>CM059585.1:79080000-83880000 GCA_030407085.1 Trichopria drosophilae | reverse complement strand
ATACTTTACATTGATTTTTCAACATGTTATCAATTTCCTTCCGACAATTAGCAAAGCATGGAACCCACCTTAACATTTGGTAATACGTCCCTTTGTCTTGCAGTAATACAACGAATACCAGAAGAAGGAGATTTTCTATGTTTCGCTTTATGAAAAGGATTGTAACAACGATCTGTGAAAGAAGGCATACTTTTATAGATTTATACCTGAATTCAGTGAATTACTAAAAAATACAAATTTACAGCAATATTCTATTTTTATTTATAATGATCAATCTGAGCTTATAACTTTTTAACCTTTTATTTACCTTTCAGAATATACGTCGTATATATAACAGCTAATAAGGTATCATGTCAGGGAGTACCGACAAGCCTCCTTATGACTATCCAAAAACCCATTTCTGTAGAGAGAACCAAAAATATGCACGCTCTGACGGCAACTAGCGGCGGAAAAGTTCACTATCCACGCACACCCCGAAAAGACGTAAACCCGACCGTGCGAAAGTTTCGCGGTACGCGGCTGCAGCCCATAGCTAATCTGATCATTTCGAAGTTGGATATTTTTGTGAGAAAACACGTAGACAAATATCGAATTAAGATAACGGATGACAATAAAAAAATTAATATTCAAAAAATCTAAAACTTCCAACTTGGGAAATTGCACACAATCATTTCAATACTGCTGGCACTTTTTTGAAATTATTGTGAGTAAGAAATAAAAATATATAAATTTGGATAAATAAGTCGTGTAGAGCATGAAATTCCCTTTAAAATTAAAACAAAAAGAATTATTCTACGATCAAAATTGACGGAGATAATTAACTTTAAGTTTTCGAGATAGAAGGCTCCTGTGTTGTATAGCTTTTGATGCAATTGAGGGGCCTTCATTTTTTGCTATTAAATTCAAATCTATAATGAACACATAAAATAGTCACAGCCCAAGATGTCTAACATGCTGTTAGAAATGTACCGAACAGAGGTATTTTTATGAATTTTTTCAGATTTTTAAAAACGGTGGATCTGTTGTAAAATTTAAAATAATACTTCGAAACGAGTTTTGTATGCCTTTCTGTAATAATTCGTAAAAATAAATATTTTTATACGAAAGCTTGATCAAAATTCTACAGAAACCATATATTGTATTAATTATTATACTAATATTTTGGAGCTTAAATCATTTATAAAAATTAAAGTCGAAATTTTTATTTAATGCAAAGAGTTCTATAATATTTCATACAAGCGATATTTTTTTATTATATATGGTCCAAAGTGCTTCATTTTTATGTTCTAAAGATAAGAGACTAGTTAGATAAAAAAAAAATATGAAAAAAAAGTTGCACATTTGGCGTGGAATGCCCCCTATGTGGGTTGGTTTTAATGCTAAAATCATTACCGACAATAACAAGAAGCAAAAAGTATCATATCTTACTCCTATTAATGAGTCTCCAACAGTCCTTTCTGTGGTATATGAGACAATGTGACGAACACAAACCATTGCTGAAGAATGTGGCGAGCAGTATGCTCAGATGACCTATGACTTAGGTATTGGGAAAATGGCCTTACCTTTGCGAAGTATGGAGAAACTAGATTGCCGTAACCTTTTTGTTCACTTCGGTACGTTTCACATTGAAATGGCCTTTTTTAAGGCAATTGGAACGTATCTTGATGGATGTGGTTTAACCAATGTAATGGTTGAGGCTGTTCTGATCGGTACCGGTTCCGTTGGAACTTTTTTGTCTGGCAAACATTTTAATAGATGCAAACGTCTGCACATCCTTTTAGCATTGTGTTTGCAAATGCAAGAGTTTCGATTTTTTTTGTGACAAAAAACATTGAAATTGATGCCAGTGTACAAACTTATTTACAACAATTGCAAAGCAAACCGCACGAAAAATTAGTAGTCACTGACGAAAATGTTAATGAAATACTTTCACAGTTTAAAGTATTTCATGCGGAGATTGTCAGTGGTATTTATGGTAAAACGCAGCAGTTTTATGCTACTTAGATACAATTCATCGAGTACTACTTACTGCTGGAAAGAAGTGTGCGTATGAACCACCTAGAAGTATTCCGTTATATTCTGCCTAAGATTATAAATCTATTTGTCACTTTTAACCAGTATAATTATTCGCGGTGGCTTGTCTGGTATCATAACACATTAATAAATATTGACAAAACGCATCCTGAATTAGCGCAAGAACTAGTGATAGGCGTCAAAAGAACAGACAAACCGTTCTCAAGTATTCCCTTAGATCTGACATTGGAGCAGACAATTAATGCTGATGCCGAAAGACGATTGATGGGTATCATGCACCTAACGCATAGTATATCAGCACGTCACAAATGGAGCATTACCCATGGGGTAAGAAGTACTTTAATTTCCCATGTTTTAAGTGAATGTGATCTCAAATGTAAGCAGGATGTGACCAATGACCTATGTCATAATCGAGTAATGAAAAGTATAGTCCAGCGAGATACTTTCATCTCTACGTTAAATAACCATATGAATCCTTTTTCTGACGATATAAAAGCAGACACTTTATTCAATATATCGACTGGTCAAGCTGCAACTGATGAAATTACTAAATGCTCAGAAAATGACGAACATTTTCAAAAATTTACCATAAAAAGAAATAAGTTGTTAAATTTTGCCAGCTCCATAAAGCAGAAAAAAGTAACTATTGGAGGAAAAACGCAAGAAGTAAAACTACAACGCGATTTATTTGGTGGACTATTAGGGATTTCACTAGATGCTCGAATAGATATGTCAAAGGTATGATATATATATATATTGTAAGGTTGGGTTAGACGTGCGAGAACGAAAGTTGGCAGCATTGCCTCGCGAATAGCGTAGGGACGGCGATAAGGGACTCGGAGGGGTCATTCGTCCTCGTGATACGGAAGACGGCGGTGTGAGATTTCGGAGGTTAGGAATGACATCCCCGAAAATAATATTTTATGTATGGATGTGAACGCGATTGTAGAGGGTGAATCGTTGGGTGATAGTGTTAACCCCAAATTGTCTAGCGTAGATAAGCAGAAAGTAATAGACCTCTTTGAGGAGGTAAAAAATAAAGAAGTTGAACTTGTGAAGGATGATTACCGGGTTCGTGTCAACATTAAAGATACATCCCTGTACGCTTATGCTCCTCGACGTATGTCATTAAATGAGAAGCAACAATTAAGAGTAATTACGGATGATTTGTTAGAACGCGGTATCATCACTCCGAGTACTTCTCCATATTGTGCTAGGGTGGTGCCAGTGGAAAAAAAGAGTGGAAAAATTCGGATATGCGTGGACTTGAGGCCCCTTAATGAACGGATACATAAACAAAAGTTTCCTTTTCCTTTGATCGAGGATCAGCTGATCCGGTTACAAGGAAAACGATACTTTACAGTACTAGATCTGAAGGATGGTTTCCACCAGATAGCGGTACATCCAGAGGATACGAAATATTTCTCGTTCGCGACGCCTGACGGACAATTTGAGTTCACCATGTTACCATTTAGTTTTGCGGATTCGCCTGCAGAATTCCAGAAACGGATTCTGGATATCTTTCGGTCGATGATAAGGGCAAATTAGCTCTCGATTTACATGGACGATATGGTTATCGGTTCGGATACGGTTGAAGAAGGATTGCAAATCCTGAAGGAGGTTCTTTTGACCTTGAAACGGTATCAATTTGAACTCAATTTGTCGAAGTGTCAATTTTTATACGAAGAGATAGAATATTTAGGTTACGTATTTTCAAAAGAGGGTATCACTATGAGTGACAGGCACACCGAAGCTATCCGAAATTTTCCCATCCCAAAAACTGAGCACCAGCTACAGAGCTTCCTAGGACTGGTAGGGTATTTCCGGAAATTTATTAAACATTTTGCGTTGAAGGCGGAATCCCTGTACCGACAACTTAAAAAGACAGTTGAATTTAAAATAGATGATGAAGTTGTTCAGGCTTTTAATGCGTTGAAAAAGGAATTGTCCGAATATCCGGTGCTTAGACTATATAACCCGACTGCGGAAACTGAGTTCCATACCGATGCCAGTAGCTTAGGTTTTGGTGCAATACTGCTCCAAAAACAAGGTGACGGTGCCTTAGCTCCAGTAGGATATTTTAGTAAAGCCACTACGGAGACTGAGCGCAAATACCATAGCTTCGAGTTAGAAACGCTGGCAATTGTAAAAGCACTAGAACGATTTCACGTTTATCTACAAGGTATTAGTTTTAAGGTTGTAACGGAATGTGATTCGCTGGTCCTCGCGTTGAAAAAAATCAATATTAATCCACGTATTGCGAGGTGGAGTTTAGCCTTCCAAAATTATCGGTTCGAAACAGTACACCGTTCAGATGCTAAGATGCCCCATGTTGATGCCCTAAGTAGAGCGGTGTACACTGTTGATGCGTTGTCTGTGGAGGAGGAGCTAATGTACAAGCAGCTGTCAGATCCGGGGTTAAAGAAATTGGCTGAATCCATTGAGATGAAGGGAAGCGATAGGTTTACATTGGTGAATGGATTGATTTTTAAGGTGCTTAACGATAGAAAACTGTTTGTCGTGCCAGATTCTATGGTTGACAGTGTTGTTAGAATTTATCACGATGAGACTGGTCATGTGGGGATAGACAAAACCATGAAAAGGATTTTGGGGCAGTACTGGTTTCCTAACCTAAAATATCGAGTCAAAGTACACATATCTAACTGTGTAAAATGTTTGCAGTTCTCCTTATCTAATCATCGGTTGGAGGGAGAAATGGAAATATTTGAGCAGGGGAAGGTACCGTTCCAAATTGTACATGCTGACCACTTCGGTCCTTTGGAGGTCTCACCTGATGGGTTCAAGCATATACTGGTTGTAGTCGATGCATTTACCAAGTACGTCTGGCTGCTCCCTACTAAAACCGTGAATAGTCGGGAAGTGGAAACCCACCTAACTTATTTATTTCACGATTTTGGTACTCCGACTCGATTTACAGATCGTGGAAAGGCTTTTGATTCGAAAGAATTCTTCCAGTTTACTGAACGTCATAACATTGATCATAAATATACAGTCGTAGCTTCTCCATGGGCAAATGGGTAGGTTGAGTGAGTAAATCGGTTTTTAAAGAGCACGCTAGCAAAAACTGTAGATGAACCAGATGAATGGAAGTGTAAGCTGGGAGAGGTCCAGTACGTTTTAAATAATACATTTCCTAAACCAATAAATAATACTCCGAGCAAAATATTGCTAGGTTATGACCAGCGAAGACACTCCGATTGGAATTTATGTAACTTATTAGATAGTCTGCGGCAGGTGGATTTAGATTTAGTAGCGAATAGAGAAGCTGCGAGAACTAATGCAGAAATTGTAAACCGTGCGATGCAGGAATATAATAAAACTAAGTACGACAAAAGACATAAAAAACCTTCTCGGTATAAAGTGGGTGATTTAGTCATGATACGTGTTCATAATTTTAAGCCGGGAACGAACCAAAAATTGTTGCCTAAGTTTAAGGGACCATACGAAGTGAAGGCCGTGTTGAAAAAAATAGGTATGTCATTGCGGATAAGGAAGGGTACAATAGGTGTCAAAGACCCTACAATGCGATTTTGTCATGCGATAAGCTGAAACCCTGGATTCGGGTAGGAAACCCTGATCCGGAAGAGGTCGAGTCAGGGAATAGCTAATTGATGATCGATGGATTGTAATTAGACTTGCGGATAAGACTAATTTTGTACCGATAGTATTAAGTGCGTTATGACGATGTCTGTGATAAATAAATAATTAAAATAGAAGTAAGAGAATTGCGTTGATTCAAAATTGTATCGCGACGATGTTCGAGGTCGAACTATAGGTCAGGCCATGGTGGAAGTATACATGGTGTGCTCAATTCTTTTGCCTTCTCTCTCTGAATTCGTTTCTCTCTCTCACAACTCGCCCGGAAAAGTAAAAAGTGTTGCCAACGCCGCGAAGGTAAATACTTAACTTTTCATTGGTTAGGCATTGGGTATCTTGAGACACGTGGGGTAGTTGCGAACCAATTGAATCGCGAGCAGGAAAATGTCGTGAATTTGATTGAGGTCGCACATAGGATGTATGACAAATGTTCGAACGAAAAAATGTTTGATCGTATATTTTACACAGTAAAATTTCTGATTTAGATCTAAAATATTATTAAGCCTTACCAACGATAACAGATTTCAGATGTAACACTTCTTTCGACATGACTTTTACCATGAACAGACAATTGCAAATACGATATCTTGTGTTAGTGGAAATTTGACCACCGATATAAAAATGTAAATATACAACCTGCTTTCGAGCTAAGTTTTACCACCGATAACAGATTTGTAATCTTAAACTTTCTTTCGGCAAGAGTTGTATCAACGACAGATCATTTGACATATAAGGCCTTCATTTGATGGCAATTTTTCCAACGAAAGAAGATTTTAGATATAATTAATTATTTACTATGTATGCGCGTCTGGATTAAATGGTAATGTAAAGAAACCTACATGAGAAAAAATGCATTTTTTGTTTCATCGTCGAAAGTCCACTCGGAGCCCAATTTCACCAGTGCTTTGTATTACCGTTTTCACTACCTTAAAAGTACCTAATTGATATCAAACTACTTGGAATAGTTTCAGAAGAATAAAATCTACCAAATTTCATGGTTGTATTAGAATTTTTAGCACAATTTCCATTTTTATGTGCTTTAACCAAACCTGATAAACAACAATGGCTTGGTATGCAATAAAAATTGAAATTGTGCTAAAAATTCTAATATAACCATGATACATGGTAGATTTTGTTCTTCTGAAACTATTCCAAGTAGTTTGATATCAATCAATTGTTTTTAAGGTGGTGAAAAAGTTAATACGACATTTTGATGAAATACGACTACGAGTGGACTTTTCACAAAGAAACAAAAAATGCATTTTGTATTAACTTTTTCAACCTTAAAAACAATTGATTGATATCAAACTACTTGGAATAGTTTCAGAACAACAAAATCTACCAAGTTTCATGTTTATATTAGAATTTTTAGCATAATTTCAATTTTTATTGCATACCAAGCAACTGTTTTTTAACAGGTTTGGTTAAATCATATAAAAATGGAAATTGTGCTAAAAATTCTAATACAACCATGAAACTTGGTAGATTTTACTCTTCTGAAACTATTCAAAGTAGTTTGATATCAATTAGTTACTTTTAAGGTAGTGAAAACGTTAATACAAAACACTGGTGAAATTGGGCTCCGAGTGGACTTTCGACGAAGAAACAAAAAATTCATTTTTCCTTGAAAAGAAGCAACCTGTGATTACCAAACTAATAATATTACTTTTAAAGAGTGAAAAATGTAATTAATAACTTATCGTTATCCCAATTTGCATCCTAAATTGTATTTTCTTATATCTATGATAAAACTCCCATCGAAAAGAGGAATTGGATCTAAATTCTTACATCGTTGATTATTGTAATGAAATAAAGTCAAGATGTAGTTTTTAAATTATTTATTTGTTACTTTTGTACATCTAAACGTTTTGAGGCATAGACGTAGAATATTAATTATATATCGTTCAAAAATGAAGACAGGAAATTTTGGGTAGATATATGTTAAGCATATATACATGATAAAATAGAATACTACATTGAGAATTCTTCAAACTTTATTAAATAATAATATTTTTGAAGACGATATTATAATATAAGTAATTATAATGCCAAATGTTGACTGTTCAGTGATTTTGAAAAGTTCTTTCCAATCAAATGTGACCACTGATAATGAACAATCAATTTTTCAACAATATACTATTAATTTTCTAATTCTATGCTTTCGAGACATTTAGATGTACAGAAATGACCAATAAATGATTAAAAAACTACATTTGACTTTATCCCATTATAATAATAAACGCTGAAAGAATTTAAATCTAAACTCTTCTTTCGATGGGAGTTACATATCAACGAAATGAGAATTTAAATCTGATTCCTTCTTTCGATGGGAGTTAAATCAAAGATATACGAATTTAGGTCAGTATATAACTCCCATCGAAAGAAGGTATTAGTGGGATATTCAGTATCAATAACGGAACGAGAACTGCATGTATATGTATACAATACATACACACTGACTAACACTACGTAACGTTTGCCGTGTGTGTAGTGTGTACATATACGCAGATTCACCAACTTAATGAACTTAAAATATTTCTTTTTAGATAGTTGGCAGCATTTATTTCTTTTCCGGGCGACAGGCTAAAAAAGGGGCGTGGTCTCGGAGAATTGAGCACACCATGTATACTTCCACCATGATTACTCCCGCTGGCGGCACTTTCCGTCCCTAGGAAGTAATGAGAACGAAGTACGCATGCGCGCTAGCGCCCGGGCGAAGTCGGCAACTTTCGTCCCGCGTTCCAGGCATGGAATACGGACATTCCGACGCGGTCGGGAGAAAAAATGTTTAAGTTAATATTTCCTGATATTATACTTTTAAAACATGTAATTTGTGAAATAGTGCCGATCTTCTGAAATAAAATGTAACATCAAAAATGGAGGAAACTAAATTTTCATAAATATGAATTTTTCGAAGAAAAAAATGGAGTAGAGCTTGATAAACTTTTAAATTTTGCTTCAATACTGTTTTAAGGTGGCATGCAAACAAAATATATAGACATGCAAAAAAATATACATACACAGGTAATAAAAATATATATAGACATGCAAAGAATGGTAGCACGTCTTTATTTCATGGACAATCGTGCGATCAATTGTCGTGTTCTATTCTATCGTGTGATTAGTTGTCATGTGAAATAAAGACGCGGAGCCCAAAAAATATACAAACAAATAAAAATTAAAAAATTAAAAAGATACATGCGTGGCGTTTCGTTCAATTCCCTCCGCATTTGAACTCTTCAATGAGGCTTTGACGGAAGGAATCACTACAAACTGATACTGAATTCTGATACCCACATGCATGATATTTATGGAGAACCCAGGTAAGAAAAGATTCCCAAGTGATTGAAGGGATGAATAATTAGGAAAGGAAAAGTTTTCCTTTTCCACTGTGCATTTGGAATTTGGTAACGTGAACCAAAGATTATGATTGAGCAACCCCAAAGACCCCCAGTATGCAATATCTGACGAATCTAACGACTTCTTGACTTTGTGGTAATTTTAATCTCTGTTGTGCCACTGTGCAGTTTAGGGTTCAGTGACCCCGAAAACCTCCAAGTATGAAAGATAGGCATGTACCATGTAACCATGTTAGTTAGCAGTGCCCGTTTCCCTTGGATAATATTATTTTCTAATTTCAAAAAGTATCCTATGAATAGTTGTGGACGCACTTAGCTGTACCAGACTACCTTACATAATTACCTGGGCGAACCCGAGGACTAATGATGTCGATGTCGAATGTTGACGTCAGATGATGATATCAGAAAATCATTCAATATGGCCGATCATACAGTTCTTGGCCACACTTTTAGGTCCCCATACCTAATTCTTAGTTTTTTATAAATACAAATTCGACTTTCGATAACATTATGGTAATTCAAGTATTACGTCAGCAGGTTGTAGGATTAGGAAACAATAAAGAGAGGGTTTAAGAATCCTGCTGGATGCTATACTAATTGTGGAATTTGATGAAAAATTTGCTGACGGAATGCTCGAATAACCCCTATTCTACTGAGACATAATTTCAATGTAACATTCGTTTCGTGACCGAAAAATAACGAAATTCAAATTCAATTTTCGTTTCGTTACTATAACGTAACAAAACTCCAGCCCGACTATTGTTTCGTTATTGTGACATAACAACGTTCAAGCCCGACTTTTGTTTCGTTATTATAACATAACGAAATTCCATGCTGACTTTCGTTTCGTTATCGTAACGTAACGAAATTCAAGCCCAATTTCGTTTCGTTTGATGATAACGTAACGTAACGTAACGTAACGAAAGTCCATTTTGTGTTTAGTTTCGTTATGTTACCCTGGTAGAAATGAAAACATTTTTTGTACAATTCTTGTATAACACTCTTATTTATCATGTTAAAGGTATAGGGGAAATGGGCAATGTAAGAAAAAAATGGACAAATTTCTACTAGGGTACCGGTCCCTGATATATATTAATTGTTCACGTTTCGACCTTTGATTCGGGTCATTTTCAGACAGAGATGAATGCGTGCATCGCTCGTTTTATATTAACTGGGAAACATAGGCTCATTGACGTGTGCGTGTGTTGTACCGAGAAAAATGTGACCGAACTGGGTAAACCTTTACAAAACGGGCATCCTCGCAAAAAAAAATTTAAGTACACTATTTCCATGTGATTTTGCCTGCTGATTACGAATATGATGATAAAAATTTGGGGTCGGACGTACTGAAGTCGCTATCTTGAAAAAACAGCCCAAAAACTGGTATTTTTGTAGTTTTTTGCATTTATTTTAAAAACTACTAATCTGATAAAAAAATGGTTTAAACAAAAAATGTAGAGTAAAAAATTCTCTACAGAAAAAATATACTACATTTTTTCGAAATACCAACGATAAGATCGAAAATGAGTGCGGAACGTGCTCAAAATGAGGTTATGGATACTTTCATTATATTATGTATAGCGTTATATAGTGCCATAGTTACAGGGACACTGAATGCGCACATAGGTTTGATCGTTACTCACACCTGGATGGTTCTGGGGCGAAGCCCCCCAGTACACAAGCATCTCCTAGGCTCACGCAGTGATAATTAGAGAGACACGTACTTCACATAGGTTCGATTGTTAAAAACACTTATTGGTTGGAGGTTAGGCTAGTATAAAAACGGGGGTATGGGGGGCGGAGCCCCCAGCACGCATGCACGTCTTAGACTCACACAGTGGTAATTACAGAGACACGCACTTCACATGGGTTCGATTTTTACAAACATCTGTTGGTTAGAGGTTACGAAAATGTGTGAAGTACATGTCCCTGTAATTACCACTGTGTGAGCCTAAGACGTGCATGCATGCTGAGGGGCTCCACCCCCCAGACTCCCCGTTATTATACTAGCCTAACCTCCAACCAATAAGTGTTTGTAACAATCGAACCCATGTGAAGTACGCGACCCTGTAATTACCACTGCGTGGGGTTAGGGAATTCGTCGCTGTTTTACGTGATGTCCTTTGCGATTACAAAAAAATGCATTAAACCTTTTTTATACAGAATTTCACGTTCTACATTTTTTGCTGGAAACATTTTTTCGTCTGAGGCTTAGTTATCAAAATAAATACAAAAAACTAAAAAAATACCCATTTTTTGGCTGTTTTTACAACATAGCGACTTCAATACGTCCGACCCCCAATTTTTATGATCATATTCGTAATCAGCGGGCAAAAATACATCGAAATAGTATAGTTAATTTTTTGTTTGCGAGGATGCCCGTTTTGTAAAGATTTACCCCGAACTGTTTTGAATTTATATTTCTGTGGTGTATTATTTTTTTATATTTATTTATTTCTTTCTATTTATTGCATATTCTTCAGATTTGATTTTTTTACTTGAATTCGCTAGAATATTGTTGTTTTGTAAATATTGTAAATAAGCCGTTATGATAAAAGAACGTTGTACATATGTAAATTAAATTTATATATATATATATATATATATATATATATATATATATATATATATATGTATTTGATTTAATTAATCTTTATTGTTGATTGATCCTTGTTTTATTTTCGAATTCTCACTTTCACTCACCTTACAAACAATAGCATGGTATCGCACGTCAATTACAAATTAGGTTATGTTGCTATTCGCAAAACCACGCATCACTCAACCCAAATCTGATCAAATATGCAAAAGAAAAAGAGAAAAAGGAAATTCGAACACAGTAACGTAGATTCAAGAAACCCAAGAAAAACATTTATCGCAAGCAACACGCTTTAGTTATTCAACAGTCACTCGTACTCAACCGAACCTCTTTGATTTTGATAACCCGAACAAACATACCCTTCGCTAAAGGTTTTAATCGATAAATAGCCTTAAAATTATATCTTTGGGGTCGCAACGCTAAAATCAAAATTATAAATTCTACAATATAACAAAACACGCACTTATTGGTTAACGCCACGGGTGACGAGTCGATGATTGGAATAATAGGCCCGTTGCCAAGAAATCAATGTTCATAAAAACGTTTAAATCAAGAACTATAATGATAAAAAATTCGAGTCGCTTGGTATTTGGTACACCCAATTTATATTAGGTTTTTGTGATGAATTTTAGGATTTATCATCCGAATCTCAAAACACGTGTTCTGGCACTTCACTATACGAACCCTTGAATTAGGTGGATCTTATATCGTGACGAAATATTTAATTTTTCACTATCTTACCCCAAGTAGGATCTTCTGCCGCACGTCGGCCACACGGCTTCCTCGCGTTGTATTCCACCGCTAGTTTTTCGCCACGGAAAGACCGAAGAAAGAGGTTTTTTCCGTTCCCGGATCGCGAATTTATCCATTCCACCCCACCTGCACACTTATTTCTACTTTCGCGATCCGCGATCGATTCGCCTCGCATTCTCCCTCTCACTTTACTATTGTTGGTATTTATGTGACGTAATCTTTTTTTAATGCACTGATTGATCATTTCAGATGGATATCCATTATCTAATAATATCTTTGTAACTAAATTAAGGTTTTTATCATGAAATTCAGGTAAAGATCATTTTACGGCACGGTCTATAAGTCCGTAAATCATACCGGTTTTGTAACAGTTTGGATGTGTATAGAGTATGTGCACGACATAAAGTGGCGCCGTCTGGTGGGCAATTGGTGAGATTCTCGGGTTCCTTTTAACATGTAATGTGTATTATGAAAATTAAAAAAAATTTATTATTACAAGAAAGGAGGTTGATATAAGTGTTTAATAATATTTTAGTAAACACTTATCCAAACACTTACCAAAAAAAATTATAATTCCATGGCAGAATCATGGATGTTATTTTAAAGACAGGTTTTTTGGGAATTAGCCATTCCATTGAATTTTTATTACCAACGATAAAAAAGGGTGAAGCTTTGGTAACTGCTCAGCATGTCCAACATGTTGAAGAAATTCAAACACATAATAAATCTATTATTAATAGCTGTGTGGTTCGACAAACATCTGTCACATCTTCGCCGTACAATGTGCAATTGGAAGTATGTATATATTTATTTTTTACTTAAAGTATAAATTGTTTCTTTATAGAATATTGAAATGTACAAATAATTGTATAAAATGAGATTGTGGTAAGTCTGGTAAAAATGAAAAAGTACGGTATTTTTATTTTTCCAAATTCACTCTTTCGATACGCTTAAAATTGTGATGAAAACGTAAATATAGAAAAGATAAATATATAGTAGGAAGGATAGATTACATTGAGGTTCATTTAATATAATTTTGAATGTCTATGCAGATTGACAAAAATCGGCATGTCACCAGTGCTCACTGTACTTGTGTTGCCGAAGCATTGTGCAGATGTAAACACATTTATGCCCTTATATACTTAATTAATTCTGATCGCAGCGTTTCAAAAACTAGTATCGAACAAGAATGGGGTAAACCATCAGTAAGTCAGCTGGGGAAATCTCTGTATTCCAAGCCGATGGAAATTTGTCCGATGTTTCCAAGGAAAAAGATGAAACCAACGGTCGAATTTCACCTGAAACCTACAGACTTTGAGGAAAGTCATAAATGTTGTCTCCGAGTTATTGTAAACGAAAATAACCGAACCGTTGAAGAAAGGATATGTCGTTTAATCTTGGACAAGTCATTGCAAGAACCCGTTGCAAATATTGAAACCGAATGCATCAAAACTTCCATTGATAGTTTAATGATAATGTCGCAGGAAAGTGAAATTTATGGTAAAGAAGTACCTGAATTAGATGACCAATTAAAGAATTTTTACCAAAAATATGTCTGTTTGGACGATGAAGATATTGTGAAGTTATGCTCAGAAACTAGAGATCAGAGTAATTCACCGGAGTGGTTCGATGCCAGAAAATTGCGAATAAGTGCTAGTTCCAAGGCTCATTCCATAAAAACTAGAACTAAGAAAGATTTGAATCTTCTTGTGGACGAATTCCTGAAGCCAAGGAAGATAGTAAATAAAAATGTAGAATATGATCTAAGGAAAGAGAAATCGGCAATCGAAGAGTATAAAAAGCAGCATGACGTTCATGTATTTCAAATAGGAGTTTTTGTATCCCCAGCGCAGCCATGGTTGTGTGCATCGGTCGATGGAATAGTTATCGAAGATGATTGTATCACCAAATTAGTAGAAATTAAGTGCCCTATTACCTGCAAAAATGTCAAGGTATACGACTCAGAAAATGAAACTCTGAACGTAAAGTACTTGGAGATCATCGATCATAATATAGAACTAAAGGAAACCCATCAGTATTTTACGCAGTGTCAGATACAAATGTACGTTACTGGCACAATGATATGTGATTTATTCGTCTGGTCACCTCACGGTTCGTGTACAGTGGAAGTACACAGAAATGAAATGTTTTTAAAAAATGTTATTCCACAGTTAAATAAATTTTATTTCTCATTATATTTGAAAGCTTTGTGTGAAGAGGAGAAAGAAAATTAAAAATTTATTATTCAATTATTTCACAGATTGTGTTTTGTTTGTTTACAGTTGAACTGCATACATTATACATATACGTTGATAATTAAGTGCTGTAAGAAAAATGTGATAAATGAGTTAAATATTCGGTTACTTTAAATACATTTATTTTAACAGTTTACATGTAAAAACTGTTCTTATTTATTATTACCTACTAAATACGTCACATTATTCTATTACAATAAATAAATACATAATTTTATGTATCAGTCGTTTTTAAAATAGGAGGCTGCAAATTGACTAATACACAAGCCATAAATACAATTTGATCGGCATATGGTAACATTGAAATACTAAATTTTGATAGAATGCGATATGTTTTGATCCTCTGCATAATTCTTTCTATATGAATTCGTATGCTAGCGACTTTTTGAGTTTCCTGAACTTCTTCTGCCGAAAAATGATTATTTCGCAGAAAAGGAGGCATCACAACTAAGATTCCTTTACCGGTATCATCTAATGCTGTCTTTATTTCAGGAAATCCTTTATCGGCAAGAACTACATCACCTGGCTCCAAAAAATTTAAGAACCCAGATTGGTTTGTTATCTGAGCATCAGTAGTTCGTCCACCAAAGCATTTCGACACAAATGAAATAAATCCATTTGGTGTGCATCCCACCAGAACTTTTAAAGTATATCCCTTTTTATAATGGGAATAAAAATGTACACGTTGTGAAATTAGTGGCGGTTGCTCTACTGGAAACTCAGTGCAGTCAATGACACGACAGTTCTTGTAAGACTGCTTAAAACTGTCTGGCATTGTCGACTGAATGGTTTCTTTCGGAGGCCACATGACAAATTTAGCACATGCTTGCGATAAACAGTCCAGAACTGAATAAAACATTCTGGAGACTGTTGTTCGGTGAACACCAAATAAAACACCCAGCGACGAAAAAGAAAGTCCAAGTTTCATTTTAAACAAAAATATTAATAATCGATTTTCATTTTTCATGACCGATGTATCGCATTCTATTAGAACTTTCAGTAACAGATTGAATGATGCAAAGCTAACTCCTGCAAGATCAATCAAGTCTTGATCATCTGTTATTGAAGTTAACCCGTGAAAACCTGATTTACACTTAAGTAAAGATTCAGTATTTATCTCAGTTGGATTCGGACCGACTAATTTATCAGCGAAGAAAATAGTCTCACCACAACCTCGATCAACGCAGTCTTTCTTTTTCGCAAAGATATTCTTTTTCGATGACACTGGGATGCAGGCTTGTGTTTCAGTCACTGAAACTCCTCCAGCACTATATCGATTGCACATGAAAATGTTTAAGTCACTAGTCGAATCGTCTAAGAAATCTACTTGGGTTCCGACACTTTGTGATGTACATTCTGGTGAAACATCCATATCAGTAGCAACTAATTGTTCGGGTTGGATTACTTGCGACTGAATTTCCACTGAAGGTTGGAATGAGCAGATTGAGACTCCAACGGTAGATTTCAAATTTCGATCCATGGTTCTCTGAAACCTAAAAAATAAAGATACTATTAAAAAATTATACTTCTATAAACTAAAAAATAAGAAAGTTTACATAAACTTCTTTAATTTCTCTTTAAAATATATGTAATGAAAATGATAAGTTAAGTTGTTGAATAACAAGTGACAATAATTTATTTGAAATTAATTCGTTATTGCCTATGAACCCGATTTGTACTGTAATTACATTAAGCGTTCCAAGGAAAACATTCATTTGCAGAGGTTACGTATGAACACGTGTGATCGTCTGATTAAATACGAACACAGAAGATAATAGTTGATATTTGCGAATACACACCGAACACGACAGAAGATCGTAATGCATATCAACAACTCTACTATTACCTGTCAAGTGAATTTTGTCTTGATTTTTCTGTGCTGGTAGTTGGACCATATTCCTTGGGAAAAATTGATGGTACAAAACTCGGGCTTCGAGGATGGTTCGACTGTTTATTCCCAATAAAGTGTCTGCTGCATATCCGAGATGACGTAGTTGGTTCCCATGCAGATCCATCAGCACTTTAATAAGTATATTTATTACTTAAAAATCTATACAAACAAACTTTATATTACATACATTGTAATTGCTATGGTACTTACTTAACTCTTTTAACAGCTTTCAACCATTTTTCTCGTTGTATGGAACGATAATCTCTCACCAGCCAAGTATAAAATATTGTTCCTGGTGGTGCATTAACATTATTATTTCTGCAGCCCACCACGCAGCAGAACTTCGATGCTTTTTTCGCAGTCATAATTTTTAAGAGATAATTTTTAAGAGATAATTTTTAAGTCATAAGTTTTAAGAGTAAGCTTTACTCCGTTTTCAGTGTACAGGTTATGTTTACTTCTTCAAATTTATGTACAATCCGTTTCACATACAAGTTTATCGGTAGAGGTGTTTAAAACTAAACATTTTAAGAATTTAAATACTTTCAGGTTTGTTTTGATATTATTGCAAGCACTACTTGATTTTCTAATAAATATTCCCCAATAGATATAAACATTGATACGTGTGATTACACCCGACAATTTCCAAATTCTGCCGCTAGTTTCGCAACAATCTTCTTCCGCCCCCCCCCCCTTCTATAGCCATGCACATACTCTATAGTCTAGTTTTAATTCGCCATCTGGCACAATTAAAATTTTGACATCAAGATAGTTAATTTCTCGATTTGTTTCAATTTCGTAGGTGGAAGAGTTCAGCTCGAGACAACGGATCGAGCAGACGTGTTTCGTCTTGGTTCCAATAACCAAAACAAATAACAGTAAACAATAACGTGCGCGAATTCAAATACTCATATTCGGATTATATAGTGTGGTGCATTTAATTCCAAATAACAAAGTATTCTGCTAACAAACTGCTGGTGCAAACACTTATTCACCATGATGGAACCAAAATAATAACAGTTCCAATTTACTGACCTACGATAAAGCATTCCCCAGAACTTCGAAAAGACCATCGCCTTCAACTCCGACTACCGACAACTCTCATGAACAAACGTCAATCAATTCCTCTGTTATTATAGATGACATAAACAGTGCCACAGAGATAACAAATAACTTCAAAAAACCTAATAATGCTAAATCTAAATCTAAAAAACAGACATTAATGAAAAAAGCATCCAATGAAACTTTAGCGGCATACGCAACAAATGTAGAAAAAAACACCAACTCCGTTAAAAAAATCTAATCGACTCAGCGGAAAATGCACATCCTCTCAACTTCGAAACATTTGTAGATTACCTAGTCGAAACCTTTGGCAATGGCAATACTAATGAGGTAGCAAAAGAGTATACAGACAACACAGAAGGACTTATAAATATGTTAGATCTCGCATATAAACACATGGCCGATAAGACATTAAAGTGTAGATGCACAAGACTTAAGAAAAAGTTACTCCGTCAAGAAAAAGACTCGAAAATTGAGGAGAGCTCCACACGACCTCTAAAACAATAAACAACATGGCACATTACAAAGAGCTAAAAATTCTTTTCTGGAATCCGAGAAGGATTTCGATCAAAAAAGAAGAACTCCAAAATTCTAACAGAACTAGGCATATTTGACACGCTGAGAATAAAAATGGATCAAAAATATAACGCGGGCAAAAGTGAATTAACTTTCTTAACGCGAAAAAATGAATTAAATAATCTCCGCGAGCAAAAATTACTTATATAATATTCAGGGCAAAAATGGATTAAAATTATAATTCACTTTTGCTCTTATGGAAAATTTAACCCACTTTTGCTCGCATCATAAAAAGTAAACCATTTTTAACCGTTAGCTGAAATTAACTCTTTTGCCAATTTCTAAAAGTTAATCCGTCTTTGTATTGATTCGAATAATATCTACACAAAGTGACTCTTATTGTTTTGTTTATCGGAAACGGGACTTACGAGTATATCATGTGTAAACATGATTCTATTTATTTAGGAATGTTGTTAAAATATGACATTGTTATAATTGAAATCGAAAAACAACTCAATTATGAAAATAACAAAGTTTTATTTATTTCTTACATTTGACTTTGAATTCAGCGATCTGAAAGTATATCGCACCGAGTGGATATAGGAAAGCGTATAACATTAGAGAAGGACATTTTCGCGACGTTCAGCTATCACTTTTGTTTCCAAATGGTAATACCATCACGGAACAAAAATATAATGACTTGATGTGTCTCGCGAAATATCTTTCGATAAAATATAAACAATTTTACCATCGATTAAGGACACATCATTCAGCCAAAGACTATGATTTTGCCGGAGGAGATAGCGATGATGAATAATGTAGCATATTATTTTTATACTTCATAATTTTTTGTTTAAGAACGCATTTATGTCCTTATAAAATGTATCTATATAATTAAACAGGTGTTGTGATTTATTCAATTATTATCGATTAACTTAAACTCGTAAACTTAGAAAGTTTGAACCTTTTGAGACTAGCTTGCGAAGCTTAGCAATGAGAAAGGCAATATTATAAGGATGGCCTTAACTCAAAGTAATTGCAAAGTTGATATAAAATAATAGCGCGAGCAAAAACGAATTATAATTTCAGCGCCATCAAAAATGATATACATTTTTAATTCGGTTTTGCCCAAAAGAATATTTTATATATGTAATTTTTATCTTCATAATATTTTTATACATTTTTGCTCGAAGCGTGTAATCTCGAAAATGTGACGTAACAAAAAATTCTGCTAGCGTCATAACAAAAAACACGTCGGATATGATACTTCGCTTGTGAAAGATCTCTTGTGCCCTAAAATTAATCCAAACATGGCCAAAAACGCTAATTTTGATACATTTAACCTCACTTTTATAAAAAATGCGACGGAATAGGAAAATTCTGCTAGTGTCGTCGTTTTCAGCACCAAGAAACAGTTCGGATATGATACTGTGCTTGCCAAAGGCAAAAGCAACGTAGAACAGTGATAAGGAAGCGTATATTCTGCAAATAATATGCCTCTCAACAGTTAATTGTGCCACTGCAATAAAAAATTGGTGAAAACAATAAGTCAATGACAATGAATATCAATTGTACACGTCTCTTTCAAAAATTCCGAGAATTAAGCAATGTAGAAGCATACCAAATTCAATACTTTTATTATAGAATTAACATAAGAAGTATAATAGTGTAATCAGGGAATTAACGCAAATAATGATTAAAATTTTAAATCATTTGTATATTTTTAAAACAACCCAAAAAATTAAAAAATTGCGATATCAATGCGAACAAGTTTCAATACAAAACTAGTGTTGGCGTGGTTCCCGTTTTTTTGTTTCGCGATAACTCGCGAACGGATAAGCGTTTTAACATACTTTTTTTTTTAAATATGCGTCTTGGCATAACTTATATCTGATTAGATTTTGGCGCAGATCCATCCGTCCATTACTAAAAAAAATTAGCCCCAATTAAGTTTCTTCGTAGTTTATTGTATTTATTTTGAAAAATACAAATTTTATTAAAAAATGTTTCCAAGAAAAAAGATAGAGCATGAAATTCTCTACAAAAAAGGTTGTATGTATTCTCTTCCTAAAGTCAACGATAATGCCATAAAAACTGGTTTAAAATGCTTATGACTATTTTTGAAAAACTACTGAATTTGGTCACCTCGGCAAAAAATGACCCTATATTTTTTCATCAAATTTCGACGTTTCGACCCCCTACCCCCAAGGGTAGTCTTCGCCAGCCCCTCGGGCGCGGTGATCACCTACGGGCGCATAGGTTCTTTTACGCCCTTGATACGAAATAGTACATTACTCAAAGAGGGAGGTAAAATAAAGAATGTCTCAGACTGCGTGTAATTTTCACCCGAGACGAAGCCGAGGGTGAGAAACAGGCAGTCTGAGGCATTCTATTTTACTTCCCGAAGGAAGTATACGATTTTTCTTTATGGCCGGGAGGATAAGCGGCATCTTTCCTTCCGCTTGCGGGAGGACAGTTGCTGCTTTCCTCCCGGTGTGAAGAAAATAACTATTTCGATATACGTATCTAAAAGATGTCTTATAGATATCTATAAGATATCCGTCAGAGATCTTTTCGACACTTTCAAGATATCTTTGACGAATTATATGTATATATATATATTGTATATATAAGATTATAATGATACAGACAGTAATTAGTAAAATACTGTAAACATATAATATGCATCGAATAGTCTATTACAATACAAGTGCTTGAAGTAAGTGTTTTGACAACTTTTATTTATTAATACTTCGGCTGGCCTGTTGTCGGGGTCGAAGTTTTGAAAATGATCATTTTCAATTTTCATACATATAAAAAACACTATATTGTTGTAACATATCTATTGAGGCCACTTGGACCTAAATATGATTGGACCCCCAAACAGTGATATAATTTTATAATATAATTGAAAGGTGTTAGTAAACAAACGTGTATTAAGGAATAGCCGACTCTCTATTGGGTTGAAGTTTCTGAGCGAGCGAAGCGAGCGAGGCACCACGCCAACATTAGTTTTATTGTTGATTTGGGTTCCTTAGGGTCTGAAACGTCGACATTTGGTGAAAATCTATAGGGTAATTTTTAACTGCGTAAAGCAGTGCGTAAAGTGATTTTTTCGATTTTTAGGGACACTTTGCGCACCCTTGCAATAAAAAATATATTTCGGCGCATGTGCAAAAATGTTTTAAGAACGAATGTGAATGCAACCCTTGCTTGCGCACGGTGATCAAGTTTGTAAAGTAAACGGTTGAGCGCAGAGTTATATTGTTGCACTAAAACTACCCACTACTTTACGGCATCAACTCTGTACACTCTCTCGTTACGCACATATTTACAAAATAGTAGTTTTCCACGGACGTAAAAGTCCACGAATGCGCGGGTTGCGGTCCTAGCCGAAGGAGAGGCAAGGTTTCTCACCTAACTCGTACAATAATCAATAAAATTTTATGCCAGGGTCTTGTATACAAATTGCAGATATTGCAAATAAACAAATTAACGCGAAAGAACAAGACGGCCTGGAGAGCAAACTAAAGGTGTACTCCAGGTAGATCGGACTTCGATCAATCTACTATCCTCGATCATTTCATAGCAACACTCAGAAACGATACTGGCATATTGTCAGTCCTCGGACGCCCAATCCCTACTCAGACCGTAAAATTCTACTTTAAGGCCATTGAACGGCAACTACAATTTAAATCGTGTGCTATCTGATTGAAAGGGAAAAAATTACTGATTAGCTTCGATGTTCAGTAGACCAACGAAAGCCCATTGACGAAGTAATCGATTCCATGGATGAAACCGACGTACCGACCAACGAGGACGGAAGTGATGGAGGAGAAGATCATACAGTAGTATACGATGAACAACTTGAGCATATTTATTTTAAACAAGTGCTTTTTCACGCATTATTCGGTATTAATTACTGCCATAAAAATCATAGAAAAATAAACACATAAGTCGTTGCAGAATATTCACGAAACAAGGTATTTGGAGCAGAATTGAATATTCGCATAAACACATTCTAAAAATGTTTCAACTATTTTTTATAAAGTTTACTTTTAAAAAATACTTAAAATTACGAAGGCGGCCATTTCCGGAGGCTCTTTATGTTCTTGAGATATGATTTTTGCAAAAGCGCAAACTACTGTGCTCAACTGCACGCTGCGCGTCGCGGCACGCAATTCAATGTTGCATATTTTTTATTCTGTATTGTATTGGCGCCGGTTTTTTTTCTTGCAAGTATAATGTGATTCCGTGTGTATTCATACGTCAGTTATGGTGAGGTGAACTTTGCGTATAATGATTAGTTTTATAATGGCTATTTCTATTGTAACCCGGAATTTGGATGGAGAAAAGTGTTATAAAGATATTATACTCAAGAATCTATCGCAACGTACTAAACATGTGTATTACGCAATATAAGGGGGAAAGTACATTAATTTTGGTGCGCGACAACAAAAAGGATGGCGAGTTCGCAAAATATACGAAAATTCATGCCAATGAAAATCGCCCGAGTAAGGATAGTTTTTTTATACTCATATTTTCATTTTTTTCTGGAGTTAAAATTTTTACTTTATTTATACAACAAATGTACATATATTAATAAAAAACTTATTGTTTTCGTTTGGCAATGCCGTACACGGAACGTCCGAGAAAATAACCAATGAAAAAATCATTATCCACAGCCGCCTTATTTTCACGATCGTCAATGTAATTAAAGAAAACGAATAATTTTGTATACATAAATTTATAAATATATAATAAAGAAAGTTCACATAGTGATAGGGAACGTAAACAAATCACTTTCTTTTTTTGAAAATATATACTAGAAGGTATATTTTCCGCCATTTCCGAATCATTTGGACAATAGACTTTTTTTTTATTACGTCAAATAGATATATATTTCTGTTAGCGTATCACCTTCAAATCTGGATAATTTCGAATGGTTTAGAATAAGTGTAATAGTAAAACGAAGCGCTACCATGCAGTACATCAAATTTTGTCCTACTCCCAAATTGTTAAAAGTTCCTCAAAATTACTTATGTACAAATGCTGCTTGTAGACTTACAACCTTTTTTTTACAACGATTTTATGCTTACACCAAGCATCGGTATGATTTGTAAGATTATAATAGGTATTGATGATGATTTCATTTTAAAAGTGATGAAAATGAATAATTTATATGCTAATTATTCATCTAAAACCGGCCATATCTCCAGTCTACATATATAATACTACAATAAAGATCAGTCAACAAGGCAACCTTGATAACCTTCAAAGTTCTTGAAAATGTGCTCGAGCGCCATATTACTGTCATTTTCACCGTCGGTAAAGTTCGGACATGCTCGACAACTTTCGCTAACGTTTTATGGAACGGCACAGGAAAAATGAAAATTCTCAAACTGCACTGGATTATTCAAATTTCACCAAAGCAAATATACGATGTTCTAAAAATGTTACGATGTTCTAAGAAAATACACATTTCGCCTATGGGTACAGGAGATATTCTAGTCGTTATTGCAAATAGCACTATTTGGATAAGCAATATTTCTTATCTGTAGTTGTAAATACTTTTGCATCTATTTTTAGTGAATATTGCTTTTGATGAACGCAGATTCGGCGAAGTGAAATATAAGCGACTCAATTATATCCTATTAGCAATCAGTAAATGATTATTGGTAGCGTATTGAAAGTACTTAATGCTAAATGTATAATATTATATCAAACACACACCAATGCGTATATGAATGTAAGCATTTTATTTATATTATAATAAAAAACATTCGATATGTACGTATAATTACATTTTAGGATGTTACACGTTTTGTATGAAATACATATACAAATATTTCAGTCAATTCTGTGTACTGGCGCGTTCTTAACAATATGTAATTAAGTTTAACGATTATAAACCGCTGATGCATTTCTGATAAGCTGCAGAGTTTGCCCAGCCGCATTTCCCTTGTTCAAATACACATGCGTCATAATCGAATTGACATTTGGCATATCGTTCATCAGTATGTATTTGACATGCGTTTTTGCGTGGTTTGTTAAATGATCCTGTAGAAACCTGTTCAACATGAGTAGAACACAAGTTAATATTCATTATGATAGATACAGTGGTCCCTGTCCTAACGCATCCCGTCCTAACGCATATTCCCTTCCAAATGCATATTTCTTTCCCGTCTAAATGCATAAATTCCCCTTTGTTCCTCTCCCCACAACACGTTTCATAGTTGTTAGCGTTGCTGGTGAGACATCTACGCGCATGCTCAGTATGATAAATGCAAAGAGACTTTTGCTGTAGTGGGGGTTGAGGGAGGATATGCGTTTGAACGGGGGCGGCCATTTTTTATGGAACGAAACATATGCGTTAGGACAGGGATCACTGTACAACTAATATTGGTGGTAGTATGTGTAATATTAATTTATATATTTTTGAATATGTTGAATTTTCAAATTGCTCAACAGATAACGACGTAAATTCTAGTATTATCGAATCTTAGTAAAATTTGAAATGAACAGAAAATAACGTCAAGTTTACTTTTTATACATTTTTAATGCAAAATTTAATTACCTGACATTTTGCACCCTTGCTTCCGTATAATTTTAGTAACTGTCGTCGTTCCTTGTTAAACTTTTTTCCTGGTATGCGAATTCCACAATTCTCAATTACAAACCTATTAAGGACAACTCTTCCAGACACTACGTACTGTTCATCAATTTTTAACGTTTTTCTGCAAAATCGATATACAGAAAACGGTAAACCCGTTAAAGCGATATTGCCCTGTACAGCCAAATAACATTTTAAATTAGACCTGGTACTCTAAATGATTCTTTCACTTCACGAATATTCGACTTTTTATTAATTTAACTTACCCGCAACCTTTCATCAATGTGCGCTATATAGTCTGCATTGTCTGCGTTTCCCATTAGTGATCGCTTCACCGTAATCAACAAAACTGCAATACATACAAAAAAATTCTATTTTAATTTCTCGATTTTGGAAAAGTTTTTTATATTCAATAATTCTGATTTATTCTATTGAGTTTACATCCAGAAGTATTGCATCGAAATGCAACTCCAAAGAACGCTTTAAGGGTATCAGTGAAAATGAAAGGGATCGATCTTATGATCATTATTTTTATTTAGACGGTTTGTATCTACGATAGTTTAGTCTTCTTCATTAGTCAGAGTTTTGACGTTGTCAATGGCTATGTTTTTTCAATTCCCAGCTGGATTACTAAATCTTGGTGAAGTTATTTCAATTTTATAACTACTTTTCATTCTTGAGAGACTTATTTGTTTACAGTTAATGTAATAGCTTCATAGTAAAAAGCTAACAGAATTTAGATTTGATCTTACGATAAGGTACTTTTATCCTGAATTTACCGTAATCTAAAATTCGGTTAAATTTGTTATGTTAATAGTTAATATAAGAATTTTAAATATTGATGTTGGGATCATTACGTGACATATTTACGCGCTTACAGTTTCACCGAAACAGAGATAAACAAATATACACAAGCGCAGTCATTCGATTTTCTGCGAATTTTTTTACGCATTGTTGACATGCCCAGTTCAAACGACAGAATCCAGTGTAAGGTTTATTAATAGTTAACGAACGCTCATTGAATGTTAAAATATACGAGTTAATATCACTGATCTCTATTATGCACTGGATGGGATACGGGAGTCAAAATCTGTGAGGCGGTCAAACTTCGCGAACATCCAATCACAATTAAGAATCTTCAGGAGTTCATTGTAGCAAGCTCCTGCTACTTTTAGTTTCAGATTGCTGATTGCTTAACCGCGAAAAAACTTCAGTTTTGCCACACTGGTAGAATCACACGGAGCTATAATGGTATAGATACCACATATCCTATCCAGTGTATAATGGAGATCAGTGGTTAATACACAATAATATTGCTGACATGCAGGACAGTGCAATTTATGTTCTACTCAATGATATATACGTTTTTATGAGCATAAAGTATGAAATATTTAGAAACCTTGAATGTTTCTTGATGGTGTAAAAATATTTCTTATTACAATTAGAGACTTATATTGGGAATATGTGAAATTAAATAGCCAGCTCACCACTTTCCGCTGCATTAAATACATCTTGAGGATGCCTTTTTTCGCAAGCACACTTGTCATCCAGCGCAGAAACGGCGGCTATAACAACCAGAGCCCAAATTGCTACGACTTTCATGTTGATCGAGTCTGAAACATTTTTAAAAATTAAATCATTCGTTAATGTATAAAACGACTAGAGTCAAATAATCGCAATTTACAACTCGAGATTACACTTGACGATGATTTCTTAAAATATTTATCTTTAATATTCTTAAAAGTGTCGTATATTTGAAATTCTAAATTTATGTCATGTTTTATAGTTTTTTTTTAAATTGAATAAAATCTCTAATTCTAAGAAATTTAATTTTCAATGTTATTGGATTTAAAGTTTACGAAGTAATTAGAGTAAAAGCTGTCTAATAAGTGCTCTTAAAAACTAATAAGTGCGTTGAAAACTAATAAAAAATTAAATTCCCTTCGGACCAAAATTCCGACGAAATTTTGGCCATTCAGAATTTTGATTTTTCGGGCAGCATTTGAGATATCATACATTTTTCAAGATATCTTAATGTTTTTTAACAAATGTCTGTTTGCTGTTTGTGTTTATAGATACGTCGCAGTATTGTTACCTGTCCAGAAGATATGTCAGCTATTACAAGTCACTTCTTCTTCAGCTCATTATAAAAAAGTTTATATAGATTAACCCCCCCCCCCCTAGTTTACAATGTACCTCATGTGCGATTAGAAATGAATACCTCATTCTTAGTATTTTCTTAATTGCGAATAGACATAACAAAAACAAATCAAAATAAAATGCAAAATAGTATAATTAAGCGGTCTTCGAAAATATAAATGAAAATATAAAAGATTTGTTTGACATATTATGTAATCGACTATGACACACAAACATCAGATTTGCAGTGTCTATCGTAATATTATATAATATACATTCTTACGGCTTGTTTGACATTTAACATGTATTATCCAGTACTAGAGAATACTTGGAACATATGATTTCTTGTTTACAAGTCTTACTTTATATTGCCTTAATCCTTTCATCTACGAAAAGTAATATTTTCGGATTAATTATTTATTTATTTATTTTTGTCCATAAAGTAAAAATGGCTTTGGGACTATGAATTTACTTTTCGTTCCTACTCAGATGTAGCGAACATAAAAAAAAGTTAAGAATGATCTTGCATTGTGCTCTTGGAGAGTTCAGTTGTGCCACATTAGTGGTTACGCTTAGTAAGCAGCAAAATCTGTACCTTTTGTATTCTGGCCATTGTAATTTTGTTGTATATTACCACAAGACTAATTAGTCATGGTATAATAAAGGCATATACATACGTACATACATACATACATACATTGAGTTTTTTCTGAATTTGTTTTCAGTATGTTCTCTATATGAACTCAAAATCAAAAACATTTCAGAATTTTGTTTAAATGCTTACTAGCAATATCAAAGTTTAGTTTAAGTTAACAGAAATTTTAAATACAACGTCAAACTTAAAAAAAAAATACAAAAAATTGAAAAATTTCTTTTTGCGCCATTAGAGCATTGCGTTTTTATTGAAACTGTGGATAAACTACTTGAATTTTAAGAATAAGTGTTTTTTAACGTCTCATCATTGTGCCATTTTCAAAATGAAGTCATTCGTAAAAAATTATTTTATAAAATTCCGGACGCTGGGTCTCAAAAACTATGAGCTTATTTTCAAAATACGTAAAGAATGAAAAGTTAGAATAAATTAAGTTATCTCCTGGAATTTTTTTTCAGATTTCTTTTATATTTAGCATCATTTAAAAAAAATCGTTTTAATTAATAAACTATAGTGCTTTCCTAGATGAATGAAAATCATTTTTTGTTGTATCCAATTTTTGCGCCAATTTTCGAGCAGAAAATTTTCAAATATTGCAGTTTAGCATTTTTGTTCTGAAATTACAAAGAATTTACTTGTGACGAGTTGTTCTGGTTATTCTGATTGTATGTTATATACCATATACGACCATTCAAAAAAGTGACCTTTTTTGTTTTTTTAAATTTATTTCTAGCGCTAACATTAATTAGAAAGGCGCGGTTAGCCATACAACCACATTTTTTATCTTTGTTCCTAATAGGAAGCTTGGAATCACAAAAAATATCGGACGTGCGAGCATTAATAATAATAATAATATTCGTCTATATTTCACAAAATATAAATCATGACTTGTAGCCCGACCCACAAAAAAGAAAAACCCATTATAATCTATTTTATAAATAAGTCTCTATTTCACAAAAAAGGCGAAAATAGGATTCACAATCGGATCTGATTACGAGTCATCTGTATGGAAAAGGCTAGGTTCTTACAACTGTAAAGACATCAAAACCAAAGCAAACTAATTGTAAGAGAAAAATTTATTTTAATATTTGTTTTTTGTTGATAATTTGTTACTCTGGTGCTGATTTTGCTGCTTACTAAGCGTAACCAGTACTCGCAGATGATGATACGCAATCTTTTCGAATTTTGGTTTGAAAATATCACAATTTTAGCTACAGAAAAAAGCAAATATAAACGTAAACGCATATTGAAAACTTTTTTATTAAATCAAATAATAACTCAGTAAATATTAGATTCGAAAAATCACACAACTGCCAGACACGTATTTCTCATTAACAGGGTTTTAATTAATTAATAAATTAATCCTATTTTTCACACATGCATTCACATAAACTTGTTCATGTTATATGTAGTTATTTCTTTTCAAGCAATGCAAAGGTCTAGAATAATAACGTATATCGCGATTTAATTTACTAGTTTACAGTCAGAATTTAGTCCAACATTGTATTAATTTACCACTTTATTTACCATTTTTTATTAAAACTCATTACTTCGACCGAGACTAAGTCTGGACGAAGTATTGAATTTGGTCACTTCGGGCAAAAAAATTACCCTATAGTTTTTCATCAAATGTCGACGTTTCAGACCCTAAGGAACCCAAATCAACAATAAAAAAATTTGTGTCCGTGATCTTGTACGTACGTACGTCCGTACGTCCCGTTTTTTGTCTCGCAATAACTCGCGAACGGATAAGCGTATTGACATAATTTTTTTAAAATACGCGTCTTGGCATAACTTAGATCTGATTAGATTTTGGCGCAGATCCATCCGTCCATTACTAAAAAAATTAGCCCCAATTAAGTTACTTCGTAGTTTTTTGCATTTATTTTGAAAAATACAAATTTTATTAAAAAATATTTCAAACAAAAAAGATAGAGCATGAAATTGTCTACAACAAAGGTTATATGCATTTTCTTCCTGAAGTCAACGATAATGCCATAAAAACTGGTTTAAAATGTTTATGACTATTGTCTGAAAAAGTATTGAATTTGGTCACCTCGGCAAAAAAATTACCCTATATTTTTTCATCAAATTTCGACGTTTCGACCCCCTACCCCCCAAGGGTAGTCTTCGCCAGCCCCTCGGGCGCGGTGATCACCTACGGGCTCATAAGTTCTTTTACGCCCTTGATACGACAATAACTATTTCGATATATCTAAAAGATGTCTTATAGTATCTAAAAGATATCCGTCATAGATCTTTTCGACACTTTCAAGATATCTTTGACGAATTATATGTATATGTATATATTGTATATATAAGATCATAATGATACAGACAGTAAACACTGTAAACATGTAATATGCTTCGAATAGTCTATTGCAATACAAGTGCTTGAAGTAAGTGTTTTGCAACTTTTATTTATTAATACTTCGGCTGGCCTGATGTCGGGATCGATGTTTTGAAAATGCTCATTTTCAATTTTCATACATATAAGAAACACTGTATTGTTGTAACATATCTATCGAAGCCACTTGGACATAAATATGATTGGACCCCCAAATATCGATATAATTTTATAATATAATTGAAAGCTCTTAGTAAACGAACGAGTATTAAGAAATAGCCGACTCTTCACTGGGTCGAAGTTTCTGAGCGAGCGAAGCGAGCGAGGCACCACGCCAACACTAGTTTATTTTTTTATTTTTTAATTTAGAGATTTTACCTTAATTTTTATTGCATCATGTGACTATGGTTTTAATATACTCATCACATTTAGATTTTAAGGCAAGAAAAGAAATATTCAATATTGTATGTTTAAATGTGATTATGACGTAAACTATAAAATAATTTTTTTATTATTGTTATTGATAAATTAACACTTCTGAAGAAGGTCGGATTTGGACCGAAACGTCACACTAATGAGATTTTTATTCATCGTCCTTACCTTTTTAATTCTTCCGTTAAACCAACATAAAAATACCACATCAAGAAACTTTTTCACGTACTAAAAAAATACAGTGGAAAATAAATATTTTTTATTATTATTGTTTTTTGAATTATTTTATAAAATACTGCAATTTTAGCATATATTTGAGGTTGTATACCGGTTTATTTTTCATTTAAAATAAAACGGTTTCCAAAAATCTTCGGAAAAGCATATTCTGGTTTGATTTTGTCGCCCAGAGTTTTGCGGATTTTGTCTACATTCAGAAATGAATGGGTTATAGTCTAAGATCTATATTGTTCTTAAAGAATGTATATTTTGGTTATTTGTATTTAAATATCCGTATTAATGCCAACGTAAAAGATAATAAGTAGGTAAATAACTAACTGTTATTTAGATTTAAATTATTATTTATAATCGACGAAGCTTTCCAAAGAAATGTTATTTTTTGCAGCGCAGTCAGTATAAGAAAAATCATCTTTATCTGTGACGCTTTCAATATAATTTTATAGTTCATATATGATGAGGAGTTGACAATAACATATTTGAATGATAAGATACCCTAAGAGCAAGGTCATGATCCGTAATGGGTATCGATCAGCAGAGGTAATTTGCCAAAAGATAACCACCGCGCAATCTTTAAGGTTGCTATACGAAAATAAAAGACGGCAGTCATGTCAACACTTTATTTGTACATAGTATTTGTATGTATTTAAGACAACTGCTGCCCAAAACTAAGCCGTCCACCATCTTAATCCACGGATTGTAGCGATCTCTCATTTTGCACCTCAGGTGTCTACTACTAGCACGGCTGAAACCTTAAACTTCTCTAAGTGTATGGGTGGTTCTATACTTCTAACTGTCATTTTTTCATCTCGTATTCGAAATTATTATTTATTAACAAATACGTTACAAGAAACCAACGTATAACTAAAAAAAAATAGAATTGTTCTGTTTTTCCTTTTTGTATCTTAAAAACAATTACAATTGACTATAAATTTATCCACTCTTATTACGGCTGATTAAAAAGTAACTTTGAAGCTCCCGTAGCAGTTTGATATTATCAGTAATAATATATATAATACGGAATTAATTGGCTTATGCCCTGCAATTTTGAACAAAGATCAATGTGATAAAAAAACGAAACTCTTCGGCCCACTCGGAGATTTCATCAAGTGTACGCCAGTGTTTGCGTGCGTGCGTGCGTGCGCGTGTGCGTGCGTGTGTGTGTGTGTGTGTGCGTGCGTGTGTGTGTGTGTGTGTGTGTGTGTGTGTGTGTGTGTGTGTGTGTGTGTGTGTACAACATCAAAACATCGAAAATTTACATACTTCGTAATGCTTATGAGATTCCGAATATGCATGAAATGAACTCATGAAAAAAAAGTGTTCCTCCCAGAATGCGAAGAAATGGAATAATTACTGGGGTATGGCGATAGTCGGATTTCAGTTAGGAGAAATTTTGTCTAAAGAATTAGATGAAAATAGTTTGTTTTAATAATATTGTTTTTTGTTACTAATATTTATCATGTAGTCGAATTTATCGATCTGAACGAGTCACGTAAATAAATGAATGATTGTTAAAAATTTATTCAATTTTGTAGTTGCGACGTTTCGACGACCATGTCGTCCTCATCAGCCTTTATTCAACTAAGAAAACATGATTTCTTTAAAATAATAGATAATAAAAATACAAAATAACTGAAAACACATACAAATTGACTCATTTTTTTTGCCACACTATAAACACTACATATACACCATGTAGCTTGACATGAGTCCGATAAAGCACAGATTATAGTGTTTACGAACTATCAAAAACGATGGAGTTATTGTTTACACTGTATTTGAATGTGTAATATGGCTTATAGTGTAATTCTAATTATAATATGTGTAATAATCGTCAGTACGTTGTATGTAGCTGCTGTGTATCTTTCGTTTTATTGATGCCGTGTGTGCCCTGTAGATGTATGTGGGTCATTTCTGATATGATACGTCTCCTCCAATTTTTCTCTTTATCAAGGATCCGGATATCTTCCCAATTAAATTCATGTCCCGTCTCCATTCTATGGAGGGTAACGATATTTTTCTGTTGTGAATTCCTAAAAATGTTGTTCCGATGTTCATTAATTCTAACAGTTAATAACATAGGATTTTGGGCATTCTTTACAATGAATTCTATATTATATGGTGTTCTATATTTTCCTTTTCTAACCGCATTATTTTGATTTTGAATAATTTTCTGAATTAACATGATGTTATCGCGACTTATTGATTGTGATAGTGATTCGAACCAACCTTTTATGTATATTATTGGCATTACATGTTTTTTGATTAATACGTTATTATTATTATCATTAATATTCATATCAGTCCGTTAATTGTTCATGTGTATGCATTTTTTAATATGTTTTTCAATAACAAACGTAGGGTAATTATTATTGATTAGATATGTCGGTGAATCAAAAAGATAAATTAACTGTTAGAATTAATGAACATCGGAACAACATTTCTCGGAATTCACAAGAGAAAAATGTCATTACTGAGTTATTACTCTAAATTAATTTAATTGGGAAGATGTCCGAATCCTTGATAAAGAAAAAAATTGGAGGAGACGTATCATATCACAATGACCCACATACATCTATAGGGCACAAACGGTATCAATAAAAAGGAAGATACACAGCAGCTACATACAACATACCAACTATTATCATTATATACACATATTATAATTAGAATTACATTATAATAAGCCATATTACACATTCCAATACAGTGTAAACGATAACTCCATCGTGTTTGATAGTTCATAAACGCTATAATCAGTGCTTTATCGGACTCATGACAGGCTACATAGTGTATATGTAGTGTTTATAGTGTGACAAAAAAGGAGTGAATTTGTATGTGTTTTCAGTTATTTTGTATTTTTATTATCTATTATTTTAAAGAAATCATGTTTTCTTAGTTGAATAAAGCCTGATGAGGACGACATGGTCGTCGAAACGTCGCAACTACAAAATTTAATGAGTTTTTAACAATCATTCATTTATTTACATGACTCGTTCAGATCGATAAATTCGACTACATGATAAATTTCCTTATACACGAGTGATAAATTCAAATATAATTGTTGTTACTAATTGTTTTTTAATCACTAACGTTGTGTTTTCTTACTAACATTATAGAAAAGAAACATCAGCAGAATCAAGTACAAAAAATCTCCACAATGAATTAACTAGATAACATTATGAAATAAGTAAACAGAAGTAACTGGAGTATTAGTTCACGTCTAGCACAATAAATTATGATTTTCTTATATGTAAAATTTTGGATATAATGACTATTGGCTTTAATTATTTATCGAAAACGTCCATCTAGCGCTATTAATTATAACTATCCTGAATAGGAGTGAGACGTCGTGAGTAGAAACGTCGAAATTTGATGAAAAACATGGGGTAATTTTTTTTTCGAGGTGACCAAATTCAATACTTCGTCAGACATCAGTCATACGCATTTTAAAACAGTTTTTATGGCATTATCGTTGACTTTAGGAAGAAAATGTTTTCATGCTCTATCTTTTTTGTTTGGGACATTTTTGTATGCGACTTGTATTTTTACAAAATAAATGCAAAAAACTACGAAAAAGTGTGTTCACTTTTTTTATGCGACCATCCCATTATCTAATATGGATATGCTTCAAAAACTAATCAGTTCTAAGTTAGGCCATGACGAATCAATACGTAGGTCGACATTTTTAATCCGCCTTTCCATTGGCGAGCTAGAGCGCACACAAAATTTTGACACATACGGACGTACGTAACAAGATCACACACACAATGTTTTTTTTTTGTTTTTTGGGTTCTATAGGGTTTTAAAAGTCATTTCATGAAAATATGCATCGAAATTGTTTAGCCTGAATGACCAAATTCAATACTTAGTCCAGACTGAAAGTCTCGGTCGAAGTAATTAATAATAAAATATAATTGTAAAAATCATTATAATAACAGCATAATGTTTTTAAAAAAAATTATTTTCCTGCCTTACATCATACGTCATAATGTACCCCACAGTATATATTAACAAAATTATACATATTTAACAAAATTTTCAAGTCGATTTCCTGAACTCTGTTCTCAGTTTGGTCAATATTTTCATTTTAGCAGTTTAATAATTGTTTGGACTTATTTATAATACCTGAATTGTTCCTTTTTTGTGTGTTTATAATAAGATATCGTACCTGGAAGTCCAAATCATACTTTGGGGTGAAGCGGCGACATGTTTTCCCGGATGTCTCTATTCCGTGTTTATTTTTTAATTTTGAATTCCCTTTTGATGAATGCATTGAGTAACTAAGGACGAAGTTAAAATATGTGATACTGATATAATACGAGTATTCAAAGCTTCCGAAGATGCAAATTCTTTTTTTACTGTTGTTGGAAATTGATATATCTGAAGAGGTTCCTGCCACCCACGTGGAAATTTTATTTTTATTAAAACAAACAACAATAACTTAAAAGGTTATGACTTTCACTTAATTTTATGATAGTTGTCTCAGAGACCTCTAAAAATAAGGATTCGCCACTTCACCCCGATATCACTGCTTCGCCCCGTGTTTTTTAAGTTTTTTAAATTGGCCATTGCTGGCCACCTGTAAAACATATACCGTAAGTAACGCGCATAGAAAAATTCACTATGAAATTACCTATTAAATAATACTTTGTATCAACCTAAATACGAAATTCAAGGAGAGATATGATACAAGGAAAAAATCCTCGCCGCTTCGTCCCGCCATCCCTTATAAGCAAAGGGCGAGACACAGCACCACTACGCTGTTTTACAGTCTGACGATTTCTCTTCGATTTTTAAAAGTTGTGGGTACTGTTCGGGGGGCCTGCAATACACATGTAATGTCTGTCACAAGTTATAAACTTAATCCTTATTTTCCGGCCGTTACAAAAAAGGGAACGAAAAGAAGCAACGAACTTAAAACTCGTTTTAACCCTTCGAGACCCACATTTCAAGGGACATACTAATTATTTCAAAACGTATGGTACACCTAGTTTTCGGCCGGCGGATCCAATATGGCGGACAAAATTGTGGACATTTCTGAAAACTTCGTGAAAATCTGTAGTCTGGGGTATTCGGGGTCGCTGATTATGAATCCGAAGTCATTTTTAGAAATTCAAAATGGCGGATCCAATATGGCGGCCTACATTTTTTAATTTCAGAAAAGTTCGTGAAAATTTATGCTCGGAGGTTTTCGGGGGCGCTGATTAGGAAATTGCAGAAGCAGTGCGACAGAAATATGGCACGCTATTGGGGGGGGGGGGGGGGTAGGGTCCCATGTCTTAAAAACATAAAGAACAACAGCCAAAATGTCGCTAATATTTTGTACAACTTTGTACAAGAAGAATTTTAGACCTAGATTGCAAAACTAGCATAATAACACCCCTCAAATAATATTAAATTTACTAAAAATTGAAGTATAATGCTTTTCACCGATTCTCTCCGCTCTTTACGGAAAAGCAATGATGAGAGAATTTTATACAACGTTTGTACAATTTTGAACAATAGAAAGGAATTTTTGTACAAGTGAAACGGCAGAGATATAGGAACGCATAACCGAAAACAACCCCCTTACCCCGAAAAAAATCGATGGTCCATGATATATAATTTTATCTGATGGCTTCTCTCCTTGCACAAATTTCAGAACTACGTGTTATATGTAGAAAACTTATCAGCTACAAGGCAGAATTTTTTCAACCCCTAATAACCGGAAACAACCCTCTTTCCCCATAAAAAATTGATTGTCTGTGATGTATAATATTATCTTCGGCCTGCTCCCCTTGTACAAAATTCAGCAATACGTGTTATACGTTGAAAAAGATATAATTTACAGGGGAGAATTTTTTCAACGTCCGTGTACACGATTTATCAATACGGGTTAACCTGACAAAAGGTATCATTTACAAGACAGGATTTTTTCAACTCCTAATAACCGGAAACCACCTCCTTTCTCCACAAAAAAAAATCTACTGTATGTGATATATAATTGTATCTTATGCATCTTCTCCGTGTACACAATTCATCAATACGGGTTATACGTGACAAAAGGTATCATTTATAAGACAGAATTTTTTCAACCCCTAATAACCGGAGACAACCACCTTTCTCCAGAAAAAATTGATTGCCTGTGATGTATAATGTTGTCTTCGTCCTGCTCCCCTTGTACAAAATTCAGCAATACGTGTTATACGTTACAAAAGGTACAATTAACCGGACAGAATTTTTAAACCCCTAATAACCGGAAACAACCCTTTTCCCCACAAAAAATCTACTGTATGTGATATATAATTGTATCGTATGCATCCTCTCCTTGTACAAAATTCAGCAATAGGCGTTATACGTTACAAAAGGTATCATTGACAAGAGAATTTTTTCGACTCCTATAATAGCACAGGTCAACACGAAAATGTTTCGGAGATGAAATGAGCTTACCTTTGTTGATTTGGGGTCGCTGAATCCGAATCCGATAATGAACATTTTTTATTAGCTCTTTGTTCCACGAAACACGGGGTCAAAGTACGAAAAACCGCCGTTTTGTGCAATGTTTGAGATAGTATATCTTTCGACAGAAATGAGGTAACACTTTCAGTAATAGCTTAAAATAATGCTTATAGCTCATATTTTAGGGTAAAAAAGTAGTACAACCAAGTAAACAAAATAGTGCTTTAAATGGCCATTTGTTTGTATGCGTGAAATGCTCGTCACACTGTTACCGTCTGCATCTACTGCGCCCCATCACGCTGTGGATGAAGTCAATATGAATGATATCTTTTTATATGAATGATATCTTTATAAATTTCTCGCTTATATACCGTAACTGCACATACTTCTGAGCATAACTAGATGCCTTCGACCCGGGTGCCTACAATTTTGGCTAAATTCGTATTGCAGTTCCCTGACGAAAGGCTGATGCTTCCGGGAATATTCCCATTTTACCACTGCCAGGAAAGAAGGTGGCAGAGGGTAGTTCTAGCATCGTTAGGTTCGAATAGTTTCTATACATATATTGTAACAATATCTTGTTCCTTAAATATGGTGAATATGCCAATGAATGGACGGTTAAGCATTTTTCACACTTTGATCGATTGTAACTTTTGAATTCTTTTATGAAAATTTAATTATGATACCACCATTAGAATCGTTAGACTCTGCTCTTTATGACCCTGTAGTTCAACCTTTGATTTTATTTAATTATTAACCTCGTCTTCATACGTTTGTAAAAAAATCCGCTAAATCCCAATGAATAGACGGGTTAAATCAAATGGGACGTTTTCAGTACCAGTTTTGGATGGCTTTAAAACTTTGCTTTGATTTTACAAAATAATAAACACTGGAAGATCAATAGTACTGTAAATATTGTTTTGAATGTTCAAAGAAAATAAAAATATGTATTTTGTTGCATGTTGTGCATCATACATTCATAAGAAATAGAAATATGTAGAAAATCGTCCATTCATTGGCATATTCACCCTATATTAAAATTGAAAATGAGCATTTTCAAAACTTCGACCCCGACCGCAGGTCAGCCGAAGCACTGATAAATGAGCACGTCTTGTTCACACTGATGCTTAAAAAAACGCGGTTTAGTCGAGTTTTTGACAGGTCGGATTGCAGGAAATAAATTTTTTAATATGTGGGATACTTCGGTTTCCGTTTTTTACGGCATTATCGTTGATTTTACGAATAAATGAATACAACCTTTTTTGTAGAGAATTCGATGTTCTAAATTTTTTGTTTGAAACATTTTTTTGTACGATTTGTATTTTTTGTTACAAAATGGAATAAACGTGTTTTTTGAGCGTTTTTTTGTTAAACCTCCCCATAATCTAGTATGCATTGTCTCCAAAAACTAATCAGATCTAAGTTTGGACAAGAGAAATCCAAATCCGTTTGTACTTTTTAAATTCGTCCTGCCAGTCGCGAGATATCGCGTATACAAAATTTTGCCCACGGCCGGACGGACGGACGGACGTACAACCTAACGGACACCAATTTTTTATTGTTGCTTTGGGTTCCTTAGGACCTGAAACGTCGACATTTGATGAAAAACTATAGGGTAATTTTTTGGCGGGAACTGACCAAATTCAATACTTCGCCAGACCTATGGTCTGGGTCGAAGTAATTATATTAATAGAGTGATGCCGACAGCTAATAGCGGCTCTCCTTACATATCAAACGAAATATCATTTCTATAGCGGGTGCGAAATAAGGCCTCGAGATAGCGGGCAATCCTGGCGGAGAAAATAGTTACTAGTGTCCTCTCAAATATATAATGAATAAGGCATTTTTGTACTCGTAACCTTCGATTTAAGACCGTTTTCCGCGCGCGCCGATTGTCTTCATCCACAGCGAGATAGGGCGCAGTAGATAGAGACAGTAACAGTGAGACGAGCATTTCACGCATACAAACAAATTGTCATTTAATGCACTATTTTGTATTACATTTTTTACCGGTGTTTCGTGAAACCAAAAGCTAATAAAACATTTTCATTATCGGATTCGTATTCAGCGATCCCAAATTAACAAAGATTAGCTCATTTCATCTCCGAAAAACAAAATTGCTTCAAAGGACCCCGGATAAATCCTCATGGAAAATGGGTTTCGGTCAAATGCGCTGAAACTGTGCTATTTTATAGTTTTTGTCATGCCGATCAAAAGTTTTCCCGGGCTGAAGCCTTGAAAATGATTAGTTTTTTTGCTGTGTCTTCCTGAATATGACGGTTATTGCGTTTCTGTAAGTGTAAAACCCATGAATTTTCAAAGCCTTTCTGTATGCATTTTTTGTACTAGTATTCGATTTTTAGAATTACTTATTGGGAGTTATGATGCCGTTGGTTACGCATCTGCTGTTAGTGTTATCAAAAAATCAAGACGTCATATTGGATCCGCCATCTTAAAATCGCACAGTTTCAGCGCATTTGACCGAAACCCATTTTCCATGAGGATTTATCCGGGGTCCTTTGTTGACCACTGTAACCGGAAACAGCCCCCTAACTCCACAAAAAATAGATTGTCTGTGATATATAATTTTATCTGATGCCTCCTCTCCTTGTACAAACTTCAGCATTACGTGTTATGTTACAAAAGGTTGTGACCCAAAAAAAAAAATGAAAAAAAAATGTGAAGTTTAATTTGTTGCGAGAACCGAAAATTAATGAATGCGACACTTCGCTCGGGAAATAGAGCGAGAAATTTGAAAACGAATCCCGGAAGGCAATAAAAGATAAACGACCTAATTTTGAAAAAAAGTTACGCCTTCCGAAACCCGTCGTACCTGATTACCAAGTGAGGCCCACCTTCCAGAGTCCAGGAAAACCTACCGTTGCCGTTGCCAGAACGAGAATGAGCGGTGTTCGTCGCCACCCTACCATCTCGCGGTCCTCGCCGCCCGCCGGTGCAAGAGATGGAGCTCAATAATTGGGTCCCGCGGTATCGCGTGACTGCCGTAACTTGCCTCTCTTTGTGCTTTTTTTCCCTTTTCACCCGTTCCCCTGCGTCGTCTGCAACTTTGGAGAAAATTCCAGAAGCGTTATACCGATAATCATTTATCAAAAAAATAAAGGACTTGTCTGTTACGATTGTCTGTGATGTATAATGTTATTTTCGGCCTGCTTCCCTTTTACAAAATTCAGCACTACGTGTTATACGTTACAAAAGGTATCAGTTACAAGGCAGAATTTTTTCAACCCCTATGAACCGGAAGCAACCCTCTTACCCGAAATTCGAATGATACATTTTTTAAAGTATTCCTCGTATTGCTGAATTATTTTACAGGTAGAGGAGGCCTGAGATACAATTATATATCATGGACAATCGATTTTATTCGAGGTAAGGGGGTGCTTTCAGTTATTAGCGGTTGACAAAATTCGACCTTGTAGCTGATACCTTTTGTAACGTATAACGCGTATTGCTCAAATTTGTACAAGGAGAGGAGGCATCAGATGGAATTATATATCATGGACCATCGATTTTTGTCGGGGTAAGGGGGTTGTTTTAGGTATGCGCTCCCTATATCTCTACCGCTTTACTTGCACAAAAATTGGTTTCAATTGTACAAGATTGTACAAATGTTGTACAAAATTCTCGCAGAATTGTTTTTCCGAAAACAGCGGAGAGGATCGATGAAAGGTATTATATTTCAATTTTTAGTATGTTTTATATTATATGAGCGGTGTTATTATGGTAGTTTTGCAATCTAGGTCTAAAATTCTTCTTGTACAAAATGTTCATATAGTTGTTTTTCCAAAAACCTATATGGGGGGGGGGGGGGCTGGGGTCACAGACGTTGTTGAAAAATATATCAAACAATTTATTAATCTCAAAAATTGTTTGTAAAAACAACAAAAGAAGAAATACTAAAATTCATTGGAATACACATTATGATGGCAATAAAGAAATTGCCCTCCATTCGTGATTATTGTCCAATACTCAGTTACATTAAGTTCTATATGCCGCGTAATGGATTTTCATTCCTTTTATCAAAATTACATTTGATTGACAACATATCTGCGCTAAAAAAGAAGATTCTAATTACGACAAGCTATACAAAATGCCACCAATGATAACTCATCATTCAGATCTTAAAATTTTATAAGTCCTCTAAAGAGCCAGCAACTGACGAAAGTATTATGATTAAATTTAAAGGCAGAAGTTCGATCAAACAATACCTTCCACTATAACCTATAAAAAGAGGTTTTAAACATTGGGTGCGGCAAGATATGTATGGTTTTCTTTGCCAATTTGAGATATCGGTATACTGGAAATGTTAAAAAAAAATTTGTAGGGTAAAGAGTTGCTACAGAATTTTTTCGCGTTTTAATTTCGAAATATAATCGTTTATATTTTGATAACTACATATTTCGATACTCACATAACGGATCGTGTAAACGGCCAACGGATAAAGCTACGTTGAATCAAATATCGTTAGATTCGGCGTGCAATTCTGAAGAAAACTTTATATCCGTCGTATCGATAACATTACAATTGTCCATTTTAAGTCCATTTTAGTGATAAATTTGCCAAAAATTAACGACAGTCACAGCAAGTTTTCCCCTATAATTGTACGATCAAACGAGCCCGCCGAATTAATTATACGAAGTATCTCGTTCGAAGTCATGCTTTGTCATGCGAAACATCACAACGTTCTATATGAATTTGAAATTAGCGCCTTCCTCATAACGGTTGCTAGGTTCTCATCTCATATTGTTTTGTGAAACTTATAATTATCACGTTCTTATTTTAAAGATGATAATGGGTATACTTTTTATTAATTCATTATTTTTGGGATAGATAAGGAAGGGAAATTATCATCTTCGAACGAGACACTTCGTTTTATGAAGATAAAACTTCTCCCGCCTTCGGTGGGCTTGTTTGATCGTACAATTATACTATGTGTCTCGTTCTCGATGATAATATAATGTAGTTCTTTAGAGTTAAGTGATAATTCAATTTCTTTTTTATTTTACGAGAATACATGAATTAAACATTTTTTTTTTAAATTTTAAACAGAACCTATAATTATACGCGCAAACTGGTCATTAGACGTCAGAATAGGCTTATTGTAAAATTTACAAAAACTTTGAGATTCAATAGACCATCCCGCAGTACGTTTTGTGATAGAAATGTCGACTCCGCGCTTATAAGCAGTGGACACTGCTGCGTGTCGCGTACTATATGCTGTAAACATATTGGTATCAATACCCGCTTCACCAATTACTCTTTTGATCCAGTGGCCAATGGTCTGTGCACCAACTTCACCAAACGGCTTTACTAACGAAATAAACAGCTTTTTAGTATTCAGTCCTCTTATTTATTTTGTAAGATTGATATATTCCATAACAGCAGAGGCTACACATAGTCCTGGCTTTTTCTTAAAAAATGATAAAATCAATTCGGCTTGAAATGACCCAGGCTTTGATGTCTTAATACGATCTGTAATTTTAATATTTATTCCAGCATTAGACTTCTCTATGTTATCTATATTTATCGATGATAACGTTTGAAGCCTCTGTGCTGTGGTTAAAGCTAATAAAGTGCTACTTTTGCCCCAGCTTGTTTTAACGTCAGTTTCTTGAGTGGGTGTAATTTTTCTAAATATTTAAGTACCGGTCTTACATCCCATGTCGTGGCGTATTTTGGTTTTATAGGCTTTTCGTTGGAAACGCCCTTTAAAAGTTTGTTGTTGAGTGTACTATAACCAACACCTTCCTTGAAACGTTCATTAAAAAACCTTATAATCTCAGTGGGTTTTGCGTTAAAAATGTCAATGTTATTGTTATAAGAAAATTTCCACCAGCGTTTAAAATGAGTTTCATACTGTTTTAGTGTTGATACTCCTATAGATTTTATCATAATTTCCACTGCTTAATCCGTCGGTACTTTCTTTGAATACGCTGCCCTGATAATTTCGCGGCCACCAATGAAAGATGGGACGCTAGTGGATGGTGTTGATTTCTGTTGCTTTATCATTTATTATTTTTCGTAGTGTACGAAGGATAAGTGCGAAGGGAGGAAATGCATAAAAATAATCTGTTTTCCACGAAATAGTAAAAGCGTCAACAACTTGCGCTTCTGGATCTGGAAATCTGGAGCAGAATTTGTTGCACGGCCGGGGAACAAAGTTCCGAAAATCAAAATCCCGAAAGGCCAAAATTTCGATATTGCGTGAGTCCAAGGTATTTTAATGTGCTTTCTTTGTACCAAATTTTCAAAGAAAAAGTCAAGAAAATCACGCTGAAGCCATGCTATATCGAAATTTTGACTTTCGGTGTTGATTTTCGGAACTTTGTTCCCAGGCCTGTTGCACTTTTTATTTAGCCTCGTTGCAAATAAATCTATCGTAAATGGTCCAAATGTTCTTTCAATTTTCATAAAGGCAGTTCTAGAGAGTTCCCATTCCGAATCAATATTAATATTGCGTGATGCTCTATCCGCTTCTAGATTTTCAGACGAAGAAATATACGCCGCTCTTATCCAGATTTTCCGCTCTTCGCACCAGCTCCAAATTTTTCTTGCTAGTTTACTTAAATGTGGGAATTGAATCCCGTCAGCCCGAGTTACATATGCAATTGCAGTGGTATTATCCAATCTTAGTAACACTTCACATGTTGCTAAATGTAAAGCGAAACTTATTAACGCAGAAAACGCAGAATAACTCGAGATAATTAATATGCACTGTCCTTTCTTCCTTATTCCAGAATCCAAAAGTATGTGAGGCATCGCAATAGTAACCCCAGCCTGTTAATGATGCATCAGAGAAAATCTCTGTATGATACATTTGAGTTCTGATTGGATTTGATCCAATTACAACATTGACCTTCCACCAATTTATATCTTCGAGCATAGATTCATTTATGAGTAGTTTTCCCTCATAATTTCCCCCATTGAGTTTTAACGCAAGAAATTTTTCCCTTTCTAATTGTTTACAATGAGTAAACCCATAAGCAACTGCTGAACAAGCTGACGTTAAAGTTCCTAAAAATTCAGCAAATCTTCTAATTTTGTATGTTTTATCAACTTTAAAATTATTTATAAGCTGTGAGATTTTAATGTTCTTTTTATCTGTTAATTTTAAAGAAAATTCAACCGAATTATGAAACCTAAATATTGACATTGCTGGCTGGTTGTAATTGAGCTCTTTTTTGAAATTTATGATGAAACCCAAATTTTCAAGCATTTCAATTGAATTTTGTATAAGCGAGTCGCACTCTTTCTTTGAATTATTTATAAACAAAAAATCATCAAGGTATAGTACCAAAACTATGCCTTGAAGCCGCAATTTATTTATTACCGGTTTCATAATTTTCGTGAAAATATATGGACTTGTGCATAACCCGAATGGTAAACATACAAATTGATAAAGTTTGTTTTCGAATTGAAATCTTAGGTATTTTCTATGATTTTCATTAATAGGAACCAGAAAATATGCATCCTTTAGATCGAGCGTACCCATAAAATCCCCTGGAGATATTAGATTCAAAGCAGCTCGAATATCTTCTAATTTAAAATATGGAGGGTCAATGAATTTATTCAATTTTCTTTAAATTAAAAATAAAGCGATTCGTGCCATCAGATTTAGGAACAAGAAAATAAGTCGAGAGGAATTGTTCTCTTGAGTCTACACACTCCTCAATTGCTCCTTTTTTAATAAGGTAAATTATTTCGATTTGCATATTTTTCCTTTCAATATAAGAAAATGTTGGTTCTTTCGGAGGAAATTCTTGAAATGGAATTTTAGTGAATGGAATACAATATCCATTTATACATTTTAAAATAAATCGATCGGAAGTTATCTCTTTCTATTTTTCTACATAATTACGGAGCCGCCCAGCTGTTTTAACTACCTGAACTATTTCCTCGATGATAATCAGCTCGTCGTCATCGCTGATGTTTTTCTGGTTGACGTTTGAGATGGTTTGTTTGGTTTTCCACTGAATTTCAACTGTCGGCATGCTTTCTGCTGGTATTGTTTCACCTGTCGGTAGTTGGCAGGTGGGATCCTGAAGTTTCCCTGATCTCGCGGTTTTATCGGTGTTCTTGGTGTAGATTTGTCTTTGCTACTGAAGCTCGTTCAATTTCTTTAACGTCTTTAATTTTGTCTTTCAGGTTATCTCCATACAGCCATTCATTTGAAATCATAGTTTCCACCATGGGCTTCAGAGTTTTATTGAAATGGGGTGTGACGAACGATTTTCTTCCACCTGATAGTTGAAAATATACATCTGTTAACATTTGGCCAGCATTATTAGTCAAATCAAATAATGCATCCCCGTCTATGCCATCTTCAAGTGGATATATCCTCATGGAAATACCAGCCGCTAAAGAAACAATTGCTGTACCAATGCAATTTTGCATATCTATAAAATGCTGATCCCTTTTCTTAGCAATTTCAGTCAATACAGGGACAACTTCGGGATTTATTTTTGGTGCTTGTGTGTAAAAATCGCCCCTTCTATTGTATTGCTACAAAATGTCTTTTTTACATTTTTCTGGAAGACCTTCATTTTTTCATTTCGTCCATGTATTAACTGACTCTGGATGGAATGTTAAGTTTTTGAACTTAGAGTTGTCAGAAACTATGCCCAAACTTTTCAGAATATCGTTTTGTGACGCATCTTCTTCAGACGAAAAGTTTAATGCTTCATCGATTTCGTTGTTTTTTTTTTGCAACAACTGAGGCTTCTTTCTGACCTTACTTGATATCTTTATCATTATCACCATCTACTTATTTGAAAAAAAACAGGAAAATGTTAAGGTTAATTTTCGTACGAAAGAATTACAGGTTACAACACCATTTTCGTCATGTGTACTGACAGAAACCGTGTGGGTTTCGTATGGAAAATTGGGTCATTTCGTTTTAAAAACTTTTTGTATGGACTGACAGAAAATCATGTGGATTTTTGTCTTTCAAATTTCGTATGGAAAGATGAATTTTTTCATTCAAAGATGAGTATTTTCGGGATATTGTGCTCACTTTGTTGTTTTTGAACATTGACTAAGGAGTCAACAACTTTTGTAAGGTTATTTATCTGTTCCTGTAATTGATTTATTTCTTCATATCATCTACGCTTATTATGACGATGTTCATGTGATCTAGATCGTGATCGTGATCTAGAATCTTTTGTCTTCTTGTATTCTGGCATATCGATAATTTAATTTAATTTAATTTAATTGAACAGTAATATTAAAAACACGTTTTGACGTTTCAGCACAAAGAAACAATATGAGATGAGAACCTAGCAACCGTTATGGGGAAAGCGCTAATTTCAAATCATCGAGAACGAGACACATAGTATAATGGGATTTTCACCTTTTTCTTCGGTGGTTTCGGATAATACTACTCGGTAATTTTGTGCAACTCATCGGGAGACGCATTTTAAACCCAACTGCGTTCGATTTCATCCAATAGAGTAAAAGTTATCCGCTGATATTTCCCGGAGGCAAAAATTTGGGAAAGAAGACCCCTCAAAATTCTTCCATTTTCGGCAGATTTGTATACTCACATAACGGATCGTGTAAACGCAAACGGATAAAGCTACGGTAAAAAATCAAATACCGTTGGATTCGGTATGCAATTCTGAAGAAAACTTTATATCCGTCGTGTCGATATCTTTAAAATTATCCATTTTAATTCCATTTTAGCTCGGCGCCCGTGTTATTCTGTCAGCGCGCGAAAAGTCGGTTTGTTGCGGTGGAAATATAAATATATTGTTACGTGTGCCCATCTCGCATTTTGTACCGAAGAACGTGAAATTCCGACCATTATTCGAGGAATTATACGCAATCGAGTGAAGTGGTAGGAGGATTCGAAAAATTCCAAATTTGTTCGCAATCGCCAAATAACGCTTTTAAAGGGTAGAAATCGGCACTTTTAGTTTTTTGATTTTTGTTCCTAAGAAAATCGTTTTTTTTCGATTTTTCTCTCATTATTTTCAGGGTTTCTAGTCATCATATTCGATTCGCCATGAAATTCTGCATCTCTTCCACCCAGTTTCGAATCGATATCTACGAAATCGAGAAACCTATAATAATTTTAGTTAAAAAATAGCGTAAATTTAACACCAAAAAACAGACAAATTTTTTATTTTAACATGTTTTTTCTCTGACTGACTTGGTTTTCTTGCCCAAATAAGATTTTAACAATATTCTCCTATCCGCGACGCGCATTTTAAACCCAAGAACGAGCAATTCCGTCAATTATTCGAGGAATTATACGCAATCGTGTGAAGTGGTAGGAGAATTCGAAAAATTCGAAAATTTCGAGTGATCACGAAATTCGCTCAAAATCGCCAAATAACGCTTTTAAAGAGTAGAAATCGGCATTTGTTGATTTTTTTCCTAAGAAAAACGTTTTTTTCGAGTTTTCTCTCATTTTTTTCGTGGTTTTAGTCATCATATTCGATTCGCCATGAAATTCTGCATCTTTTCCACCCTATTTCGAATTGATATCTACCAAATTGAGAAACCTATAACAATTGTAGTAAAAAAATAGTGAGATTAACAAGTATAAATAAATACATTTAAAAAATCATCGATTTTTGAGAAAGAAATCGTTTTTGAACGAACTAAAAGGGAAATTAGAACCAAATTTGGTACTCGGGTGTCTTTGGGGTCGCTGATTACGAATTTGAAGACGGGTTTGTAAAATTCAAAATGGCGGAAACAATATGGCGGATGAATTTTTAAAAATTCATCTGATTTACTTGAAACTCGTTACTCGGGGGTTTCTGGGGTCGTCGATTACGAATCTGGCCTCGGATTTTGAATATTCAGAATGGAGGATCGAAGATGTCCGATCGAAATATGAAAATGTACCGATGTTGATGAAGCTGTGTACTCGGGGTTTTTTGGGGTCGCTTATTACGAATCTGATCTTTGGCTTTTATATTTAAAATTCCGAGTACATAGAGTATCAAGTTTTATCTCTATCAAGTAAATTTTTACATTTATGTAGGCCATCTTGGATCCACCATTTTGAATTTACAAAATCTGACTTCATATTCGTAATCAGCGACCCCGAAAACCCCCGTGTAACAATTTTCAGCTGTTTTCCGTATAAAGAAAAATGTGCGCCGCAGGACATCATTTGAAACTCCTCGCAGCCGAAGTGATAAATGGAGTTTTATTATTGACTATTGGGATTTTTGGATCCAATGTCGTCATGATTTTGGGCAACACGTCGGGACACGCATTTTAAGCCCAACTGTGTTCGATTCCGTCTCATAGAACAAAAGTTACGCGCGATCGATCGCCGGAGTGAAAATACGGAAAATGTCGGGTTCACGAAATTCGCTCAGAATGGCAAAATATCGCTTCTTTGAGTCGGAAATCGACATTTTACATTTTCGACGTTAAAAGTAAAAAAAAATTTTTGTTGCCATTTTTTCTAAAAATTTTTGTTGCCATTATTTGTCAAAATTTTTGTTGCCATATATTCTCAAAATGTTTGTTTTTCACTCATGTCATGGGAGCAGGCGTAATTTCGCGCAGTTAGTAAGCCAATCTGACCTTTACTCGATGAAATACGCTGCTTGTGACCATTCGTTGTTTGTTACATATTTAATCCGTTTTATTGAACAGATTGCGGATTCCATAGCGCGAGTACGGATAAAGCTGCGGTAAGAAATCGAGCATTATTCAATTTAGCGTGAAATTGTGAACATTTCCGTCCGGGCTGCATGTCGACAGCTTCAAAGTTCAGAACTTTATCGCTATTTTAGTGAAAAATTGGCCAATATTTAAACATAAAACGAATAAATTTTAGCCTTTAATGGAGTTTTATTATTGACCATTGGGATTTTCGGATCCAATTTGGTCATGATTTCGTGCAACACGACGGGACACGAATTTTAAGCTCGACTGTGTTCGATTTTGCCCCATAGAACAAAGGTTATACGCTATCGATCACCGGAGTGAAAATTCGGAAAAAATGTCGCGATCACGAAATTCGCTCAGAATGGCGAAATAACGCTTTTATGAGCCGGAAATCGACATTTTATATTTGTCGATGTTAAATGTAAAAAATAGTACATTATATAGCAAAAACGCGAAATGTATCATTCACGGCGAGGGTGAAGCTTTGGTGCCGAGCGTATAGCGAGACTAGCGAGTCACACGAGCGAGGATGGTACATTCGCTTTCGCGGTACATACATATACTATTTTCTCGTCGAAAGGCCACCGAATTCGAATTTGCATTAAATTTTGTAATAATAAATAATACGTATATATATATATATATATATATATATATATATATATATATATATATACATAAACAATACCTGAAAAAGACGAATAAAGTGGTGTGATTGGGAGGGGAACGGGCCGTTGATGGAGGGGGGTTCGGGTGGTGTACTCCCCGATATAACAATAATTCTGATTCTGATTTTGAAGATTTTTTCTCAAAATTGTTATGTTTTTCACTCATCTTCTGGGAGCAGACGTCATTATACGTCGTTTGTAAGCAAATCTGACTTTTACTCGAAAAATTATGCTGCTCGTTAACATTTTTGTTTTACATATTTAAATCGTTTTTGTAAACGACTGGTGGAAGGGTTTTAAATCAAACACACGATTTGATCGGCCGAAAGAAAATATTAACTATTTATTTGCGATCAACCGGTGTTTCTATCCCGACGACGTTCCGAAACGTTCTCTCTCAACCCGATCGTCACTTTTTCTCATATTAGTTCGACTTTTCAAACGCTCGAATATTTAAATAGACTACGACGTCATATTACACATCGATATCATACTATTCGAAATACAAATAATTGTATCGAGATCGTCACCATTTCGAAGGGCCTTTTACATAATTACCTAACAGGCCAGCTTCATTTTGAGAGGTACCCCCATTCGGGTGTGCAATGGCGTAGGGAAAACCACCTTTGTGGGAAAAACCTACGCCCGGGTACCGCAGTCGATAAAACATCGATTCTGTCCGTAACAGTTTTATTAAACAGATTATATTTTATTGGACAGATTATAAGAAATATTTCTAAATTGTGTGGTAAATATTGGTATACTGACATGCTATCAACTTGTTAAAAAATAAATACTGATATAATTTGATAAGGTTGCTTAGAGGGAATAGTAGCGAGGGTATCGACTGAACAAGGCCGATGTGTATTTGTAACGTTAGAATAAAACTGATTTAATTCGGTAGCTGTACAAAATTGTAAGGGAGAGGTACTTGACGATTTCACAAGACAAGAAAGGTTGGACTTGTTATAATCTATAGTTCGTAACAATGGGTTTTGTAAATCCGAAGTTAGATACTAGACCAATTACAAATGTTCCGCATCTAGCTAAAACATTCGACTCTCTTGTTGTACATCAAATTAAATGTTACCTCGAAAGTAATAATCTATATTAAGTCTGGTACAATCAGGGTTTGTAGTAACCACATTAGTACAGTCTAATCCCACTTATTAAAATTGCAGATGACATCAGAATTATAATAGATAAGGGAAAGTTTTTGTTACTTGTATTATTTTATTTGAGCAAAGCTTTCGATTCTATTGACCACTAGATACTTTTGGTGTAAATGAGATATATGGGGTTTTGCGATGTAGCAATTAGATGGATCTTTTTTTATTTGTCGGGTAGAATGCAGACAGTGCTAAATGCAGATAGTGAACCTTCAACAACCTTACTACCTTCAACTACAAATACTTCCAGTGTACCACAAGGCTCAAACCTAGGACTATTATTATTTCTCATTTATATAAATTTCATCTTTCAGTGTCTTACTTTTGCAATAATTCAACGATGCTTTTTGCTCATGATTTTCAAATTTATCTTTCATCATCTTATGAAGACATGAATCGTAATATTCAGCGCTTGAATCATGATGGGAATGCAATTGCACGGTGGTCAATTGAAAATTGTTTGAAACTAAATTTTTAAAAAACTAAAGCCATCATTTTTTATAGTCGTAAAAATCTCAGCGAATTACAAACTACGGATTTATTGCCAATCACGATTGATAACATTGTGGTTCCATTTACAGATACTGTAAAAAATCTAGGTATCATTTTTTGCTCTGATTTGTCGTGGAACTCACAGGTAGCAAGAGTTTCACGTTCTGTGCATGTCACACGTCAAGTTCTCAAATTCAGAGGTTCTTTCAATGTATGTACAGACGGTAAAAGCGCTTTCAACACCCAACTAACATTATGCTTGTTTGGTGTATGATGAAGTATCTGAACATTTAAATTTAAAATTACAGCATTTATCGAACTGTGCAGTACGATTTGTTTATTCCTTAAGACGTGATGAACATATCTCGCCTTATAGAATTCAGTTAAGATGGACGACTATCAATCTCAATATATAACATTTTGAAGACAAATCAGCCGCAGAATCTTCGTGAATTTTTTTTTTGAGATTGATCCGCAGCTAAGGCGATCTTCTCAATTGGAATGCCTAATATTTATTACTCCTCGCTATCGTGAGAAGTCATTTTTTAGCTTAGCCCTTCGTCTTTGGAGATCTTTGCACTTAAAAGTTCGAAATTCTTCATCGCTCCATATTTTGAGATTGCGATTAGCAAATTAGCTGTTGCAAAATGACGTCTAACGTCCATAAAATAAATTCTTCCCGTGGAAATTTTTGGGAGTGGAAATTTAGACTGTATGATTGTTCCAAAAGTATTTTATATTCTTTAAATTATGTTATACTGTATTATATTTTCGCCACACGGCCTTGGAGACCATGGCATAATAAATCTATCTATCTATCTATCTTTCTATGTGGGTGACATATATAATTAATATGATTAATAAACTCTAAAGATTCTATTTACGACAAATTCCCGCGAGCTGCCGATCCTAGGTGGACATATGCCACTAGCTCCACCAAGGGCAAAATTGATGGGACACGTATCAGGTTTTGTAATACAGGAAATATCACCTCCTTGGTTTAGGTTTACGTTTACACCCACGGACTTTGATTCTGTCGGGGCAACCCACAGTTGTCCTTATCTCACCCATGCAGCTGTATCCGAAAAACAAAAACAACCAGCGATAATTTCCCGACAGAATAAGTGTCCCTGGGTGTACGTCTATTGAAATTGGATATAATCAAGAATCTCAAAGTTCGAGCAGAAATCATTCATTCTCGTAGGTCAGAATTGGAAAAATATACGAAATTCTCGATTATATCGAATTTCATTAAGGGGGTTCTAAAGTGGACCTTGGTGAGATAGAGAACTTTACTGAAAAACGCAAATTAAAAATGATTGAATACAATTTTTAAAATTCGGGCATTGTAAATGCAATTCTAATTACTATAGACGGTTTCCTAGAGATTACCAAATACATTAATTAAGAACTGACCGAGGATTTTCGGAAATAATTAAAAATCACTTATTTTCTAAAATTCTCCGTCAGTTCTCTATTAATTTCTTTTGCATTTTCAAGGATACCGTGTATAATAATTAGAATTGCCCTTACATAGCCCGAATTTTGAAAAATCGATTCAGCTATTAATTATTTTCGGGTTTTAGTAAAAACGCTTATCCGCTTAACACTTTAGAACCGCCTTAAACGTAAACCTCATTTCTCTAAGAAGTACAGTGGTTCCTGTCCTAACGCATATTTCTTACCCGTTTGAATGCATGGATTTCCTTTCGTGCCTCTCCCTGCAACACGATTTTATGTTGCTAGGATTGATAGTGAGACATCTGCTCGCATGCTCAGTGTGATAAATGCAAACAGACTTTTGCCATAGTGGGGGTTGAGAGAAAATATGAATTTGGACGGTGGCGGTCATTTTTGATGGAACTAAATATATGTATTAGGACAAGGATCACTGTACCTAGAATGCCCGGTCTGCATAGACGTAGAAATGTGAACACAGACGTAACCTAGGGAAAATCAACCAACCACAGGGAAACAAGAAATTAAAGCCTATCGTTCATTAGTTAAAATTTCCCTCGTTACGTCTGCGTTCATATTTCTACGTCTACAGGATGAAACGTATAACCTGTAATGATGTATCGAGTGGGTATGTAACGTCGGTAATGAAGCGTGTGACTATTTTATAAGTGTAAGGTATTCGAAATAGAATGTTAGTGTGTTTTGGTATGTGAGTGTTATAATATATATAATAATATCAGTGTGACGTCACTACGGTCCCAGTCTTCGCAGTTTCGTGTCTACAAAAAGTTGGAAAATAGTATTTACCACCACGTGGACAAATGCCAATTTTCATCACACTGGGACGAAAGCAGCAACTTTCCTCCCGCAAGCGGGAGGCTTTTCACCCTCGGCTTCACCTCGGGTAAAAATTACACGCAGTCTGAGACATTATTTATTTTACCTCCCTCGTTGAGTAATATACTATTAATTGCGGATTTTGGGCATCGGCACTTTCACCGAGGAGCGCCCGTTGTGCAGGGCTGAAAAGCGTTTTGCCTCCTAGGCAAAACGAAAGCTTAGTACCTTTTCGTTTTATTTAATAAAATTGATCGGATCCATTCAGTCACTTCGATCTATTCTCACATTGGATTTCTTTTCTTTTTTAATGGACGTCCAATGGATCAAATATTAAGTTTTGGTTCCGATAGTTCTGATGGCTTCATTTCGTTCCCGAGAATTGAGACTACCCACCACTAATATTTATATGGAAAGATAGAAGAGAAGCAAAATGATCAAATTTTTGCAATCACGCGCGAAGGTTCCAGAGATTGAAGACTACGCCTCATTATCACTCCGAAGAAAGGAAATGAAAAGAAGTAAGAACACTTATTGTGTTGGTGCGTAAATTTTGAAGGATTATTCCTCAAGAACTAAAATTTATTCAATGACTAGTGGACATACTTCTATAATCTCATTTCATATAAAATTTTGATTGAATTAGTGCGAGTGTGTATATGAGTGATTGTCAATATAGAGAGGTAGACATATACGGGAAAATATTCTATTATACTCATTGTCAATCAAAATTTATAATAATTAATTATTTTCCAAATTTATATAAATTTTTGAATTTGTCATATGTAATGATGTTGATCTTCACCTCTAGTTCGACTAAGAATCCCAATAATTTTTATTTATCTAAACTAAAATATAAATTTTAAAATCTGTTAAGAAAAGTAAATTGTTTTAAAATAATGCGTAAGAATTTAAAAGAAAGTTATAAATATTTAATAATAATATCAAAACAAAAAAAAATACACCACAAACCAGAACATAGGGCAGCCCATGTTACAGGAATGCAGCTTCGTGATTGGTCAGCGCTAGACTATCTAGGGAGTTTTCAGTCTACACGGGCCATGTGTATGTCAGACCGGGCATTAAGCGAGGGGAATTTTAACCAATGAGTGATAGACTTTAATTTCGTCTTTTCCTATGATTGGTTGAATTTCCTTAGATTATGTTTGCGTCCACATTTCTACATGTAGACCGTGTTTTAAGGATCCCTAAACGTAAGAAAGTTCCTAGTGGAAACGGCCCAAACTTCTGAAACTTATTAAAACGTGGGGAATTTCACAAGGAATACCCCAGATGGCAACAATGGAATGCAGTGACTGCATTTCAGTTTACTGACAGAGCTCAGCTTGTTCGCCTCGTCGGGCTTGGCGTGGTGTGTGAAAACACGTGTAGATATATATAATTTTATATATACATATATATTTATAGTCGTTAAATTAAAGTTAAAAATTATAGTATTATCACAATTGCAATGGATAAAGCGGGTACAGATGCGGACACTCCGCAACTTCAAATACGACTCGTTACCAAACACACGCAGTAAGTTAATTTATAATGACGTTTACATTGTTTTTTTAGGTTATTTCCAACATAAAAACATTTGTTTTCTATGTTTATCAAAGAATACACGAACAATATTAGAAATGAAAATGTGAAAGTATTTACTTTTCAAAAAAGAATAAAAGCTAATGTATTTTTTTGTTTATATAAATATCTTTTAGGTTAGATTGCATTAGGATGTAACACAGACATTAAAATTACAAACTTAATGCAATTTTTATGTATAAAAAGATGTATTAATCACATATTTGAAATTATGTAATGTCATAATTTTGTTTTTCTTTTTGCTTTTAATATTTGATTATTTATACCTTCGATTACAGACTTGTTATAGATATAGTCGTATTTTCCGTAAATAAAGTTTATTTTGTTTTATTGAAATTTCCTATTATTTTCGGAGTGAAATTACAATTTTCTTGTAAAATTCATCAAAAAAAGAGGGTAATTTATCATAAATATGTAAAATTTATAATGGAAATGTGAATTTACATTGTCAAAGGTGGAAATAAAAATACCAGTAATAATCGTGGTAATTTTACATCGATTGTGTAATTTTGAAAAATGTACTTTTACATCGTCTTTGTGATTTTCCATAGTTTTTCGTATAAAAAAGCACTGAGAATGTGAAATTACAAACGCATTGTAAATTGTACTATAGGGATCGCCAATAACTGATTGACAACTTATTTATAGTGCACATGTAAAATCAGGTCAATAATATAGGATTTTACCGCAAGATTTATTTTGTATTAAATCGTACACAGATTTTTCGTATAATTTTTCGTTTGTTGGGATACCAGTGTTTGTAAATCTGTCTGGTTTACGTTGATCATCGCGTTTATCTTCTTCTTCTTTTATTTTACCCTTTTTTCCACACAAATTATTATTAGGACTCCTTTTGGATCACAGCTATCCATTTCTGGAATTGCCTTCCTCTTACATTAAAGGAATCCCGCAGTACAGTAGGACCTCTCTTATTCTAATTGTCCAGCCTCTCTTATTCTAATGGTTCCCCCACAAGTCTTCTCCCACTATCACACGAAAAATCTACGAAAAATATTGTCCACGAATCACAAGCTCGCAAGCAAAGTAAGTGGGGGTAAGGGAAAAATTAGAATAAGAGAGATCGGCGCCATCTTGAAAAACTTTACTGATTAGAATAAGAGAGGTCCTACTGTATAACTGTCTTTCGTTCTTGTCTTGTAAATTATCTCTTTTCTGATCTGTAAAACTTATGTTACTATGTTTTGTTTGTATCACCAGTTTATTCTATTTTGTTTAGTTTATATATAAATATATTTGTAATTTTATCTTGTATTGTAACAACGTGTTGCGTTTATATGTGTATATTAATTTTGTTATATAGTTTATTCCTTTTTTTTATAATGTATATTTCTTGTTCTATATTTAGATTGTAAACTATTGTATTATATGTCTAATGTATATCTAAGGACTTCTCTTCCAAGATATTAATAAATATTATACCTCTACTAGTGTTAATTTTGGTAATTTAAAAAAATATAATTTTACATTGCCTTTGTAATTTTTAATCTTTTTCATGTAAAACTACAAGCGCGATGTAAACTGGCTCTAATTATCGACCACTTTGGTGCTAATGACCATAAGAACTCATTCTTTCCGATTTATAGTGCACATGTAAAATTACATCGATAATGTAGAAATTTTACTATATCACTGTAAATTTACCATAATTTTCACTGATATTTTAATTTCTACCATTTCACTGTAAAGTTACATTGAAATTTTTCACACTTCAGCATTGATTAAATTATCGCTTGTGTTCAAAATGAACAGAAAATTGTTGTTTTTTATAGTACAGTGGGACCTCTCTTATTCTAATTAGTAAAGTTTTTCAAGAAAGCGCCGACCTCTCTTATTCTAATTTTCCCCTTACCCCCACTTACTTTGCTTACGAGCTTGTGATTCGTGGACAATATTTTTTGTTGACTTTTCGTGTGATAGTGAGGGAAGACTTGTGGGAGAACGATCAGAATAAGAGGGGCTGGACGATTAGAATAAGAAAGGCAATTAGAATAAGAGAGGTTCGAATAAGATAGGTCCTACTGTATATATAAACTTATATTGACTGTTTATGTAAATAAACAAAAAGCAACATGTATTAATAAATACACAACTAATTATAATTTTGTACCCCTTTTTAGGTATGCGGTTCCTGATACTCCATTTTCTATTCATGCAGGGTGCATTCCCAGCGAGCTAAATGCTCTTGTAAATGAACTTTTACGAGGTAAATTTATATAAACTAATTTTAAATAAAATTGTAAAAGATGTTGAGTAAAAATTCAATGTCTCTTCTGATTTAGTATCTGCGGAGAAAATATTAGTTTCTACTTTCGATTATAATTATGAAATTGACCCGTGTTTTAAGAAAATCTTAAAAACATTGATTTTGAATTTTGCACTAAAGAAGAATGCGAACTTCACGATAAGAAATTTATAACGCGTTTCAAATATGTATTGACAATTAAAAACAGGCTTCAATTTCATAATTATAATCCTACAGACGATAAAACTGTAGAAACTAAAATTTTCTTTGCAGATATATTGTATAATTTAAACTTAAATATATTATGTACTGTTATACTGTTGAATGCTTCAGTGGTAAATAGTTTTCAATTAGACAAATCCTGTAGGTACACATTTAATTGAACTATTTTTATTTAAGTTAATAAATAATAGTTAAATTGTAAGGAGTTTTTAAAATTTAATAAAAATAAGGGACCATGTAAAATATTAAAAAATCCTTAATATTGCACTAATATTTTCACTTATTGTTTAGTAATAAGGAACATTTAAAAAAAAAAAAGGCACAAAAAATCGTGTGTAGAATACAGTTAAAATCACATTTGATTATAACAAATGTTTTAAAAAATGAGTTTTATAAATATATAAGTTTCGTCAGATCACTTAAAAAGTAATTTCTTTCTTTACATTTTAACAAAAAGTTGCTTAAAATTTCAATTAGCAATAACTTTTATAATAAAGTATTCGCAAATCCTTTAGTAGACTATTATCAGATACCAGAAATTTAAAATGCAATGATTAATTTCAAGATTTGCAACTTTGCGAAAATAGAGGGAGCCACTTCGCAAATCAGACATTTGATTAATCTGGAGCAAATACGAAACTAAACATTTCTGTAGTTAGTCAAAATTATTATATAAAGTCTTTCGATAATAGTTTCTTTTTAACTCCGTGCACGAAATCCAACATTCGCGCACTGTTTTACGTGTGCGAAATGGCCGATTTGCGCACTAAAATAACAGTGCGCAAATGTGGAATTAAAATAATAGAAGACCGCACTTGTATCATTTTCGTAGTTCATGAAGAGACAACGTAACCTCTAGTACTACAGTGTAATAGTATATTACTCAACCAAGGAGGTAAAATAAGAATGTCTCAGGCTGCGTGTAATTTTCACCTCGGCGAGACATTCTTATTTTACCTCCCTCGTTGAGTAATATACTATTACCAACCGTCTAAACTAAACTTCACCAATATTATGACAATGGATTTCGCACACAACGTTAAAAATAGTATATTACTCAACGAGGGAGGTAAAATAAAGAATGTCTCAGACTGCGTGTAATTTTTACCCGAGGTGAAGCCGAGGGTGAGAAACAGGCAGTCCGAGGCATTCTTTTTTACTTCCCGAGGGAAGTATACGATTTTTCTTCATAACAGGGAGGAAAGTTGCTGCTTTCGTCCCAGTGTGATGAAAAAATAGTTTTCTTAAGCGGAAGGAAAGATGCCGCTTATCCTCCCGGCCATAAAGAAAAATCGTATACTTCCCTCGAGAAGTAAAAAAGAATGCCTCAGACTGCCTGTTTCTCACCCTGGGCTTCGCCTCGGGTAACAATTACACGCAGTCTGAGACATTCTTTATTTTACCTCCCTCGTTAAGTAATGTACTAATACGATACGTGTGCACGGTATAGGTCACTCGCGCACTAGTATCGTAATGTACTATTTTTTAACCCTTTGCGGCATACATTTTCCTTTACATGGAAAATAGCTGAAATTTGTTACTTGGGGGTTTTTTGGGTCGCTGATTACGAATGTGAAATCAGATTTTTCAAAATTCGAAACTGCAGATCCAAGATGGCCGACGGAAGTGTGAAAATTTATTTGATTGAGATAAAACTGAATCTCTGAATTTTAAATATATAAGTCTAAGATCAGATTCTCTCTTTACCTACCCCAAATCCACTAAATCTGTATTTTCTACATTCCCAGTAAACGAAAAAGTATTCAGAAGTATTGATAAGTATTCACATGTGTTACTTTCAATCCTATTTGTTGGCCTTTGTGAATGCCTCCCTATTTTCAATCATTTCTAATCATTATGGAAGTATTCACTGTATTTTCTTTAATGCTTCCCAATACTTCAAGATTACAATTATAAATTGAATCCTTTGCTATTCTTAAAGAAGTATTGCTACGTGTATTTTGAATGCTTCCGAATACTTCCTGTACGGGAAACGTGATGAATGCTTCTCAATGCTTCACGAAGCATTCATGTGAATATTTTCAATACTTCTGAATGTTTACAGCTGACACGGTATCTAGGTGTCCCGCACCATAGTTTTTCGACGTCCATGTTGACTGCTTCATAGTTTTCGATGCCTAGGTGTTCCTAGATTTCACCGTAGTTTTTGAGGCATCTGGGACCAGAACGGCACAAAATGTCAGTGCGAGACACCTAGACATCGAAAACTACGAAGCGATCGACCTGGGCAGCGAAAAATGACGGTGCGGGACACCTAGACATCGAAAACTGTGGAACATCAATTTTATCAATATGGTGGAATAGAAGAGTGTTCAATTTCGAGAACTGGTAATTCAGAATGAAATCGGAATACTCAGGATTGGTCTTGTGTCCGTGAAGGAGCTGATAATGTATAGGAAATCGTATTAATTAGAATACAGTTTATATCCTTTTGTACGTGTTGTATAATTCCGAAAAAAGCGAATATATAATTAAAACTAGAAAGCGTCAAAACAAAATATTATGTATCCGTAAATATCGAATTACGTGTTAAACAGTGATCGTCAGCAGTGGACCCGTGGTCGGCGCGGCGTCGCGCGAGCTTCGTTACTCAAGTTAAGCAACTTACTTGGAGAACAGTAGGTGGATAGATGACCGCCCGAGAACAGATTTTCTTTAGAAATAATTAAGTTATTAAAAGAAAAATAAACAATAAAAAATAAGTATCATTAAGTTAAATAAACAATATTTTTTCAATTTAATTTTTTAATAAAATTTTATAATAAAAAGAGAAAGAATGAAAAGAATTATACAAAATTCCTATCAGTTTTGAATTTCATAGGATTCGGTAGGAACAATTCTATCCTTCCCAATACTTTTACAAGGATTAAGAAATAGCATTCAGAAGTATTGAAAATTTCAATGCTTCTGAATACTTTTTCGTTTGCTGGGTTGTGCAAGTGGTCATTATTTTGTTTCCTTCAGACTATAATTACAAGCCTGTGTTCAAAAGAGGAGGGTGTTTCAAAATCATTCACGCGAGATAAAGGGGTAGTTTTTTATGTTTATCCCATTATAAGGGTTGTTTTAGGATTTATTGTAATTGGGATAAAAAATTTGGATTCAGAGCCAAAAAATACCCAGGAAATGTGTATTTGCACTCCAAAATCAATAAAAATTGAATACCGTATCTAAAGGGGTGGTTTTTTTATCGCATTATAAGGGTTGTTTTAGGTTTTATTGTAATTTTGACATAAAATTTAAATTCAGCGTCGAAAAGTACCCCGAAAATGTGTATTTACACTACAAAATAAATAAAACTTGAATACCATATTTGATGGGGTGGTTTTTGAATTTATTGTATTTTCGTCATTTGATTTGGATTCACCGTCGAAAAATACTCCGGAAAAGTGCATCTGCACTATAAAATAAATAAAATTTGAATCCTGGTGAAATATCTTTAAAACAACCCTTAAAATTTGACTATCAACCCTTCAAAATGCTTTAAATATTTAATTAAATCTACAAATTTAACTTATATAATGTTCTCATAATGAAAGAAGCGTTTTCAGCTTTTAAAAATACATTTTTTTAAATTTGAAATTTTTAACAGTAGCAGCTCCGTTCCCTGCCGGAGAATCAATAAATTGACGCACCTCATGATCTACACTTTGTGTATGATCAATCATTGATATGAGGTACCTTAAATACCAGTTTTCTGAAGGCGGTGTGCTCTTCTAAATCCCGGCAGTCTAAAGGTTAAAATGTATGCAGGGGTTCCTCAAGGCTCACATACTGGTCCTATTCTATTTTTAATATATATTAATGACTTGCCAAACATCTTGAAATATTCCAAGGTTTTAATATTCGATGATGATGTTAAACTTTACGCCAAAATAACTAATCCCATGGATGCTTCTAAACTCCAATTGGACCTTAATAACATAGTAAAATGGCCTCAGGAAAACGGTTTACCTTAAACTTTAATAAGTGTAAAACTATACCCTTTTTTAAATCTAACCACTATTTTACTTATGAGTATCATTTGGACGATAAGGTTGTTAACAGAGTCATGAGCATTAGTGACCTTAGGAGTCACTTTTGACTCTAACTTATCATTTGGTACACATATGGAATTGTCTGTCTCCAGGGCGTTAAAGATGCTTGGCTTTATCAATCGATCTACAAAAAATTTTAAAGATCCTTCAACTTATATTTACTTATATAAAACGTTAGTTCTACCACACCTTATGTATTCTTCACAAATATGGACACCCCATACTGCTGTTGCCCACAAAGCCCTGGAGTCAGTTAATCATAGATTCCTTAGAAACTTGTCTTTTAAAGCTCAAATGCCAATGCATAGATTTAACCATAATTTTCTACCAATTATGGCAAGATTTAACCTGTGATCGATTCGTACACACCATAATTATTCTGATCTACTTTTCCTGTTCAATATCCTGCATATCATTCACTGTACTCCTTCAAAAAACTTATTTCCTTATAAAACTATGTCTTACAACATTATAAATCATATAAAACTAGCCGAAGATACTTACTCAACAAATTTTTTGTACTATTCTCCGAAATCCCATTTAAGAAGATTCTTGAATATGCTATCTGATTCTCTCACTTCTTTAAATGAAATGTATGTATTTAAAACACAGCTGCGTAATGTTATCACTAATTTCAATCTAAATTAATTTATTATCTTTTTTGTTATTTTACTATCTATTACTATCTTTTCCTTTTATATTGTTTGGTTATATTACCTTTATTTCTGTTACACAAAGCGCATTTAACAATTTTGTTACCTCTTTAATTTTCGTTGTTGTTAAGGGTTGATCTTTTTGGATCATATGTAGCCTGTCAAATTTACTTAAATTCATCAAATATTATTTGGAAAAAGGTGGTCCCAATTGGGACCACTGTGCCGCAAACGGTTAATAAATTAAAATTTTTACAATATTTCTATACATGTATGAATTTTGTTAAAATGTAAACATATTTTCAATTTTCAGAATACAGTGGCATAAATCGAAACATAGAATTTGACTTTCTAATCTGCTCTGAGATTTTACGTACTTCAATCTCTGAGCTCATTGGCGAGCGAAACGTTTCTACAGAGCAAGTTATTTTGGTGGAATATGTCGAAAAGTTTCCACCACCAGAGCCACAGGATTGCCTTATTCACGACGACTGGGTTTCAGCAGTCGCTGTATGCGAAAAATGGTTAATATTTATTTTTTAATAAACCTGATTTTAACCCATTAATGCCCAAATGCACAGACAGTTTACACCAACTTCAACGCTTATTTCCAGTATGAAATAAATTTCGAAAAAAATCAAACTTACCAGATTCTACCATTTTCGGGGTCGCTCTTTCGAGTGGTGAAGTGAAAATTGTAAAAAAGTCAAAATTTATCTACGATTTTAACATATATAATAAAAAAACAGTTTTTTTTCAGGGCGCATTTCTTACAAATATTGAGTTTTCGATACAATATCGTACTTTGAATAAGCTAAAATATATTAGAAGCGTGCACTCGATAGTTGTACTTAAAAGCTACACTGGTATATATTTAAAATTTTGCGATGTTAAATCCAAAATGGCCACCGCAGCAACGAATTTCTATTTAACCATTTTAACCATTTTTTTCTTCAAAACCATACACATTACCGAAAAATTTCTAAGTACAATTTTGTTTTAGAGTGAGTTCAAGAATATCCTCGAATTTTTTCGAAATGTATTGTTACAATTTTTAATTTTTCGAAAATTCGAAAAACCTAAATTTTGCAAAATGTTAGTTGAAAAATCTAAAAAAAATTTAGGGCATTCTTCAACCAATTCTAAGACATTTTTGTTCTGTGCAAATTTTCTCTAAATTGTATACTTTTCCAGAAAAAAAATTACTAAACTTTTCTAGATATCTAGACCAATAATTTGTTTTCTAAATAACTATAGTCTTTAGAGAAAATTTGCACAGAACAAAAATGTCTTATAATTGGTTTGAAGAATTCGCTAAAATTTTTTTAGATTTTTCAACTAACATTTTGCAAAATTTAGGTTTTTCGAATTATCGAAAAATTAAAAATTGTAACAATACATTTGGAAAAATTTCGAGAGTACTCTTCGACTCATTCTAAAATAAAATTGTCCTTAGAAATTTGTCTCTAATGCGTATGGTTCTGAAGGAAAGAATTGTTAAATTTTAAATAGAAATTCGTTGCTGCGGTGGCCATTTTGGATTTAACATTGTAAAATTTTAAATATATACCAATGTAGTTTTTAAGTACAACTATCGAGTGCACGCTTTTAATATATTTTAGCTCATTCAAAACACGATATTGTATCGAAAACTCGATATTTGTAAGAAATGCGCCATGAAAAAAACTTGTTTTTTTATTATATATGTTAAAATCATAGATAAATTTTGAATTTTTTACAATTTTCTCTTCACCACTCGAAAGAGCGACCCCGAAAATGGTAGAATCTGGTGAGTTTAATTTTTTTCGAAATTTATTTCCTATTGGAAATAAGCGTTGAAATTGGTGTAAATTGTCTGTGCATTTGGGCGTTAATGGGTTAAATTGATCACCATGTACATTTGATAAAATATGTAATTGTTAGGATACTTACCGGATGTTACGACAATACTCTTCACTTGTGGACTTCGAAAGGAGAACATCATCTCACAATTCCTGGGCATACGTCGCCGATAAAAGCAGTGGCCTGGATATCGTTTGATGGCAAAAATGGAACATTTGTTAGGTAAATTGATCTTTTTACTTGATGTTTACTTGATGCATAATTATATCGATCCATTTCATATTTGTAGTGCTTCGCATGATCAAAAAGCCATAATATGGGAATGGAACGTAGCGAGTAATTCCGTGGAATGCATACGCGTATGTAAAGGACACGAACGAGGATTAGAATCTGTTCAAATAGACCACAGTCGTTCACTTATAGCAACTGGTGCATGGGACGCAATGTTGAAAATTTGGTCGGCATGTAAGTAATTGTTCGATACATTAAAAATAGTTTTTGCTTTGTGCTTTGTTTTAACGTTAATACCCCCCATTTTCAGCTTCGGATGACGATGAAAACGATGGCGAATCAGGATCTAAAAAATCAAAAACCGAGAGTAAAACGAGGGTAAATATCCAATTAAATTCAAAAACAAATGTATAACCTATCAATAATGACTTCAACCATTTTTTATATGCAGGTACCAAAAAGGACGATGAAAGGTCATAAAGAAGTTATTAGCGGTACCGTTTGGTCGGACAAAATGGAAATTATCACATCATCGTGGGATCGCACTTTGAAAATTTGGGACTCGGAATTGGGTGGAATGAAACAGGAGATTCCTGGCAATAAAAGTTTCTTCGATCTTGATTACTCTCCTCTATCGAGAACCGTAATTACAGCATCAGCCGATAGGCACGTACGATTGTACGATCCTCGATCGACGGGTATGATAATTAAAATGGGTTATGTTAGATGTCGTTTATTCAGTATGTGTAATTGGACTGGTTTTTTTAGAGGGAACTTTAGTTAAATCGACCTTCACTTCTCACACGCAATGGGTGCAATCGGTTTGTTGGTCAACGACCAATGAACATCTGTTCCTTTCTGGTGCCTATGACAATGACGTAAAGCTATGGGATTCGCGAAGGTATTTACTTAAAAACTATTAAATTATAAATGAATCTTTCTCTTGTATTTAGTAATAAATGCATTATTACTCTTGGTTTATTATATTAAATTATGAAAAACATTTTCTGCGTAATGTTAATTAAAAATACGATATTTGTATTATTTTCCAGTCCAAAAGCGCCATTGTATGATTTAACGGGTCATGACGACAAAGTTTTATGCTGTAACTGGTCAAATCCTGAATTAATGGTCTCCGGAGGCATGGATAAGACTGTAAAGATATTCAAATCTAAAAATGTTTAAAAATTATATTATAATTAATAAATTCTTTATATTATGTAATATATTTGTGCAAATCCAGATGAACCCTATCCTTTCCCCTTAACAGACTGCCATTTTTAATACTTTTCAATCTTTCATTTCGAGAAAACATTATTTTCACTCCACTTTCTGTCCGATTTTGGTTTGAATTGGAGTTTTCTAATTTGAGAAAATAAATTTTAATATCCGGATATATTCGATGAAATATTCAGTGAATTGAAACGGTATTTCAGCGTTCCAAATAAAATATGAATTATTTATGTTTCGTTTTCATTCCAAATTGTTCTACAAACATTTGTAGTAGAAATTGTGCTCAAAATATGAAATAATTCTGTTCAAATTTTCTGCTTACAGTTGCACTTGTTCAGTGTTTGCACTGAATGTGAACTTGACGAGTGCAACTTGGTAACACCAAGTGCACGTTACGCACATATATGACAAACATCTTACATAACTGGTTAAAATGTGATATGTGAATGCTCTCAGAAACACCATTATGTGATATATTATATGTGACATCCCTGCCGAAAGTTTCGGATAGGATTTCAATCAGATATATATAATCGGACTTGATCAAACCTATTCGGTTTTAATCCGAAAACTCACTGATACAATCGGATTAAATCAAGCACCAGAGAACCAATTTTAAACGATAAGTTAAATTAAAGATCTTTTAAAAATGCCGATTTCTACCCTTTAAAAGCGTTATTTGGCGATTTTGAGCGAGTTTCGTGATCACTTGAAATTTTCGAACTTTTCGAATTTTCCTACCACTTCACACGATATTGCGTATAATTCCTCGAATAACGGACGAAATTGCACGTTCTTGGCTTTAAAATGTACGTCTCGGATAGGAGAATATTGTTAAAATGTTATTTGGGCAAGAAAACCAAGTTAGTCAGAGAAAAAACACGTTAAAATAAAAAATTTGTCAGTTTTTTGGTGTTAAATTTACGTTATTTTTGTACTAAATTGTTATAGGTTTCTCAATTTGGTGGATATCAATTCGAAATAGGGTGGAAAAGATGCAGAATTTCATGGCGAATCGAATATGATGACTAAAAACCCTGAAAAGAATGAGAAAAAAACGTTTTTGTTACAAAAAAAATCAAAAAACTAAAAATGTCGATTTCTACCCGTTAACCCTTTGCGGCGCACATTTTTCTTTATACGGAAAACAGCTGAAAATTGTTACACGGGGGTTTTCGGGGTCGCTGATTACGAATCCGAAGTCAGATTTTGTAAATTCAAAATGGCGGCTCGAAGATGGCCGACATAAATGTAAAAAATTTACTTGATTTTGATGAAAGTTGGTACTCGGGGGTTTTTGGGATCGCTGATTGCGAATATGAAGTCAAATTTTGTAAATTCAAAATGGTGGATCCAAGATGGTCTACATAAATGTAAAAGTTTACTTGATAGAGATAAAACTTGATACTCTCTGTACTTGGAATTTTAAATATAAAAGTCAGAGATCAGATTCGTAATAGGCGACCCCAAAAAACCCCGAGTACACAGCTTCATCAATATCGGTACATTTTCATATTTCGTATATATATATATATATATGTATGCAAATAGCAACTAAAATTCTAATAACAAAAACAAAAAACTGATAATTTCTTTATTTTTATTTTAAATTAAACTAAAACTTAAAACTTGTGAAAAATTGATTTAATTTTCTTTGATGCAGTGATGACGTGTTCTTCAAATATTTCTGGTGAGATGTGGTTGTTCCAATGAGTTTCATTAAAGGTCTTGCAAAGTCTAGGAATCGGTGCATTATTTAGATAGTTTCTATTCAAACTAGGTACGTAGAATCTATCCACGTGTCAAAGTGTTGAAAAATTCCTGATGTTAAATGGTATTAAATTGTACAGTTGTTCACAGTTGATGTTTTTACTGACAAGTTTATGTAGGAATATCATATCATTAGCAAATCTTATAGATTCAAGAGTTGGAAGTCGAAACTTTGTTGCGTTACTAATGTATGAGTGTTACGGACAGAATCGATGTTTTATCGACTGCGGTACCCGGCGTAGGTTTTTTCCCACAAAGTTGGTTTTCCCTACGCCATTGCACACCCGAATGGGGGTACCTCTCAAAATGAAGCTGGCATGGTAGGTAGTTATGTAAAAGGCCCTTCGAAATGGTGACGATCTCGATAAAATTACTTGTAATTCGAATAGTATAATATCGATATATAAAACGACGTTGCAGTCTATTTAAATGTTCGAGAGTTTGAAAAATCGAACGAGGAAGTAAAAAAAGTGACGATCGGGTACGAGAGAATAGGAGAACGAGGAGAACGTTTCGGAACGTCGTCGGGTTAGGAAGTTCGCGTCGCGATCGGATCGTCACCGGTTGATCGCAATAAATTGATACGTTTTTTATTCGGCCGATCAAATTGCGCGTTTTATTTAGAAGCCCTCCCACCAGTCGATAACAATGAGTGATCGTAGGCTGTCATGGGATGTCCATCCTTGAAAGGGAGATATCGCAAAAAGATATGCTGTACCTTCTCAAGGGCATACGAGTCACAATGATATTGGGGTGACCAAACACTTGATTGATGCATACATCAAAATTGGTCTCACCAGTGTAAGATATAAATAACGTATTGCACCAACACTTTTAAAGTCTTTCGTAGTTCTTTTTAAAAACCCAATTGTTTTGTATCCACTATTCCGGATATGTTCAATATGAAGTTGAAAATTAAGCCTATCGTCGAACACCACTCCAAGGTCTTTGACAGATAAAACTCTAGTTAATATATGATCCGATATATTGTAATAATGAATTATTTTCGTTGATCTTGAAAAAGTTAAGATGCAGCATTTACTAGAGTTTAGTTTTAATCCGTTGATGAGACTCCAATAGTGTAAGGTGTCGATATCAGATTGTAGGAGAAAACAATCACTGGGTTTAGAAATTGGAAGAAAAGGTTTCAAGTCATCAGCGAATAGTAGTGGGATTGCGTATTTAAAATGACTAATTAGGTCATTGATATAAATGACAAAAAGTAGTTGCCCCAAATGTGAACCCTGGGGAACTCCTGATGAGGCGCGTATCTCTCTTGATGATATGTCCTTAAATCTTACTTGTAATATTCGATCGGTAAGGTAGGACTCAATCCATTTTACTAAGGTGATATCTAAGCCCATAGATTCTACCCTTTTTATTAGCCTAGCATGATTGACCGTATCGAAAACTTTAGCGAAGTCTGTGTATATAGAATCCATCTGATGCCCCTTTTCAAAAGCTGAAAGTATATGTTATTCGTATAAGATTAAGTTTGTAACCGTAGATTTACCTGGTAAGAAGCCATGTTGGGACTGAGATAGCTGTGGTATTAGCATTATAGATAATTTGTTTGTGATTATCGTTTCAAATAACTTGGCCAAGGAGTTGAGTATCGATATTGGTCGGTAATTAGTTATAATAGTTTTAATGCCTGCCTTAAATATTGGAGTTATAAATCTAAATTTCCAAAGCTTCGGGAAAATGCCCTCTTGTAACGATTTGTTGAAGATATACAATAAAGGTTTAAGTAGCGCTGCTCTGGATTGTTTCAAAAAACATGGTGGAATACCATCAGGACCTGCACCTTGGTTCACGTTGAAATGATTTATTTCTGATGATAATTCACTTGCCGAGATGGTAATTTCAGATAGTATTGAATTGTCGTTGATCGCGAGATCGTCAGTAGGTAATATATCAGTAAAGTAGATTCCCTCGAAGTACTCCGCAAAGAGGTTCATTATGTCTTGAGCGTTTTCAGCAGATTTGTTTTCAAGCGACATTTTATGTGGAAGACCTTGTTCTAATTTGCATGATTTAATAAATCCCCAAAAATATTTTAACTGATTTTGTCGCTGTAAGGATTCTTTAGTTTTTGTGATGTAATTCTTATAGCATTCATCGCTTAACAACTTGCATTTTGCTCTTAAAATTGAGAATTTGGCATAATTTGTTTTCGTTCGAGATTTTTTAAAACATTTATGTGCTATTTTCTTTTGCGCAATTAATTGTTTGAGCTCTTTAGAAAACCATCTTGGATAGGTTGATGAGAAAAGCTTACCCTACTGGAAGTAAACGGATTCAAACGGATAGAAAATAACGGATTCAAACGGATACAAAATTTGTATCCGTTTGAAAGCCCACTTTGCATTCTTTTCAATCTGTTGTTGTCCGTCAAAACTGAATACGTTCTGGATCCGTGGAATGGAAAATTGACGCGCCTCAATCCGTTCTAATATGAGCCTGTCGAATCCGTGTCTATCCGTATCTATCCGTGATATGGCACCGAGTGTGCACCTGTTTTTATCCGTTTCTATTTGCATAAATACTTTCTGTAAGTTACCTAACACGTATGAAGTACAGTAAAAATGTATGATATATAATGGAAAAAACCAAAAATAAAAGAAACATAACTGGAATATCAGTAAAAGAGAATTACTTGTATTAAAAACAACATAATACAAAGCACGAACTATTTAAAAATTATGCATTTGAATATTTATTACCAGGATATACATCTTTGTATTAATTTAATGTAAGAATATTGTAAGATAGTCGTTAGGGTTGTTCAAGTATTGCGATTTTTCGAAATTGTCCTCCCTCCCCTTTCGTCATGTACATGGAAATATGCTCAAGTGGCTTGATTTTTCCGAATCACAGAGTTGCTCGGATAGGGAATTAACGGAACGAAAACATTTCCGATCCGCCACAGATAGTTAAAATTGCTCGCAGATGCCTACCGATTGAGACGCGCATTAAAACCGGCGGATCGAAACGTAAAAGCTCGAAAACGGATCGGGACTGATAAAAGACGATATATGCGGATTGGTAGACGGATAGAAACCCGCGGATCACGACGGATTAGAAATGTCATTTGCGAATCGCGGAAAACGGATCGGGACGGATAAAAGACGATATATGCGGATTGGTAGACGGATAGAAACCCGCGGATCACGACGGATTAGAAATGTAATTTGCGAATCGTGGATATGCGCGGATAGGAAAGTATTGGAACGGACTCGTGTGCGATCCGCGGCAGACGTCGGGAATAAATTAATGTTGGACGCGGATACGGACGGATTAGTCACGGATAGCCTTCGGATACAAGAGGTTAAAAATGTATTAAAACGTTATCAAACGTATATAAACGGATAGCCGAAGTATTAATACGGATAGGGTTTGAATCCGTTTACTTCCAATAGGGTTAATGACTGGAACATGTTTATCGATTACCTGACGCAGTAAAAAATAAAAGCGATTGACAGCACTATTTGTGTCAAGGTTAAAAAGTTCTGTATTCCATTCAATCGATTGAAGAGCGTTTGAGATCTGATGATAATCCGCAGATTTAAAGTTCAAAGTATAAGTCGCAAAGTTGAGCCATTGAGTAATATGTGAGATTAAGTTTGGAGAGAAAATTAAACCAGACTGAAATTTATCGCATGGTAAAAGAGGATTTAAAGCTTTACGTACAGAGTCTGAAGAACATGATGAAAAACATAAATCCAGTAAATTGTTACATGTATTTTTTATTGTATTGTGTTGGTACAAGTTACAAGTGGCAAAAACATCGCTTACAATCATAGCAGCTTCGTGAGTCATAGCAGTGCATCCCGATTCAATCTTTGCTGATACTCCGTTTACGTCGTTTGACCATGACACCTTTAGCAGGTTATAGTCCCCAAACAAATATAGTTCATGAGATGGATAGCGAGATTTAATCTCATCGACTGTTTCAGTATGATCCATGTATACATTAGCAGACGATTGCGGTGGAATGTAGGTTGTGCCAACAATAAACTTACTTGTAGGAGTTAGGATTTCGACAAATATTTGCTCACATTGCGAAGACGTACTTATTTCCGAACAAACCATATCCTTTTTAATTGCAATTAATACTCCTCCACCTCTAGTCTTGGAGTTCCCAGTTGAGTCTCTGTCCTTTCTAAAAATTACATAATTTGTAAGTTCTAGTTCTGCACTTAGAATGCCAGCGTGTAGCCAAGTTTCGGTGAACATAATGCGACATCGTATTGATTTGCTGATATATAGACGTTATTAGATAACAAGTATAATTTATTTTTCAAGCTTCAAACATTTTGGTAAAAAAATGTCAACTTTTTTGGAACGGTATTTAGTTTTTTGTCTGCTTTGTAACAATAGTTAGGGTTTTGTTAATTTACTTAATTATCAGATTAGTTTCACCGTCGTTTATCCTCTTATTCAATTCCTCACGTAAGTTTCTTAAATGTTCAATTTGTCTAGGAGTTTTATCGTCACTGAATGTAATGCCATTTTTAGATACTAAATTTTTGTTTTTCAGTAACCACAATGCAGTCTCGCTTGAGTTAAAAATGATTTTGAGAGGTCTAGGCGAGCTGTTATTTGTCAATTTACCAAATCTTACAGTATGTATGATAGTATCATGACACGGAGTATACGTAAAAATCAAGCTAAGAGCTTGCAGATCTTTTCTAGAATCTTCTTCTTCCGGTAAGTTCCAACAGATAACATTGAAGGCCCTCCTTGCCCGATCGTTAATTTCAGAGATCAAAGTTTCTCCCGCAGAAGCCGATATAGCAGACGATGAACTCATTCTATTCTCTAGCTTTTCCACACGAGAGATAGCATTTTTTATATCAGCTGTTATTTCTTTCCTAAATTCACTTAATGATGAAACTATCTTGTCTTCTACAGCTTGTTTGACATGGGCAATAGACTGCTCGAGATTAGAATTAGAATTTCGAATATTGTCTTTAATTTTATTGGTAAATTTGTCAAGAGCCGCATCTAATGACGATGAAAGATCTTTTTGGTAAACCAAGCTTCCACAGCATTTCCTCACAACACCTTCTGCCGAAGTACCACTTTGATCAGCGCAACTGGGATGAAATATTGTCTAGCATTTTTTACACCGTTGCTTTTGTTCGATAACTGGTTTGCTGCAAGCGTGGCACGTATTACTTTGCGACATTTTATTCTTTTTAAATAGAAAGTTTGCTCCGAATTTTAATCACTTCAGTCCAATAGATCGCTGCTTGTAAAGATCTATTCTTAGCATATAACAGAAATTTATAGCTCAGTGCAACTGAACGCACATGGCAAGCACATAATTTTCAATACACAATTATTCACAATTAACAATAAGTTAGATGAAAGGTTTATATCCATTTCAGTCCACTGTTACACTTTTGATAAGGATTCGTACAACTTTTAGCGAATCGATATATATTTATTAATTATAAGCTATGTAATCTGGAGCGTAAACAAAAGCACACTTATACTTTTTAACGGCCATTTGCTATGATTTTAAAAATTCATCCGCTATATTGTTTCCGCCATTTTGTATTTTTCAAAACCGACTACAAATTCGTAATCAGCGACCCCAAAAACCCCCGAGTACCAAATGTGGTTCTAATTTCCCTTTTAGTTCGTTCAAAAACGATTTCTTTCTCAAAAATCGACGATTTTTTAAATTTATTTATTTATACTTGTTAATAATTTTGCGTAATTGCATTTATTATCCTTTTCGTTACGTACTAAAAAGCCCCCTCTACCACTGTAAAAAGATTTCTTTAATATTGCTTCGAAATCATTGAAACTAGACAGAAAAGATGTGAATTAAAAAGGTGGTAATCTGGGTTACCACTGCGCCGCAAAGGGTTAAACAAAAATTAATTGTAACCGTAAGTTTCATTAATATAAAGCTGAAAAAAATATCACTAGAATAAAACTTCTATGAGACATTACTATAATAATATTTATATATTATTTTGATTGGGATGTATTGTAAAGAAGTCTAATTTGATTCAATGGTATCATAAACGTTTCTTCAAATGTATAATTATGTATTTGAACTAATACAAAAGCTAGAAGACAGTCACAAGTTTTGAAATTTTCAAAACAAAGCAATTTAATCGATCGCCAGAGAAACGACTTAATTCAAGTTTTAAATAATTAACGATTAAAACTAGAACACGAGCGTAATATTTTTTCTATCCTGTTACTATGAGATGGTATATCTTTAACGAAAAATAAATCAACTTCAATGGCATGCCTTTTAATGTAAATCATTATACTTCAAAAACATAGGTAGAATTTAGTTGGTTTAATAGCGAACGGATCGATTAATGTAAACAATTGGCGGATATAATACACATAAATAGCCAGTAAAAATGTATCATTTCAATGTGAATATTATAGAACGTTTTATATATTATTTATTTATATTTACGATTCCAATAATTAATATAAATAAAAATGATAGATTATTTTTCTAACTCAATTGTGTCCACGTCAAAATATCTGTCGTTTGGAATACAGGATTCTTCGAGAAATTATATGGGCATAACATAAACAATAAACATTAGAAATAAACAAATATTTCTAGAAGCGCACTTGTTCCATATAATAATCACTAGAGTGTTGATCTAAATTAACTTTTCGTTGACGAAGTAGACTTTTCAAGTGTTAATATATCATTTGAAATGATGTATATTTTTGATGGTAATTGCGAACAATTTGTATGATCGAAAATAATAGATATATGATGGCAAAAAGTCCGGAAACCATCAAATATTTCGAAAACTATCGATATTTAAAAAAAAACGCTGAAACACGTGAACCGATTTTACATTAGTCGCCTTTGCATGTAAGTTTGAGTTCTGAGAAACACTTACTCTTATACACCATTCAATCAACGTTGACATAATCTGTCGATGTATCTGCAATTGAGTATGTTTGTGTACATAGTTCATAGTGTACCCAAATCATGCGATTTTGACAAAGTCGATCAGAAGTATGAAAAACATTTGTTAAAAGCAAAATGTTCGTTTTTAAATACGTATCAGGGTGCACGTCCAGAGTTTTACAATTAAAAGTATTCCACACACATGCAACTTATGCATATAATTTCTTTTTTTAATTATTATCACTCACATTGCATTCATACAATTTGTTAAAAAAAAGAAAATAATTCCGGGAAAGGAACCCAGTAAACCAAGATTGATTGAGAAGCATTTAGGAACATTCGTTTCACCGAGCGTGAATTCTATTTCTGGCTTCTTATGAATCCTTCTTTAAACTTAATCGTTTTGAATACTTCAATTAGGACTAAATCTTTAATTTCTAATGCTTCTTAATACTTGTAATATTAAGTCATAAAGTGAATGATTTTTAATACCTCTAGCAGTATTTGTGGAAGTAGCTTTCAAACCTGTCTATGCTTCGTCATCGAATCGTTTGCGAATGCTTCGTAATTCTTTTGGAAGCATATATGCGAATATTTTCAATGCTCCTATATACTTCTTTTTGAATACTTCTGGAAGCATTTGTGGGACTAATTTTAAAATTTTCTCAATGCTTTGTGATCGAGTCGTGTGATGCGAGTGCTTTTCTTGCCCTTCCTGAAGTATGAACATATTTTAATTTTTTTACTACCAAAAATTCGCTCATCTCTGGCCGTTTTCGAGATATTCGAGAATTTTGAAAATTTTCAGAATCTGTTTAAATGTATGTATTAATTGACTCGAGGTCACCCCCTATCGATCCCCCCCTCCCCCCAAATTTTGTCAGATTTTGCGTATCTCTTGCCGTTTTCAAGATATTTGAGAATTTTGAAAATTTTCAGTTTTGCAAATTTTCAAAATTCGTTTGTATGTATGCATTAATCGACTCAATATCATCCCCCCTTTTGATAGCCTCCAAAATTTTGGCAGATATTGCTTATCTGGCCGTTTTTAAGATAATCACGAATTTTTAAATATTTTAACGTGTAACAGAAATATCATATTTCGTTATAGATAGTGATCGACAGTGGTAGACCAATGGTCGGTGTCGCGCGCGATCATTGTTTCTAGTCGAGCATTCTTGGTGGGGAACACTACTTGGATGATGACCGTTGAGAACAGCATTTTTAACATAATTAAATCAACTAAAAAAAATACAAAAAATATTTGAATTAAATAAAAAATAATAATAAAATTAAAAAGGAAAAGAAAAAAAAATTTTTTATATAAAGAGGAAAAAATTTAAAAACAAAACATTAAAATTTGCTATGAGTCTTAATTCTTACTAAAGGATACAGAAGTAGGATTCAGAAGTATTGAAAGTTTCTCAATGCTTCTCAATCATTCTTGGTTTGTTGGGAATGATACGCAAGGAAGACTCTAGCGGGTCTATTGTAAGAGACCCTGGTTCTAAGAGTCCTAGTCACTCCTTAAGGCCAAAGTAAAGCTATTGAGGAAAGGCCCTCCGCAATGAAACTGTTCGGATTTCTTCGAATCTCTTTACCAACGAATCTGAAGTAAAAATTTGTCGCTCGGATGTATCTTGGCCGCTGTATTGAAAAAACATCGGAAAAATGTCATTTTTTTGTTTTTTTTTAATTCCTCTTTAAAACTTGAAGTGGTACGAAAAAGAGTTTCCAACAAAAAATATACAGCGCAAAATTCTTTACAAAAAAGGTTGTACATATATTCTTCGTAAAGTAAAAAATAACGCCGTAAATGGAGGTTGAATATGAGAACAATTGAGTTGTCGTGTTTTCAGAATAATGCCCACACTCGGCTGCTTACTGGGGAGGGGGGGGGGGGCACAAGTCGAATTTCAAAAAAACATGTCACCTGGTTCCATTGAGTTACCGACTGATTAAGAGGAGGCGACTTGTGCGACTTGTGCGACTTGTGCCCCCCCCCCCCTCAGCTAAAAAAACCTAACCTTCTTGGTTTGCCTAAACTCCGTCTGGGTGAACCAAACATCCTCCTACAATATGTCTCATCAATCATTTCTAACATTACCGCCGGCATTTATTAGCATTACCCGAGATGTACCACGTGGAGGTTGCACGGTCGGGTTTGCATCTCTTCGGAGTACTTTGTTCAGGTTGTTTCCCTTGCCGTCACCTTTTTCTGTGGGTGTGTGTGTGTGCACGCGTTTCTGTGCGTGTATGAATGTGTACGATTGTGGGTGTGCGCACGTTTATGTGTGTGCCTCCTCTTAATCAGTCGGTAACTCAATGGAACCAGGTGACATGTTTTTTTGAAATTCGACGATCACGTCGAAAAACGCAGTGATTAGAATTTTTAACGGGTGGGCTCGTTTGAGCAAATGCTCAGCAAGATATAAATGAAGTTCATCTTGTTTCATGCCATATCTTGAAATATTCGCACGAAGCCCCCGCCATGTACGTTCAATGCTCTGTGTGTGCGCGCCAGTATTAGGATCGACGAAATTGACCGAATGATTCCCATGTAAATGTTCAAACCCTTCGTCAGACAGGCAATTGTATGTTTTCCAGCAATCATACGTAATTGTCGTTCCTGGAAGTATCCATTCCTGGATGTACTGTCATTTTATCGATTGTAACTTTCTACTTCCAGTTTTTGACGCACCAGAGTGAAACGAGGTTTTATAGGAAATAATCGTGAAAGAGAATGAAGAAGGATATTTAATGAATGAGCTTTGTTTGTGGCACCAGTGTACTGATATTTTCATGATCAATGTTGGTCACTAACTGGTACTCGGCTAGTAATGCGTACTGGGGCATTTATTTTTATTGTTTTTGTCAGCAACAATTAAGCAACAAATTCCTATGCCATTGCATTCTTATTTGATTGCTGATATATATGCTTTTCGGCTTAGGGTTTGGTAGCTTTATCTTGAGCAGTAACCCATTAAAAATTTGTACCGACATCACTACTGGATAAAGTCTTCTACAAGAAATATTTTTAGCAAGCAGCGAAGGTTTACGAGAGAAAGACGATATGATTGAAAGAGAAAAAAGACTAGTTGGTGAAAACGTGCATCTACACGTTGATGTTACCCGCGAACATTCTAAACGAATGAAATGCAAAGTAAACATCTTATAATAGTAAATATAACTTTTAGAAGTCTTTTTGCAAGATATCTTTAGGAAAGACATCTTTTAGATATCTTTTGCAAGATATCTTTCGAAAAGATATCTTTGAGAAGCCTTTTGGCGAGATATCTTTAGGAAATGCATCTTTTAGATATCTTTTGCAAGATATCTTTAAAAAAGACATCGTTTAGATATCTTTTAGACATGCCCTCGTTTGAGAAATGTTTATTGGGACGTTGCTGTCACCCGCGAACAGTCTAAACGAGTGAAATGCAAAGTAAACATCGTGGAAAATCGTTGCGTGAATGTTTTCGTGAAGAACGAAGTCTATTTTGTTGAAAAGTTTGCTGAAACGTTAGCCGTCACGTAATACCAGATTGATATAGTGCACCAGAATGGAAAGACGTCCGTACAAGTTATATTTACAAACCGGCAGAAAGGACGATTTATATTCTCGAACTCTTGAAAGTGTTCGACAATCATGAGTTAGAATTCAGCTTTCAATGTACGTATTTCATAGTAAATTTAGTCATATATTGTAAATTTATACCTACAAATCTTGTAAAATCCCTAACTTCCAGTAGGAAAAATGCGAAAATACTACAATAATAATTAATGAAAATTCAAACTAATTCGAAAAATTAATTTCAATTTTTTACAGTGAGGAAATTTTTACATTCCGAGGTAGTTTCTTCCGCCAGAATTTTATACGAAAATTCATAATAATGTTATTTTACTCTGTTCATACCAACATAGTTATGTGTTACAATGGGGCACGGCGATCACATTCAAATTAAAAATTCTTTTTAAAATAGACAATGAAATATAAATTTTAAATATTTTCTATATTTTTGACCATTCAAAGAGGGAGGTTTTCTGCTTTAGCTTGGGTACGTGTAATGTTTCTCTTCTAAAATAAATATTCTGCGGAGACAACACTACGAAATACATCTACGATTATAGTTGACAAAACAACTTTCGGAAATTTGGTCCACCAATTACAGCCTAAAACTTCATTCGAAAAATTAGTTTGTAAAAATCGATGCGTGCCATTATCTTAAAAAATTCAAATTAAAAAAGATTTTGTTAACTAAACGGTGAATAAAATGTTTCCCTTTCGTATGGAACGCCCCTATATAATGAAATAATATATATATTGTAATTGTGCTCAGGCATATCAACGTCATAATAGTCGCATTCAGCGAACAAAACTGTCGAATAATTTCGAACATTTTCTTCCGATTGGTCCGTCAGGCCAGTTTTCATAACATTCATGGCATAACTAAGATTCTTATTATGTATATCATCGTAACAAGTTGGACTGACGGACCAGTCGATAGAAAGTTTTACTCGACAGTTTTGTTCGCATGAAGGTGCTCAATGATTTTGGGCTATTCCGATATGTAATGTTGAATGCACTAAAGCTAGGCCATGTCATTCCTTATGATCGTATCAAAAGCCAACTTCTACAACAGGAATAACGGGCGCTTCTTGTAGAAATGCTAACATAGCGTCTGCACCTAACCACAACAAACCAAACTAACTTCACCTGCGCTCGCTGATTCATATTCATATTTCTGTTACAATGTTAAACATAATAACAAAGTACATAATGATTATTAATTTTCCTTATTAAATAATTAAAAAATACGTCTCACTACTTCAACATCTAATACTTACTGAATAATTTCCTTTATCTGCAGAACACTTAAATTCTTTTCCCACTTTCAGCGTTTTCAGCGTTTCGTCGTCTTTTATTTTCTCTGTCAATTATTTATTTTTTGTTTTATTTCCGTCATTGACTTGCACTTCTAGTCTCAAACAAAACAAAATAATTGAATTATCTATAACTTGGCGTTTATTTATTATTTATTATTTACTATTTATTTAAATAAACAAGTAAAATTTCTTGGTATCGACGGCACTTGTGCAAAATGTAAACAAAGGAATAAAAGAAAATAAATATGCATCGTTCTAATACGAACGCAACACGAAAGATTACATTTACAACGGGTGAATAAGAGAAAAAGCAAATCCCACCTGTTATTCATATTGCAAAGTATTATGTTAAAAAAAGAGGCGTTTCGTACTTGGCCGCTGGTTGTGCTCTTCAGCAGGGATCCAGCAGCCATACCCGTTGTAAATGTAATCTTTCGCGTTGCGTTCATATTAGAACGACGCATATTTATTTTATTTTATTCCTTTGTTTACATTTTGTACAAGTGCCGTAGTTAGTGAAATAGTTAAAGATATTCTTTTTTTTTTTTGTTTAATTTTAGTGGAAAACACACCAAAACTAACTCAAACATGGATAACTGTAAATTAAAAATCCTTCAATGGAATTGCCGTAGCATAAAAAATAAACAAGATCTGATAGTAGAAGCAAAGAATTTCGATGTTATCGTGGTTGTGGAAACATGGCTTGGAAAGGCGGATAAATTTGAAATAAAATATTTTAACTCAGTCAGATTCGATAGAATCTTAGATAGAGGGGGTGGTATCGCCTTCGTTGTCAGAAGGAATATTATATATGACGAAATCGACCTTAAGTTCCAGGGATCATCATTGGAAACTGGATCAATTGTCATAAATACTAAATTAGGTAAACTCTTACTAACGGCATGCTATAGAAGACCAGAAAATAATAATAATCTATCGATAAACGAATGGAATAAATTAATAAAAGCTAACAAAGATTTTGATTGCAAATTTTTCATGATAGGAGGTGACTTTAACGCTCACCACCAATTATGGGGAAGCGAAAAGGACTGCAAAAATGGTAAAATCATAGCAGACAATACAGACTTTGGTGATATTATTTTATTGAATGATAATAATCCAACTCATATCACAATTTCATATACAGGAATCAAATATTCGAACATTGATTTGACCTTGGCCTCCCCAGAATTGGCCCTCATGAGTGAATGGAGTGTGCATGACGATAAATGGGGGAGTGATCACTTCCCCATTTCAATTAATATTAATGCAGAACCGGAAACCATATTCAAACTAGACTATAGGTACAATTAAAAAAAATATCATGGGATCGTTTTAATGAAGCTCTGGGAAAAAGTAATATATACTTAAATAGCTTAGAATTTTGTAATCTGGGTGTTATTGACAGGTATAATTCTTTTATGGAAATTATACATGACAGTATTGAAAGTTCTTTGCAAAAATCATTTCATAACAATAGGGACGTAGGGAAGGGAAATCATAAACGTACCTCACGTAGTACAAAGGAGAATCAAAATCACAGGTGTGTATGGTGGAATGAAACCTGCCAGAGGGCTGTTCGTCTCCGAAAAGCAGCGTTAAAATCAATTAAGCATAGTTACACTATGGACAAATTTATAGAGGTTAAGAAAACTGAGGCTTTAGTTAAGAAGACTATTAAAGAGGAAAAACAAAAGTCTTTTGACAGGTTTTGTGAATCCATATCACCGAAGAGCAAAATTACTGATATTTGGAGAAAGATAAAAATGTTTAAGAATGGATGTAGTAGGGAACAAAATGGAGGATGCAATTCAAAACAGCGGGAGCACATATCAGAAACTATTGATATGTTGTGTTCACCCAAATGTCTAAATCGAGATTCTCTAAAAGGTATTAATGATATCCCCGAGGATTGGGGTGACGTAGATGCTAGGTTTTTGACCTATCCCTTTACGTACGAGGAACTTAATTCAGTAATTAACATGGTCAACAAATATTCAGCTCCAGGTTTAGACAAAATAAGCTACGAAGTAATAGCAAACTTACCAGAATTACATAAAAGAATCCTACTAGACTTATATAATGATATCTTCCATTTTGGAGTTTTTCCCGATGAGTGGCAGGAATATTTGATCATTTTTATCCCTAAAAATAAGGCCAGAGTGAGACCTATCGCTTTGGCCTCATGCGTGCTCAAGATTATCGAAAAAATGATCAAGGAAAGACTCCAGTGGTGGGTCGAATTTAATGGCCTTTTAGCGGATACGCAATATGGTTTTCGAAAAGGAAAGTCATGTATGGATAATCTGAGCATTCTAACCTCTGATATCCATGGGGGTTTTTACAAGAAAACGGAAACTCCTGCAGTATTTTTAGATGTCAAAGGTGCATATGACAACGTGATACCAGACATCCTAATAGATGACCTAATTAATATAAATGTCCCAAAACCTATTTGTGCCTTTATTAAAAATTTAATATTTATGCGAAACGGGATTTTTGCTACTGTTACGACTAATGTCAGTGGTGTCATGGTAAAGGGTCTACCACAGGGTAGTGCTCTTAGCCCGCTTTTATTCGCCATATACACAAAGAATATAAAAAATGTTGTAGGTTTACACTCACCGGTATCAGTTTTAGAATTCGCGGATGACATAGCCCTATATTCAAAATACGAAGATGTAAATATTCAAGAGAGAATAAGTGGGCTGGAAAGGTCTACAAATAGTGTAGTTTCGTTTTTAGGAGAAAGAGGTTTACAGATATCACCAGAGAAATGCATCATGGTCGTTTTTGACAGGGGTAAGAAAAATTCAAATAATAGCTTTAGTATAATAATAGATAATGTAACAGTCCAAGAGTCAAACGAAACAAAGTTCCTGGGGATGTACCTTGACAGACGTTTAAATTGGAAGCGCCACATTGATTACACTGTGGCAAGGAGTAAGTCCGCAATTAAAATATTGGGTTGTTTAAGAAAAACTTGGTGGGGTGCCCACCCTATAACACTCGCTAATCTGTATAGAGTCATAGTGCGGTCGAGACTAGAATATGGCGGGTTTCTCATATCTCCGTGCGAAGTGCAAGATTTATATAGAATTCAAAAAGTCCAAAATGTGGCAATTAGATGTATAATGGGTTATAGAGACAGCACGCCAATAAATGTTATGACCGCGGAAACCAAGATACCCTTGATAAAATATAGGTTTAAAGAGCTAGGTTACAAATTTGTGCTTAAATGTATGACAATTACAAACAACAGGACGATAAAGAACATTGAGTGTATTGTTGAGTCGGATGAGAGCTTTGTTCACGAACGTAATTTTAAAAAATCTATTATTGTGGAATGTTATTAAGATATGTGGCAATTAGCCGATTCAGGCATACATTCTGAAAAACACTATAAATATCAAGGACAATTTGGGTACACAATGTTTAGACCTAACATAGATCTAATTTCTGGCAGAGAAATCTGCAAAGCTAGTAACCCAAACCAGGAATTTGAGAAAAGGTTCCCAAACAACAGCGAATTTTTACATATTTTCACAGACGGGTCTAAGATTAAAGGTAGAGATAATATGCAAAAAACGGGTTTGGCGAACTGGAGTATGGACGTGGAGTACTGTTGTCTTTTTAACCCTCCAGACTTTGCGTCCATATTCACAGCGGAATGTCTGGCGCTACTCCTGAATAAAGTTATTATTTTTCAGACTCCGAAAGTGCTTTAAAGGCTTTGAAGAATAGTAACGGCAGTAGATCATCAGTCATCATAGAAGAAATAAGACAAAAATTGACTGCGGCTGATAACTTGAACCTTCAAATTCAGCTTACGTGGGTTCCAGCCCATGTAGGATTGGTGGGGAACGAAAAAGCAGATGTTAATGGTAAATTCGGTGCAAATGAAGGGAGGGTACTAAATCGAGCCATTCCCTTTAGTGATTTCTTTGCTAAATTTAAAATTAAGTGTAAAACAGAAAATGAAAACGATATTGTTAATAAAGGAAAAACTAAGGGAATTTTCTATTTCGATCATTTTTACAATAACGCTAATAAGCCATGGTTCCACAAGTACGACTTCTCGAGAAGGGTGATTGTAACTTTAAATCGACTGAGGAGTAATCACTCATCCTTAAATTCTAGTCTACTCAGTAAAGACATTGTAACATCGGGAATGTGCGTGTGTGGTGAGGATGACGATAGTATTGATCACGTTTTTTGGAAATGTGAGTTACATAAGAATGAAAGAGAGATAATGATTAGCGAGATTAGAAAAGTAGCGAAGTATGGTCCATACTCTTTGGCGTCCTTTTTGACTCTTTACAATGTAAATATAACCAAAAGCATAGTTAAGTTTATAATGAATATTAATCGCAAAATGTAATTAGGGTAATAAGGAAGGTTTAATGTTCTGAAACACCTACTATCGGTAAGGTAGGAATACGAGGGGAAGTCGACGTTGAGTGAACAATCGACGGTATTCGCCTTATAATATATGGTGCTAGTAGTATAGACTAAGTAATTATAAGTGCCCGTTATAAAAATTTCCGGTTTAACAATACTTGACTATTGTTTGGTATTGACGTATTAAGTATTTCAATTATAATGTGTATATGATTATTAGAATATGTATTGCGCGCGCCCTTCATGGCCAATATCGGTATCTTGGCTATGTAACCTAACAGTTGTGCCAATAAAAGCATTACTATCTATCTGCTATTACATCTGATCGATAGCTCGCCTTTCTCATCCGACAGATGGCGAAAAATACAAAGATGGTCGTGTAATCGGTGCATAATGATCGTTCCTCTTACATGCATAGGTATCATAGGTATTTTGACGTACATTTCTAGTTTTTTTATTAGATTTCATTATTGTTTTACAATTCAGTATTAAATAAAGAAATGTTAAGTTTACTTTTACATTAACACCTTTTACCGCATCTTAAATATCGGTTTATCTTTTGTAATATCAAATTTGGTGCATGTACGGAAAAAAGTGCACAGGGACAGGATGCACTGACAGCTAGTGACCGCTCCCAGAATTCGGAATTCTTGTGTCAAGAAACAATTGCAAAGTTACAAATTTCATTGTTGATCTTTCAAGTTAACAATATAAAACAAAAGTTGTAACAAAAATGGGTAGTGGAAAAGGCGAACACAATTGCGTTTTATGCAATGCCAAACTTGAAACAAAAGAGGCATTACAAGAACATTTTAGGTAAGTTGACAGCTTACACACCCCGTTAATTGTTTTTGAAAACCAATCTTTGAATGTTTATTTTTATTTCCATTTTAAATAATATGTTTACACTATGATATTTAATAATATTAGATCTCGAGAATATAACAGTTTATGGCATTATGTAATTCATGTAATTTTTAATAAATAATTGTTATTAACATTATTCATTTTAAAAAAGTAATTTCTTTTATATAAGTAATGCAACAAATACCGTTGCGTTAATTTTCTCATTGCACAAATGCATTTTAATAAATATAATACTTAAATTATTTTTGAATATTACAAAATAACAAAGTTGTTTATTAATAGCTTCTGATGCTGAAAATTTTATAAAATATGTCTTATTCCATTGTTTTTAAAATTTAAACGATTTCTGATATTTCGGAAGTGCTTATATCCTTATCCTTGTATATTTTGTTATAAGTTCATTAAATATTCGTCTTATTATTTAAATAAAAAATGTTTTCCAAATATAAAGGTATATCTTAAAATCCATTGTATTTTTTAAAACGGTCATAGTTGACATATTTCTTAATTTTTTTGAAATATTTATATTTTGGAATATATTAATGTAAAATACTTAACCATCGATACATTCGTTATTACTAAATTTAACAGTTTCAAACTTATCATTAAAATTCGTTATATTAATAGAGATTATTTTGTATCTATTGAAATTTGAAATGATTTGTGTTTGTAATCCTTTATAATAATCAATACTATATTATAAATATTAAAAGAGATTTCTCGGTGAGACAGCATACATATAAAGATGTGAATGTACACAGAAAATTAAATTTAAACTGAGAGATATAAGGCCAGAAAAATATATTTTACTATTGTAAATGTGGAAAAAAGAACCCCACCTGTTATTAATCCCTGCTTAGAAAAACGGATAGAAATGGATAGGATTGCAAGTCAATCCGCTTGTGTCCTGTTTTCTAAACGTATTATTTTAATCATTCTTTATCCGAATATTGGATAGAGAAACAATACTTTTCCATCCAACTGATTTGAAAAGTTCCAATCCGGTTCCATCCTGTTCCATCCGCAAATGATGAGTATGTCAAATTAATACTTATCTATCCGAAATCTACCATGTACAAGTTTATCATGTTCCATCTATTTCATTTTTATCCAATTCTTTCAATTTATTGTCCATACTAAATGTAATACGTTTCTATCCGATCTCGTGATTACACCTCTATCCATTATCGTCCAGATGCTCTCCTCGCAAGTGAATACATTTCTATTCGATCTCTTGATGACAACTCTATCCAGTATTGTCCAGATGCTCTCCTCACAAGTGAATACGTTTCTATTCGATCTCTTGATGACAAGATTGGATATTATCTGTATACGATTAGTGGACAGAAACGGATAAGATATAATCTTCAGATGAAACTTGAAAGGATTGGCGTTCAACCGATAGGATACAAATGGATAGAATTGCACATTTCAGTTTCGGATGATATAGTGGATTAGATTGGATAGGATCTGTATACGATTAGTGGACAGAAACGGATAAGATAGAATCTTCGGATGAAACTTGAAAGGATTGGCGTTCATCCGATAAGATACAAATGGATAGAATTGCACATTTCAGTTTCGGATGATACAGTGGATTAGATTGGATAGGATCTGTATATTAGTGGTTTTTATAGATTCTTACAAAATTGGATTAAGTTGTAATACTTTTTACGGATATTTTCGGATAAATATGAGTGTATTGGATAGAAACGGATTGAAATGGATAGAAAAGATCGAATTATGGATAACATTTTTATCCATATGCGCCCATTCCTACCTGTTTTTTTAAACAGGAGTTATCAAGACTATTGTAATAAAAAGCGTTTCGTACACTCATAATATTTATAATATGTAAATCTCTTTTAATATTTAAGTTACACAAACGGCGAAGAAAAACTTGTTCTCTATATGAGAATTAATGAACTATATTATAAATACTCAAACTATTCCATTTATTAATGTTCAATGCCATTATTTACACAGCCCAACAAAAATTTAAGAATTTCATGTCGCCCTATAAGTATGAGTCGATTCTGATAGGATATTTGCTCCAGAATCCAAATATGTATGTCAAAATATTCAATTGGCTCTAATTTTGGAGATATTAAAGATCAAAGAGGTAAAAAATGTGATTCTAGCCATTTTTTGAGCATCTATTAACAGCCCAAAAGAATGCTGTTGTCCCACCTGTTAGAGTCAATTCTTATAGGATTTTTCCAACAGAATCCAAATATGTACGTCAAAATATCCAATTTGCTCTAATTTTAGAGATATTGAAGGTCAATCGGTCAAAAATCAGATTTCCGGCATTTTGGGCATTTATTCACAGCCTAAAAAAATGATTTCCCACCAGTAAGAGTCAATTCTGATACGACTTTTCCCGCAGATTCCAAAATATTGATGTGGACCTAGTTTTTTTACCAAATTGAAGGTTAAACGGATGAAAAATCATGTTTTTGGACATATCTCACATCTTTACTCTAGTAGAAAACCGAATTACTTCAAACTCATTATCATTCTTAACTACTTTTCAAGAAAATCAGAAAAAAGAGTCTTGATTTGTTATCCCTTTGACTTTCAATTTAAGCAGAAATTCGGCCCAATTCAATATTTTGGATTACATATTTATTTTGTGGAAAAAATCCTATCAGAATTGACTCTTACTTTCGGGCCCAGTAAACGAAAATTCATTGAAGGCGATTGAAATTTATTCATGACATCACGTCTGAATTATGTTTCTTAGCTTCTTGAATGAATTTCAATGATAAAATAAATTTCAATTACTTTTAACAGTTAATAGTTTGTTGAAAGCTGTTCACTGCAATGATTTTGAATGGGAAAAAAGTGGAACGGAAAAAGCATCGTTAATGAATTTCAATAGAAAATTGCAAATAGAACATTTGGAGATTGAATTAATTCCAATGGAAAAATCGTTATCTTCACTTCAAATGAATTAATTTCAATAAATTTGAATTATAAAGAAGTAAAACATGAAACATATTCGACATATTTTCTCACCGAAATTTATTCCAAGCAATGAAAAAACCTATTCAGAAATGATGCAAAGAATGAATTTTTGTTTGCTGTGGGGCCACAGCATTTTATTGTGCTGTGATTAGATGCTAAAAAATGCCTAGAACACTCATTACTGACTCCTGTGACCTTCAATATTTCAAAAACTGGAGCAAATTGGCTATTTTAGTGGTCATCTTTGGTTTCTGGTGCAAAAACCCTATCAGAATCGACTCTTACTTATACAACAACAAAAATTTTGTTGGGCTGTGTTTTTAATGTCGTTCGAATCAACTCATCATATGTCATTACAATAATGTTCTTCCATTCAAATCATACCACATTATTTGCTATAAAAGTATATAAATGTGCTTAAATATACAAAGAATCAATATATTTAATAAAATACTAAATTCATTAAGGTAATAAATTATTAAATGTTAAAAATACATAACATTTTAAATTTAATGTGATCAAAGTACAAATATAAGTATTATAAAATTAAATGTTAAATTGTCTTACTTATTGTCGCAAGACAGATTGTAAATACTCTGGAAAAAATAAAAAAATAAATATTTTCTTGTAAAAATAAAAATATTTGTATGAGAGCAATTTTTAGAGAAATGTGAATTCTTTATTGCATATTCCTAAAGTACCAAACATTTTGTTGTATTACTATTATATGTATGAAACAAAAGTAATAAAGTAAATATAAAAAGAATTGAATCTTGCATCATTAGAGTAAAAAATTCAATGTTTATTTTCAGGTCTAAAAATGACAAACACTAGCGTATCATACTACAAACATATATGACACAACCAGAAATTTATATGCCTAAAGAAATATACAAATACAAAAATTCTTTTCAAATTTTCGTTGGACTCCAATGATGCAAACTTCAAATATATTCTTTTTATGTACTTATATCGAATAAAGTTTGCCTTAGAATAGGGTAACAAGTTCAGTTGTGAACACCCCTGCATTGCCACAAATCTATTTTTCACTATTCTTAAAAGTCATATAAATCAAATTTAATCAAAGGAAAAGATAAGTGCAACGCATAGTTACAGAGCAAATTTATTATATTTAGTGATTTAATAGCAACAGCCACAACAATGTGCCAAAGAAAATTGTTGTTTAACGAGGTTTTAACATTGCTGCAATATTCGGTTATGAACACCCCAATTGGTTCAATTGTGAACACCCATTTTTTTTTTTGATAAATCATAAAATATTATCTTATGTATTATATAATTTATAATTGATCCGTGGTTTTCCAAATTTTCTCCGATCGCCTTTCGTTTCTTTCATTTTTCTCCGTGTATTTGTAGTGTGCTCAAATGTGTAAGAGCTACTGGCAATGTGAATATTGTGACAAGGATGAAGAATAATGGGTATCAATAGTGCTATCTTCTGCTGTTGTTCTGTCGTTAAAGGATTTTGAAATCAATAAATTATCATTTCTGCATAAGTACATCTGGGGCAGTTTTACTTTTTTTCATATTTTTAGTAGATATTTCAGTGGTGTTCACAACCGAACCAAACAATTTTGTTTGCAAAAATGAAAATTCTACTAAATGTTAATCCAAAATTTTCTAGTCGTTAAAATCAATTTAGTTTCTTGAATAGTACTTAACTCAGGTCACCAGCTATCCAGACATATGCATATGTCTGCATAATAGCTACTTGAGCAAAATTTATGAGCAAAAAATGAAAGGGTGTTCATAACTGAACTTCTTCCCCTACTTTACATATTAATAAACTCATTTTAGATATATTTTACAGGTTTAAAGAGAGATAATTTATTTTCTGAAATATAAGTCTGTAACATAGTCAAAATCAGTACCTCTTATTTTAATTTTTGTATGTAAATAATTAAATCTGTTGCCTTTTATTACGGTGTCAAAATCTTATTTTATTTGTTACAATCACTGACATGTACTATACTGCAATTAAATGTTGTGTATAGCTAAAATTTATAATTCTGAAATGTTTTGCATGAGTTAATATTCTTGATTTGTATTTGCTACTTCGTTCCTATCAGAAATTCATTTCTTGAATGACGCTGAAGCTAGCGAAAAATGGTGATTAACATTTTTTGAATGACTTCAGTTATTCGGTAGGCTTTTACATTCATATTTTATTGTATAGCTATTGAACTTAGATCTATATTTGGTAAAATAATATAAAACATATATTTCCAATCATCTGCTGCAGATCAGCTGCTAGCTTCCGCATTATAATATTGCTTGAAATATAGTAACAGGTCATTGTACTTGTTTAAGTTTACCAGATCTATGGTACATCTTTGGAATCAAAGCCATTCTTTAAAATTTATAATTTGAACTCTGTATATGTAGACACGTTATGCTGTAATGTAAGATTTAAATGTATCATTTTTGTACAAATGTATTGTATTTTATAACATGCGTCAAAATAACACAAAAAAATATCACAAAATGTTAATACTGCATTACAATAATATCACACGATGTATATACATGTATTCACATATTATAGTTCGAAATCATGGGTTTGTTGTTTGTTTGTCGAAAAGGAAAAATATTATTAAATTATAACTGTTATATATATAATACAATATGCTCCAAGCTGGGAAATGTAACATGGAGTGTGTAGAGTATTTTTCAGTGCAGCGTTGTACTGCATTAGTACTGACTAATTCTAGTTGCGGATGCATGTTTAAAATTGTTATGTATGTAGTTTTATTTATTTATTTTTTTTATTTAATTTTCAAGAGCCTTTTACAAAGTAAGATCAAAAATAAAATAGGTAACGCATTGGAACAAGTATTTAAAAGATCAATTTTCAATATAAATATATAATTATAGTAATATAAAAATAATAATATCATCACTGTAATAAAAAAAAAATATTTACGAAAATCAACGACTCGTAACATTGTATCAAAGACCTAATTCTACGATACAAATTTTCTACGCGATAACCTGACTACATAAATATTCATAGCAAATTGAGTCAATTAAAATTACAAAGACAGTGTAGTGCATCATTAAGATGAAGACTGGACTGTATATTGGTTAAATTACTGTGATCGATCTGAATAGTCATGTTCCAAATAGGACATCAGGCATCAGGCCTTAAAAGGTGACCAAATGGGGGAACAATACATTAAATGAGGAACGACTATTTAATTATACAAATGGATTAATGTAGTGATGTTTATGAAATCTATTATAGAACGTCTCAAAAAGCCCAGTTGTAAAAAACTGTTTGATAATAAATAATTAAACCCAAAATTACTCCGATTACGAGAAACAGTAATAATTTTACATTTCTTTATATTTAGTGATAAATGAGTATTTCAAATATTATTTGTAATTTGATGAATTAATATGTTTGTTCATTTCATGGAAATTTTCTTGTATTTAATTTTAATTACTTGCATTTAATATTTTGTTCATTTTTATTTGTGATATTTTGACGCTTGTTATTCAGACACGTAACTTTAATGTACATAATATATGTTTTACGTAGCAATATAAAAAGCGGTGTATTTAATGTTATGGTTATAAATGTGTCTTTTTCTACAATTGTATATTTTTTTATTGTAGAAAACATGCAAACAAAGAAATTGATGCACGAGGTAGAACCATAAAAACTGTAAATAAAAACAAAACATCTGATGCACTTTGTGACATATGTGGGCATACCTTTGAATCGGTAACTGCGACTATAAGACACAGATTCCGAATGCATCCAAATTCACCTTCAAAATTTTACTGTCCCTTCTGTGGCAAGCAGTTTCCCCTTAAGGTAACGATGCATGCAATGTGTTTTAAATACACGTGTGTCAAATTTATCAACATTTTTGTATATTCTTTTAAGTTACGATTCAAAAAGTGCTTATAGGAATTAATGTATAACTTAATAATTTAAATTACAAAATTAAACTTTTAAATATAGACTCATCGAGACAGTCATCAAAGTTCACATAAGTCTTCAGAAGGGATAGAAAATGAGCATAAAAAGTGTGAAAGCTGTAATGTCACATTTTTTAATGAGAAGGCTTTTGATTTTCATCATAGGTCTGTTCATAAAAGGTATAAAACTTTTTTGCTTCATTCATTTTATATCTTGTATGCTTTATTATATTTATGGTGTGTTATTTCTGTTTTTTTTTCAGAATAGTCCACATGTTCAAACCCATTGCGACACCACCACCAAGTAACAAAATCAAAGTAAATTCGATGAATGATGCTTTAAGTGTTTATTATTGTCATTTGTGTGGTGTTGAGTATGTAGTTAAATTTAATTTACAACAACACTTGGAGCGGGCCCATTCGAAAGTATATATTTTAGTGAATTTATTATTTTTAGTTACTTTATAAATCAGTTAGTAATTTTATATTTATTTTGAAAACAGGAAGAGCGGGAAGCGATTCCGCAGGATCTCATGAAGTGCACAATGTGCTGTGCATTATTTTGTAACAAGAAAGCTTACGAAGTACATAATTCATATCATCAGCCAGATGACTTATATGTTACTTCCGAAGAACAAAGATTACAAACTGTAACCAAAGTTGATCAGGATTTTGATATTCGTAGAGTTGAAACCCTGGCAGATAAATATGTACCAAAAACTAGAGTTATCAATAAGAGACCAGTTTCGAAATGGTCTAACGTAAGTAAAGTAACTCTAATATAAATTTGATTTTTATAGAAATGAAATAAACTTAATTTGAATATATAAAATAATTTTATAGCCAACAAAAGATGTTTCTAAGGAGTGCAATAATGACTTTTCATCGTCTGATGAAGAGGAGGATAATAAAGAGTCTAGTGAGTCTGAGAGTGATATTCCATTCAAAAAAAGGATTGCTTCCAGCTAACGATAAGTCATAATACTCTACATATGTAATGCAGTTTATTAAGAATGCACAGGACAGGCACCTAGCGATTATGAATTACATTGTAGACTGTCTTTCATATCCTTTTTCCTCAATTGTATATAATGATACTTATAATATAAACAAATATTTGTACGTTGTAATTTTCTTTGGATAGTTCGTATCCGCATTAAACAAAAATTTATACCTCAGAACATTTCAGTATGTATTTAATTTACAATCATCAGTTGAAAACTTAAAGTGTTGCAATTACTTTTCAGAAGCTTTTATCATATGACAAATATATATGTATGTACAAATCATGATACATGTAATCCAGTGTAAATATAACGAATAATTTTCATGGTAAATAGGTTAAAGAATATTGCAATTTATTCTAAAACATATTCAAATTGCATTTTATAATTGGGAACTAACACATTTTTATCATACAATAATATATTGTTACAATGATTATTGGCTTTTTTTGTAAACTTAAATATATAATTTTTCTACAATTACAAACAGGAGAAACAAGATATGCATAATGAACCATATACATTTTATTAAATTTCATCAAATGTTGACGTTTTAGACCCTAAATAACTAAAAAATGCAATAAAAAAATTGGTGTCTGTGATCTAGTACGTTCGCATGTGTCATTTTTTTCGCGCGCGATACCTCGCGAACGGTACAATCGAATTTAAGTTTTTGTAGTCGATCCATAATAGATTACGGCGTGGTCGAACAAAAAAACGAAAAAAATACGTTTTTTTGCATGCCTTATCGAAAATACAAATGACACTAAAAAATGCTTCCAACAAATAAGATAGATTATCAAATTCTCTACACAAAAGGTTATATAAACCTTCGTCGTAAAAAAAGCACAATTGGTTGTGCCATAAATGGCGAATAAATAAACGTGTGTTATTTATTTTCTTTCTTCCATTATTATCAAGAACATTTTTTTAATGAAACTGGGTACTCGGGGGTTTTTGGGATCGTTGATTACGAATGTGAACTCAGATTTTGAAAATTCAACAATGGTGGATCAAGATGGCCACCAAAAATGAGAAAACTTACCTGATGGAGACGAAACTGGCTGATGTGAACTCAGATTCGTAATTTGAATTGTTGAATTTTCAAAATATGAGTTCAGATTCGTCATCAGAGATCTCAAAAACACCCCAGTATCCAGTTTCATCTCGATCCAATTGAAAATTTGTTAGAGACTGCATTTCTTCCATGAAAATGACGATTTTTAGTTATTTATTAGTTTATAAATCACACTGATTAACAAATATTGACTTAAATGCAATGTTAAGCGCTTCTTTAACTCCCACTTACATTGAATTTGAAAAAAATCAGGCGCAAATGCATTATTTTCTATTGAAAACTCCAATTTTGAACTGGGTTCCGGAAAGAGTTAAAAAAGTATTTGTTCTGAATCATTCTATACAGTTTTAACATTTTGAGGACTTTCGAAATTAAATAATATTACGAAAGATAATTCATATTTTTTCTTAAATTTTTGTAGAATCATAATTAATTCAGAATAATCGACTTCTTCAAAATTTGTAAATAAACCATTACCTAAATTTTGTAGACAACATAACACTTTTATTAAATTATTCTATCTTCAGATCTTGAATAAATTAAGAAATTACGTTTGTACAAGGTTTTCCATATCCTGCATAGAATTCAATTATATTTACGGCATATATATATATATATATATCTATTAAAAAGTGGAATCTGCTTTTCCGAATCTAATTCAACGACCTTTATTAGTCCATAATAAGTTAATTTTACGAGCTGTGTAAGATCTTACACGAACATAGCATAAACATCTACTTTTATTTTCGATTGCTATTTTTGTAGCGCGTAGAATTTTCCTATCCAAATTTTTAAAAAATTGCTACACGTATACAGGGTGTCCAAGAACTGGGTTACGATATTTCAGGAGGTGATTCTCCGTGATATTTCAAACAAAAAATTCCTGTACCAAAATTGGATCTGAGGCTCAGAATTGGAGTGACGAGCCATTGAACTTTAGAACAAAAATTACTTTTTTTGCAATAACTCGGATCGCTTTTAAGTTAGTTCAATAAGTGAGGGCACATTTTCAAGCTCCTTTTAAGCCATACAATTAATCCATAAGAGCATTTGGCTTGCGATGAATATTTCTGAAATTATGGCCTCAACAACAGAAAAAAAAAGTCAAATTTTTGGCATTTTTGAATATAACTTATTTCGCCAAATAGCTAACGAAATGGCACAAAGAAAGAAGTATTAGAGCTTGAAAAGGCGAAGAATTGCCCCCCCCCCCCCTCCCCTTTTACGTTTAATTTCAATAAAAATGAAGTCAACGGGAACACTCTTGTGTCGTAGAATTGGCGATAAACTCGTACCGTCAGTATCAAACGAGTTTTTTAAAGTAATATTCGAAAAACGGTAAAAATTTACCTTTCTTTGTTTTAGAGGCCATGACTACAGAAATATTCATCGCAGGTCAAATGCACTTTGGGGTGAAGTGTAGGGCTTAAAAAAGCGTGAAAAGAGCTCTTTTTCATTACAATAACTTAAAAGCGAACCGAATTATTGCAAAAAAAGTAATTTTTTTTTTCTAAACGTCAATGGCCCGTTACTTATATTCTGAGCCTCAGATCCAATTTTGGTACAGGACTTTTTTGTTTGAAATATCACAGAGAATCACCTCCTGAAATATCGTAACCCAGTTCTTGGACTCCCTGTATATAAAAGGCTGATCACTACTATGCTATTTACACCTTCATTTTTTTTAAATATCAGATAAAAAACTGCAACTATTTGATACATCTCGGTTTGAAATCCTTTATCAGCTCCATTTCTTTTTTAACGTAATAAAACCATTGTCATATAAAAGAAAGTCTTTTAATAAACGTTAATTTTTTAAAATGAAACACAATTTAATGTAGGTACATACAATTTTTCTAAAAAAGTTGGCGCCTTTTCTTTAGAATTGCAAGGTGTTACAAAAGAAAAAAGTGCGCGCACTTTTATAGCGACTAGGTACAAGTTCTAGATCTAGAAAAAATTGTCCAAAATACTACCTATAGCGTAATTTTCGAATACACCCTCAAAAATCTCTTGAGTAACTTATGATTTTTCGCACGAACCTGCCTAAAACTGTTTTTTAGCTAACACGAGATTTCGGGGGTACATTGGAAAATTGCACCATACCATTTTGGACAATTACTAGATTATTTCTAGATTTAATTTGAAAATTGAAAGACATACCTTTCCGACTGTCAACATATACCTCATTTGATGAAATGAAAACTGACGATACTACAGTTGAAAGTATTGGTGATTTTTCGACATTTTTTTTTTCATTTTTTTCAACTTTGACGCCAATAAATAAAATTTCATTTTATTTATAAACAAATTGTTTGCACGGTGTTTTTTACTGAACCTTTGCTAGAAATAAATAGATTGTTTCCGATATACTTATCATTTCAAATTTTAGTGCTAAATGTAATTACATTGCAAAATTTCAATCAAGTCCGTTATAAAAAAAGAGAGGTGATTCTTATACGTAGATTTTTTTACGAAGAATCCGACTTTGGCGCGCAAAATGGCCCATCACGTCAAGAATTTTTGTAACATTACATTAAATTATTAGAATACGGCAATTTTTGCCAAATTTTGTTTTTAATTTTCCGAAACGATATCGTATACTGCCACTCTTAAGCTTCAAATCACATTTTTGCAAATTGTTGTATAATTTAAACAAAAACTTATGTAATTTTGGCATTTTTTCATTTAGTGAAAAATGCACATATAATTACGAAGGTTGAGATATGTAAGAAAAGTAGTAATAACATAACAGTATAACACGTTTTTCAACGAAGGCACACGTAGTCATTTCTTATATTGCAATGTAATTCGAAAAAATTATACCGAATTGATAAAAAAAAATATTATAAAATTATTTGAATTACAAAATACAATTGTTTATTTAAAAAATGGTTTAAACAATTCCATGATGAAAACGTTGAAACAAATTTGATGAAACATTCAAGAAATGTTTAAATTCAGATAACTGGGTCGATTTTTATCCGTTTTCGTTCTACAAAAACGGATTCAACGCGAAATTTTATTTACTTTAAAAATATTAAGCATTAAAAACTTCTCAAGATGAAATAATATCGAAAAATCGGCGTCAAAGTTGGAAAAAAAATGAAAAAATCGTCAATACTTTCAACTGTAGTTTCGTCAGTTTTCATCTCATCCATATGAGATATGAGTGAACAAAAAGGTATATATTGTAAAGGTTATATAAGTATATATAATATAAAGGTATATAAGTATATATAATATAAAGGTTATATTATAAATTGTTGACCGTTAGAAATATTAATCTTTATAATAATATAATTATCGGTAAGTTCGGTCGATTGGACTAAATAAATATAAAAACAAACTACTTATACTGCTTACATGTAAATTTAAGGATTAACTAATAATGGATTCTGTGTTCCCCTATTGACAAAATAAATAACCTGGGACGAAACGTGTATCTACAATAGACATTAGTTATTTATTTTGTCACTAGAGGAACACAGAATCCATTATTAGTTAAATCCTTAAATTTACATATAAGCAGTTCAGTAAATCGAAGATTCTGTAGCTGACAAAATTACAAAATCTGGCTTATACAACTTTCTTTTCCCATATTCGGTGACTTTCATCAGAACCCCCTAATGTTTATATTAGTATCATAATATTGATACAATTAAACAATATGTTTATATGTAATGATTAACTTCTCGACCGCTTGTAATTAATATTTATACATTGCGATTTCTCGGTAAGACGGTCATTAAATAAGAACCCAATATGTAAGTTCAATTATAAAAATAAAAAAAGGGGGGGGGGGATATATACAACGTGATTGCGATTGCAATTCAACGTTTTGCGCGCTGAAAATACTTATATGGACAAAAATTGACTCGACTGTTTACATTAGTAGTTTGCTTTTATTTTTATTTAGTCCAATCGACCGAACTTACCGATAATTATATTATTATAAAGATTAACATTTCTAACGGTCAACAATTTATAATATATTTGAACACATATCGTAGTTCATTACACTTATCCTAATATTTGTGTATATTCTTATAGAACAATTTTAATCAGACTCTATACATATTTTAATTTGATTGTTAATGGAGATGAAAAGGTATCCGATATTAAGCAAAAATTTAACGTTTTATATTTTCATCTGATTAATTTAAGACAATTCTAACCCAAACAAAGTTGATCGATCGGGCTGAAATTTTGCGAGATTTTATTCTACAATTGTATCTACAATTTTGAACTAAAATTGTAAGGATATTTAGTAAAAACTTACTTTGTTGGGTTTAAAGTGTCTAAAAACCAGTCGCAAACTCTAATTTTCGATTAAAGGGCCTGTCAAAGATTTAATTTTACATTTTTTAATTATTTTATATGTACAAACATCACATAAACTCTTAAGTAATCTAAAAATATTTGGATTGCCTATGTCAGACAACTACAAAGAAAAACGTAACGATGACTATCGATTTTTGTCACGCGCACAGATGCCAAATTGTGCCTCATGTACAGTTCCGCAAAGGCGAAACGCACGCAAAAATAACACAGGCCCACAAAAAAAGTGTATTGATCTGGAGTTGCGACTACATTATTCCTATGTATTTTGGCCCCCTGAACTCGAATCTACAATACAAAATAGTCGTTTTCCCGCTGGTTTTTGAGAAAATCTAAAAAAATCACGAAAAAAAAGTTTTTTTAGTGATAAAGGCTTAAGTACAAAGAAATAAGATTTTCCTCGTGTTAAGGCGACATTATTTTTATGTATTTTGATTCGCTTAACATGAATATGCAATAAAAACAGGAGTTTTCCTGCTTGTTTTAGAGAAAACCTCAAGAAACTAAAAAATAAAAACGTTTTCACATCACTTGTCTCACGTTGAAATCACATTATTCCTATATGTATTTTGACCCACTAAACCCTGACTCAAAAACCCGTTAAAAAACACGCTTTTGTGGCGATAATGGCTTCAAAAAGTAGAATATGACTTCTGTCAGGTTAAGACCAGCAATATGAACTTTATTTGTAAACGCGCGAACACACTTGCGTTAGTCTTCCTTATGCTTCGACTGCAAGGAAAGCTGAACATATCAGCAGGCTGATGGCGTATCTGGAAATGGTTATACATATAGTAGCAAAACAGAGCTTTGCAATATAAATACAGTTATCGTGGGGAAAATCAGATTTCTAATAAGAAAATTTAATGTAGAAGGCATGATGTGCCTAAAAACTGCGTTGCGGCCGAAATTACGGTAAACTCATCAAGAACTAAATTGGTTTTCGCTTGCGTACGCGTTTGTTATCGAACGACAAACGTAAAGGATTTCTACGTCTCTTTTTGCTTTTTGGTTGTGTTTCCCTTTTCAGCATCCAGCAATAGTCCGCCATCATATTCACGTCCCAGTTTCCTTGCCACCTTCGTTCAAATTCCTTCAAATCTTGATGAAATCGTTCACCTTACTCTTCACTAAAATCCCCAAGGTTTTGCGGAAATTCATCAAAATGTGAATCAAGAAAGTGAAGCTTCAAATTCATTGGGCACCCTAAGTTTTTTAAGTTTTATACCATTTTTTCCACGATGCTCTTTTAGTTTTCATCCTTGTTATTTCCCAAAAATTTTGTTTCGACATCTTTTGAAGCTCAACCAGACCGCTTTCTCGGTATCATTGATATTTTCGACAAACTCTTCGTCTCTGAACATTTATCCGAATTTGAGGTCCATTGAAGATACCTTCGTTCAATTTAACTATGGTTACACCTGTAAAGATCTTTTGCATGAATTTAAAGCAGGGATCATCTTTATTGCTCGCTTACTAATGTTTCATTAATCCAAGTTTGATAACGGAGGGAGAAGAATTTTGGCAGGATCTATAAGTGGACGCTTAACGACATTGCCCGAACCAGGGATAAGTGATGGCTGGCTGGCCAAACTTTGATTTTATAATGAATCTCTCTATCTCGGCTATCAAACATACATAGATAGCATATGGATACTTAGTGAAACCTTATAGTATCATGGACAATACTTTAAGATCCCCACAATTAAACCATTCATGCTCACTATATCTTATTTTGTTTAAGACCAAAGATCAACATCTTAACCTGCCAGAAATCATATTCTACTCTTTAAGAACTCATCGCTACACTGAGAAAAAGGATTGTTTGTTGTAAATAAATATAATTCAATTGAAAAGTTGAAATCGTTTTTTAATATAAAAATGGTATTGTAATATTAAAGGCGATTCATTTAATATTAGCATTTTATTTCTTACATCAGAATCGACCATTTGTTAATAGTTAAGAAATGTATACTTTGAACTCGGCAGCTGCGTAAATTCACACATAAGATATGGGACATGTGTCTTATACGATGTATTTGTTTATAAAACGCGCATAGCATAAATCATATCTTTAATTTATTTATTTTCACAATAACAACCACCGAATTGCAAAGGCACTAAATCGTTCTTAAAGAACCCAAACAAAACATTCGTATTGTCATTTGACTCCCACCTTAAATTCTGTAACTATTAAGAAATCATTAATTTATAGCTGCAAACGTATAATATACAAATGGTTTCTTAACTATTAAGATATGTTTGGTTGCATTTAATAGATATTTTTTAAGATAGAAAATGCGTTGTTTGCACTAAAGAAATGTTAGCTTTATATGAAATCAATAATTATTTCATAATCAAAAAATTATTCGATTCGCCATAGTTAAATATACGATTTCTTAACTATTAAGAAGCCTTCTTAATAGTAAACGATTCTGTCCTTCAGTGTAGAAAAGCGAGTTTTTACGTTTTTTTTGATATCATCTCTGATGTAACTGGGCGAACGCTATTTTTTATTGCAGATTCGTGTCCAGTGGGTCAAAATACATATAACAATAATGTGATCTCAATGTAAGACAAATCATACTCTTCTATTCCAGCCTTTTTCGCTGTAAAAACGTTTTTATTTTTTAGTTTTTGAGGTTTTCTCTAAAACAAGCAGGAAAACTCCTGTTTTTTATTGCAGATTCACGTTAAGCGAATCAAAGTACATAAAAATAATGTCGCCTTAACACGAGGCAAATCTTATTCTCTCGCATTTAAGACTTTATCACTAAAAAAACTCTTTTTTTACGGTTTATTGAGATTTTCTCAAAAACGACCGGGGAAACGACTATTTTTTATTGTAGATTCGAGTTCAGGGGGCCAAAATACATATAAATAATGTAGTCGCAACCCCAGATGAATACACTTTTTATTAAATTTGAATATTTCGTTTGAAAAATGAATATTTTGACAGAATTATATATACATATATGTAATCGAATAAGAATTTTCTTTTCCGCAATTTGTTTCCTAAGTGAAAGTACTTTTAATGTGTAAGAAATTTTTTGGAATAGCGGAATAAATAGGGCCAAGTTTGAAGATCGAACTCAAATAAATAGATGTTATTTTGGTCTTGATTCCAGCACCGATTTGTGCTCGCGGAGTGACCATTACCTTAAAAACTGAGCAAGTAACTTAATTTTATATAAATTGAAAAATTTGTTCTTCACCGAACGAAAGGAAAGATACAATATGTATATTAAAAATATATATATTGCATCTTTTTGTGGTGTTTCATTGTATATGTGTTTTTTTTATTTGTGCATTTTTAATCTCTTACATTGCAGAGGTTATTATGCCATACACTAGTTTCAGAATTACAATGTACATTTGTTTGCTTCGGTTTCGGCGATCGTTACATAAGGTCGCGGTCGCCGCATTACATATTTTTTTATCAGATGTCTCAGGGTACAATGCTACTTTCGAGAGATGCGCCAAGATTATAATGATTGGATCGACTTCTATTAATGGTGCTGATTATTGCTCTTGAGAGGTTCTTATTTTTATACCAAGGTTTTCTGTTAGACTTATAACAAATCTGGAAGTATTTAATTCTTTTCGTTTGACCATTTAGCGTGATCCAATCATTTCTGTTAATCTTAGCCTGATTTTCTACAGATTTGTTGAAATCCATGAAGGGGATTTTCAGCATTTCTGATGTCTCAACATTTAAGGCTTCTTTTGCTTCTTTGTCAGCTAATTCGTTGCCGTGAATACCTCTGTGCGCTGGTATCCAGACGAGCCATATTTTTCGGTTGTTTATTTCCTGAAAATCACTGATTGCCTTTTTGATTTTGTATAGATAAGGATTAGTAATGACATTATTTTTTAAATTCTTCAGGGCTACCAGCGCATTGCGGGAATCGCTAAAAATTATGAAGTTGCGTTCAGGGAACAACAGTGCAATTTCGACAGCCTTTAGTATCGCAATGCTTTCTCCCGTGAAAATCGACATGTTTTTTGTTGCAACTGATTGAAATGGTTATACCTAGCTCGAGACAAACACACGCACTTCAACCGACCTGGATCCTGCAGATTTATACTTCCATCTGTATAGATGGCTATCGCATTTTTGTCTTTACTTATTAAGTTTATGTCATCAATTGGATCGTCAGCGTTACTAATTGTCATGCCGTAATTTTTGTCGATATGAAGGGCACATGTGATTATTTTATTTGTATAATATGATAATATTTCTACATATTGTAATGGTCATTAGCGTAAATATAGGGATGGGAGTCTATTTATTAGGGCTAATTTTTAAGTAGTAACGGCATATAGATAATTTGTTTAAGAGCAACTACAAAGTGTACCTGTACCACACCGTTACTACTTGAGTAGTAGTTTTAAAAGGAAGACTTCTTCAGAATTTATTTTTGTATACAATCATTAAAAAATATATTAAAAACTCAAATCATAAATAAAATATATATTTATAAATAAATAAAATATATATTATACGATCCAAATGACGACATAAACTTAATAAGTAAAGACAAAAATGCGATAGCCATCTTTGAAGTAAATCTGCAGGATCCAGGTCATCGCACTCAGTTGCAACAAAAACATATCGATTTTAATTAAATATATATTTTACTCAAATAAAAATAAAAACGTAAATCACTTTAATCTTATACTTCTTGACTTCTTCGCCGTCTCGTCTAACACTTCTGATGATTTTATTGAAATCTCTTTATGAATATATAGTGAAGCTAATCCATTTAATTATGATTCTTTCATTGTACTTCGCAAATATGTTTTTAACATCCGAAGACTGGAAAGTGTTCTTTCATTCTTTGCGGTGGATACTGGAAGAGTTGCAATTATTTTCAGTATTTTGTGCGATTCATACTCCGATGAGCACCCTTTTTCTAAGTGTTCCTTTATAGCCTCCCAATTTTTTTTTTTTATTAAATTTATTTATAGGTCGCATTAACATCGAGGTCATGAGCGACCACTGTTTATAGTTCACATAGATATAACTATATTTCTATTAAGTTAAACACTTGCATTTCTTGTAGGTATTTTTCTAAAAAAAAAAAATTTGATTTTCGTTTAACGTTTCTTCGATGTTTCGTGTCAGTTGGTGTTTATGTCTCGGATCTTCATGTGTTGAATCTTCCAGTAGGTGTTCCACTGTGACTGGTAATCTACAGCTTGGACCAGGTAGAGGGGGTGATTTGGTGATAAGATGTATGAGAGTGAGGTTTCTATGTCCAATTCTAAATCGTGTCAATAGGCACTGTTGTTTTCTGTTATTTAGGCTTGGTATTTTTTGTCTTACGCTTTGCCTGACTTTATTGAGTTTTGTGTTGAGAAGTTTCCATATTGTGTCCCTTCTTTTGCGTTTCTTCTTTTACTGCCTTTTTTGCATCTTGTATAGAAATTGGGTGAATTATTTCTTTGCCTGTGGTAGTGGCGAGTTTCGCTGCAATATCTGCTTTTTCATTTCCCTCTATTCCTTGGTGCAATGGTATCCATGCCAGAATAATGATCTTTAGTTTTTCTTTTATTTCTACTATCTTTTTCTGGGTAGTGTGGATAAGTTGGTTTGCCGTGTGGACATTTTTAATGGTTTTTAATGCCGTTAGAGAATCTGTGAAGATAAATGCATTTTGATCTTCGCTTTCTTCAAATTTGATCAACGCTTGCAGGATGGCTTATGCTTCACATGTTTCTGCCTCCCAATTTGTGCGCACCGATTTGATGCGAGATGACCTTTTACTTAATTAATGTACTTAATTTTACCGCATGGTGCACAAACTTTAGTTCGATTTTCTTCATGACTGCAAAACACATGTTGACTATTTTAAAAGTAAAAGTAATACTGAGTATTAATTATATATTTCTTTCATAACAATGTGTGAAAACAGTCGCCGAATTACATTCAAACTGTAAACATAAATATAGAAACGCGTTTTATTGTAAACTAAACAAATGGGATTAGAATTTTCGTCAAATCACATTTGTTTGTTACAATTGTTATTGTTTGGTTACTTTATTTGTAACAGATGTAAATTGCAGGCTAGGTATAACTATAAAAACAATATTGAGATATGCATATGAATATAAATATACGATTAAATAGCGCTCAATCAATTGGCACTTCAAGAAAAGCACATTACGTTAAAAAAAGTCAGTTTTTGACCAAAAATATGACCAATCTTGCATAACTAAGCAGATACGATTTCAGATTCCTCTTGATTCCAGTACCTCAAATATAGATGAAGACAATTATAGGTCCAAAATACATTGGCATTTTAGTCGAACTTTCGAGCGGTTCAAGACCCCTGTGAATAAAGTTATGCGCATAAAAAATTCATTTTTCGTCATGAAGGGGTTGTGTGACCCCTAAAATAAAATATTAAAAAAAATCGCTATTTTACGGACTTTTCTGAGAAAAAATAGTTTCAGCTTTTGAAAACAGGTAAAAATGGGGGAAAACATATCACAGTATGGTTATATAAACGATAGTTTAGATAAACGATATATAGTTACATAGAACGATATATGATGAATGCCATGCGACTTTCGGTCTTTATCCCTAAAACTATCAATAATGGGTAGACATTGTTTTATAACTTTATCACAGGCATTGTCTTTAGTATGTAAGAGTATAAAAGCTGCTCTTATTTAATTCTGGAACTAAATTTATTTGCATTTTTTTCGTATCGAAAATAGTATTTTTGAAAAACTGCCGATTTCACCCCTTTGGGCTATTTTATGGGGTGGTAAGGAAATGTAACCTTACATAACAAAAGAAAAGATGTTTTCTACTATCTGTGATATGTTTTTCCCCATTTTTACCTGTTTTCAAAAGACGAAACAATTTTTTTTCAGAAAAATCCGTAAAATATCGATTTTTTGTAAATATTTTATTTTAGGGGTGGTCTCACAACCCCTTCATGATGAAAAATGATTTTTTTATGTGCATAACTTTATTATTTCGACATTTTGAGCTTTTGTGGTTTCAGCTGTCGCCAAGACCTCTTTCGCACCGAAAATACGTTCAAACAAAAGAAATACCTTAAAAAATCGTGTGTTTTTTTTAAATTGAAAATTACGGTAGGAAGGGGTGGTTTTTTTTAAATTTTCGATCCGGATTCTGAAATTAAAGTTGACGGACAAAAACGGACAAATTGGGTCAATAAGGGTTATAACCCTTAGCGGCGCAGTGGTAACCCAGATTACCACCTTTTTAATTCACATATTTTCTGTCTAGTTTCAATAATTTCCATGCAATATTCAAAAAATGTTTTTACAGTGGTAGAGGGGACTTTTTAGTACGTAACGAAAAGGATAATAAATGCAATTACGCAAAATTATTAACAAGTATAAATAAATAAATTTAAAAAATTGTCGATTTTTGAGAAAGAAATCATTTTTGAGCGAACTAAAAGGTAAATTAGAACCAAATTTGGTACTCAGGGGTTTTTGGGATCGCTGATTACAAATTTGAGTCGGTTTTGAAAAATTCAAAATGGCGGATGAATTTTTAAAAATTCATCTGATTTACTTGAAACTCGTTACTCGGGGGTTTCTGGGATCGTCGATTACGAATCTGGCCTCGGCTTTTGAATATTCAAAATGGAGGATCCAAGATGTCCGATCGAAATATGAAAATGTACCCGATTTTGGGGTCGTTTATTACGAATCTGACCTCTAACTTTTATATTTAAAATTCCGAGTACATAGAGTATCAAGTTTTATCTCTATCAAGTAAATTTTTACATTTATGTAGGCCATCTTGGATCCACCATTTTGAATTTACAAAATCTGACTTCATATTCGCAATCAGCGATCCCAAAAACCCCCGAGTACCAACTTTCATCAAAATCAAGTAAATTTTTTACATTTATGTCGGCCATCTTCGAGCCGCCATTTTGAATTTACAAAATCTGACTTTAGATTCGTAATCAGCGACCCCGAAAACCCCCGTGTAACAATTTTCAGCTGTTTTCCGTATAAAGAAAAACGTGCGCCGCAAAGGGTTGAAGGTCAAAGGTGTAGTGTAATTTTTATATAAAATTTCCATTAAAAAATTAAATTACTTGCATATTTCACGCGTATCGATGGCTGCTGCATTATTATTTCATATTTGCGTAATTATCAAGCCAATGAATATATCTAAACTTTAAATTTTAATTTTTATAATCTTTTATTTTGTGGAAAAAAAATACGTCGATTTGACACTTTTTCGAAGAATGACCTGTATAAAAGACCCGTATGCCATACCTTGTCGAACGTTTGTGCAATATCTATAAGAAATACAGCAGAGCAGTAGATCTTGATGAATCTTGTTAACTGATCCGCGATTTAAAATCTTAAAATTACCCGCGCTTTTTCTTATTGGTTGATGCAGCGATTTCAATTACATCACTTCCGACAAGTACGGAAGCGACGTCGACGACATTTTGTCTTCAATGTCTAGTATATCGCTTGCGCGGTGCGTTGCTTCTGCTTGTATGTCGAGTTGTCTGGGATCATTCTCATTCTTCGGAGTGGGTGTTTCCACGTTTGTCAAATAATTTGACATTCCCAAAACTCGTCGAGTACAGAATTCATCTGTACATTAGAAAATTGTGCTTTGAATCCGCGTAACTAATATTCAAGAAAAATATGGGACGTAAGAAGAAGAAGCAGTCAAGGCCCTGGTGCTGGTATCCTTTACGAAAGATTGATCGACGCGCCAGAAATTTTTTATGTAATTTTATTTTTAGGTCGCCTACCGACTATTAACGGGTTTCATACCCAAATTCTCTACAATCTCTGACGTTTTCGAAATATCATAATATTTCATAAATTCTCATATTGGATTTGTGTTTAATCTTCTGTGAACAAACTTTGTATACACACTTGCCACACAAACACACATACACACACACACACACATTACTACACACATACTTGTGCATATGTTCGTATATGTACCACATACAAAGGCATATGGATCAACTTATTAAATTTAATATGATTGATCATTTCCACACATATATTTCCTTAACCAGATGTAATACAGGTATTGTAATAGAGAATTCGACGATGAAAAGATTCTCATTCAGCACCAAAAAGCGAAACATTTCAAGTGTCACATCTGTCACAAGAAACTATACACAGGGCCAGGCCTTAGCATACACTGTATGCAGGTAAAGACCATTTTTAAATTTGTCCATTATCGTACATGAAGTATGTGTATTTTAAATGTTTTATGGTATATTACCAGGTACATAAGGAAGCCATTGACAAAGTACCCAATTCTCTACCTAACCGTAGCAATATCGAGATTGAAATTTACGGAATGGAGGGTATTCCTCCAAACGATGCAAAGGAACACGAGAGACAAAGGAATGGAGGACGACCGGGGTCCCCCAGCTCCGGCGAGGACGAGCCTGCTCCGAAAAAAGTGAAACCTGAAGGTTTATTGGGATCGGCACCTGGCGCTTTACATTCGGGTTCAAACATGATGTCTGGACTTCAAGGGCATTCGATGTCGGGCATGGGACAATTTGCGACATCCATGCATCCGATGATGGGACATATGGGTCACCCAACGTTTATGGGATCAGGGTAAGTTAAAGCACATGATTAAGAATTTTTTTTCAATTTAAAATTATTGTAAATTTTAAAATGCAGCAGATAAAATTTGTATTGTTATTATTAGCTTTAGAACACTGAATGTTCCCTCTTTAACTTTTCATGTCCCCATAAATGCCACATATTTACAAATTATTCAAAAGTCTGCTTAACAATTGAATAAAAATTAAAAGAGAACAATTACAAAGATTTTTGTAAAATAATTTTGTCTACAAATTAATTGCTGACTAACGTTCAGTTTATCAGATAGTAATTCCCAGATAAGTCACCTTAATACTGTGTACACTGAAAAATCACAAAGTAAACATTCTTGTCTTAACCATGTGTTTTTAACATTGATGCTAAGAGAAAAAAATACAATTCTTGTCATTTCAAACTTGAGTGCTCATGTGGAGCACTGCTGTATGTGCTAGTGCGTTTCTAATTTGCTAATTTACATTTGTGTGAGAAATGTATATGTATGAAAATATGGACAATACTTTTATGCATGAATGACTCATAAGTATTAAAATTACATGAGTGAGCCCCGTCTTATCTACAAATAGTTTATAGTACAAACTTTTAACTTTCTCGTTATACTAGACAATTTTAGAAATTTTATTATAAAGTTGAGTTATTGAGTTAAAGTGTCATTCCATTTTAAAACTATCAAATTTTAGAGTATTTTTGTGACATCGAAATTTTTTAATATGCTTGAAATATTTATTTATTTATTTATTTATTTAAATTTAAACGAGCTGCCCTTTACAAAAACAAATACAATAATATAATACAGTAGTCAGTCGTTCCGATCATCAAAGAAATGTGCATACAGACTCATAATATCACCTAGGCCTAACTAACGTTAGCTAAGATGTGCGAACGAATTAACAATTTACACGCCTCAACCGATGGGCAATTTCGAAGTTGTGACGGGGTATTGTTCCAAGTGCGTCCCAAACGGTCTACTGAGGAATAAAAACTATAATTAAATAAATTGCGTGATTCTTGAATTATTCGAGTAGCACGAAAATGATGGGAAAAGGCCTTTACTGATCTTATACGCAAACAGATAATCGTAATAAGCAAACAGTTGGCGTAACGACATTAAGTTAAAAGAACGCATGATTGGCTCGAAATCGTGATCGAAATAGCTTAATGGTATTGTTGATTTCCATGACATATAACGCAAAATTTTATGTTGTACAGATTCTAGAAGTTTAAACATACTTTTAGTATGAAGAGACCAAATTATCGATGCATAAGTTAAAACGTGCACTACTAAAGTTTTAAATAAATAAAGAATAGTTTCTGGCTTACGGAATTGGAAAGTAATTCGTTTTATAAAGCCGGTTAATCTAAGTGCACGGTATGTAACACTATTAATGTGCTCAGAAAATGATAAGCAATGGTAAAAAATGACACCCAAATCGGACACAGACTCAACTCTTTTTAGGGAATTTCCCCCAAGTAAATAATCATATTTCAGATAGCATTTGCTTTTGCGGAAACTTGAGACCTTACATTTATCGAGGTTAAGAGATAAGTTATTGTCTATAGCCCACTTAAATAAACAATCTATGTCCTTTTGAAGTTTAGAGCAATCCTGCAGACTTTTAATACTCAAAAATAACTTTATACAGTCGAGCCTCCGTATCATGGACTCGTCGGGAATGCTCCGATCCCGAATATGGTCAATGAAGGGGAGAGAGCGCTTCCCCTACTTCGTCGCCTTTCGCTACAAGTACGAGTGAAAGGCGGCACATGTACATATGTATTGTATGTATGTATAAGTATGTAAGCACAAAAGTGGGGGAAGGCGATAAACAGCGACAGAGGGAAAAGTCCATAATTGGGGGAGAAAAAAGTCCATAAAACAGATAGTCCATAAGAGGGAAGTCCATAATACGGAGGCTCGACTGTATCGTCGGCATAAATCAGACATCTCGCACAACGAAGGTAACCAGGTAGGTCATTTATAAAAAGAACGAATAATAAGGGCCCTGAATGAGAGCCTGCTTCTGACTAACTGGCTACAATCCGACAGATACGACTTAAGCCATGCAAATAGTACACCTCGAACTCCGACATTCCAGAGCTTTGCTAATAAAAGATTGTGACTGACCAAGTCGAAAGCTTTAGAGAAATCGAAGTAAATAGAGTCGACTTGAGAATGTTCTTTAAATGCCGAAATAATATAATCGCTATATAATAAAAGTTAATATGTTAGTATTGAAGGTATTTGGTGAGATATTAACTTGTGACAATTTTTCGATATTGACTAAAAAAGGACCACGCACTAATTAAATGGAAAAGTGGTCAAATAAAAAATAACCCGTGTAAAAATACTCTTTGAGATGTCTTAATAAGAAGTCTCCAAGGTGCCAACCTTGAAAAAACAAGTTTAAGCTGTCCAAAGACCACTTGAACCTGATATATTTTAAAAAATCAAATAAATTGATGTGATTGAAATTATGTATTGTTTATTATTATATTTATTATTATTATGATTTTCGTGGAATGTGTTTCCAACATAAACAATAACTCGATATAATCAACAGAAAGAAGCATATACAATACCACATTAATGATTTAGTTTTTGGGTTCTATTCAAATTGCTATGTAGGGTAAATAAACTGAAGTCTAGTTTATGCAATTAAACTTGAGTTTTATTTGTGATATACACACTGAAAAAAATAGATGGTTGGAGCTACCACTTAATTAGTAGAATACGGACTAGACATTATAGGTTCTGTTACTACTTAAGTAACTGACTTTACTATCTAAATAGTAAAAATAACTGCGTGAGTAGTAAGATGTTTGGTCTGTATATTACTACTTATACAGCAACTCCAACCATCCATTTCTCTCCATGCATCTTCGTTGCCGTCGAACTCTTCTCTTATATGGTGATTTGTTATGATTTGAACAAACGCACATATGATTGTTACTTTTAACACTCGCTCACAGAAAAAAAATATTGCAAATCGATGTTTTGTCTGTAACATCGTGCAACCACGACGAAATAATAATAGGCTACTTTCGTGGTTATTCTTAATATTTATACACAGGAGAGACAGCCACTTAGGTAGGTATATTACTACTTAAGTGGTAACGCCAACCATCAATTATTTTCAGTATGTGTATCACAAATAATATTCAAGTTTAATTGCACAAACTAGACGACAGTTTAGTTACACTACACATCAATTTGAATAGAACCCAAAAACTAAAAAAATTTATATGTTATTGCAAATACTTATGTTGATTATGTCGAGTTATTGTTTATGTTGGAAACACATCCCGCGAAAATCATAATAATAATAAATATAATAATAAACAATACATAATTGTAATCACATTAACCAATTTGATTTTTTCAAATCCCTGCAAACACGTAAAGTTACAGTTATGTAATATTTATGTAATGGTTACATTGTTACGTAGTTGTTATATAACTGTTACTTTTGTGTTTGCAGGGATGTATTAAGTTCAGGTGGTCTTGCGACAGCTTAACCCCTTCGCTTCGGCGAGAATTTCACAAAAAGTGCCCAAAATGCGGGACAAAAAATTTGGTTAGATTTTACTGTAACTTGGTGTATAGGGGTTTCTTGGAACGCCGATTACGAATTTGAAATCAAATTTCGAAAATTTAAAATGGCGGATTCAATATTGCGGGCAAATTTACTAAATACCATTCATTTCGCCTGACACTTGTTACTCAGGTTTTCGGGGTCGCTGATTACAAATCTGAAGTTACATTTTTGGAAAATTAAAAATGGCGGATTCAATATGGCGGACGTCTTAATCAAAATTCGAACTGATTACGAATCTTATATTAGTTTTTGCATGTACAATATTACGGCAATTTTTTATTCATATGTTAATAATGCTGCTCGTGGCAGGTTGGCAATAGAAATACTCTCGTGATTATTTATAGAATATTGCAATTATGCTTTTTTTTTTGAAATATTCACAATAATCCTTTTTTATCGAAGCTTGACAAAAAGGATGTGCCTTTCGTCAAAGTGAAAGGAGGAACACTCAAAGTTGCGAGATAACTTTTTTTAAAATTAAACTTTTTCGTAAATCGACTGCTGTAACTGTTGTAACGACACATTAAATGCGACTATATTAATATTTTGTTATTCCGTGAATAATGAGGAGTGGTTTAAGCACCGGTAGAAAAGTGTGCTGCATGTAGTTCATAAGTTTAGAGCCCTCAAATATGGAAAAGTGAAACGTGATTCGTCAGAAAAATGTACATAATTTATTGGCACATGTTGAATGTACCTTTTAAAGGCTTTAAAGTTATTGTGAACTCTTCTTTTATAATAGAAGAGTATACGGGAAATTTGTTAACTGCATTCCTGCTCTTGAAGCCATAAAACACAACTGATAATATGATTTGTGAATGTCATGAATTTCAATACAGATCAATTTCAATAAATATGATATTATTTTGTATTGTTTAATTTTAATTATAGGTACGTAACTTGTAATAAATGTTTATTTATGATCATTTGTTTTCCAATTTTGACTACTGTAATAAAGAAATAATAGATCAGTATTATTTGTTGACTTTATTTCATATATCAATAACAATGCTTACAATTGACTCCAGTAATATCTAGTTCATGCGTAAGCACCAATGTAAATGCCATTAACGGAACTGTTTTCATATAACAACTGATTAATTTCTGTGTAACTTTTTATTTGTTTGATAATTTAAGCGTTTTACGCGAACGTTAGGCCCTGTTTCACGTATAAACGGCACTATACAGGGTGATTCTCCATTGAATGACTTCCGGTTAACAGTAAATTCTGTGATAAATTCTAAGAACATTTTTCCTTTGAACAAAATTTGTGCGATGTATAGTTTTCAAATTATTTAGCATTAAAAGTCAGCCAATAGGAACAGGAGTTGCGTGATTGTAGCGACGATTGCATTGCACGGAAAGAAATTTGAAGTAACTGCCACTGCTCAGGGAAGTAACAGCTACCGCACGATTTCTGACGAATTTCAAATGGCGGTTAAAATTCGAAATCGTTAGAAAGAAAATTTTTATGAACAGATACAATTTTATTACACCTTTTTGAATAGTTATTCATAATTTTCCGACTATGTAGTTATTAATAATTAATTTTAATAATCTATAAACGTTGTAGAAACGGATAAACTTGGTACTTTTTTCATTCTAAAGCTTCCGTATCGAAAACAGTGCCAGATACACTAAAAATGCACTGAAACTTTTTTGTAGAGCACAAAATTTCCTACAAAAAAGTCAGCGAGGGCCCTAGACTAAAGTTAATAGCTTAGCCACGAGCAACGATGGAATATGCCTCATATTTTACAAAAATTCCAAAATATTCATAATTAACTTGTAAGACAACATTCCAGCGTTATTTATGGATAATCTATTAACTTTAGACTAGGGCCCTCGGTGACTTTTTTTTAGGAAATTTTGTGCCCTATAAAAAAGGTTTAGTGCATTTTTAGTGTATCTTGCACGGTTTTCGGTACGGAGGCTTTAGAATGAAAAAAGTACCAAGTTTTTCCGTTTCAACACCGTTTATAGATCATTACAAATAATTATTTATTTATTTATTTATTTATCATTTAAACGAGACGACGCCCATAATACAAGTAATTAAGTACAATATAAAGCAAATTATAAAAATAAAATTAAAATAGAAATTAAAATATGCTGCCACTAATAATAGTATAAAATAATTTATAAGGAAAGGAAAAAAAAAAAAGAAAAAAAAGGATAGAGATAAAATATAACAGAAAAATAATTTTCCAAGTACGCTTAGTACTGCCTTAAAGTAGCTTTGATCTTAAGCACAGCTGTTGATACTTGGAGTTCATGAAGATCATGGAGACTTAATTTCCCTTGTCGGTGTATGTCGTTCAATTGATAGCAGAGTCTGGCAATTGGTGCGTTAGATGTAAAATTTCTTGTTGAGGCTGGTAGTTGGAACACGTTTGACTGTCGCAGGGTGTAGGACGAAAATGAATACTGTAGAAGACTGGCCAGTTCTATAGCTTTTACTTTAAAGATCCCTTCTTTGTATTCCTATAGACAACTCTCTGACTCTCAATTCTTATATAAAATTAATAACGGGACATTTATTCTTCCTGATGCTGACTTTATTCTACCCCGATATAATTCTCCTTACACTCTCAGAACAAATCCATTTTATAGAACTCAGTCATATTCAACAAATCTTGGGCTGTATTCTCCCTCAGCCCGCTTGTGTAAAATCTTTGCCACAATTCATACGGATTCAAATATTTTTAACTTACAACAATTGGAAGCATTTAGGCTACTTAAATTAAAAATATTAGAATATAATTAATAGATTAGAACTATTGTAACTACCAATGTATATTACTCTGCCTGTATATTTTATGTAACATTCTGATAGGGCCTTCAAGCCCGTTAATGAAATAAATAAATAAATAAATTATTATTAATAACTATATCGTCTAGAAATTATGAATAAATATTCTCACAGATGCACTCAAACTGTATCTGTTTATAAAAATTTTCTTTTTAACGAATTCGAATTATAATCGTCATTTCAAATTCGTCAGAATCTGTGCGGTAACTACTACTTCCCAAAATGCTGTCGCATTAACTTCAAATTTCTGTGCGTATCGAAAGCGTCGCAACAATCAAGCAACTCCTGTTCCTATTGGCTGACTTTAATGCTAAATAATTTGAAAACTATACATCGCATACATTTTTTTCAAAGGAAAAATGTTCTTAGAATTTATCACAGAATCTACTGTTAACCGGAAGTCATTCAATGGAGAATCACCATGTAGAATACACCCAAAAAAATCAAGATTACGCAGAAATTAGTCAGTTTTTATATGAGTATCTTTGTTAAATCGTTTTCGTATAAGGCACTAAAAATAAAAAATGAAAAATAATTTTTTTGCTATTTTAATCAAAGTAGCATATGACGAAGCTTAAAAATGAGTAGCGCCGGGTGTTTCATGTTATTTGATAGATACTGAAAACATTACAATTAATTTAAAGCATGTGCTTTTAAAAATAAAAATCAAAATTCATTTACCCTAAAGTTTAAAAGTTCTAGAGATATGCCCATATACTATTTAACAAATTACCATTTTTACAAAAACAAAACAAAGGAATACGCATACAGCGGAAATTTGATCACTGGGGTACACTGAGAATATTGCGTAGTCTGACAGTATTATTGCTCCGAGTGCTACGGCATTTCCTGCTTTATTTATTTATTAAGGTGCCAATTCTCACAGGCACTTATATTTTTCAATGGATTTTGAAAGAAAACATGTTGGGCTATATTATATATTTTTAAAAAATTTTTAACTCTCGCCGCCTGGAAATACGCACAGATTGTTTATAATAATTACTAATAACAATATTCAAAATAAATTTGTTAGAAGTCAGTTATTGTTTTATATACAATAAATATTTTCTGACAATTTTTTATATATATATATATAACTTAACATACAAATTCAACATTTTCAATCTCTACATTTGACTAACTCAACATTTTCGAACTCAACATTTGACTAAATCAACAAATAATATAAATAATATAGAAAATAAAATTATCAAACATTACATTACAACAAGAATAAATATAAATTACGACAATATTATATATATATATTAAATATTAAAATGTCATGTGCATTCATCACAATCATATTACTTTAACACATACCATTCAATAGCTTATCTACAATGTAAGAAATGGAAAAGTAAATGTACAACTTGCAAAGTGGGACCCAAAATTGCCCATGCTGCAAGTAGAACTTTTACGCAATATTATTGTAAATTGACATAGTTACTGTAAATATTACTTTTTTACCTTTGTAAATGTCCACTTGTAATCGCAAATTTACAATTGAAAGTGGATTTTCCAGGTTATGGTAATATTACCTTGTAGAGAAGTTTAAATTCTCCAAGAGACTAGTAAATTTACAACAAAATATGAACTGTAAAAAATCCGTAATGAAATAACCTACGTATAATGGTAATTTAACAAGCTTGTTGTAATTAGCCTACGCTTAATGTAGTAAATTTACAACAAGCTTGTAAAATTTACCAGAATAGGTAGGTAAATTTACCACATTAAGCGTAGGGAAATTACAACGAGCTTGTAAAATTACCATTATACGTAGGTTATTTCATTATGGATTTTTTACAGTGTAGAAAAAATGTTAGGTTATGTACTAAAGCGCAATAGCCTTATGCGGGCAGGTGATTTGAACTCTACATTATGTGGTAAAATTTATGCATGTAATCCTGAACCAATTGTAATGGCTTGTATTAACAATTTGTTATTTTAATAATTTGTGAATTTAGATTTTGTGATTTAACGTTTTCTTTCAATAAAAGTTTTATCGACAAAAGATTATAGCTCTAAAACTTGCTTTCGATCAAAGTTTTTCTATCAATAAAAAAATTTAGATTTAATGTTTTCTTTTGATAAAAGATTATAGCTCTAAAAACCTCTAAAATATTAAAATACATCTTATAATGAATTTTACAATATATTCCTCTGTTTTACATTTAAAAACAAAATAAAACTAAAATATGTGGAATTTTAATGTAAAAATTAATTTTACTACACCAATGGTTTTTCCCCACATATTGTAAATTTACCATGTACAGCATGAGCTCGATTTTTACTCACTTATAGCGTGGGAAAAATGCGTCGCGTTGTAAATTTACCACCTTCAGTGTAGGGAATTTACAAATCGTTCTGAAATTCCTAACCTCCCGTAAGAAATTTACAACGTTTAACGTGGGAATATCACCATATTTTTAGTCATGAAAATCACAACAAAATTGTAAATTTCATTTACATTTTTTGCCGTGTATCATCACCTAACCTAACCTGATGGAAATACTAATTTAATGGAATATTACCTAACCTAACCTAACCTACACTGTAAAAAATCGTAATGAAATTGCCCATGTATAATGGTAATTTTACAAGCGTGTTGTAATTTCTCTACGTTTAATGTAGTAAATTTACTCACATATAACAGTAATTTTACAAGTTCGATGGAAATTTACTACATTAAGCGTAGGAAAACAACAATAAGCTTTGTAAAATTACTGTTGTATGTGGGCAATTTCATTATTAATTTTTTACAGTGTAACTTGAACTAACCTAACCGAAATACTAATTTAATGGAATATTTCCATGGACAAGCGCACAATAATCATGAAATTCTTTAATACAAAATGTTATCATTCATTTGTATTATTAAACCGTTATTAACACAAATTTAGGCTTTGAATTTATGTTACCCTTAATGTTATTACACTTGATTTTCAAAATAGATATAATTCAATAAATTAAAAATACATGTTGATTTTTTTAAATGTTGAAATTGCAAATGATGAGTTTCTTAAATGTTGAGTTTGTTCAATGTTGAGTTTGAATGTTGAGATTGCAAATGCCAACATTTCACAATATTGATTAGACCTGTTACCATGTAAAATTATGCTACAATGAATATTTTCCGAGATATAAACTCGGAAAAATTTGAAACCTTACAAAATGAGTAAAAAAATTTAAATATTCAAACTTTGAACGCTCGAAACTTTGAAAAATTTCCAAGAGTGAATTAGTCACCAAATACCTTCAATAATAACATATTTAAACCAAAAAAAATCCAAAACTTGATCGTTTTAAAATGGAATGACACTAAACTTAATACATTAAATTACATTACAAAAAGTGGTAACCCAATAAACATATAAAATTCACAATGGAAATGAAAATTTACAACGTCAAAGGTGGAAATAAAAATACCAGTAATATATATTAATTATCTTGGTAATTTTATATCGATTATGTAATTAAAAAAATGTAATTTTACATCATCTTTGTGATATTACAAGCGCACTGTAAATTGTGCCATAAGGATTTATCTATCTGCTCCTCCCTCTAGTCATGTCCCTCTCACCAAAAACCAATCGATGTCTGATATACAGTGCACATGTAAAATCACGTAGCTGATGTAGGAATTTTACCCCAACACTGCAAATTTTCCATGATATCCACTGGTATTTTAATTTCCACGATTTTACTGTAAAATTACATGGAAGTTTTTCACAGTGTGGTTTTTTAACTTTTTAAAAATAGTGAAATTGCTTTATACTTGTAATATCGTACTCAAAAATCAAAATATTGCTGAAATTAGGTGATTTGAGGATGTACCTGAAGTTCTGAACGTTCAATGAATGATCTTTCACTCGTGTTTTAAGGATAAAATAAAGCAATGAAAATATAAAATATAGAAATTACAAATTTATTACGTTTTAATAGTGAAAAAAACACGAGAATTCAATAATACCTTTTTTTTTATTATTTTAGGTACATGATTTGAGGAATTTTTAGGTTATTCATTACGAATTTAAAATTAGAAACTTGAACATCCAAATGACAGTCGTTTTCTTGAGTCGGCACACATATTTTTGAAATATATATTTGTATAATCAGTTAGAAGCGTTTAATTATGTTTAAATAATTTATTTAATTAATAAACATTTTTAACAGTTGAAGATCCAAAAACTTCCACCCTGAAAGTATACTTTCTGATTTAATTGCTTCCGTATGGTAAATTGTGCATGGTAGGGTACTACGACTATACAACACACCACTTTTAAGAATACGACATTTCATCACAGAAATTCAACATATGACAGCTCAACATACGACTTTTCAACCTACAACCCACAAACATTTCATCACATGATCATTTCAACACAAACCAAAAAATGCATTTAAATACAATAATTGAAAATAACAATTATATATCATACACGCAAAATAATACAAAAATCTAACGTAACCTAACGTGACCTAACCTGACCTAACCTAACCTTATAACCTAATCTAACCTAACTTAATCTATTTTGTTAAAATGTTTAATATGTTATGTTGAAATGGTCATTTGTTGAAAAATTTTATGATGAAATATTTGGCTTAAGGAGGTTCACTAGGTCAAAGAATTAACATTGAGAATTTAACGAAAAAATTATAGTAGGTTAAACAATGAAAGAAATTAATGCCTGCAAAGTTTCAAGCCCCTAGGTACCTTCAGAGCAGAGAAATTAATAAAAATGTTCACGATTCTTTAACATTGAGTTTTATGGGAACATGTATATATTCATGAAATTCGTACTGAATTAACATTGAGTTTTTCGTAAAATTTATACTACTGATAAAAAAATTAGTGAGATTTTATTTGCAGAAAGAAAAATGTCTCTTCCTACCTTTAGAGACGAGAAATAAAATAAACAAATAGCTAAAAGGGTCATTTTTGGTTATGTTGACGGACGGCAACGTCTTAGGAAGCATACCACCGAAGTCATATTGGCGTCCGTTCCATATTTGACTCGATAGGTACCTGGTGAACCTCCTTAACACAAAATGTAAAGGCATTTCGATTGCATACAGACACGCACTAAGTAATATACGACAATGCCATTCTTGACAAATATTATTTGTATTTCCTGGAAAACTTGATGAATGTGAGAATATTCATTGTTTCACAATATCAAATTTTACATACACCAACAATACATTTATTTCATGATAAGAAAATTTATAAATACTATTTTTTCGGGTACAATATTTTCATGTGTAATATTTTCGCAATATTTTTTTATCACGTAATATTTTCACCCGTAATATTTTGGCACTGTAATATTTTTCGTAATATTTTGTCACCGTAATATTAGGGGAGGACGGGGTAAAGCGGAACACCTTTTTAATTTGTATTATATACGGCAATAAAGTTAAACGACTCGACTGTTATCTAGTATCATTTGAAACTTTATCTCATTGCGCAACTTTTTCCTGAAAGAGACATTTTTTGCGGCATGGTGCGGCATTGGAATATCGAAATGAAAATTTTACTTTTTTTTTTGGGGTAAACCGAAACAGGCGGGGTAAACCGGAACATGTCCTGGGGCAAATCGGAACATTTGATTTTTCTTTATTTTTCATCAAATTTTTCAACATTAATGAAGTAATTTCTATATTTTAGGGAAAAAGTAACATATGCATGTAATTTATAATAACAGAGTTTAATTTTATTCAATATGCAAACAAAGTAACATGGTCAACGAGTAACAAATTAATTCGAACAATCTAACAAAACTTTCATTATGTTTAATCATACGGTTTAGTTCGTTGTATTTGGTCAAAACAGGCCGCCCGGGAGGGGTATGGATACTAAAGTGGGGAGCACAGCACTTAAAATCACAAAAACTAATGTTCCGTTTTACCCCGTCAAAAAAGTTCCGATTTGCCCCAGGACACTTTTTGAGCTTTGTGTTAAGATTTCTTCAAATTTATACAAAAAATGGAGTATGTATCGAAGGGATTCTTAAAAAGCACATCTCAAACTACAATAATGCGGTCCCACATAGTTCCCATCTTTTATTTTTGTAATCGGAAAATAAACATCTAGAAGTACCAAAATCTCTGACAGAGGCGCTTAAACCAAACCACAATTATGCCTTCTAGATGCCTTGCTCATATTGCAAAATAGTTGTCAAGAAGTAACACTTCTAAAACAATGGCCATTCCTATATAGTACTACACGGTGTTATATATATAACATATTCAAATGTTTCGGTTCACCTCGTTTTCTGCTTTACCCCGTCCTCCCCTACAATTTAGTAATATTCAGACCGTAAATCAAATTAGGCATTATGACAACTAGGAATAGGCGTCAGAGAGGTTACAAATCACAATGCGTATTTTTTTAGTCTAATATTTTCACTCAAAAACGATAATAACTCAAAAAATTCGTAGATAAAATATAGGAGCAAACAATTTCGATTGCATTGTATAAGCCCCACCTAGCCTCATCAGATAATGCTGAAAATTTCGAATAATATCTTTTGATGTTAATTTGATGTGAATTTCGATGTAATATTGTTTAAATGAGACTATTCTTGTTACTGGGTCACTCTAGAATCAAATTTATCCTCTTTGTCGGCAGTGTTATTGTATAATGTAGTTATAATGATTTTAATATCTCAATATGTTAGAACATGTTCATAATATTAATTTTTTTGTTATAATAGCATGATGTCTGGAATGGGAAACATTCCTGGTGTGACTTCAAGTGGTGCACCACCATCCAGACCATTATTTCCCAGTGCAACAGCTGTTTCCTCCGCTTCCGCGACAGGTTCAACAGCTCTTGGCGCAGACTTTAAACCTATCATGTCCTCTGCTGGTAATTCAATTGGTCCTGTGAAACCGACGTTTCCAGCCTACAGCAATTCGGATAATGGCTCTAACAGTAGTAATGAAAAAGTTCCTCTCATTGCCGCAACTGGCGCGGCTAGTAAAATAATTCATCCTCCAGAAGATCTAAGTCTGGTACGTATCTTTAAATAATCTCATCTTCGTTTCGCGCTGAAAATGATGTAACGTTTTAAAAATCTTAAAATCTAGGAGGAAATTCGTGCAAGATTACCGAAGTATCAACGTAGGCAAACTACTGAATCTCGCGCTGCCCAGGCCGAAGCTGCGCAAGTTGCTCTGCAGCAACAGCAGCAGCAGCAGCAGCAACAGCAGCAGCAGCAGCAGCAGGCAGCTGCGTCGGCAGTGGCTGCTTTCCAAGATCAGCAGCAGCGGCAACAAGCCGCTCTATCCGCGTTGCAGCAGCAACAGAGGTTTCAACGGCCTCCGGTGATGGCCGTACAAGCATCTCCTGGTATGCCAGTCAGCTCAGTAGCTCTTATGGCGCCGCTTATGCGATCCACCATGACATTGGCTGCACCTGCACTCATTCATGGAGGTAACATGATGCGACCGCCCCCCATGGGCCTGCCGCCAGGTAAGTCTCTTAAATCTTTAATACGCAAAATTCCACTCGTGATATGAAACCTCAATACAGACAATAATAATCCCACCCTTCTCTCACCTTACACCCACGAAACGAGACTAGCGCCGCAGGTTCTTGAAGTCCTGTAGCATCTTTCAGATCTTGCGGCCTACGGAAGCATAAGTAACGTTAACTTTCTTTAATTACAATATTTGCTTCCATTCGCTTCAATGATCTACCTGTTTTTTAATCTTACAAAACCGAATGTAATTACATTCGCCTATATTTATATATATTCTATTATTAGTTTTCATATTATAATCAATAGTGAATCACATAATTTTCTCATCACGTTATTTTTTTTCGAAAAATCTTTAATAAACTTTTCGTGTATGAAAGGAGTATGAATGTGGGCAGAACGATTCAATGTTGTGGATGTATAAGGGAAGGGGAGGGCAAGGAGTGAATCGATGTACTGGGAGAAATGAAAGTCGAATGGGTGAGAGTGAGAAAGTGATCAAGTGAAAGAATGAGTGGTGTGTTTGAAATGCCTTTGGAACATTTAGGGACTCATCCGTTTTGCCGAACTGACCACAACGTCCTGAAACTTTTTACGTTTTAACGGTGCGTTTACAGGGCGCCCTGTCACTCCTCGGTGAGTGTCGAACGAATCCCAGTCTGGTTACTAAAACCGTGTTTTAGACAAGTACAACAAGGTTGGTCCTTAGCAAGTAGCATGCGGTGACATGGCCTATGTATATCTCATAATTATATTATAATGTCATCGTCATTAATCATTTGTCATCACCATTACTCTACATCGATCACATAATTATCGTCATTTACAATTCTGTGATTATTATCACGAGACAGGTTGGTCGAGCGGCTTACTATCCCGGATCTATCCAGATTGAAAAAATCACATGCGTCACAATGAAAAAACACGTTCCTTCCCGGACGCGCGGTCCTTCAACAAGTACGTCTTCGCATCCATACCTGCCTCCTAAATTTCATCCCAGTCGCTCGATCGTCTTTTATTTCTTATGGGTTTTGGCACATTCATTACGATGCCCCGTACGAAACCTAGCACGTTTGCATTCAAAATAACACCCAAACGCGTTACTTTTCGTAAGAGGCGATCGATTTTAATCATTTATTTATAACAATTTCATCGTGGTACAATTATTTAACCAATTTCAATTGAATTTACATAATTTCACGAAGCTGTTTAAAATGTAATATGAACAATTTATACACGGAAAAAAAAGTTACATTGATTCCATAGCTATGTCTTTGGCAATTTCTACCAAAGTTCCTCAAGTAAAGGTTAGGATACAGAAACTGCAATGAACCAAGGCAGTTTTTGCCGGACTAAGTATACGTAGATTTTGTAAGGTGCAAGTAATGTTTAATGTACATATATTTTTTGCTAAACTGATAAGAATGTTTGAATAAATAACAAAATCTTTGTGCAGTATTAGAGAACTGTTGTGATAAAGCTCGTACTTTACTAATAAATGCCTATAGGTTATGTATCTTTTATTAATAATTTATATCAAATTTTACGTTATATAATATGCAATAATAGTATTATTTTTTTTTTATTATATTTGCATGCTAACAAATCATATTCATGTATTAAACATGGTGGCCGCTGTCAGGAAAAACCGGGAAATCAGGGAAATGTCAGGGAATATCAAAATAGGTTAGGGAATCAGGGAAAAGTCAGGGAATTGTAAAATTTGTCAGGAAAAAAATAAACTAGACAAATCTTTAAAAAGTGAAAGAAAGCACATAAAAGTTTTTTATTTTTTAATTTAAAAGTAAACATAAATGAAGATTGGTATAATTGAGTGCCCGGGTGCAAAAACGAGATAGGCGCTCGAACGGTCTAACCGGGCTGTAGATAAAGACTAAAAAATCAAAATGCGAAAATCGAATTTTAAAAAATACTAACTTATAAAGAATTTTATGCTGCACAATATTTACATTTAACGTTTTTTATGACCTTTAGATTCCGAGAAAAAAAATAAAAACGGTAAAATATCGAACTCGCGAAAGCAATGTTTTTTTATACATATAACGCCATATCTCAGGTATACATGAACGAAAAATGTTAAAATTTTTGTGGGATACTCAGGAATGATTTCTGAAAGCAATGAGCACTGTCAAGTATCTTAATTTAATGTTGGTTTAAAGTTATTTGCCGTTAAACGTTGCGTACTTTTTTTTTTGTTTTTTATTTTCAAACGCTTGGGGAGTCGAGCGTTTCGTAATTGAAAAACTAAAAATACTATTTTGTAGCTAAAGAATCAAAAAAGGTTTTGGTGAAAACAGAACTTTGATATAATTATTCTATAAATAACCACGAATGTTTTTCTAACGCTCTGACTGCCGGCCACGCGCGGCAGTTCGATATTTTACCGTTTTTATTTTTTTTTTTTCTTGGAATCTAACACACAGCGTTTTTGCTGAAGTGACAAAAAAAACAATTCGAACTCATAAAAGCAGATTTTTCTATTAAATAGGTAAACTTTTGGTGTATCCTTAAGAATATTTGTGCGTAGTTTGTGGACTTTTACTTATTTATATGATTTTTGAATCTCATTAAAAGTGGAAAAATTGGTAATTTTTATGACTTCGATGTCGAAAACAGTGTAAGATACACCAAAAATGCACTGAACATTTTTTGTAGACGGGTAATTTCCGTTAATAGGTGTGCCATTTATTCTGCATCAATTAAAGTACTCTCATCAATTAAAATATTTTCCAATTTTTATGCTTTTTTTTTAATGGCCAATAGACTTAACAAAATAACACCCATCCTAACAATTCGGACAAATTAATTGAGATCTGAACAAGAATTTTCTAAAATAAGTTACTATTATTTTCTAAATAATTACTTATTTCACGTATTTCTCAGTCAATTTTCAATCTATCTCTTAGTATTTTCTAGGAGACCGTCTATAGTATTTAGAATTATCCATACAGGAGCCCGAATTTTGAACAACTGATTCAGTCGTTTTTAATTAATTTTTTTTTTTTGTGAAAAATTCTACTTTATTAGAAGAACACTTTATAACCCCCTTAACCCTTTGCGGCATAGTGGTACACACGTTGTATCACCTAGATTTATTCACATTTCCTCACTTTTCTCGCAGAATATGAAAGATACGGGGACGAGATTTTTTCCATTTCCTATATAGAACCAATATAACTATAAAAAAAATAATTTTATCGTTTAGTGTTATTATTATATTTGTTATTAACAAATAAAATTGAAAAAACAGTGTTTTTTTTCGATTAAATTCATTTTTGCAAACTACACAAGGTTTTTGTTACTATAGATTTATTTATAAAGGTTCTTGGGGTCACTGATCACGTCTCCTATGTTAGTTTTACCGAATTCAAAATGGTGGATCCAATATGGCGGCTAACAAAATTTTAAAATACCTCATTTTCAAAAAAATTTGTGACTCGGAGGTTTTGGGAGTCGCTGATTACGAATCAGTTGTTAGTTTCATCAAATTCAAAATGGCGGATCCAATATGTCCAACAACAAAAATTTTAAATATCCCATTTTTAACAAAATTTGTTACTCGAGGATTTTCGGGATCTCTGATTACGAATCCAACGTTAATTGAGCTAAATCCATTGAATCCGGAATTTTATAACATTATCCTCGGATTCGTAATCAGCGTTCCTGATAACCCTCCAATATAAAATTTTCTTCAAATGGAATCGTTTGTAAAATGTTTGTCCGGCATGTTTCATCTGTCATTTTTAACTTGGTGAAAATAATAACGGGTAACGTGAAGTAGTTTTCAAAATATTTGTCTGACTTGGATCGATTTGCCATTTTTAATTTATTAAAACGTTAGTTTTAATTAAATTTTAAAACTTTAATAAGTCTGATTCGCAATTAGTTACCCCAAAAACCCCCGAGTAACAAATTTCAAGATAATCCGATGAATTTTGAAAAATTCGTCGGCCATATAGAATCCGCAATTTTGAATTTTCAAAATCTGACTTCAAATTCGTAATCAGGGACCCCAAAAACCTCTGAGTAAAAAATTTCAGTTATTTTCCATGCGAAGAAAAATGTATGCCGCAAAGGGTTAAGATGAAAGTTTAAGAAATTTAATTATTACTGCAATAACAAATAAAGTGTAAGTAAAACATAATTATTATAATACACTTTAATCAGTTATGAAGTAAAATTACGAAATATGTTTTTAAATATAATATTCGTTGTTGATTGAAAACGTAAAAAACTGATTGAATTTTTTTTTTTTTTTCGTTAATTTCATCACTAGTTGAGATTATAAATGTTTCGACAGGGCCTAGCGTTTTGAGAATCCGAGCAATTACGACGCATTATTAAATTATAAATAGTATTTTTCAATACTTTTATAGAAAAGCCTTTTTTTTTGCAAATGTGTGGATTATTACAGGAAGAGTCAAAGAAACGATCAATATACATATTGGTTCAAAAAATATGTTCGTAAATACGTCTAAATGTAGTCCAATATATGAAGATAAAATTGTGAAATTAAATTAATTTTAAACAAAACAGGTCGATGTTACACTATTATGACGCTATTACTATGACAAAATTAGACTTGATGTGTCTGGTAGAAACCACGTAGAAACTGCCTTGTTCTAAGATTAATACAACCGCATACCGCTAGGGTCAAATTTAGGAGAATCAGGCAGTTGTTACCAAACTTTTTTTTCCGTGTACTTAATCACTGCTTATACTAAATTTTAGTTTGCCTTATATTATACCGCTCTTATTCTAGTCAGTACCATTGTTCTGTAGATTGAAATTTATTTTTCTAAGTATTCCCCTCAAATATTGCGACGCATAGAATCGGTGTGTATCATCGGGTGTTGTCGAGATGCTGCAAGAGTTCGAGAAAGAGAGATACGTGTGTGATAAAATTATAAAACGGAAATTAGATTGAAGAATTTTACAGTTAAAGAAATTGAATTTGTTGCGGTAATTTGAGGGGAAGTATTATAAAATATATAATTTTTACGCGATGTTGGAAAATCTGTGGTATAAAAAGGTAAACTTATACAAAAATATGCAAAATGCAGATGAATTTGTGTACAGTATGTATTTTGAGGTTATTGTGTATTTTCTATTTATACTTTTTAAATCATTCATACTTTAAGAATATGCTGCTAAAAGTAGTATTCAATTTCCTCGCATTATTTTAAAATTATTGTTCGAAATTTGTAAGGAGTGTTATTTTCCTAAAAAAAAAACAAACAAAATTTAAATCATAAACTCTGTAACCTCAAAATTGTAACTGGTACAATCAGTAGAACGTGTTTCAATATTATTCTTGCTCAACTTCTAATAATATTTAATATTGCATTTTAAACAGAAATGGTATCATTTTAACGTTTTTTTTTTATGCATTGTAAGCTAAGTAACCATCCATCCATCATAATACGCGACAGTACAATTATTTCCTTTTTGCTCTATCTTTATCTTTCTCTCACTCTGTCTTTCTTACATATTGGTAGCTTGAAATCCTGGTGTTGTGATACAGTAGTGATGAGCGCTTTTTTGGGCACGGTACCGCTCCATCATAATGATCACATTTTTTACCTTTTGTTCTGTTCGGACAGTTGATGCACTTTTTTCATGAAATTGACCGTACACGTTATGTTGACTTTTTCTATTTGGAAGTTGTTATTATCGTGCAACATTGTGCTTTGAGAGAAGTGATTTATTTTGCACTGGGAGCGTGGGTGTTAGCGTTAATGAATAGTTCATAATGAATAGTTTTTTTAGAAAACAGTTGCTTTAAAGCGAGTCTTCAGTAGAAGGGTAATCGGTAGCACATACAAATTCATACCCAAAATCAAATTGAAATCGATAAAGGTAATCACTTATCATAACATATTTTCGATTTTATCCTTTACGTTCTTTTTACTTTAAGACTTTACACCATACTACACAGTAGATCGTGACCTTGATTTGTTCATTCTGAAATAACATCTTTTCAGTTTAGCCATTTTCAAATAAAAGCGGTACATTTTGTGAAAATATCTGCAGCCAGAACAGACATAACAATGTTTTCGTAATTGTCATTATTCTTAAGCGCAGTATACGTGTGTAAATATATATATATATATATATATATATATATATATATATATATATATATATATATATATATATATATATATATATATGTATATAATATATGAACACATGTATGTGCGCACATATACTTATAGAATATGGCCTGTATAGCTTTTGTGTCACTTGAAAAATTTAGATAAGTCGAGCCGAACGACAGTAAGTAAACGAATTCACGTTCCAAGTATTTACCTAGATTTATTTACTTATATTCATTTACTTCTATTCATCATTAACACTAACCGGATGGGAGATTATGATGGTCCTACGTGTTTTTGTTTCGCATTGACTTTGCGTATTGGACGAAGCGACCAAAGAAACGTATCCACAAAGTATTTGTCGAACGAAAGTCACATTCATTTTGTTCGAAGCACCTGTATTCGGTTTTTTTCATGATGTTGTAGGGAATTTGTAGTGTCCGACTATGCACATTTTCAATGAAAGGTATGGCATTTTTATCACTGCAAGTGTAAATTAGATAAAACGTTAAGGCTGTGAAGTTCTCATTTGGTTTTTACACATTGAGGTATGTTTTGAAATATAAAACAACGTTTATTTTACAAGTTATTAAAATTTATTTTTAAGTCTAGTTTAGTTAGTTTAAGCTCAGTCAATAAATTTGCAAAAAAATTCTTTAAAAGACATTTGTATGTTCTTTCTTTTTTTCAATTGATAGATATCTGAAGTAAACTGACATTTTCTCAAAGAAGAACGACGCATATTTATTTTCTTTTATTCCTTTGTTTACATTTTGTTACAATTGCCTTCTAGACCAAGAAATTTTACTTGTTTATTTAACAAGCGGCAAAGATATATAATTATTAAACTGACATTGTTTGAAAATGTAAATTTATTCTTAAACAAATCGTAATATGTTTACACTTCAGGTATAGATCTGATTGGTATTTTTCTCAGTTGTATATTCATTTGAGGAAATTAAATTTAAGTGTTGTCAGTGCTGAAATCCTCCATTGACGAATCTTGGCGGAGTTATATTTGTTAAACAGCAAATATCCTTTTCTCGAAAATTGTACTAAAGTTGCTTAATGCTGTATTATCCTTTTTCAGTAAAAAGGAGATTGCAAATTACTCTATTGATATTTTTAAGGAGATTCTAACATTATCTTACATTTTCAATTGATAAATGATTTTACAAAATGAAAGTTTGGTAACATAATTTTATTTTATTTAATCGATTGAAATTTTCTGGTATCTAACTTTAATAACATATCGATGTAACACTGGAGACTCGGACAATATATTACGAAAAAAAATGTTTCAGTCCAAAATATAATGATATATGAATGATACTTATATTTCTTTCCAAATTAAGAGAAAGTTGGGATATATTATGTGTAATTATTGTGTATTGTTTTCGATGATTTATTATTTTTGTAATGATTATTATTTATCCGTATATTTTTATTTATTTTGGTAATATTTTGGAACGTGATATTTTTTAAAAATAATATTACGATTAAGTAATAACGCGTCACATCCATAACATTGTGTTTTGATTTTTGGTTACTTTTTTAAAAATTTTAAACATTGTCAATTGGCAGATAGTAATAAAATTACTAGCATGTTCTGGGCAATTGCACTAATAATGAATATTTCAATGGCATTGTGGCTATGATTCGTAAATAATTGTACATAATTGTTGCATTTTAGATATTATTTGTAATTTGAGGATTATATTACCACTTGTTGAAAACAAATTCGATATTCATTATTGATCAATCGCAGGGTCTTGTTAGAACCTCTTTAAAAGTAAATTATAGTTATTAAATTTGAATTGCATGTAACTGCTTAATACATGGTAAGTAATGTATTAAAAACTATTAGTGCTTGCTCAAAAAACGAAGTTTGAAAAACGATAATTACGTTACAATCTTAACAAATTATATGCACTGAAAGATATGTACCGCAAAATCCCGAATTCACCGTTGGTGTTATAAATCCAACAATATTGTTTTATACTCAAACATTTATTAAGTTGTTTCTTTGGTGTTTATATTTGTTAATATTTTGTCACATTGGATGTCGCGATTAATGCAGGGTTCACCTCTTTTGCTCGTATCGATACTTTAGCAGAATCATGTCTTCGGTCGCTCCGTTATGCGCCCAGTTTTTGCCAAAGGTCACTACTACACTAAAAGAAAATAAAGAAAAATAGCAGAAGCCTGGGATGACAGACGCAAGACAATCTTTCAATGACCCTGTAAAAACAAGAATATTCGATAAGTGTGAAGTTTTGAGTGGCAGCACCTTCGCACTCGGTTTTTCGTTTGTTTGAATTTCGGTGTAAACGATGCACAGATCTGAAAGCATGCATCTATTTTATTATAACGTACCTACAGTAAATTTACTCACCCTTGCTCCAATAATCTACGTACTAACAACTCGGGGTCTTGAACACAAAGCAACCAAGTTCATTTTTCTAACCTGCACACTAGAGCAACCGTCTCTATTCGCTTTAGCAGTAAAGTAGTCCGAGCGCAAAATACCAGTCTTGATGCTCGCTGCTGAGAGTTTCACTTGGTGTCTCCATTCATTGCGTATGAGATTGTCGCCTATCAGTTACTAACGTTCTTAGATCATGGTCGATGTACTAATACTTTGAGTAATGAATACTTTTTTTAGTTCATTTACGATATTCGAAACAGTAAGATTGTTTCCAAGTTTACTTAAGAGCATGTGCAAGTCAACTCTGTAGTCGTAGCACTCCAGCAACGAGCAACGAAACGCTTAAAGATGTTGATAATTAAGCGAAGAATGCCACCCTGTTTTAAGCGCACGGTACTGCATACCGCTTGACAAGCGAATTCTTGCGTCCGACTGTCCCCCAGGTTTCTTCCCTACGTCGAAGCTTCCTGGGGCCGATCCGATTCTCGGTTGACGGGAGGGTCGGATCACCTCGAGGATGCCGACGCGACGTAAGTATATACGCATACAAAATCAATACATGCACACTTTTTAAGAGCGATAAGCGCGAAACGAGCGTACGGAGCCGTTTTTCGTTGAGAAAAATAGGCTTCCCGGAGGTTGTAAGGGGTATCTGTCTCTTGTATGACGCATTTTTCGAATTTTGCAGGTATGATAGGAGCCTTACCACCGGGTGCAATGCATCCGGCCTTTGCAGCACCCATGGGATTCCCGGGTGCACCGATGCTAGCGCCCATGATGCATCCACGTTTCAGATGATCGCCCCCTATGGACGGGCCCAATCCACCATTGCACTTCGTGCTCTGGGCTCGCCCCTAAAGCCACTTCTTAGGGCACGAGCCTAAGCGATGGGAAACAAGGAACTTATTCGACATTCACAACGAATAAGGAAGATCGAGGAAGTGGGGATTTGACGTGAAGGAAAGCTATTTAAGGAGGAATTGTTACCTGGTGCTTATCAGCGCTAAACAAGTTTGCGATGAAGCACAAGATCTTTCGCGGAACGTAATTTAGCAACGGCGATGGCGGCGGCCGACCTTCCAACACGACGTGTACAACATCAGAAGTTAGCAAATCATTACGTTATTATAATTATTAATAATAGCATTAATATTTATAAATTCTTATGAAACAACTTACCCCGTGACAAGTCGCGTCACGTCAGTGCCTGAGAGTCTCGACCCGGCTCGATAGAAACGGACGTCAAAATTGCTCGTTCGCGGATACACATTGACTTTTTGTATCCACTTTTACTTTGTCTTGCGTTTTTTTAAAGTTACGCATATTCATACATACAATTTCCTTGTTATTTTATTTTTATTTTAGTCTTTACACACCTCTGTACTTTCCTTTCTCTCTCTCTCTCATGTCCAGATAAAAGCGTCGGCGAGTGTATTGTCCAAAGCTCGTATCACGGGATATACCGTTTCTAACCGCCAGCGCTCTCAGCCCCTGCACAACCGCTGACGTCTTGGAAGGACGCGAATGCGAAAATTAATCAGGTGACTCCTCACGTTGCTACCAACGAGATTTTTTGTGTATTATCATTACGATTATATTTTTCTTACCCTCCTTTGTGTCTGGTGTACGCTTTTCTTTCTGGTAACGGCGTGGAGGTACAGTTGCCTCAGGTTAGTCCGTCGGTAAATATTGGCTTTCCGATGACCTTTCGCACCGAGTCCGTTCACCGAGCCACGAGAGTCGCCGATCGGTGTCGTTTTTTTTAAAAACATGTCTATGTTTTTGTTTTATTAGGGATTGCAAAGGCTGTGAAAGTATTATTAACAAATAAAACGTCACTTCTCGCTCTTTCTCAATAGACCTTCATTCATTTATTTTGTGTATTTTTTTAATAAGTATTTAGTGTAAATATAGGATACGCGTTTATTGATTGAACTTAGTTAATCGCTAATTGTATAATTTCACTTGTTGACGGAAAACATAAATCATGATGTGGACTCGTTTGATACCACAGGCCGCAATCAACTTAAATCGAATCATAATGATTCTTGTCCCGTGACGTATGCGGAGAAAGGCTCCTAAATAGGTGCCATCGATGTTTCTAACTTGAACCCTTGGAAAAAAGTTGGGGCTCTACAGTGAAAGTTCTCGAATATATTAATAAATAAGTATTTTTTAATACGTATTTTTCTCTCGCTCTTCTAGAATGAAAAGACTTCATAACTACAATTCATAACGCATTAGAGCTTATTGATATAATTAGTAAATGGAATGTCAATTATATTTCTTACTAAACTTTGCCCTAATGCCTATAGTCAATGAAATACGCCAATTTGTTAATACCTGTAAATAAAACGTGTTCCGATGAAGAATTCATCGAAATATTTCATTTTGGACAAGAGAAATTATATTCTCGAGTTGATCCAAGTATTTCATGCAATGGCGGTAATGATAGCGATAATATTTGTAACAACAGTAATTATTGTAATTGTAATATTAATAATACTATTGCCAATAATAAAAATCGCGAAAATTTCAATAAATGCCAGTAAAATAATAAATATGATCATGATAATAAGTAAAATATAAATGAATGATGATATTTTGCGGCTCTGTTCCTCGGCTACACAATGGGCTCGGTACGAAAGCCATCCTTGCAAGGAACTTGTTGGGAACGCATGAGTGAGTGATAAGTACGGAGGGTGCTCTTGTAATTAAATGCACAATAGCTCTCTGCACTAATAATTCCTTTTCCTGGTCAAACATGGATTGCTGAAGCCTTGATTAAGATACAATACACCGCTTTAATAATGTTTTGTTAAAAATCTGAATTGTAGAATTTTGTACGCCAGCGATTTGGCCAGTTCCACACCTCCCTTTTTGTAAATCTTCGAAGGTGTTTTACTTTGTTGCTTTTTTTGCAATTAAATGGAAATATATGGGTGTCAATCTACAGTGTAAAAATAAGATTAATGTCGCCTTCGAAAAACGATTTACAAATTTTGCCCATCCCGTTTCCAGAATGATTCCTATAATTTCTAATTCCACGACTATTCCTAAGGTCATTTTTATCACATTTCTCAACCGCATCCACGTACTTCATCGACAATTTGAATGCACACGACGAATGTACTGCTTCCGTACGTATAAAAAGAATAGCAACGCATCGTTTATTATTCTTTCCTTGCAAGGATCGTTCTGTTGTTTCGCGGGGTTGAGTAATTTTTTACAAGAAACGTGGCAATGTCGAAAGCAGCAGTACGATCCTGGGGCAACTCACTTGGACATGTAGAAATTCTGTTAATTATTGAGTGTTATATTATCGACTGTTCCGAATAAAAAGGACGTTATGTGAAAAGCTGGAAGATCTGGGCGTCGTTCGCAGTTTCGGGAATGCAGAGGGACAAATTTGGGAATGTGAATCGGGTAAAATTGAATGAAACAGTCATTGATAAAATTTTTTTGCAACGGATTGCAATCTTAGTCCTGAAGCAGCGTACGGTCGTCACATATTGTTTCAACCAATCACAGCACTCACGGCTGTTGGACATCACTGGTCCCTTGCCGCCATAGGCAGGCGATTGTTTGGTCCTACCGTCTCGAATTACGAGGTCGTCGATTTTTCAGTTTTGTTCGAAAATGAATGTTGACTGTTTAATGTTTCTCCGCAATTTTCCGAGATTCGGTAACAAAAATAGTTGCGAAACTGAAAAGTCACGAGGCTCGAATTCTCCCGGACGTGTGGCTGGACCGAGGAACAATATTAGTTCAAGTAATATTTAAGAATCGCGTGGAATAGTTAACTATCGTCACGACGAACGATCGAAAAGCTACAAGAGACGGAATTGCGTTCAGTCAAATCATTTGTTTATTTGCACGTCTCGGTGGCGATTCGATTGTTTTGAGAATGCTTAGCTATGTGTGTACACCGGAAAATTTACAAATATATGTATCTCATTCGCGTCAATGATCCCTGTTATGAAAGAAACATTGTTTCAGGCGAGACTAGGTCCTTACGTACATCCCGTGAGACTTTTATAACAGTCGATTTTACGCTTTTTCGGAATTTAATGACGCAACTGTAACTATTTTCTTTCTATGTTACGGTTTATTTTAGTCGTATTGATAATAAGTAGGATAAATTACTTGTTGACAGTAATAGTAGGGATACAAAAACGCAAGGGCCAAGACTCGTTTTGTTTTTAACATTTTGTGATTCGCTCGAAGAAAAAGGCTTTTTTTTCGAATCTTCTGATAACTTCCAATGGTGACTTCTATAGCTATTATCTAAAATCACGGAAGACTAACGAAATATTGATTGTCTTCAAATTAAATAGTATCCTTCTACATCATTGTTCTTTTCAGCCGAGGGTGTCAAGTCAAAAAAATTGAGATCGACGAAGAAAAAATGTGAATAAACAATTGGTGTAATGCACATTTTGTGTATCAGTAATGCGATGAATAAATAATGGTTCGTTACGTGCAGTTACGATCGAATTCAGTGACCTTGCCAGTTTTGCTGACGAAGATTTGTGTACGTAATAACTGGCCAGGCTGTGAATCTGATCGGGTAAAATTTATTTTGTGTAGCATTGCCTACACTTTGACACTTTGTCCTTTCCAATTCCTTAATAATAAAGTCCAAATATCAAAACTTAAAAATAAGCTCTAATAAATACTGCTGTTTTATGAGTTTTCATATTTTTATTGATGTACTGAATTTTCAACACATATTTCAACAATATCGATGGTAAGGATATGTGTCATCAACTTCAAATATGGCCGATAGAAAATAATTACATTTTCTGTAATTTACATGATAACAGGTAAGAAATACAAGTTTATATTATTTGCAACAAATTAAAATACGTTATTAACCACTTCACTGGTAGCCGTTTTCAAATAAAAAGTGTCAAAACTAGTACGAGACAGTTTTTAAGATATTAAGAAACTGTGAAACATGGGTTCCATTTTTTATAAAACATATCATTTGACGTTAAAAAACGTGGTGCCCACAGGGTGGGCGGTGAATCATACATATTTTTTAAAGTACACATTTTTCTTCAACGATGAGTGTCACATATGAGATTTCGGGATCGCTGAATAGGAATGCGATCTCAGAATTTAAAAATTCAAAATAGTGGAACCAATATCCTTACTTATTTATATATACTTCAACCCTTATTTTTCAACCTTTTAGGATGTTTTAAAATGAAAACTGAGCTTAAAAATGGAATCACCAAATAAAAAAAAACCGTGGATCTAAGTTTGTAGAAAAACTGAAAATTTCACCCTCAACCTTTATTTTTCACCCCTTTAGGATGTTGCAAAATGGAAACTGAGCTTGGAAATTGAATCAGGAGCACAAAAACCCGCATAGAAATAGATTTCACATATTTTAGTGGAATTGAAAATTAGTTAACCGGTTAATCCAATCAGATGACGTTTTTTAGAAATGTTTTGCATCTCTTTCAATTAGAAAGGGAAGAATGTAAATAAACACGAGATACGCACTAGAACAAATACGCCCGTACCATCTAGTTTTCTAACTTTGAGGAGAAAGGTTTGTACATAATTATGTCGGATAATTCGGAAAGTGATTATGAAGGTGAATTATCGTTGCAGATTCTTGAAACAGCTAAGATTATAAACTTGAATCTTGCAGCAACAATTGTTTGGCACACAAGGTCTAGATACAAAAATTTTCAATTCAATTGAATAATTGCACAGTGACATTTAATGTTTTCTAATTAATAAGTAAAATAATTGATAAACTTGCTATAAAACATGTATAATATATTCATTTAAGTCTAGTGGGTATTACATTATTTACTTTTTGCTATATATTGTGTGATATCGTTGAGCTCGGGGGTCGAAACCGTCTCGTGCGGGAATCACCAATTAAGCGCACTTGTTACATAATGTACTATTCCAATCATTTTCTTCAGTTAAAGATGAAAAATAGTCCTGTGGATTAGTATTTCCGACCAAACTTCTTCTGTCTTGTATATCAGAGTTCGGTGGTTAATTAGGATCCTTACTAGATACACTGAGACAAATATCTATTGTTAAATTGACTATATCACATAGTTGGATAAATATAGTTAAAACTACTATAAAAATAGTTAAATTTACCACTTTCATAGTCGATTTTACTATAATTTTGTTACACCCACTATCTCCTCATAGTTAAAAAAATCAACTATGTAGAATGATTTAAGTAAATATGACAAATATAGTTAAAATAACTATAATCTAGTGTAGTCCTCATTTCACACTGTCTCGTAGTAAATCTTTATATTTACTATTATTTATAGTTAAACTTTGTATTTACTATAAATCCATGGTAAAGATTACCGCACTCCGTTTGTTTTGATGCCGCCAGGTTGCGACGCGGCGTTCGCAGCTTTTTTTCTTCGAGCCCGTGGCTCCCGTTAGTGAAGTGGATTTTCATTTGATCATAAGAAGGACCGTCGGGCGTCAAGATATGATAATACATAATTCATATCGTATACGCACGTGAATCTATAGACTAGTTACACGACATTAAAATTTGTGTGTATAATGGCATTGCATAATACATTTTTTAACTGGCTAGAGTGTGACATTCACAAACTTAGCGGAGTATTGATTTTTTGTTTTTCTCTTTGTTTCTTCCTTGTTTATCTTAAACAAAGAACGTATGCTATGATATACTTAGATTACAAATATTTTTAAAAAGTAAATATTGACTATATTTTTTATGACAATTTCTTATACAATTTCTCTCAGTGAAGATAGTCATTTTCTGAAATGACTATTTCAAAATAGTTTAGTCTATTTGTCTATTTTGATAAGTAGCATTTTGAATCATGAAACAATAGTTAAACTTTACTATTTCATAATATACTCATTTCACACTATGATTCATAGTACAAAAATGGTCATTTCAACCATTTTGTTTTCTGAGTGTACGATTCTTCTTCCGATCGTTGCATCAAAGAAAAAATTTGGGCAAGATTAAAGCAATGGTAACAAGAGCGTTACTATGAAGCGCCCGCACGATACCAAAGGTTTTGTTTGCAACTAAATGTTAATGTATAATACATAAAAGTATTCCTCGTTTTTGTAATTTTGTGAAAATTTAAAAAGATACTAAAAGGATTTTGGTTAATTAAAAAAAACATGCCTTTGACGTCTTCCTCAGAAAGGGTTTCAATGCTACCTAGCAATGAAATAAAATAATTGAATGATAGTTATATTATATTTTATTTAAATATGAAATATAATTGTCGAAGTCATAATTTACCAGGAATTTCAGACTTAGTTTACCTTCTTAGACTAAATTTAGTGGTGTCAATTTTCAGAGATAAGTCGATGTGCTCTTTTGAAATAGTCAGAAATGCAAGTCGAGTGATGGTAGAGTGCAACCAATAAGGAATGTGGAAATAAATAACGTCGAAACGTAAGCAGCAGCGCATCAGTAGTCAGCAAGGAAGAGTCGACCGAGCCCCTGAATGTACGATCGCATAATAGAAAATCAGGGTCTGTGGAGGCGCGTCGCATCTTTAAACGGTGGGTGAGAAGTGCAAGTCCGTATTAGATGGTATACGATCAACCGATGTCGAGGTGCGGCATATGTATTGACTACGGTACGAAGAGGGAGTGAAAGTGAAAGCCAACTTGAAACAGTACGAAACTACGTTAAACAACTCTGTATTACATCTACTGGAGAACAGCTATGATTCAGAGTCCAATTCGTTGTTTAGCGGTGCATGAAATTTCTGGTGGCAGCTGTAACAAGATCATGCGCTCGACGAAATCTGTAACCGATAATTGCATAATAATGTATGCCATGAATGAATAAATGGCACATTATCTCTTTTTAATTAAATGCTGAAATATTCAGATATTGCGGGTACAACAAAAAGTGCGCAGTTTGTAAGAGGAGCTACTTTGTTGATTGGTGGAAAGGTTGTTTGCTGGGGTCGAAAGTCCACGTTCGATCGCTGTTGTATTCAAGGCAGGTTTCTGCAGTCCCTGGATTGCATGAAAGTTGTGGCGCCATCTGTTTAGAAGATTTCCCAACGGGCATGAAGAACCCAAATGTTTCTAAAACGTTTTTAGAATGGTCCAGAAACGTTTTAGAAACATTTGGGTTCTTCGTGCCCGTTGGGTTGTAACGCATGCAGATGTATAAAAATAAATGCAAAAACGATTTAGAATTATTGAAAATGATTCACTTTTGAGCTTTGAATTCTATTCGTATAAATATTTTAAACATAAATGATACATCTAATCCTCAACGATTAGAGAAACGCAGTGATTGTATCCTTTCAAATAGTTCGCTAATTGAAACAATAAGAAATAATCATAACTTTAATATGAAATTTTTCGAATACATTTGGGATGATATATTTATGGATGGATAATAGGGGAATGTGTCCATGGGCGGCCCGGCTCCGTGAGTGGCCCACCCTTCTGATTTTTATCAAACTAACAACGAAATATCAAATTTTTGGTTGAAACAGATGCGTATTATCGTGAAACCATTTTTAATAAGATGCCTAAGTCAATATACATGCATTTTCGCGTAAAGTACAGCTGCTCGTAGAAATGTACTGTTGAAAAACGTTGTCAAAGTTTCGCGTTCATTTCAATTGAGTATTCAAAAACATAATTATTAAAATACATAAACAACAGAATTATTACTTTTTTAAGGTAAGTTTTATTTTTATCTTGTGAATTAAACATTGAAATTCATCATATCTAAAGGGTTTACAAATATTTCAATGCTACGAAAAAATTTCATGCATTTTAATTTCGGCTTCCATTCTCACTTTTTGTATCCATAAGCGGTCCACTTGTTTTTCTCAGTGTAAAGGTTATGGTACGGAAGCGTAATTTCTGAGTGTAATTTAACATTTTGTTTTTGAATATAAATAAGTCATTAAAGTAGCGTTTAAGTGTTGCATTAAACCGGAATACATATTAGAATGATTGATTCGATGTTTTTTTTCACAAAGTTTCTTTTTTATGTTGACCTTACCTTTATTCACATTTTCTCCATGTATTGCACACAGTAAAAGTGTTCAAAATAAATAAATTATTATATGAAAATTAGAATTTCGTTGTATTTTTGCTGTTTCTAGCCATCTAAGAGGATTTGAACGAGTGGTCCACTTACGGATACAAATTTTTTTTAACTGCAGAAAGTAACCCAAATGCATTTAATTTATACCTAGGGACTATATCTACCTAACTGTGTATAGAAGACTTAAAAATTCCTTTATTCAATTAACTTTTTACACTAATTTAAAAACGTGGTCCACTCATGGATACATTCCCCTACATAAGGGTAAATCCATGAAACTTTTTAATTTCGCTCCTAATAATTTTTTTTTAATTCGAAGCACATCCTTGTACTTAAGCACACCTAGTTAACTATCCTTTAGGAGTAATAATTCGGACTCGTTACTCATTTCCACAAAACGCCCTTAAGATGAGGTGTTGGTATTGTCTTTTTTACGTACTTCAGTCTGTAAAATGAGTGCAGGTAATTTGATTTGGATGAAACATGGTACTTGAGTGTTTTTGATGTCGGTGATCATAAATTCAACGTCAAAATTTATAATTTCAAAGATGCTCTGAGCGAGACATGCCCAGGTGAAAAAAATTTATATATAGAAATAGGGATCTATATATAAATATCGAGATAGATCGAAAAAGATGGAGAACGACAGAGAATGATAGAAAATAGTCGAAAAAGATCGAAAATGAACAGAAATCTAATGTCACTCAAGAGATTACATTTTTTTAAATATTGTTACCATAATATAGTGGTCACACCATACACAAAAGCAATTATGGTGGAATCGTAGATGTTCCTTACGAAAGTGCAATTTTTAAAACAGTTGCGGTTTTATTTTATAGGTTCCAGGTGTTCCTACTCCGTTAATATTAAAGGCACATCGATGAATAATTTCTGAAATTGTTTGTTAATTATTGAAATATCTATTGTATAGTTCATATTTATGATAGCGCTTCCGCTGTTCTTTTTATATTGTTAAGAATGCCACAAACTGCAATTTTCGAAAAATTAATGTCACACAATATTAATTAATATAACGTAACTTTGTTTTTGCGTATGTCACACCTATAGTCAGTTTTATTAAATAAGTTTATCAGCAAGAGATGATACGTAAAATTTAATCAATACTTTGCACGCCGCAAATGTGATACTGATAAGAATACAAAAAATCATGAAGATGTCAATTGTGATTTCGGAGGTATTGCACTTTTAAATGTGTAACCCAAACGTAAATTACATACCTAATATGATCAAAATAAACTTAAAAGCAGTCATAATGTAAACGAAAATCGAAACTAATCTAAGCATAACTTCTGTACCACGAGAGTTAAAAGTTTCGTGGATTTGGCCATAAACATTTTGTAGCAGAAGGGTCGGAATTGAAAACTACCTATAATAGTGATAACAAATAAAAAACGACATCTCGCTGTTGCTAAAACCAAATTCGTGAAAATGGCATTTATGTGCGCGAACACAATATTCTCCGAGAAAACAACTTTTGCGTTTCCAGAATCGTTTGGGATTTGATGTATCGTCCATATTCAAAACAAGGCAGAATGACATCGATATGTATAAATCTATATAGAAGGATATTATGATTTTTCATCATGTGCCCCAACTCTGGTCGTTAACGAGTTAACCATATGAAAGGCAGCACGCTTTTGTTCCTAAAATACAAACAATTGTTCATTAATGTTAATATTGAAAATATATATAAAAAATTGTTTTTTTTTTTAAATTATGTTTTTGAGAAAATAAAGTTTTGTCTAGTTTTTAAAATCAGATGCCATTTTGTTAATTTTTAAAATGTAAAACTAAAACGTTGCAAAAAAAGAAGATAAAGAACACTACTAAACTGAAAAAACAGAACAGTTGATTTATAACGAAAATAGAGAGATTAGAAAATAATGTTTCAACTGTTTCAGACAAAAGTAGCGTAATTTTTGTAGTATTCGTAACTTTGCGTAAAATAAAAAATTACGTATCTTTCTATTTATCCAGAAGAATATTAAAAGTGATATAACACATGAATTTAAATTTCAAACTTACTTTCATTGCACGATTTGATATGGAGTTGGTCGAATGCAAAAATTCTTGAAATTTCGGAATAAAACAAAACCGTACAAAAATAATAATTTTTAAATAAAGTAATAAGTGAAATACGTATACAATATCATATCGGAATAAAAAGGGCCATGGTATGTATACGCATTTTTTTGTTAACTGCATGATCAAAAGGTAACATTGTACAGCAGCATTCGTATAATTCTGAATAATTTTTCGTTTGCTGGGTGACCTGAAAAAAGATTTCTGACTCGGAGATGAGTATTGAAAGTAAGTCGTAAATGACCCCGATGCCCAGGTGTGACAAATTAATCGTATCAAGAATATTCTAAAATTTACAACGGATTAATAATCGAAATGCATAATTGGTCATCACTTATAGTTGTTGGATATATAATGAACAGATTGAAAAATAAAATGTGTTATAACGAAGATGTTGTATATAATATATTAGCAGCATTTGTATGAAAGTCTCTGGTAAAAAATATTGATTTCGGTTATACCAAATATGTATCCAGTATTCTTCTTTTTTTCGAAAATTTTAGTAGATTACTTTTTATAAAATATATATATGTATGGTCATTTTTTAGTACTAACAATCATCGATTTTTTTTTATATAGGGGAACTGTGCACCGCAGTATTAGGTTATGATGGCTGGAGTAATACAGAGGAACAAACCATTTTCGTACCAAGTTAAATGTATTAAATATTAGTATTCACATTCTTTAAAAGGAGCGGCTGAATGTGCCCCCGTTTCCCTATTATTAATAAAATGAGTTATAAATCGTGCATCTAGGATTCACCTACAAATTTACGTAACCAGTAATGCCAAACGGTCGAATGTTATGAAGATACTTTCATAATAATTGATTCGATTGAGTATCTAAATTACTAGTTCGTTCACTTGCAATCGCGATCTGACCCGCATAAAGGTTAGCACATTTCGTAAACTGTAAAATATGGAACCAGAAAGTATTTGTAAAACTTAAATTAAGTACAAAGAGGATATTTTTAAAATGAATAATACTCAGTTCATACATGGAAGAATTGTATTATTTTATATTAAAAATTGATTCTCCACATGCGTACAACATACTGATAATTTATTTTCTAATATTAATAGCATAATAGAATAATAATGGGTAATGTTTTCATAGCTTAATAGTATTTGAACTTTGCCCTAGTGGGCTCTGTACGATCTGTAGTTGTAATAGATTCTACACTTTTCATTTTAGTTTGGTAATATACTAAACGAAATAATAAAATAAAATGCCAAGCCGGCTTTTTAAGTAATTGTCGATAGAAATTTAAAAATTAATTTTTAAAAACATATCAACCATTCTAGTTACATTGGAGGGACACAGCTATATGTTGAAATACTATTTGTATTTTTGTATGTAAAATAATAGGAATCGTGGAAGCTAACTATACATATCAATATTTTAAAACACATATTTTGATTTTTCGTGAAAACAATTCCAAAATAATGTAAAAAACTGTACCGTCGAGTTGATCGCTTTAAGATGTAACATTTTTAAGAATATCTTGATTCCATTTTTATTTCTAAATATTATTCGTTTTACATAAATAATAAATCGTTTACTTCTTACTAAAAGTATAATTAAATAAAACGGTTGTTACCTATAGGTAACAAATATCATTGAACTATGCGCTTATAGGTAATATTAGCATCACTGTCTAAAAAATCTATGAATTGAATTGATATCAATACGATTTCTGCCTTTGATTTTTTAGATTAAAATGCAGAATAAACGCGTAAAAATTCTTTCGTAGTTTATAACAGAATTGAATTCCGTTAATAACGAGCGGGAAACTTAAATACTTTGAAATTTATGCTAATTAAAAACATTTAAACTATAATTTAATTAAATCGTCAGTTTTTTAACTAATGGCATTGATTTCAGAATATATACTGTTTAACATTCATTTCTTGGGAAGACGAAATTTACTAAATTCAATGAATATGCAGTGTAAAACTGAAATGATCATAGTTTTTTTTTTATTTATATGTGTATTGCTTGAAATGTTTATTAATCCATCATCACTGCCGCTAACATACAAAACCGAAGTGCAGCACCATAGGGAAAAGCATTGTCGCCGCAGTGGTGCAATTTGTTCGTAAATTAGGAATTTCATATGACGTAATGGGCTTACTAACGATACAATATAAAATATATTTATATACCAATTATTTTTAAGATTAAGATATTACATGAATTCTGCTTTTGCACGATTTAAAACATTTTCTGAAATATATATTACATTTCACGGAATGTTTTTTCCGAAAAAAAATGGAAAAGCGAATTCATAACATTAATCAAAGATTAATTGAATAAATCAATAGGCATTAAGAACGGTGTAGAATTGAAAGAATTCAATTCGTCGTAATGTGAAATGTCGGACACGGGGTTGGAAAGGAAATTTGTTAATACGATTCAATTATTTTTCAGTGGTTGACATCTATAAAAATAATTACACTAACCACATATTGTACTTATATAAATGTTTAAGTATTGTTTACCTGGATTTATTTAAATGATGTAATCGCGTATTTCTTATATTTACAATTACAGGTTAAACAATACTTAGATAGATATTTTACATTTCAATTATATATCTATGAATTAAATGAAATAATTGATACATTTAAGAAAATTTAAGCAAGTTGGAATGTTCTATTTTGTAGAATTATTTTCAGCATTTATTACATGCAAGTACGTAACCATCTGTAAAAATGTGTTAACTATGTAAGTACTGATGCGCATAAATATACTAAACCTGCTACGCCATATTGAATGCTAATTGCATTACGTAGTGTGAACCATTTTAACAAACTGGGAATGTTACATGACTTTTTGTGCAATGCAAGCCAACGTACAGCACGTTAAGTAACAGTGGTTTTTGTGCGTATGTGGAAAAATTATATAAAGACCAAAGTATCAACGTTCCCATCATTCGTCAATTGACGAAAATTGTTTATTAAAAATAATATTCATTACATTCACCTGATTATGTTTTTTAATTTACCGATGAAAGGAAACAGTTTTTGGTCAGTTGAAGAGACTCGAACTTTGGTTTGCAACAAAATGCCGATGTGCAATGCATAAAGTTCATTGCATTTGAGTATTTCGAATAAATAAACAAATTTTTCTAAAATTTTTCTTGTTCCAAAAACTTAAATTATGAGATTAAAATTGGGTACGCAGTAACTCCTAACTGTATGCAAATGTGATACGGCAAAATTGCCAACAAATATTCGACTATGGTTTAACCCTTTGATGCATACATTTTTCTTTACGCTGAATATTGCTGAAATTTGTTACCCGGGAGTTTCCGGGATCGCTGATTACGAATCTGACCGCAGATTTACAAAATTTAAAATGACGGACCCAATATGGCCGACTGAAATCGAGGCTGAATCTGACTTGTTTTTACATTTCGGTCGGCCATTTTGGATCCGCCATTTTCAATTTTGAAAATCTGAGGTCTGATTCGTAATCACCCGGGAAAAAATGGATTATATATAATTATATATAAATTTAGATGCAATTATATATAATAATATATAATTATATATGTTTATATACGATTATATATAATTATATACAATTTTTGATACAATTAGATCCAATTATATATTATTATATATAATTATATATAATTATATATTAGCATATATAATTGTATATAATTGACGGCTTTGTATATAATTATATACGGCCAAAACCCATATATAATTATATATAATTATATATAATTGGATCTAATTGTATCAAAAATTGTATATAATTGTATATAATCGTATATAAACATATATAATTATATATTATTATATATACTTGGATCTAATTGTATCAAAAATTATATATAATTATATATAATCCATTCTTTCCCGGGCAGTGATCCCGAAAATCCCCGATTACCCAATTTCACCTCGATGAAGTAAATTTGTTCAATTCCGTAGGCCATGTTGGATCCGCCATTTTGAATTTAAAAAATTTGATGTTAGATTCGTGATCAGCAATCCCGAAAACCTCAAAGTACCCAGTCTCGTCATATTTGAGTGACGTTTTCTTCTCCACATATATTTTCCGTAAAAAATTCACCATTTTTACACTTTGTTTAATTTTTTCAAACAATATAACATGATAATTAATTAAAAATATTGATTTATTTACGTTTCCTAACATGTTATTGAAGTAAGGAAGTAAAAAATTGCAGCAAAATTAATTAATAATTACCTTAAATATGTATATAATGAATTACAAAAATGTGTAGCATATTTGTTACACCATGCTTCAAAGGGTTAATTCTTTCAATTTGAGGCGAATGTGTCTGTAAGCTACGTGGACAATACATAATAAACATGGACACAAACAGAAATTACAGACTCACTGCATACAATACATAAATTACACATACAGTACAATACAAACATGCAATACACTCCATGGTTACATATTATTTCATAAGCAATGCTAACTGGAGTTCACTACAGTTGGTTTGTTGTCACCACACTTAAGAAGTTAGTAAAGATTGCTAATAAATGTAGCTAAAGCAAGATAAAGTTAACGAATACATAGCTAAATTGTTCCTTAACTGCAGCTGTTCTAATTTGAAAGCTGCAGATAATGTTTAATATATTGACAAGTAATCTTACCTCTTTGACACCAAATACAAATTTTTACGATTTTATATCCAGAGAAGTACAAATTTCAGATATACATTACTAATATATATATTTCACGATCGCTTTATCAACAATGAATTACACAGATGCACGTGATTAAATTATGCAGCACGTGTCGTTGATAAGACTTATTTAAATAAATCAGTTTTCTTAAGTTTTTATAGACTAATTTTAACGTGAAAAATATTAACCGATCTTTATTATAGAAGATTATGTCATCCAAATTATTAACCACAACATAATATATAACCATAAAATTAAGGCCGAGGTGAAACGTTTGCGTTGGCCCCTGGACTTGTCAAATTTATTCCCCGCATTGAAATTTAAAAAATATTTCCATTTAGAGAATGTTATAGTACATATTTTCGTCTTTTACGAAATATTTATACCTTTTACTTCATTTACAGAAAAAAATTTGTTTTTGCTGCATTACATTTTTTCGTTTCATTCTATAAAATGGAATATTATATATTCTGTAATACGGTAATAAAATATTTCAGTTTCTGAAGTGATACTGAATAGCATAACGTCGCCGAGTATTCTTTTCAATTTTAATTTTCAGTGACTACAAAGATGTTAATTTTTCAATATCTGGTAATTTAATTACAAAAATTGTATTACGTTTATATTTTTTGTATAAATATGGTAAGAATTTTTCGTAAGGGATAAAAATATGCACTGTAAAATTCTTTACACTGATATTTTTTTAATTTTAATTTAGAGAAAATAAACCGGCAAGTCCAGGGCCAATGAAAATGTTTTACGGCCAATTCGACGATTGGATGCCTCAATTTACAAGAATTAGTGAAAACTCTTAATTGAAGCGAACTTTTGAACTCGAATTTCATCAAAAAGTTGAAATCACTGAGTAATAATAATTAGGGTCAAATTCATTAATGTTCAGGCGTCAAATTCCATTTTCTTATTGGGGATTTTTTATTTCTTATTTTCTCTGACAACATTTAGAAAAATAATTCAATTATTGGCAAATCGAAAAAATATACATATGTTTGTGTTTCTTGAGTGATTCATAAGTGCCGGAAAATAACTTTCCTTGTTTATATTACGATAATACAAAGTGTAGATTTATCAATTCCGGAGAAGATGTCGATTAAAGTTCAGAAATGACGTCTGCAATTATTCATTGAAATTATGGACGATAAACATCCAGGCTTGAAGCAGACAAAAAATTAGAAAAACGTGTACTTAATGCTCATAATCAATTATTTTTTTTCAAAATTTCATAAATTGCTAAATCATTATGCTCTTTTTTATATTATACAATTTGATAGTCTATTCCTGTGTATGGAATTTTTCCAACGCCGTCTATTTTTTAGATATTTTTCATCGATTATTTCCACAAAACTGGATCTCTCTAGAATTATTAGTATCGAACAGAAAAATGATGAATCGTCGTTGAACATTGAATGTACAATCCTTAAACACACGTCTGTATATAATAATAATAATAATACTTTGTTCTTAGTCGAAACCATTATACGTATAAACACAAAAAGAATTGTAGTTTTTCACATTTTCGTTTGATATTTTTATAGTTATATTTTAATATCTTAATTTTAGACATTAAAAATTATTTGGAATTCAATGGTTAATATTTATTTGACTTGTTATCCAGGATATTAAATCTTCATATTAAATTTCCTTCGTGTACGAGTTTGGTTGAAGTAAAATTGCAATTAGTAATGGTTTAAAATTGATTATGAACCGTATTTTTAAATTTCTTGATTTATTTCCATTTCATGGCCATTACAGTTCTATAGTATTTGACACCGAAGTTGTGGTGGTGTCCTTCTAACCCAACGTATGGTCGAAACGTTGGGTTAGAAGGACACCACCACAACTTCGGTGTAAAATTGCAATGACTATTTTTTAGATATTTTCAATGAATCAGAAAGATAACTAAACTATTCATTTTACAAATTTGACTCTTTTTTTAAGTTCTCTGTAGTGGCTAGTTTTCATATGCTAGTAAGCGAATCATATCAATCAAACTTATATGAATATCCAGTAACCGGTTTTCATTCTAATAAATATTCGTCTAGTTTCGTTCTCATATCAGGATCAACGACATCACGCATAGAATCCTAGATTTCTGTAATTTGAATGAATTAATCGTCAGGCGGCAAATTTTAGAAAAGTACCGGTAAAATCTGACAGACATATTCTATATACCTATTTTACTCGTACATTCTTTATGAAAACGTCACTACCTGGAACATTTCAGATATTTAGTTTCACGTTTTAAAAATAGCTCAGCTGATACTGCATGAAATGATAACAAGTAAAATCCCCAAATTTCTCAATTTTCACTTTAATTTGTCACTGATCTTGTTAGAAAGTTCCTTCGAACGGAAGGAGTGAAGACTCACGGAAAATAAAAGGTTCAGATTCTATAAATGTGCAATGGACATATAAGCGATTGAATTAAAAAAAAACATTTAAAAAATGGTCCTTATGTTCCATAGGTGTCCATGTAATTCTGGGGATTAATTTTTTATGGTCAGACTAAAGTGTTTATTTTACTTGTAAAAAAAATTGTTTAATTAGAAATACTTTTCGTTCTTGTTTTGTAACTGCAATTAAGAATTTATATTTTTCTGTGAGGGAGCGGAGAAAATATAAAAAAATCATTACTTAAAAATTTATTTATAATTAATTATTATGTGTAATAAATAAATAAAACAAAATACAAATTCTGATTAGAATTTCAAAATTTCCAGTAGGCTCTAAAATTTGACCATGTTCGAATTAATATATTTTATGTTGCCAAAGGCTATATTTATACATCCATAGAAGTTCATCTAGGTAAAATGAATATTAACAAATCTTAGTAAATGTGACAGGAATGACATATGATTATACCAATATGCGTTACGAATACCAGGAATTTAAAAAACAAAGAAGTTCGATCACGATACCAGGCTGCAAAAATTCAACTGGGAATATATTATGAACGTTGTGATTACAGTTAAGAACACTTGGAGTGACCTCCATAATGCAGATCCCTAGTAAAAATCGCCTTACGTGACGTTTCTTATAGACAATAACGTCGATTGTATGATTCAAGGTAAGCATGCTTTCTATAAATTCATTATGTTAGCGAGTCAATGAACAAAAACTCAAACGTAGCATATGTTAATAGTATTTGTGAATGCCTATCTCGGAAATAATATTCTTTAATTACAATGAATTCAATTTTATATGACTCCTACTCCACATTCAAAATATATACAATGACAAAGATACGACATTAGTAATATTACACTCCGAATGGGTGTCCAAAATGTATGAAATAGTAACAAATCTATTTCCTAATCAAGATTTGATAATAGGCGGAGAGTTACCCCCTTATATAGATGAAACTTTTATATTTTTTCGTAGAAAAAAATATTCAAGGTATAAAGGTGAAATTCTGTAAATTGTTAGTTTTTGACACCTGGAAGATGTATGCAAAAAGGCAGAAGGCACGGACAGTAAAGAGACTACAGGGTAAACAAAAAAATACAAGGTTCGAGGTTGTATTCTGGGTAACGAATTCTTTACGTTCTTAAAAATCGCCACCTAGAAGGGCACAAATATATCCTAGGAATAAGTACTTATTCCAAGGAAAACATTTTTTTTGGGACTGTGCAATAATGTATACATATCGACGAATTCTCTTCAAAATTAAAATATTTACATATGATTACAACGAAAACAACTTATATAGTTTTTATTTACAATTTCATTTTAAATTAAAACTTTTATTTGCAATTTTACGATAATTTTGAGGCATATTTTTAACGTTCAACATATTTACAAATACAGACTCGCAGTTATTATGAAATATACACTACCGGCCAAAAGTTCGTGAACGCTCTGAATTTTTTAACTCATTAAATAATGCATTCTATCTCCGAATCCTTAACGATAATGATAAAACTCATTGGATGTCTTTTAAAGTACACAAATAAAGCTTTCAATTGGTGCATTTAGTTTTACTTCAGACGTTATAGTTTCGCAGTTGTCAAATTTTAAAAATGTTAAAATTTGCCATATTTTTCTTTTGACTTTTAACACTAACAAAAAGTGTAATAAATTTTTCGGTATATTTCCAATTTTTGACTAAATACTATAATTCAAGAGCTTTGACATAGCTCTTATAAAAAGTACATACGATTTTTTTTGTCAGAGTTACTATTTTTTTGAGTTATCAACTTTTTGCCTTTTTTCAAAGAATTCTGACAAAATGAGGTAAACTGGCAATTTTAAAAAAATTGTAACTCAGGAACAAAAAATCGTATCGACTTTTCACAAGAGCCATTTTAAAGCCCTTGAATTGTAGTATTTTGACAAAAATCGACTATATGCAGAAATATTTTTTAGACTTTTTGTCAGTGTTTAAAGTCGAAAGAAAAAAATGGCAAATTTTAACATTTTTAAAATTTGACAACTGCTAAACTATAACGTCTGAAGTAAAACTAAATGCACCAATTGAAAGCTTTATTTGTGTACTTTAAAATACATCCTATGAGTTTTATCATTATCGTTAACGATTCAGAGATCGAACACATTATTTGATGATTTAAAAAATTCAGAGCGTTCACGAACTTTTGGCCGGTAGTGTACTCTCAGAATAGTCTACAACCTCATAGTTGTAAAGCATGACAGTTATAATTGTTAACTATGTTTATAAATAAACAATAACAAAAAATAATATATATTATGTATCTTAATTTTTTCCGAACCTTCATATTGTTTCGTAGTTCGGGTGTACTTCTGTAAACGACGTTCTGAAAATCCTTAGCGGACATATGTTTTCTGACGTATTTTGACTTGCTGAATTCCAATATTATAATGAAAATATGGCGCAAATGCGATTATCATAGTGAAATCCACGTAAAACCCGTAAAAATAGCTATTTTTGTAGTTTTCTGCGGTTATTTCGAAAACTACGAATCTGTCAAAAAATAGTTCAAATAAAACATATAGAGCATGGAATTCTCCACAAAAAAGGTTATATGCATATTCTCCGTATTATCAACGTTAACCCCGCAAATGAGAGCTAAACTCATCAGACTTTATAGCAATTACAACACGGAGAAAAGTGTTTTTTACCCAGTATTAGAATTCTTATGCCCCGTAAAAGATAGTATTTTACGCATAGGGATTGCCATCTTTCTATTATCTAGATTTTAGATTATTCTAACCAATATGTCAGTTTATTTTAGCCTTTTCTCTTTAACTAAAAGCAATTTTTGTTTATGGAAATTTATCTAGCAAATTAAAATATTAAAAATGCCTTCTTTTAGTCATAATAAAACATTCTTTTAAAATAGGAGAGTTTAATACAGTTTCGTATAACCTGTCAAAAACAAATGCTGAAAGACAGAGGATTTTACTAGTTATAATATTTCTTTTAAGGGCTATAATACACTTTTTAAAAGCCAAGGGATAGTAACTGATAAAATACACTTTTCTCAGTGAAAGATTCAACATTCACATTAATTAGATTATTGTTGACATTTGTTTGTTTGAGGTATCCTAATATCGTATGCAACACGAGCGAAATATCGATCTCCGACGAGTGTCATTGTCGAATATCGGTAATTGCGCCCTTGTTACGTAATATACGTTTAGTTCCAGCGTTGTTCGCGGTTTTTCTGTTCCCTCCAAACTAGTGCGGTTACGGATTGGTCATATGCAGACTTCTTTCTCAACGTCTTGTATTTGTCAGCTTTTGTATGCAAATAATGTATGGAATGACGGAGTGCTGCAACAAATTTAGCTTGTTGAAAGTATTTAGCTGTGATTAACGAGGTTGTCCTTCTCTGTCTAGAAAAGTTAGTAGAAATGGAAAGGAATTATAAATAAATTTCTATCCTGTTTTCGTTCCGAAAATATTATTGCCAATGAATACAAATGTATTGGTTTAATGAATAAATTTCTTTCCGAATCGTATCAAATGGTCGGTTATAACCAAAAGCTTTACATGTCAATCCAAACCTATCAAAATGCACCCTAATGCAACTTTATAAACATATATCCGAAAGCGGGATAAGCAATCAATCCAAAGTAATCCATAATAAATATTTCCGGCATCCAGGTTCACGGAGTGCAGGTCGACCTCTCCGTAGTTTTCGATATCTAGGGTCAACCTTTCCATGGTTCTCGGTGTCCAGGTTGATCTGGTCAGGTTTCCGGTGTCCAAGTCGACTTCTCCGTAGTTTTCGGTGTCCAGGTCGACCCCTCTGCAGTTTTCGGTGTCTGCTTCAATCTCTTCTTAGTTTTCGGTGTCCAGGTCAACCTCTCCATAGGTGTCTACGTCAACTTCTAGACACCGAAAACTATGAAGAGGTTGACGCAGACACCGAACACTATGGAGAGGTCGACCTGGACTTCGAAACTACGGAGAAGTCGACCTGGATATCGAAAACTATGAAGAGGTCAAACTGGACACCGAAAACTACGGAAACGTCGATCTGGACACCGTAAACTACGGAGAGGTCGACCTGGACACCGAAGCTACGGCCACATCGACCTGGACAACGAAAACTGTGGAGAGGTTGACCTAGACATCGAAAGCTACGGAGAGGTCGGCCTGGACACCTGAAACTACGGCCAGATCGACCTGGACAACGAAAACTGTGGAGACGTTGCCCTAGACATCGAAAACTACGGAGAGGACGACCTAGACACCGAATACTACGGAGAGGTCAACCTGGACACTAGAACCTGCAGGGAGGTGGACTTCGATGACGATTTCGGATAAGACTGGAAAGAAATTATATATTGTATTAGTCATGATTGGTTTGGAAAGCATTTGTATACGCAAAGTTGATAGAATAATATAAACCCTCCTGAGCACGAGTTTTTCTTTTCCGATATGAAACCAATGTAGTTTGGACGAGTATACTCGTCCTTGTGCACAGGAGGGTTAAGTGATATGAAAAACATAGCCTGGAAAGAATTTGATTAACACTGATTGAATCTTTATAAGTTATCCTACTGATATTTTAAAAGAATAATATTTAGATTCGTTTGGATTGAATGCCTTTCAATTTTTCAGATATATTTCGTTTAATGTGCCATTCAGATATGTTTGGATAGAATTTCTATAAAAATTTTGTATTAGAATATATTGCCCCTATCGTGTGTTTAGGAATGGAAAGCTTTCGATTTTATCCGTGTATTAAGAATGGATAGAAATGGAAAGAAATTATGAATTGGAACGAAAACAGGATTGCAATTGATAGAAATATGCCTTAATTCCTTTAAATTTCTTTCCGATTTCTTTACGATTCAATCAACATTTCTAGACACGGTTGATAATACGGAGAAAATGCATATAACTTTTTTTGTAAAGAAATTCATGCTCTACATTTTTTGTTCAAAAATCAGATTTGTAGATCTTAAAATAAACACACAAAAAATAGCGTTTTTTACGGGTTTTTCGTGGTTTTCACCAAGATAATCGCATTTGCGTCAATTTTCATCATAATATTCGAACTCAGCACATTAAAATACGTCAGAATACATATGCAGTGAAATATTCGAGGGCATATTATCGAGCATATATCTTGAATTTTATTATTAATAAACTTTTTCTCTGATGGTTTTGCATAAAATGATGAAAAGGACAGATTTTGTTATTCCTGCGTAAGGTAAAATAAGACTAACTATCAAATCATAAAGTAGCTCGCAAGATAAAAATTTTAACTTTTTAACTGTATATTATATAATATACTAAACGTGGGGGAAAATTATAGCTGCACACAATATAAAACAAGTCGAGAAAAGTGGCGTCAATGACTTTTTTACATGCTGAGCTCTACAGGAATCTAAATTGCTCGATTTATTCGTATTCGATCGCTCCCTCTTTGAATTCTTCTCGGTCATTTGTCTGCGACTTATTTGTTTTCTACTGAAGACGTGTATTTTTTAAACATCCAACTCTACGTGAATTTGCTGTTGTTTTTTTCGGTGTATTTGATACAGAACGAATTGACAAACACCGAAGATAGTTATATAAAATTCCGGCTAAGGTCGGAAAGCATATACTATTCTCAACTTATTGTTAAATTGCAGTAATGATAATTATAATGTGTAAAATACGCTTAAGAAAAAATTTAAATTAGAATGTGTAAATGGAAACCAGTACAAAAATTGTAGTTAATTATTATAGTAACTTTGTAACATTGGTACAAAAAAACATTTTTGCACATGCGTCGAACAATATTTTATGTTGAAAGTGTGTTTGTAAAATGCATCCAAAAAAGTGAAAAATGTGTAAAATAGCATTACACGCACACTGTAACATAAAATGATTTGTACGAGATATTTTTATTTTGCATACCGATAGAAAAGCGAAATCGTCTATTAAATTACATTTTTAATACGTAAAACAGTTATAAAAGAAGAAAGTGTAAATTTCCGGCGTTTTTCTATTTTAATGTCGCCAGTTTGGTTTTAGAAAAAAATTATAAATAGCAGAAAATGGTAGACTGGGACACATTGAAGTCAATATAAATCCACATTCCAGTTGCGGATCAAGTTCGAAAAAAATTTGCGTATCTGGAACTTAAAGGGCTAATAACACTGGTCGACAAATTTGAAGCAATTTTGTGTTTCGGAGAAGAAATGAGCTTATCTTTATTTATTTGGGGTCGCTGAATCCGAATCCGATAATGACAATTTTTTATTAGCTATTGGTTTCAAGAAACACGAGTTCAAAGTTCGCAAAACGCCGTTTTGTGCAATTTAACTCTTTCAGTAATAGCTTAACATAATGCTTATAGCTCCTATTTTACGGTAAAAAATGTAATACAACCAAGTAAACAAAATGGTGCTTTAATTGGCAATTTATTTGTATGCGTGAAATGCACATTTTACTGTTATTGTCTGCATCTAGTGCGCCCTATCGGGTTGTGGATGTCAATCGGCAAACGCGGAAAGCGGTCTCAAATCGAACGTTACAAGTACAAAAATGCCTTATTCTTTATATATTTTTGAAAGAATAGTAACTATTTTCTCCGCTAGGATTGCCCACTAACTCCAGGCCTTTTTTCGTACCCGCTATAGAAATGAGATTTCGTTTGATGTGTCAGGAGAGCCGCTATTAGCTGTCGGCGTCAATCTATTAATATAAATATGCGGAGAAGTATGTTTAGTTACGGTATATAAGCGAGAAATTTATAAAGATATCATTCATATTAAAAGGTATAATTCATATTGACTTCAGCCACAGCGCGATAGGGCGCAGTAGATACAGGCAGTAACAGTCAGACGAGCATTTCACGCATACAAACAAATTGTCATTTAAAGCACTATTTTGTATACTTGGTTATATTACTTTTTTACCGCAAAATAGGAACTATAAGTATTATTTTAAGCTATTACTGAAACTAATAACTCATTTCTTCGAACATTGCACAAAACGGCGGGTTTTCGAAATTTGACCCCGTGTTTCGTGGAACCAAGAACTAATAAAAAATTCTCATTATCGGATTCGGATTCAGCGACCCAAAATTAACAAAGATTAGCTCATTTCATCTCCGTAACATTATAGTGTTGACCAGTGTAATACTTAAGAAATTGAAAAAACATATTTTTAAGATCACGTCATTTCGCATAAAAATATCAGTGATCATTTATTGGTGCAAAACATTTAATATTTGTACTTACGAGAAACAGGGTGTCCCCCTGTCGATGATTAAATAAAGTAAATACCAAATATAATTATTGTCCTATAAAGGACGTGGAAAGTGGTAAGAATTTTTTTAAGGAAGAACCTTATTATTTTCAATTAAATTGGGGATCTATGGGAACCATCCAATTTGTAAAGATACGTTTAGAGATACATGTGCTTATTTTGTGAGCATTCGCAACCGACCGTATCTTGTCACAATGATGCATCTCTATGAGGTCTCACAAATCGAATTACACGTCTTTTGAAGCTTTAACAGGTCTTTTTCCATCCGAGTTCTGTTGGACATATTCAATTTTCCTACAGTAAATTAATTTTGAAACAAAGTGATAAGAACAATTAGACCGATCTTTTGTGTATATATAATTTATCAAACAAGTCTGAATATGGATTACACTGGAGAGCCACGTTGTCCTACAGAAATTAAAGATTATTACTGTGATCTCCGCTCATGGACTCAGCAACACGATAATGAGACAGGTAAAATAGCACGCAACTAGTATTGTAGGTTGCGCATCGTCGTGAGCGGCATCGCAGTTGCATTTGCAGTGTCCCAAATAGAAATAATCACTTTCTACACGATGCTTTGAAGAATCGATGGTATTAACGCTGGAGGCAGTCGTCTCTTGAAATACGAAACCCGCATAATTTAAATATTGCCTCAATATTCCGCAGGATTGACACGTCGAATTTGAAAAATTGCCACCATCTTGTTCTAGAATTTCGAAACTCTGTGGCGTTGATCAAGTTGTTCAGACCTGATGGGTTGTAAAGTGTTCACATATGCATTACGTAATAACAAAAGGAAAAGGCTCATACTGGACAGGTTAGATTGCTTACTTTCGCATGAAATTAAAACACGAAGTAAAGCGATTGAACACAAAATATTTAGAGATTAGTAGCAATAAATATAGATGATAAGATGACACGAAATAGAGTAAAACATGTAATTAAGAAATGGTAGTTCAATTAATTGTGTTTTGTAGTAAACAGGACAATTATATTATTGGCTCAACATCATCCATAATATTTAAATGTTCAATTTTATGATAAATAACATTATTTGCGATTATTACACTCACTATTTAATAAAACATATTATTTGAACTCATTTTCAAATCTTGGTTAGCAGTTCCACACTGAATTACTATGATGGGACCTTCGGAACCTTCGACAACCGCTCTCGATGTAAAAATAACTTTTGACAAAAAAAATTATTTATATAATAAAGTTTAAGATATTTTTAATAATAAGAATAACAAATTATGCAGAGCTAAATATGATATTATTATATGGGTGGGCAAAAAAATGCAATGTTAAAAATTAACGGGTTCGACTTAAAGTAGGATACACATTACGTGCAAATTATTCAGTTAAAAATAGTGGAAACAGTTAAGGTACCTAAAAAGGGTTTAGAGACATAGACGCTAAGTTAATTAATTAGTCGAATGCATTCATTTCATAGTTAAATTAACTTTTTCCTTTTTCCGCATAATTATTGCTATTATTTCATCAAGATTTCCCCAATGCCCCAAATTTTGTTATATGTGAATGCCCTAGTAATTTGGCGTGATTCATAACTTGAAACAGTGAAATTTACTGCATTAATCTCGAGATATTATCTTGTTTAAGCATTTTTTATTTCTTATGTAACTGAAAGAGTTAAATATGTGCAGCGAATGGGTCTAATGCAAACGTTTTCATATTCTCTTAAATTTACGAAGGTAGCAGAAGGTGCAGACAAATCGAAAGATAGGTTTGTTTTTCTTACATATGACCCCCGATTTTACGCTCAAAATTACATCGCCTCTGTTGGTATCATTGAAGGACGACTCGTTACGTGGCATTTTCTTGCATGGGGAATCGAAAGCAATATGCCAACATTCGTTTGATTTTCTTCCAATTTGAAATCTTTGAAAATACATCAAGCTCTCAGACAGGATTCGAACATATATCAAATATGCAGACAGGATTCGAACATTTTTCTGGTATCTCTTCGTCTTCAATATAGAAGGATTCATTTACCTGTCATTGACCATTTTGTAACCAACTGGGTCCGTGCCACCAAGTATAATTATTCGCCAACTCATTTGAATACATGTCCTTAGAGATAATGTCAGCAGGATTTTCGCTGCATTTCAGGAAGGACCACTTATGTTGCTTGCTATTATTCGTGCAAAACTTTGGCCAATACATGGGGTGGAAACGATTAGACGCGTACTAAAAAAGTGCATCGTGTGTTTTAGAGCATGTCCAACATCAATGAACCAATTAATGGGCAATTTACCGGCTGACCGCCTTATTCCCAATCGGCCACATGATAATTGTTTATAATACATTTTAAGAGGTAAATTGTTATGAAAAATTTTCATTGATACATGAATTAATTTTTGTTTACTAAAAATCACTTTTAAGTTGGTTAGTAAAAATAAAAAACATTTCAATGAATTCTAAATTGTGTTATTTTAGTTTCAAGTTATCATGAAAACTTGTTAAATTTTACTACTTCTTGCGATTGGCAAAAAAAAAATAGGAGGTCGGCTTTGTACCTCGGAGAGGTCTGTTTCAGATCACCTTTTATGTTTGCTTTCTGAATCTCTCAAAACTACGTCCATAAAGCGAATCCACTTAATCCACCATCGAGTACTATAGAGAAGTGATCCTCGTGTATTGTTAAATGTTACACTAGTCACTAAAGTTCTTTTTTAGCATCTTGGCCATTATCATTTAGGCAGTTGGATATGACCATAATGCCCTCCAACCTTGAAGTAGCATTTTATGGATCGGATTTAAGATCTCATTCTATAAAGTGCAATTTTCAATGAACATTATATAATAAGAATAATAATTACTGTCAGCGCTCATCTTTTGCATTTGAGCAGCGTCTAGCGAGCAAATAAATAATGTAGTTTATTTTTTATGGCACTATCTGAAAAAGATCAATACGAATATTGGGTCTACCTTAGTAAAATAATTTTTGTATTGCCCAGAACATATATGGAGAGTACATAAACACAAGCACTAAATTAAGAAATAAGTTAAAAAATTTAGTGATGTCAGAGGAATTACAGAGACAAGAGAATTATACACTAAATCATTAAATTTTAGAGTAAATGGAAGGTGTATACTAAATTATTGATAGGTACATAAAAATAAGTAGTATATAGAATGGAAATAAGAGTTTGACGTAATCTTATTACCAAAACGCAAAGGTATATCTCCTGGATACGCAAATTGCAAACAATTTGAAAAGTATCCCTATATGTCTAATAGTTAATTACATACAAAATATAAAAGGCAATGTTTTCGAAGAATGATTCCCTCATCTGCTGTTTGTAAAGGAAGCGATTATTCCAACGGAGAACAGCCATGAACCGCTGGCATGTCCTGTATCTCCGCAGTCTCACGAATGAGACTGCCAGCAGCAGCCAATGTCCTTCGACAAACCAACATGTATGGTGCATACACACATGCAGTTGCAATTGTGCTGGTTGCAAGTCATTCGCTTCTTTTCACGAGACACAACTCCGACTCCTCTCCCTCTCTTTTCCCATGAACCAGCGTAACCATGCGTGATTTCGTTTTCAGGTTACTAGCGAACATTACCGCCGAGTGGGTGACATTATAGTGGTTCTGCAATTATGAAAGTATGTCTCGATAAGCATGCCGGTTCTGAATAGGATTCCGCACACGTCGCTGTATCTGTAAGTGAGAGAAAGAGATCTCCATCGTCGATATCAGCCAACGAACAGGTTTATCCGAGATCTGGGCAAACGATCTGGGACTTGCTCGAAATACGGAACGTTCGCGTGCTAATGATCGCTAATGGTCATTGTGTCTCGCACGTATGATGAAATCGATAATTGTACCTGTCCGACTCCTAATACGTTATCCATCATCGCACGCGCTTCCAAGATTTCACAGATATCTGCATTTTTTATGCGTACGATGCATTTCTTTACATGTGTGGTTTGTATATTGTTCATTCCATCCATTAGATCTATGTAAAAATTTGAAAATTGAGAATTTTGTCCATAACAGTATATGGAAAAATCGAATTTGGTACGGGTATTCTACAATAAATGGGAAACGAAGTTTTAAGATATGAGTTTCTTCGCCACACACTACACGGAGAGAAATTTCCGAGAAAAATTACTGTGTTCGGCATCCGAAGATGTGCAAAGTCATTTTATTATAATATTTACAGACCCAGACAAGATAAATTGCATATTTGGGTAGGACTATTTGTAATAAAGGCTACAATATCTCTTGTACTCCTGGATGACATGTATACTATAAAATTTGTAGTACACCATGTTTTTAAATCGGTGCAACTCAAATAATCCCGTGCAGTTTAAGAATTTTTAATACAGTGGTCTATAATTTTTCATGTGTCATTTCCTGAAATATATGCGATAGTTGCCGAGTTCATCCGAAATTTACCGACCGTGAAAACGATAGCGTAAGCACAGACACTGCTTGTAAATTTACGAAGATTTGTGAATACGTAATATGAACTAACAATAAGTCATGACGATTCTTGTTCCATGCATAAAGAAACACAAGTTGTATAAGGTTTCTTAAAATTTTACTGTGCACTGGACTATGCATTTTTCTGGTGCTATTACCAAAAATTTTACTGTGCTTTGGACCAGGAATTTTTCTGGTGCTACTACCACAAATGTTACATCTCACTTCAGAAAAGTTCAACATGACAATGCAAACTTTACTTTGCCAACATTATGCACTTCATTTGTCGGACAGCATGGTAATTTTTCAGGAGATTTCAGTACAAATTTTAATAGAAATTTTTCTGCGTGTAGGCGGTACACAAATCTGAAAGTGAAGTGGACCACCATTAAATTCCAACGATGGACCAATGGACGAAGTGTGCAATGGATTTGAGCGGCGCTTAGTGATCGAAGAAATAATTTATATATCTAGTTTATTTTTTCTGATACTATCTGAAAATGATCAATACGTATATGAAGAATGTGATTTCTCTTATATTATCTCTTAAGGGGCTAGTCCAGTGGTTTCTTCAGGTTTAGAAAATAATTTTTATTTCATGATGGATACTTTTAATTCATATTATCTTTTCACACTTTGAAACTGCCATATTTTAGTAGAAAAAAAATTTTTGTATATATACTTCATACTTTCTCCGCTGTAGCTGCGTGAAGTCGGTCCGATCTTAAAACGGCATTCAAGATATCTCGGGTCTGAATCATCTGAAATAAAAAAATAAAAATTTTTCTAAGTTAGTAGCTATGTTGAGAACTAGAATAAACATTGTACGATGAAAAATAATGACATGGTTGACTTTTGAATTTTTAAGCGTGTTTTTTGCATCTTCAATTGTTTATAAAATTGCTAAATATTAATAAAAAATAATGACTCTAGTTCAGATGGTAGCCAGACATGCGTAGAACATCCCTTAAAATTTCAGCACGATCGGATGAATAGTTTTTTTTTAATCTTGAATGCCAGCTCAAAAAATACTGTTACGAGAAAAACAGATTTGAAGTTTTAGGTCTGAAATAGTGACTAAAAAGCGACTTACGTTAATCAGCAATGTCAGGACCGTAGAATATAATGAAGATATTGAAATGCTTACTAAAAGAAAACAAAACAAAATAGCATACATGCCTAAACAGGACCGAGCCTGCGATGACAGGACAGAGCACGCGGCGAGTAGGAAGTAGGTACGGCGTTTTTGAACTGTCGACTGTTTATTAGAATTCTGAGTAATTTTCAAAACAAAAATCATTTCTAGCCATTTTCATCGTATTTCTGAATGTATATTCTATACAAAAATGATGCTTTTGAAAAAACGATTTTTTTATGAAAAAACCACTGGACTAGCCCCTTATTAGATCCAAAATACTACATATTTTGCAACTCAAATGTTACTACAACTTATGCTGCAGAACAAACTGGGATAATTTCTGCTGTTACTCCATTCTTTGCCACTAGGTTAGTGGATACATTATTGAAAATAAATTTAATGATTATGTTTTCGTCAAATCAATTTGGGTCCTTTCAGCTTGACAGTTATGTATATGTGAAAAATATGTTCATGTCAATGTAACTCGAAGAACAACTACCAAACGAGACACCGGTAGCTACTACTTTCCATTATACCATGTCAAAGCAGTTTGTGACCCAAGTTACTCCATCTGATTACCATGGTAGAAATTGGAATTCCGGATCCTGATCACAATTAATCTTTTCTGACACAGCCGGACTCTGGCTTTCTTTATACATTCCAGAAATTATTATGTTAATGAGCACGACTTAGTACGCAATTCAGATCAGTTATTAGTTATAACATAATTTTGGATCCATCATTCAGAAATTTGTAAATTCGAGGGCAGATTTGTTATGGACAAGTCTGAAAACTTAAACTAAACTGTGTATTTCCAGTGTAGGCATATCGTTTATTAAACACGAGTTACCAGTTTGGCAGGACAACTTCAAAACTTATTTTGCTACTGACCTGAATAAAATTTGTAGAAACTCGAAGTTGCATTAGAAATATAATTTAATTTATCTTTTTGTCTTTAACTAAATTATGTAAATGGTCGACACAAGAAAACTTTCGGCGTTGCAGATAATACACGTTTTGCGACCCAATTCGTCCGGGATATCAATCCATTGCGTTATTCGTTAAAACAAGGAAAATATTTCAACCTTTCTTGACTACATATTATGATCAGATTACGCGTCGTTAAGAGTTACTTGTTATAGGAAAACTACTAAAAATATTTGGACTGTATGATGGGTACTAGATAAAACTTGTCATATCTGAACAGAATATGGTCACAATTTCAAGTTTTCTACCAGTGTAGGTATTTACGTTTAACAAACCAAAGGTATGGTTATTTTTATATCAATAATTCCAGGGTAATTAAGGTCCATTAAGTTAGCAGTGATTTTTATATTTATGTACATTCCAAATAAACCAATCAATAATGTAAAGTCTCCGTGACTCAGGCATTAGTTAACCTGTAGTGTCATCCTATACAATGAAATATGAAGATAATTCCTAATACAAACTTTAACCTAATGCACTTATTAATCAATCTTTCTAACTATACAGTCTCAGCTTGGTAGAAATAGTGTTTCAATAACGTATATATATGGTATGCGAAGAATCGACATTGTTTTCCCAGAGTGGTTGGAAGTGAATGCTGGATACTCTACTCCTGTCGAAACGTCAAATAACTCTTCTGTGTATATTCACAATATGATCATTCCATCAAGGTGAGCTTGTATACACAAGGATAATCATTAGTTACTTCAAGTAAAAATGGATCCGTCATGTACATTAAATTAATACAAGCTTTTGTATGAATTAATACAGGTATGAATTTAGTATTTTCTAAATTGGCTGTCAGTTTATTTTTTATTGCCCGTTTAAAAAACTGGGTAATTGAATTTCTTATTCCATTCCGGTGAGACCTAACGGAATGTTTTTGTCTCATTAGATCGTAGTCCAAATGTGGTAAAATGGTAGGTAAAATATATAATGGGTCGAGAATTGGTAATATTTAGGTAATTTTCCTCTCTTTGCGACATAATGCTTACCAAATCTGTTATTATTATCATAATTCTTACCAGATCACGTGTAACATGAATCTACGCTGTCAAAAACATAACCCATACGGACTAAATGAAGTTCGCGAAATCGAATTTACATCTTTTAGTACCGAAAAATAATGTTCGACCCACGGCCGTAAGATTTTACGGCCTTGTATCGAAAAATACTATTATTACATATATTTTAGATTTACTATCTAAATAGCAGGATCGGACACAGGTACGTTTTTTAATTGGTTTGTTACTATTTAAATAGTAGGCTTGGTTACCCAATTTGTCGAGGTCACTATTTAGATACACGGAAAAAACAGTGGCATAAGAATTACGAAATAATGGGGAATTTTCTACTCCAGCGCTGGTGTAAAACATAGTGGCGTTGAATCTACGCCAAGCTCTCGTAGTCGATACGCCAATCATGGCGTATCATGTGTTGACGTTAATACCGCGCAAAATTGCCTCTTTTGATATGTTTATCGTGAGCTTGTTATTTTTATTTGAAATTAATGAATTATATACCAATTGTGTGTGAATATGTGTTATTTATGTCTTTTTCCAGGTTAGTACATCTCAAATTAAGGTTTGAGGTTAACTGACCTGTCAAATAAAAAACCCATATTTTCTAAATCCTTCTTCCCATTCTCATTATTGCAATCTACAATTCAAGCCCTTTACATACTCAGGACATTTGAATTGAATTTACAGGATAAGCATTTAAAAAAGTCAGAAACAAGGAAAATGATTCAAAGAGGTTGGTCGTCGGATTTGAGAATTTAGTTTTTTTTAACATAAACCTGCATGATAGATATATCATACATATAAATACATATTAAAATCTTTCATATTTAATGTAAATAAATATAGAAAATGAAATTGAATTGAATGTACAGGACAGGCATTTAAAAATCTTAGAAGCATAGAAACCGTATCAATGAATTTTATCGACGGATTGGATAATTTGCTTATTCTTATGCAACTGTTTTTTCCGTGTAGTAAAATTAACTAGAAACGATGGCTGCATCATATCTTACTACGGAGTCACTAACTATTTCATTTTTCTGTGATAGATTCATTATGGGGTGGATTTATGCAAACCATAAGAAATATAGAAACTATACCCAACAAATTAAATGTCTTTATGCAATAGAAATTACGAAATAGTGATCATTCCTCTGCCGAAATACTATAGATATGAAACAAAAATTCTACAATTCACACTATTTTTTGAAAATTTCATACATTATACTTCCGGTTATGAATGACAGTAACATTTATGGTTTGATTAATATAAAAAGATATTTTAATAATGATCAACTGTATTGTAAATACGCATATACTTTGACATTTTTGTCGTTAGTGAACTCCATGATTTTGATAGAAAAAGGCTATAAGCAAAAGGATGTAAACAAACTTTTTGTTTCTATTTTGCGGATATTTGAGGCTACCTGTTTGTTAATAAGGCGAGCTAACATATTTTCTAATTGGTCAGTGTACATGTTTAAGTACACTGTGAAGAACTTGAGGGCAACCGACAAGTTTTAGTTTTTCTTCATATTGTTTCTATTAATAATGTAATTAATAAGTTTTAGAATTAAGACTACACGTGTATATGATTGATTGGTTGTGTCCATTAAGAATGATGTTTATTTTATCGTATTTTCTCTTATTACGGTATTTTTATTGAGGTTCATTCGCTGTAGAAGTGGATCACACGTCCAGATGTAGGGAGCTGATGTAGGTCTTCACCAAAATAATATAGTGGCGTGTTGGTTGTTATCAACATTTGTTTTTTCTTTCCGACAAATGAATAATATCATCAATATAAATGTGTATTTCAGTTCGTGACACGAAAAAGAACGTGTGGCTTCGTTGAGAAAACAAATTAACCCAATAACTATTCACGTAATAATTATGTAATGATAAACTCCCTTATTTTTATTGACGTAACGATTTTGCGCCATTACTTTAATCGCTAATACTTATTAAAGACAGAACTGTTGTTTTTGACATATAAATTTATATATTTGCCCTTATATATTATTTTATGTTAGTCGTTGTTATTGTTTAAAAAATAAATAATTTATATGAACTAAAATGTAATTATTCTGAAATCCAGTAGAAGGTTTACCAATTCGTAGGTTTAAAGATGTTCTTCAATATTTTTACAAGGCACAAATAACACAGGCCAATAAAATGAAGCTAATTTCCATACCCAGAAACCGGACTATACTTTTCCGAAGGCTGTCAATGAGCTGCATCCAAATCTAGCCACAGAATTGTTCCACCGCGTCTCAATTTTGAGTTATATTAACCAAAAAGTGTCAAAAACACTGTTTTTGCTCATATTCAGTAACTTTTTGTGGCGGAACCAAAGGCTTGTTAACACTTTGTCAAGAACCATATTAAGGCATTATTCATTAACTTTAAAATGCTCTTTTAGTAATTGCGTACGATTTTTTTTCAATGAGTTATCGAAGTTTTTGTCAAGGCACCATTATTATTTTCGTTTTTTGCATTTTTAGGTTAGGATATCTCAAGATTTTGCGCCATAGAGCAATTATACGACCAGATTTTAGTTCAATACATCGAAACCGTTGGAAAAATATATTCATGTTTTTGATAAAGCTCTCTAATCTGTTTTTTTAAATTGCGAGACAAAAAATTTATTCAGCCACAAAAACTTACTAAAAATGAGCAAAAACTGTGTATTTTACACTTTTAGGTTAGACTATCTCAAAATCTTCACGTGATAGAACAATTCTGCGGCCAAATTTGGATTCTGCCCGACGAAAAGCTTCGGAAACGTATAGTCAGATTTCTGGGTATACATTTTGTTAGCTTGTGTAATTGGATAGAAAATATGTTTAATGAAGTATTATATGTCAATTTGAAAATAACGTTTACTATAAGAAAAGTATTGTATTTTTTAATGGGTTAAGTTTAAGTTTTAAGAGGAGACAGCACCCACAAAATTTGAAATCCATTATTCCTTTAGTAATTTTTGAAGTGGAATTCATTAGCGATAGTATAAAAAGTTCAAAAAATCTTTGCGATTCTTGTAAAGAAACATTGAAAAAATCTGAATTTTTTCTAAAAAAGTGATCATGACTTTTTTTTTTAATTTCACGGCTGACTATGGAATTTAGCAAAGTTGGTTCAAAATTCTACCTTGACTTATTTCAATTTTTTTAACGGCGCTTGGAAAAGTTGCAACGCTGAAAATTTATTCCATTTTTAGGTCTTTTGGACCCAAAAGGTCTGCAACGTTGAAATCACTTCAATGCTACTACGATGTATGTTTAACCCACACCTTGCTTATAGAGCTGGAAGTTTGACAAATATATCCAGTCAATTTTAATGTAGGTTTTTTAGTATAAACAACTACATTCGCAACTCCTTTAAATGCGTTTAAAACGTTTTGAATGACATCATTCGTCATGTTACTTTGTGAAAAGCTTATTATGTTTAATAATATTTTATGGTTAATAAAAATCTCTTTACTTTACTGTTTTGAGTGTATTTTTTTAGTATATAATTGCACTTATTTTATTAAAATTTTATTAATTTTTTCACCTGTCTTAGGTTATGTCCTGCTGATAAAAGATGGTATGGTTACTCGGTATCTAAGTGCCGAATCTCTCCAATTGAACCTGCAAAAAACAACCTGTTTTTAAATCTCGAATTATTACGTCACGATAAAATAGTTTATTATTATACGCACCTGGGTATTTACGAGGTAAGAAGCTATCCAGATACTACCAGTCCGATCTTGTTGGCAAGGTTGTTACGCAATTTCAGGCCTTACAAGTCTTACTATACATAAGTATAGTCAGTCCAATTTATATATATTATTGTTATGTACTATTTTTATTTATTTGCAATTTGAAATGCGAACTTATTCTACGATACTGTACTATATCTGTGAAGTAAAAATTAAAGGTGACATAGATTCAGGAGACTCATATCCATACATCTTTAATATTTATTGTAGACAGAAAATATTGTTAATTTTTAAATTTTGTGGTAGTTTTCTGTTGAAGTAAAATTTCGGATTGAAACATTTTTATTTTTACTAATAGCAACCTCGACCTTAATCCATTTGAAAAATATTGACAAAAAAACACGGATTCATGGTTACATGACTGATACACTTCCTGCACCCAATATCGCACATTACATTCACTTTACATGTGTGGTTTTTAAAAAATGACGTCATTCGAACCCCAAGTTTATAGAAGCATATTAATGAACATTAAACGTTTTCATGGCTGCGATATTTCGTAATGAAATAACATTAATTATTATGTTACTTAATTGTTGTACTTATTCATCAGTTTGGACTTTCCGATTTAACCTTTAGTTGAAAATGTCATTCACGATCACCTATAAAAGCCGATATCCTTGATTGTGCCATTATTTCCTGCCTTTCATTTTTACAAATATTGAAAGGGAAATTTTCATCGGCTTGTTGACTCGTTAGAGACCAATTTGAATTTGAGACAGACGTTCTCCGCCATTGAACTTTCACCTGAAGGGATTCACAAAACGCACCTCTACATTCTCGACCGTGACGTAAAATACGGCTGAAGGCATAAACATTGAGTGCATCTCTGCTTCATTCTACTATAGAGTGTTATGAAAATTCAGCCTCTGTTAGTGAATGTGTTTTTCTGAAACAAAGTTTCATCTGAAGACACAAATGAAAGGTTTTGATTCAAGAAAATATTTTTATGTATTAAAAAAATATTTCTTCTTTTTAGTTAATCATACTTAATTTTTTTATTGATTTATTGCCATGAACAACAATTAATTAGTGTAATAATCGTATAGTAGTAAGGCAGTTTTTGTGAAAAGAATGTATATGAACATTTGAATATAATAAAATCAGTAACACTGTTGTGCAATTATTTAGTCATTTTTCGCACTTAGAAATTTCCACAGGCCAATAATGACTTACGAAATATTTAATTTACTATACTACATGCTAAGTATGGTCGATTAATGTAAATGACTTGATCGAATTTCTATAATTTGGATAGCTGAATAACGCTTCTATGTTGCTCAGGGCGTAATCATATAAATACAAGGTTTTACATTTTGAAAGTATTGTGAGATAATTAATAATGGTTAATTTGTCTGGAAATCAAAAAGTGATTTGGAAAGACAGTATTTTCATTCGTAAAAAATTATAGCGTTTGAAAATGTATTACAGAATTTTAATCTGATTAAACTGTATGTATATTATAAACAATTTTAGTAATTTTAAATTAAAAATTATTTATTACAATGCTGTTGTAAATTTAATCTAAACATTAATGATTTGATTAATTAATGTGTAATTTAGAGGAATATAACATAGAAAAGCAATAACTCTTTACGATTCGGAAAATATGTCTTATAAAAGAAATATGCAATTCAAACGATTGTGAGCGAAAATAATTTTTTCTTCATACCGGGAGGAAAGCAGCAACTTTCCTCCCGCAAGCGGGAGGAAAGGTGCGGCATATCCTCCCTTGTATGAAGAAAAATCGTATACTTCCCTCGGGAAGTAAAAAAGAATACCTCAGACTGTGTGTAATTTTTACCCGAGGCGAAGCCGTGGGTGAAAATTACACACAGTCTGAGGCATTCTTTATTTTACGTCCCTTGGTGAGTAATATACTAATACAGCGTTCTTTTTTCGTAAGTAAGATTTATTGTTAAGTTAAATATTTGAACGTTATAGAATAATCTATGAATGTTACTTGTTAATTTAAAACACATCAAAAATTCATAGTTGAAAATTTATTGTTTTAGAACTGTGTACTTGTCCTGATTAAAGTTTCACTTGTATTCTTGTCGATCACTCATAATTATCTTGCAATTCCTCATTTCGAGTTCGTTATTGCATGCAATTTTAAGTATTATAAACATTAATTGTTTTTTTCTATATTAATTTCTTAAAATCTGTTATACTTCTTTTATAATTGGTCCTTACATACTACATTAAGGTTATAACTCTTATTACTTTTTCTCCTTGAATTTGATTGACAATCAACTACATTCATTTTTGTATTTGTTTTCTTGCGAAGTGACATATGTCACCTATGACGAAAATTGCTATTACCACGATGACTTTGAGAATATTCAATAACAGTATAGAATTTATTCTAGAACTACTCCAATTAACGAAATTCTTTTCATAAATTTTATATTTCAAAATCTAGCAGGATTCAAACAAAGATCTAGAATTGAATACTTACATTAATTTTTAACGAAATGAAATCTGATTAGAAAATTATCAGAACCACAATATTGTATTAAGCTATATTTTGACCCATTTTTACATTTTTAATGGATTTTTCATGTTAGTTGCATTTCTTAATCTCCTTTTGTTTTTATTTGTTAAATAACTGAAATGTCCGAGTTATGTTAGAGAGCTAACTTGTAAAATTCTAATTAAGTCTGTAACAAATCAAGTTTATCACTTTTAGAAGATCATGAGAAAAAATAAATTAGACTTCTTGAACATTTAAGTTAATATACCTGTAATGCACTTTAAATATATTTTACAATTATCTTACGGAGTGTCCATGATCTGTATCGTCTGTTGAAAAACGTTTCTTACGACTTATCAGCATATTAATAAATGAAAATACTAAAAATATTGTTACTAATATTTTCAACGATGAAAGTAAATTTCCTAAGGTATTATCAAGAGAAGTATAACTTTTAATAAATGTAAAGAATATAGCTATTTAAATTATTCTAAATAAAGAAATGTCTAATGAATTTTTTCTCAGCGAGTAATGCAGTAATATAACATTATTGCAATTTATTATGCGCGTTTATCACACATTTTTATGAATATTTAATTAGAAGATCCGTTTATGCAAGAATCCAACGCATTGTGCCAATCACTTTATAAATGTTACACTACATGATTTTTTGCGACATGTTCTACAGATGCAGATAATGTAAGCATTTCTTAGCATCAGTTTTTTACAAACAAAAAAGAATCCCAGTGTATATTTAGCTATCACAAATAGCATGCCATTTAATGAATTATATGTCCAAACCAGCACTTTTCGTTCTTCAGGTGAAGAAATTACAGTATACTCTAATAAATTGCGAGCTTGACAAAAGGAGGTCTATTCAAAACAAATAAAAAATACAACTAAAGTGAAAGACACCGAGACATGAAGATGCGAATCATTTTAATATATAATGCCATGGAACTTACGTTGTAATTACAAGAATCTAAATACAATGCAGAGGATAATGATTTACGGTCACATTAAAACGGGAGTAACGATCGTGTTTGAATAATTCGTTCACACGGTGCTCAAGTTTATTACATGTAATTATAAAAAATGAGCTGACGTTGAAGTTAATTACTTTGAATTTACGTCTTTTATTGTCTAAATTACAATCAGACCAACGTTTGCATTAATTTACAGTAACCGACGAAAATTTTACTTAAAATTGACGAAAGCAATGATTTACAGCGTAAATTGTTGCTTCATTAACAATGCCTGTTTGGTTTAAAAATTTGATGGTCTACTTGAATACTGATTGAGCGATAATAGCATTATAAAACAACTTTACGATTTGGAGACAGCACATGATTGATGTCACGTGAATTTAAATTCTGATTGCAGATAATTAATTAGTTCATTATTGCTAAATTTTAATTATAAAGATAAAAATATATGGATGAATTTGCTATCACACTGTTAAATTCACATTTAAAAGTCGAGACGAAAAGAATAAACGGTTCGTTAATAACGAATAAATTTGAGGTTGATTACTTACAGCCAAAATTTTGACTATTCAGAATTAAATACATATAATTACAAATAATAACTTTAATTTGTATTATGTGTAATTCAACTTTTTATGGGTATATTGACATATGGGTATAAGATTTATTAAAACATGGCTTGGTACTAACATTGGTTTTCTAATTGTATACTACTCGATGCAATACAAAACTTATTTTGTCCTACGGAATAAATCGATATCGGTAATTTTTTCAAAATAATTAAGGATTTATTTTGAAATGAAATGTTGGAGTCACAACATTTTTCACAAACAAAAAACAAAAGAAAAAAATGTTAGTTTTTAGTTAGGTCAAGTTCTCTAAAGTGATGTACAGAGGCTGTTGATTTTTTTATCCCGATTCTGCCATTGGTAAATTCGGCTATAATTATTCTCATAATGTTTTATTTATATTTTGTATTATTTAAGGGTTTTTAAATTTCAATTAATCGGGAGATCCTTATTAGAATGTTCTGACTTGTTTGACGCCCCTTAAATTATTACTTCCTTCTAACAATTAATTATATCTTTAATATTTTTTAATGTCATTAACCAACTTCCTCCGAAATGAGAAAAGCAGGATCGTCGAGTGTTGCTCAGTTTCTGTAGTAAAACGTTGTTTTTTAATTTTTGAAAGATTCCTTTACTGCTATTTTCAAGTATCTCTATCGTTATGCTCTATCGATTCTTGTCGGGAAAAAGGCAAAAAAAAGACGATTTAACCCTTTTCGTTCCAAATGTCCGGAATTTGGACAGAACTTTCAACACTGAAATTTTTGTTCCAAACGTTGTTAGAAAACATTGAAATAAGTCAAAATCGATAGATTTGGACCTCCTCTTTCAAAAGCCGTGATCAGAATCAACCGGCAATTTCAAAGAAAAAAGTTATGATAATTTTTTCGAAAAAAATCCTAATTTTTTTGACGTTTCTTCGCAGGAATCGCATTTTTTGGCATGGAAAAGAGCAATGCTGATCATTTTAAAAGATACTAATCGCGTCTTTTTGCTAAGTCTTTTCTTCTCCCGTTGGATTTTTTCAAAAAACAAAATGGCGGCTTCAATGTGGCGTCTGTAAGTTGTCATTTTGCATTTTGTGGCACAAATATCGAGTATATATATCAAATATCACAAATAATGAGATTAGATATTCGCAAATCATAATTATTACTTTTACATCCATGGATTCTCCATGAGCTCAACCGTTACGGGATCAAATAATCGATAATTGTGGGAGAAAATGCAAAATGATAACTTGCAGACACCATCTTGAAACCGCGATTTTGTTTTTTGAAAAAATGCGAGGGGAGAAGAAAGGGCTGAGCAAAAAGTCGCGATTAATATCTTTTGAAATGGTCAGCATTGCCCTTTTTCATGACAAAAAACCCGATTCCTGCGAAGAAACGTCAAGAAATCAGGATTTTTTTCGAAAAAATGATCTTAACTTTTTTCTTTGAAATTGACGGATGATTCTGATCACGTAATTTGAATGAGGAGGTCCAAATCTATCGATTTTGACTTATTTCAATGTTTTCTAACGACATTTGGAACAAAAATGGCAGCGTTAAAAGTTCTGTCCAAATTCCGGACAATTGGGATGAAAAGCAGTATTTTCAAAATTACAATAAAAATACCATGAATCTTTGTGTTTTTATTTTCATTTTTCATGATTTTCTCCAAAGAAACGGGTAATGAATTATATGAGATGAATTGAACGATGACCTCATTGATTCTGTCATTTTGAATTTACCATTTCAGGGTGTCTAAAATTGTAATATTTATAAAATTGTAAATTGTAGTTTGTAATTGTGGTTGTAATGATATCATAATATCAAGTTCAGAAAAACCTCATAATTTGACGCATTTGACCGTTTGTAGAACACATTATGCACACTTCATCTATAAGCTGATCTCTTACAAATTGACAACCTATTCTTTTTATAATTTCATAAATATTATAATTTTAGACATTATGAGATCATTCTGAACAATTTTTTTACTCTCCTATCTGGGAACCCGTTTCAATGGAGAAAATCGAGAAAAGTGAATTATGTACCATTTATGAAGTATGCTTCGATTCGTACATCGATGGTGTTCACAGAATTTTCATGTCCCGTTTCATCTTCTACATCAGTGATAGTGTACATACATTTTACATTTCAATATTTTTGTAGTAAAAGTTTTAGAACTACTTTTTTCTCCTAAAATTCATGGCAATCATAATATACATCAATTACCTCATCACTTCGCAATTTGAGAAAACTGGGGTTAAATGTATATTTCACAGTTAAATTTGTAATGAAAATGCGATGTACCAGAGAATTTCTGAAGGTGCCATTAATTCAGTACGACGAAGTACTATTGTCAAAAATTAAACTATTGTCTTTCACCCAGGAAAAATGCAAAAATTCGAAAACGCAATTTTTTACACATTTACCCTTATTTTTCTCAATACTTTGGCGTTATTCACTTTGTACATGTGGTTGGAAGGCATGAACAAAAACGATCGAAGCGCCGGTGGTTTTAAAAAATAAATAACGTCTGTTGTGTTGCGTTGTCAACTGCAAGAATAGCCGTAAAAATAGGTAGTAATTGTACATTTTATAGTTTTCCCATCTGTTTTTCATTTTGTAAATGTTTCTGGTTGAAAGTTTATTTCGTGGGTAATTTTTTACCATTGACCTATATGATATGAATACGTCATAGACAGGATTTCAACTGTAAGGGAATTTTGAGACAGGAAGAAAAATAATTCTACTAATCTCGAGGATAAATAAAGGAAGAAGTTCTATCTATCTAACCTATATACGCAGATACAAGTTTTGCCATACATTTACGAGTTAATTTTTTAACGTCTTTATTTCAGAATATTGGCATTTCTTGGTGGTTGAATGTACTTTTGTAGTTGCATATAATTCCATACATATATATCTTTTTTTATCTGTATATCTATACCATGTGTTTCTGTGCAGCCTGTAGCAGTATATAATATGAATTTAATTTAGAAAATTCTAATATCATCAGATACACATATGTAAGAATGTTTTTAACCCTCCGGGAGTAGAACTAGATTTTGCGCCCTGCAGTGCAATATTCGGGCGCAAATTATCGAATTACACGTATTAAACAATATCGTATGTAACACGGGCGAAATATCGATCTCCGATGAGTGTACTTGTCGCCCTACTCGCTTCGCTCGTGCGACAAACTTCACTGGCTGAAGATCGGTAATTGCGCCCTTGTTACGTAATATAAGATTAATCCCTAAATATGCCAGTCTTCATTAATGTAGAATTATACTTTAATATAAAGTCCAATTTAACTTTAAAAGGATGGAATTATCATTTAAGGTGAAATTCCCTATAATGAAGGAATTTTCAACTTAAGAGAATTTAAACTGTAATAAAAAAATGACTTCTCAGGCGTTAAAATGAAAATGGATACCAACCTGTACACAGCTCATTGGTACGTGATTATGGTGTGTGGTTCAGCAATCGGTGAGATGTAAGTTCACGTGCAAGTACTACGCCAATGGAAGGCCCCTCCTTCACTTCTGTTCAGGAGTAAATTGCCAGTACGTCGCGCGAGCTCCGAGAGCAAACACGTTCACCATAAAATCTGCGTGCACGTGATTACAATTTTATTATATGGCTTACTTTCGTACTTAGCCAGCTATAACTACCTTCCCTAAGAACGTAAGGTTTGTGTTTGTGATGTGACAAAAAATCGTAAACATTTGATCCTTTCCAAAAGAAGTGTGCCATAAATCAAGTGAAAGAACCGCGAATAAATTCTGACTTAACTTTAAAAATAACAAGGATGTGGCGTGTCCGTAATAATTTAAAAACAAAAAAAAGGCATAGCTAAATATATAAATAAAACATGTTAAGTACTATAAATCATAAAGTTGGTTTTTAGCTAATTTTTCTGTACATATGGTGTTTCATCTGGGGTCACGTGGGACAAAATGAAAAAATCGATACAAAAATTATCAAAAACATTTGTAAGAAAAAATAATTCTGCTCTTCTTTCGGTATAGTTTTATGAAGCGATCAAGAGGTGGGGGTTTTTTACCCCCAAACGATGCTGTCATAAATAAATGCCCTCGTAATTGTTCCGAAATATAATTAAAGTTTTCTACCTTTTTTTTTTGGTATCATTTTTTAATGTTGTTTAACTCAAACCAATTTTTATATGTTATTCGAAAATTTATGTACTTTGCACATTAAGAGGTTACTCCAATTTTTTTTTTGCATTTACTGAAAAATGACCGAACAATTACGATTCCTGTCAAAAGTTGCTAAGTAATTTAGTTACTAGTTTCTTCACTAATGAAGAATAAAGACCAATATTCGATTAATAAAATCCATGTAATAGGGGTAATTAGTATTCTTCTGTATACTGTAGGATTAAAAACCTTATTAATTCATAGCTTTACAGTTGTCTTTGGAGAAATAATGACTGCAAATAAGAAAAGTGCAATTATTTTTTCTTAACCTAACGTAACTAGTTAGACAAACTTTGAAATGTACCGGAAATTAATAATTTGATACTGGTTATATGAGAACTTTATTTTATAGGGATTTTAGATTGACCTAGCAATGCATTAACTTCCAGAATTATCTCCAAACTATTTGCAATTATTTATTTAGCAAAATAATTATTAGATCATTTCCGTGATAATTCTTTTTTAGGTACCATATGAAAGAAATTCCTTTAATGATGGGAACTACAGTAGATATGATTTGCGGTGAACAATGGAAGAAACTAATTGCGATCAATTTACTATGGGCACGTAGTAAATATTACGATAAATTTATTTTCATGCGCAATGAATATAGGATTAATGTTTTAATATGTGTTATTTTTCGTGTAAAAAATTAGAAATTTTTTTAGTTAAAAAGTGCATGTTTCTAAAAATCACGAATATTTAAAAATAAATAGTTGCAATTACAAAAGTATACACTAAGTGTAACTATTTTATATGCTAGAAATAAGATAATCTCGTTTTACTACTAGGAATAACTATATTAGTCGCTCCTGTCAAGTTCAATGGCCCAATAACTAAATTTTTATAATAAATGTGTTATTATCATTATTACGAGAATTAGCTTTTCTAACACATTCATCTTTGCTTTTAGAATTATTGGGTGGACCAATTTCTGGCCTTGTTAGAAAATATTTAAAAAAATGATAGGAATTATAAAGTAATTTCAATGTGAACATTTCTTTATTCAATCACATTAATACAAAGGGACAATTTGGTGAATTGATAGTAATGAAGGATTTGCTTCTTGAAATTATTGCGTAAAAGTATTGGTATTGGTTTAAAAATAACAGAAACTTTTTCGTCATGTTTCTTTACAGGATTCAAAATAATAATTGTCATATTTTGAGATTGAATGATGAAAAATATCATCGAAATATTTTTTCATCTCTGGATGATAGAAAATATTGGATTTTTCGTGCAAAACCCTGAAACCAAGATTGACAGTAGTATGAACAAGACCGAGTTCAGAATGCTCTATGTGCATAGTTAGATACCGAAACTTAACTATCGACTTACTCAGAACATTTTCTTTTTTTACGTATGTATACATCATTATTAAAGATTTTAAAATGGAAAAGTATTCCTGATTCATCAAAAAACAAACCGGCCACTGATAGTCTCTGCGGAATGCATTTCGACTATTATTACACTTTTCAATGATACGTGTGTTTTTGTAATTTTTCTATATATTTTGCATTATAATTGTATTTTATTACTTTATTGTATTTGAATAAAATAGTTTATTTGGGGTTTAAGTAATGTGAACATTTGCAAAACAATAAGAAGCTTATCCTTTTCTGGTCATATGATTCTTAATTATATTGTAATTTTAGACGAACAGAATTTATGGCAAAACCGATATATTGGTCCATCAAAGTTTTGTCTGTTCGACCGTTTGTTTTTCGAAATTTGTAACGTAATATAAGATTTATAAAAATCACTTTCAATATTATTTATGTTAATAAATTTTATTTACTGCATTTGCCTAAATTTTAATATTGATTTGTTCTTGTTACTTAAAATGAATCTAAACCATACGATTTTAATCACCACGCGGTTTGTGGAATTTGATTTTCTGTAACAACATTCTCTGCATTGTTACGACTCTTTGGCTATGTTTTTAATTTATTTGGTTTTGTGATGCATAACTCGGAGAAAACCTAATAAAACATGCTACAATGCAGTACAGTTTGTAATGAAAGGAATGAAATCGTGTACAATACAGGAGTAAAAAGAGTTCAAATACACAAAAATAAAGTATTTAATCTAATAAAAATGTTTAAATATAGAACAAAAAAATTAAGTTACACGTAAAGTTCATTAGCACACAATAATATTAATCATTTATTTTAATAATTGTAAAAATCAAGTAAACTTTATTAAATCAAAATTTGTAGAAGTATGAAGGGGGACTGTATCTTTATAAGACACAATCAGGAAAATGAAAAGACTTCTAACATTTTTCTTTATAAAGGAACTTTTCTGAAAGTGTTGTTAATGTTGTCAAAAACTACACGAAACAAGCACAAAAAGGTTGCATGAAAGTCCAAATATTTACCTAATTATAAGAAATGTGACCTAAGTTTCCACAAATAATTTTTCAATATTGTCGCAATGAACATGAGCTCATAAAAACGAACGATTTCAATCTTTACATTTTTTTCCTCAATTCGTTCTCTGTACTAATATAATCACAAGAAGTTTTTTTTAACACCAGACCAAGTGGTCCAAAGAGAATCGTTCGATGGGTTCTTACACTGTAATTTTATTGGCGTTTTATTTTACATATTGCATTTCATCACTTGTATCTAATCTCCGTTACAAGAATTTGAAATAGAATAATTAAAAAAATATTTTTGGTTTTTATTTCAAAAATGCTGAAGAATATTATAAAGTTGTTTTTAATTCCTATTTTTATTATTTTTATTTTTAACTGAAAATCTTTATTCTACGTCATGAAAATCAGAAGAAAAAGATATTTAAAGAAACTTAACGCCAGTTCAAAGAGGCTTCATAAATACTTTAAGACCGAAGTAGGTTTCATAAAAATACCCTGAAATGGGTAAATCCATGAAACTTTTTACCTTTATAAATCTGGGTGGTTTAATAATACAAGAAGGTAATAAAATATTAACAAATGTATTAATTATACATTATTTCAAATCAGTTTTATATTAATTAAAAGTATAGGTTAGTCGTTAATCTATTCAATTTTGAAAACTTAGTAATCTGAATAACAATTTTTTTTATCGTCTCCGCTATCATTTTTTAATGTAATTTAATATTTTTTCTAGCTTCACTACTATCCTAGTAACCAGGAACTACTCAATATTTGTATGTGCCTATAAATAAAGAAGTGTTAAAATATTGCAAAAAAACGAGTCAAAAATATATCTTCTATGAATACATTTATGCAAAATCTATTTTCACAAAAACTACATTCTCGTGTATTTAAAATGTCGAATTTTGCGCGAAAACTCGTTATGTTATAGAAATAGAGCGTACTCACATAGCAAACGTTTTTACAACATTTTGAATTTAAAAATTAAAAGCTCTCCTAAATTTTAAGAATGGTCTTGCAGTCTGGCACACGTTTACCAATTTCAAATATTTTCTAAGAATGCTCCTTATTATTTAAAGTTCAAACATTACGTAATTAAATAAATATTTTGCAATTTTGTTTTGTAGTTTTCAAAATATATATAAATTAATCAAATAAATTAGTCATTTTATTATTTACGGGGAACAAAAATGTCTCATGGATTTTAATTAAAATATACTGCTTTTGAAATTCATATATGTTGTTGTTTATTATATACATAATCCTTATAATCAGCAGTTTATTCTTTTTTCTTCTTTTGCATACCATCGATGAAGAAAAATTCGTACTATTATTCTATAGAATAGAAAAAAGTCGTGCTATAATTTTGTTGTAAATCAAAAGTTACAAATTCTATAAAGTGAAGGATTAAAAGTCTCTTGGATTTGCTTACACGTAACTTCAAAGATAGGACAGAAAAGTGTTTTTTTTATTTCTAGGTTATGGTACCGCAAAATCCTGACCTGAGTAAACATTTTGTTCCCGTGTGATTAATGTTGATAATTAAAGCAGCAAAGAGATAAACCTATAAATTTCAAAATACAAATTTACTATTTAGAGTTTGTGTGAATTTTTGTACAAATCATACACAAAGTTGGCGATTAGACATGCGCGAAAGGTGCCGAATTATTTGTTGCGGCAATTCACCGTTAGACACGATGCCGCGATTGCGTCACAGTTCTTGGGGCAAGTTATACCGTGGCCGAATTAAGAAAACCGGTCGCAGTTCATCGTCCTGAAAAAAGAATGAACGGGTCTGACTTTCAATTCATTCCTGAAATTTGCAATTCTGCAGATAAATTCCTCGAGCCAAATTCTTACGTCATTATGTATCGAAAGTGAGAACCGATTGGAATTAATAGTAATTTAATAAGTGCAGCGATTATGAATCCAAAGGCACACGTGAGCATGGAATTAATTTGGCTAATCGTTTGTTAATTGCTGATTAACTCGTTGAATCGTCACTTCTGAAGTGCAATATGTTCCACTTTCTGGTTTCAATGAAGTAATGAGGTTTTAACTTCGTGACATTATATGGACTTTTAAAAGTTTCATTTAACTCTATTTACGAGTAATTAGTACGTGATTAACCCATTTCACATCTGGTTGACCTTTCCTTGCGCAATTTGTAGCCTGTTTACTATTTTTGTAAATCATCTTTACTAAATGATACGTTTTATGTCATTGACATGGAATTGAAATTATTATATGGATGAACATTTTCTACTTTGTTAAATTACACTTTCTTTTGTTCTTCTTGTATGTAAACGAATACATATTTTTAGTTTTATATTTATAGTTTAATCAGATTGATAATTAAATATGGCATAGAATGTTAATTACTCAGTCACTATTTTTAGTTTTGGATCCTTGAAGAAACGTGATTAATTTCATTAAACAATTTGAAAAATTTGCACCAAATAATGGGAAAGAATTTAAACCGACATAGTGTATTTTATAAAATGGTTCTTATATTAAAAACATGACAAAACATTTTTAATGATGTGAAACATAACATGTGTTCAATACTTTATTTTTATTATACCCATATAAAAAGGAATGATCTTTCATTTCAATATACATCATAGAAATGTAGTGCTAAATGATATCGCTGTGAACAATCTATAAATTGTGGAATTTTTTATTTTCATACTATACAGGATAATTCTAGATATTCATCTCTTTCCGTTTTCTAGTTGCACTGAGCAAAATATGATAAATTCAGATAGTATTGATAGTAGGCCTAAAAGTAGTAAAAAGAACTTCTTTTTTAGTTAGGTAAATAATGCTCATATAGTGCGTTTTATTACGTTTATTAACGTTAAAGATCAGTCGTTTAATTTACCAAGTAACTAATCATATGTTATTATTGTTTACACTTTAGTCAAACTAACTTTCGTAGTTATTTCATATATTTTAGAATACTAATAAAATGCAGTTTATGGCAAAACAGGAGAAATTGAGAAAGAATTATTTAAATAGATTAACATATAATACAGATATTTAAAAAATAGCATAAAATAGTTAATAATCATTTTGTTGGATTAATAGCGACATATTTAGTGCTGCTGCTGCGATAGGTCTCATGATATGCACCAGAATACACAAGAGTTATATGTTGTAAATTATATTATTTTCTTAATCTTTAATTTATATTGTTTGATATTTTTTGAAGTACACTACTTCAGTCTACTTCAGACAATTTTGATCTCGAAGTAAGCTTCAATGCGAAAACATACATGGAATATACTAATAATATAATAGCTTGGTAAAAACAAGGTATTTCTGTCACCTCTGATTCGTATTTTTTAAAATTGTTTTTATGTTAAACTGTAAATTTAAACTAATCTAACCGCATGTAACTGCAGGGTATTTAACTTATTTCCCAATTTTTGACGTTGGTTACTCCTACCAATTAGTTAAATCTTTAAGAAATTCATTAACTGAAAAAAAGTCATTAACTGAATTAGTAATGATTTTTACTTAAGAGAAAAAACTACTAATTTATTAGTTAAATGTGCTAATTCATTTCAGTAATAAGATACTAAAAAAAAACAATTACTAATTTGAGATTAGTACTATGTAACTAATAAACGAATAATTTGTTGTCCTTTTTAGGAAAACCCAATTTAATTAGTTATTTCTTCGTAACTAGTTTTTGACTAATTCATATTTAGAGGTGGAAGACTAGTGATGTTGAAATCAATAATGAACTATCTACTTCATATATAAATAATGGAAGAATATCTTAATATAACATTTTGACACGAAAAAATTTAAAAATTATATCTTAGAATTTAGAAAAGCAACAGTATTATATAAAAATAATACATATTAAATATTATTGTAAAGCGATAAATACTTATTATTCGTAATATATATATTTATTATCGTATATTTACAACATTTTCCCATAGATTTAAAATATTTGGGCTTCGTTCGTGGGATATTAAACATTTACTGAAATGATACAATGGTTCTTCCATTATTTTTCATGAAATTTTATATCACAATTTTAACCGTGCTTTTGCATTACTGTTGTAGTAAAAGGTGTAATGTAATTTTAACCGAATCTTATTAGGCGGTTTAGAATTAGTCATGGGTTCTTGTTCAGTTATGCGAAACACGCAAAGTAACAGATTTTAAAAAAGTTCCTAGTAATAATCTTTCAATGAAAATCATAGTTGAAATTAAAAGTAAAGTAGTTTATTACAGAACTAAACAGCTCTCGAAGTCCATTAAAACTGAATAAATCACTCAGCAACGAGAATTAATACACTAACATTCCAAAGAAAATTAAGCTTTAGCATTAAGTAAAATAACGTAAGAAAAAATATAAGATATAAAATTATTTCATTAATTATTAAAATAGCATAAAATCCAAAACAACAAACTGAAAAATTGATTTTAAGAGTTGATTAATGTAGTGCAAAATCTATATAAAGACTAATTAAAAAATGACTTTTTTATGCAACTTCTTTCGCTTCTCCATTTAAAAATCAGTGTATATGTATAACAAAACGTTAAATATCTGTCTTCGCCTTGATAACTTTAGGATCAAAAACACGTCAAAAATGGGATTAGGGTCCAGAACGATGAGGGCCTCAGTCGCAGTACTTTTCATCCTATTTGGAGTTTCATCAGCAATCGATCATTTACGTGTTGCTTACCAATGGAAACAAATGGAATACGACTGGCCAAATGAGCAAGTAAAAATGCTCTTCCCAGAATACAAACAGGAAGACAATTTGCCACTCGGCCTCGAGGTGGCAGGTGACAAACTTTTCATAACTGTGCCGAGGTGGAAACGCGGAGTCATTGCCAGTCTCAACTACATCAAACTTAATGGTTGGTTTTCTTGTGCTTGTTCATTTTTTTGAAAGGAATTTATATAAAGCGTAACCACACGCATAACAATTATTTCCCACGTCAATGGCGAAAGTTGTACAAGGTCGTAATCAGCAGTAAATTTGTTGACAATGCTTTTCGAGATACGTATTTTTATAAGCATTGAACAGGATTGCGTTTTTCCAATTCTATTTTTGATGGTATAATTAATTAGCGGTGACGTGTGCAAGATTCGATTATGATTTGGTACGCCATAAGTACTTGGGAAATAATATATATATATATATATATATATGGTAGATAAATTCCTATAACACGATTAAGGTGTTTTTTATACTTGTAGTTATATTTTATTATCTTGATTTAATTTCTTTATTTAAATCGTTATAAGTGAAACAGTAACAACAATAATTCAATTGCAATAATTTTCGGTCCTCTGGAATAATTTTTTTTCTGGGGTTGATACGATAGATTTCTTTGAAGTTTGTAGGACATTTAAACAGTGATCGTTGTTCAAACATCAGATAATTAAATGACCTTCATCATATTTAAAATAAATCATATGATGACCCTAGTAGAAAATGGTTTAATTTTCTACTAGGGGAAGTGATATGTTGAAAAAATGTGTAAGCAGTTTCGATGATGTTTATTCTGTCGTTATAATCCTCCGATTAATTTTCAATTTAAAATATGTATTGCTTTACAGCACAAAAGATGCGTTAATTGCTGAAAAAGTGACTTACCTCTATATGTGAACTGTATGCTAATTTAAAAACGCTTCTTGTCAACTTTGATTCAGCTTTTGCAATTCAATACGAAAGTTAATCTATAAAATCAATAAGTTTTAGGAATATTTGTATAATGGTCGACTTCGGAAAAAATTTCTAGTCCATAATATTTGAACGAATGTGTCATTGTTCTCTGCAAAAAAATGTTAATAACCTTCATTCTAAAGACTATATTCTTTGTTATCAAAAATCTTGAACGATTGACAAAATAAACATATGAAAAACACAATAAGTGAAAGAATACCTATTTTTCTTTAATCCCGTGTACTTTTTGCACCGTGTACAAACCTGATACTTAATGCTGAATTAACAAAGATCGAATTTGCAACATTTATTTTGAGTTTTCCGACGATTCTTCTTCTCAAATTAGAAATTTGTCCGCTTAATTTTTGTTTGAAATCAAACAATAATTATATTGATTTTTTTAAAGCTTCACTACTATCCAAATATCACTCTATTTAGGGATGTGCCTATAACTAAGAAAGAGTTAAAAATCTCAAAAAACGGGTAACTGTTTTTTGTTTAAATACATCTCGTAAGATTATTCTTTTAGGTAAAATGTCGAAGGTGGATTTTGTACACTAAAATCCGTCCAAAATGACTCTAATTAAATGTGTTTGTTCCATCAGGAAAGGTTTTTATTTTTTAGTGACCATGAATGTATTAATTTTTTTTAATGACTGAAAAATATTTCCTTAAACATTTTGAATGAAGTTTGTTACCTTTAAATTTTACGTCTACCATTGTTTAGTAAATAATAATCATAAAACTTCTTAGAGCAGTCTATCTCTTTTTTTTTCTTATACTACCAAGGAGCAAAAATTGTAAAAAACGTGGTATTATTTTCTAGTAATCAAAAGTTCCAAGTTTCAAAGCAATTTAGATTGTTTAATAATTTCATATCATTACATTTTAAAGATAAAAGTATGGGAAAAAATGAGTGGCACAGTAATTTTCTTACTTGTTTAAAGATATAAAAACACAGAAAATAAATTTGTATTGATTATTCATTTGTAATTCATTTTTTTGTGAAGTAAAATATTAAAAATATCACAGATTTGCTCATATTTAATCGTACGAGAATCTTAGTCAAACGAATAGTGCACACGAGTTTCTGAGTTCCGAAGAACAACTGTTTGAAAATGGTATGTTCGCTAATTACTAAACATTAATATAATATCTTGTTTGTATCAACAATAATTAATGGATTTGAATAAATACTCGTACAAAACCAATTTTATTTAAAACTTCGTGTGTCTGAATTTTCTCAATATAGCATATTCATAGATGTAGCACGAGTATTTTTAGCCTAAAAATAAAAAATCGCCAGGAGGTTTTTGAAAAAATATTTTTTTTTATCAACAATATATATATATGTATAAAATAATTCTTCTGGATGCCATTTTTATAGAATGGAATCGAATAAAATGACAAATTGTAGATTTTTAAAGCTCTGCGACTTGCTTACAGCTGACATGTCCATAGTTATTGAGCAAAATGAGTTAGAAACTCATTTTTCTTCCTCTAATCAGCTATAACTGAAGAAATATTAATTTAAGATCAGGATGCCTTATAAAGAATTGTAAAGTTTCAAAAGAGCCTTAGTAAGATTTTTTATTTGCTATGCAATAATAATATCAATAAAATAAAAAAAAAAACAATAGTATTGATGATGTCTGATAAAAATATCTGAATTTTTCAAAATAAAAATTATCCTAGATACAGTATGCACATATGTTTTATTAAATAAAACTAATAAATTAAATAAAGAGGTAAAAGCCCGTAAACTTTAATGTGAAATTAGCAGTATTTTGTCAGTCATACATGTTTTATTGTAAAATTAATTTTTTTTCATAGCAATTAGAAGTTCATACTTAAACTTTTTAGAAACTCTACAATTTATCTGTTGAGCGTCCGGACACATTTCTTTCAATAGCTTGTGAATTGTCATCCATAAAAAGTTATAGAGCTAAAGAAAATCTACCATTTGACCGTGTACTTGCTTCGATTTAATAAAAATTAATCCCAGGATAGCTGTTTTACCTACATTTTTGGACAGAAATAGATTTTTTTCAAGGTTCAATCTTCGTAGAGTGTCTAGAAATAATACCCAATCGTTGAGAAAAACTATACACATGAACTTTTTAATTAAAGTTGGTTCCAACGCAACGTGACAAATATTTAATTCAACCTATAAATTTTATTTTGTGAAAAATTAATTATTTTCAGTTTCCAATCTGAAAGTTATGCTCTCATTTAATAAAATTAATGAAATGCAACAGACATTCACGAAACATTTTGTATTAATCAATGGGAATTTTATTCGTGAATATTACCCGATATGCAAATTGTTTTTTACACAGCAAACAAAATTAATGCAAATTAAACATACTATATTCTATACTACAAACTTAAATACGTTATTACTGGAATCAGTTTGAATTGACAAATCAGCTTGGACGTCTAAACAATAGTAGGAAGTTCTCCTTGTCAATCAACTTATTATCAAAATAAACCTTTCTAAATTTAAAGGAGAGTGCATCGTATTGATGGAACAAAGAACAATACACTATTCATTCGTTCAACCATCTTCAATAAGAAATTAATCACCTACAAAATTCTGACAATTGTGAATCACCTTGCGAACAAACAAAGCGTCATGGACAATTTTTTAGTAACTAATATAACAGCACTCAGTTATTTCTCGTTGATCAGAATACATTTGTGCAATATTCTAATATGATTGATTCATAATAACTTTTATTAACTACATCCACAAGTTTTTATATTTCAAATTATGATCTCATGATGTGTAGACGTTAGTTTATTTTTTTTAAATTTTTTCTATTGTTATTTAACTCACGGAATTGCCCTTTTTACTTTTGAAAGATTTGTGGAGAGCTTCAGATCGACTTGATGTGAAAATATCTAATAATGGTTGATGGGTCTTCCTAATTTTATTGGAGTTCGATTACAATGTTTTTTTTCTGGTCTGTCGGAGTAAATTGATTAATATATAAGGTGTAGCTTACTGTCCTTAAAATACCTAAATGAATTGTTTAATTGGTTTCCGCACTAGTAATTTCTATGATCAACGTGGCTGCTTCTTTGTGTATTTCCCTGAGAATTCACAAGTGATATGCATTCATTGAGCAAACGTTCTACGTGATGCTGATTTTTCGATAACGCATGAATGGATTAATTAGTTTTATGTTTCTAAATCTAATTTCTAAGTGACAATAGTGTCATCTATCCTTTCAACAAGGTTTTTAAATTTTTCAAACAAGATTAAATAATAAATGGAAGTAATGTTATTATTTTTTCATAAAGCATACCAAACAAACAAAATTTATATGAAGATTATTGCAAATAAAAAGTCACTCACATAAATAATACTTCAGTAAATACTGTTTTAAAATACTTTCATCGTTATTATATTCGTTTATTATTTAATTATATCTGCATGCCATTACAGGTCGAATATAAAAATTCTGAGTTCAAATTCATAATCACCGACTAGAGAAATATATAAGTGACAAAATTTCCATAAACAATTTTCATAAACAATTTCTGTTTCATTTTTGTGATATATTAATGTTCATACTGAACCAATAGTCAGATAATATTTGAATATCTTGAACCTGTTTAAATGACATGGGTACGTAGAAAATCACGAATTAAAAACTTCAGAAACTTATTTTTAAAGGGTTGAGAAATGTTTGGCATTGTTTAAATAATAAACTAATTAATAAACACCGAAATTACAATAATGTGAAAGTAATCAATGATCTCTTCAGGAAATGGATTATAATAACTCACAGACTGTTGTAAATTTAAAAAATATTTCATTCTTTCTCTTAGATTCATTGTTTACAAATAATATTAATTACTTTATATTTCCGGGAATTTTAAAGATACACTCACACATATTCCATTTTGCATTTTATTTATGGTTACAGATCAGTCGATAATGAAGTTTATTTGAAAAAATTGATTTGATTAATTTTAATAAATGTATCTCTATTGTCTACGAATTTTAGCCATACAGCAATATTTCTTAAAAGTCCTTCATATTTCCAATATTTCCAATAAAGCTAATTTCAACATCGTCGCCATGAAAATTGCTTAACGTTAAAACTCCTCAACTAGAAAATGCAATATCTATATAAGATCATATGCAAATTATTATCCGGTGGAAAGATTCTATATAGTGTCCTGGTATTTACAGTTACTTTAAAAATGTATATTATTTTTAATTGTTTGCAAGGACAACTACTTACATACGTTACATAATTATTAGAATCGTGTACAAGCACTTGTTGCAGCATTATTAAACATCGGGTACATATATGATTAAATAAACTATAAATAACTTGTTAAAACATTAATCTAATTAAATTATTTGAAAAATAAAAGAAAGTGGGAAATGGATTTAGAAAAGTTTCATTGATTGCGTAAATGAAATTTAAATACATAGGTAGTAAAAATTATGACGACCATTAACATGAATGAGGTGATTTTATGTCTTGTTAACCGTCATTCAAGGACACTTAACGGAAAGTGATACATGTTTCACATGATTTACTACGATTTATTCAACTACTATAAGATAATTATTTTTTCTTTGGGTAATGATGCACGCTGTTACATAAATCATGCACTTTCCCAGCATTTCAATAGCGGGTTAAATATCCTACTACTCAAGTGAAAATTAAAATTATACAACAAATCATTATGAGAATTTGCTTAACTCTTTGACGGAGGAATTTTTCAAAATAGTACTTTTCGATCCTAGGCCGTAAAATATTACGGCGGTATGTCGAATTTTATTTTTTGGGTACTGAAAGCTGTAAAAATTCGATTTCGCAGACTGGATTTCGTCTGTATGGGTTATGTTTTTGACAGCGCTGATTCGTGTTTCTCGTGATCCGTGAAATTTCATTTTAAGAATTAAAAGTAGGCCGTAAAATTGGATTTTACGGCTATAGGACCGAAAAGAATATTTTTAATAATTCCAGCGTATTTAATTGTTTTTTCGGGACGCTGAACACGAATCTGGTGTAAATTTTTAAACATTCACAATGGCGGATCCAGTATGGCAGACAAAAATTGATTAATTTTACTATTTGGGAATTTTACGGGTTGTTGAATGCAAATTGAAGTGCCCTAAAAATCCTCGATTAGAGAATTTTATAATCATTGCGAGAATTTTTAATTTTTGCCATATTACATCCGCGACTTTAAAATTTGAAAAACTGACGATTGGAATTTAGCGCCTCCAAGAACATCTAGAGGGATTGCGATTTTCATTGTAATACGGTCATTCACCGCTGAAGTTTTATAAAATTTCGCCAATTTTTTTTACATTATTTATTATTAATAAGAAATTTTTATTTAAAATGCAAAAAATAGATATGTTTTGAGGTATACTATTATATTAGCATGTTAAAATGGAAGAAACAATTTTATACTTTCGATCATTTTTTTGCAAGAAAAGATAAAAAATCACATAGGATGCGGGAAAGGGGAATTGCCACTAGTTGGAGGACAAACCTGCCACTTGTGCAGAGCCACTAGTAGGAGGTAGAACGGTTTAGGCAAGGTGTAACATTAAAGATGGGCCTCCAGACATTTCTTGTTTGTAAAAATTGTTTGTTTTTTGTTTACGATTTAACAAATTATATGAATGTTACGTTACTTTATAATGTTGCATATATCCAATTGCACATATTTACATGTAAAATTCCATTTCTATACAAACAAAATTCAACGATCAAGTCTTTCTAGATTTATATATATAATTGTGTCAATGTATGTCATTCGCGTGTTATTAACTACGAGTTGTAAACAAACAACTCTTGCGTGAGAATGTTTAATAACAAATGTTTAAAATTGTTAAATTAACCATTGATTAAATACGTTTCGATAGCTCAATGACACATTATGTTTAATATCAAGCACGTTTAATTGCTGCTTTTTTTTACTTTTATAGCGCACAATCAAGTATTTTTCCGCATTAGCGGAAAATCTATCACTGACTGCACTTTTCTCCTTCCCTTTCTCCCTCGCTCACTATCGAATAACTAATTTTTAATTTGAAACTAGTTACGTAAAATTTGTTTGAAATGTATAAAACTTCTAACATTTCGAATGAAATTTTAAAAAAATCGTTTTTTGAATGATGCTTTATTTTTTAGATTTATAAAATTGTGGAATGCAATTATATATGACGTACAAAATGATACATATGATAATTAACTATAAGTATGCTTTCGATGGGAAGAGAATATGTTTAAAACTTCTCTCTCAATTCGAAACAGTGAAAAACTCACTATTGAATCAGTGAATGAGTGCTCATTGCTAGGTCAGTGAATTTCATCATATTCACTGCGTAATTGGTGAAGCGACGAACCATTTTCAGTGTTTCGCGTTAAAGTCTCACTGATTCAAGCAGTGAATCAATTTTATTATAAGCAACTTAATTTCACTCATTAAAACAGTGTAATTACAAAAGTACAAAAACTATTAAGAACAAAAAAAGTTATAGTCTCTATATAATATAGAATACTATTTATTGACCAGATAATTGAACCACATAAGATAATAAATGTCCAGTTATGTTAATCAATCAGAACTAAACTATGTCACATTTTCTTGTGTTCTTTTTTTACACTTCAGATCTAAATGGAATAAGAAAAATTGACAATTAATGTTATACCTTTAATGTAAGCCAATTCAATCTTTGTAATGCATTTTTCACTTGGTTTTTCACAGTGTACGTGATGTAGCTGTGAATTTCAGATAGGTCACATTTCAAATGGATAATCTTTTATAGTACTGACATATTCGAATAGTAAAACTTCTAATAACTCGTAAAAAAACATTCTGAATTGAAAAAATATATTCTTCTGCACGAAGTGATTCTTATTTATTGGTATTTTGACTATTGTTCGTGTTATCAACCACAATGCATAAGCATAATACTAAACAAAAAGCGATTGTGTTTTTTTAACTCATACTCTAGAACGTTTTACAGAGAAAAAAGTTTTCTTCATTGATGGTTTTAATCTTCGAATACAATAGCTTTAAAGATGTTAGATTTCCGTAAGTTTTAAATTCACCTTATTAGATAATCCATTTTTATTTGACAATGTATGTCAAACGTTCGCCAAGTTCATATCAAATGTCAGGTATGAAATTTTCTATCGCTGAGAAAAAACATTTTTGTAAAAGGAGGTTTCTAAAGAGACCAATAATGAATGCAATTTTCATGTTCTTTTGTTTAGTTTTTCGTTATAAATGCAACACTTAGGAGTAAGAAATACCTACATAATTAAATTAATATATTTATAATTTAAAATGTCTAATGCAAGTAGTAAACTTTGTGTTCTCGTACAACGAAAGTCTGAACTTTTTAGAGCAAGTACAACGCACAATTTCTACATTTTGTTGGTACAATAAACACTTTGGTGGAATAAACACTCTATGTTAGAATTTGCTAATTACATTTTTTAGAGAATAATGCTGCTTGTGGAAAAAAAGAAAATGAATATTGTACATTGAGTTGAGAGTTGCTATACGAAAAAATTTTAAAAGCTCTGAACAGTCCGACATACTGAGCATAAATTTTCTGATTAGAAATGTAATTTACTCACTAGTAGCCAAGATTAATTTCCTAATTAATATCCTAAATTAAATAAAAATCTATTGGAGTTTCGTAAATTATTATCCACTAGTAAAAAATATCACTTAGTATTTCAAATGCTTGATGGTCCAACACGCCCATATTTGATTTGTGTCATTTTGCTCTTATCATCTTATTTGATGAATGATCATCGCTCCGGTTTTGAAAGTAGTGTATTATGTGCAATAAAATGTTCCAGAACGTAATAACTAGAACCAATTTACAATGACTTATGACTAATGAAACAGCGTTGTCTTAAAGTAAATTGATACTAAATAGATAACTGTTTTAGATATCGAAACACTATAATTATAAGTATGCTACAGAAATGTAGTACTTATATTTACATACTTTTTTAGTCATTCTGTAACATGATTGAAAATAAAACAAAGGAATCAGCATATGCCCTGGTTCTGTCATTCAAATTCCAAACAAAGTTAGTTAAAACACATTTCAAATGAAATACGTACGCAATATATGGCTGCATTCCAAGACACTTCAAAACAGTTATTTTTCAGATTCAGTACAACAGTTAAGGATATTGCAATATGTTTTATATGTTACTCTATCAAACTGGAAATTCCAGGTCATTAACCAAGAATCCATCATTGAAAATTAATTGAATACATTTTTCTCATCTTCCATTGTTTGAACTGATACAAGTTTGTTCTTTTTCTAATGTGTATTCCTTATGAGTTTATGAAACTGCAATACCAGTTATATTTTTACAGTCTTAACATCACTCAAAAATTGTACAGGAAATTTTACAATTCGGACGATGAAATCCGCATTTATGTTAATATACGCAATAATTTCTTTACTTTTTCACGTGAGACTTTTATCTATTGTGTATAAAAATAGAAAAAGTTACTAAAATAATAGTATACTTTAACAAAAATCTGGATCTGTCCTTCAGTCTTATAGTTAAAATAGTAAAGATTGCTATACAAATTCACTACGTGTTCTTAAATTTCAAGGACACTATTGTGGTTTATAAAGGGGACGGTTTAAAATGTTGTCTTTGATTTCTGTAAAAATGAAACCAGTAAATATTTTTCGAAAAATCAGGATTCATTAAAAAATTAATCCATGGAATTTATGAAAGAAAAACATTTATTGGCTGCTATGCAGCCAACGTTACGATCCATTTTTTTACTGTGTTTGAAAATCGTTTAATTATCTCAAATACTGATGTCCATTGGCTGGCAATAAGCTATGATCATCCAGTGATAAGCTTCTCTCTTAAACATGAAATTGAGGTGGCACTTGATGCTATGCAGCCCCGGACAATAAAAAAGGCACTCAAAATTGGTTGATATGAGTGGATGTAATGTTGATGTATTTTGTTGACGCATAACATTATAATGTAAAGTTTGTAACAAAGATTTATTTGTATGAAAATGGCTTCAGATACCCGGCAATCTCCACCACTGATGCCATATCCATCATGGGAGGCTCATCAATATTCAGGAGGCGCAATGCCAGAAATGATCTCGACTTTCCGAATTAGAGCCGATCGTTGTAATCGACTCTGGGTACTCGACACTGGTTTGAACGACATTTTAGGCACACCCGAACAACAAGCGCCACCTTCATTGTTGGTTTATGACCTCACTAACGATAATCTTATGCGAAAAATCGTTATTCCGGAAGATCAGCGAAATGCAGAATCACTATTTGCCAATATCGCTGTTGAAGATTATTCTTGCGATGATACTTACGCATATCTGGGAGATCTTGGTGGATCCAGCCTTGTAGTGTATTCCTGGAAGGAAGGAAAAACGTGGATGGTGAAACACCATTACTTCCAGCCTGATCCCCAGGTAAGAAGCATAATTTGAATTGTGGAACTTTAATATGTACTTAGAAAAGAACTTTGTTAAGATAACTTTGTTAAGATAACTAACCTGGGCTCAAAACGAGAGCTTTGGTTGACCAACTGGTTAGGGCAACTAATAATTCGAGATAAAATTTGTTTATGCAAGTATTTCTCAGTTGGACTTACTATCGTGCATAGCGCATCCAGCTAAGTAAATAGTTGAGACAACTAATACATATTGGTTATGCACATTTTAATATGTTTATGTTTATTTCCAAAGGTGACATTGATTAATATTAGAAGAAGCTATAATTATTATTATTCTTGGAGGGTTTGGTTGATTATGCTTAATTGGGAACTAATAATATTTAAATGGCATTTAATAATGACAATTATATTGCACATGATAAACATGTTGATTCATCTTCATGATGATTACATACGATCATGTAATCAGCATTTAACATTGTATAACCTATTTTTATTATTTTTGGATATCATGTTTTCCAGATCGTTGTGTTTTATTAATTATATTATGTTAAATGTGCGATTTTCTACGGAATGTCTAATTAAATGAAATATACAAGAACTGTTTTATATTAAAAAGTAAATCTATTCCAGCACTTCTGTTTTATTTTATTACGGACAATATGCTGATAGTAAACTTTTGTGTTTTCGAAAGTCACAGCAATGTCTTATACATTATCTTTTCTTTTATACTGAAATCCATTTGTGCATTTTCTCATGATTTCAATTCCATATCGGTATGCAAACGTCCTTGTATGTAATTTCTATGGCCTCATTTCTATCTCCTATGAAGAGAAAAGTAGAAAATTCTTTTGTTATTACAATTTTTTTCAACATCAGATTAAGCGCAGAAATACTTAGAGTAATAAAGGAAATGAACGCAAATCAAATATATATTTTCACCTTACAAAACTTGTATACAATCTAGATTTTATAAAATAAATGCTACTATTCAGAACTCTCGATTCAATTAAATTGAACGATACCAACGTGTAGATGATAATATATATACACAAAGCTGTAATTAATAAGGAACGTGTAATGCATATACCTTTCTTTCATTCCTTACAAACATTCATATTTCAACAGATATTAATGAAAAAATGGCATAATAATATAGAAGGCATACATTAATTAAACAGTGTTATAGGTCCTTGATTTTCTAGATGGAGGAAGATAAAGTGTTAGAACTCAAATCAGAGTAATCCATGCTCATTGAAGTGGTTATCCTTAAAAATGTATGACATGGTTCTATAGAAACAAACTAACTTAATTGCCAAAACAAAAGACAAAAATTAAGATTTAGAATTTAGTATTGATTACAAGCATTTCATTGGAAAAAACTCATACGTCTTCTTTGAACTAACGTTTAATTTTATAGTCACTTCAGTGTAAAAAATAAACGTTTTATCAATTAAATAAAATTGAAAACCCATAAATTGCAATTAATTTACATCCAAATGCTATCCGGAACTGTCAATTTTATGTAAAAGACTAAAGAAAACTCGAGAATCGAAAGGAATAAAAAAACAAAGAAGAAAATATAGCACTCCGAGCGACATCAAGGCTGTTGTAATACAAATTTAGTTTACTATTAATTCCTTAAAATATTTATGCGAAATATTTGTGATGCTAATCATTAAATTTATCCTAAGTCGTTTTATAATGTCTTAACACTTATTTTTAACGTTTTGTTTTTCTATTATTCCGAGATCTGAGATCTGTTTAGAATTGAAGATCTTTATAATTCTGTGTGTAAATAGTACTTTATTTTCTGATAAGATCGATTTTCCTAAGAAATAATCACTAACTATTTTTTTAATTTCATTATGTAATTATAAAATAGTATCTTTGGAAATAATCTGATAGATGTATTAACATTTGTAATTGCATTTACGCTATTTACGTCATTATTACTAATCGGTAAATTATTTTATACATGAAATGACTGCATCGAAAATACAATAAAAAATCTTTTCTTTTTATTTTCATTCCTGGCAAATGTTCCTTTCTCTCTTTTTCTGCTAGACAACGTGTAACATGCAATTACGATCTCAAAAATTACTCTACAATAAGCAATACCGCCTGAAGCTAAAAAGCGTCAGACTCAGTTATCATTAAATAGAATCGATCTTCTACGTGTCTTTTCTAGGGTATACTCGGATATTGACACTATAATTGAACATTTTCTGCACTATCTTCTGCATACACGTAATCTAAACGAATTCATCATTTGATTATCGATTTTGAAAGGAATCTTAATGCAATATCATTTGAGCTTTGGAATTTTGTCAAGCTTGGGAAACATCCTCTTCTACAATAACAATCTATTAGGAGCAATTCAAAATTATTCGCTTTGTACCATGCCTAGCGAAGTAACGAGACATTTTTGTTGAAACTTTATTTTATCGAGCAACAGAGTCACTTTCTATAGCGAGATAATGTTTTTGATGTTTTTCTGCCATTTTTTGGCTTTTTTAGAGACAGGCTGGTCTCTCTTCTGGAGCCTCAAAGAAAGGTTTAAATTGCTTAAATTTCTTGAACACTTTTGTGAGGTATATGAACATACAAAAAAGAGAATGTGGAAATGATAAGGCAGAAGTCAAATATAAGTAGTTCTGGGCAATGCGGAAAATATCGCAGTATTTCAAATAGTAAATCATTCAAATACAATACCATTTCCAATGAATTGTGGATTGGTGTATTATCTTAGTGAAACATAGTTCCTTGCTTTATGTTTATACAGAATAATAAGTAGTTTTGCCAGGTTTAACCAAACTAGCAGCTCCACTTCAGGAAACCACATTCCAATAATCCTACCAAAATGAGACCTTCACAGGAATTCCAAGCTCATTGAACACCTTAATAATCTGATAAACCGATAAAGTCTGTGATGATTATAGACTCGGTAATAATGGAAAGAGTATCTGGTCCAGCGAAGTTTACCACAAGCTGGCAATTTAAGGTTCATTTAATGATCTAGGTGCCCGGTGGTAGGCTCAGTAACGATTGTTGGTATACAATCAGCTAAAAAGGCAGGTAGCCTCAGAATTGGATCATTAAATGAGCTTTGGTCATTTGGTCTTACGGAAGAAAGTCAATGACCAAATGTCCATATATTTCTCAAAACACACACTTTGCTTACTATCTGTTGCTTATTGGAATATTATGACTAGCTTTAGCCATTTCTTCCTCTTGTTGCCGAAACTTTCTTCAACTTTGATGTTTAATGATGAATGTATCATCTATTGTTATATGCAGTCCCTCCTACTGATGGCATTGTCGGGAAAATCTAATTCCCACTAGTACAGACTTTTCACTAGTAAGAAGTAGCCACTTGTTGTGTGGCTAATAATGAGAGAGGGATATTTCCAAGCTCTATATCATCAGCAAGTTTCATCTGACGCTTAGATAAAAACAAATGTAGCATCGCTTAAACCTTTAGTATTATGGAAATGACTAACGCCATCTATTTGTCATTTCTAGAACTTAATTACCCATATGTTAACAGATTATTTAAGAATTAAATTACGAATTAAAATACCTTTGTTGCAATAGATTAATAGATATCGACAGTGTACACTAAATACACATATGTTAAAAAGGGAGGCTAAATTTGAAGGTCGCTGGTCTACAGTCTAACCTAACATGATACAACGAAATGGAGAAAAGATTTAATATCAATTTACTTTTTAATATAATTTTAAAAAATTATTCTAATGATTTTTATTTCTGTCTGTTTCATAGTCCGGAGATTTCAACGTTTCGGGTATTCCTTTCCACTGGTCTGATGGAGTTTTTGGACTTGCATTGGAACCGACTGGTGATGGATATAGTACTCTTTATTTCCATCCACTTTCAAGTAAAATGGAATTCTCCGTCAGCACCCAACTTCTTCGAGACCACGAAGCTCTCAAACAACCTGGTATACACTTTTACCTTATTCAAATTTAGTAATTAGATGTTCAACGATAAACTGCAGAGTAAATGACAAAATCTCATTTCCAGACTGTTTATATGGTGGTCTATGGACTTTACTATTTATACAGTTTCCAAAATTATTGCAGGCATTCCGACAATATTTTAAATGGAATATTTATCCAGATGAAGTTGAGCAGTCTTATTTCTTATATTAGGTCATCAGAATGATTTGTGTAATATAATTATTTTTAATTAATTATTAGATTATATTTATAACGTTTGCGGAGAGTAATTTATGTCTTTTTTTTTGTCGTAATAAGTAACTTATTTTTTATCTTCTTCCGTGTAATGAAGTATACTTATGAGTTGTGGCAAAGTAATAATTTGTAAGACCGTCAAACTGGCATGTTATTGTTGGTATTGCTATCACCTGCAAAGAAATAAAAGGCAATTTTCGTATTTCAAAAAACGAACCATCTTTTAGTTTGACATGATATAAAACAAACGCGAACTAGAGTAATTCCAAAAAAATATTCAATTAGAAATATCAAACGAACTACACGAATTTGGAATGTTATACGCAAATGAGAAAGGCAGAAAGGACAAACGACATTTACTCACGTACGACTGGACCGATAAAAGACGGCCTCGGTAACGATTTCAGGTTTCACTACGCAAACCATGCAGTACTCACGTTTTAGGAGAATTTGACGTCATTTCACCCGTATTTTTTATAAATCATTTATCTCTGAGACATTGCAACACAACTCGAAACTGAATATAAATGGGATTTCTATGAAATTTGACGATACTAGACATTTAAAGAAATGTATTTTGTTGTTTTTCGCGCACGTTTAATTTCGTCAACTGAATAGTATTAAGAATAGTCCCTTAAAATCTAAATATGTTTGCGTTAATTATATATAATGTGTCACTGATGCCAAGGCCATATTTACATTTCTTTGAAAACTTTGTCAATTTATAGATTCAAAATCCCCTGCAGGGATTGTAGATATAATAGGAAATTGGTTCAAAATATTACAAAACAGTTTTCAAGTAGTTTCCTTATAATCTCTTGAATTATATCATTCAGAAAGGCCAAAAGAGATTGGTTGAATTAGGACCTTTTTACAATAATTGATACCGAAAAATTCTTGAGAATATATCCAGATTCAACATTCATACTAAAGGAAACTAGGGTTAATAATATTAGGGTACATCAATAATTATGAAATATTATATTTTAGATCTCAATCAGAAATTCAAAGTCCTTGGAACTCGTGGACCAAATGGTCAAAGTAGTGTGAGCTTCTTAGACCCGAAGACAGGAATTTTGATTTACGCTCTTACCAATTTAAATGCAATAGCGTGTTGGAGAACTGGCACAGAATACACAATTCAGCAACAAGGAAGAGTGTACATGGACAACGTCACTATGGTTTTCCCCAACGACTTGAAGGTTTGCCGCATATATATATCCGCGACTAATGATTCGTAAAACTATAAATTAATTGTGACATTGAAATTCTTTTGAAAACAATTTAAATTAATTTTTGCGATATTGATAGAACTACAAAGCAAAAATATTGCGAAAAATTAAATATCGTAATTATGGTAACTGTAGACATTTTAATATTTTTTTTCCAAAATAGTGGCTGTAAGCTTGAAAGACCTTATAGGTCGAGATTGGAACCCTGAACATTTTTATTGCCGGTCGAATGTTCTAACAATTTCTCTCTTGTTCAATGTCTCAAATTTCTTGAAAGCATTTTTATATTATTTGTGTACTTCTGTGTTTAAAGTAAAAATAAGGAGTGAAAATCCATAAAATATTTAAAGATATAGTAAGTAATAATCTTTAAAATTAAAATAATGTCAGAAGTTAATATTTTGTAATAGCGAAAGTAAAATTCTATTTTTTACCTAAATTAGAGAGAGTAATGTATGACATGAGTTTAACCCATTAGCGTCGGAATATAACATTATAATTTTTAAGCCACCATATTGGAGCCGCCATTTTGAATGTTGATAATCTGGCTTCAGATTCGTAATCAGCGGCCCAAAAATCATTCGGTACCACGTTACAAATAAATTTGATGAATTTCAAAAGTTTTATACTCGAATCAGGAAATTTTCAAAAACAATTCACTTCCTCCGCCATTTTAAAATTAAAAGATGTATTTCCTTCGATTTTGTCACTAAAAATATTGCAAAACTGTACAAAAACTAGAACAAAATGGTATTTTGTTAATAAAAATCTTGTGTAAGTTTTTTATTTCAAATTTTTCAGTTTTTTTTTTGTTGCGGCATTCGAAAGAGTGGACTTTGAATTAAACCATAGCCATACGCATTAACGTATATTGTAAAATTATTCACCTACGTTTTAAATTCCGAAAGTTTATGACGAAATTGTTGACATAATTCCGACTTTATAGGGTTTCTTTTAACTCCATCTTCATCTGATATTTCCTCTAAATTTTCTTTCTTCTACACTCCATATCTTTCACTTCTTCTATTTTCTTATTTCCCACCGTAACTGCCTCATTCTTTCTCTTCCCCTTCCTTTTCTTAATATCATATTTAAACTTTTTTACATTTAACTCCCATTTCTTATTTCCTACACCCTTTGTCAAAATCTTTGAGATCTACATTATCCCCCTTTTCGTCTATCTTTTTCTTACTCTCTTATTACACTTGCGCATATTTTATGTCACGGTTGTGAACATCAACCCTCTGCAATTGCCTACTACATTTATATATCCTCTTTTATCTATCGGTACAATTACTCCTTCCAATTTCTAATCTTTTGGAAACCAAAATTTTCGTAGCCAATTCTCTAACTTTCTCCACATTTTCTCTCCTCCTAACTTCCATACTTTATTCCTCATCATCTCCACTGGCCTTACCTAATATTACTTATTCCCCCCTCGTCGTTTTTTATCTTGGTCTTCTATTCTCTTCACATTCCATTCTCGGTCATTTTACTAAATCACTTATAAAATATTTAGTTTTGAACTTACCCTAGTAGAGATGTTTACGAGAATCTGCCCAGAATTATCCTAGATTCTTAAGATCTGGCTTGAAAAAAGTTCCAGGGTAGAAAACGTAATAAATCTACCGAATCACGATACATTGAGACGGCTAATATAGTTTAAGATGAGTGCAACAAGTACGTCCAAGTTCTCGACTTCGGCTCCACTTGAGAATCTCGAATACCTCTCGATCGAACTCTCAATATGGCAGCCCGCAATCAACTGATTCGCCGGCATGCTGTCGCGATTCTTCACAAAACTGCTCTAAAGATCAAAGCATCGTATTGAAAGAAAAATGGTGTTGATGAATGAAATTGAAAAATGATGTGCACGTGCTCATGTTGTCGAATTTATAGATCTTCATACAAATTTGATATGATATTTTAACATATTTTCAGTTGCCAATTATTGCTTTATGTAGTTTTAAATATCTGTTAGTGGTCTAGCGGATTTTCATCTAGAATTCATGTATATTTCTACCGAGATTCTGCCAAATAGCTATACTCAGCCGCTAGGATAATGGCTAACTCAACCAGCCAAATCTCTACTAGTTTAGTTCCTTCACTAACAGTTTGTTAAGACCTCTAGAATTGTTACGTATCATTGCATAATAATTAGTCGAAAGCTGAGGACCAAATACGAAACCGTGCATACAACCGGTACTCTTCCTTTACATTCAACTTATTTCCGTACTCTAAAATCCTACCAAGTAGATTTAGTCCCTCGTTTCATTATGGGTACTCTGGTGTATTTTACAATTTGTTATAGCTTTCATAAAACAACTAAAAGAATTAAGGTAATGAATAATTAGTCAAATTTAATGTATAAAAATTATGTATCAATAACATTTGCACCACTAACTATATTTTTTATATTTAAATGACTATATATTTTGTACGTAATACATCTTGATATTTTTATTTTTAATGGAAAGTGCATTTAAATATTGTTGTATACTAAAATATTATTGAGACCCCTGAATGACTTAACAATGATTCCCAATGAAAGAGAATGAAAACAAGCTAATGACAACAAGCAATTGGCGTCTTATTTGCATAGAAAACTAAGCACACAATTTGGTTTATTTTCAGATTGATCGTATGGGCAATATTTGGGTTCTGTCCGACCGATTACCCGCGTTCATGTACTCACATCTTGACCCCAATGACTACAACTTCCGAGTTCTCACCGGAACTGTTGAAGAAGCCATCCAAGGAACAGTATGCGCAACTGGAATGCCAACTACTACATCCAGTAGCGGTATCATGAGAATGCCAAAAGCCACCACCAACGTCACCAAACTTTCATCCACAAGTGAATTGATGCTAAATTCGGATGGCCACATACACTACCGTCAACCCGAATCTGTGGCAGGGTCCACGACAATGTCCACTAATCTTTTGGTGCAATTATTAACGTTAGCGATAGTAACGATTTCTTTCAAACTCGCCGTGTGAAAGGCGTACATTCGAACACATCTCCAATCAATCACAAAATATGAGTGTAAATTCATTGTTATCTATGGTAGCTTTTAAGAATGTGATGGTATTCGCTAAACGCCCACATTCATAAGTTTAATATTGTGAAGTCCAGCTACGAATTAAGCAAGTATACGTGTTTTAATATTTATAAAATGTTTAATCACATTCATTATAGACATTTAGAAGTGAATTGTGAAATGCGAATTACGAACGGGTATTGCAAAATTGACTTTTGTTGAATGTTTAACATTGGCATAGGTACGTTTTTTCTACAAAAAATAAAAAATTCATCTACGTTGTAGTATCTGCATTTTTACAAATGGTATAGTACGAGAATAGCAAACAGAAAATAAAGTCACTCATCCTGCTTAATTTAAAAAATGTCATCGTGGGTAACGGATGTTTTTTTTTCTCAAAATTTTCGCGGATATAAGATATAAGATTAGAGATTATATAGCTGTTTTCTATTAGTTTACGAATTAAAAACATTGTAAGGTACAAATATTATATATATACGTAAAACTTAAATTACGACGACAAATTTATTACACAATATGAATTTAGGTTATAGAACTCGAAACAGGCGATTGTTCATTTTCACTTCTCAAGTATTTTTATTAGAAAAATATTATTTATTTTATGATTCATTTATTTCAAGTCGCATCAACTGCTGAGGTCATTAGCGACTAAACGTATGAGATACATGTCAGATTATTTACATTAATTAATTATATTTTACTGAAGATGTTGATTCTTTTTAAATATATGCACAAACGCTAAAACGACTTTATATTATTTAAGCATTCTTTAATTGTTGCTGGTAACTTGCGAGCTTCTCGAAGGTCTTGATGTGCTGTACCATCCCTAGTAGCAAAATCATTCACCGTTTAAAAATAAAAAACAACCCTTGTTACATGGTTAACTTCGAAGGAGAGGGAAAGTAGAGCCTTAGTCCAAATTTGCAAGAAAATCGGTGTTGCTTGAAATAATTTCAGTTTTTCCGTATTTCCTCTCTGGTGATTGGACTATTAAAAGTATTGTATCTATAAACCAATAATTGATAGATCACAAGGGTATATATGGTCATTTTCAATTTTAAACGTCGAAAATTGCGTAAAAATCAAATGAAAATCCGCAAAAACCCATTGCATATAACTAATTGGAGGTTATGAGTAAATTACGATAAGATTAGGTATTAATAAATGATACTTTTAATAATTACCTTTTCTTCCCACTTTCGATATTTGTGCGAGAAAATGCAAGATTATATCTTGCAGACGTCATCTTAAAGCCATTATTTTTATTTTTGAATAAATACACCATTAGTACATTCTGCAGCTATTTTCAGTGTCAAAAAACGCGATAAAACACTTTTTTACTAGTAGCATAATGCACTATTATAACCAAAACCGAATCAACGCCTGTTCTCAACAACTCCAATTTAACCTTACTCTCATTTGAAATCAAAGATGAAGCCATACTTTCTATCACTGAGAGAAATGTTTAACAGTTAATGTAATTGCTTCACAGTAAAGCTGACAGAATTTAGATTTTGATCTTAAGGTAAGATACTTTATCCTGAAGTTTCGGTAATCTGAGATTCATTTAAATTTGTTATGTTAATAGTTAATATAATAATTTTAAATATTAATGTAGGGATTATTACGTGACATGTAGTACATTTACGCGCTTACAGTTTCACCGAAACCGAGATAAACAAACAAACACACGCGAAGTCATTCGATTTTCTACGAATTTTTCGACGCATTGTTGACATTCGCCGTTCAAACGACAGAATTTAATGTAGGATTGATTAACCTAATAAACGATCATTGAATGTTAAAATATACGAGTTAATATATAATAACATTACAGGAAAGTCCTGATATTTTCATCTGAAATTTACCTGTCTCGTTTTTGACTTTACAGTTACTGTTATAACTTTACAGTTAATGTAAGAGCCTTGAAATTAGCTTACCTTAACTATTAGTAAATAATTTCTCTCAGTGTACTAAATCTTTTAGAGTTTTAAGGTATAGTTCTGCTGCGGTACTCTGTATAGTCCTTAAAGAGACTTTTTTTTAATTCTTTCTACAATAATTTCAAAATTATACCCAAAAAGTGCAACTGTATTATCACGATTTAAAACGCAGTCTACCCTTACTTGAGTTTTGTAAAGAATGGAATTTCACTCGGGCGACTCAAGTCCGTAATAGCCCGATAAATCTAGGAATTATGACGGAAAAGAATTCAAGAAGAAATTTTTTGACGTAGATAGGTTCCAAATATGTACTAGAATATAGAATCACGTTTTTAGACCAAAATATAATATGGCGTTATTCCCAAAATTTGGAATCTTTAATTTTTTCACATTTTCTCGATTTGCAGCCGTATTTTTCATTTCTCGCTAAAAATGGTAAGAAACAAATTTATGCCGAATTAAATTCGGTATCTTTTGTCAAAACAACTTCATTACACTTTAAAAAACAAATATTAAGCATTTCTAATTCTAGATTTGGTATGCAAATCCAGAATATGAATCCCATAAGTTGTTGATGACACTTCTTATTCCTTTCTTTACTTTTTTTAATCTTTCTCGATCAATCTTGAATCGTCTCGATCTTTCTTGATTATCCCCTGATCACTCTCTATATTTCTTGGTCTTTCTCGATTTTTCTGGTATATTTCTTAATCTTTATCGAATCGATATTTCTTTATTTTCTTTATCTTTCTTGTCATCATTCGGGATATTTCTTGATCTTTCTCTATTAATCTCGATATTTCTCTGAAAGAGTTCGTATATAAAAAGTGTATGAATTACCCTTACCGATAGCGAAATAAAAAAATGTTATTCAAACATTTTTAATTTACGTTTTTTAGCGTATATTCCCAGCTTATCGGCGAACTATTTTAGGATCCCCTTTAGTCCGAAGTTGGAAATCTGTTAATACACTTAATGCCGTGTTTTAATTATAATGCGAATTAAACAAAGAAAAAGAAACAAACAATATAGATTTGACAGCCAACAAAATTACCAACATTATTTTACATTGAACAATAATGTAATATTCTTGTAAGCATATAAGGATATATTCTTCAAGCGTATGTTTGTAAAGTTCTCAACGAGGACTTTTTAAATTATCTCGTTCTGAAAATGAATTATAACAATAATCAATGAATATACATATGGAGCAGGGACGTGTCTGAATATTTAAAATGCATTCTATTCTGGCTGAGTATTTGTAAGTGTATATTCCTGAATTTCAATGTATATGAGAAATGCAGCAATAACATCCATTTTTAAAGTAAAATGTACATCAATAATATAGAATAAACATATCTTGATAGTTCTGCCAATGTTCAGGTATATGCAATTAAAGAATCTGTACAGCATATTGACGAACATGTCAACGCGAACTTTTGAATTGTTTGGAACTTATAGTGATACTGTTCTGCAAATGTTCACCAATTACTACTGTCTGGGTGATAACATCCCTGACGAGGCAACATTAGAAGGTAATTTAAGCATGTTTGTCGGCAAATTTTAGTTTTAGAGATATTGCAAACATAATTGAGAAATTTCCTCTCACGATGACTATGTTATATCTTATAATGTGAATTGTATATACAGCAAACAAGATAATCAACGATGCATAACTTTCATTGATTGATGGCGAATTGCAAGAGATCCGTTTTTCACAATATGCCCTCTTGTCATGCTTCATAAAAACTGTTTCAGATAACAGATAGTCCCATTGGCAGTTTCATGTTTTGTTAACAACAACAACACCATGTAATATTTTGTGATATGTGTGATTACATATTGTTTAATTTTATTAATTTCCTTTTTAGCTGAAAGTTTTATTTAGTTTATTAAAAAATTACAATTACATTTTTGTAAATATTCATTATTTAGGGATTGTTTATAATGTATAAAGAAGAAACCTTAGTTAAATATTCCTTGTCGTACAAATTTTCGCCTGCGGCTTATTTTTCTTTACTATAATTATTTTTGTCTGTTCGCAGGTCGGTTCTCGAGTGGTCTAGTTCAGCAGTCGAAACAAGAACTGCTACAGACAATACAAGATACAGCAAGGCCTCACACAATCACTGCTAATTATTCTGACTCGATGATTTTTCATACTTTCTGAATTGCGTTTACATTAACATATTCAAAATTGCAGCAACGCCTGATCGACACAGTACATCACTTATTTTAGTATCTATAAATGTTGTTGGATTAAATTTTCCAAACACAATGTTATTACCACCACATGGGGCACATACTTTTTTCTATTATAATCGGGGTCACATTTATCTTGAAAAATCATTTTGAAGTAAACGTCAAATAACAAAACGATACAAAGTAACAAGCAGAACTCAAGAAATTAGTAATATATCGTATATATAAATTAGTATATATAGTAATTATGTAATATATCGAAAAGAAACTCAATTGTTCAGTGATCTTTATGTTACGAATGTCATGCGACGCATTCGGGATAAACAACCCCTGGAAAAAATGAAGCGTTACGCGAGCATAAAAATGTCTAAATTCACGGTTATGATACGATTAACACACTCCTTAGCTGTCTGGCAAAAAATCGAAGAGTCGTTAAGCGTACGTTAAGCGTTTTTTTTTGTCCATATTCACTCTTTGTTAACTCTTTTGGCACGCTTTTCTAACGCTTTTCACACTCCTCTGACACTCTTACAGTCACTCTTATGTAACGCCACAGTTTTACCAGGAAGAGCTTCAATGGTTTTTTTAGATGTGAAAATATTATGTGCAAATGTAAGTCTACGTCGGTTCGTATGCAGATTGTAGATCCTCGCTTTATCGAGAAACGAGTTTCCACAATATTGACGCAGCTACTAATTCCTAAATTTTGAATATTTGATACTCTAAATTTTACAAGTGTGGAATTTAGGAATAAAATGAATCGCAAGCCATTCATTTGAATGTAAGTGGTAAGGTGAAAATAAAAATGTCATTTTTGAAAACACAGATATGTCGATATTTTCAAAAAGGGATAAGGTAGGATTTTCATTCTTTGATATTTCTATGCTACAAGTGACATAGAAACATCTCGTCCATCCCGATTTTGGATCCATTTTCATTGCCTTTTTTTCATCTTCAAGAGACCCGTGAGTAGTACCCCTGGCCGCATAATACTAACAAACTCTAAAGATCATGCCATAAGCTTAGATATTTTTACAAGAATGTTGTTAAAATATCAGTCAAGTTTAATACTCCTCATTTGGTTTTAAATGTATAATTCAATATGAGAAAAGGCTTTACTAAGGGAATAGAATTCAATATGACAAAATGAAGACGAAAAATTAAACGTATCACTTGGCAAAGCCTCGTATTAGGTGCAAGCAAAATAATTGTTAGGATACCTGAGAGTATCCCAGTAAATTGTTTCTCCTTCCAAACAAATTATTTAGTTAATTCGGCGGGACGTATTGAAATTTCAAATTCCAGAAATTTCAGACAATGGGTCGTATTATATACTGCGTTCATTCTTATACGAAAATCGCATATAAAACATAAAAAAATTTGTTACTCACTATTCAAAAAAGGACATTTTCTAAAATACTTGAGACTAGAAAGAAAACTCTTAATCACGATGAAAGAAATGTAAGTGTTCTAGTTAATAAACTGTCTCTACTTGTATAAACTACATTATATACATGCTCTGAATAAGATTTGTATATACTCATGTACTATGCGATAATGAAGAATGTATCACTTACATGACATTACTATAAACTCTGAAAAAAAACAGACCAATCCAAATATTTAAATGACTTATTTTTCGGCATAGTTAAAAAATTCGAATATTTAGTTAAATTTACTAAACATTATGTTAGATCTATTAAATATTTGATTGAGGTATTCTTTTAGCCCTTATAACTGAAACGCTTGAACATGTGGTTAAATTTACTAAATATTTTGTTAGTTCTAGTAAAAATATTTTATTGGCATAGTTTTTTACTCCGTGAAGTTAAAATAGTCAACTTGTAATATTTATAAAATGCCCAATGGTAAATCTTACATTTCCTCAATGGAATTTATTGTATGACCAATAAAAGAAAATAAAAATTGTAAAGTTTATAGATTTTGTATATTTTTTACATGACCCGAGGATATTGAGTTACTAACTAAATCAATTACGCATACGATAATCTAGAGATATATAAACCATTTTTTACAGATTCTACTTTTATTGGAATACCTTACATAATAATATAAAGCAAAATCAGATTTTGTTACTCAAATAATAATATTTTCTCTTAAGATGGACTTCAATTATACCAGTAATGTATGTCTCATTATATTTTTCAAATAAATTACTTATAACGATTGTAATATTAACGATGTTCGATCTAACATCAGAATTAAAAAGCCATAGATAGATTTTTTTACTTTAGCCATCAGAAACAATAATTTTAATTAATAAATTTTAAAGAATGAATTAAAAAATTAATTCCTTGTTTTAAGGATTCTATTTTGAACGTTATTCATATAACAATGGCACTTCTTATCATTTTATGTAAATTCCATTCCATTTCTCGTGCGATTTCTCATATAAAATTTGGATTTCTACAGTTTTGTAAAAATGTCATTGCATTTCTGATATGATTTCTCATACGATAATTGTGCTTCGTATAATTTTCTGCAAATGTCATTGGATTTTTCATAATTTTCATATGAGATTTGGACTTGTTATAATTTTATTCAAATGTCATGCCATTTCGCACAAGATAGAAGTTTGGGGTTACAATTTTCGACAAATTTCGTTCTTTTTCTAATACGATTTTTCACATGAGATTTGGACTGGTTTTGTCCACCGATGAGTGGGTACACAATTTGAGAGGTATAGTTTCAAGATTTAAATTAGCAGCAAAATTCTGAACACAAACTGGTATGATAATGATCGATTTTTGCTGTCACTGATTACGAATTTAGTACGTATAAATTCACAATTTAATTTCAGGGCTGGTGACTTTATTGTATATATTAAAGCTCTTACAAGCTTGTAACATAATAATTGTTTTTAAAATTATCTCCAGATTTACCAGAATTAAAGATGCTGATATATTTATGTAAAACCATCAGAATAATTTTCTTGATAATTGTATTAAGTCTATAGATAAATCTTTTAAATGTACAGTTAATTTCTGCAAGAATTATATATTCTTTTTCTGTTGTAATATTTTGTAAAATCAACTAATAAAAATTCGAACTCTTTTAAGCAAATGGTTCTTCTAGTGTTCATTCTGTTATGGTCTCATTCGACATTGGAAACATCTTTATATGTCAGAAAAAATTAGGTGAAAAACGTTATTTATTTCCGAAAAATGAAGAGTAGGTATTACTTTGATGGGAATAGCAATAAATTACAAGGACAATCAAGAACTATAATTGTATTGAGCCAGTTGTGAAGAAAATATAATTTTCCATAAAAAAATATGCAAGAACTTTTACGACTTTAGTTTAATACAGAATTAAGAACCGGCACACCAGCATTCGTTAAGGATTTTCCCTATTACATCATTTAAAATAAATTATTCAATAACAGTAATAAAGTATGAAGAACAATAAATTTGTGACATTTTAGAAGAAAAAATGCGAATAATATGTTTTTCTTTATCTCATACAAGCAATCTTAACAGACTATAAAATATTAAAAAAATGGTTCTTTGCTGATGTTTAAGATCATCATACATATCTTTAAAATAAACTGTGATTTTATTTCTTTTGTAAATGGGTGTTTTTCCAAGCAGTTTTTATTTGATGATTTAGATCATAGTTTATGTCGATTATCGTGTGAAATGATCTTCCATATCGATTTAAACCATGACCAAGACCAATGTGATATAGTCAATGATAGGATATTGGCTGAGTGCAGTACTATAAAACTAAGAGTGAAACGTGCAATGGCTAAGTGTATGACCAACGATTTGCATTTTCATGCATTATAAAAATTGCATGAAATGTAATGTGAGGTAAATGACCACTAATACATTACATATAATGAGTTAGTAACTGAAATGTGTCTTAATGTCCAGGAACATATATATGTCTTGAAGCAATTTAGTTTTATGTTTCATGCATAAGCAAATAAAATTTACTGTACTTGTTCATTAAATTTCAGTATCATATAAGAATGTACATACTACTGATGACAAAGGTAACTGATGAACGAAGTACTCATGTTATCGATTTTTCACGTTGAATATGATTGTTTGCTGCATTTCTGAAAATGTAAATGTGCTTTGATAACCCATCATTTGCGATGTTTCAAAGATCGTATCCGTCGAATGCCGCTGAGAAAATTGCGAAAAAACGACTTTTAACCTCACTTTTTAAAATAAATACATAAAAAATACCGAATTTTCATGATATTTTTTGTATACATTCATATTTTTTGTAGGAAAGGATATTTTTTTCTTTACAAAATGAATCGGGAAAGTAATCCCGATATTCAAGGAATAAGATCATGCCCCGAAACTATTTCTTTTTTCAAGATGGCGGTTTAAAAAATGGTGGCTTAAAGGATGGTTCTTTTTATGGATTTATAAATTCCAGGTTTTAAAAGTTTTCATACGCATTCTGGAAGATAAAACATCATATGCACTTTCGAGGTCGCAGATCACGATTCTGTCGTCAGAATTACAAAATACAACATGGCGGACCCAATATGGCGGACATATTCCGCTGCATTCGTTGTTTCTTATACATCTTGCTCAGGAGTTTTATTTATGCGATTTTTGAGGTCGCTGATCATGATTCTATTATCAGAATTCCAAAATTCAAGATGGCGAATCCAATATGCTAGTCATTTCCAGACACATTCGTTGTTTCTTATGCAGTCGGTTATGGGCTAAGTTTATTGAGGTTTTTGATGGCGCTGATCATGAACCTGGGGTTCGACTTGGTGAATACAACATAGCAGACCTAATATAGCGACTGTCAAATCTAAATTAATTGATTTTTACCCATCCACATGGATCCTACTTTTTTGCATTTATTTTATAGGAATTTGATCGTTACTGGATCTTCGCTGTGTGCCTATAAACGCTGACAGATTTTCACCAACTGAAGGCAGACAATATTCAGAATCTTTTTTTGCATTTTTGTGTTTTTTGACTTGAACTTTTATTGGGGTATTTTTTGCCCTTATTTTATTTATTTATCTGTTATATATCCAACAATTAAATGATTTCATGGAAAAGTTTGAAATAAATATCACAATAATATCATTGACATTGTTGACCCAATTTTCGACTTCAAATACAGCAACTTTTCAGGCGAAAAATTTTTTATTTGTTTTTTATTTCATATAATTTTAATGTTATCGCACATTTTATTCAGATAGAAATATCGGCTATATTTAGCCCGCCATTTTGTATTTTATAATCATTATATCATAATCGTATTTCTAAAAACGCGTAAGAAAACTATGAAAACTTGGAATATATAAATCTACAAAAAGAACATTTCTTTAAGCTGCCATTTTGAATCTGTCATCTAGAAAAAAAAAATTGTGTAGCATGATCTTAGTCCTTAGATATCACTTTTCCAATTGATTTTTGTATAGAAACAAAAATCCTTTCCCACAAAAGAATATGAGGTAATGTATTTTTTATTAAGAAAGTGCGGTTACAGTACCGACCACAAGTTCGTGAACGCTCTGAATTTTCAAACTTGTCAAATACTGCGTTGTATTTGGAAACCCTTTGACGATATTTAAAAAACTCAAAGAATATCTCTTAAAGTACATGGATAAGGCTTTCAATTGGTGTTTTCACTTTTACTTTAGACATTACTTAGCTGCCAAGTTTTCAAAAATGTTGAATTTTGAAGTTTGTAACAAAATTTTATAGCAATTGCCAATATTTCTTGAATACTACAGTTCAAAACCTTTAAAATGGATTTTGTAAAAAGTCGCTACGATTTTACATTTCACAGTTATGATTTTTTGAAAATTTTAAATTTTACTTGTTGAGTCAAAATTCTTCGAAAAAAGGGCAAAAGTTCGTGAATATGGAATTTATTCATGTTTCGGGAATCTCAAAGCTACGTAGAATCGTAGAATCTCAATATAATACAAAATACTAAAATTTATCAAAATAATACACTTTTTCAATGTTTATTGCAAGTCAAAACCAGAATATAACAAAATGAAATCATCGAAATAACTGAAATGAACAAAATTCCTTTATTTTCCTTCAATTCTAAATAATTTCGGCATAATTTTGTTCATTTCAGATATTTCGATGATTTAATTTTGATGATCAATTGATGGTCGTATAATGAGGTCCGAATGAAATATATTTACCGATTCGATTCCTGAGTTTCGTCTCAAGGGGAAATTTGTCTCATGGCAAAATTTTCAGACAATCAAAACATATTTTCTTTTACTTTTCTGGCACATTATGTGGAATCATGTACAACTTTCAATTTTGAACCCGTTTTTCTAAAAACCGTTTTTTATTATTCAAACCTACTTTCAGAGTGGTAATACGAATCCAAAATAGAATTTTTTAGTGTTTCTTGAATGCCCTGGTTAGAAAAAAATTTAAATGTCATGTTTTGTTTTCAGCAAAAATAACCATTAGTAAATCGGCGTTTTTCTGTAATATCAATTTTTCCAGGTTTCATTCCTCACTTAAAAATCATTAAGTATATGATTATTCTGTATATCAATACGCCCATCCACTCTTGAGATGTCGCGTGAACAAAAAGAAACGCTTACTGACATACGGACAATACTTAATTTTTTCTAAATTACACTGAGAAAATTGTATTTTATCAGTTACTATCCCTTGGCTTTTAAAGCAGTGTATTATAGCCCTTAAAAGAAATATTATAACTAGTAAAATCCTCCGTCTTTCAGCATTTGTTTTTGACAGGTTATACGAAACTGTATTAAACTCTCCTATTAAGAAGGCATTTTTAATATTTTAATTTGCTAGATAAATTTCCATAAACAAAAATTGCTTTTAGATAAAGAGAAAAGGCTAAAATTAAATGACATATTGGTTAGAATAATCTAAAATCTTCGTCTTTTAACCGGTAGTAGAAATGTGGCAATCCCTATGCGTAAAATACTATCTTTTACGGGGCATAAGAATTCTAATATGGGTAAAAAATACGTTTCTCTGAGTACTTACCCAGTTTCTTTAAAAACAATAATATAGAAAGAACAGTAACATCATTATACGTCAATAGTTTTTTATAAATTCTATATTCCGCCAATTTTGGGACCGATATAAACAAAAATTTTAATATTACTAACAAAATTGGGACACATTCGAATAACATTTTGAAATAGTTATTTTTGCATCAAGGGCGTAAAATGGAGTTATACGCCTCGACAATACAACCCGAGGGACGAAAAAGCATTGGCCAAGGGTGAAAATTCTACGCCTGAGATTCAAACATTGTTTTAGTCATTATACGCCTACTGCATCTAAAATTTTGCTAAGGTGGTTGGACCTCAAAATATCAGATGTTGGGGAAAAATATTTAATAACGTTTCCAAGAATGTCATTTTCACTAATAATATTGATGAAGAGAAAAAGCATTGTTCTTCTTGAAAAAAATTGAAACCTAGAAAAATAATTTGTTAAGCAACTTTCGCTGTTTATCTATATTTTGTCCAACTCCGCGGTTAAGAATTTTTTAAAAATTGATGGATTTCAACGAACGGCGGCTTATTTTTTCCAAAAAAAGAATCTCTTTAACGTTATCGCATAATTTTTTTACGATTCTTTGTCTGATCACCAAAATTAACCAGAATTCGTAAAAAGTAACAGTTTTTTTAAATAAATAGAGATATTTTATCGTTGGCTTCGGAAATTTCAAAATACCGTAGGGTAAAGTTGTACAGAAGCTTTTGCTCGAAAAACTGAGTCATTATTAGTTAAAATCCTTTCTGTTTTAAATAATTTTTAACAGCGGAGAAGAAGAAATTTGAATTAATAACAAAAGTGGCTTAACAAAATATTTTTCACATTTCAATTTTTTTTCGAGAATAATAATGCTTTCGCTTTTCAACAATATAATTAATAATGAAAATTAAATTCTTAGAAGCTTTTTTTAAATATTTTTCATCAACATACATTATCCCGGGGTCCAACTACCTTAAACTATATTTTAACTTTTGAGTTAGTTGAAAACAATAAAATAAGATTTGAAATCCCCGGCAACAATATCATAATGTTGCCTTTATATAGTAAAGCTTAGTACACTCGAACAGAGTTTCATTTCGTTCCTGCATGATGCATTTCACATTAATCTGAACATAACAAAAAATCTTCTTTTCTGTACGCACTTTGAGCAATTTTAAGCCTGAATAAGTGTTTATTTAATGGCGGGCATAGAGGGCGTTTGCGCCACAACAATTCAGCTGCACGCTTATTTCTTTGAAATGGCAATTTACGCATTTGTAGCAGTTAAAAGAATTATATCCCGCTCGTGTTATAGTCGGCGATTAATAGCGTGATCATTGCCGACTAAATATAAACGACATTTACGCGGCAAATCAGGGGGCAAATAATGGTATTCTGATGCTGACCGCAGTCGTGATCATGTTGCAGTGCTACTAGTGTCATTATTGTGACTTATCTCGTCGTAAGCTGGCAAATTGAGATACACCTATCGCTAAAATTTTCACTAGTCATCGTCGAATGATAGGCGGGTATCAGCGATGTGGGTTTGGTTACACACCAACTTTATATGAGGCGCCAATTATTATTATTGCATTCATTAGCCGACCGAGCTATCTTCTTCAATGAGGTTGTGATCTTGTGAGAAAAGGTGCGGTTAGACGTCTCGTAATATTTTGTAAGTAAATCACAGTTGACTGGGTACATAAATAGCCAAATATTATCTCAAAATCTATTGTTTACCAACATTATTTAGATTATGTTCAAATTCATACGTGAGAGTTTCACTTAAACGGTAGTTAATATTGAAGCTCGTATCGTTTTAATTCTAATCATTCAATGTTAGGTAGTATTTTTAATTTTTAATATTTTGGAATTTGATATAGAATTTATAACCTTATGCGTACCAAAATATCTCTTTGTTTTAATATTATTTCTTTAATGGATTTAATGTTATTGATACTTCATTTTAATACAAATTAGTTGAGATTTGTTTATCGATTATATTTTTACTTTGGTTCTGCGGAGAAGCTCGAAAGAATGATATCACAAATCTCATTAGAAGTTAGATCGTATAATGTAATCGTTTTGCTGCAAGTGTCATTAGTATTCACAAGTCTAAGAATGTATAGATATGAAAAAAAGTGTGACTAGTGCACATGTACAAACAATCTCGTAAACTAGGAATAATAAACATCTAAATTATATGTATGCAGTTCTGTCTTAACGAGAATAATTTAATATCGGCTGCATTAAATTATTGAAGTGAGAATTTACCTATTGCAAATCAATCTTTCATATATTAACGTTTCCTTAATGTAATAAAATTTCCTTTTAAGAGAATTTGTATTCTTATTGAACTGATTTTATGTTCCATTTCTACTACAATGATTATCGCAATATCCAATCTGTTTAGGTACTAAAGGTCACGCCGCTTACTTTTACGTCTCGTTGATTATAGAGTAGAGAATTAATTAACACTTGTATCAATTTGTCGTATATAATTGTATCTGTTGTTATCTGTTAGAATTTAAATTATTATTTAAGAAATTTAAAGCCGTTCAAACTTTTTCACATTTTTCGTGCACTTCTAATTTACATGAAGATTAAAGTTGTTTTCTAACTATCATACATTGAATTGATGCGCAAGAAATGAAAATTAATGCATTTAGGTTGAAAATTTGTAAAAATATTTTTTTTACTTTTAATATGAACAGATTAATAGGCAATACCGAATACATTTAAGTGACTGGTAAATAATGTCTTTACATTTTTCAGACAATAAAAACTTTTGTGCAACAATTTTAACAGGAAAAACATTTTTTTTTACAAAATTGTGGGTACAGTTTTACAATAACTAGAAAATGGTGTTTTAATGAAACAACAATTCTAGAATACGCACGGAACGACTTAAAAAATGATTAATCAGTTGCAACATGACGATTTGACAAACAAAATTGTTACAAAAGTACTATTTTTGTATTGTTTTAGCAAATTTTTATCAGTTTGTAGTAACATTTAAATCCTCACTTTACAGTGATTTAATCATGTATTCAGCATATATAGTCTTGCTTGAATGTCATTAGAAAATAGAACAATTTTTAGACTTTCGAAGTTGTTATACCAACTCCAAATGTGTTTCTTAATTAGTCACAAAATCGCCTTAATGTATAAGAAGGAGGATGACTTGTTCAATGTTTATTGCCAACAACAAAGGAGAAATGATTCTTTTTATAGATAAATTCAACAATTTATTTAAAAGATATATTTTTAAGTATTAAATTGTGAAGAAAATCAATTTTGTAAATAAATCATCAATTGATTGCTGGCACAAAATGTCTGAAGTGGGCCACTAATTTTCCGATGGCGAGATTTTTTAATGTTTTATCAATGATTCGATAGTATTTTCCAATCTAAATATGACCCTAAAAGCGTTTTGCAAAATTTGCATTTTTACAAGAGTTATTGTTTAAACAATTTTTAACCATCAAATTAGTAATAAATTTTTTTTACCGTTCTAATCCATCGATTTTGATAAAATTTGGTATGAGTTTTACAGACTAATCAAGCTTATGAGTAAAAAATATTTGCACGGTAAAGTACCAAATTTGTTAAAAATAGCAACAATTATTCTGAGCAAATCAAAATAAAATAAACTTCTATGCCAAATTTCGTATTTTTTCTGAACAATTAAGATTTCCCATTTTATTAGGAATAATTAAAAAAAATCAGTATATGGTCAAAAGTTATGCTATATAAAGCTATTTTGCAAATTTATTGAAATTATCGATATAATATCAATATTACATTGTGCAGTTCGTGTCTTTTTTATCGTTTTATCATAGTGAAGGTTACATTTCCTAATAAACAATTTGTTTCTAGCGATAGAATACGAATAACTACGTGATATGTTTAGTGATTTACAAATAATATATTTAACATAAGATAATAATAAAAACAATAAAATCACGCAATGAAATATAAAACAAATTGCTTTACAAAAGCAATTTATTTGTAATGCAATAATTTAGTAAAAACTTCTATAAAACAATATTTTTCTAATAAATGTTATTTGTGTTTGCTCATTATGAGGTCTAAAACTTGTATTTATTAATGTCAAATATAAATTAAGCATACAACATTTTTAAATAAATAATTTTCACGTGTTATGGAATTTTTATGGAGGAACATTTTAACTACAATTTTTTCATTGTAATAATTAATAATGTAAATAATTTAATTGAAAAAATATTATCGTCGGAAAATAACGTCGGCCGTTCAGAGAGAAAAATATTGGTTAATGGAACCATAGAATAAATGGTAGAAATGGTTGTAACATTCAATAACAGTAGAATTAACAACGTTCAAAATTGTCGTTAATAGTACTATTTTTATTATAAAATTTTCGTGAAGAGATTATATTTTCGTTTAATCAATTGCACCTATGTTTCTACTCAAAAATATTTAATATAACAGTTAAGGTTATGTACTGTACTGCACATTTAACGATCGGGAAATAGTAAACGGAATGTCATGGTCTTGTTTACTACCTAAAAAATTAATGGAACTATTTTTTGTAATACTGTGTTTTAACTATTTATTCTGAGAGCATTTTTATTAAAATTCAAGTAATATCATTTTTTGTTATCTAATTGTAAGTTAATTGAGAGACCGCAAAATATCTGAGCAAATTTTTGAGAATTAAGTTTGATTTAATCATTGCAAGTCCTAATTCATAATTTATCTTTTTTCGATTAACGATAGACATTCCTCGATTGAAATTGATACCAACAACATCATGATATCAAAAGATGATTCGAAAAAAAATATTTTTAACCCAATTTTCGATCATATCTTTTGAGATGTAGATACTAGTTCGCAGGGATTAAACCTGATTGCATGCTGAAACGAAATACTTCTATTTATATCTGATCTAAATCTAATCAGTGTGTTAATTACTCAAGTATCACTTTTACTAAATATATTTACATCTAATAATTCCAAAAACATTTACAAGTAACAAACTCGTTTATTAATTAATCTGAACGAACTTATTACAGACTGAACTTAGATTCTCATATTTTATTTCATATTCCGCTTAATGCCGCGAATTTTCAAAAGCCTCTACAAACTACAAAAAAACTTTTCCTCTAAATAAATATGTGCATGAATGAAAGTAAAATGACAGGACCGCTGTTTATTAACATGATCTGAAGTTAATATATTTAAGTACGAGTTAGTAATTGTATGTAGGGTCAGAACCGTTGGAAGAAATATGTCTAAAATCTTTCTAAACTTGTTAATCATTATTTTTGGAGTAGCGAATTCAGAAACTAATTCCGAAACAGAATAACATACGTAAAATAGGGGACTAATTTTCATATGAGTTACAGTTTATTGATTCAGTGACGAATTTTCAAAGTTTAAATTATGTGGAAATGTTTCAGGTATCTTTCTTGATACTTGGAAAACAGAAAGACCAGTAAATAGCAACTGACGAAAAATGTCTGATAAAAATGATTTATTTGAGTCCATTTAAAAAAAATGGCATTTTTTTCGAACTGTTAGACATTCATTCAAAAGAGGGACTTCAAAACTAGTAAAAAATTAATAATTATTTAATGAATCTCTATATATTAGTATTATAAACATCAAATCAGCAATCTCGTGTAAAAAAATATTTACGTGGTTCTGAATGTTATGAGAACTTTAGAAGAATTCAAAAAATAAAAGGTTTTCTTCCGTGTGATTTACATGTGAATTCTGAATATTTTATTTGCAAATACCTGGAAATAAACTTAGCTGAGCGACATTGCGGAATTGCAGTATTAAATCCTATTCAGGATGTTATAAGAAGTTGCACGTGAGGACCTGCTATGCAAGTTTCCCAATAGACACCGTAGAACGTAATTCTTTAAATCGCTAAACCTCTCGGCTATTTCCGACGGATATGTCAGCTAGTTTTTCATTGTGTTGTATATTCATGATTTTGTAAATAAAATTTATTTGGTTTTATCAATAGTCAAATTCGGCTTAATCATGCAATTGCAAATTCATTTTATGTCAGATTACGTTCCTAAGTTATATTTAATTCTTAAATCGTAATGCAGATCATTTTCAAACAATGGGTAAGTTTCGATTCAAAACTACTTTCATCTGAATCTGCTTAAATAATTCACCTGTTCTCCCCTCTTTTCTGATAATATTTGAAATACTTTTCAAAATCTAGTACATGAGCAAAGCCACGAATCCGGTCGATTTAATTACTCCCACATCTTACCGTTTCAGAGCATTCTATTAATTATTTCCACATTTCGACTAGTTTACAATATTTGTATACAACAGTGGAACTAAAAAATCAAATTAATTTTAACGCACCTGTCATATGGACTGAAACAGTGTTATTTAATTAAGAAAATTAAGATTTCAGGGTCAGGTTAGGTACAAATTTTAATTCCGGGTGGTATAACTTTTGTGCTATAGAACGATATAATTCCATTAAATCAGGAAATACAGTTGTATCAATGTGGCATGTATAAAAGGCTAAAAAATATATCAGCTTTTAATTAAAAAGAAATGGCTGTTGTTAACAGTAGCGGTATTAATTATTTTTGAACATTAAAAATTTCAGATATCGTATATAATATCTTCGACGGCGACCACTTAAATGTAACTTTTTAAAACGGTATTTGTACTTTTTGCCCATATAATGACTGTAAAATTAAATATAATAGATACTGGGTTTTAATCGTTTATCCTATAATGTACATTGAAGCAAACAGCAAAATAATCGATTAAAAACACACTAAGAAATATTCAGAGGAGTTTGTTATAAAATGTATTCGAATTTATTTGACGAGAATCAGAATTGTTGAGCTATAGCTAATATACATACAGGTCAAATATAAGTGGCTAATTCTGAACTTGCGTGGAGCAATGATTGATTTCTTTGCGCTAATACCGTGTAACAAAGTTATGACCTTTGATTCCTTGAAAAATATATCAAATTAGTTTCTACATGAAAATACATATGTAGTTTACAATTCTTACCATACAAAGATTAAGTAAGGCATGTGTGTGTGATATTTTAAACATATGTATGATACCATGGAACTTTTCAAAATTGGCTTTAAAATATTTTTTTTATGGCACCTTAATCGGCCTTATACCATTACATTTCTAGGAATATAAAAAAGTTGAGGTCGCTCATGTTTTAACTGAGTTATTTTTATAAACACAAAAAAATGTATTTTTAATTAATATAGCGTTTAGAATGTTCCATGGCCAATGAAAATATACCTAGTGAAGTATTTTTTTTTTCTAAATCAAGTACACGATAATAAAAATGTTTGCGAACAAAAATTATACATTCACTGTAGAAAGTTATTTAGAGAAAATTGTGTAAAGCGGAAGTTTAACCATGTATATTAAACTACATGATTTGACCACTTGACCACTTAATGGTCAAACCCCAACAAAAATTCAATAGTATACTTGCTTAGCAATCTCTTTTGCAAATATTCATAAAAAAAATTATTATTTCAGAATCTGCAAAACGAAAAGCATGAGCACTTTGCAAAATTCCACGTCTATTTTTAAAAGTCCATCAGGTCGTGATGGGATATTAAAAAATGGATACAGTTTCTTAGAAGGCAGAAGAAAAGATGATGGCGCAGAAGGACTCTGGAGAATCGGAAACAAATTGTATGACCTTCAATCCTTTATTCGAAGTCATCCCGGAGGGGCAGAATGGCTGGAAATAACAAGAGGAACTGACATTACTGAAGCATTCGAAGTTAGTAATTTTAACAATTAAGGGAGAATATTAGTAACAAGTTAACAAAGATAAGATATTTGAGTTTTTCAATGGACTGCTTTTTAAAAGTCGGTCTTGGACTGAGTAAGTGGAGGAGTTGTGTAGTAGGCATAAAATTTACCATGTGATGTTTATTAACGATAAACGCATCCAGTCTTTTACTATAGACATCAGAAAGAGTTTATTCATTATGTAGTTATTCAATTTGAAACATGAGGCAACCGGGTGAAATCGTTGAGACCCTTGGAATTTTTTAGTGCAGGTTCAATAGTTGTCAAATGAACAAACCGACACGCCAAAAAAAACGTCAATATAGAAAAACAGGCACGAAGTTTGAGTTCTTAAAATAGAAGAAATAACTTAATATTTATACAGTTCACAAATTATTGCCTATTTTTTACATTATTTATTCTTATTGAACATTTGTTATCGTTAAATAATTAATTATTTATCAAATTGTTTCACCCATCATGTACATTGCAACAAAATAACCTCGAAACAGAGATTAAGACTATATTAAGAAAAAAGGCATCATGTGCTTTCAGCAAAATATTGTTGCTAGAAAAAATGTATAAGTAATTAAGAGAGCGTGATAAACATGTAACTTTGAACTCGACACATGTTTATGTACCACATCATAATTATGACTAAACTCTATAATTTTGTATAGAAAAATAGCGTATAAATCAAATATTTACTTTCTTAATCGCTTGAAATTAAAATTTGTCAAAAATCAGATTCTTGGAATGATGGTTCTTTTACTACATTAAAATAACATTATAAAATATCATCAAAAATAGCATCAAAAGAATGGAACTATACACAGTAAGATGTGTGTATAATATTTTTTCATTCTCGTAAATAGAAAATTGTAGGTCTATTTTAAAGTTCTTGGGTACTCAAATAACCTTTTAACTAATTTGCAACGTGACGTATAAGTCAGTTCAAAAAGTCTTACCATATACAAATGTAGAATTGCGTACGTAATTTTTTGTTACAAAATTTTCGGATTGCTTTACATCTTTTTCGTCGTTTCAGTGGTCATTTTGTCAAATACGTGATAAAGTTAAAAAATATTCAATAGGCTTATTTGTCATGTACGTTTGGTTAATCAAATCTATGTTTAATTTAAGTATTTGAATCATATATTTTTCATTACATGGAAAGGATTAGAAAGTTTTTACTTGAAGGTTATATCGCTATATTGCATCCTTCATTTTTAATTTTTAATAATTGACACTGGTTTCGTTATCAACAATCCCAAAAATACAAAGTTTCGTGAAAATCAAAACTAAATAATTATTTTCTTCGCCATGTTGGATTCGCCATTTTAAATGTTTAAAAACCGTTTTTCCTACATTTTTTATCGTGTAGCTTTCTCGGAATTAAATTTATTTCAAATAATTTTTTGAGACTTTATTTGTTATAAAAGTGTGCCTTTATTATTCTAGAAAATATCATGAGCCACAATTTTCGCGTTAAAAAGTATAAATTACTGATAGAACATGGCGAGAAAGTAAAAAGAATAAGCTGACACTCAGCAGTTTTATTGCGCCTCAAAGGGTTAATACAATAAAAATAATAAATTCCTACTCATACAAATTTAATTTGACAAAGAATTATACAAAAATTTTATTATTTTTAGTAAATGATAATTTAAATATGTAAGAGAAACATATTACTCTGCAGTATCGAGAGTTAAAAGGGTCTATACGGAATATTTTTTGTTTATCTGAACAAAGTATTCAGGTGTTTCGAAACAGTGAAAGAAATCTACTTAAAGTATACTACCAATGATTCTTATAATTTATCATTTATATCATTTTAGAGTCTATAGCAAGGCAGAGGAAAGTTTGTATTACGCAATCTTTTGCCCAGAAATCATTCAAATTTTCCGATCCAATGATTCATTAGTAATTGCCGATAGAAGTTGTCTTCATTGCTATGGCATTAAATAAATCAATTTTCAATGCAAATATGCCATAAGTTATCGTATAATTGTGATCTCGTTTTACCTTATTTTGTTTTCATTTCAAACACGAGAGTAATGTACCTTTCCATATTCTTTAGATTTTATGCATACAATTTTACCTTTCGTTAATACTTTAAAGAGTACTTTAATTCAAGCCTTTTTTTGTGACTATTCAAAAACATTTTGTTGAATATACTTAAGTGATTAAGTGTTACCAGTATTAGTAGTTACATCATAACGCATGTTGTACCTTTATGACACATTCAATTTAAGAGGTTGATTGAAAATAATACAGAATTTGTAAAAAATTCATTTGTGATCAAGCGTTATTTTGTGATCACTTAATACCGAGTTGCGTCAGTGGCATCGCATAATTTCAAGCAATTCAGTTTTTGTATCCTCGCGAGCGCAAACCGTTGAGGGAAGATCTAAATTCCTAACTCTTTCAAATCTTAAAGATTTTTAGGATCACAAAGATTTACGATTTATACAAATATGCTTTTTACTTGAATCCACAATATGTTCCGTAGGTGCATCACATTTCGAAAAATGCGGAAAAATTATTACCGAAGTTTTTTGTACGAGAAGCTAAACAACCAAGATGTCTTCCCTTCACCTTCGAACCTGATGGATTTTATCGCAAATTTAAGGAGCGTGCTTATCTTGCTTTAAAGGATGTTAATTTTCACAGTCCTTGTCCAAAATCGAAGGCGATAGCAGATCTAATATGTGTAACGCTGATTGTGTCGGCAATCTTGGCCACAGCATGGAAATCGTGGATTGCTGTTGTTGTCAGTGGTAAGCTTATTTTTACTGTTCAAAATATGATAAATAATAATACGTAAAAAAAATTGATGTATGTGTACCGTTCAAAAAAAGAATAGTGGAAACATGACTCTATTATAGAAGACACTGTAAAAAATCAGATGCTTGTTTTTTTAAACTATGTAGTTTATTTATTAAATCCATCATAACAAAACTGCTTGTACTCTCTAATTCTGAATTAGTGAAAAGTGGGTTACTATTTAAAATTAATAATATTGGTTAATTTCTACTATAATTGAATGAGTAACATAATTTGATTAACCCATTTATTTAGTTAAAACATTGACTAATAATAAGTAAATTTTATTGCTAATTTCAAAAAGTAACCCACTTTTCACTAATTCAAATTTAGAGAGTAAACATGTTGTGCACATCAATAACCATGTTATTTTTCTGACATACGGGTATACGATTTGAAAAAGTAAACGTCTTTAATCTACTGTCAATTTTTCATTGGTTATTCAACAAACAATAATGCTCTCTAAACTTGAATTAATCAAAAAAGATTTATCTACAGCGGAAAGTGGGTTACCATCAACTACTAAGTTTTTTACTGACGAATAGTACGGAAATACCGATTCACTAGTAAAATTAAACCGATCTACAAGTAGATACTGACTTTTTTGGTTTAGTAGTTTATAGAATTAGTAATAAATTAGTAGGTTTTAACTTTTTATTAGCAAAAATAATTACTAATGGTATTGGTGACTCACATTTCAATTTCTTATTGTTAGTTTTTAACTAATTCAGATTTAGAGAGTAAGAAAACAATCGATGTTTAGATTATATATTTCAAAGTAACTCGAAATTATTGAAAATTTACAATTCCACAGCACTCGTACTTGATTTTAGATTGGATGATATAAAATTTAGTAAAACATGAGAGTCATGAGAATGTTTTAAAAACGATAACACTGTTTTGAATATATTTGAATCATGACAAAATCTCATAATAGAATAGATAAATAAAATTTGATAACTAGATGCCATCTACAATTAAGTAACTTTTGCAACGTTTGAAATAATCGGCTCTGGTAGTATATTGCAATGTTTTAGTAATCACATATGCACATGTTGTTCCAATAGCAAACTTATTTATCAGGTCTACATCGGTTAACTATTAGCATGTCATTTAATTGTGCGGCATGCAAGCTAGAATTGTTTGTCAATGCAAATGTATGATTTGTATTTCATAATAACAAAAATTTGCATAAGCATAATAAAATAATTATAAGTTTAGTCGACTTTAATAACAAATCAATGAAGATGTTACATTTCTTTTTCTGCAGATTCTATGATTAATAATGAATTAATTCATACTATTTGTAATTGTGACTTGCATATACATATATTAACTTTATTGATCGTAGATATGTACGTTATATTTGCATTACTTAAACTTATTGGAAGATGATGTTTTGACAAAGGGTCATCTTCATTGTTTAACGCTTTGAGTCAAACTATTCAACCAACAGGTAAATAATTAAAAACCGAACCTTATTGCTCAAAATTGCAAACTAGATTCATCATATTGAAAACATTTTGACATTTGAATTCGCCTTTTTGAATTCTAAAATTATAATAACAGATTCTTGTTCAGGCAACTCCAAAAACCGTAAAGTGATTACATTGTGTACATGCAAACATTCGCTATTTTTCATCCTCCAAAACAAACTATGATTACTTGTCAAAACACTAACAACAATAAAACCAACGTAAATTGGAGAACAAAGTTTCTTAAAATAACCAACATAAAATGACGAACAAAGTTTTTTGAAATTACCAATGTCATTATTGAACTTTTGAATCGTAAAATATATTGATCTGTTTATACTGCAGTTTACAAACTTTACAAACGTTGAAAATGATAACATATGCAATGCTGCAAGATAAAATACATAAAAATGGCAAAAAAAACGAAAATATTCTTTGATTTCATTTAAATCGTATATATCATGTTCCTTTACTACTGTTTCTATGTATGTCATGAAATCGTTTCTAAATTACATTGCAATTCCATAAAATGCAATTATTAGTAGATATATTAGTTTGAATTTCGATTTAAGATGAAGACTGAACATATCCAGGCGCACGTGCTAATTGAACATTCATTTTATTAGATTCTGGGAAATTATACTAGACTGCTGCACGTGTTCTAAATATTATTGCATCTTATTTGTGTTATCAAAGGAAAAATGTGGAAATGTTAAATTTCATAAGAACATGATTGTATACCGTGATGTCCTTCGTCATATTTCACAAAATATATTATCACTCCAGGCGTTATTAAAAAATAGTTAAAGATATTATTTTTTATGTTTGTTAGTATTTCAATTTTTCCCTATATATATAATAAATATAATAAAAACATACCCAAATATGATATAATCTAATTTGTTTATAAAAATTGTCAAACTTATGGATTAAAAAACAATTAACATTTTTTTTCGGTTTCTACATAAATTATAAATCAATAGGAAACTTTCATTCCTTGTAACATTTTTGTACAATGAAAACTTTTCGAGTTATAGGCATTTCAAAAAGGTACTTTTTTCTTTTCTTAAAAACTTTGAAAAATCATATCTCGAAAATATTGAATATCATATTCAAATAAAAAAACACGTATATTTTATTTTTTTGTCAAAAACAAGAAAAAAAATATTCCTTTGAAAAAAAAAATTTGGATTGTAAATTTTACATGAATTATATATAAAATGTATACAAAATCCTATTATTAAATACAATAATAAATTATATGAAAGTTAGTAAAATAACTTAATTTTGTATAAAACTATCCAAATCGGACGAAAACTGTAAATAAATAATTTATATTAACTTACTCGTATACATACTATTATCATGGCAGCCTGAAAGGTGTTACGCATAAGAGCTATTAAGTGAAGTATAATTTACATATGATGAACTTCTCATGCTTTGCGTCTAAACATCGTTGTAGTTTTACATTAGCATATATTGGTACTAAATATCACGACGCTGAATACTATAACTAGACAACAAAAAGTATACAAGGGTATTCTTGCACTGCGATAACAGTTTTTTAGAAGTATTGCATAACTATAATAATAGTAATAATAATAATCAACAAAAGTATATATAAAAAAAAAGTAAATTAAAATTTATCATTAACTTCTGCCGCTTTTTTCCACGTGTAAAATGTGCAGCGGTTATTTTTGCAAAGCCTGTTCTGAAGACTCACATAAAAAAAGAGGAAGATTTTTTATAATATTTAAAAAATTAGACAAAAAAATAAGAAACTGAAACATTGCAAAGAAAAAGTAAAAGGGGGCAAAACTAAAATAAAATCTACGCGGTGAGAGTTGAGATACATCATAAATTATTTTGGCTGAGAAACGTGTACGTTAAAATAAAATATATAATAATATAAAAGCCATGTAATCATCAAAGTGAAATGACCACGTTGATTTTTAAATATCAAACATGAAATTTGTAATTTGCGAATGAAAACAAAATGGTACTTATATGTATATTGGGTCTTTAAAGGAGTAATAAATCTCACCATATTTTATCTTTAATTTTGTGGTATTATTGGATATCTTGCAGAAAAAGGTTATAAGTACCGAATTAACTGCATTCTCCTTATGCTGAAAAAATTGTCTGTATTTAAATAAATATTCATTTGAATAGGTAGACGTAAAACACTCGCTTAATATTCATTTTTGTAAAACGTTGTTTCTTTTTATTAAATTTAAGTTACTTTAAGAGCATACCTAAACTCCTTAAATCAAGTAACTAGTCAAGTAAATATGCAGTCGAAAATTCAATTCTCGCACAGACTTACTACACTGAATACAGTTTGGGATTTTCAGGCAAACTATTTTCAGAAATAAATTTAATGTGTAATTTATTCATAGGAAAACAAAACAAATTTTAAATCCTGTGCAACTTTTATCAGTGTGGTGTCACTTTTGAAAATCAGATTGTGGTTTGTCTAGTTTCCTTCCTCAACTTATCGTTACCATTTTTAGCAAATATTTTATTAATTAAGAAAGAATAAACCATTTTTTAAATCCTGGGAACGCGATGATGAAGGAATTGTTTATATTTGAATTCTAAATGTTTTAAACAGAACATGCTTTATAGGTCCCTATTTCGATTCGAATTTCACTTCGAGAAAGTTGATTATTTTAATTGTTTATTAAATTAAAAAACAATACCCGATGAAGAATACGACTCCCAATCAAAGTAAGTCATTTTAGTTATGACGAGATTTGCCAAATTTTTCCGAAAATGCTATGATCGATAATGTGTTTTTGCAACTTGCAAACCTCCGAAAAGTAAATAACTCGAATTAGTAGAAACCACTTAAGTAGAGACAATTTTTTTGCAGTCCATGAATGATATTGCATAACACAAAGTTGTGCTTTTGAAATCAATCATCGCACGTACTGTTTGAAATTTTAAAATGCTTTGCGGAAGAGCTAGATATTTTTAGAAGTTTAATGCAAAAAGACATTTTTGAATGGTTTAAGGCACTGAGAGAGAATTTGTAGGTTATTTTCCTGTTCTAACTAGAATTTGAGGACGGACTTATAGTTCAGTTTATGTTGTATTAATATATTCTATTATATTAGCAAATTTTTGCTATTTAAATAGGACTTATTTGTATTTTTTGTACAGCAATCATTGTACAAAGAATAGTATGTGCAAAGTATTACAAGTGAGTGTATATATTAATTACTCAGAAATTTAAATTTATTATTATTTTCAGGTGTTTTCATGGCATGGACAGCAATCGTGGCCCACAATTTTTTTCATATGAAGGACAATTATAGAATGTATTATTTTGATATGTGTTTGGGATCATCGAAAGAATGGCGAATTTCTCATGTACTTAGTCATCACATGTATCCGAACACTTCATGGGACATGGAAGTGTACTTAGTAGAACCTTTTATTCAATTTTTGCCGCACAAAAGTAAAAACATTTTTCACAAACTTTTGTCCGTCGTTTCTAGTCCAATTGTCTGGACGCTGAGTTTTCCAGTCCAAGGAATTAAAAGGTAACACTTTTGTATAAATGTATGGAATGTTCTCTTTGACATTTTGGTATTCTGGAGTGATAAATGTTAGTATCTAAAATTTTCGATTTGTGTGAAAAATATACATATATTATAAAGGAATTTTTATATTTTTAAAATAATTTAAAGGCTTTGGATCCATTGAACAAATTTTTACAATCATACATTTACTTAAATAGTCTTTGATGCTTCCAGTAATAGTTTATTCTATTTATAGGTATTATTCTGCACTTTTGCAATGGAAAAGTTTGGAATTTCGAGACGCAATACCATTTTTCTTGCCAACATTAATGGTTCTCGTCGGTCCGAGTCCTTATGAAGCTCTAAAGACATTTCTTATAATATGTCTATTAAGTAGTTTCCTGTTTCATTTTATTGGATTCAGTGCCGCTCATCATCATCCCGACATATTCCACGAAGGGGACGTTATGAGGTATTTCTATATCAAATGAATTTTAACAACCGTAATTTAATTAATTTGACGTATTTTGAATATTATCGCTTTTGAAAGTATTTTTGTTTACTTTTAACTTTCTTGTAAAGTAAGAACTAAGAAATAGCAAAGAACATGTGAAAGTTCTAGTTATTTATTTATTAATCAATTACAAACGTGAAATTTACAGAAAGGACATGGATTTCGGATTAATGGAATTGGATGCAGTTCGAGATCGTGAAGTAATTGACGATTCCATTTGGTTAGTTTTAACAAATTTTGGATCACACGGTCTGCATCATCTACTTCCAGTTGTGGATCATGGTTATCTTCCACTTTGCGTCCCTGCATTTATCGAAACGTGCAACGAATTCGGTATTGAAAATATCAAATTTTCGCAATGGGAATTGATTAAAGGACAATTCCGACAAGTTGTTCGCAATGAACCAAAACTGAACTATCGTGGTAGTGATAAATTAGAGAATGGTAAACAGGCGTGAAAAAAGTTTGAATTGTTACTGAACAATAATTAATTTTTGTTATTTCTCCACATGGTGAAAATAAAAGAATTGTTCATATACATATATTCATCAATTACATGTCATGTTTGAAGTAGGTTTCAAATTAGAAATGTATATTTTCTATTACACTTTATTTTAACATGTTCTATAATTGTTTTATAAGGCTATTTAGTATAAACTGTTGTCTGTTTCTCCTAAAAGCAGTTTAGAGCCCTACAAGTAATAGGTAGGCATAACCACGCCATCTGGCTGGTTTAATGGTCATTAAAAAAGTAATTCATCAATGGCCAGTTGTTCTACAGGTTTTCTAAAATGATTTCATGTTAATTTTGTGTGATATAAGTAAATTTATACGCGCCAAATTACGACTCAAAACCTAGAAGTAATTAATTATCATGCAACCATCATATATCGTTACTGAATTCCATGTTCTACAGAAAATATCACATCACCTTGTCCTTTCAACCGTTTTGGAAAGATCTGTTTTAACCTCACTGTTTGTTAACAAAAAATCTTACTGCTATCTCTACAATTGTTTGTATAACGTGCTAATGAAATTAAGTGAGAGAAACAAGATTTTTTTTATGTATAATTTACGAATACATTACCTCAATCTATAAAGAAATCCTGGTAGGCTTTGATTTAGTTTATGTTGTCATTATCTAAAATCGTATTTGATCTAATTTGTAAGAAGTAATAAGCTTCTGGGAACTAAATAGTGAGCAATGGCTAAAGTTTATGACGCAAAACGTTGAAATTCCCAACATCAATTATAGGTTTCAAAATTTACTCAGTGGTTAATCATAAATTGGCCACTCTTTTCAATTAGTGACTTCTTTTTTATTCGAATTCATTTTGTATGCACTAGGTAGCCATCTAATTATGAACATTTCAATTTCAGAAGGTTATCGCGTGGATCAATTTGGGTATTGCACCTTCCTTTAAAATATGGGGAGGGGTACACAATGACTAATGTTCAAAGGATAATTAATTTTAGATAATGTTCGTTTTAATTCGATTTGAGTTCAAATCAAAAAGTTTGTGGTAACTTAGGATTTTTTGCCGATCTCTCACTTCGAACTTTTGGCATCATCTAATCTGTCAGAAAAATATTTCATCAAACTCGAATTTTTCGCATGAGCGAGATTACCTGCGCAACCGTATTTTAGAGGTATCAATTTTTAGTGTAACGTTGGAAAACATACGTCCGATTCTAGTGTATATATCAACAACATAGGTTTTCTATTTAAAATAACTCAGGGAAAGCGTCACATGACAAAGTCTTCGTAAGAGGTGTCGATATGTAACGCAATAATTTGACTCAAAAGATGTTGGGTCCAATGCAAGCCAATCAAAAAAACAAAACGATGAGAGTTAAATCTTAGTCTTAAAAAATCAAATGTATTTTTGACATCTGCTAAGAGGTATTCAATTCAAGTAACTTTTGCCCTGTGGAATCGTGCAGAAAGTCTGATCTTAGACTGAGGACACCTACAGTATATTAAACGATTAATATGAAAACTATGATTGTAAATAAGGATAAAAATAATGAAGTTTGGTTTCAAGTTCTTAACTTTATTTATTGCTTATTTAATTTAATAAATACATATTTCGCTTTTTTTATAAATTAAATTACTTTATAGGATAGGATAGCATTTGACGACACAGTTCTTAAGAGATTGCTTTTAACATATGCGTTGTCACATCACGGTGTGTAGATGCTGTATTTCCTATTACTCGCTCATAATCTCTCTCGGTTGACTCGCCTCGCGTCCGCGCGTGCATTTCGTATCGTGCTTATCACTGGCTCGCGTTATCTATCTCGTTGTCTTGCTTCCTCTCGCTCAATCGGCCACCACCGTGTCGAAAACCGTGTTTTTAATAATAACAAAAATGACTCGCAGGATTTTTCATTTATGTTTCGCGCTTCATTCTCGGCGTCTGCCGCCAAGTCCTCGTCGTTTCCATTTTCCCCATCGCTCGGAGGACTAGGCGCCTTGCGACGATAAAAAATTACGCGTCTACTGAATGTGTCTCGATGATGCGTTGGTCGCGAATGATGCTGCATGCTGAATGCGTGTTGTGCGGCTACTGCTGCTCGATGATGTCGATGTCGCGGGTGAGATGATGACGTTCCTGCTGGATCTTTAACGGTGACGAATTGCTGACGTGGTCGTTTCTGACGCGCTGGTTCATTAAAACAGATCACTGTCAGGCTGCAGGTCGAAGCGTGGCGGGAATGCGGAACCATCGAACGCAGGGGGCTTGAACGCTGGTCGGTGTGGCTGTAATAGAAAATATGACAATGTAACAATGCAAAATATTCCGTGTGAGTGCATTGTTGCCAAAATTCATTCGACAAGTTGCTGAGTCACAAGGCTCACGGAATTGGGGAATATGTAAACAGTACTGCGAGCAAAACCAGGATGACATTAAGGACACGTTTGTTGTGCTTTTTCTTCGCAATAGAGCGCGAAGAATTAGACACGACAGGCGAAGAGTGCTTAAGACTCCTTTTCTAATGAATAACACCCACTAAGTAAGTCAATGTATACAATATTGTGTTCGACAATGGATATATGGATTGGTTATGTACGAAGAGCTAGTCGAAGTTGGACATTGGCTTCTAATTATAAAACTATTATCTATTTTAATGTCTTACTTTGACTTTCAACAGAAGGATTGAATGATTGCACCAGGTTTCAATTTACAAGATGCAACAAGAACATGTAACGTATTAACTATTGCCGGTGTAGTTAGTCCAAGAGGATAGAGTTTTGGCACAATGAAGAGAACGGTCTCGTGTGTCGGAAATGTGAATGTGAAAAGTTGAAAGATCAACAAAAACTGTATGAATGTTGTGTCACTGAATTGAGCAATTGCCCGGTGAAGCGTTCGATTTTGTGTTACGGATGTTAATGTGTAACAATGAGTATCTGGTATTTTCGTTCATGGAAGGATTGAACTCGTATGATAGTCACGCTTCACTTCGACACGTATCATGTACACGCACTTACATGGACCGGCGCGATGGTTTATTCCATTGCGGAGGGCGCCTTGCGGGCCTTCTGCGGCTGTATCGGGACATAAGAAGGATAATTCGATAAAACATCGCTTTATACCCTACAATCCATTTCTACGTTGTGGTATCTATAGTTTATCGTTCAATCTATTTTATTTTCCAATTCTATTTCGTGCACTTTTAATGTTTTGGGATAGCTCTTACTAACGGAATGCAACGAATACAATGTCGTAAATACTAAGGCAGTTTTATGTAAGCTTTGTCTAGATTACCAAATGGTATATCCATTATTGAAAGTTTTCAAGCAAATTTCCATAACTAAATTCCAACGCGTATTGGAACTCCAGATTACAAATAGTTAATTGTTCGAACTTGGTGGCGATCCTTAATTCCCTTTCAATTTACTTAAATCCCTTTTAATGTTCCAATTCTCATCGAATGCCAACAATTACTCAAAATATGTAGATCAACACTAAGAAATAAAGAAAATCTTATGGAATCAGTTGTAGGAATACTTAGAAACTTTCATTAGTACGTCACCAAACGTTTGTATTCGTTGATTGTTCAAGACTTGAGTACATAAATATTAAAAGCTTACCGCTGGGCTGATGCCACGAGCAGCGCTTCCGCCACGTCCCTTTGTGCGGAACTTGGTAATTGCTTGTTCAGCAAGATCTGCCCTCTCTTCAGCTTCTTCCAGTTCTTGTTGTGCTTTGCGGAACTTGGCGAGATTAAGCGCCGCGATTTCTTCCGCTTCTTCGATCTGCCTCTTGTAGGTTTTGATCTTCTGTTGAAGTTTGTCGACCAAATCTTGCATACGTTCATGATTTTTACGGTCTTCATCAGCCTAAAACAAAAATTAATGAAATTAATGGAAATCCTTAGAAATATAAATTAAAAATTTAATATTTGGGTGATAATAAAGTACCTGGAAGCTAAGTTCCTTAATGCGGCGCTCGGATTTGCGGAGGTTCTTCTGTGCGTCAGCATGTCTCCTCTGTTCTCCATCGAGTTCATTTTCGAGTTCACGAACACGTTGTTCGAGCTTCTGAATAGCTTTCTTGCCTCCTTTGAGTGCATTCGCCTCGGCTTCATCGAGTCGGACCTGGAGTTCCTTAATTTGAGTCTCAAGTGCTTTGCGGAGTTTCTCTTGAGTTTGAGCATGGTCTTGTTCAGCTCGGAGTTCATCTGCAAGTCTTGCAGCATCAACCATCGCTTTCTTGGCCTTCTCTTCAGAGTTCTTAGCTTCGTTGAGGAGTTCGTCAAGGTCGGACTGAAGATAAAAAGATGATTTTGTTTTTTCAAAATGTTTTCAGGTAATGTGCGTAATAATATATTGATAGTATATATTGAGTACCAAAACTATTAGGTAAACTTACGTGGAGAGTCTGCAATTCAGATTCAAGCTTCCTCTTGGCAGCGGAGATGGAAGCGTTCTGAGCGCTGATTTCGTTGAGCTGTTCATGAGCATCAGCAAGTTCTTGCTCGGCCTGGCGACGGCCTCGGTCTGCCTGTTCCAGAAGTTGACGGCTTTCTTCAAGTTCATTCTGGAGTGCGTTCGCTCTACGTTCGGAGATTCCAAGGAGTTCGCGGGCCTCGTCTCTAGCACGTTGTTCTTCTTCGAGTGCTGTCTGAACATCCTTGAGTTGCTGTTGGTATCTCTTGATGTTCTTTTGAGCTTCGGCATTAGCCTTGTTAGCATGGTCCAATGCGATCTCAAGTTCATTGATGTCAGCTTCCAATTTCTTCTTCATGCGCAACGCCTCAGCTTTACCCTGTACCAAAAATAGTATTTGTATAATATTCTTCGATAATTATAAGATAACGCAAACGAATATTTAATTAGATATTATTTTACCTTGGCTTCAGCTTCGAGGGAAGCTTGCATGGAATCGAGGGCTCGTTGGTGATTCTTTCTTGTATTTTCGAATTCCTCCTCCTTCTCTTGGATTCGACGGTCGATTTCTTGTCTGACTTGACTGAGTTCCAGTTGGCTACGCAAAACTTTGTTTTCTTCTTGTTCAAGAGCAGCTTCAGCCTCTTCGAGAGCGGCTTGAAGTTCATCTTTCTCAGCCTCAAGACGCTTCCTTGCCTTTTCGATTTCATGGATGTTGCGACCACCTTCGCCGATCTGGTCAAGTAAGTCTTTGACTTCATCAGCCAAGTTCTTGTTCTCACGACGAACAGCTTCCAGTTGCTCTTGGCTTTCTTCGTACGCTCCTAAGGATGTTCAACAATGCATATTTTTATGTTTTATAAAAAGTGAGATTAGTTTCATATTAGTATTAAAACGGATACGATTAATATACCTTTGAGCCTGAACAATTCAGTGCTGTAGTTGCGGCATTCTTTTTGGCTGGCATCGAGCTCAGCAGCGAGATCGTCAACTTTGAGTTTCCATTCTCCAATGATCTTATCGAAGGCTTTCTGTTTCTTCTCAGCCGCATTAGCGATGGCTGTTGCGCGATCGACTTCCAGTTGAAGATCTTCAACTTCTGTTGCAAGACGTTGTTTCGTCTTCTCCAAGGCAATGACTTTCTGGTTGAGGGACTCAATTGTCTCTTCTGCTTCAGCGAGACGGCATTGGAGTTTACGTTTGGCTTCTTCCAGTTCTTCAGCACGTGCCACACCTTCGGATTCGTACTTCGTGCGCCATAATTGAGCCTCGGCGTTGGCTTTGCTGAGTTGCCTCTGCAAGTCTGCCTTGCCTTCAGCCTCTTCTTCGACTTGCTCGCGAATGTTGTCCAGGTCGTGCTCCAAGTTTCGGAATTTACCGAGGAGTGTCGCACGTTCACGACCTTCCTCGTCGGCCAACCTCTTGGTGTCTTCGAGCTGAGTGGTCAACGAAATCTTGATCTTGGACAGTTGGTTGACCTGTGACTCGGCTTCTTCGAGTTGGCGGAGAAGGTCGCTGTTTTCGATGGACAGTTTCTTCTTGGCCGCGTCGAAGTCATTAACGGTACGCGTCAATTCTTCGATCTTGCCTTGAGCCTCGTTCATTTGGTGTTGTAATTGTTTGGCAATCTTTTCCTGAGCGGCCTGTAGTTCAATTTTTAAACATTAGTATTTTTTCTTTTAAGATATGTTTTACATATTCTTTCAAACCAAACGAATTATGTAAACATTATATGTTCTACATTTACTCATATGGCATTTGAAAATATATGCATTTCGTGTTATATATAAACAAGCAATAAGCAGTCAATAAGGGTTAAGTGGTGAACTCACAAGTTTCACAGTACGATACAAAATGGTAAAAAATGATATAAGTAAATCTTGATATGTGCTTGTATTCCATAAATCTATTCGCCATTCTTCTTGATATAAAGCGCCATGTTAGTTGCATTAGTACGCTGGATTTTCTTATGACGAATTCTTTTACCTTCTCGTTGCTGAGGTGGTCAACGGTACCACGGAGATCGTTCAATTCGCTGAAGTACTGAACCTTCTCCTTCTCAATTCTGTTGAGATGAACATGAAAACGAATCACAGGAATAATTAACATGCACCAGGAAAGTTAGACAACATTAAGGGCGGCTCTCATAAAACTGAACAATCTGACTAATAAAGGATTGGGGGACATTAAAACAAATTATATATTCAATAATTATTAGACACCGGTACGATATCAATCCGAGTAAGTACTGGAAATATAATATAGTTATAATGAAAGTTAACGATATAACACGTAATGTTGGAAGTACACATATTGTGAACGCTCAAACTCTTTGAATTTCGAACGTCTACCTTATCCCTAGCGACTACATCGATGGCAGCACGAGAGTTGTTCAGTTCAACGTGGATGTCATTACGGCCCTTTTCGGCCCTGAATGTTAACAAAGTTTGAAAGTAAATCTTTTGCATTACTAATTCAACGGCTTACCATCACTATATCACTAAATATAATTTATTACTCCTAGGGAATTCTTAATGAATTCTAGTATAGGGACAGGTCAAAAAGTTTGTTAAAATTTGAACAAACTATGGACATATTTTCCTAAAAGAAATAAAAATTTTAGGAAATTGAACTTGCCTGGCTTTGATCTTGTTCAACTGATCGATCTGCTCTCCCATTTCAGCAACGGCGTCATTGTGCTTCTTACGAAGGATAGCAAGGGCAGATTCATGTTGGATGTTGGCTTCCTCAAGATCCCTGCGAAGTTTGCTAAGTTCGGCTTCGCGTTTCTTGTTAAGTTCGATTTGGGCAGAGGTAGCGCCACCAGCTTCTTCGAGACGTTCGCCAAGTTCCTCAAGTTCACGAGCAAGATCGCTGCGGGACTTCTCAGCCTTAGAACGTGCTTGCCTTTCGGCTTCAACTTCTTCTTCAAGTTCTTCGATGCGAGCTTGCAATTCCTTGATTTGTTTTTGGACCTTGCCAACCAAGGACTGTTCGTCTTCAAGCTTAGCAGTTAGAGACGAAAGTTCTTTATCCTTACGCTGAATGGTCTGCTCGAGTTCTTTCTTATTTCTTTCGAGGTCAGTGACAGCTTCTTGCGTAAGCTTGAGGTCTCCTTCAACCTTCCTCTTCGTTTTCTCGACATCAGCGCTACATTTTAGAAATTTTTAAATGTAATAATATTATAAAAAACTATTTAATAAATAAATAAATTATTATTGAATAATATTACAAATAATAAAAGTTATAAGGGGTGAAATAAGAATGCAATATAGGGCAAGATAAAAAGAACACTAACCGGAGTTTCTTCTCGCGCTCCAGAGTATCCTCGAGTTCATCAAGAGTCTGTTCAAGTTTGCTCTTGACTTTGTTCAGGTGATTGACCTTGTCCTCAGCAGCTTGTAACTCTTCAGCGGTTTTCTGATTGACCTCACCCTGGTTCTTCTTTTCTTTGTTGAGTTTGTTGATGAGCTCATCTTGGTGGGCAATCTCATCGTTGAGGTTGCGAATTTGGTGATCTTTCGTAGCCTTATCTTGTTCGGATTTTTGTATCGTAAGTTCCAAATCCTCGAGATCTTTCTTCAAGCCGGAGATCTCTTGGTCCAATTTCTTCTTTGCTTGGAATAGAGAATTCCTAGCTTCCTCTTCTTGTTGGAATCTGTCCGTGATATCCTATTGCAACAAATTAATAACTCAGTTCCCTACTTTACAATTCAAAATCATTCAAGACCACTAATGGCAAAGGGTTTTTTATGTAATCTTGATTACAACACTCCAATTTTATCTGCATTAGGTAATAGTCTGCATTTTGATTTAATGAGAATATGATTCGTTTGCCAACGAATAATCGTTGCTAAGATCTTGGCAGGGCTGTGCCCAGTCACGGAGCTGTTCTAAGAATCGATGCGACGGTTTATCGAATCGACGCGATCCACCTGGAAGCCTCGTTGCTCCATATCGGCACCACATTTCGGTCGAGGCTTGGTTACTAATATTAGTCCGTTGCTCCAACGATCGGAATATTTAGTCCAAAAAAAATATTGGCACGGAGGACGCAGGTAAGTACGCGTATGGGATCGCCTAATTCTTCATCTCCGCTTGACGAGCCACGGAAGAATATTCGAGCCAAGACGAAGTAGAGGATCAAGATGACGTACGTATCCTCCCCACTTCATCTTATATTAATAAGCGCCACACCTGTTCTAACTTCAAATACTAACCAAAAAAGAAGGCGAGGAAGAACATGAAGTAGAGGAAGTATAGGACGCGGAGAAAGAAAAAGAAGAGAAGACGTTGGCAGATTTGTCCACGCCCACTTTTAATAACCTGGAATCTGGGATCCTGTTAAATTTAGAAGTCCGTGGGCATCGTCTTTGCTTCAACCCCATCCCTAAATGGACTCGTTTATGCGATGGATTAGATGCACCATGGATAGACGATTAAACTTAATGAATGGCCGGATGTACGAGTTTGCCAATATCTTTCTACTTCCCTTCAAATGTCATTTACCTTTTGGCATTGTTCCCCAAGTTGCATTGTTTGCACGTTGGCATTTGTTTGGCTAACTTCCTCTGTTCATTAAGACACCTTAACCATGAATAAATAATTCAAAATAAATGCGTTCAATTACTATACTGATTTTATCAATTACATTTTCATTATTAATATGTAGTGAAGTTAAATGAGAACATCAAGTATTTAAATCTTCAAATTTTGCGTACTTAGTATCATTTACATGTGCCAACCTCATTTATTAAATTTGAACACAAATATTTTTCATTTTTTATGTTGGAATACATGATACGCTGGCATATAAAATATCAAGAAGTATACATAGAATTAAAATATATATTTTTTACCAAGACATGTAACCGGATATTTTATTCTATAGCAAAGCAATTGGAAAGTCAGTATTTAAAGTATTAGACTACAATTTGCTATCAATCCTAATATTTCTCCCGCAATATAAATAGACTTTTCCCTTTTTTCACGTTGAGAGATTTTGTTTAATCTCAAAATATGACGCAGAGTGCGGATAGTAAGAGATTTAAAGATATAAAGCCACTTTATTTTAGAAGATGGTGACTAACGCCGACGAAAATAGCTGGGGTATATTATGGTGTATGCATAACATCGACAAGACGGTCGAGAAAAAAAAAATTGGAAATTATCCGGTAATTTAGGTGAGTAACGTGCAAATTCTTCGCGTCTGTCCGCAAACGAGTTTTCACCACTTCGGGCTCCCAGTTTGCTGCGTCTATTGCAGACGGTTCGTTTTAGTTAAAACAAACAGCGAATTAACAGAATTTATACGGCACAGAATTCGTTTTGAGAGATTCCTGGAAACGGTATAACAAAAACGTTCCTTGATTGTTTTCGCTCATCAGCTATTATTGTAACAAAAGATCAAACAGTGAAATAAAGTAAAGTAATAGCTTCTTGTCCTAAGAGCTTCTATATCAGCATATTATACGTTGTTTCAATGCTATTAATTTATAATGCAATTAGCAATGAATAAATAGTCGAAGTGCTAGGGCTTGCATCATTATCAGTCGGATGTTACGACACGAGACGCGCCAGCAAGCTGAAATAATGCATCAACATTGACAATGACGGCAACTCACGTTTGAACTTTAATTTGGTATGGCATTTTGCAAAAGGGCCTCGCTTTAACCTTAGCCCCATTTATGTATAATTCGATATTTGCAGAAGAGTGTCGTCATATGGTCTCATAATAATCAATTGTATATTGATTAAACGTGTCAAGGAAGTCGAAACTGATATATCTGGGAGAATTCAAAAGAAATTTTAAGTGAAATGTTAACTTAAAAAATTCTACATATATTTATATACTTATATATAGAATTTCATCGTATAAAAATAAATTCAATTTGCATCATCATTTTTCCAGAAATATCTGTTTCCAGATTTCCTTTTCGCTGGGTGAATACGACATGTTGCCAAGATCCATGTGGCGAAAACTGGCAAGATAAAGATACATAGCAATTAATTAGACTTTTTCTTTCGGGCATTTGCGTCGAGATTTGCCAAATGTGGAGAATCTGGCATTAAGTGAAATATTTGAAAGGTATGCAAAATCAAAAGTTACCGAATTGATATTAGGCAAAGGCTTATCGATTAAGTTCGTCTGATGTTTGATTTATTTAGTCGATCCTTGCCTAACATGAGTCACAGGTAAACGTACTATTATACTACCACTAGCTCTACATAATTTTAATTTTCGATTCGTATTATAGATTTTTGTCTGCTAAGAAATGTGTAACATAAAATGAATCAGACTATTGCATATATGCTGGAGAAAGTATTTTTAAGAAGTTTGCTAACGTTCACTGACATCTGGGACATTGAATGTAGTTTTAAATATTTTACCTAGGAATATGCTAATAAAGTATTTAGAAACTGAAACGTGATGGAAAAAATCTATCAAACGAAATTGAAATTCATAATGCAGACAGAAATGGTTCCTATTTCACGTGAATCGATAAAAAATACCTTTATCATTGATGGAAAGAAGTAATCATTAGAGAAACGAAAAGAAAATGGTACTCACCGACAACTGAGATTCGAGGTCCAATTTTTGAGCTCCAAGTTTGAGGGCTTTCTCTTGGTACTCCTGGAGCGAACCCTTTTCGCCATCCAGACTTCTGAGCAAGTCGGTCTTTTCGGCCAACAATTTCGTGTTGAGTTCCTCCAACTCTTTTCGCATCTTCTCCTCGCGGTTGAATGCTTCCTCGAACTTCCTGGCTTTCTCTTCCGCAGCCTGTAAAACCATAACAGGATCGTCGCCTTTCTTGGTATTATCCACACTCGCACCTTCAGTCACCACCGGTTCATCCATCTTTCACTCCTCGAAACGATCAAATAGTCGTAAAGTGGAAAAAGCAAGTGTGCTTTCGAAGGGTAGCTTGTATGATCTGAGGCTAGGAAGTCGTACTGGTCGAAGCTTTCGTGGGGACGGTCACGGCAAGACTCGTGTCCAATGTGTCAGGACACGGGAAATGACAACTGGGGTTGACCCGAGGGATGTTTCGATAAGGTTGGATCGTTTCGAATCGTTGAGCGTTCGCGTACTGAACTGCGATGGGTTTCTGCGAGGCGGAACTTTTCTACCCGTAGGGAAGTCTCCCCTCGGCGTTTCATGCGTGGGCTAGGATCGCCCCTACTCGGTAACGGTGATGAGACTCCTTAAAAATATTTATAACCGATCTCGCTGCGCGATCTAATGTAGTGGGGCACGCGTTTTGATCTAAAAATAAACATAACGCGCACGCGTCCGATGCCATCGTGGGTCTCCAGTGGCTCCAGAGACTCGGTAAGGAGACTCCATACGATTCGGTGGTTCTCCGTGACGATTGACTCGATTCCGCACAGTACGGTTTTAGATTCTACGTCGTCAGAGGTGAATTATAGAGCCGAAACGTGACTTTGGATCCCGAGAAAAAAATTCTTGCGGAAAGAATCGGATGGCACTGAAATATTCAAGGAGCTATCTTCGGTTTTGAAAACAGAGACGGTCGTGACACTGAAGCACGCCTATCGGATACTATCTTCCGGAATGACAATTGTGGTGCAGTGACATCCCGAAAATGATAACGTGAGATGTGCAAGGATTAAAATAGTCACTTAAAAATAAGTATAGTGATTATTAAGACAAAATTCAAGAGAACTCTGGAGAGGGTCGTTCTCCAGATGATACACTTTTTCGGAAGTCTTTCGTGTAATTGTATACCAAGGAAACGTACATTTTTTTTAGTTACTTTATATCGGAGAAAATTCTAGATGGTTAATACGTGGAGTTTAATATTATCTATTTGAATAAATTACCACTATTTATAAACGATGATTTATGAAATCTCTATAATTATTACTCTTACCAAAATAAATAAATAAAAATAAATAAATTATAAATAAATTTACATGCGGTACATATCTATAGAATGATAAGTCGTATATTTACATTTTAGATGGAAGAAAAAAAAGCTGATATATATTAGAAATTAAACAAAATTAATGATTTCATTATTTATAGTTGTAAAACTATGTTCTAAAAGGACCGATATTTGAAATGTTCTGAAATGGCAATTAATATAATTAAATCTAAATTTGACTTTTGCATATTTGAGAATGTCATTTAATAAAATGGTGTAATAGAAAATAGAATTATTTATTTGACATAATCCATAGGAAAAAGTCAATATTACAAATGTCTATTTATATCGATCTAAGTTTTATATTCAGAGTGCCACAAGACTGGCGGTTTATTTTAAGGAAAGGTGTCTATATTTAGGCATTCTGATGTTATATTTAATAAAATAAAAAGAATAAATACAGATAAAAATATTTCACGTTTGGTTTTTGATATGATCAGAGATTACGTATTAGTGAACCACAGTACGGCAATAAAACGTGCTACAAAAAGAAACCAAAAGATCATTTTTATTCTCAATTAGATTCATTCAAAAGCATTATAATATTATTGTGGGTTATTTAACGATGGTTTTATTATGACATTCAAAATTACTATTAAGTTTTAAATTTATAAAAGTAAGGGATTAAATGTGCAAGCCTTGAAATCAAAACCCGATGAGTCATCTTGGTTATAATTATGTTGAAGCACTACTTCGCGGCATGTTGATATATGTTGAAACATTAAATATAAAAAGAAATCATAAAATATATGAAGAATTTATTTTTATTTTAGATTCCAAGCGCAGACTTAAAATTCCATGTATTTCCATTTAAGTTGTCTGTATTTTAAGTAGTTCATGAAATAGTTTTAGTTCGAAGTAATATTTAAAAAAAAAGTTAAAAGTTTAAAATACACTAACTGTTTTATTAAAACTGTAAATTAAATAATGGAACACAAATTTAAATACACATCAATGATATAAGCTACCGGAATATGATCTTATAAAAATCTAGCAGGTTCCAAGTTAATTATAGATCGCATGGTAATTCTAGATCACATATTGGGACTATGAAAATATTATTTGAATATACTTTCAGATTATGTCATTGGTTCACGCCGAAAATCATCAGCAATTTAATTATAACAGTTTGCATAACAAGTACGCATAATTTTCTTGTCGTTAAAATTCATTCAAATAATACATTTTTATCCAACCGGAACTGCATATAATTAATAAAATACTAAAATTAATATCGTCTTAGTGTACGACTATAGAAGAAATATTCTACTTTCAAGTAAATATAAAAAAATCTTATCCAATTATTACTCGAATGTACAAAGAAATCTTATAAGTCAATAATTTTCATATGAAGTTTCCACGTCCTGAATCCAAGAGTAAGAATTGATTTTCTTTAAACACTATACTTGAGTATAACGAAAGACATAACAAACAACGTATGCGTAATTTCCTGACCCATTAGCGTTCATTAATCGTCACTGTACTTAGATTGAAGTAATATGGAAGTAGGGATTCGACAAGGTCACGATATGGATACCTATTTTTATCAGACAAATCTACATGTGTAACATATAGTAAAGTAATTCATAACCAGTGGGCACCCAGGAACGCGTACCATATATGAAGTAAAGTTTCATACAAATATTAAATACTTCCTCCCTTGAACCCATTGAATGCCCAAATCGCTTGGGGAATTTTCGTCCGTCCATTATAAACAATAAAATTTTGAATACATTTTCAGGGAAACACAAGAGAAATTAAAATGATAAATGTACTCACGATAAGCTCATCCTCAATACGAGTGGCGTTGAGAAGAGGCCTGACTTTCAACCATAGTTTGTACCACGGCCACGTGCGAAGGTTGAGGTACCTTCGGAGATTACGTTGTACGACTTGGAGAGCCAAGCGTTGTTCTTGTAAGACTTTGAAGTCCTTTCGCGACAGATAACCTCGAATATAAGCTTGCATCCATGAGACAATCTTACTGAGACGTTCATCACGGAATTCTTCCATCTGACCCAACACTCCAGCACGGAAGAATACCTGTAGGATTTTCTAGTCAGTCCGATGTTTCTTCCGTATTCAGTAATTCTGCCACTCGCCATGAATTGCCTCATTAATTATTGCACTTTAATGAAAAGTTCAATGAACATATTCTCGAAAATAAACTAATAACTGTTGCAAGTCACTATCAGCGAGTGACAGAATCAGGGCTGAAAAATGCATCGGTTAACAGCGAAAAGGTCATGCAGGACAATAAAGTGTACATGTAGACGATTCAATTTCATTCTGAGAAATCCGCTGAATCTTCTTGTTTGAAGTTTAAATAAGCGTTGTAAGTGTCGATGTAAATAACACGTATTAGATTTATCCATTCTTCTGCGGCGGTTATTTATAATGATTAGTGTTGAAATTTAGGTGGTTATTTGGATTAATTTAACTCCATTCTTGATGTTTTCAAATTATCAGTTTTGTTAATGTATTAAGCGTAAACCACAACAGAGACAGTTTGGCATGAAGTTTCCCAGAATCTTCAAGTATCATTTAGTATTATCTAAAGCATATGCACCTTAGAATGAATATACATTCAAACGGCCAAATGCTTATACAAAATGAAGATTTTTGGTAGATTGCTTTATCATGAACCAGCTCTGTACTTTGTTTTCCTATACCTTGCTGTACCCGAGTCGGTACTGGTCGGGTAAGACAACACTGTTGAGGATGATTTCGGAGGCTGTTTGCGGATCCATACCGGGTTTCACTTTGGACGCACACAGAATTTGGTATCTGCGTTGTATCGTGCAACAAACATACGGGACATGTGGAAAAAATAAATAAAAATAACAACAAATGTTAGTTTTTGCATACTCATATGTCTATGAATGAGATGCGAAGGATTAGAACAATTTTCATTGTACTCAAGTTTGGAAAAAAATTGTTCTCTACTCTACTGGCTATGGCATTAAATGATTATGCGAGTATTATTTACTACAATATTTGCTCCATAAACAAACAAACTATCGATTTTCTGCAAGTTCGCGACATAATTACGATTTATAAAAATCGGATTTGCGTATCAATTCATTGTTTGTTGGTTTTTGGAATTCGCACACCGCTAATGCGATGGCTGGTGTTTACTACAACTAATAAACATTTAATTAGTGAATGGCATAGACGAACACATGGATAATCGGGCCCTGTCCTTTATGGGCTGTCGAACAATTTTATATAAAATGGTTTATTTCTAAAGACAAAACTTGAGGCAAAATAATAAGCGAGCAAATTCTGGCGATCGTTGAAACGAAAAAACCGTGCCTTGGTGTGTCCAAGACGATACTGGTCGCTGTCGAGTCCAGAATTTTCCAGAATACTCATTGCACCCTTCTTCAGATCACCCCCGGCCGCATCGACGAGAGCGGGGGCAAGGATCTTGTACCTATTGATCGGGGCCACACACAAAAAGGGTGGATCGTTTGATTAGTATAGGGTACAAACAGGTTGGATAAATTACATCTATTAATGTTGCGTCTTGGTCGACTATCGCACTGGTCGGGTCCAAGTCCTCTTTGATGTAATGTTTCAAAACTTTTTCAAATGAAGTACAAATACAAATCTTTATGGATATATAAATATTCAAATGGCTTTTGGAATCGGGGTCAAACATTTTCGGGGAATTAACACTGTGAAAAAAGAATGAAGTTTGTATGTCTTCGTGTATCATTGAAAGAAAAACAAATACTCAACGGATATATCTGGGCAACGCAAGCAAGGTATCAATAACTGGGTAGGGGTGTGGGGTCTAAACTCCATACACCATCACCGGTAACACAAAGGATTTGATGTTGAACACTTTTGATAATTATGAATTTGACTAAAACTCTTCAATCAAGGGTAAAGGGAGCACATATGATCTCTAAAGATCTTATTTCACTAGCCTTAGTATGACCAATCCTGTAACTATCCGGATCAAGACCGATAGATTCGAAACACCTGGCTGCAGCTTGTTTAGGATCAGATTCTGCTGTCATTGCAGCTGGTGCTAAGATCAGGTAACTAAATGCGAAGGAATAATCGATTACATTATATTCCTAAATTATTGAAGGGAGTCATATCTCGTGACATTACATTTATATTTGTTTCGGTTATCTTATACTCCGGATCTCAATACATCTAATGGAAAATGGCTATATGATTTAAGAACTTAAGTATGATTTCATAAAAATGCAAAAGATTCTTACCGCAATTTGAAGTCAGGGTAGTTCATCCTGTTAGGGAAGCCTTTACGACAAATACGGATGCCTTCAAGCACACCGTTACAGGTGAGCTGATGCATTACCAAGTGCGAGTCAATGACACCAGGTTGTTTCAATTCGTTGGGGATGATACAACGTACGAAATGAGGTTGAGTTGCTCTCAAAGTTGTCATCAAGTTGTTCAATTGTTCTTTGTATGATGACGATACAGTGGAGAAGCCACCACCCTTCTTACCACGTCCTCCCTTGGCATCACCACCACCACCACCGGATTGTCCAGGATGGTCGGCGAAGATTTCAACAAGCAATTTGTTCGCCGATTTCTTGAACTGATCTACGACCGTGTCGTTCAACGGGTCCTTATTCTTTTCCAACCATCCCGTGATGTTATAGGGCACCTAAAATATATTGTGAAGATACATTTCATGGACACTGAAGAAATTATATTGCACTGAGAGATATGTTACTTAAATATTCACTTACGTTGCCAGCATAATGGCCGATAGCGAAGTGAGCAGCCTGTTGGCCTGGTTTTGGTGGTTTTGGTTTCAAGAAGTTAGGACTCTTGCCCAAGTGATTGTTAACCAATTTCTCTTCGAAGGTCTTATCCGTGGCTTTCGGGAACATAGATTCTTCTTCAAGGATGGAGAGGATACCCATGGGCTATTTAGTGAAATAAAAGAAACAAAGATCAAGTAATCGCATTTATTCTACCGATGAGCCTCGCAACGCTATTAACAATTACGATCTTTTCAAAGCTACATTATGAACGTTTTTAATCTGATCATTACAAAAGCTAGACTTTGAAATATGAGAAACTATGAACAATATGTAACTGATTATGTTACGTAATAAAAAATAATTACAGTTGATACGTTTTAAAATGTTGTTACAATTTTGAAGTCTACTAAAAAACGTGACGTGATACGGGTGTTACAATTGCAACTACGTATGTGATGATTGCGTGTACACTTTAAATTATTACTTGTTATGCCGTTACTCTTAGTGCTTGCGCATGAATAGTTTTGTATTTATTCCAACAAAAAATTATAAATACTTCAGAAATTAAACGAATAAGTTTAAAAATTTATATGTTTGTGGAAAATGTAATTCATAATTTATAAAAAAAATACGATTTCGTAACATGTCACTTTCGTGTAATAAATACTCTCGTAATTTTCTCAAGATAATCTAAGTACAAATAATAAATATACTAAATATATACGGACAGCACACAGGCGCGTAAACTACATATATACATACATGTACGAGCAAGCCTCAACACAGGCTCCCAAAAGTTAGGCACTCTCGTGGTGGTGGCGCTTTGAGCTCAAAACAACACAGTCAAGCAATTTACCTTTTCGATGAGGTCGATCGTGGCTTGCAAATCCATACCAAAATCTATAAAATTCCACACAAGACCTTGTCGTTCGTATTCTTCTTGTTCGAGAACGAACATGAAGTGATTGAAGTATTGTTGAAGTTTTTCGTTCGTAAAGTTGATGCAGAGTTGTTCGAAGCCATTGAACTGTACGTGCAGGACGTCAAGTCGGGGTGCAAAACACGCAAACACATAGAGCACAGACATAGGATAAAGAAAAGTTGGATAAATAGAGCTAGAGATATCAAAAGGAAAAGGAATAAATCTCATCTTGAATAATCGTTTCTGATGATAAGACTAATGAAGGATCGGGAATGAATCTTAGACACTCAATTGAACTATAGAGATTCTTAAGAGAATTCAAGTTATAGTGGTCCTTCTCTCAGAATTCATTGAGCATCTTAGATCTATTAGGTGAGGTTGTGAAAAGTGATTAAAAAATAAAAAAACAAATACCTGGAAGACATAAGGCTACATGAACATGCGTGAAAGATGAATATAGATGAATAAAGAATATGAGAAACAGGCTCGGTTTTCATCGAACAGCCACATGCTCGAACATTCCCTTTGGTATATGTTTTAACATAAAACTGTCAAGCTCGCTTCTTCCAGTTGCTTGTTCATTAAACGATTTTTCATTCTGAACGAAGCGTCCTTCTTTGAGAATCCCGTCGATTCTCTCAAGGAACAAAGTGCCATCGAGGAATACCTTCTCAATGAGATCAATAGTCTGTTGTAGATCCATGCCAAAATCAATGAAAGTCCATTCAATGCCTTCACGCTGATATTCTTCTTGTTCTAGGATAAACATGTGATGATTGAAGAACTGCTGCAACTTTTCGTTGGTGAAGTTGATGCAGAGTTGTTCAAAGCTGTTGAACTGTGAGCGTGCAGCGAGCCGAGGTAAACAAAAACATAAAAAGGGCAAGACAGCGGTCAGATGACTGTTTATTGCCACATGGATGATGGTGTTTAGGGTCAGGAAGCACATATGATTATAAATGGATAAATCGAGTAAGGTGTAAATCACATTAAGCACTTAAAGGACATGTCCACTCATACTATTTAAGTATGGGGATATTTCTAATTCTTTATGAGGTGCAATGTTCGGGAAAATTGCGGTACATCTTGTACCGTTTAAAACACCACTGTTTTATTCCAGGGGTTCAATACTTTTTTAAGTATGGTTTCTTAAGTCAATTGGGGATACGGTAAGAATTGCGTACTAGGATTGTATTGATGAATGGCGATAAGTAATCGAATCGCATTCACAATAAGCGTGCTACATGAATTGAAAAATTAATATAGCACGCTTCATCATTTGCGTGCTATACAAAATTTCGAGTTGAACATAATGAGGGAGGGTAAAGTATTCTAAAATTTGCATTGAATGATGAATTACGGACACGCTTGTTAGTGCCGTTCAATTACGTTCGTGACAATTGCGAGGAAGCTACGTAACGTAATGGAAGGGATGACAGTTAATGCCTTTATCGTTGGAAAATGAAATGAAATAGGTAACATCAACACACGTATGATGATCAAGATGCATTGTGAAAGGTACACGTTTTTTGTACCTTGATCCTTTTCGAATCACCATAATCCAATTGTATCACTTCAAACTCGACACATGCTTCGATCGCTGTCATTCAATAGCTATAAAAATACTTCAGCTGTATTCAGTCTTGTTTCACAGGCTATACAAGCCTGATATTCTTTCGTGCGACGTTCACGCTGTCAAATTTTATATCTTATCCATTCGTCGCTGACCTACGAGCATATTGCTCATACCTTTTCTATAAGTTCAATACAAGCTGCTAAATCCATTCCGAAGTCAATGAAGGCCCATTCAATGCCTTCCCTTGCGTACTCCTCTTGTTCAAGTACGAACATGTGGTGATTGAAGAATTGTTGTAATTTCTCGTTCGTAAAGTTGATACACAGTTGTTCAAAACCATTGTACTGCAGTATGTCACGGACGCGTGTCAGATCGGATGTAGCATGATAAAGGTAAACGCAAAACAGACAGATGATATTCAGGCAGGTTCGTGTGTTGTATTATCGGTGACATAGGTGTAAATGATATTGTATGTATGAATTGCATGATGTGTTCTTACCAATTGTTGTGCCAGGTGTTGCACTTTTCACCAAGCGAAAAATAAAGGGTACCAGTTAATATAATAAATGGGAATAGTCGATGATATTTTGCTGTCAGCGGGTATTCAGGTACTTTTGTAAGGATTGTTGGAATAGTGAGAGAAAGCTGACGTATATGGAGTCGGACAGTGTGTCCTGTGCATCGAAGTCTGGATCGAAGCAAACATGTCACACGAAAGTTGTTGCAAAATCAACAACCGGACGCACGGACACATAAAAGAGAGACAAAAACAGTGGACAATCACGTTTGTCAAGCGTTAGAAAAGCAGCGCACCGGTGCAAATCCGATGTTTTATTGTGATCGGAACAAATCCGCACGGCAGATTTATTTGTCCTGCTTGCCAATTGACAGATATGCCATTGACACGTCGATCATCAATACCTTCTCAATAAGTTCGATACATGCGAGCAGGTCCATGCCAAAGTCAATGAAGGACCACTCAATGCCCTCTCTTGTATATTCCTCTTGTTCGAGGACGAACATATGGTGATTGAAGAACTGTTGAAGCTTCTCGTTGGTGAAGTTGATGCAGAGCTGCTCGAAGCTGTTAAACTGTTCGAGAGCAAAGGGCAAGACAGAGGTCAAATTTTACTGCTTTTGTTATTAGCAGCCTGTCTCGCAGACGTTGTACTCGTTTGTTGTTGTAGAGAAATATTTTTTAACTTTTCCAATTTAAAGTTTTCAACGTTCGTCGAGGGTCAGTCTCGACTTTCAGATATACTGCTTTTATGTTTACTTTCATTTTCCTTATGTACCAACGTGTACTCCACGCGATATTATTGCATGCTGGTCTTGGGGTTTCTAACTACGCTTTTTAAAGTATAACATTTTTCCTTTACAATGTCTTCATATCTTGGACCTCTAAACCAGGAGAGACCAAAGGAAAAACAGGGGTAGAAAAATCTTTTAAATCTTCCCGACTGGTATTGAAATGTAATTTACTAATAGGCATAATCAAAAAAGTAATGTATACAATTTACTTGAGAAGAAATACCAGTATCGGGAGATTTATAAAGTTTTTAAGTGCACACAAATGACAGGAATTTGAACACTATGAGTTTCTCTTTCTTTAAGAGATTGTACTTTGGTATTGTGGTTTTTGATTTGATTCAACACAATGTCCTAATACAAGTCCACTGTTTTACGTCAAGTGTAAAAGGAATAGTAGAGGATATAATATTTGTAATGTGTAAGTTTGGGGGGCAAACTTTTACCTTTCTAAGAATTGCAGTTTACGGTGGCTGGAAGATATCCTTGAAATTTCTCGAAATTGCAGCTCTAAATCGATGCATTGTATCTGAATCGATTGATTCATACTGGTACTAAATGAAAACATCTAACTGGATTTAGGGTTGAAGAACCAAACACAGTATCAGGACAATGGGAAAGTATTGACTTATTGAAAATAAGGGTTACATGCTAGATACGTAGATTGAATGAGAGTGATTATCCCTCCTTAATGTAAAAAATTAACATAATCGTTTGGAAGATGGAATTAGCAGTTAGACTTGGATTCCAAAATGAAATAATGTGGTAAATGAGTATTTAATAATTGATTGTCCATGCCGGGGAAAAGGGTCCAATGAAATCTAGAGTACTACCTTTGGTTTATGAAGGAAATAAATATGTGGCATCGAATTAAAGGCTGAGAATGGTATCCGATTGGATCATTAAACACCTTGTTCAATGTAACTAAAAAAGTAAGGTTCGGGGTAAAAAATTACACCGGATAAAACAATTCGAAATTCCTCATCTTGCAGGTCAGAAGGATCGAAATCGGGGGAACTTCTACCTTTTCGATGAGCTCAATACAAGCGAGCAAGTCCATTCCGAAATCAATGAACGCCCACGTAATTCCTTCTTTTTTGTATTCTTCCTGCTCGAGTACGAACATGTGGTGATTGAAGAATTGTTGGAGTTTCTCGTTGGTAAAGTTGATACAAAGTTGTTCAAAGCCGTTAAACTATGGGCAATGAAACATAAAGTGAACCCAAGCGCTTGGGACGGAAATAGAGGGCATCACAATAGATTGAGTTTCCTGGATTCAAACTCTTTATGTTGTTTAAGTGGCTCTATTGAGATGAAATGAACAGCGATACTGGCCTTATATTAACCTTTACTCATACGGGTGATCCTATATTTAGGGAGGTGGCAGTAGTGTATTTATCGAAAGTCAAGTAAGTGTAATTCTGAGTATTATAAATGTTCCATTCAATCACTTACTTAGACTTTTGAAATATTTCCTGTAATATATTTTGTTTTAATATTTCTTAGAGTCGATCCTTTATTGAGCTACTAAATATTAATTTATATCAAAAATAAAAAATTGGATATATTAAAATTGTATACATTTGTATATATTAGCCGAAAATAGTTGTGGATAGTGCTAAGTTTTTTTTTTTCAAATTAATCAACAATCGTTAGAATTTATTTTCTGATCCTTAAGAAACAAAGTATATATAATTGATATCAAGGATCGACTCTGTGTATTTGTTCATAAATAAAATATTAAGAAACTCACGTCGAAGATTTCGAATCCAGCAATATCCAGTACACCAATGAAGTGTTGACGTTTTTGCTTGGTGTCTAGGGTTTCGTTACATTTCTTGACTAACCACTTGAATAATCTGTCAAAGACGGCCTTCGACATAGCGCCGATGGAGTATGCTACCTGATCTTTGTTACGTCCCTGGGTGACGAATTCATTACCGACTTTGATTCTCGGTTTCAGTAAGTTCTTGTAGAGATCGGCACAGTCGCAACCAAGCAATTTGGCAACGCGTTCACCTTCCTACAATTCACGTGACGATATATTAAATTTGTCTAATTATTATAAACGACAATAGATAGTGGCTAATTAAAATGTTAGTAGAAACTGTACCTCTGTGCCGTCGGCTTCGGCTTGTTCTTCTCGACCCCTTTGTTTGAATTTCATGCCGCCCATATGCATAACAGAAGCGGTGATCTTGTAGATGTCATTCTTCTCTTCTTGCGTGAAACCCAAGACGTCGAAGGCTTGCTACATTTGAATTCGATTTATTATTACAAAGGTCCGTGGTTAATTCATATCTCCAAAAACGAATATAGAAAAATTCGTAGATTTTATACATTGAATACTTATATCGTAACATTTTTTTACGGCTTTTTAATACTACGCAGAAGTGAATTGTCCATATTCGTTTTTAGATTGTAAGCACAATACTCAAACACAACATGGCAAGGTAAGGAAATACATATATAAGCGATTGAGAACATTTGACACATTGAATGACAGAGAAGACAGGGCACAACATTTATCTGCAGGTATTAAAGCGCAACGGACGTATACATAATAAAACGTGCTTCAAGCGAAAAAGAGATAGCTGTTATTTGAAAAGTAGCATTATACTATAGAAGCACTTACAGCAAAGCAGAAGCTTTATGTAGTGAATACTGATTTGTTTTTTTTTGAGCTTAAAGAAAATAGAAAGAGTATAAAGAAATTTAAAAAAAAGGAAAGTTCGACTTGATCATGCCATACCATACGTGACATGCCGCGCATCGGTCTCTATTTTTACGAACCGTTGTTCCTTTTGGTTCTTCAATTCATTTGTCTTTAGCAAACTGGAAGACCACAATCTACATAGTGAATTTGACGCCTTTTTGGAGAAAATATAAAATAGGTTCGCCCCGTTTCAAACGGTTTTTTTTATTGACAAAAGAGGATTTGCCTTTCCTTATAGCAATCAATTTACTTTCTCACTACTAGATAACGATTAATGAAATTTTAAAATTTCATAAATTGAAATGTAAAACTGAGTGCTATTCGGTACAATTACAATGTATTTTTAAAGGTGTTTTTAACTACGGGTAAATCGTTATTGAATACTTTAAAATTTGGATGAATAAGTCACATGGGTAGTATCACAATTCCAAACCTATGGAAATGAAAGAAAGAAATATAGAGGGAGACAGATCAGTAATTAGACATCAAAATGGATGCTGAAAAGGATCTTTTTATGTTAGATTATTAAATAGACACAATTTGGAATAAAGGTTGAAAATAGGTAAGGTAAATAATAAACATATTCCGTACAATTTCAAACGGATTGGATGTCAATCGACTTATTGGAAATTTGGCGGAGTTTTATTAAAAGAACAATATGAGGAGATGATACTACTATGGTATACTTGGAAGTGGTACGAAAAGTTCATAGAAAAGAATACTTTCGTATAGAAGTGGAAAATATTGGATCATTTGGGGACGGGGAACTTACATCAGTAAGTAGACATTCCTCGCCGTCATCAACGTTGGGGATCGTAATTTTTCCTTGAGATACGTTGTAATAGTCATATATGTTGTTCGACAGAAAACAAATGTCTGTGAACAAATTTCGATCGATTATTACTCCGTGTTGCACAGGGATGTAATCTCTTTAAATAATTAATTTCCTGGATACTGCTGCAAACTGTTTGTTTCTAATTAATACGTTTACTGCTAGATTTGGTGGATGATAGAAACATTATGTTACGCGAGTAAGTCCTCTCAATGAAGTTCGGGGAGCGGGATATCGACATTTTCAGATATTTCTCGGATTAATCCTCACCTTTGACCACTTCCCGCCCCCCGATAGCGTCAGCCGCATGCATTTGTTATAACAGGAAGCTGCGCAGCGGGGGGCAGGAACTATTCGTCCCTTCGGGTACTCCTGTCAGATTATTTTAAGAATGTACTTCATAATTCCAAAGTTAATGTCATTGATCATAGTAAATTGACTACAGGAACGTTAAGAATATTCTAGGTTATATAGGTAATACCAAGTAGGTAAGATTTGCTAGGTTTGATCAAAGACCAAAAAGTATTAACTGATGAATTTCAATCCAAAGCGGACAGGAGTACACCGAAGTACGAGCAGAATTAATGGGCCCTGGACTTACGTCCGTTTTGTCGAATTCTTGTCCATCGTTGACCCCAGGAATTCTGGTCTTACCCTGGCTTATGTAGACGTAGTCCCCGATGCGGTTGCTCAGCATTGTCAATTCTGCTTTTCGTTTTTGGCAATTGGTAAAGTTTCTCTATTTTTGCTTGCGAGCGATGTGCAACGCTCGGCGAGGGTTATATATGTTTATACATACACACGATCGCGAATGTGGTATGTCTGACAGATAGAGACGGAGCTTTCGGTCGGCGAATCCGAGCCCCTGCGGACCGCAGACGAAGTATGCACGGCGTTTTACCTAACGGTTCCTTTGGCATGTTCGATATAAATGTTGTCTTGGACGTAATTCGCGGATTAAAATTGTCACCGGAATAATACTTCGTCTGCGAAACTTGTAGATTGAAAAAGAAATAGAGAATGAGAGAGAGAGAGAGAAAGACAGAGAGAAATAGAGAGAAGAAGATAAAGAAAGAAGAGTAGAGAAGAAACAAAAAGAGTGAAAAACTCGTGAAATTATTTAAAAAGTGTATGAGAAAGTATCATTCAACAGGCGAAAACCTGTAGTGTAAGATATTTTCGGAAAGTATGCGGTTGATGTTTCACGTAGATCTGTATTGATGAAAAAAGTACGAAAAGATGTAAAGGCGCGGAGCGACGTGAGCAATTGTAATATTGCTGAGGCAGATAGAGATAGAAGAGATAGATGTAAAGAAAGAGAAGAAACACACAAGAGGCGAAGTAAATCACACTGATCAATAAAGGCCAAATTGCAATTTCTACATGTCAATCAGCATCGAAAAACAAATCGTTTTTTTTTACAAAGATTGCTGAAATAGCACACAACGATCCTCTACAATTTTACCAAACAAATAATAAAGCAAGTGGTTAGTAGGTGGCCGCATTATGCCCAGTCGAGCACTTACGTCGGTAACCAACAGTTCCTCGCCGTCGTCGAGGCCGGGAATGGAGGTTTTGCCTTGCGACACAAAGTAGTAGTCGCGGACGTTGTTCGACAGCAGACACATTTCTGCATGGGCAAAAAAAATACATGCAGGTAAACCGTGAACCATGAGTGGCCATTTGCTGTGATGGTTTTGTCAGGGTTCCTGGCCGAGGATCCGACCTTAGGGTTCGAAATGGAATCTATTACTTGAATCACTACTACGACGGCTGTCAGCCGAAGTAGAATACTACGCCCGGTAGCGGGATTACGTTCTACTAGGCTAGGATTAGGTTCCTAGTTATTGATTAAAGATTGGCCAAGTCTGAATAGAACTAGCGCTCTCGTGCAATATGCCAATCTCTCCTCTCGATGTCCTCTTCGGAGGCTCGTAACATTCATTTGTTTGTCTCATTTTGTCGGCATAATAAATGACAACACACCATTCAGGAGTTACTAAGATACAGGAAGTACCTGACCAAATGTAACCAAGTTCATTCGATTCCACTAACTATATTACAAAATTCAATCATTTAATAAAATTAATGTTTTGCAACAAATGACTCATCTGGTTACATTTTGGTTATGGCACTCGGCACAGATTGTAAATGAATATCGAAAAGTTCTCTGAACGTATTCGTCGACGTTAGAAAAACTTTAGATATCGTGCCGTTAGGGTAAACCATGCCGATCAATTCAATCTGTTGAACTGGTGGCGGATTGCATTCCGACTAATTTAATCTTCTGTTCCAGTGGAAGATACAGAAGTAAATAAACAAAAATAAACAACAGGCATTACATATCGCGTTCCTAACTACTACTGTTCGAAACCGACACTTCCAAAAAAACAAAAGAATTTAAAAAAAAGAGCAAATTTGAATCGCGCGTCCTTTTTGCGGCCGGTTCTTACATCTGTGAGAGTGCATTCCTCGCCGTCGTCAACGTTGGGAATCGTCGTCTTTCCTTGCGATACGAAGTAGTAGTCGGTGATGTTGTTCGACAGAAGACACATCTCTGCATACGAAAGGAGGAACAAAACTCAAGACAAGTAAACAAAAAATCCGCGCATTATCGCCTTCTGGTTTGCGAACCTCGCGGTGACCTTTGACTTTCATTCTCGAATTAAGTAACGGGCGGTGGAGGCAATACGTATATACGGAATGAGGGAAACTAAATTATCTGATATACTTCGGAGATGAATTTGAATTAAAACATATAAATATAAAATTATTAAATGATTCCCTATGGGAGGTAATGGGCATTGAAACACTACGACCTTACCCTTCAATCCTTTCACAGATCCGGACATCATCTGGTAGAAAATGTGGTAAGAACGCTCCAACGATTGCTGGGAAATGACACGAGCTTTCTCCAATAGATCTGTATGGAAGAAAACATTGTCAAAAAAATACATCTACTATCATTCATCAGTAAAGTAAGTCAACTTACAAGTCTCGATATCCGCACCAGCCAATTTGCCAGAAGGTCCGAAATGAATACGGATGAATTTACCCTAGGCATGAAGGAAATCAAGAGTTAATGAATTTATTACAAGATATTTTAGTGTTGATTAGTTACAAAATATAAAGTCTACTTACGAAACGAGAAGAGTTATCGTTACGGACAGTCTTAGCGTTACCGAAGGCTTCCAATACCGGATTAGTTTGTACGACCTGGTCTTCAAGGGAACCCTTCTTCTGCTGAGAGTCATCCTGCTTTTTAGTCGAGGCACCGACCGTCGCGAAGTACGCAATTACTTTCTTCGTGTTTTCAGTCTTTCCGGCACCAGATTCTCCAGTGATCAACATAGACTGATTTTCATTGTCTGAAAATGGCAATAGTGATTAATGTGTGGGCCCGTAATTTAGTCTCATTTTTATTGTTTTCTTAGTGTCGTAGAAACACTCACTAGTTAACATGTTGACGTATGCTCCATCGGAGATAGCGAAAATGTGAGGTGGTACTTCGCTACGTCTTTTACCACGGTACAATTTGGCGCACCGTGTCGTGTATACTGGGTACCTCTTATAAGGATTGATAGCTACGCAGAAGAGTCCGGAGTAGGTCTGCAAGGAAAAAATTATGATTATAAATGTGAAAACCAAGATTGGTTACAACCATACGAAACGATGTTCTTCAGTCGTTTTTTCAGGTCAGCTTTGGGCCGGTCTGCAGCCTTTGCTTTTCCTCGATATTTTTAAAAAAGGGTTCAGGCATAAAATGTTCATGCGAGCAATTATTTACATTATGAAATGTCTTGCTATTTATGTGCAACTTCATTTTTTCATTTAATGCAATCGTTACATTTTATTTCCTTTTGGTTCAGATTGATGCTCGAATTTATTGTTTCAGTGGCAAAAGTAGCAGTAAGTTGCAGATAAATAACAAAAGAAGGTAATAACAGTTTATTCGAGTCACAAATGTGAATTTGCTTTTAACGTATATCGCAAAGATTTCGGATAATTTTGCAATATTTAAAATATGATATGACGTATAAGCAGATTCTGATTAGTGAATCGAAAATGCAATAACACAAGGACTGAAAAAATTGAGTTCTGTACAATGATGCAGTCGAGGGTCGGACAGGTCTGTTGTACCAAACACCTCAGGCACGATCTGCATGTCTGAAAACTTATGTTATACGTGGAAACACATGAAATGAACGTTCGTGGTTGGTACATCGCAACACGTCAATGTGCTTTCTGCGACATTCCTGTAATGCATGGAAAAAATTGTCGTCTTACGTCACGCCAAACGTCGTATACGAATTAAACTAGCATGACCACGATATATTTCATGACATTTTTGTAAATATATAAAAATTTGGCATGACATAATCCGTTAAAAAAAACGACATGAAATTAAAACACATAAGGAGAACGAAGAAATGGTTGAACAACAGCAGCCTTGACTCCTGGCAGGTGGCCTTACGTAGATGAGTTTGAAATAGTAGCGCTCCTTGAGATTGTGCAGGACCGACGCGTCGTTGAGGTAAGTCAAATTTGACATATCCTCTGCTTTCTCATACTTGGGTGGATTCACCTGCTGCAGCATGTCCTTCTTGAAGTCTTTAATCTAGATGTCAAAGGAAAGAAACCTGTTAGATTTATTTGGTAAATAAAGAACTTACGTAAATGAGTTTGTGGAAGTATCTGGTTTTCAAATTATGGAGAACGGCAGCCTCGTTCAAAAAGGTCAAGTCAGCCATGTCCTCAGACTTTTCGAATTTGGGCGGATTCACTTGCGACAGCTGATCCTTGCGAAAGTTTTTAATCTGTGCATGGCAGATCGACATATTAATATTATTATTCAGGAAAATGTTTCACGAAGAATAGTTCAGACTCTGTTTAGCGGTACAGTAGTCTGGTCGACAACGTTTTACAACCGTAACAAAGTTTTTTAAATACGAAACATTCTGAGATTAAGTGCAATTTCTGCAATACAGAATATCCATTTACATTTTTCAATCATATTTTTGTATGAATTATATACGGAGAAAAGTTTCTAGGTTTTGCATCATGGCTTGCGTTCCACAGCTATTTCTTCTAAAAGCATGTGGTCATCTTCTAACAATATGATTTCGTGCTTTTTTGTCATGGCCATGAAACAAAAGCATGATACAAAACCTAAAAATGTCTTTGCGTCATTTATAATGTTAAGAGTATTCGTTTTTAGTTTTTGTCGTATTTTCTTATTTGCATAATTTTAAATTTAAATTAGAACCTTTTTATGTACGCCATGTACCTATTATTTATACGTAATTGTAATTTTTTTTTAACAAGACCAAGCTTAAAAGAAATGACATCATCTACTAGGTTAAGTTAGATTTTTGTTGGGAATTGGTCTGATATGTAAATAACATTAAAGAAGTTTACTTATCAACAATTTAAATGATTTTTGAAGATTTAAGTCGGAATCATACCTGATGATTTAATAGTATTTCCGTAAAACAAGTTATTGGTCTATCAATTAATATTTTTTAATAATTTTGTATATTATTTGTCAACTAAGCTCTATTTATCTGTATATAAATACTATGTCAAATTTATTTGTTATATTAGTTATATCTATAATCATTTTTAGAAAGCTGGGTCCACATTTTCAGGATGTAATTTGCCGATTTTTAGAGAAAATATAGGGAATTGTTTCAATGATCGTGAAGCATATAAAATACTTTTTTAATTTTTTCAATACTGAAAACCATACAATAAAAAAGTTATTATTTAGCAACCATCAAATTATTAAAAATACCGGAGTAGGAAATGATCCTTTTTTTATAGACATTTCTCAACTTTTGTATCTCTTATTTTTTAACGTTTTCTTTGTAAAAGTTCGCATTATAGCACTGTACGACTCCATTACATTAAAAATAGTTTATGATAAGACTATAACAAATATTAGAGTTATACTGTATTAGTAATAGATATTAAACATATATTGATTTCGCACAAATAAAAACAAGAATAATTAACCTACTGGCGAGAAATATTCTTTACAAGTATTATACTTTTAAATTATGGTACTTTTTTGTTACAAAAAAATCCACTGTGATTGTGCAACATGAATGAGTCATTAAAACATCTATTTTTTCTGAAAACAATAAATTAGTAGTTTTCATAATTTCCTTGGTAATGGAACAAGAATTTGACTTTATTATGATTTAGAAGCTGAATATTAATGTCTGACAATGACCTTAGAAAAAACGGGATATTTTCAACAAATAAATTCGAATGATTATTTCAACTATATAAATACTAAATAATTTTTATTATATTTATTTTACAGCAAGGATACATTTCGAATTTTTACAACCTAGTATTTAGTCTATACCTCGATAAAGATTTTGTTACTTTCAGCTTATAAAAAGACAATCATTGTCTGGTAAGAATATTTTTTGAAAACTTGAAATTTGTATTTTTCTTTTAAAAAGTAGAACTATCATTAATTGAGATGAAAAATTATTCTCATAAAAATATTTGGAAGAATTTTAATTTAAGATAAGATTAATATGTACTTAATTTAAATGCAGTAGAAAGTTTAAATTAATTCCAAAATATCATATTTTATTTAAAAACTAATTATTGAGCATTACTTGTTTGTTTACTAAATATTTCCATTCTTGTATAACAATCAATATTATCGCGGTATAATATTTTTTTATAATAATTATTTTTAAAAATCGGACAAAATTTTAACCCTTTAATTAACAATATTTAAAAACATCGACGTATTAAAGATTATGTTTCCTGCTGTCACCGGTTGTAATTTTTTGTATGAATATTTCATTTATATAAGATTTAGAATTTATTGACTTTCATGAGTACTTAGAAAAAACAATCTTCAGAGGGATGAGCTTTCGAGATATATCCATACAAAAAAAGTGATGTATGAATATAAATCATTATTTTATTACATTTATTTTGGTTTAAAATGGTATTAAAAAATTAGATTTATCAAAATAACTAAAAAATATTTAGAAAGTCTAAGACATTTGTTTCATAAAACAATAAAATATTTAAAAATTATATAATCTATTATTTAGAAAAGAGCGACGTTCACTACAGGATTTCCATTTATTATTTACAATTAAAATGAAACATGCTCAGACATTTCAAAATTCCTTGGATCATTCCTAAAATAATTATTTTTTAAACTTCATGTAAATAATCATTTTTATGCAATTTTATTTGAAAAATTGATTGAGGAATAGAGGTTTTAACCATAAAATGAAAAACCCAAAACAGGTTCAATCAAAATAAATAGTCATTGGTTCCAGAAAAAGGTGCTCCGGCTCGTATTTACAAGATTCCTGAAATAAAGCTCTCCTGTTCCATATTCGAAGATAAACGAGGCGACGGGTAAAAGAGTCGACGATGCGTTAAAAAACAGTCGGGGGAAGATTTTTTTTTAAGCGTTGCATAAGGAAAGTTTCATTTGACGCAAGCCACCCGATATTTGCCCTTCTTTCCCTCTCTATACCTCGCAATCTTTCTCCGTCGTTACTTTCGGCGCTCTAAAAATACGTTGACCCGCGTTTCGAGATGTGGCGTTTCATTTTATTATTACAGTCGTCGTCGCCGGTGCCGTAGACTCGTTAGAGCGGCTAACAATAGAGTCCGAGGGTACAGTCGACGCAGGGCGCGGCGGCAGGGTTTGCTGAACCGCATTATGCAATGCGCGGAGCTTTTTTACTATGCGCTGCAGAGTGACTTCATCGGGCTTGCCGACTAAAATTACCGAAAGCCGGTGGAGAAACGTATTTTTTAAAGGCCCAAATAAAGAATGCACGACCAAGGACGCGCCGCTGTCAAAATAGGAGAAAACACTATGAAACAGCCAACTATAAATACTTATTTTAGGTATTTTTACTGCCGCGACCAATTTAAATGCGAGTAAACAAGGAATTCGGTCGCGTGTTGCTCCGATTAGCCGACCGGAATTCGGCTGTTTGTCAAACTTTTGAAATAGACGCGAAATTTTTCTATTTCCTTCCCCAGAGATTCTCCCGCTGACGCAAGCTCCAAGGGTAATTTAATGCTTCAAAATTGAAATCTTCCATATTCTCAAAATTTTAGAGTCTTCAAATTTTTCATTCTTAGTAACCAATTTACGTAATGCATATTTCAAAATTTTGCTCCGAGAAGAACAATGATTTTATTTGTATTTTAATGATTGTTTATAATGTCGTTTTGGTCATCTATTTTTACATGACTATCGTTGATATTTTTTATACGTATTTATAATAAATAAGCTCCTTTTAATGCCCTTTATTAAAGGAATTAACAATAAGTAAATTCTACTTTCTTAATCGCAAACTATTCGATTTCCTATGTAACATTGTAATGTTTAATCTCGTACAAGAATTTTCACTTGTAAATGACAAAATAATGAAATTAAAAAACACAATTATATCTGAATATTTTAGTTTGAGCTTTTTTCATTTATCTCCTTCAAAGACTAACAACTTGACAATTCTTACGATTGCTAAAAAAATATCAAAAAAAGAAGACCTTCGAAATTATCCGCAACGCGAGGGATATTGTCAAAAAGAAATGTGCAATTAATTTCGATGGTTGCGGTACATTCGAATGATTATTTCTCATGTCGTGATTTCGCGCAATCAACGTGGGATATTTTGGACTTTGCGAAAACTTCACCTTACGAATCGATCCCCATTTTCCTCCAGCGTATTTACAAATTATTGTCAAATGGTGAAAAAAATAATAAAAGGAATACTCGATATGAAGTTGTCCCAAGTCTCGAATATTTCACGCCAATTGGCGAAAATCGTGATAAGAAAAATAATCATTGATAAAAAACGAATTAACAGTTTATTTTAAATATCCATAAACATTTATTGGTACTTCAATCACCTGGAGTAGAATTCCATCGAACAAACCTAAATTGAAATTCATCATCCGTCATACTTCCCATGAAAAAGTAGTAAACATCAAGATTTGGTCATCCTCCAAATAGGAAATCCTATCATAGCTCGATTCGAAACATCATTAAAATTGAAATTCATCAGCATAAATTCAAATATTCTTCGACTCATATTATGATTTTGAACAATATAAGCGTTATTTGAAAGCAGGCCAACGAAGACGAAAGCTTCGTTCTTCATGAAAGACTCTAGTAGTAAATGAGTCGAAATGAAATTTGAAAAAAAATTCAGGAATGACGCAACGTCAGCCTTGTTGATTTCCATCAACCGTAGAAGAAGACGACGAGGGAAGAGAAGGAGGAGACCGTAAGCCAATACGCGAGCTTTTGCTGGCGGCGGCTGAGTATGGTCGCAAGCATGGTTTCGAAGGTGCTATTCTGTTCTTGAAATAGAGTTGGAGCGGCCCGATACGGGCTGGCGGTGGTTAACGCCGACGCCTCTTCGCGACGCCTGGCGTCGCCCTACCTTCAGCTATATGTATGTATATAAATATATACATGTATATATATATATTTATTCTGATTCGAAAAATCGGATGTTCCTTCCTTCTAAAGTCATGATGACATCGTATTGTTCGATACAAATCTTATCAGACCAAATACCTGTTTTGGTACCACATCATTGTAGTAAAAAATAATGAAATATTTCCAGATTTTCTATTCGGCAAAGTCATCGAGTTTCAATTAAATAGTGGGATTTATCCAAGATTCAGACATTTCTTCTGAAGAATATTATCCCATTTCAGAAATTTACCGACAACTTAATTTACTGGTGGCTTACGATGAATCTATCTTGGCAAGAAGCCTATACGAGTTATGATTACGAATTCAGCGATTTCGACATCGCTTGCAGTGCTCGGAATCATGCCAGTAAAAACGAGGAAAGTCTTCCGGTGAACCCAAGTAATAATTGTGATTGTCGTAAATATAAATTCATCCTGATTGTGATGAATTAAAATGTGATGGGAGTTGATTATCAAGTCGTATTACTCTCTAAAAGTCTTGGAATTTAGGTTACATCAACTCTGGCGAAATAACAATTCTGGTGTTGGACTTATAATTTCGTTCCAAGAGGTTTAGAGATGATAAACGAATTTAAAATTTCTTTTACTGGTCTTTCTTGACCTTCTATGACATAGTTAGGATGTTTATACGTCAATCACATGACAATCTCGAAGGGAATACTTGATTCATTGGATGTTTGAGATGGGGTTTGAAAAAAAAAGTTATTGTCAAATATGTAAAATCATACCTCGCCGCCAGGAAGACCAACAGAGACCATGTCGCCCTTGGTGGCCTTGATCTCGCCGAGAACATATCCTTCCTTTTCGTCTGGTATCCAGCAAGCCTTTTTCGCATCGTACGGTTTCGTCTGATCGATTCTCTTCTGTTCGAGGGACACGAACAGATAAGGGGTCGGATCGGGATCTTCTCCCACTTGCTGAACGGGCTTCGGCATCTTGGATAACTTCGCTTTTTCGCTTCAATCGAGAGTACGTGTCCCCAAGCCGATATATCTACTCGCGGATTAGCTAAGTAGTCGTCAGTTTCGTGCGTTTTTTATTTCCTGGTCTGGCTTCGATGGCGGACGGACTACTTCTGGCGGCACGAACTGGGCGGCCCTGCGACCAAGAAAATTCAAAGTGAGCATCAAACATGGCGACCGCATGAGCTTCCTCTCGGAGCAACGAGGTCAAAGTACCCCCCATCTTAACATCGATCGAAATTTTCAACATTTACAATTTTAGAATTTCAAATTTCGATCGATCCCTAATGTCGCGATAAAAACAAGTTATAAATTATGTGGGTGGAGCGAATCTTTAGGAAGCAAACAAATTATTCAACAATTTCTATACACCCGAATCGTTGCTCTGTATTTTCTTGGACTGATACCAATTCGGACAACCTGTTCAACCCGAGATGGCTGCAATCACCAAAACACTGAATGTATTATTTCATATACTAAGTTCAATCCAAGAAACTAAGAGTATTACATTTAAATTAATTTATCGAAATTATAAATTATCATTCAACGCGTCGAGCGAGAGAAAGAAAACGTCTTTTTGTACCAAAATGAAACTAAGTCATACACACTTAATTAGTTAACGAACACTAGAAGAAATGAACATTCTTAAAAATTCATTTGAAAAATAAAATTTCTTTGATACGGCTTTAGAAAATAAATTTTATAGTATTTTGAAGTAAAAAATGGTCCATTCTGATTCAAAGCACTAAAGTGTTGGACTTTAACCAAGAAACGAGTAAATGCACTAAGCATTCTATCACACCAACAGTCGAATGTTATACGTAAAAATTCGTTGCACTGAAAACCGGAAGTAACTGATCCACTGAATCCTATTATAGAAGTGTCTCCAGACTTCAGAAATGCACACTCGAAAGCAGTTCTTTTGGTCTCCTCCGGATCCTGGACCACCAATTAATATAGATCACACACTGCCGGCGCAGTTTTACGTCGTCCTCTCCATCCTCGTTGCACACACTTCCGATTTTCACACGCGTATAGGCACGCTCGGGGACTTCCGGTAACTCGGTCGCGCACTCCAAAATCGCCAACTCGATCTTTCTTTTCTTTTCAGGAAATGAATTTCTTTTCTTTCTCTCGCTCGTGGAATTTGTTAATCGACGTTTTTTTTTGAGATTGAATCTTTGCATTATCTTACTCGAGATAGCGAAGGATAGTAGATAAAAATGACTTTAGTTAAAAAATGTGTTAACAGAAAAACTTAAAAAATGAAAGGAAATAAGCAAAATCGTACGGGCTGTTTGTGGATCGGGATCTCGCGCGTGTATTGGAAAAATCGGGGAAGCGACCAGCGTGGTTCGCACTTACGTTAGAGAGCCGTTCTGTCAGGGAAACAAGTCGAGCCTCCCAATATAAGCGCGTGCAACGTGATACTCGTCGCACCGTCGACGGGGATTGGACGGAGCGATCGACCAATCCGCAGGCCCGTTATTTCCCGGGCCGATCTACCTTTTTAGGTGGAGATGATACCGAAAGTGTGACAAGGGGTGCTGGCCGCGGAAAAGCTACGAACTTCAAGAGTGAGATGAAAATAGACGCGGGCGAGGGAGTCGGATCGGTCGGAGCGGAGGCTACCGCACGCTGGATTCTTCCCTCTCCTTTCAAGACATCGCCATCTTCTTCTTCATCATCTTCATCACAGCATCTCTTAGTTCCTTCTCTCTTAGATTTCCTCCTGCATCTTCCGGTTCCCGTTCCTTTTCCGAACTCCTTGAATCCCATTCTGTTTTAGGAAGTTCACAAAAATCAATTTTCCCTTCCGGCTTGCCTGTACCCTACGGAGTTTTCGAAATTTTCATTCTTTTTCTTGTATTTCGTCTTTTAAAAATAGGTGTCTTGGTTCTCGTCTGCAATCCGTCGTGTTGTTATGATAATTCGTTCTTTTGGCTTACTGGAAAAAATCATTTATCGAATTACTTCTTCTCTTCATTCCTTCACATACGAGTTTTAAAATGTTTGATCTGTGGACTTGGAATCTTTCGCTATTTCTTCTATTATATTTTTGGAACTGATATTCCTATTCTTTTTTTAAGTATTGGTCAATTCTTTTCTGAGATTTTAAGAATTCCAGTATAACTTGAATTGTCTTCTTTTATTTGAAGTACATTACTTTAACTAAGTAAATAATCCATTTACTCTAACTATAATTGTGAAGCAACGATGATGATCTTGGGAACAAAATCGTATTCGTAATGGAATTCAAATTTAACTTCTTCATAATCTTCATTTGACTAGGACATATCTCAATGATGGTTTCGAATGTAATCCCCCGACTTCTTAATCCATCAATTGTTACTCGGCTTTCAAAATGTAATTAAGTTTTGCGGTTCAACGTAGCTTTCACCAGATATGAATGATTCTTTAATATGTTTTCCAGTAAGGATAACTAGTAGTAAAATCAGACAAATGCGTCATTGGAAATCATGAATGGTTCCGTCCACGTGGCGGAACACGTGCCGCACCAGCGGATGGCGAATCGACGATGTCTCGGTACGGTAGGTATATACATGTAGTACCTGCGTCCGTTACGAGGGGATAATTGTCGGCCTCCGCTCCTGAATCTTTGATATCTTTTTGCCAAAAGTCAGAAACGAAGGCGACGTGGAAATACCCCAATGACCTTGGGCATCGATGAAAACTCCGAGGCGGTTAAAAGCTTGGCGATTTAGTTGAAAAGTGTAGCAGCCGAAGACTGAAACAAATGCAACTTCTCGAGGACGAGGCATTGCAACTGGTGTTTTTCCATGCAATTAGTTCCTTTTAATTAATGTAGAATGGAAATGGATCTAGCTAGCAGAGAAACTTTCCATTTTACTGCTTTCAGAGTCATTGGGGTAACACTGAAGCAATCATGTCATTTAATATTGATTTCAAATTTATGGAGTGTATTGTGTAAAAATATATATTTCGGACAGAGATGAGGATGAACTTTGATCCCTTAGCCATTTGTGGTGTAAACCAATAAGTACTTAAGATGGCGTACATTTGTCACAAGCCTGAAGGGTCCGAAACTCCAGAAGACCTCCAAATGTACACTTTTATCGTCCTGTTAACTTCAAAAGTCTAAAGATTACCACCGACAAGTATGCTGCATGTAATACAATTGAAATATTTGACATCCATTTGGAAAATAAAGAAAAGCGATTTTATTTTGTCGATTCCGATTTCTAGATTGAATTATGTACTATTTGAAAAGCACTATTGGTAACCATTGGCAAGTAGTATTAAATATAATTACATTGGTCTACTAGTAATTTAATTACCACTTAATAGTTACAAGGGAGGAAAAGAAAAAGTTGGTTTTACTATTTAAAAAGTTGGATATGATCGAGGTCACTAATTACATAGTAATATGAACTAAAAACAATGGCTATGTCTTATCCTACTATCTAGTTAGTATAGTTCCAACTATTTAATATTTCGGGTATTTTTTACAAACTATTTCGTAAAAGTCGATCATACTTTCGGTTTCCCATTTAAATATGTAGTATCGTATAGTTTAATGAATACTTTTGATCACGTACTAATTAAGAAAATAGTCGTCAAACTCGAAATACATGAAAATATTATTCAGTTTTGGCATCAAATAAATCATAATTTTAAATGCAACAGGAATTACGAAATGTTTTATAAATTCGAATTAGTAAACAAATGTATATAGTATTAATTCTCAGCTAATAATTAAAAATTTCAACTTTTTTTTTTAAATTAAGAAAAGTATATCACAGTTTATTAAGAAAGACTCGCCTAATAATCATAAAACGATTAAATAGCATTATGCCTGAATATTAATTTAGTAAGATAATTCAGATAATAGAAATAATACTAATCCAATAATTATCAATATGTTTGTTTTTAATGACGACTTGATTAATTTTACTGTGGTAGTTTGATGATAATTATTAAATTATTATAACGAGACACTGATTCAACTTAGCATAGTTAAACTATTTTATTAGTGACTGACTTTCTCCATCGTTAGTAATGAACTCTTTTAAGACTATTCAGGAATAACTACTGAGTTTTCTTTTATGAGATTAAGGTATTAATTATATATATAAGAATAATTTAATACAATAATTAGCTGTTTTTAGTGAGCAAGATGACCAAAGTTATATTATAAATCATTTCATAATAAAATTAGTTATTACTATTTTCAGTTATCACAGAAAAGCAAAGAGATTAAATAAATATTACAAAAATTCCTATTAATTACTAAAACACTTTAACTAAGTTCAAAGGGATAATTGGTAGTGATTTTAAAAGTTTAAAGCCCGTTCCAATATATGTAAGATCGCTAAAAAATTACAGATAAAATTACTAATAACTACTAAATGCTATTGCTCTCCAAATATTTTTCAGGAGTTACTGGCGTTATTTTGGTAGAAGAAATTTAGAAGTATTCCTTATAGATACAATTTAAATCATCTATAGCCATGAATAGTTCAAATTTTCGGTGTTCTTTAATTTTAGATTACCCTTATTTTCTCGACTGACAGGAGACTACCTAATGTGCATTTTTGGTTATGGGTCAATCACAATTCAGCTAATCATGAGAAAAAGATATATATGATTTACGATCGCTATAAATAATTTCCACAAAGACGCGATTCCTTTTCAGAAAACGACAAATCTCGTTGGGTAATCTAACTATATAGAATTCTATGTTGAATAATGAATGCGTTGAAAAATTAGCGTGACATCACTATAGATAATTTGGCACGATTCATGAAATTGCAACAATGTTTGACGTAAAATTACCCATTTACAATTAAATTAAAATGTATTACTTAAATAATAAACGAATTTATCAAAAATATTCAATATCTAATTTAAAGAAACTACAGTTTATAACTTCGAGACATAAAATTTTCTTTTCCGACAGAAAAATGGAAATTACATACGTTTGTAAAGTCATAACATTTTCTAAATAAAATGAAATCCTTAAAAGACAATTTTTGGCCAAGTTGGTTATTGAATATCAAAAAGTTCAAATGTAAAGCAATTAATGGAATTTCAAAAATAGATTGTAAGGTACAGATGTGAGAATACGAAGTTCGCCTACATCGTGTGTAATTCTACTCGGCTGCAAATCCCATGGCGCTCATGACCTACATTCCAATTTAGCCCTCACTTTCTCAGTCGCCGTGATTATTTACAATTTTTATTTATTTTTAAACTTTGGGTGAGCTAATTTTAATCTATATGTTACAAGGAGTTTTTTTTATTTAAATATGAATATGTTTCAATTTCAGAAGTTACACGTATTTGCTCGACGTTTGATGTAGGAATTTATGTCTATGTTTTTATGTCCGAGAAATGTTGCAACAGAAAGGTCGACATAAGAATCGACCAATTTAAAAATGATCTGTTATTTCGTGATATATTTAGCGCAATGATTAGAAGAACGAATGAATAAAGAAATTAAGCGTTGTTACATTAGCAGTTGCATTACAACAGGACTTATATACAGAGTGCCCAGGTTAGGGTCGACCGAAAAAATATTTCTTTTTTATTGAAAATTTTTAATAAAATTACACCAAAAGTTACAAATAATTGAGAATTTGATATTAGTGCTTAGATAATTTCGAATTACTTTGGCGCATTTTTTTTAATTTCTGTTAGATAAATGTTTAAAAGCAGTTTTTTATATGTAAATAATTTGAATTTTGAATTAGACGAATACGAGACACGGACACACCAACTCATGTTTTCTGCATGAAATAATAAAAAATGATAAATTACTTCAAAGAAATAAATATTGTAATTAATTATAAAAATACATATATCAATTACACATTATTCATTATTGATGTTGGTTTGGTGTAAATAAAATCGTGGCCATATTTATTGCTTATTGTTATCTTTAAATACTATTAATTACATATTTGATGTTTACTTTTATGGATTTAGTTTAAATAACTGACCAATTAGCCTAAAATCTAAAACAAATTTTTCGACAATAGTCTGCGACAGTAGTCATTATTGCGGATTTTTGTACGACACAATTCCAAAGATAAGATTTTTAAAATTTTTGTTTATACAAGCAACTCAATTACTCATCAATTTTGGCATTTAATGTTAAATTTAAAAGATACGTTCTTGCGACTTGATAAAACTTTTATCTCGTCAAATTTATCCATGTGTCAAATAAAATTGCGAAACATAAGATATATGAATTATAGTTTCAGCTTCAGGAAAACTATGAAATGTAATTTTCGTTCAATAAATATAAACATTTCATAAAACTTTTTTGGGTTATCTATGATTTCACACAAAAGGAATACAATTATTATAAAAAATGTCTAAAATAGTCATAAAGTATAATGTTAAAAATCCCTTAATGTTTATAAATTATTTTAGTTCTGTGCTTTTAACATTGCCGATATTTATATATGTTTAAATTACTATAAACATTTTAATTTATTATACAAAAAATTCTGCTTTTTTCCAGAAACAATTTAAAAAATAAAATGTACATTCAAATGTTGCTAACCGTCATTGGTTGGAAAAACTACAAAAGTGGTATACTGTTTATTTAACGAAGATCAGTAGGCAGTTTATTCTGCACAAACGATGTGAGTGGTTAAAATAATCCAAATCGTATTTTTAAATGGAATTTAAATAGAAGTGACTCTGAATGGAGTCAACGCAACGTTAAGAATATTTTCGTGGATTATACGAGTTCAGTTATGTATAGCACCGATTACTCTGTCATGTATACGTGTTTAATTGTATTTTATGTATTACGTAATAAACGCGAATTTTTCAAAATTATACAATTTGTAATTTTTTCGTAAATCAACTTTTATAATGGGATATTATATAAACATGCATGTTAATGTGCATAAACTTCAAAGTAGTAAATGGTAATTTAAATTTTTTTAAAGTAGTAAATGGTACTAATAATATTTAAATTTTTTTTTATCACTAAAGAATATATTCAGACATTTATTTTCATACATAGCTGTTATATTTTAGAGTGAAATTGAAAAAAAAAACATTGATTTACGTACAATTCGTGCTATTAAACAAAAAAGAATTAAATATACAGTCGGCTACTATAGGAGCACGCTACATGCAAATGATCTTGAATAATAATTAATAAGTGAAATAATTGTTTCCCTTTCGACTATATTACATGCACGAAAAACAAATTTGTAGCTGTTTTACTATATAAATAGTAGGATTGGCTACCGTATTTGTCGATGTCACTATAGATAGTAAAATTTACTAAAACCGACAGGATCTTATCCTACTCTATATTTACTAATTCTAACTATTTCTTTTTTCCATATTAACGATTCAAATAATTATTACAAGTTTACATATATTTAGTCGGAGTATCATTTGAATTACTGTTACATTAATTATTAATATTAATTAAATCGTCCATTCACTTAGTAACCTAGATAATAAAATCACTAGAGTAACTAACAAATAGTTATACTAATTCAGGAAATAGCTGCTTTAACTAAGTATGGTCATACTGAGAAAAGTGACATTTACCTAGAATTAGAATTCTTACATCCCGTAAAATACAGTATTTACGTATGTGGCCAGCCATATTTCTTTTTCCGGTTAAAGAACGACGATTTTTTATTATTCTAACCCACATTAGTTTATTTTACACTTTTCACTTTCAACTAAAATAGATCATTTTACCCAAAATCATCTAACAACTGAAAATATTAAAAATGTCTTCTTCTAATCTGTTGGAAAGAGTTTGTTTTGTTTAATAAACGAACGTTAAATGACGAGGATTTTAGCAGTTATAATACATTCTTTTACGAGCATTAAGGAACCGAGAAAAGAAAAATACAGGATATTAACTGGTAAAAGACACATTTCTGAATGAAATTATGGAAATCAATATTTTGTTTTGATTTCTGATTTGTTGCCTCAGCCATAAGTTTGACGAGTACAAGTATTCATCATATCGGTCAACACGGTTTTGTTGTTGGGAAGCTGTGGGTCATTTCCGATGCAATTTTGTGCGTATAAACCGAATATTCAGGATTTTGAGATATTTGAGGTTATGTACCCGAAAGAACCGTTTTTTTTGCTATTTCGAGGTTACGTACAGTATAAAACAATGTTTTTTGGCCTTCTGTACCATTTGCACCTTTTATTACTACCCTTACCATTTATTACCTACCGATCCGCCATTTTAAATGTTTGAAAAATAACTTTAAATTCAGAATCAGCGAACCCAAAAAAACCCGGGTATTAAGTTTGAAGTAATTTCGATCGATTTCCTTAAATTCGTCCTCCATATTGGATCCGCCATTTTTAATTTTGAAAAACTAACTTCAAATTCAGAATCAGCGACTCTAAAACCCTCCGGGTACCAAGTTTAAAGTGATTTTATTCTAGTCAGTCGATTGAGTACACGCGACTATGATTTTTTTAAAAAATCAACTTTAGTCGTTATTTTTGAGCCGCCATTTTGAAAAAAATTTTTTCATTACTTTTATCATCTTCTAGCCCAAACATTTTTGACGCGAAATTTATACACATCTGAGATATTCAGATGATCATTCATAAGTGAAAAAAAAACTAAAAAAATCATGAGTTTTGTTAAATAAATGCTCGTAGTTTGTTTATTTTTTAATTTGCAGCAAATTTGCGATACAACATTCGAAGTAGTTTGGGCAATAAAAACATCGATTCCAACAATTTTTTCATTGCGCTGTAATACAAAAAATTACTGACAAACTTCATGTTAAATTTATGTACATTTGTTTCTTAATGGGTTAAATGGACATTGTCCGTCAATGGAATGTTTCTTATGAATTATATATGTACAACAAACTTTCCGATTTTCTTTATTATCATTATTTTGAAACGTGAAAGTGTATGCATAACAACGATAGCTGACAAAAATAGACAAAATTAACAAAAATTGAAATAGTGAAAATCAGTGGCAAATATTGCAAAAGGAATACAAAAAATTCTGGGACGTTCATATTGCATTTATAAATTCTGCTTTAAATTTATCACCAAAGTTTAAAAAGTCAATTTAATACAGATTTCCATCCAGATATTTTCATTTCAAATTAAAAGTTAAAAGTTTAACACTGTAGTTATAAACAAATAGTGTAAAAATCCATTTTTTATTCAACTAAATCATCGTCTATTTAATGTTGGTGAAAATTAGTATATGGTGGTTCGAAAGTTCGTAAAGAATATTGACAATACTATTTTCCTCGAAAAATGTGTATTTGTCTGGGTACCTATTTCATGTTGCTAATGACGAAGTCGAAATCCATTTTCAGATTTTCTCAGTAGATGATTTGATGAATTTAAAATGATAAACTAAAAATACAAAATCATATTACTATCATTTTTATATGTAGATTTTAAAAGGGCAATGTGACTGCTTATGACGTTTTTGAAATCAATGTTATAATTTAAACTGTCCGTAATTTTTTAAGAAAAATCTTAGGTGACAGAGTAAAAGCTTTTTTTAAGAGTAAGGGTAATACTAAAAGTTACAAAGATCACAGAAGGTCAACAAAATGGTTGCATCCTGTACCTAACCTCAAACATAGAAAAAACTCATATTTTTTATACAAATTAATTGGTGAGTAACTGAGTTATTTCTTAGTGAAATTATGTACTTGGCATAATCAACCAATTTCTCAACTGAATATGCGATAACTAAACGGTTTGTTGTCCCAACTAATCTCTTATTTCCTTGCATATGATTAATATGCTTGATGAATAGCGATGATTTAATCTAAAATCCATGGGGTCAACGACATTATTAGTAACTTTTAAAACCGCCTTTTCTCTCGATTTTGTACAATAAATACCTTGTGAAATGCTTTCACAAGCAAACAAAAATATTAAAAATAATAATAATTATATAACTCTTAAAAAATAAGAGTTCAACTTACTTTTCATTTACGAAAACTCGTGCTGGTCTAACAATACAGAAATTGCAGACATGTTTGGTTATATAAAAAAAACTAGGGTAGATAGGTTGATGAATAATCTTTATTGTCTTGTACCGTATATTTAAGCTAAAAATGAATATTATGATGTTAACATGTTGTTCGATATACATCTATTATATTTTCCAGAAATTTAATTTATAGTAGACTTTCAGACTGAAAATGTTTCTTGAAAATCAGCATTTAAATATGACACAGCATAGCCTCCTGCGAAAGACTTTTTCAAACAGTTTTCAACACAGTCATCAGATTAGTTTTTTTACAGTCTTTTATTCTCAATTATAAAATGTTTCTCAATGGAGCTTATAAATCCCGATTATTTTAATCTGTCCTCGTATACCGACAGATATTTGTACCATATATTATTATGTATTATCATCAACCATTCTTTATGAACCTTTGCTGGACGCTGTTTAAAGACATTAAAAATTAACTTTTTTCCCGTCAAAAACGTTAACTTTTTAGGCTTTTAGCCGGAGCATACCTCCATGCGCTTAAATATATCAACTCGATATATGCGTACACATATGCACTGCCTAAGCATTTGCAGCCTTGGCAGTTTCGACGAAGTTCGGTCATCGAATAATATTTACGTTGACCTCCTGAAACCAAAGAAACTGCATGACGTTATCGGCAAAATCAAGTCTTCGTTGAACTGAATGAACAGAGCTTACTTGCGGGAAAGATGAGCACGTGTGTGTAACTATATTAATATGTGCATCAACGAATCGCGCGTCCCTTTATTAGTGCATGGAGAAATTTTCTTACGATTTTGACCGTAGCCTTAATTTAATCTACAATAAACTTTTATTTTATAAAAATATAAAATTGTAGATCATTAATCAATTTTCCTAAAATTTAATTTTGTTTCCAAAAATATTATGAAAAAATGTTCTATTTCTTTATAATCGAAATTTGATCGATATTATTTATTTTTAATAATTCCATTTAAAAATGACTCGTTTTTCAGACCTAAATAAAAATTATTCTTAAATAGATTATATTTATATTAAAAAAATGAAAGATTTTAAAAAAAGTGTTTTCACAAAATTGCATGTACCCAAACAAGTTTTGTCAGAACAATGAAACTCTCAATTCTTTCAACCTCTTTACACTTGTTCCTTAAAATCACATTCTTTTTATTGTTCAACGCACGCATAAAAATGTTTTTTTTTTGTACCAATGTGAATTGGACTTCCAATCGGTCCCCGACCATTACATTTATATAAAAAACGTTTACATACTTGAACCGAAAACTTCCATTTGATGTACGTATGTATAAAATTCGAAGTTACTCCTCATTTTCGTGCGTAAAATATGATTTTACACAATAGTGCTGACCAATAGCTCCACTCTTATGTACCATAACATTTGACACACAAAAAGTCAAACGAATGTTACGCATGGTGTTATAAAAAATATCGTTTAACACTAGTACGTAAAATCGTATTTTAAGCTCACCTATCGAAATACACTATTTTCTCGTTTATGCAAAATAAAAATAACAGATTATATGTCAAGGGTTCCCTCTTCTTGTTAAGGTTAAATATGTTGGACCACAGTATAATAAAAGTCAAATAGATAAATACTCCAAATAGATAAAACCACAGTTAGTTCAGTTTACTAGAAAGTGGCCGTTGGGAAACAACCACTTTTTCCGCCCGTGGCACCGGGCCCAAAAGTCCGTTTTTCCAGAAATATTTCAACACACATTTTCTCGCATACAAAAGAAGATTAATTCAGAAGAATGAACAATGTTATTTGATTGCATTAACAGAAAAAAAATGTGTAGATTCAAATGATGAATCAAATTCAAATATCTGCCCTTTAAAGTAAAACGTCTTTTCATAATAAACTGGTGAAAATTTTACGCGATAGTGTCAAATGTTAGGCGGTTAACGGCGTCTTTCTCCTGGCACTTAAATCGAGTTTTCTCTTATTTTTGGCAACCATCTCTTTATTTAACATTGGGCTAGACGACTGCGATAAATTTTCCACGGTGAAGGACTTTCACTCTTATCGCAAAAAGGTGAATTTCCGGCTCACGGCCGAGCCACACGATGATACGCACAGGTGTATCTCCCAATCTTGGAGCTTGTCCAGTTCCTCGTCGATTTTCGTCAGTTCCTTACATATAGTAAGATATTACAGATTGGGGAATATTACGTAGGAAAATTGGGGGTGTACAGAGACCCGATTCAGGAGCATGAAGGAAGCGAGTGGTAGGCGTGTCTGCCAGCATCGCGAGGAAATTGCGATCGCGTTAGTCACACGACCGTGAGATCCGAGGACGAATCATTCGAAATGATTTATTTACTTATGTTTTCAGTGGCTTTTATTTTATTGGACCTCTTTCCATTTAGAATAATTTATTGTCGCGTAATGTGGTTTGCATTTTTCCATTATAATCGTTGATTTATTTTGCTTTTTGATCACATGTTTCCGGATTCATTCACGATTTTATACGAGTTAGCGGGGTGCACATTATGACAATTATTCTATTGATATATCTATATTTCAGTCTTGAATTTGAATATTATTTGGAGAAGGCGTTTGGTTACAGTTTCAAGTATATTTGTCCAAAATCCACAAGTTGGTACCAAAATGGAAACTTTCCCTACCCTATCTTTCGAATTTACTGAAATCGAATGATTTTAGAGTTCATAAGTAGGAAATACATTTAATGTTGGAACCTTCGATACATAATTATTCTGTAAGGTGGTGCACTTTTATGAAAATGTTTACACAGGACTTTTAAGGTGGACAAGGAATGGTTTACCTTCCTTATTTTAACTAACATAAGCTGTGGCTTTTGCCCTATACAATTGAAAACACGCATATAATATGGTTTATAGGAAAACGATCATTTCTGAAGGAGGCCTATGCGAGGAAGAAACGTAAAATAAATAATCTTTTTTTTACACGTTGTTCAATGTTCACAATAATTCCACATTGCATGATACAAAATTTACTTGCAGTAATAAATAAATTGAACGTTATAACTATTCATGTAATGCTCTGATCGTGGACAATTGCTTGAAACTAAATAATGACTAGTAGCTTGAATCAATTGAATACTTTCGCTTACCGTAACCTATTATTTCGATGTCCAAAATTCAATTTCCCGTTTTGAATCTCCAAACTATATCACCTCAACCAGGTGACCTTCTGTGAGCGTATCAGACCATCTGCATGGACAATTATTTATTCATTAATCATAAAATTAGGTTTTTGCCTGAGACAGAAGTTGATGCTTGGCGGTTACGCCTAGTGAATAGTATGACACAGAGTGATATAGACAGACAGAAAAATATGATGCTATTTGTTAGTCTTTAATCCTAAGGACGAGAATGTAAATTGCATCATTATTATCTTAAAATATTAAATACAAAACCGTACAGATAATCTGTTATAATTATAAAAACCCTAACTATCATAAATAGTCAGTATCATGAATAAAAGCATCAATGACTGTAAAATTGATCCTCAAGCATCTTGCCGCAATATAATTTTAATTACATAAAAAATAGATAATTTCGGTACAAGTATGTAAACTTTTTTAAACGAATTCGATAATTTTATGCTAAGTACAAGACAAGACCCATAATCGCATTCTTTAAAAAGCCATTGGCACATTTAATTATTATTCCATTTTATAATGCAATTGTTTGGATGAAAAAAAAACAACAATACTAAAAAGTGTACACCATCATACAGTTCTAATAGTTGATTTTCTGGCCTAAATCACATTCGTGTATGATGCACTGACCCTACACTGAAAAAAAGATACTTCTTTAATGAAATATAATTAATTGAGATTGATTTACTTGTCTCAAGTAATCACGTTTGTGATTCAAGTAAATTTTCGTTCGTTTAAGAGAAGATTTATTTCCATCAAATAACTCATTTTCTTGGCATATTATGTCCTACATTTCAAAAATATTGTCTGGAATCAAGATAGTATTTTTTCTAAACAAAGATATAATTTACGTAAAGGTAGTAAATCATATCTCTTGAAAAAAAGTAAATTATTTTAAACAAATATTTTGCTTCGCCAAAGAAATCATATGTTTAGAAGTAGAAAATGGTAAGACTTGATGTCAATAAATATGTTCCTGACAAATTTACTCATATCAAAAGAAATTTAGTTTTTGTTCATGTCAGTAGCTCATTTCAAATTGGACGGTTTATTTGGCATCGGTGTCTCCATGCTCGTTTCTCGTTATTGACAACAGGTGGCGAATAAATTGTTCTGTATATTCGCAACCCAAGAAATCTCATTTGATAAAAAAGCCTACATTTCACTTTTGTTTTAATATTTCGGTATATTGGACACATTTGCGTTGACTTGTGTACGAGTATTAAATAAATAAGTACGAATGTAGAAAAAACTACAGAACAAGTAGAAACAGCGCAAGAAATGGTAGACTCATTTTGTTTAGTTTTCAATTTTCCCCAATAAGTACTTGCCTTTTTCAAGTATTTGTTCACTTGAAGCAATGAAATATTTTTTAGAGTTAAATAAACCTTTACTTAATATCAAGTTAGAGGAAGAAATTATTTAGTGTAGTAAAATAAATATTTATTTGTTTCAAGTAAATATTTACTTGAATTAAAAAATGCATTATTATTAAGCCAGAGGAGAAAAGTATGAAATATTTATTTTCATTAAGTAAATGTTGATTCGAACTCAAAAAGCCATTACTATAAATAAGATACAATTTACTAGAAATAATAAAATATTTTCTGCAATCAATTAAATATTTACTGAAACTAAAAAATTCGTTGCTAAAACTAAACTAAAAAAATCTCTTCTTGAAAAATGGCTTACTTTGTTGAATTACGTAAATAAATATTCTGGTCTAAGAATTATTTTATTTCAGGTAAATGGTGAATATTCTTTCCAATAAACATTTTGTTGTGATTATTCAAAGTCAAAATTTACATGATTCAAGTAAAATTTTATCGAAACCATTAAATTTTTTTTCAGTGTATGCGGAAAATCAGTATTTTCCCGTTTTCAACCCGGAAAACGCTATTTTGAGTATACGTACACGGAGAAACTTTTGGTAAGCGCTACACACCCAAATAAGGGAACAAATGTCGTTAAAATTTAATGAAGACAATAACATTTGATTCAAAATAGAAAAATAAAAGATTATTTCGTGACGATTTTGTTTTATTTTAGTCTTAAGAATGTCCTATCAATATTTCTAGCTTTTAAAATTATTTAAAAGGTTTTAAAAAAATACATAACAATAGGCTAAAAATATGACAAGTATTTTTAAAAGTAATCAAACCAGATCGACAAAAAAAATGTTTTGACTTGTAAACGTTAAAAGTTCATTTTATACCCTCCTTTGTGGGCGTGAAAATTGCATTTATGCCCGCAAATTGGCTTCGCCGTCCTGTGCGTTCTGTCATCGAGGCCTAAAACCCCATTTTGCGCCCTTGATACAAAAATATCGATTGTTATATTTTTAATCGCATTTTATTGACTTCATTTATGTTGCTCTTGCGTTTCCTCCCACATTTTGGGGTTTTTATATCTATTTCGATTATGATTTTCGTTTTTTTTTTTTGTACTTTTGGGTTATGATGTCTCATTTGGATCCAGTTTAACAAAAATATTAGTCCGGAAAGGAAGAGTTTAGTCGGTTTATGGGTGTAAATTTTGTTGATCTATGAAATCTAACCCAAATGTTTTGTATGAATCACCCTACTTATAGTAACTTCTCACTTCAATATTTTTTTACATAGTAGGCGTAAAGAGTGCGTTTACGCCCCCATTTGCTACCGTAAATTGGACTTATAAATCTACTTGACGGAATGTAAAATTTTACGCCTACTGGGCGTAAAGTTTAAAAATATTACGCCCTTCAGGGTTTTAAGTGATACATTTAACACAGCCACCTTTCGTTCCCTACTTATCCAATATTCCTTTTATGGTTGAATTCTACTCCTACTATGCGTCTGCATAGTATGAATAAGTATCTAATTTTATCAACAGTTGACGGAGATAAATATTTATTGAATTCATGATATTGTAATACATGATTTACTCGTTCTCCAGTTCTGTAACACAAATTATATTTGTTCCAAAAAGGCAGTGAAGAGAGGAACTAAACTGAAACTATTAATTCTTAACGTATTAATAATAGAATAGTATAATAGGTATAATAAAAATATGAATTTCCCACATATTTGAGATATTAGAATATATTCAGCTGCTTAATTTGAAACCTAAAATATATTTATAATTACTTATGAATTAAGTTTGTTCAGAAAATTGATTTTAATTTATGGAATAGTTGCATATTTATTTAAACTATTAATTTAAACGATTAATATAATGAATATAAGGTAAGCAAATATTAATTTAAAACATTTAAAACTTGCTAAACTTTAATGAAAAATACAACGATTACATACATTTGGAAACATCGTCGTGAGTTTTTTAAGGCTGCCACGAAAAAAATGGTTCAGTCGGTGAGACAGTATATAGGTATTTATATGTTCATTCTATTTTTAAGAACGTACTAATATGGCAACAGTCCTAGTCTACAAATGTTTTTTCTTCTGTATACATGTTGACACAGTAATACAATTCTACATAAAAACATGTGGTTTTATTAAATAATTGCATAAATATACCTACCATTGATGCAGTCAAACACTATAAACTTCTCAACATTTCTAGATTAAATCCAATTAATCAAAGAAGATTTATATTCGAACTACGTCAATTTTTGATGATTTGTATAAAAAAGTGAATTAGACTGATGAAAAGATTAACTGCAATAAAGTGAAAATACTCTAATGAAACAGAAACTTAATAAAACCTTTAATAAGAAGGAAACGAAAATAAGAATCGTAGTAATTATACTCTCTGAACGGGTCTATAAATGAAATTTATGTTGAAGCGCTTTTAAAATTAATATAGAATACACATTTGTATATTATGAATTCGTGTCTAGTAATTTCACATTAATCATTGAAAACTATATGTATTATTACATGTTTAAAAAATGTGTAACTACTGAACCATAGTCTCGAAATTTATTTTCGAGAAAATCTTTCACTAGAGAAGCTCTATTTTTATACCCTAAAGAGTGGCTTTTCTCTGCAACAGTTATAGAGAGTACTTATTCTAGAATTGTTACCCGTTTATTGAAATTAGCAATTACTGTGGTCGTCTTAGCTACATGATTCCAACGATTTCGAAAAATGGTAATTGACAATTCGCACTTATTTTATTTCCAATTAAATGTATAGTAAATATCATGACATAATGTACAAACATCATAAAATAGTAGGGGGTTTTATATACTTAGGATATACAGTAATAGCCTTCTACTAATGGGACTGATTATTCTACGAACGAAAGAAATCTCCTATATACAACATTTTAAACATGTGACACTAATATCATTGTATAATTCTTTATAAATTAGCTTACATGAGAAAGTTTGAAATTTGAAATTCTTATAAACGATTAATTAAATATTAATTCTTGTATTTTTGCAATAATTTCTGTACCTGAGTACAATTAATATACAGCTTTCATAATAATTTATTTCAGATAATCTCTTGAAAGAAAAGTTGATCCATATAAAATACGAGAAATAGACGCATTTTGAACCACATTAAAAAGTAAATTTATACTCTTTTAAAATGTTCAGTATGTAATTAAGTTTAGTTAAATTTAGCTCGTTATACATATAATTATGTCTATAAAAATGAGTACTAAAAATGTATGATTCCAATAAAAAAGATAAATAGATAAATAAATTCACAAATTGACCGATAACATGAATTCGTAAAAAATGAGAATAGTATAATGTTGACTATTTTTGTAATGATTTTTCATAATAAATGTGTTTATGTGCAGCATAAAATTATTCTAATATAATAAGTTTGTTAAAGTATCAAATAATATACAGGAATTATAATTTAAATAAATTTATTGTGGTACAAATACTAGTATAATTTACCTATAATTTTCATAAATTATTCTTACAAAAAACACCATATTCAACATGGTTCATATACGACAGATGTCTAAGCTGTAGAAGCTGCAGAAAGTAAATTAAGTTATCAAATTAAAAATTCATATTTCGACATTTACTTAATAAAATTAATTACCTTACCATACTCAATAAAATTAACAAATCAAAACAGAGGTGGAGATTAAATTAAAAAATGGAGCAAATTTTAAAGACACAAATTATTTTATTTAGCGATGTAAATAAAACTATTACCGAAACCAAAATATTTCTAATCTTACATCGATAAAATTCCTAACTCCAAGACACCCCCCTAAATCCAGTTTTAATGAATTACTTTATAAACATTAAATTTTTAACTTATTTAGTGACTATCAACAATATATTTCGGAAAAGGATTCCATTTTTACACCATCAAGTCAGTATTTTGAATCTGTTAATTCCATGAAGAAATTTAACATGAATATTAATGAATTGAACTTATGGTATGGTATTTAATTTAGAACTTCTTTTTTTAGTGAAGTAATAAATCATTACTATTAGATCATCGCTTTTTTCTTTTAAGACAGAAAGAAAATGTCATAAATGTGACATTTTTTAAGTGGGTGACAAGTCTATTATCGAAAAATCATGTTATGGTGCGGTAATATCTATAAACAATATTCGTAAAGAAGTTTGCTAAATTTTAATGAAATAGTTAGCAAGCCAGTACAAGCGTTTCGGTGACTTTTTAAAAAGGAGATGTTTCATTCCCAGCGAATATAGTTAATACAATGACCTTAAATTATATGCAAATACATGTAAAATTCTGCCTTTAGTTATGGCTCGTATAAAAATAAAAAATAATTTGTGAAAGTTATACAAATATACAAAAAAACTGTGAAAGTTATACAAATTTCTTAGTAATGAAATATAAAAACGTGTTGTATTGGTGATCCTCTTACAGGACGATTTTTTGATGTTTGCAAAAATTACCTGACTTTAATAAAATTCAATAAAACACGTCTTTTTTTGGGTGCACCTCAAAAACCAGACATTTTAGAAAACAGACATTCAAAAACCAGACATTTCAAAAATAGAGATTCAAAAACCAGACATTTCAAAATACAGACGTTCACAACCAGATATTTTAAAATGTACATATTATGTAAATGCATTTACGGATTGAATTCTAGATGTGCTTAATAAATAATCCGGAGGTCAAACTAATTTGACCTTCAAATGACCTTCCTGTGAGACCACAAGGATGGCGACCCGAGATCATTTCTTTTATGTAGTGAATGCACCAATCGAAGCTGTCTGTACTTTGAAATGACGGGTTTTTTAATTGTTTAGTTGTTAAATGTCTGTTTGTTCAAGAGCTTGGTTTTTGAATGTCTATATTTTGAAATGTCTGGTTTTTGAATGTCTGCATTTTGGAATGTCTGGTTTTGTGATTTGTCGGGTTTTTGAGGTGCACCCGTTTTTTAGTATTTTTTCAACCCCGGGCCCCAGGTTGTAATTTCCAATTGAAGACAAAAATCTCTTGATATGATAATCATTTTTTGCAAATTTTACTTCCAAATCCCGGCATTCGTCCCTATCGGTTAAAATGTGCTGGAGAAATTCTGTCGACCAAGTCCAAAGAAAGTGATACATACTTTCGATATACTTCAAATGTTCTTAACGCATTCTTCAAATATGTCTCTTTAAAACGAGCGGTGTATTTCGTTCTTAATTGATCCTCTATACAACCCGCCCCACCACAATTTCCAAAAAACTTCTTCTAACTGAAAGCCTAATGTGATATCTGAAATCTCTTCATCCTTATTGTAATTCGTTATATCTTTATAAAATTACGTCAATTTAAAATATCTTTTGACTAATCATTTTAGTTATTGTTCAGTAGAGAATATATATCTTTGAAGCAAGATTGAATCCTGCACCAATATATGTACATCATTCTACGGATCACATGTGGTGCATTTTTAAGGCATATTTGTCTTCAGTGCACCAGAAATTCGATTCGTTGCTATATACAATTGAAAAATGTATGTTCAAGTTTTTAATCACCATTAAAGTGCAGGATCATCTCAAAAACAGACTTTCGACGAAGTAGATCCACCTAAGACCCACCAAGGATCCTTTCCGGATTTAAAATGTTTGCACAGGATATAACTGGCTTACAGTTTTTTTTACGATAGTACTTCTATTATAACAAATTGACTGACACAATGACTTTTGAGATACGTATACAAACTACGTCCAATCCGCACATTCCTAACAATGCGCTGGCAATTCGAGTATAGCCCAAAAACTTGGCACAATAATGCGAGATTATATTTACAGTCTAAGTACATTAAAACGGTCGATAATCCCAACATTATTGTTAATTTTATCACGTCATCAAAAATATATTTCACGTAAGTAAATAACAAACTAAATTTTTGTAAATTTTTGAAATTCTAAATGAGTAATCATAATCGACCTTGATTTTTGGAAGGTCTAAATTCAAAAACTCATTTTTTAACAATATAAAGAAAGCACAAAAATGGAGAATCTTGGAAGTATGAGAAAGAGAGAGAAATTGAGAAAAACGATTTGAAATCCCTGGATGAGTCAGCTTCAAGGCTTCGTTGACTCGACACTCGTTTGCTTCGGTCGACGTTGGCCCGGTTTATCTGCGACCGATCCGAAAATAATCTTAGATACGGTTTCTCTTGCTCTTACTTATGTACGAGTTTCGACGCAGTTTTCCCTGTATAGTGCTAAGTAGTTCCTTCTTTCTTTTACGGCAGACCGAGTAAAATTTCATTCTTGAAGTAACCCAATAGAAAGCTGACGTCGTCAGCGAGCACCCTCGACGCCTTCAGAATTCCCTTATTTGGATTCGTTGGATCCTACTGATTTTTTGAAAAAAATCCATTAGTTCTTTTTTCAAAAACTCAATTCTAAAGAATAGGTTTGCAGTGTGATCTGAAAGCAAACGAATACAACTAATTGCTACTGATTCAATGACATAATTACACCCTTAGTTTTCTGACACTGTGATACGAAAATACATTGTGAAAAATCTGAGTAATAAGAATTTTGAAAAGTTAAAATCATGATAACATGCCCAGAAGAAATGATTAACAGTCATGTCCCAGGTCGAAATATATAAATGCAATAACATAAAATCGTCTCGTGTCATGTGAATTTAAGTCATTTTGTTTAAGGGAAATTAAAAATTAACTGATTTTATAATCAAAACTTCACCTGAAACAATATTTTTGTCCTACGAAGTAAAGGATAATTTAAATGATTATAACATATTAAGACTTTTTATTGTCTTGTAGTTACTTCTTCGAATTATAATTTTAAATTGTTTTATAATAAATTCGAATTATATAACTGGAAATTTGTATTTTTGTATATTTAATTGTCAAAGCCATAGATACTAAAACAGTTCATAACTAAGTTTTTGGATAATATGTTATTTTCATGAGTTTATTCTTGTCCAAAAACTAATACCAATTAATTTTAATATTTAATCCTTAAAAATGTCGGGAAGATTTTCAAAAATTTCTCTGTAATTTTCATAAACTGTTTACACCTGAATCATAGGAGATTTTCGTACTATTATTAAGTTGGAAATGATAAAATTTTACTCGATGATGATTTATTAATTTATTTTAGTAAATTTCGAACCCTGTAATTAATAATTCAAATTTTTTAAATTATTTTGGCTAAATGTACTATTTTTACTTTAAGTTAAAGGACTTATTAGAACAAAATAGCATCAAATTATTTACCAAATTAAAAGGAATCAAATTTTGTGGACATTCCATTCACCAAGCCAATGTCGAGGTATTTAACATAATGTCATCATAACAATCGTCTAATGTATATATTACATCATTCAACATCCGACAAACATCGATTTTTAGTATTGACCCAAATTGAAGTAGAAACATCTTGTCTATTTCTACACAAGATATGTTTACTTCTACTTTGGTCCAACTGTTACTTAATGCCTGGGATTGATATTCAATTTTTAGTTATATAAAGAATGTTATTTATTAAACAAATGCTGATGTAATTATAAGAAACTAGATTAGCAAAAATTCTGAAGTTTAGAGTGATAGTATTTCTAAAGAATAATCCGTTTACAATCAGGGCGAGGTTTTTCGAAATAGAAATCGGAATGAAACACCTCGTCTTTGTAAAATAAATCTCAACAGAACAACAATGATCCTTTATTAACTATATTTTGACTAAAATAACAAGAATACTTGAGACAAGTTGAATAATTTGTTAACATAAAAATATAAATAATCCTTGTTAAAATAGAAAAGGTTTCGTCTTCGTTTGATCTTATTCGGAAAAGGCGCTACGTATAAGAATAAGTTCGTTTAAGTATACAATATCAATTAATCAGCAAAATTAACTGGAACAACAAATTGCTGAACTGCTATAGTTAGGTTTTCCTTAGTATTTAACAACAAACATATAATTGACTAGGTACTCAACAAGGCAACTCTACTCAATCTTAGCACACAAGTGGACGGAATGTTTTATAATGTACTAGCAATTAATTCATTTGGTTTTTTATCAACCCCTTGTTTCTATTGTAGACATAGTACAATATTGTACGTCATACTACATGAACTTTACTTTACAAGAAATTGAATGATTTTCTCAAAACAAAAAACATGGGTTATTAAAATGATTGTTGCTGGCGTGGGAAATTAAACAAATTTTTATTTGTAAAAACATTTTTTTAAACATTTTCTCGAATAAATTCATTTTTATAAACACTAGACCATGTGTTTTTCTATTTTATTTTCGTTTGACAAGTGAACGACAAAAGAGATTTGAGGTTAACTTGTCAAATTCTAATTTTCCATTTATGTACTCTCTTACTTGAAAGTAATTATAATTTTATTGAAATTGTTCATTGTTTACTTCCATATATGATATAGAAGATATGATCTAGAGCGGATTTCAACACGTCATACATTGTACAATACATTAATAAATAACAATATATCTGGATTCATTTAGCCTTATAGGAACTTGAAGTAATTTGTTTCAAACCCATCTGTCGAAATTATCATGCTCAAAAGATAAAACAAAATAATAAAAATTTTACGTAGGCGCATTGCATATGAAGCAAAAAAGAAGCAAAAAAATCTAATTCATTAGTGATCATACGCCAACAATTTGTGTGATACGCCCATATTTTGAAATTCAATTTATGACAAAATATCAGAAATAAATCACAATCATTATAAAACTGAATGTTCATGACGCTATTATAAATACAAAAAATTTGGGTCTATACTATGACCCAAAATGTAAATCTAAGATTAAATTAATATACATATAATAATATATATGGATACATATTTCCATCAGCAAAGTGACAAAATGATTTCAGACCGATTGGTTGAAGTCATCATGTTCTAAAAGTTGAAACAAGATAATACGACATGCATGTTTAGGAAAAAAATGACAATCTAATTCATTTCTCATATTTTACCAGAAATTCAGTTTTAAAATATGTGTTTATATACAAATTGATCGTAAATGAAGACTAGTGAAATAGTCGAAAACATTTTGCTGACATGTTCTCTAAATTTCTTGGAGTGAGAATTCACTCTTCGGTCAGTGAAAACCGAGCAACTCTTCTGAAAGTACTCTTGTGCGAGAGTTGCTCAGTTTTCACTAATTAAAGAGTGAATTCTCACTCCAAGAAATTTAGAGAGTAGGCAAAAAGGCGAGTATCTATATTAAATTTTTTATTTTTTTGTTTTACGTTTTTGAGCATGATAACTTCAACCGATGGGTTTGAAATAAATTTCTTAACATTTCTGAGGGAATAGGGTATCCAGATATATTGTTACGTACTAATATTATAATTAATGATTACTTGAACGGAGTAACATTTCAAGCCTGTCATATGAACAAATTTTTTCATCATAGTAAGTATAAAATTTGAGTATATAACTTAAATTCGCAAATCGAAAGATTAGGAAACTCATATTACATTTTACTTCCGCAAATTTGGGTGTAAAATCGAAATCTATACTGACTGTGGCAAAACATAATATTTTTTAAGACTTACAAAGGATACTAGTCTATATTTTTACCTTTTGGATGAAAGTAAAAAATGCTTTTTTATAATAAATCATAACAATTTATCAGTTTTGTCTTTTGTTATTTTTCCTATATTAGTAATTCATAATACTTTCCTATAAATTCTGAGTGGGCCGAAACGTCGTGTTTTTTAATCATATTTAGTATTTCCCCAAAATGTGCACGGTATAAAAGCCGATTATCTATATATTATAATTATTGTTATTACTTTTTTCTAAAATTATAAGTAATACCGATACAAAAAGAAACGTTTTTTTTTTATTACTGGAACCGTAATATAATTGATACTTTTATTATCGGATGTAAAAAAATGTACGTATAAAAAAGCTGATCGAAATCATACATGGCATTGAAGTATAATTACTGTGGATTTAGCAAAGTTTAAACTGTTTATTTCAGTACAGCAAAGACAGTAAGAAAATGCAAATTTGTAGTGTAACTTTTGGGTTGAATTTGTTTACAATTTACAAATGCGATATGGAGATCTAATACGTCAGATAATCACAAGACTTCATTTTTGTATGGAGGATTATTTTAGCACAAATAATTTATTTATTTGTATTATGTTAGTATGCGATATTTACACTTAATAATGACACGTTACATCTAAATTATTTTGACTAGTAAACTATTTTACCGTTAAACACGTCTCGTAAAAACATTCCATGATTAGTTGATGAAATATCACGGTTTCGGACGTTTATATACCTTTATTTTATTGTGGTTACACTTAAAAATCGATGTCGAAAAAATCGATGTTTTTTATTTAATTATCATTGACTAACTATTTTATAAGAATATATAAAATGACAACAATTTGATATTCATCTACAGGAATAGTTAGTGTTACAAATCATGTTTCAGTAAATCGTTTGATTTACGTATACTGCCTCGGGTATTTGATAGTTTGTCTGTTTAGTACATTAGATACATAGTTATAGTTTCCGCTACTAACAATTATGGATAGTCTAACTATGATTCAACTGATTCAACGAATTGTGTAAGCACAGTGCCAAAAATTTAATAATACTTTGCTTGCAATGCGTCAAGTGAAGCAATTTATCCGAAAATACCTGAAAAATAGTAAACAGTTTTACTAAATATTACTTGATATCACTTATTGAATTAATTACTTCAACAAATTTATGTTTAAATTATTGATTGAGAATCATTAATTTGCAAATGAAAAAAGTTTACTAACTGTATTCCAAGGTTACTAAAATCGTTTTAGTTAAATCTGTGATTTGCATATCGCAAGGTTCATATTCATTTCAGAAGATGCCAAACCTGATATAATTTTAAAGAAATATGTGAAGTTAATTCCACTGCCAAAATACTAAATGATCTTCTTAGTAATTGCTACTATATTAATATCGCCCTTGTTAGATAACACATCGGTGAATGAAATTTCTCGCATCTTGATTTGAAAACTGAATACTTCTCAGATCATCTTCCGCTGGATATTTTTAGTATGTGTTCGGATCAGGAAGTATACAAAATAGCAGGATGTAATGATGTCAAAGAGATTTGGCTTCATTTGCTCACTACTTTTTAGCTTATTTACTCACTTGTTTCCAGAAAATTAAGATAATTTTATGTCTAAATATATTTACATTTTTTAAATAGGAAATAATAAGGTGTGAAAAAGAATAAATCAACCGTTACAAATAGTTTTTAAATTTATTACAATGGGATATTTGTTCATTTTAACCTACAGAACTCTATTAAGTTAACCCGAGACCATAGGTCTGGAAGAAGAATTATTTTGGTCCCTCCAACAAAACAATTTTCCTGTAATTTTTCATCAAATGTCGTTAGAGACTTTATATACGTAACTCGTAAAATTGTACGTAAGTCCGCCCGAATGTGTCACTTTTGGGCACTATCCCACTATCGTATTGACATACATACTTCTTTTTCTTGTGTGTGTTTGCTTAACTTAAATCTAATTAGGTTTTAGAATTGATGCGAAAAATATTTCTGACAAACAATTGTTTGTGTTTACACATTCCTCAGTATTTGCTATTAAAGAAAGTGAAGAAATATTACATATATTCGGACGAGTTCAGAAATATATCTGTTTATATACGTTTTCATTAAAAAATTGGGGGGGGAGGGGGGAAGGTCCAACGATGACCTTGATATTGTTCATGTGCTAGAATCTTAGGTTTTTCACGCTTTTGCATGCCATAAAATTAATCGCCAATCCTTGCGTTTGATATCTCAGGGAACATTTTGGAACTCAATTTTTGTTGCCATATAAAAATCACAGTCTGAATGTGACAAAACCTTCAATTTTGATCAGAAGGTCAACATCAAGCTCATCTTCATGAAAGATGATTCCTTCCAATTCCTGAAACTTATGTCCTTTAGATGGTATGATACATGTTTTTTACATAATGATCCTCTCGATATTATTTCGACTCACAGATTAAAATGTAATACCCTATGTAAACAGTCTAAAGAAGAAAATAACCTCTTTTCATAATAAAATCAATTATTGATATTAGTTAACACCATCATGAATTAAAACTACCTTTTTACATTCTACTACTAGTATCTCTAGTAAAGCAGCTTGCGCTGTGGCTCGCCTTTTGAATGTTTTATGTACCTACAATAAAGAAAATATTATTATTATTATTATTATTATTATCATCTTGTTCATTTAACCTTTTTTCTCTTTATGCAGTAGATAATAATAAACATCGATAACTATCCTTCAACTATTACAGTACTAGGTAAAAAACAGGGCTTAATGTATGTTTATTATATCATCTCTGTGTAGTATATCGTTTTTGTCAAAGTTAATACTGAAATACAGTCCATGACCATATTATTAGACCCATGCTGAAAAATATTAACATGTCACTGAATTTTTGTTTGTTTATTCCCGTATAACACAATAAGCTCCTACGGAGCTCCTCAGAACCTTCTTAACAATCTTGAGATCTTCGTTTGTAATAACTATAGACAGTATGGAGTTCTCTGGGAGCTTCTATGTCCGCTTTTGCGAACACTCATGTAGCTCCGTTCTAACTCCTAAGGAACTCGCACGTAAGTTCGCTGGAAGCTCTTTAGAAGCTCTCTGGAAGCTCTGTAGAAGCTCTCTGGGAGCTCTCTTGAAGCTCTTTGGAAGCTCTCTGGAAGCTCTTTCGAAGGTCTCATATACGTTTTATCGGAGAAAAAGTAAAATTACTCAGAAGATGAAAAAACAGGAAAATGGTCCAGAAGGGACTCAGGAACGGCAGCGGGAGGAACAGCAGCAACGAACCACAACTAACAGCAGCAATATCACACAGGGCAAAAATCCAAAGAGAAAAATGCTGCAAAAAATAACAAAAACCGATTGCAAAATGCAAATAAAGATTAATATAATTATAATATTATATTCTTCGTTCTAACCTAATCTCGATGTTTGAAGTTTGAATCAGGCCAGGAAACGGGCAGGCAATAAGGCAACCGTCGTCCTCGAGGACGATCCGCGACCAGGAAAGGCAGCCTCAAGGAAAACCACCTCGACGACAAAGTCACCGTTTATCCGTAAACCACGTGAACTATAGAAATAACGCGCTCTATTCGTATATCTCTATGCGGGAAGAACAATACAAAATCACGATAAATATGACAGAAGCACCAGAAGAAAGCCGTTCGCTGATTGGTCGAGGTTAGGTTACCCCTTTAACTAATTCGCCCGGAACTCAGATGTGCTTCTGTAACGGAACTTCCACGGAGCTCTTTCAAGAGCAATCGGAGCTTCAATGGAACTACACTGGAGTTCTGTCAGAACGTTCTTCAGAGTTTCGTGAGAGTTCGCACAGACTTAAAATTGTGCCCGTCCGTGTAAGCTTACTGGCAGAGCTTCCAGAGAACTCATTTGGAGCAATTGTGCGAGGTCTTAGGAAGCTTCTGAAATTGAACTCCTGAGGAACTTAAAGACAGCTTTGTGTTATACGGGAGTAGGCCATTCGATCAGGGAATTGTAGAAACCTAGATATTTATCTGGTATATATTGTTGTAATTTTAACCGACGGTTGTTAATTAACAGACGTTAAATTATAACAGTTCCGAAAGATTATTGTTATTTGTAAATACAGTGAGTATGTGTGTAATAATCAGTAAACAAATCTCTCTTAATACGAATAAGTTTAAATTATTCATATTTAATATTTCAATACTAAACATTGTGGTAACATGATTTTCGTATATGTTAACATAACTATATTTACCAATATGGATAGTATACAAAACTGGTACAGTATTTGTTATTCACCAGTGTAGTTGTAACTATTACAACTACAACGCGTATCCTACAATATATCTTGCATGACAATGTATAGTGGTAAAATATATACGACATGTATTTATTGGCACATATTTTACCGCAACAAGTAGTATTAAATACTATCTTTTACTACATTTTTTTCTCAGTGTAAATAATACCCGATATAAAAAAAATTTCACTTCCAATTTATGCAAAAAGGGACCTAAGTCCTGCACTTAGGGCCCTTTTTGCATAAATCGGAAATCAGGAAATGAAGATAAATAATTTTAATAAGTGCCAAATGAAAGACCGGAGCCTCGAAAGTTAGAATTTATTATTATCTCAATTTACCGAAAAATGGACTTAGTGCCCTTTTTGCATGGACCGATTCATTTATTATTACAGCTTTCAATAAAACTGTTCTCCAAGCAACCAGAAGACATCTTCAAGAGCGCTTTAAGGTAACTTAACAATTTTAAGATATCTTAAATACTGGTCTAAAAGCTCTCTTAAAGTGCTTTTTAAGATAACTTTTAGGTCGATTATAAGAATTCTGAAAGATCTCTCAGACTCGAGTTCTCATGATTTCACACTCACTATAAAACAAATAAAATTTTTGAAAATTATATTTTTGAAAATTACAGATGCTACTGTCACCTTGACAGACGTTACTAAACTTGATGTGACATTGGCAATTTAATTGGTCTCTTTTCCCTACTTGAATCTTTATTTATAACGATTTGGACCGCTATTGCTTTGAATAGAATGTAGACCACCAAATAATAAAACATTGTAATATTGCTAAATATCGTTAAAGCACTTATTCAATTAATATAATTATAGATATATCGACCATCAAATGTCGCATGGTATGATTTTCGGATTCGGTCGCCACCTAGTTGTCATTGGGGGAAACACAGATCTTAAAACTGGGGATGGATTTCCTAACAAAATTATAAGAAATAAGTAATTATAAAAATACAATTACATTAAATGTTACATAAGCATTAAACTAATAGTTCGACTAACGAACGGTAGCGGTCTTGCAATAATGAATTTAGTTCTTAATAAACTGCAAAATGTAATTTTACATTTATTATACTTTTGCAAATAAATTAGTTAGCTGTGCTATAAAATTATTACTTTTTTTTCATGTTACTCGTGATTCATGCAAAAAGGGACCTAAGTCCACTGATATTTTTTATAATTATTAAAAATCCCCTTTAACTTTAAGCATAGAACGATATTTGTACTATTGTAAGTGCATAAAAGCAACATTTCTATTAAATAATATTTTTATTTTTCATTCTGTAAGAAAAGTAAATCAGTTTTCTGCGTTTTCTCAACAACTATCTATATGGACTTAGTGCCCTTTTTGCATGGACCGATTCAAATAGTTTGAACACTTTAATGAAGGATTAAAAAACTACTGACGTAAAGCGAGAAGTAGTCCGTTATCAATTAATCATTATTTAACAACAAAAGAGAAATGTACAACTATCCAAAATATACAACTAGTTCATTAGTAAAATTATACTATTATCAAAGAAACTTCAGTTACCTAATTAATTATTAGCTTTGTTACTTTTAGTACACTAGTAACTATTATTACGATTCAAGTTGTGTCGCAATTGTTGTAAATAGAATTTTTTCATATTATTTTTTAAATAAAATTTTTGCACTTATACGAAGAATATTTTTTATTTTCATTTTTAGTAAATTAATGCATTGAGTTAATTATCAGTAATTTGTATAACAATGGTTATTAAATCAGGCCAATTATATAAACAATTTTAAACGATCTCAATATCTCAAAAAACTTTGGTGCCTTATCGTTAAGTTTTGTCTGACCTATTAGTGATATCGAAGTTAGTACCTTCCAAGTATTTGAACGCCGTAACCCGATAGCTACTTAAAACTTTTTTAAGTAACTAGAACAAACTGAAATAAGGTTAAATTGAGGATACAATTCGTGCCTTAAGGGAACCAGCACCACTTAATATATTTTCCTATTTGTAAATCATGTGATCCTCGTTGGATGTTCCCTTAATGGATAATCACAGTCATTTAAAATTGCCTGAACTGTCTGTTTGACGTTGACAGGCATTCGAGAAAAGTCGTCGCTGCGTCGATTCGTCTCCTTCTTCGAGACGAACTAAAAATAATGCCTTAATTATACGCCAGAAATACGCGTACGATTAGGAGGATGAAGCCCACACGACGATTCATGCATTTGTATAAAATGACTTAATGAATTTTTAATTAACTCATACATGTGAAATACTCTACAAAACGACTGAGAGACCACCGCATTGATTTTTTATGATTTTTTTTTCATTTTGAACAATATAAATGTTATTTTGAAAATTGGACAGACATCCAAAAATTGGGACGTTTTCAAATTACTTGACATTTTATGTAGGATACACAGGATAGTAATTGGTCCCCTCGCAGTAGTCATAATTACATACGTAAGTATGCCGTTTAAACAATTTGAAAAAAATTATTTTCCATTTATGTTTAGTGAGTGTCAATAAGTACTCTGTAGTGTTATGTAGGTAAGAGAGAAATATTGATTTTATAATAGTTTGAAAAGTGGCCGATAACTGTCTGCTTCACGTGACCGGCTACTGTCGTTTTTTATATTTTAGAAAAACAAACTTTTGTAACACGTAAAAAATACTTTTTAGTTACTCACGATTTATTTTAATATAACCCCGAGACCAATAGTCGTTTATTACAATAAAAATATAGCTCATTGCCCTTAATTAATCTGCTGTTAATTTTGTCACATTTATTATTTTTACTGACCGCCAGTTTTAAAAAAATTAAGTAGAAAAAACTAATACTAGATAATTCCTGATATAAATTTTCCATTTTTAAACACTGCCAACTATCACTTTAAAGTCTAATTAGAGTTAAATAATCAAATGGCTCATAACCATCATGATTATCCTGTGCCTTGCTTGCACAAAATGAGTTGATACGAATTGTATTTATTTACTTTTATCAAAAAGTTATACATTTTCGAAAGTACCTGCGACTCCTGTTATATATTTATTTATTTAACATGTCCATTCGAGACTCATTTTAAAAATAATAAAATGTGTTTTTAATACACAATTTTAAATTTTGTTAACAACGTCCACTAATCTAAATATACTTACTAGTTTTTCTGAAAAACATATTTTATATAGTCTGTACGATATTGACGGAAGTCTACTCCCCGAAATTTGATGGTTCTATTTTAAAACTTTTATTCCAAAATAGACTTTTAAATTTTCAATTGGGTATAGAGACTTGACTTCTAAAATACAATTTTTCATGGGATTTTTCCCCTTAACACGAGCCACAATTCAACGTTTTTATACAAATAAAACTGAAATTATGGCAATTTTAAAAATATATTATTTTTAAATCGTCATCTCTTAATTTTCAACCCCTATCTCTGTATTTTCAAAAATATATATCACAATAAAAATTCTGAAACACGTATGGAATTCATATGAAGAACGCATGCACCAAATTTTAAGCAATTTAAAAATGTTTCTAGTTCCATTTATAAAAAATAACCTCCAGTGGTAGAAAGTATACTTTCACCTAATTTTTTATAACTAATTTAAAATACTTTTTAATTGCATTTTATTTATATAATTATGTTTCACTTATGCTTTAGTCGAGCAACGCTCCCAAATTCTTTCGGTGCAGAGTGGAAATTAATATTTCGAATAATAAATTATCGTTGTAAACTTCAAAACAATATGTTTGCAATGGTAAATATAATATATTTAAATCTACGAAGTGAAAGGTATTTTAGTTTTTCCCCAACAGCACTTGTTAATAAAATAATATTATACCAAATTCGTTCGTTTCCGATACAAAAAGTAATTCTGATTTTTAAGAATCATAAATCGTTGAAAAATCTTTTTTGTCACACCTGCACAAATTCGTCCTTATGTGTCGGTAAAGTAATCGGAAAGGCGTCGTTTGCCGTCGGGCACCACAACTATGCTTCTGCGCATATGCAAAGGGCGATCGAGCATTTTTTTCCGCCCGCCGGGATTTGTTGGGCCCGCCTTCGGCGATTATAAGTATTTATCCCCTCTACCCCCCTCATCGACCTCGCTGCAATTTCTTCGTTTCCGCCCTAGATACGTAATATACTATTTGAAGTTTTAGTCTGTCATTATTGATCCTTGATTTGAATGTGCAATATTTTCAATTGTAATATCCCGAAACCTTCAAAATTGTCGGAATATTTCCCGATAGCTTTGTTGCAAAACTGTCTGCAAAACTTAACATATTTATTTGTTCGCAGGAAAGTTAGAGGGAAATATTACGATTAATTTTGAAGGTCGAGGGGTATTCGGCGGAGTATTTTTTGTGACCGGTATTTGAGGTTACAGCTGAGCAGAGAGGAGAGACGAATATATGAATTTAGAAGTTTTAACAAATGAGTAGCGAGTATGCAATTTTCGAATGCAATTTCCAGGAGCTGCCGTGGAATTTCCAGTATAATTTTAAACAAATGACCATAGAACCCTTTGAATATCGCGCTCTGATTGGCTGAAATCCAGTCGCGAAAAATAATCAATAGAATGTTGTAGTGTGATATTTTTCCATTAAAATGGAGATTATTTATCACCCCTATCTTGAAGAACGCAGACAAAAATAACGTTGAATACGATGAAGCAGAGGTTTCCCAAGTTTTCTATTTTTGTCGAAAAAATCAACAACAGGAAAATCAATAGTTGTGTTTTGTTACTATTTTCAGCCTTCGTTCTTAATGTCTTAACGATAAATGTACAGGTTGATATTATTTTCTTGGAGATTTCGAAGACATTCAATATTATACGTCATGCATTTGAGTACATTCAAGTAATTTGTTTTCTTAACTTTTACACATGATATGTACAAAGTACGACGTAAAATCTCATTTTACATCGTATATCGAAATTAGTATACATTTGCAGAAAATGACTGGAATAATAATTCAATTTTTAAAATAAATAATAACACAACCTTTTATAAATAATTTATAAATAATAACAAATATTCGAGATCAAACATCACCCTAGTTGTGTACCAGATGATATGCATAAATTACACGCGTATCTAAATTATGTTTCAGGTCTCACTAAACTAACTTATATATGAAATATTCACTGATAATCGAACCTACACAATTAAATAATGTCGGTTTAAATTGCTTATTGAAATTGAGTTTAACTTAAATCAGCTGGGAGAGATTCCCATAATATTATGCCATGGTGTCTTCAAGATCCTTTCTATACAATGAGACAGATACTTTACTCTCTATAACAAAGTATACTTTTATTCTTAAAAATATTATTGCCATTTCATTATTAGGCATTATAGATGATCGCAACTATAATAACTGGTTACTCAGTCAGTATCGCCTTTATTATTAAGGCCAATACAATTCACATTATTTTACAACGGTCTCATAAATGAAACCGACTGCAGCCCAACCATTCGACCCTTAATGTGGGTCCTCCTCAGGGGCATCTCCTCAAAAATCGAAACGTTCACAATGTTCCGTAATTCGGTTGATAAGAAATTTTAGTCTTTGGAATAGTATATTACTCAACGAGGGAGGTAAAATAAAGAATGTCAGTATACGATTTTTCTTCTCCCGCTTGCGGGAGGAAAGTTGCTGCTTTCGTCCCAGTGTGATGAAAAGTCCTTTTACTCCATTCACCAAAAGTTTTCTTCCCACGGAGGATGCAAATATGGACAGTTATATAGTTAATTCAGTAAAAAAAAATCATATGATGTAATCAGTGATGTTATCCGTTTGCTAAATTAAAATTTCACATTGTAAACATAACAATTTTCAATAAAACGCTTGAATAACTCAATATGAATTTTTTAAAATTTCATATAAATTTCGGTGTAATGAAAATAACATAAAAGAAAATAGCTCTCACAAGTGGAGGTAGCTGCAGTTACTTTATTGTCGCACCTCAAAAGTTAACAATTGCACCGAATAGTTTATTCCCTAATTTATTAAACTTATCGGGTAACAATTATATTGTTCGTTAGTTTGCCCTGTTTATGCGGTAATTTGAATAGTCGAAATCCTATAGAACCATACCCTAACACAAATCGTAGTTATCCAATAAGAAAAAGCAACGTCAAATCCATAAAACATATTTTAAATGTTTTGAAGAAACCTCTAAAAGGTCTTTTCTATATCTCTAAAATATTTTTTAGACAAAAATTTACCAGCTTTGCGTAAAAAAGTTGAATAATTATTACAACGCTATTTATATGTTTTTTTAAGTTTTTTATTACGTTATGTGTTATAAGTTTATACGAGAATACCTGATGGTAATTTAACAGCATTTTAAATGATCTGGAAAAAAAGACTAACGTTCGCAAACAATTAAGAAAAAAAAATGCCCGGTGGGGAATCGAACCCGGACCTCTCGAAGTAGTATATGCTAACCACTTAAACACTTCGTCATGTGCTATAAGTGTAGAAGTACATACATAGAAGAGAGAGAAATAATTTTATAATATAATATTTCGTCAAATGAAACAAATATCTTAAATTAAAACGTAAATACACATGGCGCCTACGTCATGGAGAAACCCATTACACTAGTCTTTGGCAAGATATCTTCAAAATGATCCTTTAGATTTCCTCCTTAAAGACTCCCGAAAATTTTTTGCAAATTATCCCTAACGAAAAAGTCTAAAAGATATCTTGTATTTATTGGGTATAGTTTCCCAGTTAATACAAATCGAAAAACTATATAAAAATACCGTCATCTTAATACTTGACGTCTTTTTCAAGTTGCATTTACTGAGCTATTATATGAGCGGTCCGGAACGTTCCTCGAAGTCGATCCAAATTATTTTCTGCAGCTCGATTAGGATATTTTGAGTATTTTGTGGATCAACCCAATACTCTTACGACTTTTTCGATATCTTTGCAAAATCGACTTTAACAGTCTCGCGCAATAAGCATCGGTATGGCATCCGCCCGCGTCAGAATCCTAATTTACCATCGCGTTGCACAACAGATTCTATTTTGGTGCATTCCACCTCCTCTCTCGTCGGTCTAAGCGGATATACACGCTGCATTTCCTGAACTCAATCACGCGGGTTACAACATATGCGCTTTCGGCGCTTCACACCTTGTGGAAAAATACGCCTAATGTGTTGGTGCTATATACAAGATTTGTTCATGACGCTTCAAGCGTCATTTCACTTGCTGGCAGCAGTAGGAATAATTAGAAAATTTTATTAGACAATCAAACAATGGTCGTGTTATTGAGAAAAACCTCATTTGAGTGTTCGGATTTTTAATTTTTCAAGATAAATTATATTCTAACTGGTCATTATTTCTAAATTTCGAGGAAATTATGGATTTCACTTGTAAGGGGCCGTTTAATAGGATATCTTTAATTGGTATCACGGAATCTAAAAAATTTGTTAGCTGTTACACTGACGACAGGAAACTTATTCCAGTTACATAAAAAATAGATCCTACCACTGTTTCTGCTAACTGATACTGCTACAAAATGGTTGACGTAATAAAAAGGTAGTCTAGACAACTATATCTGATTTTTTATTTTCGGTCTGGAACCTAACTTTTACGTTCTTGTTTACAAAAGTATTATTTTCGTTGCACAAGATTTATAGAATTCTTCAATGTATTGTGTGTAACGTACTGTTTTGCTATCAACGTGTAATTTTGTTGGTTTACTTCATTATTTTCAAACATTCTCCTATTACTTGCAAAGAATAGCCTGCAAAGGACGTCGAAAAAATCTGAAGAACAAATTTGATGCATTAAGAAAAGTACAGATCTACTCTTGTACTTTTAGTTATAATAATACGATTTTACATTAACCTATTCTTGAAAAACAAAAAAAAAAGTTTTAGTATTAAATTGTAGTAAGTTATTTTATTTTATTGTATATCAAAATATGAAAACACTATTTATGTCAGAAAATACTAATCCATACAGCGAATTAAAAAATTTCTTTAATATTAGAGGAAAGTATGATTCATTTCAAAAACAATACATGATGAAATATTGTTAATACATGATTCGAAGTTGAAATAACAATAGAAAATAGAAATGTTCATATATAGTTTACTGTTAGGACATATTCAATGACTAATTTTTATGTAAGATTGAGAAATTAGATCGAAAGAAATACAATGCCAGGTTTTTAATCATCGTTTATTTTCAGTTAATTGTTTGGGCTTATAAACAACATCAAAGAAACAATAATATTCATGCTGATCAATCATTTGTGGGTAAAAAATAACATCATGAAATAAAACTGATTTCCCGAATAATTATATATATAACATTGTTTAACTCAAAATCAACACATATATAAATTATAGATTTATCTTCGCGTAAAATAATAAAAAATTATTTAAACTATGATTTACTGTTTTTCAGTCGATTTCACTTCAAAATTCCAAAACTTTCTTCGTAAACTAAATTGATATCCTATATAAACTCATTACTTGATAAACTTGCTAAAAATTAATGATGCTACATTTTTGTAGCTGAATAATCTACAAATTCTAGAATGTTTGTATTTCCTTTCTTAAAAATTTGTATTAAATGGCAATGCTTTGCAATAACCGGGGAAATCAGTTCAAATTTTTGTCTAGGTTGTGACAACTATATTATGTAAATCATTTATATTCGTTTATTTTGTCTACGCTGTAGGAATGCAATATCAAGAGGCAGAGGGCCAATTAGAACGCATTCCATGTACAAGTTCACTTTTATCAATTTCTTATTTAAAGGCGTCGATTCTGAGAAAAGTGGACAGAAATCGTAATCTGAGAATAAAAATCAAAGGAATGAAATTCTAATACCTTTCAAAATTATAAGTGTTGGATAAGAAATATACAATTAGATATACAGGTTTAAATATATTAACGTTGATAGAAACATTTCATAATATCCAAATCGAATTTGCAATATATAATATTTGCTTGTTCATAATTAGGAACCCATAAATGAACAATAATTGATCTACGTCTTTTTCTAGCAAAATTTGGATTAATATTTGTTAGACGAGTTTCTGTCATCTGACAAAAATTAGCTAGAAAAATTAAGTCTGCATCATAAAAACATCGTGATTTGTTCAACAAAGGCGAACGTTAATTATTTGCTACACAATATTATTTTTACACAAATTATAGACCCCAATAATACGATACATGTTATAGTATTTCATCGCAAATATTACTTTATAATTGTATAAATTCCACAATTACATCATAATTTGCCATTTAAAAATATAGATGAGTTGAACACTTGCTAGTGTACATGATTAACTTTCATTTTCCTAAACGTTTGACATTTTGTTAAAATTGGTTAGCTCGAATATTTAATCATAAACCCGATTCGATGAAATCGACTTGGAAAGAAAGTATTGCCGATATAGTTGTGCCAAAAACTGAATCTGTGACACGGATAATGGGTGTTGAACTTGTCCAAAGTAGTACATTACGTATCTAGGGTGGAAACGAAGACATTTCAACGAAGAAGACATGGGGGTCGAGGTGGAGGTCTCTGATGTTCTTGGTTGTACATTTTGTCCCACAGATATTCAAATTCTAGATCGTGCAAAATAAAAACTTTTTATATATGTACTTTGTTCCAATATTTACACTATTTGAAAACGATAATAAGATGGTCTTAAGCGGTATTAAATCAGTAAAAAATGTACCAAAGCATCACAGCAAGGCATTGCATCACAAGCCACATTCAATGTGCTCTATTTTGGTGCAAAATAACAAAATTATAACTTAAATTGTACCATAGAAGGAAAAGTAGCTTTTTGAGATACTTTTCATGGGCTATTATGACCAGATTATGAACTAAAACATGTTCTCACAGCCAAAATGTATTTGAGGTATATTTGTTAGCATATATTTACCAAATTTCGACTGTTTCGATGAAAGTTTCGTAACCGATATATAACATTTTAGTGTACATACCGTACTTAATTTGAACTTAATCCGTTTTGAAAGTTAAATTAGGTTATCGTTGATAGTGAAAGTCTCCGCTAAATTTCCCAAAATTAACTTACTAACAGAGAGTCGGAATTAAGTAATTTTTTATTTGCCAAAATATATAATGACACGTTCATTCCTAACCCTCAATGTTAAAATGTAATGAAAAAAAATCGAATCTATATTTGGTATTCTTTACAATTTCTGTTTTGAATAGCTAATTTCCAACAACAAAAAATCTGTAATACATTATCAGCTTGATTGTAACAGGAAACATTTTCAATTATGTAAAACCATATTTATTCTTTCGTTATCATAAATAAAGTAACTTTGTATGTACTATACGTTTCTATTTGAGGATAATTCTATGTAGACATTAGGTTCTGTTACTTTGAATTGGTATCTTTTAAATTATAAATAAGCACATTACATGTTCTGATCTCTGACAGAATTTTGAAAATCAGTACATCGGTATAGTCGCACGTTTCCTTTATTACATCTCGAAAATCGATTTCCACTGCGTGCTCTTCCAAAATACATGCACTAATTTGGTCCGTCCTGGTCGAGAAAAATCTTGAATATTTTTGTGGAAATATATCTATATATATCAGGATGCCAAGTCTTCTGCGTCATTACAGAAGAAGAAAATTCAAAAAATCTTTTCGTCTTCTATTATATGATATGTATTATTGGAAAAAATATGGCAAGTGATCTTAGAATTATAATCGGTATGAAATGTCAAGATCAAGTCACTAATTTATTGCTCTTGTTAAAAAACATTCCAATCACTATGTGCATACAAGGGTGTTTTTCATCGTGACTTTTATTTCACGTTTAGACTGTCATTTCGTTACAGACTATTTTAGACTGATGCAATCTAACTTAGATAATTGTTGGTACGAATAATCTCATTTTTAAAGAGAATAATAAAATATGTTTCAACGGCAATTTCTACAAATTTTAGTTATCTAATATATGTAAATCTACAAAATGCTGAAACATTAATAATTAATACAATGATAAAATTTTTTATTTAATTGAGAATGTAAAATTAGAGGCTACTGTTTCTAATTGTCATCTATAATATGACAATTTTTACAATAAATTCATCCAACTCAGTTAACTTTTTGCCTTCTGTTAACGACATTACTTCATCATTCTGAAATTTTAATTACTGCTAGTATGTTACTTAGAAGTTATTTTAGTACATTTACAAACGTGACTGACAAGTGCAAGGTTGTAGCATACTACCATGAAAGGTTAATGTCTACCAAGTAATCTTGGAAATGATGTACTATTTATATTCGACCGGATTTTTACCCCACTTGAACCTAAAACTAATGACCAAGAAGTGCAGGGGATGTTGGGTTCGTACGGTAATCAATTCGGATACTTTTAGAACTTGGGTAACGTTTCTTCATTCAACTTCTCTTATAAATATTTCTTTAAAAGAATGTTATTAATATTTAACGAAAAATAACATAATGTATGGTTCATTCGATGAAAATGGTTTTCCATTTTTGAAAATTTGGATACAGGAATACTAACTAATTCAAATAACAAATTTTTATTAATATTAAAGATTGTTCGTTGTAATAAATCTGAATAATCGAGAGCAAATTGTATTCATAAAGCAATGGCTTTGGATTTAAAATTAAAAAATAAATGTGAGATTCGAATGAACATTAATTAACAAATTTAATTGATTTTATGGTATGCATGTTTCTCAATTACGATAATTGCAAGTGAAGGCAGTTGGAATAAAATATAGAAGTTAATTTGACTAAACAGAAAAAAATTAAGTATACATATTAGGTAAGTGTCACTACTAATCATTAACGTTAATAAAAACTAGTAAACTTAAACTAGTAATGAATTAACTACATGGAAAGGATTTACCTAATTAAATAATGAGTTCTTTTTGCTATTTCAGTTTTGATACTCAATAATATTTTAGGTTGTTTTTTCAAATTGTTCGATTCCGAAGACCAATTATTTTTAATATCGAAAATAACTTGCATGAATGTGAATATAAGAAATAGGAAAAGACATTCTACCGTACATTAAATTTCATTTTGTCTGCACTCAATTGTAATTTCCGTAATTGAGAGACATGCATGCCTTGAAATCAGTTAAATTTTTTTAATCAATGTTCAGACCACTGGGAAGTGTAAGTATTAATTCATTTAACTAAATATATAATGTCTCATTAAAACGAATTTTAGTACAGATATAATTAAGAAAATTATTTTGTTCTTTAATATAACAAAATTGTCCGAATTAAATAAATATCTAATAGCATGCAACAATTTTGGAGTTAACAACAAATATTTACTGTTCGTAGTAATTAAATTTTTTTTTGTCTAAAATATATACTTCAAAATTTTGTTTTTCACAAAATATGAACTCTTAAAGATTTATTATAATTAATTTAATATAATTTGTTCAGTTTCGCAAAATATTAGTTTCAGTTTAAAGTCCAACAAGAACAAATTGTAATTTACCACTAGGGCCAAATTCATTTATTATTATAGTTTTATAAAATTTTTAAGCGTTCTCATGTTGATAAAAATTAAAAAGAACGTATCCTTTTATTTGAAGATCGCTCTTGAAGATGCCGAGGTCGACATTGATTTTCAGACATCAGAAATTCCAATGTTGTACAAAACTTGAAAAAAAATTTACAAAAAAATTGGGATTCATTCTTCTCAATTCTTTCGAGCTATTAGGGTATTGGAATTCTATTGAAACTATGTACAAAAGTAGTAAAAATAGTTGAATTTTACGAAAAAATTTTAGTTACATACCCCACATCCTTATAACGACCTCTAAATGGCGTCTTCAATGTAAATTTCCAACGAATAAGAATGAAAATTTCTCAGAATTTACTGTGTATTATATTGGAATTTTTTCATCTTTTTTCATGATATTTTGAGAAGTTTTCTATCCAAATTTTAAATTATTGACGAAAAATTCTAAAAAATGTTAGAAAAGTTTTTTTTCTTGTTTGCAATTTAGCCATAGTTTTACAGGAAATTAACTTTTTTTTCTTGAAACCTATTAACTTTTAAAAATGATTGCAAAAGAATAAAAAATACTTAGAATTCATCACAGAAGGTTGTAGCATCATCTCAGAATGTTTCGTAAAGAATTTAAAATTTAGAAAAAAATGTAAAATTTTAAATAAAATCTACATACAAAATTTCTCAAAATACTATAAAAAATCATTAAAAATTCCACTATATATCTCAATGAATTCTAAAAACTTTTTATTCTCAGCATTTTTTTAAAAAAGCTCATAGTTTTTTAGTTAGAACGTCCGGAGTTTTTTAATTAAATTTTCATTGAGGACGTCATGCTGAGGTTGTTATAATGAAGTAGGGCTTATAACTAAAAATGTTTCTAATAGTTCGACAAAATTGAGAAGAATAAATTTTCCCAATTTTCGGAAATTTTTTCAAGTTTAGCAATCATGTTGTCTGAAACATAATTTTTTGACCATGGAATCTTGAAAAACAACCTTGAAATCGTAGTACATTTCAATTTTTTTCAACTTTGATATTGATATCAAATACAGATTGAAATTGAAGCAAAAAAGTGTCCTTTGGGCATTAATGAATTAAAGTAACTACCTAACCTCTTCAGCACGAAAGGATAGACGAGACAAAAGTATTTTTAAATATATTTTATACTATTAATTATGCATTTAGAGTCGATAAAAACATATCCGATAAAGAAAGTTGTATCTCAGTTGTATTTTGGCATAGGAGATAGCTATTGAAATGGAATCACTTACTAACTTTTGACGTACTTTGGTTTGAGAAAACATTCATTAAAATATTATTATCGTTTATTAAAGTGCAGATAAAACTAACTACAACTTTCCTACTCGCCCTATTCCGTTCAACCATCAGCAACTACGATTTGGAAAAGTTCTATACAAATAAAAATAATTAATTTATAGCTTCGAAGTGATATTGTATTGAGTTCTTTAAACAATTATTTTCATAATGTTTTTGGCAACAGAATCGAAGATATTCTGGTACACGGTACATGAAAAGCATACGAATATCATAATAACAAATTTTCTCCGAAAAATGATCGAACATTTGTGGCGCCGAGAATATCAGAAAATTATCAACTTTTTATTGGATTTTCACAGAATATTTTTTTGAAAAATTATCCAACACATTTCTAAGCATTTTCGGCGATTGTTAGAGAAAATTTCAGTTAGTTTTTAAAAATTTAGTAAAAAATCTGACAATTTTCTGATATTCTCCAATTTCCGAAAACATTTGTTATTTTCATTAAGTACACGTTCTCCATGCTATAATAATCGATTATAACTTCATCGTCACAATTGAATAGATGTCACTGATATAAAAACAAAGACAAACAAGATTGTCACCATAGAAAAAGGTTTTGAAAATATACGAATACAGAAAATTTCTTCGTTGAATATATTTGAAAATTGAACTAACTCTAATTCGGAGTGAATTTACCGGAATTCTTCTCCGAATATTCAAATCCATGGCGTTTAATTTCTATGAATTTCTACAAATGAAATTTATTCTTCAGTTACTTTCTTGGAATTCAAAAATGGAATGGATATCCAAAAGAATTGAAAATCTATTTTTTTTAAATGGATCTTTGCTTGCTGGGTGTTCACTTTCGCACGTGCAATGATTAAATGACCAAGAAATCCGGGTAGAGAATCACGTATGTACGGATTGGTGAAACGTGGACGTCAGGCCGGAAACTTCGTCGTCGACGATTTGGCCGGCGAAACGTCGGACGTCAGATTGCCGTATAGTAAGACGCACGAAGGAGGAAGACGGCGGAGGGACAATGAGCGGTGTAGCATTACGTCTTGTTGGACCGGGCTAGGGCGCCGACCCACTTGCCAATGCGCACCAACCTCATCCACGCCCGTTCCACTGGCTTCCACTCCTGTATTTTAGAGCCCATCGTCGCACAATGTCTCACATACCAGGGTATGTGACGCCTATATTCATCCGTCATCAGCTGAGCGATTCGAGACAATACTGGGCGCCTTTTCAAAGCCAGCGATTCTGGGCAATACTCCTCGAGCACCGAATCGAGCTAACGTCGTGGTGGAGACACTTGTGCTGAACTATTACGACAGATGTGAATTTGTCCGAATCCATAGTAGCATTAACAGCATCTTGGTATCACAGCAATAAACAGCAATAAGCATCGTTTCGATGGTTACCGTCCGAAATCCTCGACGACAAAATCACCGCGACAAAATACTCTACCACTACAATCCCCTACCACCAAAACCCCTGAATTCAAAATCCCCTTCTTTATCCAAATCGCCCTTCAAAACATCTACTTTTATTACAAGTTACCTCAGTCCATGGTGGAAGTATAAAGGTGTAGCGCTCTCGAGCAGCACAATTTCGGCCAATAAGCGTCCCACCAAAGATCAACCAAAGTGGAGGAAGATTTCACTATCCCACAGCATAGAAAAGCTAACCTAACCTAATCTAACCTAACCTAACCTAACCTAACCTAACCTAACCTACCTTAACCTAATCTAACCTAACCTTATAATATATCTTAATTCTAAATACAAAATAAACAATATCAACTTTTAAAACAGCTTCAATTGTAAATTCAGAGTTTTTTGTGAGAAGGGATTTTCAAGTCGGGGCTTATAGAAGTACAGGATTTTGACGCGGTGATTTTGTCGCGGTGATTTTGTCGCGGGGATTTTGTCGCGGGGATTTTGTCGTCGGGGATTTCGTGCGGTCACCGTTTCAATATTTGCGATCTCCAACTTTGAGGTTGAGTAAAACAATTGTTAAGGTCGTCTCGTCATTATAGAGTTCTTTCCATAAACATATCATGGATCACTTTAATTGTTTGGAGTATGAGAATACAGTAGAGTCCCAGCATATTTGCCCAGGTTCGACTCGTTATATTTGTCTGTCGACGCTCTCTTTTTCTCCCACCTTGCGCGCTGGGGCCTCAGGAAGGCCTGCTGTGACGTCACGAGCGTATAACGCGACTGATGAGAGTGGGAGAAGCGGCACTCCCCTTTTTGTGATAAATATATGGAGTCGGGAGAGGAAGGCGAGGAACCGAGCTGGCAAATACACCGGGACGCGACTGTAAACAATCTCAAATGGAGCAAGACTTGCTAATGGAACAATTTTATCAGAAATCTACTCCACAAAAGTAAAACACAAGAGTAAAACTCCACTCACTCAAGTGAATTTATTGTGAGGCTCTTAAATTTCTTGATCTTCAAATCAACTAGAGCCCGTATTAACAAACGTTTCATTTAGAGATTGGATTATATTAAAACTGAAGTTTAGGGGAGGATGTTGTCGGGTGATGTGGAATATGGAGCGATGCGCGCCGGATTCTGATCCACAGTTCGATATTGAACAGAATCGTTTACTGCTATCTGTTGGGTCCACAATGACTTGTTTTTGATATTAACTCAGAAGATATCTCACAGTCAGATTCGCTGTATGTACATCAATTCTACATGTGTATATGAAGTGTTTTTATATGTTTGAAAATGATTTTAGTTATTATGCCCCGAAAGTATACAAATAAAGGCATGGTAGAGCATTCGACCGGCAATCGGAATTAATTTTTTTCATTCAGTAATGATCTAAAAACATATGTAATAATTACCATCTTTGAAAAAAATGTTTTCAAATAAGAAATTGCTGAAAACTCTGAACTGTACAGACGAATACCTGATTTTAGACGTATATCTATTGGAAAAAATTAAAAATAGTAACTCCATCTTCCTTCATCAAAGGCATTGAATATATAGGTAATCCTCTATTTGACATTTAAAGTAATTTACATCGATATCTATGCATTATATACCCGAATTTTACTAACTAGTGTGCGCATCATCCCAATTTTTTCGAAAATGCCAAAACATATGTTTTTAAAAATGCGAAAAATCTGTAGGAAAATTTTAAAATTCTGAAATTATAATGATGCAGTCATTTTTTATATTAATTGCTTTAAATTATTGAATCTTGAAATATTTCATGTTTGATTATTTCGAGCAACGAAAAAACCTTATACAAAGAAACACTCGCTGCTGTAAAAGTAAAACATCGTGAACTGAAAATTGCTCCCTTCTTTGAAGGTTCAATCACAGTCCATATAGATTTTGGAATATAACACTTTAGAACATTAGAGGTTAACTCTTCACAAACATATTTCTCAATGTTCTCTCTAAGAAGGATATACTCAAATATCAACCACGAAAAAAAGTTTGAAATAACTAAAAGCGTAGATAAAGTATTTTTAATAATTTTGTTTCCATTTATCTCTCTTGGTCCATAACATAATATTGGATTTAAAAATAGAGGCTGGGCATATTTAATTTTGGGCATTTTTTTGGGAAAATATTTGCAATTATAGTCGTAAACCGACGACACGATAAAACCACAATCATTTTTAGAAGGGCTCTTTTTACCTCCATGACTACTTTTCTGAATAATGAAATAGAATCAAGCAAACTCTGAACGCAACACAGAGAATGGGACAAAACAGGTTGCCGATATTGCGGCAATTATAAATATTTCTACGTATTCACCAAACACGATAGAGTAAATTATTGTTCTTGATGATATAGTTAGCAAATGGGGTGGTTTTCCATCTATTGTGAGAGGTCATTTTGAAATGACGAATCGTCCGAATGTTGCGTAGAAATCTAAACCAAAATTAAGTTTCAAAAAAGGAAATTTATTTAATGTATTTTAGACAAAAAAAAAACATTTTTTACAATTCCAACCATGCCATTCACAAGAACAGCGCCAAAAATAATCGAAAATGAACCGTTTGAAACTTTTGCATGTACATTCTGTGCATTAAAAGTACCAGGTTGCAATTCATGTAGAAAACCAGCACATTATCTTGACGTTAAAGAATTAATACTACCGGTGTGAAAAATAAATGTATTTCTTTATGAACATGATTTAGGGGGAGAGCTCTTAAATTAGACTACAATTAAGGTAGATTCCCCTAACTAAACTATGAGTTTTGTTTGTTATATGTGCTTTACGAAAAAGAATTAGCGTTTCTTATTTTTTTTATAACTTAGGTATATCTGTTCGACATTGCATGTGCTATTTCTATACATGTCATTTTTAACTTTATCTTATAAGCTTCAGTCTTTTGACGATTTTAAGGTGGTTTTATTGGTTCTTCAAATATACTTTATATTTTTTGAAAGAATAGAAGGAAGGACCTGCGAAAAGTGTCTGCTAAAATTAAGGATCGATTATTGCAAAAAAAAGTTAAAAATTTGTAATTAAAATCGAATACTTTAAAATAGGCTCTTAGTCAGTTTTTCTGCAGCAAACCAGGCAACTGTAACCAAAGTATCAACGGAGATTTATAAATAATAATAATACAATCATTTACTGACGGCCTTCTTTACATTGTTTTCTATTTTAATTAAGTGTCAGTTTTGTAAGAATGAATATCAGTCCTCAATTTGTAATATTGAATACACTACAATTTCTTCCAATAAATCGTTTCATATATACTTGAAATTATTACAATGCCGAACTTGAAATTATACCCAGTATTCTCAAACCTACATTTTTGCGAGAAACTTTTTATAGACAGAACATTACAGCCAATAGTAGTTAAACATATTGTGTTCAATGAATCTGATTACGAAAACAATTGTATCTTTAGAATCTCGAAAATAACCGAGAATTCGACTACCAGTAGAATATCTAAAAGCGGCAACATAAAATTTGACGATGGTTCACAATTTTATAAAACAACAATAATTTCACTCGCTGATGATCGATTTCAGTATTTGTGAAATAAATTTTGTAAGTTCTATTAACAATCGGTTTTAATTGCCTATTCGGCTAGAGTAAGCGCAACGACTTATGCATCATCGCATTTCAAGCAAATCATATTTTTAACTCGCACAAATATTTGGGCCACTGATGCTACTTTCTGGCACGAATCGAATTACTATAAGGAAAGCAAAGAGGAAAGTCTCGCTAACGGTTATATTTGCTATGTATTCGCACTCTGTTAAAACAGCACTTGGGACTATTTGTAAAATGTTACTATTTGGGCGTCGCAAGTAGAAATTTGATTGCGTGTAACTCGACTGGCACCCAATCAGTCAGTGCTTACCCTCTGAAATAGGATGAGATGTTTATTAATTATATATTAAAAACAATTAAGAATTGATGTATTATTGTTTAGGACCTCCTAGGCAATTTCATTAGAAAAGTACTAATGTAATGGTAGGTTACGTGAACTTACTCCTTTCTTTCGGCAACTGCAAACAAAATTCGTAAAACTATCATGCTGTATTATTTGAGTACGATATACTTCTAAATCCCAAATATTTTCTTCAATTCTCTGAAAAAAGTAATATTTATCGATAGGTATATACCCGCACTTCCAAATGATTTTGTGCACTATTGCTATAATTATTTCATTAAATTCAACACCATACGGACATTTTTCTTACATATAGTGTAAGAAAGAAGTGTAGAATTTATTCTACCTAATATTATATTGTACATGTATAAACTATCGACTCCCTTTCCTGACCATTAAAAAGTAAATGTTCTTCAAGAAACTGTGATACCCTTCAGTTTTAAAGAGCACTGATTACGAGTCCTCACTAAAAGTTACGATATACAAAATTAATAGTACAAAATGACATTTCAAGTGTAAAAATATTCAAAGCAGTGGTTATATAAATGAACCTACCAAACGTTTATTATTAACGAAAATAGAGAAGATGTTATTTCTCTAATTACAAATCCAATATTAGAATTGAAAAATTTAAAGTGATTGATTACTTTGTTAGTCGGTATTTCAAAAAAACTGCTGTGAATTTTTAAGGTCGCTAATTATTTATTTTAAATTATGCAATTTTTACTTCATACTCGTAATCAAAATCTCCAGAAACCTTTGGCGATTGCCATTATTTATATTTTTGAACCGCCATATTTGGCCGTTTTAATTTTTGCATTTTCACCCTGGTAGAAATCTGTCAGTTTTTGTTACACTGCCCAGTAAACATTTAAATTGGATAGAAACTAGCCAAAAACTGGATTAATTTTCTACGAGGGCATTTGAATTCATAATCTGCTATGTTTTGTTTGTAAAGTGACTATCTAACTATTAAAAACATGTTTGTCGAAATTGGCATCATATGCACCAATGGATTAATTGCGGTCACTGATACTTGAGACTAAAAAATAAAGCAGAAAGTGTTCTCGAAGTGCCGACTACTTAAGAGGCTATCTTTAAGAGGCTATTATAAAGATCTTAAATTCAAATATTTGGATATAAGATACCAATAAGTATATTACGCAAACTACCTGCGTTTCTCTTTTTAACAAGTATTATCTCCAGTTTGAACAAATCCTTTGAAATTAATACATCCAACATGTACATGTGTCTGCTCATACGTAGAAAATTATAAACAATTAAGTTTTATTAATATTACATTTGTAATTAAGAACACTTATATCCAGTAACAGATTACAATATTAAATGATTATATTAGGCTATTTCAGACTGAACCAAAATATTGGTATTGTATTACAATGTATAGATTGTATTTTTTCCTTCTGCATATATTTTTTGTAACCAAAATATGATTTGAAAAGTGATTGGTTCTTGGTATACCTATAATTATTGAAAAATGTTGAAATATACTTTTTTTCAAATTCTATTATTTATTGAAAATTTTTTGTTTTGTATTATTATTGTTTGCTCTGTCCCAAATATTCGGAATGCAGTGAATCAATTTCAGATATTAATTTCAAACCTGTCTTTTAGTATTTGTTTTCAAAGCTTAGTGAAGAAGAGTAAAATGTCATACATTAGAGGTATCCGTATGAATCTTAGAACAATAATCAGGCTGTTAAAAATGTGAACTACAATTTGCATTACGACGGTGTGATGATGTGATCGTTTTCAACTTTAATTTTCACGCTTAACGAAAGTTTGAAAAAAAAATCATATACGTTGTGAAATGCACATGCGGAGTGAAATATGTTACTCGATAATTCACCTAAGAAATTGTAAACAAACAAAAAAAAAATAGAAAATCAGATAGATACTCTGGTAAAGAAAAAATTGGTTATTAATTACTGATGACTTTATTTATGCGCTGGTCCGACAAACCATATGCAACACGATTAATGAGTACGTTTAATCGAAATATAAATAAAACCTACTACAATAAAATAAATGATCTTAAAACTAATACCCTCTCATATACGGACACTCTCATAAACGGACGAACTTTAAATTCATCGAAATTCGCTAATATAAAAATATAAACAATATAAATAATGACCATACGTAAATATACAAAATAGGGAACCAAATATAGTAAGACGTATGGTATAATCATAATCGCAATACCGATAATATATTCAAATAAGACACAACAATATTGTTATGGTGGATAATTTCGACGTAAATATACCGTTATTGCATTTTTTAATGCCGTCACACAATTCACACACTTAACTTGTACAAGGAGCAAATTGCAGCACAAAGTAATAACTAAGATCCAGAAGGTAATAGCTGAGATCCAGAAGGAATCTTTAAAACATTCTGTACTACAAATCGGCAATTTATAGGAAGATTGGGACGTATGAGATGTGATGCGCAGTGATGACGACGGTGTCACGACAAAATTCCTACGACCAAATATACACGACAACATAAATAGCGATAAAATATCTAGAGCAAAAATATTCAATTCATAAATATATAAAACACAAATATCTAATCCAAAAATATTTAATCGTGAATTCCTAAAATAAAAATGTATAAATCAAAAATATATTAATATTGAAATATATAAATAATTTCATTTTCATTCACATGTACACTGTATATAATTTCGCATTATGTATTTATATTGATTGTGATCGTAGGTATTTACTTCTGCGTTTGATATAGTAGACCAAATCGAATCGTTCATAACCGACTCGGAACTTAGTTATCATTCGTTATTTAAGTCGCAATGGTGTTGAATTTAATTTGTAGTCAAAAAGGAGGATTAATATTAAGTTATGAAGGGTATATCTATACGCGGACCTATGTTGGCAAAAAGTCAGTCACGTGGAGATGCTGTTTGTATCGCGAAAAATCGTGTAATGCAATAATTCACACTGACTGTGATAAGATAACAGGTATTTAGTTTGTGTATTGAATATCTGTGATCGGTGAATTCAACATATTAATGACGCTATTCTTTCGCAAGGATCTATTGTTGGAGAAATTCCTGAGCATTGTCATGCAGGTGACAGTGCTTTGGTGGAGGCAAAAAAGAACATGGCAAATCTGATCGTAAATATGTCGAAATGGACAAATCACTTCGGGAAATAATTACGAATTATGATCGATCCGAAATATTGGAATTTCTGAGTGCCGTGCACTGAATATTTCTATATAATTAAGTATCAAAAAAATAAGTGATTATAAAACTGAAACTGTTTGTATTGAAATAATTGTAATCATTGATGTAAGAAATAAATGTTATTTTGGCAAACGGGTTTTAGATATTTTTTTTTAGTTATTTTGTCGTTAGGTATTTTTGTATGAAATATTTTGTCATCAGTTTTTTTTGTATTAGTTATTTTGTCGCTTGATATTTTTGATTGTGAATTATGTCTTTGGTATTTTGTTACGGTACCGATGACGACAGTACAAAGTTTGCGAAAAGATACGATGGTTGGTACAGCGTATATAAAATTTGGTATATAAGTGTACCTAAAAAGTATTTCGTTCGATCATCTGCTCCCAACCAATCCACTTTACGGCAATTCGACGAATCCCAAGAAATGCTTCCTTAAAATGTGCATTTATCTGCTTATCAAAATATATAAGTAATCAAAGTTTGAAACCCAAGCCATTAACGCTCTTTTTCCTAAAACGAAAACTGTTCGTAAAATATATGTGCATATTTTTAATCCTACCCAAAATACGTTCTTATAGAAATAACGTAAGCAAGCCAGAAGCTTTGTTTAGTGTCTAATTCTAAGCAACAAACATAAGATATGAATGTCCATAACCCGTGCAGGTTATTTACAGAACAACATATTTCGTTTTGGTATGGATTATACAGCCTAACAAAAATGTAAGAATTTCATGTTGCCCTATAAGTATTGGTCGATTCTGATAGGATTTTTGCTCCAGAATCCAAATATGACCGCCAAATCATCCAATTGGCTTTAGTTTTTAAGATATTAAAGTTCAAAGCGGTAAAAAATTCGATTCTAGGCATTTTTGGGCATCTCTTCACAGCCCAAAAGAATGCTGTTGTCCCACCAGTAAGACTTAATTCTGATACTATTTTTCCGTCAAAATATTGATGTGGTCCTATTTTTTGGCCAAATTGATGGTCAAACGGGTTAAAAACCATGTTTTTGGACATATTTCACATCTTTACTCTGATGCGACGTAAAAAAATCAAGAAATGCAAAATCTCGGATCCAATGTGTCCAACGAACTTTTTTAAATTCGACTAACTTCAAACTCGTTATCGTTCTTAACTACTTTTCGAGAAAACTGAAAAAAGGCTCCAACACGATTTCCTGCCCAATTCAATATTTTGGCGTACATATTTTTGTGGGATAATGATAGGAAGTTTTTATATGTTTACCCCCTTGCGCTCGAATTATCCCGAATTAAAACGTTTCTAAGTCCTCATATTTTTGGTAACTATATATGCAGGATGCGAATTAAAGTTTTTAACTTTTTCGGCGGTTAAAATTCAAAATGTAAAACAATTTTGTAAAACTGTCCCGATTTATATGAAAATCATTACTCAAGGATTTCTTGGGTGGATGAATATAAATAAATCTGCCGTCAGTTTGCGATAATTGTTATACATCCAAGATGGTGAATTCAAAATGACAGGACAAGAATTTTATTTTCTCTTCTTATTCTATTCTATTTCTTTTTCGTTTCTGTTTGTGATTTCTTTGTTTTTATTCTTTTCCCTTTATTTTTGATACTATTATTTTTTTATATAGGACTTGTTTTAATATGTTTCGGTCCACTAATTTAAATTTTGAAAACCTGAGGTCATGTTCGTAATCGGCAACTAAGCAATCTTATTCATGTAAAGAAAAATGTCTGAACAATGAAAAATTACTGCATATACGATACTGAATTTATCGCAAATTGTATGAAGTTTTCGTTTATGAAACTAACAGTTAAAACTTAGACTCTGTAACTTAGATTGTATACCGTAATGTTTAATTTGAGCTGCCACATACATCAAAACGTTAGATATTTCTCGAGTTGTAAAAGAAAAGAATTGGACGAGTATTTCTGTCCTCGGGCATACGGAAGCGACCTCGTTTGAATAACTGATACACTCAAAAGAGTTAAACAGTTCGGTACTTCTTCTAACAGAACTTCTCCTAAGTGCGAGAAACAAACTCGCCCTAAGCCATCTATCGGTAGCCACAAAAAATAATCCCTGCAAAAACGCAAAAATGCATATGAACTAAATGCTTTATTTATAGTAACACCTTAGAATTCTGATCAATAATATAATTTCTTGCAATTCTTGAAGTTTACTGCATATTTCTGTTCTTAACAAAACAAAAGGGAGTCATCATCTTATTTTTTTTAGAAAATTGTGCCTTAATTATTTCATATTTATTATGTCGTTGTTTGAAGGTGTTTTAACGTATACCAGAGCTTGTTAATATATTTTAATATGATAAAACAGCTATTTTCTTAATATTGACTTAAAATATTAAGCATAGAAAACCTGTTAAAAACTGAAAATGTAATTAACGTATGCTTCATTAGCTTATACGACGATATTCACCATCAATTCAATCATGTAATATATATGCAAAGAAAAAGAGGCTTACTCGGACCATGACAATTTTTAATAACCTTTTCTATTCAGCCATTGAAAAAGCATCAAACCTACGTGGTATGAAAAACCAGATGTCCAAATTGTTTCGAAAATGAAAGTATTTTTGGTTAAAATAATTTAAATTGAAACTAAATGTGTCCCCCTGCTGACATTCTCTATATATCTCTCGGTCACTCTCTTTCTCTCACTCTTTCCCTCTCTATCATCTGGCTGTCTTCCTTTTCTTTCGTCTACCTCCTTTCGACTTCTGGGCTGACTGCGGCTATTTTCGAGTCTCAGGGACAATATAGTCTAGGCCTCGCGACTATCGCCTACTCTCATATCCTCCTTCATTCGTCCAAACTTGCTCAGTTCGATGCACATTCCAATTTTGAAAAAAAAACTCAAATTACGTGAACTTTTCAACTTCAAATAAGAAATTTCAAATAACCATACCATGTAGCATTCGAAGAATCTAAGTTAACTTTAATTTTATGGTTCCGCAAGGTACATTAATGCAAATATAAAATGAAACTTCAGACTGGAAAGTCTGGAATAAACCGCCCTACCAAGATGCATTTAAATCACAAACAGATACTAAAATGATAAAAAAAATATAAACACAACATAACAAATTGTAATATTAGCTATGAATTTCACCTTCAAAACTATTTAGAATATGAAGAAATATTATTTGTATCGATTGCTGGTACTTTTGATTTGGTCACTGTTTTTAACAGATAAATGATTTCGAGTTAAACCAAACACCAAGGTTAATTTTGTTCTCTTCGCAAATAATGCAGTATTTCGACTATGTGTAAGTGTGTTCAGTAATTATTTAAGAGAAAGCAAGCGTTGAATGATTATAATATATAAATTACTCAATGACGTGAATAGAGATGTAGGAAAGAGGTCCCTCTGTGCAATTTCAATTGTGCAACAAAGTTTTCTCTGCCAGCCAGATGAGTCAGCCGATCTATTGTTCATCCCAGTATACAGCACTGTGACTTGTTAATAAGCCAAAAAGTGAAGTGAATTTGTCGATCATGAAAAATTGGTAACTGATTTATAAACCCAAACGGAGTTTTAGGATGACTTGTATTATTTTATGTTGTCCCAAGCTTATTTCTTCCTGAATCCGACGTTATTAAAGCAAATGCCTCGTTCTTTATCCTTTTCTATACACTCAAAATAAAACTTCACGCAAAAAGAAAACAGATGGGACTTTTTAAAATCGGAGTTCGCAGATCCTGTGATGAAGCAAAAAATTTTTCCGAAATATCAAAAACAATTTAGTGGATGAACAGCAACTGCCCGTGAGGAAATTGTATGTCGTATTTTTGTGAACCATAAAAATATTTTCAGCTCCACATATTGTTCATAAGAAAATAAATATCCCTCTAACTCTTTTAATTAAAACTGCAGTAGAACTTCACTTTATTGTCCTACTCGGGGTTTTGCGTTTCACATTGTTGTCCGACAAATGCGCATCGTTTCTTGAGCACCTTACGGCCGACGCAATAGGCACGACACTGGAATTACGAAAGAGGGAAGAAGAACTAACCTTACCAGCACTAAATACCTGAAGGGAATTTCGCTAATAATGTGAAGGTGCTAACAAAGTGTACTGTATTGTGAAAATGCGCGTCGCACCAGGCTGTAATGCTGTGTGCTTCGGTAATGATATCCATTCTTTAAACGCAATATAATTTTAATGTTAAAAAATGTTAAAATATTGTAAATGTGCATCCTGCTTGCATGTGACTAAAGAGTTCAATGTAAACACCCCGAATGATAATTTTCGATTTAAAATCAATATAGAGAAAGCCTAGTTAAACAATGTTCTATGAAAAGTAAAAAAACACCTTAGAATTTCACCCGCCGTGATGAAGCAACTAGTTAAAATTTTTCAAATCATAAAATAAATTATTGCACCGGGTTGGTTTCGTGATCCAAAATATACATCCGTGCGTACTAAATTCACTTTACTTGTTTTCGATTCTATTCTTATTGCATAAAAAATAAAATGACTAGTTATTTTGATTGGTGACTTCGTGCTTCACAGAAATACTGAAGTCGATGCTGCTCACTTTTGCGTCATCTGTGACGTAGCTATTGATGTGCGGAGTAAAACCGTTTTAAAATTGGTTAACCTCAAAAACAGCAAAGAGGTGAATAACTCAAAATGCTACATGTGTATTATTAGAATAAGTTGATATTATTCGTTAATGTTCTATTTTAAGTTTTTATAACAAAGTTTATGTGATTCGGGATAAACTATTTAAGATATCTCGGATGTCGCTTTTTATAAAATCTCTGCATAATATAAGGTAATGTAAAGAATAAAATGCATTTTATTTGTTATGCAACTAATAATGATTAAATTCATTAAAATGATTGAGTTTCTTGGTTTTTATCGGTCACCATACAATTAGATGTTTAACAAAAATATAAACCTGCAACTAAGTACAGTTAGAAAATTCATTTTTATATCTATATCACATGTATACACATAATTCCACGGCTTGTGTATTTTCATTTTTTTCAAAATTGTATTTTCGCAAGTGAAATATGTTATTGTTTGTACATGTGAAGGACGTTATTGACTTCTGGTTGGTTTTGAACGAAATTAATATCGTTCAAAATTCGCCCGACGTTGTGTCTTCTTCATATGATGAAACATTCATATTTTTTTTGCCTCTTTTCTACATGTCATCCAAATCCGGATGCATTTTGAGACTTTTTCTAAGTTTTGATATTCAACACATTGTTGAATTCAAAATTTAGCAACTTTTTGAACGTCTAAGGATGGAGGCGCAGAACCTTATTGACAAGTCCTATGCGCCCCCAAGGACGAAACGTTCAATTTTAATTAAACCTAGTAACTGTACTTAGTTGCAGGTTTATATTTTTATTAAACATCTAATTGTATGGTGACCGATAAAAACCAAGAAACTCAATCATTTTAATGAATTTAATGTATTTAACAACGGTCAAGAAATATTTACGACATTTTATTAACTAATAATGATGATAACAAAACAAGCACATTTATTTAAAAAGAATAGTGCACAAACAAGAGTAATTATTTTCTAGTACAGATTCAGAAGAAATTGAATTTCAGATTTAATGTTTTACATTAAAGCACTACTAGAATTTCTTTCAGACTCACATTATTCCAATTGTAAATTGTAACGTTGTCATACTTTGTAAGCAAATAAATATATAGAAACATATTATTATTATAAAATTGTATAAATAAATTAATTAGGCCGAAAATTAAAATTGTATCAAATGAATTCGTACATTTTTGCAAATGTGGATGTAAACGTTCGTAATTAGTACCGAGACACATTCGTTAGGCGTCAGTGTATTCCACTATCGAAATATGTCAGACTTCATTAAGAAATGCATTCATTAAGGATATCATTAAGTTACTTCAGGGCTCCAAGACGTTTGGTCTTATAAATGACAGCAATTACCAAATGTACATTATATATTAGTTTTTCAAAGTTCTCTTAATATGCGTACTTCCTGATTTTCATTTAACTTCGTCCCTTATTATTAAATGCTTAATCTGTATTTATACGTTCCAGTTTGATCCGCTTGTAAATAGAGTTGTTTACCGCTTACAAGAATCTGAATCTCCGACAGTAGCACATCTATTGTCGGCTTATGGCACTTTCAATGTAGGTGAACTCTTTCATGTTTACCGTAATAGCTGTCTAGCTATAAAATATAGCGAACGAACAGTTCCTGAAATTTGTTTTATTTAATCTCTTTTAACACGAATTTATTATCTGCTTGTTTTTACCCGCAAATAATTGCTATGTTTTAATAAGATATAAATTACATTCATTATCATATATCTATTAACTTTGTTCTTACCCATTTACTTTTTTTCTAATGCATTTATTTCTTAGCAAATGTTTCATAATCCATTATTTATGTTTTCGTTATAAATGAACGCCAACTTTGGAACAAATACGAATAATTTATTTTCGCTATTGGGTGTAAAATAGCTGCTTTATCAACTCGAAAACTACCTTGACAAACAAAAATAGCGCAATGTCATCAAATATATCTTAACGTGCTCCGGCGTCTTTCGATAACGGAATACGACGCCGCCTAGCCAACGATCTCGGTACTACCTGACTAATATATGCGACGCTATACGAATAATGTGCATAACAAAATTATCATGAATTTCAGATGTAGCAGTAATTGAAATGACCTTAAGATAAAAATAAAATCAATCAGTGTGGGTATATCATGACTTTTTTCATAAGTAAACAGGAAATGTAAATTTAAATCGGTGTTGATTAATGCTTTAAGTACGTTGAATTATTTTTTATGTTCTTAAAATATCTCGATCCACTGTATATCGACTTTTAGAACTGAAACTGTGATTTGAAATAACAAATGAAAGGCAAACCTATGAAAGTAAATTATGGTGAAAGTTGAATATTAAATATTATATGTATACTCATAACATAATTAGACCTGATTTACATTTGGTTATTGGGCCAATTTATAATTCACAATTATATAGTTAAAATACGAAACAAAAGATTTTTAAAAGGTTTTTAGATAGGAATAAACTTTCAAATACATTAATCTACACTAAATTAAAGCTCATTATTAGAAAGTTTATATTGTGCCACTATAAAAAATAATTGGAATATTTTTACAAAATCATGGAAATTTGAAAAAATATTGACAAATTCTATTTGGTATGAAGATTCTATAATAAATGGGAATAGATGTTTTGAGATATATGTTCTTCGAGGGCTACTAGACGGCGCACAAAACCTAAATGAAGTGGCCATAATTTAGTTTAAATGATAAGAGATTTACATTGACATTATGATATAAGAAGATTATATTATCCATATAAAAATTTGCATAAAATAAGTGCGAAATGCCCCATACAGGATATGGATTAATTAGTTCCAATAAAAGTACAGGAAGTGTCCAGGAGATGTATTTTACAGTCTATACAAGTGAAGAAGTTACTATAAAAATGTACTAATTGGTAATGAAATACAACTCCGTTATATAATTATGTGATGCAATAATTACACAGGAATTTCGGAGTAAAAAAAAATCGGTTCAAAATTGTAGACTATCGTAGAGTGCAAAACAGAAAAGATAGATTGTATCGAACCTAATCCAGAAAATAGTTGTTAGTGTCCGGGTCTAACTCTATTAAACGTAAATTAGCGATTAAAATTCGAAATCTTAAAAAATAAAATGTTTATGGATAGGTACAATTTTATACATAATTTCTGGACCGTTTAGTTCCTAATAATTAATTCGAATAATCTGTAAACCATGCAAAATCAATGAATATTTTCAAACCATTATAAGAAATTACTATGTGTCACTAAATCGTTTAGAAATTATTTATTTACTTATTTATTATAGAAATTATAATAAAATATTCTCGAAGATTTGACAAAAGTATACCTCCTCATAATAATTGTGTTTTTTCGAATTTTCCTCGCTATTTTAAGTTCGGTACACTGAGGGAAAGGATGGTTTACTAAAAAGAAGGCTTCTTAACAGCTATAGAAATCCTATATTTAAATACGGCAAATCGAATAATTTTTTAAACACGAAATAATTATTCATTTCATATAAAGCTAACATTTCTTTAGTGCAAACAATGCATTTTATATCTTAAGAAATATCTATTAAATGCAACCAAACATGTCTTAATTTACTTAAATTAAGAAACCGCTTGTATATTACACGTTTGTAGCTATAAAGTAATGATTTCTTAATAGTTACAAAATGTAATGGTTGTAGTCGAAACGCATCGTAACATAACCTCAAATGACAATAAGTTTTGTTTGGTTTTTTAAGAACGATTGAGTGTCATTGCAATTCGGTGGTTGTTTTTGTAAAAACAAATAAATTAACGATATTATTTATATGTCGTCTTAAATATGTGCATTTTGTAAACAAATACATCGTATAAGACACATGTCCCATGTATAATTTGTGTATTGCACAGCTGCCGAGTTCAAAGTATACATTTCTTAACTATTAATAAATGGTCAATTCTGATGTAAGAAATAAAATATTAATATTAAATGAATCGCCTTAAATAAACGATTACAAATATACAATTGAAGGATGTTTCTTTACAACAAACAATCCATTTTCTCAGTGTGGAATACACGCAATAACGAAAACTACCTCGTGTTACAGCGGTAGAAACAACGCTTGATCGAAACTTTTTCGAATTTTTTTTTATTTTTTCATATTTTTTTCGTAGTTTTTCATTTACTTGGTTCATAAATTCCTTATAATGCGCTATACAATAATGTAAAATAACAGATTTATTTTCACCAACGTGTGACAAAAATACTTGACTCCTTTTTTTGTAATGCTCCAAGCGAGTTTTCCTACTGACATTTTCACAAGCACGTGGTTACCACGTGACTCAGTCCGGCGCCCCGTGTGGTAGGGTCATGCTGCGTCATCATATAAGGGACTAGTACACAGATATCTCGCAGAGGGGCGATATACTCGAGGATATCTTCTTTTCCCGTTAGAGAAATGGGAATTTCAGTGAATAAGACCGAGCTCGAGGGGAGCTTAAGCATACTTACCTGGCGCAGAGGCTACCATGATCATGAAGGTGGTTCCTCCAGGGCGAGGCTCTTCCATTGCACTACGGTCGAGCTGACCCTTGCGAATATCCCTAATGTGGATATCTCGGGCGTATAATTTTTGTTAGTCGGGACTGCGTACGCGCTATCCCGGACATTATATAATACAAACATAATTATTTGCTTTTAAATATTAGAAATAATTTGAAATGTTTTGAAATATTTTTCCAAAATAGCATTTTAAAATAATTTATGTTAGACTGTTTTATGCACACCCGGACTGTTTCTACAATATCGAAGTTTTGTATTTAGAAATTTGAAAATATACATGTTTTAAATATTTGAAAATTAAGTAATGTAACATTTTTTTTTTAATGTATGGAAATTTACTTGGAATTAGAAAAAAATGATTTTTTTGTAATTGCGGGCGTAAAGTTCGTGCGTAAAGTACTTTTGATGCCTATCTTTCGCTCGTAAAGTAAACTTTTATGCTCTCCCGACGACGAAATTCGTAAAATGACCGGTCGTGCGTAAAGTTACACTTTACGCACTCACTTTACGCGCGCAAATACAAAAAATAGGATACCTAACACGTAGTAAAGTATAATTGTTACGCACGGGTCGGGAACTTTACACATCACTCGGCGCCTCGTAAGTATGGTTCCCGTCCCGTGCGTAAAAGTATACTTTACACCCTTGTTAGGTAATGTACTATTAATTTATCATTGGCTTGTTTTTAATTCGAAATATTTTGAAATATTATTAAAAAATAGTATTTTAAAATAAATGATTGATTTTTAAAAAGTAATTTAAAAATCAACAAATTTGCTTATTTTTAATTTGTTGTTATAACTTTTCTCAGGCATAACTTCGGCCTCGAAATTTTTTTTTCTTGAAGCATATCATATATTTAAAACTGGCAGTTTGTTTTCAGGATTATTTACGAAATATTGTTGTTAATAAGTAAAATCTTTAGTACATTTAACTAAAACAAAAATCTTATGTGATATAATATATTAAGAGATGAATCGTAACAATTATTTTAGTTACAATGGAAGATAAAATAATATCTTTTTAAACAATATTTGAAAACTGGCTTTTCATTTTTTCTATGTTTATGATTTTTTGGAGTGATTAGTAAGTTTCCTTCGCTGCAATTGTTAAAAAACAATTTCCATCAAAAATTTTGCGAAGATAGTCATTTATAAATGTTTATTTTCTGCCCTCCGGCCAGAAACCGCATCTTCCTGGCCGCTGCGGGAAACGAAGTTGCGGTTTTCTGGCTGTCGTCGAGCAGAAAAATAGTATACGGCCCTTGCCCAATAAAAAAGAAAGCCTCAGATCACATGTTTGTCAGACTCGGCTTCGCCTCGGCCAACAATTTCATGTGATCTGAAGCACTTTCTTTTTTACTGGCCTAGAATCGTAATATACTATTTTCAAGTTTAAATAAATGATATATCGCGTAAGATTGTTTATGTTTTTATGCGATTCTTGCAACTTTTTCTAACAAAAATGAAAATATACTCTAAGTTGTGCCAGCAAGTTTTTAACCTGACCCCTTTAAACTTTGGAACAGATTTTAAAAATTCTAAAATGCAATTCTTTGTTCATAATAACGCGATTAACGTCTATCATGTGCTTAGTGGTCTTCATTATTAAATGCGAAAAACAATAACATAAATATATATAGTCGAGTTGCAAAAATAAATCAAAGAAGAAATGTTATATGTATATATATATATATAGTCTGTTTTCGGAACAGCAATGAAAAATAAACAATTAAATAATTTACTTAGTAAATTTAACCAGGGAAGGAAACTAATAAGTGTTCTTGAATTTGTTGTTGAATAATATGTTCAGTTTGTTCTTAAATCGGTCCCAACGGCCTTAAAAATATTTTATGTACGTCTTTTCGGTGCTTAAAGTAAACTTGTGCGTAAAGTAAACTTTACGCACTCGATTATACTTTACGCACGAAAAAGCCGTACGTAATAGTAGTTTTCGATACAAGGGCGTATGCGTAAAGAACTTTACACACGCACACGTGTGCCGAAATATTGTTTACGTACGGCTTTTTCGTGCGTAAAGTATAATCGAGTGCATAAAGTTTACTTTACGCACAAGTTTACTTTACGCACCGAAAAGACGTACATAAACAATATTTCTGCACACGTGTGTATGTGTAAAGTTCTTTACGCATGCGCCCTTGTATCGAAAACTACTATTATACAATAAATTTTGTATTTTGGAATTAAAAAAAAAGAAAATTTTTTTTCATAATTGTAGAAAATATTTAAATCGGGACTGCGTATGGGCTATCCCGGACATCCAAAAACAATTATTTATATTCTCAAAATATTTTTTCGAAATATATTCTTGGGAATGTTAGACTTTTTGGTCTTAGCGTGGAAAGAGTATCTCTTCTACTCGCTTTTCTATTATTCTACATATATTACAAAATTTGATTTTAAATTTGTTTCTGTAATATCCTCAGATATATTAACTGTTTTGTTGTAGAAATTTGAAACGGTATTTTAGTTTCCTATAGGATGTTTTTTGAAATAATTTTTCGATTCAATCGTGGAAAGATTCCGTCATACGTTTTTGCATATTTAATTTTATCTTAACCCAATAACGTCACCCTAAGGACGCAATCTTTTTTCCAAATGAATTTTATGGAAAAGCGAAAATTAACTAATAAACGTGATTTTCTGGTTCAATTTAAAAAAGATATTTTTCGTTCTATAAAAACACTTTTTTATAAATCTACAACCTACATAGATCAAGGTATTAATGTCTAAAATTAAAATTAGTATAACAAACTGTTGTTAAAACAAAATGGCGCCCTTGTGAAGACATTTTTTTTACATTTACAAATTTTTTGTTCTTGAATTTAAGAGCCAATTGTTATAGAATAACAATATCTTAATAATGGTGAGAGAATACCCTGCATTTTTTATAATGTTTTGATAAGATTATTCTTTTTTAATAAATTTGAAAAAGTCATAAAAAAAATGTTGGAGTATTCTTTGCCAATTTTGAGACATTTTTCCAAGGAATTTTTCTGTATCGTCTATAGTTATATACTGAAGAAAACTGATAGAAACTTTAGTTAACAATAAATGATTAGAAACACAAAATTAATTATTGACTAAAATTTCTATTATACTAAAATTGTTCAAAAAGAGATTACCAAATTCAGAAAGAAGCATATTCAAAATTAACCCTTTTTATCCTGAAATGATGAAAACCGGTACACAAACTTCAGCTCAGTTTCTCAACAAAAAAGATTACTCTTAATTTTTAGTAGATACATTCAAGTATTCATTGTTCGTGCGTGGGGGTATGTGTTAAATTTGTTTCGTTTCGCAGTGATTTTAATTCGGTCATTGCTTCTAAAAAATATTCTACTACCATATTATTTATGTTCAACCAGTGGAAAAACGGTGAACAACTAAAAATCCTGGCATTTTTATTGCAGTTTGCACAATTTGTGCGTAAATAATTTTTTTTTTTTTGCTAATTGCTCAAAGGGAATCGATAGAGCAGACTTGAAAATAGCAGAAAAGGTATGGTTCAAAAATTAACAAAAAAATGTGTTTACTGGAGAAAATGAGCTGAAGTGGACGTACCTGCTTTTCTTATTTCGGGATGAAAAGGGTTAAATATCTATCGTTTCTTCAATTTGAAGATTCAAATTGGGCAACAGGCAAGTGTCTACCCACATTTTGAAAAATGTAAAATACTATAATTGTCTAACGAATAAAATGATGCAGGTAATTCTTAAATAATGAAATAAATAGTTAAATGACGGCTTATGCCTTGCACATGTTTTTAAATAATTATTACGAATAATATGATTGAGTATAAATTGTCGAAAGTTAGAGGTTTATTAATGCAATTGTATTAGTTTTGTTTGACTATTATTCGATTGTTTGCATTAAAATTACCTATTTCCACATTTCATGGATTTTAAAAGTTTTATAACTGCGTTATTTTTTTATTACAATCATTTGATGTTTTATTACACATAGACCACCTTTTTACTGTCTCGCCGATGTATTTTTGTCTACAAACAAGAACCGCTTTCGAAGGTCCCTTTATTCTCCACTCATACCCACGTATACTCCTTGCATGTCATGTACTGAATGCGCAATATGATGTTTCTATGTATACATGCACGCATTCAACTGAAGGGATATTAAAAGCTGTATAGAATGACGACATTGGAGGGATGTTACGATTTGCAACAAACAGGGGTTTTGGGCTGCTGGTGGATATTCGGTAATAGGACGACTTCCTGACGTCATTCCTGGCATGCAACGTCGTCGAGGAGACTATTGGATTGTCTCTTGCATCAGTGCCATTTCGACTTTTAGTATTCCTAAACCTTCATTAGCAGTGCAATGAAAACTGACATTCCGTTGGCGACGAGTTGTTATTTTAAATACCTGTTGTTGAGACAAACAATTAACGATTACAGTTGACTAATTATTCACGATCTAGGAGTCACATGTCGGTAGCAAATTATGTGATATTACCGACAGTGTCCTAACGAGACAAGTCATTTTTGGAGATGATTCTTAACACGACCGAACTATATAAGATAAATATATACGTATAATATTTGGGTTTTTAGAGTTAGAGTTGTTCGCAATTAGCGATCGTGGACGAGTGCACATTTTGAGGGTATTAATCACCCTCGTCGGAGAGATCCATATTTCGCCCGTGTTGTTTACGACGTTTTATAATATGACAGGCGTGGAGCTTGATAATTTACTCCCGAAGATTTCACGGTAGGGCGCAAAATCGAGTTTTACGCCCGGAGTTAAAAAAAAACATATTTTTTTCGTACTAAAATATAAAAAAGGGATTCTGTAGACAGATAAATATTTGAAAATGTCCAGTTTTTAATGAGTTTTCCTTGAAAATTTGCTGAAATTGTTATTAAAAGCATGCGTTTCTTAGGGTTATTTCGATCTCGTTAGGCGGCAATTTTAGTATTATTTCAGGGATAGATAGATTCTTAACCCTATTCTACTAACTACGAATTTACGTTGAAGTAATTTTCACGAAAAAAGATTTATTCGTGAATTTATTACTATTGATGTCTACCGCTGGAACATTAAAAGATATAAATATAGTACGTACTATAGTAATTACTAATCCTATTTATTAGCTATTGAGTAATCCTATTATTTATGCAAATTCCAAAAGGCAGAATAAAATGCAATCCAATCCTCTTCCTCTTCGTATGAATGTGAAAATGTAATATTTAATCATTTTTAGAAATTGACGTTGAAGTAAAGTATGCTATTGTTTAAATACAAATGGATCATTTTTAGCCACGAATATTTAAGAAAATGCAAATTATAAAGCAGACCTCATTCGTATTTGAAAATTAAACAAAAATATTATGAACTATCCATTTGACTAAATTAAGAAAAGTATAATTTCAAGTAAAAAAGTGCAGAAAGGAAATTCTGACGAGCTAATCATTATTCGAAATGAAAAAAAGGCCTAAATTTATGTAGTCTATTGTATACATTTACATAGTATCTAGATAATATTTTAATGACATGATGCTTAATACTTTTCAGGATAGGGCTATTAACAACCACAATACCCATTCTTAAAGCTCCGCAACAAATAGGTTTGACAAAATTTGCTTACAAACTCAGTTTGTTCTCTAACTTTCAAAATATATTGTCTAGAAATTTGAACAAATTTTTTAAAATAATATAAAGGAATTTTCATTTAATTGCTTGCAGTCGAGTGACGTTTACGTAAGAATAATGACATTCAGACACGTTACTCGAATAAGCGATAAATAATTTGGCATGACGAAAAATTTGGCGTCATCTGACTTTATCGTGGTTCCATTTATTCACTCTTAATGTTCATCGTGCGAAACCGAAATGTTAAAAAATACACACACGCGCAAAAATATTCAATGTTTCGTAGGAAATTTGAAGGTTATATCATTGCAATTTGTTAGAATATCTAAGGAGAAATGTAAGTGCCATTTATGCGAATACTTTAAGGTATTCTCAGAATTAGTTAGCTATAAATGTGTATTTACAATAACTCGAAAAGATTGTGGTTCAAGTCCCATGGAACAAAAAACGTTATTTCCATTTTTTTTTTGTTTTTAATGCGATAAAATTATAACTTCAATTTCAAGCAGTTTTCCGGATGAAAATTGTAATTTAACTGTTTATACGCGTCAAAATATCATGTTCCTTTTTTGACCGTAAAGTCCTATCCGGCCTGAACATTAAAGGATTAATGCTCATTGTCTTAGTAACAAAAATGTATAGGGATTACGTGGATCGAATCCTTGCCGGTAAGTTCTTTTTAGCTAGACTGTAAATCGTCGACAACGACGAATTTGACACTAGTTTTTAAACTCATTACTGTATTCACGGTTATATCGCTATGTATTTTTTTAATTAAAAGTTTCCAAAAAGTAGGTTCATTATTGCAATTTAAGCAAATTAAACAAAAAATTAAAAAGAAATTTAAAATCGTTAGGGAAACAAGTGTTTGCAATGTTTTGTTACAAAGAACTCATTTTTTAAAGTATTGAAGAATTGAAAGATTGGAAGTAGTTATGTATTATAAAGATGTCCTATGATTTTTTGCAATCTATAGTCAAGGAGATAGGATATTGCAAATACATAATTTAATTACTTCGAAAATTCAGTGTTTATAATCTTTTTTGAGACACTCAACGTATCACAGATATTTAATTGTTGAAAATAAAATGCATAAGTGCAATATGTATATACAATAATAATCTCAAAATAAAATATAAACTAGTAGCTACGACCCTGCCGCCTTTGGCTCATGTAATTATCGATTACGCAGGGTTCGGTAGACACAGCTATTTAAATGACTATAGAAAAATAACTGAAAATTATTATTTTCGAAACTTCGACTCCCAGCACTGTTAGCTGGAGCAAATTTAAAAAAATTGAATGTGACCTTGATATGATCTTTAAGGTCATGGCAAAGGTCGAATAAAAGTTGCCGTTAAATTGCCTAGAAAAAATCTTTAAACTTTTGTCTGAAACATTTTTGTTTACAACGCGTTATTTTCAAGATATTTGGGGTGGACACTTAAAATGGGACACCCTGTATATCATAATAGACATTATTATTGTTATTATTAATTTTTTGTTTCGTCATAATATTTATAATTAATGAAAGCTTAATTTCTTCTTGGCCAATTTATCAAGTTATATATGAAAACTTGTCTTGTTACAATGTACGGTCTAATTATAGACTGTGGCCTTTTGTATGTCCTTTTTTGTAGTGAATTTGATGTTCTATGTATTTTGTTCGAAGCATTTTTTGTGTGATTTGTTTTTTTTTGAAACGCAAAAAACATATTCTTGAGGTTTTTTTGTTCGACTTCCGGATAATCTAGTGATCGACTTCAAGAAGCTAATCAGATCTAAGTTAGGCCATATCAAAATCGAAAAGTGGTTCAGCTTCAAACTCTAAAATACACAAACTGTAAAAAACAAGATCACGCACATCAATTTTTTTATTGAATTTTTTAGTTGCTTTGGGTCTGAAGGGTCGATGTTTGATAAAAAATGATAAGCTATTTTTTTTGTCGAGGTACCCAAATTCAATACTTCGTCTGGGGAAGCAAATACTATTCTCCAAATTAAAATGAAACCACTGACTAAATTAGAAAAGATTGCATTAATATTGGTGTACTAAAAAATGATGTATAATTTCCAAAATTCAGTATAGTAATATTTCATGAAAATTATTGTTTTGTTATAGCAATGAGAATATCAAAATTAACCTATTTACAGAAAAAGAATATTGCAGTTTTTAAATGTTGTTTATAAAGAAATTTCAATATTTTTTTAAATTTATAAGAGCAAAATTATTAGTCTTCAGATAGAGGAAGACATTAAAAGAAAAAACATTTTTATCTCGTTTTTCTATGGAAACTGCATACAGATTTTATGTGAAAAGCGAATTTTATTAAGTTAGTAATTGGCAATTATGCCAGAACCGTTCTACTTTTTACCATGATACATTGTCCAATCTAACAGTTTCCGAAACTTTTTAGTACTGGATACCTTCAAATTTTTACGGTGCGACAAGGTTAGTTATTCGGATTTCACACGGGACACACCCGCACGGATTTCCGTGCGGGAATGTTACCTTACGCACGATTTTCAAATTGAATGGAAATTAACTGTTTTCCACACGATTTTCCCGTCCGTTGGAGTCGATCAAAAAACAAACTGAATATGTTATTCAATAACAAATTCAAGAATACTTATCAAAGTTACCTTTTTTGGTTAAATTTACAAGTGAATTATTTCATTGTTTATTTTTCATTGTTTATTTTTCATTGCTGCTCCGAAAGCAGACTACATATAAATGTTATTATTTTTCACCTTTCTGTAGTAAAGACCACTTAGCATATGATAGACGTTAATCGCTTTATTACGAACAAAGAAATGCATTTTAGTATTTTTAAAATCTGTTCCAAAGTTTAATGAATTCAGGTTAGAAACTTGCTGGCACAACTTAAAGTATATTTTCATTTTTGTTAGAAAAAGTCGCAAGGATCGCATAAAAACATAAACAATTTTACGCGATATATCATTTATTTAGATTTAAAAATAAACATTTATAAATTACTATCTTAGCAACATTTTTTATGGAAATTGTTTTTTAGCAATTGCATCGAAGGAAACTGCTAATCACTCCAAAATGTCATTAACATAGAAAGAAATTAAAAGCCAGTTTTCAAATACTGTTTAAGGAGGTAGTCGCGTGAAACGATTTTTTTACGAAGTCTTTCATTTTTTCACCAAACGTTAATGACGTTGATATCAATACGTGGTTAAAATTTCAGAAAGCCTGTCCGTACGATAATGGAGATAATCGTCCTCAAAGTTTCACTTTTTAACACGTGTTCCCCATACTAAGCCTTTGCCGACATGACATATTAATTATTTACAGAAAAACGGTATTTACCGTTTTTATAAAAAACTAATATGTTGTGTAAAATATATTAAAGAACATTGTAAAAAAAATTGAAGAACCCTAGCGGTACAGTTTTGTAATAATATTAATAAATAGACAGCGAAATTATGTCGTGAACGTAAAATGCGAGGTTGCCGTTTCGAAATTTTGCTGATGTTGGTGTACACAGACACGATTCCTTGAGAAATTAGTGTGTAACAGGCGTCCATCAAGTACACTCTCCCCCAAAAAGTTCATTACGCGCACTGAAGAAACAAAGTGGCGTCTGTGGATTTATGTGGGGTAGACTTTTGACGGGTACTGTCGCACGACTACCTCCTTAAAAAGATATTATTTTTCTTCCATCGTTAGATCGTAACTAAAATAATTATTACGATCCATCTCGTAATTTATTATATGACATAAGATTTTTGTTTTAGTAAAATATACTAAAGAATTTACAACAATATTACGTAAATAATCCTAAAAACAAACTGCCATTTTTTAATATATGATATGCTTCAAGAAAAAATAATTTCGAAACGGATGTTATGCCTGAGAAAAGTTATAACAACAAATTAAAAATAAGCAAATTTTTTGATTTTTAAATTATTTTTAAAAATCAATCATTTATTTTAAAATACTATTTTTTAATAATATTTCAAAATATTTCGAATTAAAAACAAGCCAATGATAAATTAATAGTACATTACCTAACAAGGGTGTAAAGTATACTTTTACGCACGGGACGGGAACCATACATACGAGGCGCCGAGTGATGTGTAAAGTTCCCGACCCGTGCATAACAATTATACTTTACTACGTGTTAGGTATCCTATGTTTTGTATTTGCGCGCGTAAAGTGAGTGCGTAAAGTTTTGATGCCTGTTTGAGTGCGTAAAGTGTAACTTTACGCACGACCGGTGATTTTACGAATTTCGTCGTCGGGAGAGCATAAAAGTTTACTTTACGAGCGAAAGATAGGCATCAAAAGTACTTTACGCACGAACTTTACGCCCGCAATTACAAAAAAATCATTTATGTACGGCTTTTCCGTGCGTAAAGTATAATCGAGTGCGTAAAGTTTACTTTACGCACGAGTTTACTTTACGCACCGAAAAGACGTACATAAACAATATTTCGGCACACGTGTGTATGTGTAAAGTTCTTTACGCATGCGCACTTGTATCGAAAACTACTATTTTTTCTAATTCCAAATAAATTTCCATACATTAAAAAAAAAATGTTACATTACTTAATTTTCAAATATTTAAAACATGTATATTTTCAAATTTCTAAATACAAAACTTCGATATTGTAGAAACAGTCCGGGTGTGCATAAAACAGTCTAACATAAATTATTTTAAAATGCTATTTTGGAAAAATATTTCAAAACATTTCAAAATATTTCTAATATTTAAAAGTAAATAATTATGTTTGTATTATATAATGTCCGGGATAGCGCGTACGCAGTCCCGACTAACAAAAATTATACGCCCGAGATATCCACATTAGGGATATTCGCAAGGGTCAGCTCGACCGTAGTGCAATGGAAGAGCCTCGCCCTGGAGGAACCACCTTCATGATCATGGTAGCCTCTGCGCCAGGTAAGTATGCTTAAGCTCCCCTCGAGCTCGGTCTTATTCACTGAAATTCCCATTTCTCTAACGGGAAAAGAAGATATCCTCGAGTATATCGCCCCTCTGCGAGATATCTGTGTACTAGTCCCTTATATGATGACGCAGCATGACCCTACCACACGGGGCGCCGGACTGAGTCACGTGGTAACCACGTGCTTGTGAAAATGTCAGTAGGAAAACTCGCTTGGAGCATTACAAAAAAAGGAGTCAAGTATTTTTGTCACACGTTGGTGAAAATAAATCTGTTATTTTACATTATTGTATAGCGCATTATAAGGAATTTATGAACCAAGTAAATGAAAAACTACGAAAAAAATATGAAAAAATAAAAAAAAATTCGAAAAAGTTTCGATCAAGCGTTGTTTCTACCGCTGTAACACGAGGTAGTTTTCGTTATTGCGTGTATTCCACACTGAGAAAATGGATTGTTTGTTGTAAAGAAACATCCTTCAATTGTATATTTGTAATCGTTTATTTAAGGCGATTCATTTAATATTATCATTTTATTTCTTACATCAGAATTGACCATTTATTAATAGTTAAGAAATGTATACTTTGAACTCGGCAGCTGTGCAATACACAAATTATACATGGGACATGTGTCTTATACGATGTATTTGTTTACAAAATGCACATATTTAAGACGACATATAAATAATATCGTTAATTTATTTGTTTTTACAAAAACAACCACCGAATTGCAATGACACTCAATCGTTCTTAAAAAACCAAACAAAACTTATTGTCATTTGAGGTTATGTTACGATGCGTTTCGACTACAACCATTACATTTTGTAACTATTAAGAAATCATTACTTTATAGCTACAAACGTGTAATATACAAGCGGTTTCTTAATTTAAGTAAATTAAGACATGTTTGGTTGCATTTAATAGATATTTCTTAAGATATAAAATGCATTGTGTGCACTAAAGAAATGTTAGCTTTATATGAAATGAATAATTATTTCGTGTTTAAAAAATTATTCGATTTGCCGTATTTAAATATAGGATTTCTATAACTATTAACCAGCCTTCTGACTACAGGGGCGGCATCTCGCAACGTAACCCAACTCGAAACGCAGAATCTCGCAGAATAAAAATGCCAAAGTATCGTACGCTAGAGTAGCTCAACAAATCTAGTTTCCTAAAAAAGATCAAGCGGTGGTAACAGATGCAATTGAAGGAATAACTATTAAGGATTATACTCTTGCAATTGGAAACTAGATGCCTTCGACCCGGGTGCCTACAATTTTGGCTAAATTCGTATTGCAGTTCCCTGACGAAAGGCTGATGCTTCCGGGAATATTCCCATTTTAAGACTGCCAGGAAAGAAAGCGGCAGAGGGTAGTTCTAGCATCGCTAGGTTCGAGTAGTTTCTATACATATATTGTAACAATATCTTGTTCCTTAAATAGGGTGAATATGCTAGTGAATGGACGGTTAAGCATTTTTCACACTTTGATCGATTGTAACTTTTGAATTCCTTTATGAAAATTTAATTATGATACCACCATTAGAATCGTTAGACTCTGCTCTTTATGACCGTGTAGATCAACCTTTGATTTTATTTAATTATTAACCTCGTCTTCATACGTTTGTAAAAAAATCCGTGTTTATACTTAAATAATCAAGAACTAGTTGATAAACTTACGGAACCAGGTACAATAATAAACATTAACTCACACGCGCTGACATTAAGACCTCTGATATCGAAAGCCAAAAGAATCATTATTTCAAACGTTTGCCCCATAATATCTCATTACATAATTCAAGACAAAATCAAATCCATCAACATCACTCCAGTTTCATAAATTACTTTCATCATAGCGAGCATAAACGAACCAGACTATGCACACGTCATGAGCTTTAGGCATCAAATGTACATTAATCCTGAAGATGTAGAAAATTTACCGGACAACATGAAAATTGAGTACGAAAACACAACATACTGGATTTACTTTTCAAGTGAAAAACTTCATATGTAAAGAAGAAGGTCATCTCGCTAAACACTGCACTATCCAAGAAACAACTCAAGAAGTAAACAATGTAATACGCACAGAAAGTCTAAACAGCTCTCAGGTTAACAAAAACAAAGAAAACAATGAACCCGCAGAAATGTATTGTATGTAAGACGCTCCTTCGAATTCAGATTTGATGCCCCCGCCAAGTTCATACAACAACAACACAAGATTAAAAAGTACGTCTAGTGTTACCGGCTCTTCCGTATCAACGCCCGAACAAGAACAAACTAAAACACAAAACCCTGCAGTTCGTTCCGAGAGATCTGCAATCAAGCCACGAGACAAACGGTTAAAGAAAGAACAGGAAAAGCAGTGCTCACAATCGACCATAGATGCACAGATCGCTCCAGCTAAAAATTTCTTCATAATTAACGACAACAACTATCCTCTTGAATTTAATAACTTAGGAGCTTTCCTAAGAGAAACTTATGGACCCCCGAACATACCAGAAGTAGCCCGAAAATTCACTGCCAATACTCCAGGCCTCATTAACATGCTCAGAGACACCTACTCTCACCTTGCAGATCGCAAGCTGAAAGCTCGTATTACCAAAATGATCAAAAAACAAAAAACACTACGTGACACAGAGGATCTTACTGTGAGCGAAGAATCAGATCTAGACAGCTCAGTATCTTGATTATTAGACCAGGAGCTAGTGACCAAAAAGTGTGACTGATTTTTTCGCGTATGCAAATTAAATGGGGAAGTTGTATGGGTATTTCATGAACTTTAAGCGAATAATAATTAATCCACATTGGACCGCAGCGGTGTTGCAAACGTAATAACTGTTTGTAACAAAAACTTGTGTTTTTGAACGATGTTTTACCGTATGCCAAATTTTATTCTTAAACTTTATCAAAAACTACCCAGCAAGAACTAATTTGCATACGATTTCCATGTGCAGGAAATTCTAAATAATTATTTCATCCTGCAAAAAAAAATGTGCATTTCGAACACTGGCTTCGTGTATGCCATTTCATAATCTTCTGTCTGCTGCTATGAAAATCACGAAAAGTAACTTTGCATACGATTTCAGCGTGCACATGTGCTTGTGGTGATTTTTGAAACTGACATTTTTTTTTGTAATAACATGGAACAAATTCGTACTCGGAAGAAAATGTATCATAAAGTTTATAATATTTAAGCTTAATATAATGATCGGCGTACGTTTTCAAATTGCAGAACCATCTAAAAAATAATTTAAACATTGTAAAAAAAAGTACATTTTTGAATGATTAATTCACGTATGCCATTTCTACTAGTTATAGATTAAATGATAATATAATAGTATATTTATTTGCATACATGTTGCATATATGTACTGCGCTCGGAATGAGTGACTAAAATCATCAATTAGATAGTAAAATACTTTTGTCGCGCAATAACATTAAAAAATTAATTTGCAAATGCAACCTTGCTCGAAATTAGTACCAACATAGTATCGGCGTGAAACTGCCACAATACTGACTGCCTGAGTTGCAGCATTGACCGTCACTACTGGGCTGGCACTGGCCAACACCGGCATTTAAAGCTGTTTAGTAGTGACTGACGGAGTACAGCAATCGTGAACATGTACTGACCATCAGTACTGATTGAGTACTAACCCAGTACTGATTGAGTACTGACCCAGTACTGACTAGTGGTACCAAAAATAAAAATCATTGCTGGTTACTAATACTGGATCAGTACTGATCCGCAACGACGGCAGCAATAATTCGATTTCGTATTTCGATTATTCGTATACAGTACCGGCTATCAGTCCTGGATCTGTACTTCATTTGATACCAAATACGGTACTGACCATTAGTGTTGGGCCAGTACTGATCAACTCCGGCGGTCAGTAATAATTTTATACCATACACAGTACTGTCTTTTAGTACTGTGCCTGTATTATCGCCAGTACTGATAATCAGTACCGGGTGCCAGTACTGGACCAGTGCTTTACGGACGGACGGACGGACGTACAACCTAACGGACACCAATTTTTTATTGTTGCTTTGGGTTCCTTAGGGCCTGAAACGTCGACATTTGATGAAAAACTATAGGGTAATTTTTTGGCGGGAACTGACCAAATTCAATACTTCGCCAGACCTATGGTCCGGGTCGAAGTAATTTACCGATCAAAAAGTACTACCTTTCTATAATCGTATGTAATTTAATGTAATGTACCTCAATCGCATGTCTCATTTCTTATAAGCGTATTTCTAACAATATGTAGCGAACTGATTTGAACTGATTTGAAAGCTTTAAACAAATAAAAAAAAAATATTTTTTAAATTTCTAAAAACGAAATGTCTAATACAACTTGGATATTGTAGAAACGGGTTTATTTACTTAGTAGAGATAAATTAATTTTTAAAAATTAATCATTTATTATAAAATACTGTTTTTAAATAATATTTCAAAATATTTCTAATTAAAAAACAAGCAAAAGATCTTCTTCTATCTTCTATCTTCTTCTTCTATAATATTAATCTACTTCAGTCTGAATGTTCCCGTCATTTTCTAAGAATTTCTCCCTTCCATATGAAATTCGATAGCCAAACGTCCCTTTCCTTCCGTCGATTTTGGCACAGAGCAGCTACCTCGGAAAAGGCTGGTAGGAGTATATCCTACCCTGAACCAGCTTCCTGGGAAAAGGAAAATCAAACCATGCTGTTTTCTTTTTTCCAAAGGGCATCCCCTTCCCTGACATTGTTCTTGCTTTTCCCTTCTGTATCGTTGACCGTTCCTATATAGAGTGTTATCACATTTGATTTCATTCCGTCTCCAACTAGAACCAACTAGGCAGTACAAAGTACGGTATTATATTCTGTTATTTTATTCATTTCTAATGCTAACATCACTAACATTTGTCATCAATAGCAAGATCAGCAAACGCCATTACATTGGAATCGATCAATGGCAAGCCGTTCAGACTTAACATAGGTTTCCCTATGGTCACTTCTACCAGACTCACTCGAGATATATATATATATATATATATATATATATATCAAAAAAATTTATATAATTATTTTAATGTAATAATGAAAATAAATTAATTTCATAATAATGTTGGCGACTTCGCTAACAATTTTTTGTATAAATATATGAAGTAAAAGAACGTATACAGTAAACCCTCTCAGTAATGCCGGGCACGGCGGAAAGGGGTAATGTTTTTCCAGGAAAGCAGGTCCCTTCTTTCTACTCCTGCGTAGAAGATTTTTCGCTTTTACTCGCAGTCATGCCGTACCGGCATTAAATTTTAAATTTTAATTTTTAATTTAAAATTTTTAATTTTTAATTGCTATGTTAACTTTGATCATGTTTCGTGCATAATGACATTTGTTATTGTTAATGCAAATGAATCTATTACCATTTTATTTTGATTTTATTTTACTCGATTTCATCGCCGGGTATCAACAGAACGTAACTGAAAATAATAAGAACGGTATAAATTCTGAAGATGTTTTCTTTTGTAGAAAGTGGATTGAAGTCAACATAAACATTTTCTTAGGTTTCGAATAGAATGCTTAAATTTTAGATTAGACTTTTTGTTTGAAATGTGGTGCTTTGTATGGAAGGTTGCGTTTATTTGAGGTATCGCTGACATTTTGTACTGTTTTTATTATGGAAACCATGAAATGAAACGACATTACTAATTTGTCTATACTTTTAACGATGTTTATAAATTATATAAATTTCCGAGACGAATAGAAATTTAGCTATAAGTTTAGTACTCTTCACGTCTGAATTGGTAGAATTTTGATTATAATTAATGGAACAATATTTTACTAAATTTGTATTAGTAGATATGTAACAAGTTTGAGTATAGATATAGAGGATTCAATTACATTAAATCATGTGTAACGACTATATTCATTGCAAAATATTCAAGTGATTTTACAAGAACTTCTTCTTCTTCTATAATATTAATCTACTTCAGTCTGAATGTTCACGTCATTTTCTAAGAATTTCTCCCTTCCATATGAAATCTTATAGCCAAACGTCCCTTTCCTTCCATCGATTTTGGCCCGGAGCAGCTACCTTGGAAAAGGCTGGTACGAGTATCTCCTACCCTGAACCAGCTACCTGGGAAAAGGAAAATGAAACCACGCTGTTTTCTTTTTTCCAAAGGCATCCCCTTCCCTGACATTTCTTTTTACAATAGGTACGTAAGAGATTCAATACTATTTGCTGTAGACGGTAATATATATTTTTTTGTTGTATCACTACTAATTACATCATGGTACTGACTGCTGATGAGCGTCAAATTGTAAAAGGCGAAAGAAATTACAGTGGATCTTGCAGTATGTTAACTGACGTACACATTCATGAATTTAACAAATTATTAAAAGAATGTACTCCATACAATATGCAATCGACCTTACTTATACAAGTTCCTGAACAAATTGAAGCGGTTTCAACTGATCAAGACTACCTTCAAATATTATTTTCAGGCGATGAAAAGTTTGGTCATTGGATATGCATATGGTACAAAAACCATACGCTACATGTTTATGATAGTTTAAATTTAAAACAATTAAATAACGATCAACAAACTTTTATATTTAAATTATTTCCTAATATTAAAGGCATACGTGTAATTTATGAAGAAGTTAAAAACCAGACAAATAATTGGGATTGTGGAGTTTATGCAATTGCATTTGCTGTATGGGCAAATCCACAGAACTTTTCATTTTGGTGAAAAAAAAATTTTTTTTTTCAACTTCATAGCACACGTTTTTCTTATGATACACATGTTTAGTTGGTCAACTGAGACTAGGAATCCGTCCCTGTTACTCATTTTTAAAGGACGGCGTCGTGCATAGAGGGTTAAGAAATAAAAATTGTAGATACATTACATTCAAAACATAGCAGTAATTATAAATATAGTATGAAAATATAAAATTTTGGGGTTATCGCCTACAAAAATTGCTACCGAATGTAGGCCTACTCTATATAGTAATTACGTGTCTGGTAATAGAAACCTACTTAGTGGACAACTCATGTCTAACAGCGCTAAAAATACATTCTACAATTAAAGTATACATCTAGACATATAGTGTGCGTAAAATTAAATTATGAATGGATTTTTTTTCATAAGTATGATACACGTCGTCTAAAATGCTTTTTTAGTGGTATTAAACACAAAGAGTTACCCGCTATATAGACCACTAAGTCGGCGTCATCAAAATTATTGTGAAAAATGGCCATTTCAATCCCTTTGAACTAATTAGTTCATATTATATTACATTACGCAGTAAATATACAAGCGTATGACCTTTGATATGTGTGCATGAGTTGTACATGATATTTTATGGGCACCCATTGCTTTACTTGCCGTAGAAAAGTAATGAAGAGAACATAAAGTGTACTTTATACATAAGACAAAGTTGTTCATAATAGTACATTACGATACAAGCGTAGCGAGGGTGCCATAGACGCGAGTGCGGGGATCACCTACGCGCACGCGTATCGTATACCATTTTTTTTAACGTGTGAGCTAAGTGCCCAGTTAGCACACTGTTTTCCGTGCAATTTAGAACATTCGTGCACCGTGCGCTAAGTAGTCACTTAGCGCACGGTGCACGAATGTTCTACTTTGCACACGGAAAACAGTGTGCTAAGTGAGCACTTAGCGCACGGAGTTAAAAAAAATTAGTTAAGCCTCTGCAGCCTAATATTTAAATGTCTCACTAGCGCCACTGCGTTTTTATATATAATTAGAGTAAAGAAACCAATTACAATCTCAACTAGGCCCCCAAAGATGATATTCTTGATGTGCCTTAGGAAAAACTGATTTTTCTTTGCGAGTTACGTTTCGACAACCTATATTTGAAGTGCTGTCATTTGAAGAATACTTGCAGCACACACTTCTACCACGTCTCAAAATTTTCGTTTTCACGTTAACTATAAAGGTATGTTCATAGCTTTGAATTTAGAAAGACGGCGTGTCGTTAAAACAGTTAACTTTGCCAAAATTCAAAAAACTCAATTATGTTCTTACACATTTTAACAGTATTATAACTTCCGTCTGGGAAGTAGCACATCGATTTTCTGGCAGGTGAGATTGTATAATTGATACAGGAAGCTAATTCAATTGGATTTAGTTCGATAACTATTACGGCGTCACAGAAAAACTGTTAAGAGTAGAAAAGTTTAGGCAACTTACAAGTCAAACTTGTTAATTTTTCTTCATTAGCCTTCCTGAAATCATTTCAAATTCGCTGCTATGAGACTAATACTTCATCGGTATCTATATTTACTACTATTATACTTGTTTTACCACGTACATATATTTCAATACAAATATAAACGAGCATGTCCTCACTTACACCTAAGTTTAAAAGTTCTGTGGATTTGCCCATATCTATAACATTTGGCATTTGCCCTTGTAAAGTGAAATTCCATAGCGGAATGCGTTATCGTTTACTAAGTATATTTGATGATTCTCAAATACGTATGTTTGCTGGCCATTATGATATATCTAAAAATGTATTATGTGATCTGCACAAGTATCAAAAATCAAATACTGTTGTCAACAAAATTACAAATATCAAGACAAATACTAATTTTCTAAACATTAATCCAAATGCTGGCAAATCAAGAACAGTCAATAAATACATTATTAATAAAAACCAAGTAAATAGCAATGACAATGTTAACTTAGAAATGAAACGTAATAATAAAATTACAAATGAGAAACCTAAAGCTATGGGGTCATTAGGCAAACAGAAATTTTCTTCTTGGCAGCAATTGGATGTCAAACAATATTCATGTAAAGTACGCAAAGGACGTAACAAATTATATACTATCAAGAAAACTGAAACACCATCTGAGCAGAAAAATTATGAAACTGAGAAATATCAATTCCCCCAAAAAGTGTTCATCCAATATGATCATCAAGGAAATCAATTCGAATATAATGAGAAATATGCGCTAACTTGAGAAAAAATTGCCATTAAACAAAACATTATTCAAGAGATAAATATACGTAATGAAGAATATGTTAACAACAAAAAGCAAATAAATGAAAAACAGAAAATTCGTCGTAATAATGTTCCAGAATTCGAAAAAATGATAGAATGCGTAAAACGTACACATAATCAGAACGTAATTAAATATACTGAACAACAAAAATTACCCACTAATAACAAATTACAAAAGAAGAAGAAGAAAACTAAATTAGCAGCAATAACTCAGAATGACGCAATTATTGATGAAGACATAATTACTGAGAATTATTTAGGCGAAATGAATGTATTATGTACTTCATGCAATGCAAGACTTTTTTCAGTCGAATTACCACGTGATAAGAAATTTAATACATGCTGTAATAAAGGGAAAGTTATATTATTGGATAATTTTGAATATCCCAAAAGATTAGAAGATTTAATGATTGGTAATAGTGCGGAATGTATAAATTATCGAAAGTATATTCGTCAGTATAATAATGCCTTATCTTTTGCAAGTTTCGGCGCAAAATTTGATGCATTGTATAATGCTGGACCACAAATTGTGCGAATTTGTGGGCAAACGTATCATAATACATATGCACTGCACCCAAATGGTACTGAAAATCGGAAATATGGACAACTTTATATTATCGATAATGAAATTGCCAACAATATTCGAATGACTAGCACAAATGAAAAATTTCAATTGTCTTCTGAATTATTATAAGAATTGGATCCCTGGTAGAAATATGTCCAGTTTTTTGTTACATTGCCCAGTTTTTCTATACCTTTAACATGGGAAACACAGAAACTGGCCAAAAACTGGACTCATTTTCTACCAGGGATCTTTTATTACGAAAAATAAATCCATATGCAGAGGCTTTTAAAATGATGCACAACATTGAATTAGAAGAGATAAGTCGTTCACTTAAATCTGGCAAGAAACCACATGACATAAAAATGATTCTAACGCGTAATGATAATCTGAATAAACATCGTTTTAAGGAATCAACATGTAACGAAGTAGCAGTTGTCTTTATTGGAGAGGATGGCTTACCGCCGCCGGCAGAAAGAGATATACAGGGTGATCGGCCAACCATTACCCAGCGGCCAACTCTAGATTCTACAGATAATTCTGAACAACTTTTTCCTCTGAAAAAATTTCCGGGAAGGTAGAGTTTTTAAGTTATTCAACACTAAACTTTAGATGAAAAAATCACATTTTTTGAAATATCTCAACTCTGTTTGAAGGTATCTTAACGAACCGGAGCTCATTTTAAAGATATTTTAAAGCTCTATAAATTGTCTCTATTGGTTTTTAACCTACAATGAATATCTCTCTTGTTATAGCCATAAAAACGGGGTAAATGCCAATTTTTCAGGGTTTTCGCGTTTAACTCGTTTCGACACATAGTTACCGAAATATCACACAGGAAAAAGTTGTAGGCCTTGAAAAAACAAACATTTTTTGTCCTCTAATACGATGCGATTAAATTAAAACTGAACCCTACAAGAGCCTCGTAAAGTCGACAAAATACAGTACGACAAATAAATCGATATTAATAACAAAATGTTATGAAAACGAGTGCAAATAGGGTTCAGTTTTAATTTAATCGCATCGTATTAGAGGACAAAAAAGGTTTGTGTTTTCAAGGCCTACAACTTTTTCCAGTGTGATATTTCGATAACTATGTGTCGAAACGGGTTAGACGCGAAAAACCTGAAAAATCGGCATTTATCCCCGTTTTTATGGCTATAACAAGAGAAATATTCATTGTAGGTCACAAACCAACAGAGGCAACTTTTATAGCTTGAAAATATCTTTAAAATGAGCTGCGGTTCGCTAAGATACCTTCATACAGAGCCGAGATAATTAAAAAAAAACGTGATTTTTCCCCCTAAATTTTAGTGTTGAATAACTTAAAAACTCTACCTTCCCGGAAATTTTTTCAGAGGAAAAAGTTGCTCAGAATTATCTGTACGATCTACAGTTAGCCGCTGGTTAATGGTTGGCCGATCACCCTGTATATATATTTATCCAAAGACTGAAAACTCAATACGTATCCCTCAAATTAGTAAACATGTGGATCCAATGACATATCCATTAATACACCCAACCGGACAGAAAGGTTGGATGCCAAACATGCGCAATAATGGAGGTACAAAAAGAAATTCCATTATAGCAATGCAGTATTACTATTATAAATTTAGCATACGTGGAAATTTTAATCCGTATTTACATATGGGCAAATTAACACAACAATTTATTGTTGATGCATGGACCAAAGTTCAAGGGTCAAGATTGTTCTATTTGCGAAATCAACAGCCAAAATTGAGAACCGAAATGTATAGAGGTTTGATGGATCATTTACAAAAAAAAAATAATTGTCGAATTGGAAAAATTGTAATCTTACCATGAAGTTTTACAGGTAGTCCGCGCGCGTTATAACAAAATTTTATTGACGCAATGACATTAGTTCAAAAATTTAGAAAATCCGATCTTTTCATAACCATGACATGTAATCCGAATTGGAAAGAAATTATTGAAAATTTAAGACCTAATGAAGAGGTTATTAATCGCCCGGATATTGTCGTAAGAGTTTTTCAGCAAAAGGTGAATGAAATAAAAAATCAATTAATTAAAGAAGGTATATTTGGGGAATGCATAGCATATACATGTGTCATTGAATTTCAAAAGCGCGGACTGCCGCATATTCATATGCTTTTATTTTTGCACAAAGATGATAAAATATTCGATGGCGATCAGGTTGATAAAATTATCACTGCAGAAATACCTGATGCGGATAATAATCCCAGACTTTACAGTATTGTAAAACGATTTATGGTGCATGGCCCCTGTGGTAAACAAAATATTAATTTCCCGTGTATGGACAAAAATAGTATGAAATGCACGAAGCATTTTCCGAAACTATTTAATACAGAAACTAACTGTTCCACAAATAGTTATCCTATATATAGGCGTAGGAATGATGGCAAAACAACTCGATATGGTTCAATCAATTCTAAAATTCGAGTAGCCGATAATAGATATATAGTACCTTATAATCCATATTACTTCGACCCAGACTAAGTCTGGACGAAGTATTGAATTTGGTCACTTCGGGCAAAAAAATTACCATATAGTTTTTCATCAAATGTGGACGTTTCAGACCCTAAGGAACCCAAATCAACAATAAAAAAATTTGTGTCCGTGATCTTGTACGTACGTCCGTACGTCCCGTTTTTTTGTCTCGCGATAACTCGCGAACGGATAAGCGTATTGACATAAATTTTTTTTTTAAATACGCGTCTTGGCATAACTTAGATCTGATTAGATTTTGGGGCAGATCCACCCGTCCATTACTAAAAAAAATTAGCCCCAATTAAGTTTCTTTGTAGTTTTTTGCATTTATTTTGAAAAATACAAATTTTATTAAAAAATGTTTCAAACAAAAAAGATAGAGCATGAAATTCTCGACAAAAAAGGTTCTATGCATTTTCTTCCTAAAGTCAACGATAATGCCATAAAAACTGGTTTAAAATGTTTATGACTATTGTCTGAAAAAGTTATGAATTTGGTCATCGCGGCAAAAAAAATACCCTATTGTTTTTCATCAAATTTCGACGTTTCGACCCCCTACCCCCCAGGGGTAGTCTTTGCCAGCTCCTCGGGCGCGGTGACCACCTACGGGCGCAAAGTTCATTTACGCCCTTGATACGAAAAGAACTATTTCGATATATCTAAAAGATGTCTTATAGATATCTATAAGATATCCGTCATAGATCTTTTCGACACTTTCAAGATATCTTTGACGAATTATATTTATTTATTTATTTATTTATTTATTTATTTATTTATTTACATTAAACGGGCCGAAGGCCCTTTATACAGTAGTAAACATAACGATCGCTTGATAAAGTAGAGTATAACGGTAACTAATGTGGTAAAAATTATGTCAAAAATAAAATATTATAAAAATAACGACCTAAATTACGTACGCATTACGTGAGCTCGAATTTGAGCTTTAAAAGCTCCGACGGAATCGCAATCCCTAAGCATAGGTGGAACGGTATTCCACAGACGGCGTAGTCGTGTAACAGACGAGTAAAAACTATAATTTTCAGAATTATGTTGTTCAAAAAGTACACGTGGAGCCCGAAAGTTATACGATATATCACGAAAAGAAAATAATGATGAGATATTAATAGAATCAAACCAATTATGAGCAATTTTAAAAGCAAACATATAATCATAGAATAAATGTAACTGTCGTATTGACATCAAATTAAATGTCTGCATAATTGGTTCATAATTATGATTAATATAACCCATTGGACTGTCAGTTTTAAAAGAAATATATCGTAATATTTTATGCTGAACAGCTTCAAGTTGGTTGAACATAATCTGGGTGTAAGGAGATCAGATAACAGACGCATAGGTTAATATAGGCATCACGAGCGTTTTAAACAAATATAAAATGGTCTCTGGTTTATGAAAATCAAAAGTACACCTTTTAATAAACCCAGTTATTCGAAGAGCTTTCACGATAATAGAGTCGATATGACCCGAAAAACTAAAAGATCTATCGAAACGAACTCCTAAATCCAAGATGGATTCGACTGAAATTAATGGTGTACCATTAAGAATGTAATTGTACATCAGTGGAGATCTACCTCTACAGAAAGTAATTAATTTACACTTTTTTAAATTTACAGGTAAATCGTTTTCAACAGACCACTTAAACAAATTACTGACGTCTATTTGAAGTTTAGAAGCATCCATTGGAGTTATGATTCTATAATAGAGCTTAATGTCATCCGCGTAAATTAAACATTTCGCTGATCTGAGACATGCAGGGAGATCGTTTATAAACAAAATAAATAACAAGGGACCGAGGTGCGATCCCTGAGGAACTCCCGACGTGACCGTGATAGAATCGGATATAGCTCCAGAGATCCTCACTGTCTGGGTTCGGCCAACCAAATACGACCTCAACCACGAAAAAATTTTACCCCTGATCCCCGAATTCCAAACCTTCTGCATAAGGCGACTATGATTAACCGAGTCGAAAGCTTTCGAAAAGTCTACATATACTGTATCGACTTGATATTGTTGTTTAAAAGACGAAATTATGTAATCGCTATAGAACAAAAGGTTTGTGACGGTAGAGCGCCCCCTAATAAACCCATGCTGCTCCTCAACAATAAATCGGGAAATAAAATCGGAAAAATGTTTAGCAATAAGAGAATCAAAAATTTTCGAAAAACAACTTAAAATGGATATAGGTCTATAATTGGAATTATCCTGATTATTACCTGTCTTAAAAACTGGGTGAATGAATGCAGATTTCCACATAGCTGGAAATACACCGGAATGAAGGGATTTATTGAAGAGAAGCAACAAGGGCACGACTAGCGCCTTCGCACATCTTTTTACAAAATACGGAGGTATCTGGTCTGGACCGGAATTAACATTATCATCCAGACTAGTTAGAGCAACTTCCACTTCTTCGGCCTTGATAGTGATCACGTTAAAATTTATGTCACAGACATCGTACAAAGTGTTAGGGCAAAAATACGATGACGCTTTATAGACGGAAGAAAAATAACTAGAAAATAAGTCAGCTATACTGTGACTGTCTGAGGCTAGAATATCATTCCAGAACATATTTCTAGGTAGACCGAAATTCTTATTTGATTTGTTAACAAATTTCCAAAAAGCTCTAATGTTCTTATTAATATATATGTATATATATTGTATATATAATATCATAATAATACAAACAGTAATTAGTAAAACACAGTAAACATGTAATATGCATCGAATAGTCTATTACAATACAAGTGCTTGAAGTAAGTGTTTTGCAACTTTTATTTATTAATACTTCGGCTGGCCTGTTGTCGGGGTCGAAGTTTTGAAAATGCTCATTTTCAATTTCCATACATATAAAATACACTATATTGTTGTAACATATCTATAGAGGCCACTTGGACCTAAATATGATTGGACCCCCAAATATCAATATCATTTTATAATATAATTGAAAGCTGTTAGTAAACAAACGAGTCTTAAGGAATAGCCGACTCTCCACTGGATCGAAGTTTCTGAGCGAGCGAAAAAAATTCAAATTTTTTGAGCCAAAAGCTTGATATATTAATTTGGGAAATGCCGGTATTGCCTTTCCTCGAGCACAAGGCCATCAATTTCCGGGCGTAAAATTTGAGCCCTTAATACGAAAACTACTATTTAGTTTTAAAAAATAGAATTTTTAGATTTATATTTAAAATATGTGCTCTAGCTGTATTTAACCTTCTGTACATTAAATCCAGATAATTTTTTTTAAACGATATGAAATTTCACATCTACAACCCTAGTACATTTTTACCAAGAAATGACACGCGCGATAATACAAATAAATACTCTGTTATGCGCATTGCAGATTAGTGCCCATAAGATTTCATAACATAACAATTTATTAAATATTTGTATCAATTTAACAAAATTCACATCCATTCTAACAAAAGACACACCAAAAATCTCACACTCCGAGCGAGCGAGGAAATAACGCTAGTAAATCAATAACTCATAATTAAAAATAATTTTTTCAAATTCCAAATTTAAAACATGTATATTTTTAAATTTCTAAATACAAAACTTCGATATTGTAGAAACACTCCGGTGTGTTTAAAACAGTCTACATAAATTATTTTAAAATGCTATTTTGGAAAAATATTTCAAAACATTTCAAAATATTTCTAATATTTAAAAGTAAATAATTATGTTTGTATTATATAATGTCCGGGATAGCGCGTACGCAGTCCCGACTAACAAAAATTATACGCCCGAGATATCCACATTAGGGATATTCGCAAGGGTCAGCTCGACCGTAGTGCAATGGAAGAGCCTCGCCCTGGAGGAACCACCTTCATGATCATGGTAGCCTCTGCGCCAGGTAAGTATGCTTAAGCTCCCCTCGAGCTCGGTCTTATTCACTGAAATTCCCATTTCTCTAACGGGAATGAAATTTCTCGTCCCCTAACTCAATATTATCGCCGCCTATCGAAGGGCGTTGGTACTACACCACCCTCCAAAGAGCAGTCTTGGCGGTAGAGTTTGAATCGATCCCTAAACACACCTGGCTTCAAGAACTCGAATGAATTTCCAGTTTTGTAAAGTTTTGTTACATTCTCGACCATCCGAAACCAAATGCACGTGATATTCCATTTGTCTCAATATTTTGAAATAAATATCTGGTTTATATTCTGTTAATATCTGGTGAATATTTTTTAATGGGTCTTGAAATGTTAATTTGCTTACAAATAAAGAGTGTGATGCACAGAGAGAAAACGTATAATTAATTACAACCATTCTGCAGAAGTGAAACACGGGATTAAACGAAAAATTAAATAAACTATTTCAGGAATAAACTAGGCAATAATATTGTTTTGTTTATTATTTCTCGAAGTTAAATATGCAGAAGAGTACATAATCTCAAATCTACCGCAGTTTTACAGTTAGTCATTTTAAACATTCATGAATAGTAAAGCAGAAGTAATAACCTCTTATGATTGTAAAAAAAGAGTTGTTTTGTGGAATATTCTGACAATATTCTCAATTCTAAAACTAACATTCTCTCAACTACAATTTTTCACGTTGTTAATCCTACTGTTATTCTATGTTACAACCATTTCTTTGTTTTCTTGATGGTTCAATTCCCGCACCCAGTAGTCCAAAATGTATTGGAGGGTTTAGCAATGGATTTATTTTATTATGCTTGAATCCCTTTTTTGTCCATTTTGAATACTTTGGAATGCAACAAAACACTTGACATTTTATCAATTTTGAATACATATGAATAAAAAATATTAAAATATGAATGCATTTCTATCCAGAAAAAGTGTTTGTGAAAGTTATGAATGCGCCTCTATTCCTGATAACATATAACGTTTGAATACATTTGAATCTAAAAATAATATTTTGTTGAAAATGTATAACGTAACAAAATCTTTTGATTTCAATCCTTTTTATATGATGTGATATAAAAAGTAAAGGAATGCATTTCAATTCCGAAAAAAAAATATTTAACAAAATCTCCTTTTGTATCAAAAAATAATGTGATATTTAAAAGTAAAAAATATGAAAAATGTATTTAAATCTAAAAAACTACGTACAGCAATTCGGAATTATTTTGACATATTTGAATCCCTTTTTTGACAATTTCAAATACTTTTTAATAACAAAAAACAATTTGAAATTAATGAATATGAAATATTGATTTTGAATACATATGAATCCAAAAATAATAAAATGTTAAGACAGTCTAAAATTAATGACTTCAAATATTTGAATGCATTTATTTGAATCTAAAAATAATCTATCATTAAATTAAAAAAATATAATGAATGCATGCAGATCCCAAAAACCAAGTACAGCACTGAAATTTTGAATGTATTTAAATCACAAGATAATTATATTAAAAGTGCAAAATCTATAAGGAATGCATTTCAGACCCACAAAAATAGAGTGTGAGTTATTTCTGCACTAAAATGTATGTAATTTCATTTTGAAAGATCGTTTTTGAACTCAAATTTATTGGAACGCATAACATTTTCTGTACAAATGTTATTTGTGTTTTCAAATGCATTCGCCATTTTTCTTTGGATTTAAAAGCATTCAAGGACATAATCGGGATTGAAAATGAATGCATTCTTATTCATTTTGGAACACTGTAGTGAGTAAAGAAAATGAATTGAGACGTCAAGAACCCGAATTGAGGCTCATAAATACAAATTCACTTCGATTCCTTAACAATCACATGAATAAAAATTAATTTATGGTTATGATTCTGATTTCGGATTCTTGACGTTGCAATTCATTTTCTTTTGCTGGGTTAGCCCTTTTTTTCTGGGTATGCTAAAATTTAGACGTTATAAGACGTGCATAACAGCCAATTCTTCGTTTCATTACAGAATTCGCAATTTGAATTTTTTAAAATGCATTTTAATGCAAACAATATTTTTAATTCATTTTTTTAATTCAATATTTTGAATTGAAGATTACGTACTTCAATCCATTAGTAAATGAAAATATTGAGTGACACCAACCCTTATGTAATTCCAAATACCTTATAATGAACTCAAAAGTGCAATGAAAAATTAGTGTCCGTGATCTTGTACTTATCTACCCAGGCAGGAAAATAGAAAAGTGATCAGAATGATTTCGAAATGTGCTTTAAAAGAAGTTAGATGTCCAAGTTTCTGACGGTTTTCTTAACATGAGTTTATAATGACATTATGTTCAGAAAATGAGGCATCTGACTTCTTTTAAAGCACACATTTCGCAATCATTCCGAACTTTTTTTTATTTTGCTGTCAGGGTACGTCCCATTTTTTGTCTCGCAATATCTTGCGAAAGGTATGACCGATACAAAAGATAACCCCTTTTTAAGTTTGGCATTACCTAACTTAAATCTGGTTAGTTTTTGGAGTCAATACATTATATACGTAGATTGTTGGGTGGTCGAAAAAAAAGCTGAAAAAGTGCGGTTTTTGTGTTTCTAATAAAAAATACAAATCACACAAAAAAATGATTCCAACAAAAAAGTAGACCATCATATTCTCTACATAAAAGGTTCTATATATTGTCTTCCTCAAATCAAATGTTGTACCGTGAAAGACGAATAAATATGAAAGAATCACGTTTTTGCGTTTATTTAAAAAAATACACATTTAAAAAAGGTTTCAAACAGAAAAGACGGAGCATCAAACGTGCTAGAAAAAAAAAGTTAAATGCATTTTCTTCGTACAATCAAAGGTAATGCCGTCGAAGTTGAATTATCCAGTATGTTCTAGCATAAGAGTTTTAAAAGAATGCAGTGATCCAGGAATGTCACTGTCATTGCATGAATTCTTAGTGTATTAATATTTATTTATTTAATATCATTAATGGCATTAATATGCTTTAATACAAAAAAATTAAACTAAATAACGAATAAATAAACGTAATTAATAAAAAAAAAATGTCTTCTTGAAATAGTCTGTAATTATTATCAAAAATACAAATCACACAAAAAATGTTTCCAACAAAAAAGATAGAGCACGAAATTCTATACAAAAAGAACATATTAAATATTCTATAATTAGACCATCCGTTCCAAAAAGACAAGTCTTACTATTTAATTTAATAAAGAGGTCAAGACAAAATTAAGTTGTTATCAATTATAAATATTATGATGAAACAAAAAATTAATAATAATAATAATAGTACTATCTGTTACGTTATACAATAAGGCTCCGGCTGACACGTACTGGGGGTCGAAGTATTAAAAATGATCATTTTTTTAGTCAATTAAAGAGCTGGGTCTGTCCAACCCTGCCCAATCGATGAGTATATGAGCCAAAGGCGCAGGGTGGAGGTTACTGCAAAGTTTCAAAAAATATATTTCAATCAATTTATTTTATAAGAAAAATATTGTACATTGGGTGTGCAGTCATTATCAACCCTTTATCAAGATTCTGAATTATGATATTTTGATTATTACTAAATTATGATCCCAGTAAAAAAAATTGATGGCAGTGTATTAGGTATAGTTTAATACCGTATTGCAAATACGTTTTCTATTATCTTAAAAAGGGTACCATATTTTTGTGGTTTTTCGTGTTTATCTCATTTCGATGAAATTCGATGCAAATTGAGACCTAAACCTAATCGGATATGAATGTCTGCATTTAAAAAAAATTTTTATTGTATAAATAAAATGATGCTGAAATCCATGTGAAAACTGTACACATTTGGGCCTTAAAGGGTTAACTTCGCAATAAGCATTAAATAACTATATATACAAAATAGCACATTTTGGTATATTTTTCTTGATTTTTCAATTCACAATCCAAATTCTGAATTCGGTGTAATAACTCATTAAATACAAATCGATTGAAATATACTAATATCATTCGAACTCACTCTATTTTCTGAATTAGTTTGAATCTACATCAATCTTTTGCGATTTTTGTGAATATGTCTGAATACTTAATGAATTTAATTGACATTAAAATATTTTACTTCTAGGAGTAATACAATTCGATGTTTTTAATTTATGTTATTTCGTATAATTTAAAATAATTCACGACTTACTATTCTCAGTTTCCGAAGTGTTATTTAAGTGTTCAAAACAATTAAAAAAGTGAATTTTATTTAATCAATATTCGTTTATGCTCATTCAATCTCATTCTTCTGCAGAGAGAAGACCGGATAAATGCGTGTATGCGAGGAAAGAAAATGTATCCAGTTTCCGTCCAAGTAAATAAAAAGTTTGTAAATTTTGAAAACTGGATAGAGACAGATAGAATTTTTCTATGGATGTCCGTACTGGATGTAAATGGATTCATATGGACAGAAAGTCTTTATTCTATTTTGTATCTAAGTTATTTTGTATTCTTTTCAATCAGTTCTTACAAATAAATAAAAAAGTATTGAAAAGAATTTCAAAGTAAATGTACGTTTCCATCCGTCTTTTTAGCAGAAAATATCAATTTTTAGGAAGTGGTGAACACACTTGCACACACTGACAAGTAAACGCATAATTTATGTCCTTGTGAAATAAAATACTAATTCTGTTATAAAGAATATATTGCAGTAGGCAAAATTACAATTTAAATATTTATATAAAAAGTAGAATTAACAAAGAAATCAAAATCAGATAGTTTTATATTATTTGTATAGTCTTAGTAGATGTTGTAATATAAAATCAACTAAAATAAAGTCATATCTAATTATGTATTTTCCACTAATTTGTCAAAAATATCAGTAAAGTATATTTGGATAATATTAAAACGTGAAGAAAATTAAGTTATTCCTAATATATGACGTGACAAAATTGATACTAAATTAAAATTGATACTAATTTCATGCGACATTAATTCTTAGACAAAATGACCGAATCCTCGAATTCTGCCAAGTATACGGCTATTTGACACATCGGTACTTGGCGTAGAGTTGTCGCCTAGTGGAACGAAATATATTTTACTTTTCCGGGTTTCCAGGTTAATTCGTTGAAAAGGTATCATATGATTTAAATTTTGAAACGAAAATCTCGAGTAATAAAAGTAATGTACATCTATAATTAGCTGTATAATTTGACCACGACTGAGTGATTCTGAGACTAGCAATAAGATTCTTACTCTGAATCTTAAAATTACTGAAGTTTCTCAATAAGAAGGCATTTTTAATTGCTTTTTTTTAACTGTCACTACCATTAATTAATCATAAATAATTGTGGGACAATACTAAAGAATTACTTTCTTAATTAAAATAAAAGTTAGTCTAATAAACTTGTTATTCAACACTGATATCAATTAACAATTCGAATGTAAACAAAAAAACGGTTAAAAAGCTAAAAAATTGTATATTTATTACCATATTTTAACTTATTTTAGATTAAATGAATTTTCATCGCCTTAAAATTATTATGAATATATTAAAAAATGATAAAATAATTTTCTTTTAATAAGTTATCCAAATATCCCGCGTAACTTGCGCAGTAGCGTTCCTTCTACACTTCCCTTGAACGCATGACAGCTGAAATCTGTCAGATTGACAGATAAAAACATTAACCTCGAAATGATGAAAAGATTGAAAATATGATCAGTTTTTTATCTTTCAATTTGATAACATGACCAAGAACGTTGGAGTTAACTTAATTTTTTTTAAATTTATAATTTTTTTACTCGTAATCTTTAGTGCGTTTCACATTTCACACTGCATAAAAGCTAAAATAAAATCCGAAGTTGAAGGCGAAGGATTTCATAGGTAAAACAAATAATTTACACCTTTTTTGCAATCTTTCAATTTTATCTATTCATCAATTAATTTTGATTATGTTCTTTTAGACTTCTAAAGTACTATGTAGATACAGGAACGTTTAAAAACAGTTCCTGTCACATTGCCGTGTACTTAGAACTTCCATCAGCATTGTACGTTAATGTTGACGAGCTAGCTGATCTACGCAGACTTAAAAAGGTAATTTTTAAAATACTCTAAAGATATTTTTTATCTGAACTTTATAAAATGTAACAGAGCCAGTCATGTGCGGACGGAGAAATCGATGTGGAACGCTTTGCAGAAAAAGCGCAGGGACAAAATGTTACGATATGTTCTCGTTTATCGGATACCAAAACTGTATTAAGTCTTCCTCTTCATCAACGTTACCAGTTTGCAGCCTACAATGGTGATTTCCTCGATGTAACCTTACCCGTACCAAAGTTATTGATAGGATGTAAAGATCGTCTGAAGGAACACAGAATATCCAAAATTGATCTGTGTGCTCCATGTGTCGACTATATCAGGAAATGGCGGGACCTTCCATTTACAATGGTAACATTTTTTTTTAAATTGTGTATAAAAAAGTGTATTTTTTACAGTTTTGTAATTTTCTTGTAGGAAAATGATTTTTCGTATGTATGGCAAATTCCCGTTGGTGATTCTTCTCGCTTGTTGGAAATAACCTGCATTACATTATTCATAACGACTAGTGGAGCAATATTTGTACTTTGGAGGATATGGAAATCGAGGGAAGTGAAAAACGTGCAATTGAAAAAAGATTAATAGATAATGTTATTATCAAAATGTTTGTCATCATAAAATCTTACATTAGAGAACTTTGTACAAGAAATAACTTACAACTATGATAGTATTCATCGCGTCTGATCAATAAATAAGTATATGAATTTTTATACAATGATATGATAAATGGTAATGCAGTGAAATGAAGTGTGATATTGGTGGAAAACTCATCATCTGATTTTCTCGTCTTCTTTAATAACGGAGACAGAGTCTGGAATTGGTGAGACTTTGGGGAAGCAGAATGGCTTGAGTTTTACAGTCGTTGAATCTGAATCATTCCATGGTTGAACCTTAACCGAACCAAAGAGTAAAAATGCTAAGGCTCCAAAGACGTAAATACCAGCCGTTAAGAAAAAAATTCCTCTCCATTGCGCTACACTCGTCTAAAAAATATATATAAATTTAGTTTGGTGTTATTTGAATTTTAAATGATTATGTATAAGAAACTTACTGTATCTTTTACAATAACGCCAACCATTAATGGAGCAAGAATACTACAAATATTTGCAGCACCGTTTGTGAAACCCATAAGTGGACCGCTGAAATTTGGACTGAGATCCATATGGTTCGAGTGATGACCACAGTAGATGGCAACGTTTGTGCTGACTGCGATAACAAGGATTATAATAGCCAAGGTTCCTTGTTCGCTACTGACAAAGCCCAAAAATATAAGGGCAGCAGCTGGAAGCAGTAGACCAAATGTATTGCAGGCCATCCTGGAGAATTTTGTTGTTACAAGATTTTTTCGAATGGCAGTGTCGGAACCAATGCTAATTGGGAAACTGCATAACCAAGCAGCCAGGTACGGTAATGATGACATCAGTCCATTCTGTAAAATATAATATATTTGTATAGTGTTGTGCATAAGTATGACTTAGAGTGCAATTTTGTAAATGTTTTTATATTAAAAGTTGAGTTATAAGTTATGACAAACAATATTAATTTCTTGTGCCATAATTGTATTTAATTTTCTGAAGTGTTTCTGAATAAAATGTTAATCGATACAACTGCAAATTTAATCGAAATATGGTAAAACAAAATATTCGAATATTAGATGTGTCAATAAACTATGCATTTTATTGGTTGAATTATTAAATCCTCGTAAAATTTATATTTTTCTATATACTCAACTGGTTTTTTAATTTATCTTACAAACATAATTCCAACAAAATTCTTCAAAATGTAACTAAATGATTCCTGATAACTATAACAATTCCTTACTTTTCTTGGGAGTAGTACCTATATACATAAGTTTGACCTCTACCCACTTCGGGTAAATGTTATGAAATTATTTATTAATAATGATTATTTATAAATAATCCTTATTTCTTTATAGCAAATTTTTAAGTATATAAATATCCCAACAAACAAAAAAGAATTAATATGAATTGAATACGTTTTATTTGCAATTTTTTAAATTCTAATGCGATATAATACGTGAATAGAACATAAACATAACCTACAAAAATTTAACAGTTTTTACATTAAAACACTAAAATGTAGTCAATTTCATCATCATTAAGTGAAGGTAAACAATTATGACTGTCATGGACGTAACATTTGTATTTATTCATTCTTTGTAATAAAAAAATATATATAATAAAACCCAACGCATTAAAAAGAATTTTTCCGAATTCAAATATGGAATTGGATTGTGACGTTTCTCAATTCAAAATGTCAAGAAACTGGATTGGAAACGTAATTTCTGAATTCGATCTTATTCTTTTTCGTAAAGTAAAACTTAATGAAACTTTATATAACCAACAATATAATAAACTTAAATTATTTTTGGGAATATTCCTCCAAAATCTGGCACAGCCTGAAAAATTTGAAATTCAAAATAACGGTTCGAATATGTCGGCGCTATTTTGGAGAATTCGGAGGTTTCGAAGTCTGCCTCGAGTAACCTAACCTTAACCCGTTTCGTCCTGAAATGTCCTAAATTTTGACTTCTTTTCATCAGGTGCTTTCTCATGGAGAAAGTCACTCAATCGTTTTGATATAACCATACCTATTGCATTTTTTCTCGAACTTTCTAAATCCGGTTTCAGATTGACCATATCTGCCGCCATTTTTTTACTATGGCGGTTTAAACATTAAAAAATCGTGAATTTTGAAAAAATTTGTTCAAATAATCCTATTTTTTAACAGGAAACCGTGTTCGGATCAAGCTAAATCTCTATATCTGGTGGAGTAAATAGTTATACTAAAAGATAGGATGGTTATTAATTCACCATTCAAAATGGCGGCTTCAGAATGGCGGTTCTCAGTGAACATTTTGTTGAAAAATTTCTGGACGCTCTAACTGAACAATTATGAACATGTTTTAAAAAATGCTAAGAATAAAAAATTCTTAGAATTCACCGAGAAATATAGTGGATTTTTTTCAGATTTTTTAAATGAATTTTTGAAAATTTGTTTCAAAATTCTTTTCAAAATTGTAATTTTTTGTTCGAAAAATTCTGAACAAAATTTAGTGCATTCTCTGATGAATTCTAAGAGTTTTTTATTCTATGCATTTTTTCCCAGAAGTTGATAGTTTTCGAGAAAGAAGAATCTTAAACTATAATATTTTAAATTCATTTCCTCGAAAACTATCAACTTTTGGAAAGAATTGCAAAGAACAAAAAACTCTTAGAATTTATCAGAGAATGCACTAAATTTTGTTCAGAATTTGTCGTAAATAAATTACAATTTTAAAAAAAATGTTGAAAAAAAATGTCTCAAAACTTAATTTAAAAAATCTGAAAAAATTCCACTATATTTCTCAATGAATTCTAAGAACTTTTCATTTTTTTTAAAAAGCTCGTAGCTTTTGAGTTAGATCGTCCAGAAATTTTTCAACAAAATTTCGACTCCGAACCGCCATTTTGAAGCCGCCATTTTGAATGGAGAATTAATAACCATCCTATCTTTTAGTGCAACTAATTACTCCACCATATGCAGAAACTTAGCTTGTTCCGAACACGGTTTCCTGTTCAAAAATACGATTATTTGAACAAATTTTTTCAAAATTCACAATTTTTTTATGTTTAAACCGCTATAGTAAAAAAATGGCGGCAGATATGGTCAATCTGAAACCGGATTTAGAAATTTAAGGAAAAAATACAATAGGTATGGTTATATCAAAACGATTGAGTGATTTTTGTCCGTAAGAAAGCACCCGATGAAAAGAAGTCAAAATATACGGCATTTCAGGACGAATACATATTGACATTTGTCAGCCAAGCAACCGAAAAAGATCGAATTCAGAAATTACGTTTCCATTCCGGTCTCTTGATCGATTGATATATGATGATCGATGTAATACTTTCACGTGGATTTCCGAATATTTGAATCAGGAAAAATTCGTTTTAATGCGTCGGCTTTATGATATATATTTTTGTATTATAAAGAAAAAAGATGTTACGTCCATGATAGGCATTGTGTACCTTCACCTATAATATTATTATTTTTCATGTAAACCCTGCAAACACGTAAAGTAACAGTTATGTAATATTTAGGTAATGTGGGTAATGGTAACATTGTTACATAAATGTTACATAGTTGTTACATAACTGTTACTTTTGTGTTTGCAGGGAAAAAAAAACTGCTGGTAAATGTTTTTTAGGTTATGTTTATGTTCTATTCACGTATTATATCAAATTAGAACGAAGGTCAAGAATAAAGTGAGGTTACAAACGTTTTGTGTCGCTATAATAAAAGCATTTTAAAAATATCCTAAAAATGCAATTTAAAATGTGTACGTTTGTTTTTACACAAAATACAATAAAAATCTGTAGTGAAGAATAACGCCTCTACCGCCTTGAGAAAAATGGGAGCGTTACTTAAGAGTTACTACTGTAAGAGTTCCAAAGGAGTATGAAAAGCGTTAAATCGGCTTCATGAATTGGGACAAAAACGCTTATAGTATTCGTTGATTTTTACCAAAGAACATAATGCGTTTGTTAAAATTGTCATAAGCGTGAAAAAATTTGGACATTTTGTAAAATTTGTCCAATGAGGACATTCTAAAGTCCAAAATTTATAAAGTGCAGTTATCTATATGTAAAAATAAAAAGTAAAAAAGACTGAAACGGTTTTTCAAAATTCGGTCTTTGTAACTCCAATTCCAACCACTATAAAAGGATCTCCTAAAAATACAAAAAACTTTATCGAGAATTGACTGAGCATTTCTGTAAATAGACGAGTTCTGCTTATTTCCGAAAATTCTCAATTAATTCTTGACGACATTTTCTAGATTATCACGTATAATGATTATAATTGCAATGACAGAGCCCGAATTTTGAAAAATATCTTCAATAATTTTTAATTTAGATTTTTCTGCATAGATTAACAATTTTTGAGCCCCTTTAAAGCACCGAATCTTATTTCTACACATTTCATTTGTTCATTTAAACTGATTTAAAATTATTGAACCATTCATTCGAAATAATTTCATCATATGCGAATTTGTTTTTTAATCCGTCAATTATTGTGAAATGTGATTTTCTTTATAAGTCAAGGTTATATACAATAAAAAGTAATCAACCATTCAAAAATTATAAATGGACGATAATTTGGTTTCATCGTTCAGTCAAAATTATAGAAAGAATAGAAGAAAAGAATTGCTATGAACGCCATCTGTCGTGACAATTATACAGGAGCACCTCCGAAATTGACCTCCCTCAAAATTCACCAACTCTGATACAGTTTGATGTATTTTATCTATAAAAAAGTTTAAAAAGAATTAAAAAGAAATAATTATTGCAATCACTCTTTACTAACTTTAACCAAATATGATGAATTGATTGAGACTAATCAACATTTTGATAAATCGAGGTTAAGATTACGAAAAGTGGGGATCACCTCCCCTTAGTACGTTTTCGCAACTACAGTCAACTTTGGGGGTCGTCGGAAAGGACAAAAAATCAATTTCGAAGGTCCCACTATACTTTAGAAACACTCAAGAATATGAACACGAAAATATCATTGGGAACGCATATAAATATATCGAATTATATCTCTAAATATAACTAAATGAAAATGATGTATTTGTATTCTTTCAAAAAAAGAACCCGTATTAGAAATTAGTACAGTCAAATAAGGAAAAAAACAGGACAAATTTCCGAATGAGAGATATAGCAAGCTGTAAATTTGTATAAACTTTTGTTTCGGCGTTCTGAATGTTCTTTCTAAAGTCACCAATAATCCCGTGTTTGCGTCGTAAGATATTGAAGGTCAAAGGTAAAAAATCGCTTTTTTGTAAATATCTCGTTTCTTATGGCACTATTTACACCTATTCTAAAAATTGTAGAGCATAAGATTCTTTACAAATTTAGTTTCAAACAGTTTTTGACATGATTAATCGTTAGTCCTCTGTTAATCCCCTAAATTTATTATACTATTAAAGTCGACGTATAAATGAAAGTATTGAATTAAATGTGCTGATCTATGAACCATTTCATTAAATATATATTATTTTCGTTAAAAATATATTACATCAATCAAGTAACTTCAAGGAAACTCTGTCTTAAAAGTTACGACGTTTGAAATTCTTGTACATTACAGATTTTAATCACGCCCAAATACATTTAATAGTGTCTGACATTACTTTTCGTTCTCTTCTTCATGGCCACCAAATAATGTAACGATTAAAATCCACTACGCGTGTGTACGTTTATGTACATATTCAGAATTGAAACCTTCGTATTTTAAATACGCTGAGGAGGCATCATAATATTACAAATCATTCATTTGGTTAAAGACACTATTATTTATACCTTAAGGAATCAGTAATTTACCTCTTAATTTTTACAATATAATTTTATCATTTCAATACAATTTTGGAAACCCCAATTATATGTAACTTTTCCTAGTTACTGTAATTAAATTTTGAAGTAAAATAAATGCGATTTTAAATGATAAATTCGATTACTTCCCAAAATACAAATTATTGAAGTATAGTCACGTGTCTTAATGCATTGAAATAAAATATAATTATTTGTCTTATTTTATTTTTTAATTTACGTAAATGTAACTAACCTAAATTCATGCGTAGAATACGTAATAAATGTTATATTTACGTTTTGGATGTCGTATCCAAGAACAGATGACATGTATGCCGGAATTTTAGTGAGAAGTAACCAAAAGCCCCACGATTGTGCACACTGAGCTATTAATAATGCCCAAACTGGACCAGAAGTTAAAATTGCCTTCCAAGGAGTTGACATTGGCTAAATAAACAGAAAAATATGCATACATTAGTGATACGGGTATTGCCGGTTTTATATTAACTGACATATTGGTATATTATTGGTATATTGTCATGATCAATAGAACCATTACCACGATTCTTAGATCAAAATCCTACTACGCATTATCCTACCCACTACATTCCAGCGTTGTTTTGACCTCTCGAAGCCTTACTGCACGTGTCCATCCCTACTCTATCATCGTTTTTTAACCATTTGGGAAAGTAAAGTTTGTTCCATCGTTACCAGACATGAGTGACCATTTGTAGGTCAAAAGGGATTCAATTGGTGAGAAATAATAGGTACAATCCAGATGAATTTAGCGCTGGACTTCACCCGATACATTTTTTTCATGTAGGAAGTGCTCAAAAATGATTCTAATCTCACCTCGCTGGTTTCAATGACACCAAGGCTAGTTTCGATGTAGGCCTTCTCGTCGTTGGGTATTGCCGGGTGTTCCGAAGGCGACTCTTTTCCCAAGAAGAACCACATAATAGCCCAGGCCAAGGAGCACGCGCCCCAGAAGTAAAAGCAGCTTGGCCAGCCGAGGACGGAAGCCGCTAAGAGCCCGGAACTTTGCAAGGCGATCACGTTGCCAATCCATCCGCCGGAGTAAACGAAACTTGCTGAGGATTCCCCGCAATCACGTTTTTATTTTAAAAGGGAGATTTCCCTCACCCACGACTTATTTTGTTAGAATTTTGAAAAAAATGAATGTAGAATTTAATCTTTATCACAAAGTGACTCGTTTGTTTTAAATTACCAAAATAAAGATTATACATACTGAACATTTTGCATGTTTCATACTTTACTGTATAAATGGTAACGTAAAATCAATCAACTGATAAGATTCTAGGTGGATATCCTGATCTGCGTTTGATAGACAATTTCAATGGAAAATATGTTCTAATATACCGTTCCCTCAAAGATCCCATAAAGGTTTACATTTTTTTTTCAATTTTCGATTCCAAGGATTGGAAAGAAAGTGAAGTGAGGGATTCAATCGCCGAAAGATTCAATTTTTTTATACTTACTGAATCGTCCGCGTTCTTCTAGAGGTACCCATTTAGCTAGTAAGGTGTGAATCACAGGTGGAACGACACCTTGACAGAGGCCCATCATAACTCTGCATACAATGACGACCACGTAACCGCCATGATTTGCAGCTAATGGAATCAGCAACGTAAATATACTGCACAGGCCTATAGCGATTGCAAATATCCTTTGAGCTCCCCAGGCTTGGGCTACCATTCCTCCTGGGATGTGCGTAATGACGTATCCCCAAAAGAAGGAACTCAGCAATAGGTTCTGGATGTCATCACTCCAATCAAAGGTCTGTAAAAATAAATTATTCACGTTTACATATTGTTTGGCAGATCCATCTTGAAAAAAATGTTGTATATCAGGGACCTAAATGAGGTTTATTTCCACAAATTCAAACAAGCACGTCCCCCTTATTTTAGGTTTTCATGTATAACATTTCTTTATTTTCTGTAGCGTTTTCTGTCTTTATTTCAAGGGTTCTCTACATTCCTATCATGAGTAGGGTAAAAAAGAACTCCAACTCCAATCTTCCTTCTGTATATGAATGTTTAGACTGAAGTAGGAAGTAAATTTCGGTTAAAAATTCGGTAATTAGTGCCGTTACAAAGTGGAAGGATAGGTGAAGGGAAATTGTTAACAAAGAGGAATATTAAACCGTAAAATAAAGGAAAATTAAAAGGAAAGAATCAATAAAGAAGAAAATTGACATCAATACCGCGAAAATATACATGACTGCAAATATTTTGTGCGGTTTCACGAAAGACCATGGGACGTCTGCCGTCCCATCAAAGGTTGTTAGTGTTCCTGAAGGGACGCGTGAGATCCATATTACGGTACACTGTAGCAACCACCAGTGCTACAGGCATCACTCTACCGCTTTCTCCCTCGGATTAATTTAAACTGATTGAGTGGCATAAACTTTTGATCATATTTTTACGAAAATACAAATAAGACATTTTCTATTTCTTTTTGTTATCAAACTTTATTGTGAAATAAAAACCTGTAAATGTGACAGTATGTGCTAATTTCAAGATGCCTATAAGTATCAAGTGATTATTGCTGGACAACTTAAGTATCTTTCAAAAGAGTTTTAGATTTCATACAGATTTAAACGAGAATCTCCAAGTGCTCTCTCAGATTTGACGAATCTGTTAGAGATATCACTACGCGATTATTACATCTTAAAAAAGGTGCTTCAAAGTATCTTTAATTAAGTGATACAGTACATTGTTTAGTTTTTTTACAACACAATTGGTGTCTACAATATTCAACAGTCAATTAGCTAAATAACAACATCTACTACTTTACACTTTGTCAGAGAGCTGAAATTTAATTATTTGGTTTAAAAAATAGCAGACTATCAAAACCAAACCAAGAAGCCATTTATAACCATTCGAACCTTTTATCGAGGTTAGAACAACTATATTTATGCGTAACATTTTATAGGCAAAAATCAAATGACTTTCTCTTTTAAAGAAACACATGAATTATCAAGGACATAATCACAATCTCTTATAATAAATTGGTGTAGTTTTGAATTCATGGAATTTTATATATTTCAATATCACATTTTTTCAGATATGATTTATAAATAAGAGAGGGATTTTATTTTATTTCATAATATTGATATACCGGAATTGAAGACGCATTTTCTGCTGATGTCATTGCCACAACCGCAACGGAGAGTGATACTCGAAGAGTGTAACAGCAGAAGAAACCACCAGTAATCATTAGTGCCTGTATATGTCGGACTCCAATGGTACCTAAAATTAAAACAAAATCAATTATACAAAAAAGTTCCTTATATAACACGTATAAGATAATATGTAAGCTGCGAAGTTATAGCTGATAATGTTCAAAGGTTCAGGTTTATCTACGAATTCGTACGCGTATATTAAGATTTATATGTGTGAATATGGACATTGTATAATATCATTTTTGTATTTTAACCGAAAAATAAGATAATTTATACATCTCTAATAATTACATCCTTAACTATAACCAGTTGAAATGAATAATTATTACGTAATACGCTACGATAAATACAATCTTATTAATTTTATTTAAACAAAAAAACACGTAAATAAATAATATACAAAAATTACTAGCGCAAATAGACTAATACAGGAAGCCACAGAAAATAAAAAATGAATATTAGAGTCATAAATCTTACGTACTATTTTAGATAAATAACAAAAGTTATTGAAATAAAACCGGAAAAGTATTATAAAATTCTTTGTAAATGGTTATACTAAAAATATTTTTTTCATTTGAATAGAATTATCAACCTCATTAATGATATGTACATTTAAAAAACAGTATATTGTACTATTAATTGCATTCTCGTATCTTTTAAACTGAACTATATTTAATTATTACAGTCAACATTCTTTTGCCATTGACACGATAACGAAAGGCGAGTATGAAGGGGGAACAAGATATTAGTTTGATATCAATGTGTTGATTTGACATTACACTTGGCAAGATATAATATGTGTATAACGTACTGATAGCATCGATTCTGACAAGATCATCACGGTGAATATTTTCGCTACAAGTTACATTGAACATCCACTACTCGAATAACATGTTATCTTCCTTTATAGAATTTGGTTTATCTCCACTTTATCGGATTTCTTTATATCGCCAAAAAAATGTTAATTTTTTCGTTGGTACCACTTTTAGTTGAACGCTCGTTAATAAAGAACAAAATATTTATACTGGACCACAAAATTCTGAAACTTTCATGAACGAATACTAATTTCTTTTAATTTTTAATATCGAAGCACGTGTATCTCATACTAAACATAGAAATAATTGAAGTATCTTATTAATTTCAAAACTACTTTTTGTTATTGCTATAACGAAATCTGTTAAAGATGTAAATAAATTCAAACGATGCAAAGCGTCGACTAATAAAAATCTTCATCTTATTTAAATAAAATTTCTAATGCCTACACTATCAGAAGCTGACAATGCGAAAATAAAACGATGGAATTCTAAACGATCGATAACAATTCCAAACAGAATACTGCAAATGACTATATCCACTATCTCCTGTACTAAATTATAAGATAACATATGTATAATTCAAATTGATACATACATATCTGTTTATGCAAAAAGACAAATGTTTACCTTTTCTATTTACAAAACATTTATAATTAATTGTAATAATGATGATAAATAATTTTACGTGCTCAATGCATCTACTCATTATCTACATTTGTCACTATAATACGTGCTAAGTTTGCTGGAGTTCAATGAGGAATTCTTTTTTTCACGCAGTAACTGAATCAGTGTCGAGACATGATAGATTATATTATGTGTGTAAATGTTAATGATTGTTTTTTATTACATTTATGTCACACAGAACAATGTAACTGACAAATACATTTTGTCCTTTTAATATCTAACTAAGTGTACAATAGTGCACCAATGTAACTTAGGTTGCATTGTTATTTCACCAAATTTCAAATACTCATTTTATTCCTTAATTTTTTGTCAATTCATTCGTATACAGACGTGAATTCGTGTTTTGATAGGTTGAAACGTCTTCAAAGATTATGGGGACAATGTTACTTTCTCATTGGAATTCTATGAACGCCAAAACTGTACCCAGAATTGTAAATAAGCAACTACAATAGTAATGAACGAATTACAAAATGACTTTTGCATTCTTATGTATGTTAACTGAATAAATGACTAAATAAAACTATCCTAAACAATGTTCTATAGGCTGAAGAGCGATTTGTTCAAATCATGAATTAAAAATAGTTTAAAATTGAAAAATGCACAAACTACACGTTTGTTTTACACGTGATGATGATTATATTATTAGCATATTTATTTTCGTTATTGTAGATTATGTAAGCATTTTTTTAGAGGGGGCATCCGTAATAAATGATAAGACAAACTTACTGCAATAGAAACTGTTTTAAATAGATGTGAGAATTGTTTGAATTAGAATGCTCTTATATGTATAATACAGAATTCATATAGATATCAATAATTAAAATAACTGTTCCGTAAATGAATATAAATCTACAGTCATGCAACATCTGTAACTTCGATAAAAAATAAAGCTATTTTAATATGATTTTCAACTAACAACTTTAAAGAAACAAAGAAATATGTGGCATTTTATAAGTAATTTAAAACTTTTCGACCGCATGAAAATAAATAAATTTAGTCTCAATTGAGACGGTCCCAAATGAATTAGAAGTGGAGGATATTATGGATTTTTGGTCATTGAAAACGAATTCTTTGTCCACGTTACCGCATCGGTTCAGATTTTTCACACATCCTAACCTTAAATTGCCAAAAAGTACATATTTGAATATTTTTCGGATCAGATATCTTAAAATCCTGACGTGATGGGCCAAATCGAATAACGGATTCGTTTTCAGCGGCCAAACATCTATAAGTTCACTATTTCTGATTCATTCTGTGTTATTTACTCTTCGTAATTATTTTATTAATTTATTACTGATTGACTAATAAAAATTACGTAAAAAAAGAGTATACTTGCTCCGCTGATATTCAATTCAGTGAATTTTGGTATATTTTGTCATTATAACTGAAACCCTTTTGCCACTTTTTGTCGTCATTTTTGTCAAACTTTGAGGAAGTTGGGGAGAGATGTAAAACCAAGTGGGCCTTTTATACACAGAGAAAGAAATATTGTATCCGATCAGATGTTATGCAGTAACATCGGATGTTATCCGGTAACATCTATTTCGTGTATGAATTCGCAGAAATTTTATAAAAGAATCTGGTATTTCCTTAAGCTCTATGGAATTGTCAAGTAAATATTATGAACCATCCACTTAAGTCGTTCTGTAATGATTATAAAGCTATCCATCTGAAGAAATGGCTATAGCGCTTTGATTTGTTATATGTTTTGCTATTGTTTTCATTTGCTTTTTTGCACTTCCGATTGTGACGCGAAGTTCCCTATCGAAGTCTGCGGGAGTTATTATTGATATGTAATTGTGGGCGTGTGTACAGTAAGAATTACTTTCAGAATATTTGTTTTTTAATATTAGTTCACCAATATATTGGAAAAGGGGTACCTACATTCTCGTTTTGACATTAAAACTAGATGTACATTTATTTTCAAAAAATGTTAACCCCTTTTTAGCAATTAAGAAAATCTTTTTTCATATTAATTACCCAGGACCACTAAAAAAATTAGCTTCGCAATCACTTGAATCAGTAAAAGTGGATCTTATAGATTTTTGGCCGTTGAAAACGAATCCGTTTTTCGATCTGGCCCATCACGTCAGGATTTTAAGATGCCTGAGCCGAAAAATATTCAAAAGTATACTTTTTGGCAATTTAAGCTTAAGATATGTGAAAAATCTGAAACTTGGAGTTAGCTTGGACGAAGAATTCATTTTCAGCGACCACAAATCCATAAGATCCTCCACTTCTGATTCAAGTTGTATAAAAAAAAAATTGGCGGTCTTGTGTTATTTTTTCGTACATGATAGCAGTAAATCGACGGACCAAAAATAAAAGAATTATTGTCGGTTTTCCTGTGCATTATCAATGGTAGACATTTTGAAATGATGTTGCCACAAAAAAATAGAATTTAGCTAACATCTCTAATTTGTGTTATATATTTTCAGAAGAAATAGTAGCATAAATTCCCAAATATCGGATATTCTGTCCTCGCAAATAAATTGCCTTGAACTGAAAATAACATTTGCTCCTCAGCATTTTTTACCGTTTGTTGCAATTATCTAATCCATAATAACTTATGAAATAGACTTCTGGAAAGTATAGTTAAATCGGTGTTGCATCGTTGCACTATATTCTGCAGGGAATGCCTTTAAAAAACCGTTTGATATTTTTATACATGTGTATTTTTATGCTACTTATATCCGGTTTTGTAATTACATAGAATATTATTTACTTTATTTATAGTGTTAAGGCCAGAAACATTATATTACTATAAAAATTAATCTATTCCATTTTCCTCATATTATAGAACTATAAAGTTAATCACATTTCATTTCTTGCAGTGATTAAAATACTTGACAAACAAAAGCTTTTATTTCGAAAAACAACTTTTTCCGGAGGTATTAACTTATTATTACTACTAAATTATCATTTCAGATCAGGCAAATTTTCAGCAAAGCTTATTTTATTAGGGCGTTTTTACTTTAATGCTCATAAACCTGACATGTATGCTCTGAATGATATACAAATTCCTGAGGTTTATGTCGCGTTTTTCACATACAATGCTGCCGGAAACCAATATAATTACATTGCATACTTAAATTACGCAAAGAATTGAAATTATTACCAGTGGACGAATTACGTCAGGAAAAGACTTTATCTGTAATAATTAAAATATATATTCCATCTTTTTGTTCATGAATCATACGAGAAGCATTTGTTAAAAAAGAAAACGTGACTGACGCGTGCAAAGATTGCCGCCAATCTGTTTTTCTCCGACGAGCCAGGAACGTCGCGTCTTGTATTTTTATTTTCACTAAATATTTCCATTTCATAATAAAAATTTTTACGTCAATCGTTTGCTCATCCATGACGTCACGGCATAACTGTATAATCACTGTCTCGGAGTAATTACGATCTTTAATTAGAATATCAATTCATATTGCGGTTATTGTTTTGTGTCTGAACATTTCTGGAATGACACGCCTACAAGAAGAATACAAAAAAAAACTGATTTTTATTAATAAAAAAAAGAATACAGATCGATTTACTGGTGATAAAAAGTGGTTTATTAGTAAACAATGAATTCAGTTATAAGCGGATATATCCGCTTTACGCTTTAGAGTCGAAGGAGACATAGAGTTTAAGTATCATAAGAATTCATAGGAATTTGTTTTAAAAAATCTTAAATATTCCTGATATAAAGAAAAAGCTTATTCTCATTTAATTATCTTCAAGGATTCCACGTGCAAAGAATTGCAATATAAAATAAATATCTATATAGGTACTATTTCGATATCAGGAAATATTTTCTATTAAAATATGTTTAAACGCTACAAATACTTATAAAAAAATAAACCAGTACTTTCGGAATGTAAAGATAATCCTTTGACAACCCGATATTCTACATAAAACCAAAATTTAAGATAATCGATTTAAATTAAGATCGAAAATTCTAGAAATTACATTTCGCTACTGTAAGTGTAACTACTACCTACATTATTGAGATTATCAATTATGATTGTTTTCTGTTCTCGATAAAATAAATTAGAGTAATGTACAAAAAAAAAAGATAAGATCTAAATCCAAATGATATCGAAAATCACCTTCATGACTTTTGTCACATTCAACTTAATATAATACCTTCGATATAAGATAATACTAGATGTAAACTTAAAGAACCTAAAACTTCAAAACTATGCCAGTAATTAAAATGTAATTATTAAAATAAAATCAAAATGAGTGCATGACCGAATGCACGGAAATACTATGGTTGTAATGACTTTAGTTTTAGTTTCGTTTAATTGCAGTAGTTGGATTGTCATTAGTTTAATTTGAACATTTTTATTTTTTGTTCACAGCCTAATGACGGATGAAATAAGTACGCCACTTGCTCTTAAAAGACTTCTATTAGATAAACTGATAAATTAACATAGAAAAAAAATTGGATTGGTTTAACTAAGTGTTTAAAAAAGTTATCAATGTCAATAATACTCAGTGTTTTCAATAATATTTATTAAATTTAATTTAATATTATATAATTTTTTTAATTAACAAATATACTTATGTAATTAACTCTACTAAAATATGCAGCTTAGATACTAAAGTTCCAGTTTCAAATGTTTACTAAAATATTGTTTTGATAAATTGAAAATTTATGTAAACAGAAGAAAAATAAATGAATATATCTTATATGTGTTACCTGTATCTGTATAATTATGTTGTATTTATCATATACTTATTAGTGAGATTAATTGAAGCATATTACTAATAGCAATAACACTAATTCAATATTTCTGTTGTACAATACATTCGAACATCAACGACAAAATCTGTTGAAAAAAGGTTTAAAATCAATTTTGTTTGTAATAATTCAAGTTGTATGCATATTATATTTAATCTAGTACATTTTATATAATTTAGAAAAATAAAAACAATACTAACGAACATGACTTATACGCAAAATGTTTTAATTAAGTATTTCGTTGTAATATTTATTGCAAATTGATTCCTAAAATTCTGTGCATGTATGTATCTCAGTTGTTATACAAATTTGGCAATTGATTATTTCTACGTCAACAATTATAAAACATCTGTATTTCAGAACAAGCAAATAAATCTTCCTAAATTATTTATTAGAAGAAATATGATAAAAATGTTCTATTTATTTGCATCAATTCAAAATAAAAAACATTTAAAAAATAAACATACAGAGAATAATTTAAGGCATGAGTAAAATTCTTAATTCAAGTATAACTTGCTAAGATAAATCTGCAATATTAATATACACATTGCAATACCTGGTAAAATAACGGTAAACAGTTAACACAATGTACAAACTTAACGAATGTTTTAATTCATATCTTATTCTTTAATTCCCGTCATTCATATATATATATATATATCGTGTACTTTTATTTATTATGTTCTTTATTGTGTTTATTTCTCAATCTTTGAATTTTAAACTAACTATTGGTTGGAATTGCGTTGAAAGAAATAGTATCACTTTTTGAAAAAATACAAAAGTCTTCGAAAGTAAGGTGAATGTCCATGAATTAACATTTTTAGCTCGTGATTTAAACTTATAATCCATATTCGTCGTTCACCAAAGATATTTTATTTTACGCGCATCCACAAATATGTAATTTATTTATAACAGAGGAATTACATCTTGAATAATTCACAGTTTTATTTTATCTTATATACAAAACAATGTTATCGCAAACATTGCTGCATTTTTCTAAAGTCGGGAATATCAGAAAAATGATTTTGAAAAATTACCATAACAATTAAATATGTAAAAATTATTCAGCAACCATTGGTATTAAAATATCATCGTGTTATTAATACGGGAACCATAAAAACGGATTTTTTAGGTACAGCTCAGTAATTAATCAAATATAACCTTTCTATTTCGTAGCCTTCATCACAAATACACAAAATATGTACGACAAGGCATTTTAAATATTTAGATCGTAATATGCACAAAAGGCATAGTACCTTTTGTAATAAACATTGTAAATATTATAGTGCGTATAGCAAATCTTAACATATGCTTTTCTTTTCGTTTAAATAAGATTTTCGTAACAGTAGAATTCGAACAAAGTTCCATTTCTCGCATGATTTTCCGTAAGTGAAAACTTTTGGAACTCTCCCGGGGAAAAAAGTTTGGGATATTGCAATGCATGATTAATAATTTTCAATTATTTGTAAACCATATTTTTGAAAAAATTCGTTGAAATTATGCCGCAAACATATCATTGTGCATATACGTTATAATATTTAATCATGAATGTCAATATCCTAAGTTTTGGCCGCCATAATCACGTGTAGTCATTTTAAAATAAAATGTACCAATATTATAACTTTGCTAAAAATCAGAACTCTAGTTTGAAATATACTTTGAAAACTCTGCAAGTCTGACAATGAGTTGTAATACATCTGCATTTTTATTAATTTTGAAGACATTTAGATTTACTCGAAATGTAATCGCAATTTTATGTTCATTCGAACCGATATTTGGGTTGCTACGGCTAAAACAGCTTGGGTTTTCTGTAAACGCAACAAACAATTAGTACAATGTATAATTTTACGTAAAAAAGGATTCTTATTTGATTGTCGCATTCAATGTTGGTTTACATACTGATATTAGAAACAAAAGTTGTCATTTATTTCCTATTGCTGAATTGCTTTTGAATATAATATATGTTTTCAGTAAATTATATAGAACAATTATTTCACAAATTCCAACATAGTTTTCAAAAAATAGGAACAATTTAATAAAGTGTAAATATAATTGGTAGAATTATTCAATCACGTCAGAATTTTGAGATATCTTAACCCAACAGTAAAAAACACCATTGGTGCCCATTTTCTATAAGTTTTTGTGGTGGAACAACATTTTTCATTCTCATTTGCATTCCTCAAAAATCTAAGTGTACTTTTCTGACGATTTTCGATGTGCTGACTCCAAATCTGCTGGTAGAATATTGATCTATTGCGGCGAAATTTTGAGCTATCCTAATCTAAAAGTGCGCACAACTAAAATAATAATCGCGCCTACACAAAAACTTCGATAACTTGTTGAAAAAAAATCGTATGAAATGTTTTAAACAGTTTTTTTAAGTTGATGAATAGCATTTGAATCTGGTCTTGATGAATTGCGAACAAACATTGTGTTCAGCCACAAAAACCTACTGAAAATTATAAAAAAACGGTGTTTTTTGCACTTTTAGGTTAGGATATCTCAAAATCTTGACGTTATAGAAAAATTCTGCAGCTTTGGATTCAGCCTAATGAAAACCTTCAGGCATCAGAGAATAAATTTTGTTGGCTTGCTTGTGTAATCTTTACGCTTTTTAAGAAAAAAATTGATTAAGTAGGATTCGACGGGCTAGGGCGCAACTATTAAACCAAAATTAACTAATTAAATAATTGATTTGAGTTACGTAACTTCATTGGATATAGTTTGTATAATAGTCAAAAAGACAATTATATTTACACTTTATTAAATTATTCCTTTTTTTTCAGGAAAATGTTTGAATTTGTGAAATAATTCTTCTATAATTTCCTGTAAACATATATTGCATTCAAAAGCAATTCAGTAATATAAAATAAATTACAACTTTTTAATACAATTCCAGAATATTTTATAAAATGCCAGAATCCAGAATGTAAACAAAAATTCACTACGATGATGAAAAAATGATCATACTTTTTAAAAAACCGTTAAATACCCAAAATGTACGTTTTCGTGTGTCATTGGTGTTAAATTTTCTACAACGGCGTACAGTTTATAACCTCAAATAAGAATCCTTCGTCACATATGGAAACATTTTTAAAATTATATATTAAACTAATTTTCTGTTACTTTCACAGAAGATTTTTTAGCCGTAAGAACCCAAGAACATCGGTTCTGATGGACATTAAATCGCGATTACAATTTCAGTAGATCCATGTGTCTTCTGTTCAAATTCTAAAAACATAGTTTATTATTTTTTACGGAGTTTATTATTTTTTACGGAGTTCATTTATACAAACGGGATTATATGTGATATTAACTTTAAGGATCAATTTTTATTATTATTTATTAAACATTTTTTCACATTTCACTATGAGTTTTGTAAATATTCCACAAAAAACATCGTATATCGTAAACGTTAATAGACATTATGACCCATTTTTTAATAATGAAAGTCGTTTGAACACTTTTTATCTACAATCTTTTTTGCGTTAACTTCTACCAGAATTGAAAAATATGTTTGTTTCTATTATCTTTGGGATCTTCATTTTATTATGAAAAAGGCGTTTTAATTATCAAATTTCTAAATTTAAGTATTACGCATTCTTATGAACTCATATCTGAAATCAACGGAAATAATATCTTCCATTTTTCAATGTAATTTGAAATCTACTACTACCACTAATTTAGAAACCAAATCTAGGGCAGACGCTATGCAATAAAATTACCGAACATTTCTGGAACCGAGAGGAGGGATACCAGACAATTTTCAGATTTATTTATTGGACTTTTATTGGACAAAAATTACTGAACTTTTCTCCAAATATCACCAAGATAAACTCGAAATCCGAGAATAGTTCGGCAATTTTTCAAGAAAAGTTCCATAATTCTTTATTACATTGCAATAAAAATATTTTCTCGCGGTCTGAACTGACTGTGGTTTTAATGAGAATAGTTATTTTCTTATCAAGGGCGTACAATAATTTTTACGCCCGTGTTACGAACATAATTTTTTAATTCAGTAGGTGTGAAAAATAGCTATTTTTCAATGATTTTTAACAATGATGACTCCGCAAAATCCCTATCTCCGAAAATGAGACGTAAAATGGCCATTTTACGCCTACTGAATCAAGAAATATTTGTTCGTTTTCGGTTTTCAAAACATCTGTGACTTTTTTGTTACCAGTTCAAAAACAAAATATTTGTTCTTTATTAAGAATTTTTTCATAAAATTTTTTTACAAAATTTCATTCTGCTTTCTATGGAATTTCTGAATAATTAGAAACCAAGAGTAAACAGGAAGGAACTGGGAAACAAACTGCAGTGAATAATTTCACATGTCTTGTTGACAAAGTGAACACGGATTTCTTTACATTTACAAAACGATTTTTTAAGATGAAAACAACTCATTGAGCTCAGTTAGTGTTTATCGATGACTGGGCGAACTTTTTCAGTATCAAAATCAGCGTATTTAAAAAAGATTTTTCGAAATCATTAGTTAAGGTTAATCATTATTTTGAAGAATCTGTATTTCGAAAATGCATGTTATATTTTCAAAAAGCAATTATTGAAGTAGATACTATGTTATATCTAGGATTCTGAGATTTAAACAAAATCTTGGGTTTTTTAAATATAATCTTCTGCACGTATCAAACAAATTCAGTGTAATTGTTTAACTAATTATACAAATCACATACAATATTACACTTATTAAAAATCGTATCATTTTATTATAATATTTCACTTTGATTTTTACATAGTTGTTAACAAAATATTCGATTTAAATTCGTACAATGATTTAGCAATTTACATTCAATTTAGAGCACAAAATCAGATTTCGTTTCTTTGGAGTACTTATTTTTTAAATTTATTTTAAAAATTATCATTTTTTCAAATCGTAATTAAAAAAATTCTCTAACGATAAGAATTGATTTCGAAACTCTGATAAAATTTGAGAACGCTTATTTGATTGGTATCTGTCTAAGAAAACAAAAGTTGAGGCGATGCAAAATTATCGGATGTTTTCATTGGACGTTTGCGGTATTTTGCGCTACCTGTATATAAGATCGGATCTTTAATATTTCCTAGGAAACAATTCTAAATTGAATCTTAGTAAGAGAGTTTCAAAATCAAATGCATCTGTTATGCGTATAAAATGTAAACTACTCTAAGAAGTTAATCGAAATAGAGTAATTGCGTCAGAATTGTTCGAAAGTTAGAAATATGAAAAAATATCGTTTTTGCAATAATTTTTTATAAATCAGCACCTTGCACATGAATTTAAACTTTCATGTTCTTAATAATATATTATTAAATATTTATTTTGGTTTAAAACAAAATCTTTGTGCTTTTTGACTTTCATTACAAAGTCAATATCATGTCTTCTAAAAATTAATAGAATTGAAAGAATTAAAAATACTATCCGTATTACGAATATTTAAAAATTTTATGATAATTTTTGCTTGTAATTTCCATATTAGGAAATAAAATTACAAATCCATTTTTCTCGATTTAAGTTATATAATCAACATTATTTCATTCCGGCATATTTATACTTGACAGTGATTATATATCATTTGTTCATAACGTTATGACTGAGTGATTCGTACTTTTGAGATTTCACAGCTTTAAATCAATGTTATGACAAATTTGTGGAAATTAATCAAATTCAATTATTAATGACATATAATCTGCTGGTAGCTTGGAAACAATTGAGTCCCTACTAAACACAAAAATAGTGATTGGCAGTACTTTTTCGTTATTATCGTGGAAGTAAAAAATACAATTGCAAACAATTTTTTATTTTCTACTTGTAAACATTTCGTGAAATTTTCAATTTCATAATTTAAAAGAAGGAAACCTCGAAATTTGTGTTTGAAACTTAAATGGTTTCAAGCTAATTTCTACAGTTACCTTAGAATAGATTATCATAGTAAAAATAACCAAGAACAAATTTCGTTTGTGGAATCAAGTATAATACTATCTCAAAATAAGTAAAATTTACTGAAAAGACGTTTGTCAATTAAAAAAAATATACTATTATGGTAAAAAATATCTAATGATAACTATTTAACTATCGTTTACTAATACAGAATTTGTTTTTAGTGCATTGATTACAATTTGCGTTTAAATGTAGACTTCTTCATTTGTTTTTTGGTATAATCAACTGTAAACGCGATTATATTAACAAACAAGTAAATGTTTAAAACGTGGTCAAATTATAAGAATTTCCGCATGCTTGGGAGATGTCACGTGAGATATCGCACAAAAAACTTTAATAGCGTCAAATTTGGTGTGAAATATATATGTATATGTATTAGATAAAGGTCGATTATGGCCTGAGGCTTGCTTAATATACACTAACACAAGTAGAATACATGACATGATGTTAGATCGATGACTTCCACAAGATTCTAATAATATATGCAGAGTACTCCAATTTTAACAAAAAATGAAAGATGATTATCAATTTATTTATTGGTAACAGATTAATTTTAAAATTTGTATCGCTTTTAATTGAAAAAGTAATTTCCCATACGGGAAAACATATATTTATGACACTAATCATTCAAAATGTTCGTGACGTAATTTTGACAAAGAATTTTTTTACTAAGAATTATAAACAGAATAAATCGACACTTTCAGTTCAGAAACACCTTTTATATAGTTAAAAATGCTTAGATGAAAATCATTATTGAAATGTATTTAAATAAAGTTTAGTTACTCTTTGAAAAGTAAACATTCAGTACGTTTTATGACTTCTTTTAATTAGATTGATTATCACTGTATTATAACTTATGACTTGTTGAAGTACTAAATATTTTATGCCACATGACGAAAACTAAACTTTAGTTAAGTTTTTTTTATTTGTTTTAGAAGAGAGACAAGTGATGACATGTCTTCGCAGAATCCTCACTTCCTATTTTGGACTTGAAAGTCAGAAGTTATCCACGGCACAATATAATTATACAACTCAGCATTTGAAGTATACGAAAGATCCGAAATCCATATGCTAAGGTTTTTTGACTTATCTTGACAAAACACTATATTTGTTCAAATTCAGACAATTATTTAAAAAATTTGTTTGGCACTGACCTTTGGGTTTCTCCGAAGGGCACTTCATGTTCTCCGCCTTGGAGATCCTCCGCGTGGACAACCGGGGTGCCATTCTGCCGACAAGAAGACGACGTTCGGACTTGTAAAAAAAACACAAAGTCCGTCGAATCTTTAATCAACGATGACCAGAGAGCTTTAATGCGATCGACTAATGGTTATGCCGCCTGTACGTGGTTTTATGTCCGACCCCCTCCGCCACAGCATGGTCATCGACGCGGTCAACTTCACTATCGAAGAAATACCTCGACTAGCAGTTTCGGAAGCGTAGTGCACGTACGTGTTGCAGTCTGATGTAAAGATTAGAGAATCATCACGCGATGTACGCGATGTGCATTATATTTGCCATTTATTTAATATGCAGGCCCATTGATTTATTGCGGAGACACAAAGGCCAAAAGAACAATTAAGCCTCATGCTTCCTAGTGGTTCGTTGTTGACAGTCCAGACTAGACACATGTCTTAGGACAATCTTGGGTGCAGGTCGAAAAATCTAAAAGCTGACAGGTCAAAAAACCAATAGTCAAAAAACACAGTCGAGAAGCCGACAGTCAAAAAGCCGACACATAAAAAAGTTGACACATTGACAAGCAGAAAGTCATTTTTTGAAGTTCGGTTTCTTGACAGTCGGCTTTTCGATTGTCGGTTTTTTGACTGTCGGTTTTTCGACCGATTTCTTTTTCTTTGTTTTTGATAAAATAAAATTAAGAGGGGAAATTAAGTTCACTCCGGAAATTTTAGAGGCGTTAAAAGAAACTGGTTCAAAACCTGCTAAAAACGTAAATTAAAACAAAAATTCCAAATTTGTTTGTAAAAATGTCGGTTCGTCTTGTGTAATTGTACTGAATTCATGTATGCGTAAATACGTAAAATACCGCTTACTCTCCGATTTCTACCATTTTTACGGGAATTATGGCTCGGTAACAAGAGACTTTTCCTTCAATTACAACCCTCGAAGGCTATACCCTTGCAAGACATACCTAATTTCAGTATTTAAACAAAAATTGAAATTCTTTGTTAAATAAACAGAAAAATGTTTGAAAAATTGACACACCATATTTCGTCGCAATAAGTCTAAATTGTTCAAAAAAGAAATATAAATTATTTGGTAGACGTCTTTGAGCAAATTACGATGTTTTTGTGGTGCATACTTTTAATTTTTCTAGAAAATTTTTTGGTATGTCAGAAACTCGTCTGCTTTATCAGAAATAATGCAAATTTAAAACAAAAATAAAAAATGCGTTTCTGTAATTTTGATACGAAAAACGGCCATCCGATATTTAATTATTATTGATTAATTACGAGCATAAAAATTAATTTATTTGAAAAGTTAATTAGTTGTAAACCATTTTTCGTGGTCAAAACGCAATTTTTTATTTTAAGATGGAAAAATAAAGGACAAAATGAAGAAAAGTGAAGACGATAGAGGAAGGATTGTCTTTGTTTTAACAGAACCCAAAAACTTCGAATGTAAAGTAAATAAAAACGTATAAAAAAACGTTATTAAACAGAGTTTTTTTGTTGTCGTTGAAACAAAAATTGCTAAAAATTGCAGTTGTTTGTTTATTTATTACACTTATTAATTAATTATTTACAAAAACAATTATAATACAAATAAATTTGTGGAACAATGCTTTTATTTTCATTAAAAACTTAAAATTTGCATTTTGATCAGAAAAAATGGTTTAGAACTATATTGAGCCTTTTTCCGGCATAATTCACGTTGATTTTTCAAAAAACATTTTTCTATTTTTTTAAGAGCGAATCAATTTTTTCTCAAAGTAGTCAAATCGGGGTATATTTTGAAAGGGTGTAGAGTTGGAGGGCTTTAATAGGAGAAAAAATCACTTGTTACCAAGTACTAAGAAATATCATCCAGATCATTGATTGGAATTTCGATTTTTATCTTTATAGTCAAAAAACCATTAATAAATTTAATTTAACCGTCAGTATATTTCGGTCCGCGGAAACAAACATTTCCATATTGCACCGATCTCCTCAATAGATTTTTATGTCAAATAGATGAAATCCTCAACAGATTTTTATGTATAATTGGCCATAAGAAAACATTTTTTTTTTTATTTTTTTGTAAATAATGGAATGTATTTTCTTTTGCTCTAGTTTCCTTTTATTCTAAGACCCGAATCATGATATCCGATCAATTTTACGTCAGAATCGGTATACTTAGATTTATTTTAACATTGATAACAGACACCTGCGAAATTTCTCTTTTATCAGTTTCACGAATGAGTCAGGGTAAATCCTGTAGATTTTTTCACGCTGAAGACGAATCTGACTATGAAATTGCTCCATGACGTCGGGATTTTGTTCAAAATTGTATCTTAATTAATAAAAAGCTCTATTTTAGTAATTTTGGAACAGCTTCTTTACATTTTCGAAAATTGCATCTATAGTACTAATGCTTAGCTTTAAGATCTATTTTCCTAAATCATTCTGTGATCTTTATTAAAAAAGGTATACATTTTGGTTTTCAAGGCCTTTATTCATCCAAACTGTTTTACTGCGCTATAAGATTTGAATTCCTCATTATTTTGCTTACCTGGGTGTTTTTGAGGTTGAGCTTATATTTTCATATCAAGTAACATAGCATTTTTTGCATTTTCTTTAAGCAAAACATATTTATACGCACACGCTATTAAACATTCATTTTGAGTTTGGAGTATTGAAACTGCGTGGTGATATTTGATACAAATGATTATTTTCATATAATTTTGCGTATGTTGTTGTCACTTTTGCCCATTAGATTGGATCTACCATTTTGAATTTTGAAACTCTTATGCTCTAGTTTTAATCAATGATGTTCTCCTCCATGTAGGCTCAAAAATAAAGAACGTATTAAAAAATAATTTCGATGCAATAAACGGATTGATTTATACGACAAAACCTGGAATTAAAAATTATATACAATTAACTACAAAAGTTTCTAGAATGATATAGAAAAATAGCTTTTATAGCTATGCAAGAGCACTCTCCAATAAAATTTATGAAGAAAAAATACGATTCTCTTAAAAAAATAGTAAAAGTTTTTTAAATTTACATCTTAGAACATTTAAGGTGAATTGGCAAAAAATCCTGTTCTGGAGTAATCTCAAGTTCAAATTCACTTTTAACCCAAAAATTCTACAGGAATCACCAGCCATTCTTAAAACAGTACTACAGAAAACTATCATAATAGGCAGACAAACGATGCAAATAATTTGTTTAATTCAAATTATAACGTAATGGAACACATATTGATCTCTAGGCTGACGGAAAGATTTCTATTGTTTAGACCAAAATATTGTTGAAGTTTTTGTACCAAAATTGGAGTGCATGGTATTGCGGACTTGTTGATTAAAAATTTCAAATAATATTTTGAAAATGCACATTTTTCAAAATTAATCGAATTTTCTTTATATTAGTCAGTGCTAATTGCAAAATCATCCACAACAAAGTTTGAAAATTATGATAATATATATTTATAAGAGAACAAAAGACAAATAAAAATTAATTTCAGGCATGTGTACATTTTAATTCAATCAGAAATAGAATCTCTTAAAATTAAACAAAATATATTTCACGTTAAAATTATGGTATTTGGTGCTTTGCAGTTCTAATGTTTACAAGTTCTCAGAGATTTTAATTCAGTCATTTTCTATACATAACCTCAAGCATTTTTTAATTTTATCGGTTACTAATGTCATTGTTATTGGATATAATTTGGGTATAATTGAAAAGTTACTATTTCCAAGAAATATTTTCCATGCATCGAGACATGGTAAATTGCACGTACGGTAATAACGAACTACCATAATTAAGTATTTCATAAAGTAGGAGTATGAAATACTAATGACGAGTAAAATAGCTACTTACGACATGTTGACCGAACTGCTACGTTAATTACTACAAATTAGTTTTATGTCACTTCAAAAATGATTCAATAGCCATAAATAACCTAGCACGAATATTTTGTGAATACACTTTGTTGCTAATTATTTACTTCCCATGACAATGAATTTCCAAATTTCGTTGAGATAACAAATTCTCGACGATTAAATGAGAAATATGAACACTGGGATGATCAAAGCCATGTTCTCAAATTAAAAACTAGATACAAGAAAATAAGCATCTTTATAATATGACTTTTTAAAAAAAATCATTACCGAGGTTTCAGCAAGTCTGATCGTTTCATAGAGGTTTCTCTATATAGGAGAGTTCAAAAATCTTGAATATAACTCCGATCGTTTGGATATTACTTTCAAGTTCGAAAAAAAATTATATTTTTAGGAACTGAACAATTACTACGAAAATTCACGAAAAGTACCATGAATCCTAAAATTAAATAGCATATAACCGCTTCCTTTGCAACACTCCTATTTCTTCCGGTTTTGTTGTAAACAACAAAAGTACTGTCACTATTTGAAAAAAATCAAACGATTTTAAGTAATTACAAATAAATAACTCGGGGTTTATTTTTTCTCTAAATATCTTGGACCGCAAATTTAATTCTTTGGTAGTAAAGTTTTACTGCGTATATCGTTGATATCGTCACTTTCTTAAAAAGAATTTCAATATTTACTTCGACGAGTTTAATGGGTTAAGATGCACTATTCACGAAAATGGATATAAAAAAAATTTTTTAAATACTTAGCATCCGCGTAATAAAAAACGTTCTTTATTCATTTCGCCCTAACTTAGTCGTTTAATTTAGTAGTCTTTTCACTTTTTGGATAAGTGCTAATTTTGTCATCATATTCATAATCAGGAGGTCAAATTATATTGAAATCATATTGTCAAATATATTTTTTGTAATTGTGTGCGTAAACCTCGTGCGTACAGTACTTTTGATGCTTATGTTTTTCGTGCGTAAAGTTCACTTTTACGCACTCCCGACGACAAAATTCGTAAAGTGAACGGTCAAAATGTCAATCAGGCAACAAAACTTTACGCACTCTCTTTACGCACCCAATTACAAAAACTAGGATACCTAACATGGGTGTAAAGTGTACTTTTATGCACCGGGCGGGAACTATGCATACGAGGCGCCGAAGGCGTCTTTTTATATATAATATGCTTATACATTAATATCTAACAAATTGCATGATATTCAAAGCGGTTGCGGATCTAAATATTAGGTTACATTAATATTCGAGCCAAAAATATTACAAAGAATCTATAAAATGATGAATGCAAAAAAATAGCATAAATAAATTTAATTACTTCCCTTTAAATAAATGTTACCTATATTTAATAAATTATATTATACGAAAATTATCCAAATTAATCCTATACAAAATAAATAAAAACACTTTATATAAAATGCCATATAAACTGACCTAACCTAAACAAACGATATTATTTGACAATAAAATGTTAATTAATTTGAAAATGAATAATAAATATTACATTCAATATTGTCTCAACAATACTCTGCAGATACTATCCAGAATATTGTTTTTACAAATATAACATTCTAAAAATATCCTAAAAATATTTTGGTGGGTCTTAAAAAGTTCCATAATTCTATAATTACAATTTGTATTAACTATTCTATTGTATATTGAATGTTGAATTTTTTTAATAGATTGTTTGTTGTAAATGCAAATATCAAGTTACTGGCATAGGGCAATTAAAAAAACATTTTTGTAACCCTCGCGGTGTGAAATTTTCGCTCTATTTGAGATTTGAGGGTGAAATATATTCACTCTAGATTGAAAGTTACAAAAATACCTCTAAATATGATTTAAATTATCATTCGAAGCTGTTTTGCTCGGTTTTCACTGCTGCTCGGGGTGAAAACTCACTCCATTATATGGAATATCAAATACGAGATATAAATCTATACAGATTTAGAACAACTTTTGTAGAAAATAATGGGTTTGTATGAAATAGATTCAAATCACGAAAATATCTTTTAAAGCATATGTGCCAAAAACATTCTCTCTCAATTTGAGGCAGTGAAAAACTAATTATTTGAATCAGTGAAAGAATACTCACTACTAAAGTTATCAACTTTCATCATATTCACTGCATAAAAATTGAAACGGTGAACGATTCTCACTGTTTCGCGTTACAGTTTCACTGATTCACGCAGTGAATCAATATCATTGTCTCATAAAGTAACTCAATTTCATTGACTAAAACAGTGAAATTTCAGTGCTTCTCGGGGAATAAGTGAACTTTCACTGTTTCAAAATTGAGAGAGTTCGAAGACTCATTCGATTAAAAATGTCATAAATCGAGCATTGGAATGGTTTTATAAGTTATAGTGCATTTCCAGTGCGAATAAATAGTAGACATCGCACTGCACTCCTCATGTATGTTTCCATGACGACGGCACTGATATTTAACATAAAATATGCCGTAAAGATGTTGCTGTCTACATTATCCACGTAGCAGCAGAAAATAAAAATGAAGGACATAATCGACGATGTTGTTGCAGGGCAAAGTACTGAATTGCTCGTTATTTTGATTGATATCACATACGCAGTATCACATTGTCTTCATTTAAACCGGATATCGGAAAATCAGAAGATGACAATTTATTTTCATTTAAATATTTTAATTCATTTATTAAACTAATGAATTTATCTTAATTTAGAAATGTTAAACTAAGAAATGAATTTATGACAGATTCAATACTTTATAATGTATTTAATTCATTTATGTTATTGCGTACATTTTGGTACTGCTGCCAACATAAGTTCCCATACTATCCAGTACGCAACATACTCATTTTTTAAATTATACTGGAAATGCATGTCATTTAAAATATAAGTTATAATTCCTAAAAGTCTAAAGAAATATTGAATCAGCCATTTTGAAATTCCCAAACTTTTTTTTATCCTAGTAATCGATGTCAAAAATTATCATTTTTAACGTTGCTCCGGGAGTAGAACTCGATTTTGCACCCTGCCGTGAAATCTTCGTGTCCAAATTATCGAGCCTCACGCCTGTCGTATTATTTATTTACTTATAATTCTCTCAAGGAACAAATTCCAGAAAAGATGAATGTAGAAAACTATGTAAGTTACCGAATGTTGATGAAGAATCAGAATGGTCGATGGATGCAGTTTATAGGCAGCGAAGCGGATTGAGCATCAAGGAGGATGGGTATCTTGATTATCATATTATATATCATACGTTATGTTTTATAGTAAGCCATCATTTATCATTAAGATTCAAGAAATTGAACTACCGTCATCAATCAAATATATTTATGATAATTCAACCAGATCGCCATCGTAGTTGTCGTCATCATTATTTTTCATTATTTTTGATAGTTCTTCTTAAGTAATTATAATTAACCACTGTCATTTGTCAATTATCATTATAGGTGGGAGTTTTATCGCGTTTTCGTGCGTTACCTATTCTAAGGTTTTAAAATGCTTATCAGAACAATTAACTTATTCTTTAACTATTTGATAAATTCTACAGGGGCTATTTTAATCGTTTTAAAGCTGTTTAGTTAACTCTCATAAATATTTATTTTGCACTAATCGAATTATTATGATTCTAGACTAACAAAAAATGTGCACCAAACTTTGTTTTTCTGATTAGAACTTATAGGACTTTTCTATACAATTCTGCTCATATTCCGTCTTTTATTTGAAAATCATTTGGACAAAATTCTATAAAAAATAATAAAAGTCTTAAAAATCGGGATACTAACTATTATTTTTATACGATTTCTTTCAGTAAAGCAGTATAATCTTGTTTCCTTCTATTTCACCTGTTTTACTCACTTTAAGCAACAAAAGTCTCATGTCCTCACGACTAATTTAATGGACTCTTTTCAAGGTTCACGAGTTATCAGAATTTATTTCTTTTTCAACCTCGTTTAAATATATCCTATTTAGATTTTAAACAGCTGTAACTAATTAGTATTTTGATCATATATCTCTAAACTCATTTTTCACAGGAAACTACTCATGTACGATTGCAATTACGATTTTACATTTTTAATGTTTTTTTTTTCACATATTGCGCGGAAGATGATACAACAAGCTTTCATGTAAAAAAGGAACGTGACAATTTAAAAAGGCAGTTGATTTCTGAGACGACTTGATAAATTTGAATTAAATAGGTAAATATTATTGGTAGTTAAAAAAGAAAAATATTTGTGTGTTATTTGACAATTGCTGAATCAACCATTTTTAAAATAAATCTACTCAAAAATTGTTTAAAATAGATTTTAATAAAATGTTTTATATGCCGAAATTAAAAGTATTATGCAACCATAATATCTACAAATTATTCAAGGTAAGTACTTATTATTTTACTATTACAAGAAATTCGTAATGAAATGAAGAACTGCATTTAAACGATCAAATTACAGCATCGTTACGACGTGCCACTAACAAGGTCAAGAAATACCTGAATTTTTTTACGTTGCGATTGATGAAAATTTTACCAAAAATATTAGGACGTGTAATAAATTTGAAATCTATTTTTCTACCAAATTTTTTCAGGTTTTTATTTCTTGTTAATATGTCACGGTTGCCCGTGTGAAGTCTGTATGCATTGCAAAATAGTTGTAAACATATATTTGTAATGAATATTAAATAAGCAGTTTAACATGAAGTTTCATATAATTAAGTAATCAATTCTTTCCATTAAAAAAATTAGATGAAATGAAAATCAAACGTGATAAATAAAGTTCACTTTTGTTAATTTCATTTATTGACTACTTGCGAAACCTTAGTAATAAAACTGGACGGAAAAATCTGTTCATAATGGCAGATATGTTGATGCCAAATGGCAAAGTTAGACATCGTCTTTATAATCATAATTATTTGTAAATTTCATGGAATTATCTGCTAATTTAACGTATAATTCTTGTATTTTTATACAAAAATAACTTCCCTGACCTATATTATGAAAAAAAACTTTACAAGACAAAAATTATAAACAATGTCAACATTTTTAACAGTTTTTCAGGTGGCTTAATCAGAATCTAATGTCAGTTTTTAAAAATTCAAAATGGCAGATCCAGTATGGCAGACAACAATTTTTAATTCCCACAAAAGTTCAAGAAAATCACTACTTTTTTTTGTTGCTAAATACAAATTTAGCTACCCCAACAAAACCTGAGTAGAGATTTTCGTAATTCTTGCATGATTTCTCCAATTCTTTACGCCATATTGGATCAGCCATTTTGATAATTGAAAAATTCGATTCAGCGACTCTAACAACTTTTAGATGCAGGGATTTGGACTTTTATTGATATATGATCATTTACTGCTGAATTATTCGAATAATTTAGGACATATTTTTTTAAATTTGTCTCAGAAGCCCAAGCTCCGACGTAAAATAATTGTTGTCTTTTATTACCTATCTCCATGAGCTCTTTATATGGCCTGCTAGATTTAACGTGGCCATTGGATAATCTTACTTTAAAATTGAAAGCATGTTCAGTATCATTTCCTTCGATTATTAAACAAAAGTTTTTCTTTCAGTAATTGATTAATATAAACATAGTTAAGATGTGTATAACTTCAAGTTAATTCTCTTTTTCATTTGGTATTACTTTGATTTTTTGAAACCAATTTCTTTTTTTTATTATTCTCTTTTAATTATTGTTTGATTACTTATACCAATTTTTGAGAAAATATATCTTACGGAACCATTGAAAAAATGCAACTTACAATGATTTATATACTGAAAATAGAAGTAACAAATAAATTGATATATATATATATAAATTCAATTTTGAAAGAATCGAATTTTAAATTGGCAAAAGACCCGGACCTCCACGGAGTGGATCTCACATAGTCGTTCTTAATCTGCGAGTGATAATAATCTTTTGATAAAAGGATAGGACTAGATCTTAATAAATAACTATAAAGGTTGAGCTCAATATCATATCCAGTATAATATTCTTTTAATAAAATATTATCTGGCGAAAAAGTCACGTGGTGTTTCAATCATTCTCAGTAAACATAAAAATCAGAATTTCTTCTATATAATTATTCTAATGGATTTCATTTTCCCATCTTTTATGTAAACATCTTACTATATGTAAAATAAGCGTTCTTCTTAAGCATTTATCAATGTGCCTTGTCTACGTCAGTATTTCGTAATGTAGCCTATAACCAAAAATACAAAATGTTAAGACTAATGTAATAAATTCCATTTTAATATTAATTTCATCCTATTTTTTTACTTTCAAAATGTACCAATACGGTTTAACCCTTTAAGGACCAAATGTACAAAAATTTGACACGAAGTTTGTCAGTATTTTTTAGTATTTAAATTCAATAAAAAAAATTGTGGTATATACGTTTCCAATTGCTCGAACCCCGCTCTTTCGAATGGTGGATGGTAAAATACTGTCAATTTTAAAATGAACGAATTACAGACCATTTTTTAACAAAAATCATGAGATTTTAAAAGTTTTTTTCATTTATCGTTTTTCTTATCACTTATAGCATTACTATGCCTCAGTTCGGTATAAATAACGTGACAAAAATATCTAAGCTTCAAAATGGTGATATATGTTTTTATAAAATTCGAAATGGCGGTCCAGAAAATGGCGTCCTAAATGAAATTTTCTTGAAAAATTTGAGAACGCTCTGACACAAAAATTATGAACTTTATAAAAAAAATGATAAGAGTAATAAGTTGTTAGAATTCATCGACGAATACACTGGAATTTTGTCAGATTTTTTTTATGATATTTTGAAAAAATTTTTAATTTTTTTTTTTTGAAAATTTTTAAAAGTTTACCAAAAACTCTGAAAAAATTCTAGTATACTCTTTGATGAATTCTAAGCATTTTTTGTTCTTTGCAATTGTTTCTAAAAGTTGATAATTTCCGATGGAAAAAATATAAAATATATATAAATACGCAACATTCGAGATTTATTTCTTCGAAAACTATCGACTTTAGGACAAAAATGCAAAGAACAAAAAATGCTTAGAATTCATAAAAATATGTACTCGAATTTTTTCAGAATTTTTGGAAAAAAACAATTGAAAATTTTTTCCAAATATCATAAAAAAAATCTGACAAAATTCCAGTATATTCGTCGATGAATTCTAACAACTTTTTACTCTTATTATTTTTTTTATAAAGTTCATAATTTTTGTGTCAGAGCGTTCTCAAATTTTTCAAGAAAATTTCATTTAGGACGCCATTTTCGGGACCGCCATTTCGAATTTTATAAAAACATATATCACCATTTTGAAGCTTAGATATTTTTGTCACGTTATTTATACCGACCTGAGGCATAGTAATGCTATAAGTGATAAAAAAAAACGATAAATGAAAAAAAACTTTTAAAATCTCATGATTTTTGTTAAAAAATGGTCTGTAATTCGTTCATTTTAAAATTGACAGTATTTTACCATCCACCATTCGAAAGAGCGAGGTTCGAGCAATTGGAAACGTATATACCACAATTTTTTTCATTGCATTTAAATACTAAAAAATACTGACAAACTTCGTGTCAAATTTTTGTACATTTGGTCCTTAAAGGGTTAATATTATAACGTCAATTTATTTCTTATGCTTTGAACACCCACTGCACTAACTCTGCTGCATTAAGAAGTACACGGATAGATATGTAGGATAAAATTTACAATACTTACAATTACTTAGTAGTGTATTATTTCGAATATTTATAGGATAATTAATTATATTTGTATTGCAAATATTACTGTACGTGTTGTCAATGTCACAAAACAGACTGTATATTTTAACATACATTTTTCTCTCAGTAACATTTTCTTAATTTATACAAATCACCACATTTTAAAGAATGACTATTTTATAATCCTACGTAATGTCGAAGACATCCTATGTTGAAGAGTTTAAAAATTAAGGCTTTTACATTCTTTCATTCAAATTTGAATTCTTCGTTTTTGTTTACTTTTTGTTGCCGTAACTGCGTTAAGCTTAAAAATCCAAATTTCGAAAATGTTCCTGTTTCGTTTGCTGTTTTGTTCTGAAAAAGATACACGTCGAATATATGTAGATCAGATATCCACAATACAGACGAGCATTTTGAAGAATTCAAAAATAATCAAGTGTACAATTCATCAAATGATCATATATAAATAAAATAAATGATGAAAATCGCTATAGGAATAGGAGGGTTACAATATATATTTTCGAAATCAAATTTTTCTTCACTTTTAATTCGAAGTTTATAATGTATCTCGAATATTTTCGTATCAATATAAATTACGCATGTCTTTTCTAATCTGTTCAACTATGTGAACGATAGTGTTTTACCTGTGTGATAGTAATTTGGAAATATATAGTTTCATTACACAAAATTCACCATTTTTAAATTTCTCTCTCAAAAAAAAAAAAAAAAAAAAAAAACACGAGAAGCGTCTGAATTACGGAGTTCCTGAGTAAATATGACGTACAAACTCTACGCCAACCCTTTCCTTGACCACTTGATCTAATATTTTGATTTAATTTAACTTAAAAGTTTAACTCAAAGTTTTTACTTAATTTTAATTGAAAGAAAGATGAAAAAACACCTTTGATCTTACTCCAAATACTATGTCGTATACTAATTCACAAAATCATCTTGGATTTCATTTTTCAATTTATAATATTGTTGAGATTTTTTAATTATAATTCGCATTTTTAAATTATATATGATGCCTTAAAGCTTCCACTTTTAGATCGCAAAACTTCAAATATAGCAGAAGCTTCAGTTTGTCAGGTAATTTATCGTTTTTGGATGCCACTTGAGCTTTATTCTGATCAAGGTATAGAGTTTAATCATAAAACCTTCTAAGCTGTATTAAACTATTTGGTATTAGAAATACTTGATCAATACGCCTAGTAGAAAACTATCCTTTTTTTCTCACACTAACCATTTTCCCCATTACACACTCATAAAATAATTGGGATGGATGGATTCTTTTCTTTTTTATTTCTTCTAGCATACAGATCAAGTTATTGGTAGACTCCTTGTTGAATTTTGGTAGAGAACTTATTGCGTTAGATCTTCTTCGTGGACAGACTCCTACCGCAAAACGGGTTAATACACAAGTAACAATCCTGATATTCATCAAATCCAAAATAACTTACCTACAAGTTATAAAGAAAATAGGAAAACTTTATCAATTAAATTGATTAACATGAAATAAGGGAACATGGGGCAAAGTGGGATGCCTACAGGAAAAGTTATGTATCCGAATGCATAAAAAAAATTATGGAAAAATATGGAAATTCGGTTCCTAAACTAACGTATTAAGCTGGGTATTTAATTAAAAATATATGTTTTATAATGTGAATTTATTTTTTACGAAAAAGTATTATTTTGAAAAATCGGAAAATCCCGGGGCAAAATGGGATGTGTCGCTTAAATTACTTCTGGAACGGTTTTAGTGAAAATATTCCATAATGACATTAATGAACGGTATCTTTTTTAATATCAGAGCAGAAAAAAATATGTATTTCAACGCTGCACATTAAATCTATATTTCGTTATTAATAATGGTTGAAATTGCGACTATAATTGATTCAGGGTAAAATTTTGATGCTCTGACGTTCTTTTACATTTGCAAACATTTCTTATTTAAAAAATAGAATAAAATGACCTTTGTGAACATGAAACCAATGCAATAAATACAAAATTAAAAAGACTGTAAAAGTAAGACTACAAACCCATGTAATTCAAATCTCTACATTTAATTTATTGGTACATACCGTCAATAGAAATATAATGTTATTTATATAATAATATATAATAATGATATTTTAGATTAAATCATTTTTCAATAAACAATATAAATACAATTATAGGAATTGCTCTTGTAAAACGAAACGATAAAATCTCACTTTGACCCGTATCCCATTTTGCCCCATTTTCCCCTATAAATATGACTTGAAATCTTTTAAATCCTACTTTCCTAAAGGACAAAAATTTGTCTCTTTCTCCCCGAAAAAGTGATTGGGAAATTCCCAAAATTATAATTTAATGATTGTTTTAAAATAAGGATAAATGACATCGTATATAAAGTTAAAAAATGTTGAAATTATTCGAAACGAAATGTTGGATTTAAAATCGAGTTTAAATCGCTTAGCAAATGATGAACTCGTGAGAAATAATTTTCTTACATTTTTTTTATATGTCTTTTTCATTATTGCACTACCTTAACATGTTTGCTAAAAATTTCATTATTTTAATGACTTCTGATAATTCCTTGAAAATAATATGTATGGTATACGGAAAAGTAGTATATATGTCCAAATTTAAATTTATGAAAAACGTTCAGGATATTTTAAAATCGCAGTTCCTGTAACATTGAATACTAAAAACAAATCACACTGAACTTAAAATCGCCGATACAAAAGATATATACAATCTGCACGTTCAAATATGATAAATAAATACAGTTAATCCTATCTATCAATCTGCCGATACGCGTCTGCATTTATGCAACTGAGTATAAAAGTTACACTGACCATACTTATTATAAACGAAAAATCAGTATCCCCAGAACAAAAAAGTAGGTTAAGGATCGAAATGATAAAATTTGCAAATATTGATACTGCACTCCAGTATTTGCGAAATCCATACTATATATTCATTTACCTAAACACATGAAATTCATTTTAATATCATTTTTTTTTCGAAATACTACAATTGAATTCTACGACTTCCCATTGTATTCTCGTTTTATGCTAGTCGTTTTCTAATTATTTTAGTATATTTCAGCTGATTGTATCGTACTGACATTGGTAATTACACGACAGAATTAAGTTTAATACATGAACGATTTTCTGTCTTTAATCCGTCTTCAAATCAGGGCACTTGCATCATTCTCGTGATGTTGTACACTGGCGTCCTCAACAATTTTTTTAATTGAAACTGTTACATTAATTGGATATCTTGTTTCAATATAACTACACTTTTGAAATCAATCACATTTCAGACTATACGTTATTTGCGCGGTAACACGGAACTTTTTTTTTTTTAATACTTTTGTACATTTTTAGCAAACTTCAAAATGACTAAAAAATTATATAAATACTATGACATAAGTGCACCGTGAATTTTGTGTAAAAATGAATAAGGTACAAATCTAGCAACTAAGGTTATATGAAATTAGATCTCATTAGCTATCATCTAGGCTTTCTAAGATCTAATATTTGTTTCAGGAAGTCTGATTAGATGAAGTTTGATTTGTAAGTCATGTATAAAATTACTGATCCCATAACTTAACTGGAAAATATTTTACAAGACGGGATGTTTTAGCATTCAATGTAGTAAAATGAATCCGTAAATTCAATGTTACAGTGCATTAAGTTTTTTTTTCTTACAACCGGATTATTATTCTGTTGTACTGTTACCATATACCTAACTATGCTTTATACAAAAATATGATTGTTTAGGGAGTTTCATTATCCGCCAAGTACAAAGTTAACACGTAGATTACAGAACCCAGAGATTGTAAACACAACTAATAATTTATTATTAAAAAGCACTTACCTCGGAATAAGTAACATCACAATTAATTTGTCTATGTATTATTATTATTATTATTATATATATATATATATATTTATTTGTATTGGCTGAATCAAATTGAAATTATGAGTATACAACCGCTTAGCGGGCTAGAACGTATCTAGTGTAAATATAAAATGTAATTATTTCTGTTTTAATGTTCTTTTGAAAAGATTAGTTAAAAGTCTTTAAACAAAAAAAGTTCATGCTTCGTTTTTTTCTTAAAATTATTCCCTTTGTGGATTTCGGGAGTTATTTTGGGCAAAAAATGTCAACTCCCTAAAGGGGGAACCACCCCTAATGAAAAAGCGAACATGGGCATTGGATCACTTTTGTTCCTTGTGCTATTTTCTACCACCTGCTAAAATTTAAGGCAATCCCTGACTCTTCAAAGAATTCTGAGGCGATAATCATTTACTGCATAGCCGTGTTTTATAATAAATAACCCAGCTACAAAAAATTATAATAGCGATCATTACATCTTACTCCAACTTTCATATGTTGCTGTTTTAATGTTGTACTGTTTATGTGGCTCCTTTAAAAAATTATGAAACCAATAAAGAATTTACCTCTCGATTCCGCTCTTGCAGCAGTTATTTTGCATTTCGCGGAAAACCTGAAAAGAGTGCCCTATGTTAAAAAATCTCTAGAAAATAAAAATTGGTTTTCTACATATTTATTATTATAATTCGATATTGTAAATATGTTTTTCAAACGGTTCAGTCCGTTCTATAATAGTGTACCAATTCCATCCAATTCCGAAAAAACAAAGAGTTATAATCATTAAAAAAAAATATTGTCTTCGGTTAAAATTTCATGTGACTGCGATTTTTAAAATTTATAGAATATGGGAAAATTATTTTACCACATTAATATATATTGTATACCAAATACTAAATTTTCCCACATTTTCGAAAAAATCGGATATGTCATGTTAAATCTTGATCGATTTCACGTCACGAAACTTTTTCAATAACAAATTTTGTAGTGATAAGTTTTCTTTATTTTTATTTTATTATATATATTTTTTTATATTTTGTTATATATAATAGAAAATAATTGATTGTTTTCTTATTCAATTGTTGCGTTTATCTACATGGGGTTTGAAACCTGTAGTTTCATTTAATTCATGCTTCAAACTTAAAAAGAGTTCTTCAAACATTAATTAAAAACTACAAAACTAAAAAGATAAGGGTAACACATCGAAAATCGGCAGCAACGAAATTTTAACCAATTTTGAACAAAATTGGAGAAGTGATGTCAGTTCGTGATCGAATTCACGAATAATGACTCATATGTATAACATACATGTCAATATCATTGAGAAGCTGAATGAAAAAAGTCGATAGAAATCAAAATTCGAAAACCGAATTGAAAAAATATTGATTTACAGGGAATTTAATGACGAACAACATTGCCATTTAATATTATTTATATCACACACGCACGATAACGGGATTGTTTCGGAGAACATTATTTTCCATAGGAATAACAAAATTCGATGACCATTTTCTAAAGTACCGAGCATATGAAAATCTCGCTCATCCTGTATTTAGTGCGCCAGACAAAATGCTCAGCATTGTTAATTATTTATAGATAAAAATGTTGTTTTTACTAAAACCTTTTTCTTTTCAAACATTACGATATTGCATTGTTCAAGTTTCTGTTATGAAAATTTTGTTCGACTCCCCAATCGATTAAAGACATTCGCACCTATTGGTTAGTGAGTTATAAAAATGTATAATGTAATTATAAAATGAAATAAGCAAATCTTATTATATTTATATATTTAATCATTTTTTTCTAAAAAACTAAATCCGGTATCAAACTATATTTAATGGTTACTTTATTTGTCATTAAATTCTCTAAAAGTCGGTATTTTTTTTCAATTATGTTTTCGAATATTGATTTGTTGTACCTTTACTTAGTTGTTAGCAAGCACTATATTATTATCAATCATAGAAGTTATAAATTTGTGGCTAATAACGTTAATTAGTTAACATGTTCAAAATCGTCGTTCGTTGGAATTTTGAATTGTTGCAATATTTTTTGCTCAAACTGAACCACCTGGCGGAAGCACAACGAGCTAGAGTGGTCTTATCCAATAACCACTACATATATTATAATAAACAATTAAGTTTTTCTAGGTAATTCGGTCCTCTTACTAATTGTTCAAATGTAAACAAAGAAAAAAATATTACGTAACTGGGATATTAGCTCACGTCTAACGCAATAAATCATCAGGTACTTATATGTAAAAATTGTGAATCACATGCTATTGGATTTAATATTAATAATCATCCCTCTAGCGCTAATAATTGAAACTATTGCCTAAATGCGTTTCGCACCATGCCATGTTGGGCTCTTCAGCAGGGCTTATGGCATCCTTGCCCTGGACGCGATATTCAATTTTAAATTCGTAGGTACAATTTTCATTTTATAGTGCATTAAATGCCCGGGTTACCACTACATGTATTTGGTACTTTTGTGTTCCATTCATTGCATCAACTATATTTGCTAATATGGTATTTATACCAGAAAAAAATTAATTATTTATTTGCCTCTGATATTAAATAATCATAAAAGCAACATTTTCTTAGTATCAAGACATAAATACAAATTGTAAACAAAGGAAATGAACATAATCACGCGTTATTCTAGTGCGAACGGCACAGAAGATTTAGGCAATACTAATGTTACAAAAAATAGTAACTGATCCTACAGAGTCATACAGTAGTCCTTGCCTTATTCTAATTTGTCCAGTCTGGCAAGATGGCGGCCTTCTTCCTTTATTCTAATGTTCCCTTCTCCCCCACTACTTAGATGTGTAGTCTCACTTTTGTCCCTTTTTCTTTTGTTGCGCATGCGTCGTTATTTGTATTTAGAAAATCCACACGTCAGTGGCGAGAACGCGCGAGGAGAAATATTAGAATAGGAGAAGAGAAACAATTAGAATAAGGGAAGGAGTACTGTACGAGATGCAACCTGGTCGTTCAGCTTGCGTATGAAACCTCTTAAAGCACCCTATAACTACCCATGCCCATGTGTTTTTATCGAGAAGAATTGTTATATGAGTTTACGTACCTTTTACCTGTCGACCTTCATATTTATCATGTCCTCTGGTGATACTCTAGAGAAGGAATGGGAAGAAATAATTTTAAATACAATTGATTGGTGAATACTCTCTTTTATTGCATGATCATATTTTACCACTTACGCTAAAAATGTCCTCATTCGCACCGCATACGTTTGCGCCATCTAACAATTGAGATCAAAGAAATACACTTACGATAGTGAAGATTTACTCGGTAATCGATATTAATTCTATGAAATCAATCGTTTTACAACTAGTCCATATGTGACTTCTGTTAAAATATAGATACAATCGTGGATGCGTCGGTTATACAGTTTACCATCGCTACAACAGCTTACTGAAGCTTCTATCTGTCATTCCTGTTATTATATCACGTTTCCGGTGTATCCAAAGTCTAACCATAAAAAAGGTTTTCGAAGCACACAATATTTCACTCTTCTAAATCCTGGGGGACGCTGAAAGAGTACTCGGCATGGGGCCTCATAATACGTTAAAGTATCAAATATAAAAACAAATGTTTATTGCGTCCGAGTCATAAAACGGCCACCTCTTCTGTTCGGTGTATTCTGGAGGAATCACCGACTTACGACCCTAAAAAGATAGAGAATACGATCTTGTCGCGTTTAGCAACTAGTCTTCACTTTCCTAGTATTCTATTTACAGCTGCGCACTCCACCGACCGCTTCGACGATGTCGAAGGAAGGGATACATAATCAATTGTGCATTAGAGAGAGGGATGAGGTCCAAAGGGCGTGCTCGCGTCTCTCCCTAATTTGTTTTTCTCCCGATATCAACTCCACAAGAGTCATGATTTTCCCTCTTTTAACGCTACGATCATATCGGTACAACATATCGATTAAAAAAAATGTACATTACTCTCACTGTCCGATTCACCGTTAGATGTCCCGCAACCTGCCGCACGGAGCTTCGCTCTCGGTATTCGTTCTTCCATCGAATGATTTAAATGCTAATTCAAAAATGTAAACACTACACCAGTCTAAGCCCACTAATCGGCCGGTTCGGACTAAAATCCTCGCTTCTGCCCTCGTGTATTAACGAATTCGGATCTGACTTGGTCCACACCTTCGCCCATCGAATCGGATTCGCAGACGAAAATGCTTCGGGACAGGCAAACAATTTTCGCTTTGTTGTTTTTTTTTTCAGTTTCCACCTCTTTATCGGCGGAGGCACGCCCTGATACATCATTATTAAACGCTTACTCCTACATACATATGTAGCTTCTAAGTTGATAATCTAGTGGAGCTACAATGCTCGCTAGTAAGTAGTTTGATATGTTTAATAACATAATCTCTACGGATGATAACATCGAACAGGGAGCGACGAGTTCCGTAAACGATGCCGCTTGCTGGATATACGATATTAATGTCATAGAAAAACTGCCAACGCCACTCTGGCCAAGAATGCCCATGACTTTCAACGAAGCACGTACACTTAGATTTTCGACATTGAAAATGGCCACTGAACGCTTCCAAAGGGGAAATACACAGAGAGGAATTTTCGAACCATATCTGGACCATTTTGAATGTCGAAAATCGTATCATGATTTAGATGAACCCTAATCAACAAACCTACGCGCATTTGATTTATCACAATATAGAACCGTAAAAAAGTTCATTTTTCTTTGATAATTTTCCACTGAAAGGCATTCTTCATAACGTTGTAAGTGGCGCCAGTATTAAAATGTAGCCTTTATAAAAAAATTAAAAAATATAATAAAAAATTACTATATTTATTCGTGTACATTCGTACACTAGCGCCACCAACAATATTAGCACATTCCAGAAGAATGACTTGGATAGCATGTCCTACCCACAATAGCGGCATTTTTTTTCTTGAAAACTGCTGTTCGCATGCGCATTATAAAATCACGTAATCAAATATTGCTGTTAACCTATGTTAATATTAACAGATTTTCTTTACGAACTAAAAGTATTTGATTCAAGCTTTAAAAACTTTAGCTAAAATGCCGATACTGCTAGAAGCGTAGTGCATCATCCTAACTCGCAGTTACTCTTAGAAATCGATTAGTGATTATCCGGGATGTGACATTTTGAGCATTCTTGATACGCAACAGATTGATTCCGTCCAACCTAACGGTAAAAGACATCAACGGACTGCCACAAAATCATTTTGATTTGCAGAACAGCGCATGCGTAAAGCATCGAGTCATTTATAGGCAGTCATATAAAAAAAAAAAGCTCCCGAGCTTGACGCGGCGTCGTTCAACGTTGAATCGACTATTTAATTATTACGGAGGTCCTAAGATAGTCATTTTGTATTCTTACACTAACATCACAATATAAATATGACGCATTTACTACACGATAATGTAAAAAATAAGGGGAAACAATATGCGAGTCTTACAATCGGATCTTTAGCCAAAACTGCCTCAGAGGTCAAACAGTTCCTCGGTTCGTGACTTCCAGTGGTCGATTTTTTTTTTCTTACGAATTATTCAGAAGCGCCGCCTGGTGGTAAATAGTAAAAAGACTATTTGTCCAGGTCTTTTAACCTGACGAGATGCCATTATGGGTTCTATTGCTTCATAAATATTTCTCTTGATAGATGAAAGATATTTCTGTTTCAATGGAGTAAAAATTTCTTTCGAAGTGAGTTTTAGTTTAAAACAGCTAATGTAGAGTGTTTTTGCTTCACTTTCCCTTAATATTCCATGGATATGTTTAAAACTTAAAAACTAATATAAAAAAAACACGAATTGTTTTCATTTATTTCTACAAAGCATTAGAAAGCATTTTATTTTTCACAGATAAATTAGACAAAGTAATATTAATTTTGTTTTCTTCTGATGACTGATTAAAAATAGCCTAGAACTGCATATAAAAATGGATTGACTGCAAATGTCTCTTATAACAAGTCGGTATTCCCTCTCGGATAATAAAAAGTCTATTTTATGACAAGAATTGTTCACGAAGTATTGCTCACTAAACAACACTTACTCTTCAAAATGTGCTTTATGGCAATTGACACCTTTTTTGTTCATGTTCGAATCTCATTTCATGTAATTTATGTTCAAAACGCTGAAAATATTTTTTCCGCCTTACATTCGTGATTCGACTTTCCTTCTGCAGTCTTTAACACTTATAAAACTACCACTATCACTAAAATCACAGCTAACGTTACTCCTACGTTCCGAATTTCACGTGAGCGACTCGCCAATACACGATCCTGAAAGCGTTCGTAAAACGTGAGTATAAATTCGAGCGTGTGTCGACTTAAAATTACTTCGAGTTTTCACGTTACGTATTGAAAAAATTAAAATATAAAGTGTTTATATTCCCAAATGCCGTTCTACCAGCGCTTGCAGTCTTAGTTGTTATTCATTATAAAAATATCACCAATTTCGTAAAATGATTAATAAATTACTGTCAGAATACAAAGGGTATTCTTTTCGCACAGTTTCGCGATGCGTATAAATCTATTAATTATCTAAATTTAATTAAACGATTTATATGTCACAAATATGCGCTACTTCGTTTATACAGTACCTTGAGGAGGTATTTTTACAATTTTGGCCACCAGATGTCGCTTCTGAATTGCCTTTAATGATTTTCATGACATATTATAAAAAATACCAATTTTAAGGTTACGAACGTACAAAACGTAGAAATAAAATGACTTACCGTTTTTTTTTTTCAATGTCTGTACCTTCATATTTTTAAAATAACGTCCCACAGCAGTCACGAAATTCTGTTCTAGCTGACACAAGCCCCGAGGTAAAAAATCACCTTCAAGGTCTCAAGACTTTATGGAAGAATTTACTTCTGCAAATCCAATTTCTCAACTCGCTGATATCGTCAGGTGAGGATATGTTAAAAAGTTAACATCTACTTGCTAAAAATCTCTTCACAAAATTGCTCGTTCGCTCCGTACTAAAATTTCCTTGCCTTTGCGAACCGTTTGATAATATTTACGGGGGACGTACGTGGGATTGACAATGTTTCTAACAAGATAGTCTACAATTTCTAGAAAACGGACGATTCTTTCGGTATTACTCGTTAAGTGAGGAATATAGCCGCCTACCGTAGGTACTGAAGCAGCTGCCGAAGGGTAATAATCACGTTTTCAAAGATTCGACAGCTTAACGAATGGAAATGAAGCAAGTATTGTTTCAGCACAGCGCAGACCCAGCAGATTGCATAACGATGGTCGCAATAATGTTGCTGCAACGAGTGCTTTGTACGTGTCGTATTAGTCTGCGCTCTCTAAATTATGAAGCTAACGTTCGTGTTACTGGTTTGAAGCGGGAAAGTTCGGTGGAAAATTGTGAATCAGTCCTTAGTTCGAATACCGGGACGACAATATCGGAAAGAGCGTCGCACACCGAAAAATAACACCAAATGTACCTTTTTCATCATTCAAATTGACAGAATATAGATCTACCGTACGATCATACAGATTACTACATCCAACCATCGAAACACCTATGGTTTCTAAGGGAAACAGTACCTTAATTCCCCTGTTCACGTAGTTTCACGAGTATTGTAGTTGAGTATGCGCGTGGGCACGAAGGCCCTACGGTCAAATATTATCGTGGATTGTACTGTTCTTGGAAATTCGTTAAACGTGCCTCTATTCGCATCTTCAGCGATTTTTGTTCGGTGAAAATCGAAAAATGGAGCACCGTAGACTAGATCCGACAGTACCTTCGCATCGCTTGCGATTGTTAGTTAATAAATTAGCTTGAACGTCTTGTTTTCTCTTAAAGTGAGTTTTGAAAATTGTCAGAAAGTTTTGTTTGCACGTATATGCATGCTCGACTTCGAACGGGTGCATTGGCCTCTCCGTGCGTGGATCACTTTCGATTAACTTAAAGATTAAAAATGTTTGATATACCTGTCAGTTTTAAGAAATATTTTCTTCTACGCGACCGATCCACATCCGCTACTACGTACTAAATTAGCAAAATCTACGTTATCTCAATGTAAATTGAATTTGAGCATTATCCATGTCGGCCGATTCCCTGTAGTTTAATCGCCAGAATTGTCAATCGAGGAAAATTTTGGCCCGATTGATGACGGGAAGTTGATTATACAAAGATATTCTACTTCGCGTTTTGGTCGTTGATAGAAAAAAAACTTACACGTAAATGTGAAGACTAACCGCATTACGGATTGCAAGAGGCACACTGTCGTATCGAACATGTGCAACCGATGGGACGGTCGCTCTGACCCAAGGACTCGTCCTTTCTTTTGTAATCTCTTCGTGAGTATGATTGTTACAATGGTGAGATGAAGGATGCTTATAAGAAGACTGTATGAGTTTCAGGCAATTTGAAAGTGGCTATACTGGCAATGAGTAATGCCACTGCAGTCAGTAACGCAGGCGCGACCAAAGGTGCTCCCACTAAAGTTTGATAAGTTGTCGTCCCTATCAAACTGGATATTCGTATGGCAGCTGCCATCAGACCGAAACCGGTACATCTGCAACAAATTTTGTTCATTACGTATAAGTTCTTACAATTTGCAAATTAACATTCTTACTTAAACTTATATTTTACTTTAAGGGGACATTCTACTTTGACGGGTTGAAGAAATCGTCTATTTTTTATATGTATATTTCAAAAGTGAAAAGTAAAAATAACTAATGCAAATAAAACAGGTTTCTTTAGTTAAATAGCATCATAAAAATATTATCAATGTTTAGATTGTCATAAGATTACTGCAATTATTGAAAATATGCAAATGGCCAATGTCCATATACATGTACAACCTACACGGAATGAAATATCTAGGGATAGTAGCATGACTGAACTCCGTAGGATATTTCCTCTCAATTTTCATACTATTGGAATACAAATTTCATATGTTTTGAGGGCGCCATCTGTCCGTAAGTAAAATTACGGACAATCTTAGTAATATTCAACGGATCTAATATGTCACGAGTTACGTAATCAGTGAGAAAATATCATGCCATCATTCGTAGTAAATTCCTCTGAACCCATAGAATTTTACGATGGGTACCGTAGAACTGCAAACCTAAGCCCGCAAAAAAAAATACGTATTTCGACGTGAATATAGCAGAGTGTATGACTGTCACACACGATATCATCGAAAAATATGATGGATCGCGGGAACTGCACCATGCACTTGTAATGCGATATATGTCTACGAATCTGGAGGTTTTAAAGCGCCACCAAATTGAAGTGACAGGCCATTCAACTTTAGAAAAAAAATTACTTTTTTTCAATAACTCGGCTCGCTTTTAAGTTATTTTAATGAGTAAGATGTAATTTTCAAGTTTTTTTTACGCCCTACAATTCGTCCATAAGAGCATTTGACCTGCGATGAATATTGCTGAAGTTATGACCTCAAAAGCATAACAAAGGCCTATTTTTGGCGGTTTTTCGCATATTACCTATTGTGTCAAATAGCTAACGAAATGGCACACAGGAAGAACTTGTAGAGCTTGAAAAGACAAAGAATTTTCCCCCTCATACGTCCACTTCCGATCAAAATTAAGTCCGCGGGAAGACTCTTAATGGCGTAGAGTTAGCAAAAAACTCGTTTGACACTGACGGTGCCCGTTTATCGTCAATTCTACAACATTAGGAGTGTTCCTAATTGAACGTGTAAGGGGGCTAATTCTTTGTCTTTGCAAGCTCTACAACTTCTTTCTATGTGCAATTTCGTTAGCTATATGGCGAAATAAGTTATTTGCGAAAAACTGCCAAGATTTGCCTTTTTTCTATTTTTGAGGCCATACCTTCAGAGATATTCATAGCAGGCCAAATGCTCTTAGGAATTAATTGTAGGGCTTTTAAAAAGCTTGTAAATGAGCCCTCACTCATTGAAATAACTTAAAAGCCATCCGAATCCGAGTTATTGCAAAAAAGTAATTTTTTTCCTAAAGTTCAATGGCCCGTCACTCAAATTCTGAGCCTCAGATCCAATTTTAGTACCGGACTTTTTTGTTTAAAATAATAGGGAGAATCACCTCCTGAAATATCGTAACCCAATTCTTGGACACCCTGTAATCGTGATCGTTTTTAAAGCTACATACAAATACATCTTAATGCATTAATTTTGAATATGTCTTTTCTTACAGAATATTTGGAGAAATGCCAAAAAATCTACAAACATTTGTAATACTATACGAATTTGAGAAAAAAGTCTACTAGATTTAGAATACTGGATGAGAAAGCTAAACTGAATCAAGCGGAAGTTAGCAATTTTCTAAGACGCTTATAAATTGCGATTAGTTTATCCGTGCAAATAGTTTCAGAATGGAAATGCATTTTTCTCCAGTTGTCTCTTAAGTGAAACTTAAAGGCGTGTTTCCATGTGCGATTTAACTCTTAGCAACTCTTGTAGTTACTTCGCGTTAGAAGCGTTTCTTCGTAAATTTATCAATCCACAATAGATGCAAACAAGACGTTTGTATATCGGATTGCGTCGAAATAAATTCATATTTATTCACATTTATGTGTTTTAATGATATGAAATAGTATTGGAGAATCTAATTTCAATTATGGCGTGAATGGGAGGGGTTTGAAAAACGTTTCTGTAATATAAAATATTTCTGACTTCAATAATTATACGGGAGGAAACCAGATATTTTTCCTGTAATTCAGAAAAGAAATTCTATACCAATTTCAATAAATTTTCTAAAAGAAATGGAGTCAAGACAAATCATTTCGTCTATAGTTAACGAAATTATGTGGATTGATGGTAGAATTAGCTGCCAATAACAATCCTATTTAGTGATATGCTTCTACTAAACATTGACGTTTTCGATCAGAACTTCACTCCATATATCTGGTAGCTTATATTTGTGGTACTCGGTGTTGTTTTTGCACGTTTCATGCTTTCATGTAACAATTAGTTACCGTGCTTCACGATGTCGTAGTAGACATTAATATTTACGTACTGGCAACTAATGGAACTGGAAATTTCTACAACATCATTTACATGAACGGTTCGTTACGACTCAGTAGAATATACAAAATTTCAAATTTTTCTAGATAATGAAATCGACTGCGTCGTAAAGAAGACTATTCAAGAATACAATTTATATAATCTGAATCTCGCTGAGAAAAATTCATAGCCAGCTAAGCAGCATAGACCGACCCCTTCAAAAATGTCACCTCAAAACTTAAAAAATTTCAATTAAACAGAAACCAGAATGATTATTAGGTTCAAATCTATTTTAGAGCATTTTACGTGTTTTTATATGATTCCATACTGGAGAGAGAATCTGCAATAATACATTTCTATATAATAATCAAACACTTCGCGTTTTTACCGAAGAAGTTTATTTTTGTAAATGTTTCGGTGTTGATTTAATTGTTTTCTTTTATAGCTAATGTAGTTCTTCACTGTAAAAGTACCCTGAAATAGTAATTCATAATGAATTTACCTTGGAACATATGCTTTTTAATGAAGATACGGCGTCGATAAGAGCAAATCAGAAAAAAATATGATTCACATCCCCTAAGCCAAAGAGCTTGGTACTCATTAGACATTATAGATATTGTCTTTTGTTAAACAAAAACTACAATAACAAATAAATAAAAACGAGTAGCAAAATTATCGTCCAAAATTAAATCGACTATCATATTTTCGCTTTGCAGTATTATCTTCCTTTATGATTGCCAATCTCAATCCTTCTTTCATGTTTGTATTAAAATAAATCGTTACTAACTCCCAATATACCAAAGGAGTTATCGAATTAAACGAGATATACTGAAAATTAACAAACAAAACGTGGGTTGCGATGCCTTTGATGAACCGAAATCTGAACAGGAACAAAAAGAAGATTCGCAAGGACCTGTTGCGTGAATGAAACCTCTTCAATTTCGAATTTTAATAAAATTCGGTAAGATTTGATGGGCGCGGTAAAAAATTCTAATTAAAGATGTTTCTTTTTTGATACTCTAGCCAACCGAAGAAACATTACCACTTCGGCTATTATCGGGAATATTCGAGAACTCTTGTATCGATAGTTAACATAACCTATACGGCAACGGGCTACTCGTTCGTGATCAGGAGCAAACCTGTCCGCCGGAACTGACCGAAACGAGAGACGCTAGTTCGATTCCCGAACAAGATCGTTCTCAAGAAAGACCTCTATCGGTTCGGTGTCTGGATGGACTATCCAACGAAAGCCTACCGATTTCCAGTACCGTGTAGGGACTGAACCTACAGAAAGTGCATGTTATGGGGATATCCAAGCGCACCCGGATCCTCTGAGACCAACGCAAAATAAAATGACTATAATGACATAACCTATTCAATCAATGTCTTCTAAAGACTTTCATCATTCTAATAGTGATTAATTTGTCATTCATAAAAACAGTGTTTTCTCGTATAAACGAAAGTTGTGAGAACTGAACGAATTAAAGCAGGCTATGGATAAATTTGCCTATAAGCTACCCATATTTCGAAAGTTTTGCGACGAAGAATCGGACTTTTGACAATGTTGCCGCAAAGAACCGGACATTTCAAGATTTTTTATAGCGATTTATTATATCGCAGCAACTTTTGAAATGTCCGCTTCTTCCTCGCACATTTGTGAAACGTCCGATTCTTCGTCGTGCACCCCGAAACGGTCGGTTTTTGATCGCAAACTTTTAAAGCGTCCAGTTCTTCGTCCCAAAACCGAGTTGTCCGATTTTTCGCCTTACTTTTGAGATGTCCGGTTCTTCGTACAAGCCATCGATTTAGACAATCAATATTTATTTAAGTTATATTTCGAGCAGATCAGGCTGTAATTAGACACCTTTATCAACACAAAAAACACCTTAAGGTACTTCTTACCCCATTCAATAAGTCAAGTGCGAGATGAATAAATAAAGTCAATCATTCACACCGCTTAAATCGTCATAAATTACAGAATATATTTAGAACACTATGCAGAGAAAAAACGAGATCCTGAATTTAATAAAAGCGTATTTGTAAAAAACGTGTCTTTATATGCTTTTAAAGCCTGCATCGCCATAAATTACTATGGTAAAAAATTACAATTTATATTAACGTTTTCTCATTAACTGCAAGGTCAACCGCTATCAAATTTCAAGCATGAATTCTTTGGTATTGAAATATATCTTTTCTCTAAATTTCAAGTCAATCTTGAATAAACGGGTTTTCGTAAGAAATGTTGGTATCTGATCGCCTTCGAACCTCTATCTTTCGTTCATGATTAATGGAAACATTTATGGCAAATACTTTCGCTTCTATCTGTCTTGCGACGACAAGGTAAGTGAAAATAATTATTATTATATATATAACTCACCTCACGTGCGTCGGGTAGCTTTCGATGGTGACCAAAGTGAGCGCCGTCCAAGCAATCGCTAAGATAGCAATAAACCCTCCTTCGAAGCCTAGCACAGCCGCGCTGTTTGTACTGACCAGCAGTAGAGAAAGCGCAGAAAGGGAAGAAAGGAATAAAGAGACACCTGCAATGCAACGAATCGATCATTATTATTCTGATATTTAGAACATCTTAGCAAACGATAATGAATTATCCTTTTATTCGTGATTTATTGCTATAAAAATAATATGAACTGTACAGGAAGAGAATGCTTCTAAAGCAATCTGTCAAGAAAATGTAAAAAACACTGAATATGGGAACGAATTATTTCAAATTGCTACGAACGCCATCTATCGAAGAAAATTGAATTCGTTCTAATTTTGTCTTGTTTTGTGCAATTATTTCTGATATTTTCAACAAATTGACGCTTGATTAAATTCACTAACCGATCATTTTTGGCCGCTGAAGATATGTGAGTGCGAATCCGGCTAATGCTGCCGCTGGGATGAATGCCAGCTGTGCGACAAGATGGCCGTGTAACGCTTCCTCGATGTAAATGTTGTAATCCAAATCCAGAGTCGGACATGGACCTTTCAAACTGAGCTCTGTATTGTTCTCAAGTCTGCATCTCGTAAAAACTTGTGCGGAAAGATCACTGTCTACGAATCTGTCAACATTACATTTCCGTTACAGTTTTTTTCTGATGGAATAATATCCATTACATGAATATCTTATTTTTTGGTTTTGAATCGATTAATAACTTTATGAACCAATAAATACAAGAAGAATTAAGGAAACCATGGGAAAACGAGAAGTATCAGAAAAAAATATAAGAATAAATAAAAATATCCAACAGAGTAACAAAAAAGAAAATGTAATGACATAAATAGAAAATTATTCAAAAAAAAAATACATCAATCTTAAAACTTACTTGGAATCAACGATAACACTGTCCGTGAAGTGGGTCTTGCTCGATTTTATGCTGCTGAATTCTACAGATTGGAAAGTGCAATTGTCAAAGTCCACGTGACTAAATATCATTTTGGAAAACCTGTAAAAAGGAAATTAATTACTTAGTATAAAAAATGTTCATTTGTACCATCTTACTCTATTACAAATAAACTATTAAACAATATAAAGATACAAAGAAATGGTAAAAATTCTGATTGCTCCTTACTTGCAGTGCAGAAATTTCGAATCCTTGTATTGTCGATTTTCCAAAGAACCGGTGAAGTTTTTAAATTCAAATTTTTTGTCGACGAACCTCAAAGTATGAGTTTGGTATTCTTGTGCTCGTAGAAGTTTCAGATACTCCGGACACCAAACTATCAATCCGTACAGACTGTAAAAAAAATCATTATTAATTAAGTTAGAACTCAATCTAACAAAATTTGATGTAGTCGACGCTTTTAATTTTCCTTGTTTCAATGCTTTATCTTTATTATAACGTATCATGGTTCATCAAATGTTATTCTAATGATTACCTTTTTGTACAACTCCATTTAAAAAACGTGTATAAATGACGTATGGAAAACATTTCACGAAACATTATGTGCAGAAGCTATTGTAACTCACCCAAATGCAGTAGCAGACCAAATGATTAAAAGTACAATGGTTACTCGCAAGTGCGGTGTTGAAAATAACTCAAGGAAAGAATTCCAAAACTAGAAGAACAAATGTATCAAGCGTTATCACCAATTTCATATCATTTATCGGTTAGAATCTCACCATTTCAATGGAACACATTATGTCTGCTAGAACACTCGTATGATTTGCTGGAGAAGGTGGTACCAAACCTCGAGGTCTCTTATTTGGAAGCTCCAGCTCAGAGAGTTGATACTGTGTACCTGCTGCTCCTTTTTGTGTGTTATTTTTCTTGTATATTTTCTAACAACAATGATAGTAATAAGAGATCACATAAAGTACTAAATAGCAACAATTTGATATAAAACATCAATGAAATTTACCTGGTATACCATCATTGCTTCCACATCGCGACCTGCTTCTACGAGATACCTAGGGCTCTCGGGCAAAAATATAAGCCCAATAGTGGAACAAAATGCAGGGAGACAGCATAGAAGCAAAAAACGGTGCCAAGCACTAAAGTGCTCTTTATTTTCAAGTACCACCATTTCACCCGTGGATGGAACAATCGCCCATGCAAGTAATGCTGCGTAAACTCCACCTAACGCAGCTGCCCCGACAAGCATGCCAATCCATCGACCTCTGCTTGACCTTGGGCAACATTCAGCCAAATACGCAAATGCCAATGGCACAGCTCCTCCTACTCTGTAGTATAGTAATAAAAAATACTTAGATTCCTTTTTCGGAGAATCGATTGACTATTGTTACAAAGTTATTTGTTAAATTAAATTCATTTTAATTTATTTTATTTAATAAAACTAAATTAATTCTTTGAAAGCATCCATGTCGAAAAAATACTATAGAACACGATTCAGAAAACACATAGAGCACTATACAAATTGTATTTACTAAAAAAAAAGGAGCTAAATATCTGAATATTAACTTTATAGAAATGTTGAGGGCTTACAATTTTATTAAAAACTTCCTTCAAAACTTGAAACAGTAAGTAATATTGTGAATCCCGTGTAATAAGAACTGGTCCTAAATTTAACTTTGTATGGTTTTTCCACCATTCGTATAGTTTTTGCACCATACAAAGTTAAATTTAGAACGAAGTCTTTTTACACGGGATTCACAATATTTCTTACTTTTTTAAGATGTGGCGGAAGTTTTTAATAGAATTATGAGCCCTCAATATTTCTATAACGTTAATATTCAGGTATTTAGCAACTTTTTTTCTTACTAAATATAATTTATATGATGCTCTATATGTTCTCTGAATCGTGTTCTATAGTATTTTTTCGGCAGGGATTTGACTCGTACACTGCGCGTTTAATCTTATTTAAATTTCTCGGTTACTGGTCAAATTTGTGTATTATTTGTTATAAGTATTTCTTATTTGTTTATATATTTATCTGATTTAGTGAAATTATTTTTATTTTTGTTATATGTTTTTAAATATATACTCTTGAAGAGGACTGATAAGAAGTCGGAAAATTGGGTTTGAGAAATAAAACCATTTGAACTACAATGGCCATAAGAATAATAAATTTATGTCGGTTAATTAACTAAATGTAATGAAATACAGTAATCATGGCTCCACAAGTAATTTCGACACCGATATGTTTACTTTAATTTTTATTAATTCTGTTTGAAGTACTAATAATTTTTAACACTTTGAAAACATATGTTATTATTTTTGTTTTGCTCTGAATCATATGATGCTCCAAAACCTATATTCAATCATATACTATAACCTTCTAGACTTAATCGAGTCGAATTAATTTGTTATTTAAACATTTAATTAGTATTATATAGTTACACTCATAGTTCCCTCTAAAGGTTCCTATGTGGGCGATTTTCAAGAAACTGCTATTTTTAATGATAATTCGGCGAATTCCCAGATTAAGTAAAAAATGTATATTTTTCCAATTTTCTTGTTACACATAGTATGTGTAATGTGTACGTAAAGTAAAACAACTACAAGTGAATTATTTATAGAATTATATTAGAAATAAATATTTTTTACTTAGATTCAAGGGCTTTCTAAACAAACACAACATCAACGGTTTATGTTCATTATCATTAAAATAGGTTTATTGAAATTGTTAATAATTATAAATATAAATAATAACTGCATATTTTTTTTCGATTTATAAATTATCATTTTAATTTTTAAATTGTCATTAAATAATATATAATAGTTACAGACAAATTGTTATTAATGTCATTAATTACGACAGTATTTTCTTGTATAGATTCATCGTTATTATTATTAGTCATAAAAGTATGTATTCTTTATTTAATACGAAAAAAACAAAGTAAATAATGTTGAAAGTTAAGTAATATAAATCTGAATGGAAGAAATAAAGATTTTAATAAATAACTAAATAATACTTAAATAACTTATATAAAACTAAAAATATTTTTTGCATATCTATCTTATATTGTAAATAAAAATACTTTTTTTCAAATCTTTACATACGAATTTTGTACTTTTCTTGAATTTCGTTTTATTGCATGAGGTTTTTTGTTCCCTTTCTCAATATTTTTCTTTATTTTCGCTATATCTTGTTACTTTCTTGTACTCTGAGGCATTTTGTAACAAATTTACTTCCAGTTTACGGCGATACTGACTTTGGCGGTACTGACAATTGATGTTTATGATTATTTTATACACTAATCAGTGCTCATAGGATATTTTCCGATTGCATTATGAATGTTCTAAGTAACTTAGATGTTTACACGACAGGAGATTCACTCAAACAAATTTGGAACCTGGGAATTGTTTACAAGTGGTACTGATCACAACTTTTTTATGCAACCGATGCTTAACATTTGGAGACCTTATATGCCTTGAAAACATTCAGTGATTGCTTCGATCCATGCTCATTCGTTTATTGCAATTAACTTTTCAATGTACATCGATGTCTTGTGCAATAGTCACGCAAATATAATGCAAATATTGAAAAACTTACAGATTCACATAATTATATTTAAAACCGTAGACAAAATTCAAGCCTGTAGAGCATAATTAAAGGATCAGAGTAAAACTGCATACGATAATCACTTGCCTTCCTACACATTTTTATTTTTCGACCAATAACATTTCCCTAGAAACTAGATTCTATGCTGAATAACCAATTGATTTTAAAAATACAAAAAATTACATACTGGCAGTACTGACATTTTACTTATATTTCAGTATACAGAACCTTGAAAATTGTATATTATTTTTTATCGTTTTCATATTTAACAACAAAAAGTGATTACCTAATAACTAGTTACATGAGAATACATTTCTTTCAAGTACATATTATTCCATTTGTGTTTGAGATGTTTAGAGATTTCAACTATAGCATTTTAATATCTAATGCAATTTGTAGGTCAGAAGCACGGTTTAAAACCAATTTAATTTTGTTTATTTACAAAAAAAACCTATCATAATATTTCAATTTTATCATTTTTACTAGACTCTGTGCGTGAATGAGTCCTCAACACTAGTTTTGTCTTTATACAATAAGAATCTATTCGATTTGACAGTTTGGAATATATTTCCTGCATGACCCATTTTAAACCAACATATCCCCTTAATAACTCACATCCATAATGGTAACGGTATTTACATCATTAGTACATAGTCCTATAGTTGTCTTGCTGAACATTTTTATTATTATCGCGTACAAGTACATATTACAAATATGTATCGTTATTGATTAATATACCAGACTAAATTTTCTATTCATTAATTTGGTTCGTTTTTTTATTAACTTTAAATAATAATCAAGATGAGTCAGCATACATATAGTTTTCCTTTCCTAATTAAACATCCCTTCAATCATTTGGGAATTTTTTACCTTGGTTCTCCATAAATATCATGCATGTGGGTATCAGAATTCAGTGTCAGTTTGTAGTTAGGGTGTCTGAGGCTGATTCCTTCCGGCAAGCCTCACTGAAGAGTTCAGGTGCGGAGGGGATTGAAAAAAAGGCCACGCATGTGTCTTTTTAATTTTAAGTATCTGTATATTTTGCATGTCTATACATTTTTTTTTTGCATATTTATATATATTTTTTTGCATGTTTATATATATTTTATTTTCATATGATATTTGTATACTAATGGCCTTTTTCTTTCTTTAGATTTATTATAATTGCATGCAAACAAATATTCATATACCAGTTTATTCCAAATAACTGTCAAATCGAAATTGTATTAATCTTATAATTATTAATATAGTTTTATCTTTTACCTTTTTTCTTATTTTCCTTGTTAATATAATTACTAGTTGAGATCATAAATATTTTGACAGAGCCTAGCGTGTGGGAATTCATATGATTACGATGCAAGGTGTTTGAAATGTTTAGAGATTTTCAAACTATATAGCATTTTAATATCTAATGCAATTTCTAGGTCGGAAGCCGTTAAGTGTATTTAAAAACCTCCTGGTAGGTCAGAAGCATGGTTTAAAACCAGTTTAATTTTGTTTATTTACAAACAAAAAACCTATCATAATATTTCAATTTTACATATTATTCCATTTTTTGTACAAAATTCAAAGTATCAAAGTTGTTTGAAAATCACCCATATCAAAGCTGGGAACAGAATCTTGGAATGGAGCAGGTTCTTGTATCGAGCGTATACTGTAATGGGTTATATTGTATAAAGTTGAAAGGAAATATGTATAATTATAAAATAATTATTTGATATTTAAAGAGGCAGTAAACTAAAACCATTTAGAAATTTTTTTTAATGAAATTAAATAACTCAATAAACATATAATGCAAATGTAAAGACGATAAAAAATTAAAATAATAAGCGAGGTAACTGATTAGTAAAAGGTAATTTGAAGAAATTATATAGTTAAAATATCGTTGGAGCATTGTGGTAGTCCAATGAAAATTCAAAAAATTTATTTGGGTTTATTATTGATAAGAAATAATGATAAATACTGTGCATCGTATCAAAAACATAAATGACATTGTCAAAAACAAAGCCAACTTCAATTACATAGACAATACGAAACGTAGTATTAAAATTTCTCTACCAGAAATAGATAATTAAAGTCTCCTTAGTCCAATTTTTTTACAATAAACCGGTGCAATTGGACAATACATTACGAAAAAAAATGTTATGACAAAATATTTCAGTCCAAAACATTACAATAAAAATATTCTAAAAAATATTATGCCAAAAAGTAATATTATCAAAAATATTATTTAAATTAATTTTATTTTGTAATTTCTAGAAAATTGTTAAATTAAATTTTATGCTTAACTGGTTTCAAAAATAATCATTTAATTTTCATTAAATGAAATTGTTATAATCTAATTTTACGCTTAACTGTATTAAATAGTAATTACAGAATTTTAATAACCATTGTGGTTTAAAAGTTTCGAACCTTTTTAGCTTAGTACGTTGTAAAAGCATTTCTGACGTGATCCATTGCCAAGATCTCAAATGATACTGATATTTCTTTTCAAATTAAGAGAAAGTTTGGATATTTTATGTTTAATTATTATATATTGTTTTCTATAATTGAATAATGTGATTTATTATTTTGTAATGATTATTATTTGTCTGAATATTTTTATTTATTTTGCAACTAGCTTTACCTTGATATTTTTATAGATGATTTTTTGAAAAATGTCATTGTTATCAACACTTCATTGTATGCGGTATGTTGTGGATTATTATTTTTTAACAGTGGGTTTATGAATTATATAAATTGTTATTTATGTTCCCAGCAAATGAAAATTCATTCACTGCATCATTTCTGAATAAGTTGTTTCATCATCTGCGGAATGAATTTCAATGAGAAAATACTTCAAATATATTTCATGTTTTACTTTTTTATAATTCAAATTTATTGAAATTAATTCATTTGAAGTAAAGATAACTATTTTTCTTTTGGAATTAATTCATCCAAGTGTTCTATTTGCAATTTTCTATTGAAATTCATTAACGATGACACTTTTTCCATTCCACTTTTTTCCCATTCATTGAAGCGAACAACTTTCTACAAACTATTAACCATTAAAAGTAATTGAAATTTATTTTTTCATTGAAATTCATTCAAGAAGTTAAGAACGATAATTCAGACGTGATGTCATGAATAAATTTCAATCGACCTTCAATGAATTTTCGTTTACTGGGTTTGTTAATTTATTTATTTTTTCATGCCTTAATATTAATGAATCTTTTTAACCGCAATAATTTTTCTGGTAATATTTTGAATCGTGATATTTTTTAAAAATAATATTACGATTAAGTAATAACGCGTCACACATCTCTCTGAATGTACAACCCAGTAAACGAAAACGAATAGAAAGTTAAAAATACGAATTGAAATGAATTCAAGTGAATTAAAATTAATTAAAAAGTGGATTCAATTAATAATTTTCATGCCTTTTAATTAATTTTAGTTCACTTGAATTCATTTCAATTCGTATTTTTAACTTGCTATTCGTTTTCGTTTACTGGGAATGTATTACAAAGACATTCGAAAATACATATTGATAATAAGATATAATTAGTGAAAGCTTTTATAAAGAATTACTGATTATTGTATTTTTGATTTAAGAATAAAGATACAATATAAATGTTGTCAAACTTACCCGATAGCAGAACAAAATCTTGCTGTCATGTAAGTGCCATAAGTAGGCATGAATGTAGCGCAGCTACTGAATAAACAGTGAACAGCCATGGCTGACAGTAACGACCTCCTTCTTCCTAATCGATCTCCCAAACCACCCCAACAGATTCCTCCGAGGGCAAGGCCCATTAATGTAATATTGCCTATAAAAATGTATCAAGATTGTATAACCACAAATTATACACGAGTTAATTAATTTGTAAGCTTACTTAGCCATCCTTTCTCGGTATCTTCAATACACAACTCGACCTCAGCACTCGGTAGAATGTATGGCACGACGAAGAATTCAACATTATCCGCAGCAAGGCTGAGACCAACATACAACGCTGTCAACGCTTGAAAATAACCGACTCCGGCCTGCAATGACAAAGGGACGAAAGAGGAATTTTAGTTTGACAATTGCACCACTTACATAATTACTGGACAAAAAGAGTTTATTTGACGCTAATTAATAGAAACAATGAATATTTACAGGGAAATCTTTGAGGTATCCTGGTAGGCTGCGCGGCATATATTTTGATTTGACGAACGAGTCGTCGAGGACTTCTTCCATGCTTGGAGCGCAGAATAATTAGCACGAGAAGATTGAGATAACATTCAACGAGGTGAAAATACTTGTGCGTGGTGGCGGAATAGATGACGCTAACCGCGACGCGACAAATTTTTCCCTATATACTAAACACTACTGCAGACTTTTGTTAGAATCGGAGATTGTATCGCGGCCAATCACACAGAAGAAAATGTGAAGCAGAAAGAATGCTTGTGAAATTTAGACATAATTTATTTTTTGAAAAAAAACCACACCGGGTTCCTCCGTGTGAGGTTCGTGAACGAAATAAGTGAGCCACTGTCGATTGTTGATTTATTTGTTTGACAGCTGTCAAAGAGAGGGTGATTGCTCTCGCGACGAGTTGCACAATCTACTTTACCGATCGTCAGCCCACGCGGGGGTCGTGGTCGGTCAAGAACCGTAACACCTAAAAGGGAACGCAGCGTTGCAGCTTCAGAAAAAAATCCTTTTTCCGGTTGCCGGATTGCAGGCGGTTTATACATCTGTAGGAAATGTAATCATCGGCAATGCTTCGACATTGTATCCAAAAGTGCACAAATTAATTTACAACCCAGCAATTGAGATTGGATTGGATTGTGTTTCGTATAGGAATACGTTAGTCGAACCGAATTAAATATAAGTTTAATTTATCACTATTTTTCATTTAAGTAAATACGCAATGTTTATGTTATTCATCTCCTGCGGCTTTATTCTAGTGCCGCGATCGGGAGTAATTTTGAATTAGTTAGTTAGTCACGATTATTCGGTCTTGTAAGCAACACGGAAAATATCCACGAAAAGTTTGTAACAGAGAGAAACGTGGTCGCGTTACTAAAACAGTGATAAGTGATAATCAACGGATTAAGAAGTGTGGTGAAGGTGGTTCTTGTAAATATAGTTAGATAAGGAATAGAACGGGCTAGTTTTTATTCAAAAGGCCAGTATCCTGAACCTCCATCTCTCCTAATCCGATCATCCTCGAATCGGAACAGATTGGATTGAAAATTTCAATTCATTTTGAATTCATACTTTGATTCCGTAAATATGTATTCAAATGCATTGAATTCCGAAGAAAGGAATCCATCTGTATTCAATTTTACGAACACAATTAGGTAGTTTTGAATCCGTAATATTAAATACAGAGTTATTCAAAGTTTATTTTTTGAAAGGAAACTATTTTTGGAGTGAAATGAATACACTTGGATAGTTTTGAATCCGTAATGTTGAATACGGATGCATTTAATGATTCGTTTTTAAATACAACTTTTTTTGGATTGAAATGAATGCACTTGGATAGTTTTGAATCCGTAATGTTGAATACGAATGTATTTAAAATTTAATTTTTAAAAAGAAAACTTTTTTTGGATCAATATAAATTCAGAAAGTAATCTTTACCTTTTTATTCGTATGAACGAATAGAATTATATTTACGTATTAAAATGGATTCACCGTTGACCAAAGGATGGATTCAGAATTTAACAATTGAATCCAATTCTATACAACTCTATCCAAATTCGATTCCTGGGAAGTATTAAACTGAAGTAACAGTAATACCACAAAAGCATTCTAAAGTAAAATTACAACAGTTCTAAATGAATTTTTGAGAATGTCTTCAGAGAAAATTAGCGAATTCACATATATGTAACGAAATGAATACGAATCTATAAGCCAACACTTTTCAATACATTTGAGGGGGTTCCAAAGTCATTTGCGGATAAAGTCGGAAAGTTCACAAAAATCCTTAAATAAAAAATGACTGAATCGATTTTTCAAAATTCTGGCTTTGTAAGGGCAATTCTAATTACTATAGACGGTATCCTAGAAAATGCCAAAGAATTTAATTGAGATCTGACTGAAAGTTTTCGGAATTAAGTGATTTTTGGTTATTTTCGAAAATTCTCGGTCAGTTCTCAATTAATACCTTTAATATTTTCTAAAGTAATGAGAATTGTCTTTACAGAGCCTGAATTTTGAAAATGTTCCCAACAAACGAAAAAGTATACAAAAAATCTGTGTAAGATGTAATACGAAATAAGTCTGTTTCTTTCCCACTCTTTCAGTTATAAATGCGAGTGTATACGATATTATATATAAACGGTACATAAACGATATAAGCGATATAAGCAATACATAAACGCGCATAACCTCAAAGAAACGATTACAGTAGTGCTCCCCTTAAGTCATACATTCGGGGCAAGCAAGATGGCGGCATCACCCCTTAATTCAGATTTCATAACATTCAATTTCAATGGTTTTGCAATATAATTTTATAGTACTTTTGGTACATTTGTTAGTTACATATTTATACAAAACGTTATGCGAGCTACCATTAAACAGAACGCGTGATTGGGGAACGCATCAGGATTTATAACCTATAAAATTATGACTTAGGGGGAGCAAAAGATATGGACTACTTACTTTGGACTACTTTGGACTACTGTACTTTGGAATATCGAATGGTTTGAACTCGAAACTCTAAAACAGAACATTTCTTCGAAAATTATGAAATACGGAAAACAATATAAACAATTCTTCGATTAAATTGATAGAATTTAAAGCTATTTCTAAGCCGCAACAAATCAATGTATAAAATAGTATGAATAAGAATCTCGAATAATCAATACGACCGTAGAAAGAAACGGAATGCAAAATATCGATTCCGTATACTTTCTGGTTTGTTGGGACTATAACAAGTTTTTGGTAAATCTTGGGAAAGACGTCCTCCCTCGGGAAAACATTGTTTCCCACTTATTTTTGCCTCCTGAATCCGAATATAATGGTAAAATTTGTCAGTCAGATATTTGAAAGCCGAGTACGTTTTCGTAGCTGATAGCGACATTAATTCGACATTTAATTTGATTTGACCTTCAAAAGACCTAAAAGATTGAGGTCGATTTTACACCAAAAGTCATAGTTGAATATCCAGAGTCATTATATAAAAGTTTCGTCTAAATAATTTTTCTGTACGACGCAAGGATTTTTTAAACTCTACTTGTATACTGCAAAAACTCATTATAGGCACATTCATCGCTCATTTGCGGACTTACCGTTGATATTCCGAAAAAAATGCATAATACCATTTTTGTAGAGAATTACATGCTCTACATTTTTTGTTTGACATATTCTTTTGTCAGACCCGTAGTTTTCAAGATAGCGGCTTTCATATGTCTGACCGACAAATTATATCATCAGATTCGGATTCAGGAGGTAAAAATATGTCAGAAACACCATGCTACGAGTTTTTTTCCGGGGAGGAAGTCTTTCCGAAGGTTTACCCAGCTCCCGCAATACCCTACCGGTCCAGGTTGACCCTTGTTTTAAGTCGAATTAGAGTCAACTCGACTGCAATCGGTCAATATTCGGTCGAATTAAAGTCGACACGACCTATACAAAACCAATCGATCAATTGTCGGTCGATATTCGGTCAATTTTTTGCACAAAACTACAGTCGACTTTCGGTCAATTTTCTTAAATCGACCAATTAAATTTTAGGTCAACTTCCGGTCGACTTTTGCGAACTCAACCGAGTAGTGACTGAGTCAAAAAACCATTATTCGGTCAATTTTCGATCAACTTCATAAAAGTCAACTGAAAATAGACCAATGAAAATTGGCGTCCGCTCATGGTCGACTAATCAATACCTTTCGATAAATTTTCGATCAACTTTGTAAAAGTCAGCTGAAAATCGATCAATTAAATTATTGGTCAACTTATTGTAAAATTCGACGGAATTCAGACTGAATAAAAAAAACGCTGTACACGGTCATTTTTCGGTCACTATCGTAAAAGTCAACTGAAAATCAACTGATGAAAGTTTGGTATCGACAATAAAAAAGAATGTTTCGGTCGGTTACATAACAGTTACTCTTTCATATTCGACATTATATGTTTCCGTCGTTTGGTCATTTTTCGGTCAATAATGAAAAAGACGACCTAAAGTTGACCGAAAATGTATCCGTCACTCGGGCAATTTTCGGTCGACAATGAAAAAGGCAACCGAAAATTAACGGAAGATGTCTCTGGCACTCGGTCTATTTTAGGTCAACAATCGAAAACGTCGACCCAAAGTTAACCGAAAATGTCTTAGGCAATATGGAGACCTAGATCAAATGAATTGGAATTCTCGAATTGCACAAAGTATAAAATCCTACGAATTGGAATAAGAAACTCTGAAAATCAATACGTCAATGAAAAGAAACGGAATGAAAAATATCAATTCCGTACTTATTTCGTGGTTTGTTGGATGTCTTCATGTCGATAAATAGAATCATCCAGTAAACAAGAAGGAACTCAAACATGAAGATCCTCATTCAGAAACGCAATGAAAGTTATGTTTTAAGATAAAAATGTTGAATTTATCGATGTATTTTTCAGTGCAGGAAACGATTTAACCAGAAAATAAGAGCACATATTAAACTCACTTGCTTGATAGCATTCTCGTGAAATTGAGATAGCAAAGTTGCGTCCGAAGTCGTGTCGATAAGATCATGCTCCGCTGAATCCGCAGACGTCGCGCTAGCAATGGCGCCGGCTTCAGCGGTGTTGGCTGGTTGCGGGGTTTGCATCTCTTGGGTGTATAGGATGCCTCTAATGCCCTGGCCGCGTTCTCCGGATCTGGCGTGAGTTCCGCCGCCCCCAGGAGACGACGAGCCGCCCCCGCTGCCCACAAGCCACAGGCTTTCCTCCTCGGACGAGGGCATCACTGCCACAAACCATCTGCAAATCGATAACGATTCATTAAGATCGCTGTCCAAATCTATCCCTAAAATCTACTGAAAATACTTCTCCATCTATACTAGTAATAACTAAAATGATAAAAAACAGTGCGCTCCCCGGATAGAAAAATATTCTTATTTTAATTTTGAACGATTCTCTGATGCATTCTCGCTGAAATTTGACGTACATTCATAAAAAATGCGCAAAATAACTTTTGTACTCCGGGCGTAATACTCGATTTTGCGCCCTGCAGTGCAATCTTCGGGCGCAAACGTATATTAAAAATCATCGTAAGCTGACGAAATATTCTCCTCGCTTCGAAGCGACAAATTTTCCTGCAAACACAAAACTAACAGTTATGTAACAACTGTGTAACATTTATGTAACAATGCAACCATTACGTAAATATTACATAACTGTTACTTTCCGCGTTTGCAGGGTTCGCACTCATCGGAGATTGACAACTGCGCCCTTGTTACGTAATATATATTATTTACATTGATCTGGACTTGAGCATATTTTTAGTTTCGGTTTAATTTAATTATTTTCAGTTCGGATGTGACGTTATCGACTGATCAACTGTTTAGCAACCTCTTAAGGGTATTATAAAGTGGTCCACCGGTAAAGTAGGAATTTTCACTAAAAATCGTAAATAAAAAATGACTTAAAGTAAGTGCAATTCTCGTTAGTATAGACGGTTTCCTACAAAATAACAAAGACATCATTTGAGAACTGACCGAGAAGTTTCGGAAATAAATAAAAATCATCTAATTACTCATCAATCTTATTAGAACTGATCTTACAGAGCCCCCTCCCTCAATTTTTCAAAATTCGGGCTCTGTAAAGATACTTCTAATTACTATATATATACACGGTCTTCTAAAATATATAATAATTATTACATTATCCTTCTTAACAGCTGTTTATTAATATTTTCTTTGTTTCTAATAATGAATCTCATTTCCAATTTCCGAAATTTAAAATGGTGGATTTTTTTGAACGGATATTTTCAAGATATTTTAATTTCTATAAACATTTACATATAGGATATAAATGCGGATTGCATACCAACCATCAAATTTACATTTGAAATGGCGGATCCAACATGGACGATGAATATTTGTTATATCTTTCTAATATAAGTTCAATTTTTTTACAAATTTGTATTTCGAGCTTTTTAGAGTTATCGATGATTTTCAAGAAATGTTAAATACTGACAGCTAAAAATAAAAAATAATTGCATATAAACATTAAATTTTAATATTAACGAACGATATTTTTGAATTTTCTAATACTCATACATAATCCACATTATTTTACTCATTTTGATGATGGCTCCGATTCTGAATCTAAAGATATTTAAAATAATTTGGACGATATTTCATATCTTCAACAAATCTAAACACAGGCACGGAAATTTTCAAAATAAATTTGCCTGACAAATTGCCATTAAAGTATTGCAATTTTCTTTTCATGATAGCTGACTCCGAAAATCTCTAAATCAAAAACACCAATTTATGTAACGTTTTACAAATTTCGACACTTAATGTATATAAATGGCGAATTCAGGAAGTCAGTTATTAAAAAATGTATTCATAATACGTATTCGTTTTTGGCTGGTCTGTCAAAGAATTTAAAGCTGTATTGTTCGCCATGTTATCATTAACATTAGACTAAAAATTCTAATTAAGAAATAAATTATGAAAATTTACGTCTAAAAATGTAAAATATAATTTCTTAATTTAAATATATGTATATTATCAGAAATAGGTACATTTGGCAAAAATAACCATTCTGAAGGCTTCAAATTATAAGTTGTTTGTCTATTCTCCCTGTTCTTTGAGTGTAGATGTGTTTTTTCCAAGACTAGAATCGATTGAGTATATGCAATATGAAGTGCTTGTCCACAACATGGCTCGGAGCTCGCAATCAGTTGCCGATTTTTTCTTACTTGAACAGGTTTCATTCTTTTACAAAACTCTGTCCAATTTTTTATATTACACCATACTGAAGATAATAACTACGCGTAGTTGATAACGAAATTATTAACCTTTTACATAAATAATTTAGAGGGAGTTTCTAGTTCACACATTAGAGTTTAAAAACACCATTAAATAAAAAATTATTATATTTTACTTGGTTGAAAGTTAACATACAAATTGGCCTTTCTTTGGCTTTCAAGATGGTTATACCTAATAACAAACAATCAGGTTGGCGTTTTAAATTATTCATAAAACAGGACTCATTTTGATGATTATTGACTCAATTAATGATGCAATTTATCATATCTGTCACTGTAGTTTATATGATATGATATAAATAATTCCAAAGTAATGACGAGAATAAATAAAATATGAAACATATGTCATCTAACTTTTACCCGTTTATAAACGAAAAACGAAAAAGAAATGTATTGAATATAATTCAACCTTTTTTCATAGTACATATTATGCTATTATTTAGTAGATAAATGAATTTCTCGAAAGGCCGAAAGCATTCAAAAATCCATTTGGTAGATAATTTCAAGAACTACAAGTTTTTTTTTTAATAGTTTTTCCGTAGATCACCAAGTTTTATAGCTACAATAAAAAACCTAAATAAAAAGGTTTCAAAGGTTTCTGTTTATGGCATATTGGAAACCAAATAAAATTTTGTAAACCTATTTTTTTACACACAAAAATACATATTTTAGCGAAAACATCGCCCCGTAGAAATCGTGGAGTTTTGCCACCCCCCACCCTCCCATACTGTCCACGTAGTTTATGGACAGCCCCATATCCTTTTTTATGTAACACAGTTTTTGTAATACGTAAATAAATTTGAAAAACTACATGTAATCATGCATTTAGAGTATTTATTTAAGTTGGTGACCAAAATATATATTTTTTTATTCGTTTTCATCGACTCTGAATACATAATCAATCTTATTAACTATTCTATTAAAACGCTTTTCTCTCGTCCATGGGTGCTTGCTGAAAAGATTAGAAGTTTTCTTTCGTTACTAGAAAAAATAGTTACCTTAACCGCAAAAAAGAAGAAAGTTTTACAAATTTCGATAGTTAGTGTAACTGTTAGAAATTATTAGCAGAAACAAACATTGGTTCGCTGGATTTGCGAATTTGTTTGCTGCATTCACTTCTTTTACGTAATTAACCATTTTTTTCGTGCGCCAAACACTTCGCTCGTAGTCTTCCATTTTTATAGTTTAGAAAGGAATGTATGCAATCTCATTACCTTCTAAAGGGACGTTTTTGTTTAGCGTAATTTTAATCAAGTACACTGAGAGAAATTATTGACTAATAGTTAATGTAAGCTAATTTCAAGGCTCTTACATTAACTGTAAAGTTATATAAGTACCTGTAAAGTTAAAAACGACAGGAAACTTTGAAATGAAAATACCAGCATTTGTTTGTACTGTTATTGTATATTAACTCATATATCTTAACATTCAATGAGCGTTCGTTAATAAATCTTATATTAAATTCTGTCGTTTGAACTGCGCATGTTAATAATGCGTCGAAAAATTCTGTATTGGCGAAACTGTAAGCTAAGTAATGGGTTGCCGCTTAGTAACTAAATATTTAGTCATTTCTGTTACATGTTAGTTCTAGTTAATATAATTTTATTATTATAATACAAAAGAATATTTCTTTTGATTCAGTACTGAAACATTTTACGTAATGATAAATTAACATATGAGAAAGATCGTCGTATAAATCAAAATCATCATAGTAAGGTTCGTAAATTGTGAGTTTCATATTCGGGAAGAAAAATGCTTGCTTGGAATAAGACCAAATGGACCGTGCTCTGCTGAAAATGATCATCTGTTTTTTGTTAGGAAACAATTGGCACACCACAACCGATCGATGGACATCATACATTGGCGCGCAACAGAGAAAACTGGCTGTTTCATTAATTTCGCAGCATCTCCTACTTCAGAATACAAAAATCTCATTAATATTTTGGCGATGAGAAAATAATTCCTTGTGTAGAATGCAGTTAGTTCATCCATGGAATTATAAACCAATATGTCTTATTTGTCAGGATTATATTGAAAGTACTACAAATAGTTAATTTGACTACTATTTAACTGCTGTGTCCGAAACAGCATTTAAATAGTTGCAATGCTAAGAACTATCCTAAAGCAGTTTGTGACTCTGCCATCACCTTGTAACTTTAAACGCTTTTTCTTCAAACCGCCATTTTAGTTGCTTCCCAACACGCTTAAAAAACTATTCAATGAATGGATTCCAAATTTATATCGCTTATTAAAAACACCCATAGTTATGGCCGGTACTTTGGTAAAGCAAAAATATTGAAATTAACATATTGTAAAAGCCGGAAGAGTCGCAAAAAAAACTGGCAAAAAACGGTTTTTTAGTTTAAATATGCACAAGTTCGTTATCTTTTAATACAAATAATTGATTAAAGGGGGTAGGTCCCGAAAAAATTTTTTTTTCAATGTTTTGAACATTTTTGTACTTGTTCTAGAATATCTCGGGGATGTTTCCTTAAAATTTTAAAACAAAATCTTTATTAGTTTTGAAATGTCTGCATATTTTCGACAGCAAGTACACGGAGAAAAATTTCCATTAAAATTTGTACGGAAATCTCCTGAAAAATTACCATGCTGTTCGACAAATGAAGTGCATAATGTTGGCAAAGTAAAGTTTGCATTGTCATATTGAATTTTTCTGAAGTGAGATGTAAAATTAGTGGTAGTAGCACCAGGAAATTCCTTCTCCAGAGCACAGTAAAATTTTCGGCAATAGCACCAGAAAATTCAGGTTTTTTTCGAAACACCATTTTTGCATGCTGCTTGCACGATAACTCAAAAAATAATTATTCGATTGCTTTGAAATTTTGGTGGAGGACTTCTTCAAACATCTGGCTATGCTCCAAACCTATGGTTGGGATTTTTTAATGCAAATTACGGAATTTTTTCAAACAAATTAATTAACAAAAAACGTTCAATTTTTAAAAATCTCTCTCATTTTTGTAGAATATACTTTTTTTGGTTTTATAGGTTTGGAGTATTAAAAATAATGTTACTAACAAAACCGCTTTTGATTTTTTGTTACAGATAAAAAGTAAAGCAGCCATCCTGCAAGCAAATTTCAAAAACACTCGATTTTGACACAGTACAGAGCCGCCATTTTGAGAGTTAAAAAAAAACAAAAAATCATATCGTATACTAAGGATGTATCTAACTCACAATAAAAGATTTTAAACAAAAAAACAACATTTATTCACCTTAAACAAAATTCTTGAAAATCTACCTCGTTTCGGGACCTTTCCTCGTTAAGGAATACTATCCATAACAAAACTGATTTTTTTGTTCCACATGATTCTAAGAAAGTTATTATATTATTACAGTTTCTCTTAATTGTATGTACTGTAAAAAACCGTTATAAAAAATCATTTTTGTAGTTCAAAACATGCGGATAACAGCAATTCAATTATTTGCATTTGTATTATACAAAAAAATTATAAAGATAGTGATGCACTACAATGATTTTTACTTTATTACAAAGGAGGATGCCCATGAACGTAGATGTTTTCCGCCCTAGAGATCGAACCTATAGGAATAAGAGTTAACAAATTTGAGTGTATTGTCAGGCAAGAAAGTTTAAAAAATCGTTATTAAATTCGCGGATAATATTTAGAAAATGGAAGTAATCTAAGTAGTAACAGTCTGTTTATACTGCCAACAAGAGACTGCGGACTATTACTACTTTTTTCTATGTGAAATTGGCGACGTCAATGACGATTTTTTAAACTTTCCCATGGGATAAAATGCTCGAATTTGGTATTGGATGTCTCATTATACTCTAACCGAATTTATCAATTCCGAAGGTTCCATCTCTGGGGGCTGAAATCACGTATGCTCGTGGGCATCCTCATTTGTTATTTGTTGGTACAATGCTAGGTTTAAAGGGTGTAAATTCACCTATTTTTCAATAAATGGTAAATCTTCGGAAAGACTGCTTCACCTGGAAAAAATATTTCTTATATGGTTTCCGACGTATTTTGGGTCGCTGATCACGAATCTGACAATAAAAATTGGCGGTCGGCAATATTTTTGGCTAAAATCTTGAAAAAACATCAAAAAAACTTCATTTTTTTCAGTTTCTTGCATTTATTTCGAAAAATTGAACTCGTACGAAAAAAAGTTTCAAACAAAAGTTGTAGAGCACAAAATTCTCTACAAAAAAGGTTGTATAAATTTTTTTCATAAATTGCAAAGAAACCCCTTAAATAAAGCCCTAAATATGAGAAAAATGATAAAAGCGGGATTTCTGACCTAGAAATGGCCAAACTCGCATATGTGTCTAAACATCCAATTTATGCTAACCCAACGTAACTACTGCCGAACCTACGTAGAACTAAAGTATACCTAAGGCCATTAGTGTGCTTGGGCTTCGCCCCCCAAGACCACCCCCTCCTCATTTATACTATCTTTCGGTCTACACATTGTTATTCAGAGCGACACATACTACATGTAGGTTCGATTATCACTAAAATCTGTTGGTTGGAGGTTAGGCTAGTATAAAAAGGGGGGTCTGGGGGGCGGAGCCCCCCAGCACGCACACACTACTTAGGTCTACGTCCTGGATGCCCTTGCGTGACCTAAGTGGTGCTTGCGTGCTGGGGGGCGGAGCCCCCCAGACCCCCCTTTTTATACTAACCTAACCTCTAACCACACAGTTATGAGTGATATAATCGAACCCATATGACATGTGGCTAGATTGTCAGCCATACCATCTCAGGTTTATTTCGCGTTTTTTATAGAAAATACGACAAAAATGCATATAACCTTTTTTATAGGGAATTTCCCGCTCTACAACTTTTGTTGGAAACTTTTTTTCGTGCGAGTTCAATTTTCGAAAGAAATGCAAAAAAAAATGAAAAAAATGACATTTTTTTGGTATTTTTTCGAGATAGCGGCCAAGATACGTTCGACCGCCAATTTTTATCATCAGATTCGCGATCAGCGACCCAAAATACGTCGGAAACCATATAAAAAATATTTTTTCCAGGTGAAGCAGTCTTTCCGAAGATTTACCCAATAAATAAAGCCACTTTTAAATCATGTAACGCACGTGTTCAGAAATGGTTAAAATAAACCATATAGATTTTTTTTAATTTACTATTTCAGACTTATCGATACTGATAATGTAAATGAGGTGATTCTAATATTGGATATGATGGGAATAACGTAATTGCTAAGTAAATTGCTCAGGAGGATTCATAAAATATTTAAGCGTATCGTAGTCTAGTTCATAGACTTAAATACTATGAACTGGGCATTTTATATGGTAATAGACGTAGAAAGGTGTCCCCTTATTGTTGGTTTAGTAGGTGGGAGTACTCTTGGTAATTGTAAATGTGCTTTGACGTATAAAAAAAATGATAAAATAAAATTAAATTAAAATTATTGGTAAATGAGAAACATATTTTCCGTTACATAATTATTTTTAATTATTTCGCTACAGAATCTTTACAAAACAGTAAATTAATATAATAAAATGAGGGCCTTATATATAATAAACATTTTAACGTAATAACGACAACAGGACTTTTCTGTAAATTTCTAAATAAGTAATAAACACACCCAATTTCAGTAAATTCAATTTCATTTACTCCATATATTACGAAGAAAACTTTCAAAAAAATAATACATAAATTTTGAATGTTTTTTATGAATATGCATGTAATAAACCGTATGCATATGATAATAATATACACTTTGCGAAAATATATTGTGTTCTACGTTAACTGCATCTAACTGCATCTAACATTTTATGATATTTTAAAAACATAATAACAATTATTAAACAGAAACATTTTTTATGGAAGCAACTTAAATTTTTGCCAGTGCCACCCATGACCTTGCGACGCCTTATTTTACTTATTTTAGCCTATTCAATAATTTTCCACTGCACTCTTACCATTCGCGTGTCAGTGACTCATGTTCTTTTTTTTCCAATTATGTTCATAATTACAAATTGCAACCGAGAAAAGGAACTCGATATAATTTAAATATATTTTACACACATTACAGGATATATTTATGTATATATTTACCACCTTTTAAATGTATAATAATTACGTGAATCCTACACCGAAAAAAGTTAAGTCTCTGTAAATAGTATTAAGCAGAGGGCGTAAAAGGGAACATTGTAGGGTAGTTCGAGAATTGCACTTCGAATTTGAGGCATACATCGTCGACATTTTATCGTATAGTATACGAAATATAAACAAGGTTTAAAAATTTAAATTCCCAAAAATCTAAAAAACTGTAAGAGATATACAAAAAGTATTAATATTCTTCAAAGTTGTCGAAGAGAGACTGAATTGAAATCAGACATGAAATAGAGCGCTAGTCATATTTAAGCAACTTATGTCTACAATAACTTATTTCAGATAGAGGGCTACGTTTTAATGTTACCAACCCTACCATTTCGTGTATGCTCTTCTTTTTGAATTAAAAATGAACTTGGTGTGTTTCGTTTTTTGCGATTCTTTTTTCACACAAAGTTGAGGGGTCGATGCCTATTCGCAACCAAAAGTATAGAAAATCTATGCACTTCAACTATTGATGAAATTCGTATATGTAGTCGTATAATTGTTCCTATAGAATGTAGGTACATGGGTTTTCGGCATCGCTGATCAGGAATATGAGATTAGAATATTATTCCAGATGGCTGATGCATTATCGTATACTGAAATTCAATTCAATACTCCAAAATCATGAGAAAATGTGTATACGGTTTTTTGGGCCATTCATCACGAATTTGAGACTAGATTTCATTAATTCAAGATGGCGGATCCAATGTGACCGACAAAATTTCATGAATAAACTCAAAATCATGTTAGAGATACGAATTTTATCAATAATGTTCATAATTGATCAAATAAGGTTTATTTTTTCGACATATTGGCGTTTTGAAGGTTTATTCTTGGCCAAAAAAAAAATAGATTTCGTGAACTTTTGGTTGCGAATCAATACCGAATATTTATAAATGTGAAAACAAAAGCACAAAAAATGAAATGCACGAAATTGCACCTTTAAGCACCTTTTTTATATGCTTCATATAATAAATTTAGAAACGTTCGTTGTAAAACAGAAATGAAAAAAATTTCCTTCATATTGAAAAAAAGAAACTGTTTAAACTGTTACGTTTTGTATTCGTATTATTTTATAATTAAACTTATCTTGTATCTGTAGGAAAGGGCATGCGGCACATGCCGCACGCAAAACCAGAATTAGAATGTAAATATAAACATCAGAAACGCGACTTTGTTTCACTGGAACTGAAACGACAAAATATCTAAAATGCTAATTTAATTGTAAAGAATTAATGTATATTGTAACTTATCGATCACTATGCGATGTTAGAGGATTACTGTAATTGAAAAACCTGAAGACAGAAGAGTTTTTCGTATTTAGACAACATCAGTTTCATATAAAAATACAAAATATCGGCCTTGTAGCATTTATCTGAAGACGATAAATGAAGAATGTTTTCAAGACGTCCAGAGCAGCCCATTTGTTTTTTAAGTTTGGGTCAAAATTCCAACTTTTCGGTTCTTTGAACTAATTGTAAAATAAATTTTATAGATTAAACAAGTAATGTAAAAATTGTTATTTTATGGAGTCAACTAAACTGCACAATATATTTATTTATATTAAAAATCCAATATAAAAATAAATCCTACGTACGACATTGAAATAATTTCCTCTGAATAAGTCCTACAAAACTTTCGGAATATCAGGGAAGATTTTTCGTGGTTTTGGACTTAAATCTGGCTTCAATAAAATTGTTTTTAAGAATTAACACATACACGCGCCAGAGTCTCGGGTACATGTCAAAAACCCGAATTTAAAAAATCCGAAATATTGAAAAATCGATATTTAAAGAGCTGACATTGTTGTTATCATGAATATTACAGATTGACTCGATGGATTTTTGAGAGTTATCGTTTTTTGAGTGTCGGCTTTTTAAATGTCGATTTTTCAATGTTTCGGATTTGAACTTCATTTTTTTGACATGTGCGCATTTTTTTTTGTTTAAAGGCATTATTTCCGCTACATTATATACGCTGATTTTACACAAGGGTTTTACATTATTACATTTAGATTGCATTCATTGAAAAATGTGGATATTTGACGACATGCTGCTATGTTGGGTTGTCAAATGAACATTTCGATAATCAGTGGTAACTGGTACTTCATTTTGGACAGGGATTTGAGCAATTTTTTCCTTTGCTCGTTGTATTAGCGCATTTAATCTTTTCATAGGACACATTATGTCATCCCTGTCTCTTGTGCCAAAAATATTTTTAAATATTTTGAATGGACATAAGTAATGCCACAGAGAACAACACATATAGGATGACATTATACGCATTTATAATTTGATTTCATCGTAGTACATACTGTGAATATTATGGTGACTAATAACTACTTTTTTATGCTATTTTTTAGAATTTAGTTTCATTTATGTCTTCGCATTTTTCTTTCGACTAAAGGTATTTTCAAATTCACCCCCTCCTAGTGTGAGGAAAGGTCGTATTGTTAATTGAATTGTGGTTAGTTTATGATGCCAAAAGTTTAATGCCTGACCTGTGCCTTTTCATTTCTGATCCAATAAAATCAGATATAAAACATTTGATATGTTATCATTTTTAAGATCCTACATCAGCATTCACTACAATTTTTTTATCAATTCTATCCTGGGAATGAAATGCATTTAAGAAGGCAAGAATTGAGAATTTGAAAATGAAAATGCAATAACGACCTTCGTTAAATTTCAATTCTAAAATAAAAGGCCAATGGATTTTCATTTGCAGCCAGTTGTACTAAATCGATACGCACACGCACATGCATAGAACGAAATTATGTATGTACATATGTATATATCGTAAACGCTATAACCCTTCGATTTTTACCATTGAGACTACAATGTATGCCGTAGAAGCATTATCCAGTGTTCGTTTCAAAGTTTCTAAAGTACAATTTCGTTCGCGTTTAAGCCCGAAACGTAATTACTTTCAGTCCGCCACCATTATTCGACCCCTTTCTAATCGCCAATTTTTAAAGGCCATTTTTCTTTATCTTGCAAGGCCTTCAGTCCTGAATACCACGTTCGTGCATGAATTTTCCTTTATGTTTTGCTTCACTTAACCTAAAAGTAAATATACGCATTCATTCTTGGAATTTGCTTTCACTAAAGTTTACCATGGTTCTGGTCGTTAGTATTGTAATTTGATTTAAAACTCCTCGTTTGCGCGTGTATTGATTTTTAATAAATGTTCAACTTTATACTAAATCGATAATGGCTTTTATGACGTGAAAATAAAACTTATATGATGTATACGTATTACATTATATGCTTTCAACTTTTACAATATCTATTCCTAGCCTAACAAGACTTTTATTTTAAAAAAATGTAACAGGTTTAAATATTGGCTATTTCTTCATTAAATTTTTAAGCATTCTTAGTCAGTTGACTTCTTTGATTATATTTTTAATTAAAACTACATTGTTATTAAAATGTACGATAACACTTGCAAATGTTAGTAGATTCGATTACTTGTTAACTACTTTTGCAGTTTAGTAGTCCTTCAAACACATTTCAGTAATTGGAACGACTAACTAAGTAAAATAATTTAACGTAATCAGTGTTACACTTGAAGTTAAATTAAATATTTACGAGGTTATTAACTTATAGTAATGAGTTTCAGGGAAATGAATCAATTTTTCAAAAAGTGGTTCGCCTAATACTGTCCGCTATCCGGATTTTTGAAAAACTGGTATCAAAGCAGTTACTTTACAATGGTTACAAAAATTAATTTAATTTGAAAAAACTTAAATTGCAACCAAATTTACTCTTTTACAAGAATTAGATTTCAGTTATATCAATTAAAAATCCTGATGGGACAAATATAGGGTCGCTATGCATTTATACACAGACTAATACCACGAAAATCTATTACTAATTTGCGTATTACACTTAGATTTATATTATATTTTGAAAACAATTTTTATAACGCTATATTCATTTAGTTTGAGTTCTAATTCTTGATTTTATTATTCTTTAGAAATTGGAAAGCTTTTAAAACATGAAATCTGCTGCAAATATATATTATATATTCTACCGGTGTTGAGTGAGAATATCACTTCTACGCAGTGTAACTAAATGTTTACGTGTACTTAACTATCTTGTTAACAGCATAATAGTATTAAATGTAGTTAAGTTCTAAACCTTCGATTTCCAATTTAACTGACAAAGTATACGAAGGTCAATTTTACACACGGTTTCACATCGTGAATGTAGTAATTAGTGAAATTAATTACATAAAAATTGATTAGACTAATTAAGAAAGTTGTTTCTCTTACTATGTCTCGAGAATTATTTGTGCAAGGAATTTATTTTACCTGCGGGTATTTACTTATTAAATTACTAAATTTACCACTCTTAAATGGAAAAGCTCTATTATAAAAGCAAAATTATCTAATAAGATACTAATTTTATTTAACAACTTCTATAAAGACATACATCATAAAAGCCTCTCTAACAACACTGAAAAATATTTAAATATTTATATCATTCTAGATGCTCCTCGGAAAGATCTCTATAAGTCATCTTTAATTATGCATAGCTGTTAAGATGTCGTAAAACGTTTTTAGTTAAACATGATTTTATTAAACAGCTTTCACTTTTTTTTTATTAGATTTATTAAATCTTACAGGTTTATTAAGCTTACAAAGTAGTAGATACAATATATTCTTGTTAACAAAATGACAGTATGTTCAATTTCTAATTACAAATTAGTTCACACATGAAGGTTGTTGGCTATTAAAAATTTATAAATTATTTTTAACACTGCAAGATTTGGCCGTTGAAGGTACTCACTAAATTTCTGCCGGAGGGTTACATTTTAATAAACAAAGAGAGTTAATCATTTTGGTCCTTTTGTGGATAGCCGCAACTACATTTGGGATCAGAAATGATATTGACCTTCGAGAGGGATGCTGCAAGTAACGAATTCGAGAGGTAGGCACTTTTTATGAAACCAAGGAAGCTTTTTATCCGTATAATAAATGTCAAAATATTCTTTACCCTTTCCATGCAGCAGCAATTTTAAGTTTTTTACACGTACATTTCCAAGCTTTTTTTTTAATGTTGAAAAAATCAGTATAGCGAATTTTAATTGCATTATAAGCAATGTCATTTGTAGCTTTCTTATTGGCTAACCTGTCAATCGTATCATTGAATTCTATATCTATATGAGATGGAATCCAGTAAAGAAGTATTTTACAATTTCCGTTTTCGTTAATTGTAATGCAATACATTTTTTCCCCTTATACTTAGACGATGAACATTTGTAGTTGTATTGTTTTCGGCGTGTTTCAGTGCTTCTACTTCACTTAATGAATCGGTAAAAATGTATACATCTTTATTTAGCTGATATTGAGCTAAATCCAGGGCTGCGCTAATTGCAATGCACTCTTTCATATAGATAGAAGCATTCTCATTTACACTAATTTTTTTTTTTATATTTTTAAGCTCCGGGCAAATATAGGCTGAACCAACTGAAGTTGCTTGTTTCATTTGACTCCCATCTGTATAAATGGTTATACGGTTATCTGGAAGCTGACTCAGGAATTCTAGAAATGCTGAATTTGGAGAAGGATGAACTTTAAGAGAATTTCCCAGATTTGTGTAGCATTGACAAGATATTATCGTAGATAAGTAGCTGTTAGAATATACAATGAAATTGTCCTGAATCACAACGAGATTTAATTCGTTTTTTAATCCTAATTAATTGATTGATTAGTTAATAAAGACTTCGTTTGGATATTCGTAGTATCTCTAATTATTTTATTTGTTGTTCAAATTATTCAAAATATGTATGAAATAAATATGGATTGTAGAAGGGCACATATCAAATGCAGCGAACCGTTTACAATCCTTCGCGTATGTTGTTTACGTTTCAAGGTATTATTCTTTTCATTGTCCGCTGTTCTTGTACCTTGCTATTAATTAGAAAACAATAATCAGTATCTCGCGAATATCGTTACAAAAATTTGTGTTTTCTAAACGTCTTATTTGCAGACTTTAGAAACTTCAAAAATGTCTTTTCAGAACAAACGTCGTAATATATGTGTCTTCATTGTAAAGTGTCTCAAAATTTGATTTTATAATCTGAGACATATAATGAAGACCTAAAAGTATCTTCGTTTAAGTCGATTTAGTTAATTTAAGACATTTATGTGTTGAGACATTTGCAAATCGAAGACACATTGCCGATTCGAGTATCTTCGTAAATATTCGGCAACTGGCCGACTCGAAGCCATAGACTTAGAAGTCTACGCTCGAAGCAATGTCTCCATAAAAGCTTCATAACCTATTCTGTGGATTCCAACGGTTCATTATTGTGTTCGTAAATCCAATATGGATGAAAAAATGATGTCCTGTTGCATAAGTGAAAAATGCAAAAAAATCAAATTAAAAGGGAAAGAACACACATCACATAAATATCAAAAACTTTTAGGCTATGTATCAACTATCGAGCAGTACATTTAGATTGCTATTGAAAACACTTCCAGCTTCCAGCGTCTCAAAAGAAGTCATTAGCGTCTTTCTATAAGACACCCAAAAACGTCTTAAAAGTGAGGACGAAAGTGTCTCAAAATAAGACACTCGTTTTTGCAGTGATTCGCCTGCTATGGATGGCCCGTCTGCATTGTTTAAGTTTGGTAATAACTGTTAGGATATATATAATAAAAATATGTATACAAATATTTTTTCTAAATGTTGTATTATATGTGCATTAAAACTAGACAAAAATTCATGCGAAAAATGAACCTAATAAATTTTCTTCTAGATTGGATTTTTTATAATTTTATTAATTAAAAAACTTGGTATTCGATTGCGTAGAGTGAATTAAGCTGAAATTGAAAATCTAGCTAAAATCAGAAAATGCTTTTTACCAATGTAACTAGCGCATGTGCGCATTTAGCCGCATACATTAACTATATAAACATTGTGCAGAATGTTTCAATCCTTATAAAAGCGCTTAAAAGAACAATAGCCCTAAAATGCATAAATAATAGATAGAAAATGTATTAAAAGTATACCGAAAATGGATAAAACATGCTATCTAGGTTATCATCAAAAAACCTATGCAGATAGTAGCAAAATTTTGGCCCAAAACCTGGAAAAAAACTGATGAGTTTATGTGTTTTAAATATTCAGAATAATACCCAGAAACTGGACAGATACTGCACAAGATTTATGTACTAAGCTATCCAAAAAATAGCCATAAAATAGTTACATATCCAATAGGTAATTGGTCAAGTTTATTGTCCACAAACTGTCAAGTACGCAAGTTTATTAGCCAAAAACTGGCTAGAATGTAGACGTAATTTCTACCAGGGATTCAGAAATGAATAGAAATGATTTCATTAAAAAATGGCAAAAACATTAATATTGTTAGTCTTATGTTACAAAAAATTTAATTTATAAGTAAAGACATTGCTTACTTTTTTGCCCTCCAGATACAATGATTGATTTAGCTTTAATTACACTACTAGAGAGTTTTTGAGTTCGCTGATTATGAAAACGGTATCGGTTTTTAAAAATTTTAAATGGAGGTTCTAAAATAGCGGACGATTTATTAAAAAAAGGACTCCATTCTTTTGAAACCTTTTAATTGGACGTTTTCGGTTGATTAGTGATTAGTAAATGTGTAACTGTATGAAAATAATTAGGCCATCCTTCTTGCTGAGAATTGTTCCATCATGTCAAGATTTTGAGATATCCTAACATAAAAATGTTACCCAATTTTAATAAGTTTTTGTGGCGGAGTAAAGCTTTTATTCGCATTATCGCAAAAATCTGATTAAAGTGCATTCATCAGAAACCTGAATATACTTTTTTGAAGGTTTTCAATGTGCTGAATCTAAGTCTCGTCGCAGATTTGTTCTATCATGTCAAGATTTTCAGATATCGTAACCCAAAAACACAAAATGTAAAATACAAAAATCATAATCGTGCATTAACAGAGACTTCGATAGCTATTGAAAAAAATCGAATGGGAATGAAAGAGCATTAGAAAATTGCGCAGAAACATTTGGTGAAAACCTTACTGAAAACGGACAAAAAAGGTGTTCTTTTGCAATTTTGGGTTATAATATCTCAAAATCTAGACATGATAGATATTGTTTCTTGGTATGGAGATCATCCTCATTTTATTGGCATGTGTTATTCTTACAATACGGATTAAATCCGTACACCTGCTACTTGGAATAGTATACCGATAAGTCAAAATTATATTCTGAAAGTATATGTATTCATAACAGACGAGTGGAATGTTTAAGAAATCATAATATCTAAGAAATTTTGATTTACATGCTCCGTATAAAAGGATTCTCCATTGAACTCCTCGTAATTGTAAAATATGTGAGCGTGTATCAAGATTCTAGTAGCTCGTATGTAAATTGTTGTAGAACTTATGCGTACGAGATACTCTAGACACAGGATCTTTGAAGTCATAGTAGTTGTTTAGGTATATCGAAGCTTCTAAGAGGCTGTATTTCATGCATGCAGCAAATTGCAACAGAGCTTATCGCATATAACGGCCTCAATTTATAAGGAACATGGCTTCAAATCATTATTTTGTATATAATGATGTTTAAGCAAACTTCAATCAAGCCTTCAAATATCCAGGATAAAATCCTGTTTTAACATTTTAAAGTGTCAGAAAAATATAGGGTTTATTTTTTTATAACAATATAAAGGTTTGAACATTTGTTTTTAAATTGTACATGCAAAGGTATAGCAATTGATAAAGGCATATTAAGAAAAGAATCAATATTTCACGTAACTGGGCAATGCAAATTCCTGTATTTATTAAAATCAAGGGATATTTCGCGTACTTAAACTTTTCATATTTTAGTTATAACGCGTTGAATTTGATACATTTTATTACAAAAAATACAATTGTAATAATGTTATTCTGTATTTATAAAAAAATCAGTGTCGGACAGGTGTAATCAATGCAAGCGCAGATGTGCGTTTGCAAATTTGAATTTGGCATGCTAATCACAAATAACAAAGATGAGAGTACATAAAACGAGAGCCGAAGCATAATAACTATTAATATGATCAAGTAAGTTGCAATAAGAATATTAATCATTACGCATATTTACTGTGACGAAATGAAAGCGTAAACTCCAGGTACCTCACTCCACAAATAAGGAAATAAGTCTTTGTGGTCAAAGTGAAATGGTTTAATTATATAGTTATTTTTCTGAGACGTTATGAATACTGTATGGTATGTAAGTTGATGAACAGTGTGGTAGAAGTAATAATCGTTTATGATATAGAAAATATAGTCGTGAAATATTTAAATGCCTTTTGAACAAATCCTATAGTTCTTTAATATTTACGCAGAAACAGAGCTAAATGACCTCAATTATTCGTAATAGTTCCCCTTGTGATAGTAAGTTTAAAGGATTCAAAATGTAATGATGATCAGATAAGGTCCAGAATTTAGTGGCATCGAGTTAGTATATTATTAACAGATTTAGAGTGGATATCAAGTTATAACGAACTATACACTTCATTTCTCTATGTATCTTGACAAAGGCTCCGGAGTATTCCCATTCAGATGTTTACCAAATCAAATCTGTCAAAGTTAATCATTTCTTAACATGTCCAAATATATGTCTACAAGCAGTATGATATTAACAATCAATAAGCATATTGCTTGAGAGATTATGTCATATCTCTTTTACATGAACTACCTATAGTCTGATAGTATTCATCTGATTATGAAGCGAAATCAGCTCAACACGGCTATAATGTTTCTATAGATTTACATTTTGATGATAGTCCATTATTGTCCCACATATTATATTTTCATGTTTCTGATATTTTATAACATCTATTGAATTCCTAAGGCTTCACTGATGAATATGTTTTTACAGTTTTTAATGATCATAATAAGCCCTTCATGATTCAGTTTGCAATTATTTGTTTGAAATTTTCGTTTACTTGAATGTATTCTTTATCGTCCATATATACTTTCGTAAATTTACCTATGACTAAACAAACTTTAGTTTAAATTTTCATCAACCATTAGCAAGCCTTGAAGACACACTGAGTGCAAAATAGAATCTCATATATTCTTTCCTCCAATATTGTTTACCAGATTAAAAGTGCAGTGGAGTTCACATTTTTTGAAAAGGAACATACGCGCTTTGCCAATTTTCTACTTAGTTAGGTGAACTGTGGCACTAAATAATTTAATAATGATTACGTCTCCCTGGCGCTTTCTCAATAGAGATATAGTATAAAGACACGATGGTTATATTTTCTGCTAATTTTATAATGTCATCAAAGGTGTAAATATACTCTTGAAGACTGAAAATTTCATAATCCTTTAACACATGTCGGGAATTTTCATAACATACTTAGCTTATCTGTGGAATAAGGTTTGTTCGTCGTACCAACAGATTATTTCCTTAATAGGGCAAAAGTAAATTATTATAACCGAATGGCATTATGAAATATAATCTTCTTTTCAGGCTACTGTCATATCAGATCTTATACATTTCTCCGAATATAGTCGTAATTGTTCGAATATTACAAAATATGATCAATTACGAACATAACATGAACAGATATTAACATTGACCAACGAAGAGGTTACCTTCATCAAAATTCTGCATTCTGAACCTTTGTCGAAAACTATAGAGCTTGGTTGTAATCACCTCAACTAACTGGTTTATTATCATGGCTGCATGAGTTTGGTTAGAAAATAGTGTGTTCCTGCTCGGGTTTATTGGTTTTGTGTTCGTTCAAATATATGTAACCAATATACACTGGGTTATCATTAAGCGAACCGAACAGTCCGGTTATCGGAATCCCATTGCTTTTATCTCATAACGAAACACGTTCGGTACGCGTCAGGAACCGAACCGATTTGGTTCTCATAATAATTGTTGAAATCTCTATTCAACTATATTAGTATGGTACTAATATGAAATGTATTTCTTTCCGTACGAACCAATGTGGTCAAACCTGGTTTGGCTTCTTCGAATATCTTAGTCCAATTGGTGCTTGTACTTTGCAAGTGTTTCGATGACGTTTCAATATTGACAATAATCTTATCTCATCTGTACTTTTACTGATCTTTAATAACTAAACTGCTTAGTTCTAAAAGCAAGAATTATAGATATAGCAATATTTTTTTAGTGCGGTCATAAAATAAAATTGGAAGCATACATATCATATATGACTTTTCAACAAACAATAGCACTCTTCACATTACAACTTGTCTCTCTTTTAATGAGACCTTTGTTTTATTTGATGAAAAATAATAAAATATATAAATCTATGATTACATATTTGTTTATGATCTTCAAAAAAAGCGTATACCAAATAAATAACCACAAATGAAGCTCACGTGAAGCCAAATTTATTCTTGTCGTACAGACCGTCGTGTAGTCCCATTGTCACATTTTTATGAACACGTGACATAGCTAGATTTACGAAAATAGCAAGCAGAAACTCCCTGTACCGTATATACCCTAGAGGAAATCGAGTGAAGTAAATGTTCATCTCTTTTTGATTCTCTCGCTATTTTACATTCGAGGCGTAATTCACGGCCTTGGGAATGATGCGCAAATATCTATCCAATTAGCTTTTACAAAGATATGTATTTAATTAGCATTCGTTAACCGTCACAATATAAGAATACTGATTAGTTAGATTGAAACGAAGTTGTATACATTAACTTGATTATACCAAAAACGAGATTCATAAACGAATAATATCCAAGGGGATTCATTACTGTTTCATCCAGACATTCAAATATATCTCAATTACGCAGAAAACAAATAAAAAAGCATATAATATCATATTAAAAACTAATTTTTCAAACTTTAACAAATATTCCAATATCCTTGAATTAATAATAATAAAAAATTCAATTTGTTTATATTGTATTAAATAGTTTCACTGTTACCCTATTAACGTCACAAGTATTTTATTATCCTATTATTTATATTTTTAATAGTAGCCATCTTTAACTTTCTACACATATGTTTTAATTAAATTTGTTATTATTATGTAAATACATAAAGATATACGTGACCATCTACTAATTTGTTGGAATGTATTACTGCAAAAAATTACATAACAGTCTCAACAACCCGCGTTTTATTTGTCTCCTTTTTTGTCATTATTTGGTTACGTTTGTGTAACTTGTTCTAATTGTATTTGCAGCTGGCTGCCCATTAATTACAGAAATAACAAAGTTTATTTTCGAAAAGTTCTGATTGGAAACGTTGATACCGAAAACATTTGTTTAATGTGCGTTAATATTAAAAACCATATGGTAATTTTGTAACAATACAATTTTTTCTCATTGTTGTATTGGCATTTTTATGCTTAGTTTTCATCGAAAATACAATTATTTTGGTCATTATTGTATTTCACTATTGAACCTTCGATGGCATAGGAAGACTATATGACACTTGAAAAGTATTGTTTCTAATTTTTATACACGACTATACTTTTGCTTAAATTAAAATAAATTTTGTTGTAAATATCTTATTCGCTCAATTTTGCAGTGCAATAAATGCCTTGATAAGTTTAGTGAAACATTTCAGATGCAGATCGAAATCATGAAAATCAAATTCCCGGCAACAATGTCGAAAAGAACTAAATTAAAATACACGGCAGCCCTGCTATTTCGAATTTGTTAGCCAAATTTAGATAAAAATCGACGAGATTTCAAAATTTTGGACTTTTAGGATTTTTATTTAGGAGATCTCGATCTGCTCCCTTAACATTTTTTGACGTATTCTCATGGTCACGTGTGGCAAGGAAGGATAGTTCTTTTCATGGGCACATAGCGAAAAAGAGAAGAGAAAAAAATTTGTCATTTGTATTTTAAACAAATTAAAGAAATTTGTTACAATACAAATCACAGATTTTCGTCAATGTAGTATTTAATTTCCTGCTAATTCAAGGGAATCTAGGAATGGGTTGTCAAGTTTTAAATTGTTACATTTTGTTCATGAATTGTTTTTTAGGATGCCACTTTTTCATCCAGCTGATTATTTTCCATAAGTTCACGTCGAGCAAATAAAAAGAATAACGTCTGATAATTTAATCCATACAAAGCTGATGTATGACAATAATTAAAATGTCTATGCGCTTTGTGTCCCACTGTGTGGTTTTGCTTACTAACGTTTATTTAGTGGATATGACCTAAAATATGGTCCATATTTAATTGTTAGAGTTTTAATTGGGTGATTCCACGTGAAACCGGCAGTTGCAAAAATCGACGACATAGATTTGTCTATATAAACTTTAATTTGGAAAGGTTCTATGAATTTTATATTCAGAGCGCTTTCAAAATTTATTTCATTTACATTGCATGTGTTAAAAATAAATAATATATATATACCAGAAATAATCTCACATTTTTATCATAATAAATATTTTCGAAGAAGGAAATCAAATTACAATATCAATTTAGAAATTAATGTAATTACGGTAGTTGGACCAAGGAATATAGTATGTTCGGGAAAAGTATTTAATAACGTTTTCATCAATTTAATATTTACTAATATTTACTAATAATGACATTGTTGAAGGGGGAAAGTATTATTCTTCATGACATAAAATTGATACCTGCAAAAATAATTTGTTAAAAAACTTTTGTTAATAACTCAAACTTTCGTCTTATCTCCAGTTAAACTTTTTTTAAAAATTCATGGATTTTAACGATCAATGGCTCATTTTTCCAGAAAAAGATTCTCTACGACTTAATCGAACAAATTTTTCCAAATTTGTTACCTGATCACTATACTTATTCTGAAATTGTGAAAAGCAATATTTTTTTTAAAATAAATAGTGTTGTTCGGCGTTTGCTGCAAAAATTTGCAAAAATCGAACGGTAAAGTTGTAAAGAATCTATTTCTCGAAAAAATAAACCGCCATCTTTAAAATCCATAAATTTTAAAAATATTCTTAATTACTTTGCAGGTTTCAATTCTTTTTAATAAAAGTAATGCTTAGAATACCATTAAGATTTGGTTGGGAAAACCAACTCATTGGTGAGGTTAAGCAACTGGCTTAGTCGCTAGCAAATGCTAAGGGCCAATTTAACCAATTAAATAGTTTCACTATCAATTGATTGGTTCTCCCAACCAATTCACAATTTTCCTAACCAACTTTTTTTCCGTGTGTTATTTTAATATTACAGGGAAATTTAGTATTCTGCATTATTTTTTATTTTTGCAGGACAAAAAAACACTACATTGTAATATAAACAAATATTTACGCGATTAATTAGTGCGAAGGCTAAGAGAATATTTTACCAAAAATCGAATTCTCTAGCAGTATTATGAAACCTTATACGTAGTATCTCTATTTTAATTAATATATTCATGAAACTATATTCGGTATGCAATTATGTATTATGTTATGAAGTAGAAAAAATACTTTAAATTATTGCTCGTATAGTTCAAACACACATTTTTTTACATTAAAACAACTCAGAGTTTTTAGTCGTTATAGAAGATGAACATCATAGTATCGCGTCGAAGCGTTGAATATTATTTTCTTGAATACATTCTCGAAGCTTGAAGGGCTTCTGACACATTTACATTTGTGCTTCAACCGACGTCATGAATATACGACGCATATTTTAGTATACATAGTGATGGATGTACAAATTTATGTATAAGAGATTTCACTCTTCAATCTGGTATTCTATTTTTTCTAAGGTATCTCAAATTAAATTGCAAACATTTTCATGGATTCAAGGATTGAAATATCTTTTTTTACTTTTAAAATTTTACAACTTGATTTAGTCGACTTGAAAGTTTATTATTGCATTTTATTGTCAAAATAGTTTTGCATCAGATTGGAAATTTGAAGCATGCATTTTTAGCTTTATTTGGAAAGCAGTTAAAACTTAATACTGGAGAGATTTCGGAATCAGTGGTTATGCACATGCCCTCAAATTTTTTAAATTGAGAATAGTATTTTATTTACAAAATTACAAAACAATTCATAATACATTTACACAAGTACGTGAACGGATATGGGAATATCAACTCCGTTAGTGAATAAAATTATGAGAATTCATATTTTACTTATAAAAAGATTGGGTTCCTATTGAACATTTTTCAAATCTAAACTGACTTCCAACTCGTAATTAACGACCTTCAAATTATCGAGTTTCAATTGGATTCAAATAAAGTAAAGGTTGGTTTTGAAACCAATTAATTTTAAATACTCGTAATAGTATTGTAGCTAATTTAAATTGTTAAGATGACATATTATTAAAAACAGTTATGTTAATTTTATTTATAAAATTTATATTATTAAAATAAACTTATTTTTGCGACGTATGCTGCCTTTTAACGAGCTACATTATATTTTAAAGATAGATATAACACCTGTATTATAATAAAAGGGCTCTAAATTTCCTCATCTCAGACTGTCTTAAATGTTACGTGGAGATTGCGTTGGTAATCATCAAGAAGACTAGAGGATTCCTGTAAATGACTGCTAAGAGCAAATTTAGTGGAAAGCCGTGCCTTTGACATATTCAAGTTACATCTTCAACAGTTCAACCTAACCACAAACAAGTGACGGGACAATCTCTTGCACTAGACGTTTAAAACATGTAGAATTGGTTGGAAAATTGTCAAAATACCTATTTATATTAGCAATTCAATTTGCTTAATATTAATGTAATTTATTTATTTGTATAACTCCTGATAGTATTTATGAGATCATCGACGACTGAAATTTTGACTGAATTGAAAACAAACACAAATGAAAAAGTGATAGAGAATTCGGAAATCGTCAATTCACATGAATTTCGTTTTTTTGTTCTAATTCGTATCAGAACAATGATAATAATAATATCATTCTGTGATAAAATTTGACCTTTACGTTATATTGTCGAACATCTAAATTGAGTTACTCGCTAGTTACATTTCATTACGTAATGAGGATGTTGTAAATTTATCATTGAATTCAAACAAATCTCATCTACAATTAAAATAATTTTTAATGTCTGTTTTAATATTTGTGGAATTCCCACAAGATTTTAATATTCGCAGAACTGACTACTATCTCTTAAAATAAAATAAAATTTTGCAATAATGATGTAGATGCTTATATACCAAGTCGTGTTACTCAAAAAATTGCATCGTTATTTTCGATTTGACGTGCGTAAATGCCAAATTTCATATATTTCTCTTCGAACTGCATCGAGATTTTCTTTTCGTAGCCGTAGAAATGAAAAAAAAACTATTGTTCTTTTGAATCTGGACATATATGGATATTGGAGGTGTACTTTCCAAAAAGTTTGTTTATTTAATAAATGCAATTTTTCTCCGAGCCTCGCCGTTCGCTTTAATGGCCGAAAAAGTTGTTAAAAAAACTTCATCATTACCAAAAAAAGCACTTTAAACCGCTTAAAATTTGTTTTTGTCAAGTGATGGTATTTATGTATAGGTAAGAGAACTTCAATGAAATTGTTGTCAAAGGTCATTATCGTGCAGGTTAGAAGCCATTATTCGACTTCTGAAAAATCATAGACATCGAATTGAATTCGATGATGTTAACTGTTGAAATAAACGTAATCCTGTCATGTATCGTACATAAATAAAAAAGCATTATTCGACTTCTGAACGGTACTGAACTAGTCAAAATTGGGCGGATATAGCACTTGACTCCAAAATCATCAAATTTGTGAACATCAAAATTGTGGCTCCAATATAAGTGAATGTCTGATCGTAAGTATAATTTTTTTGCGAATAAAAGAAATGCTAGTTTATTCTACGACAAATATCAATCAAAGTTCAAATAAGATAACTGCAAGACAATATAATGTACAATTCTTTTTTGAAAAGGACAAAGATAAATATTGTATTCTTTAAAAGCACTATTTTGTAGTTTCATTAAAAACACATTTAGAAAATAGTACGCCAATTAAGAAAAAAATGTAATAAACATTTTTTGCGCAAAATTTGGCGTTTGTATTTCTTGTTTATTTACAATATTTTGGTCCGGTGAATATTTCCATCATATTTCCGAAAATAACCTATGAAAATACAATTTTTCAGTTTCTATAAAGATGTCGCCATCACTATGAACGAGGGAAAAATGATATTATCATATTCTTAACCGAGAGGCAAACATTCATTAAAATAGTTTGTTAGTTGTGCGCTTAGTTATACCAACCATTTTTTTGTATGTAAACTAACCAAAATTTCTTAAAAAATGATCGGTTCTACTCTATGTTGACTCTTTAACACCCCCCAATAAACCCGTACAAGACTGGTTGAAGTGCCATCAAAACGAAAAAATGTATTTATTTATGTCAAATGTTATAAGTTTGAGAGAATTCCTCGCTTATTTAACCCTTTTTAGTACGGTGGCTAATATATTAGCCACCTGAACCATTTTGAAAATTTGAGTTTTTAAAGACAAAATAATTTGAACTCAGATTTTGAAAATTCAAAATGGCGGATTCAATATGGCCGACCAAAAATTAAAAAATTACCTGATCGTGATGAAGCTGGGTATTACGGGGGTTTTTAAGTCGCTAATTAGGAATCTGAATGCAGATTTTCAAAATTCAATATGGCCGAACAAAAATGTAAAAAATTACCTGATCGAGATAAAACTGGGTACTAGGGGGTTTTTGGCCATCTTGGACCCAACATTTTGAATTTTAGAAAAAATTGAAAGAATAAGGTCGTATCTCATAACTCCACGACTCGAGATTCGAAAATTTGTATTTAATCAAACAGACGATTAAAATAAACTAATTTTAACTGACAACGAGACGTTTTAAATGTACTAATTGTCATAGACAGTCACTTAATTATTTACAAACATACCCGTTTCAAGCCGATAAGAAATAATTTAAATATTTTATTCTAAATCTTTAATGATTATGTTATTGATCTATAAGGCTTCTACAATGAAAATAAACAGTAAAAAGAAGAAATTAAATTTTTTAGTTTCTTAATAATCGTCACGTTTTCCTTGCATTAGTTTCATATAACGATTTTTGACATCCAAATTCTTGCAATAGACCTAATGGATTTTTATAAAAAAACAAAATCACAACATGTAGCCACAAATATTGTTTTTTATTCTTCTAAAAAGACCTGAATAAAGCTTCTATCTCTTGAATAATACGTTTTTCCTACTTTATACCAAGTAATAGACATATTTAATGTCTATATCGGGCATTGCTTTTTGGATAATAAATATAATTATTTATAAAAAATAAACGATCAATTTCCAAAAATTGTGGTAAATTTAGTTTAAATAATGATTGACGTCTATTCTCTAAAAATGAATTATTGATTATACAACTGACATTTTGTTGGTATTGTTTTGTAAAAGTCATATATAATATTTAAAAAACTTGATAAATTCTTCAGTCGAATGTTTGTAACTAAGTATATGCCTCATCAGAGTTCAACTCACTACAAAGACAGATTGAGAATCATCACAAGAAAGAAAAAAAAGGAAAAGACAACATTATTTGATGCGTTTGCATCTGGAATTTATAAATATTGTGAATACTTTCTTATTGCTGTTAAAAAATCCACTACAAGCGTGATTTAACTCATTCATTGAAAAATAACGTGAATGATGGGAATAGATTTCTAACGAATAATGAATATTTCAACATTATAGTTTTCTAATAAAAAATTGAAAATAATACTGTAATTATTTACAACAACGATATTAAAGAATTATATAAAATATTATTACATATTTAAATAATATCAAACATTAAATTATAACATGAACATTTACTTAATACATATAGACGTTATGCAATTTCAACACATACCATTCAACATCAGTATTTATTATTGAAAGAGTCAATCCATAAACGAATATGATTGAATGTAAGCAAAATTTATATTGTAGAAAATTATTAACATGTAAATTTAAGAATGAAGAATATGACAATAAACTTTGATACATATTAAATAGACCCTGATACCACTACAATATCCCAGAAACAAACAAAAAATGTTTGACCGCATAAGTTTTGAATCGGATGTTTCCTAGCATATTAATGAAGAAAGTTGGGTAAATGGAAGCATTCATAGCAGATAAAGTATTGTTCATTAGTTTTTAATTAAACTCGATAATTTCAAAAAATGACAGAAAAAATTGTCAGATTCAAAATAATAGGATTTAATAACTTATAATAGGATATTATATAACAAGAGCACAATTACTGATCTTCAACGAGTGCGAAATTTTTGTAGCACGAGCGAAGCGAGACTCGAGAGTGACAATATCGATATCCGTGTTGCAAATGATATTTTTTAATACGACAAGGGTGAGGCTCGGTAATTTGCGCCCGAAGATTTCACTGCAGGGCGCAAAATTGTGTTAAATACAATATTAATTAAGGTTATGTTGAGATAATAGTAAATGGGCGTGATCCGACTCAATGAGGCTGTTAAGAAATATCATGAATGGGAAAGACGTTGGTTAGGTTAGATGAAAAGGAAAACTGAAATAAAAAATGCTTTCATTCTATATTGGTGAATCGGAAAAAGAACAAATTTATTCTTAATACGTAAACTCCAATTGCTTATATTTTTGTATAACGATATAAGGAATCGGAAGGGACACAAAATTATTACGAAAAGGAAAATACCTTTTGCCACCATTTATTATTATAGAATTATACTCAAGATTCGGAAGGCAAATATACTCAATCGAAAATCATAGTTAGGCAACTTAAGTCAATGAGACGAAATATTTATACTTTAACTAAGTCTTCCTAATAATGGACTTGAAAGCTGTTTGTATAGTTCAAAGGACCACGCACTAATGGATAAGCGGCCCCGATCAAATAAAAAAGAACCCACATAGCGACGTGAGTTCATATAGGGTGCATAACGACACTCATAAATGAGACTAAAGGGCACGTTTGCGCTCCATGTGAGTGCTATTTACGTCCTCCAATCAAATGACGATTGTCACTCATATATGAGTCTTGTCTTATTGAACAATTTGCGCATGCTCAAACCACTTCTTTCTTGCCGCACAGGCATTCCACTAGACACCGATTGGTTGCGCACTAAGACTATTAGCCAATCATGACAAGTATCACAAAAGTCTTATATGTGCGTAGGAGCGGAGATTTCTTGCGCGTGCGCAGTCCAATCCCGTATATTTTACTCATTTTCGAACTCTCATGTGCTTTCATATAAGCACTCATAAGTAAGATCTCAAACATGAGGACCTCCTGAGACTTCACGCCTTGCTATCTGGGAAACAATGAGAAAATATACTTTTAGGATGTCCTGATAAAAAGTCTCCATTGTTCCAACCGTGAAAAAACAAATTTAAACTGTCGCAAGCCCACTTGAACTCAATATATTTGAAATTACGTATTATTTATTATTATTATTTATTATTATTATTATTGTTACCCAGAAAGCAACGTGAGTCTCACATCGCTCTCCACGTGCACTCATAAATGAGAGTAAATCTCATTGAATTGAAGAATTATAATTGAGATTACCTTTCTTTCAAAATATGCGCATGCGCAAGCCACTAACCACGCATTCAACGCCAATTGGTTAGCCATCAAAACTATTAGCCAATCATCGAGAACCCTGTAAAGGTATCATAGAACACTCATTTGTGCGTAGAATCGGAGATTTTTCACGTTTGCGCAATGCATAGAACTCTCACTTGAAGTCTCATGTGAACTCATATACGCACTCACAAATGAGATCTCATGAATGAGCCTCGCGTGAGACTCACGCCTTGCTATCTGGGTATGATTTTCGCTGGATGTGTTTTCGATATAAACAATAACAAGGTATAATCAACGGAAGCATATACAATACCATATTATTTTTTAATTTAATAAACTGTAGTCTAGTTTGTGCAATTAAACTTGAGTTTTATTCGTGATACACACACGGAAAAAAATAGATGGTTCGAGCTGCCGCTTAAGTAGTAAAATACGGAATAGACATCATTTAAGGGTGCCAGTACTACTTACGTGGCTGACTTTTTTATTTGAATATTATAAATAACCACCAACGTAGTAACGGCACCTTTAAAAGATGCTTTCTGCTATTTCACGTTTTCTGATACTTCCATCTCCCTGTAATCTATTTAGATTTCTCCGTGGTTGCACGATGTTACAGACAAAACTTCGACATGCCATGTTTTTTTTCTGTGTGCATGTGTTAAAAGTAACCAAAATATGTGCGTTTGTTCAAATCATAACAAATCACCATAAAAGGGAAGCCTTCCACGGCGACGAAGATGCACGGAAAGAAATACATGGTAGGAGCTACTGTATAAGTAGTAAAATACAGGTCAGACATGTTTTTTAGGTGCCGTTACTACTTTCGTGGCTATACTTACTATTTAGATAGGAAACTCAGTCACTTAAGTAGTAACAGAACCTATAATGTCTAGTCCGTGTTTTCCTACCTAAGTGGTAGCTCCAACCATCTATTTTTTTCGGTGTGTATCAACAATAAAACTCAAGTTTAATAGCATAAACTAGACTACAGTTTAGTTCCACTACATAGCAATTTCAATAGAATCTTTCCGTTTCTTGAAAGGCTATAAAGTAAACAAACAATACGGTATATTATACATGATTATATCGAGTTATTGTTTATGTTGGATACACGTCCAGCGAAAATAATAATAATAATAATAATAATAATACATAATAATAAGTAATACGTAATTGTAATTGCATTAACTTATTTGATTTTTTCAAATGTTCAAGTGGTTTTTCGTTAGCTTAAACTTGTTTTTTTCAAGGTTGGCACCATGGAGACTTTTCATCAAGACATCCCAACGAGTATTTTTCCGTTTTTTTTTTAATTAGTCTGAAAAAAATTCTTTTGAAGTTTATGTGGCACAAAAAAAAATGTCCTGGATAAATACGACCGTGCTATTTTTTCTGGTTATAATAACCGGAATTCTGAGTAGTTTAATTAGAAATATAACTGGTTTAAGAATATTTCTAGGTAAACCAACAATATTTCTAATTAAACCAATCAGAATTATGGTTATTTTAACCAGAAAAAATAACTAGCGTCTATTTAATCATATTTTTTGGTTATTTTAACTATTTTTTTCTGAGTGTGTAAGTTTGTACCAAACGGGAGTAAAACCAAATTATTTATTTAATTACTATTTTATATATCTCAAAATATATTTTAATTGACGATTTAAACAATCCCTAGTCTACTTTAGACGTTGTATTAGTATGCATATGGTAACAAATTATCGGTAATCGGAAAATGACCATTCATGGCTGTAGTTTAATTGGACGCTCATATACGTCCGGTACCCAATTAAAATCATAGTTATTCCGATTCAGTAATTTGAACATGTAATCGGTAGCAATCACCTACTGAGAGTCAAACAGAACTTTTAAAAATAGATTTTGAGTAACCTGTAAAGTAAAAATAGTTTTACCTATATACTGTACTGTACAATTGGATTACTAAAATCTTAGTTAATTAAAAATTGTTTCATTAACATTGTTTACTTATCACTTATGATTTTCTAATCATTTACAAATCGGTAATAGTATTTTTTTTTAATATTTTCGGATGGTAAAATCAATTATCACTTTTGTTCTTACCTATATTACAGATGTCGTTTCCTAATACAACAAATTGAAATTAAAGTCAATCTGAGCTAAGACAAAAGTATGATTTACATGACATAAAAAATCAGATGTCATGTAGACAGTTTTACATAATAAAATTTAAACCATTTATAGAACAGATAATGTTTATTTACAGTTTATTCAGATAATATTACATTTTTATTTTAGGGTTAGATTTTTTAAATTTATTTTTAGGTTAGAAAACTATAGTGGTATTGAAATGAAATTCAGGCGGCTTGTGTAAAGAAAATCGATCGTCTTCTAATTTTATATGAATAAAAATTGTAGTAACGTATATGTAACTATGACGTAGGATATTACATAAGCCACCATTACAAGATTACTAAATGCGATTTCTCTGCACATTCCTAACTATTGCGCTTCCGAAAATTGAAGGAGACTCCAAATTATAAGAGCAAGAAGAATGCTGAAAATGAATCTTTAATTTTGAAGCTGGACTTATTTTTTCCCTAAATGACACTCTCTAATTTATTAATTTTTACACAACGACCCCCTGAGGCGCGTAGGGTTGGTTGACATATTTATTTTTGGCAAAAATAATTTAACATTCAGAAAATGTGACAAAAATAACCACATGATTGTTAATATAATATGTTTTGTAAGGTTATTTATAAAAAATTGCTCTGGATCTTTACATTATTACAATTAGTACTTCAAATTCGTTATCATAAAATAGTTCCTTGATAAATTCATTAATGATTATTTTAACTTATTGTAGTTTGTGTTTACGACTTGTAAAGTGAATCCGAACAAAAATTGTTATACTAGTTTACTATTTTTTCTCTTTTTCGGATTATGAACAAATTGTGAAATAATGAAATTCCTAAATTCCATAAAAAATACAATTTCGTTTAATTACGCTTTTATAGCGTTTTCATTTTATTATATAAAGATTTTTTACTTCAGAATTATTTTTTTTGTTAACAATTATTGATAAATTTTTATTGACCATTGCAAATATGTTTATGTACAAAGAAAGGCAAAGAATTTTGAAAAAAAAATGTAAAGACTCATATCAGACGCAAAATTAACAGAATTTTTAGAATATATTATGAGATTTTTAAAAAAATGCAACTGTGAAAAACTATGCGGGCTTTGCACAAAAAAACATGGATTTTTCAAATGAATTTTTTTAACTCAATTTTTCACACTTAAATCTTTTCGGAATTTCGAAAATCATACACAAAAATCCATCGAAAAGTTCAAGAATTTTGTAGTTGAATATAGACTTTCGGAAAAAATTTTGTTCCGAAAACACTTTTTAAAATTGTTCAAAATTTCGGATTGTCATGTGTGGTTCCTTAAAAATGTTTTCAATCCTTTTTTTACCCCGAAATACAACTTTTAAAAATTGTAATAAAAAACTGCCCATTCAGGACTTAACGAGTTAATCAACAAATCCAAAAAGTCCTGAATATTATGATTTAATTTCACTTTGTATGACCTTATGAGTACTGCATTTTGAACATTTAGTATTGCAACCACTCATTTTCTATAACAAATGCTGCTTTGATTTAACTGCAATGAAAGTTATTAAATTATTAATATAATTTATGTGAAAATTTTTATTTTGAAATATACATTTATTATTAAGTTTCGGATACATGTTGCAACTCGAATGTTATAGAATTATATATATTTAAATTAGATTTTTCACTCTGTTATGAATTGTTCTTGTTAATATTGTTACCTTATAATTATAGAAACAGTTGATGTCGTTTTCATAGTCATTAGCGCATACTTTTATAACTCAATATTTATTGCGCAATAAACACGTTCTTTACGAATTGAACACATCAGATTGTGATGGGAAAACATAAATAATAATTTCATTTATTAGAAATTATGACAGCACTTAATAAGAATAGACGATTGATTGAATACCTGATACCATAGTAATTTATCACGATGACATATTCGGTAACTATGCATAATCATTAATTAAGGCGGTTACTTTTCAATAAGTTTGAATTTAAAAAAAAAAAAATATGAAAAAAAATCTCCTTTTTTCACGTTTTTTCATGTATTGACTGTTTATGATCTTAATAAACAAACTTCGTAACTTACTCTTTGATATACCTAGCATCTTTATTTTCGCCAAATTGTAATAAATTAAAATTTTGTTAGAAAAATTAAATAAACTTGAAAAACATGAATTATTGTTTTTTAAATACTTTAATTAAAAAATTGTTCTTAAAAATAGTAACCAGTACTTAATAATATCTTCATAAAATGGCTGGTTCCGGAACCATTTTTCAATTTTATATAATTTTTTAAATTAGTTGATACAAGCTTAAAAATATAGAAATAAATAACGAACACACTTGCATTACGATTTTCCGCCTCATTCGACAATCATTTATATATGTAGTTTAATAATATTTATTTGACGACTATTGATTTAATTAACTCAACCTTCATTGCGCAATTAATTATTCGAATCACCTGGCAATGCAGTGACACATATTTTTGAATTTTATAAAGAGTAAAATTATAAAATACTCAGCGATCTTCACAATCGAAAATTATTATTAATATGTTGATTATAAAATTGTATCTAATCGCTCTGCAATTAATACGCACCATGTATGTAATATGTTAAAGAAATTTAAATTTAATTTTATATAATATAAATTAATGCCGATCTTTATATCCTATTATTTGTTCGAAAATAATTAGTACAAATATTTTTACTTTCCATGCTTTTGGCGTTCCAACCTTTCTGGACTCGTATAGTAATAACCAAATTACATTTTTCATTGTTTATGGTATTGGAGGATTTATAAGCATTCGTAAAACATTTGTTCTGGGTCAGACTTTCGTAACTTATATTACATAACCTAATAAATTTCAAGTATCAATATAACGATGGGAAATATTAGTGTTACAGTCTAATCTTGATGAAATTTATCTCGGTTTAGATCTCGAAATAGTCTCCAAATTAAGCTACTCGGTATTGTTTCCTTTGATCTCAGTCTCGATCTCGAATATTTGTATTGATTAGTGAAAACGAATGTAATTTTAAAGTGTTTGTCTCAAAGTACAGTGTCATGCATCTAAAAATAAAACATATATGGCAAGGGAAAATGCTTGATGTTCCCCTCATGACCCGGAGCTTAGTAAAATGAAAATAAAGCTAAAAAATATACCGAGACTTTTGGTTTTCATACTCCATTTTGAGAAAACATCTAAAAACGTCCATAGGATCTGCAATAATCCTTTGTACTCTGATTGTCCGTAATCTTTTCATGTGCAATTTTGGAAAAATTAATATACAATGAATTGGTGAAACAGCAAATTTCATGACATTATTAACATTGTCTCAGCATTGCTCAAAGAGGTTCGATCTAGCCATCAAACACAATACCAGTCTCGATATTGATAGAAACACTAGTATATATTTAAAGGTTGAAATACCCCAAAATATGAAAAACAAAATTATATTGACCCTTTAACGTCCACAGAGCGGAATTTTGTCATTCAAGTTTGAATCCTAGCCAAATGATAAGCCCGACGAAAAATATTTGGAAATCATTGCATCTTATGTTTTTGATGGTGCTCTTCCTAATAGTGGTGGTTATAATTTTTCAAAATGGATTTTAATTATGGAAAAATCAGAAATTAAGCAAAAGAAACGTGATTTTTTTATGGAATTATTTTCTTAAATAGTTTTTCGTTGCCTTCCATTTTTTTATTGGTGTAAAATCTCTCTAAATCACGTCTTCAATATCTGAAGTTAAAGTAAATACGATAAGCAAAATTAAAAATTGGTTTTTAAAAGAAAATTGCAAGCGCAATGAAAAATGTTTTGTAAAAGCTTAACAATTTTTGTTCTTGACAACTGTAAATTTTAAAGAAATTTTTCATAGTACAATACAATATTTCAGAATTGGTTAAAGAATATCCTTAAATTTGTTCAGAAAGTTTTCATACGATTTTTCTTTTTGACAAATTCAGAAAATCGAATTTTTGAAAAAAGTCATTAAAAAATGTTAGAATTGGTCAAAAAATAGTTCGAATATTTTTCAGAATCTTTTTAGTGCTATTTTTGTTTTTCTTAAAAATTCGTAAACTCGAAAGGTTAAACAATGTCATTAAAATTTGAAAAAGTTTGGGAGTGTTCTTTAACTACTTTTAAGACAATTTTATTCTAAGGAATTTTTCGTAAAGCCTCTACATTTAAGAAGAACTTTTTCATGAAAACATTAGAAAAAAATAAAAATGTCTTAAAATTGATTAATTTATTAATGATTAAATTATTATTTTTTTTTTATTTTTTTTTTTTTATTATTATTATTATTATTATTATTATTATTATTATTATTATTGTTGTACTATGGACATTTTTTTTAAAGTTTACAGTTTTTAATTAAAAAAAAATAGTTTAACTTTAAGAAGAAATTTGTCATTTCGGTAGCCATTTTGTTGTAACACTCGGTCAGTTTTCTAAGTTTCCACACCGTATTTATTTTAAGTTCAGATATCAAGAAAGCGATTTATATATGTTTTGACATATAAAAAAATTGGCAAGGAAACGGTTTTTAAAACACGGATTCAATCAGAAAATCAGGTTTCTTTTGTTTAATTTAAGATTTTTCCATGGTTAATAGTATATTTCGATACAAGTGGGTAAAAGTTTTTTCTACGAATGTGAGGGTTGCAGGCCGAGCCGAAGGCGAGCTCCGCATTCAGATTCGTTGAAAAAACATTTTCGCATAAGTGCCGAACGATATTTTTCGACGTGACCGTACGGAAAATGCTTCCGAAAAATATCAAAAGTGTGGAAAACAGCATTTTCCGCACGCGATGTCGAAAAAGTAATTTCGGAAAATGCTCACCTCCACCATTAGAAAGAACACCATCAAAAACGTAATATACAATGATGCCCAAATATGTTTTCATCGTACTCTTCACATGGCAACTGAAGATACGAAATTATATACAGGTTAAAATAGAATTGTAATGAAAATAAAAAAAATTGTTAATAGCCAAATGAATCGAAAGCTCATTTTCCATATTTATAATTAATATTTTATGGAATAACGACGTCCAATTCATAAAAAAGTTCAACTCTTGGATTGAAATTTTCCCTTCACTTCACGCGTTCAAATTTAAAATATTTTTTTTTAAGTGTCAATCAAAACGGATTTAGAACCACATTTTAGTAATAACTTTATTGATAACTCAAGAGTGTGAATATTTTTGTAGATATTGCTAATAATTGTTACTTTTTAGGTTTTTAAAAAATTCGTAATTTTCAACTTTATGTACTATTAATTCCATAATTACGACATAAGTATACAGAAAATATTAATGCCATTACGAATTTCTATCCAATCCATTTTAAAATTTAAACAACTGACATCCATCTTTAATTAAAGTTGATGAACTGATCATAATTTGAGCGAAGAATAAGTATATCTAAAAACTTCTCCAGCTTCAAGAAGAATTTATCGTGAATTTAATACAAACTTTTATTTTCAATAAGATCGTGGTCAATTTTTTGCGTCAATTTTTTGAACTAAATTGAAATTGTATCATTTTTCAGACAATCTAACTCATGAATAGCCATCAAATTAACTTACAGCATAGCCATTCACAAGTTTATTCTCATGCTTCGCTAAATTTCCGATGCAATTAACTGAACATTGAAGCTTAATAGCATAGAACAAATTTAGTCTATAAATACAGGTTGTCGTTGAAATCACCGTGTAAAGAGTTATGACATACATGAAAAGCTTAATTCCTACTGCAAAAATATTCTATAAGAAGTTAGTGTATCATTAAACCTAACCTAAGTTAAGAATTATTCTGAAAAAAAAACTGTGTTTGAACATGGCTATTAATTGAGACATTAATAAGAGAAGTAGTTACAACTAAAACACAACAGACGATTAAGGACGATTAAAAGAAGATTAGGTTTAATAGATTGCTTGCAATGAAAAAAATGCGTAAAAAATGTGACTACTTCAATAAATCCTCAACTAACTTTCACTGGATGTAATAACTACAAACTAGTCAAAACTAAGAAAGTAGTTGAATGAAATTACCCCTTTAATGGCCAAATGCAATGCAGTTTCACGCTGGTTATTGCGTTTATTTCTCATATGAAATATCTAAAGGGAAAATCGCGAGCATTTGGATTTTATTGTTCGAAGGTCGCTCTTTAAAATGGATGGCCATGAGATTCTAATAAAAATTGTTATTTTCAGTATTTCTTGGGATTCAAGAGAGCAGATCCAAAACAATGGACCTAAAATATTAAATATGAGTGATTCGAAGTATAGATGGAGCCTATTATTTTGAATTTTTAAATAAATTCATTAACAGAAACCTAAAAAGTGCATAGATAATGAAAATTATGGACATCGATGAATATTTGGTATTTTGCGCCCGCCATTTAAATCCGCCATCTGTAATTTCAAAATATTGATTCAAAAAGCATAGGGCCACTAAAAATCACAAAAACTTACCTATATTTTAGGTCCGACGGACGTGAAGCTCGGTAAATTGCGCCCGAAGATTTCACGACAGGGCGCAAAATCAAGTTCTACTCCCGGAATGTTAAAAAATAACATTAGAATTCAGATTCGCAATCGAAGATTCCAAAAACTCACGGTAATGAGTTTTGTTTAAATGGAGTTACTTCTCATTTGATTTATTGCAATTTTTATGAAATATTTCGTCACATTCACAGCCATTTTGTTAATAAAACAATAAAATAAAATATGTAGCATAACAAATTCCTTTAACAGACACATCGGGTACAAGTTTATGATGTCCACCTAAATTATTATTGTAATTTTATGACAATGAAACTGATATATTTTACTTTTACCGTTTCCAAAAATATTTGTTATAGTTTTATAAACACATTTGAAAATAGTTTATAAGTTTAAATAACATTAATTCATAACTTTCAGTTACTGCAATGAACATTCCATAAAAAAGAAACAATTTTTTGATTTTCTATGTTAATATTAAGCCGATATTTTGCCGAAATTTCCATTTGCAGGTGTCATTATTTTTTAGCCTCGACTAAAAAAATTGGTATATAATAATAATTTGAATCCTGCCATCTTCAGTTTATTGTAAATTCCAAATTTATGCACATGATGTACTGTCACGCTATTCCAAACTTTCTCCAATAATGCAAATTTACTAGTGACTGTGATTTTTTATCATCTATTTTGCAGTGCCACGTTTCGAACCTACAAAACTTAAGCGCAAAAATTTATCTCACGGAAAACACTTCTTATAACGACTTTCGAAATATCGAGGAGGAAAATTATTTTTATATAATGCTGTCGCTCTCAAGTCGATAAAATAAGAAAAAATTCAAATGTATTTTTATTGCTCGTCCACTCCGTCGATATTATATTTGCAACGAAATAAAAAAATAACGTTCGAAAATCGAAAGAGGTCTTAGATAAATAAGTGAAAGTATATAGCATAATCCAATTCTAATTATAATTATACTTCATTTTTTTTTAAACTTTCATTAATTTGTACACTCAATCGATACAAAAATATTGTATTTTACATTTGTAAGTTTACATTTATAAGTGATGTAGATTTCTTTTTCAAAGTTAAACAGGAATTGCCATTCCTTCTATAAAAGTTTCATAAAAAAATATTTCATACGTCTTTCAAGTTTTCCCTAAATTTATTATTTTTATCTTATCATATTAATTGTTCAGAATTGCATAGAGGTAGTGAGGTAGCACATTGTGTATCTAGGGCGGAAAGGTAAGCATTACGGCGTGGAAGATATTGCACCTGATGCTTACATCTTTTATTTATTTTTTTTAATTATTTTATACGCGATATTTCTTGTCATATCGGTGCATCAAAATGCCACCTTAAGGAATGCTGAGCCCAGAAGCGGGCAGTAAAAATCGCAAAACGCCCGTTGCGCAATTGTGTCTTCATCAGTAATCAGTAACTTTCGAAAAATTGGCAGTTTCGTGCAGGTGTGACATAAAAATTACATTTTGCCAGGTAAAAAAAGGTATTCTTTAAAATTATACAAGATATCCGTTAAAAGGAATAATATTATTTCTAAAATATAATATTGGAGGACGAGGAAACAAGGGTTCGCTTTATCGATGCCATGTTTTCAGTAATAATTACGTGTTTCACGGAGAATTTACAATAAGTTACTATTTTAAAGGTATTGTATGCATTTTTTGCTGAATATACGACAAATTTTAGCAAGATCGGTTCCGAAACAAGCGAAAATTTGAGCAACTCTATTTTAGAGCAGCCTTAAAAATTCCGCAAACATTTGCTCATCTTCTGGATTTCAAATTTGGAATCGAAATGTATATGAAATGAAAATATATGATGTTATATTGTCCTAGTAATAGTTTTAGCTTGAGCATGCATCTCAATCTCGAGGTAGGGAGAGTCAAAGGGAGTATATTATTGCAAAAATTGTACTTTTTTTATGTTTGACATTTATCTATGAAAATGGACATTTTACGAAAAATTCACAAGTGATATTTTTTCCCCAAAATGGATTAATGAATTTGGAAAAAGCAATTCAAATTTTCGAAATATTTGAAATTAGAATAATTCTGAATAAGAAATGTCTGATTTTTCGCAAAATGTATATTTTTGGAGATAAAATATTACAGATTTAAACAAAAATTCAATTTGTGCAATAATATTCTTCCTTAAGATTCAGATGGTAACAGCGCCATTACTACAGAAATTTATTCTTGTAATAAAAATGGCATAACATTGCTTTAAAATGGATCCGTACTTGAAAATATTTTTAGAGTTTATTTAATGAGCACATTTTAAGTTAGAGTTTGACTTTATCGAATCATCCGCTGTTTAGCAACCTTTTAATAACTATTTTTTCAATCCAGATATTTACTAATAGAATTGCACCATTCTGACATCAGATTCGTAATCAGCAATCCTCAAAACCCCCCAATTAACATTGTCATCGAAATTGGACGAAAACTGGGTCTTATCAGTTTTGGCACTTTTTATTTGTAAACGTCTACCATGTGAAGGGGTTAAGAAATAACACCTCGTAACTCATTTTTTGCCCAAAATGAGTTATATACGTTATTATATAAAAAAATTGTACGTTGAATTGAATAGTCACCTCAGATTTTTCATTTCACCAATAGGTAGCGCAAATTTTTTAAAAAATGCAACATCGCATATCTCAACTTTTAAGGTAAAAGTGGCAACATCGCGTATGGAATTTATCATTTGGTTTTTTGTTCCATGCTGTCGTACCGATACTTTTACAAAATCTCATAAACCTTTATAAAAACTAAAACAAAATTAAATAAATTCTTAATTAATCCATTAAGTCCCAAAAAGGCAAAATTTGTAACTTACGTTTGAGCTCAGGAAACTTTGTGAAAAAGTAAGAAAATCTTTTGGAAAATGCTCAACCCTACTATTTTCGGACACGCTCTACACGATACAAAAGCTTAAAAATGTCAAAACTTTGATTTTCAATCGTTGATTAACAATTAAAAAAAATATGATTTTTTTATGAAATATTGTTATTTAATCAAAAATTTGAGTGGAAAGGAAATTTTTGTTTACTGTCGCAGATATGCACAAAATTGCACAAAACATCTAAACTTTTCAACTAGCTTTGGATTTTTATCGCATGATTTTTTTTAATGAAATAGTGGTCAAAAAACGAAAGCTAAAAAACCAAACTTTAACTTTACTGTTTTTGACTTTTTTTCATTGCAGTCGTGTATATTATTCAATTATTTCAGTAAAAATGTACTTAAATATAATATTTTTTTCTATTCTGTAATACATGCAAACAGTATATTTGTAAAACTTATTCATCAACAAATGACCACTAGTGGTGAAAATATTTATAATTATAATTTTATACATCACTAAACTATAATAATAGTTCCTAATAAAAAAAAAGCAGTAAAAAAACATAAAAATAAGATTTAAAAAATTTTTTAAATATTTTTAAAAAAGAACATTAAAAAATGTAAAAAAAATAAAAGAATTTTTTTTTTTAAATAAATAAAAAATAAGACACTTGAATTCATCGACCTCCACATAGTAAGTATCGGGCAACGTTGTTCAAGAAAAAAATAACGGTTAAGAGATGGAAATTGAAAAATTATTAGATTTACTTGATTTACTAAGATTTGTTTTGAAAATATCAAAATGCAAACCAATATTTCGAAAATCAACGATATTCAAATTATTACATTAGTTCCTGTTGAAATAATGACGTGAAACCGTAAAAAACGACTTTTTAAACATTATAAACATTATTTTTCATATTTAACCCTTTTTATAGTTATTTCAAAAAACAATATTATATTTAAGTGAATTTTTACTGAAATAATTGACTAATTTACACGATGCCAATGAAAAAAACGTCAAAAACAATAATGAAATTAAAGTTTGATTTTTTAAAAAGCTTTCGATTTTTGGCCGCCATTTTGTTAATAAAAATCCTACTATAAAACACCAAAGCTGATTGAAAAGTTTAGATGTTTTGTGCAATTTTGTGTATATTTGCGACAGTAAAAAAAATGTCCTTCCCACTCAAATTTTTAATGAAATAAAAATTTTTCATAAAAAAATCTAATTTTTTTAAATTTTTAAACCATTCTCTGGTGTACAGCGTACACAAACATAGTAGGGTTGGGTATTTTCCAAAAGCTTTTCTTTCTTTTACACAAAGTTTCATGAGCTCAAACGTAAGATACGAATTTTACTTTTAATGGGTTAATATCTGATTTAAAAAATAGAATATTACTTTTTAAAATTCTAAAAAATTGATATTGTACTACTCTAACTTCGCAAAAAAAATGGTACCAAAATTTTTCCGACCTTCCGGTGAATAAATTGCTACGAAAATTGGTACTGAGATAACGGTTTTTTATGTTTCATCTCTCTCGAGAAACGTTTTAGATTGCACACATTTAGTTGGGTTAGATTTTTTAAATTTGCCAAAAGTTCGGAAATTCAGATTATCCAAAAAGCAATTTAAAAATAAATTTGCTAAACATCCATCGAATTAAAAAATGTTTCGATGTTAATGTCCCATCAATCGAGATTGGATAGGATTGGATTGAAAATTTCAATTCATTTTGAATTCATACTTTGATTCCGTAAATATGTATTCAAATGAATTGAATTCCGAAAAAAAGGAATCCATCTGTATTCAATTTTACGAATACAATCGGAAGCGTAATTTTCCGACTTTTTTGCATTGAAATGAATACGCTTAGATAGTTTTGAATCCGTAATGTTGAATACGGGAATACACTTGGATAGTTTTCAATCCGTAATGTTGAATACGGAGGCATTCAATATTTCGTTTTTAATAAGAAAACTATTTTTCGATTGAAATGAATACACTCAGATAGTTTTGAATCCGTAATGTTGAATACGGAGGCATTCAATATTTCGTTTTTAAGAAGGAAACTATTTTTGGATTGAAATGAATGTACTTGGCTACTTTTGAATCCGTAATGTTGAATACGGATATATTCAAAGTTTCGTTTTTAAAAAGGAAAGTATTTTTGGATTGAAATGAATACACTCAGATAGTTTTGAATCCATAATGTTGAATACGGATGTATTTAAGATTTCGTTTTTAAACAGAAAACTTTTTTTGGATTAATATGAATTCAGAAAGTAACCGTTTTATTCGTATGAACGAATAGAATTGTATTTACGTAGTAAAATGGATTCACCGTTGACCAAAGTATGGATTCAGAATTTAATAATTGAATCCAACTCTATCCAAATTCGATTGCTGGGGTGCAATAACGTTTTTGGGGTAACTTTTAAAAATTAGAAATTTTGCGTCAGAAACGGCAAGTGTAAATATAATAGATTTTCTAGATTTGAATGAAATTACAAAGAAAAATATTACTTCTGTTTTAAGAAAACAAGAATTGCGATAGGGGTAAGTCGTTACCTGGCGGCAAAAATCGGTATTATCTTTTACATTATTCAATTTGGTACTTTCTTATAAACGCCCACAACTCAAAATAGTTAATTTGAATGAAAAAAAAATACTAGTAAATACTGTTGATAATAACACATAAATGAAATTCTCGTATTGTGCATATCCACAACTATTAAATTAAATATAATGTTTTATTAATCCGTACATGTAGAAATTGGGGAATAACTCCAAAAGATCTTCGTTGGTATCAGTGGCATTTTATACTTAGCTATCCGGCATACTGCAGACACCATTTAATCATGAAAATTCAGTCTCCCTCTTGCACCTTTAAAAATGATTATATTCCACACTTCATCCCAAATATCCGGCGTAAGAATTTCTGTGATAATTTACACCATACAAAAAGTATCTTCAGTAAAAGAAAATGGAATCGGGCAGATTTAGGTACGAAAGATGTAAATGTTAACATATATTTATTATCTTAACATGGTTTTTCACAACAATCGCGGGCGTATTAATTCTAATCGGTTTGCTTTGTTTCCCGTGTACTACAGTCGATTTCGGCCGAAGCCGCGAAGTAAGTTTGTCGAAATGCGATAACGTCACTCGGATAAAACTGAGTACTCGTTAAATTAAAATCATTCCGTGAAAAACGAATTAATCGACTTGTGCATCGAACACGAACGCACACGGTTCGGCTACCAGTGTCGGTAGTCAATCAACTCTCCCCTTTTCTCTCGTTCATGCTGTCACCCCTATACCGGAAGTAAAAAAAAAACTGCAAGGTTACCTGGTTGAGCGTTGATTTCAGCGAGGTCGACAACGTCAAGATTTCTAGCAAAGCCCTCTCCCTCGCCCACCACCACACGACACTCAAATCCAGGAAATGCGACTTTCGTCGCGCTTTCGATCAAACACTCGGAAAAGGCGCCACTTCCTCACTGCCTAAAACGCCGATTCGCGAAAAAACAACCTTGTTCGATCTTTGGAAAATTAACGATTTAAAATCGGCGCTCAAAATCGAATATCCGGTTCCGGGCGGGAAGGTGACATTTCAGGGCCGAGCGTCGTCGAGAGCTCGTCCACGGGGTGCATTACCTAGGAACGCGCGACGACATGTTCGCAGGACGAGGGAAACATCGCGTATCGATTCGGTTGCGATGTACTAGCCCGCCCCCAAACGTCCACCCGTCGCGATATTTATAAACGGCCGGCTTCGCTAGTTGCGCGAAGGCCGACGTTTTGCCAAGCGATAGTAGCGCTTTCCTCCAACAATCGATAACAAAAGCCTCCTCGAGTCTCCGTCGAGGTCTCCAGAAGTCAATAGCACCCTGCCCGGCGGGGATTTCAAACTAAAGTACACCAAGAATGCTATTTATTACAAATTATCAATTAATCTAATCGGAATCATCGTCGGAATCTGAGACTTCCTCTCTACGCTTTTCTTCTGCTTTAGTGCGGGCGATTAGTGCCTTCGCAGGGTTGAACACTCCATTAGTCTGGGTGTTGCAGATGAAGCACCTCTTGCTTTTCTTGTAATGAGTCAAAGCGCACTTTTCGCAAAAGTAATGTTTACATCTAGAATCAAAATAAATTAAAGTAACGAAGAAAATTAATATCTAAAGGAATGCACGGTGTGCCTGAATGGACCCCAACCCAAAAGTTCTGAAACTTCAAATTTTCTTTCTGGATTCGAATCAAGACTATTTTTAAAATGGCAGCAGGACGTTTTGGCTCCGCCGTTTTGGCGCGTAGTGTTCTGTCGCCATTTCCTCTTTCAACTAATTAGGATTACTCTGACGACATTTTTTTGTATTGTTGTATTTACGGTAATATTTTCTTTAATCTTTTCGTTATTAAATTCGGAGACTATAGCGGAGGCCGCAGGCCCCCCCACGCAAACATTTACACCACGGATTAGCGAGTATCGTCGAATCTTTCCAGCACCTGTCCTATGATTTTTATGATTCTTGACTTTATATATTTATCTTTCTCTAATCTCACTGTATAAAGTCTACAATAGTAATATCGTAATATTTATACACGACATTACGAGAATCGCCTATGAACCTACGAATTCGGGATGGGGCAGTTTGGCGGGAAGACCCTCAGGAACGTAATTATTTATTAATGGAATGTAAAAAGTCGAAAAATGTTCAAAAATATTGTTTCACCAACAAAAATACATAATTTGGTAAATAAAGATAATGCAGAATATTGTTCTTTTCGACGCCAGTGTGAAATCTATGTTTTATTTACAAAAGGCAGGGACTGCCGATGAATTACAGAAAAACATTTACGCAAATGTCTCCGATAATTTTTATAGGAAGTAATGAAATGAAGGAGAGTCGTAGATTTGATTTATTTACTACATAAATAAAGTTTTGCATCTACCGTCAATGTGCCCTACGCGTGGGGCATATTGGCAGTTTTGAACTCGCCGATTGTTTAGTTATTTTCTCTCTTTCTAGCAATATTTCTAAAATGTTAATCAAGGTGTCTTAGAGATAGGGCTTACACCTTCATAATTAAATATTATATAAATTGAATAATACTGTTTATAATTTTTAAGAAGTGATTTAACAATTTTACCGGCAATGTGCCCCAGTCTCCCCTACTGTCAAATATGATGCTTAAAGGAAATTCGTGTAAGAAGCTTTTGGAAAGTATTGACATGCTACGCAAAATGCTAAGCGTAGGTTAAGTACGTGAATGCTTTTAATGACTTCAAAAATGTCGTCACTTCATGTTTCGGAAATAATCTATATCCAAATTATAAAGATCATCTTAAATCATTCAAGATAAGTTACACGGATTTGGATATCAGCGTTACTCCCAAAATTCATGCCGTATTCTTCCACATAGAACAGTACTGTGACTTGGTTCATGGAATCGATCCATTTTGATTTACAAGTAGCGTGGGAAAAAATTAAGTTTCTTCAACTAATCCTGGATATGCGAAGAAACTTCTGCGCGCAGTCTGTATGTATAATAGAATGCATGTTTAAGAAAGTTAATAGCTATTGTAATGATATTGTAATGCTATGGATTTCTTTTTAATAAATGTATATTAATGAATTATATTAATTCTACGACTTTTTACATATCCTTATATTAAATAAAGGTCTTTATTTTTATGAAGAATATCGAGATTTCAATCATTAAAAAAAACAAAATGGGTTTTCTCAAAAAAGGCTCCACAGATTATTTTGAAATTCTCACCATATATTCTAAAAATAGTCTTGATTCGAACCCAGAAAAACAAATTACAGTGAAGGAACTTTTGAGTTGGGGCCCGCTCAGGCGCACCGTTAATAATGAACTTCGATATTTTATAACTTACTTTGTGACGATCGGATCGGTGAAACTCTCTCGACATATGAAACACTTGAAAGGAAGAGCTTCTTCATCGCTATCAATTTCATATTTTGTGTCATTTTCATCGCCGCTTAAATCGTACTCGCCGCTGGCCGCTTCACGTTCCAACTGCCATCCAAGCTTGTAGTCAGAACGATCGTGCAGAAATTTACAGCTGTCTAGAAAGGGAAATAGATGTGATAAGATTAAGAATATCGAGATGTTTTAGGTTATGGTAAATAATTTTTAACACTAACCTCCAAACCCGCAAAACCCGGTTTCTTTGTAATCTTTACAAATATCAGGTTGATAATCCCATCGAACGGTTGCTCGCAAATTGGCAGGTGCTCGAATTGGACCTTGTCGGACCATGCCACTCGATGCATTTCCTGCAGCAGTGTCTTTCTTTTTATAATATTGAGCGTAATTGTTAATACCTCTATACACTTTGTCATCCTCTTTCCCTTCTAATGCCTGCAATGCAAAATATAATAAATAGTAACAATAAAAAGAGGATCAATAAGATTCTAGTCGAAATGTAAATTGTAATGGGTTGAATTAACTTATTTTTGCTGATAGATTTATTCGACATTTTAATTTTTAGTAACACCGAGTATTTACTAAAAGTACTTAAAAAAAGGATAAAATATTTAGAGATTACAAAATATCTTTGAATTATTTAAACATTTTTTAATGTTTAAATTATGGCTATAATCTTAAAACTAAATGGCACCTCTAACTTTTTCCCTGTCTCTCTTATTTATCTACTTTTTTAACTATAGCTCTCTCCATTTGTTTTCTCACAATCCATTTGTTGCTGCTTCCCTACATTCCTTTCTCCGAAGATAATATTCCCTCTCAATACTTTTTCGCGTTCACTTATCCTTGTTTCCCTTTCCTTTTTTCTTACTTCTATCATATAATTGATTTCAATCTCACTTACATTCCCATTCTCTAATTGTTCTTTGTATTTTTCCGCCTAACGCCACACAGTGGTGACTTTGGGTTAGGACGGAATTTCTTTTTTTTCAAAAATACTAGCGAAGACCTCAATTTCGTCATCAGCAACCCCGAAAACCCCCAGATACTCGTTTCATTGTGATTTGCATAATTTTGTTCAAATCAGATCCGCCATTTTGAATTTCTATTTTATGTCCTCATATTCGTAATCAGCGACTTAAAAAACCCCATATAACAATTTCCAAGTAAAATGACATTTAGAAAAAAGACACGGGTCAATATAAACAATGATATTATTTACTTATACAATTTTATAACTGTTTATTTCGAAATTTTGGCAGTAACTCGTTGAAGTACAATTTAAAATACTTGTTATAGATTTGATATTGATGAGGGCATAAAATAGAAATTCAAAATCGCACACCCGATTTGAAAAAAATATGCAAATCACAATTAAATCAGTATTTGGGGGGTTTCGGGGTTGCTGATTACGAAATTGAGGTCGTGATTCAAAAATTTTGGCAGTGTCTCGTTGAAGTACAATCTATAACGAGTATTTAAACAAAAAATTTGTTACGATTCATTGACATTTAACCCTTCGCTGGTATTTTTGAAAAAACAAAATTTCTGTCCGAACCTAAAGTCACCACTGTGCTCCACTTCTTATTAGTTCTTCCCTCTCTATACAGGCTGTCCAAGAGCTTAGCAACATTATTTCAGGAGGTGATCTTCAATGATATTTCAAACCGAAAAGTCGTGTACCAAAATTGGATATGAGGCTCAGAATTTGAGCGACGAGCCATCAAAGTTTAGGAGAAAAAATTACATATTTGCAATGATTGCTAATGTTCTCTTTTAAGTTATTTTAATTAGTGAGGGCTCATTTGAAGGACTTTTTTAGCCATACAAATCATTCCAAATAGCATTAGACCTGAGACGAATATTTCTAAAGTTACGGCCTTAAAAATGGTAAAAAAGCCAATTTGTGCAATTTTTCGCATCTAACTTTCTTACCATTTTTTGCGGTCATAACATAAGAACATTCATAGCAAGTCAAATCTTCTGAGGGTTGAATTGTACGGCTAAAAACGCGCTTGAAAATAAGCTCGTTCAAATAACTTGAAAGAGATCCGAGTTATTGCAAAAATATAAAAATTTGTTTTTTTGAACTTCAATCAAATCCATTCTCCTAAACTTTCATGGCTCGTTACTCAAATTCAGAGCCTCAGATCCAATTTTGGTATAGGACTATTTTGTTTCAAACATTAATGAGAGTCACCTTCTATTGCACTCTTCTCCTCGGAGCTCTGTATTTCTCTCCCGTACACCATTCCTTTCAATATAGGTACTGCCAAATAAGTTGAATGTTTATTTTATACCGACCTTCAATTGCCTTTCCCAATAACTCCATATACAGGGTTGAATCTACTCACGTAAAGCTACGAGATTTCGTGTATTTTTATTAAGACCAAAAAAGTGGGGATGAACTAATCCGCATGGCTGCGCTAATATCTCTTGGTACTCCCCACCCCGTATGTTCAGATTTTACAGCTCTTGGTTATTCACATCCGAAACGGGAAGAGCGGGAGTAAGTGAGGCAAGCAGTACGAGAAGTAGGAGGCTCCCATACGATACTGGCGCCACTAAGCGGATTAATTATTTGGCCCCCATAAGTTACACGACGAAAAGGTGGCCAGCGCCTTGCTAACCCTATCATTCGCTTGTTTTTTTCCTCCATATCTTGACAATACATACTCCAGGTATTTGCACTCATTCGCTTCTTTTAGTTTTTCTCCCTGTTCCTCAAGAACCTGTCTTCGTCCCTCCCCATTTATTAAAAAAAAACATCACTGTAAATGTGTCCAAACTCACTTCAAACTTTGCCTATAACGAATATTTATTTTCAACTTTGGTTTCTGTTCTCATCTCTAAATGCCAATATAAACTTGACTTTTCTTTGTTTACTGCTTTAAAAACAAGAGAGGACAATGAAAAAATAAAGGACAATACCCAATATGTGCATGTGAATCATACCTATACATGGCATTGCATATGCAGCATTTCCACATAAAAAATCGCGGTATCTGTATGATTTTTTATCGATGATTTTCATCGACAGATAGAGTTAATAGCAATTGGAAACAATTCGTTTACACGACGAGGAGGGTTTTTCAAAATAGGGAAGATTTTTTCGACAGGTAGCGTTCGCAGCATGTCGTTCCTTTATGCTGTCATATCATTTATGATAGGAAATGGAAACAAATTTTGAAAACAAAACAGAAACTTAATTCGTTTTGTTTTATTCTCGCTTGTTAGATTTTTATATATCTATTTTTTGCACCAAATATAAAGAAACATTTTTACAAAATATGGGTTTCTTTTAACACCATGATGCAGTACAATAAATACACTACAACTTTTATATATTATTTGCAATGGTAAATAATGCTAATTCCAATTTATAGTCTTCATCTTTGATAAATAACTTATTAAGAATTCAAAACCTATGATCACCGACTTGTTTATAAAATATACTATAATTGGGACCTCTGTTACTTGAAGCAACTAGAAACCGTACCAGTGGATTTCTTTTAAAAAATGGCTTAAGCTTCCTAGATAAACCCCCATCTATGTTTTGCGCCTTGACTGAGTCTTTACCCAATAGCTGTTGAAATAATACGCAGAGCGCTAACTACATAGTTATCAGAGTTTTGTGCCAACCACTGTCCAGTCTGGTACGAATGAGTCTACTGAAGTTGCCTAAGGTCAGCTCGGGCACAATAGAAGACCCGGCCCTTAACTGATTCAACCAACTGAGTGGTGCTCCTCATCCGACATCTAAAAGAACCCAATATCTTCAGCGTGACTTCACCTTCGAATTAATGGAGGTGATTAAAAATTAATCATTCTATTAAAAAATAAGGAGCGATAATGAGCTTTGACCTATATTATTTTTTAATATAAAAATTAATTTTTAGCGATCGCATTGTCTTTAATATAAGAACTTCAATTTTCAGTGAAAAAAAATAAACCTGCAAACCCGTTTGGGCAAGTCGAAATACGAGTCATTTTTTACGAAAAAAAACGCATTTCCAACTATAAACAAATTGATTTATGTTATGTTTTTTTTTTGGAAAGTTGAGAGTTTTTTAGACCAAAAACATATATGTCACTTTTTTGTACGAGTAATACTTTTATACGTAAAAATAAATCGAACATTTTCAAGTAAAACTGGCTGTGCGGTTTTCTGTAGAATGACGAAATTATTTGGCTTCTATTCAAGATATATTACCGTATGATTGATCATTTTGCAGCTTTTCTCATTCCCTAGAGGTTACTCATCGATCGATAGTGATTCAGTGAATAGTTTTCGTTTTATCTATGAAAAAATTAAGATTTCATTTTTGCTTCATCTTTAATACCTGCAAGATGTTACGAAATTTACTTGAACTTAATTTCAAATTTGTCGATGTTCACGAGGTCATTTCTGAACAACGTTAATCACTGATAGTTGAAATTGTTGGTAATTTTATATTCATTACCTTTCGTCATAATAATCGTTCATAAAATCTTGCGAGTTTTGAAGAGTAAGGAAAAAGTAATTTTTTTATTCAATACTTGTATCAGTTTTTCATGTAACATGTAGAAAATGAAAAAGGCTTCAAGACGAACACTCATAGATTAAAATGTCTTTAATAAAAATAGAGTAATTACAAAAAAACCTAACCAAATTGTTGCGTTTTTTATTATGACAAAATGTGAAGCTGAAACATTGGTCTCAAAATTCAAGTTAAGCTTTTCTATGCCTCTCAAGTCCCTCTGAAATGGTTTCATCGATAAACATTCACTTTCCACATGAAATTGCAAAGTGACTGCACTATCTGGGTACCGAAATGAGGCAAGGGTCCAGGGTAAATTTGTAAAGCCTTCGGAAAACGTCAGCAACGATTCGCAAATTTTCAAAGTCAGATTATTGAAATACAGTGGGAAATTTTGAAATTGCGTTTTCTGATGTTGACTGGTCGCGTTACGGTTGATGATTCGATGAAGATGCAGCGTTATTTGGTTAAATGATCGTAACGGTGATATACTACATTTGTATGCGGAAATAATTGGATGAAGTCCGATTATGTTTGAGTTTCTGCTTCGAATGGCTTCACGTGGCTGGACGCGATGGATCTGTGGAGGATCTACTCCATCTACAGTTTGTTTTTTGAAATGGTACCGCGCGATCTTTGACTTTATAACGGACTTAATTTTCTCATGCTTCTAATGAACCAAAACTTTTACTAATGATACACAAATCATGACAAAATTAAGTCGATTATAAATTCACAGATAGTGCGGGAACGTCTCAAAAAACAAACTGTAGACGAAGAGAAAATCCACCGCAGATCCACCACGGATCGAACATTTTTTATCTCCTTAACGACCATGCATGCTGATTTCAGTGGAACGTTAGAGCTATTGATCATCGAATTTCGGGAAGCATATGTTGTCTAGCGGCCGATTTTCAAAGCATTGTCTGTAGGAGTTTTTTAAAACAGGTTCGCGTTTATACATATCTATTTTTTTAAATTTATATAAATAAGGTGGACAGTAGATTGAATAACAGTTTTCATACAGTGGAACATTATTTCCAAAAAATGATACGATAGGATTTTTGCAACACCTAGCATGAATCAGAAATGAGTCCTCAATGTAATTCTACGTCAAGAAATTCAGAGATTAGTCATTTCAGTTGTTCCCCGTCGGTGCTAAAAGTACCAATTATGGAACGGTCATTTACGTACTTTTTGAGATTTAGGTCGTTTAAACAGTGATTTCAAGAAAATAATACGAAATTTTTTTTTTATTAGATCGAGGAATAGTTCTATAGTTGTAAGATCAGAAAATAAAAAAATATTTTACACTATAGAAAAAGAAATAATGATAAAATATGTACTAGAAATACGTACCTATTATGAGACATGATTTTTAAGGTGTACCTATGTCCCATAACTTTTGCCCCTATTATGGGACAAGGATAAAGTTGTTATCAAAGTGAAATAAGTTATGTAATAATTATCGTCGTAGATTAAAATGAATAAAATAAGACACCACCATTTAATTTAATGCAACATTTTATTAATTGTAAGTAAACATTTTTAAACTTTATAAAAATATAACTGATAACAATTGTTGACTATGAAATGAACAAGTTCAAAGACTAGAACAGAATGACTGTTTAAATAATTATTAACTTAGTATTCTATTAGAGATTTTGTTTCTTCATCTTTAATTTTATTGATTTCATTTCATCTTCAAGTTTTATTTCATTTCATCTTAGAAATGTTAGCGTCACACTTAGAGTCCTCGTCAGAACCCTTATTATTAGTAGGGCTCTGGTCAGAGTTCTAAATGTAACATTAAAATTTCTAGTAGCGAATATTATAATTCTTAATGATCACTTTAGTTATAGTGCAGTTCACATAAATTATATCAAAACTTCTTTCCCTTTGTACCTACATATCCATACTCATAAAGTCGAAGTGGAAAATGTCTCAAATCCCGACTAGTTTACTTGAAAAAACACCACGTATTAAGACATTTTCTCCACAAACTACAAAACGTCCGTTTTTCAAGACTCTTATTTTACCTTTACTCTTTAAACTATACTATTTGCAATTTCGGGATGGAAAATGCGACGATAAATTTCGACTAGAATCGTGTTAAATTAAATATTAACGTTTTCGAATCAAATACCTCATTAATCTTCTGTGCTTTTTCAAAAATTGCTTGCGCATCTCTGTCAACATCAGTTTCCGTTTGAAGAATGGAAGTTGCTCCTTGATCACTAGGTCCATCTAGTAATGGAGTTCGTTTGCTTTTGTATGACACCATTAGCGAATTGTCATCGTTACTGCTGTCGCTGTCATCATCAGATACCTTCTGTTTCATCCGATGCTTCGCCTTTGTCTGTAAAATTCCACAATCGAACGAATATTAATCTATCGAGCAATAAACATAATTTTTCGAACTCTAATGAATTTTGTTTTCCCAATATTGTTTTCAGGTAACATTTAGACCTTTGTATCATAATTTAATTCTAATTTACGATACAGCAATAACAATATACAAATATTACAAAATTCTCACTCATTGAATATGAGAATGCACATGACAAAATAATATAAAACATTATAACAAAGTTATTAAGTGAATCTAAAATGCTAACATTGTTTATGTCAATTATATATTACTAAAGAAAGGGAAACAATATAATAATAATAATAATAATTGTAACACTACACATGATGGAAAAAATATAAATAAATTTATATTCACATTTCTTTTGATTACTTTTCATCAAGAAACTGAATCGGAGAAATTAACATCATTTTAGGTCGTAAGAGATTAGATCATTTGTTTTTAATCGCTTCAAATTCACACCAAAAATAGTTCCTCTAATGCATTTGTTAGTATTTGTTAAATGAACAAAAGGATACAATTTTTATAGAAGTTTAAAATTTAGGAAAACTTACACTCTGTTTTAAAGGATTAGTATAAATTTCCTTTTTATCCTTTTTGAAGACAGTCGTTTCATCGTCACTGGAATCTGCAATTTAAAACATACACTATAAAAGAAATGAAGAGGCTTTTATCGGGTTTACTGTAGTATTATAATCAAGATTAAGCAAAAAAGTTTATCACAGACAAAATGTATATATTTTGGGAATTTAAGTTGCGAATTCATGCATTTATGATGAACATTTAAAAAAAATGAATTATATTTAAAAATTACAAAATGTCCATATATTAAATTAAAAATCATCTACAATTTAAATTCCCATGATGTTAGTTTTATAGAATATGATGACTTTATTATGGGAGTCTATAATATATATAACATTAGATACCTATTACAGAGAAGGTAAGTATCAGAAAAATAATTTTCAATAAATAAAATTGAAGAAATGAAGTCGTATCCCTACTGAAAATGTTCGTAATATCATATGATAAATCATATGAGATTTTTAAAATATCAGTCGATCCGGAAAACTTTTCACGTGATTTCTCATGTAATTATAAGAAATAATAATAATATGAGAAAATGAATTACAATCATCTGGATTCCTCTAAGATATTAAAGAAATTATAAAAATCTCATATGATTTATCATATGATTTTACGGAAATTTTCACCAGGGATGAGTATTGCTTTGAAGCTCAACCTGACCACAAATCTTTGCATCCCTCTCAACAACTCCGAAAAAAATACTCCAAAAAAAAAAAGAGTATTGATAACTTCCTTGTATAAATATAAACTTCAATGCCTACATTGAAATAATTACAAATGTTTTTTTTAATTTTGCAAAAGAAGATTGCATAGATAAAAATTATAAATAAATATATAATTATTCATTCTTGACAAATTGAACACACGCATTTTACTATTTTTATTTATAATTTATTAACATTATTAATATATTTTTAATTTAACAGTGAATTTCAGTTTGGAGTTAAAAAAAAAATCAGCAAATATAATTGCAACTTTTATTCATAGGAATTATTATGAACTGAAAATAAGGTAAATAGCATAATAATTGTCTTTGTATAATAAAAGGAATAAATTTAAAGTAGGCTTGTACTTATAAAATTTAAAAAAACCTGTTACATTTAACTTCAGACTAGAGACAGTAAGGAATATATGCACTGAAATGGTTATTCGGTTTAATAGAAGAACTGAGAGCTATGGTATATTTTGCATAAAAGTTTTTGTTTTACATAAAACTTTGTATAAAAATCTTTCCAGTCATTACTCTGATCCAATGCAACTCATGGACAGTAAACTTTCATACACACATTAATGACAATAACATTTTTATAAAAAAATCCTTCTCTCTCTCTCTCTCTCTCTCTCTCTCTCTCTCTCTCTCTCTCTGACAATATAATGATTCCTTTGCAAAAGCAACCATGTTAAAGTACAGCTTTATAATAATATCATCATTTATTAATATCACTATTATATGTGTCTCCGGTTAATTATTTTATACAGGGTGTCCGAAAAGTATGGAAACACTCAAATATCTCGGAAAATCGACATCGAATCGAAAAAGTAAAAATACACGTATTCAATGGTTTCAAGAGAGCTATCCAGTGACACCTAACACAACCCCCCACCCCCACCCGCTGGGGGTGATAGAGGGGGTAACTTAAAAATTTTAAATGCGACCCCCCAATTTTTTATTGCAGATTTTGCTTCCTCAGAAAAAGTTACGTAAATTTTTGCCTACCATTATAATTGTTTTTTGTTGACAGATGGCGCTGTAATCAACGAAATTAAAAAATTATTCTAAAAAGTTTTAAAAATCTCGCGAAAAACACAACGGATCAAAAAAGTAAAAACACACGTATTCAATGGTTTCAAGAGAGCTATCCAGTGACACCTAACACAACCCCCCACCCCCACCCGCTGGGGTGATAGAGGGGGTAACTTCAAAATTTTAAATGGGAACCCCCAATTTTTATTGCAGATTTTGCTTCCTCAGAAAAAGTTACGTAAATTTTGCCTACCATTATAATTGTTTTTGTTGACAGATGGCGCTGTAATCAACGAAATTAAAAAATTATTCTAAAAAGTTTTAAAAATCTCGCGAAAAACACAACGGATCAAAAAAGTAAAAACACACGATTAATGGTTTCAAGAGAGCTATCCAGTGACACCTAACACGACCCCCCACCCCCACAGGCTGGGGTGATGGAGGGGGAAACTTAAAAATTTTAAATGGGAACTCCCAAATTTTATTGCAGATTTCTCTTCTTCAGAAAAAGTTACGTAAATTTTACCTATTATAATTATTTTTGTTAACAGATGGAGCTGCAATCTGCGAAATTAAAAAATTACTAAAAAATATTTAACTTGACGTACATGGAATAGCATACCACGTTTTCAGAATTTTAAATAACGTCTTTTGCCTTTAAATATTTCTAGTTTAACCGATTCTCACCGCGAGGAGGTAGACGATTTTGAGAATCTTCTGTTTTACTTTTTTTTTATTTGATTTCTGTTTTTTACCTTTTTTTTATTCTTCACTATTAAATTTTTTTATGTTTTTTTTTAATGTATTTGCTTACCTTTTCTTCCAGATATTAAAATTCTTTATTCGCTCCCCCCCCTTGTAAATTGTGCATACAAAGTTTTTGACAGAAAAAATGAAGAATCGACATCCTTATTCTACGAGGAAGTGAAATTTCGTGTATCCGAATAGCGTAAATGGTGACTAAATCCGCATATGGTGTTATGGCTTTCTTGCATGACTGTGATTTTGTATACTTGTGTGAAAGTACTGTAGGTATCGCTTGCGGAAACCCATTGCATACACTCGGTCGATTTTTTCAACTGCCAGTGTTACAGAGAAAGTAGTCAATAATCGAACATCGTCAGCGTCCAAATCAAAACAGCACGTCTTAGTATTAGTTAAGCTCTATTGTTTGAATGAGTCAAGGTCTCGGTTATTTTTCAGCTTTGTGAAAATTACACATGCGAGCGTCACTCTTGTCGAAAACTTGGTCAAATTCGTACCGCAAAAAATCGCAATTCTCTTCGTTCTCGCTATTTGATACTTAATGTAATGTTTCTCTAACATTTGAATTTCTTCTAATTTTTTATATTTCTTTTATTTCTTCATTCTTTGCTTCATATTTCTTCTTCCATTTCGATACATTCTGTATTCTGCCTCCTGTTGTAATTTGGCATACTATGTCTTTGACACAAAAAGAAAGGATCGAAATCCTTATTCTGCGAGGATGCGGCGATAAAAAAAAAGAACATACGAACAAGTCGTCCGCCAATTTAATGATACCCATCCTGATCGTCTACCTATTTGCAAATCAACTGTTTGTAAGACTGTTTCTCGGTTTCAAGATACTGGCTCTGTCAATGATCGACCAAAATCAGGAAGACCAAAAACGTCCACGAACGAAGACAACAGTTTTAGCGGTCTGTGCAAGTGTCGTTGAGGACGTCCATACTTCGGTAAGAAAGATTGCGCAAGCCACTGGTATCGGCAAATCGTCTGTCCATGAAATATTAAAAGCAAATAAGTTCCATCCCATATAAAATAAAATATGTACAAGAACTTTCGGAAGATGACTTCGATCGGAGATTAGAATTTTGTGAGGAAATGATGAGACGTTGTGACGAAAATGAATTATTTCCTTTCTGGATATGCTTCTCTGATGAAGCTACGTTTTCAGTTGAGTGGAGAAGTTAATAGGCACAACCTACGATATTGGTCGGACGAAAATCCTCATTGGATGAGAGATACTCACACACAACATCCACAGAAAATCAATGTTTGGGCTGGCATTTTGTGCAATCAAATTGTTGGGCCTTTCTTCGTTGAAGAGAATTTCACGGCTGAAAGGTACTGTAATTTGTTAAAATAACCAGATTATACCGGCAATACGAAATATTGCTGGTATAGCGTTTGATAATGTCTGGTTTCAACAGGATGGAGCTCCTTGTCATTTTGGTTTGATTGTACGCAATCTATTAAATAATATTTTCCCCCGACGTTGGATTGGTAGGAGGGGTTCGATCGAGTGGCCACCGAGGTCACCTGATCTAACTCCTCTGGACTATTTTTACTGGGGTTTCTTGAAGAACAAGGTCTACGAAACGAAACCAAAAGACATTGATGAGTTGAAAGAAAAAATAATTCAAGGTTCTAATACAGTATCTCAAGAAATGCTGCAAAAAGTTTATGATAACTTCTATGCACGATTGGGATATTGTCAAGTTGCTGAAGGACTTCAATTCGAACATCATATAAATTAGTGGGCATAGACATGTTAAAAATCAAGTAAAGAAAATAGAAGCGAAGGAAAAATTTAAACTTTAAAATAGAAAAAAAATTAAAAAAATAAAAAAAAAACAAATAAAAGGTAAAAACAAAAAAAAAATATACAAAAATAAAAAAAAAGATCTCAAAAATCGTCTACCTCCTCGCGGTAAGAATCGGTGAACTTTGAAATATTTAAAGGCAAAAGACGTCATTTAAAATTTTGGAAACGTGGTCCGCTATTCCAGGTACGTGGTTCGCTGATTGCAGCTCCATCTGTTAACAAAAATAATTATAATAGGTAAAATTTACGTAACTTTTTCTGAAGAAGAGAAATCTGCAATAAAATTTGGGAGTTCCCATTTAAAATTTTTAAGTTTCCCCTCCATCACCCCCAGCCTGTGGGGGTGGGGGTCGTGTTAGGTGTCACTGGATAGCTCTCTTGAAACCATTAAATACGTGTGTTTTTACTTTTTTGATCCGTTGTGTTTTTCGCGAGATTTTTAAAACTTTTTAGAATAATTTTTTAATTTCGTTGATTACAGCGCCATCTGTCAACAAAAACAATTATAATGGTAGGCAAAATTTACGTAACTTTTTCTGAGGAAGCAAAATCTGCAATAAAAATTGGGGGTTCCCATTTAAAATTTTTAAGTTACCCCCTCTATCACCCCCAGCGGGTGGGGGTGGGGGGTTGTGTTAGGTGTCACTGGATAGCTCTCTTGAAACCATTGAATACGTGTATTTTTACTTTTACGATTCGATGTCGATTTTCCGAGATATTTGAGTGTTTCCATACTTTTCGGACACCCTGTATGTACAAGAGTATATGATAAATAAATATTATCTATTCTTTTTCTCTGTATATTTAACTATATTCCATATTAATACATCTTTCAAATATGCATAAATGTTTTTTAAGATTGAAATTTTAATTTTCAATATGATAACTTTGACAAAATTGCTTGTAGCACTTTAGAAACTGATAACTTTGGCACGTTTTACAAGCCGTTTTGAATGATTATAGGAAATTTGAATCGTTGCAATGAATATTATAAATTATAAATAATAAATAATTAATTACATATGTTCATATGTAAACAACAAAAAGTTTCTGTACTGTACAGGGTGTCCCAAAACTCCCACATAATATTGCAGAGGGTGAATATTGACATCATTCTGAGCAAAAAAGTTTAATACCAAAATTGGATCTGAAGCTCAGAATTTGAGTGGCGAGCCATTGAAGTTTAAAAATATAATAATCGTTTTTTTGCAATAACTTGGCTCGATTTACAGTTACTTTAACGAATGATGACTGATTTTGAAGGTTTTTTTATAGCGCTACAACTTACCTTGTAAAACCTATGACCTGCAACGAATATTTCGTCAGTTATCGACCTAAAAAAGGTAAAAATGGCCTTTTTTGCAATTTTTCCGTTTGAGTCCGTGGGGAGACATTAAAAATCAGAAAATAGGCGAAAAACACGCTTCAGCAATGCCAAATCCATTTTTCGCCTGGGCGCGAATGCTGGGGACGAATTCTTCGCCTGTTCAAGCTCTCCAACGTTATTTATATGACATTTCGTTAGCATTTTCCGGAAATGAGTTACACGCAAAAAACTGCAAAAAAAATACATTTTTACCCTTTTTAGGTCGATAACTGACGAAATATACATTGCAGGTCATATGCTCTAGAAGGTAAGTTGTAGCGCTATAAAAAACCTTCAAAATCATTCATCATTCGTTAAAGTAACATTAAAACGAGCCGAGTTATTGCAAAAAAACTATTATTTTTTTTTAAACTTCAATGGCTCGCCACTCAAATTCTGAGCTTCGCCCTGTATATTCGTGTGTCCCGATTTACTGTCATTCATGTCCTATCACGTTGTAGAGCTAGTTCAAAATAAAACCCTAACATTTAGACTATGTTTTCAGATAATCTAACATTCAAGAACAGGTTACAATTCCAAGGGAAGTATAAAGTTAGTTGTTTGTAACTTGAATGTTATTTGTGTCCAACTATTTTTAAACTAACTGATCATAATTTTTGCCTACTTTTTTATTAGCATATCATTCTTAACCTAAGTCCAACTATGTATGCTTAATATAATATTTATAAATACCCAAAAAATTAGTATTAATTGTTAATGTACCAGTAAATGTCATTCATGTCCTACTTTTCTTTTATATTATCTAATATGGTTATTAGGACTAAAATAACTTGTGAATATTCATGTTTATCTATTATCTGATATTGAAAATGTATAAAAATGTTATCTGCATCATTTAAATTATTAATAATATTGAAGAGCCAAGTATAATATGCCGTTTTTTGACGTTTTTACTTTGAAAAATTAGATTAATCATTTTATCCTTACGTTATTTATTTATTTAGATAAACAACTAAGGAGCCTTTAACAGAATAATAATTATGCATAAGTGGTGCATGATGTGATAAATAATTTGTTAACAATATATTTACTTAAATCGTAATGAGAAATTTTAATATGAGTATTAATATTCTTTTTAGTATTCTTTTACTCATAAGAAAACCATTTGATTGTCGTTAAATTCCTAATATTAACAGGCAAAGAATTTGAAAGTTATGTCTCAAACCAATTTTATTATATCATTTTGTCAATTATAAATTTTGTTCAAAAACATACTTTTGACAAATCTGATATAATTAAAAGTTTGTATCTTATTGTCGGTGATATAAAAATCATATTATAATTTGTGTCCCTCATATTACGAGATACGGTCCTAAATAAAAACTACTGCATATTGCATGACCTCATTAACAATATCACACCCACAAAATGTTGCTTTACAAAATGTACTTTACCGATTTTGCATTTCTTTACCAGAAAAATCAACTTTATATAGGGTTATCAAAAACGCGAAGTACAAAATTTTCATCCGTTTATTATATACCATATTCGGCACTCGGATATTTTACAGATTTTCAGTTCACTATGAAATAAAAATTTACAGTAGCTTTAAACATTGCTTGATAAAAAGCAGTTATAAAAAGGAGAAAACGATAAGTGTAATTACATGCAAAAATAATGAATTGTGTGTGAAAGAAGTTTTTATTTAAGTAATAACACATGTTTATATTTTAAAAAAAATCATTTGGGTCTTAGTATCTTCAATTAAAATTATGGTATACTATTTCAATACTATGTCCTCATATATTTTTTTATTGTCAATATACTTCTTGTGTATTGTATTTGAAAGTAGTTACAAAAATTGGTGTTATTCATAAAATAAGAGTAATTCAAACTTGTGTCTACTTTTTCTTTAACGTTAAATACATAACACGAAAAGATAAAATAAAAGTTAATTAAATACAGATGTTCATGTATACTGAGTTAGTCACAAAGTAAACATATATTCGACACTACATTTTTCTAATCATCATAAAAATTAAACAGTAATATCATAGAACACGAATGCTGTTTTATATCATGTTTTTCTGAGATTCAATAAAGAGTATTCAAAATCTTTGTACAAATATATACATGTATTTAACATATCTTTCAATAAATGAAAAAAAGTTTCATGTCAATCGTACGTGTAATGGACTATGTCAAACAATACTGGGGTCGTCCTTTAGTCAAAGTAGTCGACTACAGTTTTTAAGATGGATAAATATATGTATATTTAAATGTGTTTATTATTGTAAAACATTTTATTATTTCTGTATATGTAATGCAATTTACTTAGATTAGGTTCGAAGCAGAAAAGAAATAAGTGTAGAGAAACATTGTAAATTTGTAAATGTAAAGATAGTTAGTTTATGATATTATATATATATATATATAAGATGTAAGCAAGATGGTATATATCATGAAAAAAAAATTCTTTTGCATATTGAGGTAGCTGTTGTTATTAAATCACTAAATATAATAAATTTACTCTAACTATCCATTGCACTTATCTTTGATTAAATTTGATTTGTATGGCTTTTAAGAATACTGAAAAATAGATTAATGGTGATGTATAAATGTCAGAAAATCAATTTGTTTGCAGCAAAAAGTACAAGCGACTCTTTGCTCTCATATTCGCACAAAAGCTACACTGAAAAGTAAATGTAAAATTATATTTCCGAATTTTTATAATTTTGTTGAGATTTTCTATTACTATCATTGTAAAACTACATGTTTCCAGTAAATAGCGAACGAAAACAGAAGGAAATTTACCATAAATGTGTAAAATTTATAGTGAAAATGTAAATTTACACTGCAAAAGGTGGAAATAAAAATACCAGTGTTAATTGTGGTAATTTTACATCGTCTTTGTAATTTTCAATCTGTTTCATATTAAATTACAAGCGTAACGTAAACTGGCTCTAATTATCAATCACTTTGGTGCTATTGACCTATAAGAACTGATTCTTCCCGATTTACAGTGCATGTGTAAAATTACATCGATAATTATTTATTTATTTATTTATTGAGATCAACAGCACAGATGTGCCTTTTACAACAGTGTGCCTCGTGGCACTAAATCTGTACAATTTATAAAGATAACAAAATAACGAAAAGCTACTTAAACAGAAAAAAAACGAAAGCTGAAGTAAGTCTTCTTATTGTCGATTTGAACGGAAGTAAACCTAAGCTGTGCACATTGTGCGGTAACATATTCCATTCTCTTTTAACGCTCGGAGTAGTCGAGAAAAAGCTGTAATTAGTTTTATGGAGACCCTCACAGACAGGTCTAAAAGAGCGTAGGCTATGTGAGACTACTTGATTATTTTAAAGTTTTAACGGTTTTAGCGGTCACTGTACAAAAAACGGGGGAGTAAGGGGATTAGGGGATATATTTGAAAAAAGCGAAAAAAAGTTTTTGGTTCTAATACGAACCCTCTTCAGAAAAATAGTAAATCTAGAATATTTCTAGTAAATCTAATGAATATAATTAAAATTAAAGTATCCAATTGTTTTTAAGGAGAGCAGATGTTAACTCCTCTTATTGATTTGAACATCTTGAGACTACTTGATGTTCGAATAAATTAGATATAACGGGTCTACGAGTTAAATTGACAATATTATAGGCCAAAAGTAAATCACGGTAACGGTGTAAGAATTTTGCAGTAGGGAGATTGAAAGCGGTTGCATGATGTTCATAATCGTGGTCAAAAATACGCATTGGAAAACCAGATTTGAAGGAAAGATATCTAATTAAATTGTGATGAATCGATTCCAGATGAGAAATTTCTTGTGCTGTATAAGGTGACCAGATTGACGAGAAATAAAAAAAAATTTGGCAAATAATAGTGCGATATAAGTGAATAATAGTATGGACATTGTTAAAGTTCTTAGTAGTTCTCTTTAAGAATCCTAACGTAGGCAGAGACTTAGTAACAACCAAATTTATATGAGCAGAAAAATTAAGACAGCTGTCGAAAATTACTCCTAAATCCTTAATAGAAGAAACTGCTTCGAGTGATTGCCCACCAATAGAATACGTAAATTCTGTTGGCTTATTACCGCGATAAAAAGAAATACTCTTGCATTTTTTTATATTTAAGTATAACCTATTATTCTGTGATAATGTAAAAATTTTATTATATCACTGTAAATTTACAACGATATTCATTGGTATTGTGATTTTCACTTTTTCACTGTAAAATTACATCAAAATTTTTGACAGTGTACATGCATCGTAAAAAATCCGTAATGAAATAACTCACGTATACGGGAGAACCTAAGGTTTTTCGGATATAACTTATTCTTCGCGACTTTAACAAGTAATAGAAAGTATTAAAAATAATATTTGTATAATATTGAATACATCAGTGGAGAATTTGAAGACAAAATAGAGAATCTGTTAAAGAATCCTTTTTATTGCTCATAAAATTGGTTACGCCATTTTACTTGTCTGGTAGCCCCGACCACTCAATAACTTAACTTGTATATAGTAAAAATGCATTATTAAATACTTATAATGGACTTTTATTGGAAATAAAATAATATTAACATATCTTTAAAAAAGTTTTTTTGATGAAATTTTTAAAACTATTGAACATAAATATAATTTTTTCTTGCTCTTTTGCCTTCGCAGTTTCGTAAATGACATTATCCGTTAAAATTCCCGAGTGTTCGACTCGTCTCTTCATTATTAAAAAATTATTACTATTATTATTATTGAAAAATAAAATTATTATTAAAAAATAGCTTTCTTTTTTAAAAATATAATGTAGAAAATTACGTACTCAAGATCTGGTAATTTCCGTTACTGTTATTAGAATTATTTATTTGCTAAATAAATCTATAAATCACTTCACATATCTAAAGCCAGCATACAATGTGTAGTCGTGTCAGTCGGTTCGTGAGAGGATTTTTATGAAGAATAAACGAAAAAGAACAAATTACATTTAAGCTTAATTTCATTACCGAAGTCAAGTTAGCTTTTAAAATTGTTGGATAAGCAATATTTTTACCAGTCGGGCCACCGGACTATAAATGGTCGGGGGTACCGCAAAGAATGTATGAGCCTTGAAATTGTTATTATAAACAAATGAGACAAAAAAAATAAAGCTTTTATAGCCTAAATCGAAAGCTGAGGAATGAATGTTTATGTAGACACAACGATAATTAGCTTATTTATTACATGATAATAAATATTAACTGCAAAACTTACCTTTTTTTTTTAAATGTTCATTTTATGAATTTGAAGAATAAAAACTTATGCCATACCATTAAAGTAAAGACAAATAGCTTCCTATTCTCAAATTTACAGTTTTGTGTAGTGTACCATACAAAAATTATAAAATTCGCCAAAATCTATCTTTACATTCTTAGAACTACAGTAGGACCTCTCTTATTCGAACCTCTCTTATTCTAATTGCCTTTCTTATTCTAATTGTCCAGCCTCTCTTATTCTGATCGTTCCCCCACAAGTCTTCTCCCACTATCACACGAAAAGTCAATGAAAAATATTGTCCACGAATCACAAGCTCGCAAGCAAAGTAAGCGGGGGTAAGGGGAAAATTAGAATAAGAGAGGTCGGCACCATCTTGAAAAACTTTACTAATTAGAATAAGAGAGGTCCTACTGTAATTAGTGGTTGGGCTACCGGACTCTTCCCTAATGGTAATTTTACAAGCTTGTTGTAATTTCCCTACGCTTAATGTAGTGATTTTACAACAAGCTTGTAAAATTTACCGTTATACGTAGATAAATTTACCACATGAAGCAAAGGGAAATTACAACGAGCTTGTAAAATTACCATTATACGTGGATTATATCATTACGGATTTTTTACAGTGTGTAGTGATAACTCACCTGACATTTGTCAAATTTGATTCATTTCTTTTCAATCAAAATGTACACAGGGGTGTTCACAACTGAACCTCTTACCCTACATATTACTTATTTGTATTTTCTTGTTTTTTATAAGTTTTCGCATACCAGTAATGTCAAAAAAAGACATAAAAATTCATTTCTTGAAAATTTATTCTCAGATTTGTACAATTTAAAATGAAGTAATTTTAATGACAAAAAACTATTCTAATTGAAAAATAGTGTTTATCAAAGTAACCCAATAAAAAAATGATTACATATAATTACACATAAAATTAGATATAATTATATCGTCATTGTTGTCCATCAAAACAAGGAATTGATCCCTTTAGCGTATTAAAATAAAATGATACAATATGTGCACCAAATATGTTACAATTCTTTAATAAAAATTTCACATTTTTTGCTAGACCAAATCGCAAATTACAAAATCTTTTATATTTGTTTAATAATAAACGTAAAAAATGACAACCAACCTAACCTCAAAAAAAAATAATCGAATTTTGATAATGAAATTAGGGCATTGGGTTCCCAATTGAACGTCTTCATTCGACTGACCTTTATCGTCTTCATTTTGACGTTTTCTATTTGTCTTGTTACGGATTTTCCTTTTATTAAATAAAAATGTACAATTCTTCTTCTCCGACGTCGACTCGGTTTCGTCCATGTTTGTTTTTGTAAACATCTGTTTTTGGCGCGTCTCGCGCAGCATTAGCCTTCAGTGCGACGCTTATATTTTAGGAAAATTTGTTTCGTATACCTTTTCGATTTAATTTTTATACGTAGCCGACAATCTTCATTGCTTGTAAGAAAAATCTGAAAGTAAGTTGTGTGTGAACGTTTCAATTGTTATTCATTACTTTCAACAATTGTCTATAACAAATGAAAAAAAGAATAGGGCTGATTATATTTTTTATGTTTTTTGACGTGAAATAGACACATTGTTTTGAATTTCAACAATACATCAGAAATTATTTATATTTCCATTGTATGTGAGCGATGTGAAAAGTATGTCATCGACTTTGTTTGTTCTCAGCATTAAAAAGTTATAATGAATAAAAAGAACAACATGGCCATCAACTTCCAAGACAACATGATCTTGTTGAGGAAGTATTTGAAAAGGAGAATATTATGTCCGGAGACAAAGTTCAGACATCATGTGAAAGAACGAGCTTATGTCCTCGATCTACTTAAACAAACTGTAGAAATGGGCGAAAGCAATTCAGTGATATTAATCGGTCCAAGAGGAAGTGGAAAGACAACGGTAAATAATATAACTAAGTTAATATAAGCGAGTTATTAATTAATAAAGAGTGATGCCCTTGTATGAAAATATGGAGTGCCACAAGGCACTATTCTTGGTCCGATTTTATTTATAATTTACATAAATGACATCTTTGAAGTTAATATAAAAGGTTCAATATTATCATATGCTGTTGATACTGCTATAATTTTTAAAGAAAACAACTGATCATCTTTCGTAAGAAATGTAGAAACTGATCTACCCGTTATATTTAACTGGTTAAATTTAAACTCATTAACCGTAAATACAAAAAAAAACTTATTTTCTTCCATTTGGTTGCTACGTTGACAGTATACCAGACTTCTCGAAATTACAAATTGTAATAAAAAATAAGATTGTAGAAATAGTCCGTGTATCAAATGTAAAATATTTAGGAGTAACAATCGATAGCCATTTTCGATGGGATCTGCACATAAAATCACTATAAAATTTATAGTAAATTTGTTCTATAAACTAAGGTTTATCCTAAATCGCACACAACTTTTATCAGTTTATCAGTCCCTCTATTTTAAGATATGGGATTATCTCATGGGGTGGAGCATATCAAAATGTAATAAATTCAGTGCAGGTATTACAAAATTCTATACTTAGGATAATATTTTTTAGACCTCAATTATTTCCAACACTATTTTTATACACTAATAGTAATTTATTAAATACAAGAAAGCTATTTTATCTAACGGCATCAACCTATTGTCTTATAAATAAGGTCGGAACCAAGGTATCTCATAAAATAAATACTAGGACAACTACAAGCACACAACTAAGTGTACCAACCATGAAAAAAAGAATAGGACAAAGAGCTTTCAACTATATTGGATGTAAATGTATAAATTTATTACCACAAGTATTACGCGAGAAACATACTACCCCAAAATCTTTAACCACTTCAGTGGTAGCTGTTTAAAAAAAAAAAGTGCCAGAAGTGGTACAGCCCTGTACTTAAGATATCGAAAAACGGTGAAACACGGGTTCCATTTTTTCCTAAAATATATCATTTAACATTTAATTAATCATTTAAAAAATCAAGTAATATTTCACATTTATGTTGGTCATCTTGGATCCACCATTTTGAATTTAAAAAATCTGACTTCAAATTCGTAATCAGCGACCCAAAAAATTCCCGAGTACCAACTTTCATCAAAATCAAGTAAATTTTTTACATTATGTCGGCCATCTTGGAACTGACATTTTGAATTTTCAAAATCTAACTTCAGATTCGTAATCAGAGACCCCGAAAACCCCCGAGTAACAATTTTCAGCTGTTTTCCGTATAAAGAAAAATGTGCGCCGCACATTTTAATAAGTTTAGCATATTTACAGCCGCCATATTGGATCCGCCATTTTGAATTTTCCCATTTTGACGACAGATTCGGATTCAGCGACCCAAAATATCTTGGTATACGTATACGTTTCATGCAAATTCATTAAGAATATTGTAAAAGTTATTGCAAAATGTACACATATGATCCATTACCACGTTTATCAATAATTTTTTTTGTACATATATGATCCATTACCATTGAAGTGGTAAAAAAAAAATCTGTAATTGGCTTATAACCAAAGAATCGGAAGACCTAGACAGAATCTTAGTCCCAGCGGATTAAAACATTACAAAAAAAAAAAATTGTGATACTCGGAAGTAATTTTAAGAAACGTCAAATTAGTTTTACTTAGGTTAGTTTAGTTTTTAAATTTTCTTTTTGCTCGTTTTTAGTTTTTAATTTTAACTTAGTTTATTTTATTATTGTTATACTTTATATAAATTCAGGACATGGACAAGTAGGGATCACTACTTTTGCGGATTATGAATGGTAGTGGGGTACCCCACAAAAGCATCATAGTTTACCCGAATAAAGATTAGATATATATATATAATTAAGTTATTTTTCAGCTCGTCAATAGCGTGTTAAAAGAACTTTCCAATTCGAAAAATTTTAAGGACAATACAACAATCGTAAATCTTCATGGATTGGTTCATACCGACGATCGTTTAGTGCTTAAAGACGCTGCGAGACAAATGCAGCTTGAAAATGTTGTAGGAGATAAAGTATTTGGTACTTTTGCAGAAAATCTAACTTTCCTTTTGGAGAGTTTAAAGTCTGGCGACAAGAAACGTTCTAAACCAGTCATATTTATTCTGGACGAATTCGATTTGTTTTGTGCACACCACAATCAAACTTTACTCTATAATCTATTCGACGTTGCCCAATCAGCACAGGTAAGACTGAAATTCTAAATTTACAAAACTGTTTTGTAATGTAAAATTTTGTTTGCAGACTCCAATTTGTGTTCTGGGGATTACTTGTAGAGTAGATGTCATTGAACTCTTGGAAAAACGAGTTAAGTCTCGATATTCCCATCGACAAATATTTCTGTATCCTGGCGACACGTCTGGAGCTGATCATCAAACAACAGGTTTTCAGGATCGTTTAGAACTTTTCCAACACCTTCTAAGTTTACCAGACGACGAAAACGTCAATACTGTGGAGGATAATTACGAAGGATTTACAATAGATCCACAGTTTGGTTTACAATGGAACGAAAACATTCAAAACATAGCAAATAACAAAACTATGATAAACCTGTTGAACAGAATGTATAAAGAAGATCAGACTGAAAGAAATTTTCGAAATTTCTTAGCCGTTGCCATTTCATTCCTGTCGGAAAAACACCAGGGGTTAGAAGTCGATGATTTCACACAAGCGAGCAAAATCTATTCCCCCGATGATAAAGTTTTGCTCCTGGAGGGTTTGTCGGTGTTAGAAATGTCTTTGGTAAGTTTTATTTTTCTTATACTTCCAAGTAAATAGATTGGCGATGGATTGAAATTGATTCATTTTAACGTTTTTGAATTCAGCATTTCATTTTTTTTAATCCCTGGGAATCTGTAACGTCTATTCAATACAGCAGAGCTCCCAGTCAGTCTCTTTTTTCGACTTTAGTCCCTTTTATTTCCTTTTTTCGTCAAAAGTCCCTTTTACATCCTTTTTTTAACCTTTCAAATTTAAATTGTCCTTCAGCGGCTTTTTGCGTCTTGTTTTCTGCGTATGAATAAATGTTTGATTAAAAACAGTAATTCGTTTTTCAAATCCGAAGAAATATGACAAAATTACTTACGTTTTAACTTGGGAGAAACTAAAAAATAGTATGAAGCCATTCAAAATTATATCCATATTGTTTTTCATCTATAAATTATTTTCTAATATACATATACAGTATGTAGTATGCAACAAAAATTATACGATTATTTTTTTTCTCTATTTAATTTAAAAACTTTGTCAAAATGTTTTGAGAAACGATTACTTTTATTATGTAATAATAAAAAATTGTAAATCAACAAAACAATTTTCCATATTTATGATTTTATAAATATAGGTTTCTGGTATACATAGACCCTTTATGAAAAAGTTGCAAAGCATCTTAGGGAAATGGAAAAACTAAGTTATTGAAACTATAAGGAACTATAACAAACAATCTTTCGAAAAAAATGATTTTTTTTTTACGACGAATTTAATGGTAATATAATAACAATTTTATAAAAATGTTTGATAAAAAAGATTTTTTTTTTCGTCGAAAAAATAAAATTTTTTAAAATCCATCCATAATTAGTTAGAAAATATATTTTTTTATTCACCAAATTTGCTTTTAATGTTTAAATTAAAAACGACGAAAAAATTAAAAGAAAACAGGTGGAAAAATTTAAAAAAAATTGAGAGTTCAAAAACAAAAACAAAATTTGCAGCCAAATCTGAAAGGGTGATGTCCAACAATAGCAAAATTAAACGTTTTAGCGTGAAAAAATTTGTTTTTTTTCCGAATAAAGGCTATTCAAATTTGTTAATCTATTTTAAAAATTAAAAAAAAAAAAAATGGAAAACAGAAAAACATATTTTCTAAATAATTACGTATGGATTTAACAAAATTCCATTTTATTCGAAAAAAAAAAATTTTTCTTTTTTGGTAAAAAAATTTGTTTCTGATTTTTATTTTATTACCATTGAATTCCTCCTCAAAAATCACTAAAGAAATAATTTCTGGGGATTTTTTGAACGTTTGTTTGATATAGCTGATTATGTGCCCAGACTCACCCCTTGTGATAACAAACGAAACAAATTTTATTATAAATTGTAATGTAATAATTGTATCAGGCTTACAATTAAAAAGTTGAAATCAAAACTATTTTTAGTCCTTTTTTTAGTCCATTTTTCTACCTCAAGTCCCTTTTTTGGTTCCTTTTTTTAAGTTCAAATGCCCTTTTTTCCTTTTTTTAAGAGGACGAGGCACTGGGAGTCCTGATACAGTTCAATCTACAATAGTCCAGTCAATGGGTGGTTTTACATCCCAATTTTTTCGGATGACATTGATTTATACGAAATTTGAAATGTAGCTTCAGAATAGCTCAAAAGACAAAAGTTATATTGTGCCGATGTGTGCTTTAATCCTGGGGGTGGATGCCACCCCTTCTAGGGGGTTAACATTTTTTTTATCAACAAAAAAAAAACACCAATCGATACAGGAATAAATTCTAATCAAAATATTTTTTTGTACAAACAATGCTTTTTACCCTAAAAATGCATGTTTTTGAACGATTTTTCACAAATATTGCAAAAACTACACGTTTTAGCAAAAAGATATCTCAGACAAAAAATGAATGTAATGAAATAACGAAGAGATTCTTTTTTAATTTTTTGCTCTAAGTGCAATAGAACCCAAATTATGGCTTCTTAACAGTTAAGTCGAATTGCATGACAATAAAAATCGAACATTTCAACTTCAAATATCGGAAAAAGTAACATTTTTTTTTTCAAACAACTTATAAAGCTTTCTTGAAGTACTTGAAAAGAGCTTTAAATTGAGCACTGAATAGAGTCGATAGCAGAAACACATACGAAGTAATAACAAATGTAAAATTATTTTGGGAACAAAATCGGTAATAAAATTAGGCCCTGCTGGCCCAAATTGAAATTGAACATAATCCTTTTGCAATTTACTTTATTTAGGTAGCAATAATAGATTCTAGAAGTTTGAACGGTTTTGGAAGCCTTCATTCCAAAAAATGATTGGTATACTTTTGAAAAAAAATATTGAATTTCTTAAAAAATTGCCTTTTTTTATTATCTGCAAAACTCACTAAGATACGAAAAAACTATATCAGATTAACCAGAAAAAATCATAATCTGTAATATTAAAAATTAATTTCCTCGAAAACTATGGACTTTGATAAAAATGCAAACAACAACAAAATCTTAGAATTCATAAGAGAATACACTAACATTTTTTCCGTATTTTTGGAAAATAAATTACAATTTTGAAAAAACATTAAAAACAAAATTCATCAACAAAATATAAAAAAAAAATCCGTGATATTTCTCGATGAATTCTAAGAACTTTTGATTCTTAGTATTTTTTTAATAAAGCTCGTAGTTTTTGAGTTAGAACGTCCAGAAATTTTCAAGAAATTGTCATTATTGAGGCCATTTTAAGATCGTTAGAATGATGTGGATTAAAAGTACAGGATTTTTATTCATCTTTGTTCATAGTTTCCACTGAATTTTATTGATATGCTTCCTCGCATATTTAACACAACTAAAATTACAAATAAATAACTATACATGCATCTAGGGCAGGATGTCCTGCAAGTGCCCTACTGAAGAGTCCATTGCAGGCGTCTGGGACGAAATGTATGTTTCTTTTTATAAAAATAGGCATTTTACATTTATTTACGCTATCCTTGAGGAACACTGAAATTCTCGAATATGAAATACATTTTTCTACAGTATATATACAATAGATTTATAAAATTCAGTGGATGATAGCAATCACACTTTTCCCTGTTGTTTACCTCCAATGTTTTGATTATTCGAACCCAATCTCGGTTCAATTTTATTCATTTAATATTTATATTTATATTTTTCGTCAAACGACCATTTATAACCAAGAAATATTACGTTTTTAAAATTTTATCATAATGATACACGGTCGAGAAGTTTAATTTTGCACATTTCTGCACAATATTATATATTAAAAATTGATTTTAAACATATTTCCCACATACTTTTACGATTATAAACACTTAAACAGATAAAAATAAATAAATGAGAAAAAATAACTATTTTTTCGAAATGATTACCCCATATTTTTTTAAATGTTTATAATCAAGAGTGGTTGTTATTTATATCTATACTGGTAATTCTCGCGAAATGCATTTCTCTCGGAGAAAATTGGGCCTTAAAAAGGCCAAAACATGGAAAGTAATAACTAAAAAAAATGTTAAAAGTCAAATTTTAACATAGGCGCACCTCACCGAAAAATTTGAAAAAATTCATGAAGACAGGGCTCAATCCCCTCTAAAAACTGATGAAAAAATTGTTTGTGCTATCTCAAAAATTGTGCCAATTATAAAATTAAAAGAATTTTTTTAAGTAGGAAAGATTGAGTCTATAGGGTTAAAAAATATGCACTTAAAGGTCACCACAAACGCTACTTTCTTGAATTTTTTCAGAATTTTTTATCGGCTCATTCATTAGAAAAAAAAAATTACCGAAAAATGGCGTTTTTTGCCATGGGAAGAGGTGCGAGAGGTGTTTTGGCCATATGGACCATGGGTACCTTATTTTGGCACCCGAAAGTATCTATTTACTGGGTACAATCGAAAATCCAGATACAGCAGGGGTATTTCGCCTATCTTAACCCATTAACGCCTAAAGGACACTTTTCCCTGCTTCAATTTCAATCCAGTATTTCGTATAAAAATCGAAGTTAAACAAAATTTCAGTCGTTAGGAATTCCAATATGGCGCAGAATTTAAAAAAAAAAGTCCAAAAAATTGGGAAATATTTATCCTCACCAATTTTTGTCGAGCTATTAGAATATTGGGATTCTATTGAAACTCTGAATAAAGGTGAACAAAATACTTCAATTTTAAGGAAAAATTTTACTTTTATACCCTACAGCATTCTAACGACCTCAAAATGGCCGCAACAATGACAATTTCTTTAAAGAAAAAATGTAAAAAAGAAATAGTAACGTGAAACGAATAAAATTTTGTTTAATTTTCAATTTTGAATTCATCTGAATCCATTTTGTAAGCTGATCGTTTATGGATTCGCGGGTATTGATTGGTAGTAATTTGAATGCGTTTGAATACATTTCCCTGAGTTAAAATCCTGAATGCCAATGGATTTAAAAATATTCGAAATTTCAATCCATTTCGAGAAAATCCAAAAAATATGTTTATTAATTGAATACCATCGTTTTTTTCAGATCATAGCAATAAAACATGAAACTGAAATACACGATTGTGAACCTTTCAATTTCGAAATGGTGTACAGTACATATCTAAAATTTGATAAGCAAACTGCCTGCATACGGTCCGTCCAAAGACCTGTTGTAATGAAAGCATTCGAACATATTAAGGTATAGTCACTATATTGTTTTAAAAAAAGAGAAAAAGTACTAATTTTAAATATTTCATTAGAACTTAGAGCTAATTCAACCCGTGAGCGGAGTGAGTGCACGAGTCGACAAAGAATACCAGCTTTACAAATTTTTGTTAAACCCACAACAAGTCATGGAAGCTGTTAGAAATTACGCAGGACTCCCTACGGAAATTGCCCAGTGGGCATCAAGTTGTTTGCAATAATGGACATTTAGGTAAGATAAGTCTCAGAGGAATTTTCCTGAATACATTCGTCCATTTTAGACCAAAGGGTTCGGCGTTATAAAGGTGATAAACCCTATTTTGCCAGTGCCATTTAATTTAGCACTATTAAAGTACATGTTCCATGATGTACAACTGTTGTACATTGCGTAGCAATTTGTTACCGCCAAGCATGGTTTTAGTACAATGAGAACTTTTCGTGATCTTAATGTGAAGGTGTACTGGTCATATGCAAATCGCATTTGTTTCAATAACAATTAAAAAATGCACTTGAAAAATTTCTATTAATTTTCTTGAAATAATGAATTAAAACACAATGGCAAGCGAATCTTTAAATTGGATTTTTTTTGTGAACGATGTTAAAATTGTTACTGAAACTGATGCGAAGCATACCGCAACAATGCTAGGATCAGTAATTCACCTTTTAAATCGCACAGTTTTTTCCTAGTTTAATTTCGATAAGTCGCTATACGATAAGAAAATGTACCCATTTGAAAAATGTGATGTTCAACTGAAAAGGATGAATAGTACTATTCTCACTAATCACGCGTAATCCACCTCGGTTCGCTAGATAGAGCAGGTGGCGAAGTACAATGGTACATTATATACATAAAAATTATATATACACGAAATATTTTTAAAGTATTTCTAAAGCAAGCTTATTTCCAAAACATTTTCGTATATTTTACTAAATGCCGTTTTGGCTCAGCTGTTGAAAAAATATGCGTATGTAGTAAGTGCTTTTGTGCCATCAAGTGCGTCCTTGTATCAGCGCAATCAAACTTGGACGAGTTCCTTAACTCGGGATTTAATTAAGTGACATTATCGAATCGATTTTGTAGTAATTTATCAATTGGTATGTCCATGTACAGAAATTCTGGAGCTTAAATATCTAGGAGAATCAATTTGTAGATCTTTAAAGAAAGCAAACTTGTATTTTTAAGGAATTCGATGGTGTTTTAGACTTCCGACAGTTATTAACAGCAAATATTGAATCGTTTCTTAAATTGTATATCTTTGACAAGAAAAGAAAGAATATAAAATTTTACATGTACAGTAGTACTTCACTTTATTGTTCTTCACTTTGTTAGCGCCTTCACATTATTAGCGATATTCCCTTCACGCATTGGTAAGTTCTTCTTCCCTCTTTCGTAATTCCAGTGCCGTGCCTATTATAATTGGCGTACGGCTGGAAGGTGCGCGAGAAACGATGCGCATTTGTTGGACAACAAAGGCAAACCCCCGCGTAGGACAATAAAGTGAAGTTCTGCTGTATACAAACGCTTCCAAATAATTGCAATAAATTAATTCATAAACCCGAAATATTACTGCATGAAAGAAAAATCTACCCGAATTCTACTTTAAGACGCCATCGTTTTCATCATCAAAAAATACTTCAGAAATATTTTATAAGACTACAAGAACAATACTATTTTGTGAAATACTTTAGTTAATACTCAAATACATATACCATAGCAGAATTCATATTCACGGTTTGAAATTTGGTCAACAGTACTGTGGATGATACCAATACCACCTATACAAAGTTATCTATTGAGAAAATATGTCTAAGTAATCAATTGCATTTATTAATTTATTATTCGCATAGTTATTGTTGTACTTTACACTGAAATAATGAAAGAGACTTTTGTTTATGGCTCTTTCCAAATGGATTCACCCAGCAAAAAACATCGATGTCATTGATTCTTTTGTAACTCTGGGATAGTGTTCTACTTGAAATTTTATGGGACACGTGTTTTTTATTTTGACCTAACTTTACTTCAAAATGCAGAATTTCAAGATTTAAAATTCACTTTTTTTTTTCAAATGGCCGCCATTTCGTCCCACATTATCCAATCGGGACGATTTTTTTTTAAATATGCGGAATTTCTTCAACTTTAACTTGGCTGTGCCACATTATGAATTACTTCAAAAATCGTCGAGATAAATGGGAATAACTAAAAAACGTTTTCTTTTTCAAAATTGAATGTCTCAAAAAGGCCATCTTCGATTTCTGCCCAATTCGGATGTTTTTCGAGACTGTATGAGCTATCTTTCTACCAAATTTCAATATGCCAACTGGCTTCTTTTCGGAGATATGGCCAAACAAAGATAACCGCGATTGTTTACAAGTTTTGAATTTGCAGAATATTTAGTTAAGCGCTACTTACAGATGATAAAAATTAAAAGTTTCTGAAATCTAAGAAGCTCAACTAATTTCTTCCAAAGCTAAATTGTTTGGAAATGTATCGAGGGACACGGAAAAAAATAACATCATTTTTTTCTGTTGCTCATGAGTAAGTAGCTTAATCGATTTATTATTTTTATTGCGTGGTTGATGCATGAGTTAATTATTTCTTTCTTCATAGTATGCACTGGGTTGTGCTATTTTTCCAAAGTTGTTTTGTTACTATCTCAGAATGTTGTGAAATTCATTTTTTAATTGACAATCATTGATTGTTTGATTCTTCACATGATTTCCAGAATATGGATCGGGTTCTTTGTATACTCCTTAAGTTTCCACGAGATTTCGTAAAATTTTGATCATGTTCTCTGTAGTTCCTCTAATATGTGACAAAATATAGTTTTTTTGATAGACTTGAAGGTACAAGAGTTATGAAACGTGACTTTTCTTTATAATATAATTTTTCATTTTCCAATGCTGAACTGAAATTTTTATTCCATTTGTCACATATTTTGCACTTATGAAACATTATTTTATCCATATTTGCGGCATGTAGTGGAAAAAAAAACTTTTTTGGTTATTCCCATTTATCTCGACGATTTTTGAAGTAATTAAAAATGTTGCATAGCCTACTTAAAGTTAATAAAATTCCACACATTTTAAAAGAATATTCGTCCCGATTGGATAATCTGGGACGAAATGACGACCATTTGACAAAAATGTGAATTTTAAGTTTTCAAATACTGCCACAGAGCCTCAAAAGCATGTTTAGGTCAAAATAAAAAATGTTTCCTATGAAATTTCAAGTAGAACACTATCCCAGTGTTACAAAAGAATCAGATATCGATTTTTTTGCTGAGTGAATTTATCTGGAATGGGCCTTATACAATTTTTAATTTTTTTGTGTTTGTACTTTTAATGAAATTTGTATGACTTCTTGCTTCTCGAGTCCTTTAAGTATTCTTTTAGCGAGTAATGTGATACATTTAACGCTAATTCTTAATTTATGGAAATATAATTTTATGTCTCTAAATACCTTTTATATTTTTCCTCGTGTGCAACAAATTCCTAGAAGAAATGTCATACGTAAATTATAGGGATTTCATGCAAATTTCAAAAGAAGACAAAATAAATGGAAGACAGCCTAATACACCTTTAATTTAATTATTTATTATAGCTCTATCTATCTTTCTCTAAGTCTTCGCTTCAAATAGTAAAATGTTATTCAATGATAATACTCATGGAAGAATTAAAACTAAAGCAGTTCTACCTAACGGCGAGTATTTATAAAATTGATCAAACTGTATGCATAAGAATTCGTATCCATATTGGAAAAATACATAAATTCAATTCGTCCATGCTATTTGCGTGATAGACTTTTTGGGTAGCATACTGGAACCGTCTATAGTGTGAATTTGTATCGGTCCTGGAGAAATCTTCCTAAGAGGATGGTGGATTCGAAGTTTCAACGATTGTTTCAGTCGTTTGGCACGGCTATACTTCGACAAATACGATTCGTGACCTAGACATTATAAGAAATTGAGTTAATCTTTGTGACCAGAGAACGAGAATATATAATAGGAAATTTAGTCTTCGTTTCTCACCAGGGTTTATTCCTATTTTAGTGACATCGAGCAAACTGTGTTGCTTCGAGAACGGTTGTAACGCAGACAAAGCACGACTCACGCCAATCTAAGAGCAGAATTGTTCATTAATACACAATTATCTGTCATGAAATAACTGAAAAGTTTGAACTTTAAGTCAAGAAAATTTGTATTTCAATCACTAGTCAATTAACAAACACAAATATCTTAGTTATAGTTTTACTCTTCTGAAATACTCACTTCAGAATGTCGTATTCGATGTTCAACCAAGTCTGCTCCAAGTAACTCATCTTGCATGTTCATGCGGATTGGTACAATTTTATTAACGAACTGAAATTGTATTTTAAGTATGATTATATGTGTAATTACATTTTTTCGATTATGTATCATAATTAATTTAATATTGTATATTATTTATTGTACATTCACGTTCAAGCGAATAAAAAAATTGCAATTATATACCTTGTATAAGGAAATGTGTATCATTTATGAATTCAACGTTAAACATTAATCTGGTATTTTAATAACTCTCAAGGTAAACCTTAATACAATTTATAGTCAGAAAACAAGAATTTTAAATACACTCCGTCCCACATTGATGGGGTCCCTCATTTTTTGGATTATTGTCTTTACTATTTTAACAAACTATGTGATGCTGTTTAAGTGTATTATACAATTAGATTAACTAATGTTTGCACAAGTAGTTTTAATTTTAAAAAGCTGTGTCCCATATTAATAGGGCACTTACGTTTTGTTGAACTTGTATCATCAAGGAACTCAAATTATTAATTGCTGATGTTTTTTTCATGTTACGTCGTTTCTTAATGCCACTTCCAACGAATACACAAGCGACTAATTGAATTAGTAATGATTTTTACTAATTCGGTTGTTATGTTACTAACTTCAACTTAGTTATTGTATTTTTTAATATAAAAAATGAAGTAGTTAAAGTTGACTAATGAATTGATAGTTGATACCAATGAATTAGTAGTTTTTTAGTCTTTATTAGCAAAACTAATGGTTATAATGCTCCTAGTTTCGAGAGAATTCCCACATTTAATTTATGAAAAAATTCAACAAGGGCCTAAACTAAAGTCCCATCACATGTAGGCATGATGCACTTTTGGAAAAGAGAAGCAACACTGGTTACATGAATGGCCGAAGGTACGTAAAATAAATATATTTAAAAGAAACGTCCACTGAAGAATACTAGCAGTAAAAATAGTTTATTCCCTGTGCAAAGGTAATATTATAGCAGCAGGGTGGTCAAAATTCATCATCAATGTCCTGAAATTGACTTTGAAGCAGCAGATTTTTTACATGAGAGTTGCATAGAAATGACAGGTCAGTAATATAAATTTAATTTATTTATGTAACTATGTGCGATTTCCGCGTTTTATCGTACACGATTTGCGTACACTAAGTAGCGCTTTATTGTACACGATGAAAAGAGTGCAATAAAGTACCCGTATACGTACTCTACTACAGCTACTCAAACTACAGCGTTCAATAAACGTAAAAATGAAAAGGCACCGTTAAAATGTCTAAATCCACATCTTCTTTACAATTTAAGCGCAATTTAAACGTTTTATAAGCGTGAACACATTATGAACGTAACACTTCTCTTTTTCCAGGGTGCTCTTTACTGCATTGTTCCTATTTGGTTTATTAAAAGAATTAATGTTGAAGGTATAAAGAGAGCAAATACCAAATGATATCATCAAATTCGTTAACTTTAATTAAAACTAGTCGAGATTCGTGTTTTTCCTCCTACAATAATGTACAAGTAGCCTCGCACTTTTTTAAATCTGTTGTGTTTCTCGAGTTTTATTTCTGTTGTTTCCTTCTTCTATTTTAATATTTTTCCTTACTCATGACAGAATTAGTCATGAGCATTACGCAAGGTGTAGGTGAGGGCTGAAAAGAATTTAAAAAAAACGCGAAAGAATGAAAATTGCCCAATTCGAATAGTTCAATTGTGAATTGGACTACTCCCCGCCTTTTTTTAAATAAAAAATTATCTGATACTCAAAATAAACATTCTTAACTTTTGACCAGATCAGCTGAGATATGATAAATAAGATCCCTCTTTGAATGGTAATTTTAACAAAATTCCAACGAATCTTTTTTCGAAGCTGCAGAAGCAAAGAAACGATTTTTAATAATTAAATAACAATTCAATCAATGCCTGAATCGATTTCTGTCATGAGATCTTTGAACTTAAGTTCTTTAAATTTCGGTTTTTATTATGTTCAAATCGTGAACGTATTTGTAGAAGAAAACTAAAAGTTATTCATCGTTGAGTTTCTAAATCAATGTAATTAATGTTTTGGGACCTACTCAGTAAATTTCAAGAAATTAAGCAAACTTAATGCCATTGGCTGCCAATCCCCGGCACTTATTGCATTCTAAGTCTAAAAGTGGCCGTAGTAACTTGCTTATTACTTCGATCCAGACCAAGTTTGGACGAAGTATTGAATTTGGTCACTTCGGGCATAAAAATTACCCTATTCGCTTCGTGCATGGCGATGGAGGGGATATCGAAATCGACGGCAGCGCTCAGCGTGGAGATTTCTGACAACTCGCATCTGCAACGTTAGAGCTTTTCCATTAAAGTCAATTTAAAAATGCTCTTATTTATTGGTTAATTTGAGACATTTTAAAGTTTATTTCGATCTGTTGCAAGTGTTGCAAGCAAGGTTTATGGTTTAAAGAACCATTTGAAAGGTTTCATTTTATATTATACTGTGCAAAAAAAATGATTACTCCGAGTTCGAAATTGTATAGAATACAATTCATTATTCAGCAGAAATATATTTATATTTATGTATATATTGTAATTTTCCATTATTAGTAATTTAGTTAATAGATAAACATGGTATTTTTCTTATTTCCAATGTAGTTTTGTGCGGTGGAAGAGTCACTGAGGTTTGCCGAATTACCCTGGAACGAATTAATTTATGCTCTATACATATTCCAAATACTTCTTCTACACGAACTACATATCCTACAGCCGAATTTTTTCCATTTTCTATACTTACTGGATTAAAGTTTATTGAGTTTGTGATTGATTCAAACCCAGTTTGGATTATCGTATTCATTTACGCCCCTTAACCTCGTTTTGTTCAACTCAAAATGATTCGAATTAAAAAAGTATAATATTTTGTTACAAACCAAAATGTACAAAATTTGGGCCGAATTTCAAACAATATACTCAAAGTACTAATGCTTTTGAAAACCCGCAGAAAATTTAAAAAAAAACTAAATATTTCACTTTCTCATATCACTCTCCATACAAATTGCAGATGCGAGTTGTCAAAATTCACCACCAGGCGGCGTGACCGGCGTCTTGCACTAAGCGAATAGTTTTTCATCAAATATCGACGTTTCAGACCCTAAGGAACCCAAATCAACAATAAAAAAATTTGTGTCCGTGATCTTGTACGTACGTCCGTACGTCCCGTTTTTTTTTGTCTCGCGATAACTCGCGAACAGATAAGCGTATTGGCATAAATTTTTTGTTTAAATATGCGTCTTGGCATAACTTAGATCTGATTAGATTTTGGCGCAGATCCATCCGTCCATTACTAAAAAAAATTAGCCCCAATTAAGTTTCTTCGTAGTTTTTTGCATTTATTTTGAAAAATACAAATTTTATTAAAAAATGTTTCAAACAAAAAATGTAGAGCATGAAATTCTCTACAAAAAGGTTGCATGCATTTTCTTCCTAAAGTCAACGATAATGCCATAAAAACTGGTTTAAAATGCTTATGACTATTGTCTGAAAAAGTATTGAATTTGGTCACCTCGGCAAAAAAATTACCCTATAGTTATCCATAAAATTTCTTAGTCTTCGCCAGCCCCTCGGGCGCGGTGATCACCTACGGGCTTCGTTCTTTTACGCCCTTGATACGAAAATAACTATTTCGATATATCTAACAGATGTCTTATAGATATCAAAAAGATATCGGTCAGAGATCTTTTCGAAACTTTCAAGATATCTTTGACGAATTATATGTATATTGTATATATAAGATAATAATAATAATACAGACAGTAATTAGTAAAACACAGTAAACATGTAATATGCATCGAATAGTCTATTAGAATACAAGTGCATGAAGTAAGTGTTTTGCAACTTTTATTTATTAATACTTCGGCTGGCCTGTTGTCGGGGTCGAAGTTTTGAAAATGCTCATTTTCAATTTTCATACATATAAGAAACACTATATTGTTGTAACATATCTAACGAAGCCACTTGGACCTAAATATGATTAGAACTCCAAATATCAATATAATTTTATAATATAATTGAAAGCTGTTAGTAAACAAACGAGTATTAAGGAATAGCCGATTCTCTACTGGGTCGAAGTTTCTGAGCGAGCGAGGCACCACGCCAACACTAGTTTTATTATTGAAAATATCCAGGTGGTTTTTTCTACGTGATAAACCATCCGCTCACGACCTGCACGTATTCGCACATTTTACTAAGTCACTAATTGTAAGCCAAAACAACGTGGTCAAGACCAAGACTTTTAAATAATTCTAAGTAAAATTTAAAAACGGAAAATTGAAAAAAAGGCCTATCAAATAGACAAAAATGAAATCCGTTTTCCTTCGCAATTCCCTGCTATTCTTTTTATTTACGTAGTATATCGTAATATACTATTAATCTTGAGGCTTTAAATTAAGAGTAGATTACATAGGACCAAAAAGAAAATTTTGTTGGGGATAATATTGAAATCATACATAATGGATCATCACTTTTTTGCCGCTGAAAACGAAATTTTGGGTATTTTCACATATCATCAGTAATTTTATGAATAAAAATTTAATCAGATACTCCGTTAAACCATATTAAAATTGAAAAATAATTATTTTAATGTGAAAAAAAGTAAAATTATTAGATTTGAAATCGGTATAATATTTGCGCAAAAATACAACTTAGAAATTCCTAAGAAATAAAAGTGAAACGATTTGGTTGGAAATAATACAGAATTGTTACATGTTAAAAAATTATTTTTTCTTACGTGCAAATATTCAGTGGAATGAGCGGTATTAAACCATAATCTCAAGAATGGTATATGTAATACGAGTAAAATTCCTGATTAATTCGGATTAAATTATGCGCGTCCACACTGAAATAATTGTACATATGTTTAATCATACAGTAATAGTAAAAATCCGACAAGTCAGCTAGCCTATTAAAAAATATCTGCCATTGTTACAGATGCCTTGTATGTGCATAACATTACTTTCAGAGGCTTTCTTTACATTCCAAGAATGATTATAGGTAGTAGCCGTTAACGACTCTCCGAAGTAATTAAACGAATAATAAAACATAATTTAGATAATTATTATGTGTAACCTAAAAAACGCTTTAAAATTTAGAACGGAAACTACGAGTGCACCTGACACTCCGTAGTTTAAGAGTTTATTTAATCTCAATTTTCATATTATCTTATTCGGCCCATTCGTTTTTTCACAGCGAATATTGGTGTATTTTTTCCGACATATTATTTTTTAGATTTCATTCGAATTTGTTGTAATCTGTCCATCTCAAATACTTCGTGATCTTATAATGCGTAAAAAAATTAAAGATTATATTTTACTTAACAAATATTTTACCTGACAAATTGTTAAATGAGAAAAATGTCATACCATCTAGTGAAAATTTAGTTATTTTTGGGTCACTATTTCACTACAGTGGTTCAGTTTTTACTCCACGAAATTTGGAGAATAAATATTGCATTCGTCAAGACTGATAAAACATTTTTTTTTTACATTTTTTAGTGTAATGAAGAAGAGTAAAATGTAGCTGAAAAAAGAGGAATTCCCAGTAAAGAATTTAATAACTTTTAATCGTCTGTATTATGAATATTATAGGCGTAATCAGACAGAATATTATTGGTTTCTTATGTGGAAGACTTTATGCACTAACACAATCACCTTTCAGTATTCTATAGCGCATTCCATGCATGTGCACTAACACTCATACTCGACCAATGTTTTCAAAAGAGCACATGTTGAAATGTGAACGTGAACATGCAAAACTGCAGTGAATTGTGCTTTTAACAAACTCAGTTGAAGATGTTAGTAGATTGCCCAAAGTATATATATTCAGTCACATGTGAAATTCCAATTTGAAACGAAGAGAGGAATAAGTTAGGTTTGTTAATACACCATCTTTGAAATATTTTACACTTCAAATACTGCGTTTTGACATACTCAACTTATAAATATTTTTTTTCCATGCGTGATAGAACTAATAATGGATAATTTAATAGCATTGTTGCAATCATGCGGTTTTTTACAAATTTTATATTAATGTTGCCTTTCCTGGATAAGTCGATCAAGAATACGAAAAATAAAAATTAAAAACTTAATTTTAATTATGTAAAGTTAAATAAAGTTATTGTAATTAACGTTTTTCTAAATAAATCTGAAGGAATGACGTATTGCACCTTTTTCAAAATAAAAATATTGTAAACATAAGAAATTGGCGCTATTTGAAGTTCCAACATACACCAAAGTATTATTGAAATTGATCTTTCTTAAACACTATTTGGAAATAACACAGCCCAACAAAATTTTATTGCCTTATAAATAAGAGTTGATTCTGGTACGATTCTTGCTCCAGAATTCCAACACGACCGTCAAGATAGCCACTAGGAACTAGTTTTCGAGATATTGAAAGTCAAAGGGGTCAAATCTGGGCATCTCTGAGCATCTATTCACATCCCAAAAATGCTCTTGTGACACCAGTAAGAGGCAATTCTAAATACAAATATGTACGCCAAAATATTGAATTGGACCTACTTTGTGCCCAAATTGAATTTTTTTTTGGTTTTCTCGAAACGTAGCGAAGAAAATAGCGATTTTTATGTGATTCGAATTTCAAAAAGTTCTTCGGATATATTGGATCCGCCATTTTGATTTTCTTAACTTTTTGCGTCGCATTCTATAGTATGGATGTGAAAAGTCCAAAAACACGATTTTTGACCCCTTTGACCTTCAATTTGGTAAAAAACTAGGTCCCATCTCAATATTTTGGAGAACACATTTTGATTCTGCGTGAAAAATCCTCTCAGAATTACTTTTACTGGTGGGACAACAGTTTTTTTTTGGTTGTGAATAGATGATCAAAATTCTTGAAATCGGATTTTTTATCCCTTTAACCTTCAATATGGGGCAGTTACCCCTCCTATGGGCTAACCATCTACAATTATTAATACGGAACTGCAATTAACATATAGTTGCACATTTCACTTTGCCCTTAAGAGTTGTTTTGTACTGCATATTTACGTTAACGTATTACTTTTGTGTTTGGTCCCAAAACGACAAAATTTATTGCTGTTTTTCATCCTCCGTAATTTTATGGATATTATTGAGATTTTTAGAAGATAGGTTTTCGAAAAAAAAATACGAAAATTTTTTCAGTATATTGACATTTTCATTGCAGATGAATCATGTGGGATAATGGATTTTACTAAAAGTTGGTCCATAATGGTATTACATTACAGAATTATTTTTCTTAATTACCTTTTATTAAAATATTTCTTGTATCTTGTCATACATTTTTCTGAATACATGCGTATAGCTGTTTTGGAGACTGCTGAATCAGAATCCCTTATGCAATTTTCAAAATTCAAAATGGCGGTTCCAACATGTATTGTTGTCACGCATTTTTTATGTAGGGGTTTTTGAGATCGCTGACTAGGAATCCGATATTAAATTTGAAACATTCAAAATGATGGATTCAATACAGCTGACTGAAAAATAAAAAAAAACTATGGTAATTCTGTCTGATATTAGGTATATATAGGTTATGATGTCGCTGAATATCAATCCGATTTTGCACCATCTTTTAAAATTTCGATGAGCCATACTGAAATCATCATTTTGAATTTTCAAATTTTAATAAAGGATTCGAATTCAGTGACCTCAAAAATACCTACGCGAACATATTCATCAAAATGTGTAAAAGATACAAGAATTATTTAAAAAAAAAGGTAAATAACAACGAATTCAGTATCAATTAAGTTTTTTTTTGACGCCATTTTGTAATTTAAATTCTAATATGGACCAACTTTTCATACAACTAAATGGCAGTATATTGAAAAAGTTTTCCCGTTTAGTTACCTTTTTTACCTTTAAAAAATAGGTTCGTGGTACTTTTAGTTGTCAAATGGTACTTTGTGAACTGTTAAAAATGACCATGATCAATAACACAGGCCCACGAAATAAAAGTGGTTTGTATTTTGTAACCAGACCTATCAGTCCTTATGTATTTTGACGCGCTGAATCCGAATCTGAAGTCCGTTTAACCCAAACACCCCCAAAATTTTGAAAAAATCGCAAAAAATTTCGAAAACTAGCGAAAAATTACATTAATGTGTGCGAGAAAATTCGGAAAAAAATATTTTGGTTCGGAACAAGTGTATTTTTTTTTTTTTGTATTTTGATGCTCTGAATCTGAATCTGAAGTCCGTTTTACCCAAATACCCCGAAATTTTGAGCAAATAGCAAAAAATAACGAAAAATTGCGAAAAATTACATTAATGTGTGCGAGAAAATTCTGAAAAAAATGTTTTGGCCCGGAACAAGTGCATCTTTTTTGTATTTTGATGCTTTGAATCTGAATCTGAAGTCCGTTTAACCTAAATACCCCGACATTTTGAGCAAATAGCAAAAAAATAACGGAAAATTACAAAAAAATCACATTAATGTGCACGAGAAAATTCAGAAAAAATCATTTGATCTGGATGAAGTGTATCAATTTTGTAATTTAGTGCTCTGAATCTAAATCCGAAGCGAAAAATCATATTAATTGAATTTTCTCGGGCAATTAATATGAATTTTCGCAATTTTTCGCTATTTTTTGGTGTGTACTCGAAATTTTTGGGGTGTTTGGGTAAAACAGTCTTCGGATTTCGATTCAGAGCATTAAATTACAAAATAGATACACTTGATTAAGATCAAATGATTTTTTTCTGAATTTTCTCGGGCACAATAATGTGATTTTTCTCAATTTTTCATTATTTTTTGCGATTTATTCCAAATTTTGAGGGTGTTTGGGTTAAACGGACTTCGGATTCGGATTCAGCGCGACAAAATACATATAAGGACTGATAGGTCTAGTTAAAAGTACATACCATTTTTTTTTTGGGCCTGTGTAATTATTCACTATTATTCAAGACAGCGCGTGAGTGCGTTACACCGCTGAGAAACCAAATATGTTTAGAATATTTTTTATATAATATTGATCAAATAAATGTATAGAAAGTACATAAAATATTAAAATAATCAATATCTGAAATAGAACAAAAATAAATTGATTTTTAATATAATCGAATTTTATAGATTAGGCGCACTCGTCAATTTACTTGAGATATTGATTTTTATGGTTTTTTAACTTCATTTTTAGAATGTTACAAGAAACACGAAAAGGACAAGAGAACTCGATTCACAAATTATCTACATATTGAACATTTATAAACTTTCCTCTACCAATCTAGTATCGAATTTTGTTTCTTCGCGCAGTTCACAAAATTAACATAATCTTTGCACTGAAACACAGGTGCCAATGTAAAATACGTTTGTTACTGAACACGATTAAGTTTCACAACTGACATTAAGTGAACAAAAATAAAATTTTAAAATCAAGGTAGATTAAATTGTTGAGATAAATTTATGTTATGTATTTGTTGTTAAAATAATATATTAGTTATAGCGGTTGTACATATTCACTTATTTATGTGTAAATTATTTCATTTGTTTGTATAGATTCACTTTAAAAAATAAGAGTAAAAAATAAAAGGTAACTTTTTTTGTTTATAATAAGTACATGTATATTTTTCTGTGTGGCTGGGGGGACCGATGATAGGTGACCAATTGATGAACGACAGTACCAACCAATGAACGATATTACGTGCGGTATTATTCACAAAAAGAGGAATCCTGTTCAATCGTTAATATTTATTAAATTCTATCAATATATTTGGTGTCAATATAAATTAAAATTTTTGCATACGACCGTTACATATAACCAATTACTAACTTATATTAATCATTATTTTGCGAGAAATTTTTGTAAAAGTTAGAAACTTATATAGAAACTGACGAATTTAAGTATTACTCTTGGGCACAAAAAAATTGCAGATAGTGCTTACCCATAAGAGAAATATCGACGTAATAAAACTCCAACTCGTTAAACACAGAGCTGTTAAAGACTGAATTCCTAACAGATACCATCCCCCACCTGTAACAGTGAAACTTTATATACTACCTCGCATTATTATCAACGAAACTTGACACACAATACAACAATACCACAAATAAGAGCATATACTATAAGATATTAGATGTACGACCTTCTTCTCCCTTGTTTTCTTTTACATTCAAGAATGCATTGTGAAAATGTTGCTACATATTGATTGTGGAATGTACAATCCATTAGTAGCTTCTATTTTATTCGGCCTTCCAACGTCATATTTATTAATTTAACTATCACCGCTCAAGTATTCAGCCATGTAATAGAGAACGACAGAAGTAATGTTATACATTCAATAACTCGTAACTCTACGTTATTCTGTAATTTTGAAACACTAAATTATCTTGTAATACAACTTGTACGTACTTTCGTTTAAAAAATGTTTAATAAGTTCTAATTCGACGGGTTTGTATTGGCTTAGGTGTTTTAACACAATCAATACTTGTCTATTGTTTGTTTTTTATAATTTCAAAATCCTTAAATATCACCATATTGAAAAAAAATATTTGTTCAAAATTAAGACATATCTGATTACTACCAAATAGAACATCTAATGAGATGTTGATTAATATTACTCCTGATTTAAATTTTGAAAACATTTGAAATTAAACGTTTAAAATTCTGAATTTTTATTAAAGAGACAAATATAATCAAAATCGATCATTGGTGTTCGTCTGAAAAAAAAATGTAAATGTAACCAGTCTTACGTATTTCAGTTAATATTTTTTAATTCACACGGAACAGAATACATGAATAAACAAATCTGTGTTGCAAAAGGAATAACTTACCTTTTAATAATCCTTTTCTCCCGTTAGTTGTGCTCAGAGGAATTGGATCATCTGCAAAAATTCCTATAGCGATAACTCCCCAAATTCCAGTGGCGCCTGTTAGAAATTAAATAATATAGTTCCCACCGATAACAACAGAAATCCATAAAAAGTGTCTTGTTTTCAACATTACATCATAGTATTTTTATGTATTTTTGTCCCAAAAAAACAAATCTACAATATAAATCTAGGGACATGCCATTGACTTTAGAGAAGATATCAACAACCTCACAAATGTAACTTGTCATAAATTCAAGGCAGATAAATTCAGTATTCGGAAATTAATTTCATCATGGCCGTACCTTAAAGCATAGTTGAATACCGTTTTCGTTGATATATAAGATCTTCTAAAAGTGATGACACTGAACCTATAAAATGCCCTTTGATGTTTTCATCAAAATAAATTTTACGTCTTGTGCAATTTTTCACTCAGAACATTTGCAGATTAAATCTTTTAATCACAAAATTGGACTTGAGACGTGATATAACCGGATAAAATTGCAAGATTTTCCTGCTCTTAAGAACCAATAAGTCAAAACATCAAGAAAGGTTAGCACAAGTGCGTTAGGAAATTTATCAATAAAATTTGATTGTTTTTGACCTACTACAAATTGTATTCATTTTTTGATTCTGTACTACAGAGATTCGAATACAACAATTTAAAACACATAAAAATAATGAGGTTTTATTCCCGTAAAAATATATTTTTTATGGGCGCAGTAATCAATCACATATATTTCATGATACTATTAATAAGACCTGCAACGGATTTTTCAAAATCTTGAATGATTTAAAAGTTATTTACAATTAAACTTTCTTACCACTTCTTGGCAAAAATTCAATATTTTGAAATTGGTAGAACCGATTGAAATAAAATTTAAACTGAAGAATAATAGGGGAACATACTTCCGATATATATTTAAAATGTAAATATAAAGTTTAATTCACTGCAAAAAAATTGTGTCTTCGTTTAAGACGTTTATGTGGTCATATTTAAGACGTTTTTGGCGTCTTTTGTAAGCGTCTTTGTTCAATAAGTGTCTAAAATATTTATAAGAATCAATATTCAAGAAATTACGGCATTATAAAATTTTAGTCGTCTAAAATTTCATTTAATAAGAAATAAATAAATGGAATTATTTCTTGATTATTAATAAAATAAGTAAGAAACGATTCCTCTAATTTGTAACTAATGTTGTTATTCTCAAGTACTATTATTGGACATCCGCACTCTAAGAACAGTCCTCTTGCTGCAAGTGGAATATACTTGCCGCAAATGGATAATCCACTTGATATATGAGTAATCTGATTTCTTCTTGCCGCAAGAGGACAATCTTTTTGAAGGGAATCCGATTGCTGCAAAACGACTTTATATTTGCATCAAGTAGCATATCCACTCCAGAACTATACATTTCCAGCAAAGAGATTGTCATTTTGCTGCTAATAGAAAAAATGAGATTCGTGTGCAGTAATTATAGAATGTAGACTTAGATGTTCAACACTTACAGCATTTAAAACGCACTCATGTAACAAGCCATTGTAAGGAACAATTGATCGGTCTGCATACAGCCTTCGGATATATATTTCCCAACGAAAAATTTGTTAACCTCCAAAAATCTACCGCACGTGGTACTTAATTGAAAGTATTTATTTAAATAAATTATCAGTTTCTCTTTTTTAGCAGGTTATGTATCTCTAGGTGAATTTTAGGTTAAGCTCCCAATTCGACATAACTCCTTGCTCATTTTGTATAGTTATTTATAAAGTATACAATTAAATAATATATGACATAATAAAATAATAAGAACTGACAGTTCTAATATCCACAAAATATCAAGACCTGTTTGGCTTACAATTTATTACAACAAACATTTATAAATATAACGGTTATAAATACATCAGGGTATACCTCGACAATGATCTGTCCTTTACATTTTGCCAAGGTATTTTTTAGAATTCGTATAAATATATGCACATTAAAACTGTTCTCAACTCCAATAACAAACATTGAATGAATAGAGTATGTTATTCAATTTTCTTTACATAAATGGAGTTCATGTTTTATATTAGATTTCAATACATATTATCTCACTATCGACACCGTAGTTTTGTTACATTGGTTTCGTTACCATGGTTTCGTTATACACTCATGCAGACTGCATTGTGCACTATTCATGTAGATCCACTTGAGCCAAGCGGATTTCTTCTCCCGTTTGATTTGTTTGTTAAGCAAATTATAACCCTGGTAAAAATGGGGCGTTACTTTAGAAAGAGTGTCAAAGGAGTACAAAAAGCGTTAGAAAAGCGTGTCAAAAGAGTTAACAAGAGTGAATTTGGCCCAATTCCATATCAAATCATGCAACGAAAATAAGTTCGAAATTCCAAATCATGTTTTATATGACTTTTATTGTTCTTTTGGACAAATAAAAAGATACGTATTTTTTTGTTTTGTAAACAAAAAATTCCGTATAGTTACGAGCACTACGAGAATTACTCTACTTCCATCATTTTCGTCCAAACCAGATGGACAATTATTTTCAAATCATTTTATTCTTATTAAAAATCAATATTTTATTGTTCTGTTTTTTCAGTTAAGTAGTGTTTGGTATCTTCTTTCTTTGACAGTTTTTAGTATTACAAAATTTTGAAAATTAACAAAATGGCGGCTGTTTTTTAAAAAATCAGAAAATTTGATTTTCTTAGAAACATTTTTTAAAAATTCAATTTTTTTTAATGAATAGACAAAACAGAAACAAAACTTTTCCAGTATGTTTGGTTGGCGCTAAAACGTGCTGAGAACAGCAAGAATTTTTTTTGTAAAAAAAATGACGGGTATTCACCATTGCATTCAGTTACAAAAATAAAAGGGAAATTTGTTTGATTATGAATATTAAAAGTCTAAACTTTCAAATATTAATAATACGAAACATATTTTTTGTATTTTAAGAACAAATACACATATAAAAATATGCACATATAATTAAAAGCGATAGAAGGAATGTCAGTTGCAGATTTCATGCTCCTTACTTTATCAGGAAAGTATCACATTTTTTTAAATAGAATTTGAATTTTACAAGTTAGTATACATTTTCATTCTGCAAAAAAAGCTTTTGAATAAAGATTTTTTCTGCATAATTAAGCTAGACACCTTATTTCAAACAGTAAATTGTATCTCACGTATAGAAAAAATTAATAAATGTTACAAACCATGTGTAGCAGATGCTCCAACAGGATCATCAATGCCTAATCTATCCAATAAGGGCATTGCAGCACACGTTATGAAGCCACCAATTACTCCAACCAAAATTGCTTCCCAAGCACGATATAGAAAACATCCTCCTGTCATAAAATTGAAAAAGAAATTGTTATCAAATTCAAATAATAAAACATGGGCAAGTCGAGTATTTTAAAGAAAAATGTTAAGTAACTTACAAAAAAAAGTTATGGATAATACAATAAACTTTAAACAGAAATAAATGTTTTTTTAATGCAGGGCTAGGATCATAAGTGCAGAAGAATAACATGAATAATGATCTAAGCGAAGTAAATCTTTGCAAAAGTATTTTTTTTCTTGATCGCGTGATGTGGCGATTAAATAGTTTCAGGTATAAACAAAAATATAATTTTTTGAAAATAAATCGCAATAATTGTTACATATTTTAAAGACATACATAAATAAAATACATTTTTTAGCTTAGTACATCCAAAAAACTTGGTATAATAGAAGGCCTGATTGTACAACCCAACAAAAATTTGTTGTCGTATAAGTAAAAGTCGATTCTGGTTTTTTCTCCAGAAACCAAATATAACCGCTGAAATAGTCTTTAGTTTTTGGGATGTTGAAGGTCAAAGAGGTAAAAAATTCGATTCTAGACCTTTTTGAGCATCTATTCAGAGCACAATAAAATACTGTTGTCCCGCGCGCCAGTGATAGTCAATTCTGATAGGATTTTTCCCGCAAAATCAAAATATGTACACCAAAATATTTAATTGCGCCTAATTTTTGCCTAAATTGAAGGTCAAATATGCAAGAATTCTTGTTATGGCCTTTTTTCAGTTTTCTCGAAAAGTATTTAAAAGTGATAACGTCTGAATTCAATTATTTGTATTTTTTTCCAAATTGAAGGTCAATGGGGTAAAAAATCGTTTTTTAGGACATTTTTTCTGTTTTTCTCGAAAAGACACACTAGATCCGCCATTTTGCATTTTTTAATTTTATTACGTCGCATTCTACAGTAAAGATGTAAAATATGCCCAAAAACATAGTTTCTGACTGGTTTGACCTTCAGTTTGGTAAAAAGCTAGATCAATATTTTGGTGTACATATTTGGTTTCTGCTGGAAAAATAGTATCAGAATTAACTCTAACTGGTATTTGACTTCTTCTATTGATGTACAATCATACACTATTGTTTATTTTGTATTTTTCAATAAAAAATATGGATGTCGAAGTAAGAAACTATTTAAAAAGTAAATAGCTTACTTAAATTGTAACAATGTTTTTTAATTCATCTAGATATTCATTAAGAATCATGTGCGACAAAAGATAAGCTATTATAATTAGAAAAATAACTGTATTCTTAATAAATTAAAATAAAATTCCCTTATTAAAATGTTTTTAACAAATTATCCTTAGAAGTGGTAGTAGTAAAATTATTACCATACCCGTAATTGCAACAAGAGCCCCTAAAATTCCATTTATTTGGCTTAGAATATCAATTCCTTTTGGATTAGTTAGACTGAAGCCCAATCCGACTAATCCACCTCCTATACTGCCCATAATAGTTGAAACAGCTGCTCGTGCTGCGTACTTCCATCTTTGCCCGGTTACTCCATAAGTACTTCCACTATTAAATGCTAACCATCCCCACCTGTCGAGCGAAATAATGGTTGTTAAAAATGATTTAACACTACCTGTATTTACAAATATTTACAAATAAATATCTTGAACAAACAATAACACGGGCCTAGAAAATACAACTTCTTTTTCTTTTTAAATATCAGAGTTGATTCCGAGGTGTTTTTCGGCGCTGAATACGATCCCAGGTTCTAAAATTATGTATCACGTCAGGATTTTTAGAAAAGTGGGGGTAAAAATCCCCAAAAAAGGTCTTTAAGGGTATTCGGTATTTTTTGTCTATTTAGACTGACGTGCTAGAAACTTTTACATAATCTTAAATTGAAGCTTAAATCCTGTATTGCAAGATGCATTTCCGTGTCCGTAGAACTAAACAAAAATAATTTTTATTTTTTAAAATGGAGTAAACCCTTTAACTCCCAACTTTTTTAATCCATTAACAGCCGGCTTTTAAAAAATACCGCAATTTTCGTTATATTCTGTATCTAGGGATTGTCCGGGGTCGCTGATTATGAATCCGATGTCAGATTTACAAAATTTTGGACCCAAGATGGCAGACGATTTTTCTAAAAATCATCATCTTGGATCCGCCATTTTATGCAATTCTGTTTTTTCTTTATAAATATACAATAGGTTTTTAGTAAACATAATTAATAATATTCCTAAATTCTACTTAATAAAGGTCACTAAAGTTTTTAGTAGAATCTACCAATGATTTTTTCTGTGTAATGCTTAGTAGTTTAGTCATCGCAACTATACTAAGAAACGATGTTGACTACTTTGAACGCCGAAACTGCATATACTTATTTCTCAGCGTAATATTCATGAATTAAGTTATTTATAAGCGATTTATAGATTCAGCAATGTCTAAGCTGAAGTCGGAGTGTTATCGTTCCGCGAGAAGTAGTTTCAAAATGAATTAATACTTTATTAAAGTTTTAGACTTTCATGTAAGAATTGGCGTTTACAAAGTGGACACTAGGTCTATTTTTGGGTAAATTGAGAAAATTATAATTTTTTCCTTTTAATGTCCAAATCTTCATTTCTTATTGTTCAATTTATGCAAAAATAGATATAAGTTCAAGACTTATGCAGGAGATTTCGAATTCGACATTTAGGTTTTTATTTTGTAATTCTGGTCTCGACCTTATAATATACGTCTTTTGAAATCTCGAAATTTCGGCAATTTTCAAAAGTATGTCCGCCATATTTAGTCGTCTTTAATTTATTACAGATCTCTAACCTCAAACTGTATAAAGTTAGAGATTCCAATATAACCTTTTATCTACCTTTTACGCTAATTTGAAATTGGTATTAAGGCGATGTTTCATATTATTTGAAGCAGAATTTGGCTGTAATCCTGTTTTCGTAAAAAAATGTAATATCAAGCCAACCTGTATTTTATTTAGACTTTAATACTCAATCCTTACCTCTAAGTAAGTACAGTTATATTTTTAGTATAAACAAGAGACTCGCAGTTTGCCAATGTTTTGTACCTTCTGACGTTGATAATACCAAGATCCCGGTTTGTAAGGACGTCAAAGGAATAATTATTATGGTTTCGCTTCAATGAGTTATGAATATTTGTTCTTAAGTAAGTCAAGCTAAGGTTTTGATTTTTATGCCTGTGCCCACAACTTTAACAATTTTCAACGTTCATTCAAGAAAAGTATTTTTCTTTCTTGGTCTCTTTTTCATTAAATTTTCATAATCCAAAAAGTTTTGCAAACGTGTCAAGGTAATTTTTTTTTCCACATTCCAAAGTGGTATATAAATTGCAGGTTGCCTAGTTTCCAATAAATATTTACTTGACTTGAGAAAATATTATCTTAAAGTAAGCCTGATTTCCTAAGAATATGAAGTATTTGATACAAATAAGAATGTATTTTTTTAATAGAAATAAAATCTTTTACGTGCGACTGTTCAAATAAGTATTTACATGCTTAAATATTGAATTTTGTTTCAGTGTACGACTATCATTGTTATCATCATTAGCATCAACATTTATTATCATCCGTACCATGCGTTATTACCATTTGTTTAATATTGGTGTGTGATATGGGCCGTCATTTTAAAAATTCGAATTACAACTTCAGATTGGTGATCAGCAACCTAAAAATTCCAGGGTATCAAGTTTCAAGCTATTTCTTTTGATTTTTGTACTTCGATCGCCCTAATTGTATCTACCATTTTCAATTTCTGAAATATTATCTCATATTTGTGAACGACAAGCTCAAAAACCATAGGGTAATAACATTTTGCTTAATATTTTTGTATTATCAGTCATTTTTCAAGCGCTTAGAAACTTGGAAGACGATATTTTGCTACTTTGAAAAATTTGGTGTAAAATTGTTAATTTTCGCTATTTGAACAAATTTTTGTTTCAAAGTTGCTTTTTCGATCATATTTCGTATTGCATGTTTATACACATGTATAATGCATGATTAAAACCAAGGGTTGACCACCTGCAAGCCTCTCCCCTACTTCCTTTAACATTGCGTAAACCTGGCGATCGAAGATCCAAGCCCCGTGAACTCTTTGTATAAAAGTTCTAAATGAGTATAAGTTTTTTTAAAGTTGGCCGCCGTATTGAATTTTGTAATTGTAAATTTTCTGTATACATATATGAGTAATTCCGCGGAACCTTTAAAATTCGACCCACAGAAAATTAAAAATTAAAATTAAAGGTACACATACTAAACATGATTTTTCTACTTCTGTACGTATAAAAAAGTCCAATTTTTCATTTTTTAGACGATGCATTTTTGAAATGTAAACATATATAAAAATTATCATTCTTCGTACAATTTTCATTTGCAATGTGAATTTCATATCTTTTAAGTAATTCAGCATGATGTCATATTACATCTGTCATTTTGAATTTCGTAATTGAATAATTATGTAATTACATAATTACGTAATTCGTAATTGATGACAAAAACCCCCGAAAATCATTCAATTTCCACGAGAGTTTGAAAGCTGGCAAACGTTTTACATTACTTTTTAAATCTTTTAATTGATATTTTAATTTCTCTTGGACTCCAAGCAGAATATTTGCGTGGTCCCAATCCAAACATTCCAAACACGACAGATGCTTTAAAAATAACGATGTTTATTATATAATTTGTCATTTACATATTCCATCCAATGTAATGATCTCGTTTTTCTCGGTGATCCTACGAAACCTATATCTTTTCTTCAATAGACTGAATTCAAGATGTAAAAAATGTCCAGTACTAATAAAATATTACTTTTTAAGGGTATTTGTGTAGCAATAGAAAAGTTGAACATTGAGAAAATAATGGACACAATTTTTGTTTATGGTAGGCTTTAAATATGAAGTTGTCATATTTCGGTATTTCATTCCATAACTGAAATATAAACACAGGCAACAACAGTAAACTTTAATAGATCATTTTAGTGTGACAGGCAATTATGTAGTTTTTAAAAATGAAATACGCAGGAGATCGTGATAATTAAAACAGTATAAAATAATAGCTCCGCGTCGCACACTTATCGGACTAGGGCCATTTAATCGTTAGACTGATATAAATATTATTACATATTGACAAATAAAAAAACATTAAAGCCATTTTTTAACCCGATATTTGCAAACATTCTAAGGCAATAACAGCTATTATAACTAGATGCATTTTTTACACGACATTAAAAATTGTATTATGTATCAACAGGGTTTGATGTGAGGTTGAGCAATAATGGTTTCCATTTGTAGTGGTAGTTGCAGTCCTATCTTCGTTAATTTGCAAACATTAAACTTTTTCTTCAAAACTGAGTTAAGCTCACATATTTGTTTATAATACGCCGTGAATGATAGGCACATACATAATACTTTCGTTTCGGTTTTTGAAAATAGCTAGAAGGAATATTTTCCCTCATTTCCGAATCACTTGGACACTACGCTGTTTTTAGTCAAATAGGTAATTATTTCTGTTATAGTATCACCTGAGAATTTGGTTTCGAATGTTCCGATGATTGTACATGGCTTTAATGGTTCATAATCGTATTCTGATGGATGTTTTGAGTTATTTTAACTCATTTTGACCGCGACACGCTAATACCAACTCAGTACAATTGTAAAATGAAACACTACCACGCAGTACTTTAAATTTTTACCAAATTACGTCTTCATAAAGTAACTTTATAATTTACTTACACCTTAGACCTGCGATTGTGACCTAATATACTTTATTCGTCTATTAATGAATTTTTGAAAAAATTGTATCTGACCGTAAGAACCTTGAATAACAAGCGCATAAAATAGTTTCAACATTATGAACATTCGGAATCAACTTCTGAGATGTTAATTTGGAGATGAACTTTCATTAAGAAAATTAGTCATTATATCTGGTGAAAATAAAAAATAATCCTAACAATTGTTTATGTGCAGCGATAACTTTTGCACAAGATAAATTGTCTGCATCTCTTTCGAGTTTTATTTATGCAATATTATTATTCCTAGTGAATATTTGGCATCATTTCGTTTTTTTTTTGCAAGCGTTCATGATCATGAACGATGCAGTATCATATTACCTTGTAATATCTTATATTTCACCAAATTTTGTATGTCAAATCTGGAACTTGAGATTTTACTTACGCCATTTTGATGATGAGGTGCACATCTATCATCATGTGGACATCTTGTCAAAAAGTCTGATTACAAGAGTTCTGATTGTAAACCTTATTTTATTTAACCTATACTTTGGTGAGCTGCATTCGAAAAAATCACAACGCCTAATGCCTGACAGAATTAAACCATTTCTTGATCTTACAATTTTTAAGAGGTACATTTTTGAAAATAAATATTGATCAGATGCACGTGATACGATACATTTTTTCAATGTCGCTAAAATCCCATGATAAGGACATTTTTTATTCTTTTATTTTCCTTTGATCCGTGAAAATATGTGATTCCAATTTTTTTGAAGTTTAAATAACGTGAATCGATTGCTCAACTGAGATTTGGTAGCTAATATTTGAACCAATTTATCTAATCAATTGCAAATTGAGTTAAATATGATCACAACAATGATCAATTATATTAAATGTAAAATGGAAGGAAAATAAATTGCAACTTTAAACAAAATGTTATTTTTGTAATTTAGTTATTAAACGAATAAATAAAAAAGAAACCATTTAACTATGCACGAAAGAGGAGCTCATAAACAGAAATTACTTCATGAAAAGTTGCGAATTTGAATAAGGACAAAACTCGAACAATAAATAATATAAAATAATATTAGTTCAGTAGTTGTAAGATTTATATTCTTTGTTTGTGCAGTTAAATTAAGTACAACCTTTCTACAAAACCAATATAGTTCACTTTCAAATTCGACAGGAATTCTTTATCTCTAAGCTACAGAATTTAAGAACGGTCAAATCATATAAATTCTCACCACCCTATTTTTCAAGAGCACAATACCTTTCCTCACTGTTTACGTCTTCACCTAAGACTCTACGGCGAATGCAGAACCGACTATTTTTAATGAGTTTCTTTAATATTAAGCCTAATTGCCAATTATCCATGAACTCAGTTAATAATTTACCATAAGACGAATAGGCCCATTAGTGCGTTCACCGGACATCCTAATGGTAATGGATCAATTCCGTGGTCATACCTTCCCAGTCTTGGTCCCAGCATAATTGCACAAGCCAGTGCTGAAACAATAGAAAACTGATACTAACAAAGACAAGCTGTCTTTTTTTTGTGATAACGGTAACACAAAATGCCCACATTTGTACAGAGCTTAGAATTTTATACGCGTTTTTCTTAAAATCACGTTTTTTTTAATTGACCGAGAAAACGATCGATTACAAATTTTGATATTACATTCGAAATATCTGTCGCGGGAGGCGAACGTTCGATTTTTTTATATTATACAGTTTGTCTTTGTTATCAGTATACCTAATAAAAAACAGAATATCGACAAAATTTATATGTACGTCTCTTGTTGTTGTTATACAAAACTGAACAAAATTTGTATTTCTGTTTCACACGAAAAATGAAGGAGGTATCTTTGGGCATGGACTTAAAAAAATTAATAAATAAAAATGGCACTCTTCGGCAAATGCTGGTCAATCGCCATTTTAACATAAATCTACTAAAAAAAAAATTTTTCTTTATTGTGAAAGTAGTCTTATAAATTACATTTTTTTTTTCAGTGTTGATTTTTTCTTTTTTTTTGCTTAATAAAGCCAGAAAATAAGATAAGAAAAACTTCGTATGTTTAATACTAAGAATAGTATTAATAACATTAGAACGGGATAGGTTAATTCGTTTTATACTGTTGCATCGAACAAACATATAACATAATTGTATTATATCTGCGTACATTTATTGTAAAGTTTTTGAAGTTGTAAATAAAAAAATTAAACTATTTTGCAGAATTTTATCTTTTTTCGATTTAAAAAAAATCCTAAAAGTTGCCAATTATTTCGAGATCTCTACCAGCTTCCTTAAAGAACTTTCATATTTATATTTACTATACTTTACGGGAACAGGAAATAAATACCACCATATTTAAGTACATTTGTGTGTATAACGTTTTATTCACATGATCATTCCACGTCAGATTTACAATTAAAATGTTAAATTCTGCGGCATATTTTTTTTCATATTCTAGACAAAAAAGTAAAATACACGTGTTTTTTTATTTTAATATGATATCTAAAATTTTCGAGTTATGATTTTTCAAAGTTTACGATATTATAAAAACGTAGTGTTTTTAAACTCCTGTAACTCAAATTCGTTTGAATATAGAAAAAATATTTGTTAGGATAAAAGATTCGTATTTACTGACGGTTTGAGATGAAATATAAAAAATGTAAAAAAAGACATATTTATTTGGTAAATGTTATAAAGAAATTCGATGTTCTGAAAAGCGGCATGATTTTAAAAAATTTTTTTGCATTAAAAATATTCGTTCAACAATGTAGAAAATACTGTAAAATTTTCAGAATGGCCCGTTAACAACTTTTTAAGTAATTAATTATTGTTTAAAGAACTGCGCGCGGACTCGCCTTTTATTTTTTTTTAATTAAATAAAATTTTTTAATTTTTAAATTAAAATTGCTAAACTTTGAAAAATTGAATAAGTACAATTTAATGAGCAATATTAAACTCATTTTTTTAGTATTTTAATTATATTTTGAAACAATATTGTATCATAACGACTATGCGACTGTGAAAATGGCAGTAATATTTTCATATATTTTTCTCTTTTAAATTCGAAAAATATCAATGTGATTTCACTTTTAAAATTAGAATTTCAATGAAAAATGCTAACTATTGCATTATGTAAATAAATATGCATACAAACTATAATTAGAATTGTAATTTGATATAACTTACAACAATTTCGAACAATTAGTCACGCGCTAACATACAGTGATAAAGTTGTTTTGAATTCCCGAATGCGCATAATTTAATGCGCAAAGTTTCTATGCTTTTTGCCCCACTTCATTACAATAAAACCCCACAAATTTCTATTTATACCTCCCAAATAATTTTCGCTTCGTAATAACCAGCCAAACGGTTATGACATTGACGGACACGAGGAAAGCCAATCTACGAAACAGGTTTTTTTCATTTCCGAACAATTAAAACAATATGACAATACCTAGCAAGGTTATCTTTCACGTTTCCTTCTAGTTCATGAATAATGCTTCTATAGGAAATTATGTTATCTAATATCTGAAATAAAATACTTTAATTTAACCAAATACCTAGATTATCTCGATCAAATTGACGAGTTACTCCATTTTGTTTTATTTCAATTAGAATAAAACGAATTGTAACAAGTTTTTTATACTTATTTTTATATGAAATTGTTTCCAACATTATTATGATAATGCAGTACCGGAAAAAAGTTTTCGAACGCTCTGGATTTTCGAACTCGTCAAATAACATCTCAAGTTTTTTTTTAACGACAGAATTTTGTTAAATCATTGAAATATGTTAATGTTTAAGGCAACTGAAGACAAATTTATTCTCGGAAATTGTTCGATTTCGGACAAAATGGAGGAGATACGAGAGTTCACTGTTTTTCACTTTTCAACTCATTTTGTCATACTTAAAACATTTTTTATATCTTTGAAAATACTAATCGCAGCGTAATTTTTCTTCTATTAAAAATTGTCAGAAGATTATTATTTTAGCCAAAAAAACATTAATTTCATTAAAAAATGTGTAGGGTATGTACTGTTGTTATTAATTATTATAAACAAACAGACCCCATTTTCGGGGGGCCAGAGTTAAAAATTTGTAAAAATATAATATCGCCAAACATATCTTCTTTCAAAATCTGTCGAGAAAAACTAGTACCCGCAATAATTCGGACCGTAATAAATAAACAAAAAGGCAATTAAATGTCGGTCTTTTACAGTACTACAAAACTACAATTTTCAGTCAGTGTACATCTTTGCTTTTAATGCTGACAAATATTTACCAAACTCTTTTATTATCTAAATAGTACCATTTAAATCCTATTGTGAAAGTCGCTTGAAATGATTTAATAAAAAATATTCTACATTAATTTAGTATTTCCATTAGGAACAATAAACTTCCACGCTTGATATTTTTTAAACATCTAATTTTTGGAACGTGATTATTAACGGTTATAAATGTATTTATATACTAAAAATTCATCAAGTTTTTTGTTTGTTTAGATTTGCTTCATGACATCAAATTTAATAGTCAATAGTTTAATAACTTTTTGAGTCTTACCCAATAAGAACACAACTGTTTACTAAATGTATGTTATACTAAAACGACGTATAAAACTGGTAAAAGTATTATGACATCTACGTTTAGAATGGTAAACGTAACAACGTAATATAAACGTATTTCAGACATAAGAACATGATCGTTCAAGTTACATACATTATACCAAAAACGTATATGAAATGATGAAAGTTTAATTTGTCGACCGTTCAATCTAATTTACATACGAGTGTTGGTAATCTCGGTCACTGTGGAGCCAAAAGGAAAATAATATAAATAAACAAATACTTAATTATAGATTTAAGAAGTAAAGAAAAATGTTGAATGATAACATTTTAGATTATGCATTTTTTATATTTCACCCTCTGTTTCTGGGCCCTCTTCAGAATAAAAAAAAAAAAGATAAAACAGAAAATAGTAGATTTTATAAAAAAAAAATAATAGGGTCGACATATGTAAGATGTAACCGAGAGAAAAATATAAACCGTCCCCGCCCAACTAGACCAATGCCATTAATATTTTTTGACGATAAAATGTAAAAAAATGTGTTTTTCGTTTTTATTTATTTTCTCGAACAAAAACAAATTATTTTAGCAAATTTGCTGGAAACTTACCTTTTTATGTCCTAAATTAGCAGTAATTTTTTAAAATAAAAAATGTATTTTTGGAGGTTTTATTGACGTAAAACCGAAAAATTACCCCTTACTTCAATCGAAAAATCTCGTGTTAAAATTGTAAATTTACGATTTTTTTAGAGGGGGAGTTTATTAGTTGAGATGTCTTTTTGCAGATCGTGAACAAAAAATTGGCCTCACTTTGAATAAATTGCCATAAATTGAGAAAAAATGAAAAAACTTTTTTTCAAAAAATAATATTTTCATGTATTGCTTGAAATATCCTATTATTTATTAAATTTTTTAGTTGAAATGTACAAAAATTGTATAATTTAATGTTACATGGATTAATGAAGTAATTGCAAATTATTGAAAAATAGATGTAAAAAAATATGTAAAATAACGTAGCCCAATGTTAAGACATTAAGTTTTGACTGGTCTCAGCCAGAAAAATTTATTATTGTAATATCTTCATTATAAAAATGTAAATTTATTTACATCATTTTTACATCACGTGTTGCGTATACTTTCTCTTTTTCGCTGGCAGTTCTTCGTTATCAGATTTCATAAAATTTGCAGATTCGGATGAACCTTTATTGACGCTGTTTTCTTCTTCAATTTCGATGTACCGTTTAAGAAACCAACTTTTTAACTTTTTTTTAATCAAGTTTGTTTAAAACAATGAAATTTACTTTAATTCGATGGATTTAAAAATAATTATTTTGTCATTATTTATGCATCACATTCTTCAACAATTTACAATTACTTTATTTTATACATGCAACGTTAAATTATACCATTTTTGAACATTTTAACTAAACATTTTAATAAATAATAGCATATTTCCACCAATACATGGAAATATTATTTTTTGAAAAAACATTTTTTCAGTTTTTCGCAATTTCTGGCAATTTTATTCAAAGTAAGGTCAATTTTTTGTTCACTATTTAAAATAAACATTTCAACGAATAAAATCCACCGCTGAAAAAATCGTAAATCTACAATTTTAACAGGAGAATTTTCGATTGAATTTAGGGGTCATTTTTCGGCTTTACGTAAATAAAATCTCGAAAAATAACTTTTTTTTGTTTCAAAAAATTACAGCTTATTTGGGACGTAAATTGGTAACTTTCCACCAAAATGGCTAACAAAAAAGTGTTTTTGTTCTAAAAAAAAAATAAAAACAAAAAACACAATACATTTTTCTCGAAAATTTTGAGGTTATGTTATAGTTTTTCATCAATTGTCGACGTTTCAAACCCAAACAACTAAAAAATTCAATAAAAAAAATGTTGCTCGTGACTTTGTCTCCCGAATCCCGATATCTCGAAAACAGTAGAACCGATTTTAAAGATTCTCTTTTTTCAGTTTATCATCCCAATAAACCAGAAAGTATACGGAATCGATATTTTGCATTCTGTTTCTTTCTAGTGGCGTATTGATTATTATCCGAGATTCTTATTCGAATTCATACTATTTTATACGACCTGTAATTCCAAAATAATTGAATTCATTCGTACTTATACGATACCAAATTTATTTAATTTATTATTAACGCATTCCAAAAATTGATTTGTTGCGGCTTAGAATAGCTTTAAATTCTGTCAATTTAATCGATGAATTGATTATATCGTTTTCCGTATTTCATAATTCTCAAAGAAATGTTCTGTTTTAGAGTTTGGAGTTCAAATCATTCGACAATCCAAAGTAATCGTTTCTTTGAGGTTATGTGCGTTTATGTATCGCATATATAATATCGTATACACTCGCATTTGAAACTGAAAGAGCATTCAGACTTATTTCGTGTTAAATCGTACACAGATTTTTCGTATACTTTTTGGTTTGTTGGGATGGCCTAATTTAGATCTGATTAGTTTTTGAAGTCGATCCAAACTAGATTATAGGGAGATCGAAAAAAACCTGCAAAAATTCGTTTTTTGCGTTTCTCATAAAAAATACAAATTAGAGCACTTTCTTCGTAAAATCAACTGTTATGCCGTGAACGACGGATAAATATGAAAAAATCACGTTTTTTGCATTTATTTTCTAAAATACAAACCACATTAGAAAATAAATATGATGTTGGTGTGTTTATAACAACATCATATTTATTTATTAAAAAGCCTGCTTATAACACAATTTGTCACATTAAAAGATGGTAGAAAAAAAGAATTTTCTACAAAAAAAGTAATTTGCATTAGAATTCATAGAAGACGAATGAACATAAATATAATTAACTTGATGTGTCCAGTATGTTCTAGCATAGGAGTTTAAAAACAAAACAGTGATCTGGGAATGGGATTGCATCTGACGATGTAAATCTTATAAATTATTACATGTTACAGAAATTAACTTACCTGAAATTCCACCGACTAAGTGAACAGTTCCAGAACCAGCAATATCCACAGCTCCGAGGTTTTTAAGAAAGCCATGATCACCCCAAACCCATCCCGCAGGCATACAATATACGATTGTATTCAAAAATGAAAAGATGCAGTATGCCTTGAAGTTACATCTAAGTATACAGTTAATTGCAAATAATAAAAGTATTTGTCAATGTAATTTAATCATTACAATTCTGACCTTACAAGAATAATGTATGATAAGTGCGCTAATAAATATTAATAATATAAAAAAATATGTCACTGGCAGTTTACCAAGTTTACATGTAAAACCATTCTTAATGGGGTAACTGCACTCGGAATATACGCATTGACTTAATTGTAAAACTAAATTATCATAATGGAATGCATTATCACCGTTCGGCCATCGCTCCACTGACAATAGTCGTTGAAGTAGTGGCAAAGCTCATTTGAAATAAAAAAGCTGCACAAGCTTGTCCCATGAGTTCATCAGTTACAGGAGGATCTATTAAGTAACCTCCCATTCCAATGAATGGATTATTTGGTTCGTCTCTACCAAAACTCATACCGAAGCCAAATATCCAATATGTTAATCCTCCCAAGACAATGTCGACTACATTTTTCATCATAATATTTACTTCATTTTTTAATGAAACGCAACCAGATTCTAACATTCCAAAACCTAATCATTAAATATGCCAATTAATTTTTCACTAAATATAATTTATTCAGTTATTTAAAAAATGTGATGAATGAAATACCTGTTTGCATCGTAAATATAATAAAAGCATTTGTAACAATCCAATTACTGTCTTCTTGATTTAGTTGATAAGGAGATCCAACATATATACGAGTAGTATTTGTAGAATTCGTGGCACTAACATCAGAATCATTAACGCTCATATTTTATAAATTAATGTATTCCAGTAAATTTCTGTTCATTGTATAGACTTGGAGACATTTCTGAACATACTAGTCCTATTATCTTAGCAAAGCACGATTCTTGAGGAAAACACATTAATAATTTAAAAGCTTAGTTCGATTGTAAACCTAAAGGAGATATCAAAGAAGTAAATCAAAAGAAAACAAGGTAATGCTTTTTAATCTTTTTTTTATTGACCCGTACTGGCCTTTACATTTATTTTCTTTCCTTTTATTTCATTTATAATAATCTTCATCCCACCTAACTATGGTCTAAATCGTCTAAATTAAAAGAAACAATATCACAAAGATAATTCTGTTGGTTGACTTTAACATTTATTTGCATTTGATTTTTTAAAAATCACCCGGATTAAATTAATTAACCACGTTAGTAAACTTTTAAGAAAAAGTTACTAAACGTATTGCATGATTAATTACTTATTTCAAAAAACTTAATTTATAAATAAGAATTATTTGTTATAACCCTTACAGAATGTTAAAGTCGACCTTATTCAAAGTCTTTTTTTTGGGCTTTTAACGCTTTTCCAATTTTTACATAGCAGTCAATAATCACAGAAAAACCGTGAAATTGCTGCTTGCTCATGACACTTTTTTTTTTGTATTTTTTATTCTTTCTCATCTTTTTTTTTACTGCTTTACAGTGACACCAACTAAAGATCTGATTACAACAAACACAATTCCTCGGTATCTTTCTTTAAGACCCGAGCGTATCAATATGCGGTGTTAAATTTACAAACGCTTTGGTAGCATTTACTCAAACTTCCTCCGTAGCTTCTATGGAGACTATACAGTAGATGATAGATCTTTAGTAATACATATTGTTTATTTATCATCGCATAATTAATCTGATGGAATATTAACGGCCGTATACATTCTCGTCACTGTAGGCTATGTAAAGGAAAAAGTCCTCTTCGTGATGTTCCTAACAATAAAAAAGAATAATAGTAAATATTACATAAAATTAAGTTTTATTTGTCGAAACAAGAAAAACTATGTAAGATGTATATTTTGCATTTACATATTCTTTCATTAAATATTCATGCTTAGAATGCGAAGGTAAGGTGGTTATTACATAATGGGAGAGACATAATGGCATTACTCCAAATTTTCATGTTTTACTAAAAAACAGAGATATAATGAATTTCAAATATTCTAAACATTAACCCTTTCGCTGTGGACTATGTGTATACACGTAGTTATGAAAGATTGAATAAACAGAGAATAAACAAACAGATATATACCAGCGTTATGTTTTATTAGGTATTTCGAATCGCAGGATCCAAATTTGAGGTCAAATTTCGAAAATTCTAAACGTAAAATCTAGTATGGCCACACGAAATTGGACAATTTTAAGCATTTTTCATTATACACGTAATTGTAAAAGAATAAAGAAACAGATATACACCAGAGTCGGGTTTTATCGGGTATATTGAATCGCTGGATCTTATTTTCAAATTTTTAAAACTTTAACCCGTTAAGGCCTAAACGGACACATTTTGAGCACCAGTTTAAACGTCGATAATTTGCATACAAAAGCATTTGGAAAAATTTTACTCTCACTAGTTCTGACGTAAAATTGTATGCTCTTTCAGAATCTTTCAATCAAATTTCAATAAAATGAAAAGCAAAAAAAATATCGCGTCCATGGACCCTTAAAATTAAAACGTACCGTGTTCTAATTTGAATTTCAAGATGGCGACTTCCAAAATGGCGCCTAGAAGCTCAAAAATCTTTTTAAAACTTAACAAATTTTTTTCTTGTAAACTAGAGACTTTACAGAAAATTTGCTAAGAACAAAAATGTCTTAGAATTGGTTAAAGAACCTTCTCAAATTTTATCACATTTTATTGATTTCAGACAAAAATCTGAAAAAATTTGAGAAGGTTCTTTAACCAATTCTAAGACATTTTTATTTTTAGCAGATTTTCTCTAAAGTCCATATTTTTTAAAGAAATAAATTATTAAACTTATTTGCCTTAAAATCTAGAAAAATTTGTTAAGTTTTAAAAAGATTTTTGAGCTTCTAGGCGCCATTTTGGAAGTCGCCATCTTGAAATTCAAATTAGAACATGTTTCCCAATGCAATTTCCAGGTGAAAGTGATATTAGAATGAAAAAAAACTTTTAAGAACCATGTTTTTTTACAAAAAAACGTGTATAACTGTTTTGCTTTTCATTTTATCGAAATTTTATTGAAAGATTCTCAAAGAGCATACGATTTTATGTCAAACATAGTGGGAGTAAAATTTTTCCAAATGCTTTTATATGTAAATTATCGACGTTTAAACTGATGCTCAAAATGCGTCCGTTTAGGCCTTGATGGGTTAAATAGAAAATTCGGCGTGGTCGCTTGACTTAAAAAAAAAAATTTCGGCCATATGGGATCTGTCATTTTGAATGATTGAAAATTGGCTCCAAATTCGTAATCAGTGTCGAAAACATAAATATCCACATTTATACAAATTTCAAATTGGCCGGAAACATCGTAACATTTTGAGCCCACTTTCGAGTTTTCAGTCTTCACGGAGAAAGGGTTAATATTTCCCTTACTAGAAAATTAAAGAAATTTTAGCCAATTTCTTTCATGTAGCGAGCAAGCCAAGAATGATTCAGAATTATTGAAATTTTAAATAATTCAGAATCCTATTTCTGTATTCTTCAAGAAGAGTTTTTCATTTTTTTCTTATTTTTAGTTTATTAGTTAAGAAAATTTCCAAAACTTAAAAAACAATAATTTTTTTGAAATGTGTTCTGCCTCTCTGATTACAATATGTTTAATTATGATTATATTTGACTATCTTAGACCCAAATATTCGCAATTTGCAATCTTAAGAACAAAATGAGGTATCGCATGAAACAATAAATAATTTAAACACTGTATTTATGACTAAAAAATATTTGCTTTTAAGTGTAATTTTTTAAACAAGTTTTTTTGTTAATAAACTAAGATTACTTATATATATGCATATATCTCATCAAATATTTTAATACCATGCATATCACGCTACAATTTTATTAAATCGGATGTATCTGATCCATGATTGCACAATTATTGTAAATAGTATTGAGAAAAAGTGACGAATGCTCACTTGTATACTTCCACAAGAATTAAGAAGAATTCACAGGTACTAGCGAGCAAGCAAATATTCCAAATTGAAAATATTAACATAAATGATTCTTAAAGAATATGAAGCATTCGCAAACGATTCAATGACATCACATTGAGAAGATTTTATAATTACTTCGACAAATGTTTCAAAAAGTATTCAAAAAGATTCGTTTTATGAAATAAATATGCGAGTATTGAGAAGTGTTCAAAATGAACGGGTCAGTCTTAATTAAAGTATTCAAATCGATTTAAAGAAGGATTCACAAAGACACAAATAGGATTCACTTCAATGAAATGAATCAGTTTGAATGGTTCCCAATAATTCTTGGTTTGCTGGGTATATTAAAAACGTACGAAAAAAAATTAAAATCATGACAACAAGATTAAATAATTAAATAATTCATAAATTCAGCTGTAAGCTTTAAAAAACGAGTAATAAATTCTTTTGTACTATAGAATTGTATAACTAAACAAATTATTATTTTGCGATTGATTAAAGTGTGGAATTTTAATATTTCATAGTTATGGCTATATACTAAGCATCAACAATAGATTTCTAGAAACAATTAAGATATGTTTAATGCTTCATGTAAGTTGTGATTCTATGATACATATTCAATATTAACCAAGTTCATAATATGAAGAGCTAGTGGCAACAAACTTTTTCACTTGACTAGTTTTAAATCTCCAATAATTCGGAGCAACAAACAAAAACCAACAAAAAAAAAAGCAAAACCATTCCGGGCAACAAAGAGTCACTTATTATTTGGCCGTTCATTGCGCCGAAAAGAAAAAGTAAAAACGTTCCAAGCAACAAAGAGTCACTTTATTATATTTGATCATTGTTCCTCCAAAACATTCTGCATTCAATTACGCAGATATAGTCATTGCCTTTCACACCGTTACCAAAAAGTTCAATTTTAATAAAAATGGTGAATTTCGTTCATTCCTACAAGGCTATGTATTTTATTACTCGACTCGACCATACATAATCTGTTAAATCGATGATTTTCGTTATTTTAGGTTAGTATTTTAAGTACAAATGCTAGAAGGTAAAGATAACGAATGTTCATCAGATTCATTCATGAAACAGAAAAAATTTGTGTAAAAAAGTTATCATATTTTTATCAATGAAAAAGATGCAGAACTTCGATATATCGTATAGCAGCTTCAAAAGCCCAATCAATGCCGTTATCTTGTAAGGTTAATATTAAAACATTTAGGATTTAATTCAATCCATTTTATAAATTAAATTTTAAAAATTTTATGACATTTTATCTTTAAAGTTATTATAAAAATTATTAAATACAGGCCAGGAACAAATTCAGAAAATCAACACACCGAAAGGCTAAAATTTTGATATAGCATTGAAAGCAAATTAAAATACCTTGGAGTCACACAGCATCGAAATTTTAGCCTTTCGGGGTTTTGATTTTCTGAACTTTGTTTCCGAGCCGAAATACATAATAGAAAAGAGTCGCGAGATGAATAAACATTTAAACATTAAATAGTGCTTAGTCAATTAATTGACCTTTTGTTGCCTAAAACTAATGGCAAAATTAATAAAAAAATTTAGCTTGTAAATTTTACATACATATTCAGATCAATAAATGGTCACAAAAGTGTCTTTGAAAACACTGACTGTTTGTTGCCCTGAAAAGTGAAAAATTCAATTTTCTTCGTAGTTAACTGAAAAATTAGTTGACAATTTCTTGTTCTGAGTTCTTCATATATTATACATTTAGCGATAACTGAACAAAAATTTGATAAAGCTGCACGGTGTGCCTTAACCAGATTCAACCCAAATGTGCTTGCTCAGTAATTCTGCTATTTTGGGGTGATTATACATACAAAAAAAAGCTTTTCTAGTAAAAAACAAAATAATTGTCGGAGCCGTTTATTAGAATGGTCCATTTAAATATTTTTACGATCGAGATTTCATTACACCTTGTAATATTTAAAGATTATGCTCATGATAATTGTTATATGTATTTAAATTTGCCTATTTAATTAACAGAGTAAACAACAATTGAAAAATATACTGTTTTTATAATTTATAATACGCTTAATTATTATTTTCATCCAACTTATACAATGATATAATTTTTCAACATTTTATTATACACGTAAACTATTATAAACACAAGTAGCTCGTAGAAGCTTTTCTATATATTGAGGGTGTGTTCTTGCAACTTTGTGCTGTTCCCATATTCTTTTTAAAATCATGATGTACTAATTCCATAGCTTGTTAGCTGAAAAAACTTAGACCCATATTTTTCCTTTTTATGCCATCCTTAGACCAAGTTTGAGGCCTCATAAACATTGATAAATCTGGCAATACTTATTTAGTATGGCCACACAATGCTCCAGGTATACGGTTATCATCGACATATTTATCATAGAGATTTTCAAAATTACTTTTTAATTTCTTGGTTAGAGGAAACATCTCTTTCTTCTTACAGAAACACACTTTTAGACGATTTTCGTCATGCGTTAATGTATGGTCTTTAGACATTTTTTACACATTTATTGCATTTACATACCATACGATACGAGTTGGTTGTGCAAAGAAAGTTGTTCATTTGTTTTTCTCATCTTAGGATGTTTCATGAGCAATCTGCACCGTCAGGCGGCGCGGCAGCAGTATTTTCAATCACACAAATATTCAAATAGACATTTCTAAAAAAAGGCTCCGGTGATTATTTTCATTTTTATCAGAAAAGCTTCTATTTTGCATGTATTTTCAACCGAATAAAGCAGATTTACTGAGCAAGCACTTTTAGCTTGAATCTGGTTAAGGCATACTGTGGCTGATTATAATTCATTTATTGTGAAACACGTGCAACTCCATTTTTACACCATAAAATATCTAGGTTAGGCATGAATAAAATTTGGTCTGATAATGAACATAGTAGAATTGATAACAATTTTTTTTCAATTTCCATCTACGTTTCGAACAATTCAATTTCAACAAATTAAATTGTAGGACAACGCCGACCGTTTTATTTATTTTTTATTATATATATACTCCTACACAACAACACCATTTATTTATAGTAGAATTGAATTCCTTCTTTTACAGAGTCACATAATAGTTATCTATGTAATGATGATGCAATATTGAAGACTTATTTATTCACCATTTTTTCGATTACTATTTATTAAAATAATTTTAATTGTTATTTTAACAAATTTAAAATACATATAAACTAACTACACAGGTAATTAAGTAAACAAAATTTGTGGACCTTAACCTTAATTAATAGACAGTAGTATTTAGAAAAATTAATTTATCATCTGACGATTGAAAGAGATTTTATCTATTGAAAATATTGTAATTAATTATATTGTAAAACAGATATTAGAAATTAACAAAAAAATAATCATTTTTACAAGTTTATAATTATTTAAAAAATACATTTATCAGGATGCACAAAATAAGAAAAAAATCATAAAACCAAAGAAAATTAAAGATTTGTAACAGCGACAAAGAATGAATGGCATTTTCATGATTGCAGAAAATACATAGGGAGAATATCAACATATTGTTTTTATTTCAACAATCATATCATTTGAGTCATTACATTGCACACATTAACTGAGGCTCTTGATTATTTTGTATGGTATACACATGCAAAGTATTGTCGTTATTTCCTTGTAGAATAATTATTGTAAGTTTTTTTCTTCATAATCAGTTTATTGTTCCACTTTTAATAATTCTTAATGTTCATAGTACATTTAAATTTTGGGAATACTATTAGATGATGTAATTAATTTACAAACTTTTTATTATACAATATTATTCATAAAAAATTAATAATAGTGAAGAAAATTTGTGTTGCATTACAATATTTTTCTTGTTTCGACAATACATTTACAAAATCTAGTAACATTATATTTAATACAAGGACGTTCCTGGAGAAAATGAAAAACTACAGATTTTCCTGAAACTTTGGTAAAAAGTTTATTTCGAGTTGCTTTATCACTGATTAAAAATACAGTATAACAATCTGTGTTAAATTTTGAGATATTTGATGATAAAAAATAAAATCCTTTAAAAAACTAACATGGTTTTTGATACAGTATTAGGAATGTTGTGTTGAAATCTCGAGATTGCTTACCGAATTAATTTTAGAATTACAGTAGGACCTCTCTTATTTTAATTAGTAAAGTTTTTCAAGATGGCGCCGACCTCTCTTATTCTAATTTCCCCCTTACCCCCACTTACTTTGCTTGCAAGCTTGTGATTCGTGGACAATATTTTTCGTTGACTTTTCGTGTGATAGTGAGAGAAGACTTGTGGGGGAACGATTAGAATAAGAGAGGCTGGACAATTACAATAAGAGAGGACCTACTGTATCATTGTGTAAAATTTGCGACTGAATGGTATTTTAATAGTCTTCCTTGAAAATTTTGTTTTTTTTTTAAAACGGTCTAAATCGATGACATTACATTCGAAAACAAAAGTTACCATAACAAAAGTTATTAAAAACTAATGCAGTAGTTTATATTTCACACTTCTGCGCATATAAAAGAGCAAGTGAGAAACCCATACACTTATTAACTCTACCTCTTTCTCGCTGGGGAACGTCCTTAATGAAAATCAAGAATTGGGACAAAGGTAATAGACGAGTGAAAAAATCTTTGTTGCATTACTTGTCAACATGTCATTTCGATTTTCGTTTTGTCTAAAAAGACTATTGTGACAACACAATGGTCATTTTTGAAATTCAATAATAAATTAAATAAATTAATTTATTTAAGCCAAACAGTAATTTATTACGAAACAAAAACATTTCACAAGTGAAATTGGTAAAATGATAATTTTATCCAGAAACTCATAATCTCCAATTTCATAATCGCAACAAAGAATACATTAAAATCAACTTTATAAAAAGTTATAAATATCGAAACGGAACAAAGATTTATTCACTTTTTGACAATTTTCTTTGTCCTAAAGAATCCATAAAAAATTTATTTAACTCACCTGGTATAAAGTTCCCATGGTGGCGCTTGTGGGCGGAATGATGTTGTTGACGAAGAAAAATAGAGCATCTTCAGGGCGAAGATGAATCCGTTTGCGGATTAAGAAGTAAAATTGTCCGACAGTCAAGTCGGAAGGTACGAGATATTTTTGTTTATCTAAATCGCTGATTTTTGCTTTGGGTGCTTTTTCCACGATTACCTGGAAAGAAAATATCGCCGTAGATGTAGTAACGGCAAAGAGTAAAAGGGAGACACAAAGAGCAATTATCCGCCGTCATATTGAAATGTCAAAAATGAGCCCTTGAGCGAAATCGATAAAAGAACGATTCACCACGGCACAAGAAAGGAATCGTCTACGACGCAAAAATCGTGATTCGACCTTGGATGTTTATTTTCCAGAAAAAGAAAATGATCGAGTATTTTCCTGCATTGAAATTACGTGCCAAAATGACAACTGCGCGGAATATACCTCGATGACGAAAAAAAAAAGACGTTTCCTGGTTTTCGCGATTTTTACATAACTAGCGGACGGAATGGAAAACTCGTGAAAACTCACAGGCACTCGGTCCGGATATTTCCGACGAATTTTCTCGCCTTCGGCCTTCCTTTTCTCGAAAGGGTGTTCCTCTTTGTATTGGAACTTCATGGCCATAAATGACAGGTTTTCAGGTCAGCAAGATCACCCCGCGGATTTTGACTGCGGCCTTGTCGAAACGAAAAACACGACACTGCTAAATGTTCACGGTGAGATTTCCCGTCTACTTCTGTCACAACAATTGCCGTGCGCCAACTTCGGGACGGGAGTCGGATGTATATAGGTATACACGAATGTGCGTGCGATCAAGTTGTTTTTTATTTTCACCACGCCACTAGCTCTTTCAGCTGCTTCGAACCTCTTATTCCTCTGTATGTGTGTGTGCCAGTAAATATACAGACGTTTCGCGCACGCAACAATGGCGCCGATCGAAAAATAGTCCGTAAAAACCTATACGAATGAAGCGCCGTAAAATCAGTCAAAGACCCTGATCGAAAATTCGGTTGGATCGATAAGGCTTCATGATAAAGGGTTATTTTTATTCTGACATTTCATTTCGTAGAGTGCTGACGAGGAAGACAATTTGTTGTAGGTGGTTACACGCATATGAGACAGCGAGGAAAATGGTGTTACTACGCGGACGGTGACGCATGGAATCGTGATGTTGCAATAATTAGCAGATTTTACTCGGGAAAGTCGGTGCCAATGATAACTGTCGATCTCTTGACGACGGTAATGAGCAACGCCCTCGGGGTCTAAGGACCTTTTCCGGAAATTCTCTATTATCGCTCCATATCAAAAATACTCGTCAACAATCTTTTACAAGACTGAAAAATCTATACTATCAAATTTGTTTACTTTGGATTTCCATGAAAAAGAAAATCCTAAATCGGTAAAATAGAAACATCAAAATATCGACTTGCAATATAATTTGTTATTGGCCAATAATCGGAGTATACGTGATCCGTCGATAAAGTAGTTATTATTAACCAATTATTGGCCAACAACAAATTACATATTGTATATTGCAAGTCGATATTTTGATATTTCTATTTTACCGATTTAGCATTTCTAACTAAAAAGAATTTTCTTTTTTACGGATATCTACTTTATCGACAGAGTATACGTGATCCGTCGATAAAGTAGGAACTTAAAAAAATGAAAATTACGACATTCGCCATGTCAATTTACTCTGGTGGCCAGATTTGAAATCATAGAGATATTTTGAAATCATAATTCCAAACATTCCGAACCCTTGAGGTATCGTTTCATGTATGAATCTATTTTATAGACTTTTGTTACAGAAAAATCATTATTGTTAATAAGTCGAAAGTAAATATGCCGCATAGTTAAAAATATAATGTAAATCTGTTATTCTTGTGAAATTTCGACCAATTCTTAACCAATTTTTCTAAAATTAATATAAATTCGTAAAACTTACTGATAATCGACATGTGTAAAAGTTTGGACTTAAAAATATAATTTGTATTTCTTAAACAAAAAATTTGTGTTACCGACTAGATGATACGATGATTATAGAGTAGTATTGCACGCTAAAAAGTTGAAAACACTTTAATCGGTTTTTTGAAAGAATTCGTTAATTAACATTGCAGACTTAAAAGAAAAAACTTGAATTAATTTTAAATTACCATTTTTTGCATCAACTCCTACTTTATCCGCCGGTAAGGTAGGAAATTTCACTAAAAAAAAAAGTAAATTCAAGATGACCGGTGGTCGATAAAGTAGGAATTGATACGAAAAACTGTAAATTAATATTAATTGAATTTTGTTTTGAAACTTATGACATACTTAGGTGTTTTTATTTAATTTTAGATAAAGTCATAAGTTTAATATTAAATCAGAATCAAAAGAATTCAATTATTTTTAATTTATTTTTTCGTATCAATTCCTACTTTATCGACCACCGATCGATATTGAAGAGATCAGTCTCATCGACAGACACTACATAGAACTCTTAACGACTCGATCGATAATCTTAATTCCAAACCAACTATGGAGGTATCTTTTCATGTATGGATCTATTTTATAGACTTTTGCTACAAATAAATCGTTATTGTTAATAAGTCGAAAATAAATATTTCAAGGTTAACTATTGCAGTTTCTTGTAGCGAACGGTCCATCTTAATATTGATGTAAGTTTCGAGGTTAAATAATAAATTGTAAAGAAACTTTGTATTATCAAAGTCACAAAAATTGTTGACATTTATTGATAAATTTATTATGTACAAGATGTTGCATAAATAATTTATATTTACTCGGCATCATCTTCATCTTCATCTTCCTGACTGTTAATCTGGAAGTAACGAAGTTCATAGGTTTCTTTATCTTTAGAAACTACTCGCAGCCAGTCACGAAGCTTATTCTTTTTCAAGTATTTCTTCGTCAAATACTTCAGGTACCTACAAAATAAAAAATCCATATAAGTGCAAATATCGATCTTCGTACAGCTTTATGCGCGCTTCTAGTTTCTTGTATTATGTATATTCTATTATTATTTACTAAAATTATAAAATAAGGGTACAATTAATTACAACTGTACAATACCCACCGCTTTGAGAAATCAACATCGCTGTTCACTGAGAGCTTCATCTTGTTCTTTTCAAGGGTAAGGTTGTTTCCAAAGTTGTTGGTCTTTCCATTAACCTTGATTCGCTCTTGGAGGTACTTTTCCTACAATAAAAATTAGGTAAATTCTGTGGTTGTTTTACACTATTAAAGTATTTTAGCTCTGAACTTCAGCAAATTTTAGTTAAACTAATTTTACTTTTGTTAATTTATAAATTTTTATTATTTACACTTTTCATTCCCAAAATTAGTAAATAGTTTTGACTAAAATTATAAGAATAATCCCAAGCATTTTGAATTTTTTTAAATTGTAGTAAAAATGATAAAACGAAAAGACTTGTATAAGAAAAAAATATAAAAGACGTGTCCAATTTTTGTGAATAATACATAATCTAAGAAAGCAAATACAGCAACTATAACAAAAATTGCATAACCTAATTTATATATTATACATAATAAAGCAAAAGAACAATGAAGAATTGTATATGAAATAATCACAATTTAATAATTTATACAACAAAATTTAGTTTTTTAGTGAATTTCTTGTTAAAAAAATTACAGATGATAAAAATGGTAACGTGAATAACTTAAACTGCCATAGAACATCAAAAACCGAGAGTTTCATAGTCAAACTTCTATGACACATTGGAGATGGCTTTATGCTACAAAAGTTATTTTTTAAGTCATGAGAATCTTAATATATTCGATTATTGAAGTCTATTGTCAAATATCGATATTTTTCTTTTATAATTTTTCTTTTATATGATAATTAGAACTTTTTTACTTTCATAACGTGTCAACCGGTAGTAAACGAAAATAATTAGCTTGATAGTTTTCTGATTGAGCATAATACATAAGATAAAAACTTATATATGTAACTAAACAAATTACTTGCAAATATTGCTTACCTAATCATTTTATGATTTATTCTATTTATAATTTTAATTAATAGTTATATTTAGTAAAAAGACCAGAAAAAGTGTACTACGAAGTCAAGAAAATATAAACATTATATCTAAATTTCTCTTTGTGTAATTTTATAAAAGGAAATTCTGTTAGTCTGAAAATACATATTTATGTTCCAGTTTTCAAACAATAAAATAAAAACTAAGAGAACCAATTAATTAACGTGCAAATAACGAACATTTGTAATTCCCAATTGAGGCTCACAGAAGAAGAACCGGTTAAGCTCTCAAAGTCAGTGATAACAGACAGGAGTCAGACAAAAGCATTGACTTTGAAAAATCGAATTGAAAAAATACCACTATATAGAAAATTTCAAGCTGAACAATGTTAACATTTTTTAATTCGACTTTTTTAAGGAAATAATTGTAAACTGAAAAATGTCACCAGCTGCTAATTCACAACTTTTGAATTATATATCACGATATCTCATGAACTATCAAACGAAACGACTTGAAATTTTAACTACACATACAATATAGTAATACAAAAACAAATAGAAAGTTAAAAAATGTTAACTCTTTTTGTTCTTTAATACAAGCACATTTAAACAAGATGCAACGGTATTCATGACTATTTATTTTCAAACGCTTGGAGAGTCGAGCAAAGTTTTTGAAAATAAAAAATTGAAATTATGGCATTGTAGAGAAAGAGTTGAAGAAGTTTTCTGCGCTAGCCAAATTTGGAATCATTTACACAGTTAAAAGATACGAAGGTTAATATAGCGCTAGAGCAAGCTGGACGGGGAAACAAAGGCGTACGCTGTCGAAAATTCTAGCGCTACATGAACATTCGAAGTGTTTAATTGTGTAAATTTTTTCAAATTCTGTTAGCGCCGAAAACTTCAACTATTTCTCTATAACGCCACAATTTCAATTTTTTATTTTTGAAAACTTCCCTCGACTCCCCAAGCGTTTGAAAATAAATAGTCATAAATACCATTGCATCTTATTTAAATGTGCTTGTATTAAAGAACAAAAGGAGTTAAAATTTGTTGACTTTCTTTTCGTTTTTGTATTACTATATTGTATGTGTAGTTAAAATTTCAAGTCGTTTCGTTTGATAGTTCACGAGATATCATTGTGAATTAGCGACTAGTGACATTTTTTAATTTTCAATTATTTCCTAAAAAAAGTTGAAGTCGAATTAAAAAATGTTAAATGTAAACATTGTTCCACTTGAAATTTTCTATATAGTGGTATTTTTTTTTGTCCAACTCCTGTCTGTTATTATTGGCTTCGAGCGCTTAACTGGTTCTTCTTCTGTGAGCCTCAATTACACAAATATAGATACTTAGCTAACTGCTGTTTATTATTATTTATTTCATAAAATAAATAAAAGAAAAGTATCAGACGCAACATATTCAAACTCGGTTAGAATTGTAAAAGTATAAAAATAATTAAAATCAGTTTGCAAATTTGATATAAATATAACATAAAATAAAAACTCATATAGACGAAATAAGCAGTTCCGTTATGGTGATGATATAGAATTGAAACATAGATATGTTGAAAACTCTTTTACAATTTAGTTTTTCAAATATGTTATGAATTATTGATTATCAACAATTAGTTCGTAATCATTGTTTTAAACCTTGAACGTAAGTATTGGTTATTTTAATAATTATTATTAGTTTTCATTATCTTATAAAAAAGTTTAAGATATAGGTTAGGAAACTAATTCACATAATCGTCAACGTACATTACGGTTATACCATTTTTTACTCGATAACTAAGGTTTTCTTGATACGAAAAATGAAAACACGTCTCTTTTTGGCAACGTAAGTACTGCGATGAATGCCATAAAGTCTATCGTACATTAAAGTTAGCGAAAGAAAAGTTTTTGCATAAGTGAATTTGGTATTCAATCGGTTCTTAGTAAGTTGGACTATATGAAAAGTGAGCATTTCAATTTAAACTATTCTATGAAATAAAATAACAAAACTTACGAAGTTGGCGACATCCATAATATTATCCTCCACAGGATGTGTACAGTCGATTGTGAATTTCAAGCTAACCTTCTTCTTTTGGTTTTTACCACGAAGGTGTTGTTTTTTAGCCACAGGCCCCTTGGGCACTGGCTTTTTGGCTGCGACTTTCTAAAGTTACAAAATATCATATTAAAAGATGTACCTAAAATTATTTATGTATAAGGAAAACATTCTATAAGCATGTGGTTAATATAGGATTTGTTCAGTAATGGTAAACTGTCAGTAGAAAGAATCCATTTTTATCGGTATACATCCTTCATTTATTTGCATTAAACTCAGTTCAGGAATACAGAAAAACATTTCGTTTACAATATTCCGACAAGAGTTTTCATTAATAGTAAGTATTTATTTGATATTTATACAAATTTGTGAAAATAAATTCTTACCAAACCCATGTTAACACCTCGCCGGATTCTACAAGAAAGAACAGAAGATCCAAGAAGATCGTTGATTTCCGTCCTAGTTCGGTTTCTTTAGTTTCCGTAGCAGTCACCACGTATGGCGCATTTGCTGCAGACAGGGCTTGTATCTAAACGTCATAAAATGTCCCTAGAAAACTAGTCCATTTCGACAATCTGATGACATTCTAGTGACATGTAGAGATTCTTCTTAAAAAAATATGCATACGATTGGATGAAATTTTGTATTTGGTTTGTATTTTTTGTATTTAACAGTTTGGCAAGTTAATTACTTCGACCCAGACCTTAGGTCTGGACGAAGTATTGAATTTGGTCACTTCGGGCATAAAAATGACCCAATAGTTTTTCATCAAATGTCGACGTTTCAGACCCTAAGGAGCCCCCAACCCAGTAAACGAAAAGGGATTAAGGGCTTTTATCTTTTATTCTTTTATTGAACATTCGGAATTGGCAATTTTCCAATTCCTTTATAGGAATTCACGCGTGAGACATGTGAATTCCGTTGAATTCTGATACGTAACTTTTTATTCCGCGCATTTCCATTGAATTCCCTAACCTAACCTAAAATAATATGTATTCGTTGGAACTGTCAGGAATTAAAATTGTAATTTTTTATTCCGCGCAATTCCCTAACCTAACCTATAATGTTTACATCAATATTTTCAGAGATTCCTTGGAATTCGTGGGAATTGCAAATTTAACTTTTCTATTCCAGTGAATTCCATCCAATACCTTCAATAAAGGGATTCAATGAAATTCAAAATTTCAATCCCTTTCCGTTTGGTGGGATCTTGTACGTACGTACGTCCCGTTTTTTTGTCTCGCGATAATTCGCGTACGGATAAACGTAATGACATAATTTTTTTTTAAAATACGTGTCATGACATAACTTAGATCTGATTAGATTTTGGCGCAGATGCATCCGTCCACTACTAAAAAACATTAGCCCCAATTAAGTTTCTTCGTAGTTTTTTGCATTTATTTTGAAAAATACAAATTTTATTAAAAAATGTTTCAAACAAAAAATGTAGAGCATGAAATTATCTACAAAAAAGGTTGTATGCATTTTCTTCCTAAAGTCAACGATAATGCCATAAAAACTGGTTTAAAATGTTTATGACTATTGTCTGAAAAAGTATTGAATTTGGTCACCTCGGCTAAAAAATTACCCTACAGTTTTCATCAAATTTCGACGTTTAGACCCCCTACCCCCGAGGGGTAGTCTTCGCCAGCCCCTCGGGCGCGATGATCACCTACGGGCGCATAAGTTCTTTTACGCCCTTGGTACTAAAATAACTTTCGATGTACATATCTAAAAGATGTCTTATAGATATCGAAAAGATATCCGTCAGAGATCTTTTCGAAACTTTCAAGATATCTTTGACGAATTATATGTATATATATTGTATATACAAGATCATAATGATACAGACAGTAATTAGTAAAACACTGTAAACATGTAATATGCATCGAATAGTCTATTACAATACAAGTGCATGAAGTAAGTGTTTTGCAACTTTTATTTATTAATACTTCGGCTGGCCTGTCGTCGGGGTCGAAGTTTTGAAAATGCTCATTTTCAATTTTACGTCGAATCAGGCCATAGGTCATAGTCATTAATCATTTTGAATTTTCATACATATAAGAAACACTATATTGTTGTAATCTACCGAAGCCACTTGGACCTAAATATATGATTGGACCCCCCAATATCAATATAATTTTATAATATAATTGAAAGCTGTTAGTAAACGAACGAGTATTAAGGAATAGCCGACTTTCCACCGGGTCGAAGTTTCTGAGCGAGCGAAGCGAGCGAGGCACCACGCCAACACTAGTTTATTTCTTAAATGAGTAAATGTGCTTAATAACAAATATATAATAATAATTAAATGTCTCTATTACCAATTCCGTGTTAGAAATATACATCTGTTTTCGTTTCGAAACGATTTGAAAAATGGATTTATTTAATATTTCGGGGATTTTTGCCAAACGTCATAATTTTTTAAAGACAATAAATATTTTACAATGCTGTAATTCATTGTGTATCATAGAAAAATATCTTATTACAATTTTTACAAAAACATTCTTGGGCATGTTTCATTTTACTTAATATTTCTCGATTACGCCCAGTTTGCGTTATTATGCTAAAACTTCAATTACCTATTGCGACCACAATCAATTTACCTGATTAAAAGAAACTAATAAAATATTTGTTTTGACATTTTTTTTCAAACGCTTTATTTCGCGGGTAAACAAAAACACTGAAATAGCAATGTGATTTTCAGTCAAAACACATCCGAAACTAATGTGAACACTGGTTACAGAGTATTAAAAAATAATTTGTTAAATGTGCTACTCGTTTATTTGTATTTTTTAGGTCGTCCACGTTTCATCTTGACCATTTCTCAATGACATACGTATGCTAGTTATTGAGGCACACTAATCTACCAAATTTAGTTTTTATTAGCAGTAGAAAAGGAACTTTTTGCATAATATCAAAAATACTTTTCTCAAAACTTATTTTTATAAAACAGCCAAATATAAAAAAAAATATTTTTTGGAAAAAGTCGGCACCTGTAGTATTTGGGATAATAGCTTTTTTTTTAACATGAGGCACACTCATCAACTTAAGATTTTTTAAAAGAGTAATTATTTAGTATGCTTCTACGTGACTGAGAAAGATAGAAACAGTCTTAATTTTTATATAGCCTTAAGATGTAAATATTTCTATATGAGTACTCTTCGATTATTAAAATTTTTTGGCACATTATGCGTAGTGTTTGTTTATAACTAGCAATATATAGAAAATTGATGAAATTTTACATCTAACTGTATGTCAAAAAATCTGTGAAGTTACTCGCATATGACCCCGGACCCCGGTCTAATTTTCTAACATCTATTCGCAGGCGTGAAGCCGGCACGCAAGGGGAAATTCTTCCGGATGTAGTAACTTTAGTTAGAAATGGAATTTTACGACAAGAAAGTATACAAAAATGCTCCTAAGTTGCTCCGCCCTAAAATATAAAATGTAGAATCTTTTCGTTTCGCAGGGCAAGTCCACTGACAAAGTTATTGGTATTAAAAATATCTGCAATTTGAGCCATCACTCGTTTCAATTCGATGAAAATCTAGTCCAGGGAAGTCTTCGGAAGACACATTTTTCACCGGTTGACAATAGCCGGTGAGACATAGAAATACGCGGTTTCCGAAGGCTCACCTAGACTTAATTTTCATCGAATTGAAACGAGTGATGGATCAAATTGCAGGTATTTTTAATACCAATAACTTTGTCACTGGCGGCAAATTGCTATCTATTAAGCAAAACAGAATAAATGAAATAAACTGCAAAACCGACTGTTACTACTTACGATGGGTCGGTTCGAGCGCTCGTGCCCTTATTGCACCGGACCCTTCAATTTAGTTACAAACCAACTTTAGTTTAACTATATATCTGTGAGTTTAAACATTCGATTACTCTGGATTAGCCTATAAATGGCAAAGGTGGTTAGTAGGGCCGAGCAAATAGGGAGCATTTTTTGGAATACTCTCTCGTCAAAGATGTCTAACTAAAATTATGACATCCGGAAGAACTTCCCCTAGAGGGCTGGCTTCACAGCGGTTGTCACCACTGGACACTTAATATTTATCGGTTGTCACACCGGCGTGAAGTTGGCCCGGAAGTATAAAATAGAGCAACAAACGATAGCTTAAAAAATTGCTCCCAATTTGCTCCGTCCAAACAACTTAATCTAAAATATTTTACGTCGCATTAACTGTCTGGTCATTAGCGACAGGATACACTGGTAGATTGTTACAATTTATTGAGTATTTCTATTTTCGTCGTCTTACAATCGGTTGAAAACTAGGTGAATTTACTAAAATGTTGACGATTCTTGGCATTCGTAATTCACTTCTTAGGTGTTCATATTGTTGACATTCAGTTAATATGTGTTTTATAGCGAGATTAACATTACAATATTCACATAGTGATGGTGGATTCTTGTTTAGTAAGTACATATGAGTGTGTCAGAGTGGAGTGTCCTATGCATAATTTGCTTATGGTAGTTTGTTCGTGTCTTGTAAATTCCGAGGGAAATTGCTGCCGTCCAGAGTATACCGACTGTAATTTATATTTTGTTGGTTTGTTGTTAATCAGTTACTTTGTTTTTTTTTCTTTAAAATGTTTGATAATGTGTTTTTTAACATCACCTGAAGTTGCAATATTTGCTGTAGGAGTTACATACTTTGTCACAAAATATAACAAAGTCTGTTGCATCTGATCTGCTAATGAGTTCCAGATCTTTATTTATGGCCATCAGTTCGTTTGTAATCACTGAGGATATGTTATTGGTTTTTTCGGTTATTATTGTATTATTCATTAATACTGCATATCCTATGCCATATTTTGTTTTAGAACCATCTGTATACAGGGTGTTGTTGCAATAGCGCATGAGAGATATACCATGAGGAAGATTTTTTTTTTCTAAAGCCGATGGCGCAAATTTAATTTTCAGCAAGGTATGGTTCCTTTGTAAATTGAATCTTAAAGTTTATTTATTTGAGGGGCATCCTCACCAACGAGACAATTGGTGAACATATGAATGTCGAACACGTGGTCCGGTAACAGTTGAAAACCCAAATCGATATTGCCGGGAAGGATGTTTCGAAACCGTCAGATGCTTTTATTCAAATAAATGGACGCTTGCGGATGAGGTTAAAATCATCAGAAATTTCGAACATTCGGTAAAAACATTGTTAGGAATTAAGTCGGAAACATTCCCATTTAATTCAAATGAAATACGCGAGCGCTATCTTCCTGCAAAATTTGGACAATTGCGAGTGCTCTGGCAGTTGCGACGGACCACTGCTCGAAACGGATTGAACACGTGTGTAATCTATAATATTAAATAGAATTTTACAAATAATAAAACGAGTAGTTATTTCTTGCACCGAAAATAAAACTCTTTAGCGAGTACAAACATTTTGGTCCTTCGAGCCGGATATTGTGAACCAGTGACGAAGTGCAATTTTTACTCTCGTTAGTGTGATCGTTCTAAACAAAAACAGTTCAACGAAAATCGCCAGTTCGGCCATTGTACGAAAAAGTGATACACGTGTTCAAAGAAACTTACACTTGGAAAGAAATCTTTATTAATCAAAATTGGAATCGGAAAAACCTGGATTTTCGATTATCTTCGTAGTGGTCCAAAAAAAACGTGCACATTTACCGCACATCTTTTTATGTTTCGCAACTTGGAATTTTATTGTTTGATCCTCGCAAATTAAGCGTTCAAAACAATTCAACAATATAAGGTCATTGGGGATACTTGAATTTGGCAGGAAAACAGCAAAATTATCGCATTCAATACTGGATTGGAAAAAGAATTTAAAAATTCAAACGGATCATAAACTTCGGAAATCAATTTCAAATCATCGGGAAATTCAGTAAGGTGAACGGGGATGCATCTCTTCGTCAATAGAGAATAAGTGTTGAACTGAATTTTTCAATCGAGGGGTTTTCAACGGCCATTTTGCATCGCTATAATTCAAATAACGGAATAGGAGCCATCTTGGAAATATCGGTTCAATTTGTTCAATATCTTGGTATTCAATTTGTGACGTCATGCAAGTATAAGGACAATATTGCAAACAATATATTCGCGCTTAATATTTTAAATTTATGAATAGACTAACATTTCATTTAACATTACATCGTAGAGTTCAATTATTAAAAACATATTTTGATTTAATAAATATTCTTTTGGTATCGTTATATTTTGATTTTGCGGTAATCAAGCGAGTAAACTTTCGAATTAATAAAGTCAATATTTACGAATTATATAATATTGATTTTATAATTACGAATAATCGCCGAAAAACATTGCTTGTTTGTTCATTTCCTAGAATCGAATTAGGATACTCGTTTGAATTATAGTTAAGCTTCGATTGTAAACATTTTGGAATATTATTATGCGCTTATTGTAAATAATTTTTGAACGGAAATAAAATGACGGAATTGTCAAATTTGCAAAGAAAACGAACCGTAATAAAGGCACGAGGAACGCGACTTAAATCGTTTATTGAATCTTATGAACCTGACGCATCAACAATTTTTGAAGTAGAATCTCGTCTAGAAAAATTAAACTCTTTATGGGATGAATTTGATTCCGTACAGTCCGACATTGATAGGTTATCATGGGAACCCAATGAAAACGAACGTGAGCGTTTTGAAGCTTCTTTCTTTGCGTTGCAAAATATAGCACGTCAAAAATTAAATAAGTGTAGAACACCTGCACAATCACAGTCAAATAATATTCAAATTTCTTCATTTCCAAATCATAGTAACAATGTGACACATGCGCGGTTACCAATAATTACTTTACCCAACTTTGATGGTAGTTATGAGCGATGGCAGGGTTTCATGATATTTTTATGGCAATGGTTGATAAAAATTTGGCATTAGGTACAGTCACAAAGTTCCATTATTTACAATCAGCCCTTATAGGCAAAGCAAAGGAATATATTGCTTCATTTGAAGTGACTGATGAAAACTATGATATTGTTCTTGATTTATTAAAGAAACGCTATCATAATCCTCGATTTGCTATCAATCATCATGTTCAGCAATTGTTTAGTTTACAACAGGTTACTAAGGATTCTGCGAGTTCTTTGCGAACTCTTTTGGATGGGTTGCAGAAGCATGCGCGAATTTTAGAGCAATTGAAAGAACCTGCTGATAAATGGGATACATTGTTGATATATTTGGTTGCTACAAAATTTGACAACGCTACACTAAACGTGAGTGGGAATTGAAAGTAGTGTCTGAAAAATTATCTACCCTTAAACATCTTATTGAATTTTTAGAAATTCGTTGTCAAATGTTGGAAGCAATTTCCCCAGTTACAACATATCTGGTACAAAATAATAGAGCAAATACACAAGGTACAAAAAAGGGTATAAATACGTTAACACACATGTCTACAGAACAATTTTCAAATGAATGCGTATACTGTCAGCAAAACCATCGTATATATGTTTGTACAGTCTTTCGTGGTTTATCAATAGAACAATGTCGAAACAAGGTGAAGGAATTGAACCTGTGTTTTAATTGTTTAGGAAAAAAGCACACTGCCAAGGAATGTAAATCTTCACAGTCTTGTAAATATTGTAGCAACAAACATCATTCCTTGTTACATGTGAATAGAGTTGGTTCATCTCATGATAAACAAAATCATGCCCTCATCCCCTTGCGTCAAAGGTCATCAAGGATGACTTTTACGTTGACAACGTACTGACTGGCGGACAGTTTAAAGAAGAACTGAAACAAATCGAAAGGGATGTTAAGTACATATTGAAATCATCAGGATTTGAACTGCAGAAGATACACACGAATATAAATAATGAAAACGACAAAGCTGAGGACTATGAAATTACAGAAATTAAAACATTAGGATTAATATGGCAACGAGCGAATGATTGGCTGACATATCGAACATCGCAATTAACCTTTCCAGCGTTATTGACAAAACGGACGATTCTTTCTACTGTGGCTCAAATATTTGATCCGTTACGACTCATTGGCCCAGTAATAGTGAAATCGAAAATACTTTTGCAACAATTGTGGAAAATGAAATTGGGATGGGACAATCCAGTTCCTGTGGAGATCCGCACGCAATGGATAATTTATTGCAACGAATTGCAATTAATTAATAAAATTAATATACCGCGTTATGCAGTTGCGCCATTTCCACAACGGATGGAATTGCATGGATTTAGCGATGCTTCTGAAAAAGCATATGGAGCATGTATCTATATTCGGTCTATTAGCACTCGTGAGACACCGACAGTTACTCTGCTTTGTGCAAGGTCACGCGTTGCTCCATTAAAATCTATTACTTTACCAAGATTGGAGTTATGTGGAGCGCTTTTATTGGCATCATTATACAAAAAGGCAAGGGAGTCTCTTTCGTTAGACATCGACGAAGTATTCTTTTGGTGTGACTCGACAATTGCGTTAAGTTGGATCCGGGGTGATCCATCGAGATGGCATACCTTTGTTGGTAATAGGGTAGCTGAGATACAAGAGCTAACGATGTAGGAGAGTTGGAGTTATGTAAGTACCAATGAAAACCCAGCTGATCTTATTTCTCGAGGGACAAATTCAACTGAAATTATTAACAACAAACTATGTTGGAATGGTCCGTGGTGGCTGCAGAAGGAGAAAGAAGCTTGGCCACAAAATGCAGAACTAATCGGAAATATTCCCGAGGAAAGGAAAACTACTTTAGCTTTTACTGTGACAGAGAAGGATTTTTCCATTTGTCGAAAATTTTCATCTTGGGCTAAATTACGTCGAATAATTGCTTATTGCAGGCGATTTAGAGTGAACGCATTAAGCCGACGACTGAACAATCCAAAAATCATCGGATCACTTTCTGTGGAAGAACTTAACGAAGCTACCGTAACTATGATAAAGTTGCATCAGGAAGAAGAATTCCCTCAAGAACTTCATGATCTTAAACAAGGAAGGCAAATTAGCGCAAGAAGTGAGCTTCTGACACTGAACCCCTTTTTAGACGACAGGGCCGTACTTCGTGTAGGTGGGAGATTGGCGCGAGCCCCACTCTCGTATTCCGAACGCTTTCCAATTATATTATCAGCGAAACATGTATTAACTGAATTAATTATTCGTGGCTGTCATTATGAAAACTTACATGCAGGAACCTCACTTTTAATGGCTACGTTGCGTGAGAAGTATTGGATACTCTCAGCCAAGAGTGCTATACGTCGTGTATTGCGTAAATGTATTTTATGTTTTAGACTGAAACCTCGTTGTCCTATACAAATGATGGGTAACCTTCCGTCAGTACGAATCACTCCATCTCGACCATTCACTCATGTAGGCGTGGATTATGCAGGCCCTTATAATATTAAGATTTCGTATAATAAATAATAATATATAATAGTGCAATTAACAAGCTGACCTCGGTAAACAGTAAAAAATAATGCTAGTACAACTTAAACAATAATAATTCCTTTTTTCATCGTTAAAAAATAACCACAAAGGCTTGTGTAATTTTTGTTGATCTAAAGTTAGAAGTAATGGAACTTTAAATGATCAATGTTGTATTGATGATGCAATATTATAAGTATTGAATAATAATATAAGTATTGAATTACCCTACACATAAATGAAGATAATATGTTTCATTAAGAATTTTCCATTACTTCTAACTTTAGATCAATAAAAATTACACCAGCCTTTGTGGTTATTTTTGAACGATGAAAAAAGGAATTATTATTGCTTAAGTTGTACTAGCATTATTTTGTGCTGTTTGCCGAGGTCAGCTTGTTAATTGCATTGCATCATCCTTGCCAACATTGATCATTTGAAGTTCTATGTTTTTACCGAATTTTCGAAATTTCTGATGATTTTAACCTCATCCGCAAGGGTCCAGTTATTCGAATAAAAACAAATTACTGTTTCGAAACATCCTTCCCGGCAATATCGATTTGGGTTTTCAACTGTCACCGGACCACGTGTTTCATATGTTCACGCCATTCATATGTTCACCAATTGTCTCGTTGGGGAGGATGCCCCTGAAATAAATAAACTTTAAGATTCAATTTACAAAGGAACCATACCTTGCTGAAAATTAATTTTTGCGCCATCGGCTTTAGAAAAAAAAAATCTTCCTCATGGTATATCTCTCATGCGCTATTGCAACAACACCCTGTATATTTGGGTTGAAAATTTGTATTTGTCATTTAGTTTCAAAATGAGACTTCTAAGTTCTTTGGCTCCCAAGTATTTTAAAGAGCCATCGAATAAGTCTGTGTGTGTTGAAATTTCTAATTTAGCCCACGGAGCAGTAGGTGTAATTGATCTTTTGTAGGTTTCGGGAAAGTTGGAAGTTGATTGCCTTAGTTATCGTGCTGAGCTTTTTGTATGGAGGTTGAGGAAGATATGGTCGGTCGTTGTATTGGCATTCATATCTATTTGTAAATATATTATCAAAGGTTGGGTTTGATGGTAGTGCTGCGATCTTAGTAGGGTTTCTATGGTCCTCTAGTTCCATTGCTCCTGTCTCTAGAAGAATACTTTTTTATGAAATGCTCCAATTGATAGACGTAGTGTTTTATGGTGTAAGGAATCTAGTTTTTTTAGAATGTTTGGATTAGCCGAATTGCAGACAACTGCTCCATAGTCCAGTTTTGCCTTGACAACACCGTTGTAATGTTATACTTTTTTTGTAAATAAATAAAAACGATTTGTCCACAAAATCGTCGATAATTTTGCATCCAATTGAAATTTTTTAATGTTTGAGTTACTAAATTAAAACTCCCAATTTGCTCCGTCCATTAACCTCAATTATATTTTAAGAGCAATAATATTTTATTAAAAAAAAAAGGAAAACCTATTTCTGAAAAAAAATCCCACAGTTTTGATCAAAAATTAATTTTTTAAAAATTAATTAATAATACTCCAGTTTTTAAGTATATAATTTGACCTTTTTGAACGGATCAAATTCGGAGCATTTTTTGAGCACTCATTTATAGAAAAATATCAGTCTAATAAAAAGTTACGACGTTTTCAGAATGGATTTCGACCTAGAAATAGGTTTTCCTTTTTTTTTTAATAAAATATGATTGCTCATAAATTATAATTGAGCTTAACCCATTAAGGCCTAAACGGACACATTTTGAGTATCAGTTTAAACGTCGATAAATTGCGTCAATAAAATTTCGATAAAATGAATAGCAAAAAAGTTATATACGTTTTATTGTAAAAAAACATGTTTTTTTTAAATTTATTTTTCATTCTAACATCAAATTTTCTGTAAAGTTTATAGTTTTCAAGAAACAAATTTGTTAAGTTTTAAAAAGATTTTTGAGCTTCTAGGCGCCATTTTGGAAGTCGCCATCTTAAAATTCAAATTAGAACACGGTACGTTTTAATCCTACGGGTCCATGGACGCGATATTTTCACCTTAGACATGTTTCCCAATGCAATTTCCAGGTGAAAGTGATGTTGAATGAAAAATAAATTTAAAAAACCATGTTTTTTAAAAAAAAAAAGTGTATAACTTTTTTGCTATTAATTTTATCGAAATTTTATTGAAAGATTCTGAAAGAGCATACAATTTTACGTCAGAAATAGTCGGAGTAAAAATTTTCCAAATGCTTTTATAAGCAAATTATCGACGTTTAAACTGATGCTCAAAATGTGTCCGTTTAGGGCTTAATAGGTTAATGGACGGAGCAAATTGAGAGCTTTAATTTTGTAACTCAAACATTACAAAATTTCAATTGGATGTAAAATTATCGACGATTTTGTTCAAACATCGTTTTTATTTATTTACAAAAAAAATATAAGAGAGCATTTTTTTCAATTAAAGTTGTTTGGACGGAGCAAATTGGGAGCAATTTTTTAAGCTGTCGTTTGTTGCTTTATTTTCTACTATGTGTTCAAATTTCGCGCGAACACGACTTATCATAGATTCGATTAATCGATAAGTACACCCTTGTTTAGTCGATTGTCGACACTCGACATATGAAACAACAGATGTTTCGAATTTCGAGATTCGAATCAGCAATCAGCTCGCAAAAATGGCGAGCGGTATTGTTCGTGCTGTTGGTTCAGTTCCAAAACAAGTGAAACCTCTTTTGTCAATAAATGAAGCCGACGCAAAGAGAAGAGTACGAAATTTATATCGAGCATGGGTTCGACAAGTACCTGACATAAGTACGTATTTAACTCTTGTCTCAGAATATCTGAATTGGGGTACATAACCTCAATGTTTCAGTGTTTATGTAACGTCAAGTCTAAGCTGATATGTTTATAGAATAAATAAATAATTTGCATCAGTTGTCTGACATTCACTACAAGTTTACTAAACAAATTGTTGTCATTAATTGATGGATTAGACTGACAATTAGCCAGATATAATATAATATTTAGTAGTGAAACTTGTCCACGATCGTGAACAACTGAAGTTAAAAATAATTAGGGAGACAAACATTACACAAATAGTTTTGCATGATTTAGGAACATTCTTGTAATCTCAGAAAATGTTAACAATTTATAGATTTATCATATCCATTTAATTGGCTTTTTAATAAGAAGTATAGCATTAATATGACTTTTTATCGCACATAGTGGATATAAAGTAAAATTATATTAAACTTCTGGCAACATATCAACTTTCTTATACTAGATTTTTCAGTATCTTAATTTTATAATAATTTGATCACGAGCCCAAACTAATAATTTGTCATCTAAAATAAAACCATTATGTACTTAAACAGATCTAAAATTGGAGCAACCTTTATATTAACTTGTAATCAATAATAATAATGTCTTCATTGCGCAAAATAAACCTGTACAAAGCACGACTACACAGCACAATATGTTTTACACTCATAAATATATTAAATAAACTTTCGGCACTGCCATACTCTATTAGAAAGAAACCAAATGTAAAATTGGCTTCGTTAATTCGAACACAATGTAAAATTTAAAAGTGATTTGGAAATATTAGGGGAAGGCGGGGCGATGTGGCGAGAATTTTTTCCATAGGTAATTTCATAGTCAATATTTACATACCTGTTATTTATGGTATATGTTTTACAGATGGTCAGCTATGGCCAATTTAAAAAACTTAAAAAATACGGGGCAAAGCTGCGATATCGGGGTGAAGTGGCGAATTCTTATTTTTAGAAGTCTCTGAGACAACTATCATAAAATGAAGTGCAAGTCATAATCTTTTAAGTTATTATTGTTTGTTTTAATAAAAATAAAATTTCCACGTTGGTGGAATGAATCCATTCTTGGATGCTTTGAATACTGATATATCAGTATCACCTATTTTAACTTCACCTTTAGTTACTTAGTAAATTCATCAAAAGTGAAATCTAAATTAAAAAATGTTCATTGAAAAAAGACATCCGGAAAAAAATTTCGCTGTTTTGTCCCAAAGTATCATTTGGACTTCCAAGTACGATATCTCATTGGTACTACGACTATACAACACGCCACTTTTATACATACGACATTTCATCACAGAAATTTGACATACGACAGATCAAAATATGACTTTTCAACGTATAATCGTTTCAACATAAACATTTCATCATATGATCATTACAACACGAACCAAAAACATTGCATTTAAATAATATAATATACACCCAAAATAATACAAAAATATAACGTAACCAAACCTAACCTAACCTAATACTAATCTAACCTAACTTAATCTATTTTGTTAAAATGTTTAATATATTACGTTGAAATGGTCATTTGTTGACAAATTTTATGATGAAATGTTTGTGTGTTGAAATGTTTATGATGAAGTTATCTTATGGTGAAAACATACTTGTGTTGAAAAGTTATGTGTTAAATAGTTGCGCCACCTATCTCATTATAAACATGCAAAAAAAGAACAATTCATTTTTTATAAATAAGTCCAAAAAATAAACTTTTAGAATAAACATATAAAAAGTGATTATTAAACTACCAAAATGAAAATATTGATCAATCTGAGAACAAAGTATAGGAAAATGACCTACAAATTTTGTTTAAAAATTACGTTTCTCGCTCCCAAACGTAGGTAAGAGAACGAAAGATTAAATATTATGCCTCGAAATGTGTAAAATGGTGTAAACAAAAAAACCACAAATATTTTACAATCAGTATGATCATAATGGAAATATATGAGATTCGTCACTTCGTCCCGTCTTCCCCTATATTAAGTGTATATTAATAAACTTTGTATTTTTTTCAGTGATACTTTATTGTATTCCAAAGTCTGAACGTCAAGTAAGAGAAAAAATTCGACAAGAATTTGAAAGACAATCTCATGTAAAAGATATACGTGTTATCGACATGCTGGTCATAAAGGTAAATCACAAACTTTTAATTAAAATAATGACATAAATAACAATATAAGAAACACAACATGTTCATAATATTATTGCTCAATGTTTCGACAAATATTGTTTAAATGGATAATATACACAATGATGAAGTAAATAAATTAAATTTTTAGTAATGTTATTGTTAATTCTTCTTCTTATTAATTTAGGGTCAACAGGAGCTGAAAGAGACAGCTCAGTTTTGGAAGAATAAAGGATCGTTTATGTTCATGTTCAAGGATACAGTTGAACCAAAGCCAACGGACTTCTTATCGAAATTTTTAACAGGTCATGATCCATAGGCCACAGATATTTAGTTCACATCACTTAGTGTTATTGTGAATTATGTACTCTATGTAAAAATTAAAATTAATTATATTACTATAGCAATATGTTTAAATTATATACTATTATCTACTTGTTATAACCCAATGACATACAATTTATTTAAATACCTAATTTATTAAAATTTCGACTACTTTAATTCCAATTCTTCCGAATAAGATTTTCTAAAATGAGTTTGAAGGCATTTGTAAATGCTTGTCATTTTTTTTCATTGTACTCTGTAATTAAAACGCAGTTGACATAAAATTACCTTTTTACGGAAATAAATTTGCGAGTGAAATATCATTTATATATGAAAGCGTTCATTATTCATAAAAAAGTAATTTATGTCTTTTGAGAATATTACATATTATGCTCATAATTAATAAAATGATAATTTCTAATGTTCTGTACTTCGATAATCACAAGAGAAGGCCGAGTAAACTGTGTTTCAGTTTACCTTTTAACCCTTGGAGATCCACATTTCAAGGGATATACTAATTATTTCAAAGTGTACGGTTCACATAAGTTTTCGGGGTCACTGATTATGAATCCGATGTCAGTTTTTTGAAATTCAAAATCTTTCCACCATTTCCATTCCCAGTAACGAATAGAAAGTTAAAAATACGAATTGAAATGAATTCAAGTGAATTAAAATGAATTAAAACGCATGAAAATGATTAATTGAATCCACTTTTTAATTCATTTTAATTCACTTGAATTAATTTCAATTCGTATTTTTAACTTTCTATTCGTTTTCGTTTACTGGGTTGTTTATGAAAACTTAACGCTTTTCATTTTATAAAAAGAAGGTTACAAATTACAAAAGGCTATAACTTTAAACATAACCTAGAATGCTTCAATATTCATTAACCCTTAGAAGCAGGGTGCTAAGTCTATATAGACCGAGAGATGTGAGGCATACGACCTCCCGAAGACAAGCAGGCCGCCAATTTGCAGGCGGACTAGCGAAGGTGAAAGTAACAAAAAAGTCAAACATACTTACCCCCGCAAGTTCAGCAAATTAAGTGTGGGGCTGTTTATGACCGGATTTTTTTCTTCCGAAGCCAAGCAGTTCGCCACCAAGAAAAAACGTTTACGGTGGGTGGAAAAGTGTATAAAAATTAATTGGCGGCCTTCGCAGGTGCAGCGTTTTAGCGTGAGGGGTGAATATGTCATGGGAGAATTTTTCGCCGAAGTCAAGCAACTTGCGGCGATGTGCAATGCATTTCTGTGGTTACCAAAAGATGATTCACGTGATTGGCGGCCTTCGCAGGTACAGCTAAATTGAGATATATCGGAGTTTTGCACGAAATTAGGTCAATTTCAAAGCAAAACAAGGAAAATAGGAAAATAATAGAGCAGTCCGCTATTGGCTGGAAAACATAGTTATGACCTCTAAGAATATGAATCCACATTGGCGGCCCTGTCCGGTACAGCCAAACTCCGTGGGGGTACTAAATCCACCACTTGATAAAACTGCACAATAAGTGCAGCACGAAAAAAAAAATCGGGACATGTATTCGACGTCTTTTTTCCTACTGATTACGAATATGACAATAAAAAATGGCGATCGGACATCTTAAAGCCGCCATCTTGAAAATACAGCTAAAAAACATGATTTTTTGCATCTATCATTGTTAAAAAGTGCAAATCGGACGAAAAGTTTAAAACAAAAAAGATACAGCGTAAAATTCTCCACAAAAAAGGTTTCATGCATTTTTTTCGTAATATCAACTACAATGTCACAAAAGAAGGATGAACACGAGAATAATCGGTTTGGCGGGTTCCGTAATCATAATCGGATACAAAAACATAAATCGAGTAAGGTTTCATATTTTGGTCCGACATTTTGAAACCGCCATTTATAATATCGGGAGTGTGACTTAAGATTCGTGACAACCCTATCGTAGAAAATTTAACGACAATCGTAGGGTTAAAGTGGTGAGTAAAACTACCTAATAACCGCAGCACATCAAAAAAAGTAACTGCATGCTGGTGGACTGCGCCCCGGACCCCTGCATTTTTGTACTCGCCTACTCTCCACCCCGCAGATATGTGTGATAATCGAACTTTAAATGTCCCCGAGCATAAAACGGTGTTATAGATGGAAGCGGAACCCGCCAAACCGATTATTCTCATGTTCATCCTTCTTTTGTGACATTATAGTTGATATTACGAAAAAAATGCATAAAAACCTTTTTTGTGGAGAATTTTACGCTGTATCTTTTTTGTTTTAAACTTTTCGTCCGATTTGCACTTTTTAACAATGATAGATGCAAAAAATCATGTTTTTTAGCTGTATTTTCAAGATGACGGCTTTAAGATGTCCGATCGCCATTTTTTATTGTCATATTCGTAATCAGTAGGAAAAAAGACGTCGAATACATGTCCCGATTTTTTTTTTCGTGCTGCACTTATTGTGCAGTTTTATCAAGTGGTGGATTTAGTACCCCCACGGAGTTTGGCTGTACCGGACAGGGCCGCCAATGTGGATTCATATTCTTAGAGGTCATAACTATGTTTTCCAGCCAATAGCGGACTGCTGTATTATTTTCCTATTTTCCTTGTTTTGCTTTGAAATTGACCTAATTTCGTGCAAAACTCCGATATATCTCAATTTAGCTGTACCTGCGAAGGCCGCCAATCGCGTGAATCATCTTTTGGTAACCACAGAAATGCATTGCACATCGCCGCAAGTTGCTTGACTTCGGCGAAAAATTCTCCCATGACATATTCACCCCTCACGCTAAAACGCTGCACCTGCGAAGGCCGCCAATTAATTTTTATACACTTTTCCACCCACCGTAAACGTTTTTTCTTGGTGGCGAACTGCTTGGCTTCGGAAGAAAAAAATCCGGTCATAAACAGCCCCACACTTAATTTGCTGAACTTGCGGGGGTAAGTATGTTTGACTTTTTTGTTACTTTCACCTTCGCTAATCCGCTTGCAAATTGGCGGCCTGCTTGTCTTCGGGAGGTCGTATGCCTCACATCTCTCGGTCTAATAGGGATAACCCAGCTTATCATCTTGATCTTTGATTTTTGCTCATTTAAATTGCAGTTAACGCATTATATCGTTTTTGCAATTTTCTGTTACTATACTGATACAAAAACGTATAAAAATAGTTATTAATATATAAATGTTTATTGTTTATGATTTATAAACAAACATATGCAAAAATCACGATTTTTTCGAAAGAATTCATTATTGACGCTGTTTTTAAGATACTCACTTGAAATTTGGTATAATAGAGTTTTTTAGGTCGTTGATTACGAATCTTATTACAGATTTTGAAAATTCAAAATGGCCGACCTAAATGTAAAAAGTTTCTTGATCGGGCTGAAACTGGGTACTCGGGGGTTTTCGAGATTGCTGATTTCGAATCTTACTACAGATTTTGAAAATTCAAAATGGCCGATCCAAGATTGCCGACATAAATTTAAAAAGTTTCTTGATCGGGCTGAAACTGGGTACTCGAGGGCTTTAGAGATCGCTGATTACGAATCTGAAATCATAATTTCAAACTTCAATATGGCGGATCCAAAATGGTGGACCAGAATGTTAAAATTTCATAAATCACGATTGTAAATCTCACAAGTATCCGTCGTTTAGTTCTAAATTGTTTGTCGAAAAGAAATAAAGTTATTATTGGTTAGCCATCGTGGATCCACCATATTAAATTTTGAAAATCTCAGGTCAGATTCATAATCAGCTGCCTCAAACACTCCCCAAGTACATGTTTTTAGCTGACTCTCAGTTATAAAATATGATTCAGCGAAATAAAATTGAGGTGCTGGATAGGACAACTGCCGGAACGCATATATGTCAATTTCTGACAAACAATTAAGTGCTTCTGCGGACAGAGGAAGCTTTTCTCAGAAGCGAAGTAGGGCGCGATTTTGTATTAATGCCGGGGCGTCGGAATCACATTTTATTGTGCAATTGATCTCCCTAAAATTAATATTGTCTTGCGAAAGTTGCTAAACTGTAATAGTTTATAATAATCCGAATATTCTTTATCGCGAAGAAAAGTTTTCTGTATTTCCTTATTATCTGGAAAGTTTTTTTATTTGTTTTCTTTTGCGAACATAGTAAAATATATGAGAGATTTTATTTTGAAAATCTTGATATTGAATTTTGAAAATACGAGTTTTCACTCGCAATCAGCGACTCCGAAGATCCCAAGAACCCAATTTAGAATCAAACAAGTAACTTTTTCACATTTCGGTCTGCCATTTAGATCTCCCAAATTGAATTTTAAAAATTGGATGTCAATTTCATATCAATCAATTAACATTTTCGTCCGACATTTTGGATCCACCATATTGACTTTTGAAAATATGATATCAGATTCATAATCAGCGACCCTGAAAAACCCCGAGTACCAAGTTTCATAGCAATCAAATAACTTTTCAATGGTTCGTCATTTTAGATCCGCCATACTGAATTTTGAAAATCGGAGTTCAGACTCGTAATCCGCGACCCGAAAACCCTGGAGTCACAATTTTTAGCCATTTTCCGAGTAAAGAAAAATGTATGCTTTAAAGGGTTAACCCATTAACACAGAGAATTACATTTTTGTTACTTCAATTTCAATCAATTAATCGAAGTTGAAAAAAATTGAAAGGTTCATTTGTTACTATTTCGAGGTCACTCTTCAAGATTTTGAGGTCAAAATTGGATTTCAGCCATTAGGAATTCCAATATTGCGCCAAATTTACAACAAATTCTCAAAAAATGTGGAATTATTTATTTTCATTAATTTATTCTCAAGTTTTTGTTTATGGGTCATTCTCCAGAAAAGTGTAATTTTATGCCCCCAGTTAATATTTTGTCCAAGTAATGGAATTTATTTGTTCGTTAACATTTATGCTCCCCTGTCATGTAAGCCTCCTGGCCAATTGTAGTGATTTACGGAAATTCCGTTCTTATTAGTGATAGAACGCATTTTTATTGAACTTAACATCAATTTTCTTAACTACTTTCAGTATTAAACGTACATCAGCAGTAATATGCGGTAATCAAAACTTTTTTTTACATCGCTAAAATAACTAAACATATCAATTTATAATTTTCCATAATAATTTTAACTGTTTTAAGTTTTATAAAATAAATATTATTAAGTTACTATTTTTATTCTTACTCTTTATGAGTCACTCATTCGCTAATAGTGAACATTTCGCCATTTTTATATAAAATTTCCATTAAAAAATTAAATTACTTGTATATTTCACGCGCTGCATCGATGGCTGCTGCATTATTACTTTGTATTTACGTAATTAGCAAACCAATGAATATATCTAAACGTTAAATTTTAATTTTTATAATCTTTTATTTGGTGAAAAAAAATACGTCGATTTTACACTTTCTCGAAGAAGGACCCTTATAAAAGAGTACGCAATATGTCTTTTTTTTCGCGGAATTGAAATACGGCCCGAAAAAAATGAAAATATGAAAACTTAATTAAACACCTCAATTTTAAAATTCCATAAATTGTAAAATATAATCATCTCTGTCAAATGTTAACTAATTCAAGTAAACAATAGGTCATTTCAATCGTAATTACATATACTTTCAACACGTGGTCAGGAAAATTACATTCGAAACCAAATAGTATCGGCAAATCGTCGTCAAGGATTAAAACATTGAATAAAAATGATTATTTTCCGAGGCTGGATTTCAGCCAATCACAGCGCGATATTCGAGCGGTACGATGGTCATTTGTTTAAAATTATACTGGAAATTGCACACTAGCTTCTGGAAATTGCACCCGATAATTGCACACTAGCATATATAAAATAATATCTGCGCTCCGTTTGGCCGAAATCCAGCCCCGGAAAATAATCTGCCGAATACCCCACGACCTCCAAAATTAATCGCAATATTTCCCTCTAGCTTTCCTGCAAACAAACTAATGTATATCAAGTTTTGCAGGTTAAAGATCCCGAGTGCGCAGCACGAGGGGTCTTTCTGCAAAACTTGACACATTCGATTGTTTGCAACGAAGCTATCGGGACATATTCCGATAATTTTGGAGGTCTTGGGATATTATAACTGAAAATTTCTAAGACATATTCGTTTGGATCTTTGTGAGTCTTTAAGATATCGACATAAATAATATAGCGTTCCAAAGATATGTCTTTCCTGTTTCATAATAAAGATGACATTTTAAAAGCGAATAAAAATTAATAAAGATCTGAATTACTTTTTAAACAATATTAAAAAAGAGTTTTTGGAAGTGTATGAGAAAAACACCCATACCAATCTCCTCGGTTTTTTATGCCATACAAGGTTTACTATGTCCTGTTAAATGTATATTTTCACTGTCCCACCAAAAAATTAAGTTAAAGATAGGGGCTCAAAAGTAGAACTTTAACGGACAATTTTTTTTAAAAATATATAGAATTATCTCTTACGGAGTTTAAATATCGAAAAAATTGTTCCAACTTTTGTTCCAAAAAGCGTTAAAAAAATTGAAAATAGTCAAAATCAATAGATTTGGACCTTCTCTTTCAAATGCTGCGGTCAGAATCAGCCGGAAATTTCAGAGAAAAAAGTTATGAAAAAATACTGATTTTTTCGACGTTTTTCCCAGTAATTGCATTTTTTGAGATTGAAAAGAGCAGTGCTGATCATTGCAAAACGTACTAATCGCGTCTTTTTGCTCAGACCATTCTTCTCCCATCGGATTTTTTTCAAAAAACAAAATGGCGGCTTCAAGATAGCGTCTCCAAGTTGTAATTTTACATTTTCTCCCACAAGTATTGATTATTTGGCCGCGTAACGGTTCAAATCACGGGGAACTGGGATGAACAAGTAATTAGGTATTATCATTTGTGAATACTTACTCCTATCATGATTCATTCATAACCTCAAATTAGTCATGAACAATGGGGTTTTACCGATATTTTGTCTGATTTTCACTCAATTTCATAACCTCAAATAATATGAAATTGAAAATGACCATATATGATTGTGACCTATGAAGAATTTGTTTATAACCTACCTACACATTGAGTGCACGTCAACACACATCTTATATGTGCGACATACCTTTCAATATCAAAATACAAAAATAAAAAACAAATATTTCCTCATTGCTTCCACGTGTGTTTTCAGTACAAACAATGAAAGTAATAAAAGTAAAATAAAAAAAAATGAAGAAAAGTATTTTAAAAATAAAAAAAGTCAAATTGTACTAAATTTTTAGGTTATAAGCCGATAATTAATAGGTCATAAGGGTAAATGGTCATTTTTAATTTCACATATAAGTAATGTTACGGAAACGTCGAAAATTGTGTGAAAATTAGACAAATAATCGGTATAAACCCATTGTGTCTAATTGATTTGAGGTTATGAGGTTATGAATAAATCATGAAGAGACTAGGTATTCATAAATGATAATAATTACTTTTTCATTGCAATTCTCCATGATTTGAGCCGTTACATGGTCAAATAATCGATATTTGTGCGAGAAAATTCAAACTTATATCTTCCAGACGCCATCCTGATGCCGCCATTTTGTTTTTTGAAAAAAGTCCGACGGGAGAAGAATGGTCTAAGCAAAAAGACGCGATTAGTATGTTTTGCAACGATCAGCACGGCCTTTTCAATGTCAAAAAACGCAATTATTGGGAAAAAACATCGAAAAAATGGTCATAACTTTTTTCTCTGTAATTCCCGGCTGATTCTGACCACGGCATTTGAAAGAGGAGGTCCAAATCTATCGATTCTTGACTCTTAACTTAAAAACTGGTTTGAAAATCCTGATTTAATTGTGTAAAGATTGATTAAAGGATTACAAATAAAATATGCAGTGTCTATAAGTTTGTAATTACGTATTATAAAACGTACAATTTTATATTTTATGAATTCAATTTATCCAAGTGTGTGTCCCTCACTCACCAACTTAAAATTATTTGAATTGTACGATTCGTTCTGATAAGAGTAACATGTTTTGTACGCCTGAAGTTATTAATAAATGTTGTTTATCTTAAAGCATCAATGCCACGTCAGATCTGATATATTTTAGACAATCAGTATCCTTTGCGTAAAATTTCCTGAAACCAAATAATTTAGTTTAGGAAGAGATTTTAGGACAGACAGAGGAGTTAAAAGGAGCAAAGATGTCTGAACTAACTATGCAAAATAAATAGAATTGAAGGATAATAATAAAACAGTACAGCAGGGTAAAAATTTCTTGTGGAATCTACACGATGTATGTTAAATGTAATTAATTATTCCAATAATTCAATCTTTTTTGTTTATGACTCGTAGATTTCGCAATAAACTTTTGTCCATGTGTATACAATGTAATCGGTTGAGAAGGTAGAGCTTTTAATCGACCGTTACTTAAGGTAATAGTTTGTTTTAATTTACATACGATTTTTACATCGATATATTATTATTCAGTTATATACATTTGACAACATGATATATTACTAAGCACCTTTAGGTACGATCTAGTTCACTTTTCACAGCCATATGGATAATTTGCTTTTCCTTCATTGAACAAATATAAATACATACGGATATACGCCCGCCTATGTATCCATATCACATGCTAGTGAATATGTTTCGACGTGTTTTTCTTATGTACATACTGACGTATTTACGGCGGCCGCACTGAAGCTCTGGCCGTCGCTCGACGCCGCGCGAACGAACGCGAAAAAAAAAATAGATCTCCCGCATGTCCATCGATAGTTTGTAAACTTTGGTGAGAATGATCGTTCTCGCGACCAAGGTCGGGCCCCCCGTCGCGACGCGAAAAATTAAAAAAAATCATGGTAGACATAGTCGGCGCACTATGTAGTAAAAGTCGCTTCACTCCGTCGAACGTGCATTTCTTATGCGGATTATAAAATATCTAAATATTAAAAAATATACACTGTCGGTAACTTTCATATACAAAAAGATTGCACGTATCTATGCTAAAAAATGATGGCAACGTTAAATCATGCTCCCGATTCGTTATCCTAATTGCGTCGTCGAACCCTTCGGCTTCCTCGTCACGAAGAGACCCGAAAAGACCGGGTTACAAGTCCTCCAGAGTTCAAAAAAGAATCTTGGTCAAACTATGCTCTCTCTCTCCGACTGGATGTCGTACCCGGGTATAACGGCGCGACGTAGGGAAACGTCGCTGTTCCTGAGACCGTTGCCGTTGAAGAGGTTTACCAGCCAACTCCTGATAGAGTTCCTGGCCGAGGACTTCTTGTCGTGGAGGCCATCAGCTGCGGTCCCGGTGACTACCTGGTCAAGAGACCGCCAGCGCTTGACGGGGACGACCTCACCGACGAAGCCGACTTCCTCGGCCAACAATGGAATCCCGGCCTCGTTACTCGAACTGTCCGCGTTATGGGGAACCAATATCACGTTACCGTTCGGATAGTTGTTGTTTAGCACCTTACTTGTAAGGTTATTCTTGGAGGCGGTGCGTGTGCACTTGTCGCAACTCTCCAACGACCGAAAGCTCTTCTTAGGTGTCTTCCAATGATGCGAATCGAACTTCCGGTTGTATAAGTCCGACGTCGGGAAGGGGTCCAACGAACGATATTCGCGAATAGGATTCTGCGACGGATAGTCGCTCGTCGACGAGGACGACGCGATCGTCGACAACATACGCGCGTTTTTCCGGAACTTGGGCTGGGAGTCCATGAAGAGATCGTCCAGGGCGAGTTTGATGTTTGCTGCCCTACTGTCCGCCTCCTCGCTAACGTTGATTAGGGTCTCCTTCGAGGCGCTCTCTGTCAGGTACAGTGGCGACCTCTCCAACTTTCGCACTTGGAGCGGCCTTGGCAATGGACTCGAGCCTCCACATTGGGACGACGCATCTTCGAGCGCCGGCCTCGGGACGCTCGACTGTCGTCTGCTACCGGCTCCCAGGCCTCCTAGCAACGAGGCTTGTCGGGAATCCGGATTCAACTTTGGACTTCTCCTTGGTCTACAGAAAAGAGGTGGCAGGTCTCCAACGTCAACCTGAAATAAAATAACAATTAGCAATTGTTAAGGTTCCAATTCATAGTCTCCTTTAATTAAAATAATAGGATTGACTTCTTTGTTAAATATATAATAAATTAACGGTTTTATTAGTTTTGTTAATATAATAAAAACATACATCTCTTTTCTGTATCGCCTTGTCCGTTGCGCCGACCAACCAGTAAGTCATGACGTCTCCCTTGCCCTTCATTTTGACTAAACCGCGCTCTTCGACGACGTAGCCGCTAATTTTGTCCAGCGCTTCCTTGCACTGTTGACTTATGTGAATCCTCAGTGGTTCTCCGTTGGATTCCATTCGGGATGCCGTGTTGACGGTGTCGCCAAACAAACAGTACCTCGGCATCGTCAGTCCCACGACTCCAGCTACGACAGGTCCTGCGAAATACGATGCAATTAGAAAATTTTATTTTTATCAGTGTTGGAGAAAATTATTATTAATTTAATTGACCTTTTCAACCGCTTTCAATGGGTTTTATTATACGTACCATTTTCTATCCTGGACCATCACAAATGAAATGAATGCACGACAAAAAATGTGTTTAGGTAATAAGAGTAAAACGAATAGATTAAATAAAGGTGTTGTTTACCGATCTCTTTCAAAATCCATGCGGCATCCACGTTTAATTGTTTTATAAATATAGTAAATGAATGATAAATATGTTGCTGCTGCGAGAAGCAATTGACACTGTATAGATTTTCCACATGGATTTTTGGTGCGAATTTTGTACGTGGATTTGAGGGGATTTTATAAGTATTTTATACGCGGATTTTTTTGTAGATTTTCGTGAATTTTTCACGTACAATTTTCTTGTGGATTCCGAAACTCAGTACGTTACATTTTGTAATTGTATATTGTGAGTAGTAAAAACGTATCTGCAATATGCCTTATTATAACGGCTGGTTGCGTATAATACAGACGTCATCGCAAAGCTCACTGTTCATTTTCTGTTGATCATAAAGCATCCAGTCGTCAAATACTGATTTTGTTAAATGCTTGTTACATACGGACCGGTGTTGATATACGCGATGTTATTACTCGTATATAATTAGGCATATTGCAGATAAATTTGATACGATGTACAATTAAGAAAGTGATGAATTTAGTTTAAGACTCCACTCAAATTCATGAAAAAAAAACTGAATAAAAATCGAAGTGGAATTCGTGTACAAAATTCTTTCATATCAGCGTAAAAAATCCACAGGAATTCGCGTAGAAAATATACCCACGAAATCTACGTAGAATACACGTAAAAATTCACAAAAATATACGTAGAATCCACATGGAAATCCATAAAATATCTCGAATTGTGTCCATTTTTATCTTACTCTATGATTTCACCTTTTAATCAGTACATCGAGTCCAGTTCGAGGTTAATCCGAAAAACAGCATTGTTTTAACCCAATTCGTCTTGAAAGTCCGGAATTTGGACACAATTTTCAACGCTGAAACTTTTGTTCCAAACGTTAAAAAAAATTGCAATAACTCAAAATCGATAGATTTAGACGGCCTCATTAATATCCCGAGGTTATAATCCGCCGTCGGTTAAAAAACAAAGTTATGATAATTTTTTCGAAAAAATACTGTGTTTTTACATGTCTTTTTAAGAATCGCGTTTTTTATTTTGAAAATGGCAATGCTGACCATCAGAAAAGGTACTAATCACGTGTTTTGGCTTAGCTGTTTCTTCTCCAGTTGGATTTTTCAAAAAACAAAATGGCTGCCTCAAGATAGTGTCTGCAAGCTGTAATTTTTCTCGCACAAATATCGATTATTCAACCGTGTAACGGTTGAAATCATGAAGGATTAAGATGAAGAAGTAATCATTTATGAATACCTAATCTCATTATGATTCATTCATGACCTGAAATTAGTTATATACAATGGGTTTTTACCGATTTTTGTCTGATTTTTACACATTTGAAAGAGAAGGTCCAAATCTATCGATTTTAACTTATACCAAATTTTTGTACGGTTAGAACAAAAGTTACTGCGTTGAAAGTTGTGTCCAAATTCTGGGCTTTCGGGACGAAATGGGTTAAGCTGTGATTTGCCCATTTCGTACCAGAGGTGCCAGATTTGGAAGATTTTAGCTGACAGTGGGAGATGTTTATTATCGTAAAAAATCGTCCGAATGAAAATCAATACAGACGATATCGTTATTGTTATTATTATTATTTCCTGCTCTCTATTTTCAATTATTTCTCTTTTGCGTTCATCATTTCACAACATTGAATCAATTTTTACGTAAGTCGTGTCCCTTTTGCATATAACTGTAAAGTAGATTTTATGCGCATTTATTTAATAACGTGCATTTGCTTGTAAATTTATTTCATATTTCGAAATTATGATTCTCGAGCAATACTAAATAGCTTTTTCATTAAGTTTCAAATATGTATGATGACAAGTTTACTTTTTTCTTTGATTAATTGAAACATATAAAGTTTGAAGAAAAAGAAAAATAATGCGATGAAGTAATATTAAATGATTAAAATTGTGCACCTGTATGAATTCCAATCCTAAGTTTCAACGTTTCTGCCGGACGATGGGCTATCGTGTGGTGTTTAACTGCATTTAATAATTCTAAAGACATCGAAGCAATTTCCCCCGCATGCCTGTTTCCATTTTTTATAGGAAGCCCTGAGACCTGTAACATTCGACATTCGAGTTTTGTATGTCAAATATTGACATTTAATTTTTAGACAATATAGTTATGCAACTTACCACCATGTAAGCATCTCCGATCGTTTCGACTTTATATACATCGTAGCCTTTAATAATCTTGTCGAAAATTGTGTATAGATCATTGAGAAAATTGACGACCTGCGAAAAATATTTCGGTTTTAGTACATGACTAGCCGATAACGTACTAAATTTATAAAATCTCCTGGCAAAAGTTAATGCAGAAACAAATTTAGATTTATGTTTTTTCGATTTTTTATATATCCTAGAAATCTGCTTAATAAGAAAAACAAAATAATTTGAAATTTATAATACAGTGCTAAGATTTTACTATTCACTATATTTTAATTGTTTTCTAATCGTGAGAATGAAATAATATTTATAAAAACATAACTTCTTAGTATGATAAATATAGTGCCGTTTTTTCTTAAATAACTTTTTTATAATATCTTTCTAAAATTGAAAAATTACCTGGAATGGCGTGCTTTCAGCTGACATCGCTGTAAAACCAACAATGTCGCTGAAGTAAATTGTGACCAGGTCGAAAGCTTCAGGTTCCACACCAATTCCGTTCGTTAAACAATTGGCGACAGGTCTAAAAAATAAGTTATTTCATGTAATTTCTGACTTCTTTATAATAACGAGTAAAGATAAACATTTTTATAAGCTTACTATGAAAGTTTTGATCGATCTGATATTTAACTCGAAATAATTTCAATTATAGAATAATAAAATCCACAAAATTTGTCCTAGTCGATTGTGCAGGGATACCTCTGGCGACAATAATGATAACTACAAATTCGTTGATAAAATTTAAATTTAACACAAAAAATATAAAAAGTAATTCGATTTTCGTTAATTTTTTCAATATTATAGCTTATACCTTGGTGTAATTTTTTTTTTACCATATGAAATAATAACAATGAGCTTTGTTTGCAAACGTCACGTTTATTTAATAGCGTGCACGAATTAGGAATGAGGTTGTAAAAACCAAATAGTCATCAATGAAAATCGGTTTCCTTTTCATATTTACTGAGTAAAATTTCAATTTTATCAACAAGTTTATAATACTATTATAATCGCCAGAGGCGTCGTTGTATCATCGACCGCAGAGAATTAAAATATCTTTGAAAATATATAAGTAATAGTCATTGATTTAAGTACGTTTCATCGTAAAAGACTAAAATATTCATAAGATTAAATGGAATAAATTAAAAAAAAGGGTACGATATATGGTCCCTGAAATAACTTAGGATTCCGAATTGTTTTTTTATATAGTTTTCTTTCATAATAAGGAGTTTGGAGATCGGTATTTAAATTGTCATCATATTCTTACTCAGGTAACATTCTGTGAAGTAGATCCTCGGTCTTCTGCTTCTCCTCAAAGAGAAGGCGAGTTCGCTCACTGACTAGATCTTCGAGGTTATTAGCATACTTTTCCATCATGTCCATCATTTGGTCCATTATGTTGCGATGCCTGCCAGCCTTCATTTTTTTCAATCGTGACCTGATCGTTTTGAAATCCGGCCTGAGATCTGGATTCTCCGCCCAGCAATCGGTAATAGTACTAACGATGTACTCTGCGCATTCAGCTTCCGACTCGGAGAGAACATCGATATTCGGCCTAAACGGTAGCTCTTCGTCTTCCGGATACCTTTTTACACGGTCAATGATTTCTGAAATCGTGCCGAAATAGGAGAATGAAGAAAGGTTTGGATACTTTGTAGCACGTTTAAGAATTTCAAGGGCATACTGTTTTTTTATCCTTCGCTTATTTCCATTGGTCCAAGTAAATAAAAAGGAATAAAACAAATTAAAAACGCAATCATTTTTATATAGGCTTCTGAACAATGTCGGCACGGAAAACAGAATTAGGTAAAGTCCTCGTGCTACTGTGCTATAGCTTCGTTAGCCCAATAATTGCTCTAAGCATATGACTTCATGAGTGCGGGTTAGTGCGTGTCCGGTTCATAAATATTTTATATTTCAACTCGCTACATCATGGTCAATTTTTAGAATTTTGAAACGAATAAAAATGAAAGTGATGAATAGAGGCGCACATTGAAGAAAGAAAAAACGATATACCTCAATAAGCAGTAAACTTATTAATTGTTTACTATGTTTAGGTGAGTTGAAGCAAAAAGATGTTTACTTCTCGACCACGACGTCCTGCCTATACTGTCTACTGATACTAAAACAGCCACAGTACTTTTGCTTTACGAAACTAGCGCAATTGTTACTGCGACAGCTCAAGCTTAGGCTGCTGTATGAGTTATATTAATCTATATGTTTTTTCACACCGGGAGGATGCCACTTATGCTCCCGGCCATAAAGAAAAAACGTATACTTCAATCAAGAAGTAAAATAGAATACCTCATACTGAGACATTCTTTATTTTACCTCTCTCGTTGAGTAGTGCGCTATTCCTATATAATAAGTTCACGCGGATTGAGATTTACTTGAGATTACTATTTACATTTCTTAGTTATAAAGGAAGAACAATCGAACATTGCTATTTTTATGCTATTGTTATAAAATATTATGAATAATGTATTTACCTTTGGGCTCCAGATTAACACCGCCATACGGACCCTTCCTTCCAATCATTTCGAACAGAATTATCGCGAAGGAGTATATGTCTCCTGCTTGCGTACCTCTTATCGGAGCATTGGGATTTCTTAATAATTCGGGTGCTTTCCAAAACAAGTCTGAAACAAAACAAAATTTCATATTTATTAACAATATAACTTTTTCCGAACACAGGTTATTTAATTTCAAAAGTGTGTTTCCTTCAACTGAAATTTTTAGTCTCCAAAAATTTATTTGTTTTGATAGTTACAACTCAGATTTAGTAGAAAGAGTTATTTTTTATTGATAAACACGTGTTCTTTTTAATATTTATATGAAATAATTGATGGTCTTAATCTGTCACCATACACAAATTCAAAATTTTGAAAATAAGATCATAATATTCTTCGTTCTACGAAAAAAGGTAATTATTTAATTCTAAAACTGAAATAGTTGACATTTGAGGTTATGTGTGCGACAAATTTTGTCAATTCTAGAAAATGTTACGGTCTATTACTTCTTCGTTTGTAAAATGTTGTGAATTATAGAAAGCAGCCCTTTTCAAATGTCGATTACCTTAAAAATTCTTACATTTGCTTTACACATAAGTTAGGTAACCATAGGTTAATTTTCACTTCATAAACTCGATGACAATAATAGTTTACAATTTGAAATCCAATGTTATTGTGTGGTTTACTACAAAGAATAGCGCAATTAACTACTTTCCGTAATAAATCTTGTTAATAGAATAAGTGTCGTTCTAAATAAATATAATTTAGTAAACTAACATCAGACTTACTTCGATAATACTGATGTTCACCAATGCTGTCGGATTCGGCGCAATGACGCATATCGTGAAGTCCAAAGTCGGAGACTTGAAGTACCCAGCGAGACGTTACAACGCAATTAGAAGATTTGAGATTACCATGGCAGACTAGTACAGATGACTCGTGAATGTACGACATCCCCTAATACAATGATTAAAATAGTCGATAAATCTATCTGATAAATAAATAATAAATATCTTAACAGCAGTAACTTACCTTAATGAGATCGTTAACTAAAGACGCAATGAATATATCATCTAGTTTTATATCTTCGTTTTCAATGATGTCCTGAAAGCATAAAGTATTGTACGAATCGGTTAATTATTACATTTTTTATTTAATTAAGAGTTTGTAACATTTTTCAGACTTTTATTAAATTTATAAGTTTAGATACTCACGTAAAGACTTCCTTTGGCACAATAGTCAGTAATCAGCAGTATTCTCATGGGCTCGACGCAAGCCCCGATGAATGAATTGAGATTACCATGTCTAATTTCGCGGAGTATTCGCATTTCCTTCATGACATCCCTAGAGACATCCTTCTTTTTCGAAAACTTCAGTTCCTTTATGCGTACCACTACTCCGTGGTAATGCCCGGTTTGCGCGAAAACCTGGCCGCCGCATCTCGACTCGTAGGACATTGCACTAACTAAACTTAACTGTAACCAAATCAGGAGATCTATTTATACGCCCTTCGAGAGGTAACAAAGTTATAATTATGTCAAATATCGAGGATATCGAGGATGGAGGCATCGCACGAAGCTGATGTGGATCTTGTATGTTTGTAGGAAGCAGTAGTCGGAGGAATACTTAGGTGGTAATGATGATGTCAACTGGTAATGTCTACTATTTATTGTGTCAGATTAATGTTGATAACAATAATGACGTCAAATTCTGGTCCAGCAGTAGTAGTGTGTGATGACATTAATGTCGATTTAAGACGATGCTGGATGTCGATGACGATAATAATGTCGAAAAATCATTCTCTTACATGATAATGAGACTAGCTATAACATTACTGTTAGATGAACGTTGAACCGTGTTAACGTCAGATCATTGTGTCGCCTAATACTAATGCCAAATGATGATAATGATGATGTTTTCGGATAATTATGATGTTGACGTCAGATCATTGTGTCGCCTCTAATACTAATGTCAAATGATGATGATGATAATGATGATGATGATGATGATGAAATTTTCGGATAATTATGAGGTTAACGTCTGATCAATGTGTCGCCTCTAATACTAATGTCAAATGATGATGATGATGATGATGGTGATGATGCTTTCGGATAATTATGATGTTATATGCTAATTAGGTACGATTATGTCAGTGATTTAAGAAGTTGGATGACGATGTAAGTTTATAGTAATGCCAGGTGATGACGATTAAATCGACTCACATGTCACAATAATCAAGAAAGAGTTATTTAACATAATGAGAAAGTAGGATACTGAAGATGGTATCCGACAATGAAGATAAATTAAGATACTGGCGATGTTTGGTGTGACGATATCAAATAATAACAATGACCTTAAATAATGATGATCATGTTGGATGATCCTGAATGATTTACATTGTTTCTGGTACCTGACATTATTATTACTTATAATAAAGAATTACGGCTAATGATACATAGGATTTAGAATAAAAACAAAAATGATACTAACCTTACTAGGGGAGGACATTAAATTGTCGAGATGTGGATAACCGTGTATTTCGCTGGGATCGACTTTCCAAAGTAAGCCTTCAATCTCCTGTTCAATTTTCCATCGACGATAAATGCTCATCGTGATGACTGCTGCACAGAAGAGCATGATGGCAAGGACACCTGCCGCCACGATACTACGTAAATGAGTATCGTCCTTAGGACAATGTTCGTTCAGGAATCCGCATCCTGGTTCCGCTTCCGGCTTATTTTTCCCGGGCCAATCCATTGACTCCGATGGTCGATAAACCTACAAATCATCAAGATTTCACATTGTAAATGTCTGGCCAATCAGTCTTTTGATGGAAGAACTTTTTGAGATTATCCCGATATTTTGTACTAGTTTTAAGGTTCCCATTGTTCCATCATTTCTATTTTCAGCTTTTATAAGAATGCACTTTTCACAAATCAGATTTTTTCAGATTTTAATTAGAAATTTCTGGTTTCAATTTATATCAATACCATTTTTTCAAACAAACATCTTTCTTTTAGCAAAATACAGAAATTCATCTTAGTGAGATAAAATATTATTGTTTAGTTTTGTATAAAAGTATTTAATCTGTTTACTTCTATGACCCTAATTTAGTGCTAAATACTTTCAATTAAAAGAAATGTTGTTCTTTTAAGTATTATAACCCTCGAATTGTAAAAAGGTTAATAAATAATTGAACTCAAAAAAATTACATAATATTACTATATTTAACACATATATTTAAAGGATAATGAATACAGAAAAACAAAATATATATCAAAAGTATGGGTTCGGAATTCACGCTATGGTTAATTTCTTTACTATAACCGAAATTTTTATTACCTAATTTATTAAGAAAAGGGGACAAATCTGGGAGGAAAAGTGGTAAAACAACTTAGAGATTAAATGTAAAAGACTTACAAATTTAAGTCTGCCGGTACGCCGCACGCAATTTAACTAAACACTGAATAACAACAAAAAAAAAAAAAGAAAATTTAATGTGCTAGCACTAATAAAAAAAAAAACGCAAAATATAATTGAAACCACAACAAAAAAAAGAAAGCAAAAATTAATCAAATCGCAAAATCTACTTAGAAGCTCGCAAAACGCAAAAACGCAAAAGTAAGAGTCCTGACCCGTTGACGACCTGTACCTTGACCCCAAAATTACCCCTTCCCTTAACCGGGAATATTCCCGAAAAGTCCTTCGCGAATATCGGTAACTACGGGTGGAAGAAGGACAAACGAGGAAAAGATATAGGGGAAAATGCAAACAATTAATTGTGGAGAAATTAATTAGCGGCTCTCAACTAATTCTTTCATACAGCATGGGTGCGGGCATAGGTGAAAGTACTGAGGCCGAATGGCTACCCCTATGAATCGACGACCGTCGACACTGCGCAACAAGGAACATTACTTGTGCGAGAGAGAGGGAGACTCTACACCTATTGCTTACGCAGACCAATGCAAATTTGAATTGAACGTATGGTACTACGCCTACTAGCTCCACTATTGCCAACACTGAGTCGACTTGGATGCTGTGTGCATTAGTGACGTCACGAAAGGGATAATCGAGAGAGACCGCAAGAAAACAATAATACAAATATACTTTAATTATGTATTAAACATATTCGAAATTGGAAAAGGACAAGGCTATATGTTAACAAAGGACAAACAAAATATTCTTAATTTCCGATAATCGCGACGAGAATTTACTTTCATTACTCATTAAAAAAAAGAAACAATTTTTATATTAATTTCAGGTAACAGGGCAGATTGACGAATTTTCGTCACAGTATTTAACAGAAAGAATTTTGCAATGTTCCTTTATTGTGCGGTTTCGACTTAATGGCAGTATTAATGACTAAACTTCGTTGGAATGCTAATAAAAAACGTAATGCAACTATGCTGATTTGTAATATCATCATTATTTGCAAGTAATCTAATTTTTGAAAAAAAGTCAAATTTAAAGAGTAAAGCAGACTATCTATTAAAATAAAGATTGTAACCTTTCCCTATTTAATCACTTGCTAAAAAATAGTAATTCTTACAATAAATAAAATTTGTTTTGTTTCAAAAATTACTAAAACGAACAATATGTTTTAGTCTACAATGAAACACTATTGAAACAATTAAAGAAATAATGTATCTCAGCTCAAGTTTACTTTGAGCCCTTGTTTGATAATAAAGAAATAAATTAAAGAAATGAGATTACATGCAGGGCAAACTTAATAAATTTTTCGATTTTAAACAAAAGAATGATGGAAAAGTGGGAAGAAGCAATATATTTAATATAAATTACTAGATCGAAAATTGAATTCATTTGAATGTTGTAAACAACAACTCACTCACTAGAGTTTCACCCTGCTGAAAAAGGCCCACGGGCTTCATTTGGTAGTCGCATGAGAAACCACCCTGCTCTATTGTGAACGGATCTTTTTTGAGCGCAAGTACCGAAAAGTTACCCTCAGAATCTCCAAATTGGTCCAATTTAATAATTTGTCCGCTGATACCTGTTTGGATTAAAATTACATATTAAATAAAAACAGTTATAATTATGAAAAAAATCTGTGGCTGATCCACTAGATGGCATTTTCAATATTGTAGATTTTTTATAAGATAATACAGTTTTCCAGTTAAACGAACGCTACGAACAACAAAAGCAAGGTTCGCCTATGGGATTACCGGCCTCATCTACATTTGCATTTTTAGTAATGTATTACTTACATGTTATCTTTACTGGACAAATTTTATGGATTCATTAATTATTAAAAACGTTAATACTAGAGGGTTACAATTTGCATTTTAAACGAACTTATTCCGGTTGATTTCTTAGAATTATTAGTCTCATCACCCAATATTTAAAAAAAAGAGAAATAATTTGGTTAACAGATCATTACTAGATGTTGCTAAAAAGTTTCACGCTCAGAATATCCAGACGATTTCTGACCTATTACATCATAATAATTATCCAAAATATTTAGAAAAGAACGCATTAATAAAGGAATTCATCAACATGCCAGTGACACTAATGCTAAATCTGACGAAGCAAAATTTTATCTCAGAATTCGTTTTATTAATGGGTTGTACCAATCGATTCAACATAAGTTGACAAGTTTCAACAACACTACTGTGCCGGAAATACAACATACTTTATCCTGAACAATTAAGAAGGGTAAATATAAAAAAATATACCGAAACAATACGATCTATTGCATCAAATGTTAACGATTGTGACACCACTTATGTTAACGAAACTGTTTTTTAAAAATACGGATTGATGAATACAAATTCAACATTTGAAGACCATCATAGCCAAGGCCAGTTATAGCGAAGCATAAAATTATATTAAATCATGATTTTAATTGTCTAAATGTTGGAGTGTCGGATAATGAGAATGAGGAAGAGAAGAATTTCCAAAATGATTCCATATTAAACTGCAGTATAATAAAATCAAGAATACTCTTAATTTAAATAAGTCGTATAAAGACCTGATGCGTCTTATGAAATTAAAATTTCACTCCCCACCACCTTAAATGCGTCTACATAAATAGTAGCTGCTTAAAGATCAAATCATTAATCATTTGAGTTAATCGAGAGGAAAGTTCCTTAGTATTTCTCCTTTAATAAAAGACCAAAGTCGAGGTGAGGAAGTGGAAAGAGGAAGATGTACAGAAGTGGATGAAGATGGCAAAAGTCCTAAACCATAGTAAAACAAGTGAAATGAAGAAAGAAAAAAATTGTGGAGAATTTTAATAAGCATTAAAAGAGAAATGCGATATAAAATAACTGAAGTAGAAAATAAGAAACATAACAAGGAAATGGATTGAAAATAAGGAATGAGGATAGAAAATACGGAATGAGGGTAGAAAGCTGAAATGGATGACAAAAATAGAAATAGTGAGAGATAGAGAACAAGGCATGATCATTGAGTTGAAAACAAATTACTCAAAAATATATTTACTCAACAAAATGTTATCCATTTCAAGCACTAATAAACTCGATCAAATTCTGTTCTACGAAATAGAAAATTGATACAGTTGCATTGACATAGAAAAATTACCTTAAATGAATACTAATTTTGAACAGAAGACGTATATATTATGGTTCCACCATCGCGCGACGGAATTGACAGACAAAACAGAACGAATAACAATCACAATGATTAACCAGCACCTGCCGGAATATTTCGTAAATACGAAACATCATACGACACAATATCAGTAATGATAGTAGACGTATAAAACATTTCAGGTTATGAAATCTGAATAAATGTATTTATTTCATATTTAAATATTTCTAATGGCCACGTGATGTACATGTATGAATTAATTGCATAATATCTCGTTACTTTTAATAATTTCCATTCCAGAATAGAAAAAACCATTGACACTTTATTTCTCGATTAAAATTTACTACAGGAACTTATTTAAAACAAAAAATTGTAAATGATAAGGCAAATAAATTTAATTGGATTTTCAATAAATTTCAATAAAAGAAAATATGAAGTTAATGAATTTTTTACTGAGTTGTGATGATCCAAACAGATAGATCTTAAATGGTTTTCTCCAAATTTCTGACAAACAATTATAAAAACAACATTTTATTACAACATAGCGTTACGTTCGTACCCAATCAATTGAAAACGAAGAAACCCCGATTTAGTATAAAAATTGGTTAATCACAATATTGTTTATTATGAGTAAAAATAATAACAAAATAGTTTCCATGGCGAATGGTTTATTCCAGACATTTTCACAAGGGAGGGAAGTGTGAGTCACACGAAGACAACTGCCCTAACCTAATAAATTAATAATTATTCTTACCAAATGTAACCTATCCTTATCCTACCTATCGCAACCGGACCTTCCCTAATGTAAATTAACCTAACGAAGTCCAACCTAACCTAACATAACCTAACATAACCTATCCAAATTAACGTTATGTAATTTTAATAAACAATCAAAATGAAAAAATAACACTTTTATGTTCAATAGAATACAATACAACATAATACCGAATCAAATTGTTCACCTTTTATAAATGTGAATACATTTATCCTTTCATACAGAAAATATAAATCAAAACAATTTTAATATTGTTAAACATTTTTTTGTCCAATGAAAAAATAATTAAATATTCCAAGTAATATTTAGAGTTTCTCAAAACTTATTCGAAACGGTTTGTCTTGATTTGGTTTGAATTAAATCAGTGACTTAATTTTTATTTCACATTAAGGGGGTTCTAAAGTGCTCCGCCGAAAAGGTAGGAATATTCAGTAAAACCTTAAATACAAATAACTGATTTTTCAGAATTCGGGTTCTGTTAGAGAAGTTCTAATTACTATGTACGGTATACTAGACTATACCAAAGAAATTAATTCAGAATCTGCTGAGAATTAAGTGATTGTTATTTATTTCCGAACACTCTCGGTCAGTTCTCAATTAATATCTTTGGTATTTTCTAGAAAACCGGCCCTAGTAATTAGAGTTGCCTTTACAGAGCCCGACCTTTGAAAATTTTATAGTCATCTTCAATTTAACATTTTTAGTGAAATTTCATACGTTATCGCCGGACCACTTTAGGAACCCCTTTAACTGCCCTGAGCACTAGTTTTTTTCTAGATAGAAACGATGTAGTTTGGACGAATATATTCATCAGCTTGTACAGGAGGATTAATAAAATAATGTATTAGGAGGGTTCTTCAAAGTTACTTATAGTAAATCGTATTTTGCAAGATCGGGCATGCTTTATGCTGCTTAGAGGACTGCCATTTTTTTATTGTCTCATTTTGGACACCAGACAATAACTTTCAATTAGTAGGTGTCAAGATTTTTATGAACTGTAGATTTTACTTAGGCAATTATTAATGATAGTTTTGTGGGTAATGTCACTCTATTTATAAAGTTATTAATTAATCCTCAACTTTATCAAAATATGTAATTAACTACTAAATAAATTGTTTTATTATTAAGAAAAATTAATAAAAGAAACTGCATTGTATAAGATTAACAGCGAAGTCTCTTAGATGCTATAGCAATATTACCATTTAATTCTGATCGACCTACGTGAAGGTATGTAACATATAAATTGTATAACGAAAAATAGCTGCTCGCATCTAAATTATTGATCGTATAGTTACTACACGAAAAAAATGTAGAAATAACCGAATTTAAAAGGTTTTTAAAGATTTGAGACAAAATTGAAAAAATTGGCTTTTTTCAGGTTATTTTCTCAAACCGCACCTGAATAATTACTGAGCAAGGCCGGTAAATTTTAACATTTCAATTCGGGATATTTAGTTTGTTCAATTCTGTAACCCTGAGCGAAAGAGGTGTGGAAATTACCCAAAAATGCCACCGGGCGAAGTACATAAAGGTACAGAAACAAAAGCAATATTCACCTTATTTATTATTACGAAATAGTGTATAGACCACATTGGCCGCCGTCGCGTCGGACGCCCCGGGTTCGAATCTCCGTCGGGGTCGAAACTTTTTTCATTATTATTTATTTCCGAGCGTTGAAAAAATCGAAAAAAATTAAATGACTGCGTGTGTATGCGTATTTTTATTTCTGTTTCGAGGAAACTGTATGCGTGAAAAATAAAAAACGCTGTTCAAAAGTGAAAATTGCACAGAGAGAAAAAAAGGCTAATGGCACCATGAAGAAAAGGTAGAAATGATTATAACATTTCATAATAGTACAATTAACATCGTGAAAAGTTGACAGTATCTTATTTTTATAATTCATAATATTGTAAAATATAACATACAATAATTACTTTTTATAATGACAAGTTATTTTCGTTTAATCACTTTTACTAAATCTATTTTTCTAGTTAAGAATATTTCGAGTGACTATTCAACTGTAAAGCTACGGTACATTTGAGGAAATGTGCTATGCTGCATATTTAAATATCGGGAAACAGTAAACGGAACAGTGTTTTTGTTTTGTTTTAATATGGAAATGGTTAATTTAACCATTTTTTATAACCACTTTTATTTAACTTTTCTAAAACGGTTCCATTAACCTTTTGATTGTTTTTGTTTTTCTTGTCGTACATATTCTTTTGTATTTTTCATAAATTTATGTTCAGTTCAGACACATTTTACTAATTTTTAAATTTAAAGTGTAATTTCATGGTATATTGAAATCGTAGGTAGGAGATTTTTACTAATTTCTATGAAAAATAAAGACTACGTGTGATTTTTTTAAAATTGCGCATCGGTAATCGGTATTCATTTGGTCCGATTATGGGTAACGAAAGTTGGGATTGTAATAATGTAATTAAAATATAGCACGAAAATTATCTATACAATTAGCTGATTATAAGATATAATTCTGTAAAATGTAGAATTAATTTTGAAAAGATTACGCAACTCTTCTGTGTTTTGTGATGATTTTAACCCTGTAAGGTCAACTATTCGGTCCGGTTAAAAGCTAATCAAATTGAGTATGAAACATTTGGTTCAATATAAATTGACAACTAGAAATAAGATCGTACGCAGTAAGTAAGAATGTATAAAACTAATAAATTAACGAATATTCTACATCTGTTGATAATAGCATACTAATTGACTTAATTTTTTTATCTAAACGAGTCACATCCATTAACTTACTCAATAATGTTCACATGCAATAAAATGTAAATATTGCATTACCCAATTGATTATAACCCAATTAAAAGACACAAAGTGTCTAATAGAACTATGTGACTTACGAAGAAGCAATTGATAAGTTATGAAGAATTAGGCAATCACTATTCTGCACTTTTTAAATTTAAGTCCATCCTATACGAAGGCAATGTTTATACATTTGTATAAGATTTATTACAAATATTTATTTCTTCTTACGTGAACCTTAAAAACAATAATAAAAACATCCGTTTAGACTATAAATGAGAATAACATTACCTAGAATTCGGAACAAAACTCAAAACAAGAGGTTTACAATTTTATACATTTGTTTTTGTTTCCGAAATCGATATATATATATAATGTTACTAAATATGCATTGACTTTATTCTTTATAAATCTTGCTATGAAAATAAATGTTTCATAAGGTGAAAATGAGTCTTAATAAGAGTGAATTATCACTTCTGCGTTAGAAAAATTAGAAAAGCGGTATGTAGCAATTGTAATACTGAGCAGTAAAAATACTTATTTTCTAAATTAGTTCATACGTCTCATATGCGACTATGTGTTAGAATATAAATAGCATCATAAAATTACTTTGATAAGTGTGGTTTTTGATGATTGCCTCGATGATAAGGGTTCCATTGCTCGCAATCTCTTGTAAAGAACGATCCGGATAATCGTGGATGAGTTGATCCAATGCTCTCGCATATAATTTAACCGAGTCGTACAGGTATGCCGCGTGAATGGAAACGTACTGGAAATAAAATGACAAATATTAAGTTCATAAAATGTTGAATTTTTATTCAAGTATAACGAAAAATCCAAGAAACAAATTAAAATTTTGTCGTTTTGATAAGTTACTTCTTCCGCAAAAAGTGACGTGCGTTAACATACTTTCTAAATATTACATGGCATTTTAACAAACTTTGTATATACGGCTGTTCCACAATATTTTACATGCGTATAAATTATGTCGAGTACAAAATTAATTGCATCTAAATTCAACCCTATTCTTGCTTAAATTTATACTTTCATTAGAGACCAGAGGTCTTTGTGCATTAAACTAGGGGTCTAAGGAGGTGACTTAATGGTTCTAATGACTAGGTGATTTTGAAGCTCGCCCGAGTAATTTTTGAAAGTCAAAATCCCTATTTTTCACCCCAGATTTGAAAAATAGGAAAATTTTACCCCAACAAAATCATGCTTTCGCGAAGGTTATTGCAAAGTTATCAGTATTTGGACTATGTTCCTTTCGAGGCTCTTGTTACAAAGTAAATCTCAGTCCTGATAAAAATGAAAGTGTACCCTTACACTTAAATATCTAAAATCACGTTGGTCGAATGTTTTGAGTGCGCATTGAATTATAAAAAGAAGCGTCAATTTTGACATTTAAGTGTACGCGTAGGCATCCATTTTTACCAGGACTAGGGCCCAGCATTAATAGCTGATGCAACCATTGACTAAGTGGTCAAATATTTGGTTCAAATCGTTATATTGAATACAGATTGAATCCCTCTGAATGTGTTTGACAGTTGCAACCAAAACATGTCCACAAAATGTTATACAAGCTCATAGATCTTTTGTCGTTCCGGACTGCTCAGATCCAACGTTGACAGTACTTTTTAGTAGTAAAACCGAGTGCAAACAATTTTAGAATTAATGTTTTTATTGCCTAACCCCTGCTCTTTCGAATAGTATACCGAAAAAAGTATATTTGAAAAAATTCAGGAATTTTTTAGATTTGTTTTCACTTATCAATATTTTGTATCATTTCCTACATTAGAATTCCTCAGATATTTACAAACATCACATCAATTTTTTTTTGGCTTAATATAAAAGTAAAAAAATGACGAGCCTTTATTTACAAAAAGTCAGGAATTTTTTAGGTTTTTTTTTTCACTTATCATTATTTTTGTATCATTTTCTACATTAGAATTCCACAGATATTTATAAATATCGCGTTCAAATGTTTTGGCTAGAAGATAGAACTATTGTAAAAATTTTAATTTGAAAATGGTAGCTCAAAAATGCCTATGAAGTAAATTTTTTCAAATTCATAGTCTAAATCTGATATTAGTTTTCAAAAATTCAAAATAGCTGATCAATAATTCGCAATATCAGCGACCCCAAATTCAAATTCAAAAATGAAGATTGAAGAAAAACCAAGAATGAAGTGATTTCGTTTGATTTTAATAAATACGTTTGCCATGCTGGATCAACCATTTTGAATGTTGAAAACTAACTTTAAATTTGGAGTGAGCGACCCAAAAAAAAAAACCGGGAAGCAAGATTTCAGTTATTTTATTTGGGTCAAAAAAATTACGATAAGTGAAAAAATCCAACAAAAATCCTGCATTGTGTTAAATAAATGTTCGTAATTTTTTTATTTTTTAATTTGCGACTTGTTTGGATACAATATACGAAAGAGCAGAGTTTGGGTAGTAAAAAAAACGTTTCATTCCAAAATTTTGTTGACTTCGCTTTACTACTAAAAGGTACTGTCAAACTTACACATTTGGTCCTTAAAGGGCTGCTAAGATATTACCAGAGGGTAAAAATCCAGGAAATTTAGGTCTGGCGAACAGAAGTTTTATCAAAATGCCAGGTGGACCTTTTCGTAGTATCTTATTGCAGCTATTTTATAGTGCCAAACTCAGTTTCAAAGGAAATTCGAGCTTTTCATTTTGAAGTTATATCAAACTAACAACCGTTGAATTTCTGAATATTTTCACTGTTTTTTTAACGCTAAATTAAATCCATAAATAATGTTTTTATCAATCCATAATTGTAAAAACAATTTCCTTTATTACACATCTTACATTTTTATGATCCCATTATATTTTAAATCTATTTAATGTGTGAACAATGTATAATTACTTATATTTTTTTAATATAAATTATGAAAAAAAGGAATTCGAAAAATATCCCAGAATCTGTGTTCATTGTGGGATAAGCCAAAAATAAAGGGGATAAATTTCACGGGTTGTGTAAATTTTTATTTTTATTTCGAGTAATTAATTAATCTGGTTAATAAAAATGAGTTTCAAAAGTACACAGAGATAACAGATTGAAACTAGGCGCCTATTACTGGAAAAAAAATGGTTTTAAGCAATTGGCAGCTATGTCAACAACAAAAATATGGATAATGGATTTCTCAAACTAATTGGCATAGGTTCAAATTGTAGTAAAATATAGTTTGCAATATATTTTTTAAAACTGCTTCATACAAAATGAAACGAAGAATCCTTTATTCCGAAAGTTATGTTCCGAAACCAATGGTCTTATTTGAAACTTTTCTTTCCTTTCTATGAAATTGAAATTTTTCTGCATATGTGGACGTTAAGAGTTGGATGTGCAAGCATACATGAATGCTTCTTAGTATTTTAATTGCGACAACATTTTACTGCATAAAATATAACCAAAAATCGGAAACAAATTTTAGTGGTTTCGTTGAAAATTATCGGACCAGATCGGATTTAAAACAGATTTTGGCAGTACGAAATAGCTGAAACGAATCTCGTGGATCGTTTTACCTCGAATTTTAATAAAATTTTTTGAAGACAACCCTTTTAAGTGCACCATAACAAATTAAAAGATTGAATAATTTTCGACAATTTTACTAGCTCAGAATTGCTAAACATTTGAAATTCATAAACATGTAATTTGTTCACAACGAAATACCGGGATACTTTTTTTTAAATGTCAATATTATTTTTTTTCAAAATCTTCATATTTTTCAATTAACGACGACTTTCGTTTACTGAGTTGCAAAGTTGCTGGAGCTATCGTTAACATTTACACTTATCACCAGTCGTTTACTGTTGTAAATTTAATTTCTACATTTTCAGATTTCAACATTTACTTCACTTTAAATAAACATAGATTATTGATAAACGGTAGTATTGTGCATTATCTTAACAAGACATAACATTGCGATTTATAAAACGTGAGTAAACATCACGTTCAATTTTTTTTGTTTTCTTTAAATTTCTGTCAACGTTAAAAGTAAAAGAAAGAAGTCCAAAATTCATCATTCTGAAGATGTGACAAGTAAGTAAACCTAATCTTTGAAGCAAACTAATAATTCATTTTTTTTGACTGAAATCTATGAATATAATCAAAATATAGATTAAAAAAAATCGGGTAATTGTCATATTAATTAACGAGTTCCAAAATGCACCGAGTATATTTTTAAATATTCTACAAATTTTCAACTGTCGTCAAATCAATTTTTTAATTAAAATGTAAATTTATTGCGTTTCTAACTGTATATACTTTAAATGAGTAACTTACGATCCGAAATTATTAATAATAGTATTTCATCGATATGAACATTTTAATTTAGCGAAAAATGAATATTATTATGAAATTTACAAATATTGTTTTTACCTTTGTATACTTTTGAAGTAATTCAGGGGTAGGGAAATTAAAAGGATCCTTTGCATTGTATTCTCGGACTTTCTGAGTGAATTCTTCATAATTTTGACTTGGTGGCGTTGGTGCAACTACTACTAATGAACGAGATCTTTTCAGGAAATCCTTGGGTTCTAGACAGTTTTTTAATGTTTCAAAATGTTCCGGTTCTGAAAAAGTCAAGTAAATACTTTTATTAGAATAAAGGCAACATTCATCACAAGATTACTTTACTGTATTACAAAACAATTTTTAGTGAATTAGCGTTGTTGTAATCAATCATTCTTAAATCTGCGACTTTCATATATTGAATATCATTCATTAATATCGATTGCAATAACTAAAATATAAAAAGTATAAGGAATATTGATAATATTGAGGTATCCATCATAAGTGGTTGATACGCTGTAAACATAAATGCAGTAACTTGATATATTTTAAGGAACAAAGATGATTAATAAAATTAATTAAAGAATTTTTAATTGGTAGGTAATTACACTTTATAAAAATGTGTCCTAAAAAGGAATTCTCTTTTTTTTTTTGAATTAAAAAACAGTGATTAAAAATGATTTGTTTCGTTTTTTAAATAATATAAATCTCGATCTCGAAAATAGCAGAGTATAGCTTTAGCAATTTTTAAGATAATAATAAAAAATAACAAATAGGATAAAAGACATACTTACTCCATAAGTACTTCTGCGCTTCGCGTGGCGAGTACGTCATCTGGTCAACGTGAATGACCATGTATTCTCCATTATCGAGCAACCTTTGATTTTGCATAGAATGCATCATATCGATCAACGATATTGATGATCCGATGAATACGTAAACTAAATCAAAAAAAGAATCAATATTAACATTTTCTGTTACCGTTTATAACAACTTAAGATAAATTTGTAGCACGTCTTTATTTCACGAACAAATAATCATACGAGAAAATATCATGGACATTTGATCAAATGTCAAATTGTCACAATGATAAAATGTCTCGTATAAAAATATCCCAATGACCAAATATCACATTGATAAAATATCACATCAACAAAATATCACACAATTAAAAATTTCCCCGTACAGCCATATTCATTTATGCATTTTCAGAAGTAAGCGGAGTTCTGGCTGGTTAGGTTAGGTTAGTTTTAGGACACGCATATGCCTTTAGTCATTATTAGGAGTGGTTAGAATTCTGAGTAGTTAGGTTAGGTTAGTTTCATTCCGTTGCCATTTCTCTATCTCTCCCATTTTAGTATACGAATTTTTATCTAAAATAATTCACGACAATAACCAGGGTCAAATAGTCTGATGCCAAAAACGGCGAAGCCAAAATATCAGGGGCCCAAACTAGGGGGACCAAAATGTTTTAACGCCAAAATGACGGCGACAAAAAACTGAATGAAATAATGAAAATTCATGACTGAATGAATTCATGAAAATAACATGAATTTCCGTGTGTAACGTTCAAATTTGTTTGGACTGGTTTTTTGTCGCAGTGATATTTTTGTTTATGGTTATTTGTCCATGTGATATTTTATCGTGCGATCAATTGTCGTGTTCTATTCTATCGTGTAATTAGTTATCATGTGAAATAAAGACGTAGAGCCGATAAATTGATTCAGCAGATGACATTTTGGTGGTTATGCTAATTCACTCTTTAAATTCCTTGAAATGAAAATTGAACCACTCTTTCACGCAGAGTGAAATTTTCAATCTTTTGAGGGTGAAACTTCACTCTTCTAGGAGTGAATTTTTTTCCTTTCACTCTTGATGGAGTGAAATGTCCCTCTTCACAGAGTGAAATTTTTACTCTTAATAAATGAGTGGCTTAATTTTCAGTCCAATGAATTTAGACTCGTAATTAACGACCCCGAGTAACGAGTATAAAGCAAATTTGAAGATTTTTAAAAAATTGTTCCGTCATATTGGATCCGCCGTTTTCAATTTTGGAAATCTGACTTCAGATTTGCAATCAACAACCTTAAAAACCCTTTAGTAGTCAATTTACCAAAGATACGTTAATCCATTCTCCTAAACAAGATACGGTAATCCATTCTCCAACGTGTATACACGTCATACACTGTTTGGGCCGTTTTTTTCATGACGTATACATACACGTCATACACAGCGAAGGGGCTAAGAGTAGATTTTAGCATTGCGGAGATACCATATCCGCTATCGAGATCTTTCATATAGAGGAGAATGGGGTAATTACGATAGTGCGGAGAACCGAGAAAATGCACGCGAAAAATTGCAAATGGACATACTGAAATTTTGAAAAAAAAAGCCTTTACTACTGTTGTATACTATGCTAGTATTATTGTCTCTTAAATTTTGACCACAAAAATTGAATATACTTAATTTGTTTTCTCTCATGATATTACACGTGTTATCATAAATAAAATGTTTGTGTTAGAGGCTAAATATTGAATTCAATCAAGTAGTCCAAGGAATTTTTTGGACAAAAACTTCAGCGGGAGAAGCTCACCCATGCATTTTGATAGGAAACCGTTCCATTCATTGCCCCAAATTACTCTAAATCGACGTCTCTAAGCACAAGGTATAATATTTCAATCTTAAGAGTACTCATGTAAGTTTTTTTTTTTTCTGTGAGGCCATTCTATTCCAACCGATGTAGTGCACACCTCTAACTCATTTAGTTTTTTAGTAATTTCACTCAGAATTTACGGTAATTACTGTACGATTACTAACTTCGTGTCATATTTTTAGTTTCCTGAATTAGCTCGAACCACTTATTAATTTGACAGCAGGGCAGCCTCTCCTCGCAGCATACGTGTCGATCCTCTACTGTTCTGTAGTGATTGACGGTGAGGTTTTGTTTCATGGCCTGATCTTCCAAAGAACGCGCAACAGTCGACATTGCCTTCTCCGTGACAATTGTAAATTTGTTCCAGCCATAATGAACCAATAGTGCTATCACCGATTTTGTTACTTGGGTATCTGGCGGTTCCGTACGTGCAAAGGTGTTCACAGTTGACGCTTTGTAGTCCGAGCATTTCTGTAAATAAAATGCAGAAATATATTAGAATATTTATCCAGCTATATTTGCGATGAAAAAATTATAAACATTTTATCTACACAAGATAGTAAGAACGGCGGCATTACATTAAGGGGAGCAGCTCTCTTATTTTGTCATGGCAATAGAGAAATCAGGGATGATGTCTGTGTTAAAGCTTTCCAATTCATCATGTCATTATCTCATCGAACCAAATGAAATGTAAAACATGTCTAAAGATTAAGAAACAGGCCCATTGTGGAGGTCTGCTAAAAAAAAACATTAAAACATTAACTCTAAGATGAAAATCGATCAAATTCCAAGAAGCTCCGAAGGACGACTATTTATCAAAAATAATTTGCCCCCTTCCAAAGCCCTGCTTAAATTCCGAATTAGCTCCATAATGGGCAGTAACTCGGAAAAAGTCCAGGAGTGCGCCTCGGGCCCACAAGCGGGGCCCACACACGCTCCAGAGAAATCGTGGGAGTGGGGCAGAGGAGGATTAATCGGGGGAAAGAGTTGGATGCCAAAGGAGAAACTATACTGAGAGAGAAGAAGAGATAATAAACACAGAGGAGTTGTGAAAGGGAGCAGGAGGGAAGGTGGGCAAAAGGTGGGCAAAAGGTGGGGTAAAGGGGGTTACACGTGGATGTACCCCGGCGTGTAAGTTGTGTCTGTATTATGGATATGCGTACCGCACGTTGCGGCGAAGGTTTAAATATAAATCCGTAGGAGGGGTAGCACAGGGAAAGAGCAGGAGATTGCGGTAGGGAGGAGATTCGGAATGAAACTGACGACTTTGCTGAGATCGCGGTGTGCACCAATGGAGAGTTCCATGCTGGAATGTGACATGCGCTCATTAACATATAAATTAAACGTGACAAGTCAGGATCGAAAAGATCCGATTGCCGAGGTGGTCGATTCTTTATTATTAACATATCGATCGAAATCGTATTGAACGATCGAAAAAGATACCGCCGATGACCGCCGATGTCGAAGACGTCACGCAGTTTTTTTCCCTCAAATGAATAGGATGGGAAAAGATTTAATAAAATCATGATCGTCTGGTCGACGAGCCTTGTCGATCGTAGCGGCATATTGACTGTACGAAGGCAAGTGAGGATTACTTGATGGAAGATGTAGTCCAAAACGTAACTATAATTGCATGTTTTTTATCTCGTAACATCATAATGTCAGCATTTTAGGCAATTCCCCGCCCAATATGTGGTTCCTGAGATACATAAAATTAATTTTCACGTCTGACAAAGAAGTAGGGTTTAGTCAGTTTTAGCACTCTAAACGTTAAGGCAATTGTCATCTTCATTTTGATGGAGGAACTAATCTTTACTATTCAGTCGACTTTGCTTAGACTCTTTCAAGGACGCCTTTTTCCTCTTATGTTGTTATTGACCCTAGTAATGACAATTTAGCAAAATTCTATCAGGATTATGGAGGAAAAGCTGCTCATTCTATATAAACATCACTAAAGTAACACCATCGACTAACTCCAAATCACTTAATACGCTTTTTCTGGATCAAATAACCTAAAGATATCGATGCTTCTTTTTCCTTAATAGTTATCCGTCAATATTATGGCCGATTCCACGATAAAAAAGAAAATTCCAACTGGCTAGTATAAACTATGGAAAGGGATCTACAGAGTCTTAAAATTATCACGAAACCCAGAGAAATGTATATATCGTTTATTTATAACTCATCAGCACTTATTTATTGCCCTGATTTTCCCATTTTCCTAGGTAGTGCCAATTTGGCCAAAGATTATAAAATGTTGTAGACAAATCCTTCCACAATAGATCCAGTAATTATGGATTAAAATAAGCTATTTAAAAAATTCAACCAGTTTCAAAACAAGTGGACACCCAAGACCTAGTTAAATATTATATCATACGTGGAAAGAAGACGAATCCATTAATTTTATAATATAAAGCACATTTGAGAGGAGCAATGAAATTTAGCAATAAGAAAAATTGTGTACATTTTATTAATAACATTATAATAATGTCGGAAGCTTTTATTTGTACAAGGTGACCATGGCCGTGATCTTTGCAACGGGGCGTATAAGAGGGATTTGACACCTGTTGCTGACGTAGTCGCTGCTCGATCGACGCTGGAAGGCAATGCGCTTTATTCACGTTTTCGCCTCCCAGAAGAAAGATGACTCCCGCCTATTTTTTATTCTTATTTTGGATAAAATAACTGACATGCTTTCAAGTTGTAACATAATGTCCCACAGCGGGTTACAAAAGTCGATTTTGACATTTTGTCTTTCTCATCTTTCGTGCTTTTGACAGATTACTAAGATATATTATTGAAATAAGTCATAATTATAAATGTATTTTCAATAGGATAAAATAATCAAGGTTAAATTAAGTTAGTGAATTTTTAGACCGATTGGCTCGATTTTTATTCTTGCATTTTTTATGGTTTACATCCTTCTCATCAACTTCCGTTCCCCATCGTGCTTGTTCTTGCTTTACCGTTTGATCTGTAGGGGGATTAATATAATGATGGGTGTCATATTACTTATTTGCTTGTGAATTCCAAGATCTGGAAATATATTCTATGAAATAAAACACTATCGATTACGTTTACTTTTAATCAGTTCAATCCTAGGACAGGGTTAAGTAACACGAATGGTATATTTTTAAGGTGATTTACTATTTTTATATCAACTTTACCGAAATCCAGTTAAAATATGTTGCCATTCTGAAGTACCCTAATGTGTAAGGGGTTTGTCCCGGAGTCGGGGGTTTTGTGAGAATACTACCGAACATGTTCATTTACCTGTCTCCTATTCTTTTAACACGATCGTTTGGTCAGAAATTGGAGGATGAGTACTACCTGACGTTGCCAGGACAAAGATTGGATGATTCTCTTTACTTCTTTACTTGTCTCTCCCTTCACTGTATCATCGTTTTCTCTTTCTCTTCATCACTCCCTTACACCTTTTCTTTATTTTTCTCTCCTTCTCCAGTATGTTTTCAAATCCTTTTCTTGCTCATTATCACCCTATGTCTCTCTGTTCGCTGGTAGATTCCACTTTTGACTACTCGCAGAAGAAAAAACCAAGAAGGAAGAGACCAACGTGTATAGACATAAATAGATAAAGAAAAAGAACAAGACAAGAATATAAGGCCGAAACGGCAGAGCTAAATATAGTCGAAGGTAGGAAGATGCGCTGAGGAGAAACAAAGAAAATGAAAAAGATAATAAGAGGTCAAGAGGAAGGAAGGTACAAATAGAAAATCGCGAATTCCCCGTCTGATGTGTGAACGACAAAAACTGATGCTGACGGGAGTAACTTTCTGAACTTGGTTATTTTCATTCAGTCATGATGACTTAATTGTTGTCTTAAGCAGTCTCGCGTGCATCCTGTGCAGCATCTTCTTTTTATTTGTTTTATTTTTTCTTCGGCTGTGTTCTACTTAAAGGGACTATCTTTAGTCTTGATTCTATATTGAATCTCTCTAAAGGCTTATCGTGTTGATTTGCAAGATTATGCCAAATGTGAAGGATGCAAACCATTCGTACACAGTAAATTCATATTGTCCATTCAGATTTCTGCACGCTGTTATTCATATCTTAATCATCTTTGGATCATTTATTACAAATTATACTTCTTTCATGCATTTGAGATGCATGTAGGAATCGAAAACTTTTAATATTTGTATATTATAGAAGGAAACCAACCTCATCAATTCTCATACATTGACCTGGAAATTGTGTTGAAACATCAAGGCTGCAGCGAAGAATGCAAAGGCCCCCATCTGACAAAATGGAAACCCTGATCCCGATACAAGCTACAACCAAGTTTAGAGAAGTAAGACTGAGACCGATTGACATTTGGGATCATGTTTGGGTTAGAAAATATGTGTATTTGTTCGTCGTCAGATTTTGATTGACGCAATAGGATGGAATGATATAAAAAGCACAAGGTCACGTGCGACAAGAACATGCGCTTTTTGTTCGACTCCTAAAAATGTACGGTACTTACAACGCTGAATTCCAGACATGTACGGTAGATTGACCTTGACCGGGAATATAAAGATCGGTAGGTGGAGGGCTCTGTTTGGAAAAACAACAGTATAATTTTAAGAACAATTGTAACGATTAATTATATCGAATCATATAAACATTGTTATGAATTCGAAAAAGAAAACTGTGAAGGCATTTATCGCTTCTCTGGAGGTTACGCTTAGGTTTTCCAGTTTATTTACCCTCACACACGCCTTTCTAATGCGCATATAAATTGAAACGTAACCCAGGTATAATGTATATTTTGTTCAAAGTATACATACCAACCGACTACTGCCATCTTTTCTTCGACACAGGTCGTTCCGACTTTCGACGGGTTTCACATATGTAAATAATGATCTAACATTGCGTAACCATCAACTGATTAAAAATTCCTCACCAGTGATTAGTTATGTAACAATGTTTGAAACTTCTTGTGCAGAACCCAGCGCGCTCATAAGTTTCTCCCGAACATTGGGAAAAAGTTCGTCGATAAAAAAGAAGGGACGCACGAGGGAATGTCGTGTTTACTTTTTCACGATCGGGCGTTTTAAATTTTCGGGACAAAGTGGCCCGTCTAGATATCAGCTGTCTCCCTTGCTCTTAAAAAAGCGGTTTGCCGAGCGAGCGAGATAGCTACGGCAATATGGTGCTGATGTTGGTGATGCTCTTTGGTCATTGCCGGTCGGCCTGGCGCGCGTTATTCTCGGCCGCAGTCTGCTATATTTAGACGAGACCACCTTGAGAGAGTAACCGACTCACTCGCACAAGCTGATCGAGCAGGAACGCTATATGGTGAGCGAGTGCAATAGTAGCAACACAAGCGAGCAAGTGAGCCAGAGGCAGGGATGTTGTGCAATGCGTGCATTGTTTCCAAAACCACAAGGAGCTCTTCCTCGGGCCATTGTTCGGTCGGTTTTCTTTCGTATACATTGTTGATCTTTGTCTCTCTTACAAGTTCGCTCTCTCCCTTCATCTCTTTAAGGTTCTGTTTATCGGCAGCTTCTTTCTTTGGTCCAGCTACAGATATACGGTGACCACCGCTGGATGCGAACGCACTTTGCGACTGTGGGAGCAGCAGAGCGCCCATGCATGCATTTTCTTACTGCGATACTTCCGTTTAATGACATTCTCCTCGTTGCTAATTACTCTAATAACATAATGTTTCCTTTGACACGGTGCTTATACGTTGTTGGCACATGTTTAATATCGTTTTGTTACGCCATTATCTTAATTACCTTTGTTTCCGTCCTAATAGAATTAATATTTTTCGATTCTAGATACGGTTATTTTCCAGTTTTGCGGTCAATTTTGCCTTATTGATTATTAGGTTAGATTTAATTTTTCGAAGTTAACTATACCAGTCCCTCCCTTAAGTTGTATCCTCTTAATTTATACGATAGTTTTTGGAACCAACAATAGTTTTAGCAAGATTAACAGTGGTTCGGAACCCACTTTGAACTGTAGGGTCTGCATATAACTCCTGACTCAGGTAAAATTAAACTCAAAATGCCATACATGAAAAGTTTTTTAATAATGTAACGCGCGGATTTCAAGACATATGGACATATTCTCTGATGTGCTGAAAAGTGGTGGACGGAGGCGGTGGATTCCCTTCAGAAGATGTACATTTTTGTTTTTTTAAGTTAGTAAAATCATGTTTTCTACTGTGATACGTACAGTCATCATGGTATAAGAAGAAAGGCAACATAGCAACCTTGTGATTGCGCAGAAGTAACCAATCAGCGTTGATTTCAATTAGTCTTTCCCCTTACCCAATATGCGCTTTGCTATACCTCTCTTATTATACCATAGAGAAAGCCTGGTTGAAACAAAACTTAAGAAGAATGAGTGAAAAGTGAGTAGTTTAAAATATAACTTAAGAGGGTGATGCAACTGGCTTGTCCAAAGTGCATAACTTAAGTGGGTACTATGCTATTTCTGCTAAAAATTTTAAGTAGGATTCTCATTGTAATTTATAGGAATTTAGTATTTGATTTTTATTATTTATAGAAATATTACGAACTGTTATCCTACACGTTTATGCACTAGCAAAGGCTCTATTTTTTTTTATCATATTTCTATTCGTTAGAAAAAAACACACGGTTATGACACGATGCAGTTAAATGATGGATGAACAGGTTAGAGGCAAACTTAAAATAGAGGACCGGTAAATTTAATGTAGGAGGCGTTGAAATAAGAGAACACGTGTTATATACTAATTATAAGGACAAGGTATATGCTGAAAGTGTTATAAAGTTACAACAGCCTGTAGAGTCGCGCGATGTTTGTTTACATCTCAAGCGTGGTTCGCAATATAAACAGACGTATTCTACGAAAGCCATTGTTGGTTCGTAACACACTTACGCCCCTTACGCCTACAGCAATACTACTGGGATCATGCAATTATAATTAAATAAGAATATTTTATTTATATTTTTTATTTTATATACTTTTCTTGGTGTATTAAAGGACAACAAGAAGTTCCCGAATATTAATATCAGTATATTTTTTGTTACATGTTTTCTGCATTACATTTTCAAACATTATGGTACATAATATTCGTAATATTTTCTGCAAAATGGAAATATTTTATGCTAAAAGAAAATTGTTGTTTTCCATCTTAGTAAATACTACTACATTTAGAAATTTGATATTTTCGATTATTATTTTACATTCATGAAGTATTCAGAATTTAACCAAGAATTTAGACGATAGATACAGAATACGATTTTATTGTCATCATATGAATTCTGTTACAGCAAAATATTTCTAGTTGTTGACAAAACAGTATAATATTAATTGAATCATTGATAATAAAACAGCAAATTATTTTTCGATTGTTTTTATATGATTTTTCTCTAACGTAATAGAATTGAGATGACAATCCTGGATAACAATATTAATGCAAGTGGCAGACTAATTGGTACATTTGTATTACATAGACATTAATTATTAATGTTCCTATTAATTATCGCGATACTCTGTGTTCATGCACTATAGACATAATCGTAATAGTTAGTTTAGTAATGAACTTAAAAAAGTTATGCGTCCCGCGTCTCCGCTTTAGTGACATAATATACACTACGGAAGTAAATAAGGCTAATTCGAAGAGAAATAATTGCAGTCATAAAAAAAAGCATTCACAAAAGAGGAAGATAACATTTAAAGCCTTACGCAAATGCCGATGGTATGTGGTTAAACCACAAAAAACATAAATGCTCCATTTATTAAAATGAAATGCGTTCAGATTGAATGGGAAGTAATTTCACACTAGTTTTTCAGGAGTGAATTGCTCATAATTTGGACGGTTATGTCAGACACGTGTCTCTCCCTTTGTGTTGAAAGAAACATAAATGAAGACGCATTTCATTCCAAGTTCACATGAATTAGCAAGTATAGCAGCACAGTAGAACCAGTTCTTGTTTATGTAACTTATAATGGGATTGCAAAAATACCATAATAACCTGTGATTTAAAATAAAATAAAATAATATTTTTTGATATAATTTTCAATTTGAAATGAGAATCATCTTCATTCAGGATCAGGAATTGCGAAAATAAATATCTGTTATTGTTCGTAAGTTATTAATAAATAGTTGTTTTCACAATTAGTATTGTGTTACTTACATTCCCACCAACAATTGAAGAAGTGCAAACAAGAATCCTATCCTATCAAGATGGAGCGATCACTTCAAATTTGTTGCTGTAAATGATGGATAACGATGGAATCACTTCTGAGAGGTCCAACATCGGATAACCAATAATACATCCTAGTATTTTTTTATACGAGACAGTTTCACCATGGATGATATACTGCCCACTGCAGTTCAGAATATTTTCAGCGATAAGAGTCCAATCCTTTTACCGCAAACATTTCAGATTCATTTGAACGTAGGAACTAATTGCAATAAAATATTTGATGGGGATGACCTACTTTTCTCTAGAGTAAGTAATGTCGAGACTTCTCGCTGAGTAGCTTCTTGTTTTCATCCAACTAGGTCCATCAAGGCATATTAGATAAGGTTTTAGGTTATAGGTATACTTCGACTGTAAGCCAGAAAGTGGATATTTTCTAACTGAACCATCAAATACTTGACTTCTTGGCCATATCCATCCAAGATGCATAGTTCAGATCAGAATTGGAGCTGAGACAACCGTATGGGTGATCTTGGCAATTGACATACGGATAATGGCACCCACGTGGCAATCGCTGGCTTTCCTCGTTGGCGATCACCGTCGGAATCGCTTCAAGATGCAGAGGAAGAACAAGAGGAGTTGGGCCAGAAAGGCCAACGGAGCCAGAAAATAATCGAACGATCGCTTCCTGGAATGCCCGGTCGTGCGAACCGAGTCGTAGCGGATCGTTAAGTACGTCGTTCCTGTTAATGGTCGCTATTAGCGAGCGAGTGGTAGCAGTTTGCGCTCGATCTTGCTGAACGACACGTTAAGGAGATAAATTCAGGGTCTGGGTCGAGGCTGTGGCCGCCGCCGTCACCGCCGTTCAGGATCACGATCTCTCGCGAGGATCGATAAGGAGCCGAATCGTGCCTCCAGGGCCTCTCGAATCCTGGAGATGCCGATGAGAATACGAGGAAGCGCTCGCCCCAGAATTCAAAACAAAGACACACTTTAGTTTACAAGACTTCGCGAAAAAGAGGACTTTTGAAGGAAAAAATAGGAGACGAAATTCCCTGCATGAATGCAGAGTGTTTCGTGATCTCAGAATGCGTGGGATCGAAAAGTTCAGAATCCTGAATGTAACTACTATCCTGTTTAGTAGCTGATTATTTGGTTGAAATCTAGTATTGAAAAAGACTGGGCAATCGGGCTGTACCGGTATATTTATGAATATCCTGTTTGAATTTGGGTCGCTTCACTATTTTACAATGGCTTTCAATCTCGTCGGAGTTCTAGGAGTGAAAATTCTTTTAATCGTTTTACACGCACTGCATCAAAATAGTATATTGTATATCTAGAGCGAAAGGAAGGGATTTGAGACAGGTGCGCTGTGACAAAAAATGTTTGAATGGCAGGTGCAAAATTCCCGCCCTCATGGCAGTACAGTGACCCTGAGGCCGTCTTCACCGTTTAACGCACAGTGAGCAAGGCGTAAAATAACTATGTATTTTTCGTACTTGTTGCACAATGTTGCATTTCTAAACAAGATAGCTTCAAGTTTGGTTAATACGAAACTTACTTTCCGAAATTCTATAAATATATTTAATTATGTATAGTAAAGTGTATTGAGTACTTAAGTAATCGATCCTATTTCGGACGTCGAACGGCTAAGAACACATTTCCGTGGCAGATACCATAGAATCAATCCTACAAAGCGACGTGAGATATCAGTAAATACAATAATCAGACTTGACCGCTTAAACGAAAGCTCACGAATGAACGAAACGTTTCGCACTGCAAAAAAAAAATTGAAAACAAACAGCGGCACGAAAATACATCAATCTGATAATGGCCATTGCAAAATGTGTTCTGTTACGGATTCCAAGCCACGTGCAGGACAGTTGTGGCTAAGTCACGTGAAGCTTGGTATATCTGATAAGAAAATCTCGGAAGCCAATGCTCGAGCCTAAGAAAACTTGAGCGAGCAACTAGCTAGTAGTTTCTCGACGGAGTATAACCGTTTCGGCTAAAAATAACCTCCTTATCAGACTGAAGATGTGGTCACCGATACGAAAAATAAATAATAATGTATCGCTTGCATCGAAATAAAACTATGTTCGGTTAGAAATCCCTCTTTATCGTCGAGTGACGCATACCAGAAACGACACGAAGTTTATGCGCTAGCTACTACACAGCAGTCTTTGCTGGGCTATAAATAGACCACATCGGGCACATGCATTGCTTATCAACCTGTCCGCGGACATCAACCGAAACAACAAATGACCAATAAATTCGCGTCGCTTGAATGCTCCTGAATGAACTTGTGCATATTCGAACAGGAATAAATATCTGAGCAGTGTCATTGTACTTTGAAAAATGTTCTCGAAATGGAATTCCCAAATTTTAAAAGTTCCTTGAATCGCTGGTAGACATTAATTTTAAAATATATTAATGGAATGAACATCTACCTTTAAGCCAAGGTAGATTTTGCTCCTCAAGTTACATGTAATTTGCAAATTGGTAAAAGTGAATTTACAATGCTTCAGAACAAATATGAGTAATTCCACATATTTTTTGACATAGCGGGTAGGTACTGGAGATTTCAGACTTATCCTCACTCTTTCGAGTATTAATTCATGAAGAGTTATGGACAAAATACAGTAAGATGTAAAATTTCATCAATTTTCTATATATTGCTAGTTATAAACCATCACTATTTACGCATAATGTGCCAAAATTTTACTATTCTTGAAGGGTACTCGTATAGAAATCTTTACATCTTAGGGCTATATAAAAATTAAGACTGTTTCAATCTTTCTCAAAGTCACGTGGAAGCATAATTAACAAGTACTCTATTATAAAATCTTAAGTTGATGAGTGTGCCTCATGTTAAAAAAAGGTATTATCCCAAATACTACAGGTACCGACTTTTTCACAAAACTGTTTTCTTTTTATATTTGGCTGGTTTATAAAAATAAGTTTCGAGAAAAGTATTTTTATTATTATGCAAAAAATTCCTTTTCTACTGCTCATAAAAACTAAATTTGATAGATTAGTGTGCTTCAATAACTAGGACACGTATGTCATTGAGAAATGGTCAGGATTAAACATGCACGACCCAAAAAATACAAATACACGAGTAGCACACTTAGAAAATTATTTTTTAATACTGTGTAACCAGTGTTCACATTAGTTTCCGATGTGTTTTAACTGAAAATCACATTGCTATTTTAGTAAAAAAAAACGTCAAAACAAATATTTTATCAATTTCTTTTAATCAGGTAAATTGATTGCGGTCGCAATAGGTAATTGAAGTTTTACAAAATAACGCAAACTGGGCGTAATTGAGGAATATTAAGTAAAATGAAACATGCACACGTATGTTTTTGTAAAAGTTGTAATAAGATCTTTTTCTATGATACACAATGAATTACAGTATTGTAAAATATTTATTATCTTTAAAAAATTATGATGTTTGGCAAAAATCCCCAAAATATTAAATAAATCCATTTTTCAAATCTTTTCGAAACGAAAACAGATGTATATTTCTATTTAATTGTTAAAACAAAAATACACATTTATTAGCCAAGTTATTTATAAAACTTTATACATTTGTGTATTAAATATATTATTATATATTTGTTATTAAGCACATTTATTCATTTAAGAAATAAATTATCAGTCACTAATTATATTTGTATGTTATTTTCCTAAGCAGCTAATAAAAAATAAAAAGTTCGATTTCCTTCCATAAGTCTGCTAAAAAATTATGCACGTCACGATTTTAAAGGTTCATATACATCCTACTTTGTGCTAAATGTCATACCGTAGGTGTGCCATCAATTTTTTTTTCTTTTTTTACCGAGTTTGAAAGTAAAACAATCTGTGCAATTACTCATATATTTCAATCAGTAAAATCTTGAAGTTATTAAAATATTGTAAATATGGTTAATTCGGCATTTTTCTGCTATACATTCTGGAATTGTCCAGAGACATCTATCCAGCGTTATTTAAAAGAAACTACATTTATTGAAAAAATAAACATGTTCTCCCTCTTGGAGCACAATATACTGTTTTCTTCCCTGTAAACAAAATAGCACGGTCTCGTATGAGAAAAGAGTATGTACACATGTACACTTAGTACCGGAGGCAGAGTTGCACTCGCCGGCAAAAACCGATTTTGCTCCCTAGTTAAACAATGTACTATTTTATCCAATGAAAAGAAGTAAATGAACTTCATCTATACCGTCAACAATATACATTCGATCTGTTTTTAAGAAACATTATGTTTTCAAAAATATAATTAGAATAAACTTTTGCATAATATTTGACAGATGTCTCTCCCGTTTGTACATTTTCTGTCAGACGAGAGCAGATTGGTGTGACATCACCATGCTGATACTCACCTACTAAAAAAGCAAGGCAAAAAACTAATTTTTCAAATTGTTGTCTGTTTTTACTGGCGGTAAGGTAGGCATAAGATAGGAAAGTTTGAAAAGTTACACGAAACTTATTTTTAATACAATTTAAAATTTCTTCAAGGTGATTTGACCAAACCTCGATCAATGGTGGTCTTGCGCAACATTTTTTTACACTAAGCCTCTGGAAAGTTTCTAGCCAGGTTCACGAATAAAAGTTAAAAAGCCGGTTAAAGAACCGAAAATGATATCACAAGGATCAATTTTTTCACACGAAAAAATAGAAATAGTTAGAACTACTGACTAAATAGTAGAATAACTCAAGTCTATACGGAAATAGTAAAACCAACTAAAGAAATTAGTTATACCGGATCTTACTATTTACATAGTAAAAACGATTTCTTTTTTCCGTACAGCTCAATTCTAAGTTACTTATAGGTTACATAGTATTTCTATGTACATGTATATAAATTCACAAAATCACCAGGAAATTAGATATTATCCAATTTGAATTTTGATAAAAAATTGTCTTTAAAAATGGAATTTTTTGACGATAACGAAAAAATGAGAACTTTTATTAGACATACGGTTTCAAACGTAAATAAGAATTTCAAAATAGATGTTGCACGATGGACTTAAAATAGATTTCGATAAAACGAACATAATCTGTCGATGACTCATGCTGTGTCTGCTACGACACTTCTGTTGTTATTACTGTTATTACCATAACTACATTGGCTTTAGTTCAATTTTACAGTACTAAATTGTCACGAAGTTACTCTCAGCATTCGATTTGAACTGAAAAATAGTAGTGAAACTTTATTCATGAATTGAGAATGATTGTTTTTTTTATCAATAATTTGCAATAATTATTTAATATACAAATATTTTACCAGCTCCAGTGTTCGAAACTTTGAAAATGTGTCCTTTAAAAGTAATAAGATTAATTCGTTTATAGAAACTCTGCTCGGCAGCCGTTGTTGAAAATTATGAACAAATAAATTTGTTTTAATAATAAAGTTATATAAATAAAATATTTGTTTTTTGTATAATAAAAAATCAGTATTAAAAATGTGACATCTCAATGTATGACAAAATTTGGCATAACATTCATTATGTCATTTGGTTTTTGCATAAAACCATAAACAATTGTTATTGTTAAGAAATTATGTCAAAATTTGTCTGATTATTATTATCTCTGTATTTTTTGATGGTAGGATTGTCACATTTTTCAATGTATATTGTTTGTATTATTGATTTCATGCGAGTATTATTCATAAATTAGTACAATTTTAGCTCTTTATTAAAATAAATATCATTACTAACGGTCTTAGTCACAGGTCTTTAATTTTTTCCTTCGTAACTTTTTACGAAATTCGATTTACAGAGTAAATTTAACGTTGATTCATCGAGTATACATTTGATCAGGCCTCTTTAAAGATGATCAAGGATCAAGGTATGTCTCATCTAAATCTAAAAACTAAAACAAAACTTAGCTTCCATCTTAAACCACATACCAGTTGACGAAAGACGATTAAAATTGATAAAAGTTTTTTATACCTGACTAGAAATGTTCAGACATTATCAGAGTTAATAAGAAAGTATTAGATATGATCTGAATTGTATACCATCTGTAAAAATGGAGAATAGTTCATCATAAATGCAAAATCTGTAAAACAAACGATTAGGCGCTGATTAAATCGATCAGAATGGATAAAAGTTCACAACTGGTCAACCAAAGATGACCAAAGTCACTAAAAAATGATGAAAATTGCTAAAAGGTGATTCAGAATAAATTAAAGTTGATCACGTTATGTAGTATCAAATTTGTCTGTACAAATTACAACTAATCCGGTATTTTTTAATTTATTGAAGTGAATAACATTTCTAAAGATCGATTTATAACCAAACTGATCAGATATGATAAAAAATCATAAATGTATATGAACATTAATCAAAGTTGATCAAAGTTCACCAGAATTTATCGAAGTTCATATTAAAGATGATGAAAGTTGAACACAATTTAATAAAACTGATCGAAGGAAGGTAATCAAACTAGGTCTGGACTACTGCGGAAAATAGTGGAATCAGATTGATGCTAAGAAAATCAAATTTTATTGCTTATTCAGATATTTAATTAGATCGGATTAATTCGGATATAAATATCATCTGATCTGATCTGTGTGAATGCAATTAAATGACTAGGTCCTTTAAACGCTATTTCCAATTCATTTGATGGAGAAAATAATCGTGACAAAGTGAATTTTGTCAAAAAAAGATTGCTCTTTCCGATGGTGTCCATTAAATTTTGATAACATTTAAATGTCCACGTGAAAATGGAGGTTTTTCGTAAAAAATCACGATCTTTTCAATAAACTTTTTTTTCAACTTCTATTTTCGACCAGTTTAAGATTTGGAATCACTCTAAATTCTTCGTAGATCGTGTACTTTTCGTCTAAACTTAAAGTATCGATGATTTATATAATTAATTTTGGCCCACAAAATTGAAAATGGCGGCCAAAACGCTAAATTTTTAACTTAAACATTCAAGAATTTTCTTCTCGAAAACTATGGACTTTTGGAAAAAAATTATAAGAACGAAAAATGTATAATTTCAATTAAAGAATCTTTTTTTTAAAGAAGAAATTTTTTTCTTCAAAAACCCAATAGCTAAAAAAAAAGAAATGTCTGAAAAAATTCTTAAAAAATTCTATTGCATTCTTTAATCGATATTAAATATTGTTTGTTGTTATGATTTTTCTCCAAAAGTCCGTAAATATCTTTACAAAAAACCTCCATTTTCAGGTGGACATTAAAATTTGTTCAAAATTCCATGGACACCATCGGAAAGAGCAACCTTTTTTTGACAAAATTCACTATGTCGCGGTTATTTTCTCCGTCAAATGAATTGGAAATAACGACGTGAAAGTGGTGGTTTAAAAAGTGTCCTTCCCGGCATTAATGGGTTAATCATTAAATTGATCAGATATATAAAAATCGATCAAAGATAATAAAAGCAGCTAAAAACGAAAGTAAATAGAATCTGATTCATGCAAAGATCAGCTATATAAGATCCTTCTGATCTATGTAGATCCGAATTATCCTCAGAAATCAATCAAATTTGGTGGTCTTTGCAACATCTTTACGGATAAAAACGATAAAAATTGATCAATATTTTTAAAAATCTTTATTGATGATCTTTCCCATTTTGCGAATTTGTCGCAAAAAGTTTTTCACTCGAGGCGCTCTCCGCATGCGATATATTCTATTCGGTGTTTCGCCATTCAAGGATACGGCGCGACTATCGCTATTTGTTCGGCCGGCTATAAATAGACGCTGTTGATTTATGAATAAATGAAAGCCCGCGTTTGTGTGGGCCTCATCGTGCGTACCACGCACATGTGTACCACACGCACACGCGTGCAATAGCTGCTCGTGCTAAAACGTGTTCGCGTGCGCGTGCGTGTGCACTTCAAAGCGCGGTCCCACATTGCTTCTCTCTGTGCTTTGCGATTTTTAGCTGTGCGCAAATTACGACACCGCACCTCGCATGACTCGGCAAGTGCCTACTATCGTTTATCGAACTTCCGAACATCACCGGTCGAAACGACAATCGAATGTTCCCATCGGTCCTACCAAAGGCGATTTTTATGGTACCATTAACCCCCGACACAATGCCGTTTAATTCTTCCAGGTCGGAATTTAAATTTGGTATGATCCACTAAAAAAAAAATTGTCGCCGCAAAAGGGCAAAAAAATGGATTCACAGGGTCACTGTACGGAGAAAAATATTTTTTCCTATTTTACGATGGTTAAGTATCATGTAGTTAAAGTTCACATCGTTGGAATCATTCGGAAATTCGAAAAATAATTGTTTAGTGTTATTTTATTTTGGCTTATTTATTTCGAACGATGTTCTGTGCGCTTATATCACGATACATAAGTACTTGTCATTATTACTTTAACCCTTTGAAGCATACATTTTTCTTTACGCTGAAAGTAGCTGAAATTTGTTACTCGGGAGTTTTCGGGGTCGCTGATTACGAATCTGGCCTCAGCTCTTCAAAATTCAAAATGGCGGATCCAATATGGCCGACTGAAATCGAGGGTGAATGTGACTGGTTTTTATATTTCGGTCCGCCATTTTGAATCCGCTATTTTGAATTTTGAACATCTGAAGTCAGATTCGTAATCAGCGACCCCGAAAACCCCCGAGTACCCAGTCTCGTCATATTTGAGCGACGTTTTCTTTTCCACATATATTTCCCGTAAAAATCCACCGTTTTACACTTTGTTTAATTTTTTTAAACAATATAACATGATAATTAATTAAAAATATTGATTTATTTACGTTTCCTGACATGTTCTTGAAGTAAGAAAGCAAAAAATGCAGCAAAATTAATTAATAATTACCTTAAATATGTAATTAATTAATTACAGAAAGGTGTAGCATATAAGCTACACCATGTTACAAAGGGTTAAAAATAGGCACTGAAATTTACGAAAAATATACGAACTTCAAGTATATGGTAAAGTGAGATTCTTGAAATATTCAATTTTGTTAAGATCGGTTGGTCAAAATTACTCATACTTATTTTTCCAACATACTTATTATAATTTAACCATTAGAAATTAATTGAAATGAAAGCTAGGTAAGTACATATTGCAGGGTCTTTTTTTAGAGGAATGTTGTTTTTTTTTCATGTATTTAAATCCGATTTTGTTTCATATGAGGGACATTTTAAATGAAACAGTAGGGACATCCTGTCATGTTGGTGTTTCACAAAAGGGACGTGTAGTTTATCGAATGTTTTTCTTGATAAAATAATTTTGGAACATTAAAATGGATACATAAATGTTATTATTATTTTAAAAAGCAATTATGTACAATACACAATGAAAACTTTCAATTTTTAACCTTTTTTTAATTCAATTTTATTGCTAATAACCCACCCTTCGTGAACATCCGTTTCACGATTGGGACATTTACCTTACATTACATTAAAGCTTTATAAACTTCGTTTAGGTTTGCCTATACTATTTTCTAATGGTAAATTTGACTGTTTTTGTGATATATTCTGTATAATATAGGTTATAGTCTAATTTCTGGGGGGTATTACAAGATTGAATATAACACACGCTATTTTTTGCCTTGAAATTGTCATCTAGAATTGTAAAATTTCCGAAAATGTTTTTTTACGTATAGAACTGAATTACGCTGAATCCCTTTTAAGATCTGGATATTAGATTCATGTTAGCGAAATGGCAATAATCGTTCTTGTGTTTAGCTCCATAGTCAATTTCGTTTTGAGTTTAAAATTAAAGATTCTTAGGACATGAAAAGCACACAAATTTCGTCATTACTAATGAACTTTAAATTCACTGCTTTGCTAACATCAGTATATATATACTAAAATTTATTAAAATTAATATATCTCACAGAAAAGAGAACTCAATTAAATAAGAAATAATTGAGTTAATACTTTCCAGTATATACTAATATACGTAAAAACTGCGCAAAACTGTGCAATGAATAAAACTGGCGCCAACTTCGATGCTTATTAACTAATACTATTGCAGGGCCTTATTGATAAAATATCTTATCTTAAAAAGAAAAAAAATATTTCAACGTGTAAAATTCTGGGTACACATTACTATCAAAGAATGAATTTGATATGGATAATTGAGGAAGCTCGTAGAGAATATGTCGCTTTGGTGCGCGTCAGGAGTTATTTTTTACTTACGCGTAGATTAGATAAATACATTGTTGCTGTTATAAATACTCGTAGAGTAAAAAGCATTTCATTTTTCCATCTTAAAATATAAAACAAAGTTAGATTGCTATTTTATTAAAACTTTTGTAATCACGAAATTCACGACAAAATGACCAACATTTTTTTCGGAAAGTGGTATGGATGTATGAGAAGCTATCAGATCTACTGACATCAAATCACTTTAGTGGTTGAATTCTTGTTAAGTTACTAGCTGAAGTTAGCAGATTTCTAATCATTCATTTTGCAATAATAAAACTCATGAAGGCTTAGTAACTATATAAAATGCTTAGCAAGTGTCATTATTAAATCTTCACAATACGAAGAATCCTTCTGACAAATTAGTAAAATGTTCATTTTATGTACTGTCTTCTTAGGATATATTTTGTTCTCTTTTTTCTTTCGATGGTCGTTAAATCTATCGAAATAAAGATTTTTTGTTAGAAAATATGATCACTAGCATAAATGCTATTTTATCCAGTTCTTTCAACCACGAATATGACACTTTGTTCACAGATTTTTCATCACATCATTATTTGATTGATAACAAGAATTTATGGATCATTTTTTAAGAAATTTTCATTACGATCTATGCGAGACGCACTGTAAGTTAGTTATAGTGACAATAGGTCTTATGTTTCAACTGGGACATCTAGATGTTTCATTGAAATCCCACGAGAATCAGTATATTCGTTAAATGAATTGATTAATGTCTCTTTATACATCACGAACTTTTCGGGAAGGATTTGCTTTACTCATGGAGGTTCGTCTTACAATTTATTAGGAACTTCCTATTGTAGATTTTTCCACATAAGCAATTTGATCAGTTGATCTCTCTGTCTATGTATGACCTTCTAATTATTGGCATGGGTAGTTCTCTTACTCGTTACATTAGCTTTCTAACATGCAGGGTTAGACTATGTTTATAGGATCGTATGTTATCTGGTACCAAAGATTGCTGTTGAAGGCATTATCTTTTCCTGGCATTGTTTTGCACTTCTACTTTATTGTCATTTAGAGAATTCCGTAATCCAAAAAATTCCAAAGTTCTATCTTTGGTACTCCCATATTATCGTTTTCAGTCAGTCTATTCAGAAAACGTATAACACATTTTTTGTTACCCGACTTATTTAACTTAACCTTGGTACCTAACCTAACCTGACCACAAACATAAGACTTAATCAAGTAGCCCATTGTTTGATTAAATTGTAGCTATGAGGTGATATAGGTCGTACTTTTTTATTGTTCTCCCCATGTCACCTCACATTTTTATGGCATTTTTACTAAACTAAAACACGCGATTACAGATACAGTTCATAATAATATTGCTAATGCTAAGTAACATATGATTCCTATGGACTTTTAATGATTTCAAATTATGAATTTAATATCTTGATCTTTTAACAAATACAATTTCTAAATACAGTAGAGTACCGGTATATTTGCCCGCTCGGTTCCTCGCCTTCCCCTTCCGTCTCCTTATATTTATCATAAGAAGGGGAGCGCTGTTTCTCCCACTCTCCTCAGTCGCGTTACCTTCGTGACGTCACAGCAGGCCCTTCCTGAGGCCCCAGCGCTCAAGGTGGGGGGAAAAGAGAGCGGCGACAGACACATTTAGTGAGACGGAACTGGGAAAATATGGTGGGACGTAAATATAGCGAGACCCAAATATACCAGGACTCTACTATAGATGACATTGATAATAACTAATGTTTACTTTCTTCTTACCTTATATTATTTAATATAATTACTTTCCCCTAGTCCTTGATTTTATTTAAATTGTTTCCCATATTATATTTTGGCCTTCCTCGATAAAATAACATCCCATTCGTGCAAAAATGATTGCACTCAATTCATTCGTGATAAATCAATACACCCTCATCAGCGTTTCGAGACCAGCCGAAAAAAACCTTGCATATAACCAAGAAATTTTATTTCTCGTTTCTTAATTATCGTTCGGTGTATTTTTATACCACCCGGTTCTTTATTCGGAGCCGCGGCAGCAGCTTCGGGGGCGAGTGGACGAGAAGTCGCCAAAAGCGATTACCACTATATGACTGCCTTGATCAAAGTGATCTTGCTGGACGAGCCGCGGTGGTCCAATCCGATGGTATGCAGGCTAAAACAAGCCGGCCACGTAACTGGTCTGCTCAAAAAAAAAAGTTCTCCAGGCCAACCCAAAACGCCATTCAAGAAATCGGCAGATCCTACCTATATATATATATATAAGCACACGTGTGTAGCAATTCGCATGCGAGCTTGCCCATCTCATTTAATTCACGCACGTGATTAAAATTCGACTTGATATTTGCCCGTTTCAATTACTCTTTGTGACCTTAATCGTCTGAGATCGTATAATCCAGTGGAGATCGTAAAATTCTAATAACGCCCCAATTTTATGTAATTCTAGTCTACTAGTGTGGTTTCATGTTCATTTTTTTGTTTTGATGTTGTGGTAATTAATATTGGAATTTAAAGATATTCGTATCGTTCAGAATATACTACTATCAATTCCATGGAGTAAATCATTAATATGATCTCCAATTAGGAGTAGATTATTTACTCAAAAATACTACAAATTACCCCTTTAGATTAGAAATTGCCTCCGAGTTCAACCCATTAATTTCTAATTTTTTTGAATTTTATTTCACTCTAACATTTGTAGTGCGTAGTCCTTCCTGTAAGTTATTGCGCTTTACTTTACTTGCATACATTCCCTAAAGCTTTTCAATGTGTAAATATATTAAACTTTTGGACGACAAACATTACTGGAGATGAGAGTGGTGAGAGATGATGAGAAACATATCAGCGACCGCCATTTCCCTTTACCTACTTAGACATGAGAAGGGAATGATTACTGTAAGAGTACTTTTTGTCAAAATAGGTAACCAGAACTTATCATTGAACACAGAAATAGCTTATTATTCCTACAACAGGAACTGTACCATCTGCATAGTAGGTCCCTGTCGAAATAAAATATTTTTGCAACCGAATAATGAAATCATCAATAATGATTTTCGTCTAGAGTAAACGGGTGCCTAGAGGTAGCAATTTGACTGTTGGCAAAAGAGAAGACAGTCAACACTATCAGTCGAATAATTTGTTTCATTGTATTTATTAAGTTTTTGTTTAGAAAGTTACCAAAGAAACCTGCAGTCAATATTGCCTACTTTTGCGAATAAAGTTCGACGTGGATTTTTCGGGTTAGGTTTAGTTTGAAGGTGTGATTCTAAATCTTCCTGCCTGGTTGGCATGACGAACTCGTAAACCTATTTCAAACCGGTAGTTACAATGTGTTGCATGAAGAAAATTCATGTCTTTTGGAACTCGTCAAGCGATAAGATATTTCAAAAATGATATAAACTAGTTTGAAGTTATTTAGAAATACGGAAAGTTCAGCGTTTATCTTTCTCAAACAATAATGGCTGTATGCTAAATCATAAACAATTGTCATACATTTTTCCGAAAAATGTATACTGAATTAATTTACACACTTGATAATTTTCAAGAATTTATCACTGGTATGGTTCCTTAAAGAGGATTCCATTTCCGATCCAGTGATTTCCACTTTAGAAAAACTGTAGAATTTTATCAGGAAAAATATTTATCCTGTAGTTTTTCGAAATCTTTCTAAGTGTTTAGCTAAATTCTGTGAATTTTGGACAGATTTAACAGTAAACTCTTAGTGTAGTAGAAATTTTCATTTAACTTACATTCATACCATTTATAAAGGCCACAAAATCTACATCTATGTAATAATTGTGATAATGAAGCTTCAGATAATAATTAACCAAAATTGTGACAAATAAAAAACATCAAACTAACCAATAAAGAAATACATAATGGTAAAATTGTACTATAATATATAGCACAAAAAGTAATTTTTTATCATATTCTTGTTCATTTTTCAGAGAATTATAGATAACATAATAAAATCGTAAGAAAAAACACATTTTCTAATCTAGCGAGAAGCCTTATTTATTACAAGAGTATTTTTCACTTGACATTTTTGCTTTTTCAAGAACATTCTATAATTTACGTAAATAAAATATTATATTTATATATATAAATAAAATAGTTTATTGTAATTAAAAGTCGAAATTCAAGTTGATTCATATTGTCAATATGATGCTTAATTGTCATGAATTTCAAATATTCCGAAGATTTTAATAAATCCTTAGTATATGGAATACTCTTACTATTTCACTCTGAATTACTTATAAATCATTAATCTAAAATAAAAAGCGCGTTATTATCAATTAGTCTTTTTTTTACTAAAAATAATAATAAACTACTAATTTATTAACAAAATGTTACTAACATAAAAGTAGATATTGGCTATTTTATTTTTGTAGCTTTGGAATGTGTAGTTTCTCATTATTTATTAGTAAACATTATTACTAATTGAATTTATGACCTTTCGTTTTTAAATTAAAGGTTTTCAACTAAATCATATTTACATTGAATATGGTGATCTTACCGTTTAAAAAATTATTTTTTAATCAATCATTCTTCTTTCACTTCCGAATATAACACAAAAAAGCTGTCTAAAATTTGTTTTCCACTCTGTGTTAAAAACTTGTAATTGTAAGTCGTCAATATTTATCAGGATTAATGTAGTTTCTTTCACGTAATCTTGAGCGATATTTTAAGAGACGCGTGAATGTTTGAAATCTAATTCCGATCAGTAGTCTTGAACTACCCCAGAACTGGTTACTAATCTAGCTCCATTGTATGACATGCATTGATAGTCAAATGTAATTTATTTCACACTCAGTATACTGGAACTTAGTAATATATATATATATCATGATGTTATAGGAAAAGGTATTGTAAACGTGGAAAATAGTTATCTGCAGAAACAAAATTTTAGCCGTCATAAAAGTCGCAATTGATTGACACGAAATCCGTTTAGTTGATGTGATAAATTTTTATTTAGCTATATTTCTTTATAGTTTTGTAAATTATTCATTATCGTTACTATCTTTTGAGGAATGGCCAAAACTAGCTGCAACTAACTCGAGATTATTTTTCTTTGTAAACAAATACCTTTTTTTAAATGAAATGTGACACAGCGATTTTACGAGTGCAATTACTAATAACGAAACCAGAAATGTGTTTTAATGTATTTTGAACGCAAGACATGATTTATCTCATTTGAATAAAAAATTGTTATTCATTTCAGAAGTTCAAATATCAAAATGAAGTTATAAAAAGTATTACTTGTTGAAAAAAACTACTTTTTTAATTTTGCTAATACGATAACTTGGGGATTACATGCTGATTATTGCGTAATACATGTAATAAATTTCAGAACCGAAAATCACGTTGAAATTAATCTTATAAATAACACGCATACGATAATTTTTTTATTACTTTGTATGGCGTTTTATTAATAAATAATTCTTTTTTGTATAAGATAAAAATGTTTTTATCATAATACTTAATAATAATTTGATTTCGAGTTAAAAATACTATTTTGATAATACACGTGCATTTCTCAACATCTTTAAGATATGGTACTTTACAAAAAAATACATTTTCCTGCAATTTCTATGATTCTGTATTGAAGATTATTTCAAAGTGATGATATTACGTTTATATCAAAAGATCATTGAAATGAATAAAATTTATATACTTGTGTGAGGATTAACAGAAGGCCGAAGTTTCGTTTGTAATTAATTTATTATAATTTATAACAATGTCGTGTGTTGCGCTTTCAGAAGTTCGCCGTGGACTGACTTCGATGTCGCAACGGGTCTTGTTAATGCGCAGATGGCGCTAGTGTTCACTTTTTCAAAAATCGGTCGCAACGTATATCACACTTGGAAAGGTATTAATGAAGTTTTTAAGATGTATCACTTCACACTTGTAATACATTTCTTTCTGATTAAATGAATCAATTCACAGTCAATTTTACGTCATGTTAATGAAGTAGACAATTATACTTACTAAATTTCAATCAATAAAAACTGCTTTACACTATATTTTAATAATATATATCGTCTTCAAAATAGAAATACGGATTACAACAAGTCTACAAAAGTAAATAAAAAACTACTTTTTGCTACTTTTGAGTTTCCCATGTTATGATGTAGATATGGTATAATGTTGGCGACTGTCTTTTTATTAGCTTTTTTACGTTTAAGGTGTAAGGTTCTTGATTTTTCTTTTTTTATTTTTGTCTCTCATATATATACTGATAAAATTTGTTAACAGGCCCGGAGTAGAATTCGATTTTGCGCCCTGCAGTGAAATCTTCAGGCGCAAATTATCGAGTCCCACGTCTGCCGCATTAAAAAAATCGTATGCAACATGTGAGAAATATCGATTTCCAACGGGTGCTATTAATAAAATGTTAAAATTTTTAATAATGACTAATTACCTTTTTTGATAATAAATTTTCTATACAGTTTAATAATAATCGTCCTGAAACTATTTTGTCAGTTTTGCATAGGAATATTAATTACCTTCGAAATGTGCCTTCCAATTAACAACCAATTTTGCTCTTCTCTCTGTGAATGGCAATTGCTAGGAATAAATACGAGGATACTGAAATCGATTCCCCTTTATAACCGTCGAATTTTCTGTATTTGAATTTTGAATGGAGTATTTAAAACCGTTTATTAATTTGCAACTGAAGCTGCAATGATTTTATAGGTCATATCCGAGGGATGGTAGTTTACATTATGGATTTCTGAAAGCTTCATTTTGAACTAAAATGTTCGTACTTGTATTGTCGCTATGAAGCAAATCAACATTTACGATTAATCTTACAAATAATCAATTTCAGGAACGAATTTTGAATGAATAAATACACTATAAGTGTATTGTTTTTCCCCAGTCGACAAAGAAATAACTAAAATCAATTTTGAAAAACGGTAATATATCTTGCAATTGAAAAAAATTTACAAATTCGAAATGAATTTTTAAATTTAAATATCGTTGTTAATTTTAATGTTTATTTCTAGTAAGCAACAATATTATGTTAAGTAAAACTAATTAATATCATTTCAATATTATATGATGAAAAATATTCAATTAAGATTTAATTTTTCTTCGGAAATCAGAAATTTGGCTGCAGATTTAAAAAAAAATTGAATTGTCATGACCGTAATAAGTTTTTTCAAATATATTATTTTATTTTTCAATAAATATTAATAATTTCTTATAATTTGCTTGTATTTTAAATACGAAAACATTTCAGTTGTTTTCAATTTTTTAAATTAAATGACTGACTTGATGGAAGTTTATTTTCTTTCATCGATTGATTAGAATACGACTTCCAAATGAAAATATAACAAATCTTATGTAATCTGCGGCTGGCAATTGTGAAAATAAGAAATTAAACTTTAAATTATTAAATAAAATGTTAGATTAAATAAATCGACTAATTAAATATTATGAATACGCAGTTAGTAAAAGGTTTTAACATTTTCTGTAATTATTATTAATAAAATCGTACCTTAATTACGAGTTCCTGGGTTAGGTAACAGAAGCTCGTATATACTTTCAGCAATATTAAATCATATTAATTAATTCAAATATTTTCCAAATTAAATGTTTGCAATGGTTTTAACTACTTCGATATTTTAGTGGTATTCGTTTACAAAATTTATATTTATTTATTTTATTTATTTATATACGGATAATAAGTCCTGAATACAATATAATCTAAAGAATTACGTACAAAAATTTTTATATATAAGACGACAATCTTAATTACACAAAAAATATATATATATATATTTAAAATGTATGCCGCAAAAATAGCTAACACATAACAAATTTTAATAAAATATAATTACACGAATCACGAACTACGACAATTGTATCTACAATATATATACCTATATGTCACGTTTAGTATTTATACAAATAAATTCTTATATTCTTTCAAAGTTTTAATGATATTTTTTGTAAATCTTTACATATACATTATTTGTATTTATTTCGATAATTTCAGATAATTTTCTTATAGAAATTAGTCATCCCTATAATTTGTTAAGCTGGATAAAAATAAAACATTCTGAGGAAAACAAACCAAATCTAAAACTCTCAAGATCTAGGTAGCTAGATAGATAGATAGAATAATATTTTGAGGCTCAGAGTGCGAGGAACTTATTTTGCTCCCTAGAGAGAGAAAGTTCTATTTTGCTCTCGCGATATAGGGAGAAAAATGAAATATTCCTCTCAGAGTGTGACAGAATTAATCGCATACCTTTTTTTTAAACTTTCAAATAAAAAATAGCTATAAATTTAATTTCTTTTCTTTTTCGTTTTCTAATTGCAAATAGTACGTTACGATACTTGTACGCGAAGTAGGTGCTTTGTGCAAGAGTGTAACGAGCGAAAATCGTCACTTCTCACACTAAAAACAAGTACCCGAAATTGAATGTCACACACGGAGTTTAAATAAAACAAGTATTAACATTTATTTATTTTATACGAAAAAGTGTAGTATTTATTTTTCTACGGGTCACTGCTTTGAAAGATGGCAAAATGGTAGATTAATGAACAAAACTATGCAATATTTCATTCCAACTTATATTGTACAATAAAAAATACATAAATAATATAATTGTAAAAAATTATGTATTTTTCCAGGAATGTTTTTTACTACTTGATATTTCAATTAATTTGTTTTAGTACTTAGAAGCATCGAATTTGATTGATGTATTTTTCTGTGCATTTATCCAAAATAAACAAAATTCTCGAATGCTGCATCTGAGCAGCGTATCATGATTTGCTTCTAATTTATATAATTACAATAAATGAAAAAAATGTGTAAACAGGATGAAAGTAATAAGTTGCCGACGGCGTCTATCCGTAAATGATTTATAGCCGTAGCTATTGAGTGGGTGGGGCAAGCATACAAGTTGGCCGAATAGTCGTGACGAATGTTGCGATGATCTTTACCAGTCTCTTCTCAATTCCGATTGGACGTAGGTCGTTTAAGGACGTTGACACCCATTGACGAATGTTTGCCGATGCATCAAGGAGAAGCGACATTTCTCCCACTTGTTTACCTATGCAGCTGTATATATCTATCAAAATACCGTACACAAACAGTATTGTAACCTTGACAGAGAATGCCTGTCTAAATGCCAAATCAAACTAGTAACGATTAGTACCAGTTTCATTTTATCCCGAATCGTTTAAATTAATGATGGAAACTGTAGTTGGAATTATTAAATTCGAAGAGTAAAATTTACCATTTTTAGTTATTTTAATCTATAGAATTTTAGAATGGATTACATGTGCTACTATACCTGTCAATGAACGGGTGTGGGTCGATAAACCGACAAATCAAAAAGCCGACAGGTCAAAAAACCGACAGTCAAAATACCGATATTCAAAATACCGACAGACAAACAGCTGACACGACAGACAAAAAAAAAACGACACGTCTAAAAGTCGACAGTAGAAAAACCGAATTGTCATAATACCGACAGTCACATAGCCGACACTTCGAAGATCCGACTGCAAAAAGCTGACACATAAAAAAATAGACACATCGACAAGCGGGCAGTCAAATTTTGAAGTATCAATTTTTTTACTGTCGCCTTTTTGGCAGTCGGTTATTTGAATGTCGTTAACATGACATTTCAGTTATTCAACTGTCGCTTTTTTGAATATCAGTTTCTTTATTGTCCCGTTTTTTTTACTATCAGTATTATGACATTAGGTTTTTCTACTACCGGCATTTTGACGTGTCGGCTATTTGCCTGTCGGCTTTTTCCCTGTTGGTTTTTGGAATGTCGGATTTTTGACTGTAGGTTTTTTGACTGTCAATTTTTGGACTATCGGTATTATGACAATTCGGTTTTTCTACAATCGGTATTTTGCCTGTCGGTTGTTCGACCCGCACCTAAATGAACTATTTATTATTGTATTTATTATTCATTTTTAACTAATTTTTGTATTATACATCAAATTCGAAAAAATTGAACTAGCCCTGCGGGGGATTGAACTTGGGTCACTCACTGCTCTTAACAACTATACGCTATGCTTGCACTTTATGTATTGCCTAACACAAAATGGTCACTTGTAATTACGGGTAAAAGGCTAATTCATGTAAAGTATTCACGATTAAGAGATTATCATCCTAATGATTTGAATGTTATAAATTTGTTAGATATTAATATATACATGTTATTTATACATATAACGTTATTGTATATTGAAATGCCTTTGGCGCATTTAAGAAAATGGTGGGAAATGACATAACCTCACAAAATTAAATAAGAATTACAAGTACAGTTTAATTAGTAAATATTATTTACTAATTTGATTTAGTCTGCGGATATAGTTGATGTTAATATTTTTAATAAAAGCAATGGTTAGTCGTTTAATTTACCTAAAAGTTTAGTTAAATCGTAATATTTTTATTTTAATTACTTTGCGATAGTTATTCGGTAGAGTTTATGGCAAACATGTAGCTCTGCCGTAAACCTTTTTCGTCTAAAAATTCCTAAATATGTTCAGCGTATTTTTATGTATAATCCCTAATAGAAACAGGGCTCAGAAACAAAAACTCTAAAATACATACTTTATTGGGTACGTTAAATTCACGCTAGGATAGTATATTTTGATGTCAGACATGAAATGGATCACTATTATCAATATTAATGATATCTACTTAATTATAAGATTAACTTGTAGAAGCAAGTTTTTGCCTATTCAGATAAATTTTCTCCTTGATATCGACAATTCAATTTGTTGTACTGGGCGAATATATTCACAAACGTTCAGATTAAAAAAGCGTCAAAATGATTGTTTATTGACCTGGATCCAAACAATGATTATCATCCATGTACATCAAGAATTATGGCGTTCGATACAGAAAAGTAGATGATCCATTTACTTTGGGATATCGACCACCTAATGAAATTATTCGCTAAATTCGAGCTTTATTGGATACAGGCGTGGCGCCACGTATAAAAGTGCAGTTCTGCCTTTACGGACTTATAAATATACTGCGCCGGAGAACTCACAGTACGGAACATCTCGAAATACACCATCCCCTTGTGAGACGCCTCGGGTTATCCATGCATCGCACTCGGCAATTTTCATGCTCGAAGACTATTTTACGAGTTTGTACCACACGCGGGCACGGGTATTATAATCATCTCCAGTGAACTAAGACTTTACTGGGTAACAAAAAAGAAAATTAGAGCAAAAATTACCAATACAAAAATTACGAGTTTTTTTACATGACGCCTGAACACAAAAGTAAAATAAAACACATTTTTAACACTCTGGGAGTAGAACTCTATTTTGCGCCCTGCAGTGAAATCTTCGGGCGCAAATTATCGAGCCCTACGCCAGTCGTATTAAAAAATATCGTATGCAACACGGGCAAAATATCAATATTCGAAGAGTGTGATTGTGACCCTTACACTTCGTTCGAGCGACAAATTTCGCACTCGTCGAAGATCGGTAATTACGCCCTTGTTACATAGTCTACTATTAATTTTGAACTTCCGGTCGTTCCTGTGGTATTTTCTTATGTGTTTCACAAGGAGATCAAATTAAATTGTCGGAAAATCACATAGTAAACATGCCTTTTGGTCAATTTTTACTTACTAATTTGAGGATAATGACGAGAAAGTAAGATATAGAGAAATGTCTAACCTTTTAAATCAATAAATTCAGAAATTTCATCTTAATTTGCTTTACCGGGTGGCGAGTTATCGTAATAGATACTTAAATTTCGTAACAATGATAAAGAAAATAGTAAAATCTAGTAACTCTAAACGGGATAACTATATTCGTGTAGTCGAAATTACGACAAGAATAACTAGGAACTAATGTTGACTGCTTAACATAACCTGAAAGTTAGAGGATAGTTTATTTAACTACGTACATAATGATCTCACCTAGTAGGTAGTAAGTTTGATTATTTCTTTTCTCTCAGTGAAAAGAATCATATTTCTTCTTAACCCATGACACGTCTTATCTAAGAAACCATCAATAAGACACCAAACAATGTCTTAAAAATTATTACATGTCTTAATTTAAGACACTTGATTTTCTAGTATAAACGTCTTTATAACAATTCAAGTTACGTGAACCAAATTAGGTTTAACCACACCGATTGGGTTAGAAAACGAAATTTCTTTCTTGTCGCAAAGAATTCTTGGAAACTATTGAATTTCAGTGAAATCGAAATTGTTCAAAGTATCATTTCTCGGGTTTAATGAAATGCAAAATTCTTTTCAGGGCGTAGATTCGATTGCGCATTCCATTCACAGAGTAAACATTTCGGAGAGAGAAAAAAGCGAGAGTTAATTAATGAAGAGTGAAATCGTTACTCCTGTCCATAGCAGGCGTTGGCATTTTGTTCCGACTGAGCGAATTTCATGCAACAGAAGAATTATCGAGTTCAATTTCAAAAAAATTCACTAATAAATGGTATGTCAGCGAAAAATGCTTTTTTTTTTGTAGATACGTAAATATCTTGATCCTGGATTGTCGAGTTAAATGTCTAACAAATCAAATAAAATACATAAATAAACTGAAAATAGATTTCATCTCTGGAAAATTGTTCTCGAATTTCAATAACTTGTTCATATTTTTCTTTTGTAATTCCTTCATATATAAAAATAAGTATTATTTTTTATTTTAACGATTACTTTAGTAACGAAAGCTATCTTAATGTTTTCGAGGCTGCTCTTCAATATTTCCAGGTCCAAATTTAGTTTTAGCCAACAAAAATTCTAATATAACGTCACATTTGAAAAAATGAAAAAAGGACATTTTTATTTTTATTAAGTATTTTTTAATTATAAGGATATTGCGACTTTTTGAAACTAGACAAAGGTGGATAAAATACATAAATTTTAAGAAAATATTTTTCTTTTTTAAGCCAGTTGCTTTAACGTCTTCAAAATGTACTCTTCAATTGAACTTTATTTGAAAAATTTTTCAAAAACTCTGAGCTTTTTCTAAAAATATGCTTGGAATGAAAAGGTTAAGAATTCCTGTATCCTTGAATTTTTACAGATTTTTTTGCTGCGTTTTTTCAGATTTTGTTTAACAAAAATGTTTGTGGAATAAATAATGTTTACGAAAACTGTATGAAAAAAGAAGTATATTCCTTGATAAATTCCAAGCATTTTTTGTTTGCTGTCATTTTTTCCAAAAGTTCATATATTTAAAAAAAAATCAAAATTTAAAAAATTAAAAACACGTGACCTCTACTTAACATTGTATTTTTTTTCTCTCCTTATTTTCACAATTTTATTACAAATTTGTTAATGGAATGTTGTTTTATAAAAATATTGATAACGATAATAACGTACACATAAAAACCGACTTAAGTATCTAGTTTTAAAGGTAAATCTTTCATAGTTTGTTTACCAATTATTATTATTATTGTTGTTATTTTTTTATGTATTAAAAACGTTTAGTTGTTTATTTTATCATTTTGAGCTTTTTTCTTCAGATTTGGAATTAACTCCTTAATTTTTAGGTTACGGTTGTAGAGCTCCTATTTCTTCTCTCATTTCAGTTTATAATACACGCATTCGGTATCGACTAAATGCTGAACTGTTCAAAAAAAGGTGCCAGAAAAAAGCCAATAATAGTAACAGGCTATTAAAACACTCTACATTATTAATGTTCTTTCAAAAAGATCGTTGTAAACACAACATAAAGACAATAACGTTAGTATGCCACTAGAATAGCAATTAATAGAAATTACTCTTTATTTCTCATGTCCGACCAGTCGCTACTGTTTTCACTTACTGTTTAACACGCTCTTTTTTAAATTTGGTCTAAAGTTTCATTATACAGGCGCATCATTTAAAAAATGACTATATTAATGATCTACTGATGATTTACTTACAAATGTTTCAGTAGACATGTTTTTGTTCAATGAAAAGAGAACTTTATAATTACATATAATACAAATCGTTTCAAGAAAACATTAAAATTGGACTGCAACAAATTTAGTGTTGGTACCAAAATGTATATTTTACTGTACTTACTTAAATCAAGAAATTATTTTGGTACAAACGAACTTTTTCTTAATGGGATAATTGTGATTCGTGATTGAAGAAAACATTTATTTCAAGAACTGTTATAAGTTAAAGAAATTTGCTCAGCAGTTTCCCAAGAATGTTTAACCAGAATCTTAGAGGAAAACTAAATTTCGTTAAAATCTTCAGTGAATTTGGTTTAATGCCATAATCCAATATCTAAAATTTATAATCTTAACTTCAATGCGGTTCCAATTGCAAGTCTAACCGTATTTGCTGTCCCATATTTAAATATGGAACTTTGTTAATTATCGTTTTTAAAATAGCGATGAATATAAAATATACAGCTTTGTAAGACTTAAATGTCTACAATTGATTACTAGAAAAAATGTGTTTAGATATTTTATAATCTTAAATGAAAAATCGCTATATTAGGATTACTAAAGACATTTTATCCTTTTTCGTAGGCCGAAATATGTATTTCATAGTTACATTACATTTTATTGTGGAACCTGAAGTTATGGTTAAATTTAGGTAACCTTAAATTTTATACCCACTTTCAACATTTTCGTTAACCAAATAAGTGTAAATGTTGGATATTCACTGCAAAAGTCTTTTTAGAATAAACGTTTCAATATATTTGTCTTTAATGATAATGTCTCAAAATTTACATTAATGGCGTTTTAGCTAATTAGAGAATTTAGAGACATTTGATATAGAAGACACATTGTCGGTTCGAGCATCTTCAGAATTTTTCGGCAATTCTCGTATCCAAAGTAACATAACCTATTTTGTTCGTGGTATCAATTGTTTCAACAATGTTATTTTCGTATCACGTATTCAAAAACAGATTACTATACTGTATAAACGAAATGTTAAAAAAAACTAAAATAAAAAAAAATAGAAGGCAGTCTTCATGTCAGACAGGTCTGTAAAAATCTCATATTTCGCATCTATTTACAAATTCACAACATGATTCGTGAATTAATTATAAATTTATTTGTTCAAAAGTAACGAAAATTGTCAGTCTCTCATATTGACTACGCCATATTGAATGTTCAAAATATAAGTTTGTTCTTAACATTCTTTTCACCATATAATTTTTCTTGAAATAATTTTTTATTTAAGTCAATGAAAGAGAATAAGGAAATGATTAGATCATAATTAAGACTCTCCTTGCTAAATCACATTGATGAGGGCCTCTAGATTTAGTAGTCCAATGGATCTATGAAATTTGAATATTTACACATTTTCAATATTAAAATTCTAAATTTAGTTCATTTTTTCGTGTTCGCAAAGTGTGCTCAGAAATATTACCCACAAGATGAGGCAACATACGCGCAACACGTGTTTCACGAGCTAGCGGTTATAATGTCGCTTTGTCTTCCTCATTTCTGCCTCTGTACGCGTGCGAGGCCTCTTTAGCAATGCCCCGCACACTTCCCACTAATTAGAGTTAAATACCTTAAATTACATACTTGTATTTTTACGCACGCTTTATGTTTAAAAATAGCACTTTTCAATCCATCAAAAACTAGAGTCTCCGCTTCCTTCGTATAGTTCATATAAATGAACGAAAGCATTAGAAATTGTGATTAACTAATTCTTATTGTTACTACACGATAATATAAAAAATTAACATTAATATTAACTATCTCATCACATTTGAAAGAATTAGTAAATCTCCGGATAAAGCACGTATTTGAAACAAAAGAAAGTACGACATGCTTTTGATGAATTTTTTCTCCTGAGAATGAATATGATGACAGAATTTAGTACTTGAGATCTTCGCCGCCGCATTAAATTTTCTGCAAAATATATTAAATACATTTTTTTATTAAATGCAGTAACTACAGGGTCTAAACTTTTACGTTGATGCGATTATCACACGTATTTATTGATTGGAGGTTACGGTATTATAAAAAGAAGCCTTGGAGGGGGTCGAAGCCCCCAGGACGCAAGTACACCATTTTTTTTTAATTAATTTTAGATGGAAACCCTTTTTAAAAGAGGATTTTCCACTTTTCGCTAAAAACACACTTCTCGTTAAAAATATTTTTGCCCGTGATTTGTATTTTTGAAAATAAACTCAAAAAAATCAAAAAAAGCACAATTTTTTGCGTTTTTTGGAGATGGCGCATTGAATTTGTTCGACCCCAAATTTTTATTGTCATATACATTTTCAGGAGGCAAAAATAGATAAAAAAGATTTTCTTTCGTATCGAATTCGTGTTAATTCCAAGGGTTTTCCGAAAATGTAAGATGAAATGGAAAAATTATTCTTCATTTTAGAAAGTTATATGTAATCATAAAATATATCAACCGTGTTTCAAGAGTAGTTTAGTTCTTAAAGGAAACTTAAGTACATCAATATTAATATACCTATATGAAGCAAAATAAAATTCTTGAAAATTTTTGAATGAATCACTACACACTGCATTAGAATTGACTAAAATTGAATATAATACTATAAAATTGAAATTTCCATCGACTATTCCGGCAGAATTTCTTTGATCGAGATTAAATTTTAAAGTGGTATCAAAGAGAGTACATATTTTGGTAAACATTTTTTGGTTATATTACTCAATCTGATTAAAACAAGAACCTGCCAGCGTGAATGTATGGTAAGCGAACTTTTTCTCTTCTCTATCAAGTAACGTAATTCATCGCTTGGCCGCTAGGTGCGGTAGCAATACTAAACCGTCCAGATGCACGCTCGCGATTCCCATGGTAAAAAAGATTTTCATTTGGTCATAACTCGCCTAGCAACTGTATAGGCGTCGAACGTGTTTCAATATAACATAATTTAGTCTTGGTATTACGTGAAATTAAATTAAATTTTAGTTTAAAAGAAATATAATAATAAAAATAATGAAAAGAGTTTAATTTTAGGATTAACTTAGCCAAAATACATTCGATAAAGATCTGTTCTGCGAAGAAATCTTTCTGGGAAAACATTCTTATTATCATTACCAGAAATTCTTATAAGGATTACCAGAAACAAAAAAAGGAAGTACCAGAAAAATTGTAATAAGGATTTCTAATTAATTCAACTAGAAACATAGTAAGGCCCTTTGGATTAAAATAACCAGAATTCTTTTTATTTTAATGAGAGCTTATTTGAGTGGTTTATTAATAAACAATTTATTTTAAATTAAACAAAAATCAAGATTTATTGGAAGGTAATAAAAAACACGATTGTCTCAGTTTCTAAATATTGTTGCATGGTTCAACCAACAAACCTGATGAAATGTTCGCATTTGTAATTAACTTATTTTAAATGAATTCAATATCATAAAAAGTGCTCCTTACGTTGACCTCGTTCCAATTTGGGATGAAAAAACGAAAAATTGTCTGAATTAAGTAAATTACTTTTTGTCTGCAATTAAAAAAATGTACGTTTTCTCATTGCGTTTTATAAAAAGATGTAATAATTATGCATAAATAGGTATGAAGGAAATCTGTTAGACCCTCGATCGATTATTGATGAAAAATAAAAACGAAGGACGTGATCGAAAGGCGAAAGGACTTGGTGAAACGCGATCTCCTTTGCACACACACTAAGTGCGGTGAAGGGCAAGTTGATGACGCCATGACGGAAATGCCCTTGGGCCGTATTAACAATACGAATTATCCTAAGATTGAAAAGCATCGTCGAGACAATAAAATATATGCGTGCGAGGCGTTGTCGTGAGACAGCCGCCTAAAAAGCTCTCGCTGTTTGCACCGTCGCGTAAATATAGGAAATTAGCGCTGTTCCGTGTAATTGCACCACAAATAGAAGTGTGCTAAATATAGATCACTTTTCGAGACTCGCTTTCAACGAGTAATACGGTGGTAATCATCGCAAAACTGTGTGAAGATAACTAATTCATTTCATTAACTGATTTAATTCTCATGAGGCAGTATCGATTGATTTTTGAAAATATTCATTAAGATTGTTTATTTAAATCATAATTAACATTTCCTACTTGGAAATGATAATTGTTAAATATCTTTTATTAAACTGAGAAAAAATCCATAGTTAAATTGACTATATCACATAGTTGGAAAATATAGTTAAAACTACTATGAAAAATAGTTAAATTTACCATTTTCATAGTCGATTTTACTATAAAATTGTTACACCAACTATCTCTTCATAGTTAAAAAAAATCAACTATTTAGAATGATTTAAATGAATATGACAAATATAGATAAAATAACTATAATCTAGTATAGTCCTCATTTCACACTATGTCTCGTAGAAAATCTTTATATTTAATATTATTCATAGTTAAAGTTTGTAATTACTATAAAACCATAATAAAGACTGCCGCACCCCGTGTGTCTTGATGCCGCCAGGTGGCGACGCGGAGTTCGCAGCTTTTTTTCTTCGAGCACGTGGCTCCTGTTATTGAAGTGGATATTTTCATTTGGTCATAAGAAGAACCGTAGGGTGTCAAGATATGATAATACATAATGCATATCGCATACGCACATGTATCTATAGACTAGGTACACGACATTGAAATTTGTGTGTATAATGGCATTGCATAGTAGATTTTTTAACTGGCTAGAGTATAAAATTCACAAACTTAACGCAGTATTGATTTTTTGTTTTTCTCTTTGTTTCCTTGTTTATCTAAACAAAGAACAAACGGAGAAAGTTGAATTTTTAAATGCTATGATATGTATAGTTTACAAATATTTTTAAAAAGTAAATATCGACTCCTTTCCATATTTTTTATGACAATTTCTTATGCAATTTCTCTCAGTGAAGGTAGTAATTTTCTGAAATGATTATTTCAAAATAGTTGAGATTATTTGTCTGTTATGATAAGTAGCATCTTGAATCATGAAACAATAGTAAACTTTACCATTTCAGAATACTTATTTTAACTATTACCATGCCTAGTCCTTTCAGTAAAAAAATGGTCATTTCAACAACTTTTGTTTTTTAGTGTAGTCTATGAGTGACATCGTCTTCAGTAATGTCACTAAAATGGCGACTTAAAGGTAAAGAAACAGTGATTTTTTTTCAAAATATATAACTAAACCATGATATTTGATGTCAATAACTAAGATATAATGTAAACATTCGGATCCAAGATGGTGGGTTTCAACAGCGTTTCAAAACGTTTCTTCAATCAGTCGATTCCCATATTTCTAATTTTACTGAATACAAATCTAGTATCAAGTTCTCAAAATTCGAAATGGTGGTTCCCATATGGCGGCCTAAAAATGATGTATTTACGTGAAAACCCAGATAAAAATGCATTTGAAATCAGCTGTTAACAAATCTGCCGTTAAAAATTTAAAATGGCGTCGACAGATTTCGCAATTTGAATCATTTTAAAAAGTGCAAAGATGACCAACGAGGGTGCTGACGGGTGTAAATGATTTCTTTAGTTTCTTTATAAACTATACGTATCCTAGAAACAAATATGTTTACTCTATGCCGAAAGTCTCTATATTTAATTATGGTTTCAGAGCTTTAATTTTAAGGCTAATTATTTTATTCAATAGTATAAATTAAATGCTTGATTGTTCACTATTTTTGGAATTAAAATTCTATCTTAGCTGTTTCAAAAATATTATTGAAACTTTTCATTAAAGACAATTAAGGGTCGCAGTATTTTTTGATTTAATATATTTTTTAGCATTAAACGAAAGCAGTACAAATGAAACGTCTAAAGTCCAAATATAAATGACTTTTAATATGTGGCGCCAAAAACTAGTAAGTATTAAATAAATCAGCAACTAACGCTGTGTAAAGTGTACTACGTCAGAAATTTTTGTTTAACAAATTCTTCAGAATGTATTTAATATACTCAAGTAAAGGTTTTCCTTCGAAAATCATTACTGACTGATCAATAGACGCACGAGTCTTCCGTATAATAAAAGTTTTTATATTTTTATAATTAAACATTTTTTATATTGCTAAAGAAAAAATGGCAATTAAACACGTTCAATTCATAAAATAAATTTACGATTGCGCTTAAAAACAATGTTATGTGTGACATTTAAAATTATCTATTTATTTGCATGATGACTTAAATATATCCTAAATTACTACACTTGGCTACTTCTTTCTGTTCGGGTACCGTTCATCATAAATTGCTTACAAAGTTAGTGTAATAAAAATAAAATAATTTACTAAATGGAATTATTGCCCAGATTATTAAAACATTATCGGGGGAATAAGGTTTATTAAGTATATAAATTTACGCAATTAACAAAAAATACCCACAAACTGAATAAAAACAATAACAGTTATTTTATCATCCAATAATAATTTGAAATGTGAAAGTCATCTCAATACAAGATCTACATGAAGTCGCTTTACGGTTCATTTATTTAAGATTCTTATCCAAAGACATCAATCTCAATTGCAAATTGGCGAAGTTTCAAAATCTAACGACAGTTTACGAGACTGCCAGTAGTATTTTGAAAACACATAAAACCGAGTGCCAGATGAAAGCTATGTACACAACAATACCCTTCCCCAATGACACAAAAGGACGGCACGCCATTTTTAAAGTCAGTTTAATTTTGTTATGTTTGTTACAAACTATTTTTTTTTAAATACATAATAATCGTAATTACTTTTACGGAATAATTAATTGATAACAACCGTTAACAATTTGAATGTTTTGTATTTATTCAATCTTTGGTTACAGAACGTATACTTTCTAAATTTATTGCAGTGAAAATTCTTTGTAGAGTGAAAAATTAATTTAAAGTCAGTATTCATTCTGGAGTGGATTTTCACTGGTTAAAAGTGAGAATTTGTACAATTTGACCAAAGAGACTTCATTTTCATTCCTTATGTGGAAATGTTGGTTTCTTTTACATTCATGTTCTTCTATAGATTTCTGTAGTTTTATATTTTAGGAAAACACTTTTGTGTTTTTATTATTTTTATATTTATTTATGTTTTTGATTTAGCCACGAAAGGCTAAATTCATTCAGAAATCGCAACCAATCTATTTAGTTACGTGAAAGCAAGTAACCAAACTGTTTAGTGTCTATTCGAAATTTTTATGTCGGATCCAATTATGTCAAAAAACGCATGTTTGAGATGAAATCAATTACATAAAAAAATGTACAACGATTTCCACACATCCTGTACACTTAAGGAATACGAAGAATATTAGTAAAATTTAGTGCAAAAAATGAAATACAAATATCAATCCATACTAGATGGAGGCAAACATTTTTCATTCCTGATATTATATTTTATTAATTAGTTTTCCTGCACTTATATTAGATATAGATTACTAGTAAAAATGGGCGTTTCAATGTTTCCTCCACGTTGAATTCATGTGAATCCGTGGTGATCTCCACCAGAAATGCGTATTCTGACTTCTCATTAGCTAATGAAGGAAGGATTTGTAGGAAGAGTTTTCTGACAAATTTAACCATCCATTGATAATTTTCATTATTGGGATACAAATATCTGATACAACTAAAAGTACTACGGTTGCTATAACCAGCAATCTGGTGTCCGTAAATAAACAGTTTGGTTACTGTTAACTCAATCGAATGGCTAGTGCAGTGCCTAAACGAGTTTGGATTGTTCTAATTATTCGTAAAAATAGTCGACTGCATTGACGACAGGTACGATGAATTTGGTCCCTGCAACCGTAGTGGTCTCATCCGATAACCAACCTCATATAGTGGTTCCAGCCGATCCCGTTTGGTCCCCAAAAACAATTATCTATTTGCTGAACCAAATTAGTTCCAAACCAGAGCAGATAAAAAATGCCATGCATGCTCTGGCCGACCGAATGAAGTGGGATTGTAAAATTTGCATTCCGGTCATTTGCTCACGACATTTTGTCTTTGCATTCACGAGCGTAAATCTTTTCTTGGATTTTCAAATGAGCGCTACATCATGGTACCGCAGGGTCCGCTCCCGTTTTGCATTCGATTGTTTCAATATTGTCCAGGATAACAAACGAGCGCGGTGAAGCTGCAAGAAGTAAAAGACTCATATAGAAGTAAAGAAGTAAAGTATGGGGCCATAGTCTTCGCTCCTGAAGTTTTGGCCTCCCTTTTTGACCGTGGGATCCGAAAGCTGCGGAATCGTCGGCTGTATGGTATGGGATCGTACGAGTCATTGACGCTCTTGGGAATGGAGGAACGAAGAGCTCCAGAAAGGAGACCAAGAGAACAGCGCGGAACTTCGCGAAGATAAAGATGGAGATGAAGAAGAAGAAGAAAAGGGGCACTGGATACCGGCGTCCTCTTCGTCCTCCCCATACCAGTCTCTCTTTTTCTCCCAAGTGGAAAGTGATGAGGACGAGAGAGATGGAGAGTGTCCCGAGAGAGTCAACCAACGTTCCCTCTACTGATTGGCGAGCAATAGCCTGGGCTAAATATAGCCGCGATAAATACAGGCAGTTAGTGTAAGCCGCGCTAACGCCGTATCCTTGAATGCTTAAATAATGATGCAAGACGCGGATCCATGGTGGTCGAGTCTGACGCGAGCGGACACCGTGGGATTTCGTCGGATGGGGGGCACCCTGCTACGGGCAAAAAGAGGACCTCAGCTTCCTTATCTGCACCAAGGCGATTTATGGCGTCGTTTCGCCCTGCGACTTTTGCTCTCTCGCTTTTTCAACTTTAATAGATCTAATGCATTTTAATCTCTCGCCGATTGCGGCTCCTCTGGTGTCGCCTTTTCCAAAAGAGATTTCGGTACATACATTTTGTCCGCTTTTCCATCTTCAAGTTCTCATCAGAGTCAACCTACTTCCTATTGACAACTGCCAAATCTTGTTTTCTCTTAGTCACTTCGATTTAGTTAAAAGAACATTTGTTTCTTATTCTTTTGAAGGTCATCCACCGATTAAAGTGATTCAAATATTCCTTCTGCATTTGTAACGTGTGCCAATAAAGTAGCTGGACAAACTTAAAACATAATATTATAGAAATATTTTTCGCTAAAAGAAAAATGATTTATTTATATTAGATTTACATTAAACTTACCTAATAATTTTAGTTTTTGTAGAGAACTAAAGGACCATTATCTTCAGTTTTCCACAATTTTGACTTTATACCTTGAATCATGTCTTGGACGACCTGAAGATTAACATTTTTCACACATTTCTTAATTCTTGCAGCAAGCTGTTTATTGGATGTTGCTTCGCGACCATTTTTATACACTTCCTGACACAATAAACTTCAAAAATCTTCAATTGGTCTTGCCTTCGGAATGTTTGGTGGATTTGCATACTTTGATACAAAATGAATGAATTTTGTCCTTAAGCCAATTTAATGTTTTTCCAGTATAATGGCTGTTTGCCAGATCAGGTCAAAATATTATGTTGTCACCAGAGTGTATAGTTTTAATAAATTTATCAAGTTTAGTTAGACAATTACTTATATAAGTGTCACTTTTTATAGCTGGAGCTTTCGAATCATGAATATAAAGCTGCGACACTTCTTTTGAGGCTGCCCAAACTAAAATTTTTGGTTCAAATTTACCTTTGGTGTCAGGAGTATTTTCAATATCGTTTGTATAAAATCCCGCATTCTGTTCGCCATTATTCCAAGCATAGGAGAAATATTTTTCATCGTCAAGAATGATCTCAATATCACCAATGAAATATTTTCGACAAAGAATTCTGTACTTTTTTGGGATATTTTGAAGTTGCTTTTCATTATATCTGGGAACGGTCACTCTTCTGTGATACTTTACACCCAGATTCATCAAATTTGGTCTCTTTCGAAACACCAAGTTTTCTACTTAATTTTCGATTTGATGCTCCAATTTTGTTTGCCGCAGCTTTCTTCAATTTCTGAAGCTTGGACTTACTTAATTTTTTTGACTGACCATTTTCGTAACGTTTAAATATAGAATAAATTGCGGGACGATCGACATTTTCTTTTACAAAATGTTCCAAAACTTCTTTCTTAGAACGCTGTCCAAGCAGTTTGTAAACACGCTCTCGGAGATAGTTCTGTTCCGCGACCTTCAGGATTACTGATTAGATGTATACTAAATTTATGTTTTCTAAGAAGACTAGATGAACCACAACAAAAACAGTAGATGAAATAAATACACCTATACAGATATAATTGCAATTTTCTTCTGTCCCGCTACTTTATTGCACGCGTTATTAATCGCCCTTAAAAATATAAATAATCATAACATACAAAAGGTTTAATTTTATAACAAGTATTATAGACTGGCAATTTCGGAGGGTGAAACACTGCCATTTGAAGTAGGAGTAATTCGTTCAGAAGGGAATTTCCACTTCAAGGAATTAACCGAACCACTATTCTGTACATGGGAATTATCCATTGAAATTACACTTTTTTCCATTCTCTTCCTCTGGAGTAATATCGGTTTTAACAAATTTGCATAGCCTATAATGTTTTACGTAAAATGGCAGTCAATTGTATGTAGCACTTCACACTCTATGACGATTTTATCTCCATACACTGTTAAACATGCAAACCAGTGTGAGGTGTGATGGTTCTTGGTGTTGGTTTTAACACCGTTGGAGGGTGCAAAATATATCTATCTGCATACGATGTGAAATATTCATGCGGAGTTAAAAGTACTTCACGGAAATAATTAACAATGTCCAAACTGTAGACAAACGAAAAAAATGGATAATAGGAGTCAATATGATGTTAGACTACCGCCCCACTTTGTTTACAAATTGAACGATATTGAAGAGTCTATATATTTATTCTTTATTACACATGGTAGAAGAAATAAATCGCATCGCGGTGAGAACCTATAATGACAGTACATCGGTGTTAAAGACTGTATTAAACCCGCACTTTTAACAGTGTAGAAAGTGATTTTTCAGTCTGAGACATTTATATAAAAGTCACTTTTATAAAACCATTTCATTTTTTCAAGAAAAATACCAGAGGATTGTTAACTGGGAGATCACTAAAAGTGGCAATTTTTTATTCCGTGTAATCCAACCATCAGAATAAATTAGTCTCCCTACTAGAATTAGCAATGTCCCTGCTGAATAAAATATGACATTAAGGGCGTGAAAATCTCCTCTATTACTAGAATGACTCAATTTTTACTGCATAGAAAGTTATTTTCAGGCCCAAAAATTGATCAGTCATATAATAAGTGAACAAAATGAATTTTCACTCTTTTAAAAAGAAGTTTCACTTCTTGTGCGAGTGCGATTTCATTCCTTTCGCAGTGAAAATTTTCTCATTACGACGAATGGTTAACTTTTTGCTCTATATGTAGTGATTTTGCTCCTCAACAGGTTTAGTGAACCACTCTTCTGAATAAATACAATTTTCTATTTAAAGAACTGATATCGCATTTCAAAGACATGAAATGGGACATTCAGAGAGTGAAAATCACACTTTTGATATAATGACCTCTTACTCACTTAATAAGTGATTTTTCTCTCTAAGTGATTTTCAAAGCCCACAGTGTTTTAAAGTAGTGAATCTTGATTTATTTAAAGTGAAATAGTCCTTCTTTTGATACTGCACTTTCACTCCTTTAAGTATAAAATTACACTAATATAGAAGAGTAATTCACGTTTCAGTAAATAACGTAAAATTTGTTACACCTAGGAATTTAATAAAGGCTACTTTGTAGCCAAAGTAGTACATTGGGATACGTAGATTCTATTTCTTGAATGTTGAATTTCTTCTATTGAAATGTCACACTTTTTTAACATTAATTTTTTTGCAAGTAAAAAATGACACTAGAAAGAGCCATTTTGTAATTTTTTTTAATTACCTCTACACAGAAATACCAATTCCCAATAACTGCAGGATTAATTATTCAGACGGAGTAGAATGATCATTCCAATATCTAATTGTTAATTGATTTAATAGATATTATCTGATGAACAGTGCACCTTATAATGATAGTTGTGGTGTGCATTTTTTGGTAATTTATGGTCAGGGAGTAAATCAGGATGCAAAATTGACGCAGTCACGCAACACCAGATCGCAACATGATTCAAACCTACGCAGGAACAAAATATTTAATATCCACCGAACAGATTGCGCTCGTGAATTTTTTGGTTTAGTGGACTATTAAGTTTCATTCTCACAGCATAAGTGCAGCTTAAAGATTATGCAAATTCTCCAGAAGGCGAATGCGTTAAAATAATGTATCAAAAAAATATGAAATTTCACTTGGGGTATTGAGAGAGATAAAAAGGCTTTATATTTGAATGACCGAAAACTTGTGTAGTACAATCTGTATTTGGATGACACATATAACACGATAACGCTAATATCAAATTACTCCAGATATTTAATAATGCTAACAATAACATTAAAAGATTGATGGTCTCGATGATTATAATAACAGCTTGGGAGTATATGATGCTGCATTAGGACTTCTTATTGATGACAAACATAATGATAAATAAAAATAATACTTGCACTGTGTAGGTCAAAATACCATGCAACTATTAAGGTACAAAGATTTACAATTAAGTACAGCTATTAGTTAATAGTATATTATGCAACTGATGGTATTATACATCGTCATTAACATTGTCATCGTACGAATGTTCTTTCAATATTACACTCAAAAATAAAAAAACAAGGAACAGTAAAGTATTATTATGATACTCGAAAGAATGAATCATTTAATTGATATTTGCTAACAAAGCCATGGATTCTTATTGTATCAATGGTTACGTTATTACATTGAGATTATTCATTCTTATTTTTTATTGTAATTTACAAAAATTATTTTTAGATTTGTATAAAAATATTTTGTTTGACAACTGCATTACAGAAAGATAAAGGGAACAGAATACCATCAAAGAAGTATATGTACATCGCGGAATGCACCTGCCATCATCAAGCTTCAGCGACAATTACGTGCAATAATGCACTGATGCCCTGGCATACGATTTCACAGTAAATTTCACAGCATCGTCAAATCGGCCGAGATGCGTTTAATTGAATGAGGTTACGGGTCGATTTGATGCCGGCCCATAGAAGCTATAAGAGTTACGTATGATTGTATCAATTCGAAAAGAGTTCAACGTTTAGAGCAAAATGGTAGTCATCTGCCGAGAACCGGAGGTGGACATAAAATTACTTACGAACCCAACCCACACACGATTCCCCAATTTTTTGTGGATATGAATTTTCCCCTAACCTTCTCTTACGACATCCCAAGGACGAGTACAATAATTTTACTCGGGTCCCGCATTCGTTTCGGCAATCTTCAAACGTAAAAAAATGAAACCAATTTTCATAATGGGACCATATGTCTTTAGCATGTCATCTACATAAATAAAAGCATAATTAGAAAAACAGTCAATTAATACATTAGTATTTATGTTAAATTAAAAGTTTACGTCGAAAAAAAGGGCTAGGTAAATTATTTCTTTGTATTTTTCGAAAGCAAACACGACATGTGTAATGAAAACGCTGCCTAATGATGAAATTATACAGAGACACGACATTTATTGATAGTACATGTATATTAATTTGCCGCAATTCATTGATTACGACAATTTGCCTGCAACTGTTAATAGCCTGCCATTCATTTTTGTCACAAAGAAACTCCTTACGTAGCGCATAATCCTATTATGGAGGTCAATAGCATTTTAAGCCAAGTTACGGCACGAAAACAGTTCTATTTTTAGAATCCACTTAAGATTAAATTACTCTTGAAAGGTTTTATTCTATTTTTGTATGTTTTCAATTGCCTTTTCTACAGAGCACGGATGTACATTTTAACAGCGTCATTAAAAAATCAACGATCACCGGATTCTCGATGGATGGCAGCAAAATCATGGAATTCTATTTTTGAACGAACCTTGAGAACTGTTACTTTGCTTCCGCGATTTCCTCAGATTTTTTGACAATTAAAAATGGTGATTTTTTCGATCTTCGAAATTGCTGAAATACCGACGTATACGGCTTGAGGAATGTACGTCTAGAATCGAAAACATAATTTGTCACGGTGTTTGACACGGTTTAATAAATCCGCGTTCAACAATTCATTAATTTCTGTAGAAAGTATGCGATATTCGTTCCACCGTTTATCTCGTACGATAACAATAATGTAATTTTCTGTTACGTTATATTGCTTTTTAAACAATTTTGAATACTTTATCCGTTATTGTGAAATTGAAAACATTGTTTTAATATCCAATCGTGAGCCATTTCCAAAAATGTTTGTAAAATTACCAATACGCAGAAGAAAGAAAAAAGCAACATTGTTACAATCTGTGATTCACATAAAGTATACAGAACCATTACATTACAATTATTTTTATTTCTCTTATTTTGTATATCTTTATTTGTTCTCACTTAAATATTTTTTTTTTATTTTTGTGGGTATCAAGTTCTGTAACTGTCGGAAATCGAAAGATCGCGATAATGACAATGACATCTAGCGGTGTAGAGACAAATTACATATTTTATATCGCATATGACAAACCGCATCAATTGATAAATCATCATGCTATTTCTTATGAGATGGATATATCCACATTTTAGTAAATGATTGTAGTCACTATTTAATCGTACTAAGGATTATTAGTACTGTTGCTAAGAAGGTATTCGAATAATGTTGTAACAATTGAAGTGATACAAATTCAATATGTACCATTGTACATAAATACATTAAATGTTTTAGTAGTTTCCTAAGCTATCTCACATCACCTGCATCATGTGGAGTCTTTGACGTCGACTGAATCCGTGGACACCATTTGACATCCATATAAAAGCCGTGGAATAGCGTAACATAGATCGAATTTAAATTAACTCCAGCTAAGTAATTAGGTGTCACATTTTTCATATTTTGTTGAGTTTATAAAATCCACGTAAAATCGCATACGTTATATTTAATGTGTAAGAAACCAGGATATTCCATTGATTTTAATCTCCATTGACCAAACTAAATCTTATATCTATATTTTAAGTCTGATGAGGGTAAACGAATATCTTGTTATCAATCAGAAATGGCTTTCGGTTCCTATATGTTTTGAAACCTTCTAAGATGAAACGACAAACCAAGTAGAAAATAATCAGTGGGACGAAATATCCACATGAAACGTTTTGATTATGCTTTCATTCTATAATTTGTACATCGTTCTCTATCCTATTGTTTCGACCATTTTTGCCCATGTGGTAATGAATGTTTTAGTAAAAAGAAGGGTCCAAATGTCGACCAAAACATATATTAAAAAAGTAAACATAAATTTGAGTGATCTTCGATAGTATACGATGTTTATAAAATATGATGTTGCCTTTGCTAGCGAAGAGTGTAGCTAACATTTCCATTTTACACGTTACAATTTAGTAAATAGGTAAATTTCGGACAAAATCTTGAATGTCGCATTAGAAATAAGCTACTTTCAGAGCAATTTTTATCAAGTCCTACAGCTCACCGCTTAAAGACCACAAGTAATGGCCAAAAAACGACCACATTTTCTACGCAGAAAGGATATTTGTAATCACAGTATTAATATTGTAGAAAACAATTATAGAGACCTTGTATTTTTTTAATTTCTTCCTTTCCAGTATTTAATTTAAGCGATTAAGAACGATTAAGCGACAGTAATTCAGTTACCGTATGTTTTGACATAACTTCGTATGACCAGTATCAATAAGATAGTTATAATGAAATAAACAACTAGTTAACAAGAATGTATAACATTTTAAGTCAAGATCCAAAGATAATGTTTTAATATTTCTGATACCAAGTTGTACGCACACGTATGTAGTTGCGTGCTTGGAGTGATTTGGTAGTGCATAAGTATTTAATGAAATTCAAATCCCAGTAGCCGAGGTGAAGACTCGGCATAATTAAATAACAAAACGACCGGTTAGTCGCTCTACAAGTGCTTCATTTAAAGTCATGCGACGGTCTACTGAAACAATGTGAAAAGTGCACGTATTACATACGTTTAAGATTTAGATAGTACATTTTTACATGGGTTTTCCGTTATGAATGGTAGTCTGGCATTTACTATGTTCACTTTGCTAACTGCGATGTATTACAAAAAACAGAGTGCGTTGTATCAAAAAATCCTACAGTAAATCAATCGATATTAATTGGAAGAACATAGTCGCCATAATCAAAACTATCGCGAATTGATGTTTACATCTTAATTTCATCAATGATTAAGTTAATGCATAATTAGTGACTAAAAACACCTTAATTCTGAATGGTAGTAATTTTGACATCGTTTCAAAAACTAATTTTCTGATAGTTTCCAAATTAAAATTGTGCTAGTTAGTATAGATAAAGCTCTCGATATAGCAAAATATCACGATACAATAACGCTCTATGAGAATGTCTTATGCAACAACTCTAAGATTTTCCCTAACTGTCTACGGGTAACCTTGAACTTAACTATGACCATTACCGGAAATATTGTTTCAAAGTAATTTTTAAATAGAAGTGCTTTTTATCTCGAATTTGAAAAGAGCGATGCATTTTACATCCTTATATGACCTTGAGTCAAGGTCAAAGTTCTGAAAATCTAAGCTAATAATATAAAATCGGCTTCGTGGCTCAGGCGGTTAACGCACTGGACTACGAAGTCGTAGGTCGTGAGTTCGATCCCCGTCTGGTAAACAAATTTTCGATTTCGTTTCCAAGCAGCAGCTCGCTGTTGGTAAGACGAGCCACGTTGTTTGTGTTTACGTTTCGAAAGTATTGTTTATCTGGCGGAAATCGACTCAAGACCACTGCTGTACTTGGTGTAGGTTTCTGCAGTCCTACATTTCATACACAAATGTGAAGTATGGCGCCATCTTTCTAAGTCGATCTGCAGCTCTCGCAAAATCTTACGACTCATAATTCGCAAAAACAATTAAGTAAAAAAGGGCGATTCCGCCCGTTAATTAAATAAATAAAAAAAAAAAAAAAAATATGCCTAATTATATTATTACCTTTTAGCCATTTTTTGATAAAAAAAAAGTTTACCATTTTAACTACTTTTAGTTAGATGTTATTCCAACAATTGTCTTCCGTTTATCGATATTTTTCAATCTCTTTCGCTATTTCTCCACTCTTCATATCTATTGATCATCATCGATATCCCGCGATCTCTATCGATCTTCATCAATCGCTTCCGATTTACATATGACATTTCTCTGTCTCTCTCAATGAATATGGACATTTCTCGATTTGCTTCGATTTCTCATTTTGCGCGCCGCGCATCGAATCAAAATATGGTAAGAACCGTTTTGTACGAAAATTATAAAACCTGGAATCTGCAGACTATCCTAAATGCAAATGTTAAGATTGAGCGCGAAAGATCGAGCGAGTAAAAAATGTCAAGGGAGATCGTTAGAGACCTTCGAGGTTATGGTCAAGGTCAAATTAAAGGTCACGTTTGATACCAAGGGAAGAGCAATCAAAATCGCATATGATCATGCTTATTCTCATAATAATAATCTTACTTGTTTTCCAGCACTTAGAGTCGTTGTTAGAATATTTCCAAATTTCCAGTTGCGATTCTCAGGATCTTAAAAGTTGTGACGGATTCTTATGCTATAGTATGTCAAAATAATTTAAACAGCGGAGCTATTGCTGTTCCCAATATTCCTGTATGTGGGTTCAATTAAATAAACTGCACGACCTAGTTTCATTTTTGGTTTCAGTTCAAGGTTGAACAAAACCTCACCATTTATGAAAGCTCTGTTACTAAGTTAATAACTGAAAGTGTTGAAATAGATGATGTTTCCCCAATATCTGATTCAATACAACACATAAGTGGAATAATCTGGTTGCTGCTATAAAATGAGATTTTGCCTGCAGCAATGTGCCAGCACGGTTAGACTATTATTATTAAATAATATATTTCTAAATTTATTTTTTCATTAAAATTATTTTTTCACTACATGCTCTGAATGAAAATCAGTATTTCAGAACTGTTTATTTTAACTTTATTCCAAATTCTTAGTTGCAGTTCTAGAGGAGGAAGCATTAACATGAACCCTTACAAATTTGAACACGCATTACTATTATTATTCGCGACATGTTGTACTGTTAGCGCTTCCAATTTTCAAAACAAATTACGAAAGTCATTAATCGTTATCGTAGTAATAAGTACAGTAGGGAATAAACACAATAAAACAGCGGTCAAATTTTACAACCTCATTTAGTTGTCATACAGCGTTTTGTATCAAGCGCATGCCGACATATGCCGTGATTCATTCGAAACGCGTCATTTGCATGTATCGGTATATCAAGCGATTAATGTATGGAACATCGGTCCGAACAGATAATGAATGAAAGAAATGGCTTTTCTTGCGTGAGACAGGATAAAAATACATTTTACGATACCAAAAGCCAGTATCTGAAAAGCTATCAAATCCCCCCATTACTGAAATCGGTTTCACGGACCGAATAAAATCATAAAAAATCGACGACGATACACCATTGAAAAAAAAAGGAAGAAAACTGATAGAAATACCGATGAAAATTGCGTCATCGTAGTCTACATTTTCTTGTGTTCCTGATTCGCATTAAACCTTGAAACTCGTAAAGTACGCTGCAATTAAAATTTCTGAGAAGTACTTTGAAGGTCCTCGGTAAATAAAGAACTACTTGTAGAATAGGACGAAAATGACTAAACTCGCATTTCCGAGAGGTCGTTAAATTTGATTTGAAAGTTTCACGGAAATCTGAGAGATCTTTTTCGAGGCGTACGATTTCATCGCTCATCTCATTGATGAATATGAAGGCTGATATTAAGACCAAGGCAGCCGCCAGCCTCTTATAAAGGGGAAACGCTTTTTATTAATTGTCAGGTATTTTTTTGATGTGAAATGATTTGAAATAGTCACGTCGTTTGCATATAAACAGAGTTCGAGGTAATAGATTCTTTCGAAATAACAGTTGATGACTGTGTCTTGTATTGTGATCGACAAATCGATCAATTCTCCATTTAACGAACTCAATTCTATTTTCGTCTTTGAAAAAGTGTCGGACAACGCTAGATAGATGATGTTGAAGGCACCTCTGACAAGTAATAATGAAAATGATTCAGTAGAGGCAATAGAAACGATGGTTCTAAAAATATCTACTCAGTATTTAATTTTTGGATATTTCAAAAATAGATTCCGTTTTCTTCCGATAAACCGGTTTTGTTGTATCTGCTATGATCTGCGCAACTTAACAATCGAGTATGAAAACCAAATCGAATCAATTGTAGAAAACGAACGAATTTGGTTCAAAAATCATACGATTGAACTACGGCAACCGAACCGATTGGATGGCACATTATACTTATAACACCAAGTGTATATATTGTTTGCGCAATTTGACGACGGAGCTCATCAACTATCTCGATGCATCGATGGCAGGGCGTCTTATGTCGCCTAATTTGGATGCAACTATCGATTTATCCTCTTGAATTGGACTCAGCTTCCAAACCATTCTCAAAATCAATAGACGATTTGTATAGTGCGTTTGTGCTCAGCTCATGATTTGATTTTTACTTACTATCTTACAAATATGCAACCATATGACAATGTTGAGAATTAGTACTTCAGTTTTTTAGGTTGACCAAACCAAATGTTGATTAATATGATTTAAGACCGATATATTCGATTTACAACAATCAAACCTTTTAAAAGGTTCTGTATGTAAGTTTTAGATCGTCGTGATTTAAAAGATTACCCTGATTTGGTTATATGTAACTCGACGGTCAAGCCCGCACCTACGGAGAAACCTATTATTTTCTAACATCATTACGCCTATAATCATTCAATTATATCCATTATGCTAATTGTATCAACTTACGTACAAATCTTTTATGTAAGGCGTGAAAAAGGATAATTAGCGGCAAGAAAGATCGTTAGGTACGCACGAGTAAATCAATCGGTTATCCCGGCTAGAAAAAGCACTTTCATCCGTGACCAGGAATTCGAGTCCAATTTTCACGTGTATGTTTTGCATTTCGGGCACCGCGGGTCTAACTTTTTGTTCTCCCTGGATCGTGCAATCGGTTAGGTAAAATTAATGGAAGCCTATTATTTACTTCGGCACATATTACAGAGGAAGCGAGCAGTTAGCATTTGATTTTGATTAAGATTACCCGCTTGCCAACGTCATAAGCCGAGTCGAGCAATTCATTCTGGCTATAATTACCGGGTGCGCGACGGTTCCAGTTTTAATATACTGTAAGCTGCTAACAGATCAAGAGAAACGATAGCTGCGGTATCTATATCACAGATAAAACTTTTCAGATAGTTTTTTTTCTTTCTCTCGCCCACCGCCTCAGTTCCGTGGACGTACAATTATTCTGACTTTATGAATTGCGTCCAATAACAGCCCCATGGGATGTATAGTTTCATATATCTTTTCCATATCCCGACTAAACTACTGCCTTTTACAATTTTTTGTTATGCATTAGATTCTGGTTGTGTTAAGCTCTTGAGACATTCCCATAATCGATAACAAAGGAATAAATGAGTGACTTAACAATACCGCGTTGACGTAATTGAATCTCGCATGTTTCTCTAAGGAAAAATGTGGCACTATTCGACCAAGCAATCCGAGTTCAAGTAAGCGATCAGATAATTGAAATCTCATTTCAACGAGTGTGATTTATAGGAGATTGACATTACGAAAATTCAGTGACAAACTTTCTAAAAGTTATTTGAAGTTAACTATCGCCCATTTAGTAATTCTAGACGTATGTTGGACAATGTCGTTCTCAGCAAACACCGAATAATTCATTATGAAAACCAAATCGGATCAATTATAAGATCAAACCAGTTTCGTACACAAGCTGTGAAACCACTTCTGCTCTTTTTTTTCTTTTCCAGCCAGGTTTGGTTACATCTACATTAATTGGTCCTTCCGAACAATTGGTTAAGAAAACTAAATTTGACCAGTTGTAAGAACGAAACCAGTTTGGTTCTCAAAACCATACGACTAAAGCTGAGTCAACCGAATATTTCGGTTGGAATGATATACACAATTATGACGCTGAGTGTAGGTAATGCAGCATTTATTTCCAAACGTATTGTTAGCATTTCATATGCTTTCTCGAAGCGAATACCACTGATCATTTCAATCCTACTTCATCATTTAACAGAATGCATGTGTCCAAGATGTTTCAAGTAAATTCAACTAGTTCGGTTGCAGCGTCCTAACTATTCAATCAAAGTCAAGTCAGCATATCACCAGCTTGTTCGATGGAGCCGAATTGCGATAAAACTGTTTGGTTCCAGCATCCAAAATTTTGTATCTAACAACTAAACCTATTTGTGTGCGTATTGAAATATTAACATAACAAAACTATTATTTATTTAATTTAATAAACATATAGTGACAATGTTTTGAATAACGTTCGATACTTCCAGTATAATGAAAATTGATGTTTAAAAAATTCAGCGGTCAGTTTTGTCAGTTATTTTTATAGTAACGTGTCCTTCGTACGGATTTCATAAATACTAAACTGGAATAGAATACGGCCAGGCAAATTAGCAAAAAACAGAGAAAACAGATGTGAGAACCAAAGAGGCAAAACGAGATCACGCATTCTTGTTAACCTAACGAATGAGCATCTTGTTCGTACCGAAGCTGCTCTCATAACCGCCAGACCAATTATGGCTTAATTGAGTATTTCAGATGATACCAACTGATGCGACTCAAGATGCAGCCACTTAAGTTTCAAATCAAGTCGTAAATACTGAGAGAGAGAGAAAGCTTTACGAAATGCAAAAGCTTTCGCCTGTCATCATTCGTGATGACGATGTAACATATGTATAAGTTACCATCTTCAACTCTGGCAAATGTATTTTTTCGCTACTGAAATTCTTTGAGAACAATACATCATCGTAGTACTGAAGTTTTAATTGACCTATAAGCTCCTTAACATTTTCAATCCATATAAATCATTGTTCAATGCTCCAACCTTTAGATATCTTTGAAACCTGATGTTTGTGAGCGGGATGGGCTTTTGTAGTACAATTTATTTAACCTTAAGCATTTTTTAGTTACTAATTTAGTCTCGAGTAGAAAACTTTAAATTTCTGGCATGAGCTGTGATGTCTAATTTTTCTGGAGCTGTGCACCGTCTCATAAATATAACCTGACGTATACGTGCTAGCACTGGCAAGCTGACCTCACGTAACACTGAGTTACGCAAATAATTGTAACGGGAATCTACTGCGAGTCGAACCGTAACCGAGTGAGCATTTGTACCCATCATACTTTCGCGAACGGAAGACGACGCGAGAGCCGTTGATCGAAGAATTACCGGTATACAGTAGTTCACGAGAATTTTCACCATCTATCGTATCATATATCGACAAGGTGGTCGAATAATGATGACTTGGAAAACCTTACTTCCCTTGATTTTTGTAATAAATTTTATTATATTAATATTAAATGCTAGAAAATTAGAAAGAATATTATATTTAATGAACATCAATTGGAATTTGCTTGAACTTTCATTATGTTCTGAGTTTTTAGTTCCTTAAACTGAGAAAACTGCCAAAAGAATAATTGAAAAGATAATATAGTACCTCTTTTGTACCATGAAACTAAACATTTTTGAACAGCAAAGTTAAGGTGAATAGATCATCTTTCTACCAGTGGTCAAACAATTAAGTGCACAGAACGATCTCCCAATATATTATATTTTAAACTGCATGAGTTTGATTAAGATGATGGTTTTGTGAGTTCCACAATGGTAGAGAACACATTGATCACCAAGAATTCATTGATCGCTCGAAAACTTGGAAAAGTGAAAAAGTACCGAAAACATTTGTATTGTAATGGAGAAATATTATACAATCAAGTGAGAACGAAGAAGGTCTCATATATCTCATCGTCCTAGTACGGCCTCAGTATCTCCTCAGCACTCCCAAATGGCTGTTTTGATCGTCATGTTAATGCTCAAAAGCTTTATCTTAAGACCAGTAATAGCACGGATAAACGCGGACAGTCGGACCCAAAAATGATGTACGGAAAAACCATGAAAACTACCCTGATAATTTTTAGCGATTTAAATGAAAATTTGATCTATCGGAAGATTTATCTTTTTTCTGACAACTGCTAGACGTTCAAAAACAGAGATGTACATTCAAACGATTACAATATTTCCTGCTTTCAATAAGACCCTAATATAATAAAATACGAAAGATGTCTGGTCGATGGATGCTATTATGACAATAGTGATTAGAGATGTTTGAAGATGAAGTCTATGTTGGCTTCTTGGATAGGACCAAACCAACATGTTTACTTGGAAATTTTGAAGCAACCGATTCTGCAAAGCAGGATATGCTTTAAGCAAAAGTGTATATCTATTTCATTAGAACATTTCTCCAAAAAGATCTTTATAATGAAAGGATGTATTATATAAGAGAATTCAATTCTTAAGGGGATTATAAAAACTGCTATCGAACAACATGCATTCTGTAATCGTACACATCGCTATATTGGTCTAGCTTTAGTAATGCTCAAAAACGAACCTGGTAGACCTATTCGTTAAATAATTCGGGACTTAGTCTCATCGGAACATCTTTAATTTAAGTCGAATGATGAAGACATTGAATTGTGATTACGATATCCGATAATGGCGTGGATTGATGAAAATTATATCGAATGCTGAGGATATTACATCGCACAAGATTTTAGTTGATAATAAAGTTTTATGTGACAATATTGAATACTAGTCATGACTACAAATAACAACTCTGGTGTTGTCAGTTTTTTAGAAACTATTGATATACTACTCGTGTAATAACGAAATAGTAAGGGCCTTTTTTATTTATAGCTGGACTTTAAGCGCATTGAGAAATGAACAACAAAAAACATGGTAGCAGATTGTTTAACAGTGACACTATTGCAATCTGGGATTAAAAAGTTCAATGAACATCCCATTTTAACCAACATTTTAATAAAAAGCTTTCAAAAAATTTCATAAACTGATCAAATAGGAGTTAAAGAATATTTGCTTACACTATTATTAACAAAGCTATTCGTGTTCTAGATTCCGCAGGCGACACAAATCTTCAGTGTCGGATTTACGGCACCTAAAGTTACACACAATGCCTTGTTAACTTCCACTTATAATTTGGGGGCAATTTTTCTACTCCCTCGTCCTTACGAAATTGTCAGAACTATCACTGCAAAATACTAGGAACTACAGAATTAATCTTCCCGAGTCGTTTGACGAGTTGATTTGGGAATAAATGCTTTGCAAGACTGAAAAAAGCACGAAGGCAATTTTCTAGGTACTAAAATAAATTTTAAAACATTTAAGAAAATATTGGCACTGAAATACTGGAAATCAATTTAGCTATTATAAATAGACAGCAATGAATTTTCCGGTTATTTGAGAACGTAATGATGACTTGGCCTTTTTCAAAAGTTATTTTTCCTTATTCTCTAAATATGAATTCGCTAAAAACTACTAATTTAGTAATAAAATTCTAATGTAAAGATAGAAATTGGATATTATAGTTTTTATATCTCTTAATACATTAGTAGTTTTTTATTATTTATTAGTACAAATTATTACTAATAGAATTTGGTGACCCACTTTTCGTTTTATAAGCAAGTCTTCAAAAAGCTGACACATAAAAATATCATGTTTTTTGATGTGTCGTTTTTTTTTTTAATCTCGGCTTTTTGATTTGTCGGTTTTTCGACCTGCACCCGGGTATTGTAGTAACCTTTCTTAGTTTATTTTTCGTTTATTTAATATTTTCTTACTTTACTATCCCCACTGGAGTACAAAATTATATTATGAAGTCAGTTGTGTTCAATCCAACCTGTTAGAAATTTCTCCAGAAATTTTCTGAAATAGTAACTGACATTTTTTACTGTTACCATTTCAGAATTTTACGAAACAATTTCAGAAAATTACGAAAAGATTTAAGAAATTACCAAAATATTTCAGAAAATTACTAAACTATTTCGTAACATTCGATAAAAAACTTCGGTTACTCTTTCAGGAAATTGCATTTGGACATTTTTAACAGCGTACCTCATTTTTAGATATTTTTTATCCCAATAAATTGAAATTCTACTTCTACAATTTTAAAGTGTAAATTGTCTTGAAGTATAATTTTTAAACTCGAAAACAATTTTTAAAATATACCAATTTTTGAACTGAAATTTAGACGTATATGTTTATATATCGATAAAAAGGTTCTCGTATGACATCAGGCGGTGAAATTAATTCACCGCAAAGTAAACGCACGCCTTCTGACTCCCTATCCCTCTTTTTAATTGAGTTAGAAAAATTTGCATTCTCTACTTACAACAACTTTAAAGTGACAATTACTGGGTCAGTTGCTATAATTATTATTTATTACATAACGGAGAACTTACGCTTATCGCGTGTACCACGCACGCAACTTGTATGCAGCGCTCTTAATTACGGAAATACCCACATATTTGCTATTCTAATAACGTAATAAATGAAAAATCATAAACGCTGATGCATCGCGATGAAAACAAATGCTGATCAAACCATGGTTCTGTATATTTTTTGAAATAGCAATAATCAAAATCTAAACAATATGGATGGGCGGAGAACGGTCGGGAAGAAGTTGTCCAAGGAATCAAAAAAGTTTAAAGCAGATTATTAATTTCTTATGCCAGTCTTCTCACTTGCATTCTCTGATTGAAAGAAGCCCCGGAAAACAAGTTTCGTTGCAAAGCGAATATCTAGTGCTTTGACGTCGCAATAATGTGACTGCCGTTTTAAAAATAGAATCCGACGATTCTTTTTCAGATTGTTTTTCATTTACACGCGCTTAAGAAAAAAAGGCCTTATTACCACGAAGAAATACATCGAGTTTTTTTAAACTCTGTGAACGATATTACAAAAATTAATATTGAAATCGCAAACTATTAAATCTCGAAGCTAAAATTAATCTCTTATCTTTTTACGTCGTAAGCTTTGCATATTTTATAACGTAAAATCATCACAATTTTGTAACACGTTCTAAAAGTAGTTCATCGAAACTCACAATGCAAACTTTATATGAATGAGTGAAATTATACATTTGTAAAAACGTAATTTAAGTTGTTTCGTGTAAAAAATGTCTGCAACTAAACACGAAATGGACTTCCAGAGTACAGGCTGGAGTTGCATTTTTTATATCTTTGAGATGAACTGATATTAAAAACTCTATACAGAAAGAAAATTATGAAAAATTAGTGATAATCTTTCCATAGTACGGAAACATTGGAAGGAAATATAATTTTTCAAATAAAAAGAAAACCAAGGGATCGCTACAAAGCACATCAGGAGCCTTCCGTCGAATTATTTCCTTTCGGATTCTCTGGTTAAAAGAGGCATCGAACGAGTTTTGTTAAAAAAACGAAAACGCGGTGCATTGACGTCACAACCACGTAACCAGCGAATTAAAAATAGAATCGAACGATTTCTTTCAAGATTTCTTTTTGATCGATACATCGATTAAAATAATTCCAGCAACTTGTATAACGAGTATTCTTTTGAGTTTTGATATATTAAAAAATTGACGTCGGGCATATGTAACAGGTTACTGCCTTTTGCAAATTAACATGGAAAATTACGTATTTATATATAGATAATTAGTTTTATTTCTGCATATATCACACAGGGAAAATTACACCATTGTTTAATAATGCAAAAATACACAGCAAATTCGAAATCAGAGAAGTAAGTAAATGTCATCAACTATTACGGAACGATTTTATATCGATTCTTTTGCCGATGTCATATTTTTAGAAAAAAGCAAATATTTCAGGGAGAATTAACAATGAATAATATTTTAAAGCTATTTTTACGCATTTTCTCTTAATGTATGATAAGTGTCAACAAATCGGTAAAGAAATGTGCCAAAATTAGTAAGAATTAATTTCTTTGGTAACAACGAGATTGTATACAACAGAAATTTATTCTTCTGAATTCTCGCTAGTTTTTGAACTGATTTCGCTGTAATTTATCGTATATTCATAAGAAATTCCTAAAACAGCGTTAAAATAGATCTTGACATGAAAATATTTTTTGTTTCCGTTTAATTAGTGTTTTTGAAGTTAGCAATCTCTTAGAAGATCTCTTAGCAGTCTCTTAAGAAAATACCTGTATGCAATTATTACATTTTTATTTTTGAATGTACTATGTTGGAATCATAAAAAGAAGCCAACTTTTCCTTCGTAGAAGCAGACTGTAATTAGGGAAAAGATATGGCCTTTTTTTATGTATCGCCACCGAATTTCCTCATAGGTTTAGAAATTTAAAAAACTTACTACCTGCCAAAAACTCACCCTTTCATCGCATAATGAATCGAGTATTGCTTTAAAAAAAAATTTATTGAAACAGAAAGTATCGCGACAGTATCGAGGCCAAAAGATATCGTATCTCGAACAGAAAAGTAAAGAAAAAATAAGTCCTATCGCGTTGTTACGAGTAAAGTGCACGATTAAACATCTCCGATACCTTACTCTAGACAAACTGTCTGAAACATAGAATTAAAATAGAACAAATACTAAAGAAATTTATACAATTGCACGTATTTTTAATACAGCCAAGAAAACCGTAGCCAAATGGTCGCACTGGGGAAATGTGCATCTCCTAAATGGACTTGCAATGAGTAAATATTATCACCCAGTTAAAATTGAAGAGAAATTTTCCATAGTGCCAATATCAATAACGCGATGATCGATACCCAAAGCACTTATAGCCTCGCGATATTTCGAAAAGATAAGGAAGTCAGAGTTGGCGCTGAAATTGCACATAAACTTTTTTACTGCCGCTAATATTTACAAGCTGTTACTGAATATCTACGTTCGTAGTAATAGTCTTTAAGACCAAATTGTATAGCGTTACCTGACATTTATGGTGTAATTATGTCTGTTTCAAAAAATTTCAATTTAATACAAGCTTTACTGAAGTAAAAACTCTTGGATACGTTGAGTCGCGCAAAACCATCTCAGAATTATTTGAAATAAGATTTTCTCTTATTTGTATTTAAGCATTTCAAAGTAAGAAGGCAATATTTAATCTCTTGTTTTTATATTTGATTTATACACCATATAACTATTGGTATTCAGAGCAGAGCGAAGTTACTTAAGTCAAGAGACGTTGTTTGATTATCAATAATAAGCATACACTTCTCACAGTATCGTATTGTGCATTCGTACTGTCGCTCATTACAATTGCAAAAAGAAATGCAAATTTTACAAGCAGATGTGCTATTTTTAAGCTCTTGACAGGCATAATATTAATTTTGTTACGAAATAAATAAAAATAGGATGCTAAGTAGCTTCGTTTTGCCGCCTGTTATTCATTAAGTTTTTCGTATTCTTCTCTACATTTACTTATTATTTAATAGCAGTAATATTGTTTTGTAATCGTTGTTTCCTGATTTTATCTTGAACATTAGGCGGTGATAAATTTAGAACAAAAAAATGATTCTTTTTTAATCAATTATTCATTTCAGTAATTATTCTTATTGATTTATGTACTTCATGGACTATTGGTTTGTGTAACGTACTGGACTCTATTACTGCTATATTTTTCACGTTTAAAATCCGAAAGTTGTCAATGTAATTAATGAATGAAAAAGTAATTGAAAACATCCTTGAAATCCTTTTTTTATATTACGTATAATTATTTGATACTTTGAAAAATCCACTGACTTGTGAGTAGATTAGACATAGGAATGCCTCATAGTAGAATTCCCTTTAACGAATACCTCGTTTTCGAATATTTCCCTTAACGAATATTTTCCAATACATCCCCATTAGGCGTTTTGAGGATGTTGCGCATGCGCGTTGAGAGAATACAGGTTCTTACGCGGGAAAAAGTTGGCGGTGGGTAGTCGATTAGACTCTGCTAAACAAATTTTACAGATAAAATTGAATGGTTAGATTCATGACCAAACTCATTTATAGGAATCATCGAGACCTGTCAGTTTTGCACGATACAGTTTAGGTTTCATGCTCTGCACTTGAGCCAAACAAACTTGTTTTAGAATAAACAGTAACGTTTACCTCGTATGAAATTCAGTTCTCTTAAATGTTTACCGAACCAAACTTTGTACTAACCAAAATTGAATGTTATATCAAAGATTGATTCGTTGATAAACTTAAACTGAATGATTTTCACTCCCGTAAGACTGAAAATGCATTTTATCGTCCATAACTTTGTCCGGACCAATTTTAAGTCGTACGGTTGCACACGTCCATAAAATGGATCGTCACTGAGATTTACGACGAACATGTAACCACAGGACTTGTCAGGTCATACTGCGGATGCAGGCAAAGAGATAGAGACCAAGCAAGAAGAACGACTCGAAGACCAGGTAAGCGCCCGCCGAAGCATCAACAAGCTTGGCTATAAATAGGTATCGCGAAGGTCAGGGGAATCAGCAGTTTTCATGCAAATGCGCCGTCGATAGAATAATATCGCTTCTTTCGTGATGAGCAGAGTGCTTCAATTCGCTAACGAAGTTTTGCGTTTTCAGTAACATTTTTGTGCAGTAATTGATATTCTATGCAAAAATGCACGTATTTAATGCAAATTTGAAAATTAAACAACTTCAACCTTTGGCAACAAACGTTTTTTCCTAACAATGCTTCAAAAGACTCACCATAATTTACCTCTCTTTTTTTGAGGCTCTAACGTGGAGGGGAATATTATAAATGAACCAATAGAGACGAGTTTAGTAGAGCTAAATTGTTTCCGCAACCAAACTCTCTAATAGACGATTAGGTGGTTAGATGGGGGACTATTTGGTATATTCTTTTCTTAAAATCATCTCAACTCGAAATTGTAAAATAGAAATACAGGTGCATCATTAATGGAATCGTGAATTGAAGATTATTTGAACTTGTACTTTTTGTCTGGTTCTATTTGAAGGACTAAATCGATCAGATCGGAACTCTTTGACCCCTATCCATCATAATATTGATTTCGAATGAAGTTGAATGAATTCATCATTCAAATTACTTCGTATTTCTTTAGTTTAATCCTTCGGATAGAACCTAGAAGGACATCATTTCAAATGAACGTGATAAAGTTGAGCTAAGGTTGTAGTTTTGGACTACATGGGTTTCAATCTTTGCATATCAGAGTTACTATTAAATCGTTAATTTTGATTCCTCACATAAAATTCAACCAGTCAGTCGACACGGCCGAAAAGCATAGAACTTAAACTGTCAGAATTAACAAATCGTTACATTTTTAAATCGAGACACTATGAGAGCACTTAACTTCCATCTGGAAGCTCTTCAAAGACGCTACGTTGGAGTGGTTTTTGTCACGGTGGATACTTATACACCAATTTCGTCACGTTTTATGTTAGTCACAGGTTTATAAATAAATCGAATCACTTTCACTCCCTCTTTGGATTTCACTCTCACTCCCCTACTTTTTTGCCTCGGCTTTCAAGAGCCGCTGTTCTACAATTCCCAAGAGGTATTAGGTACTTTATAATGCATAGAGGAACTGGGAGAGTTGGGGTGAAGTTTCAACAGGTGGCTAAAGCTCGATAGCGGCTGCGCTGTCCCGTTGAGCCGACTGATGACAAACTGTTTGCACGGCGTTTTCGCCGCTTATTTGTCAACCGGATTTCCTATCAGTTTGGAATGGAATTACATCCACTGACTAAACAGTTGAACCAGGTTGATGTCGAAGTTAATTGGGTTTAATAGTCAATTTAATGACAATTTGTTTATAAAATAAGCATGGAGATTTGTTAATAATCAGAAAAGAACCTGGTCGTACATTTATAGAATAAATCAACATTTTATATCACAAGAAAATCATTAATTTAGGGCCGCTGACACAGATTGATGTTGAATGATAAAGTTTGATGAAAATGCTGATGGGTGACAAAGACTTTTCACGAAGATTTTGAATGTTATGGATGATTTCGAATGAATAAAGATGTCAGATGATGTTTTGTAATTAATGACGTTAATCTTAAAATTATTAAAATCTGAATTCGAAATAACTGTTGAGTATAAGGAGGATAATTTTGCATTGGTCAAATGTCTTATTATAGAAAATATGTTGCAACCTATACATAGTGAAAATTATTACCCAAGATAAAAAAATAAATTTTGTATGTACAAAATAGGAACTTTGTCAATAAATTAGAAGCCTACAAGTACTAAGACTGATATTTAGGGACCAGGTTCTAGAGACATTGTTTAACTTACTGATTTATCCAAATATAAAATATTTAGATTAAACATGGGTTTCTATTGCTGCGCCTTAAAAGATCGCCCAATGAATGTCACAAAAAGACAAATTACAAAATCGAAAAAAAATGTCCAACGGCGTTAAAGCATGATTTCATATTGAACGTATACTATATATATTTTTCTTGTAAAAATTTGTATTTATTTTCATAAAGACAAAGTATGCCGAGAATTAAAAATATTTTCGGCGAATTCGTTGAGTGTCTTTTGTTTACATCGCCAATCATTCTTGAGATGTACACAATAATGCACGCTGTAGGTCATGTTTCTTTCTTTGCGTAATCTTTATTCCACATTTATTCGAAGGTTTGAAAATAATTAGAATACTTTTTAAGGATCAAAAATATATCATGGATAGTTTAAAGTAGTCTAGCTTGCGTGAAAAGTGTCTTGGACTATATCAATTCGTAACACTTAAAATAATAGATGATAACAGAAGATGTATTAGAATTATATCTGTTATTTCAGTAAATAAATTAGCTAGTTTTGCAGAATTACAGCACGTTGAGGTAATATTAATGAGATAAACGAAATTATACTTTTTATTAGGGCAGACCGTTCTACCAACTAACATCAGATTGTTAGTTGTTTTATTTTTTCAACAAGCTACTATTGTTTTGCTATGTTTATATACTAACTCCTCTTTAAATAAGCATATTAATTATTTTTTTCGTTTGTGTACTGAAACAGTGGAAAATATGTACATTATTGTACACGGAACAATAAAAGATTATAGAAATACTTAGTCCTATCAATGCATAAAAAATACTAATAGAAATAGTACACTTTAATGAGTTTCTTGTTTTCGTTATTAGATCCTTGTTACTCATTACAAGGTGTCGGATTCTCAGTATATGTAGTCTAACTTAATCTGGGGTTAAGGAGATATAAAAGGAATTAGAAAATGAAGCGCTAAGTTGATAAAACTTTTAGCACAACACATCAAACATATTTACCATAAAAATGCTTGAAAAATTGCAAATAGTACTTGCAGTCACTCGAAGCAAACGATCCTGGATACTTCGGTCGACCAAATATTTGTAATGCTCTTATATCGAATCGCGATTCTTCCGATGGACATAAGTATCTTCTCAATGAAGCTTGATAAACTCTGCCTACCATCTGCAACGTAGGCTGTTGTGCAATACGTCCCTATCGCCTTGCAGTATTTACCAAACAAATAGTGTCATGTTTCAACAATTGTGAAGATTGCCAAAGAAACTATCTCTGGTTAAAATTAAAATTTGTTGTACGGTACCGATGAAGGAATCTTACAAATATAAGTGTTGCTTAGTTGCACAACCGGTAATATCAGAACGACGTCCAGAATACTGGACGTATTTGCCGCTACAAATATAATCCCAAGACTTTTGCCGTTTCTAAGAGGACTGAGATGGGGGAACTGCATAAGGGGAAAATAAGATGATGGTGCGTCGCCGTCCAAGCCGACCTTACTTTCCTAGAGAATCCGCGAGAGAATCTCGGAGGGACTTCCCCGCTATAAATAGCTCTTAAGTAGGCCCCGTGCTTCTGGCCAATTTGCAGCCAGTAAATCACGAGATCACGGCGATGCTTGACGATTCAGGGACGAATGAAAGCAAGAGTGTACGGATATTTAGGTGCGTATACATTTGAGAATAGGGGTTTGTTGATCTGAAGGTTACTTACGTAGCTGATCATAGGTATGTTGCGGGACTGAGCTACGATGGCCTCGACGTAACAGGTGCCTTCGGGCCCGAAGAAGGCGGCTACTCCATCGCAGATCATGTCGATCATCGCCTTCGTCGCCTCGACTGTTTCTCCCCTCGTGTCGCTCCATCGCATCATCAGATTGACATCCGGTAAGATGTTTGGGTCGTTGTTGATCTGTAAAGCGAAAGAATCGGGTTAAAATGGTGCACTAAAATGTAAAATTAAAAACAGATACATTATTTTTTATAGAAATTCATGAAAAAGCTCTTATATCAATCCCCTCTAAATATACCAAATGAAGAAAATGTATCTTTTACAACCAATACGTGATAGATAGTTTCAAAAAGGATACAAAGTAGACAAAATAGATTAATCTACGTGAAAATAGATCATCCTGTTGACATTTTTCTATAGGTGACATATTTCAAATATCAAATATGAATAACAATCGCCTCTCGAGCGATTACTCCACCCACGAAATATTTCAACAACCACCTGATGTAATGGTACACCGAGAGCATCTCAAACATTTACTTAATCTTTTATAAACATTCAACGCGGTTATTTTAGGATGTCAGTCACGAGTGCGGAGTGTTGCGCAAGTGAGGAAGAGATAGCGGTTAATTTACATAATCAATGTCGTTATAGAATATTCTGTCCGATAACTCTCGCGAGTCATACGGCTAAGCGCCCAAGAGCGGCTTTATGAATGTCGGATGCCTGACCGATATTTTTAGTGAGTTACCGTTACCTTTTTTCACGGTCACCCATGCTGCTGGCACGCCGAGGTGCGTTTTACGCGCTTAGGCCCACGCAGGATGAATGGCCGGGATTTCGAACTACTATTCAGCAACCGAGGTCACGTACGACTGATTTGCATTCGTTTTCGTATAGGTGATACGTATAAAGATGTCGATATTACGGAAGTTACCTATATATATGACGCAACATAATCTGTCATAATATATAATTGTGTCAGAGCCATTCATACACTCTAACATTCTTATAGTGACAATTAACTTTTTATACCAGGAGATTCGCTTTAAGCACAAGTGAATATTTGTATTTTATTTATATATTTATGGTGCATATGTATACGATACTATAAGAAGTCGATCGCATTTTGAAAATTGTTTATTACCCACATTTATTTACGCCAACATTCATTAACAATTAACATACATTACTGATTATAGGGGTCTACTATATCATGTGATCACTGCAAGCCGCGGACGGTACGATCGATTCAGCATTCGGCTATCACCACTTACAAGATATACAGGATGCGCGTGTTATACAGAATACATATGCGCCACTTAGAGGTGGGCGTTCGAGACATCAGATTTCCAGTCCTGCTGACGGTCTGACAGTAGTTAATTAAAACCAATTTCCAAAGAAAATCATTTCTACAATTGTAATTGTAATTGTAATTCATCTGCGTTTTTTTTCATATTTAACCCTGAATGAACCTACAGTTTTATGTGCCTCCGAACATTGTCTTCACTATTGCTGATATAGCGTCTTCCAGGGCGGTTTAACTTTTACTAGCCATAGTTATGTATATGTTTATATTTAAGTGGATTTGTTCTCTGTCTAGATAAGATGTTTCAACCATTGTTTGAATTTAGTGTCTATTGCTTTTAACGTTTCTGTTATTAAGCTCTTGCTGTTCAAGTATTTCTTTTGGTTCAGTATGACTTCCGCATACGTCCTAACAGCTGATTTTTTTCCTTGAACAAGGTGTGGTGAGGTTCTAACCTCTCACTTTTCTGAATCCCTAACTCAGATATCATTTCAATTCTCTATCCCGTGTATTTTGGACATACATTGAACACTTTCTCAGAAGTATACTGGCTATATCTGCAATTCTTTCGTCTACATCTGCAAGAAAATATGTCTGAATCGTCTAAAAATCTTCTTTTCATCACACTGGGACGAAAGCAGCAACTTTCCTCCCGCAAGCGGGAGGAAAGTTGCTTCTTTTCTTCCCTGTCATGAAGAAAAATCGTATACTTCCCTCGAGAAGTAATATACTATATTTCATCTAAATATATATTTCCCCGTAAGTACCAACTGCAAAAGCAAGAACTGGAGGTTCGAATACGATCGAGACCATTTTTTTTAAATTCTAAATGAATTTTGTTAATAAAACTTTGACATCTTATTTAAAATGTGTTTCTTACTTAGGAAACATCTGGCTCCTTCTTTTTGGCAAAGACGAATTTAATCGGGTACATCTTAGGAATGGTCTTCGACATGCTGCTTAGGATAAACTATAACAGTAGCCGCATAATGGCCTCAAAGATTCGCATTCCTGCTTGGTAACTTCTATGACCTGCGACATTCCTTCTGCAGTTCTTTGTACTCTTAGGTTGGCTCGCGCGCGACACTCTCAGCGGTCGCGATCACGGAAACGAGACTTACGCGACATGACTTTCGAGGAAGATACCTGGAATCGAATCGAGGACGTCAGATTATGTGCTGCTTTCGACAGCAAAGAAAAATGGAAAATGCATGAATCGCCTATTTTCGTAGAATAATGACTGATCCAAAGCCAAAGGTGACTAATATAATATACTTCAACAAAATCCAGTCCCAAAATCCCATTGATAAATCAGAATTATTTTCAGTTGGCAAAGATCGCTATGTCAAAAGCTCTATGTTCCACGAAAGGTCAGAAAACAATTTTCCAAAATTAAACTACTGGCCATATTAAACGTTACTAATTATCTCTTTTAGTAATAGAATTGGAAATACAATCGAACCTCCTTTAACTAATACTCCATTAACGAATAATTTGCCTTCCGTCGGTATCCCCACTTCAAACCCCTTTTTGAGGATATTGGGCATGCGCGATGGCAGATACGTTCCTACCAGGGAGAGAAAGTAGGAGATGGGTAGTCGATATTTCCTCCTCAAATATTCGTTACCGGAAATTTAAATGCCTCGCTTTGGTCCGACCGTATTCCTTAACTTTATTGAGAAATTCCATTTCCCATTTCGTAAAACTTACTGTGGTGTTTTAATAGCAGTGCTGATAGTATATTTTGTAATAATATGTAGGGGAAGAAGACGGGGCGAAGTGACGAATCTCAAATATTTCCATTATGATCATACTGATTGTAAAATATCATATTCACATTTTGAGGTATGATATTTCATTTTTTGTTCTCTTACCTACCTTTGAGAGCTAGAAATGTAATTTTTAAACAACATTTTCAAGTGATTGTCGTGTACTTTGTTCTCAGATTGGTCAATATTTTCATTTTGGCAGTTTAATAATCACTATTTATATATTTATTCTAAAAGTATATTTTATGGACTTATTTATAAAACATGAATTGTTCCTTTTTTGTATGTTTATAATGAGATATCGTACCTGGAAGTCCAAATGATATTCTGGGGTGAAGCGGCGAAATTTTTTCCCGAATGTCTCTATTCCGTGATTATATTTTAATTTAGAATTCCCTTTTGATGAATGCATTGAGTAACCAAAGACGAAGTTAAAATATGTGATCCTGGTATAATGAGAGTATTCAAAGCTTCCGAAGATGCGATTTCTTTTTTTACTGTTGTTGGAAACTTTGATATATCTGAAGAGGTTCATTCCACCAACGTGGAAATTTTATTTTCATTAAAACAAACAATAATAACTTAAAATATTATGACTTGCACTTAATTTTATGATAGTCGTCTCAGAGACCTCTAAAAATAAGGATTCGCCACTTCACCCCGATATCGCCGCTTCGCCACATGTTTTTTAAGTTTTTTAAATTTGCCATAGTTGGTCATCTGTAAAACATATACCGTAAGTACAATGCATGTAAATATTGACTATGAAATTACCTATCAAATGATACTTTGCATCATCCTACATACGAAATTCAAGGGGAGATATGATACACGGAAAAATCCTCGCCGCTTCGCCCCGCCTTCCCATAATATTAATTATAATTCATAATTATTCGGGGTATTAGTAGTGTGAAGTTTTGAAAATATATTCATTTTTTTCTGGAAATTTCGATATAGGTACACCTTAAAAAATAACATACTACAATTTCAAGTATATATCTCAAATAGTTTTCAAATATTAGTAATATACGGAGCAACCGGTCAACGCATCCATCCGCTGCTGAAAGTTGAAAGTTGTTTTTCTGGAAACTAAATTTTTCAAATTTGCTTCATTGTTTACTCGGAGACAAACCATCGGATCGATTTCGGATTCCTATCGCGACTTCTTTTACGATATGTTTCTCCATTCGAGGACCGACCGATTTTCCAATCGAAGAAACAATATAATTTTCGTGAGCCAAAAATTACTTCTGGTATGTACTTCCAATTAGGTCCCGCCGCCGATTTCATCGAAACCAATATTTTTTTATGTATTCTTGCGCGCTGACCAACAAAATTGGCGTCAAGGTCAATGTCACGGTAAAAACTAAAGAATATTCGTTTTTCTCAATTATTTGTTAAACTGACTTTCAAAAATAATTTTCAATTTTATCCTCTATTTTTCTGGTTGAAATATTTCTTCATTTCATAGGTGATTTTTAAAATAAATGCAACAAACCAAGAAAAACGAATGTTTTCGAGATTTCCCCTTGAAATTGACCTTGGTGACAATTTTGCCTTGCGATCGATTTATTCGGAAGTTTATGTATCTTTTTATTTAAATCTGTTGGATGTTCACTTTCAATGTTTAAATTTCTTGAATTAATCATTTGACAAACAAATTGGATCAACTATTTTAAAGAACAGTTTTTAAAAATTTTCCAAGAATCACATTTTTCAGACGATCCCTCTAGTGGTGTTTCTTAGGCATTTATGGACACCTTGTAAATAAACACACGCTAGTAATGATGTTTTAGTATAGATCAACGTCGTTAGTACGAGTGGAATTTTCATTTGATTTTTTTTTCGTGTTACAAGATTAACAATTACATAAAAATAGTACACGATCGTATTGAAATAATTTCCCTACGGGTATCGTAGAAACATTTAGAGTAAATACATTATATTTTAGGTTTATTATTTTGTTTTAATTTTAAAATTTAATGTAGTAATTTATTAAATAATGTTAATTAATAACTGAATCGTATTAATTATTAGTTTCTTCTTTGAAAGACAGGGTCATATTTTACTTCATCGATTATATAAATAATATTTTTCATTTTGAACTCTTTTAACAAAATTTCAAAAACCTAATTTGGGCTGTCGACATTGCTTAACTTTTCCTTCTTGATATCTTTGAACACTCGATATTTCGCATATAACAAACACTAACAAGAGCTGAACAGCTGAATGTGTGTCATTGGCCTCGTGTGTATAAGATATGCTTTTATTTCACTAACTACTAAACTCAACTTGAACGTAAGGCTAAAAATAGATTTGTATGTAAATAAGCGTCTTTGACCGTTTATTAGTCACGTGGTCTCGACTTTATCGCCACACATGTGCTTCATTACAGGTGACTAATTTCATAAGGCTAGAAAAAAGTCATAATGCACTTTTAGAAAGTACGCGGAAGGTATGTGCAGATGTGGCATTAATGATAAAAAATCGTTTTGGTGGTGAACATGTCCCGAAAATATTTCAAAGAGAATACAAATTAATTAAGACATAACTGTTTTATTGCAATGGTTTTTATTATGCGTTGGACATTTGAGGGTAAAATTCTTTTGTGTATTTTTTTATTTATTTATATTTTATCATCTTCTGGTGATATATTTTGATTAGAATCTATCTCGTAACAAATTATATCTAATGCAATTGCTAATACAAGTCAAAAAAGCATGGGAATTCTTTATGTAGTGAAAATTCACTATGGATGGATTGAAAAAGTAACAATTCAATCTTTCACTATACTGGCTCATTTTCCATCCCAATAAAATTAGAGAGTACAGCAACTCCGGAAATTGTATTTGATAATTTAAAATAATGTTTAAAACGTATTTTAATACTTCTCGAAGTGAACACCGATCAAACCTTGGCTTATCTGGTTCCTCTGTGAGTTTAGAGAGTAGGTCTTGAGAATGAGAAATTATTTTTGTTACACAAATGTTTAAGTACGTATATAATAAAATGTATAAATAACCTACATAAAAAAGACATTTTCACGTGTTGCACCCATTATGCGCCTTTATCACTACCAGCAAGTTATTATGCAAATCCGAATTGCAGTAAACAATACTTTTCCTCGTCACCAAACGTAAAGGTTACGACGAAAGTTTAGTCATCGTCTTCGAAATTTTGAATAATTCGCACCAAGAAATTCTCATTCCTTTAGTGGTAATCTATAAAAATAGTTATTAATTTCTGCGTTAAGTATTAATTCATTGGTTTAATATGGTTAATTACAAAATTGTTAATTTCCTGTTGCACAATTTAACGTAAATTTGTTCTTCTCCTTTCAGACATGAATGACAAAAAAAAGGAACGTACAGATCCGTTTTTTATATTCGTTTTGTTTGTGCATTTGCGATAATCGAATTTTTTTTTCATTTCGTTTGCCACTTCCCATACCGCGATGTAAATGTGACTTTCACTAGATTGGATTAACATTTTTTAAAACGCGACACTAAAATTGGTTTATTCCTGACTTGCGTAGCTGTTGGAAATTGTTTTGTAGCGAATACTTCGGTATAATAAGTGGCGACCTTCGTTATTGCTTCGTGCAAATCCGAAGATAAAACACGAGTAATAGAAAAATAATAAGCAGTTGTGTTAACGGCATGAGGTACTAATTAAGCGTTTCTATTGGAATACTAAATATTTGTTTGTAAAAGTAATATTGTTCATGCTTAAAATATATACTTTCTGTTTTTAATTTATATATCATTTTCTATTAAAAGATTTCCTTTTCTGAACTGAACATTTTTTACTATTTTCATTGGTACTGATTTTGAAAATGTTAAATAATTAATTAAAATTTGTTTATGATATACTGTTTTTATTTTAAAATAGGCAAAACAAAAAATAACAAAATTTCTTTTGTCCTAAAAGATGCGTTAAGGTCTTTAAAAAATTGTATCGAGAAATCAAGAAAGGCAATAAGTATTAGCAATAATTTTTGTACTAAATGACTTAATTTTTACTTAATTAAACTTTAATATCTTTGCAGCAAACAGAAGTGAATTCATGTGTTAATTAAATAATAATGAGTTACGGCTTAATTTGTTTTGAAGTTCCCTTCTTTTTATGATTATATGATTGTTTTATATGATTGTTCTGTTTCTGGAATATAAAGCGTTTTTGGACCAACACAAGGAGGGCGTTTACGGAGCACACAGATATTTTTCGTATGACGGTTCGTCTTTTAATGATAACAACTAAGGCCACGTAATTTGAACCCAAAGCGAATGCTTTGAACCCGAAGCGACAGGCAATGACAAAAAGCGTACATTTCGATTTTTGTAAATAAATAAACACTATTTACTTTAGTCTAGTGAACCCCATAAATAAATTTCACTGTTATAAAATTCACAAAATATAATAAACGTGATAATTTTCCAATAAGATGAGAAGTGTAGACGGAGCCTATGCTCAAATAGGCAACATTATGACAGCGTTCCAGTCACACTACTGACTATTGAGACGTGAGCGCTATCAATATAGGACCACTTTCTCTATATTGAAACAATAGTCTTATTGTCACATCCGCACAGAAATTGCACACAATAGATTAGGTAATAGTAGTAAACTTGAGAGGCTTCTGCATAGTGTTGTTTCTGCGTATATTTCCTGTACCCTATTTAATAATATAGTTGGTACAACTTTAGTGTTTCGGCTACTGTTACGCTAGCGATAGAGATGTAGTTACGAGAAATGTAATTACTATTTTCTAAAGTCAATTAAATAATCATATTCTTAAGTAGAATTTGAATGATAAATACTATAAAACTGGCAAAAATATTTGCATTATCAAACTGATATTAAATCATCACGACAACATATTAGATACATTTAAAAAATGGATTTTCGTGTCCATGCCGTTAATAATAGCTGAATATTTTTATCTAAATATGGCATAACATGAAATGCGAATGACTCTGCAGTGCCAGGTGTTCCTTGTAAATAGTTGGCGAGGCTCCAGGCGCATTTTCCACTAACTGCAATACGGAAGTACAAAGCTTTGTTCTGTACTTCATCAAGCCAATGAAAGCCTTGCTACTCATGAGCACATGTAGTATCTATAGAATCGTTGCGAAGTTGCTTGACCCTTTCAATTACTATGACGTAGTTTCACAACACGACTTCAAGATCTATATTTATTCGCTCCACTTACAATGATGTAAGTATTAGATCGTATGCATCCAAATCGCGGGACATGCGATCTTACTGGTAATCTTATGAGATACGACTCACACTTCGCATTCGATTATGTTTGTAACCACTGAGTGAGAATTGACTTGCGTAACGCTCTGCATAGATTCTAAAAATTGTTGACGGTCTTGGTTAATAAGTTACAGTTAAAACGTGTTTATAAATTCAGACAGCATAAATAGCATCTAGAAGAGACGTTTGGTTACAAAATTTCTGGTCACTTAAGGTTAATGTAGCAGAAAAGAAGTTGTACATCTTAACTATGCTCCATGAAGTTGATTCGAATGTCCACGGAGAGTTGGCACATTCGTAATGTCTCACCACGCAAATTTGATGTGGGTATCATAAAAGAAGTTTATATTTTTACTTAATTATGATGTCCTGTTATGTACCAACTGCTACTAGTCATGCTAATTACCTTAATTAACTGCGTGTCAAATAGTTGAATCCTCTATTCCTTTTTCCTAATTTTTTATGCAAGCTTGTTACTAATTTATAGTTTTTAGCACATGCATCCAAAAACTATCATAATTTAATGAAAACTCACGATTACTAATTTTAATCACGTTTTTGTACATTAAACGAATGTTATGGAATCTAATGGAAATATTTTCAAATCATTGTCTTGGATTTTTCCAATAATTTCTACAATGTTCTATTTTAAATGTTAAGATAACACATCTTTATGACGATTGATAGTCGGTGTTTCCGCACGCGGAACGAGAAACGTTTATGTTATCTGGGAACAGGGTTCTCATTTTCCTTGTTTCCACTGTTAGAACCCTACAACTTTGACGGTAGGCAAAGTGCTATTACGATACTAATATAAACGCTACAAAGTCTGATGTAAACGCTTAAAATAGACACGCGTTTGTGTTTTAATTTTTTATTTTTACCTTTACGATTTCTACAGTTTATTGTTTTCAAGTATATCACCTGATAAGATGAAATCGGATATGTTGATATAAGACAATAAATATATCTTTTGACGATCTATAAATTGATCATTTTTTTTACATATACAATTATTAATTGTTAGGTATTATCTATGACAGATACAACGAATATAAGAACTGCTTCCAACATTTATTAAACATTTTTTATTCACATTTTGGGCAAATGAAGGTATATCAAAATTTTAAAAAATTGTCCGTTACTTTGTATGCGTAAAGTCGATACTAATTACGAAGAAAACTTGAAAAATATTGCATCTCTTAAACTGATCTAATTCATGCTGCTTATGTTAATTTCTGGTAATTTTTTAAATGACATTTTATGACTACATAATATTTATCCCAATTGAATATTTTGTTTACTGATGATTGCAGAATTTTTTAATAACAGGATTCGTGGACTTAGTATCAGTTAATATAAAATCAGGCCGTAACCGAGAATTTATTCCTATCTGCGATCTGCTAAATGTTATGTAAATGTTAGAATAAAATATTTATTATGTTTATAAACGAGTAATAAAATACTAAATTTTATTTTCAAATATGGTTTGCGAATATATGCGAATAATTGATCATGGTTAGCATTTAACTTTTTATTGTTATCCTGAATAATACTAAAAATGGGAGTAGAATAGTTACTAAAATAAGTAAATGGATTTACCTATGAAGAACTATCGAGATTAGTTAAAAAGTAGTCAAAGTTATGTAGAAATGTACCAATCTGAGAACGAACACAAGAGTTATAGAAAACTGCATGTTGAACAAAAAAATTTATAAACGTAAATTGTAAATGGAAGTTTTGAATCCTCTATTTAGATTTAGCATTTAGAAGATGTCAATTACCATGCGTGAGTTTTGTGTTAAAATTAATTCTGCATTTATGTTTCCAAACGTGAGGATATGAAGTCTTTTATAACTTTCATTAAGAAACGTTCATTAGCATTTAATTACTTATGATTAATCTGGCATTAACGTGGAATTACTTTTGGGCAACCTTTCACATTTTCGTAGTATAAATTTCATACGATGTTAAAAAATGAAAACTTAGTGTCTGATTTGTCACATGTACGCATTTCAGTAATTTTTGGATGCAGGGTATGTCCATGAAACCAAATGGTAATTTGGTGCATTTATTTTTATGGATACTTTGGTTTCATTGACTGAACACCCAAGCATAACAAAGAGGTAAGCTTTCATGCAAAAACTCGGCGCTGCAATCACTGAGGTTATTCTTGCGTGGCACATTGAAATGCATATATAAATAAACGACGATAAAGTTCGTTTCCTGCAATCTCTATACGTGCCACGTGGATATAATTAACGAAATGGATGATTCAATACCGCTTTGCCGCCTGTTCACGCTATGCATGCTTCACATTAAAATTAAATTATATTCGTCTCGACTCGCTTTGTCCCAGAGTGTGCTGATAGTCGAGGATGTTAACAAAATGTCGCAAATGCGACGAGGTACGTCTAAATATAGCCAGGGAATGACTGATAAATGCGAAACGCGCGCAAACCGACGACTTCGCACCAGCAATTACGGCAACTTTGATTCAAATCCAGTTGAAAATTGTCCGTTTTTAGTCTTTGGGGAATCAAGTTAAAACTCTGAGTAGGTAAAAGTAACTTATAAGACGTGTTTAAAGACCAGACAAAATTAGGACCAACCAAATTTTCAGATTAAAATAAGTACAATCTTAATATCCTTTCTACGTAAGAAAAGGGGATATCCCAGGAAAACATTAAAGCTCTCCTAAACTTATTAGTATAAGGCCTATTAAATATGATCTCCTCCTGAACTCATAAACAGTTCTTTAATGAAATCGGAAGTATTCCTTAAATACATATACTTTATACATCCTGCTCAGAAAGGATACCCAAAGCAATTTTTAATTGCTTCAAGATATTCACTGATTCATTTCAAGTCTATCATATATGTTGATAGAAGAGAACATCATTCTATTTCAAATTTGCATTTGAACGCTTTCGAGAGCTCTAGAAAGAAGCTGGTGTCTGAAAACAACATTTAGAGTTAGGTATTTGTTCGTGATAATGTTAACTTGGCATCATGAACATTATTATGGATTTTCTACTCCTCTGGGTCTGTTTGTTGAGTATTATAACGCAGACTACTTCAAGATGAATTTTAAAACATCTCTACAAAAAGAATTATGGCAGAGCTCTTTATGAGCGACGTGTTCTTTATTTTTATTATCATTTATTGTTGAGACTAACCTGTAGGAAATAAATTAAAATGAAGAGAGAAGCGTAAAATAATGGAATCCACAATACTGAGTTTGACAAGATCATCACAGAAATACGATCTGTTTTGGGTAGCCTAAATACATTTCTGAAAGACAAAATAAAGTGTCAAAAGCGGACTTCGAGGTTACAACTCATATTTCTCTGCTCTGAGGATGTACACAAGAATATGTTGATATTCATGAGTCTCTACAACAGACCTTTCACGAATTTTAGCATTATTTTTATATCATCCAAAGTTATTATAATAATCTTGCAGTTTTTTAATTAAAACTGAATGTGTATTGCCACGATTTAAGAAGAATTAAGTTTTTAATAGTTGAGGAACATTATATGGATCAAGGGCGCAATTGTCGATCTGCGACGAGTGTGAAGTTCGTGGCTTGAGCAAAGCGAACACACAGAAAAATAATCTGTAGATTCTACAAAAAATCAGTTGGATTTACAAAAAGTGACAGCAGCACAAATATCTGTCAGAATTTACAGATAATTTCTGAAAAAAATCTTTAAAATGACCCTTCATTCGTTGAAATAGCATTAAAACAAGCCGAGATATTCCAAAAAAAGTGATTAATTTCTTCTCGAGTTCAAAGGCTCGCCATCTAAACTCTAAACGTGTGATCGAATTTTGGTAACAAACTTTTTGTCAAGATTCACCCTCTATAATACGGTCCGTTAGTTGTGAACACCCTGTATATAAATATATGCTCAAGATGTAAAACATCAGTCAGCGATAAAAAGCTAGAGAAATGTAGGTTAAAAACAATGATGGGGTGCACAATATCACATTGATTTTTCATTGCAAAAGGTCTTCTCTTATTTTAACGGATATTTTACTACAAAGGTATCGCCTCTAATTATTGTTATTGCAACTATAGTTGCCTATGTTTTAGGGGCGCTGATTACGAAAATGTTATAATGAAAATTGGCGACCATGTCATTTTCAAGGTCAAAAATGAAAAAAAAATCGGACAACAAAATTATTTACACAAAAAGTATTGAGTAGGTTCGTTCATAACCCACACTTGCATGGTTAGAGGTTAGGCTACTATAAGAAGTTAGGTTTGTGTGAGCCTTACAGGACGTATGCATCCCACATTTTTCATGAGTAGCGTTTGAATTGAAGGAAATAGTTCTTTTGCACCATTATTGTTGATATTACAAAGAAATTGACTACATCCTATAAATGAAAAAAAAAGAAAAAAAAAGAAAAAAAACTTTTTTTATAGTTTTGACCTTGAAGATGACCTTGTCATCAATTTTCGTTATGATTCGTAATCAGCGCACTAACAAACACAGAAAACTATAGTTACAATAATTTATTTTATACACATACTTGAATAGTTAACGTGGTAATGGCTCCATGTTAGGTTGTTGGTATTATACTTATTTTGTCAACCTTTAATCACTTTATTATGAGTTTCAAGCCAGAAACGTCGATTGGTTTGATATTTTATTTGTTTACAACTTATTTCTTCGAATTTGAATATGTCATTTGTTAAATACGCAATCATCACTTACACAGGTCTACAAAAACGAGGGTCTTGGATGTTGTTGGGAAGCTGTGGGTCATTTCCGACGCAATTATATCAGAATTGGTCCATCACGTCAGGTTTTTGAGATATTTTAGGTCATGTGCTCGAAAAACGCGTTATTCTGCTATGCTTGAAGTTAAGTACAGGACGCAACAATGTTTGTTGGCCTTCTGTACTATTTGCGTCTTTTAGTACTACCTTTACCCTTCAAAACGAGGTTTTATTCGATCACCTAAGATTTTTTCATACAAAGTTACGGCCATTTTGAAATTACGAGATATATTCCATTAACGTTATCAAAAAACAGTCACAATACTGAAACGACATTTTAGTTATAAGTATCCATATTTTATATAGTTGTTTATATTTATATAGATTTCATGACATTGAATTTGACCTTGAGCTTGTTCTCCAAGAGCATTTCAAGGTAAATTTGTTTCCATGTAAGTCGTAATTTCAAATTGGCGTATCTTGGTGAAGTCGTAATGGAATTCTGAGCATCCCATATTAAAGAAGAAGAGTAGTACCACATGATCCAACGAAAGGAAAAACTCCTAAAAATGTTGTGTCTTCTGTACATGACCTCAAAAATAGCAAAAAAGCGCGTTTTTCGAGTAAATAATCTCAAATATCTAAAAATCCTGACGTGATGGGCCACTTCTGATTTCGGATTCTGATTCTACGCACAAAATTACGTCGGAAATAACCCACAGCTTCCCAACAACAAAACCATGTTGATTTGTGTTATCGTTGTCAGAGAAAAAAATATTCATCAGTGAAAATGTGTTCCTCAGCAATCACTGCTAAAATTGTTTCCTGCGTCGGCAAAGAAATATGCATAACCGGAATCGCAAAATTCATCATCATGATGTTTAATAGATTGACTCTATTCTTTGCCTAGAAATCTTGTTCGGCTTTTTATTAAGATGGAATTGAGAAACCTAGCCAGAGACCACGGACATACTGAACTTGGCACAATAATTCACCTTGACTTCTGGCGCGTCATGCACTTCTCATGCAACTGCTGAATGGAATCCTCATTTGCTCGAAACTATGGCCATTTGTTTTATTGTTCGACTTCCATGTATTTTGAGATCCCATAATTCAAAATACCTTTTCGTGCAGGGCTAATTCCAACACAGAATTGCATCTTCGACTCACGCTGTTCCCACCTGGGGGCAGGAGTCCAAAAGTTGCTCCTTATACGCCTTTCAAAATCCCGATCTGGATCGGACCTGACAGAAATCGGCTCGAGGCTTTCGGTGCATAGATACCAGGGCGGGTGAGATTCTCATCACGAAAGCCCTTCGAAGATCGGCGCCGACTCGTACGTTAAGTCCGTCTTGATGCGTGTGCGGCGGCAATTTTTCTCTTTTCCTCCCCCGTCGCCCCACCCTCGCCCCCCTCTCTAAGAATATGCAGGTTGCACCGGAGGCACTCTCAATGCGCGACTTCTTCTCACGGTCGCACAATTTCGATGGAGTCTCTGCGCGCGGCCGACAGTGGCAGCAGCACACGTGGGCGGACCTGCGAATAATACCCGGCTGGTATTTTTAACCTTCGAATTGACTGCACCTAAATGGTGGGCGAGCGGGGGCCCTGCCGGTGCAACCGAAGTTGCCCTCTCGTTCCCGGTTGCTCCGGTTGCACTCCAACGACGGACCCGATCTCACGGGTCCCACTCGTCTCTCTCGCGATCGTGGGAATTAAAACGGGGCCCCCGTACCAACGGAATATCGACGAATCGCACGAGCCCGGCATAACGATAGCTGCCTACCTCATTGCCAAGCGCTTAACTTCTTAAGACTCTTAAGAGACATAAATGCCGTGAAAAACGATGCCGTGCTTCCACCAAGAGGTCCCAGATTATTTGAGGATACCCACGTTTCGGCGATGAGGACGGTGGATCATGGTGCATACTGATAGAACCCGAGTCCAACAGTTGGGTGGCCGGTGAACGGTGCTTTCGACGATCGATGCGTACGACCCCCTTCCCAGAAATCTGCTCGCTCAGACTCATCTAAGAAGATATTTTTTCCCCAAACTTTACGCAAGGTATTCAAAAATCTTCAATCGCGAAATCGATTGAAAAGGATCGACAAAAACGTAAGCGGGTTTTTCTTAATAAACTGTATAACACGTTTTGTTATACTGTGTGGTTCGGAAATTAATTGTCAGCTCAAGTTAGGACAAGTCTCTAGCCTAAGAAATTCCTGCTCTATAGGGACTAGATTCTCTGGTAAAAGAAACATCAATGTAACAAAATTGATTAAGATATTTTGAGTGTTGGGATTGGATATTTTGTTTCTTTTCGTTTCCGGTCTTTTCTCTTAAAATTCAACATTCTTTTCAGTCTAATCTCAGCGTCTTGTAAAGACTCGACGTTCCAATTATCCCTACATAAGAAATTTCCTAAGATTATATACAGGGTAGACGTCGGCTAGCGGATCATAGCCATCCTATGTTAAATAAGTAACTAGATCAGTCGACTAACCACGCGATATTGTCGGCTAAGCTACAATTCTTAATTCTGTTTATTTATGCATTGCGAGGAATTAAAAGACTGTAGCAAAACCTAATCACCACGGAATTAATTGACTGATTATCTCGTTACTTCTTTAACATGGGATGCCTAAGAACCGCTGGCCGACGTCCACCCTGTATATGTTTTAAAATTAACCCTCTAAATAGTATAGACGTTGGGTAAGGCTATAGAAGGTTCAAAACTCAGTAATTAGCTTCACCTAAACACAAATAATTATTCAGGATTTAGGACCACGTCAGTTTTTAAACGGGGTATATTAAATTAGATTTATTGACTGCATGCAGTCTACAAACTAACTTTTCAAGGTCTTCAAACAGTGTTGAAGAGTTGGGAAGTCCTAAGTCGGACTACCTCTTGCCAGTTATATTCTGAAAGACCGAAGTTTTATAAGACCTAAGCATATACGACATCCCGACATCCATGACTAAATTATTTTAGTCCTTCAAACTCAAACTTACCTCATCGAGGGCCATAGACAGTGCTCCAGAAATTGCCAGTCCTTGCCGATCTTTAAGCCCGCCTTTGATCGCCGTCAAATATCCGATGTAAAGATTTTTCGACTTCCGCGGCGTCTTTTCGGAAACGGACGTGAATTGTTGATTATCATCTATCGGCGCCGCTAGGTACCTCGGTTGGTGTTGGACCGAGAGGGCATTGGTAGCAGGCGGCGGATCCGCCAGGGCGAAGATCGACCTGGAGGCCAGCAACAACAATGCAACCAACGCTGATACGTGGTAATGCGATGGTAACAGCTGACGCTTATTCTGGAGACCATTCTGGAGATGCTGGCGACGGGGAGGCCTGCGGCGGCTTGTAATTGGCGGGCCGGGGCGCATGGCCGCCGCCGCCACCGGTCAGCGCCTCCCTCCCGCTCACCTGAACAATACGAATAAAACAAGGCAATGTTAGTTTCTTGGAAGAACAATATCTTTATGTAAATACTACATTAAAAGATGAATCACATCACAAGAAAATCAATAAAATTAAGCCTATTTTTTAATGTTTATTAAAGTGATACATAACACACGTCGGGAATCTGAATACCGACCTTGTAAGGTGTCTTAAAATTATAATATACATGCACGTTCTGCACATATAAAGCTATTAGGAATATCCAGGTTTCAGACTAACATGCGACGTGGTGGATTGTTTCAGTTGCACCTGGAGTTGCACCTATCAATCCGTCAAAGAGTGGATGAATTGTTTATGATACGGTCACTGCTCCACCTTCCTTTTCGTAATTTACTGCATTAATTCATTAATGAACATGATCGTTTGACGTTTTTAATGATTTCTGATATGGAATCTACATCCATAGTAAATTGATCATAAGCGATAGGAAGCATGAACAGAAATTATTTTAGATATGCAAATTTTTGGAACGGTGGGGATCGTGTAGAATAAAATATCGAAGATGAAACATTTCACCAAGTCCTGTATCGCGAATGCGTACTGGCCGCGCGTGTTATGCAATGACGCAATAAAATAAAGTCTGCGGAGGCGACGCACTCATAATGACCAACGTTACAATACTCTGTTTTCCGCATAGCAGGTAGGTTACAACCATTCGAACCCGACAAGCTTTACGCATGAATACTGAGAAATTCGTGACATCACTCTTAGCTCAGACTGAAAATTGCTCGTTCCGTATAAGCTGAATTTGACGTCATTCGGCCCCAAAAAGTACCGAAGGGTTTGATGTACGTACACGACCTACTGCTAGGAAATTCGTGGAAATAATCTTACGTGGCCCTCTATAGAGAATAATTGATAACAATTAACTTACATCCGTGATTTATAAGGGACCCGATGTAATTATGCTCTCGTCACTCGATTTTGCCGGATGCAGCAAATTTATAATGTTACAATAGGACGCAGGTTTCGGAAATTTTCGAATTGCGGTAATCTTTAATACAAGCGAGAAATTTTGGGTAATGCGCGCGAAAGTACAATTATAATCAACTACACATTTGCATTTGGGTTTCGCACATCCTCGATAGTGGGAGCAGTGCATCAAGACGATTAACGTATGGTTGATTGTGTTTACTGCACTTCTTCGAATGCACTGTTAAAGTCTAATTTATGGTGTAATGATACCTAAGTATTTCATATTTTTATATTGCAATTTGTGGTCTTTGAAATCCGTTATTACACCTTTAAATGGTCCTTTTAGCACTTTTGTCACATGCTGCCCTAGGTTCGATCGACCAGTACGCTAATTCCGTAACTCCAGGATATTCATAGACATATATGATTATCACAGACCTTTTAAACAACTACTTCAGCAAACTACATCTGAGTAGACAGTATTATCTAATTAGTTTAAAGTCATGTGTATTGGTTGTCAGATTAGGGACCACCAAAGAACTATTTTTAAAACTCACAATTACCATAAAATGTACGAGCATCACCTTGATCAAGATTTTCCGAAATGTTCTGTTACGTAATAACTTCTGCAGGGTATATTTGGTAATTCATAATAAAAATGAAAATTATTATTTGAAATCTTATGAAATACAATTTCAGAATTGTTCAATTTTTTGTAACAATTTCAGATTACCATCCACAATCTTCCAAATGGACGCAATTTGAGCCACATCTAATTGCATCCGCTATTAAAGAGGTCATAGCTCAAACCGCATCACACCTTTATTTACTGAAGATTACAGTCGCTTTTGACTTCTTTCCCAATTGCTGTTCTCGTGAAAATCCAACACGTTACAACTAATCCGCATTCGACTACATTAATCCCAATTACCGCGTGACCCGAGTCTGGAGATTTAACAACCGTTAACCATTCGAACATAGGCAAGAGCCAGAAATAAACGTGGTTAAACGGCGTCTTAATTGGTTGCCCAAAAAAGGAACAATTCGCGTCGATGACACGTAAAAAATCGGGGATTTTAATTAGTCGAGTCATCATCCGACGAAATACAAGAGTGCGAAACACAGGAGGAATGGGAGAACGAAGAAGAGGACGAAATCACCTCATACGCGCGTTTACGCAATCCAGGGTCAACACTCGCGGTGCATATCATTTAGATAAACATTGATAATGACGTTTCTCTTTCGTACCGTCTCTTTCATGTTTTTTCGCGTCCACGAGATATTTTAAAAATACATATAAACATATACGTGTATCCGATCTCCGATGCCCGATCTGTGAGAAAAATTTCGGACGACCGACCGAGGCGAGAATTACCAGTCGATTTTCACTATTAGCGACAATTCTCGACGTGGCAATTGTAAATTAGCGCTTACTAAAATGTGTTTAATAACAATATCACAAGGCAATGAATTCTTCGCGAGTTTGTTTATTAAAGTAGCAGAAAATGCACGTATAACAGCGATTTAAATGTACCTAAATCGATTTTTATCAATATATATGAAATAGTTGGAAAATTCAACTGAAAATGCATGAAAATGATATCATACTCAAGAAAAGATTATATCTGTACTGTACATATTACATCTGTAGCTACCCAGGTAGAAATTGCCCTTAATTGTTCCGCATTATATACAGGGCCTCGGAGTCAAACTATGTGGAAATATCCGTGTTAATTCCGGCAGGAATCTGGAAATATAGCAACATTTTATCGAACCATGCCAGTCAACATAGATTCTGGATCGTTTCGATATCCATTTTTCTCGATATTTGCAGGTGTACAGTTCCAAATCATAAAATTAAACATTTAATTACATTGTTCCTGAAAATGTGTTGTCCATATGCACATATTGAAGGTCTCCTTTAAAACTAGTTTAAATTATATAAATTTTAAAAATGTAAAAAAAGTTGATGTTGGATATAATATTTTTCGGCCCAGAATTGAACGCCTGGGTTTCGTAGTTTACTAGTCCCGCTCCTGAGACGGCCGGGAGCATGGTGGGGGCGCTACTAAATCGGGACTCCAATCCTGGTGCGATCGTGAATTCGTCCAGATTCAGTACAAGGATTCAGTCCTGGCAGAGCGTCCTCAAATCGAGACGGAATCTATACAGATTTTCCTACCGGGATCTCAGAAAAAGCTTCTAAAAACTATCTAGGGCCTGGGTTTTTTCTAAACCAAGTTTCTTTCAGGATAATAATAATAATATAGGAGAAATAAGGGTAAAATACAGTTGGTGCTGCGCGGTGTTTACGTTTGTTCATGACGCATCTCGTGAAAATAAAAAAAGGACGTTCTTATATATTTTTTTCGTTCTTTATACAATATTAATTACCATGCAGTTTCGAATAAAATGATAATTGTCCATTTTCCGTGTATTATTCCATGCGAAAAACGAGAACTTTTGATATAATATTTGAACAATATTTTATTTATTACGAATTCGAGATTTAATAAACCAAGTTTACAGGGGTCCGTTTGTTTACATATCAAGCCCGCGCGACGTCCGAATTCATAGAATTTACCGGTGTCTACTATTTCCTCGAAAGCATTCTTGAGAGTCGGCCATCTTTAAAAATAACAAAATACATTTATGTAATAAATATAGCGTTCGTTTCGTTACTTTCACCAATTTTTGTTGTTGTGTTGTCTCTTTGTCTTTTAGTCTTTTTTTTCAAAAGCGACATTATAATTATGACAATATCGCACTATAAATATTGCCATTTGGAAAACGAAGGTGCCGATGTCAGGTGTATTGTTCCTCTGGCGGCATTTATACTTCCCATTCTATGAAAAATAGTAGGGAAACCCTGGTAGGGATTTGGCTGGTTGAACTAGTCATTATCCTACTGTTCGGTAGAATCTCCGCAGAAATGTACACGAATTCTAGATGAAAACCCGCTGTAGACCACTAACGTAGAGTGACATAACGCAATAATTATAAACTGAAAATATCATATTAAATTTGTATAATAGGTAAGGATCAATCGATCCGACAAATTGAGCAGGTGTAAATGTAAACAAGTTTTCTTTCTAAATGAAGCTTTGATCTTTACAACAGCTTTGTAAACAATAGCGACAGCATGTGCAGGCGAATCAGCTGAGAGCAAGCCGCTATATTGGGCGTTCGATCGAGAGATATTCGAGATTCTCGAATCGAGTCGACGTCGATAAGTTGTAGGAGTTCGTCGCACTCATGTTAAACTATATTAACTGTCTCAATGCCTCCCGTCTCGGTAGATTTTCGCCAGAATTCATGTCATTTTTAGTAGGATTTCTACCCATATTATAGAGCTAGTTTCTAGCCAGATCATGAAAATCTAGGATAAGTCTGGACAGATTCTCGTGACCATCTCTACCAGGGAAGAGGTTCGGTTAATGTGGGCATGGTACAAATCTGATAAAAAATTTGCCATCCAAGTATATGAGTTATAAGAATGATTTTTGAGAATTCACTCTAATACGCGCGATTCTCTCCTCAAATTACCATCCAGATTGGTGAGTTGTTATAATAGTAAAATGTAGGTTAAGTCTTCTTTCTCTAGGGTAATATTCGCTGGGATTACTATTTACATCACCTTGCACGCTAAGACATAATTTATATTTATCTAATATTGCTTTTGACTTATTGATTCGTGAATTTTTTAATTAAATATAAACAAATAAACACATCGTCAAGATCGAATGATAAAATTAACGATATTTTGGCATTAGCATTCGACATCATTTGACGTCATCGAACTAAAGTACCAAATAGATAAGACACATTTTTATATACACATATATTATTTAAAATATTCAGAATGTAACCTTCATTAAACCGGTTAACTAATCGTTGAGATGCAGTTGTCAGCGATATTGAAAGCCCTATTATATTTCGAGAAACTCGTTCCAACTTTTAATGAGGACTACTGCAGCAAATAGCACGTTACGGTAGCGTGCCGAACGGTCTCAGCTTCGTCATTTTATAATTTTTTACGGCAAAATATCTCAAACCGCGCGGCGTGCGCGTCCCTTGAATCCGTCCATTCAGCGCCTATTTTTATAAAAATCTCGCCAGCAAAACTGCAATTATAAATTGTATGCACGGAACTCGAACACAAAGTAACCGCTCCGGTTTATGACATCAGGATGCGTGTAATTTGCGTCGCCAATGGTGGAGTGTGTATTTTTGTTCCTCGAGCGGGGTTTCGCGTTAATGGGTGTCAGCGGACGAGTTCCACAGACTCGGAACAAAGTAACACGTGGTATCGCTTAACTTTGAAAATTGCGATCGATTTGCTACTCGGTAGGCTCCAAGACTTTGGATTGCTTTAGCGAGCACCTTGGGAGTAATTGAAAGAGGAGATTGAAAGATATCGGCTATAATCATTGACGATAAATTGTTCCAAGCCAAGTGAGGCATTGCTAGGCCAATTCTTTGAGACATAAAGAGGTTATAATCTCAGTTACCAAACTGGTTATTGCAACCTAGCCAAGACGATAAATATTCGCATATTAAACTTGCAAATAAAAGACTTGTATTCTTTAGCAAACATTTTTCGAACAATATTACAAATTTCTCTTAAAACAAGAAAAAGTAAATGAAGAACAATGAGAAAGGCGAACTATACCAAAGAATAGACGACGTAATTTATAAAATCAAACCTACTTTCTGGTTAAAAGTGGTTAATTTCAACTTCGAATTACTTGGCTGCCATGTTGGCCGTTTCGCGAAAATCTACACTTTCGTAGCAGTAATCGAATTCAGCTGCGGTACTGGCAATAGCAAACGATTAAATACGAATGTTTGTATTCACAAAGCTAATACTTGGCTAGTAGCCAATCCTAGCGTCGCGGTATCTGATGTACACAGTTTTCTAAATTTCAATTCCACCGTGACGATTGGACTCCTTCACACGACCAGCGGTAACATTTGGGTTCTTGCCCGAATAAACGTGCGCGTTTCACGGTACGACGATTTCCCGGTACTGTCAAGTGCAGTTGAATTTTTAAGGTGCTCGGTTTAAGCGGAAAATCTTTAATTAGATGCCAAATGCCTTCGGACTGTAGAAAGTTTATAGACTACTTCAATTGCTATATTCGATATAATGAAATTTGAACAAAATTTTATTTAGTTATGTTATATATAAAATTATAACAATATTTTCCCACCCTTCGTGCACTAGTGAAATTCTTACCTATTTATGCAATACCAATAAAGCGGTTGTGACCCTTAGCCAGTCGAAACAATAACTTCCCGATCAATCTCTCGTACGGACGTACGTACAAGATCACGGACACAAATTATTTTATTGTTTTTTTGGGTTCTTTGGGGTCTGAAACGTCGACATTTGATGAAAAACTGTAGGGTAATTTTTTGGCGGGAAGTGACCAAATTCAATACTTCGTCCAGACCTTTGGTCTGGGTCGAAGTAATAACACTATACATAAGCCGACAAGTCAGAAAACCGACAGTCAAAAAGCCGACAAATAAAAAAACCGACTAGTAAAAAATCGGCATATTGTGAAGAGAATAATACTTTAACCGTGTCGGCTTTTTAATATGTCGGTTTTTTACTTGTCGGCTTTTTTATTTCTCAGTTTTTTGACGCGCATCAACAGTTTCCTCACGAAAAATGACGGAATTTGTTAAATAATATCATTTTTTCACGTTATTTGTACTATTTTTACTACTTTTTTTTTGGAATAACTCGAAATCCGCTCAGCCGATCATGTTCAAAATCTAATCAGCACGAAGTTAGGTCAGGACGCATCGATTAAAAAAAAATTAATCAATTCGCTTCATCCGTTGAAGAGAAATCGTTGGACAAAATTTGGTTTTTCACACACACACACACGCACGCACGCACGCACGAACGCACGCACGCACACGCACACGCACACGCACACACACACACACACACACCCACGCGCACGCGCACGCACACGCGCACACACGCACGCACACACGCACACACACACAGACAGACAGACAGACAGACATCTCTCTAAAAATGTGTCAGTTTGCTTCTAGTGGTCACAAAACGTGGAGATATCATGAAATTAGCATTTTCCATTTTCGAGGTCATTTCAATAACTTCCCTGTAGACCGGGAAGTTAAAAATGTCTGTCAGTATTAAAACATTAATTTTATAGAAACTGAAATTCAACAGTCGTTTCAATGATTAAGTTATAAACTTGCTGGTAATGAGAAAGCCTAAGTCTTGGTAATGAATCACAGTTTTCTCCTACATGTTTCCTGCATTAAAAGAAATGTGGAGCGATAACTGTCCCACCAGTAGTATTCTACTGCACCACGATGGAGTAAAACAGTCTCTAATGGTACGGTAGTTGCACCATGTGTAACAGTGGTTACCCTCTGTGGGCCAGCGGCTGTCTTAGAGTATCTTCTTATGTATCAATCATGCGGTTCTTTAGAATATGCAATCATATGATTTTTATAGAGTATTGAAAACTCGTGATTTCCCATTATACATTTTCGAATGGTTTTAGTAGAAATTATAATTACAAAATAAAATTATTTTTATTTTTTCGAGTTCTTATATTTTCTTCAAAGCGTTTAAAATTATTATTATGAGGTTAATAAATTATCAAGTACTTCTTTATTATCCTTTTCTGATACATTTGAAAATAATTTCAGTTTAATTTTAGAATGATCACCTAACCAGATACGTTGCATTTATGCAGAAATTGAAAATTCCATTTAAATATGTTTATCTATAAATATAAAATGTAAATATTATTTGGTACATGAATTTTATCCCATGTCTCGGAAATAAGCTAATTAGCTGCATGAAAATTTATTTGTGAAGTGGTAAATTATTAAACAAGACGGATCGTTAATTAACTGTCTTTCGAGTGGGAATCACTTTGTGAAACAAACCAACACTACGAGCGAGTAATTAGGAGTCGTAATGCGTCCAGTAGAGTCTTGCTATCTTGGCAGTTGGCGTTGGTATCCGTCTCTTTCTGCAGTATGCGGTATTGCATTCCAAGAGCACAGACTTTACGCTATTCTAAGAAAATGTTTGGCAAGCAAATGTCACATGGTATACGAGTGGAATAAAACATATTGGTTCACTGCAACGCCAAATCCCGTTTTTTTTTTGCAAACGCAAGTCAAAGTCCATTATGAAAATAGAAAAGGTCGATTTTTGCGGCTCCATTTCTTATAAAACAGTATTCAATACGGGTGGTAACTGGATGGTATGATGATGGTAATTTTGCGGTTTTGTGGATCAACAACAAATGCCTCATTTCAAGTTGGTAAACATGTTTGAAAACACATTCGCAGCTACGTTGGACGTTTAATTTGTTGACAGCTGTTGAATGAATAACATCTACCTTGGTAAAGGTTTTTTATTTATTTCAACAATGAATCAGAAATTTTAATACAAATACTAATCAATCTACTGCAAACAGTGAACAATTTATAAATGGTATTTCGCAATGAATACATGTTATTATTAAAATATCTTTTTGGTGTGTCTAATGTCGTAAATGGTAAAAAAAAATTTTTCGTTTTTTCAAGCCCCAAAACTCTTTCTTGGGCGATATTTCATTGTCTATTTAGTGAAATAAGTTATAGGCGAAAAACCGCAAAAGTTTTGCCTTTTTTCCTATTTTTGAGGCCATAACTTCTGAAATATTCATCACAGGTCAAATGTTCTTATAGGTGAATTGTAGGTCTTAAAATAAGCTTCAAACTGAGCCCTCACTCTTTAAATAACTTCAAAGCAAGCCGAGTTATTGCCAAAAAACGATTTTTATTCTAAACTTCAATAGCTCGTCACTCAAATTCTGAGCCTCAGATCCAATTTTGGTACGGGACTTTTTTGTTCGAAATATCACGGAGAATCACCTCCTGCAATATAATTACCCTGTTCTGGGATACCCTGCATAATAAACAGTAAAAGCATTCTGTACGGACTTGTTGTGATGTATTGAAAACAGATATTTCCTCGTGTGTCTTTGGGAATATTCGATATTTCTTGTTTTGGCACAAAAACAAAAACATGGCTTTTTCTATTAATGGTTTCAACAAAATAACAATCTTCCGCCCGGATGTTTTTTATTTTTCCATCAATGGAAATAAACAGACAAAATTTACAGGAAAGAGAGTCTAATTTGCGACCTTGGGAGCGTTCAATTTATAGGATGAACTCACTAATAATTGCTTTGTCCAAGCAAACCAACATTTTACCGTTATAGAAATGATTAAAAAACATAAGACACGTAGTTGATGAAAATCATTACAAAAAATAAAATATTGTTATTACGAATAAAAAAAAGTTATTAGAAATAGATTTATTGGTATCCTACTTGCACTGAATTTCAAAAGCTTAATTTTTACACAAATAATACACGTTTATATTTGAACCCCTGAAAGCTTTTTAACCATTAAATTCACACGGAATCGAGTGCAATATTTTGGGTTTTCCTAAAAAAAAGCCGCATTACGGTTAGACACAAGACATCTTGATGTATAACTAAATCTTTATATCTCATCAATAAAACGAAGGATTTACGTGATTCAAAATGAAAATTGAAATTCATGATCTATTTCAGAAATATATGTTAACAATGACACAAAAATTTCTCCACAAAGTTACACAACTTCGAATGTTAGTTGAAAAAGTAAACTTTTTAATAAGTCTATTAATGTTCATTTAATCGATTTAATTTTTAATATTATAAAAATATTAAAATAATTAACGAATTAAATATTAATTTTCAAACATTCAAAACGAGTTTCAAGAGAATCTGATGAATTTTAAAAAACATTTTCAAAAAGGTCCAAGATTGGATCTGACAATTGAAATGTTTAAAAACAGATCTTGGACGTCTATTAGTGCCTCAAAAAACTATTAATCTATATGATAACATATTCTATGTATGAAAAAACGCACCATTTTAATATCGATTTCTGATATTTAATTAAACCGTAGGAGGGTTAATGAAATTAATAAAAGAATCGCATACTTGCCGTAATGTTATATCGTTTTCAATACTCTCGAAAAAGTAACGGATCGGAACATGAGAAATAATTGTCATCTACATTATGACAATTACTACACATATATAAATTTAACTTGCAAAACACTTTTATTCAAAACGTAGTTGATTAAGTAATTTTTCTAGGAAATTAATAATCTCCCAGAGAAATAAAAGCTGTATTTTTTTGCATTAATCTAATTAGGTCGTTTCTTCATTTTCAGCGGAAAATTGATAATATTCTCGTTTCTCATTGTTATCCATCGCTCCACCACTTGTTTCCTTCGTTCATTTTAATTTCTATTGTAAATTGAATACTCCGGACGAGAATCACGCCATACCGGGTGTCTAAGAATTAACAGATAGTTTCTATAGGTTATTAGAAGATAAATCCGACAGTATTATTTGATCTTATCGCAAGGTTAATCATTGTGTATTATTGATTGGTTGGTCATAGAGAGTAATTAAAGTTACTATCATATAAGATACTGACATCTCACTTAAAATGTGCAACCAAACTTATCTGGTGGGTTCCTTGTCATAATTACTTTGACCAGTGTATTTTTAAAATTACAGCGAAGTAATTTCTTACTAGATTTAAATGATTTGCTTCCGACAATTTTTATGTGGCATAAAATGAAGCTGTTTTTGTTCTACTTTTGAGTGTTTTTCGAATTAATTTTTTTAACCCAGTTATCGTTATTTGAGTTATGAAAAAAATTGTTGCAATTCTATTTAATTGGCACCATAATGGAACTATGAAAAATGATTCGATCTAAAAGGTTTATTTTTAGTTTAAGTGATTTCCCAGATTACATTCCATAAAAGTGTATTTAATCGGTCTGAAGACGTATTTCTATAATATAAAATATTATGTAGATAATAAAAAGCAATACATTAAATATAGTAAATGAGTTTGCGGCCATTTCACGAACTATATGTGGCGTTAAATTTGTTCGTTGTCACCGTCAATAGCTTAGTCGTGGTGACTAAGAAATAATAGGTAACTCGTGTTACCAGTGACAACTAAATTAATTTTCTCTGGACTGATATGGTCAATTTAAAATATGAGTCTTTTATTGCTTCTGTAGTTTATTTATATTACTAATCTACTCTTACATACCTATTTCGCAAGACTAAACGTCCAATGTTATGAAATCGAAAGCAAAAAGTTCCCCATAAATTTCATTAAAGTATTACTCTTACTTTTAGGCATTAAGAAACGTGCAAAAAATGTGTTTCGCACGTTATCTTCTTTTATGGATGTTGTACATCCATCATTTAACCCGACCATAGGTTATGACGAAGTATGTATTGAATATTGTACTTTCTGCAATCAAACATTATCGCGTCCACTAATTTTACCAAAATTCGATCCTGTGTCGTAATGCGCCACCCCAAAACTACCGAGTAACGAGTTTCAGAGAATTTCTTTTTTTTAAGTTAAAAACGTGTACACCATCCTGGATCCGTCATTTTGAATTTCCCAAATCTGATATCCTATTCGTAACTAGCGCCCTCAAAACCCTTCCGATACTGTTGTTGTTGTATGGCCAAATGAGCGTGGAATGCTTCAAATAGCGTAATTTTGTTGATAAATTGGTTGTAACTGTTACTTCTCCTACACTGAAACGCATAACAAACTGTGAATTCGGATTCAGGAGGTCAAAATTCGCAGATCTAATTGCCCCATGGATAGTCGTAGATTTGATCCGGACTACACGGAGAAATGTTTAAGATATAGAAGTCGTATCATAGGAGACAACTGCTTTACAAAAGCAATAGATCAGTTTTCTATTGGCTTTCCGCGCTGTGTTTCTCTTAGTTTGATACGACTATCGTCACAAAACAATACAATAGCTGTCTCAATGTTTACATGCGGCAGTACTCTCACTATTCCCAATGACCCGGGTGTAATATTTTTGTTATGGTTTGGAACGACAGTTCGCTTCCAATCTGAGCCGTCGTTGTATCAACGTTTGGCGCCACTGTGCTACCGAAGGCAATATCGGTGTTCTCTTAAACTTCTCTCAGTGTAGGTGGAAAATTGCGCACGAACGTTAAAAAAATGAGTAGATACGCCAATGATGTTCGATTAATACTTTTGGAAGTTAGATAAGAACATAAAAAAAAATTAGGATTTAAATTTGATCAAGTAAATACTTTAAAATAAAAAATTAGGCTAACTGCTTGTAATGAAATGTCGCATGTATTGATGAAGTGTATAGTCCTAACTCACACCACTGAAGTGCAGAACCTACAGAAGGGAAGACCAAAAATTTGAGATTTACGTACCAAAATTCCAGATGGCCATCGATTGTAGCCTATTCCTAAAAATGGCGATAAATAAAAATCAATTAACCAAATTGAAAGGGATGTCTCGTCTGGCTGGAAGACGACCATAAATCACCAGTATCCGAGACGATATTAAACAAGTGTTTTACATTCGGTTTAATACCTTTGTAATGAGTGCGGATTAATTTTCAAGCAAAGGCCGGCAGTTTACAAAGGCTCGACACGTCGCTCGGAAAGATGACGATGACCATAAAAAGAGAGCGAGGGAGAGGAGAGTAATGTTTACGCCGCACATGGCGCAAATTGCTCGGACAAAGTAGTGACCGTGAGTAATGAATATTGCTCTCGAGTGGCTCGACGGGGTACACACGGTAATTTCCATTCGAGGGAACATCATGCTGAAAAACGTTGCCGAACATTATCGTGCGCCGGAGTGACGAAATCACGACGAGCATGTGATGTCTTTCAACCTATACAATAATGTGCAGCTCACTTACACGTGTTGACTCATATGCGTAAGTCGAATTGCTCGAGTGATGTTACCCGATGTCGACAATAGTTTCACATATTAAAAACGGGAAATCGGTACTTTGCGGTGAGAAGACCGCGAAATCGCATAATACACACCAACATCTTGTAAATATACATCCAGTTATTTATATCCCGTATAATCGCGGCACATAATAGGCGGCTGCCGAGTACTGCATATGTGATTACGCGACAAGTGTATGTGCAAGGTGCAGTGGCAAAGTTTCATTGAGACGTTTGTGGAAGAATTCCCGTGTGGAAATTCCCTCAGATTTTATGTAATTCTGACCAGAATCTGGCAACATTTACCCTACTTAGGGGTTCTAATCAGAAGCTGACAAGATTCTGACTGAATTTACCGATGTATATTTTGGTTAGGTTCATCAAATTTTGTAGCAAGTGCGTGGTCAGACAAAGCAGGAATCCGATCGGAATCTGGCCAGAGAAGCTGGATTCTGATCGGAATCCGCCAGGATTATCCTGGTCAGAATCTGGTCAGCAGAGCGTTACAATTTTTGTGATTTTCTGGTCAGATATAGGGAAGACTGGCCGGATTCTGACCAGACTAGCGTTACATTTTCTACATGGAAAGAAGCAACATACGTTACTTACAAACAGAAGAACTTTTGCATTAAAATGAATTGGTAATACTTTTGTCGGAGGGTGGCAATCCTGCTCCTAATAACCAAAGACGCTTTAGGTCGTGATCTATAGTTCAGGGCGTTGGTAACAGATGTCAATAAATTGCCTTGAAGTGTACTTATTCAGCAGGAAGGCTCTTATGCCGTAAAATTTCGAACTCCTGTATTACCTCGGCTCCATCCTCTTTTAAGTTGAGCGGACGACGGAACCGCAGCTTGACATACCCTTATGCTGCATAACCTAGATTCTTCTTTCCACGTAGGTTGCAAAATTTGTTTATTTACATCGTTGTTTACATCATTCCAATGTTGACCTTTCACGAGTCTGCATGACAAAAACACACAGGCAAACAAGTAGCATTTAGCGTTCAAAGTAGACTGTACAAGTCGTAAGAGTATTTTTTTATTTTATTCGTAAAATTTGACTTTAAACACAGGAAAAAGGCGCAAAAACTTGACACATACCAAGTAAAAGAGAAATGTTCGATACTCGAGCGTAAGAATTCGACTTTATGCATTGTTCCTATCTAATCTTCTCGTATCTTATTCTCTGTTATGCTCTCGTATTGAAATAGTAGTTTTCGATATAAGGGTGTAAAATTCGACTTTACACATCGCATTTTAACATGCGATTAGATAGGAGCGGTGCGTAAAGTCCAATGTTTACACCCGAATATCGAATAATGTTTTGTTTACAGTATCCGTAAAATTCGTGCGCATTTTTCAGGTGTGTAAAATTACGACTTTTCCGTTTTGGGTCGATTTGTGATGCAGACGAAAGTTTCTTGTACAGTAGTCCCCCCTTAAATCATATACCCCCCTTAACGTAGATATTTCCCTTCCTTTAAGTCATATTTTTCCCCTGAGGGATTCTCCCACCATTCGCTAGTTGAAACCCAATGGGCACGAAGGACCCAAATGTTTCTAAAACGTTTTTAGAACGTTCCAGAAACGTTCCTAAAACGTTTAATGTCTGCAACTTTTACGGAACGTTTTATAAACGTTTCATCTATGTTGCAGACATAAAACGTTTTAGGAACGTTTCTGGAACGTTCTAAAAACGTTTTAGAAACATTTGGGACTTTCGTGTCCGTTGGGAAGGCTCGCGCTGTACCACTGCATGCGTGTGTGTGTGTGGGCATAGACAAGTGGAAGTTCAAGTGGTGGGAGGTGAGGGGAAACATGACTTAAGGGAAGGCGCTGCCATGTTGTTTCCCTCAGGCATGTGACTTAAGAGGGGGGCTACTGTAATTACCTTTAATACACTTAACCCTTAGAGTCATGACCAGGGTCCTATTTGACGGGTAGTGAAAATTCCAATAGCCCTTTACAAATTGTACATTTTAAGTATTCTCAAACGACAAGGCCCAATTGACCCAGGTAGAGGGATAAAATACTTCGTGACTCTAAGGGTTAGTATAATTATATTTTCGATCTAGGTGGCGCAAAAAGTACTAATAGGCATCCACCTAAAAAAGTTAATTGATGTATATTTCGCGTTTTTGTTTTTATATTGATTTGTTTTTTTTTCAACTCTAAAAATGAGACCGATATATTTTTTGTTCGTAACTTTCACTACTTGTTCTAACATTGAATAAAAATTTAGAATATATGTATAGCGAATGGATAGTACGCCTGGTTCTCTGCTGTAATAAACGTGCATCTCAGCGGCTGCGTTTAATTCGAACAACAACTTGTAGTCAGGAACATTGTAGAAGTAAAACGCCAATTACTTCTGCCCCGTAATCACCTCCCTTACCCGTCTGTCGAGTCAGGAATGACAGTGCATTACTAGTCTTAACTCCGATTTGCCCGACACAACGGTACTTCAGACGAAACATTAGCCGGACGTTGTTCGTTTTTTAATCCATTGTCGCTTTTGATAAACTTGATTTTCTTTACAAGGACTTCTTTGTAATTCATAAATATCATTGTTTGGGATAAATGCTATTGCGATAACTAAGAGGCCGTTCATAATCTCTCTGATCTTTTGGTAGTGGTGAGGTAGTCGCGAAGAAGTCAAGAGTTTCAAGTAATTATTTACGTGGACATACAGATGTAATTTTGTGAAAAATTAATATAATGTTAACTATATACAATAAATGTAATTGGTCAGTTTACAATTCTAAATAACCCCTTGCAGAGTCTACTGATCAGTATATAACAATTCCGTTAAAAACTCTATAATTCACTTTATATTGTACTGCTACAATGTGTCTTTGATGTCTGTTTACTGATTTGTTACCTTGTTTTATAGTGTCACCATGGATTAATGTTGGCATGAAAATTATTTGTCGAAGGTCGATTATTGAGGATTCCTTCACAGTATGACTTTAGCATGTTTTTATTGTTTTAGGTTCATTTTCTTATCACCATTTCAGCGATTTAAGGTTTGTATATACTACGTTTTACTTGAGATTTCACTCCACTGAGGAGACTCTAATATGCATGATGTGACTATTTTGAATGTCTGACTACCTATACGATCTTCTCTGCTGAAACGATAATAGTTATTATGGCGGATGACTGACCTACAAGTATATTAGTTTGACAAACTATTAACCGATTCTATCTTTGCTACACTCAGAGTCGAAAGTTACAAAAATATTTTCATTTTAGGGATAATAGGAGTTTTATCACCCGGCTTTTGTACTTTTTGCTATTTTGGTTTGTAAAATTTACTATGTTCCATTGTAAATTTGATTATTTTAGCTCATTTTTACGGAAAATATTTTTTTCCGTCAATTTCATAAGATGTTCGTTTAAAATCTCTGATCCAATAATATCACAAGACTTTCCGATTTCACTTAAATTGGTACATTACAAAGAGCATAGTAAATTTTACCGAGTCTTTTCGGGCACAAAGTTGTCGTAAACACGAAATCAACCAATTAATGTAGATAGGGAGATTATCAAACACTGTGAAATTGTTTGTATTATACTCTTATTGAAACACCAGAAATAAGCCGCTCATTGACGCTGGTATCTTTTGGATGTCCCGCACTCGCTCCTTTTGAGTGAAGGGAGCGGAAAACTAATAAACGAGCAGTTTATATACTTGTTTATTTATTTTAATTTTAAAATATTTTATTTTAGGTTTCAAAAATAATTTTGCATTATATGTATTATTGTTGGCTATAGCAGCTGTTTGTGATAAAATACTTTGTTTTTATTTCACTATATAAAACAGTTATTATTTATGAAAATACGGAATTGTTATTAATTATAAACAAACCACTGGATAATCACATCTTTGCATGAAGTGCAAAATTGGCACTATTACCAACTTGAGATTTTGAATTTGTACTGTTTTTATTATTTAACAAAGGAAAGTTACTTATTTTAAAAAGAATGTTTAAATATGTCATATGGGCAAATCTCTAGAACTTTTAAACTGTGGAGTCCTGTGACACTACTTGAACGTCATTGCTTTCACACAAATGCTATATTTTTTGTATACATCAAGATATCATAAATAAAAAGCTTGATGAATTTCGAAGTCGCCCGACGTTACAGAGACGCTTTATAATTATTTATAGATAAAAAAATAATGAAATTTCATGCGTCCCTTGCATGTTTTTTTTACTCTTATGAGTATTGTATTTGCGCCGCGTGAGTTAACCTTGTGTTTTTAGCGCGAAATGGAGGCAAACATCTCATAAAGCAATATATTCATATGAATTATATGTGCCACACATTTAATTGTATAGAGTGAGCCTACAGTACCCGTCCCTTGAATTTCGTAAATTCTAAACTTATTTAAACTTGTTTATTTATTATCCGCGCCGTCTTAGAAATCGAATATTTATTGTTTTTGGTTATTAAAGGACACAATAATAAAGTGTTTGACACTTTACTCATTTGTGTGCGCCTTAAACTGTTGATGTTCTACAAGTGTAAACATACATTCCAAAAACGTGCCAATTTCAGAAAATTGACTATTTTTCGTGGCATATTCAAAATATCGCCAATATCAAGTTGTTTTTCGGTGTGCTGGTAAGTAAATACCTTATATAAGTATGTAAAGTGCGCGGCATTCTTATATTTTACATATTTTCAAAGTTATTGAAAGAACTATTTATAGTCGTAATTTAACGATGAATTAAACACTGTAAGCTTAGTAACATTGTGGTCAGAAACTAAAAGTATGTTTATTCAGATAAAATTTGGTGTTCTTTATGTGTTTACAGAAAAATAATTCTTTATTATACTTGTTTAAGCACTGTGTTTCAAATTAGAGCTATTGTAAAACAAAATATGCATTTCGAGTCTATGTATAAGTGATAACCCGGGAAAAAATGAATAATATATATATGTAAACCAAAATATTAAATAAATATTGCTTAAAATGCAATGTTATATACATCTTCAACTCTCATATAAGTGATATTTTTAAAAATTTGGGCGGAAATGCGTTATTTAATTATTAACCTTTCAAAAAATCAAAATTTCAAGCTCATCCCGGTGGTCAATATTTTGGACATTGTACCGCAAAGTTTTAATGCCGTTGAGTAAAAAGGATGCACGAGCGTACATTTTTACTTCTTATGTAGATATGAATACATATACCCAACGCCAATGTTGTGCTTGAAGTTTAAAAAAAAAAATTATTGAGAGGCTGAAATTTAAAAGTTTCAGAGATTTGCCCATATATCATTCATTTAAGAGATTTACGTTTAAGGAGACAATAAAATGAAATTAGAAATTCGTCAATTCTTTACGTTTCATTAGTTACAAAATTAATAGATTTTATTAATTTTTTTATATGAAGAAATGCATAAAACTATGTTTATATAATTTATATCAATCCGACATTTTAGCAGACAATATTGACGGCAATTAAAATGTCTAAATAAGCCAAAAATAAAGTATACTCAAAACCCAGTTTTATTTAAACTAATTAATTAATTAATACAAAATCACGATTTAAAATGCAGACTTGTAAATTCACTTGTTCCATGCACTCATTGTTGGGGCAAACTATTTAAAAACCACTTTAAACGATGGAGGGAGAGGCATCGGGAATCCTCGACTATTTTCGTGCGCGTTCGCGATTATCGAGGGATAGTGGGAGGCCTCCATGTGACATAACCGGCGCCATGCGGATTGGCTGTTCAGCATATTTCGGTCACAATAAGGGCGTCACAGTTTTTGTAGCTCCACTCAGTGACGGTTTAAAATACTTTTTTGATTCAAAAAACCAAATTTCTGGTCCTGTTTTCAAACTTTTTTCCTGGAAACTGTGCAGCGAACTTATTTCCATTTTTATAATGAAAATGCTTGTCAATTGACGTTCTAGTCAAGAAGTACAATTGTTGATATTTCGAGATAATCGCACCTTAGTAGCTTTAACGCTTTAATTCGCTTCTTAACTGAAGCGCGTCTTTCTTAGACAGAGGCCTAAGCATTGGTACTGTCGCATGTATATTCGAATTCGCGTCTCTTTGTGTACGAGTACATACGTACACGATTGTGTTGTATGCTTAACACGTGACGTGTTCTTGCTCCGGAGCAGAAGGCAATGACAAGCGACGGCGACCGACGGGCGTGTTTGCGATCCCATGGCGGACGTGGACCGAGATAACATATTAAAATAATATGCCGGCACGATAACGCGTATTTATAATATCTACGTAGTCTCGTACACGGCCCGTGGCGATATATTCGCAGTCGCGGCGACTTTTCAACGCGAATGCCATTAAAATCTTACTCGCTAATTCGACAGCGGTTTTCGACTGTACGTACCTCGGTATAGAAAAGTTTCCATTCTTTTTTGTTTAGTTTCAGGCCGCTGTATATCGCTGAACGTATCGCCGATGCAAAATTTTGCGGTAAAAGTTCCTCCGGGCAAGAATAAATCGAAATACTACGTGCGAGTAAGATAATCGCGATATATGATATTTCGCATTTCGTAATGCATAAGGCCGTTATTGCACGAAATTCTACTGTTGATTTTGCTGTGTGCTCCTTGTACACCAAGCGGGGTTTTAATTCGCACGCCTGATTGGATGTAAATTGTATCGTTAATGGAGCCTTACAGTTTGTTCTTGAATATCTAGTTTAGGATAGGACGTACTCTACAGGACACCATCTAAATATTATCCAGGATATTAAACATCTTAACCCCTTCACTGGTAGGCGTTTTCAAATAAAAAGTGCCTAAACTGGTACGAGCCAGTTTGCGTCCAATTTCGATGACAATGTTAATTAGGGGGTTTTGAGGGTTGTTGATTACGAATCTGATGTCCGAATTTCAAAATTCAAAATGGCTGATCCAAGATGGCGGAACAAAATCCAAAAAGTTACTTGATTTAACAGAAATTTGTTACTCGGGAGTTTTTGGGGTCTAAAATACTCCCCGTCCTCTTCTTTTTGTTGAGCAGAAGAAACAGAGAATGGCATAGCTGCGCAAAAATATGCGCACTCGCCCGCTCCTGTCGTAAAAAAAAAACTACTAGTGCCCACAAATGATCAGCACTAGTAGTGTTCACGAGTAGTAAACATTGAGGAAAATGAAAAACTTTTATGCTTTTTCGATCGCCATATTGGATCGGCCATTTTGCATTTTGAAGTCGTTTCAAAGATATTGATATGACTTCTATAGACGTCATCACCAGTTATGTCAAGATTTATTTTGACGTCTATAAACTTTCATCACCAGTTAAGGGGTTAATATTTCTAGGTGATGTTCTTTGACACTTCAATGCCGAACAACATTATTATACAAATATACATTAGGCCCCGCCCTAAGTTATACAATCCAAAGTTATGTGTATAGCCAAAGTTGTGTATTTAGCTTGTCCAAAGTTATACTACTATCTCTTCCTCTCCTTCCCCCACCACATTGTTTTTCTGAGCCACACTCGTTTCGCGACAGTCACACACATAAGCGCTCATTGCACGGATATAGACAGAGTTGCGTAAGTGGGGATAGTGAGGGGCTATAACTTTGGATAAACTTCCGCCATTTTGAAAGAATCGATGGTATAACTTAGGATGGGGACTACTGTACGCCTACGACGCACGTTCGCGGAAAATAGTAGTGGGCACCTTGCAATGAAGATGAAATTTGGTCCACATAAGTAGTGTTTATCTCAGTGTAAAACTCCAATTCCTATACAAATTGCATCGGAAGTCAATTTATAAGTTTCGTCATGGATTACAAGGTGGCGCAACAATCTATAAATGAAGTCGTGTCTCATTCGGAGCACAGGTTGATCTGGTGGATGACACACGCAACTTCGAGTCTGTACTGACCATTAAAATTTGCTACAGAATATAGGGTCCGTTTTCTGTACAGCAATTGTTCTCATGCATTAACATTTAAAAGAAACTGCGTGTAACATCGCTTTTGGATTTAAGCACCATCTAGCGTTGTAAGAAATAATTCATATTATGTCAATTACATTGATTCGTAGATCTACAGGAACCATTACCGTTGGTTATATGGACAACCTTAGGTCATTGCTATAATCAGTAACTATTATAATAAATTAATTTAGTAATTTGTTTATTACTAATTACAATATAGTGAATATTTAATCGCTATTATTTACATTGGATCATACCGAAATATAAATTGACTACCCCAACAAACAATTAACGTTAATCAAAATGTGAAACTAGTTTATAATTACAATTATACAGATGTTCTTTAGTATGGGAAAAACTGCATAATCGCAACAGCGACAAAAATAATCCCCTTGGCTAAATGTCTTAATACTCCGAGTGATGGACAATAAAATGGTTGGGTCGACAACTTAACTGCGGTTGATTTCGTAGTCGAAGCAAGTACTTTATTATTAATGTCAACTATTTTAATAAGATAAGTACCCACAGAACAACATTTTAGAACTTGTAGTATAAATACTTTTTAAACTTGCACAAGTAACATTCGAGAAATGGATTTAAGAAAAACAAAATTCGTTAGATACGGGCTTATTCAATAAATAAATTTATTAGTTAAAACAAAGATCAACATATTATGATACATTTAATCAATGTGAACATAAAAAAATAATTTGTTTTTCTTTTCCTAAATTAAGTAATTTGTATTTACCTAAACAACATTGCAAGATGACTTTAGCAGGAAGATCGCCAATGCTGCAGTGTTATTTTGTAACCATGTTGCCAACACTCTCGATTTTACTTCGCTTGTGTGTGAACTGAAAATAACCACCTGCAATACAGAATAATACAAGTTTGTTAATTGTTTTCACTATATAAATAATAGTTATTCAAGTTGAGAAAACAATACAACAAATATTCGAATAAAATCAAAATAGTTTGTAAATATTATGTTACCCAGCCCATTAATAGCTATTGTTTATACAATCTCATATTGCATTTAAAGTGTAAAGTAATTTTTAATTAATCGTAGTTTAATTTAGATAGAATTAGGATTAATTAGTACTAATATCCATAGATATAAAAACCAAATTAATCTTCTTAATTTAACTATTCAGAGTAAAACGATTAGCTTATACTCATAGTTTTTAATGTCCGTCCATTATTTTATGAGTTATCTCATCCAATCGTTTATTTCACGGTATTAAATTAATAATTGTAGCGTAATTTAGTCACAAAACATATTATTCTGTAGCAAAAAAAAGTGGTAACGAAGATTATAATGAAATTCTTTAAAAAATGTAACCCTGCCAGTGGACATCTTCAGGTCGTCCTCAAATCATTCGAATGTTCACTTTTATTGTCCTGTTAAAACTCTCAGGGTATCTTGAAGACATAAAAAGTTAGTAGGTTGAAACAATCGGATATTACATACATTAGTCCGATTTACTGGTCACTTTCTGACATTTCTAGCTAATCGAACACAATTTATAACCATCCCACACAGGGCGACACTATGTACTATGCATAATCGTTACCGATAGAAAATTATTCGACGATCTATTCAAGTTTCTTTATGCATTTTTTAACCCAAAAAGTAAAAGGAAAAATATGCATGTACGGAGGAGATTCGCACTCGCGATCTGGAGAACTTTCAGTTTGCGTAACGAGCATACTAATCATCCATCGCGTATCCATAAAAGCGGACATTTGGACGTCATGAGGCACATCGCAGGTAAGCGCTATAGGAAATGCATGTACTATATTAATTCGCAGTCGCTTTGTAGGTCTTAAAAAAAAATGACTAGCTACACTTATTTAAAGGTTTCTATATAACAATATACAGTGCGCCTTCTCATATATTAACTTTTTTTTAATCAATAATAACAAATCCCTCTTTATTTCAACGTTTCTCCTTAACTATAATATTGTGAATCCGTAGCTGGTAATAAGTGATGCAAAACTAATGAAAAGTAATGGAAAAGTAGTACAATATACAACTTTTATTCGTTAAAGATATATGGAATCGAAACTGTTAAATTCTTCATAGTTACTTGGAATTAGGCTGCACTAGAGTATCAGTTTTGCATAGCTCAAATAGTCGAAACTACACGGAAATAAATCATACTAGAAATCCTTCTTAAAAAATAGGAAAAATGTCTATTCTGTAATAAGAATTTCATAATAAACTTGCAGAATAGCACAATATTATAATATCTCTTTTATTGTTTACATTTCTTATAAAAAGAAAGAAACGAGGCTGCCCGTTTTGTACAAAAAAAGCTGCAAGGTGAGTCATTAAACAGAGCCTAAGGTGACGGACTGCATTAGGGTAGGGAAGACAATATTTAACTTCTTAGGGATGGGAGCGGTATGTAGCATTTCAAAACAATACATTTTGATATAAGTGCGATAAATGAGTGACAACTGTATAATGGCTATTGCCGCACCGTATCTGAAAAATAACTTAAGACTATGGAAACCCGGGTAATAAAATATTGCATATAATATTGCACTGTTGAATAAAACTTTCAAGAGGAACTAAAAGCTGTCAGAGTCCCTATGGCAGAACCGAACCAAACTGGAGCCAACGTTTGTTGCTCAATTGTTACTCAAAAGTAGCTCTAGTCCCGTATCTGCACAGAACGAAATTCGTACATACTTGAAATAGCGTGGTTGGAGTTCAATGAATTTTTTGTCTATTTTTATTCTTTTAGGCCCTTTATTGATAAAAAATAATTTAATAATTGTAAATACTGATCTATCATATCGAAAACACAAGTGACACAGTCAGAAATGAGTAAGCTTCAAAGAAAGTAAAAACAACAATACAATTTTTGTTTTTCCAAAATAGGATGAGTATCTTGTAAAGGAGCAAGTAAACAAATAATACCGCATTGTACACAAATATTGTGAACCGAATCTGTGCTATATTCATTCGAAATTTGTTAGAAAAATAATATGAAGTCACAGTAATCTCTTGGTAAAGCCTGGCGTCTTTTCCGATGAAGGTGTACCATTGTATAAACACTCGATAGTTCAAATGAGCAACAATTAGCTGTATGTTTTGTGCATAGTGAAACTGCCTTTTTTTAAGATATGATTTGCTAGCTTTTAGGCAAGTTGGATGAGCCAATTTATTTTTTTTTAAATGTAGGAAGCAGTTCGGCCGGGTCTATAGTATTTATGAAATCTTTTAGCAACAAAGAGCAACAATTAACTGTATACTTGTGCTCATAGTGTATTCATTTCCGTTGTTACAGCTATGTTTTGCTAGCTATTCGCTTCGTGCATGGCGATGGAGGTGATATCGAAATCGACGGCAGCGCTCAGCGTGGAGATTTCTGACAACTCGCATCTGCAACGTCAGAGCTTTTCCATTAAAGTCAATGTAAAAATGCTCTTATTTATTCGTTAATTTGAGATATTTTAAAGTTTATTTCGATCTGTGTTAAGTGTTGCAAGTAAGTTTTATGGTTTAAAGAACTATTTGAAAGGGTTCATTTTATTATACCGTGCAAAAAAAATTATTACTCCGAGTTTGAAATTGTATAGAATACAATTCATTATTCAGCTGAAGTATATTTATATTTATGTATATATTGTAATTTTTCATTATCAGTAATTTAGTTAATACATAAACATGGTATTTTTCTTATTTCCAATGTAACTTTGTACGGTGGAAGAGTCACTGATGTTTGCCGAATTACACTGGAACGAATTAATTTATGCTCTGTACATATTCCAAATACTTCTTCTACACGAACTACATATCCTACAGCCAAATTTTGTCCCTTTTCTATACTTACTTGATTAAAGTTTATTGAGTTTGTGATTGATTCAAACCCAGTTCGGATTATCGTATTTATTTCAGCCCCTTAACCTCGTTTTGTCCAACTCAAAATGATTCGAATTAAAAAAAGTATAATATTTTGTTACAAACCCGCAGAAATTTAAAAAAAACTAAATATTTCACTTTCTCATATCACTCTCCATACAAATTGCAGATGCGAGTTGTCAAAATTCACCACCAGGCGGCGTGGCCGGCGTCTTGCACTAGGCGAATTATGCCAGCTAGCAAAACTTGCTTTTTATATAAATATGAGAACAACAAATACGGGAATAGGGCAACTTTTGAGTAATAATTGAGCATCAAACATTCGTTCTAGTCTAATTCGGTTCTAATTAAGTTACTTGTTACTCCTGTTTTATCCAATTCGGAATCTCTAATTGCATTTTGTACCCTAATGAAAAAAGAGAAAGACTCCGAATTTTACTGGGGATTCACCTATCACCTATCAATTATTAATGAATTTTTTTATCTTATTTAATTACAGGAATAAAAGAGGAAACGTAATTGAATAAATTATGACCACAGTTTACACTTAAACTTAATTTATTTAACTTCGCGTATACGTATACATTGCTGCAAGTCTATCGAGCCTATTAACTTGATCTCTTAATCTGAATCGGTGAAAATTTCGCCAAATGCGTCAGCGAAAACAATTTTTGCTGTTAAATCAGTCAATTTCACTGTTTAATCAGTTGATTTTACTATTTAACCAGGCGAAATATTGTATTTACTGAAACTCCTGCAGAACTTAACCCTAATGCCCACTATTTCAGTGATTCTTCAGTTGCACATTCTTTTAACACCGATCACTGAATATAACCAGTGATTTGCTTTTCACCCTACATCCTACGCCACCGAAAATATTGAATACCTGTTTCAGGTATGTATCCAATGTTTATCGCAGTTCGTTTTTAACTATTTTTATAGCCTTTAAAATTGCATGCAGGTGCTATTACATAGTTTGAGGGGAGTGTACAAAGTTATATTTGAACCTTATAGGTTTCATTTTCTTAGAATAGATGATTTTACCACATATAACACACACGGAAGTTAGCAGTTACATTTCAGCAGCCAGATCACGAAATTCATTTTTATTATTTATTATTGGGAAATGTAAGTAATTTTTTCGGGTGACTGTTGAATTAATCAGTAAATAGACACTATTTTCCAGTGAAAACCACCGATTACCGGCACAAAACATATGGTTTGATTCCAGTGATTTTAGTGAAATCCGCCTAATCTGTCAGTTAGTAAACACTATATTCCATCGAAAAGCACGTGATTTCATTCCACTGATTTCTGTTAAATTCACTGGATCGATTAGTGAATAGGCATTGTTTTGAAGCGGCAGAAATGTGATTTCATTTCAATGATTTTCCAGCCAATTAAGATGAGTTCGTGTTGAAATCAGTGTCCAATGGCTGATTCACAGCGATAGCAAATGCGCTTTATGAATTAGCGACTGTGAACTGTTAATTAGTAGTTTTTCGCTGGTTCAGATTAAGAGTGTGCATCGGATCGCGACCGATCCTGGCACCTCGACGAACTCTTGCGGAAGGTAAAGAGCTCATAGCATTTTACAGTCTTTAACAACTCCTATTTCGATATTCATTGAATTCGCCGGTTTTATTGTTATTATTCCAACTTTATGTTATTATTGTTCTATAAAAAAACATACACTTTACACTGCTAAACAAAAATAATATATGTTGTTTAACCTTAATATAGTTAATAGTTTTAATTTGCTTTGCTTCAGAAGCATGGTCAACCAAATGATGGAAAACGAGCGAGGATAAAGACATTCAAAATAGAGGATTCTGAAGAACATACTTAAACTGAAGGAAGTTAAATTAAGGGAATATGCATTAAAATTATGGAGTGTAGGATAGTTTAGTCGCGTGACAAATGTGGCCGAATGTCATTCGATCGCGACCTTGAATGCGATTAAAGCTTCGTTAACGTACGATCGAGTGGGCAAAATTAGCTTACGCGTGGGTGCGACGTAGGGCATACAAACGCAATGCGAAACAAGTTGATCGAATGTCGCGCCAGAATTCCCGACGTATGTCCGAGAGTGAGCGGAGGCTGCACTCGGTCGAATTCGTGCGCGTCCGTTACCGCTCGTTTATATATACATATGTATACGCACATTGGAGCGGCAGACATACTGGCTGTAACAGTTTATTGGTATTGGCGAGTGTGCAGGAACTTTCCCCACGTGTGTGTCGAGCCACCAACAAGAGGGCCTATAATATACATACATACAAACATATATATACATTATTTATTTACTTATTTATTTATTTATATATGCCTCGAAGAGGGACTTTTGGGGTGCACCTCAAAATCCAGACAAATAAAAAAACAGACAGGTCAAATTTGACCTTCAAGTAACCTACAAAATAATCAAATCTCTTGGACAAATAATTTGGACCTTGAAATAACCTTCCAGTGAGACCTCAAAGACAGCGTACCCGAGATCATTTTTTTATATCTTGAACGCACCAATCGGAGGTGCCGAAACGTCGGGTTCTTGAATGTCTATTTATGAAATGTATTGTTTTTGAACGTCTGTATTTTGAAATGTCTGTTTTTTAAGTGTATGTTTTTTTTTAAATGTCTGTTTTTTTATTTGTCGGGTTTTTGAGGTGCACCCCACTTTTGGTGAGTCGTGAAACGCTAGAAACGCTCAGCTGTTCGCCGCTTTATCACTGCCGATTTTAAATGGCGTTACTGTCATTTAAAACGCGAACACTGGATATTAGTCGATATAGCGAATAGTCGCGGGACGCGCGATATTAAATCGCCTCGGGATATCAATTAATTCGTAATAGTGCGATTTTTACGCGTCGTATGTGTAACAGGATGTTATTCGCAGCCGCTGTACGCAACGCTCGTTCTACGGTAATGTACGGAATTATGCGGATACTTGTATGCTATGACGTGTACAGGTATTTAGCGAAATACGCAGGTTCCGGATTTCGACTTCGAGTTCAAGGAATCTCGAGTTCGTTTTCAAACGACGAAAAGAAAATTGTATATTGCGTATCAAGGGCGAACATTTTAATTTACCCGCGACTGGGATGGTTGTCACTAGCGGATATGTATTTCAATGGAGCCAGCCAGCTACAGGAAATTCTTCTTTATGTTTTCGACGAGGGAAATATCCAAAGAAGTTCTTCCGATTTCCCTCCACACCTCACATTTCTAGTCTAATCCGTTACCATATTACATTTTGTTCATTTGTTACTAGATTAGGCTAGTTTGCACTTTGTCACTGATCGATGAACTGACAAAATTTCAAATTTTGGTAAACCTTCAGATGATGCACCGGTTCGAAATAAAAAAAATAGGCCATGGTTTTCCATGTATTGTAATTTTTTTATTACGAATATGACGATAAACTTGGACGATCTGACATAAAATTATACTGACATATTTTAACCCTCCTGAGCACGAGTTTTTCTTTTCTCATATGGAAACAATTTAGTATGGACGAGTATACTCGTCCTTGTGCACAGGAGAGTTAGTACTCTTGAATTTATTTTGAAAAATACTAATCTGACAAAAGCATAAAATTCTGTAAGATTGGATACGTTTTAATCGTAGTTTAACGGTAAACGAGTAACCATCGAGCGCCTCCCGAAGTGATGGATTGAGGAATGATCGCCAAATATGGAGAATAATAAAAAAATACCTGGATCGGACCAAAACTAGATAGCCAAAAGATTGCCCGGAGACCTCCCTTGTTGTACTAGCCTAACCTCCAACCATCCCAAGTGAAAAAATTTACTACAAATTGTATAATAAAAATATACAATTCATTGTATACAAATTTACCCCAAAAGTGATTCTACACAATTTGTATACAAAAATTGTCAAGTGTGAATAAAAGTATATATAATGAAAAGTTACTATAGTTTGTTTTTTCTTCAATTTTTATATGATTTTATTCAAAATTTTCAAACTATCAAAACATTGTTGGACGTCTTAAACTTTCAGTGTGGAATTGAAACGGATACGAAAACTTGAAAATTGCAATGGACCGAAACAGAAATCCCGAACATGATTCCCAATTTCGCTGACATTTCTTTGACAAGGTGAAAACACGGAGAAATGAACATGCACACAAGAAACTTCACTAAGAATTTTTAAAAAGATACCGTGAAAATCAATCTGTAACACTTCTTTGGATAGTTGATCCTCCACACGACGTTCACACAACATAAATCCTCCTTTAACCCAATAAATCGCCAAACCTTCTGGAAATTCATCGCGCGAAATAATAACCAAATTTTAGACGCTGAAAAACATACTAGTTACACCGAAGGAAAATGGCATTTTATTTTTATTTGTCAAATTTATTTATTTTATAATTTAATTACTGTATATAATTAATATTTTTCCAATTTGACGTTTTTATTGGGAGGTTTGAGTAAAACTGAAAGAAAATGCGCGCTCATCTAAAAAATCAACAAACCATAGCAACGCGTTACCAATCATCGAGTTGAACGAAACAGTTATCGCAAAATTTTCTGACAGTTTCGATCGAACCAATATTACGAGTATGCGCATATTAGAAAAATTAACGAAATCATAAAATGAATATATTTTAAAATGAAACTTTTGATTTCCTTTCGCTGTAATATGCATGTTTTTCTGCGTCAAGAATTTTATTTGATAACTTCCTGGATGAATGGAGGATCCGTATGGTGCAGAATCTGCAGAATTCATGTAAAGAAACCAGAAGTTACAGTAGGATCAACGATCGACAAAAGCCGTTTTATAAATGTGTAATGACGTTTTCTGCATGCATGTTTGTTCCTTCATGTCGTTGTGTCATAAAAGTGTCAGCAAAATTTTGTCTCATCTTTGAAATATCTTCATCGGTCCATTGTAATCTCCATCTTTTCGATTCCCTTCCATATCCGCATTGAAATTCTAAGTCTTACAATTTTGTATAGTTCAAATTTGACGTAATTTTTTATTATATAGAATTTTGTTCAAAATTGACACATTTTGGATAGAATCACTTTTGGGGTAAAACTTGATACAGTAAATTGTATATTTTTTTTATACAATTTGTAATAAATTTTTTCACTTGGGATGATACCATGGGTGATAATCTAACTGAATGTCACGTGGGTTCAATCGGTTCTATTGCCACCAACACCTTCCTGGTTAGACGTTAGGGCAGTATAAAGAGGGGGTACAAGGCGGAGCCCGCAAGCCCAGCTAGTTTCCAGAATGTCCTCTTAAACTGACTGAATTGGTAAATCATAAATTCTAGACTAACGTGTTAATTTTCTTTTTGGCGATTGAAAATATGGAGCTCCGCCTAAGAAAATCAATTTGACCTTGAGAAGATCAGGTACATCAAGAGCAATAGTGTAGTCAAGAAGAATAGCCAAGGTCTCTTTCTATAATTTTTGCCTGAATCATTAATTCTTTACGACCCTCCCACACGAAAACCTCCCCCGGCCGATTTCATTATAGATTGGCGTACTTATTTTAGTGCCCTGATTGCGAAAATGATAGTGAAAATGTGCGGAAATTTAATTCTTGTTGTGAAAACTATAAAAAACATAACTTGACATTTTGAAATAACTGTCCATATAAAGGTTATAGAACTGATCAAAATACACATTAACGTTTTATTCAATTTACTCTTAAAATCATTAATTTTCGAGAAAAACATTATTACCGGAATACGTAGAAACGTTCTCAAAGAGGAAGACTTCGTTGCAGGAGTGAATTTGACAAATCTGTCATATTGACATATCTATATCACCTTTCTCGCAAACGACATACTTTCAATAAAAATATTTATATAGGTACACCCCCAATTTAGGTTTACCTGGTATGTATCGCGTGAAGGTAGCTGATTTGATTTGGCACATCATGTGACCCTGATAAAATAAAATGTGTATTCGATAAGAATTACAACTTTTATATCAAGAGTTTTCCGAAATGTTGAGTATTTTTCGAGACAGTTGCAAAAACCCTTGAATTATGTTTTCTTTAAAGGTTTTCGTAAAAAAATGAAACTTTTCACTTTCATTTACGTAATTAACGACCCAAAATGCGTAAGCCTACACTGCAGTCGAAGAACCCAATTTGACACAAGGATTCTACAATAAATGAGAAATGATGTTTCGATATTCAAGTTTTTTTAAGGTATATCGGATTACGCATAAATTCGAAAATTAAATAAAAAATCATTCAGTTGAAATGCCAACTAATGGCGGCATGTACAGTGAGTGAATATCGCTGTCTTGTTTACTATAATATTAAATTGTATTATGTAAGAAGGGCGCAATTACCGATATTCGACGACTGCGAATTCTGTCGCACGAGCGAAGCGAGGGTTACAATCACACTCGTCGGAGATCGATATTTCGGCCATGTTACATAAGATATTTTTGGATACGACGGGCGTGCGGCTCGATAATTTGCGCCCTAAGATTTCACTGCAGGGCGCAATATCGAGTTCTACTCCCGGACTGTTAAAAACTATAATTTGTCTCTTGTGTAGATTTTTTAAGATGCCAGAATTTTCTCAATTTATAATATAGCAAATGTAAGAATTTATAAGAGAAAATAAATCGATATTTGCCTTAAAATTGAAAACCAAAATTCTCACTAATACGTTATATTTCGTTCAAGTTGACAAGTACCAAGATTCCTAAAAAGAGGTAAATTATTCAAAATAGAGTCGGTTACAATGTTGTCACAGACGTGATTTGCCGTAAAGCGATATTTTTAACTTACAAGTAATAAGTGCGCAAAAAGTAATCATTTCTCAAAACCTAACAAAAGACATTATTTAAACGGAGTCGACTATTTTCTCCTGTAAATTTGGTCCATGGGCGGGAATGTAAAGGAAAGTTCCGAGCGTTAAATAAAGTTTATTAAAGTTTCCAATATTGACTTAGATGATCAGTAATGTCGTAGTATGTTTACAAGTACGATTTTGCGACCCGATTTCAGGAAGTAAAGTACAATTTTGGCGTCTTTCATTGCAAAAACAACATGTCTCAAAATATCTCATTTCAAGAAAATGAGATGACTTTAAACATAAACCAAAGGGCAAAACAAAGAAATGCAATAAAACGGTAGAAAGATTACTTTAATAAATAATATGAAATGTCAAGCTCAGTACTAAAGAAGAACTGTATTCAGGTCGAAACATCTCAATTATTTTGTTATTTTAAATTTTATAATTGACCCTCGAATTTGACCTTTGTTTTTTTGAATCCAAGTCAACTTCATCCAATGTTTTCTCTTTTTATTGCAGGTATTGCAGAACTTATTTTGTACTCCACTTTGTATTCAATTTCTTTGCTTAAAAGTATTTTCCTCCGTGTTCCTTTTTTAATTAACCGATGTAATTTAAGAAAGATTAAATAAGTTAAAAATAAGAATTCATTAACAAAGTCAGATAATGATTAAAAATGTAATGTAATTGGTAAAAACTAATAAAATGATCATGCTAATTTTGTCTCGTGAATATCACCATGTCAAAATCAAAAGTTTCATAAGTTTATTCCAAATATTTTGTACGAAAATGAACTATTTATCACTCAGAACAAGTTATTATTCACATTTCACTACTACGTAATATGAAACAAGTACATGAGCAAAGAATGGTCGTCTCAGTGCAATTTTATCTTCGATATCGAATAATGAATTCGTTTTATCTTATCGGTGTACGAACAGCAGATTCCAATTCATTTACACATGATGTCGGCATGTAGTTTATTGTTTAATGCCCTGAAACTGAACGCCGGGTATTATTTTGAAGCTTTTAGAGAATTATCTTCATGTTGTTATATTTTTAGCATATATAAAGTTTCATGATTCAAAGAAACGCATCATTGAACTGATATGAAGTACGTCGAGGTATTTAAATTAGTTTCTATGTAAGAGAACTTTTACATGTTGAGTTAATAGCACCAAAGATACAATTCTTAAGTGTTAAAGATTGCTTCAGGTTACCTATAATATTTTTTCCAATCTCTCCAAAGCGAATTTTTGTTTTTATAATTTCAATTGTATGATGAAATTTTTAAAACATTAATTCATTTTACTTTCAACATGTTTGTTTTTAACATAAAAAACTTGTCTGCACAATTAGAGGCACCCGAGTAGAAATTTATTACGGGCCTGATCAGGGCCTGAACAAATTTCTACTCGGGTAATTGCAAATGTGGAATAAAAATAATATTTCCGAAACGTGTTTGAAAAATGAATATTTTTGGTTAATACCTTGCAAGTAATCACATTTCGTGCACCGCTTGAATGAATGTTTTTGCTTCCGAGAATAATCCGACGGATTACAAAATTAAAAAATTCAAATTTTCTACTAATTCAAATCCTGCAATGAAACTTTTCGTAATTGTAATTATTCCGCTATTCTTGACTATAGTATAATCAGTGCGTATAACGACTTGATACATTTGTGGTGGTATGGAAAAAGAGCACAAGTCCACAATTGTTTAATACCGCGATAACTATAGTTATCTGAATATGGTAACTGAATCATATATGCGCTGATTAACAGTGACTTTCGCTGATTCCAATTTAGAGAGTATAATAGCAGACACGATTGCTGGCTTATATTAATATCATTAAAATATATTATTTTACACCAGCAACAGGTAGGTATTAAATACCGCAAAATGAGCGACAGAGTTTCAAGGAGATTAGTCAATCAACGGCAGCAGTCAACAATATCGGATGGTGCTTGAATTTGAATCACCAATTTCATCCGCAAACGTCAACGACATCTGCTATTATACTAAAATGCTATTATCCCTATATTTGTTTTATTATATATTATCTGTAGGCAGTTTTATTCTGAGCCACCGGTGGTCATGAAAACTATCAAAAAATTTTAATGGTACCTTGTTTTACGATAAGCTCGTAAAATGCGTTAAATGTCAATGGATCGTAACTTTCCTGTTTCGAGTATTATTCAATTTTGCTCGGGTACCAAAAACTGGGTTCACGTACCTTCGAATCGGAGAAATATGATATTTTAATGCTCATCTGATACTGGAGCAACGTGCATTTCGGATGCGCATGGTCGCATAAATCAATTTTCAATTTATTTTAGGACATATCTACGAACAAAATCAATAACTAACCAGAATCATTTCCGTGTGTGTTACAAGTTTTTTTTATGAATGTTTTCTAGTTAGAACGTATGGGTTAATAATAAAAAATCCACTTTTTTCCAACATGACAGAGTCAAAATTAGAGTAGTAGAGAGAAGTAAAAAACCAATACAGTTAACGGCTTATACCTCCAAATTGAATTAAATGTTGAAATGCAATGGTTTGACAATTTCTAAATATTTCAAACACCTTGCGTCGTAATCATTCGGATTCTCAAAAAGCTAGGCCTTATTCGAGGCCTTATTGAAACATTTACAATTTCAACTAGTGATTGACAACGATAAAAAGAAAAAATTATATTCAGAACTATAAAGTTAAAAATCCTTAATAAAATTTCGATTTGACAGTTACGTGGAACGGACTGGTATATGAATATGGTTTGTTGGCATGCAAATTTAATTTAAAGAAAAATTATAATAAATAAAAAAAGAATAAAAAGGCAAATAATATATAAAAATAACAAAGAAAATAAAAAAACAAAAAAATACATTCTTTTAATTATATTTTTGTAATTTGATGGCTCCTAATTCATCCAGTAATATGTATACCCTAACTTCACACATTAAAGTGATATCCATTATAGTTTCATCACATTAACCTTTCTCGGTTGCCTACTTCTTAGTCCGGTCATTATGTACAAAAATTTGGGATAAAAAAGTAATAATTTGAAGCAGCAATTTTATTTTTGGGGCATGTTGGGGGAGTCAAGAAAAGCTTAACTTCAAGTTTTCGACCTCTGAGGTGGCTTGCTTTTTTTTATAACCTAAAAAATGTAATAAAATCGTATTTTTTAAATAACTCGGCCTCTAATGAAGTTAGAAGGTTCACTTAGGGCTCATTTTAAAGATTTTTTTGCGCTTTACAACTTTTTTTCAGAAAATTTTTTTATCCGATCGATAGTTTTCGATATATCGAAGGATAAATGAAAAAAAAGACGTACTTTATATAGTTTTTTGCTTTTTACGTGGAATTGGAAACGGAAAATAAAAAAGTAATGTAAGACAAAGTTGTAGAGAATTAAATAACGAACAATTTCTTTTTTTAATCGTTTCGTTTCGATGAAAATTGCGCCTTGTAGAGCGTCACAAAGTAGACAGTCGGCGTCAGCGTGTAAGCAGCGAGTTGTTCATATCGATATGCTGCGACGGAGCGTTTTCGCTGAAATAAAAGACTTTATTCAAGCATAATTATTATGTAATATGTATTTTTTGAAGGTTTTTTTGTGAGCTACACGTTACAAAAAAAGGAAAAATAAAAATTGAGCAATTTTATTCGTTTTTTCTGTTTTATAAATTTTTTCATAAGACTGTACATGTGATTGAAATAAAACTTAAATAGCAATATAAATAGTAAAATTTAATAGTAAATTTTGATACTTACAGTAGTAATTGTAATGATAAATAATTGTGGTGTTCGGATGGAATTCCTGTATTGCCAAAACCTTTGCTTTGCTGCGTTGCCAAATGACGACCGCTGCTTACACGCTGACGCCGACTGTCTACTTTGTGACGCTCTACAAGGCGCAATTTTCATCGAAACGAAACGATTAAAAAAAGAAATTGTTCGTTATTTAATTCTCTACAACTTTGTCTTACATTACTTTTTTATTTTCCGTTTCCAATTCCACGTAAAAAGCAAAAAACTAAATAAAGTACGTCTTTTTTTCATTTATCCTTCGATATATCGAAAACTATCGATCGGATAAAACAATTTTCTTAGAAAAAGTTGTAAAGCGCAAAAAAATCTTTAAAATGAGCCCTAAGTGAACCTTCTAACTTCATTAGAAGCCGAGTTATTTAAAAAATACGATTTTATTACATTTTTTAGGTTATAAAAAAAAGCAAGCCACCTCAGAGGTCGAAAACTTGAAGTTAAGCTTTTCTTGACTCCCCCAACATGCCCCAAAAATAAAATTGCTGCTTCAAATTATTACTTTTTTAAATGTACATAATGACTGGACTATCTATGTAAAGTTAGAAATAATTCACACACGTCGAATAGGCAGAAATATTACGTAGGAAACTTCAATTATTCTGTTCAAATCTTTAAACAGTATTCTTGAAAATTGAACGCATGCGTATTGCCTTCTGCATTGGGAAGTTTAATCGCATCTGCGATTGCCTTTTGTTTATGGTTTCTGTAAAACCATTTTATTCAAATTATATCTAAGGAGTTGCTAAACTTTGAATACTACAAATTATTAAAAAGCACAATAAAGAAATAAATTTGATAATTTCTCTTACACAAATTAATTCTAAAAAATTGATAGGTCTTTTTTAACACGGAAATGAGTGATGAAGCGATACCATATCTGACTTGTCTTGTGTACTATATTTCCATTCTTTGCCTTTCCAACTGCCATTACCTGTCACTACTATTTTAGTGTAAAACGTCAGATCTTGATACGATCGACAATATGAATGCGTTTACTCATCTATTAACAGTGAACATTGAAATAAGGTACCCAATCTAGTTGACTGCTGATGTCATAATCACGTGAGATCGATTAAAATCTCTCCATTGTACAAAACAAGGAATGGTTTAAGCCAGTAGCTGACTGTTTTAAGCTTAGGTTTATTTGTATCCTCAATATAATTAATTTAATTGTTTCAAACGTGGGATTAATTGTTCCCTTGCTTTTTTGGGTTCTATCGTTTTCAAAGTAATTTTTTATAATTATTTAATCGGTAAAAATCAAATGCTCTAACTTGCACATTTTTTCAATATATATGTATATGTGAGTTCTCTAGGATTTTTTTACTTTCGGATGGGACTGAGAGTTAAATTTTCCAAACTTGATTAAATCCATTTGAAAAAATATTCGATTGATTTCTATACTTTCTATTTTGTTATTTTAGTTGTTCTTGGGCGGAAACATAAATTGCACGATGCTAAAAAAAATTAATTAAGTTCAAACGCCTTCCATTTGCCCAAATTCTGGAATCAAAAAACTTTTATTTATAAAACTTATACAACTTCTGAAGGACTTTTCAGAGCTAGAATTTCATGCAGTACTTTATTACAATGAATGAAAGCTGATTAACCCTCCCGGCTAGTTTTCTCAATTCTCAGGCAACAATACATAAAAATAAATGTATTGTTAAGTTTTTTGCGTTTATAACTCACCAATAGCTCGTTAGTTATATGGTAAGTACCAGAAAAATAGTCACAAGGATTGGAAAAGAAGTTAAAATGGCTAGTTAATTTATGCTCATCATATTTTTGAAATACAGAATATATTCAATTTTCATTTTTTTTCTTAATATTTATAATCGTATGTTTTCATTTCTTATGAAGGCTTATATATCCAACATTGGCCAAAATGATTGATTGTGTACATTTATCGTATTTTATTTAAATGTATAACGGTACCTAGGTTAGAAAAATTATATGTGGTACTAAAATTATCTGTAGCCTGATATTGTTTCAGTTCCATTATTATGTTTTCTATCTTTATTAAATAATGCCTGTCCACTATGCAATTATTTTAATAATGCGTTTCTTTCGTTGGAAGGAAATAATAGGTATAATATACAATTTAATAAAATGGAATATTCTTAATACGTATATAGATAATTTCGAGGAAAAAAACAGATACGTTAGACATACACAAATGTAAGATGAATTAAAAATACAACTCAGCGGATAGACGTTGTTTGCGTACACTAGGTCCCTAATGTAAACAAAGGAATTCGTCGAAAGCAAAATTTATACGCTAGCATCCATAAATGAAAACAAAAAAATTACATTATATTTTTGTTCTTTATTGTTGGAGAGTTTCTATTAATATTCAAATTTCAAGACCGCCTTTTAAACATTATCTTGAATGGTTTATCCATGGAGAAACAAAATCCGTGTTATTTGCTTAAAAACGTTTAACTATTTTCTGGTACCAAGAATGAACGACTATGTAATGATTAATATTGATGGTGTAACTTATTATAATACAGATGCTGATGTTTTAATTCATACTTTTCGAAGAAACTGGATTTACTTAGCCACATACTTGTGTACCCCATAACCTTGTTCATATACGAGAAAGCACGTTTTCTGTCGGAGATTAATTGTCAAATGAATCCTGCTGTACCACCTGTAGTTAAGGAAACCTTTTGCGATTGATTTCTAGCTCGATGGATGATTGCCACAAATCATTTTTGGGATGATCTTATTGTTACGTATGCAGGGTTATATTAAAACGAAATGTACATCGTCTAATATCTAATAATATGTACGCATTTCTGCTAAACATCGGAGCACAAGATATTAATAATTATAAGAATGAGCCGGAACAGGAGTCTCAAAATTCGATTGAATTCCATGAGAACTCTTGAACTTGAATCGGATCATATAATGCAAATATCGTTCGAAGCTGGTGATTATCTCTATAAATAACACCCATAGATGCATAATGCAGGCATGATAATCTGTGATAAAATGCGATGTCAAATCGGCATTACTAAGAACGCGAACGCTTAGAACCTCGTCCGTGAACTTGCGTATATTCGAACTTCTGTAAATTGCAAAATCCCTCTCAGCAAATCAACAGCCGATGAAAATAAAAAACTTGATCAAACTAAAAAATAAGTTTTCAATCCGTAACATACTAAATGTAAAATTGTTTAAAGAATTAACTAAACATAATCTTAATTATATTTTAGCACGGCATTTTATCTATAAATAGCGGTAGTCTAAAACATGCGTGAGAATATACATCGGCACCAATTTAACCAAAGGTTTTTGTCATCAAGAGAATTGGAATAGGCAAAATGCTAACGCCAATTGGTGATAATACAAAATCAGATGTCTGTTGCACACTTAATTAAGAATGAAATTACCATACAGAATTACAATGCAATTACAAATTATGAAAATATACACCGGATAATAAGAAGCCCCCTATTACACCTGTTGTTATGAATATTTTTACAAGCGTTGTCGTATTTTCGGAGGTTTGACAATATAATAACATTTTTTACTTGGAAATTCCTGTGCACTTCCCGTTTACGAGAACAACTGTGTTTAGAAATAGATTCGATGCGTTTGATGTTACTAGTTTAGAGGGATTTTTGACGAAAAAGTGAAAACAACTTACAAACGCAATAGAATAGGAAGATGTTCCACCACCATCGCCCAAAATCCAGCTAAACTGGCAATACTGGATGTTTGATTCGCGACTGATGCACCACCAAACGTTGGGCATTCGAGTTAATTGTTAAAGGATCCGCAGGTTAAGCGGGTAACTTTGAGCTCTGACTCATACTTTTCGCGCCAAAACTTTTCTGTACAGAGGTCATGACAACAAGAATGTAGACAAGAGCAGTGTTTTGTTGGAAAAGATTTTTTCATATTTAAACACTTCAAATATTGTGGTTAGATTGTAATTTTTGTACTTGTTTTGTAATGTTTCCGAAGTACTTTGTTTTTGTTCCTACTCTTGAACAATGCCGAGCATGTTATATTGTTGCCTTTATTCCAACACTAACATGATACTTTTTAAATAAGTCATCAATAAGTTCAGAATATTAATATGATACAAGTACCATGTCCAATACATGTGGTAAATAACACGTCAAAATATGAAACCGTATATCTATCTATTACGACAATTTAAACTAGAGCATTATTCTTAGTACAGCTGTTCTGATCACCATAATGAACTTTCAAAGTTTTGAAATGTAGTAAGTTGAAATTTTGGAAAAATTTCATATCACGATATCAGACATAGACATGAAAAAAGTTGTTATTTTTGAAAATAGTTCGAAACACATTTCAAAGGATAATTCCAGCCCAAAAATTCATTAGATTACGGAAAAACGATCAAATTGCATCGAACAGGCAACTTAAAGATGCACCACGCACCGATAATCTCTTCAAGGCCGAAAGATCTCGAATGAAAGTCAGTTCGTGTTCAAGTCCCGATTATAAAAACCTTCTTTTATAGTATGCAGGTCACTGCCCATATCGCCGCTTTATTGGGCTGATAAAGTTCGAAAGCCGATACGTCACAATATTCGCAAGGGGCGAAAGTGCGATAATAATACTTTAAAGGCGCAGTATTTTTCCTCCCAACCGCATGGAACTTATCGAATCATGCAGAGTTATCACTTCCTCATATGCGTCTTAAATTCGCAACAGAAAGCGACTAGCCGCTCTTCGAGAAAGAACAGAAATCGTTACGAAAAGCATATGGCACAGTAAAATTTATAGAGGAAAACCGGGTTTATATTAATAAACATTTTTGTAATGAACTCGAGAGAAAAAAATTTAGGTGCACTGGATTCGATCATCTCAGGGACATACATTTTCACAAAAATTCCTCGAGCCCACAGCAGTATTTTAATCTGGAATATTCTGGCCAAGGCTATTGAACAAAATGATAAATTGTCTTTCGAATTTAGTCGAAGGTTCGGATTGAAAACGATCGTTTCTTTCGGTAAAAATAAACAAAGAAAAATTCATTATCGAATGACGTGTTCGGCAAATTTCATCTAATTATAAAGCATGCATCGAGATGTGACGTCATGTGCTTATCTTAGCATCTGATTTTTCGAGATGGAGTATCTGTGCCTTTGTTGGTAGCTCGTGTCAAAATGATATCTTCCCGCCCGCGTCGTAAAAAGTTTTTACATTCAAAATTTTATATTTACGCTGACAATTAAGCGACGGCCTTGAGAAATCGTTTGACTCTGTTGTTTCTGACATCATACAAAAACGACAGTTTTTTTAAATTGACAGCTCTTACGAATTGATTTAAATTTAAGTAAAACAAGCTTGTATCATATTTAAAAACAGTTTCATCTTCGCCCGCTGACTTTAAGAGCTATAAAAAGGTACGGTATCAAGATGGACATGAAAATTGCGTTGAATCATAAAGAATGTGAACGAAGTCATTACTCATTTATTGTCTTATACACATTATTGTCTTATAGTTTGAATTCTCTTCAGATGAAAAGGACTTAATTGTAGTGAATTTCACCTTAAAGCAGTGAGTATTGAACTTGCACTTTTACCTTTTTAACCTCCTCGCTTTCTTCATTTTGATCAGTTACGTTACAACAAATCCCAAAATATGCTTTGGATTTTCAAGTATAATATGAATGTTTACGTTTCAACTATCTTAGTTTATTATTAAAGAAACAAAGATAAACGGAAGAGAACCAATTTACGCTATAATATATGTATACAACATATCTACATAAAGTTCTACGTGTATTTTTTAATTCATTCCTCTTATTGTGCATTGTACCAGCGTCTAAGTAGCATTTTTTAATACTAAATGAAAATATATTCCTGCAAGCTTACATAGAATCGCGAAGCTGATAGCTAATAACACCAGAGGGAAGCAAACAGCCTTCGTTCCAATATGTGTTACAATGTAATAACTTTCAGAAGAGCATTACATGAATTTTATGAGAATGAATCTTTTGTCTAGTATCGCTTAGTGAAATTCAGTCACATCTGTATTACAATAGCGTCAGAATTCTCCGAACATTTTGGACAGTGGTCTATGGAAATTCTTGAAATGTTTAAGAGTGTCGTAGCCAATGTCCTGAGTTTTATCCCTAGAGCAAAACTTCAGTATCCTCTTCCCCTTCTCCTCCTCCACATCGATTCCCTGCGGCTCGAGAGGCTCTCCTATTCGGTAAAGATAGGCAAACCTCGAAACACTTCGATTAAAGACATACAGTCGCATGTATATAAACATACGAAAGTGGGTAGGCGCATAACTAACGACAGACGCTATTTCATAATTTTTACCATATTTCAAAATGGTGGCTTAAATATGTCGCATTATATATTATATTTCATTCCTCTTCGAAGTCGATTAAGTTATATGAAAGCACGTATACTTTGGGTTTTGAAAACATAACAAAAATTTCTGCTTTCGATTGTTTTTGATGTATATCATTTTTTTACAGAGCAAAATGGCGGATCTAGAGAAATCTGGAAATTTGCTGTCACGACGACCTTCGAATTTTTGTGATAACAACTGATATCAATAGAAAAGCGAAGCTAAGTTCGAAAGTGCCTTAAAAATGATTATGAAACAGAGCAATGCTTTCACTAGTGCAATCTGGTTTATGCAGCGCGAGAGCAATCTTGCAGCCTCGCATGTTCTATATACACCGCATCGAGCCTACATGAAGTTAAATTATTACGAGCGTGACAGGAAGGTTAAGCCTGTTTACCGGTAATTCGATATCACGGAAAGCATTTTTGTCTTATCTATTTTTTTCGCGGTGGGTGCGCGATGACGATGACAAGATATCCGACGGTGTCAGCTGAAAATCGCACGTTCGCTCGGGTCGATTTCGTCTTCATTTATATATTTACATATTTATTTAGAATTTTCTTGCGTAATTCATTACGTGCAGATGGATCGCGAGTAATCATTGATTACGTGTAATTTTACTATCCGTTTACAGTGTTATTATAACTTAATTTCATAATTGAGTACTGCATCGAGTGTAAATTAACATTTGTATTAAGACATTTACGAATAAAATAAGAGGAGACATTTCATGTTTAAATAAAGACCAGAGGTCAGTGTGTTTATTACTGTGTGCCTGATTTATCACTATATATTTATTTCGGACGATGTATTCAGATGAAGTTAATAATGCTACCTGCGCAAAATATCTCGAAAATAAAAAGTTACTTTGCATATAAGAAAAGCAATAACTCACAGTAATGGTAAACGATAATGGGCCATCAAAATAAAATGTCGAATTCCGCACAAATAATCATTAATTAATTATTCAGCGAGATTTTTGTGCATAAGCGATAGCACAAATTCCTTCAATGTCCCCTCTTAACACGTGAAATCGATTATGCAAGTCCCATAATTTGGGATGTTTTGAAAATAATAATTATTTGAAACGTTCCCACTATAGCCAGGATATCGCTTATAACGGTAGACAAAATTTGAAATGTGCTTGATAAGTAAAAAGAAGTAAAACTGTGCATAACCTACTTTTATTCTATTAATAACTCTGTCCACTTGGATAAGGCGATTGTCTAAGATATACGAGATTTTAAATCCTTCGTTTAACGACGTTGTTTGTATCCTACGCTGGTGAGAGAGACCGATTTAAGTAATTTAATAATTTAAGGTCGGTTTCACTAATACTGATTAAAGTCATTGATTAAACTATGCATTATCCTATTACGTTCAAGAAATTGCAGGAAATTTATTTGATTAATTTGAACTAATAATTCATACTAATAAAATCTTATCAAATAAGTTTCAATTTTTAAATACAATTTGTTACTGCCGAGGTTAATTCGCATATTAATCCTGTATTTTAAGTGATCATAAATTATCCGTTAACGATGCCCACAGCTGGATAAAAAGAAAACAATTTTATTTTTCAGTGTAGGCTAAACCGTTCATTCACAAATCTGAAATATGTGAAACATCAGGTCATAGGAATTCTGTAGTAATAGTGTAATAAAAGCGGTGAATATAATCTGGCTGTTTATATAAACTGTTATATGACCTCTGATCTCGGTGCAAACAAACCAGGTTTGAGCCTCGATATTTTATCGGGTATATCAATGTCATGTGTGCAATATAATGTTCGCCGACATACCTATCTATCAAGATGTTAGTTATTTAAGGTTATAAAGACGAATTGCAGAAATGTATTTTTCTCACTAATATGGTGGAATCTTTTCATTTGAGAGTTGTTCATTAAATTTATTAAACTTCTAACCTGGAGTAACAAATCTCAATCATTTTATTAGGATTATCCAGATAATGACAACAAATTAAATTAGTAGGTAATCATTGTCTAATATATCATAACAGGTTTTATTTATTTAGTTTTCCGTTCGGTTTTCCGACTTATACAAGTTATTAACCCTTAGTTCTGACGGCTATTTTAAGGCCTTTTCCTTCACTACCTGGGTCAAATATGACCTGTCGTTTGAAAATGCTTTCAGTTGTGCAATTTACAAAATACCATTTGAATTTTCTCTGTGTCGAAAACGACCCATGCGTCGGTATTAAGGGTTAAACTTAAACATGTGCTTGTAGTTTTGTCACTTATTTATTCTCACCCTCCAGCAATTCGTGTGATTGATCAAACTTATTTGATCAATCTCAATTGTCACGTCAAACTTCTTCCATACTCACGTATGCTTTTGGCAATAGAAATTGTTGAACTTACGTCTTAACACATTTCTGATACCACATGGGCATCAGTAGAGGCGTTGAAGATCTAGTTATTTGTCTTAACGTTTTGTATTATCTTTCAAGTGAATCCAACTAGTATACAAAAAAAATAAATTCCATATCGACACCTCTTATGGAGATGCCATTTCAGTTTTTCCTATTTAAAATAACATATGGAAAGGACCAAATAACAGCCTTCGTAAGATGTGTCGATATCAGTTTCGTAAGTACACATGTGTTTTTAATAATGTTTACTTTTTTAAAGCAATTATTGCTTTAAGATTATTGTTAGAGCAACAGCTTTTACTAAAATTATTTTTTTATGAAAGAATGCGTCAACAAGGCATTGCTTGAGTAGGGAACAAAAGAACCAAGATAGTTAAAAACGAAATGATCAGGTATTTGTGCAAGCCGATCGCGGACTTACTAGTAGAAACGAGCGCTTGTTAATAATCGCGCATAATTATTAAAACGCCACCAAAGATCATGACCCGATGCGGCTCGGCAAAAGCCGGCATCTAATCGACTCATCACAGTCGAAATTCCATCAGTGTCTTCTAGTGCCTCTTTTTTCCTTCTCACTTTTTTCGTGTACTTTTCTCCTTGGATCAAATGCCTGTATTTCCCCCAAAAGCAGTGTAATGAGTTTAAAGAATCTGCAATTTACATAAACGAAATTTTTCATTCTTCAATTTAGGAAACCTTGAGGTTCGGAAATGCCAAAATAATAGATTAGGCGTTCATTACAAAACTGCCTTTGATCAAAATGTGAAAATACTTATGAGGTTTCGTTCATCTGGCGGATAATGCGTGTTATTAGCTGTCATGTCATGATGAATCAGTGCAGGGAGAACTGTCTTATATTATTTCTCGTCTTTCTATATATGTAGGATACGTTGTAGCTAAAAAACGATATCCACAGAATGTTTTGAAGTAACGCATTTTCGATGTTATGCTTTCATTCTATTAATAGTATATATAACATGTATTTTATACTGTTAATTGAATTTAACTGAATTATATACATTATTTTTGTTAAATGTATTATTTTATAATTTCTATTACATTTTATTTATTTAACCAGCAACAGCCGATCATCTTTAGCGATTATCACTATAGGAAGCGACTATTCTTTTTTAGACATTAATGTGAATGTAGTACGATTAGCCAATAATTTCGTCATCTTTTCATATCTTTCTAAAAAAAGATTTTTAGAGATTGGAAAATACTTTCAGTGTACTTTGGAAACATTCCGATAAATGAATGTAGATTGAAGGGCGAGCGATATCCATGTTCACAATAATACAACGAAAAGTCAACGAAGAGCCAACAGATTTCTGAAAATTAGAGTTCTAATTTATAGGTCATATGTTGGATCTTACTATGTGCCCTAAGGAATAAATAAAGATTTGATGAAAATCGATGAATTGGCAATGAAAAAGCGCTCATTTTATAGATATGAAAGCATAGTTTTGTCATGACTCTGCTGTTTTGTTTAATTTTGATATTTTACTCGTAAATTCTTGGTCAGTATACAGGAATACCTCTTAAGGATACCTGTTTCTTTTTTTCTGTCTCTTTTATGATTCGCTACTCAATAGGACGGAATCATGTCAGAAATTTTTTGCGTATCCGAGGGCTGCGCATAAGTCGTTTGGATCGCTATTTTTCCATAAACCAACCACGTGGTGTAGAATTAAATACAACCAAATTTTTTTTTTATATTATTTTACGTCGACTTTTCTGAAACCATATGAGACTAAATCGCGACGGGACCTACATTTTATGAAGGTGGAATCCGAACCACCTCTGCTTTGGCGTTATTAGACACTTATAAACAAATACAGAGGTGTCCCAATGACAACAACCAAATTTGTCCTTAAATTTCCGAAACATTTAATTTAGTACTTTTCTTCCAAATATTTTCGAAAATCAACCACAATTTCAGCGTTCACACTTTAAACGATCATGTCTTAAAGTGTGTAATATGTACTGCACTTTCTCAATGTAACATGGTTGTCACCGATTTTTATTCGTGTCTCGGTTATTTAAATTGGAAATGGCATATATTGTCAAAAGTCTGTTATTGAATCATGTTAGCGAGAAAATCGAGAAATCTCGATAAACGTTACATTGTACAAATGGTATTCATTAAAGTAGCTAAACATTTATTTTTCAAGGTTAAGGTTAGTAACTAATGCCGCGCCGGGTAGAGTTATGTATTGAGCATTGGGTGTTCCTATCCAATCATGAATTCTTAGCAGATGTTGTTGCGTTTTATAAATAAGTTTGGGATATAGAGTCGTTTTCAAGGTTATACCCATCAATCGTGGAATAAAGAAAGCTTTGGTAATTTTTTCAACATTCGATATTATTTTCGGCTTATGCATTGTGCTATTTTGTTACCTTTAATTCAGTAGGCATTCCAGAGATAAAACGTTTTTATTATAGTTTCATACATATACTAACTCTCAAGGCCGCCTACAAGTAATACTGATTTACATAAAGGAATAAGAAATTTCCCGAATTTCAGCCAAAATTACTAGAGCAATAAAATATAGGCTTTAGAATCTGTAGGACCAAATTTATTGGAAAAGAATACATCTCCAAGTTCTTTCGGCATTGCAAAATTATATGTTCATTCATTAAATTGCAGCTGTACTTTTGAATTTGAATTTTAGCCAAAACTATTACATCCATAAAATATGAGAAGTTTACTTTAGATACGTTCAAACTTGAAAACCCGCCGGTTTTCACTATTTTGGCATGAGCAGGACATATTTGAGGCCCCTGTGTCATCGAGACGATTTCCTTTTCTTTCATAGAAGAAGCAATTCTGTACCTTTCTTTAAGTACTCTAATAAGCAGGATGTTGACACATTCATATGAATGAATGAAATTTCCTTTTATCATTTAATTTTGATAAAATTAGATGAATGTGATATCTGGGGATCACCTTAATCCTGTTCGAATTTAAATACAGTCGAAGCTCCATTAATGAATACACTGTTTTCAAATAATTCCATTGTCGAATACGCAGACGTTGCCGGTAACGAATCCTTCGGTATTCCTACTTCAAATTTCTTTAGCAGTGTTGACGATATTGCGGTGAAAGAATACAGGTTCCAACGTTAACGTTAGATAATTTCGAAGATCTTGGGGCATTTAAACTCAATATATAATTCCTTATTGTTCCAATCTCATACAGCACTTGAAGATTTAGAAATTAATACTGATTATGTTTGGACACGTTTATTTTGTTGTCATGGTTGTGTACATTTTAGGGAGGCTGACGTTGAATGCCTTTTTCCGAATTTATAACCAGTTATTAAAAAGAAAATAGTACTGTATATATGATGGGTGAAACATTTTTATTTGTTCTACTTGGCATTTAATACATCAATACTAGTTTTGTATACAAGTGCGTAAAAGTTTTTTCTACGAATGTGAGAGCCGAGCACATGCTCTTATTGACATGTATCAGACAATCCATTTGTAGTTGCAGTGTATGTAAAATGGGGTTTATGTATTATTTTGAAGATCGCAGAAGATACTATTTGCACTATCGAAAACTATTTTGCTCGAGGGTACGCATAGTTCAATAGTAAAATCAGTGTTTTAGTGCGTAAAATTAAATTACTTCGCGCATAAATTAAATTACTTGCTCATACTCTGATCGCAAAATAACACATTATCTCCCTAAGGAGCAAATTAGCACGCTCTAGTGTGAGAAAATAGTATGTACAAGGGAGAATAGGTGTTTGCGATATAAAAAATATTTGTAAGAGGCTGGTATTTGTATAATTATCGCCCCAGAATCTACGTTTCAACGGACTGTATATATGCTTTAAAATTTTCTTGAGTGTACATGGCTCTGTTTCCCTCTAGCGGTAATTAAATTAACTATTGCCTATTGTAAAAATCTGTTTCGTCCAGAAATATCGTGTACCACGAGATCTCTGCCTTCGTCACCTATAGTTTTTATTTATTTGAAATTTAAATAATACTAAACACAGGAGGAGATGTTTAGAATTATTGTATTTGTGCATATACGTAGCTATGATGGTAACGGGATATCGTTACACAGTATATCTATTGAAACCACAGTAATATTTTGAGGAAGAAACCGGCGTCTTTTCCGATACAGGTGATCTTGTATATAAACATTCGATAGTTCATTCCTTGTGATGCAGCAGTGCCCAATTCGTCGCCGACTTCACCGGTACTCGTGTTGATCTTCGATAAAAAAGTGTATTATTATCATTAATTAAGTTTGTCCTTAAATGAAAGAGCATTATAATTTTTTTGTAAGTCTTACTAAAAATTTAAATCACTTGTCAATTACTTTTTTAGACAACAAGGGCGAAAAGTACACTTATATGATCGATCGAGAGGTGGTGTACGAGATGCCGATGGGGCTAAATTATCCCATATTTTGAGTCATATTTTTTATATTTGGATGCGTACAAGCAGAGTGTAAAGGACAACTTAAGTTTCATTGGTTGGAGGACACAACATTTTGCTTTGTGCACGAAAAACAGCTATCGAATAGTAGTTTTCATTATATAAGGATGTAAGGTTCGACTTTAAAACCCACATTTTAACATGTGATTAGATAGGACCGGTGCTTAAAGTCGAATGTTTACATCCGAGCATCAAACTTTTAACTTTCTGGATATAAGTACAAACTAGTAAACTATATAGCTAGTTGGTAAAGTATACTTTTTTAGTCCGTAGCTGCATATTAACATCCATCGACGGCCGAACCGGGGGCCAGACGCGCCCTGTTCGTGTAAGTAAAAAAATGAAAGAATGTGTCAAAAGTCACGCTTTATGCACACTGTAAGAAAAATGGGAGTACATAAAGTAATTATTTTTAGGCACAAATTTTCCTTTCAAGCATTTAACTGCGGGCAAAATCACTTTTTGACACATTAACCATGACGTGTATGGTAATGATCAGATGAAAATGAAAAAAACCGACAGTCGGAAAGCCGACATATAAAAATTAGGCACATCAACAGGCGGAGCGTCATTTTTTGAAGTGTTGGTTTTTTTACTGTCGGCTTTTCGAGCGTAAGTTTTTTGACCTGTCGGCTTTTTGATTTGTCAGTTTTTCGACCCGCACTCTTCCAGTGAACTAAAAATATCTCATGAATTGTACGTGAAATGTTGACCTCTAACGAGTGTGAATTTTGTCACTCCAGTGAAGCGAATAACAAAAAATTTCGCCTTGATTGCATGAGATATTTCTTCGATTATCAGGGACCGTACCCAAAATCGTTAAAAACCTACCATCGTTTTAAAAAAAGAAGTTGAATATTGCAGTTAATAAATAAACTTTCCGTATTCAACCATTTGACAAGATTTATCTGAAGGAATGTTTACAAAAAAATCATGAACGATACGAAATAATTCATTAAATATCAATTTTATGAAGAACCCAAAATATTTATGTCAACAACAGGACAGAGGCAAATGACCATTCTTTGAAGTTACGTTTAGAATATAGGAACAAAGCAAAATATTGTGTACAAGGTAAATATTATAAATTTGTATTCATGACAGATGTGTATATAACAATATATTAGACCCAAAAATATGACGAACTAATCGTTTAATAAGAATACAGCCTACCCTTAGCGATCTCCCCAAAAATAGACTCCAAGTAAGATTTGTTTTATTTTCCACTAGAACAATAGGAAATCCTCGAAGAGTAAACTCCAAAAATGTTTATGCTTGGCACAATATCAGCGTGTCGGTCACGTGCGAATCACCATGAAAAACAACAATAACACCGAACAAACTGAAGACAATCGAAATCGTAATAGAATCGATGAGGTTACACACGTGGACGTCGACTGGAACACACGCGGCCCCTTAAGAAACGATTTTTACCTGCGCGCCCCTCAAAAACTTCCTGGATTCCACGAAAGCACAAACAAAAATTTCGGAGAAAAACGTGTCAACACCACAAGTTTTTATCGAATGTGCTGACGTGCACGAACTTAAAGACTGGAGACAAACTACTGGCCTCTCCAAAACTAGAATACATGACAAAATCCTTGTCGACTATTTACGAAGCAAAGTTTGGTCGTTGTATAACTTTTTTGCTTTTTGCCTAGTTTGCTGACACTTGGGGGATGTTTCGAAAATCAATGCTCGAAAGAAGGTTCGAGATCGTTTAAAAAAGCCAGAGATTCTCGGAAAAGTCACGGCGGGAAAGTCGCCAAAGGTGACGAGTCGCGAATTCGAATCTCGAAAGCCTCGTTCGAAATTGGTTCGGAGGCTAAAATAGTGCCTGCCCTCCGTCTTCCCCGGAGACGTTGTCGGATTTCCTTCCTCTTTACCTGCTGCCCGTGGCCGTGCGCAGCATGATAATCCTGAGATTTGTCGCCCTCTCCCTCGTTTCCTTCGATCCTGAACAAATCTTTCTCTTTCTATTCCCTCCCCCTCTCACTCTCTCATATAGGCAATCTATCGCTCGTCTCTCTTTCTCGGTGGACGTCGGCGAACCTCTTTTTTTCTCCTTATCTCTCCCGCACTCTCGCTGGCCTCAGCCGTCACTTCCTCGCCCCGATACTTCGGGAAGGCGAAACTCTCCAAGATCAGCTCTTCGACGGCGACGTCGCGGAAACGTTGCGGCGGGGAAATTCGTGGAAAGCGCGCGCGCGCGCGCGCTCTCGACGTCTCCGGCAGTGGCGCGCAACGTGGAAGGAGCGAGTCGCGCGCGCGACGAACGTCGTCGAATCCTGCCGACGACTTTGCGAACTTGCACGATTTGACACTCGCGCGGGAACGGCGAACTCGAGCGCGATCCGGGAGACGTGGACGACGTGGAGACACGCGCGTGGCGAGGTTGCCCGCCGTGACGGGTATAACGAAATCACAGAAACCGACCCGTATGTGCAACCGCGCGTAAGCAGAGGCCGCGTCATACTGAGGGAACACATGATTTCGTCGGCTTTAGTGCGCGATCGCGACACGCAGGGGGCAGCACCGGAGCGCCCGGTTGACGTTGACCGGTCGCTCGTTCTTTCTGTTCCGTTCTGTGCGCCGCGTTCGCTTATAGAGCGGGGGCGAGGGACACGCGGACGTCTACCGCGCGGTGATCGGGAGTATTATATACGTATCTAGATACCGGGGACGAGGAGACACTGCTCCAGTGCCCAGGACCGTACCCCCGCCCAAGGGGCCCATGTTCCGGACCATTTTCCCAAAGAAACCAAATGCAAAAGTCTAACATCGAGTGAAATGTATAAAGAACTTCAAAACACCAGTGGTCCAACACATCATAAACAAATAAAACGAATTGACATGGTTTTGACATACTTTTCAAACCATTTCTTGACAATATCGGATTGAACTGTACTAACTTAACCCCTTCCCTGTGTAGTTAGAATATCAAAAAGTGGTCTAGAAATGTGTAAGACCTGCCAATAATAGTGTATTATGAAACTAATACGTAAAAGTTCATTCTACAAATGTGAAGGGTTGCGGCCCGAGCCGAAGGCGAGGGTCGTAATCACATTCGCAGAATAAACATTTATGCACATGTTTCATACGATATTTTATGTCACTTGAGTGCGTAAAATGCGACCGAAAAATGTCAAAAGTGTGTAAAATAGCATTTTACGCATCGAATTGCATACATGAATTTTTATGATGCTTTGTGTTTAAGGGTTTTTGGGGTCGCTGATTACGAATCTGAAGTTAGATTTCCAAAATTCGACTTGGCGGATTCAATATGACGGATGATATTTTCAATCCTTTTTAAAGAATTTTCGGACTTTCTAGTGGATTCTAAAAGAATTCAGAGGGTTTTGTTTTAGATTCGTAATTAGCGAACCCGATTAACGAATATCAAGCGAATTTGAAGATTTTAAAAAAATTAGTCCGCCTTATTGGATCCGCCGTTTTAAATTTTGGAAATCTGACTTCAGATTTGTAATTAACAACCCCAAAAACCCTTTAGTAGTCAATGTACCAAAGATACTTTAATCCATTCTCCCTAAACGGTCCATGACGTGTATACACGTGTACACTGTATGGACCGTTTTTTTTCATGTGTATACACGTCATATACAGCGAAGGGGTTAAGGGGGTTTTAAAGTGTTTCGCTGATTAGGTAGGAATTTTCACTAAAAACCGTAAATAAAACATGACTGAATTAATTTGTCAAAATTCGGGTTCCGTAAGGACAATTCTAATTGCAGTAGAACCTACGATATCGCAAACTCGGATATCGCCAAACCCATGATATCACAAATGAAGAACCTCTTATATCGCCAAAAAGAGGGGAAGTGTCTTCTCCCACCCTCCTCTGTACATTACATACGTACACACATACATATAGAGAAGCGCATGCGCGTCTCCGAAATAGGGGCGCGAGGTATATAGAGAAGGGGTTTCTTTTGGCGATATCGTAGGTAGGCTGGAACCGACCGTTTGCGATATCGTAGGTTCTACTGTATTATACACGGTATCCGAGAAAATACCAACGAAATCAATTGAGAACTGACGGAAAATTTCGCAAACTAATGTCTTTGGTAATTTCTAGGAAACTGTCTATAGTAGTTAGAATTGACTTTACAACGCCCGAAATTTTTAAAATTTTATTCAGTCATCTTTCATTTACGTTCTTACCAGCGGACCACTTTAGAACCCCCTTCAATCGATATTTTCCGATTTAATAAGATAATACGGGTGGTTATAATATGAATTCGAACTCATTTGTTTCAATATGCTGGAGGTATTTATTTCTCTCTCTTGTGATTGTAGAATGTACGTGGGAAGAAGGATTATCTTCTCAAGCTGTCTAATCCAACATGTCATCGGGTTTAATTAAAAATCAATTCAATTATTGCTCTAATAACGCAGCCACGAGAGGTACCATTTCAAGCATAGGTGGGGGTAGTTCTTGAGGAGAGAAATTTAATTTTATGCATAATGTATCGAAATAGTAGTTGCCGATACAAGTACATAAAAGTTTTTTCCACGAATGTGAGGGTTGTGGGTCGAGCTGAAAGCGAGGTCCGTATTCACATTGGTATAAAAAGATATTTGTTACAGAGTGAGCAAAATGCTATTTTTCACACTTTTGACATTTTTCTTTCGCATTTTATCCACACTTGTAACAAAAAATACATTTCGGAAAAATTTAATTATTATTTAAATTTAGTTATTCGTTCAAAAACACTTTAAAGAAAACTTTACGCACTCCATTATTCTTTACACACGGAAAAGTCGTGCGTAAACAATATTTCGGCACACGCGCGTATGTGAAATACTTTACACACGCACTTGTATCGAAAATAGTAGTTTTCGATACAAGGGCGTATGCGTAAAGAACTTTACACACACACACGTGTGCCGAAATATTGTTTACGTACGGCTTTTTCGTGCGTAAAGTATAATCGAGTGCGTAAAGTTTACTTTACGCACAAGTTTACTTTACGCACCGAAAAGACGTACATAAATACTATTTCGCACATGCGTCGAACAATATTTTTTTATGCAAGTGTGCGTAAAGTGCACCTAAAAAATGTCAAAAATGTGTAAAGCCGCACTTTAGACATTTTTTAAATGTACTATGTATTCATCAAAAAACATTGTTCGACGCATGTGCAAAAATGTTTCAGCTCGGCTCGCAATCTTCACATTCGTAGAAAAAACTTTTACGCATTTGTATCGAAAACTACTAATTCGCAACGCGTTCGTAAAACTCCATTTTAAGCACGTGTTATGAAAAGATCTATTCCATACGTGTAATCAATAATGAATGACAGAATAGATCTATTTCGTATCAAGGGCGTAAAATGAACTTTTACACCCGCAAGCAATCCACTTTCCCGAAGGAGTGCGAAGCAGTCTCGAGCATATCGCATGAGAGCTTTCATGAGGAAAAAGTTAACACCGATGATAAGGGAACATTTTTCGTCATAGTGCATATATGAAATTCGAGTTTTGTACCCTGAATTTGCAGCTCGAAGGGTTCGGAAACTGATGTCATAGTTTAGTCGCAAATGGGGGTGTATACATACCTATATAGTTTTCAAGGTATTCAATTGCAAGTCTCAGATAAAATACTGGAAATTCAAAATGGCGAATCCAATAGCTATTAAGTCAAAATATAGTCTTAAAACAAATTCTTGCTGTGTTGCAACTTAAAAGAAGGCGTTATAATTTCTCATTTTAAGACTAGAAGGCTTACAACTGACAGCTCAATCTTGTTTTCAAGCCACAGGACGTACATTAAATGAAAATTACAATGTTGTTTGAGACAAACGCACAATATTATAGGAAACAACATAAATAATAACTATCTTACAAGACGGAACAGGAATAGTAACAACCCTACGATGGTTCTGAGCAGATTTTTTTATCACATCCAACCACACGAAAAGGTTTACGAATTTCGTTATGTGATGTTATGCCTGGTATGATAATATTATAGAAATTAAGAAGTTGCACAGAAAAAAATAAGTCTTAAAATTGTTACATCTTAAATCCATCATGATGAGACTTAATTTCAGTCCAAAACTGCGTTAATTTTCATAAATTCCGTCAATATTTAGGCTTAATGTCGAACTTTCAGACAACAAAACTGACTTTCAGCCGATATTTTGGTTTGAAATAAGATTCGTATAATTTAGATGCCATAAGGTCGATAAATTTTATTTTAAGCTAAAATATCGTATGTCAGTTTTGCTCACTGGAAGTAAGACTTTAAGCCAAAACACTGACTGAATTTAAAAAAATAAACCCAATTTCGGGCTTAAATTAAGCCTCACCTGATGATGAATTTAAGATGTGGCAATTTTAAGACTTATTTTTTTCTATGTAGTGTTCCGTTCATGTATCGAATTAACCACTTTGTCAGTACAATGGGGCGCTCAACATTTTTTCTTAGAGTGGAAGGGAGTTTTTTAAATACATTCAGTGACACAGTGAATCCATTTATGATTTTGAAAATGACAAGTGTCTTTGTGTTAAACATGTTCCTTTGAATTCATTAATTATTGTTATAAAATTAAATAATTATAAACTAATTCTCCTTTTTCTGTGTCGTTCATTTCCTTCCTTCCAGGGATCGGTATAGCCAATGTGGACCGAGGATTTATTTTCCATATAGCAATAGAACGTATGTTAATTTATTACAGTGAGAAAAAAAATTACCGAATCGATGAAACGCGTATCCGATAACCACAATGAAATGTATTCCTGCAACGGGTGAAATATATTATTGCTATGAAAATGCCATTGTGTCGATCACATTGATACAAAATTCATTTCATTCTAAACGCTTACTAACGCAAATAATTTTTCGTATTAATAATAAAATATATTACATGCTATAGTTGCTATAGGTTGCACGTTTTATTGTGCAATGAATGTTTTTTCGGTGTACGAAGGTATTAGTCTAAATAATCTAACTTTAAAATTCGCAACAGGCTTAATTTAAGTCCAAATTCAGAACAGAATTGCTTAAAACAATTCGTGAACAGTACTTCTTGTAAGCCTTTCAGTCTTAAAATGAGAAATGATAACCTCTTCTTTTAAGTTTCAAGGCAGGAAGAATTTGTTTTGACCATGCTTTGACTTGATGGCTAAATTTAAGCTAATTTTTTAAAGAAGTCGGTCATGGTTGTCAGACTTATTTTTTCCCGTATAAACGTAAGTATGTATACTTTCAATTGAATGGATTGAAATAATTTGAACGAATGGCGATGGAGCACACTCAACGATTTTAAACCTGCAATGTTTCATGATATCGTGCTACTACGATTGATACGATTACGGGTTATTTGAAGAACTAATCATCATGACGTCATGAGATATTGAACGTTACAAATCGACGAATAAATGCGTAAAATCAGATTATGTACAATATCTGATTCGTTCGTTTGCGACATTTTACACTTCATGCAATATTAAAATTGAAAACTGATACATTCTTACACATTGTTGTAATTTCTCTTATAACGAATGTTATATTTTTTCTAATAAATAATTTGCGCGTACTTTCTAGTGAAACGATATTTACGAATTCGGAGCAAAATCTGATTAGCGAAGTAGATAGGTGAGACTCGGACTGGATGATGTTTGATATTTAGCTACACCTTTCAGACTTGTCATGATGAGACATGGAGAATTTTCCTAAATTTTTTGTGTTCCATATTAAATAAAAATTTGAAAATTTCGAAATGTGACATCATTTATATTCAGTCCTGGGTTATTCCTTCTACAATTTTGTAGGGATTATAAATAAAGATCATACCCATAATATTTTACTTTATGGTCTCGTACTGTATTTACCTGTTTTAAATAGATGCCGGTTCTTTTGTTTAATCATTCCTAGCCTTTCAATGAGTTTTCTGAAGATGTCTACCACCTAATATTTTTGTACGATTCTTATTTATTATAATCATTGAAAACTTGCACTATGTACTATATAATATACTACGATCAGTAGGAATAGGAATTCGAGGATTATTTTTAAAATGTATAATTAGATTTGAATGATCATGGATTGTAATAACTATGATAACTGGATGTCGAAAGTGACGAAACAATCGTATCTTTGCAAGCTTCATTGCAGGCAGTAAAACGCCAAGTGTGTCTTGTTGTACTTGATTGTTATTTTATAAATAGCTTTGAGATCTTTTTATTATCGTATCACATACCGCAACTGGTAACTCGTAAAACATCTAATAAACAGATAAGAAATCGTTTTTTTTGTTGGTCCAATAATTAATTAAATTTGAGTGGTGTGTATATGTTAGTTTACGTTTTGCATTAGGAGATTTTTTTTGGAATGTTGTAAATAACTAATTAATCAGTATGATATCTGACTGGTGCTTTGGTGACTAATTTTGTAGTCATTGAATATATTATATCCTGGAAATTTGGTTCTTGGTTACTAATTTTATTAAATACTTGTATAATAAATAATCTTAATAAGCATGCTGTGGATGTTAATACGAAATTTCAACTGGAGGACCTACGATCAACGATTTTTTTCTTAAATTAAAACTCTTCTTTAAAGTGTGTTTCATGTTTAATTTCCATCCTGATGTTAACAATCGAATTTTAATTAATGGATCGTTATCGTAGACACTGTTTTCAGCAAAATTTGGAAGTATTGAATATTTGACAACTACCATCGTTTAATATTGTGCCAAATTCATAATATCCCATGTGATTTTTCGTAACAAGGAACATGGTTATTCATTCCATAAATGAACCTAACCTATGCTGCCCATTGTATGAAAAAAATTTGTTGCATATTATGAATCTGCAATACCGGCAATTGCGTTATTCGATTTCCTCGGACGTCGCATTTAAACCCTATCTGGGTAATATTTACAGTGTCCTTTGGCGCGATTCTTTTATTAAAACTTTAGTTGGAAACGTAAGTAATTGTATGAAGTAAACTTTTAAACACCTACACAGATTAAATTAGCCTCGTTATGTTAAATTTTTGCGTACTTTTTTTATTTACTTCGTAATTTTTACCATCTCGAATTGAGTTATAAAAAAAGTATACGTTTTTGGATTTCAAATATTTTGAACATAACCTGCTTTTTAAATTAAAAATGAACTTGAAAACGCTATAGTTTAAAAAATATATCTTCAATTTTCCTGAAAAAGAAATCACAGATATTCCTTTGGGTGTCATTAATAAATGGTGAAAATTTCATTCTGGGGATATAGTAGACTTTTCGAGAAAAAAATAAAATGTACGACAGCTTACTTCGCGCTACGCTTTGCGGGCGAGTTTCTTCCCGCTACGCTTTGCGGGCGAGTTTCTTCCCGCAGTTAAACAAAATACTCACGATTTTCGTACGGGAAAATGAAACCCATAATGTTTATGTGTAATTTGGAACAAAACTTTCAGGGTCGGAATCTACCCATAACATTAATGAAACTTCGAAAACCACCTCCAGAAGTAGTGATATATTTAATTTTTCCGATGATGGGATTGGAGGAACACTGAAAAGAACAGCCGCACGAGCTAGTTTGTAAGGACCTCTTATTAATCAAATCTTAACTCCACGTGATTTATACGACTGGGCTAAAACTGCCATGAATAATGCACATGTTGAATTTTGTTCCCATAGTGAATATGAACTGGAAGAACAGTAATTAAAAATTAGATTTCATAAAGCTAAGTGCATTCGTGGTGCACAGCAGATGCATGCTATTATTCCAGAAACGAAGAATAAATTGAACTAAAATCTTTTCCAATTTGTTGGAATTTAAATCTGTATTTATAATGTAAGCACATATTTCGTTTTGTGAGAGGCAACGGGAACTCACGTTAAAAAAGCACTGCGAAGGGATGAGTACCCTATCACGTCCACGTCGTTCATCCTGGGTAGCGTTAAGAACGGTTGAATTTTGGGTATATCACTACTTCTGGGGGTGGTTATCGAAGTTTCATTACTGTTTTGAGTGGATTACAACCCGGACAGTTTTGTTCCAAATTAATTAGTATTTTCTTTTACTGCAGGAAGAGACCCCCCCCCCCTCGAAATTTTTATCATTTATTAATGACACCCTGAGGAGTATCTGTGACTTTTTTCAGGAAAATTGAAGATATATTTTTTAAACTACAGCGTTTTCAATTTAATTTTTAATTCAAAAAACAGGTTATGATCAAAATATTGGAAATCCGAAAACGTATACGTTTTTTATAACTCAATTCGAGATGGTAATAGTACTTTACATAGCGTGCACGATACATATGAGTAATTCCGCGATACTTTTAATATTTAGGATACTGTATATTTACAAGACGAATTTAATACAATTGATAAACAAAAAAATTTTTTTGATATGAATTAAATGTCGGAAAATATCATATAATAGTTTTGGCGGATGGAGAATAATTAGTTTTGCGTGAAAAAAAATTGAAATTCGTCATATTTAAAGATTTGTGCAGGAAACTGTCCTATATTTATTTTCTTTCGACCAAAAAATAAAATGTGCTTGTTTATGAAAGACCGGACAAATTTTTCTGTACTATCATTTGATATGGTACTTTCAACCCATGTCATTTTTAAGATGGTGCCTGCCTCCTGAAATGAAATATAAAAACAAAAATAAAAGAAACTAAATTTTCATAAAGAGAACATTTTTTTACATTTCATTGTTTGGAAAAAGTGCGTTTCGAGATTTCAAAAAAAGTAAAGCATGAGTGTATTCCTTACATAAAAACGGTTCAAACCACTCTTTTTACATTACCGTGCCACTCTACCGGAAAAAAATACGAGGCTTTGAAAAATTATATTACTTGCGCCGCTGGTACCGAAAATAGTTATTTTTTACTGGCACACTTTCTGTACAGTTTGAAAATCCCCAAAACCTATTGCTGTTTTTTGTTTGGTATATTTCTAAGCGTGTATCACTAGTCTCAAGTCAATATTATTTGCACCTGTCTGAAAAAAAGACTGAACAAAAAATAATTTTATTTTGTACTTAAAGATGATAAAATAATGTTATTAATAAAAAAAAGTAATTCATTTGAAAAATGTGCATTTTTAACTCACGTTCCTCGATTCTTGCTTAGGGGAGAGTGAGAGAGAGAGAGAGAGAGAGAGAGAGAGAGAGAGAGAGAGAGATTCCAAGTAAAAAATGTCGAAAAGTGATTTTTGAACGAGCCACCAAATTGTTGTACGGCGCTATATCTCCATGTTTCATATTTTTAGATTTACATGTACAAATAATTATTTTTTATCTTCAAGAGGCAAAAGTCCCCGAACTGATCAAATCGATTAAGAATTACAGATTCAACAAAGTTTTGAAAATGGATAATAAAATTATTTTGTTCAAAATTTTGAAGTTGCTCCTACAAAATGCGCGTTTTTAAAAAAATGTTGGCACCATCAAATTTTTGCTCTTCGTATCACCTGAAATGAGAAAAATAACTTTACACGTGGGTGCAAATAAAACAGAAATTTTTTTTTTAAATGCCAAATATTAAAAGTATCGCGGAATTACTCATATACTATTTTCCCGTCGAAAGGTCACCGAATTCGAATTTACATTAAATTTTGTTATAATAAATAATACATATACATACATAATGTGCGTATATGTATACTATATACAATATATGAAAAAGAGGAACAAAGCGGTGTGATTGGGAGACGAGGTAATGGGAGGGTGTTAAAGAACCAAAAAATTACAGTAAATTATTTGTTTGTTTTTATATTTTTTCTTGATATTTAAGTAAAGTAAAACAAAAATTGATTTGTTTATTTCTGTTGTATGATATTTATATTTAATTTGCATTTGCTAAATCCATATTCTCATCATCAGAGAAACCGTCTGGCACAATCAAATCCGCTGATTTGTTTGTAACATTTTCCACGTTTGGCGTTCCAAAGTTATTTGTAGAATCTATTAAAGATGAATCACATTCATTTTTCTCAGTGAAAAAAAAACATTATTAGTGGTTTCCACGACAGGCACTGAATCTGAATGCTGTTAATATTGATACAATTGAAATAAGAAACGGACACAGACAGCGAAGAAGAGGGAAGTAGTCTATGTTATTGTTTTGAACGCAGATAAATCTACTGTTTACTATTGTCGACGTAGAAATTCACATTCAAATATTCGAAGGGAGTAATTTATAAACACGAAATTATAAACACTAATGGATATATCATTCTTTAAGAGGTTTTTATACTTCGGGGTCTCGGCCTTACATTCAGTATTTCGTGGCCTCTATACTGGTTGCGAAAATTCATTTCGCGGCCTGAGGACAAGAAACAAAATTTTAAGTTCACTTACGTTTCCGAATTATGAAGTGAATAAAAAAAAGTAATAAAAAATGTAATACAAACATAACCAAGCTAATTTTGCAAATATCGAAAAATCTTTTAAGATACCTATTTATAATATTAATAGGTACCTCCATGCATTTTTTTTCAATGAAATCGGAAGGAGTCCACCAAACACTGTGATGAGTTGACACGGAATTACTCATATTGCATCTGCATGGAAAATTTTACAGCTTTATAAGTTATAGAACAATATACCATGAAATGCAGATATTTCTTTTGGGTAAGAATTATAAAGTATTTAACCTACTACTCCCGAGTCTGCCTTCAAATTGCAATTATAATAATAAAATGTCGGATTCTGTCTCTATGTATACGCTGGATCTATACTATTTGCTGGGAACTATCATGAAATTTTACACTTGAAGTTTTCTGGGGACTATCATGCAAATCATGGGAGTTGCTTATAAAAGCATAATCGTCTGCTCTGATGAAGAACTAGAGTAGGTACTTTAAAAGTACTTACAATAATTACTATTGTAGAGTAGTAGAAGCTACTGCTAAATTCTATATCACATATGGCTTATTATAGGCGACAATAGGTCATGGGAAAGAAAACGTAAATACTGCAAAAAAATGTTTTGCACATTTTAGTCTTATTTTTATAATACGTGAGTGATGTATCGAACGCAGTTCACACTTAATTATCGAAGAATCCCAGTTTACATTGTCCTTTTTACCGTGCACGGGGCTCCTCTCAAGAGGTTGACGCGTTTTCATAATATTCCATTATTTGGGCAAACATGTTATTTGGAATGAATTCCAATCATCTTGCAAAATTGGAGATGCGTGCATTCGATCACGCGAGGCACGGAGGTTCGTGCGTTAAGAGGAGAAACGGCTCTTTTGAGAGAAAGTTGCGGTTTCTGGGGCCGGTTTCACGTGCGGTGGCGCCTCGCGAAATCGGCAAATCGATCGATTTGGCAAAATACTGGGCGGTTCACATCTGCACGAGATGTATTACACCATCAAGTCTACATGGGATGTCGCCCTATTGATACCCAGTAAGTATGTGTGTGTGCGAGTGTCTGGTTTTTATCCTCACGAACACGCATGCCTCCCGCAACCGACCCGAAATTATAAGAGGGTATAGATTGCAATTTGAGCCTTATCGGATAGACGGAAGACAGGTCCATCGGTCTCCTTAGAAGAAATGTATATGCGCTTATCTCGATTTGTTCTTTTTTTTTTCATGATGCTAAGGAAACGTGATGCGACACCTGTACGTCTTTGTCGCGCAGGTGCAGGCCACGATTAGCAACGAACGCGGGCGAACCAAGAGGATCTGTGATCACGATAAGAGTATAGTGTATTCTGCGAACGAGTGATAAAGGGGCTTTGTCGTTTCTCAGTAATATGAATAACGAAATACCAAATTTCATAATTTTGTACCACATTTTTGGACGTATTTGGAACATTCGAACCGGTGAAGTAAGAGGTTATTTTTTCGATTTTAAAACCAGTCTATAAAATATTACGATATACTATATACATAAATACAGTGCTCCCCCCCCCCCCCCAATATTTGCCTCGACCGTCTTGTCTGTCCTTTTCTAACCCTCCCAATATTTGCCTGGTGAGGGGAAGACATTTTTCCCCTACTCCGCCGACATACAGTTATAGAAAGCGCATGCGTCGACCAGAAGAAATCAGTTTAACCATTCCTTACATCGCGTATGCGTGATGTCGCCACATAATTACCGCTCCGGAAGAAGTGGTGGTGGGCTGCAATCGAGGGGTAAGGCAAATATTGGGATGGACCTAGTGGCAAATATTAGGGGGTAGCAAATATTGGGAACGCAACTATTGGGGAGGGGGAGGGGGACTACTGTATTAAAAATAGTCCGAAATTTAATTCTGAATAAACCGTTATGGTTCGACGTGTCCCGTGTAACTAAAAGACAAATTATGTAAACCAAAGCCGTTCGGTTGTCAGTACCTATCCCTAACCTAACAAGATTTACTTTTTTCCTAATAGTGTGCGAAAAATTTGTATTCAGTGCGGGAAACGCTATTCCCGAAATACAAATTTGCGCATACTATTAGGAAAAATATCGTTTGTTACAGGAGTGGGAAATCGCATTTTCCGCAATTGTAACGAAATATACTATTTCGATTATGCAAAATTAACAGATTGTTTACGATAACCGAACAGCTCGGTTGGTGCACATATGCATACCTATACAGTATAGTAACAAAGGGTTTTGTTTCGTAGGATTCTTAGTATTTCATTTATTAGCTTGACCAGGGAATGTACACAGAAAAAATAAGTCTTAAAATTGTTACATCTTAAATTCATCACCAGGTGAGGCTTAATTTAGGCCCGAAATTGCGTTAATTTTCTTAAATTCAGTCAGTGTTTTGTCTTAAGGGGTTACACCACCGTAAAATTTTGAAAAAATCAAAAAATTTTTTTTTTTGCTTAAAAAATCCTTTGAACCCTCTAGAATACGAAGAAAAAAGTTTTATACGTGAAACTAATTTTTTTCATCGAAATTTCGAGCAATGTACCGAGCGAGGCGGGCGACTCCGAAACGGTATTTATAATACAACTCCAAATTTTAAACGCGTTTTTCTCGAAACACGTTTTTCTATCGCGGCAAGCAGTATAACTCAAACAATTTTTGATATTTTCACTCGAATTTTTATACAGTACATTCAAAACAACATTTCGAAGTAAAATACGTATGGAATTTTCGATACGTTGCTTTGCCGATTTTATATTGCCAAAATACGTCACTATTTTTTAGGTCAAAAATGAACACTTTTATTGAAATGATCGCCAATTAATCAAATATCAATATTTCGAAAATTTCGTACGTATTTTACTAGATATACCATTGAAGATCATGAGAAATTTTTTTATTTGTCTAGGTGCAAATTTCCACCGGCTACACCGCTTGCCGCGGACCCCTTTTTTTAAACAGTGCATCGGCAATATGGTCGCCTTTCCGCCATTTTGTGATATTTTCTAATGAAAAAAAATTGTTGACGTATTTCAATATATGATAATGATTTTCTGTAAATATGAATACTTAATTTCATTTCCTTCCATTAAAAAAAAATTCTCAAAAAAGACTTTAAGCCTAAATATTGACTGAATTTAAGAAAATTAACGCAATTTTGGGCTGAAATTAAGCCTCACCAAATGATGAATTTAAGATCTAACAATTTTAAGACTTATTTTTTTCTATGTACACAAAACTAACACACTCGAGCATGCATATTAATTTGCGTAGTTGCGCACAATGTCATATACAAATTTTAAACGAAAATAATCAGATGCTTCGATTGTTCGACATGTCTCCTAAGCGCATCTTCGGCCATTTTGACGACTCGACCCTTATCGCGTGGCAGCTGACAAAAATGGCCGAAGTACTGCTCGTAAAAACTATATAGATGTGTACATATTTAAGCAGTACTAACCGAATTTTGGCTTTTAGTACTAACCAGCTTGATTTTTATAAAAAAAGATGGTGTTCCTGTAAAATTCTCGCACTAATACAGAACGGGGATATTGGAATATTTCCCTAAAAGTTATTAAATTGTTACAGAATTATTATTTTAGAAGAATTCAGATTTTATTAAAAAAAATGTCGTGTCTTTGGTAACCTTAGCTCTTGAGCTAAACTACTTTGATCATGGATTGATGCGACACCTAGTGCTTGTCAATGAAAGTCACATCTCAAACGTGGTTATTTAGTTTTAGTATACATTGAAGTATAAATAATATATTGAAATGTTGTAACTATACTTTGCAGTGTTAAATGATTCACATTGCAAATATCGTTGCTATTTAGTTCACTTTGTCTCATGAAATTTGTTACTGATAATCTATTCATCGTAACTTGGCTTAATATCGGGCAGAAAATGTTTTTCATAACAAAAATTTTCTATGTTGAATTAGAATATATATGCATTTATACGAGTTGAACATTTTCCTTAGAAATTTGATTAACATGTTACGACCACAGTAGTTTGTTATTCACTTAATAATACTAACGTATTAACTTGATACATTTTTATTTTAGTAATAACGTATAAATCGTGTGCTTTTAAAATTTTAAGGATTGCATGTGTTCACATGCCGCCACTAAACCTGTCATTAAATGAGAATATATAGATTTCAATCGTGACAACTCTCACGAGATATCCAGGCGCTGACTGGAAATTAATTTTGCACCTAATTATTACCTTCAAAAAGGCCAATGTGAACAAAATTCCGTTCCTCTGAGGTTTCCGGTATCTTTGATTTAGATTACAAATGTCAGAATTAACACCAAATGATATGAGGAAGACAGGTTAATTATGCAATTATAAATAATTCGATTGAATTACGCTGCTGCTTAAACCCGAGTTAATAAACATTTATTTTTTATGTTTTTCAGTAAGCTGCTGTATAAATGAATATTCAAAAGTAACTGTTTAATTATGCATTGTACGATAGATTTGGTTAGCAGCAACCAGTTTTTTTATTTTAAATTAGCATATAAATGTTAAAAAAACAACGATGTTCGTAAAAAAAAAATTTGGCTGGAAAATTACATTTATCTCATAAAAAAGACGACTAGTAAATAAAATAGTTATAGTACTAACTAACATAATTTCCTTCTTTTCATAATGCGCTTTAGTAATGCACAATTATTTGAAAATTATTTAGTGATTGCATGATACTATCCTCACTACCACTAGCATATCAGGTTATAAAAATAAATGTATTATTGATAAATGTCAGAATTCTGTTGATCTCTCTTTAGCGAATAGCTTACAGAAAGTGAACATTTTTATTCCTGACTAAAGAACGAATTACTACTCCAAAAGTGTCCAGAAAAAGGGCTTAAAAAATTAATTAATTATAGGAAATAACATCCTGAATTCTATGAAATGACTTTAAATTAGCCGATTTTACTTATAAAAAATGAAGTTTACCAGAGTGCCTTCAAAATTGAATTTTACTTCTTATTCAAAAGAACGGCAATGATGGAAGCTGCATAAGCTTGTCAAAAAATAAAAATATCAAATGTTACCAGCGTATCAATATCTAGATAACCTATTAACTAGTATTATTTTGGATGAAATTAATGACAGTTTAATACCGTCCAGAAAAGACATGTACAGTATAGTCCCGGTATTATTGCATCCCAGCATAATTGTCCGCTTCCGCCCCGTTATATTTGTCTGTCACCGCTCTCTTTTTCCCCGACTTTGCGGGCGCGGCCTCATGAAAGGCCTGCTGTGACGTCACGAGCATATTGCGAATGAGGAGAGTAGGAGAAGCGGCGCTCCCCTTCTATTGACAAATATAAGGAGACGGGAGGGGAAGGCGAGGAACCGAGCGGGCAAATATACCGAGACTCTACTGTATTTATAATCTGAAGACTGAAAGATTATCTTATAATGTCTGAATCATTTATAATAAAATGTTTTGTTCATGTATGTTTGGTGTTAGTCATAGTCTTCATTTTCCATATTTTATATCAATTCATTTGAAAACTTCCATGCTAATGTTAGAAGAAACACAGAAAAGATACATGTTCGGCGTTCTACTATACTTATTGCAGGTAGGAAACAAATAAAATACCTTGAAATTATTGCAAAACTATTGGTAAAAGTTACACATAATTAGATGACTTTATGCATTGAAATGTGAAAAAACGATTTCGGATTAATGACTATATTCTCTTTGTTACGATCTGCGATCGAATAAGTTTTAACACTTCGGGAGTCGAGGGAATATCAATAAATCGAAATTTCCTTCCCACCGAAAATTCGAGGAAGGTTCAAAGAAGTTTTTTGTAAAGTTATAGACTAATCTGACTTGTAGTTTTCAAGTAACAATTGAAAGTTGTAATGCTGTCGCGTTTTCTAATTCATGGAATTCGTGAAAGAGACGACGCGACGCGACAGCATTACAACTTTCAATTATTACTTGAAAACTACAAGTGAAGTGTTTGAAGCTTTCAATGTCAATTTTGTGCAGTAAAACAAAAACCAATTTTTTTAAAATTTCCGTAATAACTAACCATAATTTGGAAAAAGTACGTTAGTTTGTAGATAGAATAGTGCATATTCCCTAAAAATTTCATTAAAAAATTCCAATTATTGTAAAAGATATGACGAGTTAAAGACAAAATAATTAAGTTATTTTATATTTCAAATAATTTCATTTTTTGCGATTGTATTAAAAACGAAGAGGGATAGAAATTTTTGATTTTAACAAAAAATACGCGTAATTAATTTTCCTATTAAGATATCTAATGAAAACTGTAAAATTCGAAAGTCAAAATATTACGAGCCGAGGGGCCAACAAATTCTCCGGCGTTTCGCGCGTATCTCCTTTTGATCGCCCGGGGTTCAATTGCGATCATTGTCGTCATTAGCAAGAATCTACTTATTAATTATTTATTATACACGGTCGACAAAATAAATCAGATTATATTCATACCGAAGCATTAAAACTGTTAACACTTGGAACATTAGTCCGCGAGAGGAACTATGTAGATTTTTCATTGGCATTAAATACCAATTATTTAACTTTCGATAATGGGTAAGTGTCGATTTTAATATAGTATGAAAACTTTTTTCAAACACTATGCGGAAAATGGTCAATTGTCATTTACTTGGAAATCGTGTGGTAATATCTATTACTGCGTGGTAACCTATATAGGTAATTGGTATTTTTGGTAATGGATATTAACATGTGATTTTTGCATAAAACTCACTTTTCCCAAGTGTTAGGAACATACTAGACGCAATAAAGTTCATGAACATGGGTTTAAAAATGCGAACTTCTGTATACCAAAAGAAGAACTTTTTATCAGAAAAAAACTGTGAGAATGAATTGGGAATGATGTCATAGAAAGTTAAACAAGAAATAACCGCTTTTGTTTTGCAAAGTGTTTATAAAATTGTGTTGTTGTTTTCATTGTTTACAAAATGTAAATTACAATAACAATTGATAAGTAATATCGTTTATGAATTAAAACATGCTTGTCGTAATTATTAAAGAAATTCAATAATAATAATAATATTATTATTAATCGGGTTCATTGGCATAAAATATGACATACAAAAATAAAATATACAAATTCATTCAAAAATATATAAATGTACCAAGGGTCTGCTGATGATGATAAATGCTGATGAAGAAGAAACAGGATGAATAATAAATCAATATTGTTAAAAAAAATAGTACAGAAACATAATAATAATAATAATTCGTCTTTATTGGCACAAAGGGTTACATAATGGCCTAATTGAACCAAAGGGCGAGCCACAGCTAAATCTGCTTTACATCAGACTGATTAGTATAACTGACAGTAAAATTTTAAACATTTAAAAAGGTTTAAAATTTTCCTTCATCATGAGCCAAGTCATTACGTTATAAAACTCAACATCAACGTCGGTTCAACTCATCATCAATCGTGCTGAAAGTATTTTCTTCAGTTTTCTTTAATGAATTTCATGATGATAAATCACTGCTTTGATAAACTAAGAAAACCAATATAGTTATAGGTTAAAAGCTGTGCTTTCATATAAAAATGTTTAGTATTATCAGTTGGAAAAATCGGTTCAGTTGTATTTCCCCAGATGTCCGGAAAATCAGCAGCAACCGCAAGAGGCTGTTGGAAAAACATCACACTTAATAGCTAATGCACATTCTTGATCCGTAGACCGCCGCAGTTAACGACTGCGTGACGTATGCAACGACACGGAGAACATCTGGTATCTAATCTTCACGGAACAGTGTCAACAAGAGGTTTGCCATTCGAAGAGGCTTACACGAGTACAAGACACACACTGATAACAGATTATTTTCGAATCGTCATGCATTTTTCCCACGTTCCAAATTTTCGCATGGTGCTTTTCTTATCGCATTTCACGTAGTTGCGACTTTTCCTTGTAGCTAACAAGGGCCAAAAAGAAAGCTCGAATGAATTACTTGCAACAATGTGCAACATTTGATGATATTACAAGGCAGAAGTTTGTGCAAAATCATGATTGTTACATAAATGATTATTGTAGTAAAATGGGTTATTTGCGGATTTTGTTCTTATCTTTAATCTGAATCCATTGCGGAGTATAGCGTTGTTTCTTGAAGCACACGCAAATAAGCATCATTCGTTTAAGTATTAGTCCAATTATTCCATGCATACTTTTAGTTATAACAATAAGAGATGACAACACCCTGAGATTTTGTTGGCGGAGTTAATAACATTTGTTGTTGAGTTGAGATTTCTTAGCAGATAGTTTAGTTTAGTCTAGTTACTTCAATCCAGACCATAGGTCTGGCGAAGTATTGAATTTGGTCAGTTCCCGCCAAAAAATTACACTATAGTTATTCATCAAATGTCGACGTTTCAGGCCCTAAGGAACCCAAAGCCACCACAAAAAATTGGGGTCCGTTAGATTGTACGTCCGTCCGTGGGCAAAATTTTGTATACGCGATATCTCGCGACTGGCAGGACGAATTTAAAAAGTACAAACGGATTTGGGTTTCTCTTGGCCAAACTTAGATCTGATTAGTTTTTGGAGACAATGCATACTAGATTATGGGGAGGTTTAACAAAAAAACACGTTTTTTCCATTTTTTAACAAAAAATACAAATCGTACAAAAAAATGTTTCAAACAAAAAATATAGAACATCGAATTCTCTACAAAAAAGGTTGTATTCATTTCTTCGTAAAATCAACGATAATGCCGTAAAAAACGGAAACCGAAGTATCCCACATATAAAAAAATTTATTTCCTGCAACCCGACCTGTCAAAAACTCGACTAAACCGCGTTTTTTTAAGCATCAGTGTGAACAAGACGTGCTCATTTATCAGTGCTTCGGCTGACCTACGGTCGGGGTCGAAGTTTTGAAAATGCTCATTTTCAATTTTAATATAGGGTGAATGAAGTACATATTTTTATGTTCTTTGAACATTCAAAACAATATTTACAGTACTATTGATCTTCCAGTGTTTATTATTTTGTAAAATCAAAGCAAAGTTTTAAAGCCATCCAAAACTGGTACTGAAAACGTCCCATTTGATTTAACCCGTCGATTCATTGGGGTTTAGCGGATTTTTTTACAAACGCAGAGTCTAACGATTCTAATGGTGGTATCATAATTAAATTTTCATAAAAGAAATCAAAAGTTACAATCGATCAAAGTGTGAAAAATGCCTAACCGTCCATTCATTGGCATATTCACCCTATTTAAGGAACAAGATATTGTTACAATATATGTATAAAAACTACTCGAACCTAACGATGCTAGAGCTACCTTCTGCCGCCTTCTTTCCTGGCAGTGTTAAAATGGGAATATTCCCGGAAGCATCAGCCTTTCGTCAGGGAACTGCAATACGAATTTAGCCAAAATTGTAGGCACCCGGGTCGAAGGCATCTAGTTTTTAATTTATGTTATGACGTGGCTACCTTTGGGAATAATAAATTTGAATAATATTTTATGCATATACTTGTTCAGAATGATTAGCAATTGTATAAGTTAGTGATGGAACCTTCGAGAAATGGGAGTTCTGAATTGAAAAGGTCTGAACAACATTTTGTTTTTTATATGTACAAAGATAAGGCGTGGAATTCGATGAACGATTGTCACTCCATTCCACATCCCCGTGTTAATATTTTAGGCTGTTCTGAACAACTGGGGTTCGAGTAGGCATCTCATGAGTTAAACATCCCCTAAGCCTTACTCTACATGTACTATTAATATTAGAAATGCGTAAATAACGGAAGGAAAGGGGGTGGTCTACCAGCTTAACAATAGAGGCGTCAATAATAATCTCTTGAATTTTGTGCTCTCTCTATTGTTGGAAGCATTTTTTGTTCAGACACATATTTTCAAAGTAAATGTAAAAAGCTAATTTAAACAACGTGATTTTTTGCAGAATGTTCAAAATGGCAAGTGAAAGAACAGAGATTAATAATATGGTAATGTAATAAAAATTAGTACAGGCGGACCTCCACTTCAATATTCCTCTTTGAACTATCAATGCATCTTATTCGCTTTACCTAACTGTAGATATTACAACAAGCGGAGATGGAGAAGACGAAACATTGCAGAAACAAAAAACAAATTTTTATAATTTGTTCAAACGATGGCGTACTTAACAAAGTAACTTCTTTACCAGTGGGGCTCCTTGTTCACACGGAAAGATACCCAGTGTCAAAACCATTAGTATTACCAGGGTAAACAAAATAAAAAATCTACAATAATTTTTAACAAAAACGATATTTTTGTTTAACAGTCTATGTTTCAGGTTCCTGTCAAGCAATAAGAGATTCTTGGCGGCCAGGGTTCGAAATTCCGAAAACATTAGCCGAAATTAAAAAATCCGAAAATAAAATATAGTGTAGAAATTCGAAAATAAAATATAGAAAATATGGTGTGAATTTCGGTGTTGGTACGGAGCTCATTGTCCACTTATCGTCTTGTCACTAAAATTACATGCTTGCAGAAGGAGAATGTCTCCGAGCTTAACTTTTTATATATTTTGATAGATGGTTCTTAAACGACACATAACATTAATCATAATCGCTTGTTTTAATTAGTTCCAATTATAAATTAATAAGTGGATAATCAGTACCCCACCCATACTGTACAATTTTTTTCGGAATTTTACACCTCGGATAATTTATTTTCGAATGTTAGAACTGTAGAATTTATGATAAACGTGTCTAAATTGCCATGCTCAGGTTTTAGCTCAAGTACTAACTATTGTTATTTTATTCAATCATTATTACCTTGAATTAATTATCATAAATTTCATAAAATTTAATTTATACTACTATTTTTCTTTCTTTTCATTGTATATACATTGGCTATAGCAAGCAGGTACTCAATAAATTTTTGTATTCACATAAATATTACTTGAATCTATAAACATGTTTTTTTTTTGTTCAGTGCATGCATTTCCTCACTCGAAACTACGAAATCGTCTATTTTGATCGCGATGAGACGTTCAAAACACCTCCCAGGGACTATTTTTGTTGCAGAATGTTTATTTAGGTGATGCTTCTTCAAACAAACCCAAGAGGACATAGCTTCATTCTATGTTCTCCGAAACTATATTATAGATACTTGGAAAGAAACAAATTTATCTTTAATAGTTGTATATCTTTCCTAAGAAATCAACATAATAAATTGATGAAATATTATCTTCTTAGTGTTTTGCAGATAATGGATGTTGTATCAGTCACATAATTCGAATTCAGTTTTGAAAGTTTCGAAAAAAAGCTCAGGAAATAATCAATTAAATGAAACAACAAAAATTACGTTTTGTGCAAAAAAGTATTTATATTTAAATCCTTTCATTAGTATACTAAATGATAATTAATATAGGATAACAATAATAATTATTCTATTTTTTAAGTTTTTCGTAGTGTGTAAGTTTAACCGTTTAACTTGCAAATTGGAAAAGTTCAATGCACATCGTAAGAAGCGAGGTAAGGGCTTAATCAGCTTCCCTGAAAGGTATAGTAAAAAACCAACATTTGCGTTTAAATTACATGATTTCTTTTACCGTTTGTATTTAATTTAATTGTATATTTTACTGGAATTTCATAATTGCATGTTTCACTAATAATTCTAGTTGGTGTGTTTCTTTTCTTTCTTTATTCGTGTCTAATGAAGTATTGCACAAATATATGGGTGATTTAAAAATAAAGCGCTTTCTTTACAACTATTTTAATAATTCTGCGCAGAATATGATCTTTTCATGAAAATAGAAATATGTCTTTTTTATTTAAAAAAAAAATCAATTTTTTTATTAGAAGGACGCCATATTGAAACCGCCCTTTTGAATTTCGGAAATCTGAGTACGTATTCGTAATCAGTGACTCCGAAAAATATTTTCATATTCTTGGGTGTATTGCCCAGAGCCTCCGGTGTGGAGAAAAGTTAAAATAATTTTCGAACAAAAATTCTCCTGCCTTGTCAATGTGGTTTAGCCGGCGTTAAACTTATAGCAATTATTCATCATATTGTTCTGAATTTATGGTAAAAATTTGAGAGAAAAAATGGGGGTTTTCGAGAAAATGTAATTTGTTTATTTTTAGTAAATCACCCCACATTTTGTTAATTTTGCAGCTTCTTAAACATTTTAAATGGGATTTTAAAGATGACAAGGCCTCCAAAAATATCGAAGAAAAAAGATTGATTATATTAATTAGAAAAAAAATGACGGGCGAAACAATGTTGTTTTAGTACTTTTTTAATGTTTCACTTTTCAACGTTCAAATCCAGATAACTTCGTTACACAAAGTTTTTATGAAGAATAACAAGACACGTGTCCCTTTACTTGTCATGGAGAATAACATATTTTAGGGACAGCTAATTCTACAACTTGAAGTTAGTTTGCCTGCATGGTTTGAAATGGATTTTGACCCGATTAGATTTTGAACACGATCGCCTGTGCGATTTTCGATTTATTCTTAAAAAAAACTAAAAAGTCGTGAAATAATGATATTATTTAATAAATTCGACCATTTTCCGTGAGGAAACTATTGGCGCGTGTCCAAAAGCCGACAAATAAAAAAAAAGCCGACAGGTCTGTAAACCGACAGTCAAAAACCTGAGAAATTAAAAAACGCCAAGTAAAATAATCCGCATATTGTGAAGAGAACAATACTTTTGCCATGTCGGCTTTTTAATATGTCGGTTTTTTACTTGTTGGCTATTTGACTGTCGGTACGTTCATAAATTGGTTACGTAAACCAGAATAAAATATGAGACATTTATCGGAAAGTTATTGTTTCGACTAGAGGGAAAGCCACTTTTTTGCTTATTATTTCGGAAAGGATAGTGTTAAACTTTTTTATTAATTTTGTTTATACTTTTTAGCAATTATTAAGGCAAGCTTGTTTCGCTTGTAAGCTGTAATGATTTTGAAGACTGGGCACTTGTATTTGTACCTACTCGTGGTTTGGCTTATACATAGTGTTACTAGAGCCCGTCAAGAGAGCTAATAAATATAGTATTATAGCCTTCATAATGTAAATAGAATGGAAACTGAATTAATTATTTATGTTTCCTTTAATGAAATAATAAAAGTAGTGCGTGTAAACAAATCTATTTAGCAACATTCTCATTATCTCCGTTAAAACTTAGAATTGTACCAATTTTTTCCGGATTTTTGAAGTTGAAGGGTTTTTGGCGTCTATGAGGCTTGGGGTTTATAGGTTTCGGGATTTATGGGTTTAGGGATTTATGGGTTTATGGGTTTTAGGTTTTTGAGTTTGAGTGGTTTTCAGATTATCGGGTTTTTAAGATTGAAGGGTTTTTAATGTTTTTATGGTTTATGGGATTTAGGGTTCATATCTTTTGGGGATTTGGGGGTTTTAATGATTTAGGGTTTTACGTGTTTATGGATTTTCGGGGTTTCGGGTTAATGGGGTTAGGGGTTTATGGGTTATTTCTGGTGTCTTACAGGTGTCTGTCAACTTTTTCGGACTTCAAAGTTAAAATTCGCCAGTAAAATAATGTTTTACTCTCCACCCTAATATATACTGTAAATATTAATTATAAAAATTGTTGTTTAAAGGGTGTTTCTGACTGTATACACATACATTTTGAAAAACAAAGCAAAATGCGCAGCGAAATTATGTATTTTGTTTACATTTACAATTTAATATTAGGCTGTTTATGATATTGCTTCATTAAAATTCATTTTTGCCGTACTATAGTTCGATGGATCCGTTATTAATATTCATCATAATTAATATTGAATTAATATTAATTAGTTCGCTAACGCAGAGTAGTGATTTATATATAAATTTGATTTTAAGACGACACAACGACAAGAATAACAATAGCAAAAACAACAATAACAAGATCAATCATAATAATAATGGAATTAAATTATCAGTTGTAATATTTAATAATAACAAATCAATACTGATAATATAATTTTAAACTTTTTAATTAGACAAAGTAAATTCTATATTTTTCTGTAATAAATCAGCTTTAATTACACAAAATTATTAACTTATTTCGTGTTTTGACAATGGATGTGCAATCGACGACAACAGTACACTAATACCGAATTTGCACAAAATACACTAAGTTTGTATTTAGATCCGCCATATTTGATTCGCCATTTTGACTTTTATAATTAGCTATCATAAATTGTCTTCAAGGGCATACTTTCGATAAATCCCATACAAATAAAAGTTTGTATCTCAGTGATATAACAATCATATTATCATTCGTGTCCTTCACATTGCGAGATACGGTCTTAAATAGAAACCACTGCATATTATGCAACCTCATTAATAGAATCATACCCAGAAATTGGTCCTTTACAAATGTATTTTACCGATTTTTCATTACGCCCCCCCCCCTAAAAAAAATCAACTTTTATAGTTAGCAAAAACGAAAAGTATACAATTTTCACCCATACATAAAAAAAATATGAATCAATGTATTATAGAGAATGGGAACGCTCGGAAAATGGGCCAGCATTTCGTTATTGCCAGCACAGTGTGTTCCAGGTTTCGTATCCATACTGCAGGATCCCTATTTCGTCTGAGTTTCAATCCGAAGATAAATGTTTATGCGGGTTAGTGACGAGATGGTATTTTGATGACATCAGAAGAGACGTATGGTTGATTTGAAATAGATGTACCTTTCTTCCACCACCATTATAAAAAATTTCATGGAAGAGCTCCGATTTTGATAGGTGCGTAAAATTGTATATTTACTTGCTATTATGGAAGTTAATATCGCTAATGCTTGCAGTTTTAAACGAGTAATTTTTTCCGAGTTGGAGACGGTACAGGTACGCCTAACATATCTAAGTTTTCTAGGAATGAGGGGCATGTGGACCGAAATGTAAGGACCAAGTGCTCGTACAGTGAAATTAAAAACAAAGGAAATTTCGAAAAGTGGCACATTGCGGACTGTAACAAAGGAATTAGATTGTATGTTTTAAATTTCAAGTTGAAAATTTAAGTAACATAGTTTCGATTCCGCGTTTGATACCTAGCAGCTGTAGCACCATAGATTTTCAATTTTACGCGTGCACGTCGCGTGTGAAGCCGCATATTGGCAATGTCGCATGTTTGTTTACTTGTCAACGGTAATTAGAGACCCACGCCCGTGCAGTAATACGGTGCAGTCACGCTCCATTTATATTTCTTACATTAGTGTTTCTCACTTTGCACAAGCGACCGAGCACCGATCGGCGGTGATTCGTTCAATATCTATTTCTGGAATCGTTTCACGGATAATCGAGTCGGCGTATATGAAAGATTTTCCGCGTGCATACACGCGGCGAGGGCGATTTTGAACAATAGCTCGTATTATTCATTAATTCGTTATTTCAAGGCTACAGAGCGCCTGGTGTAGGCACCAACGTGAAAAATAGTGTTATTTTTCTTAATTTCTCCAATTTGCCGTCGTATTCATTACCGGTATTGGTTTAATATGGTTCATGTGGTGTCATTCGACGCAAGTCTAGAGTATAGCGGTTAAACTTTTTTATTATATTTTAAATTATATGGTTTTAATAAATCATTTTACTTAGCGACTAAAATAGATCCGATTTATTATAAGTGATGGACTTGATATCAGTAATCAAATTCCGTTTATTATCTTTTTTTCAGACAACTTTATACAAAAATAGATATAAAATGGATATTGTTTCAATTAATATGTAAAATTGGCTTGTTTATGTATTAATTACAGCTATATAGCACATACTACTGAAAGAATATTATGTGTTGAAAAACAATAAGATATACGATACACTAAGAGGCATTTGTGTTATTCTTACACAGAAAAGGAAATGTCTTAAAATTGTTAGATCTCAAATTAAACACTGTAAAAGGCTTAATTTCAGGCAAATATTGTGCTAATTTTCTTAAATTAAACAATATTTGCGCTCGAAACCTTGTTTTTAGTTTTGGAAACTTACTTTCAGTCAATACTCAGGCTCGAAATAAGAATTCTCTAACTTAGTGTGACAAGCTAGAAAAATGTTTCTTTAAGCATAAATCTGGACTACAATTAAACTTTGCTCTCTGAAAGCAAGACTTTAAGCGCAAATATTGACTTAATTTAAGAAAACTAGCTCAATTTTAGACTGAAATTAAGCCTTTTACAGTGCTTAATTTGAGATGTAACAATTTTAAGACTTTTTTTTTCTGTGCAGTGCACACACCATGATTCGAATTGTTATTGCGACTTAGGTGAACCGTTGCCTTAAAATTTGTTAACACGACGGCCTAAATGGTAGTTATAATGCATAGTAAAGAAGAAGAGGCGGGAAAATAGTGTTTGATTCGGAACTGACATCTGTCAGGAATTCACGAAATTATGTAGAATCGTAAGTAACACAATTTTTTCATTTTATGCGATTACGAACTGAAGCAGAATTATTTTTCTTGTATATATTGTCTGATTTATTGAACTTCTAGTTTTTAAAAATATCTTATTTTAAAATTATATTTATTGTTTAATCACTAAGGTGACTTGAAAGGGTTATAATGAGCGACTTCTACCTTACTGAAAATCTCGTATAACATTTTGCTAAACCCTGGAATATTTTCATCTATCAGATCATAAAATATTAAATAGATACAGTAAAAACTCTATGTAATATATGGGTCGTGAAATGGCCATCTATGCAAAAGGAAGCGTCTTACGCCGGCTGAATCGAAAAAATATATGGGACGTTTCACGTCAACCGGCTCAGAGCTCTACCCAAAATTCTAAGAAACTAAAATAAATAAATAAAACTAAAATAAATAAAAATACCTTTTCGATTGCAAAGTGGCAAAATTCAACATTCAAAATGACGTTATTACCCTGTCACCTAAAAGACACTAATTTGCAAAATAAGGTAATGTATTACTTTTAAAAAGTGGTGCAAAAGTAACAAGTTTCAAACGAATTCAATGCATTTTTACAAAATTCATCCGCCATACTGGATCCGCCATTTTCAATTTTTAAAATCAGGATTCAGATTCGTAATCAACGACGACAGAAACAATCAAATATGTCACGACTCATCATTTTTGCACCTCTTTTTAAAAGTAATTGATAAATACATTTACTTATTTTTGAATTTAGTGTCTTTTAGGTGAGAGCGTAACGACGCCATTTTGAATTTTGAATTTTGCCTTTGCAATTGAATGGGTATTAGTTTACGAGTATTTTGACCTATTATTTGTTTATTTTAGTTACTATGAAATACTTAAAAATACAACTTTTTAAAAAGCCATTTGGTGAAATAATAATTCTAGTATAAACAACAATTGTTAAAATATTTACTCATTAAATTTATAAAATAGCTTGAAAAATATGTCATTCCTTATGATTACTGTGTATGCGTTTGTCATTCAGTATCCGAGGCATCTTGTTGCACGACGTCACACTTGAAATGATCTATATAATAATTTTGTTTTCGATATACTATGCGTAAAATTTGATTTTACGCACCGTTTTTAGTGCGTAAAATACGATTTTACGCACTACTGCTGACCGGGGCTCTCTCGTGCTGCCCGGCTGTGCCGGGCACTCGTGTGCCGCGGTCATCACACGTGCGTAACATCATATTTGACCCACAAAAAACGGCGCACAAATTTTACGTATAGTATATCGAAAAATATCGTTCGACACGCGTGCGTAAGAATTCGATTTTACGCACTAGTATCGAAAAATACTATTAACCCACATCACTTTAACGTTTCCAAATTGGGCCGAAAGTCATTGAATTCTTTGAATGGTTAATCTTTCAACAAATATTTAATTATAAGTATGACAAAGTTGTTGGTGATGTAAGAAAAGTACTACATTCAAGTACTAAACTCTTTTTAGGATTATGGAAATTCGAAATGGTGAATGATATACACCGGTAAGTAAATTTAGAAAACCGGTAGATTGTACACATAGATTTACCATTATACAGAATATTTTCCGTTATTTTTGAGATGTTAAAATAACCTTCAGAACAAATATAAATTATTTTCACAAAACAAATATTCCATGCATTAATGTAGGTGATTCCCATATGTAATTCCAATTACAGGAATTGTAGGATCTCAAATCTAATGAATTGACTAAATTAAATCAAGTTTGGACCATGCTCTACAATAGAATAAAGCAACAAGAGAGCCCATTTGGACGGTTGAAATAAATTTATCTTTGGAAGAAAGTAATAAAAGAAAATAATGAATTTAATTTTCTTCCATAATTCAGAAAAAGGTATCATCTCTGTGGGTCCAATCTTATTGTTAAATGATCCGGTTGATATTTGTTAAGTACAATATTGCACCATTGATTAAGTATAGACATCTACAATTTTTAATGTGTTATATTATTTTTTTATTAAAAAAAACTATTTTAGTAAAAAATTATTTGTTATAAATATATATTCTAAACTAAAATAAGGAAATATTGTATAAAGTCAATTACATTTTTTCCTTGGTGTTTAATAAAACGTTTATTTTAACACAGAAACATTTTTTCCTTTGAGGTACCACTTAAATATACTTTTGTAACTCCCATCTAATAACTTTGCTATATTTTAACCCGCGTTGTTAGATAAGTTACGTGAGTCGATTATAACCTTAAACTGTAACTATTTTTAAATCAAATATAACGCAATTTTTTAGTTATCTATTATTTTGAAACCGGATTTTAAGTTTGCTATCGATGACCTGAAAAGCATACGAATTGTATTTCTATAAATATGAAATGTTTTGATAAAGTCGGTCCATATTCAAGTAAGTCAAAACTTTGAATGAATTGAAATGTTATCTCACGTGACCTGGAAAACAGGTAATATTCAGCCGATTTAGGCTAAGCCTTAAATCAGTAAGTCTTTCATGCAGTTGTGTGTATCACCTAATAACTTAAGAACTTATAATATTGGGTACAAAAGTACTACTCTATTTTTGCAGAACTGGAGATTATTTTAAGTAAACAAATCGATAAAAAAGTTATTTTTACCGTTCATTAAGTCCAAGGTATGCAATGCATATTGTAAAGTGGTATATCAAATTATATATGAGAAATTAATTATTACCATAATTATCAAAGATAAATAAACAAATGTTTGCTGGGTAATGTCAAAATGTCGTATATAAATAGACAAGCGAATTACTGGAAACTCTTTAAAAATTCCTTTATCATTTTATAAACAATTATGTTGTTATCTTAAATACACGCGGAGTATCTTTTATCACGAGTCATGATCTGTCGAACAAGTCCAGCAATACCCATTAAGTATATTAAACCAATAAAGAAAACAAACTGTAGACAAGCCGTAAAAAACATAACTTTGATCGATGGTGAATTAATCACACAACTCAGAAACTATCGGTATTTCGTTGCAATGCCTGAACATTCTTAAAATTCGAAATGGATAAACGAATTGTTCAATTTGAAAATATGGAATGTTCAATTTGATTTCACCACAATACATTTTTTACAATTTACAGGAATTTTAAAACATATTTTGCTTTTCAAAGCACAGGGAAATAAGAATTCTTTATTTAAAAATTACAGACTGTCGGAAATAACGTTGCCGAATAAAAAGTTCTTAAAATTGTTCAAAGAATACTCTAAAATTTTTTCAGAATTTTTCATGACTCTTCTTAATTTTTCAAAATTTTGCTGTTTTGAAATTGAAGAAAAGTAGTAAAAAAATTTTGAAAAAATGTTACCGTATTCTTTGATTTAGTCCAAGAACTTTTTGTTCAGCGACATTTTTCCAGAAAGTCTATCATTTTCGAATAAAAAATTCCGGATCTTTTCGCTGATATTTTCGTGTTTTAGCCGCCATTTTGGAAGTTTCCAACTTTATTTTGAAAATGCTATCATGCACATTTCAAAATTAAAGGTTCGCGCACGCGATATTTTTACCAATCAATGATCTCTTAACCGTCTGCGATATGAGAATGCTGATTAAATACTATTTGTCAGTGAAGAAATCTGATTTTTTTGTGAAAAACCAAACATAACTTTTTTGGAATGGGCTTGATTGATTTTTTAATGGCAGATTCGGAAAGATCGATTAATGTCACCTAAGATGTAATTAGTTTCAAGTTTTTAAAAATCCGGATTCATATAAAGAATTTGTCGCCCTTGAAGTCGACGACGAAAAATTGTCCATTTGGTCCTTAATGGGTTAAAAAATAAATTTTTTTAAAATTGCATAACACGAAATGTTAATATGGAAACAATAATTTCATTATGTCACAATTTGCTAGTAGAGATCAATTATGGAACAAAAAATTTATTTACTTTTCGTAAACACAGAAATACTATTAAGCATAAATGTTTTTATAACATTTAAAATAATGCATAAATAATGGTTTTATACTTAATCAAATAATTGTAAAAAATACTTAATTTAAATTACTTTTTTTTGCATAAATTACTGGTAAATCGAAATATAAGAAACATTGCATGACATACATCTATCTAATTTATTTGAAAAATAAAACATAATGTATAAATTACATTCTACTATGTTCTAATATAAATTACTGTCTTCTGTCTAGTTAGTGACAGTAGAAGACTCGATTAGGGAATTATAGAAATGTATATATATATACAGGGTCCTCGAAAAGTATCGGACCCCCCTAATATCTTCAATATAAAGGTTTGAAGTTAACAATTTTTTGACACAAAATGTAGAATATCTTGTAAAATATTATTTAGTTTTCAGTAATCATAACCTTAATACTTTTGTGCGCGGAATAATGAGACCAATTAATTGGTTTAAAGAAAATACATTAATCGGATCCCCCTAATATTATCCCTCACTTGACAAATTGTTAACTTCAAACCTTTATAACTCAAAAAGTACTTAATAAAAAAATATTTTATTATAGTGTTTTGGAAAGCTCTCGAGATAAGCTATAAGAATATGCAATAAAATGTAGAGGGTTCTATTTAAAAAAATAAGATTAACCTTGAAATGACCTTGAAGGACATGGTCAAGGTCAAAGTCAAGGTCATCATCTTACTCCCCGCTTGAAACCATACAACTTTGCTATTGGACATTTTCTCCTAAGTGCATTCTAACTGAAGATATTAGGGGGGTCCGATACTTTTCGATGACCCTGTATATATATATATATATCTACTATGTATATTGTTGCAATTTTCTTGGATTTGCAATGTTTGCTTTTGTTATTGGAATTTAACCACTGGATTATCAATTGAATACAGAGACAAAAATAAACATGCAACGAATAGTATAAATAAAGTTATACTTAATGATAATAAGCAATATTAAATAAATATTGACAAGAGGTGAAATATTATTGGTAAATAGATCTTAAATACTTAATAAAGTTCATATAAGATATTGTGAATTTACGTTGTATAAGAAAATTATATTCCCAATATATGCAAGAGGATGTAGCAAGTAATGATAACAAAGTGATATTCACCGTTTGTAAAATTAAACTATGACAAATAGATGACACCATGATAAATAAGACATATGTACGATTTTTTAAATCGACAAAGGTTCATTTTTAAGGAGAGATTCAGTAACTCCAAAAAATAATAAATCTGAATTGAATCTTTTTGACTTTTACAATTTACGGTGGGCATATTGGATCCGCTACTTTAAAGTTTTCAAATCTACTATCAAATTTAAATTCGTCAGTCTCAACAAAATGCACAACTTTCATTCGAATTTTATTAATTTCTTAAATTTTATTTTTCAACGCTCTCCCTATAAAGGATGATTTCACCTTTGCTGAAATAAAAATGTTGTCATCATTTAGTTGCAACCAAGATCTCTTGGGTAGCATTACTTGTAAATCGAGGACATAAATTCCTTTTAGCATAAATCGTACAACGAGGAATGAAGATTAATAATTCTAATATGTATCAAATGATAAATCTGGACTAGACTAGAAGTAAGGGTTTATAATTATCTCAATTTACAGAAAATGGTCAATTTAGCATGTACTAATTCATATGTAGTACCCAAGGACGCCCTACCACTGTAGTAGACAGAAAATTTATATAATTTACCTAAAACAAAACTTACTTTGGGATAATGAAGGGCAATTTGGTAATTTATATGTACATTAATTATATAAAGCTAAAATGGAGTAAGAATTGCTAAACATTTTGAAAATTGTTATCCAATTTTTAGGCTAATTCATTCTTGTTTCTTAATCCAATTTGTTATCATGAACATTACTTGTCGAGTTTTCATCTTGCTTTATTATTATTTAATTAACAAAATTGTAAAAATCGGTAATATCTTAATTATAATTTCTTATAATAAATTGGTTACTTTACGTATCTTCTTTACAGGAAATAAATGAACTTATTATTTTCGACTAATAGTTTATTCAGAGTATTCAAAATGTATGGAAACACGTGAACTGATTAAAAAAAAAAGCTTTTGTAACAGCAAACGTCAAACGGTAATATTGGGCATAAAAAGGGAGATGAAATTGTTAAATGGTAACATTACTTAAGCGGAGGTTTGCTTGAAATGTTTTTGCAAGACGAACCCAAAACTCTGCCCATAAATAGCGCCACGATTGTGTGTTGTAGAGTAATTTGATTTTTACATTGTCATCTTCGCTCTCTTAATGTGAATAGAATTTGTTCTCCCTATGCCAGTGAAAAAGGATAGTATTCCAGAGCACTCGGGCCAAATTTTTATTTATTCGAAAGTTGCTATCGATTTCAAAGGTAAAACAACTGTGCAAACATAGTCCTTGCAACACCATTTAAGCCTAGAATTTTGTTTTAGTCTCAACAAAACCTTTCAACGCAGCTAGTAAATATTGGCAAAACGTCGTTAACAAGTGAGATTTTCTGATATTATGAAAAGAGATATGCCTGATAAAATGATGTAATTTTTAAAGATCTGAAAGACACGAAGCAATCCCCATTAGAAATGGCTTTGGCCTACAAATTAATGGCATCAGTCTCGTGAAAATGAGTACAGTGTACTCGAAACGACCAAGAGTTTTTACGACAGTACTGGCTATCTAGGTGCCCAGTACCGGTTAGTCTGTGCTAGTATTGGACATATAGATACCAATACTGGTTACTAGTAGTCAATTTGTGTGCCAAATCCATTTATCTATCGTTTTTACTATTAGTTCGCGTACAAAAAAAGTATCATGTTATTATACAACCTCTGAATTATGAAGTATTGTAATAGTATATCATATAACAATGGCGTATTTAGTGATCTCCGGCGAGTGCGAAGTTTGTCGCACCAGCAAAACAAGAGCTCGATATTTCGTCCTTGTTGCATAGGATTTTTAATACGACAGGGGTGGAGCTCGATAATTTGCGCCCGAATATTTCACGGTAGGGCGCAAAATTGAGTTCTACTCCCGGACTGTCAAAAATAACATGAGACGTCTTCGAAGAGATACCATAAACTTGTCGGGAAAGAGACATTAAATCTGCTGTTGTGAAATTTACGGGATTAACTTATTACTTTGGGACATCTTAAAGACATGTCGCATTTGTACCTGAAATTACATCTCTGCATACGAATTCAAAACATTTCTGGCGCCATGCATACATGAAAAAGAAGGCTTCAGCAGTCCAAATCCAAGTTCACCATATGAGGTTGACGATCCTGTTTTTATTACAAGTATAAATTATTTGTCATATGTTTATTAAAACTTTTATTCACAGTTTTTGAATAGAACATTATTCGTCGCCGTTTCGAAACTCTAAAATGTAGATATCTATTATAACGGAGTTCACATTTAAATGCATACGATTGAAGAACTGGAAAAATAGACATTGCGCCGAAAAATATTTCGGATATATGTTGGTGGAAATACCGCTGGCTATGCGATGGTATCCGTCGCATGTGACTCTGAACGTCATGGTCATTTTAAGATCAAGTCAATAAATTAAAAATAAAACACCATATTTTTTACGATGCAGACGAATTGAAGCGAGAATTCGCCGTAAATGTACGGTTTTGATCATTTTCTATTTTGGTTTATTCTTTACAAGTTACATCACAATGTGCTTCCAGATTTGGAGGAAAATGTACTCTTCGCAATACAACAAAGATTGTGATTCCGACAAGACCGGACATCACCGCATTTTGCACAAGATGTGCAGAATTGTCTCAATGTTATTTTTCTCAACGTTGGATTGGAAGAAGAGGTTGCATTTCGTGAGCTCCACAATCACGCAATATTATGGGAATATATTTTTATCTGTGAGGCTATGTTCAAGATACGATCTACAAGAATCGGCCATCAACTGACGATGACATGAAAATGCGTATTATATGTTCTATCCACAACATTCCTCAACGTGTTCTCCGAAATGTTGAGGAAAGCTTTTCACGTCGACTTGAGCTGTATCTTGAAGTGTTGATGAAATTGTTAATCACCTTCTGCGAAACTTTTACAAGGAAACACATTCCAGAGAAATGCATTAAAAACACAGCAAAAAACATTCTTGAGTTTTAGTGAAGTGTTAGTGAAGTTTACTTTCAATTTATGCCATACATGTCATATCAAATATGCTGCATACTACAAAATAAATAACATTTTTATTAGAAAATGAATCTAAACAGAAAGTGGTTAAAAGCCAACTTAAAATTCTCCTTTCTGTTAAATTCGGTGGTTGAAAATACAGAAATGGGGTATAATTTAGTAATACTTACTTTTAAATTGCCGTAAAGATCAAGTTCAAGTTCACGGCCAAGGACTCCATCGAATATCCATATCTAATTTTCAAGTTATTCAACCATACGCTTTTAATTGGTGCTATATCGAATGAAGATGCTTTAAAAATGTTTATAATAAAAAAAGGATCTAATGAAAGTTAATGAGATGCGATTTTAGGGATGAAATGCGATGCCCACAAAAATATATCGGCTCTAACTGGCCTTTTAAGCGACGGTCATTTCTGTATGTATTTTAATATCTGAGAGATGTCAAAGGAATTTCGTCAGTAACTATTTTGGATTTCTTAATGACGTCTCAGGAATGTCAAGACTCTGACTGAGAAAGAAGTCCCAGTCTGGCTCACATTGCCATTTGATATGTTGATTCCCCCTTATGCTTCAGGCTGTGGGATGCAACTGGTATCAAATGATACGTAGTTTCACTGCCAGTAAAACGTGTCAATGGTGTTTCTAACGTCCTTTCCTTATGTCAATTGTGGCATTGCAGAAATGACACCAAGACACCGAGCCAATTAGAAATGTAATGTGTAATTTTGTAATATTTCACAACATCTATTATGAGAAATGATAATACGTATACTAATTATGCTATTGTCATATATGGGACGTAAACATTTTATTTTGGCTTGTCACTTTGTTTATGTTAAAATTAACCGGCCATGACGACATACATGAGTCAATTTGTAGACGTCTCATATATGACATCCATTTGACAACATTACGATATCTCATAGATATCATACGGTTTTGGGATATATCTCTTCGTTTGATGCCAACCGAGTATGTACTGATGACTATAATTGTACTACTCACGAGAAATCGAGGTGATACTTCGGAGACGTCATAAAATTGTCATAAAAGAGACTTCAAAAATAGAGAGAGTATATTTCTATGTAGCTTTTTCACGTCACAATCCATTTGGAGACATTTTTTATGCCATAACCTTTTTGACAACATTTTCTCAGGTGTTCACGTCATCTTTGAAATATCACAATTTTGGACCTTTCTTTTCGTTTTAACTGGATAGCTTTTTTGAAAAATCACTTTACCAGCGATTTAAATATTTTTTGTCTGAAACAATGTTTCCATACTTTTTATACACTCTATATATTGAAAAAAAGTAATATAAGATAGTAGGGAACTAACGGGGTGTGCGACCTTTATTTATTGAATTTGCACGAAAGGCGTATGCGGAGTGTTTTGTCAGCGAGTGTCTCGCGAGATCCGAGTCACGGGTTGCAATATTACGGGCGCCGTACTTGGTAACCTGTACAAACAATCGCTGCCGTTCTCGCCGGCCGGTTATACGATAATCGTGCTTGACGTCAAATATTAAATGATTTCGCTGCGTGAATCAGGCTGCTTAAATTGTCCGGCTAGATTGAATGATAGCCGCGCGCTAAGTTGGCCGATAACCACTTCAGCGTAAATAAGATATGGTGTCCATTCTACAAGTCGCTTCCTTCGATTGTTAGGTTAGGGTGAGTCTGTATGAGAAGAGACGCCTTGTCCGGTTATTTCAACCGGAAGTCCGCCTTTGAGTTAGTCTGCTAACCCTACCAGATAATAGTTAATGTCGATGTACTAAGAACCGTTTGCAGTATTGATTAAAATAGTTCATTTGAATGCCATCAATTATGATGAAGGAATTACTTATTAAATTTAACAATCCAGTTGATTATATCATCTGACATTGATTTTACCTTTTTTAAGCGAAGCACTTTTTTTATTTTCTATGTAATTTGTGTATATATATATATATCGTATATATAATAAATATATATGTTTAAACTTTGTTAGCAAACGAGGTTTTTCGCTGTATCATTTCCGGAGCTTATTTTCAGACTGTAATCAGTGGCATCTTCACAATTTTACTATTAACAACCATATACTGCAATTTTTCAAAGAAAATTCTTCTTGCAACAAAATGGAAATTTGTTTGGAACTTGAGAACAGAATTTATCATTATTTAAATGTAGGATCTTCTAAAAGAGAGCTTTGTGTAATCAAAAATTAAAACATAAGTCTTGGTGATGTACGGTCCTTTGACTAATAACCCTCAGGATGGAATAGAGTTTGTATTAATACACTTTAGTTATGTTTCGGCTACTAATATGGGCCCTCTTCAGAAAAACTTTTATTCTAAAAAAATTATACATTAATTATGCAATGAACATTATTATATAAACTCAGTACCTAATGAAACTCTCACCATAATTAGAAAGTTCTTGTAATTTTCTAAGTTTCAATTTTGAAGTGACTATTAATCCAAATGCATGGATAAAGTAAACGAGTCACCTGGAAAATATATATATATATATAAATATATGTAATACATGGAATCAAATATTGTGGTTGAAGGTTAGAAAAAGTGTCAGTTTATAGGTTGGAATTTAAGTTTATGTAAAATGTTTAATAAAGAAGGGCTATTAAATTCTTATATTACCGATGAAAAATGAGATATAAAAAATATAAAAGAGAAAAAAACAAATCCAATAAAAAATGATATAAAAAAACAAAAATAAACATATTATTTACTATGTGCGGAAGAGGGGAGACCCGAAACGCGCCACGTTCGACCGAAAACGGCCGAAGTTGTAAGATCGCGGTACCGAGGTCTCCGGACGGAAAAAGAGAGGGCGCGCGTGTAATTCGTGCATACTCTATGCCAAAATCGTACAAGTGCGGAACAACGATAGTCTCCACTCCGCCGCCCTAAATTCGTGCAAGACTAAGACGATTTTGTTGAATACGTCTTACTTGCATGAAAACAAACAGGGTAGTAGGGTACCGGTATTCTCGGCAGCTCGGTCAAGTGTTATGTTTTGTGAGTACTGAAAAAGTACACACATACAATGTGCTTTTCATGAATGTCGCAAAATAAAAATTTTGCGGAATTCATTATACGTATGTGAAACGATGAAAAATAAAATAAAATGTGAATCTCCCCAATTTTTTATCCGCTTTAACAGGTTAAAGAGGTTAGGTTTCTTATGTCAGTAAGTGCTGACATTTTCATAATTCGCATAAAGCAACAACAGTTTTATGCAATTATACTAAAGTATAAACAACTGATCCAATACTCTACTAAAAAAAATTTCGGGTGAGAGGTCACATGACATTCCATACGATTGTAAGTATCATTTATTGTAAGAATTAATATTCTCATCTTATATCACATCCAGTATTTTGTAACTCATAGGATAAACACAATAAGATTTATAATATTTTACGTACTTCTTTGCTTTATGAATGATTTTAGATGCGTTAAATACCAGAGTATTAATTCTTAAAGTAATTGATAATTATAATCGTATTAAATGTCATGTGACCTATAATATGATATTGATTTCAGTAGCATAGGGGATCCGTTTTTTGTACTTTATGATAATTGTATAAAACTGTCATTGCTTTATGCGAGCTGAGAAAATAGAAGTTGACCGACAGTTAGGGCGCATTGTGTTAATGTCGCTGTTGTCAGTGAAAATTGTTCAGCTATATTCTAAAACCAAAAACGTAATTCTCGATTTAAATTAATTTATTATTATATTTCTAGATACGTTTTGCTCTCACGAACTTGGAGAAATTTGGTTCAAACTGATTAGTTAAAGCTATCATACTTAAAAAGTTGAAACAAAATTTTATGAAATTTAAGCATCACTCGATTTTTTGAAACTTTGATCAGAAAATGGAAACCTGATTCAGTTACTATAATTCACCAGCAATCTGTGTTTCGACACATATTTATAAAAACCAAATTTGTTGCAAAACATCACAAATGAATCAGATTGATCATAACTGTCACTTCATTTCGCTATTATCGCTTAATGTTTGATGCAATACTAAGACCAAAAATATAATTCTTCACTTAAATTAATCCATAACCATATTTTTGGATACGTTTTGCTCTCACAAACTTGGAGAAATTTGGTTCAAACTGATTGGTTAAAGTTATCATACTCAAAAAGTTGAAACAAATTTATAAGAAATTTAAGCACGACACTGCTTTACGCGTATTTGGTCAAAGATTGTCAATTTAAGGTAGTTGTTCCCCGGAATATAATGTATTTGGAAGAAGTATTTTTCAACATATCAAAAGAATATAGTTTTTATTATTAATGATATTGTAAAAGAGAGAAAGTATTACTCTTCTTCAAATTGAAAAATCTCAGCTCCTCCACTCTCGATTATTTTTCTATTTATTAATACTCTACTATTTATCACCGCATGACTTTCACATTTCTTGTTATTTTGACTTTTTTTTATTATTCGCGCGAGTATTCTCAACCTGCTTATTTTTTATCATATCTTGAGATCTTTTAAATTGCATGTTTTTTACTAATTTTTCCAAATCTGCATGTTTAACCAAATTCATTTTTATATTTTCATCCAGATTCTTCGAGGCTCAAAGACCTCGAGGCTTTCCCTGAGAATCTTCCCCTATTTCATCCGTATTCCTTAAGATAGCTAACCCTTTCACGCAAACTACCGCAAGTTTATCTAAACAATCATCAGCGCAAAGGTTTCAAATATCCGCAACAATCATATCCTCTAATGAAATTGACACTATTTTTTCTCAACCAGTCGTATCCTAACATGACGTTGCACGAACCTTAGCTTAAGAACCACAAGGAACAGCGAATCTACCCTTTTATATTTTACCTCAACGTCAATTTGAATTTGTTTTTTAACAATAGTCGCCTTTTTCCCAATCGCAGTAGTTACACAGACATTAGAGACTGGTAACTCAAGGAGATTACAATCATTTTTTATATCTTCATAAACCGAGTCTGAGATGCATGTAATTGTGCTGCCCGTATCGACAAGGCCCCACAAAAACTTTGTTTACTATTCTTATTGAGATTACGGCGTAGTCTTCAACCTTTCTGATCTCGTCTATTCCTTGTCGACCCGTGCAGGTTACATCCCACAATAGGTCCTGCTCTAAGTCAAAATTAATCCAACCAGATAACGGACCTCTTCTAATCGAGTTGAATCCTAATTAAAATTGATTGGATCACAGTTTCAACTCGGGTTAAATGAATTAGAATATTACAATATATATGATTAGACCTGCTAGACATAACCGAATTAACGTTCGCTGGATTAAAAATGGGAGGTGGTTGCTTTACAGCTGGCATTCCAAAATATTTACCTCTATTTTACCTTGGCCATGGTACAATCAGAAAGATATAGCAATTAGGAGGATGCGCAGTGAACAGCCAATCACAACAGATTAAGTTTTCTCGATTCCGAGAATTCACAAACAATAGAGTAACCTGAAAAATCTTACAGAATTGTGGTTGGCAGCTCGATTTTTCTCCCTTCTCTAGCATGCGCGTTGCTATACCTTTCTTATTATATCATGACCTTGACCTTTCCACGAATTGCCATCATAGCGAAAAGGGGATTCCGAATTTCAGTAAGAATGATTTTGCCTTCCATTATGCGAATCAAAATTTGAAAAATTTCCACCATTTCCATCATTCATCCGCTCCCGTTTCCGAAGGATTCTCATCCGGTGAATACCACCACGATTCATAATTCCATGATTAGGTGCATTCTGTGAAACATCTAGTCTTTCCCGATTATAATCATTACTATTATTACCGTATTCTAAAAGGGACAGGGCAGCTGCAACTTCCTCATTGCTTGAGAAATCTGCAATGACCAATGCATTTCGAATCGTATCCGAAAACTATTTCCTCATTAATTACTTTTAGAGGTATACATCTGGGAACGCATAACCAACCTCCTGTACTTGCTATAAATAATACTTCAAAGCATCGCAAAATTTCGGATTAAACTTTTGCAAGCTCCAAGTAACCGGAACTTTCATGTGGTACGAAGGCAAATCATATTTCTCCAAAATACCTGCTTAAAATCCGTATATGATTCTATTTTCCGACCTGACGTTTGGTACCGTAACTTGGCTATGCTCCTTAAAGAATTTCCTGCGAATTGAAGTCGAGAAGCTTCTTTCGAATACCCCGCATTTCGAAAAATCGCTTAAATTCCGATAATATGTCCCTTGGGATTTTCTGAATCAAAAGCATTGAAAACCAGGCACTTGCTTTTGGATTGAAATTGTTGGAATCCATTTGCAAAACAATCAACTATTGAGAAAGCTGCACAATTTTCTCTTTCTGAGTTTGATTTTCTTTACGCAAGTTAATAATATCCATATTGCATTCGTTAACTTTGTTACGAAGCTCAATAATACAATTTGCAACTCCCTCAAAATTCGACTAGTTTCCTTTTGAGAGATTCTAGTTCCGCCTCCATTTTTAATTTTTAATTTATTTTCGTTGCCGGACCTTTATCTGCAATAATAGTTTTTCCTGTTTCAGCTTTACTTTTCTTAACAGACGTACGCAGAACTTTACTACCAACCCTTCTCAAGGCTGTCGGAGAATATTCAACTCGCTCCCTCTTTCGCAACCTTGTTGGTCGACTAGTGTCCATTTCATCCATCAAATCGTACTAAACTATGAGCGAAAAAGGACCTCCTCCATAACCTTAAAAACATTTAAACATGCAACAGAGTTCCAGGTTCACGAATTTTGCATAAAATCGAGTCTACGACCGGACACCATTTGTAATAAACTGGTGTTGGGGATTGCACTTTCTACTTTAATTTTAATTATTTTATCTCAATTATCCCCTATTCATCAAAATAATAAAAAAAAGGCAATTTATTCAAGTTTTGTATCCATGAATCAAATAAGAACAAAATCAGTTTGTATTCAAACTGTATTCAAAAGTCAAATTTCTAACCTTTTGAGCTGGAAGTACTTAAAAACTTGCTGACTGCCTACAGATTATTGTATCGTAATAAGAAAATTTTCCTTCACACTTTACACAGGCTTAGGACTGTCAGTGTTTGATATTTATTTATAATTATTCATAAATAAATATAAAACACAGGCGTGTTTAAAAATATTGTTTTTAACACTTCGGGAGTAGCAATCGATTTTGCGCCCTGCAGTGAAATATTCGGGAGCAAATTATCGAGCTCCACACCCGTCGTATTAAAAATGTCGATTCAGGAGAAATATCGACATCTGACGAGTATGATCGTCATCCTCGCTTCGCTCGCACGAAAAACTTTGCACTCGTCGAATATATCGGTGATTTTGCCCTTCGTACATAATACGCAAATTTATTTAGAGTCTTCTGTTCGCTGATTCTTTTTGTTTTCTCATTGTCCGATGTTAGAATTCGATGATTATTCATCGCATTGCTCGAGGTCCTTCAATACCCTCAATAGAATGTCACCTGGAGTTTCTCCTTTGACATTTTTTACATTATCTGAGCAGCCATTCTCAAGAAGTAACTTCCCTGCCTCCTTGTTCTGCAATATTACCGCCAAGTGTAATGGGGTATTCCCATCTTCATCGGCTGCATCAAGGTCCGCACAGAACTCTATCAATAACTCCAAAATGGCGATCCCGGAATTATAGAGGGCTGCGTGGATTGGCGTTGATTGGTCATGTCTCCTTGCGTTCACATCGGCTCCGTGTAAAAGTAAATATTTCACATGGGCGAAATCTTCTCTAAAAACGGCGTCGTATAAGTGATACATTGTAATGTAATGTCAGTCTTCTTCGGCTGTCGACAAGTAACTAAATTGTCTTGAGGCAACGAAATCTCTGGCTATGACGTTTTCAAAACAATAATAGTGGATGGAGGGGAAAATTTGGTTTCTGACGCTACCTGACCCTTTTATTGTTCTGGTCCGCTGATAAGCTTAACTACCTTCTCGGAACTTTCTTTACAGAAACACCTTCTATATCTCTTTATGTATTTGTTTTTCTTTACTAAATGGTTTACAAGTTATTACTGAACACGTGTGTGTCTAAAATTGCCTGCACTTTCCAAATGTCTTAATCCGATTACTAGTTTTGCAGTAAATGGTTTTTCCTAATGACTGTCGACAAGTCCGAGATATCATAAGAAAATGTAGAAGGTATTTCATGAGTAATTTTCAACAAATTGTCAATTTTTTAATACACACAATTCAATTGTTAAACATTTATTTTGTATTTAATATTTTGGTTGTTTATGGTAAGCACTAAGTGTATGAAACAAGAAGTAGCTCCAAACGCACTACTTACACCCGTACTAAGTAAATGTCTAACATTAGAGAAAACATTTGTAATGACCCTAATATTATGTACTATTAACGCAACTAAAATTATACAAAACATAAGTAAGAAAGATTGAAATCAGAGGATGCAATATATTAAGAATTACATAGCCGAAGAGAGTTTACGCTTTTTAGGTTAGTGTATATGATACTCTTCTTAATATTTAATAATTTTTTTGTACAGTCGGTGACCATAAAAAACGGATAACTTTGAGCTTTATAATACTATTTTAAACGTATATACAATATCAGTTAAAAAGACATTGACATTAAAATAAATTAGTAGACATATCGATGATATTTAAATAAAAGGCTTTATATTTCGACCTTTTCGAGACTATTTAAAACAAAAAACAGAACAAATCTCTTGGCGTGGTTGGTTATTTACCAAGAAGAAAGTTATTTTTCAATATATATGTATATATATATGTATATATACATATATATACATATACATTATATCTGATAGCATTAGAGAATATCATGATATTTACAGGGACATCCCACACGGAAAATAAATATATGCGACATATATGGTAAATAAATGTATTTTGTATTTTCGGCGAAAAATGCAATATATGAAATATATGCCACATATATTCTCGCATATATTTTCATCGAATATTTTTTCCATGCGGGATGTAACTTATATGTGTTGAGGATGCTTTATCATGTTCGTTTGGTGATTTGCTAAGCAATTAATTTTAATATAATTCTGTACCTATTCTACTCTATTAATTAGATATTGATATAATAAAATTACCACATGATTGAAGCGATTATTATAACATTTAAAACTAACATCCTTTTTTGTTGTTTTATTACAATTACGTTTTTATTTGTATTTTTGTTGTGTACTGTAAATAATTAGTGCCGATTTTTATTCGCGATATTTGGATTTTGGTATTTTTAGAAATCTTTGGTCTTTTAATGAATAATGGTGTGATCATTATTAGATTTTGCTTTTTTTAATTATGAATTGTATTTATGAATTATACATTTTAGAAATAGATTATTATAAGAAGAGTAGTTTACAGACAAATAACAAAGTTAGTATACGTAATGATACGTTTATTACGAATTATTCGTGTGTAGATGTTACTTAGTGTATAATAAACTTCAATAAAACTTCCTGATAATGTGCAAGAAAATTAAACTGAATCGAAATCCTATTTAAAATAAGTACTTATTATTAATTTAATTTTATATTTATTTACTAACATACTTATCAGGAATATGAATTGAAACTGTAATAAGTAACATTAGAACAGTCTGAAAAAACATGTGATACGTTCCAAGAATAATCACAAAGTCTAAGAAAGTACTGTTTTTAGATTATTGAATACATTTTATAAGCCATATCATAAATAAAACGAAACTATACCGGTAATGTGTAAAATATTTAACATGAATAGAAATTCTTCATAAAAGGAGCATTCGCTGAGTATTAAAAAGAGTTGCATGGACGGATGCGTTGAAAAATAACTTTCTTCTTGGTAAATAACCAACCACGCCAAGAGATTTGTTCTGTTTTTTGTTTTAAATAGTCTCGAAAAGGTCGAAATATAAAGCCTTTTATTTAAATATCATCGATATGTCTACTAATTTATTTTAATGTCAATGTCTTTTTAACTGATATTGTATATACGTTTAAAATAGTATTATAAAGCTCAAAGTTATCCGTTTTTTATGGTCACCGACTGTACAAAAAAATTATTAAATATTAAGAAGAGTATCATATACACTAACCTAAAAAGCGTAAACTCTCTTCGGCTATGTAATTCTTAATATATTGCATCCTCTGATTTCAATCTTTCTTACTTATGTTTTGTATAATTTTAGTTGCGTTAATAGTACATAATATTAGGGTCATTACAAATGTTTTCTCTAATGTTAGACATTTACTTAGTACGGGTGTAAGTAGTGCGTTTGGAGCTACTTCTTGTTTCATACACTTAGTGCTTACCATAAACAACCAAAATATTAAATACAAAATAAATGTTTAACAATTGAATTGTGTGTATTAAAAAATTGACAATTTGTTGAAAATTACTCATGAAATACCTTCTACATTTTCTTATGATATCTCGGACTTGTCGACAGTCATTAGGAAAAACCATTTACTGCAAAACTAGTAATCGGATTAAGACATTTGGAAAGTGCAGGCAATTTTAGACACACACGTGTTCAGTAATAACTTGTAAACCATTTAGTAAAGAAAAACAAATACATAAAGAGATATAGAAGGTGTTTCTGTAAAGAAAGTTCCGAGAAGGTAGTTAAGCTTATCAGCGGACCAGAACAATAAAAGGGTCAGGTAGCGTCAGAAACCAAATTTTCCCCTCCATCCACTATTATTGTTTTGAAAACGTCATAGCCAGAGATTTCGTTGCCTCAAGACAATTTAGTTACTTGTCGACAGCCGAAGAAGACTGACATTACATTACAATGTATCACTTATACGACGCCGTTTTTAGAGAAGATTTCGCCCATGTGAAATATTTACTTTTACACGGAGCCGATGTGAACGCAAGGAGACATGACCAATCAACGCCAATCCACGCAGCCCTCTATAATTCCGGGATCGCCATTTTGGAGTTATTGATAGAGTTCTGTGCGGACCTTGATGCAGCCGATGAAGATGGGAATACCCCATTACACTTGGCGGTAATATTGCAGAACAAGGAGGCAGGGAAGTTACTTCTTGAGAATGGCTGCTCAGATAATGTAAAAAATGTCAAAGGAGAAACTCCAGGTGACATTCTATTGAGGGTATTGAAGGACCTCGAGCAATGCGATGAATAATCATCGAATTCTAACATCGGACAATGAGAAAACAAAAAAGAATCAGCGAACAGAAGACTCTAAATAAATTTGCGTATTATGTACGAAGGGCAAAATCACCGATATATTCGACGAGTGCAAAGTTTTTCGTGCGAGCGAAGCGAGGATGACGATCATACTCGTCAGATGTCGATATTTCTCCTGAATCGACATTTTTAATACGACGGGTGTGGAGCTCGATAATTTGCTCCCGAATATTTCACTGCAGGGCGCAAAATCGATTGCTACTCCCGAAGTGTTAAAAACAATATTTTTAAACACGCCTGTGTTTTATATTTATTTATGAATAATTATAAATAAATATCAAACACTGACAGTCCTAAGCCTGTGTAAAGTGTGAAGGAAAATTTTCTTATTACGATACAATAATCTGTAGGCAGTCAGCAAGTTTTTAAGTACTTCCAGCTCAAAAGGTTAGAAATTTGACTTTTGAATACAGTTTGAATACAAACTGATTTTGTTCTTATTTGATTCATGGATACAAAACTTGAATAAATTGCCTTTTTTTTATTATTTTGATGAATAGGGGATAATTGAGATAAAATAATTAAAATTAAAGTAGAAAGTGCAATCCCCAACACCAGTTTATTACAAATGGTGTCCGGTCGTAGACTCGATTTTATGCAAAATTCGTGAACCTGGAACTCTGTTGCATGTTTAAATGTTTTTAAGGTTATGGAGGAGGTCCTTTTTCGCTCATAGTTTAGTACGATTTGATGGATGAAATGGACACTAGTCGACCAACAAGGTTGCGAAAGAGGGAGCGAGTTGAATATTCTCCGACAGCCTTGAGAAGGGTTGGTAGTAAAGTTCTGCGTACGTCTGTTAAGAAAAGTAAAGCTGAAACAGGAAAAACTATTATTGCAGATAAAGGTCCGGCAACGAAAATAAATTAAAAATTAAAAATGGAGGCGGAACTAGAATCTCTCAAAAGGAAACTAGTCGAATTTTGAGGGAGTTGCAAATTGTATTATTGAGCTTCGTAACAAAGTTAACGAATGCAATATGGATATTATTAACTTGCGTAAAGAAAATCAAACTCAGAAAGAGAAAATTGTGCAGCTTTCTCAATAGTTGATTGTTTTGCAAATGGATTCCAACAATTTCAATCCAAAAGCAAGTGCCTGGTTTTCAATGCTTTTGATTCAGAAAATCCCAAGGGACATATTATCGGAATTTAAGCGATTTTTCGAAATGCGGGGTATTCGAAAGAAGCTTCTCGACTTCAATTCGCAGGAAATTCTTTAAGGAGCATAGCCAAGTTACGGTACCAAACGTCAGGTCGGAAAATAGAATCATATACGGATTTTAAGCAGGTATTTTGGAGAAATATGATTTGCCTTCGTACCACATGAAAGTTCCGGTTACTTGGAGCTTGCAAAAGTTTAATCCGAAATTTTGCGATGCTTTGAAGTATTATTTATAGCAAGTACAGGAGGTTGGTTATGCGTTCCCAGATGTATACCTCTAAAAGTAATTAATGAGGAAATAGTTTTCGGATACGATTCGAAATGCATTGGTCATTGCAGATTTCTCAAGCAATGAGGAAGTTGCAGCTGCCCTGTCCCTTTTAGAATACGGTAATAATAGTAATGATTATAATCGGGAAAGACTAGATGTTTCACAGAATGCACCTAATCATGGAATTATGAATCGTGGTGGTATTCACCGGATGAGAATCCTTCGGAAACGGGAGCGGATGAATGATGGAAATGGTGGAAATTTTTCAAATTTTGATTCGCATAATGGAAGGCAAAATCATTCTTACTGAAATTCGGAATCCCCTTTTCGCTATGATGGCAATTCGTGGAAAGGTCAAGGTCATGATATAATAAGAAAGGTATAGCAACGCGCATGCTAGAGAAGGGAGAAAAATCGAGCTGCCAACCACAATTCTGTAAGATTTTTCAGGTTACTCTATTGTTTGTGAATTCTCGGAATCGAGAAAACTTAATCTGTTGTGATTGGCTGTTCACTGCGCATCCTCCTAATTGCTATATCTTTCTGATTGTACCATGGCCAAGGTAAAATAGAGGTAAATATTTTGGAATGCCAGCTGTAAAGCAACCACCTCCCATTTTTAATCCAGCGAACGTTAATTCGGTTATGTCTAGCAGGTCTAATCATATATATTGTAATATTCTAATTCATTTAACCCGAGTTGAAACTGTGATCCAATCAATTTTAATTAGGATTCAACTCGATTAGAAGAGGTCCGTTATCTGGTTGGATTAATTTTGACTTAGAGCAGGACCTATTGTGGGATGTAACCTGCACGGGTCGACAAGGAATAGACGAGATCAGAAAGGTTGAAGACTACGCCGTAATCTCAATAAGAATAGTAAACAAAGTTTTTGTGGGGCCTTGTCGATACGGGCAGCACAATTACATGCATCTCAGACTCGGTTTATGAAGATATAAAAAATGATTGTAATCTCCTTGAGTTACCAGTCTCTAATGTCTGTGTAACTACTGCGATTGGGAAAAAGGCGACTATTGTTAAAAAACAAATTCAAATTGACGTTGAGGTAAAATATAAAAGGGTAGATTCGCTGTTCCTTGTGGTTCTTAAGCTAAGGTTCGTGCAACGTCATGTTAGGATACGACTGGTTGAGAAAAAATAGTGTCAATTTCATTAGAGGATATGATTGTTGCGGATATTTGAAACCTTTGCGCTGATGATTGTTTAGATAAACTTGCGGTAGTTTGCGTGAAAGGGTTAGCTATCTTAAGGAATACGGATGAAATAGGGGAAGATTCTCAGGGAAAGCCTCGAGGTCTTTGAGCCTCGAAGAATCTGGATGAAAATATAAAAATGAATTTGGTTAAACATGCAGATTTGGAAAAATTAGTAAAAAACATGCAATTTAAAAGATCTCAAGATATGATAAAAAATAAGCAGGTTGAGAATACTCGCGCGAATAATAAAAAAAAGTCAAAATAACAAGAAATGTGAAAGTCATGCGGTGATAAATAGTAGAGTATTAATAAATAGAAAAATAATCGAGAGTGGAGGAGCTGAGATTTTTCAATTTGAAGAAGAGTAATACTTTCTCTCTTTTACAATATCATTAATAATAAAAACTATATTCTTTTGATATGTTGAAAAATACTTCTTCCAAATACATTATATTCCGGGGAACAACTACCTTAAATTGACAATCTTTGACCAAATACGCGTAAAGCAGTGTCGTGCTTAAATTTCCTATAAATTTGTTTCAACTTTTTGAGTATGATAACTTTAACCAATCAGTTTGAACCAAATTTCTCCAAGTTTGTGAGAGCAAAACGTATCCAAAAATATGGTTATGGATTAATTTAAGTGAAGAATTATATTTTTGGTCTTAGTATTGCATCAAACATTAAGCGATAATAGCGAAATGAAGTGACAGTTATGATCAATCTGATTCATTTGTGATGTTTTGCAACAAATTTGGTTTTTATAAATATGTGTCGAAACACAGATTGCTGGTGAATTATAGTAACTGAATCAGGTTTCCATTTTCTGATCAAAGTTTCAAAAAATCGAGTGATGCTTAAATTTCATAAAATTTTGTTTCAACTTTTTAAGTATGATAGCTTTAACTAATCAGTTTGAACCAAATTTCTCCAAGTTCGTGAGAGCAAAACGTATCTAGAAATATAATAATAAATTAATTTAAATCGAGAATTACGTTTTTGGTTTTAGAATATAGCTGAACAATTTTCACTGACAACAGCGACATTAACACAATGCGCCCTAGCTGTCGGTCAACTTCTATTTTCTCAGCTCGCATAAAGCAATGACAGTTTTATACAATTATCATAAAGTACAAAAAACGGATCCCCTATGCTACTGAAATCAATATCATATTATAGGTCACATGACATTTAATACGATTATAATTATCAATTACTTTAAGAATTAATACTCTGGTATTTAACGCATCTAAAATCATTCATAAAGCAAAGAAGTACGTAAAATATTATAAATCTTATTGTGTTTATCCTATGAGTTACAAAATACTGGATGTGATATAAGATGAGAATATTAATTCTTACAATAAATGATACTTACAATCGTATGGAATGTCATGTGACCTCTCACCCGAAATTTTTTTTAGTAGAGTATTGGATCAGTTGTTTATACTTTAGTATAATTGCATAAAACTGTTGTTGCTTTATGCGAATTATGAAAATGTCAGCACTTACTGACATAAGAAACCTAACCTCTTTAACCTGTTAAAGCGGATAAAAAATTGGGGAGATTCACATTTTATTTTATTTTTCATCGTTTCACATACGTATAATGAATTCCGCAAAATTTTTATTTTGCGACATTCATGAAAAGCACATTGTATGTGTGTACTTTTTCAGTACTCACAAAACATAACACACCCGTTTGACACTTGACCGAGCTGCCGAGAATACCGGTACCCTACTACCCTGTTTGTTTTCATGCAAGTAAGACGTATTCAACATGTGTATACACTGAAATCGTCCGAGCCTGGTACCAAAATCGTCTTAGTCTTGCACGAATTTAGGGCGGCGGAGTGGAGACTATCATTGTTCCGCACTTGTACGATTTCGGCATAGAGTATGCACGAATTACACGCGCGCCCTCTCTCTTTTTCCGTCCGGAGACCTCGGTACCGCGATCTTACAACTTCGGCCGTTTTCGGTCGAACGTGGCGCGTTTCGGGTCTCCCCTCTTCCGCACGTTAACTGTTTCGAGAGGGTAGTACGGGAATCGCGCCTTTAGTCTATCCGTGTAGCTAACATTTTTTCTAATTTATATTCAGTATGTATGACACAAAGGTTGATGGATTTTTGTTTGCAGCAGCCTTGGCCGATGTGCCTGGAGGGTTGGCTGGCATATATTTTTACCAACCGGAAGAATGATTTAGATTGAATGATGAGATTTTCCTTTTTTTCTAGCAACCTTGGTCGATGTACCTGGAGGGTTGGCTAAATTTGTTTGACATAACCTACAAATTGATTGATAGTTTCTTTGGATATGTTGATCCTGAATAATGTTATTACATTAATTTTTATATGTTTATTGTCAGGAATTTTTAACGACATATTCTTATAATTTTCTGAAATTAAAATTAAATACACAAAAAAAAAAAAATACTCTCAGGTGATTTCAAATTTTCAGTTTATCCAATCTATGAGTTACGAGAGAAGATCCGGGTTCATTCATCGCATGTCAATATCTCGACGAAGAAAACAATAAGGATTGTTGTTATACAACGACAATACTGTGTCAATTTTATCATTATGGTCGATCATCGTCCTTCCTCTATGATCGCTGAGTTCCAGACATTTACCACTCGTACTCTGCCGTTTAGAAACCTCTGTACCCACCCAGACTCTGTGGCTAGATTAACTCGGCATCCTAATGCACCTAAAACAACTTCTCCAGATGGATTGTTCGTCATTCCCGCCTTAGTTTCCACCACCATGGAGGTTTTGAATCCTAAAGAGCTTCTTCACCTACGGTTGTTGCGAGGGCATACGAAGGATTTCCACATCTATGATAGTCCGGCTCAACCTCCGAACAATTTTTGTTTAACCTATAATTTCTAATATTAAAATCAAAATTTTAGTGTGTAACCGTCGCCCAAGTTGTTTACGTACCATCGGTTTTTCTTGGGTATTTTCATTTTTCATTTTTGACGGAAGGTTGGAAACATCGTAAGATTTGACTACATTAAGATTAGTGTAAAATCTCAACTAGTCAAACCTCGTTTCCAACAGATTGGATTTCAATTTCTTTTGCTATAATTACCGGGACGGCAATTCTTTTCGACAGGGGGTAATGTAAGGAATTCGTATTTTTTACATGTAATTCAAACTAACTTCGAATTCCCTCGTTCCCTTGTCCTCGCGCACTTCAATTGTCGGTCGTTCTAAAATGTCAGTTAGTCTAAACCTAACCATCGCGTCGTGTCCTTTAATAAAAACTATCAATTTAAGATTATTAATGTTCAATTTATTACAATATGAATAGAGAAATTCATCATCTGGTATATTTGATTTTAATACTTAATGTTGAAGTTATTGACATCCGGATAATTATGATTGAATTTTTAGTGAGGTGATAAACAAACACACCCTTTTTTTACATTTCGACGGCCATGCCCGTCCTCATCAGAAACTTAATTAAATGAATGTAGACCTTAAGAATACATTATCTAAAACTGAAAAGATCTGAAATGTATAATAAATAGAAACTGATCCGAGGACAGTTCTTTGTGGGACTCCTGACTTGATTGAATAGAGGGATGTAATTTCATTCTTGAATTTTACATGAAAATCTCTATTACTTAGGTATGATTTGAAGATGAGATAAAAAGCAAAAAGGAGGTTTTGTTTCAATTTATATAATAAACCAGTATGTAATGCTTTATCAAATATTTGTGCAATATCTAAAAAGGTGAAATCCGAAATGATGATTAGGGATTAGTCTATATTCTTTTAGGATTGGCCGTAGTCTCTTTAAGGAAAGTGTTTCAAATATCTTTGAGAATATTGGCAGGAAGCTGATTGGTCTGTATCAACTTCTTTAAATGGTTTCCATGTTTTGTTGAATAAGTTTATTTGAGAGACTTTCCATTGTGATGGAAAATGTTTCAAGCATAATGTCGCAATGAATATTAATCGAATGAGTTTTACTGTTTTTAGTAGTAGTTGAATAATTATTTAACAAGTTTTGAAATCATAAACCGGATTTTTTTTATCTCACTCAGTACTTATTTTATTTCTTTCATTTTAAGCGGTGTAATGACAACTCCATTTGCTTACCATGAGGTAATTCTAAAAAAAGATGAATAACAGTTCTTCTGCAGTCGGTAATTGAAAATCTGGAGGGCTTGAAAAACTTTTCCGTGGTGTTCTGCGAATGCCTTTGCTTTGTCTTTATCGCTTCTTGCCCAACTACCATTACATTTATTTATCGATGGTATATATTAGTCCTTTCAAGTATTTAGTATAATTATTCCGTAAGTTATAATTTGTTATTTCTGTCACTGTTAATTTTTTGAGGTAATTCTTTACTTTATTTATAGATTTTTATTCTTTTTTTTTTAGCGACTTTTTTATTTCAGGATTACGTGTCACTTGTCAGATTTGTTTAATTCTTCGTTTTTCAGGTATAGCTTTTTAACTGTTATTGGGAAATTATCTTGTTTGTCTATGCTATATATCTATGTAGTTGTCTTCCAGTCAGCATCCTTTATAGTTTTAGTTAAGTGTTTTTCAAATAACATAATGTGCGTATACTTGGTGTGACGGTCCCTATATTATATGTAGAAAAATAGTAAACAATTAGAAAAAACCGTTACAGACGAATTGCGATGGCAATATGCGCCTGGCACTTTGATAATTGATTTTCTTATGTGTTAAATTTTGGACTCAATAACTTTTAGATTTTAGATTAATATAATAAGTATCCCTCTTGCGATAATAATTTAAACTATTGTAAAAATGCGTTTTGTACCAGGATACCGTAATGTGCTCATCAGCAGGGTTTACTGCATCCTTACCCTGAACGCAATATTGAATGTATAATTTGAATAGCACGTATTTGTCTCACAATAAGGACTAATACTTTAACATCGTACGTCTTTTGTGAAGTGATGTCCACCACTGATTTCTATTATCCACTGGATAGGATACGGGACTCCAAATCTGTGACACGGTGTACCTTCGTGAACATCCAATCACAATTAAGTTTATTCGGAAGTGCATTGTAGCAAGCACCTCCTCCTTTTATTATCTTTTCAATGATTGGTTAGCCGTGAAAACAATTCGGCTTTTCCAAACTGGTGGAATCGCACGAAGTTAAATATACGACGTCTCCTATCCAGTGTATAATAGAGACCAGTTATGTCCACTAATTTCGAATACAGTCTTCTAGCCTTCTAGCCTTCTAGCCTTCTAGCCTTCTAGCCTTCTAGCCTTCTAGCCTTCTAGCCTTCTAGCCTTCTAGCCTTCTAGCCTTCTAGCCTTCTAGCCTTCTAGCCTTCTAGCCTTCTAGCCTTCTAGCCTTCTAGCCTTCTAGCCTTCTAGCCTTCTAGCCTTCCAGCCTTCCAGCCTTCCAGCCTTCCAGCCTTCCAGCCTTCCAGCCTTCCAGCCTTCCAGCCTTCCAGCCTTCCAGCCTTCCAGCCTTCCAGCCTTCCAGCCTTCCAGCCTTCCAGCCTTCCAGCCTTCCAGCCTTCCAGCCTTCCAGCCTTCCAGCCTTCCAGCCTTCCAGCCTTCCAGCCTTCCAGCCTTCCAGCCTTCCAGCCTTCCAGCCTTCCAGCCTTCCAGCCTTCCAGCCTTCCAGCCTTCCAGCCTTCCAGCCTTCCAGCCTTCCAGCCTTCCAGCCTTCCAGCCTTCCAGCCTTCCAGCCTTCCAGCCTTCCAGCCTTCCAGCCTTCCAGCCTTCCAGCCTTCCAGCCTTCCAGCCTTCCAGCCTTCCAGCCTTCCAGCCTTCCAGCCTTCCAGCCTTCCAGCCTTCCAGCCTTCCAGCCTTCCAGCCTTCCAGCCTTCCAGCCTTCCAGCCTTCTAGCCTTCTAGCCTTCTAGCCTTCTAGCCTTCTAGCCTTCTAGCCTTCTAGCCTTCTAGCCTTCTAGCCTTCTAGCCTTCTAGCCTTCTAGCCTTCTAGCCTTCTAGTCTTCTAGTCTTCTAGTCTTCTAGTCTTCTTCTTCTTCTAGTACAATAAGTTGCCAAAGTCATAAATTATCCAGTCATTTCCAGGAAATTGACGTCGTTGAAATTCTCAGTATCGGAAGGCCTCCGAGCGTTTTCTTTACCCCAACTCCTTTTCCACCCGAAAAAGGAGCTAGAAAGCAGTTTATTGGTTGGTATAGTACCGTCCACATAAGGAAAATATTTCATCGATCAATCATGAGGTGTTTATCAGGAGGATTTTCCTTTTTTTCTACTTTTTTTTTTTTTGTTTTCTTTTTTCTAAACGTTTTCCTTTTTTCATTTTTTCTTTGTTCCATTGATTCGATCGATCTTGCTTTCACCCTTCCCTTGCATTGTTCTTGCTTTTCCTTTTCCTTTTATCGTCTACTCTTCCTATATATAAGGTGTTTTCCCAGTTGATTTCATTCAGTCTGCAGCTGGTATTTTGTATGGCGGGGTAGTAATCCCCTGTCACTTGATCGAGATTCTCCACAGAAATTTTGACAATAAACGTTGCAGAGATCGGGTAAGAAGTACGAAATTTGTATTTCAGACAAATTTAATTAGTCCAATTGATATTGAATTACAGTCGAACCTCGCTATTCCGTTGATGCCCGGCTGCGTTTTTTTTTTTGCAGATTTAGTCATAGTTTGGAGGGGTTGTCTGTGAAAAGTCGTTTCCCACCGTGTCTTTACAAAAAAAAAAAATATATTTTTGAAAGTCATTTCCTTTTTCGAACACTTGCCCCAATTTTTTTCCTCCCAATCGCGGTCCCTTTTCCTTTATCCAAATGGGTTTTCCTTTTTTTGCATTGTTCCATTTATTCAATCTATCTCCCTTTCACCCTTCTCTTGCATTTATCTTTTACTATTCCTATATAAGGTGTCTTCTCATTTGATGTCATTCAGTCTCCAACTGGCAATCTGGATAGCTGAGCCGTAATCTCCGGTCACTTGATCCAGATTCTCCGCAGGTATATTGGCAATAAACTATACAGAGATCGGGTAAGAAGTAGGAAATGTCCATTTCAGTCGTATTTAATTAGTGCAATTTATATTGAATTTATTATATTGTTGCAATTCTTTGCCTAAGCCTTCGATGTGTAATTTTTTCCTCAAATCCAAAATAATTTTGGGAGTAGTGTACAATAAGAGGACGAGGGTGGACATTGGGCAGTAAGTACCCTGAGGAGTAGGCATGGAAAAATGGGTGGGTGATCGGCGAATATTGCAGAGATTTGGTACAGGAGGGGGGAGGGGAAATTTGCCGCTGGGAATAAGGAAATCTAAGCGAGAGTGTTATATAAACAAATACAAGAGCAAAGAAAAAGGCCTGGAAAAAGCTACTGATCTCGTATTTACTCACTACGATTTTGGTGCGCAGTTTGTTCAAATTGAAGTAATCTTAAATTTTACATACTATTTCGAGATGACGATCGTGTTCCATTTTCAAGTCGAAGAAAAACTTGGAAGATAAAATATGATCAATTAGCAAAGTGCTTTCAAAAGTTTAAACGTTAAAGGTTAAGCGCCGCAAGAAACCGACTTTGGAAATAAAAGACGGACAAGAGACCTTGAAAAAAAGTGACCTGGGGATAAAAGAGAAAATAAGAGATCATTTTCCTTTATTCAAATGGGTATCGTTCTTTTGAGGCAAATAGAGGCGTGGTCAGAAAAACGTAGAGGCTATCTATCGCGTTCTAGAAGATCTAGCCTTTCGTTTCCCCAATGTTCTTCTAACTATTTTATGGAAAAGGGTAGACAAAAATCTACTGGTTAATAGGTCGGGTGGGGCAAAGGAAAATCTATGTAGTCTCCACTCCATATTGTTTTTCTTAATAATTCATGAAGTTACTAATAAAATGATGCTCTGCAAGCACAGTGCAACAACTGACATATTGCTTGCGTTCCTAGCAGTCGAATGAGGCGTAAAGGAGGTACAAGTACATTAATACTCCTCAACCACGTGCAGCCCCCACTAATCACTTTGATTGGAACTCCAATCAAAATCTGAAATTAAACTCGAAGGAGAAACTCAAAATCAAACACAAAACCGAATTCGCAAACGCTAAGCGGGATAAAGAATCTAAATTAAGAGTGCTCATTAAATCTTTTAACTGGGAGTATATACAGTAAGGATTCTACATAAAATAAAAACAAAAATAAATTAAAATTAATATCTAAATAATGTTGAACTGAAATTAAAATTTTATCAAAGACAATGAAAAGGGCTGACGAAAACATAAAAAGGAAACGGACATGGAAGGAAAGACAAAATGCACGTGGCGAATTTATTAGTAGAGGAAGCTGTATGGGATCACAAACCGGAAATAGACTATTTTCTAAATTAGAAACTTGTATTCAACAAATTGTAGGTTAAATGACTGAAATGGGAAAACGCAAAAATATTAAAAAAAATTGTAAACGCAATTATTAAAAAATATTTATAATCGACAATAAGAAGGAGGCATGGAAAATTATTACTTAACAATACAGTTGGAAAGAGAAATCGAAATTACAAACTAGATAGATAGATAGATAATATATTTCTCTCATAAATAGGGGATACAGAGCCCATTGAGAGGGAGTTCCGAGGTTTTCAGATTATAGTGCGTGGCGCAAATAGCGTACATTAATAAAATAAACCGGCATACATTAAAAAATAAACCGCCATACAAATACAGTCAGACCAATATACAGGCAAAAATAAATCGGCATACAGGTAAAAATAGACTGCCATACGGGTAAAAATGCACTGACTTACAGATAAAATTACCGCGACATACAGGCACGAAGAGATGTAATAAAAAACAACACAGATATCTCGTTAAATTACTCGCCGAGGAGAAAAGCTCTCCTCCGAAAATTCCCTTCTACAAATTTGTATAATAAATACGCGGATTGGTTGTCGTTACCGCAAATTAGTGAGTGCAGGACCGCAGCTGGGTACAGCGGCCGTTGATTTAACCTGCTAACAAATTCTACTCTGAGAGGCTCGAGCAGATGACATTCTGTTAGAATGTGCAGCAGCGTTTCTTGCACGTTGTAGTTGCAGAGAGAGCTCGACGAGGTCGAATCATATAAGTAACGCTGTCCGGCAATCATAAAGGAACGCGAGTGAACAGTCGCTAGTCTTAATTGCATCCTAACTTTTAGGCAGCGCAGGGGTGAACGAACAGGATACAGAGTGTAAGAAGAGTCCGCAGGAAGACGGTAAATCGGTAGTTGAAAAGAATCAGATGTAAAGTAGGACCTCAGATCCTTCCTCCTGCAGGTCTCGGCAAACGTAGCAACCACCGTCGGTCCTATTCGTTCCCAGAAATCAGCATTAAAATTGTCCCATAATACGCTCCCCGCTGCGCTGTCGAGGATTGCCTTCAGCTGAAGGGTCCAGTTGAAGGTTACGTCTGACGAAACAGCTGCTGCCAATTCTCTTAAACGCAGAAGTAATAATTTGGGAAGTTTGCAATCCGGCAGCCTAAGCGTTTTAATCACCCATTTGATTGCTCTAGAGCAGATTTCAACCGAGATGGGCGGTATGCCAAGTTCAAGACGGACGATGTAGGCCGGGGTGTTCCTCGGTAAGCTAAAAAGCTTCTTAAAGAAGCCCATCTGCACGGATTCCAGACTGTCCAAATATCGCAGAGCCCAACACCGTGCCGCGTATAAAAGGACTGACAGTGTCATGGAGTTGTATAGAGTGAAAAAAACCTTCCATGTATCCATTTTTGTCGTCAGAATTAACGACGTAACCACGGCCGATGCAGTTGGTACGCCTTACGCCATCCTCTGCGGATCGGAGGCCGCGCGCCGAGGAGGCGAATAGAACACCCAGATACCTGTAGCTGGGCATGACTTTGACCGGACCATCCCTGTAGTGGAACAGTCTAGAATGCGAATCCAGCTGACCAGTCCTTCTAAAGCAAACAATCTTCGTTTTGTTTGTGTTAACTATAAGGAAGTTCTGCTGACAATATTGTGAGAGCAGAGCTAATTTTCTGCGCAGGTCCGCTGGAGAGTACGCAAAGATAGTCAGGTCATCGGCGTACAGCAGCATCATTAGGTCCTGAGTGGGCTAAACGTCCACTCCACGCGCGCCTCCCGCACGAAAGAATGTTACAATGTCCGACAAGTACAGAATGAAGAGAAGAGGGCTGAGAATTTCTCCTTCAAGAACTCCTCTCGTGACTTTGAATTCAGGCAAGACGGAAGTGTCCGATTGTAAGCGCACCGAGGCCGACTGGTAGAGAGCAGAAAGCACTCTTATAAACTTAGCGCTGACGCCTAATCCAAGGAGCTTCCGCCAGAGAAGTGCGTGGGGAACAGAATCGAAGGCTCTTTTAAAGTCGACAAAAAAACTATTTGACTTGGGTCGTCTGAACGATATCTGAATTGTGGCAAGGAGCGAAAAGATATTGTCCTCTGCGCTCCTCCCAGCCCTAAACCCGGCCTGTTCCTCGGGTAACAAATCTCTTAACAAATCAAAGCCCATTCGGAGAGCCGTTTACATACTATTTGCAAGAAAATTTTGGACACCGCGTTGGTTATCGCAATTAGCCGGTAATTCGCAGGATCGTCACGCGTACCTTTTTTAAATAAATGAAAAACCTACGGGGTCCAGCCCACGGGGAACGCCTCTGCAGAAAAAATACGGTTGAAAAGGTGGAGGAGGCGGGAAAGCCATGGACCGTTTAAAAATTTGAAAAGTTCGGCCGGCAACTCATCGGGACCAATGGCCTTTCCCACCTTCAGCACTCTGATGCTATCTTTAAGCTCGGCCAGGGTGAGCGGAGAGTCTAGCCTAGGGTCGAATGTATCATAAAAAGTCTCCGGGGAACAAACCTCACGGGGGAAAATCTCCGCAAAGTATGCCCCCAGACCCCCTCAGAAACCCACGCACGCGGAACGGGCTTTATTCGAAATTGACGGCACGCGTTCCAAAAGTCCGCCGAGTTACGAGTCCTCGCGAACCTTTCGGAGATCGTGGAGATATAACTGCGTTTTTTTCTTTTTGAAAACATCTTGATATTGTTTTTTTTTAGGGTTTAAAAGCAAGATTCGAAATTGAACTATACGCCATTCTTCGCAACTGGTAGAGAGAGTGGCGAAAAACTCTCCTTGCAGAGGCACATTCTCCATCGAACCAGGCCTTCGAGCCATCAAAGTGCTTTCGCGATTTACAAGAAACGGTTCTCGTAATCATATCTGCCCGCGACGCTACGCGGATGGCCGTGACAAAACGCTCATATGCCGCGTCTAAACATTCAATATCCGTCGACGGATATAAATTATGACATTCATTTAAGAGACTGCGAAAATCAAGCACCCCAGCATTCGACAACGAAAATCTTATTTTAACCCGGCGCTCCGACGGATACTCGTAGGCCTCCAAAACAGAGTTCGCAGAATACAAAAAAAGGGATAAAATTACTAGGAGGTGATCCGAACCGTGGAGGTCATCATCCGTTTGCAGCAATGGCAGCCCGACGAGCTTCCCTGGCCTTGAAGGCCATAAAGCGCTCTTTGTCGGTGTAGTCCGAATTAATAAATATCCGCGAATTTTAAAGGGCGGCTTTTTTAGAAGCTAAAATTAAAAATTTATCTTCCTCTGCAGATAGTTCAACTAAAACAACTAAAGGGTTCGTGCGTTATACTGTCGACCAGGTGCAACCCCCACTTGTCACTTTAGAGGAACTCACCTTTCACCAAACTGAGTTCCGATTCACGTACCATGATCCACACTATCGGAAGATCTCACCGGTTTCGAAGATACTGGAAAAAGTCGAATCGTCATACTCATTTCGAGTGATCCGTATACAGATAATAAACATAGTTCTTGAATGCTATATAAATGAATCAATCACTTAAAATCATTTGAGGAATACATAGTAAAAAATTGCAGCATTAATACAAATATCATTATGCATGTATCTTAAGATACGAATTTCAGGAGCCGTGACAACACAAGAATCTTATTTATTCGATATGAAAATAGATTTCCCGTGTATTTTACTTTTCCCGGACAAGTATCAACTTGTCGTTTTGGTAAACCTGTAAGGAGATAATTATGTTTTGATTTATTTTGAGGCTCCGAAAAGAGCCTTTTTGTAGTCGAGAGAAATCTCAACGATGCTTCATTGTAACAGCCAATCACAGAAATCTTCGATTTTCAGTATCATACGGTACAGAGTGAGCACCCATCGGCTGTACAAAGTCAGCAGAAAAATTATGCCCTGTAGGCAGACTGCAACAACTGACATATTGCCTGCGTTTTTAGCAGTCGAATGAGGCGACAAGCAGGGACATTTTCATTTATACTGTCGACCAGGTGCAACCCCCACTTGTCACTTTAGAGGAACTCACCGTTCACTAAACTGAGTTCCGATTCACGTACCATGATCCACACTATCGGAAGATCTCACCGGTTTCGAAGATACTGGAAAAAGTCGAATCGTCATACTCATTTCGAGTGATCCGTATACAGATAATAAACATAGTTCTTATATACTATATAAATAAATCAATCACTTAAAATCATTTGTGGAATACATAGTAGAAAATTGCAGCATTTATTTATACAAATATCATCATGCATGTATCTTAATATACGAATTTCAGGAGCCGTGACAACACAAGAATCTTATTTATTCGATATGAAAATAGATTTCCTGTGTATTTCTAGAAATCAGATGAAAAATGTGTAGCTGATGTCTAAACAAACGTATGAAATTCAAAAATATATTGAAAACATATTTACGCAATCCAATATACATTTACTGGCTCATACTTAATCAATCTGTCAAATTAAAAAAAAATATTTTAATGTGAACATTATTTATGGCGACATAACGAATAGCTCTACAGTTTTCCCCGGGAATTACAAGTATCAACTTGTCGTTTTGGTAACCCTGTAAGGAGAAAATTATATTTTGATTTATTTTGTGGCTCCGAAAAGAGCCTTTTGGTAGTCGAGAGAAATCTCAACGATGCGTCATTATAACAGCCAATCACAGAAATCTTCGATTTTCAGTATCATACGGTACAGAGTGAGCACCCATCCGCTGTACAAAGTCAGCAGAAAAATTATGGCCTGTAGGCAGACTGCAACAACTGACATATTGCCTACGTTTTTAGCAGTCGAATGAGGCGACAAGCAGGGACATTTTCATTTATACTGTCGACCAGGTGCAACCCCCACTAGTCACTTTAGAGGAACTCACCTTTCACTAAACTGAGTTCCGACTCACGTACCATGATCCACACTATCGGAAGATCTCACCGGTTTCGAAGATACTGGAAAAAGTCGAATCGTCATACTCATTTCGAGTGATCCGTATACAGATAATAAACATAGTTCTTAAATGCTATATAAATAAATCAATCACTTAAAATCATTTGAGGAATACATAGTAAAAAATTGCAGCATTTATACAAATATCATTATGCATGTATCTTAAGATACGAATTTCAGGAGCCGTGACAACACATGAAGGATTTCACAGCGATAATCCTCAGGATTAAGACGACTGAGCAGCGCTGCGGCGAAACAACTTCACTGTTTTTTATAAATTTTATATTTTGGAGCAAGAGAATTCCGTATTACAATTATGGTGCGGTCGCGGTTGGTTCAAGACTGACAACAAATTCGAAACATTGAAGGACGCTTATTAAATTAAATACGGGTATGCCGAATTTCGCCGATTTACTCCGAAAAAGGTCGAACACATTTGCGCCTTCTTTGGATACTTGATCGGCAGATCAAACATCGCCCCCCTTGAAAGGACCGCCTTTCAACCCTGCACTGATATATTATGATAATCGCGAACAAATTACAACGCTGATTTCTTATCTTCATCCGCTGTACATGTTAATAATTTTGATATCTCTGATGCGAGACAAGGCACTATCTACACGACGAATGTATCACTCAAATACAAAGTGTATAGCTTTTAATGGTAACAAGTAGCGCACCGACAATAACTGTCTGAAATCACACACCCTTAATTTCTTAAACGTAGTGGATTCTAACATGTTACATAAATTCTTATTATAAACTAAGATCGAGATAATGACGATGAGGCAGAGTCAACAGGTATTGGCAATATGGACAACCTACACAAAGGTCTTACTAAAACCCCTTTATTAGTCCTGATGGTAGCTGAGCGAATTTCGCCGTCAGCTCCAGGATGGACTTCTTGTACGCGGCCCATCAACCACTGATACGGTTGCAAACCCTGTTGCTTGATCAATACAAGTTGTCCTATTTTCAGTTGTATGCCCTTATTTGATCTCCATTTTGATTTTCCCTGCAAATTATTTAAATATTCTGTGCTCCAACGGCGCCAAAAGTGCTGCCTAATCTGTTCGACTCTCTCCCATCGAGTTAGCAGATTTTCATTCGCGAATTCATAATTTGGACACGGGAAACTATTCATGGCATCTCCGATTAAAAAATGCCCTGGTGTGAGAGCGGACATATCATTGGGATCGTTTGAGATCGGCATGATCGGTCGCGAATTTAAAATAGACTCGATTTCACAGACCACGGTTAACAATTCTTCAAATGTTAGAGCTACACTTCCAACGATTCGACGCATGTGATGCTTAGCTGACTTTACCGCCGATTCCCATAATCCTCCAAAATGGGGCGCATTGGGAGGAATAAAATTCCATGAGATTTCTGACGTTAGGAAAAATTCGTTCAGCTTAGTTTGGCATTGTTCACCTTTTAAAAAATTATAAAATTCACACAATTCACCTTGAGCCCCAATAAACGTTGTCCCATTATCGGAGTACATTGCGATCACCTTACCTCGACGCGAAATAAATCGCTTAAACGCGGCTAAAAAGGAAGGGGTAGTGAGATCGCTCACCAATTCCAAATGAATGGCCTTGGTAGCGAAACACACGAACAATGCCAAGTATGACTTAGATTTATGGGCATTACGACGCTTACCATCCTTGATAAGAAACGGCCCTGCGTAGTCGACACCAGTGTGCGAGAATGGCCGTGACATCGTGACCCTTGGCGATGGCAGTTGTCCCATAATTGCTTCTGATATGTTTGGCTTACATTTAAAACATACGATACAATTATGAACGATTTTACGAACACTTGACCTTATCGCGATGGGCCAAAATCGCTGACGAACTGCTGATATAGTCAATTGGATGCCAGCGTGCATGTTTTTGATGTGTTCCGATCCTATTATAAGTTGAGTGAGGCTATGTTGCCTTGGTAACAAAATTTGGTGTTTTGACGAATTGCAGAGATCTGAATTTCGAAGTCTTCCTCCTACTCTTAAAATCCCTTCGTCATCTACAAACGGCGACAATGCTGCTAACTTGCTGTTTGGGTCGACAGCCTTGCCAGCCGATAATAACTTTATTTCATTAGAAAATTCCCTGAACTGGACGTATTTACATAACACGAGAAGGGCATTTTTGCTCTTAAATAAGCTGCAATGATTGAATTTGACCTTGCCCCGAATTGCTGCGATGAAGCGAAGAACGTGTGAGATGATGCGAGAGATTTTGTCCAAGTTTGAGAAGTTCTTGAACAAGTCATCTATTCTAATGTTGGAATCAGTTGCAAGTAATGTTACTGTTATGCGTTCTTCTGGCATGCTTGCCAATCTGTGGAAGTTTTCGATGGGCCATAAGCCTTCGTCGTGCTGGAGCCAGGATGGTCCATGCCACCATAGGGTTGAATCGATTAACTCGGACGGTTCCATACCGCGTGATAAAATGTCGGCCGGGTTGTCTGCCGACGACACATGATACCAATCGGATATCTCTGTCAGTGTTTGTATCTCTCCAACTCGGTTTGAAACAAACACCGACCACCGTCTTGAATGAGATGAAATCCAATTGAGTGTAATGGTCGAATCTGACCACAAAAATTTCCGACCACAGCGAAATGTCAACGAACGTTCTACCTTATCGACCAACTGCGCCAACAAAACGGCCGCGCATAACTCCAACCTCGGCAAGGAAACAGCCTTTAGAGGAGCAACTCGTGATTTGGAGCAAAGCAGCATAACGTTCGAGCCTCCATTCGGAAGCCGAGAATGTAAGTAGACACATGCACCGTAAGCCCTTTCGCTAGCGTCGCAGAACCCATGCAGCTGTAACCTTGACGAATCAGACACGTTCTTGACACACCGAGGTATTTTAATATTGCTTAAAATCGTTAATTGATCCCTTAAACGCAACCATGATGTATGAATGTGGACTGGAACCGACGCATCCCAGTCTATGCCCAACTGCCATAATTCCTGAATGATTAACTTTGGAAATATGATAATTGGGTCTATTAGTCCCAACGGGTCGAAGATCTTAGCAACAGAAGAAAGGATGCTTCGCTTATTCACCTTCTCACAAGTACTGCCTGCGTCGAAACTAAAATGAAAGGAATCATTAAATGAATTCCATCGAATGCCAAGGATGCGAGAGTCATAATCCTTATTAAATTCGACGATGTGATTCGTGTTTGGAAAATTCGTGACATTTGAGAAACCGCGATAATTTGAAGTCCACTTATCAAGTTTGAAACAACCCTTGGACAATAACCTCGTCACTTCGTCACGAATCGCTTCGACCTCATCGGTTGAATCAGCACCCGTTAGGATGTCATCCACGTATGAGTCGCGGATTAGATGCTGCGATCCTAAAGGGAAATTCGGCGCTTCTGTTTCAGCTAAATATTGGATACATCTAGTTGCCAAAAATGAAGCTGGTGAAGTGCCGTATGTCAATGTTACGAGCTCATATGTCCTCAAATCGTCGGTCGGTTCATCGCGCCAAAGGATTCGCTGCAACGACGTTTGAGATTCATGAATCAAAATTTGTCTGTACATTTTTACCACGTCCGCGGTAAAAACATACCGAAATGTACGAAATCTCAAGAGAATAGAAATTAAATCATCTTGTACCGTGGGGCCTGCAATCAGAGCATCATTCAATGAAACTCCGGTAGCACTTTTGGCAGAAGCATCAAACACAACACGCAATTTTGTCATTTGCCCTGACTGCTGAACTACTCCGTGGTGCGGTAAGTAAAATTGCCGTAAATCATCTGAATCATTTCCATCCACAAGCCGCATATGTTTCAAGGACAAATACTCATTCATAAATTGCGAGTATTGACGCTTAAATTCTGGGTCTCTTTTAAAGCGCCCTTCCAATTTATAAAATCGTCGAGCGGCCATTAACCTCGACTGGCCTATTGAATTCAATCGATCTTCTCTAAATGGGAGCTTTACAATAAAGCGACCGTCCTTGTTGCGTATAGTGTTTTCAATAAAATGCTTCTCGCATTTCAGTTCATCCAACGAGTGCGACAAACGATCGGTTGATACATTGTCAAGCTCCCAAAAGCGACTCAATTGATTATTGAGCTCGCGATTAGTGATGGACAAATGGAAGTTTTTTACAGACCGAGATGGTTCGGGATTAGCTGCAAATCGGCCAGCGAGAACCCAACCAAACTTAGTTTTTTGAATTGACGGATGGAATGACGAAGCCTTGATTTGGCCAACACAGATCAGCTGCCAAAACAAATCGGCTCCGATGAGAACGTCGACCTCGGACGACTTGTAATAATTTGGATCAGCCAAGGTTACGTTGTGTGGTATTCTAATGTCGTTTGGTCGAAAAGAAATGGATGGCAATCTGTCAGAAATTTGATCTGTGATAATACAGTCGATTTCTGTTGTGAATGTGTTTGTACGAGATTGGAGCTTAATTCGAGCTCCTTCGTTCGCCACCGTAGACAACTGACCTATTCCAGATACTAGAACTTCTAGAGGTTTAGTCGGAACTGCAAGTGATCGTATAAAGGTACGCGACGCAAAATTGGCCTGAGATCCGCAATCAAGTAATAATCGACAAGCCTTTTTCTTACCCTGATGATCATAGGCGTAAACAAGTGCTGTCGACAGCATGACATAGCTTTTACAAACTGAAGCATGATTCGATATAATTGAAGAATGGGTGTTGTCAGACGACGACGCTTCGCCTGCCGAAGATTTATGTGGTAAGGTCGTGTCCCGAGAAGACGATATGTGCAAAAGCGAATTGTGTTTGCTGCTGCAAATCTTACAAACGCCTGAAGGACAAGCACCTGCACTATGTTCGCTTGTTCGCAAACAATTGATGCACAGTTTACGGGTCTTGATTTCTTTTATGCGCACGGGAATTGGAAGCTTCAAAAACTCCTTGCATGAAAAAATAGGATGTTCTCCCCGACAGAAAGAGCATCGAATGTGATATGTCGCCACATGAGTAATTGAGTGTCGTTTAAAATTCGATTGATTAATTGCGTTCGAACGTGGTGCAAGCGCTGTCCCTTTATTTGAAACTTCAAGAGCTTGGTATTTATGAGTAATGAAATCTAAAAGTTGAGTTAATGGCGGAAGGTCGTTGCTCTTGAGGGACGACTGCCATTCACGCGTCGTCGTTGTGTCTAATTTCGAGGTTAGAATGAAAACCAATATGTCGTCCCATTTGTCCACTGGACGTTTTAACGAAGTCAACGCTCTGACATGTTTGCGCGTTTGATCGACCATTTCTCTTAAATCGATGCAATTTTCTTTGGTCATACTTGGCAATTCCAATATTTCGCGAATGTGTGTTTGGACTATGATGCGGCTATTGTCGTAACGTTTTCGTAAAAGTGACCATGCCTCGCTGTAATTCTCATCCGATAATTCCAGCGAGTGGATTACTGAAGCCGCGTCGCCCTTCAATGATACATGTAAGTATTGAAATTTCTGTATATTACTTAATGAATTATTCCCGTCGATAACCGATAAGAATATATTGTGAAACGGAAGCCAGTCTTCGTATTTTCCTGAGAAAGTAGGAAGATTTAATTTTGGAAGCCTCATATGAATCGATTGTTCGCGATTTTCCCCACTATCTGAATCCCGACTGGTAGCTCGTTCTGAATTTGTGCTATCTGTCATATTTGAAATTCTATTATTTTGCGGCTCTATGATATTCCGAATTTTTCCTGTTAGTGCGAAGTAAGCATTTTCGAAAGATTCTCTATCGGCCTCTTCGGATGGAAAGAGAGCTTCGATTCGCGATTGTATTAAATTATATTCCTCCCAATACGCTCCTAATTTTTCCTTTCGCTCGAGTAATTGGGCTAACATGTCCGGGTCTCGCGCGACATTCGCCTCAACCCAATTTTTAATACGCGTGCAAGAAGCTTTAATGGACCGACGACGAATTTTTAATGCGTCGAGATCTACAGAAACCTGATCATCGACTATACTCATGTTTTAATTTAATTTAAATAAAATTATATAAATAATAAATCTGAATTTAATATTAATTGTAAAAAAGTAGAAATTATTTTTACTAAATTGCAATAAATTATTCAATTAAATTAAATTCAAATGTTTGTTAAATTATTATTAATAGTCTATTGTATTCGAAACTGTAATAAATTTGACTCGAATAATACTATTTAAATCAGAGTAACTGACATGAAAATCAAACAAATTATCGATACGATTTACAAAAACAAAACATATCTGCTTGCTGTTTACCCGATGTCGATTGTTTTCGTCCTCGTTGCGGTGTAGAAGATCTCGTTGATTTTCTTGATTAAACGTTGAAATTTCTTGAATTAAAATTGCAAGATGTTGATTCTTCCCAACATTGACGTAAAATTCCTTTTCACGACAAAAAGAGCTCTCGATGCTATTATCTAGCCGTCATATTTTCAAAATTGAAACTATGATTTGTTTTGAATTCTTCCCACATCGGGCGTCGTTAATAATCGTTGTATGTTATCGTAACTTGAAAGCGTTGTTTGTAAGTAAATATCAGAACGGACCGTTGTCCGTGACGTCATAGAAATTTCTCAGATATTGATATTGAATAAATACCAAATGTTTGTTGAGAAATTTAAATTAAAACACTTTTCGACAGTTTTGAGTTTTAATGTATGCACCGTTGTGCAATTTCCATTTTCCACTGCCGTGAATAAACTTCTTGCTTTAATGCACAAGTCATTTGAAAAAAAAGATGAAATTGACCAAAGAACTATATGGCACTTTAAGTTGACTTCGTGAACTTCAAAAAAGATCATGCACTTATAATCGTCACTGAACCACACCGCGAATTACGCTACAGTGAGTAAATTAAAAAATTCGGAACACTGGTTTGAGTGCACTTGATGACGTGCCACGTGTCGAAAATAATAATGTGTAGAGTTCTCTCTTTGGTGCCCGATTGAATCCGGATCGAAGGACCATCAATTGAAGGATTTCACAGCGATAATCCTCAGGATTAAGACGACTGAGCAGCGCTGCGGCGAAGGTGACTTGGATGAAAGGAACAACTTCACTGTTTTTTATAAATTTTATATTTTGGAGCAAGAGAATTCCGTATTACAATTATGGTGCGGTCGCGGTTGGTTCAAGACTGACAACAAATTCGAAACATTGAAGGACGCTTATTAAATTAAATACGGGTATGCCGAATTTCGCCGATTTACTCCGAAAAAGGTCGAACACATTTGCGCCTTCTTTGGATACTTGATCGGCAGATCAAACAACACAAGAATCTTATTTATTCGATATGAAAATAGATTTCCCGTGTATTTATAGAAATGGATGAAAAATGTGTAGCTGATGTCTAAACAAACGTATTAAATTCCAAAATATATTGAAAACATATTTACGGAATCCAATATACATTTACTGGCTCATATTTAATCGATCTGTCAAAATAAAAAAAATTATTTTAATGGGAACATTAATTATGGCGAAATAAAGAATAGTTCTACAGTTTTCCCGGGAATTACAAGTATCAACTTGTCGTTTTGGTAAACCTGTAAGTAGATAATTATGTTTTGATTTATTTTGTGGCTCCGAAAGGAGTCTTTTGGTAGTCGAGAGAAATCTCAACGATGCTTCATTGTAACAGCCAATTACAGAAATCTTCGATTTTCAGTATCATGCGGTAAAGAGTGAGCACCGATCGGCTGTACAAAGTCAGCAGAAAAATTATGCCCTGTAGGCAGAGTGCAACAACCGACATATTGCCTACGTTCTGAGCAGTCGAATGAGGCGTCAAGCAGGGACATTTTCATTTATACTTTCGACCAGGTGCAACCCCCACTAATCACTTTAGAGGAACTCACCTTTCACTAAACTGAGTTCCGACTCACGTACCATGATCCACACTATCGGAAGAGCTCACCGGTTTCGAAGATACTGGAAAAAGTCGTATTGTCATACTCATTTCGAGTGATCCGTATACAGATAATAAACATAGTTCTTAAATGCTATATAAATAAATCAATCACTTAAAAGCATTTCAGGAATACATAGTAGAAAATTGCAGCATTTCTTTATACAAATATCATTATGCATGTATCTTAAGATACGAATTTCAGGAGCCGTAACAACACCACAATCTTATTTATTCGATATGAAAATAGATTTCCTGTGTATTTCTAGAAAACAGATGAAAAATGTGTAGCTGTTGTCTAAAAACAACGTATGAAATTTAGAAATATATTGAAAACATATTCAATCCAATATACATTTACTGGCTCATATTCAATCAAATCTGTAAAATTAAAAAAAAAATGATTTTAATGGAAGCATTGAATACGGCGAAATATCTACAAGTTCAGCAGTTTTCTCTCGGAAATATAAGTATGAACTTGTCGGTTTGGTTGATCTGAAAGAAGAAAATTTTACCTTGATTTATTCCGGGCCTCTGAAAAGATAGATCATATACTATAGTTTTTATAGTAAAAATATTAAATTTTCACCAGTGCATAGTAGCATTGTTTTAAACATATCTTGTCTTAAATCAAAATTATTCAAGACTATATGGGTTTAGATGAAAATATATAGCATAACTATATTTTATCGAAAGCATTTTGGTTACGTCTGTCATTTCACGCCTGACATGATTCAAAATTCGAGCGGAATGTAAAAATTTCAGGGTGACAATTTGGAAATATACTGGGATATCTTCATTTAACAAAACTATTTTCCCTTTTTTGAAGAGGGCCATAATACCAGGTCGAAAATTTAATTTAATTTATACCTCAGTTTCAAACATCTCATTTTTTTGTCCCTTCTTTTGTTTAAAATACTCTTTATTTTGTTACCCACACTTAATTTTAAATTCATAATCTTTCTTTTGTATTTGTTTTTGTATTTGTTTTTGTATTTGTTTTTGTTTTTGTTTTTGTTTTTGTTTTTGTTTTTGTTTTTGTTTTTGTTTTTGTTTTGTTTTTGTTTTTGTTTTTGTTCTTGTTTTTGTTCTTGTTCTGTTTTTGTTTTTGTTTTTGTCAATGACCGTGTATGTAGACTTATTTCTTTTCTATTAGGAAGTATACTTCATTGCTTCGCCGCCCGCTGCGCCATCGCTCACAGTATATTAGCAGTGAACACCGTTTCAACGGCAACCCAATATGCTTCTGTGCACAGATTCGTAATATCTGAAAATTTAGAAGATATATCAAAGGGGCATAAGTGACTGATTATTATTGCAAGTGATTACACTGTGTTATTGGCAACTGTTTATTTAAAAAATAATGAGACTTTTTTTGAGATTTATATTGACATATTTATGGTCATTGTAAGTGCAAATGTATTATTGTTGAGTAAATACGTTTGATTATATGGTTGAATATTAAATAGTCGGAATGGAATATGTAGGTATTTGTGCGTATCGTACTCTGCTGACCCTTATCATCCTTTTCCACACCTTAACTCTGACGTATATGTACGATATATCGTCCATGAAATTTTCGAAAAATGTTCTGAAACTATTTAAGTGGACAATTTAATTTCATAATGGAATGCATGGTCGCCGTTATAAATTACATGGACCGGAACGATAAGAACAATTTCATCCTCCCTTCTTCATAATGTTTATCCGATTAATTGAACAATTCAAACATAATTTTTTAAAAATGATCTATTAATTTGAGTTAAATCTTTCTAGAAAAAATGATCCACTTATAACGTATCAGTAATAACGTTTTCTTTATTAATCTAAAAGTTAGAACCTTTGAAGAAGACTGTTTCCGTGGTTGCTAGGAAAACTTGAGTAACTTCATTTATTGAAAAATCATCATAATGTTTCTCATTTGAAATTAAATTTCCATTCGAGAGATTCATTATAAATAAAAAAACCCATTCCCTTTTCGTTGGTTTCTCAATTAAATAAAAATAGAGTTACCTGTTTTTTTTTCTATCGCGCATTTTATTGAATTTTTCAAAAATATAATGTACAAATATTCTTCACGTCTCTGTGCTTTGATAATAACCCTATTGTCAATCAATTTTTCTTTATTATTATTACCTTTACCTTAGGAGAAATCAGTTTGTACTAGGGCACAAATTTAGCCTACTTCCAAATTTTCAAATCATCTAATTTTAAATTATAAATAACTTTTTTAGTTATTTTTTCCTATACGTTTCTAGAGTATTTATGTGAAAAATTCTTTAAATGTATTATTTTTATAGAAAAAAACAAATTTGTAAATTTGTACATACATCGGCGGTTGTCTAAAGTATCAGAACTATGAATTCATTTTAAAGAATTGCAAAAACATTAAGATTCCCGGTTCTACGTTAAGAGTAGGAATAAAATAGTTATTTTCGTACGGTGGGCGTGAAGTTGAACATTACACCCACTAGCCGTACAGTGAAAAGTCCCGGGAAATGTGCCTTCTGTTATGAATAAACAAATATACCCCTCTCACTTGGACAACGAAGACTCTCCCTACTACTTTAAACAATAACTCATATGTTTATATGAGAATTAATAGGAAATTCGGATTAAATTACCGTAAAACAAAAAAAACAATGCACGCAAACAACAGTCAAAATGTCTACAATGCAACCGTTAATAATAACGACACATCGAAAACATTTACGTTCAATCTTCATTTCAATAATTGAATTAATTAATGATTAATATAAGAAATACAATATTATTATAGTATTTGTAATATAATAAGAAATTATTTATTATGTAATCTAGTTCATAATTAGTATTATAGATTAAATTCTATTCCAGTTTAAAATTTTTTTTCTATTTTAATCTAAAATTTTGTTGTCAATAAACATAAAAATAACGTTAAAAATTTAATTAAAATCAAGAATCACTGTTTATGTACAATGCGCGTGAAAGCGTACTTTACGCCTACTGTATGATTGAATTAGTTTGAATTATATTACTCGAGGGTTTTCAAGATCGCTGATTACGAATCAATGCCAGTTTTGCAAAAATTCAAAATGGCGGATCCAGTATGGCGACGCAACTGTTAGAAACATTGCTAAATTCTCATAAAATTCTTTACTCGGGAGTTTTCAGGTCCGCTGATTAAGAATCTTGTGGTTAGTACACAAAATTTAAAATGGATAATCCATTAATAATAGGATTGGCTAAAAATTTGTTAATGTTATCTCATCAAATGAATTGTTCGAAATTTAAAGCAGCATAGCCAAAAAGTAAATTAAAATGAAAAATTTTTTTGTTGAGAAATCTCTAAATATTGATTTACTAATAGATGTAACCTGACAAGGGTATTATTTATTACATAATTATCCCAAACAGCACAGGACCATCCCAGAACGTCCTCGGAGCCCCTGAGGAGCTCCCGATGACCAAAAACGGATATTTGGACGTCCTCAGGAGCTCCCGAGGACATCCCGGGACCGAGTGTGTTGTTTGGGATAGTGATCATTTTTTTGGGAATAAAATTTGCTTCGTGCATGGTTGCGGAGTGGAGTTTTTACACCACGTAAACTTCAATTTTTTTGATAGTATAAAATTTCAAGTTGTGTTTTCATATAACCTCATTGAATGCTGATAAATATACGGTATTACATACGTTATACTTATTATTAATATTAAATAATTTGTTGGAAAAATGCCATGAGCGAGACATCTGTTATTTTAAGAGAATCATCCATATATTGATATTGAATTTCATTAATAAATTCCAATGAGGACCCTTATGTCATTGGCCTTCAGGACAAATATTTTACTTATAAGTATAAGGGTTGTTATACCTAACATCATTTAGAATAATTTAATACAGCAAAACAAAGGCTGAACACTAGGGTGGTCCACAAAAAATCGAAGTAGCGAATTTTAATTGGGACACCTCCAGAATTCTTCTATATTGAAAATAAAAAGACAGGTATTTTTTTGATTTGCGATTCGTCGATATTTAATGGTGCCGCCGGGCCCATGAAGTTTCCCATGTACTTTATATGGAAAATAATCGTTTTCTCGAAAATTTGATGTAAAATTGATAAAAATCAATATTTTTTCGTGAGCAAAAGATATTTTCCTTCAGAAATGATGAAATCAAAATGATCGTTTATTTAGAAAAACTTTTTTGAACGACCGCGCAGTAAGCTCATAAATGGAAAAAAGTGAAAATATTCTTCCAATAATGTATATCGCTATAGTATCTTGGTTTCATTTCTTGAAACCTATTACTTAGAGTATTTGAGAGTCGCTGAATAAGAACCTGACATCAGAATTTCAAAATTCAAAATGGCGGAAAAAATATGGTGGACATAATTTATAAAATTTAAATGAATTTTCTTAAAACTTATTGTTATATTGAATTTTTGGGCTCGATGATTGTGAATCTCAAATCAGATTTTACAATCCAAAAAGGGGGATACAATACGGCGGATACATTGTGGTGGACATAATTTTTAAAATACGAATGAATTTGCTTGAAATTTACTATACGGCAGTTTCTTAGGTTACCGATTACGAATATAACATTTTCTTCTAAAATGATATACTTTTGCAATTAGAAAAATTTTCTTTAAATAAATAAAAATGATATACTACAAATTGTAGAAAAATCTACGGTTTCACAGTTTATTTTTTAGAAATTATCTCCTAACAAGCAATTTGGACACGTGCTGTTTTTCAATATACCTGACTGTACGTGTAAGTGCTTCAATTAACAATTAACCAACTTACCATCTTTTGGAAAAAGATCCCATACCAATCCAACTAACAAGTCACTGCGTTGAAAAGTTGGAAAAGCTGTATGAAGAATTAAGATCTTTGCAGAAATCACCAATGAAAATAATTCAAGAGCGACAGAACAAGGTTGAACAAAAAAGACAGGTGATTTATTTGATATTTCTTATGCAAAAATTATAGTAACAATTAATATTTTGGTTGCGAATAATAAATAAAGTGCCGAAACAAATGAAATATGCCAATGCATAAGTCTAAGAGTAAATGTTACATTCGTAATCAGTAACCTAAGAATCTACCATATATTAAATTTCAAACACATTCATTTGTATTTTAAAAATTATATCCGCCATATTGTATTTGCCATTTTGGATGTGTAAATCTGATTTGAGATTCATAATCATCAAGCCCAAAAACTTCAAGACAACAATAAGTTTTTTGCAAATCCATTTAAATTTTAAAAGTGATGTCCACCATAATGTATCCGCCATTTTGAATTTTGAAATTCTGATCTCAGGTTGTTAGTCAGCGACTTTCAAATATTCTGAGTAATAGATTTCAAGACATTAAACTAGGATACTGTATAGATATACATTATTAGAAGAAAATTTTCACTTTTTTCTATTTATGGGCTTACTGTGCGGTCGTTCAAACAAGTTTTTTTATATAAACGATCATTACCATTTCATTATTTCATCATTTCTGAAGGAAAATATCTTTTGCTCATGAAAAAATATTAATTTTTAGAAATTTTACAGAATTTTCGAGAAAACGATTATTTCCCATATAAAATACATGGGAGACTTCATGGGCCCGGCGGCACCATTAAATATCGACGAATTGCAAAACAAAAAAATACGTGTCTTTTTATTTTCAATATAGAAGAATTCTGGAGGGTGTCCCAATTAAAATTCGCTGCTTCCATTTTTTGTGGAGCACCCTACTGAACACTCAAAGTCTTGATGAATACCAAACCAAACTATGTTGATTTTTTGTGATTAATTGGTTCTTGCTGGTGTTGTTTCTTTATTATAATAATTCAATATGCGAATTCTTGGTGAGACGGCGATTATACTCATGTAAATAAATAAATAATAATATTATTTTAAAAAAGCGGCAAAGAAGTGTTTTAAGTTCTCTATATGAGAACTAAATATTGATATTTATTGGTCTCCTTTGGATTTAAATCACATTTTTAATCTGACTTTCTAAATGTTATTGATTTTCAAGTTTTTTCCCCAGAAACTTAAATATACAATAACATTTATAAAATTACAAATTTAAATCTGCAATCGCGTCCAGGGTAAGACTGCCAGAACCCTGCTGATGAGTATAACTGGTAGCCGAATGCGAAACGCGTTTTTTTAATGCAATAGTTTTGTGTAATAAAATATTGGATGGGGTTTTTCCACAATTTTCAATAGTAAAGTAATTTTGTTCATCCTTAAATTCTCCGCTAGTTTCAATAATTATTTGCGTTTACGTTCGCATTTTGAACGACGCATATTTATTTATTTACATTCCTTTTATTTACATGAGTATAATCGCCGTCTAACCAAGAATTCGCATATTGAATTATTATTTTAAAAAAGCGGCAAAGAAGTGTTTTAAGTTCTCTATATGAGAACTAAATATTGTTTTTTTATTTCTTAAAAATGCTTTTAAATAGAGTTTTGAAATCTTTATTTGAAGTTAAAAACCATCACTAGGAGAGCGAAGTAGACGACAAAAATCTAATTTCACATGAACATATTGCTACTCTGTTGATTCCGAAAGCAGTCGAAATTTAATTAATTACTGATCCCTGTGAAATATTATAATGGCATGTAAAATTCAAACTGAAAAAGTGACATGTTCTTGTGAACTTTTCGCAGATGTTGCGAATATAAATAATTGTACAAATTACTGGACAGAATCAGAAATATAATCACTCTAATTGTAAGATCGGTAAGATGGTTGAAATTGTTTTTGCAATTTTCGCTCAGAATGCGAGAAACTTATTTTACTCCCGGATATCGTTTTTTGCTCCCGGATATATTTTTTTGCACCCTAGGGAGAGAATGTGCTATTTACTCCCGCAATTTAGGGACCAAACAGCATTTTCTGCACAGAGTGTGAGAAAATAATATGTGCAACAAGGGAGAACTGGTGTTTGCAGACTCATTCGAATTGCCGACCTCGCTTCACTCGCGCGTCAAACCCTCCCTCGTCGGCAAACACCTACTTTGCTCTCTAGTTGCAGAATGTAGCATTCCTGTATCAGCTTTAGGATGGACATGTCCCTATCATAAAGCTTCGGTTTTTGCCATTGGAAATATTATTACCATATTTGTCATGTAAAGGAAGTTTTTTTATTTACCAATGGTTAGTGACCATATATATGTTTTTATATATTTATTTAGGATTTTTCAGCCGTTGCACATTAAAAATGTCTAAAACACATTTATTGGCAAGTGGGACCAATAAAATCTTTCGAAGTGGTCTCTCAAGATTGTTCTTGGGGTTTGTTAATCTAGATTTTTTTTCAAAAAATTGTATACTCTAGCCTTTTATCAAATATGTGAAATATATATCTAGAACTCGATTCTTAGAGTAATGTTTAGGATGTATTTCAGAAACTGAAATGTTGTTATCTGCATAGATTAAAACAACCTGTTTATTGTTCGCAAATATATTTTATAAATCATTACAACTATTTTTCTAGGCGACACTTGATGTACAATTATTTGTCGAAGAATTATTGGTTTTTTAGTTCGGTTTGTAATCCAGAGTTACTACATTATATGTATATAAACTTTTTCATAATTTATTCACTTACGTAAATTTGTATAAGAGTCATACAATATTATAAACGGTTCCTACCATAAAGTGTGGTATAAAAGAACGTCGATTGAGACATGAAAAATAACAACACTCGTCATCCTGTATATTCTCTTAATTTCATATTAATACATAAAAACTTAACACCTAACAAATAATTCATTTCGGTAACGAGCAAACAACGAATACAGTGAAATTTACAATTTTTCGGTTGTCGTAATTTGCATTCTTAGAAGTTACAATTTTATAAGACAATTTAAACTACCTGCAAAAAACAGAAATAAATAGTTAAAAAATAATCTTTCAGGTCCGAAGGAAATAATATTTCGAAATTCTGATTAAAAAAATTGATTTCTATATTTTAAGAAAAACGATCAGTTATTTATTAGTTACGTATACGAGGTTAAGGAACAATTCTATCAACTCTATAATTCCGAAATTTAATGTATTAAATTTTTATACAATTCGGCCTTGATAGAAATTTTAATGCCTTATCAAATGTTTACTAGAGTAGTTTTATATAAATATTATATTATGTCATCGTAACAATAAAGATATACAATTTATTAAAGAATACTGATCAATGTAATACGTTTGTTAGCCCCTTATGCATTACACCTTTTAATATATCCATTCGTCATTGACATATACGAAATAATAGCAGTTTATAAAGCAATCATGAAACGTTTATTTCATTTTATAGCTACTGTAGTCTTGAAAATCATTACATTAAAAGTGAGAACTATATCGTTCTTTAATACTTTATATATCTGTTTTTTTTGTGCTTGAGGCCAAATTGTGCCTAAGATAAGGTGGTGAAAAGTAATTTTTCCTTGAATTGCAATTGCATGAAATTTATCTACTTGTATTCGATCATGGCGTTCGAATAAGAGCGATCATTTTCATAGTTTTAGATTATTGGGTTTTTCTAGTTCTCAAACTCGGTACGTCCTAGTTATGATTTTGAAAGAAATACATTAATTTTTAACGTAAACATTTAAAATATTTTGGAGCTAAGCTGTAAATGTCTTATTCAAATAACATATTGAAGTTGATCAATTAAATAGAAGATTGCGGTTGTACTTTTTAACTTGCTAAGATTAAGGTTACGAAAAATGAAATTTGGTTTTCTGTTGTGACATCAAGAGAAATCTTTCAGTATTATAATGAATTTGGTAAGATAAATTCCATTACTGACAATAATTGGTTATAAGTATGCGTCATTGCATAGATGTTTGATATTGATAAGACAGTCTAGAAGTATACAAGAATCAAAACCACAATACTTATAAAAAAAAGAATCTCTGTAAACACGAAACAAATCAGATAACTGATGATCAAAAAAGTTCTAATAGTTAAATTCATCAATGCAATAAAAGATATTGCTGAAATTATTTTTAATAAAAAATATTATTTGTTTGAAATGTTCAAATCTAATCTCATATTAAATTTCAATTTAATTACGAAAATTAACTACTTGGTGTCACGGACAGAGATGCTCAAAATTTAAATAAAAAATAAAACCCATTCAACTAGAGAAGAATCTCTTGGGCATTCAACGACGTGCTAGAAAACGGTTATATAAATTTATTTGCATATATAAGAATGCGAGAAGTCTGTCACAGTTTAAACAAGATATGTTTTATGTATGTTACCATCTGAGACCATCAATTTTCGCGTTTGATTGATTTATTGTTTGGAAGGATTTGGAATAATTCATTGATAATATAATAAGAAAATTTCAAAATAAACTTTTACAAATGGTATCACATGTTCCTAGATGAAAAAACTCTGGCATCACACTTGTTACTAACAATAAGTAACATTTGATTGAAATTTCTCTTTGACATGTCAGATCAAATAAGATCCTTTAAGATCTATTAAAAGCACTTCAAATGTGACTTAGATGAACTTATAAATCGTTAAATCAAACTGCTATTCGTAAATGTTATGTATACCCTCTAAATTCTTTGCATTGGAAATTCACTCATATGAAGCGAATTTTCACTCAAAGCGAAAATGCAGCGAAAATTCTACCCCACGGGAGTGACCGAAAATACTATTGATATTATTGCAAGAAAATTGGTAGAAGCGATCACTATAATACAGATTAAGAAAAAGTTGCAGAAAAACTATTTTATGTTTAAGTTCGAGTTCAAATCCTCTGCAGAAATGAACTATAAAAATGTAAAACTAACTTCTAACTTACACTGTTTATTCTTCTTTTTTAAAATTTTCATAATTCTTTTCTGAAAAGGTTCGAACTTGAACTGAAACGTAAAAAACTTTTTGTAAATGATCTGTAGTATAGTGACCGTTTTTACCAACTTTCTTATAATAATTAATTTAATTATTCGGTCGAAAAAATTGAAAATTGAATAATATTGTACTTGAAAAAGAAAATCAAATTTTTTATAATGTAATGCCGGAAACTACAAGTGATACATAAAGTAGTGTAACTTTTGTGGCGCCCACGAACCGAAATCTACTAATTCGTATTTCACATATCAAAGAGTTAGTGCCTTTCACCTTCAAAAAGCTTGATAATATCGACTCTTATCGGACTGAGATTTTACTCTTTTCTTCTTAAGAGTGAGATTTTCGCTGTATGAATTTTAGAGAGTATTATTATTTTAAAAGTTACATTAGGTCCCAGGTAGAAATTAGTACCGGAATATTACCGGAATGGTACTGACACAATACTGACTGCCGGAGTTGCTGTACGTATCGCCAATACTAGGCCGGTACTGGGCCAACACTGACATGTAACGCTGTCCAGTACTGACCGCCGGAGTAGAGCAGTACCTGACCAGTACTGACCGAGAGTACTGCAATCAGTACTGCATTAGTACTGATTACCAACTCGAAATTAATAACGGACCAGTGTTGACTAGAAATGCTTTAAAAGCCATTGATATCCATATGTCCAACAAAATGTAAAATTTTACAGATATTCAAGATGCAGTCCAAATAAATCTTATAAGAATTATATGATATACAATATCTGTTATTAGAAAAATATTTATGTATATCCTTATGCTACTTTTACGCCATTAATTTAACATACTCGTACATAAATATGTAACGCTCGCAAACAAATCTGAACTAAACTCGTCCCGACGGGGAATCGAACCTGGGTTTCTCGCTTACTACGCTAACGCCGTGATCACTATGCTACGTCCGCACGCTACCCGTTATTTCGGGTAGATGAATATTTGAAGCAACGGACGATTAACAAATTTTCATGATCTTAATATGCTTTTAATATCATACAATTTGTCAGATGTTAATATATAAATATATATAATCTTTTTTCTATCTATCGTAAAATATAATAATTTGCATCTCATTGTTTTCCTTATATTGCTAGTAATACGTCTAGAACTGTTATATATCTGTCATCTAATATTTTATCTTTGCATTTCATATATTAGTATCGTATTTGCCTTTTATATAGAACATCGGATTTGTGTATGTATTATTCGAAAAAAGTATATTTTGAAAGTAATTTGACTACAAATTATATCGAATCGAATTTATATTAATATTAATTTTGTTTCGGACACCATCACTGACTGTTAGTACGGGACCAATACTGAGTCAGTACTGCTTTGTTCCGACGGTCAGTAATCTGTCAATAGCGAAAACAGTACTGGTCGCCAGTACTAAATCAGTACTTTGCTAGTGTTAATGTACATTTTTGTTACATTTCTGTTATTCAGTACCAGGTACCCGTACTGGCTCAGTACCTATCCGGGGTTTTGCTTCACCCATTTCTACCTGGGATTAGATCTAAACTGGTATATTTTTATACCAAATTGATTTGGTATAAAACATATATTATATGACCATCGATATCTTATGATCTTTGTTATGATTTTTCACGGAGATACCAATTTTTAGTGACATCGAACGTCATGTACGATTTAAAGTAGATCTCTTCAAGGATTACATTTATTTATGTGTCGTACTGAAAGTAACATCTACAATAATGTGAAAAAGAAACATACAAAAAAAACGCATACTAAAAAATGTTAAAACGCATGGTCCAGCAGACATGATATACTTTATTTCTGTGGAAATATTTCGCTACTCCAGGCAGGACGGTTAATCTTGTTTCTTTCCCTAATGAAACGTTTGACAGTTTTGTAATTGGTAACTAAAATCGACTAGTCGTTTTGTGATTTTTCTTTTTCGTGGTCGAATTCATTACCGACCAATGGAATTTCCATAAATATTTAATTCAATTTTCCTTCGCTACTTATAATAAGCTTTCATTTTAGGTTCTTATAATACGATATTTAGTAATTCGCATTACTAATAAGTACTAGTGAGCGCCTAATGGGGTAGTATTACTCCCTTGTTGAATTGTATCTTGAATACAATCACGAGTTACACTATTATTCTTTACTGTTATGTATAGAACAAATGTCGTGTTTTACAAAGGAATTGAATGCTTATTTTCGAATTCCTCCTTTAATTATTTCCTTGTTTATATATTGACTGTCGAAAATTGAAACTTTCTTATTATTTATATACGGTCGAAACATTTTTAACTCTTTATTTAATTTGTTTCATTGTTTAAAATTTTAATAAACCTTTTAATGTAGCCAAAGTTGTTTAAATAATCATTAAATTAAAATAAGGAATGGTAACTACAGAAAGTGTATGACCAAACCATGTTTACATTTTAAGTTTGTTGTAAACAAATGGACAAAACCGATTTTATTATTTCTTTAAGTGCACAAATTACTAGCACACAATTCGACTAATTTCAATAACTACCATAAGGAATAATCATCAATTTAAAGTATTCGTTATTTATTGCAGCTTAAATAATTTAAATTATTTTAACTACTTTAATATTATTTATCCTAGAGGAAATTTAATTTATATACTGTTTAGATTTAAAAAATATCCAGTTTTTCTATACTTTTTTGTAGCTCTACTGTTTTGCGTCACTTTTCATGGTTTTGTATACACCGTGGTAAAAAATACTTTTGAAAACATCACTGAGTGATCACGCACTCGTCAACATATATCAGAGGTGAAACACGGAAGATGAAGCAACTCGCTGCCAAAAACCTGTTCCATAGATTATTGAGAGATATATGAGTAATTAGTGAGAAATTTCGGAGAGATCTTAGAATGATCAATGACGGATATCGTTTGGATGTAACAATAGTCCCTGGGCTCCCCGCGTAAAAAAATTATTGATTAAATATTGATCAAATTAAATCGAATGAGACTTATTAGTAAGAAATCAAAATTTAATCTCGTTTTTTCAGACTATTTCGGATCCACGATATTCAATGTTGATCAACTATGATCACCTCTCATCAAATTTGACGAAATTCGGAGGCCTGCTTGAAATCTTAATTCAGAAGAGATTCAATGTCTACACGTTTAAATAGCTTTGTCAATATAATTTTGCATCAAGAATTTTGCAAAAATAACTTTAGAAACAACTTTAGGAATAACTTTAACAAATATAACTTTATATAAAAATATTACTTTACAGAAATAACTTTTTTTTTCATGAATAAAACTTATCATCAAAACTGCCTTCGTACAAATAATGTGAACATTATTTATGATATTCTAAATCACTATTAATAAATTATTGAATGTATTGACAGAAATCAACTAATGTGGGTATTATATGATTACATTTCTATCAGTTCCTGTGAAAAAATGTTAAATCCGTGGATCATCTCAAAAAACAGACTTAGATCCACGGAAGATCGACCAAGGATCTGTCCGGATTTAAAATGTTAGAGAAGATTCCGGAGTAATTTTATGCACAGAATTCAAAACCGATGTAATATTTTTTAAACGTATGAGGTCACATTTTTTGCTACTTTGTATAAAATGCAACAAATTTTTTCCCTTCTTTTACTATTTCCACCTTTTAGTTTACTAGTCTCACGCTTCAAAATTAATTATTAGTTGACTACTTAACGTTTTTTTTTCAAAATTACGGACATCTTAAATTATGATAATTATCCCAAAAATGTTTCTTCTTAATAATATATGTGATGGAAATTCTTGGTACATATATCGGTCATATGTAATAATAATTTCAGCATGTAGGTACTCAGAAAGTAAATAAATAAATAAACGAACGTAACTGGGATTTCAGTTCACGTTGAACGTGTTATTTAATGAACGTATTTTATGACGTTCTTATGTGTAAAATTTTGGATTCGCTAGCTATTTGGCTTGGTATTAAAAAGAAAACATCCCTCTAGCGCTTAAAAATAAAACTATTATGAAAATGCGTTTCGCACCATGATGTCATTATATGATCTTCAGCAGGGTCTGAGTAATATATTTAAAAATATATTAGTAAATTTAAACTGTCGAGAAATTAATAAATTACAAAAAAAAATCGTTTCTACTTGATAATTAATCTTACAACAATTTCTGGGTTCACTAAGTATGAAGATAAAGTCAGAGAACTGATATCGTTAATTTCTAATATGACTGATTCAAAATAGCCTGATAATGGGAATCCAATGAGGAAGTTGAGATAAATATCATAATTTAAGATGGCCATAACTTTTCGAGAAAAATCTTATGTAGTCGACTAATAGGCCAGTTTGAAGAGCAGGAAGTGGTGAAACTAGGAAAAAGCTACATATTTCCAGTAAGTATCCCCAATTATCTTAAAATCCTGATGCGGAAAGCCGGTTCTAATCTCGGATTCAGATTCTACGCAAAAAATTATTTCGGAAATCCACGGCTTCCTAGCAGCAAAACATTGTTGACCTGCGTAATGATTATAATGAACTAAGGCCAGATTTAAGTCAGGTTTCGCACTTTCATCAGATCAATAATAAACATCTACTTTTCATAATTACATCATGTTTACGCTTATTTTAAAAATCAATAAACCAACTACGAATAAAGGGAATGTTCAATTTTTTGACAGTTTCAGTCGAACTTTAGTACTGATTATGACACGTTGTAAGAAAATGTATTCCGAAATTTTAGAAATGTGTGTGGGAAAATGTTGAATCGTTACACGGTTTATATAGTTTCTTCAGCCTTGAAGCATATGAATCTGTCATTAATCTCTCTAAGATCTAGCCGGAAATAGGCCTAATTGGCGTATTAGAAATCTTCCACTTGTGTCTTCGACACGTTTTCTTAATAACTCAAGCATGTCTGTGGCAGCTATATATGATTTATCTGTTGTCAGATACGTCTCGTTTCATCTTATACGTGTAAAGTCTGCCAGATTCACGAGCGCGTGATCACTAAGTAATCTTTCAGATACTTTTTTTTTAATCGAAGTCACCTAGTTTGGGAATTAATTTTTACGCTCAAAAATGCATTTTTTCAACGGTTAAGAAGAATTTGGAGCCATTAGTCGTAAATGTAGTAATCTAGGCAACTAAACGTCTGACGTTAATATAAAAATGATTGAATCGATTTATCAAATTCAGAATCCATAGAGGTCATTTAAACTAATACATATCTAAATATACCAAGCAAATTTGATGACAGATAACTTGGAGATATTATCAAACTATCAATAATTCAATAATTTGACAATTTTCATCAAATTTGATTTATGAATTAAAGTTAAATAGTATTTAGAGCTACTTGTACGGAGTCAAACTATTGAAAAATCAATTCAGTTATTTTTAGGTTAGATTGTTCATCATATCGACCTTATCGATAGCGATTTTGCTATATTTTCGTTGCAACTTTAAGTCATACGCGGAACAAGGACATAGTTCGTTAAATTTAAATGCACTCAATCTAACTATACAATAGTTGAGTTAATTATAATGTAGTACTACTACATAATTTTTTGTGAGTGAAACAGTGATACTATAAGTCATTAGCCAATTCTTAGTCATATGATATAGATTATCGAAAAACTGACTTTTAACTGTTTGATTCTGAAAATGACACCTACGAAATTTAAGTACACACCTTAGTGCTAATACTAAAATGTAGACATAAAAATTACTAATGTACATCTTGATGCGATATCGCATTACTCTCTCTTTCAATAGAACTTAACTAGTGAATGGCAGTCGATCAAAGGAGTGGCGTCCCAGCCCTCCAACTCTTCGTTGGAATGAGCTCCCCTTTGCGAAACGTTAAAAATGGTCGATCCCCTTTTAGGGCTGCTCGGCGCTGATTTACAAGCTGCTCGTAAAAATTCTGCGGTGTCGTATTTCAGTTCTGGCGGCGACAAAGACGTCGACCTTGACTCGTGCAAATCTTCTACGTCGACGATGGTTGAATTTACTTGCAGTAATGGTGCACTATTAGTTACACAGCCTTCAAGTTCGGGCAACAGCCGTTTCCGGATTGCAACCGGAAGTGGATCAATCTCGCCGAGATGTTCGACGCAAGGGCAAGAACTACTGGATGACCTTGTCCCTTCCATACAAGATGACCTACCGGAAGAACATGTTCCCTTGAGCTTACAAGGGCTATTGTCGACGATTGACTCCAGTTGCTTGCCATTTCGCAGGTTTTTCTGATCCAAATGATCAGAACTTGCGAAACGGAGTCGTTTTGGAGATTCACTGGAGCAACGTAGGAAAGTTGTTCGAGTTAGGGTTTTGTTCTTCAGGGAACTACGAGGCACCAGAGGATCCGGGAGCTGGACATCACGGGAGACCTGGTGTCCAATGCCTGCTCGTCTGGCGATCCTTTCCAGGGTTCGTTCCTCTCGGAGAATCGGATCTTCACCAATCAGCCAGTAGGTTAATCGATCACCTTTGCCCTTCATGGAGATCATACCTCGTTCCGCAAGGTTAAAGCCGCCCAATTGGTCCAAAAGACGCTTCGTCTCCAAGCTGCAGTGGATCTTGAGGGCTATGATAAGATAAATAAGTTAGATGAGTTCTTCATATTTCATAACAATCTAGGATTAAAAATCACGCTCGAACAGTTTAAGAATTGTGTTGTTAATTGTTCTAACTTATAAGAGTGTTTGATTTATTCTCAAATCTTCAATAACTAATTTCGTTTTTTATGATACTTGTATTTGTTTAAATATTTGAGAATTAGTACCTGTCAGAAATTTGTAATTTTATTATTGAAAATATAATTTGACCAAACAATCATTCATGACTGGAATCTTTCATGCCCTTTAAGGTATTTTAGATTGGGCTTATGGTCGTGAAATTTATTAAATGTAATAGCTTGGTCTTCCTTAAACATCAGAACTCCATAATTGTAAGTTTTTTATTCCTAATTTTGTAATTTTTAGTCCTTATTGGATATACGATTATTACGATCGTCTTTATTATTATAGTGAATAAAATTTAGGTGACTTTTAAGGGGGACATATCTCGTCCACGAGGCATATCACATAAAACTACTTCATTGGCCCGAATATGGAACATTTAATTAAGCGAAAAACAATATATAATTCGAGTACAGTCGACGAAAGGAATTTATTCAATGACGTTTTAAAAATCTATTTATGTCATGTCGTTTCGTAATTATGACAGAAAAAGTATGATGATAATAGTGAGTGATCAATGAAAATCATTGTAAATGATGACGCAGGTAATGCTATAGAATGATCTCGATTGAAATTAAAAAATGATGTCGATTGAAGGACTGTAGGAATGAATGATGTTGATGCCTTTTATCACTTCTAATATAATTTGATATTTAATTTCATAATGTATATTGCACTAAACAGCTACTGATGTAATGAATCGTCGATACATCTTTTATTTTGTATTCTGTATCATGTATTCCATTAAACACTACGTGATTGTAATCAGTGTGAATTGTATAGGTTTAATGTGTTTTAAATGTTATTTAGTACACGCAATATAAGTGAAATTAACTTGAAAAAAGAAAATGAATTCTGCTTGATAGTAATTATTTTTTTAATGGTTTACTGCACCAGGATAATTTCGATGCCACTTTGGATTCGAAATCGCGATTTTATTCATTCTTCCAGACGATTAACTTTACGACTTGCTGTTACAGCTATTTATAGCCAGAGTTTCATGTTCGTTTAATGATCCTTTAGTTATAGGAATTCTATACGTATATGTTCTATACTATAACGAGTGGAGATAATATGTGTGTCGAATTTAAGAAATGACAATTAAGAATAACATAAAAAGGATATTATACGTAACAAAACTGTAAATACTTATTTAAAATTGTAGTACTATGCACAATGTTGGCACTTTCCGTGCTTACTACTGTATAATTACGTTATTTAGTTTTAAAAAATTGTATTATTTAAATAAATGTACTTAAAGAATTATGGATAAGAAAATATTTTCTGCTGAATTTACAATTGTTTACTGCTTGAAATTTGCTGACTAAAATTATTAAAATTATGCTAAAAGCTTCATGTATTAAAGAAAATTTTAATTGCGGGGGAGGGGATCATACTTAGATATTTACTATTCAAATTAATCGTTTGAACATTAAAACTAGTCTAAAACAATTGTTCGAATGCTATCTTTTTAAAATTGCCTGCTTATATTTATTAAAAAGATGATTAAGAATTAAGCTATAGCCGCATGGATGGGAAAAATTATTATTTGGAATGAAGTGATTAAATATTTTGTAAGAAAACATATTTACTTACGTGCCCCTGTGGACTCCATTCGACTCGCTGTATTTACAGTATCCCCAAATAAGCAGTATCGAGGCATTTTTAGACCTACTACGCCGGCGCATACTGGTCCTATGTTGACATTAAAATCGCACCAGAGTTATTACAGTACTCTTTCATTATACATAGTAAAACTCACTTTGATTTAGTGCATAGTCACTGGTACGTAGAGAAAAAATACGTGACTGCTTAAATTAATGATTTTTATGAAAATAAACAATTTACTGACTACGCATGTTTCAAATTCCGAGAGAAATACAAAAATTGCAATGTGTTTTTGAATGTTTCATGCATTAACGATTACGGGTAGTAAAGTATGAGAATAGAAAATTTGTACGAAGTTGACTTATTACCACAGTGAATTCCTATTCGAAGTTGCAGCTTGTCCAGTGGCCTATGCCTTATCGAAAACTGCTTGATAGCTTCTAATAGGTATAAAGACATACTTGCTATTTCGCCTGCATGTTGAATACCGTTGCGAATTGGTAATCCGCTCACCTAGTTAGGGACATAAAAAGACATAATTAATAAAATTGAATTATTAAGTTGTACAGAAGTTTACAAAAGTTTGTATTTTTATCTGAAAGTATGTACATTTCTAGTTCGTAATACAAAGTTTTATTTCAAAATCTTAGAGTTACATATTTAGTTAGTAGCTTTCATTGTTTTATGTCCAGAGCGTTTAAATTTGCTTTATTTTAATGTAATGTTTTTCACTTACGCCTTAATTTTGTTCATATCAGGGGTGAAAAATGATTACTCGATTATAACAATTCATATTCTCTTTACTGGGTAAATCTAATACGTAAATCTTAAATTTCTTCGGTAGAAGATTTAAAATTGAGGTAGATTTGAAGAGTACAACAAGTTCATTGCCAATGGAGAAATGTTTTTGAACTTGGTATGCAAATCTAACCACAAGCAAAAAATGGCCAGATTAAACCTTGCTGCACATCTTGCGTGAATAATATTTATGTTAAAATACTTTTTGTTTAAACTGTAAATACTGCTGATCAGAGTGGTAGTAGGAATGACCATTCATTTTTCCGTGTGCTTAATGATGGGTTCATGAAATTAGAACTAACTAACAGACAGAATACTTACAACCATATACGCATCTCCTATCGTTTCAACTTTATACACGTCGTAGTTTTCAAGGGTAGAGTCAAAACACGTGTAAAGATCATTTAAGAAGTCCACTACCTGCAATTTTGAAAATTTGATCATTACGACTGCGAATGCTGCACATAAGATCTAACGAGGACATTCAAGAATATAGTATAAGTGATTTACATGCAAGTTATTGTTAATTATCAAACGAATACTTCGGGGAGTTCGAAATCATTGGTATAAAGGATCATTCATTTGTGCTTCCAAATTAAACAGTACATTAAGTCTCATGGTATTATTTTTGGATATGTCGATGGAGGTTGCTAACACATGGATTATTTAACACCCCTCGATTAACCAGTATCACATGTACAATAGTCTCTTATATATAATAGATCAATATGTTTCTTATAGACTGATTTATATATTTAGCATGGCATGGGATTCTGTTGCAGCTACGTTGTAAACTTTTTCAGAGCTAATTCTCTTTTCGTGAAGTGCCTTTTTGAGAACTCCGGACAGGTAGAAGTAAATATTACCAGATTTGGTAAATATGAGGGTATGACAGTTTCTCTGACTTTTGTCGGCAGTTGGACAAACTGGCGAGTCAACCCAATGTCTCGGTGAAATTGGCGTGATTTCCGTGACATGCGAGTCTTTTTTTGTTTGAATGCATTATAAAATCAATCCAATATAGAAAATTATATTTGATCTAGCATTTTGTAGAAAATCAATTCGCAAAATTCTGTGTGTGTTTCAGGATGCAGAGACTATGACCAAATCTGCTGATTAATAGAGATTCAAACGAAACTCCAATCATCAGTTCGCTGTTGTATTTACTCAACTACAAGGGAAAAAATTTGGAATTGTGGCAGCTCTATAGATCTCGAGAAGATTGGGATTTCTATCTCGTGCTATTCCGAAGAGGCAGGACTCAGCATGCGCATAGATGCGTTCCAGTAAGAGTGATGATATCTCCAACTGAAGTTGTGAGTACTCCAACATCGAGTCAGCGCAAACATATGTTGGACAAATTAACCGAGTTGGCGGTGCTCGTTAACCGATCGAGCGGCCACAATTCCAAATTTTTTCCCGTGTGTAAGTGAACGTTGGCAGATACATACTTGGTATTTGCATACCCCAATTTTCATCCATACTTTTCAATTCTGTATCTTTTGATATATTTAAGACGTCAGCTATTTCGCACAACTTTACTTTATACAACACATCATACAAATTTTCAGATTCTTTTGGAAACTTATGGTGTCTCATTGTTTGTGTTTTAAATGGACAGTATACGTGCTTCGTATATTCGATGGTTGTTCATTCTTGTTTAAAATCCGCATATCGGATTTACCGAATTGTTTTCGATGGATAGTTTTGCCCCAATAGTTTTCAAGAACTGTTAGTGTTGAAGGATATTTTACGATTTCAAAACAGTGTTTGTATACCACATGAAACTTATTTTTAACTATTATTTAATAAAAACAATGTAGTATGACTCAAACTCGATGATTAAACGGAATATAATGGTATTTTTACATGTCTCGTTAATAACTTGGTGCTACTGAGCAACAAAAGCGTCATGTAATTTCTTGGTATCGTCTGTGTTTACAGTCAATGTAGTAGCTTCATAGTAAAGCCAAGAGAATTTAGATTTTGATTTTCAGGTAAGGTACTTTATCGTGAAATTACCGAAATCACAGATTCGGTTAAATAGTCAATATAAGAATTTTAAATATTAATGCTGGCATTATTACGTGACATGCAGTATATTTACGCGCTTACAGTTTCGCCGAAACAGATATAAACAAACATACACACTCGCAGTCATTCGATTTTCTGCGAATTTTTCGACGCATTGTTGACATGAGCAGTTCAAACGACAGAACATTGTAAGTTGTTTTTAACAGTTGACGAAAGCCCTTTGAATGTTAAAATATATAATAACATTGCAGACAAATGCTAGTATTTTCATCTCAAAGTTACCTGTCGTTTTTTACTTTACAGTTACTGTTATAACTTTGCAGTTAATGTAAAAGCCTTGAAATTAGCTTACATTAATTATTAGTAGATAATTTCTCTCAGTGTGTAGGGTGTACGTCTTTCTTGACTGAGAGAGAAAAATATGTATTTGGTATGTGTTTTGTGGTTATTATTAAATGTTTGTTATCTATAAGAAACTAGTTTATTAGTCAATATAATATGCCAGTTATTTAGAGGTGATTTTTAAATACTTTCTCTTAGTGTGATGGATCGTTTTTAAAAGAAGTTAACATTTCTAACCACGTTTCGTTTGTATTGTACTGTATAAAATTTAGGTGGTCTTATAAAATAAAAATTATTTCCTCTAATTTGGTTCTGAATAATAGCTTAAGCTCTTCTGTAATGACATATAGTACTTTATATACTGACCTGAAGTGGCGTGCTCTCGGCGGACATTGCTGTAAACCCTACGATATCGCTGAAGTAAATCGTTACGCAATCGAAGCTTTCCGCTTCAACTTTAAGACCTCGTTTCAATTGCTCAGCAACGTAACGCGGCAACATCTCGTAAAGCAGAGCATCTGTAAGAAAAATTGTGAAGGTCGTAATTTGTACTAGAAAAAGAAAATTATATCATTGGTTTAATATTTTTAGAAATAAAAAATGGTTTAATATATTAAGTAAAAAAGTAATTGGGAGTTACCATTGAAAGATTTTCCACAGTCAAAATATTAAACGAAATTTAAGTTAAATTATAAAAGTGGGTACAATTATTATAGTATTATTATTCACATTTGATAGTTTTTGTTCATTTTTAATGATGATATCTGGAAATAATACTATTAATATTAAGTTATGTAATATTTGCGTGATGATTAGAGTCTACTACTTTTACTATTAATCTTATCACAGAATACAACATTATAAGAGGGTTCAGAGAGGTTACAGTCTTAAAATTGAAACGATACGTCGTTATTATATTAAATGAGGTTTCTTGTATCGTACCTTATAGTGTAATGTTAATGTAAGATGGTGATAATCTTATAGAAAACGGAAAATTTAATGTTACAGTCAGCCACACTAACGGTCTGTTAACGGTAATATGAGGTTAACATTACCATGAGTATAAATTGACCGACTGGTTAGTTTTATGGCCATCAGGCGTTATCGCAACTTTTGCAGAGCTCTTCGTCTCTCAGTATGGAAATGGATTTAGAATTAGTGTATATTATGATGCATAAAGAGACAAGGAATATTTTTTCTATTGTAAGATGAGGTACACTACGTTATTGTGCGATTTCTATGTAATCCTACAATAGTCTCACTTCAATTTGTTATGAGAACTTGTAATTGTACATAAAAATGTATATAAATGAAAAATTATTTAACTATGATAGATAAATATACGGAGTGATTCTTTCAACTTAAAACTACCAAATATCTGGAAAAATAGGCACTCTATGAAAAAATATTAGGAATCAAAATTTAATCGCTCTGAGGAATACATACACTGAAGTTAAAATCGGTTGCCCCGCTACCGAGTCTAGGGTTGAGAGCAGGGGCAAGTTTCAAATCTTAAATGGAAACCCCTATTTTTATTGCTTATGCGGAGCCTTTGGATAAAAATGCATGATTTGTCTAAAGCATTTTTCCCGTTTAGTGATACATGGGGCTGTAATCGACGAAATTGAAGTTTTACTATTACTGAGAATATAATTGGATACCGTTAAGCATACAATTCAAGAAAAATTAATAAACAATAATAATTCTAATAAACATCTGACTTATTACATTAATTATACAGTCCAATACTGATAAAGTTGCTACTTTTTCAATAATTTGATAAGTATAGTAAACAACTTAATGAAGTGTTTTTTTTCTAGCTTCGCTTTAAATATTTGGTTTAATAAATCTGCTCAGTTATCTCTTATATTGCCCAGTTTCCCGTGGGAAATAATGAAATTGTACATAAACTAGCCAAAACCTGGCCTTATTTTCTTCTAGGGATATTAAAAATAGCACGGAAATTAAATGTACTTTATTTACTATAAAGTCAACATTGTTTTCGACTACATTAATGAAATTTAAAACCGATGTTCAAGAAAAATACTGAAAAAAAATGTATGCTGGGATTTGTAAGAGAAAGATAATGGTCGACCCGCAGGCTGCTGTTACTAATTCGAGATTAACAGCTTATTTTTTACGAATCATGGGATGAACTATTCTTAGTATAAAAATAATTTTGTAGAAGGGTGTCTCGTTTTTATATAGAAACATAAAGAATGTTAAAAATTCAATTTGCACACAATAACTTTGAAATAATACCACAGCAGCACAGATTTATATTCTAATGTTGTTCATAAATATCGAAGGAGGAATTTCATTTTTTTTTTAAATATAGGTATTGATTTTTCCAAATATATGTATTTTCATTTATAGTTGTGTCAATAATATGTTTGTCGCTGCGTTATAATAAGCCCTTTGACGCTATTTTATTTAATTATGATAACCATTTTCCTAATTATTTTGTTTTAAATGAATAATACAAATATCCACCAAATTGTTTTTTGGTATTATATAGCTATTTATAATTTTGCATTTGATTTAGGAATGATAACGGCAAAGAATTATTATAATTTTGTTTCTTACTCATCCTGTTCTTGACAGCTACTTTGTTTACATTGACCTAACATCATAGAATAGCCATTTGGAAAATTACCTCATTTCATTTTTTTTCATTTATTAGGAAATGTAGATAAGAAAAAGCGAAAAAGAGCAAAATTGGCTAGTATGTATAGATTCCTTTCAAAACCTTTAGACACATTCAATACTGATAGTATCACAAAAAAAATATATGTAATATCCTTTCAATCAATGATTATTAAACGTCAATTATTATATGAAAACTAAATATTAGTAAATTTTGACATTTTTATTAGGCAAGTATATTTTTAACTTTAATAAATGAAATATGAACGAAATATCTTTTGAAAAAAAATTGATGGCGGATAAGTTAAAAGTAGGGCCAAGTGACGCGGAATGCCCCAGATGTTATCAAAAAGAGATATGCAACCTGTTTTCTTTTTTTCTTCTGACAATTGATCCGTTCGCTCGTCAACTAGTGCCTCCAAATTGTTTGCGTATTTTTCCATCATAGCCATCATGTTGTCGAAAATATTTGGTTTCCTGCGAAAAGCCACAATGAATACTACATGCTAAAAGGAAATGTGATCTATATATTTTATCTGAATAAATGTTAAAACACGATTTAGAAAGTACCATTTTTAATATTGATATTATTTCATTTATTATTTTGTAAATTGTTTATTTATTAAGGCTGAACAACAATCATCAAACATTTGCTGCATTTTTATTAATGTTCAACTGTACATTTTGATACGTCGAATCGTAACAATTATTTGTTATTTCTGAAGAGCTGATCTTTTGAACACTATGAACGTTTCAAAGTTACAATAAAAAACGCAGCTTCACTAAAAAAAAATGGTAATTATCATGCCAATTTTTATAAAAGATTGGAAAACACATATTTCTTATTCTTTATATTTTTGATATTTATGTATGGCGAAATCTGTTCAAATGAAGTTTACATAGCGTGAAATATTTCAGAAGAAGGGACATTTACTTATTCACTAATGAAACATTTTACGCGTGCTATTTTTAGTTTTGAAAATTATCATTTAAATCTCAAAAAAATCTATAAAAAAAAATAGTTAGTCATGGATGGTTCTGCAATCACTTTTAGATGAATTATTCGACTAACAAAATTTGGAATTTAGTAAAAAATAAAGATTTCGAAAATCGCCGAAACTTGTTTCACGTTTTTTGATATTCTGAAGTTACTAGATTACAAATTTTAATGAGGACACACTTCCCAAAAAAATATAGATTTTTAGAAAAATCGATTCACATATTTTAGCGTTTTTTTAAAGTCGATGGTTTTCCGAATATTTTACCGTCCCCTGACTTTTGCTATCACGGTATATATGTATAGTTTTTGTTTGTATAATTCTCTCTAAAAACGTTTGGACATTCTCGAAATTTTGGGCATATAAGTTTTAACTAAAACATAAATCGACTTACATTCCCTTTCGAAGAGGTCGCAGTTTATTTCTAATCACTTTGAAGTCGGGACGTAGTTCGGCATCTTCCTCCCAACACTCTTGAAGGCAGTCTCGTACAAAATCGAAACAATTTTCCAGTTGCTCGATTGGTGGTCTGAAAATGAGAGAGTATACTGCTCAAAACTATAAATGAATTTAAATATTGTTGAACTTTATATAAGAAGAAAAATTAATTTAGTCAGAAGCTGTGACCCCGGTCACGAATCTTGTGTCGAGTTGAGCACAAATTTAATTATAGTTTGCAATTATTGAGGAATAAAATTTATATTTGAATGAAATGCATATTTTGTTTTTAGATCTAAAACGACTAAATAGTAGTTTACACTATGTAACCGCAAAACGTAAAAATAAACATATAGTTTTCGACGGAGGTTCGAAAATTTAGTGAATGTATTTTTAGCTGATATAATGGTTGTTTCACAAAGTTTTGTATTTATCTAAAAAAAGAATTCATGAATTACACAGTTCTTATGGTAGAAATGGAGTTAACCATCTGAAACACAAAATACTATTAATATTCGAAAAAAATGCTCATTTTTTCATGTGATACTTCATCCGATATTCCTCGTTGATATTTATAAAGTAGCGCTTAGACATCATAACGTACGTATTTTGAAAGATACATCGAACATCATAGATATTGATGTCATGATAATTATTGATAAAATAACTATTTTTTTCTGTACTTTGTATATTATGTCAGATGTTCTGAAAATAAATTCCATTAAAATGTATCAAACTCACCGAAACGGAGGAATGCCATTTTCTCGTGTGATCAACTTTTTGAGAATGTCAGGTGCAGCAAATTCCGTGATTCCGAAAGGTCCATGACGACCGTGAAGTTCATATAAGACGATGGAAAAAGAGTACACGTCTGCCCTTTGATAGTCTTTCACTGACGGCTCGCCAATTCTTGTTGACCGCAGAAGTTCCGGCGCTTTATATAATAAACCTAAAATACATGCTTTATTAATGTGAGTTGCATCTACAAAGGTAATTTAGAATGGAATAAATATTAATAAGCATTTTTAATGTACACATTATTGTTATAATATCACTAGTATAATTGTATTACGCGGAAATAAATGTGTGAAAACACCAGTAAACTATAATAGAGGGTAAAATAGATTATATTTTAGTTCTCTGTGGAGGTCGTGATTTATGAAGCCCGTCAAAATCATGAAGCGCGAATAGTTGCCAAAACACGTTTTCCGGTAGTTAGTTCAAACTGTAAAGTTAGCACAGCATCGGCGTACATATACACCAAAACGAAATAATCTTTGAATATTTCAAGCCCGTGGTCGAGTATGAAACAATAGATCGAGTTTATTATAAATTTTATAACGTCCAAATGCTGCAGAACGGATGAGAATTAAATTATCTTCAAATTTTTTATTCATGCACAACTGGATGGAAAGTATAGTATTTTATATAAATTGTTTGGAATTATTTTGTCACTTTTGGATGTATGGAAATTCTTATACAAGTTAAAAAGTAAACAAATGTTCCATAGAAAATTTCTATATTATTGTGTTAGTAGTTTTATGAAGTTTTCCTGTAATTCGAGTCATATATATTAGATTGTTATTAAAATTATATATGAACTAAACTTATATTTTGCAATAAACATCTCAAGATATTTCAATTGCTTTTGTGTTTTATTTTACATATTCTGTGTAACCAATATAATATTTAACAATTTCCCCTTGAGAAAAAATACATTTTAAAAGAAAAAAAAGTAGTGTCACTATTTTGTATAATACAAAACTGAAACTTGTCAGGAGAATACTGCTTTCCTGAACTTCTATTTCGTTGAAGCTTCTAAAAAATGTTTGACTTATATTGACATGCAGATCACTAATGCGACACTGTCTACCTATTCTGTGCCGCTCGGCTTGTTTTCGAATGGAGAAACAACGATGAGTCCAAAATAGAGTCCTCAAAATGGCGCTAGTGATGCGGAATTTCTTGGTTATTTGCGCTTAATTACAATATTTCTTGTATCTGGTCATGTATTTTGATGAATATGTTCGTGTGATTGGTTTTGAGGTCGCCGAATACAAAACCTTATTTGACGCTAATATCCCTCTTGAATAGCACATGTTATTTTCCTCACTGTTCATATCAATACTCATACCCACACCCACACATCCATTCATGTTCCCTCCCGATTTTCAAACACTTATGAAAGGTACCTTCACTGGGAATATTTTATTAAACTATACAAAAATTGTTATAATAACAGCCCACATTCTGCGCCTCTCACCACTTTATCCATCTTTTACTCCTTCGTTTATCTCTTCAAGATCTTTCGCTTCCACTTTCCTTCTATAGTACATTTAAAATATATTTTTCTTTCTCGCATTTCCAGCTAGATCCTCTCTGCAGATTTCTTGTCTTTTTATCAGCGTCAGGATCTTTGTTATTCCCTATAAAAATTTGTCATCGCTTTGCACTCCCAGCCTTCTTTCACCATTTCTTCCATGTTTTTTAACACCTGTCTCCCTGATTCTCCTATTTCACCAGCGCTATCGTTCCACTTTCCGACTCATTCTTTACAGACGTATTTAATACTTTCACCTTCCCATTGCACGCTATTCTTACTTTCGTTTCCGCTTCTAATTCTGATATCCGCTATTGCAATTTAACTCCTTTTACTACAATATTCTTTTTGTAATACGGGTTCGGAAAATGTGTGTTTTCCGAACAGATTTTAGTGTGGAAAATGCGATTTCCCAAACCGGGATGTGGAAAATTTAATTTATATATTTTCCACATCCCGGTTTGGGAAATCACACTGTACACTGATATAGTAAAACGATATGATATTATAAAAAATATAAGAAAGTTTTTGTATCTGTAAAATCATAAATATGTTTATATCGGGGGAGGCTCCGCCCCCCCCCCCCTTTATCTTCCCATCATTCATAAAAACGTACTTTACGCATGCTATAACAAATTTTAAATGTTACGTGTAGTGGCCACATTTTCCGCACACTTATTACAAAAAAAAATCGTTCGTTACACGTGCGGACGTTAGCTTCGCCAGGCACTCGTGTCAGTGTGATCATTACGCGTGCGGGAAATCGCATTTTCCGCACTTGTTACGAAATATACTATTCCTGTTTCATCTCTTCTTTTTTGATCAGACATCCACTCATCCTCTTCCCTTTTAAGTTTCTCTTTCTATCTTTCTTCTTTCACTACTTCCCTTAGTTCTTCCTCCACTTTTTTATTCATGACCCTCTCCACATTCTTCTTTCTCCTTCGATTGCTTTCCATTCTCACCTATTGCTCTCCCATCTCTTTCTTCCTCTTTATTCTAGATTTCCATTTTACTTAAAAATATGATTTCCTTTATTGGTAATAAAATTTGTCAGATATTTGTAAAATTGTCAAATAGTAAACTTAGAAGTACAATTTACAGGATGTCATATATCTCACCGTGGTATTTCTTCATAACGTCTGCAGTTGCAAGTTCTGCGTCTCGTTTAAATTCGTGCAGACCGAAGTCGGACAATTTAACGACCCAGCGTGAGTCCACAAGGCAATTTGACGTGCTGAGAGATCCGTGAAATTTTATGATGGATTCATGAAGATATATCATGCCCTATAATGCGACAATATAAGAACGCGAAACGGGAAATCATAAATGTTAACAGTGAAAGAATCACTAACATTAAATTATATTTAACACCTACCCTAACGATGTCGCCGACTAATGACGCCATGAACATGTTGTCTAGTTTTATATCTTCGTTTTCCAAAATATCCTGAAGTCAGAAATTATTATCAATCAAAATGCTATGTAAACTGATTCGTATAAGTCATTATAAAATGAATGATTATTATGATTTTTCTGAGTGTCGTGGGTATGATTATTTAGTAAATATTACAATTGCAATCATTTTAAATTTTCTTTAACCCCTTGATTGTTTGTGACTACTACATCCACGAATGACGCAGATATAAATCGGACAGTTCGGTTCATACATGTTCGTATGGAGAGAACGAAATCAATTACATTTCTTTAGTAAAACTGTTCATTTAGAAGCAAAATGCTGGTTGCCGAAATTAAAGAATTTCATTATTGTTGATTGTATCGAATTGGCTTGCGTAGGACCTAAATGAATTTGGCTGAAAAATTGAAGTTGAAATGGCTGATAAACCAGACGTAACACAGGATGACAAATCACGAACGAAAAAATGAATCATAAGGATTAAATATCATAACTAATATGTTTTGTTGTGCTTAATAAAGGGTTTGTTGGGATATCCGAAATGTTTGGCTTCGCAACCAATTACATAGATCACTATATAAATCTTATCCAACCTAAGAGGTTTGATTAAAAATAACATGTTTTTCTTTCTTTATGTGCAAATTTTGCAATTTGAGTAATTATGTTGATTTAAAATAAAAAACTATACATATATAATTATAAAATAAAATTACCTTGAGACTTCCTCGGGCGCAATATTCGACAATAATGCAAATGTTTGGTGGATCGGTGCAGGCTCCTATAAAAGCATTTAAGTTGTCGTGTCGCAAATCTCTCATCTGTTTGCATAGGTTATAAGATATTATGATGCTTATTGCTATAAATTATGATGTTTATTTTTATAATTTGATGCACTCTAAAGTTGTTGAAATGGTGTGACATTAATTTTCTATTGGGAAAATCGATATTTCTAATCGAAATATATGAAATGATTTATTTCTTAGTCAAAATATTTACAAATGTCAATTAAATTTGAATGCCAATGTAATAAAAAAAAATTATTAATATTTCCTAATTTTAGTATTTTTATGAATACAACAAAGATGGCTTATGAAAATTGCTAACCTGTCTTTGAAAATTACCAAAGAATTAAAATGTTCAATAAAGGCAACTGCATAAGACTTCATGTATACGTTTCGGAAGTTTACGTCAGATATTTTTTACAGCGTAGGTACATGAATGTTTCATTATTATTTATTTTTATACGCACTTGATAACTTTTTTCGTAATTGTTCCTTCTTTTATATTATCCAAAAATTAATATATGCTGAAATCTGCAATTACCACCTTACAATGAATTTAAATTTCAGTTTGAGGGAAGTGACATAAAGTTTGGTTTGCTTAAAATGAAATTGTTTTTATCAGAGAATTTAGAGTGATTTTAATTTGAACCTAATTTAAATTTATCTAGCTCACCACTTTTAACTCTTTCTTCATTTCTCTCGTAATCTCAATAGATTTCTTTCGAATTTTCTTTACAGCAAATATTCGCCCTTTGTAAATTCCCACTTGGGTGTAAATCATCGAGTAACGAAAATCTGCATCTGGGTTAGAACTTAGCGACGCCTGGCTCGTTCTAACGACCGGTGGCTGTAATGGTGTCTGTAACATAATTATGACGTGACTTACGATTTCAATTCCTAACGCAATTAATAAATTAGCATAATTAGATCTTTTTATTGTTCTATTTTTGTTCTAACATCTGTAATAAAATCTGTTAAAAATGTATAACATTATCAATATCACTGGTGTTATTAGTGGGAAATCGTGATAAAAAGTATGGAATTAATCTCTCTGCTTAACATTCTAAAGAGCGAAACGGAAATAAAATGATTTACATCACATTAAGGAAAAGCGGAATGCACTGAAATGTTTTAGCATTAATTTACATTTACACGTGTCAGTTCTGTGTATACGACAATTTAGATTCACCTTAACATTAGTCTTTGTATGGTGCTCGTTAGGTATCGCGTCTTCTTTCTCGTCTTTGATCTGGATATCCTTGAAGTTAACTTTCCATAGTAAAGAATCTAGCTCTTGCTCGTACTTCCAATTTCGGTAAAGTACTAGCGATATTGCAATTATGACCACTAGTACACTGCCAGCCACTCCAGCAATAATTTCTTTTGTGTATGCTATAAAAAGACGTAATATACTAAAGCATATTGTAGAGTAAACGTTACAATTTTGTTTTTACTAATTATAATTAACCTTTAAGCTAAAAATAACTGAAATATGTTGTCTCCTTTCAATTAATAACTACCAAAATTAAAAACTTTACATAGAATATTATTAATACTAATAAATATTTATTCCGTTTAATGATTCGAGTTTTTTAGTAGAAATTACAGAAAAGTGATTGCTGGATGTATTACAAATTTCCTGCGCAATCACTAGTTTAGGAAGTTGCTCGAATTGTGCTAGCTGATCGAGTCACCTTAAGATTAGGATCTTAAATAAGGTCCTAAAAATAGTAATTTTTTTTCGAATACGATGAAAAGTGCGCATTTTACGGATTTGGTGTACAGGACAAAGTTGTAGCTGATAAAAACTGAACGATTTTCATTGTTCAACATTTTTTTAGGTATAAAATTGACGAAGAATTTTTTTATGAATTTCATTTTTGTTAGGTTTTGAGAAATGTTTATTTTCCGCGCGATTTTTTGTTGTAACTCAAAAACGATCGTTTTCCTGCATTTGCAATACTGGAAAATATTGTGCTTACTAAATTTTGAAAAATTACAATTTTTCAGAAATTCTCGTACATTCAAAATTGACCGAAATATGACGCATTAATGTGGATTTTGCTTATCAATTTTAATATGTAATGTGTTCTTATTTTCACTTATATCACGCTAACATCTACGTAGAAAATCGCATAAGATAATAATAATAATATAGGTAATTAAATGTTATTTTATTTGATATTTTAAAAAATGTAGAAAATTATTACTGGGCTTAGAAAGCACTCAGAAAACTACCATAAACACAAATTTTCGTCATTCTTACATTTACTTGTGCATTATATTTGTAAATTAAATTTAGAAAATCGCTAAAATCAGATATAACTTGCCCATTAATAGTTGGTCATCAGCTCTTACTACCGTTTCCGTAAATATTGGATGTTTTTACAATGAGTATGATTGCAAACGTATATTGACATTCTACAATCGAGTATAAGACCAAAAATGTACAAATACAGTTTTCAACGGTAGACAAGAATAATTTACTAAATACTTACAGTTGCATTTTTCACCATAATATCCACAAAAAGGTTCTGCTACCGGTGGCTTGCCTCCTATCCATTCAATTTCTCGTATGATTTGTAATTTCTTCAAAGCCAAATATGGAACACAGTTTATAAGATGAGAAAATTTAACGGAAATCTATTATAATAATTTGTTTCATTATATAACAAATAAGATTTTCTTTTTTCATAAATACAATGTTGATATAAAATTCACTTTCAATTATTGAAGTTGTAATTATTTTCACTTATTTTTATTATTGAGTAATGAGCATTTTCATTAGATTATAAGAATGTTGCGATAAACTGTTCGTTTTCAGTAGTAAAAACTAATATATATACAATTTTATAACGAATATAGATCAGTAAATACAATGAAAATTATACTTATTTATATACTCTATACAGCATTTTTAAGTTAACCCTTTCCGGCACGTATATAATATATGAGCCACCGGAACCTTGTTGACAATTTGAGTTTTTGAATACAAAATAATGCATTGGTTTACAACAAATACAAAAACGTCTGTTTTTTTTAAATCCAATATAGGTGAATGAGTTAATATTTATTTAACATTATGATTTATAAACAAGTAAAAAAAACTAAAAATCGTAATTTTTATAGAAAAAATGCAGTCGTTGGCAAATGTTCAATTGGATCGCGATAGAACTGGGTACGCGGGTGTTTTTGAGGTTGCTGTTTACAAATCTGTACTCAGATTCCACCAAGAAAAGACTCATTAGAATTTTCATTCTATGAAAATTTCTTAAATTAATCTGTACTCAGATTTTGAAAATTCAAAATGATGGATTTAATATGGCCGACCAAAACGTAAAAATTACCTGATCGAGATTAAACTGGGAACTAGAGGTTTTTTGGGGTCGCTGATCACGAATCTGAACTCAGATGTTAAAAACTCAATATGGTGGGTACAATATGGCTGATGAAAAATGTAAAAAATTACCTGATTTATTTACACGAATACCCAATTTCACCTGGATCAAGTACGTTTGTACATTTTGGTCGGACAACTTGAATCCGCCATTTTCAATTTTCAAAATCTGAGTTTAGATTTCGTGAACAGCGGCCTCAAAACCCCCGATTACTCAGTGTCATGAAAAATGGTTCATCAGAAAAATCTACTTTTATCATAAGTATATTTCATCTTCAATAATTAAAAGTGTAGCCAAAAATTGATCTCATTAGAATTTTTGAAAATTTGATTTTTTGGAAAATGTGTCAGTACAGCTGTGTTATCGCAACTATTTATAAAAGGGTTTTAGTTTAATATGAGTATATTACTTTTGCTGACCAAGTGTCACATCCGTATGGCATGTCTTTTCAATTAGAGTTCGAAGGATATAGTTTACCGGTAGATTATCTTCCTTTCCAACGAAGTAGGCGATTGGATAGAGGCCGTGACCTTTCGGTAACTGATTGTCCAACGCTATCAACGTGTAATTACCTTCAGCATCGCCATTCTCATCCATGTACACCATGTATCTGCATAATAACGTACGGGTAAATAGGAACACTGAAAGCATTTTGCTCGTTATACATAATAGGTTATCTACTCATCGACGACGTGGAAACAATAAATTTCAAAATTATGTATATGGTTTTGTGAGATATTCTTTTATTCCTGCGGATTCGGTTGCAGTTTGTTCGAGCGTATTAAACACTGGATACAAAAGTTAATTACAAAATTTGACCGAGCGTTTGATTTTTTCAACTCTGCTGATCAAAGTTAAAGAGACAAAGGTAACTCGAATGTTTCGTACATTCTTCTTGCTTCGTACATACAATGAAGCTTGATTTTACTACTTTGCAAGGGTAGAATAGAGGAATGTAATGAAAATAATTCGGTGTGGGTCGAAAAACCGACAAATCAGAAAGCAGCCGGATAGAAAAACCGACAATCATAAAACCTACAGACAAAAAGCTGACGCATAAAAAACAGATAAATCGGCAAGAGGATAGTCATTTTTTGAAGTGATTTTTGACGGTCGATTTTTTTACCTGTCGGCTTCTTGATTTGTCGAAATAAGACTACATCGATAGTTTTCGACATTTTCTTTTCGAATCTCGCATTCAGAATTAGCAAGCGACTTCGAAGATAAAAGTTACACTGGGAATATGTTCTCTTAGAAAATTTCCCATACTTCCTTGGCATGCATAATATTAAATATTTATGGAATTAGGGAACCATAAATATCAAAAACATATTTTTACGTAAAGCACACAAAACACTATCCAAAATAATACTTAGAGCCTAAAATTAGTAAAATATCAGGGAAATGTGATGCGGATGAAAGGTAACCTAATCCTGTTATTTATAAATGCACGATGCCTGTAGGAAATCCATGAGCATTTTTTTCGAAAAAAAAACCGGCATAGCGAATTTTAATGGATTTGTTCGATCGTTAAATAGTCTTATTTACGTTCCTTGGGTATCTATGGAAGTAATCAGAACAGCGATGGATGTGCGAATTTCGTACGAAAAGAATCAGAGCGATTTTTTGAAAGATAAAAAACGGCGCTAGCAAATTTTCCTTCGAGAAACGTACAAAACCTCGTTCAACGTCGAACATTCGCTAAAGCCGATTTTTTCAAGGAAAATGCTCATAGCTTTTACCCTACAGACCTGATTAGGTTCCTTTTCATTCACATCTCATTTCCCTGATATGATTGCGATTCCGACCAAAGGTCAGGACAAAATATTGAATTTGGTCACCTCGAGGAACAAAAATTACATTATCGTTTTCATGTTGACATTTCAGACCATAAAGATCTAAAAAATGCAATAAAAAATTAGTGTGCGTGATCTTGTATGTATCTTTGTACAAATCTCAGGAATGGTAAGATTCATTTTAAAGATCAACCGCTTTTTGAGTTTGTCATAGTCTAGCTTAGATTTGATTACTTTTTGGAGTCGATCCATACGAGATTATGAGGAGGTCGAACAAAAAGAATTAAAAAAATAAGTTTTTTGCGTTTTCTTATAAAAAATTCAAATCACACACAAAATGTTTCAAATAAAAAAGAAAGAGCATCAAATTCGCTATCAAAAGGGGCATACAAAATGTAATATTCTATAATTAGACCATCCGTTCCAAGAAGACAAGTATTCCGATGTAATTTGATAAAGTGGTCAAGAAAAAATTAAACTTTTATAGATTATAAATATTATGACGAAACAAAAAATTCATAATAATGATAATATTCATTATGTTATACTATAATGATCCAGCAGATTATTTTGGATAATATTTCTATCGTATGTATTTAAAATAACTATTCTGGAAAGCAGTAATTGTTTTTTGGACACATAAAAGTACAGATTTATATTAAAGTCTCTTAAAGCATTGTTAATCAGTGAATAGTAGTACTTTCGGGTCTTGCACCAGAACAGCAGTGTCCGTCAGTACTGTTTCAGTACCGGCAGTAATTTCCTATTGAGGGACTGGTACAAATATTTGTTTACAGGAGAGAAATATGTTCTTGGAGTTTTTACTTGTCAAGCAGTAAATATTTCAAAATACGTAGTCATTTTTATGAAAAACAATGGCAATTTTCTGCAGTCTACAAGTTCAAAAATTACTATATGGAATGGTAAAAATACTGACAAAATTTGACTCTGTGTAGTTAATCTACTAATTTTTATGAATTCATATAATTGACTGAATAGAATTGATGGTAAATTTAAGAAAATATTTATTGAAATTCAGTGAATTCTTACTGAAAACATTCTCAGCATATCTCTCTCCCTAAATTCAAAGACTTGAAAGTAGGTATTTTAATTTTGGATACCAAGAAGTAAATTGTACATATTTTTTATTGACAATTTTAATTAAATGTCGTTAGAATCCAGTGCTAAGAGAACTTCATTTTACGACGAGAGAAGTCCGGGTACTCACCCCATGGCACTGCGGTAGTGAACGCCGTAAAGTGCAGATACAATCTCTCTGCCGTTTCGGGGATCACGGTTCTCATCAAGTGCTCGAAGCAGACTTTGTTCGTAAAGATGGACCGCATCGTATAGATAAGCAGTTTCCGGCACGGCCTGCCTTGTTGAGAAATGAAATTGAGAATACCAATAATTAACCACAATCTTGTTGATGGAAATATTTGCATGCAATTACAACATATTTAACAAAGATGAGACTTCATTTCCAACAGTATAAACTGCAAAAACTTTCATAGAATAAACATTTCCAAAAATTCGGTATTTTATTGACAAGAAATATTTTGAAAATTGTAGGGAGATAGTTTATTCATTGAAAACGGTTGAATGTTCGGACATTGACGAGAAACTGTCATATTAATGATCGTTCAGGAAAACTTTTTAATTTTCGGGAAGAATGAAGTTTGGTAACATTTACCAAAACCTTCCTTAAGACTTTCAGTACTTTTTCGAAAAATTCATACAATGTGATTTATAGACACATTTTGACTTGTACAAACCGTGTCATTGCGTGTCGGTGAAGTGTGATACATGAAACATATTCAACGCATGCGCGATATGGGACTGGCGGGTGTTTTTCGCGAATTCGCGCCCGCCTTGCAGGACGTTTTTCACACTTTCGCGCCCGCTTCTCGTTTTTCACAATTACGCACCCGAATGGTAATTTATTAACGTTATAAAGGCGCAGATTTTTATGTACAGATTTGATAAAAAATACTGTGTATATTACGTGCAAGAATGTTGGAATCGAAAACACGCCCCACGTTGTAGCCCTCGGGGTCAGAACTTTCGTCCCACCCCCTCATCCTGCACGGCGCGCCTGTCTCCAATCCCTTCTTTTCCGCCCTTGATATACAATATACTATTTTCATAGCGAGATTCATACTTTTTCTCTGAAAAAATATGGTAATCTTTAGGAATACCATCCCAATATTGTTTGATGGAATAATAATAATTAGTTAACAAGGGCGCAATCATCGACTTATGCCTGCTTCGCTCGGGCGACACACTTCACTCGTCGGAGATTTCTATTTCGTCCATGTTTTTTCAAAACAATATTTTTTAATACCGGGGGAGTGGGGCTCGGTTATTTGCGTCCTAAAATCATTGTTGATTCTCCTACTTTTTTTAGAAAATGTTGACAAACTCATGTATTATATAATATTAAGAAATTAAATAAAAATATGGAAATTGTCAAAATAAATCAAGTTAACAAAGCGACTCCGCAACAATATTAAAAATGATTTTTCTGCAGGAAGTTGAAGATGAACTGTTGTCCTATTCGGTAATAGACAAAGTGAAACACAGAACGTATTTTTCACATTCTAAAAACAAGATTTCTGGTTTACAGCTCTTCTATTTCTTAGTTTATGATACAATCTTTGTCTTTAAAACTTACGTTATTTATGTGCAATTCGTCGTAAGGTTATTTTGTTTTTCTTCTTTTTCCTTCTGCTTTTATATTATCAATGTCGGAAAATTATGTTCTTGTGTATTAAACAACATTTCAATAGGATTTTAAAGTGTCTATAAATAAAGTCTGCCTACTACAGTTGTGAACTGATACATTGCTGATTGGACTTATCGAAATTCATTCAGCAGTTAAATTAATGGAGAATTTTCGAGAATATTCATTTGTTTACGAAACTTTTCGATCAAGTTTCAATTAATCTCTTTTATATTTTTAAGGGACCGCGTGTAGTAACTATACAACTGCTTTTATGGAAAAGCAACACATATTTAATACACTACGGAGATGTTTGTCTCATAACATTTTTTAACAAAAAAAAAATCCAGAGACAAGGTTACATGCTTTAATAGTTTATTTGCAATAACATTTGGAACGTTATGATCAGTATAGAGCACCTTATGCATAGTATTGAAAAAGATTTTAGGAAGAAATCATGCAGCATAATAAATATTATGCGTAATAACGTAAAATGTAGTCACCCTAACTAGTCCTCCAACCGTAGCCAAAGGGTTGTGAAAGTTGAATGGTGGCAATCGACGGTATTTGTTAATTAGATCTGTGAAATTTTCAAATCCAATTGGTGATGATGGGACAACTCCGAAATAATTTCGAAAAATCCTCAGTAACCGAACATCTGTGTATTTTTGTAGTAATCCATGGAGATATTTGTCGGGTTCTTGATCGTCATACGGGGCAATATTTACACCAACAACCCAGTATTCCCCTGAAAACAGAATAAAACACTATTTATTTATAATAAAAATATAGATTTCATAGTTAAATAGTATTATGCTGCTGTAATGTTATAATTGATAAAATACAGTTTCTTTTACTAAAAAAACAGCCATAAACCTCCGAAGATAGAATTGTGCGTTGCAAAGTAATAACGAAACGTCATAAAAGTTCAACTTCTCATTTTATGCACACATACAATTTTTAGAAGTATCAAAAGTTATGCGTAGATCCATCATGACACGGAAAAGTAGCATAACAGATGGTAATTGTTATAAAATGTATACTAAATCGTACTATAATTTAACTCGTTTATATCCATGTGGTCAAAAAAACATTAATATTTGTTTTTTTGTCTTACATCATTGTCAGGAAATATCCGCGAACATTTCAGAAAGCTTAAATACCGATGCGCCCTAAAGATTAAAATATACTAACTGGAAGTTTTCGTCGTTAACTTCTGTTTCATATGCAGAAGCTATATAAACTTGTTGAGATAGGAACTATATACACGCTCAAACAGATATACTTACCATTTTGTAGTAGTTTTCTCTTATCCAGTGCCATTAATAGTCCAATATGTTCGTCAATATTTCCAAGAATAACGTAAACTATAACATACAAGAAAATGATCACTTAATACAAATATATATTTTAATTTCGCATCTAAATATAATACAAAATGATCATTATTTCAACTTCATTTTTCATTGCGTGTCTGCGAAACACACAATAGTCAACAAAGTAGTGGAACTGTTGTCATTCCTAATTTGAAAATCGGAATGCCGATGTGATATTTTTGGTAAATTTAAAAATAAAGAATCGTTTTAGCAGATATTTGTGGTGCACTTAAAAATTGCTTTGAAATATATTTGTCAAATTATTAGAATTTCATATCGCTAATTATTGAATGGACGTTTTCAAAGTGATTAATTATTGCATTATTGAACCCTGTTTTTAAGAAAAAATTTAATTCAATTCAAGTGATGAAACTTCATCAGGCAAGTACCAAATAACTACCTCAAGCACATGCATATTAAGTGGTCGTGGTCATAAAGTTCCTGTATCGATGAAGAGGTTCGTAACGTCAAACGATTCAATTAATCGAAATCAGCTAACGGTCAGTTTAGTTTACTAAAATCTATTAATAACACTAGTTTACAAAAAAAAAAATGTCATGTACATTCAATGCCATATTTTTGGGGGGGTTTATTTAGGCCTACAAAACAAGAAAATCATGGGAAAATATTTTTCTACGGATAGGATTTCGAGCAATGAATTTTTGAAATTTTTTTTCGTTTTTTTCTGAAATATGAACACATATTAGGTCATATCTCCGGTTCAAAGTACTCAATTGCATAAAGTAAATAGGCGAAATTAAAGGTAATTTCCTCACCTGGAACTTCTTCTGACATTATATTGTGATTGGATTAATAGTTTTAAAGTTATGTGCCAAATTATGTAAAAAAAATTGCGTTTTTTGGCCAAAAATAAAAAAAAATCACTCTGTCGCTTTAAACATATAGAAATCATTAAAATATATACAGTTTCTCATTTTTTACGTCTAGTTCGTACTTTTGTGAACACAAAGCGCTACTTAGAAGTTAAAATCCATGGATTAATACGTAAGTTATGATCAATTCAGTGAAATGGGAAAAAAATGCAAATTTTGGGTTTTTTGTGATTTTTCACCATTTATATACAGAACACCGATTTAAATCAAGTCAAAAGTAATTTCTCGTTTTCTTTTGTCGCTTTTGTACTCCTCTTGATTCGTTTCTCTGATGAGAAACCAAACATAGTCTCCCAGCGTTCTCTCATCCCAAATACCATGGTATCGTTGTTCTATAGTTTTGATTTCTTGGTGAAACCTTTGGCCGTGTTCGACTGAACAGGAATGCAGAAAATGAATTTTCAATGATATATTTACTCCTGTTGTAATCAAAATTAAATTATGGTTGTTTTATTGTTTGAAAGCAAATGTCTAACATTTTTCAGAATGTCTAGAATCTATTTTATAAATCACTTTTATAAAGAAAAAGATGCAAAATATTAACGGAGATTAAAGTAACATGGCTGTATATTTACCCATTTTTGCATAATTCTAAAGTAACTCTTCAAGGATGTCCTTATAATCTGGACTTGTTTGTTTCACAACACAACAAGTTATTCACAACTAACTGGAATGACTTCCAGGCTGCAGCCGCATTAGATGTTAATAAAGATGCAAAATTCTCATCTTTGAGCACCTTTCTGATTTGCGGGCCATCAAAGATTCCTTCCTTAACTTTCGCAATAGAAAGTTTTGGGAAAATTGATTTCAAATATGTGAACGCTGGTCCTTCTTTGTTTAACGCTTTAACAAAGTTTTTGAAGATCCCAAGTTTTATATGTAACGGGGAAAGAATGATGTTTTCTCCTTTACTAACGGTTCATACGCTACATTGTTGGCACCTACAGTGATAGTTTCTCTTTCTGGCCAGATTTTTCTTTTGTAATGGTGTGTGCAAGCTGGGCTGTCCAGAACATTTAGGTTACAACGGAAAGAACTTGACTATTGCAAATGAGCGCGCAATGCAAATGACATTTTTGTTTGTTTATCATAAAATATTGCCTAATGAAAAATGAAAATTTAAAGTAAAAACTCATTGCGAATGATATTAAACATGTCAAAATACTTTTTTCTAATATTAAAAAGAAAATGAATTAAACAAATTAGTGGGCACAAAAAAAGAAAACATTACAAAAAAGCCCAAATTTGCATTTTTTACGATTTTACTAAATTGATGATAACTTACGTAATAATTCATGGATTTTAATTTCTAAGTAGCGTTTTATGTTAAAAAAAGGGCGAACTATATGTAACAAATGAAAAACTGTACAAATTTTAACGATTTCTATATGTTTAAGGCGATACAGTGAATTTTTTTTTTTTATTTTTGGCCAAAAAGGGCAATTTTTTTTTACATAATTTGGCCCATAACTATAAAACTATTGACCCAATCACAATATAATGTATGAAGAAGTTGTAGGTGAGGAAATTACCTTTAATTTTGCCTACTTACTTTATGCAATGAAGTACTTTGAACCGGAGATATGACCTAATATGTGTTCCTATCTCAGAAAAAACGAAACAAATTTTAAAAAATTAATTGCTCGAAATCCTATCCGTAGAAAAATATTTTCCCATGATTTTCTTGTTTTGTAGGCCTAAATAAACCCAAAGAAAAAATATGGCATTGAATGTACATTTTGGCTGTAAACTAGTGTAATTAAATTTCTTTACTTGTCTGTTTTAATTATGTATGGCTTATTTATTATAATGATATATTGGGACGAATAATCACTGATCAATACCGCCATCAGAAATTAATAAATGATAATGATTTTATTTGCATAAAATTTTCATTGATCAAATGTAATTTTCAGAAACTGCGCAAGGCCATTTGGGTAAACGCTTAACATTTATTTACAAAATTTATTATCATATATTAAGGATATATGAATTCAAAGTAAGTGAAAATTATATTCTTTTAGAAATATTATAAATTGGTAGAAAATTTGGACGTATACAGGCTACGTGAAAAATAAGAAAAAGCATTCTCAAATGTACTCAAAGAAGCGTGTTTTTTTTTCTTATTCTAATAATGGCAAAGAATGTAAAGAATCTCCACGAATGTATATACGACAATGAGAGGCAGAAGCTTTCTGTGCTTGTATTTCTTAAATTAACGCTTTGGTACGAAGGGTTATATTGAAATTAAACATAATAACAAGCAATATACTCAGGATGATTAACTTCAAATAAGCTCTTGTAAAATCTGGGCTTTATCAATAGTTTGCTGATTTGGGATTAAGAGTCGCAATAACCTGAGAAATACATGGACAGTATTTATTCCTGAAAATATCTAAGAAATCTAGCAATGTTGGTCAACTGATTTTCTTTATTTTTTTTATTTTAAAATCACGTACGGAATCAAGCCTTATAAGTGAAAGTCGTAAAAGCAATATGTATACAATAAATGGAATAGCGTTAACGTTAGCTTTGAAGGCTCCAAATCGCTACTTTCTTATATTTGGCGAAATCGACTCCCACAATAGATGCAGACGAGAAACAGGGGAATAAAACCGCGAGGTTGAACTGGTAGTCTTCAAGAACTGCTCTAGGATTTTTATAATGTTATTGTTCAGGTTAAAGCCAGAAGATAGAGAAGAGATATCACTGAATTCAATTGGTTAGTTTTAATTTTATAAACAAAGACGATACTATTATAAGTATATAAGGAAGATTATGTGGGGAGAAAATTATTAATTAGTTGGACGTTGTAGCTAAAGAAAGCCACAAGCTTGACAGACTTTCAGCAAAATACCTTAATAATTATGGTGAACTGCAGCAAGGATATGTCAATCGTGTTGAAATGGGGCTGATTATAGATCCATAATTAAGGATATAAAGAACAAAAGTTTTACATAGATATTCAATAATTGATGGGATGACGGTAAAATTGGAATTTGATTGATAAATCCAACTACCCTATTATAACACAGTGTGATTTCTTCGATATGAGGATTAAACGGTAACGATTTATCAAAGCGGATCTCCAAATCTATGATGGTAGAATGTCTAAGAGGTTTAATATGTGAGAAAAAGTCGACAATTCTAGCAAGTGAATTTTATCGGACAGGATAAGATACATGATTTGTTGGGATAGATGTGTTGGCCATTGACAAGACCAGAGACTCGAAGAACCTAGTCTCTTTGGAGATGACATACGTCCATGGGTCCATTCATCTCCTTAAAAACCTTTACATCATCAGCGCAGAGGAAAAAGAGTAAAAAGAAAGCATAACAAAAAGGTGATGAATGAAAATAGTATATAGTATAATAGGAACACCTGAGAAAATTTGAATCGACTCAGTCGAAAACTCTGGAAAGGTCAATGGAGATGCAATCAATTTAGGCAAATAAAATCAAGCTGATCTTGAACAATGCACGGTTCATCAAGATGGGATGAATATTTTGCCATAAGTTTATCAAATATTTTTGATCAAGTAAGAAGTACTACCTTTCTCTAGTGAGATGCTAAATTTCTGTCAGCTTTCCTAACAATAGGTTGTATACATGCAGTCTTCCAGGCCGTTAGAAAGACTCCCGATGACAGTGACCGATTAAATCAGAGCACCATAGAATCAATGAGTGATTCAATATTGAAGAAAGAAAGGTGGAATGCTATAACTACATACTGCAATCCAGTCTTATGATTGCTTATGATAATTAAGGATTAATTTACATATTTAAATTGTGATTGTTAGTTTAAATTTGTTGGCTTTGAATATAATTTTGTTTTGTGTTCCTATGTTTTGAAATCTAATCATGAATTTCAACCACTTTTTGAGGTCTGTTAGAAGTGTGCACTAAATTGTAGAATGGCCATAAAAATGTAAAGGTAAGCGAAAGAACTGCGACATTAATCAGTATGTGATAAATGTTTATTCATGAACAATAAATTGGATAAGGTTCCTATTATAGTATCGGAAGTAACGACTGGTATCGATGTGCGCATTTGTTCCATTGTAGACAAAGTATTTCAGATATTTCTATTTCGCCTGCGATATTTTAGGTTCAAATGTAAAAATTGCACTTAGAATTCAGTTTGGAAAATGCAACCATTGTCAATGACGCAGAAACGTACGAGAATACATAAATTTGTGCTTAACACCTCACTATTGTAAATTTCATTGACTGCCTTGAATCAGCATAAGCGTGGTTCGACATACATTTCAACCGAACGTGGGTGCTAGGGAATTATGCGGGTTATTATCAGATTCGTGAAACAACGTTGCGTGCATTCGTGCTTTGCATAATGTGGGGTACCAATGTGCAATATTCAAAGAATATTCGGTATTTGTTGATATCCCGAGAATTTATTCCCACTCATGGATGAACTAGTCTGAATTATAATGTACATAATAATCCATTCACATCATGCGTAACGTCTGATCGAGTAAAAAGATAATTGATCCAAATCTAATCAATATCGATCAAAAAAGATGTGTCAAACCGTGGCTCTCTTGAGACTATTGGATATGAAAACGAATCCAAATCGCAGGTATCTTATTTATATTAAATTTCAATCGATCATCAATAGATCAATATATTTCTTCGAATTATACTTTGACATTTTGCTTGTATAACTCGGCGAGAGAGTAACGATCACGAATTATCTTGTCTGCAACTATACTTGTCACTTTTTAAGCCCATTATTTTTCTGTAACTACTTTTCTGTTAAGAAGTATAACATGGATGGTAGAAATTCAAAAAGATAATTCGTGACTCAATAAGCACTTATATTCAGGTAATGTGAATAAAAGTTTAGAAAATATTCAGTACTTAGAGAAAGCTGACTATTAACAAGTCGTAGCAGAAATCATCTTCTGCTAATGTCATTGGCAGGCCTTCCGAAATTTTACGTCACCCACAAAATTAGGTGAAAAAATGCGAAGAACACTTTGCGGGAATTATTTTTGGGCACCATCAAACTATTTATTCCCTTGAACTCTAGAAGCCGAAAAGTCCATATTTTTTTGCGAATACTACATGTTTAACGCACAAAGGTATATAGAATAAACAACTGCTGAAAGCATTGATTGCTAAACTTGATTGTTTCATTCTTCATTCACGGTCGAATCCCATCAATTAGAAACTGAGGTAAACAATTTGAAGATCTCATATTTTTTAGAGTATAATATATGCGACAAATAATTTGAATCACAAATTTTATGCACTTTCCTCTTGTCTGAATTTTTTTAAAATAAAAAATGACAAATATTGCTGGATAGTTTCCTGACACACGAGCACTAACACATGGAAAAAATGACTGAAGCCCGGCCGGACCCCAAGGTAGATTCCCCGGTCTTAATTTGCTCGGGAACATATTTTGTCGTGAAGAACATAACTGCGGCTATACTAATCAGCATTTTACGAAATGAATTCTATATTAGTATTAAAAAAAAATTCACTTTTTTTACATTTAATTGCGAAAAATATTTTGGAATTGTTTAAGCTCAACCAACTTTTCAGTATGATTCGTTTTAGGGAAACCCAGTTGGAACCCAGGTTAAAAAACATTCTAGAAACTACTTGGTTCAAACTGCGTGTTTAAGATTCATTAAATAGATTTGTTAATTTATTGATGTATTTTAATCCCTTTAATCGGACTACCTTCAAGGGGCTAGGCTAGTAAATGGACTGAACTGCGAGATTTCCATACGGCAAGTATTTGAAACTGCATCGTTGGAGTTCTAATGATTACTTCTTCATGTGAATTTTTGCCAATAAATGAGATGCAGAGTAAATTAATAAACTAAATAAAATCGTGACACGAGACGTTGCAAATCATTATCTGTCTTAGACTAAAACTGACATGAAAAGAAATATATAAACTACATTTAAATATATCATGAAAATTGTGTTTATCCACAACTGTTTCTGAAAAAAAATGGTAAACGCAGATTAGTACGAATTAACGTGGTATCCCATAGTACAATTTTGAATTTGGAAGTTAATTCTGTCATACATAATATTTAATATTGTTCATTTTACTATTATTCTATTTTGCGAAAATAATTTCTACTTGTTGATTTTATCCATTTGTTGCTATGCGAATTCGAATCCTTTCTTTGAATAAAAAGTATTTAGAAACAATAAGTTGTATTTTCTATTATATAAAGATCATATTAAAGCAGGTGGGTTATGAAGTTTTGCAATTCGCGGCGCATTGACAACTAAGGAAAATGTTAAACAAATGCTGTTTATGGAAGTCTGCAGTACGCAACAATAATAGAAACGTAGTTCTCGAAGTCCGAACGAGAGTTCAGGAACCATTTCCGTTAATCGCATATTGATCGCAAATGAATTCATCAGAAACCTCTTCATTCGCAATAATTACGACATATTAATGGCCACCAGGCTCATAGAAACATTCATAATGCATCGGTTTACGAACACTACAGATAGCCCGATTGTAATTTGTTCTGTATCGGTCGAATAATTGTTGAGTCGTGCATTGTACTTTATGTTACTTGACTTCGATGAATGTAGATTAATTGATTAATTCTGGAAATATGAAAATTGAATTGGAAACTTAAAACCACAATTTAGAAAGTAGTATTTAGATACAAAACATTAGCAATATTAGTAGTGAATCAAAAATACGACTAGGAATCAGAAATAAAAGAGTGAGGATTGTGGCGTGGTAATAATAAAATGTTTAGAATAAGAAAAATAATATTTTTGACCCTCCGGCCGTAAAACTCAATTTCTCGGCCTAGGGCGAAACCTTCGGCCGCGAATTATCGAGTCCTACGACAATTGGATAAAAAAATACATTATTGGTCACGGGTAAAATGTCAATCTTCGACGAGTGTGATTGTTACACTCACCTCGCTTAGGCGACAAACTATCGTCGAAGATCGATAATTGCGCCCTTGGCAGATTATATACTATACAATTTTTTGTCAGTAAAAGGAACATAATGGTATAATGGTTAACGCACTCGTCTCGTGAATTGAAAGTTTCCTTTGTCGCAAGTTCGAATCCGCAAGTATATTAGCGCAAGTATTTTCTGATTATTTATAGCTAAACATTTTCAATGAACGAATATAAATTTTAACTGCATTTGTCCCCAATTACTTCTTTGATGCCAAGATTACATTTTTTTATACGAGCGTTACTGGTGCCGCACGTTATGTTGGGCCGAAAAAGAGTAAGTTTTTAGTTTTTTAATTTTTAAGCACCAAAATACTACAATCATCATTATTTGCAATTACTTATGAAATATGACTGATGGAAATTTGTAATTAAAAACAAATCTTTCAAACCAAGTGCTGAAACATCATAGACGTAAATTTATTTTTCGGGGGTTTCTGGGTAAATGTTATAATATTATGCAGCAACAGCTGTTGGAATTTCATCTGATAAATTAAATTATGTACATTTAATACCAATATGGTTTCACTTCTAGCAATTAATAACAAAAAGTAGACTGAAGTACTGAAAGATAGCAAATATATAGATTGCTATGATATTGACAAATCAATCGTAATCAACAAATGTTTTTCATTTGAACCATTTATGACAAAAATTATAATTTCATTAATTCTTGAGCAAAAATTGTAAACTATCGAATACCAGATTTTTTCCACACGTTAGTAATCAATTCAATGCAACTTGCGAACGATTAATGCCATCATATTAATTTTACTTAACCGTTTATATATCACGGCAGTGTATTTTCTCTTAATACTTCTTTTCTTTTGGCTTATTTTAACTTATTTATGGACTACAGAGTCTATATCGGAAGACAGAGATTTTGCACTGTCTTCGCACAATTCACGCATGGACATTAATGTCCATGTCGTAAAACATGACGCAGAACTCGGAAGCCTCGCTAACTTCACTGAAAGATATATGAGACCACTCTGACAGAAACGATTAACCATAACGGTACTGACTGTAATCAATTTGAAATGCGAAATTATAGCTGTTGATGTATACGAATGACCAACATCTTCAAATTAGGTTTACCCTAAAGAATGTCCTGTAAAGTATTATTTGGATTACCACCCGAATTTCATAAAGATATTTTATTAAATTTGGAATAGTTTGTTTAATTTTAGTTTATCTAATATTTCTTTATGGTTATTAAGCTTCTAAATTTTTTAATTAATTTTTTATTGAAAAATTATTATACATTCGATTGAAAGGAAATGTCACTAATATTTGTAATTTTCTTTCAAAATTAGAACACTCAAAACTTTCGGATAACTGAAGCTTTGAGGCTTATCATCTTTATAAATTGTCTACAATAAGGACTCGGAATGATACTTTCGTATCTTTCATTAAATCCTTTGTATGAAAATAGGCTTACTTCGAGTATGACGGTAAGTTTCCTCGACGTGCTTATGAAATGGATTCTCCGCCATATCGTCCAAGATGTCGTTTTTGAAGAAATTTTGCGAAGAATCGTCCCTAACGATTCGGTAGGGTTCGTCCCAGCAATGTACTTTATTCACGATCACACCAGCTGCGTCAAAGGCGGACAAAATTGTCTTCGCAATAGCTGAACTGTCGTAAAATTCGAGACTGGAATTCATGTGCATGAATGTTACCTGGAATTATATAAATTATATTAACATTAGTTAAATGCAATTATTTTTCAATGGAAATTAACTAGATTTACTTGAACATGATAATTTTATACCTCTAATAGTAGAGTTTGAATATACGTGAATATCCATGCCTTAGAGCATTTATGAAATTAGACAGTAGTATTTTAAGTTAAAAATATAGTTACGAAATGTAATCAACGTATTTTGAAGATTCTGAATTAACCTTAAATTAATTTAACGAAACTAAGCAATAGTAGTTCGCAGTATTTTCCTATAGTGAATTTCTAGTCATCATAGATTAAGTACTATTAAACGATTATCCTATATTGGTAATTTTATGAACTAAGCTAACATAACTCTTATTCTACCATAATCATCAATAAAGTTATTTCAATATTACTTGATTGCATATACTTATTTTAAGAATGACACGGTGTACTTTTTAAAAAATCAAGTAATGAAAATTCATCCCAAGTTATTTTGCTGCTGCTATATTCTTTTATCACCCGATAGATGAAGTTTGTAGCGTTATTAACTCCTGTAACTTTTACCTTGGATGACATCAACGAGTCTTCAAGTATGTCAATATATATACAGAATATTTTATGGTGCTCTCGTTACTGACATTTGCTTTTATTTCAAGGATAACATAATTTTTCACATGCAATGGTTGTAAAGAGTGATCGTAAGAAGTAGCGCGTACTAAGATTTTTTACGATCATAATACGATTTTTAGTATAGAAAAATATGGAAACGGCGAAATAAGTTTGAAGGAATTTATTTTAGTGAAAAAGTTTCAGAAAATTTACGACCGACGGTAACCTTCACTATGTTCTTGAAATTCGCTTCAATGTCAAATTACATGTAAACTAATCCGCTATTTCCGCATATTATAAATGTCCTTCAAGGACAATGTCGAGGTCAAATTGCAGGTCACGATTGATATGTCCCATATTACACAAAATATGTCCAAAATTTTAATTCTAAGTTTGTTCAATTTCATGCAAATTTCGATTTTATAATTTTATAGTAGAATTAGATTTGGTAATTTATTTACTTCCCTGGGTAAATATACGCTCACTGAAACTAGGCACAATCTAAAAATTGTCTAGGTTTGAGTCCCTATAATTGTCACTTTTCGTCTTGAAATTCTTTGAAAAATGTACAAACATAAATAACATCAGCCAGTTCAACTCGGGTACTGACGAAACAATTCTGTGAAATCAACAAAATAAAAAAATTCAAAGAGGTTAGAAACAAACAGAAAAAATTATACAGTATAGATTTTATGCCCAAATATAACAACGAATAAAATACTAGAAACAGCAAAGAGTATTTAATTAATCAGAAATATGTTATCTAAAAAATAATTTCTAAAAGTCTAGAATCAAAATGATGTAAAATTATGACATCTTTTTATTAATTAATTTTTCATTTCATTCTATTTGCTCAACTGATTTGATTGTTAGTCGAATTGATTAGTTAACATCAGTTAACTTCAGTTACCCTTTGCTAAGTAAAATAAAAATGTTTACATTGAAACATTTTGTATTTCACAAAAGTTTGAACATTTATTTTTCTAATAAAAGCTTTTTTAAGCAAGCAAGGACGTGGATAATTTATTTAATCTTTATAATCTCGTTTAATTGCGGGACGAATTCGTAACAAAACAGGATGCAACATCCATAAACTCGACAAAAAATTATCTATATTTCCAATTTAAGTCAGTTATGCAACAATATTATGAGATATCAAGTGTTTTGAAGAACATGCAAATTATTAATATTTTCCGTTTGGTGGATGGAACAAAGTTTTTATTTTATTTAACAATTAGCGATAATGTGTAAAATCAAATAGAAAAATCAACAGATTTTCTTATTTAAAATATAATACGAAACAGACTTATTATGTTATGAAAGTTGCAAGAGAATAAACGATAATCAAATGAGAGATCAAATGCCCATAATAAATACAATGAAGTCCTTATAATTGTTATAATAACATTTTCAAATAGGATATTATAAAATATAAACATTGACTTTGTTAACTACAAGTTATCGCAGTAACTTTCACATTCTTTAAATAGAGACGTATTTTAAGCCCGAAACATCAGCACATTCGAAAATTTATGGGCACTAAATTTCAGAACAATTCGCAGACTTTTCCTCTGCATCAACCTGGAAGTGAGAAAAACGATTCTGTCCGAGCTTTTCAGGTGTTCATTCTTTTTTTTTTTAATTTGCGTCGGGAATAAATTTTCATGAGGGTTCAATTCTGCTCTTCGCGAAGGGACTAAGCATATGCACAATTCTATTAGATGGTAAATGGCGAGGTCGATTAAACGCGTCACTTCCAGCTGCAAAATATATTTTGGCATATTTTACAGAAATTCAAAGCTCTGCATAAATAAACCTCGCAATACTTTCTCCCAAGAGTTTTTGAAAGGAAGCTTAGAAAATCTCAGAAGTTATTTGGAAAGGAGAACTTTGATGATTGCAAATGTACTCTACGAATAACGAAAAGTGGAAAGACATTTCCAATAATTGTGTTTTTGAGAAATGATTTTCAGTAAACTACGGATGATACCTGTTTATACAATTCGAAATTTGAAGATACTGAAAAATAAAAGTTCTTAATGATAATTTTAATAAAATGCATCTTTACTTCGTGTTGAGAAATTGTTAATATTCTTTAAGATGAAAGTAAAGGGAATTTTTGCAATGAAAAATCTATATTGTAATTCAAGTAAATATTTATTTAAATAGCACATCAAACAATTTCGTTTTTTTATAGCTATTGGGCAAATTTATTAGGTAAATTAAATAAATATAGAAATCAAATTATATAATTTTTCATAATCAACTCCATTTGAAATTGAAAATATGAGCACACTTATTTATATTTTATATATTATTTAATGCATTTTTTATATTTGTATGTTTTATTTCATTATAATTTTTAATTTAAAGATATAATCAATAGTTACTATGTAAGGACTAATTTACAAACAATCCCATCCTATAAACAAAATATAGTAATTATATTTTTTGTAGATATTAAATTTAAAAAAGTTAAACCTTCTAATTCTAACCTAACATATATAATTGCTGTTTACTGTATTATTTTTCTTAATATGTTGTAAAAATGGTATATTTTGTACTACTTTGAAATATTTTACAATTAATCCAATAGATAGCTAAACAACGGATTATTGCAGTAAAGTGAATTATTCAGTTATGAGTAGTTGCAGAGAATTTAAGTATTTACTACAATTTGAATATATCAGACTGTTAAATTATTGCTTTATTAAATTCAACTCTACGTTATAGTTAATTATGTACGATTGTTCGTTTTAATGAATTATTTAGTTAATAGAAGCAGCATGAATTAGGCGCGTCACAATGTATGGTAATTATTAATAATGTAGATATAATTAAACGGTAAATTGTATATTAAAAGATAATTATAGAAAGTTTCTTAGCAAGAAAATAAATTTGTGCCATTTTATTTCTTATGCAAAGATATATTATTACCTTTATTTTATTTACAAACTACTTTAGGTACTTGACTTATCAAAAAGTATATATGTGTATTTACGTGATAACTTCTTTAGCAAAAATATAGGTTTTAACCAGAAAAGCAAGTACCCTCGACAAATTTTTCATTCAATTCGACAGTCACATTTACTGAATAACATTGTGTATCATGAGGCTTTTGAATCTTCAGAAAATATTGAAAGGCATGAAAGAAGTTCTTTGAACTTCATAGTATGATATCGCAATTTAAATCCTTTAAAAGAACTTTCTCTTTATATAAATAACATCTATTCAAGGAGTTCATGGTTCGAAGGTTAGTGTTACTGATGAAAGAAATCTAAGGACAAGAACAGGGTGGACAGGAAAATTGTTTTTGGTTAGATTCTCAGATGTCGTTAATATTTCAATGCATCTATTTAATCTATTTAGATTCTAATTTTATAATTGTATATTTGATACTTATACACAAATTGAATTTTTCTTAATTGTGAATTCTTTAAGAACTCCTATAATCGGACCACACTGACAGTAGCTTCCTTATGAGATTTACAAATTAGAGATAACTGGGGGTTTATCTTCCCGCGTTTGTATTTCTTGCTGTTGAGATTTGTAAAATTTACAAACGAACCTCGAAAATTTTACAACCCACAATAGCAAAAAGTACAAAAGCCAGACGATAATACTCCGGCTATTCCTATAATGAAAATATGCTTATTTTGAAAATAAGTTTTGGTAATTAAAAGTCTCTCAATGTCTTATAAGGTCTTTTCCACTAATTCTTAGTTTTCGTTTTAACCCTTGGAGGACTAAATATATTTTTTTTTAAATCAAAGTTGTGTGTACTCAATTGGCTAACCAGGATGAATTTGAACATTTGCAGAAATTCAATTTGTTAACTTCATTATGGTGGATGAATTTGCTAAAATTTAACCAAACCACTTAAAACTTGGTAGTCAGAAATCTAACCCAAATTATGTCTTAAATGATTTAATATCGGTTAGTCGATGGAGTAGAAACACTCGATTATGATTATGAATACAAAATTATTTCAGTAGCCATTTTGTAACCGCCCTTTTGAAATTTGATGTTTTTCAGATGTTCTATCTTCAACTGCCAATATATTTGTCGCAATATTTGTATTCATCTGAGATATTCTTATATGGGAAATCATAACGAAATAACGTTTGGTAATATAAAACGTCCATTCGAATATGTATTTCATTTCTTTTTAATACTGGAAAATACAGTCAAACGTCATATTAATTTTTATAGCAAGCAGTAAAAACTTACTGTTAGATGTGTAGACTGAAACTATTTGTGTTAAATTGGAGGGCTTTACAATAAATTAATTTCGATGTGGGTAAAATTGACGTCATACCATAAAAATGCTCATCTGCTCCAGTCAGCTCTTCAATTTTCTACAAAGTTTTTCAATTTAGTACACAGCCATCGTGCTGGTGCCGATAAAGTTTCTATAGGCCTTTCTTACCCTTGCGATACCATCAACGACTTTTTGCTTTCGATTCTGAATCTCCAGTAAACCGCGGGGACATCAGAGGGTCGGTACTCTCATTTTATATCACCATCGACCATAAAAATGCCGAATACGCATTGTCGGACAACCCAAAGGTATGAGAGATATAGTAGGAATTTAAATTTTACGTTACACTTACTTTGGTCCAGTTGAAGGCCGCAAGGACGGAAACGACCGACTTGGAAATTTGAGTATCCGGTGGGCGAGTACGAGCAAATGTTGGAAATTTCTTCTTATTCGATGTTTCTCTGTGCGTGCAAAACTGAAATTAATTGAAATGCAGAATTTCCATTATTCAGAAAATGTCTAAATGTACTACATACGTTTAAAATATTTTTGTAAATGCAATTTATATTTTTGAATGATAAATTAAGTAAATGGTAATTAACGTAAATAAAGTTAAAATTTTGTACGAATGGTTGTTATAATAAATATGATAAAAATCGATACATTAGTATACACTTAAGACAAGTTATCCCCTAAAAGAAATCAATGATTTTCTGCAAATATAAAGTAACAGCTCAACAGCTTAACATGAACATTGTTAATCTGAATATACACTTAAAAAGATAACTTAACAAGCTAAAATTCTCAATAAAAAATTATTTCATTGACATTTTTATACCACATTTTGGAAAGTATTAAAAACCGCTGAGAAAAAATCCATAGTTAAATTGACTGTATCACATAGTTGGAAAATGTGGTTAAAACTACTATGCAAAATAGTTAAATTTACCACTTTCATAATCGATTTTACTCTAATTTTGTTACACCAACTATCTCCGCATAGCTTAAAAAATCAACTATGCAGAATGATTTAAATAAATATGACAAATATAGTTAAAATAACTATAATCTAGTGCAGTCCTCAATTTACACGATGTCTCGTAGTAAAACTTTATATTTACTATATACTATTCATAGTTAAAGTTTGTATTTACTATCAATCCATAGTAAAGACAGCCGCACCCCGTGTGTTTTTCACAAACTTAGCGTAGTATTGATTTTTGTTTTTCTCTTTGTTTCCTTCTTTATTTTAAACAAAGAACGAAGGGAGAAAAGTGGACTTTTCATATGCTATGATATATATAGTTTATAAATATTTTTAAAAAGTAAATATTGACTCCTTTCCATATTTTTTATGACAATTTCTTATACAATTTCTCTCAGTGAAGGAAGTAATTTTCTGAAATGACTATTTCAAAATAGTTAAGTATATTTGTCTATTATAATAAGTAGCATTTTGAATCATAAAATAATAATTAAACTTTACTATTTCAGAATAGTTATTTTAACTATTACCATGCCTAGTCCTCATTTCATACTATATGATTCATAGTAGAAAAATGGTCGTTCAACTACTTTTGTTGTGAGTGCATGTCCCCAAAAAAAAAGTAATAGTACCAAAATGATGTACTTTTTATGTGTTCTAAATATTGTGCTCTTATTTTTTTTTTCGAAAATAGAAAACATATGGTACAGTGCCACCTTAAGTTAAGCTAGCATAGAATATTGTCAAAATGGGTGCAGTATCCTGACATGAATGGAAACGTGAGGTGCAAAAGTGGTACATCAATCCTTGTCGCAACAACCCTTAGCAGTAGGGGAAATTATTGACGAACGGAAAATTAATACAATGAGAACACATCAGTAGTAAATGTTATTACAATTATAACAAATATTATTATTTTAATATGAAAATTAAATATTCGTTCAAAAGTTCGAAAAATTCATGTTACATTTTGAAAAGTTACTACTTGAAGTAGTAAAATTTACTAGTTGCGTCGTATATTTTGCCATGATTCCATTGAATTTTACTACTTTAAGTAGTAACTTTTTAAAATATAATACGAATTTTTCTCACTTTTGAACGAATATTTCATTTTTGTACTAAAATAGTAATATTTATTACAATTGTAAGAACATTTACTAATGGTGAGTTCTCAGTGTATTAGTTTATAGATCAGAAAATATCTGTGAGTAATGTGATAAAAAATAAGACCAGTATCGAAATTTGTGCTCCAACCCTTCTTTTTCTCTTCTTTTTTTATATGAACATTGAATTTGTAGAAAACAACCCAAATATATTTCGATTTATTATTCGAATATTAATTCCAAATATGAAACGAGTTCATTGAGAACTTCGCCAATATAGTGAAATTTTCGGGCCATCTAAATTAGATGAGAATTTCGATAAAACGTTAAAAGAAATTTAGATAAGTTTTTCGTTATGATAGTTCCTATAACTGACCGTTTTGAAATTTGTATCCAATGAATAAGTTATCCCATGTTATTTTTATTTTACTTTTCAGATATTCTAAAATTCTCTGCGACGCAAAAAATGTTATGAAGGTGCCTAAAAGATAGCTTTTAGATGTCTTATGAAATAATTACTTCAGATATCTATGAGGCACCTTTTTGATATCATTAAGATATCTTTTACAAGGAAGTTTATCATCAGAGTAAACAAAATTGGATAATTATTATAGTTCTATTAATTTATTAAATATATATGTATCAGAAGTTTCCATGAGAATATCTTATAGCATTTTTACATCATATCAAACGCTCAGAAATAATCGAATAACGTTCGCATGTAAATAAAAAAAAGCGTGTCCCTGCGGGGGATTGACCAGGGTCTCTCAGTCACTCCTTAGTCACTACGCTAGATGATCTAAGCAGAAGCACACGGAGAGAAAAATTATGCACGACCGCTATGAATTTTCGTTCCATTATTTCCTAAACTTTCTATATGAAAGTATGGAATGATTTTCGAGTATATTGATAATGGCTCAATTTAAAACATAAAATATACATAAATGTACACTTGCGGATCATGGAGGATATATAGGATTCGAGGAAACCCTCTACATACAATATGACAGCGATACTATATTACTATATTTATATTACTATATTTACGTATAACACGGGAAGAAATTTGTGCGCACGCGCAATATCCCAAATATCTATGTGTAAGATATCATTGCATACCTATCTGAAAGATGAGTCATTCCATGTCAACAATATCAAAGTTGTGGTCGATGTCGCGGAATTCAACAAAAAGGAAATATTTGATAGGTATAGGCGTGGAAAATAACGTGGTAAAATATTTTTCCAAAATTTTCAAAATAGCGGCCGTGAGGTCATATTCACTGAATTTCTTTAAATTACGATATCTATTTTTCTAATTATCGCATTTAAATGGGACTACGCGTATTTTGTTCACAAAAATGAGTACTTTTATCTAAAGATAAGACAATTTTTTTTTCTTCTTAATTTGACCAAAAAACGGTCCAAAAAAAATTTCAACTTAAATTTTTGAACAAAACGCGTATTTTTTTTTCAAATTCGAAATCTCATTTTGTAGAAAAACCTATCAGCTTTCATTAAAAAAAAAAAAAAATTGATGGAGACTCTTTTCGTTTTCGAGATATGATTTTTTAAAGAACGCGACTCCGGCTTTCGTGGGTGCGCTGAGCCGCGCTTCAGGTGCAGTTCGGAGCGCTATCACTACTCCTCCCATTACACATTAGATATTGGTTATTTATATACCATTCATTTTTTAAACAATACGGGACGTTAAATTCCTTCTCAATACGTCGAGCTTTCCATGATTTTGGTGCCATGGTTAAAAGTGTTACTTTCTCTGAATTACGATCCACTAATGCTATTTTTTCTTTTAATTCATCAACTATGACTTGTATATCATCATCAGCAGGACGTACTTTTGTAAAAACTTTTCTTAATTCGCGATCAAGACTCTGTTTTATTTCAATTATTTTACTCTTTTCGGCAGCTTCTGACCTGCGATCTTTCCAACTTGAAATGGGAGAAACATGTAAAAGTTCGAGGATTTTATTTAAATTTGTTAGAGCAGCTTCATCACTAATTATTTTATCCATACTGTCTATTTCTTCCTCCATTTCTATTTCCCTTATTTCATTCTCAGTCTCATGAGGCTGAGTAGAATTTCCAGAACCCTTAGATATTTCGGGCCTTGACGATGAAGTATCATCGATCGGAACGCTCAAAAGTTTAGATGATGTCATTAATCGACACGAATTACAAATTACTTTGCCTAACCATATATCAGATTTTAGATTAAGCCTATTATATAACTCTTGAGTAATATGACGAAATTCTTTATTCTAAAGTATTGACGCATTACCCTTTTTCTTGAAAGGACTGCAGCAATGAATCAGAGAAGCCATAGTAATTGGAAGGTAATGTTAGTGCAAAAACTTAACAGATTTAAAAATGACTTGCAGAACCATTCAAATAAATATCCAACTTACTGGAATGTTAATAATGCATTCTTTTATACAAACGGAATCACATTTTACTCACGAGAAAAAAACGGTCCATCGATAGCGCTCCGAACTGGACCTTAAGCGCGGCTCAGCGCACCGGCGAAAGCCGGAGTCGCGCTCTTTAAAAAATCATATCTCAAAAACGAAAAGCGTCTCCATCAATTTTTTTTTTAATGAAAGCTGAAAGGTTTTTCTACAAAATGAGATGTCGAATTGAAAAAAAAAATATGCGTTTTGTTCAAAAATTTAAGTTGAAAATTTTTTTGGACCGTTTTTTGGTCAAATTAAGAAGAAAAAAAATTGTCTTATCTTTAGATAAAAGTACTCATTTTTGTGAACAAAATGCGCGTAGTCCCATTTACATGCGATAATTAGAAAAATAGATATCGTAATTTAAAGAAATTCAGTGAATATGACCTCACGGCCGCCATTTTGAAAATTTTAGAAAAATATTTTACCACGTTATTTTTCACGCCTATACCTATCAAATATTTCATTTTTGTTGAATTCCGCGACATCGACCACAACTTTGATATTGTTGACATGTAATGACTCAGATATCTTTGGCAAGATCTCTTCAAAATGGATATCTTTGTAGATTTTAACAAGCATTTTTTAAAACCATTGTATAGTCCATAAAAACTACCGTTATTAAGAAACATCAAGTGCATGCAAAGTCTCTGTGTTTTGGTAAATTTTATGATAATATAAACAATAATAATTATTAGATCGGGCTGTCGATTTCAGCCACCTGAAACGGGGAAAAAATTGAAATAAAGGACCAAATGAGAATTTGTTAAAAGAATCTGTTAAAAAGTGACTTATAACGAAGTGTAAGAATAGTAATAAATATTCATTTGATATTGTTATAAATCCCTGTATTTACAATGTAAAAAGGTTTGAATACATTGGGGTGTCAACCTGCAGCAAGTCTATCCCCTATGTATTTTATAATAGACTGATGTTTAAGTCAGTAATTGAAGATTTGAAAGAAAATTCAAAACACTGACGGCCATTCGAAATACTAATAAAAGATATTTCTTTTGTAACAATTCTATTTTATTTACACTGTGTTACTAAAGTAAATACCGTAAACTTGAAATGAAAGAATAAAATGCTGAGTTGAAATTTAAAATGTGATGTATACTTTTATCTGATTACGAGCAAGTTAAGAATGTGTAAACTGCAATCTCTCAAGTATAATTATAGCTATCAAATTTGCAAACAAATTTATTAAAAACTATATCAAACATTAATATTTTTTTAACTTTCGAAAACACTGTTATAGAGATATTGTTTCTATCAAATGATCTGTTAATCTACAAAAGTGTCTCTCCTAACAAAGACAAAAGAAATAGTTGTGTAACAATCATAGAAAAATTACGTAATTAAGTAACAGTTATTTAAATGTTACCAAATTGTTACAATGCACAATCTTGCGGTGCTTCAACGAATAATTTACCCTTTCTCTTATACTCGTTTAATGATTTTATTACAATCAATTTTACTTAACCAAATTTGGTAAATTTACACAATTATTTTGTTCGGTGAAAAGAATTAATCTAGTGGCAAAATGCAGGTATAATACTTATAATATCATCAAAGATTGACGAAGAAAGTTTACTAGCTCAGATGATACTTCGGTTCTAGCTATCCATTGTGAGGTATTTCATTAGATAGAATATTGAACTGCATAAGAATCCTGGTAATTTTACTAAAAAAAATAATGGCAAATTTTTTATAAGGATAGAATGTTTCACACATCTTTAATGCAATTATTGCAACAAAATGGTCTACGTTCGTTTTCGTTAAACAGTCGACTTTAATGAGATGGGGCTGAATTAAGAGTACTATGTATGCATTTTATAGAGAAAATTTATTATATTGTTGTATAAAATTAGTAATAAGAATAACAATAATAAACATAATTTTGACGTTTTTATTAATTATTATATTATATTATGGGTAATGAATGGAAGTATTGCCCATTACATTTATATACTTGGTACTGTTTCAAAAGTACGATTACATGCATGATAAAAAATGCATTTTCATCATTAAGTACAATTTTACTTAAGGGCAGCTACTCTTTCGTATTTCAGCATCATTACATGATAATGGACAGCTTAAAAACATAAATAGGAAAAATTACAAAGACTGTGTAAAAAGCGAATGTAAACTTCTGCATTATCGTTGCTTCGCATCGTAAAGCAACCGTGTCGCGAGTTTCTTTTGGTAAAAATGGAACTACGCAAAGCGATTAGCTAGCCGAGAACTGTCCGGGTTGTTACGGTGCTGTTTTTAAATTTGCATTTGTTTCAAGGGCTTCGTAGTGGTATGAGATTTCCATTCCAAGCGGAGAAATAAAGATCCAACATTTTCAAGCTATCTTGTAACTTGGTCGTTTGTAATATTTATTTGAATTAGATTTGAGCTAATTCTACTTCCAAATAGTGAAATCTCTTCAAATAAATGTTGTATGTAAACAAAATACGTGTAATACCGTTGCTCTAAATCAGATTTTTAAAAACTTTCGGACAATTAATATATGTAATTTCTCATCAATTTTACCCAATGAAATCTAACCAGTACTTTTTGGAATAATAGTAGTCTCATGAGAAAAGAACTGAATTGAATTAAAAATCGCATTAATTTTTTTTATTACCAAATTTTGTCCATTTTATATTTAAATCGCGCCGTATTGGTTTTTGAAGTAATTGAAATGCAATTTTGGCCACGCCAATCGAAAGAGCATACCCGAGAATGATAGGGTTAGTCACTTTCAAGTCTATATTAATCATGTTGAAAATGAAAGTCGAAAATCAATTAAAAAATGTGCATCATTTTTTGGGGACCGAGTCATAAAATAAAATCAATGTTTAAAAATTGTTTGAAACAAGTCAGTAAAATAAAATAAATCAATTAAAATCTTGGTCGTCCTGGGTTTCGACAGAACTGCCATAATTTTCAGGGACTGCAGCATGGCATAAGTTGGAAATTACTTACTAACTCTAAGTGATTGAATCAACTAAGATTCAGTGTGCACGAAATTTCTATGCTAATTTTCAGATACTCCTCACTAAGGCGTATTTGCGGTAAGTGAGCTTTTCTCACAATTTGATAGATTGGCAAACCGTGTTCCAGCTTGATTGATCACTTCTTATTAATGATGTAAGTTCATTAAATATTTACATTACACTTTGTGATAGATTTAGTAGTATTCAAAATTCCGAGAAGAAAGGAAATTGCTATTCTAAGTGAAGAATTCATAATTTTAGCATAAAAATTAAGTATATAGGGTTTTGATCGTATTTTGAATGCGTTAATGGTTTTAACTTTCTTATCCATTAATATTTAGAAATGTGACACATTTCTAACAATTCATCATTGTCGAACTAATATTTTACTTGAAATAACTATTATAATTCCGTCAGATAGACATTCATTAGTTAAGTAGAGATTTGTCTTCTATTGACTAACTAAAAGTATATAGTTAAAGCAGTTATACATTTCAAATAACAATATACATACTGCAGACTGTTATTAAGTACAAATTATAAACCAATATTTATTTATTGATATCATTTTGACATTATATCAATGTCTTCTCATTTAAATAGAATACTGAAATAGGAAAATTACATTAACTGAATTAAATGAAAAGTTTGCGATTAGTTCGAAGATTCTAACCTTGTTTTCAATGAGAGTTATGGCATTATGTAGTCGAAAAAAATAAATCGTTGGAACTACTAATTATATAGTAAGATTAGACACCGCTGGTTTTTTTTTAAATTAAAGTTACTATCTAAATAGTGACCTCGACGAATTGGTTAGCGAAGACTATTATTTACACAGTATAAAACCAACTAAAAGTAGTAGTTGTGCCAGATCCTGCTATTTAAATAGTAGTTTTTTTATAATAGTCTTTCTCTTTTTCCGTGTAGCATATTCATTTAAACTATTGAATATTTGTTAATTAAAGAATTAAATTTTATATTACTATTTTATTATTATTTAAATCAGGACTTAAAAAAAATGAAATTCTAACTTGGGGGGGGGGGGCATGAAAAAAGTCGAGCACTTTTTTGAGTCAGAATAAATATCCAATCCAAGATGAATTAAAGCGCCATCTTAATAAGTACAAATTTTTCACTCTCAATCACGTATTTGCTCAGTTTTTACACGACATCGAAGTTTTTTCTCTCCAAGAATATGTTCAGAGTCTCAGAAAAAAAAGTAGTTGAATTGACCATTTTTTACTATGAATCATAGTGTGAAACGAGGACTAGGCATAGTAATAGTTAAAATAACTATTCTGAAATTGTAAAGTTTAACTATTATTTTATGATTCAAAATGCTACTTATCATAAGAGACAAATAGACTCAACTATTTTGAAATAGTCATTTCAGAAAATTAGTACTGATTTACTGAGAGAAATTGTATAAGAAATTGTCATAAAAAATATGGAAAGAAGTCAATATTTACTTTTTAAAAATATTTGTAAACTATATATATCATAGCATATGAAAAGTCTACTTTTCTCCCTTCGTTCTTTGTTTAATATAAACAAGGAAACAAAGAGAAAAATAAAAAATCAATACTGCGCTAAGTTTGTGAATGTCACACTTTATCCAGTTAAAAAATGTATTATGCAATGCCATTACACTCACAAATTTAAATGTCGTCTAACTAGTTTATAGATACACTTGCGCATACGACATGCATTATGTATTATCGTATCTTGAATCCCGACGGTCCTTCTTATGACCAAATGAAAATCCACTTCAATAACGGGATCCACGGGCTCGAAGAAAAAAAGCTGCGAACGCCGCGTCGCCACCTGGCGGCGCAAAACACACGGGGTGTGGCAGTCTTTACAATGAATTTATAGTAAATACAAACTTTAACTATGAATATTAGTAAATATAAAGATTTACTACGAGACATAGTGGGACATGATGTCTTCACTAGGTTATAGTTATTTTAACAATATTTGTCATATTTATTTAAAGCATTCTAAATGGTTGATTTTTTAACTATGAGGAAATAGTTGGTGTAACAAAATTGTATTACAATCGACTACGAAAATAATAAGTTTAACTATTTTTCATAGTAGTTTTAACTATATTCTTCCAACTATCTGATATAGTCAATTTAACTATGGATTTTTTCTCAGTGTACGTCGAAAATATCTACATTATTTGTGAATTGTTTAATTTTGCCGAGGTTTTCGGTTCTCGAACGCAAATAACTCAATGTCCCCCGACTAATCTTACCCTGAAAATCATGGAGTGAGAATTAGTTATTATTTATGAAGTGTATAATTAATCACTCTTCTAAACGAGTGAGTACGCACTCTTGAGGAGTTGTTCAGAATAGTGACTAGTTTTTTATTTTGAAAGGGACAGTTTCACTTATTTAAGTTAAGAGAACTTGTTTACATCTAGGGAATACAACATTTCATTGAACTTACATATGAAATCATAGGAATGTTGAAAGCAGCCGCCATCCGACCTTCGTGTACACAGGTTTCTTGAGGTCCAATATATGCACTGACGTTTTTTGTCCACAGGTCGGCTGTCATTAGAATACTGGTCTCTTCCTCCCCGTACGTTTCAGCCACCATGAACTCCAGTTTGTGGCCGCGTCTGCCAAGCTCACCAGCATTTACCTTATAACGAAACGAGAAAAAAACTCACTGATCGTATAATACATATTATGGAGCCGTAAATCGCATCTGTTTAAATCTTTCGTAAACCGTACAGATTTAACTTATTTTTGCCAGAGCTTTACTTTCATTCGTATGCTGAAATAGCGATTTACGCGCTCGCTGCTTTGCTGGAATCTAATATTAAACGAAACTGTTCAACGGTAGGCCATAATGGTGAATTCTAAATGAAGGATTGGATTTCATTACAATAAGTGTAAAAAGATAAATGTTCATCGAGTCGAAAGAAGTAATATCGTGATATTTAATACTCAGGGAAGACAAAAAATAAGACCAATATATCAATTGGAGTCAATACGCCCTTGCAGGATTACAACTATGACCGCGACATGAAATAGTTGGTCAATGTTTTCAATAGTAACGGACAAAATTAATACAACAATATGCAGTAGACTTTAAAGTAAAATTCGAATTTACCGAAGAATATTGATTATAAGGAATTTTAACCAAGATGGTTGACCTTTTTTTTTGTTGGAATAACCTAACCTAATCTCAAAGGGTGGAATTTAGGAATTGGTTCATTTTTTTATATTACAGATGTGATCGATTTATATGCATTAAAATACAAGCACATGCAAATAAAGCAAAAGGAAGTCTTTCTATTTGTGTCGACTTTTAGAATCATAAGAACAAACGTTCTGCTCTACATAATGCAAGGGCATCAGTAACATTTCTCCCTTATTACAACCATTTAGTAATTTTTAAATTGATTTATAACTTTCAAATAGTTACAGATAAACGTCTACAATATAATAGCCCGTAAAATATCCTACCGTAATACATTTTCATTATGTTCTTAATAATCCTAAATTACTTTGGGACGTTCCCATATAGTTCGAATTTATTTATTACGGCTGTGTAGCGCCTATATATATTATCATGACGAATATGACGGTGAATGTGCCTTATTTAACTCTGTTTTACCCAAAATTCTTCTTCTAAACGTAAAACAGAAGAATTTGTGCGGTATCCTTTAGATTGACTATCTTCCCTCACTGAGAAAAATGTTTGTTTACAGTTAATGTAATAACTTCATAGTAAAGCTAACAGAATTTAGATTTTACTCTTAACGGAAGGTACTTTATCATGAAGTTAGTGAATCTGAGATTCGGTTAAATTTGGTATGTTAATAGTTAATATAAGACTTTTAAATATTAATGTGTGGTCATGTGAAATATTTACGCGATTACAGTTTCACTGAAACAGAGATAAATAAACATACACACGCGCAATCCTTCGATTTTCTCTGAATTTTTCGATGCATTCCCGCTAAACAATATTCCGTTACAGCAACATCTTTGAAACGTCGCATTATAGCCATGCGACCAAACTTGTTTCATTGCAAAAACATTTTTGGGACGTCCTTGGAACCAGAAATGTCCTGCCACATTTACGGTTTTTAAATAACGTTTCATTCGTAACGTACCTGCGACGTTTGAAAACTATACATCCAACGTTGTAAAAACGTTACATTAAACGGTCATAAATAAAAATTATAAGAAATTCGACGAATTATTTTATTCAATTCGAATTTTATTATTATTTATGTATCGTTAGATATGTTATGAAAGAATGTAGTTTTATAATTTTACTCGCAAATAAATCTATGAATCTAAGAAAAATCCGTCCCGACCGAGGATCGAACCCGGGTCTACCGGTTACAACGCTGACGTCTTAACCACTACGCTACGCTCGCATACGTATTACCATGCGAACGAGAGCTCTTATACTCAATCGTAGAAGGCTTCTTGATAAATGCGGGTTTAGTTTAAACAAGATATGTTTAATTAATTTTGTCATTTCTATATTGGGAATAATAATATTTTAATATTATTTGACTATTTTGTAGTAATTTATTGTAATTTAAATAAATATTTTCAAGATATCCGTATAATATTTTTTTTAAACGAAATGGATTAATAGACACTGTTTAAAAAATGTAAAGTTAATTGACACACGTATATTTTACAAATGCACTACTTGGAAATAAGTTATGAAATTACGCGGATATTAAAATTAACACAAGTGAACCACTTTTTAAATTATGAATTAAATTTAATACAATTTACATTAAAAATAATAAGGTGCGAGTTATTTTTCTGGACAAGTGACGGAAATTTACAAATTTTGTACATAAATATATTAAAAGCGAACGAGTTTTTTAAAATAAATACACTGTATATATAAAATGCATATTCTCTAAATATTACAAAACCCGTTTCAATTTCAAATGTGAAGTATAACAATAGTTAAATTTCACTTCATTGCAGTCTCAGCCTCAAATTACTCTATATTTTAAATTAATTTTTGTAGTAATATTACAAAAAAAAAATATTGAATTTAATGGACATCAATGTATTTAAGTTACACACGTATAAGAAATAAAAAGAACAAAATTAATAATAGCAAATAATATTATGCACCAGAAAAAAGAATAACTATAAGAAGAAAAAAATTGCATGTAAATCATGCTAATATACGAAAATAAATGCTGCATTCGAAAGCTTCCGAATCTTGATGGCGAAGTCTGAGATGGAACTGGCCGAAACGATAGAAGATATGCAACAAATCATGTCTACGAAACGTTGCATTCGTAACATTACATGAATGTTACGTTAGTAACCTGAATGCGACGTTTTAAATTTCCTTGGTGATTTTGTGACGTTGCAGAAACGATTCCATAAAACGTTTTTGAAACTGTTATAAATTGACATTCTGGTAATGTTACGCATTACCTTTACGTATTTAGATATCGTGCAACGTCGTGTAAACGGCATCAAGAAGTTGTTACGAAACGTTACGTTTTTGCCATAAATGGGATAACATGTAACGTTTCATTTACGTTACATGTTTAGCGGGTTGTTTACATGCAGGAAAGAGTGCTGGTATTTTCCTCTCAAAGTCACTTGTCGCTGCCTGTCGCTTTTGACTTTCAAGTTACTGTTCTAACGTTACAGTTAATGTAAGAGTCTTGAAAGTAGCTTACATTAACTATTAGTAAATAATTTCTCTCAGTGTAATAAAAACTAATACATCATATCATACGTTGATGAATCACATAGACCCGTCTGCACATAAGGACGGCTATTCGTTAGCAGAAAAAGATAGTTTGAGATATCATAAAAGATGTTCTCAAATATCAATTACAGGTACTAACTAAGATAGAAAATAATTTAACAATATTTTGCGATTGGATTATTGATAAGGAGAATAATATCCATAAGAAAATAAATATTTTATGATTCGACATTTGTAACCAACATACCCTAGTCGAAATCAAACCATTTATTGGTTAACTTTTAGACAATTTACGTATTTACTTTATGTCAAAGGTATAGGGGAAATGGATACTATGAGAAAAAAATTGATAGATTTCTACCAGGGTATCTGAAACTGCTTAATCTAAAATTGCGTTTGGTGTTCAGGATATTAAGAGATGTAGATCGAAATAATCAAGTAAATATACAATTATATTGGCTGCACTAATAAAATAAGAATATATTTAACAACTATTCGGTTTCACCGTAACGCCATAAATTGAAAGTGAATATAGTCCGAACTCGTCAGACAAATTGTTGACTGTAACTCGACATATTTCGGTGTAAAAAGCATGAAAAAATCTTAAATTTTTTCGGTACATTCACTATGCATTACCGACACTGGCAGACACTACATACTGTAATGAAATTCTTGTACATTTATTACTAATAATTAATAAAATACGCGTTGATTGAACGGAAGCTAAAATCCGCGATTCTAGCTGTTGTCAAAGTAGTGAAAACTTCCAGTGGGCCGAAACAATCACGTCCTTTGAAGTGAGATTATGTTATTTCGTGCCAGCGCAAATCTGGGCGACGTTGGTTAAATGTCCCGCAATTAATTATTTGCACCAAGTTCGAATTTCAAGTTCATCTTCAGAATGCTGTTTTCTTAATTTCACCTCAATAATTAAAACATTGACATTTTGCATTCCCAATAAAAATAAGGTAACTCTGGAAGGTCATATTTCCTCTAAAATACGTTATGATATTAACTAATCAGTGTCGCCTATGAAGAAATGCTTTTAATTACGATTTTGGTCATATAAGCCTAATCTATATTTTCGATATTTTTTACTTTATACTTACACTGTTTAAAAAAATATATAGACTTTTACAACTTTACACGTTAGTCAAAATTAAGGCCACGTTGAACGTGGCAATCTTCCTACGTTTAATACTGTAAGTTTTCTGTTTGGGAGTTGTAATTTTATCAATGGGCTCGTGTTTTACCAACGTGCAGCGTTGTAAAATTCCGAACCTCCAAAGATAAAAACACAACGCTGCCTTCAGAATTTCTACGCATTGTTATTTTACCATCTTTTACGTAAAGACACATACAAAACCTTATAAAGTTACTGACTTTATGTAGGAAATTTAGAACGTTGAACGTGGACATATTACCAAATTTTACAACTGAAAATTGCAATAGATTTGTAAAATTCATTGCCACTTTTTATAGTTTTTACAACATTCAACCCTCCTTTTGAGCCTGAAAGCCTATTTGATTAACAAAGAAAGTCTACCCTAATTAGAATTTTCAAAAAATTGATTTTTTGTTTTTTACATTTTTTGAAAGTGAAAATGAATGTTATGAAGAAGAAGAAGGCATAATGTATGGTACAGGCATCGCTGATTAAGAAAAGGTAATATTTTTCAAGATTTTTCTTTGAAAAAAACTTTAAATGCATTTTTCTCCAAACAACGCTTTCCGATGCCTTGTTGATAAAATATCCGAAACTTATAACATCAACCGATCCTTATGAAATTTTTACCGCATATTCTGTACTACTTCAACTACAACGCATATCGAGATATATTAAAAATTTTAATTTTAATTTTAACTTTTTTTTTTAGATATGCGCTATAGCTATTAACATACTGAATCTAATGCCGTTTAATTTTTTTGTTTCTGTCCATCCATCCCAGAGATTTCATCAACAACGTGGACATACCTTTTTGGAGACTTTTTTTGAACTATCATTTTCATGTATGAAAACTTACTAAAATTTACAACAAACATTTTTTTTAATGTATTTCGATAGTGTATTAATACAGTGTAACAAATTTTATATCAATATTTATGTTACAAAACTGTTTAAAAAATTCTGAAAAACTGTCTTTTATTGAAATTAGGTAGACCCCTTAAGTTAGCAAGTAATAATTTTACGCATTGAGTCATGTATTTCACATGTACAAGATGACCAAAATTGCTACGTGGAAAGTTATAATTTTCCTCTGATGTTTTTAAAAACTGGTACTTTAAAACAGGAGGATTAGTGCCTGTTTATATTAAAGTTACTAACAATTTCAAAATTTTACTGCGTTTTATTGCATTTTAATACAATATCAATGGTTTACACTGCCAGTCAGTTATGTAAGACTTATAAATTTCTTCAATTTACGCAAAGCAGTCTATTCAGTAATTCCCTTATTACGATTCTAAGAATAAGGGAAATCCCCATCTGTTTACAGAATTTGATACATCCCTTCATATACGTTTCCATTAAATTCTACTGATAGGTGAAGTACTCTAATCTCATCGATAATCTCCTTCCTCTGCATAATTGCAGGATGTTTACAACACAGATAATGAGAATTACCTGCTCAATCGCCAGAGTTAAAGCTCCGGAAATCTGAAATCCAGGTCGGTGGTATTCTTGATTGCCTTGACGTCTCTTCGAACCAGTTATGTAACCGAGGGTAAAAGTTTCGCCGTTGATACCTCCTTGCAGCAACGTGTGAATCAGTAACGTTGTCACGAGGAGACACGCCCTTTCCACGTGTACCAGTGGCATACCCTCCTCCCAGGAACCTGCACATGATTAACAAAAAAAATTATAATAATTAGTATATTCGATTATTATATTAACCGCTAGTATTATTAACAATAAATATTTTAGCACTAATTATTTGATAATTGAGTTATAATATTGAAGTGAACATTTTTAATGATATGTCCCAAGATACACCCTTGGCAGCTAGAGGCGAGTCCTCCTCTAAGTTATACTCCGTATTACCTCTTCACTTCCAATTTCATTTCCATTCCGTGAATGTGTATAGGTATTTTCAATCATGCGAGCAGCATATGGCGTACGGTAATAACCAATAAGGGGTAAATAATTTACAGGGAAGAGAAAATAATGAGGATGGTAGGAGAAACATATAACGTTAGGATGGAGGGAGAGGGACGGTCTACTGTGTTTTTTTTTAAATTATATCGACTATCATTTTAGTTAGATTGGAGTTTGAAAATTTCATACAGGCATTTATTGTTTGTCGATTTACAAATACATATAGTCCAATTATAGTAGTCCCCATCCTAAGTTGTCCCATCCAAAGTTGTCAGGCCGTCAAAAGTTATGCATTTCTCCCTTCCAAAATTATACAAGCCCATTCCCCTTTTCTCCCTCCATGACTTTTCGTTTTGTGCATCACGACGACAGTCACGACAATGGCGACACTCTACAGACGCACACATGTAAACCACCAGTTGAATTACGATATTCGGCAAAAATCGGCAATCCTCAAAACACTTTGGTTATGCACATACGACCCACACACTCGCAATGAACATAAACAAAAATGAGACAGTGGAGATAGGGAGGGGATATAATTTTGGACAGTCAGCCGCCATTTTGTAAGAACGGTTCGTAAAACTTAGAATGAGGACTACTGTACTGTGTATATTTCTAAAATCGTTGCTAACAGAATTTTATATATTCTATTATTACATGATGATAGTAACACAATTTTACATCTAAATTAATAATCTCTCAAAACTTTGAGTTATACGTTACTAATTCTACCCCATAAAATATCAAATTAATTGTACATAATTTTAAGTATCAAAAAAATTAAAATATTAGTTTTTGATCTCAATAAATTTAGATCTATAAATTTTTACTTTTATGGAGTATATATTAAATTTCTGTGAGATAAAACGATAATTGTTTATTAATTATTGCATTTATTACAACATTTATTTTTATATGACCAGTCGATGATACATGCGTCGTTCAACTTGATACTCGTATATTTAATCTAATTTACTAAAGATGCATTCAGAATGATAATATTTGTGGATTTCCAGAGTAGATAAATGTCTTTTGGATTGCTACAGAATAAATATTTAGTAGTATAACCGACTCTCTTCATTTTCCTTGAAGTTTTCTGCTAGTCAGGAAGAAATCGATGAGCTTTTGTGGGTTGGAACAAAAGCTTTTTCGCCATCAGCGAAGGTTAGCTATTGCAGGGACGTCCAAAAGGACCGCTCTTGCTTGGCGGGCGGCTCAAACGTAATGGATAAAGCCCGTAAAGAGTATGGAGTGGTAATAAACACCATCGATCTCCCGTTGAGCACAACGCGTTTACTTTTCCCTGGACACGAAAGCCGAGAGCCACGAGCCCTTTTTATTATTTCGGAAAATTAAGAAGCACTTTCACGACTGGGGAAGGGAAAAAAAAGCAAACCATTATTGTCGCGCAGACATCCTCCGGTTATTTTCGAATCTTCGATGCTCTGTAGAAAGACGATGTGAGAGGTTTAAACAAATTGTTTATTCGATGGTACATTGAGGGAAATGATTGTTTACTATAAAGAAAGCTTCTTAATAGTTAAGAAATCGTATATTTAAATTCGGGGAATCGAATAATTTTTTAACTATGAAATAATTATTCATTTCATGTATACTATTAATGATTTCTTAATAGTTACAGAATATAATGGAGGGCGTCGCAACGCATCGTGACATAACATATCAAATGACATTACGGTTGTTTTGTAAGAACGATTGTGTTCCATTGCAATTCGGTGGTTGTTATTGTGAAAATAAATAAATTAAAGATTATATTATTTATACGTCGTCTTAAATATGCGCATCTTATAAACAAATACATCGTATAAGACACATATCCCATATCTTATTTGTGAATTTGCGCAGCTACCGAGTTTAAAGTATACATTTCTTAAATATTAATAAATGGTCAATTCAGGTGTAAGAAATAAAATGCTGATATTAAATGAATCGCATTTAATATTACAATACCACTTTTACATTAAAAAAACAATTTCAACTTTTCAATTGAATGATATTTTTTTACAACAAACAATCCTTTTTCTCGGTATACATAAGAGGTTATGTATTAATTTTAATCCCTGGAATTGAATACATATTTATTAAATAACTTTTCAGTTCTGAGCTTCTCAGCTATATACACTGAAACTTTAATGCATACTGACCAGATCACTTGTTTGTTCTATACAGCTTTTGTTACGGAAGACGCATTCCGAGAAGCATTTGTTAAAGTACCCTTGACCGAGTATATTCGACAATTTACTTAGTCAAAGACAATCAAATCTATGTAGATGGCTATGAGAATTCTCTATCTTACATGCGTTGACTAGTTGAATTAGAATTTAAAATACGTTTAAAAAAAATTAGCCTACTTTAACTTCAGTTAATATAAAAAACTATTTTCTAATTTAAAGTAAATTGTATGCCCTGAATGTTTTTATAGAATGTTTAGAAAATGTTGATATCTGCTGTAGTAACTAAGCAATTATTTGTGTTTTATTGAATCCTCACTGCAAACAAGATTAGCTCAGTGGACCGTCCTTTTTTTGTTTGATACTGGTTTAATAATAGCATGTCTATTTCTCTAATAGCAATACTTGAAATGAATTAATTGCTGGATATTTAATTTGTAAAATAAGACCTTACAGGAGTTCCAATTTCAACCAAGTATTTCTGCATTCAAATGGAAATTAATTTTCACTTAATAGATGTATTGAATAAATAAATCTGGTTATCTTCAAAGGTATTCATTTATTCGACATTTAGTGGTTCGGCAGATTATATAATTTAATGCATATTTTCTAATACAGGTATATAATTAGAAATGTACATTCTCTAACGTGGTACCGATTTTATATTCTTTACGAAATTTAATTATAGATTTCCAAATTCAATGCATTGAAGAAAATTTTCCATATATAGTCCAGCTTCATAATTTTTAATATCTAATACATATTATGTAGATATGTAACATTGAAAAAAGTAACGTTTTGTGAATTAGGGTTAGATAACAAGTTGACTGCTTATTTACAAAACGTGTAGAGACCCCAGCAAAAAAATTGATCAAAATTTAGTCAAATTTACCCGAAAGCAAATGAATCAGAAAATTATCAAATTAAGATCTCTTATTTCAAACATTGTTGGATCTGAAAATGTTTCGGCAATGAATGGAAATTAGATCAACATTGAACACAACTGAGGTCTCTTTCAGATACATATTTGAAATGTTTTTTATCTGTGTATTTATATACACTCAATTGCGACGGTATTGTATAGATTAAAATTAATGTCTTGTAACGGAACGTTATCATGTGTAAAAGAGAGTGTGTGTGAGAAAGAGCCACCCAATATTTCGCAAATGTATATAGTCGAGTGTAATAGACAACTTAAAAAGCGGGTATAAGTCCACGTGATGATTTTTTAATTTTGATGAAAAGTAGGAAGAACCTATGACGGAACGATTGCGCGAAAAAGGGTAATTTTCGGTTCGAGGTCTCGGAGAGACAGTACCTTCAAAATTGAAGTGTGTGCTGTTCTTCCTGTCCAAGTACATATGTAATTTTGGTTTTATTATTGGCCTTTCAAGACAACCTGCGAATTTACGATTCAGCTGTTCCTGGCGATTATTTTTTAAAAACATCGCGCTCTTAAATAACGTAGATTTCGATCGAGCAAGAAATCCAATTCGTGGGTGAGTGTCATCGTTCAATTCGCATATTTTCTTTATTTTGAAGTTCGTTGGACAAACTCTATGTCTAAACTGTATTTTTTTGACAGCGGCGGAAATCCCACGGTGAAGAAGAAAAAAAAAAGATTTTGCTCCAGAGTGTAGACGCGGTACTAAACCTTGGCGAAGAAACACAGTAAATTCATCTAAGTAAAAAGAGTATGCAGTGGGCGGATAGCACCATTATAGCACCATTATTGCCACCGTGTGTCATCATAGGTGCATAAGTGTTAGGAAATCTGTAAACTGTAATCTCTTTAGAATTTTACTTTCGAAAATCAAGCGTCGGTTAGTCGTGTGCGTTCATCGATTTTGGTCCATCGGCCTTGTTCTTTTTCATGAAAAAATCTCGACAATTGTCCTTAGAGCTTGATTTTCCAATTTGTTTCGAGGGTTTTCTTAATTTCTTTTTCTTTAAAAGTGGAGACAAGCAGAATCCCCATTAAACTATTTTCATCGTATTCAACCGTCTTCGTGTTGGAAGGCCAGGTGGCCAAATTAACGGATTATGGAAAATACGCAAAAATGAAAAGACTTTTGCAATCGAAAGTTGTTTAGCATGAGGCATTATTCGAAAGCTAGCGCCCAAAAAATTATGTATTTATAAATATATAAATACATATATAAATTCATATATGAAACAAGACTGTTGCACAACTTACATCAATACCGATATTATTAAACACGTAAAACGTGGTCTATAATATATTGTGTAACTTATTAGAAAAAGGGTAACCGAAAATATTGCCCGGAATGAACAAATAATATTGTTTCAGTCTATCAGGATAATATCGTTTTCTTGTCGAAATCCAATCAAATTCAACTTTGGTTATTTAAGACGGCGGCAAGTAAATATGGACAAGATTTAGTTCAAAATGGACCAAAATATGGAACTAATCGAGTGTTAAACGTCGCATAATTTGAATCGTTAGATATTGAAAGTTCCACATCTTGGTCCACTTTGAACCGAATCAATTCCAAATTATGTTATCGGAAATGTTTAAATATTTTATATTATTATAATATTATAATACGGCAAATTTCTTTAAATAATTGTATCTGGTATTATATATAATATATATAATAAACTTTTAAACCACAATAGACTCATGCTCTGCACAGCGATTTTTCTACTTGCTTTGAAATTCCAACAGAACATCCGAAGACATCGACCAACAAAGACACACAGAAAATGGAACCTCGCATTTCCCATACAACCCAAGCCCGACTTAGGATGTCCTCAGGAGCTCCTGAAGAGTTCCCGTGGACCAAAAGTGGATATTTGGACGTCCTCAGGATCTTCTCAGGACAACCCGAGAAGGATTGTAATGTTTTGGTTTAACTTACATTTTACCATTATTTATTTAATGCATTTTTGATAATATTGAACTTTTTAACATGATCTCCTTTTTTGGAGGTTCGGCAGAAACTGTCAGCGAATTCACGTTCTTCATCTTTTCCTTGGATTGTTAGTAACGTGGTTGCTAACTTATGTTGATTTTTAAAACGTGCTAATTTTGTTGGTATTGATTTTTTATGGTATTATTTATTATATGGTAATAGATTAGAATTTATTCAATCCTTCAACTCGATTTCGCTGCGAGATTCCAAACTTTTCTGCTGGAAATCCGGAATCAAAATTTTGTGATAGTCTTTATTGTGATAATGTACTGGTAGAGGCAAAATAGTTATGTGATACCCAAATATGATGTTGAGAGGTATGGCATTGGGATACTATTATTGCCCACAATAGACAATCAGTCTATCCAATCTTCGTATTGCAACATCAGAATCTGACATCATCATAAATTAATTTGTTCAACCCTGAACATCAAATTCATCAGCACCATTGGTTTATTATTGTATGGTGTCAGAACCTGATATAATAATCACGTCACATAATTATTCATCGCAGTAAAAGTCGGCATCCCATATCATGATTGCTTTTTGAAATCATCATCCAATATTATAGATAAAATCGACCTCACTCGACATCAACAACACGGCTACTACCTATGTTATCGACCAATTTGAAATATCATTCCTCACTGTTGTTATTACTCAACATCATCATTACAACTGTTGCCCATCATTGCCAGAAGTATATAACATAATCTTCCGCTATTATAAATAATATCGTAACCCTGGCCACGACACAATCTAGCGGTTATGAACTGATATTAACATCACCCGACATTTCACCCTTTTCCAATACCATCTGTTATAATAATCACCATCACTGTCAACTAAAATTTTAACACCTGATTCGTCAGTTAGTTAAGAGTGTATTTTAATACGCATACCATTGGAATACAATTATTTAAATGCCATATATTATAAATAGCTCTAAAATATTCAACTTTGTATGTTTTCACTTTCAAAATAGTTACATTGTTAGAGAAAATTGGTTACTTAAATAGAGGTAAAAAAATGTCATGAATTGCAAATAATTCAATATACCAGCGATTAAATAATTTGTTTAAAAGCAAAATATAAGGAAAGGAATGTATTATTTTTCGGAATTGGCATAGAATAGTGTTAAGTCCTTACGGGTGTAACATAATGTCAAATAAAGCCGACCAATAAATTTTGACGTGAAAAAGGGATAAGTTACAAAATCAATTGAATCTGACAATTCGCTTCGATTTATTAAATATTTTTGTTGACTTTTCTACATTTCACCTTGATAACTTACAGGGCATATTGTTTTATATATACGAATGAAATTGAAATATGTTGTGCCTATATGACGCATCTTCGATTGCCAGAAACATGGGAGACATGCATCATACTATATTTCGATTTCCATGTATCCTTTTTTTTATCGATTGGATATGTGCGAAGATTTAATTCCACCGATTCATCTGTAATTGTGGGAACTTCCAAGCGGTATCTTGTATCAATAAATCTCGCCAGCGATGTAATAAATCCTCTCCTCCCGATGTAAACTCTCCTGGCTTTTTTGCTCTCGGCTTTGCTCAGGATTGCACTCGTTAATGTCATTGCTTCACTTTTATTTCTGACGGCTTTTACTGTTTTGTGTTACTCGTGTTACGTACGTGTATGCGGTCAACGCAACAATTGCGGACTTCACTGTAATTGACGTTAATTGCCATACCGATGAAATCTACGATCGTAAAGTTCACTTTTGATTTCTTCATAGGCTTGTCGACCTTTTGTCTTCCGAGGAATTCTTACTTTGATTTTCATCTTCATTTATCTAACAGCTCGGCAAATTGAATCGATTACTTTCAAAAAAAATTTATATATAATTTTAAGAGAATTGTACATTTTTATTTCAGTTGCGTTTAATTCATTTTAAAAGAGATCGGATGATGGAACCAACATTCTCATTAATGGACTCTCAGAGTTCGATTGTTTTATAAGTCTGTTATTATGAGATTCAGAGTGTCTAGTAGAATGAATCGGTTGGGTGTTCTCTCTGCTACCAACGATAAATTCGTATAAGCACAAATTATGTAGCCGATAAACCGCGCAATCGAGCATGTCTGTAGACATCGTCCCCATCCAAAGATATTTCTTTTACCAAACCTAAATGTTTGGTTTTGATGATTAAACTCGTTAATTCAGTACTCGTAAATGAACCGTTTCAGATAAAATAACCAATTATTTAGTCGCATGAAACAAATTACACCCAACGAAACCGATTTCTGGTTAGAAAATTAAATTTCTTTCGTTTATGCTGAACTTTGAAAGTTGAGTTATGCAGAATATTTTCAACAGCTAGGAAAATGATTTCGTTGAAATTGTGAAAATATTTACCCGCTATAATAGTCGGATAGAATTTTTAATAATAAAATTTACATCATCTTATTCTTCGGAATGGAAAATTTTTAACCCAAAATTTTAATAAAACTTTAGGCTACCGAAGGAGTATTTCCAATATGTAATTAGTTCAGAATAATAATAAGCAATACAAATTAGTATGCGATGTACACGTAAACCTGTTACAAATATTGATTCTCTAAACCACGGAAATTATAGCGATATTTAGTGAGGGTACATTACTGCGTCAGATGTCGCATGTGAAAGACGACCTACGCCAACTTGATATGTAGAAGTCGTCGTCGACTGTACACTATGTTGCAATACATTCATAATAAACTCAATATTCCGTGCACGTTTAACATATTTTAAAGTCTAAGAATAGAAGTACGTAGATAAGTCCTGCGTTGGGACAACAATTAACGACGATTTTAATATAGAATAAACATTCAATTTGTCAGAAGATATAGTGTAAAATAAATGTATGATGATTGAACTAGTTTTATTCAATTTAACAATTATTAAAATAATTTGACAAACGAAACGTTGAATAAAAAATTTAAACATTTCTGGTAACATAAAATATAACAATCTATTTCAACAAAATCGACAAATTTTGTCTAAAGTGGTAAACGTTTGTTACCTCTTGATGCTGAATTATTAAAAAAATCAATGTAATGGGAAAAGTTGGTAACTATCAATGAATTCGTTTTCAATTAGGAAAAAGAATAAATTTATTTATTCCTTAGTAAATTTGTACTAATTAAAAAGTAATCATTCTATTTGTAAAACTACAGCACTAAAGATATTTGGATTGAACGCTAAACTAGTGGTTTTATTTTTTGTTTCAAAAGTGATTCTTTTTTTTTGACAGTAGGTCTTCCGAAACATACGCTGTCATATATATTTGTCATATCTTTTTTTTTAAAGCGATAAATTGAAGTGTCGAATGAGTCCGCCAAAACAAGACAATATTGTTGGTATATATGACGCCCTTCTAAGTACCAAACTTACCACGGTGTGTCTTAACGCACTTTAACTCAAAAGTTCTCCCACTGTAAATATTCTTGTGAATATTGAATCTGGACATTATTAGAAGTATTTTAACAAAAAAATCAAAATCTTTCATCGAGCCGTTTTCGAGAAAATCGACTTTTTAGGTTAAAAAAATAAAATTTTTTGATTTATATTTAAAATATGTGCTCTAACTGTATTTAACCTACTGTACATTAAATCTAGATAGTTTTTTTGAAAAATATATGATGTTTCATAAAACCAGTTTTTAAATAATCGATTTTTTATGTAAAAATTTGAAAGTTTTTGCCAAATCGCAAGAAAGGAGCAATAGTAATTATAAAAACGGATCGTTATTTTAATAAATTATATGTACTAAATTTTAAATAATAATAATAATTTCTAACACAATTCAAAACTTTATTTGATACCTATTTAAATGTTAAAACAATACATAACAAATTTTACAAACGTGTACATATCACACGTGGGTACTGCATACACATGTTTTTCATATGTGAATACTGTTATATTCACAGACAGCTCGTAACAGCTTCTGGGAATAATCCGGATGATTATGTGAAATCTTATTTTTTTCCCAGATAGTTTTGAAGTCATGATGTACAGCCTCCAAATTTTTAGATAAAAAATTGATATTTACATATAAAAAACTTGCGTTATCAGTACCCATGTGTGATTAACACACGTTTCTAAAACTTGTTATGTATTGTTTTAACATTTGAATAGGTGTCAAATAAAGTTTTTAATTATGTTAGAAATTATTATTATTATTTAAAATTTAGTACATATAATTTATTAAAATAATGATCCGTTTTTATAATTACTATTGTTCCTTTATTGTAATTCTGCAAAAAATTCCAAATTTTGATATAAAAAATCGATTTTTTAAAAATTGGCTATATGAAACATCATATATTTTTCAAAAAATCTACCTAGATTTAATGTACAAAAGGTTAAATACCGCTACAGCACATATTTTAAATATAAATCTAAAAATTCAATTTTTTAACCTAAAAAGTCGATTTGCTCGAAAACGGCTCGATGAAAGATTTTGATTTTTTTGTGAAAATACTTCTAATAATGTCCAGATTCAATATCCACATGAATATTTACAGTGGGAGAACTTTTGAGTTAAAGTGCGTTAAGACACACCGTGTTACAGACGAATGTAAGAATTACAATAGGAATATCGTTTATTCTGTTGCTATATTACTGCTATATTCAGTTCATCGTAACCAACCTACCTCATTTGTCGACGAGTGGCGAAATCATTAAGTCGTCTAATCACAATTGACTGGACTCGAACGTTCGTTCTTTCAAATCGTTTAAACAGTACGTTCAGTTCTTAGTTAGGAGAGCGAGTTCGGTACAGATTATTAATGTAATTGGTTTAATTGTATCAAAACTCGGTTCATAATATGAAAGTATGTTTAGAATCGTAAATAAAAATAAAGAATTATCTAAAGAGTAAAGGATGAAGTTTGTCGAGAATAGGATTATAACTTTTAAATTCCATTTATTTATAAAAATTCATGTTAGCGGTTTCACCGACCTCTCTTTAAAGCTTCACGGTGTATCGGAAATAACTTTAATCCAAAAGTTCGGGCATATGGGTTTTCTCAACGTGGAATTGTTCGTGGATACTATACGAACATTTTGAGCCAAAAACAACAAAATCGCGGGGGGTATTTGATAAAAAATCAATTTTTGACCAAAAATATAGGGAAAAAAGCTCTCCTGAGCTGAATTTTGCTAAAATCGAATCGAATAAGGGATTAAACTGTAGGTCTCTTTAAGCTCTACCACATTTTTCTGTGTAACATTTCGCTAGCTATTAAACGAAATAAGCTAGACGCAAAAACCCACGAATATATGCATTTATCCCTTTTTAATGCATTTTAAAAGTGCGGGCATATAGGATTTTGCTGCTGGGAATTGTTCCTGGTCAGCGTACGAACACTTTGTACCCAAAAACAAAAACTTGCGGAAGAGATTTTGGAAGCAAAAAGCATTTTTGTTCATAGTTTGTATCACATTAGTTGACATAGGTCTGTCAATTTCAATTTCAAGAAATAAAAACCGGCCGTAAAATTGAATTTTTCGAAGTTTATGGTACCAAGAAATTAATTTTTTAAAGCAAATAAGAGCTTATATTAAAGCTCTTTTGAAGCCTTATAATTCTCCTATTGAGATCCATGATCTTCAAGTAATACGTCTTCTGTTGTAGCTGATTAAAAGGGGAGAAATTATATTTATGTCGATTTTTTTGTTTTTTGACTCAAACTGTTCGTACGGTGTCCAGGAACAATTCCACGTTGAGAAAACCCATATGCTCGAACCTTTTAATTAAAGTTGGTTCCGATACACCGTAAGCTTCAAATTTAGTTTGCTATAGTAGGCCTTAGTATCTAAATGTTCGGTGCAAATGATTTTACTACACTAATCGTAAAATTTAGTCTTAAGCCATTACATCGCGGTATTCTGATTGTACCATGCGATTACACCTTAATTGTTCATTGTACCGAACTATTTTTGGTAGCATTTCGTAAAATCCTTTTATCCGTGTAGGAATTACGGCTTCACCGTTTCAAACTATCAAAATTATGATTTTAAAGCTAAAAATTTTGTTATTAGAGTCATAAACTCAAAAAGGGAATTTGATTAGATTTCTAAGCGAGGCAAATTACTTAATTAACCCATATATCATATAAATTAACCAATGCACTTTACAAGTAATATTGTTACTATAAGACTTTCACTACTAAATCGGTTAAATTTTATATTTGTTATAATACGATACGTAAGTAATGGCAGTAATAAATGATAATGGATGGTAAAGTATTAATTTACACTTTACAGATAACAACTTGTTTTTATGGAAATCATTCGATATGCTATTCTGACTCATTTGTGCTTTTATACGAGTAATCTATTACGATTGATAATATTTGCCATGTGTGTTCACTTTTGCATGTTTTTGCTTATCTCATGACACTAATACGTTCAAATTATTTTCGTAATCACCCTTAGTGTCATTGTGCCACTTTATTTCAATCAATATTAATAACAAAACTTTTTGTATTGTTTCAAATTAGTTAATATTACCTTATTGCATCATGATTTTGCTCTTTGTTTTTGCAAAATTAAATTCAATTAGGTCACCACTGCTATGCCAATTACAAATATTATAAACATTTAAATGTCAAATACATTTTTAGTAATATACAATATCACGTTTTTGTCGATATTCGTTTCAATCTGTATATTTTTATTTTTTATTGAAGTAAATAATTGATTATATGACACGTGGGAAAAGAAAAACCTCTTTGTTACTTTTCTTTACATGTATTTGTTACAAAATTACCGGTATTAATTTAATACAAAATATTTGTTCGTACCCTTAATATTAAATTCATCATTTGATATACTTTGCAGATATAATACAAATGCTACTAATTTATTAAATTATATACGTCTATAAAACTTATACTAAACTGACTAATAGAAGATAATTAAATCGTATCAATATTATAGATTATCATGTTAACTTTTAACGTTAATACAATTTTTGTGTGCAAATTTAGAGTCGAGTTGGATAATATTTAATAGCATTGTTTTATTTCCATTAATTCTTAAAGAAGTGAAGAATGCTTTTGCATACAACACAATTCTTCAAACCGTTTATAAGTAAAAGTATACAAAATAGGTAGGCTCAACTGCGGGTGGCTATAATAATAAAGTTGATGGTAACTTAGACGACCACTGAATATTTTTAACAGTCTGTACTAATCAGTAGGCTTGACTACGATGATTGAAATAATTTTGCGTACGACTAACGGTATTCTCGAGTAACGCGGTGAACTTTCAATTTACTTTTCTCCTAGACATCGATTAGGTAATCGATCGAAACGGATTGTGGAATGAGTATTTTTATCTGACTAAATTATTAAATTTATTTCGGTAACTGTACATGTTTTCAAGTTGAATTACCAATAGAAATAATGTTATTTTGAATACAATAACTAAATTAATGTAATTGAACAATTTGTATACGTCAATTATGATAACTAATCGTTATGTCAACAAAAATAGTAAATTCAAATAAAAAACATAAATATCTATATTTCTGAACCATTTTGCTTGTTGTAAATGTGTTATTCAATGACCTATAGAAGTTTAGGTAGCCTAAGTAACAAGTCACAAATGTTGTATAACGAAACGTATTAAAAATCACATTTTAGTGCATTTGGTATACTTTCATAAAAATAAAGAATTTTGTGATTCGGTTGAGGCAATGCTTAGGAATTGCTTCTGCAAGTTAATACTTTACCTCGGGGCAAAGCGAGTCATTACTATTTATCAATCCGTATTTCTCATAATTAAGGAGACATTATTGACGATTAAAATTTCATTCTTTATGTAACTTTGCGTTCAAAATAAAAAACAACGAAGATTACTGTATCTTCAGGATAAAGTACCTTACCTTAAGATCAAAATCTAAATTCTGTTAACTTTGCTATGAAGCTATTACAATTACTGTAAACAAACATTTCTCTCGGAGTGTGTAACTGTTTGAATCCTTTTACATTAGGTCGTATATTATTGTTTAATATTTTAACTTATCACAGCAACTTATACTCCATTCGACAAACGAGTACATCATGTTAGTACGATTGACATGCAGCGTATACCCAGTTAATCGTCAACTTATTAGGTAGCTTATTGACAACGGTGTAACACACAAATTATCCCACTTGCAGCCTTCACGGCGGTGTTAAGACAAAAATTGACTACTTTAAAATGGCGACTGTGCGTGAAATTTACAAAATCATTGCTTGAGAATTGGGAAGTTAAAAATCCTTGTGGACATCAAGCCGACGAATTACATAGTGGAGAGATTCGCCCTGAGGGGTTTATCGAGCGATCCAATTTGTTACCATATAATTTACATTTGTTACGAAACTTGGTGCGAAGACAGGCGTTTTGACGTGTTAACACGTCCCGCGCTTGCCATTTTTTGTTTTGGTATTTGGCAATCGAGAGTTGGGAATCTCACGATGCTTCTTTTTTGCCAGTGGCGATCTAGATCGAGATCTACACGACGGTGGATTAAGATACATCGCGATAAATCGCTCACACCTTTCGCGGAGAGTGCCAAATGAGGCAGAACTAATCTGAAATGCCTTATCGAAATACTTTCGATATCGGGGTCGCATATGTATTTTTCCTTTTTTAAGTTATCACGAGAAAGCTATAAATGAATTTTGAAAATGAATGAAGCTGAATCTTTCTAAATTATTCAAATTTCGTTTTAATGATTTGTTTAAGGGTTCTCCTACAGCTCTGCATTTCGTACATTAAAGGGACGGTATAATTCAAACTTTAAGAGAACAAACTTATAGACAAAGGTTATTGTTTAAAAAGAATTCCATGCCAAAAGCCAATACATGTATACACTGATGAATTACAACGTACATCGAACTTTAATTGTCTGACTATAATTTTGAAGATAGCAACTTGGATAATAAACAAACTATTGCACACTAGCCAAGGGTTAGAACCCTAAGCATAAATTTATTAAGATCCTGATTAAGTCCTGAATAAATTTCTGCTCTACTGGATGACATAATTTAGGATGGATTCAAACAGCTAGAATGTAATAGAGGATTAGGTCCCGTTTGAAATCATTTTAAAATAGGAAACTTTCCAACATGCAAAACTAAAAAGTAATACATGTTTTTTATTATTCAGTTTTGGCAGATATTACAAAAATATATTTTTAAATGTTTTTTTAAAAGTAATATTTTTTTTTACTTTTTAATCGTTTATAGTCTAAACATTAAGGTATAATGTGGCTTCTTTAATAACGATATTAAGGAAAATCGTTTCGATTTTCAATTTTATAGTTCATCGATATTAATTTTTGATAAGTATTATTAATGGGCGGTATTAAACCATCGTGCTGTCTTAAACGTCACACTTTCAATACTTCATACTAATTTTATAGGAATTTAAAACCAGGTGAGAGAATATTTGACGAGATAATATTTTCACCTTCAAGGAATTATTTTAAGTAATAAAAGCGGATGTTTCAATTCAATTACGGAAATGGGGGTTGCTAGTTCGGTTCGAGGATGTACATAAATCGAGTCTATCAATATTTATGAAACATTCTTTAAAATTCAACGAAGTTGGGAGTACTTTTCTCTAGATATTTATAGTACAACTGCGAATTTTAGTTATCTGTAAACCGCCAGATAAAAAACTATATTCCAAAATTATTGAAATGGAAATTATGATATGTTTATAACCTGCAGCCATGTTTACTACTAGGAAGAAGCCCCCGCAGACTAAGAGCTTGAATTTAAAGAGCAATTATATTGTGCAAGTCATAGTTTCATTCATTTTATTTTAAACACTTCGGGTGTATAACTCGACTTTGCGCCCTGCGGTGAAATCTTCGGGCGCAAATTACCGAGCCCCGCTCCCGTCGTTAAAAAAATATCATATGCAACACTAACGAAATATCGATCTCCAACGAGTGTGTTTGTCACCCTCGCTTCGCTCGAGCGACAAATTTCGCAATCGTCCGAGATTGATAATTACGCCCTAATTACATCATATTCTATTATTTGAACACTTCTTTTAACCGATTTTTATCATTAATATTATTTAAAATTATATTGTAAACCAACATTATCCAAAAAAATAACTTGTAATATCGTGAACCAATTGATAATTAACTCATTAACATTTTGTCTATCCAGCTTTGCAATAGTCACAAGGTATAAACTCGAAAAATCCGTTTGTTTGGGGTTACCGATATCGATATCATATTTTTTCGTAGCTTCGGTAACTTGCAAACTGAAAGTTGTATCGGATAGGTTTGGCTATCGGATAGGTATCTCCGCTGGCCTGAGGGCGGAAAGTCTTACGCCCTACGTGTGACCATTATTTTTTGTCATACGTAGGCGGAAATACTGATTTGTAGGTGTATCGTGACTACCCCGTCTATTGCATATAATAGACAATGACACATAGGGCAAGAGAAGTTACAACCGGCGGCGATTGACGGTTACCGACCAGTAAAGAAAAACACTGCATTGTACTGCACCTCAATACTATAAATAATAAAATTATGACGAAAATCTATGTGCCTGAGGTCTGTATATGACGCTATTCCTTAAAAGTGAGATACAACAACAGATTGACTTTCAAAAATGTAGATCAAAAGAAAACGGGTCGAAAAACCGACAAATCAAAAAGCCGACACTTAAAAAACCGACTGTCAAAAAGCCGACACATAAAAAAATAGACACATCGTCAGGAGGGCAGTCATTTTTTGAACTGTCGGTTTTTTGACTGTCGGTTTTTCGACCTGTCGGCTTTTTGATTTGTCGGTTTTTCGACCCGCACCCAAGAAAATAGCGTTTTTAAATTACACATTTTTTTTAACAAAATGAAAAGTTCTATGGATTTGTCCATATCGAAGTGTAAACAGTTGAATCTGAAAAAGATGTAGCATTTAGCTAGTAATTGTCTATTATCAATTACTAATACATCCTCATCTACAATTATCTCCCGAAACCGGTGTGGACTTATGGTGCTTAGCTGCGGCCAAGTTATTACATTGTAGTATAATTATAACGAAGAGGCCCATAAATAGACAATATTTTGTCAAATTAAACAAATAATTGAAAGGTCTGCGTCTATTTGCTTAAGTCTGATCATAAATGGACACCTCTAATGAAGACAGCATTTATTTAAAAAATTTGATATTCCTAGGTTGACTCCTCTCTCATTCGCTATTTCTCCCTCTCTTTCCCCCTCATTTCTCCCTCAATTTCCTTTCCATCCCTCTCCTCTCTCTCTCTATTTCTCTATCTCTATCTCTGTCTAAATAAATAGGTATTAAATCAATCGATCAATTTCTCTTTCACAAATCGAACTAAAACAGTAAAGCAGATTATAATGAAGACATTAAATGAGTCCTTGAAGTAAATGTCAAAATGAACGAATGAGCATTGCTCTTGAAAATGAATGGACCTTCGAGGTTATTATCGAAGTGGATCCTCATGGCTGAAGGTTGAAATGAACGAGTCTTCGTTATAAAATTGGAAATAAACGAACCTTCGTACGATTTTTTAGATAAACGGGGTTAGGTTAGGTAAGTGGTATCCAAAAGCTACCTGATTTATACCTGATAGGCGTAAATATTTCATCTGTTTTTCGCTTCAGATATAAATAATGACACCACATCCATCCAAACAAAATAGGAGTATTTCCACTGAGAGGTGTATATAAATGGTATAGAACTGGTATAGAACTTGTAAAATATAACATTAACTTTGTATCTACTTTAGAACAGTGAGATTAGTCAGTCACTCCAAATTAAAGCGTGAAGAAATTCATTTCAAATGAAAGAGTGAAGAAATTCACTCCAAATGTTGGATTGAAAATTCACTCTTTGTGGAGTTAAAATTTACATGCGTTACTACTCAACTGCTTTTTTTCAAAAATAGATTTTTATATGCACTGAAATTAAATTTAAGAAGAGTGACTTAATTTTCCCTATTCTAATATTTTTTCTGGAAATTTCGCTGGATTTCAATCCCTCCTAGTAAATGCTGCAGCAATAGCAGCAGTTAACTATAGCTAATATTTCGCTCTATCTCTGGAGTGAAAAAATTTGTTCTAATGAAAGAGTGGAAAATCACTCCATACATAGTGGCACACCTTTCATTTTTGCTCGGAGTGAATTCTCACTTTTTCAGAGTGAAATTTTACTGCAGGGAATGTAGAGAGTACGTACCCTGGCGAAAATCGGATACTCCGTTGAGTGTTCATGAAGTGTGAAACTAAGCGTCCCACAAATGTCCCAGAAGTGTTCAAAGGGTGCATGAAATTGTAATCGCAGTGTGAATTTGTACATTTTAGGGTTCGTGTACACTTTAACGTAATTGTTTTCTTAAATGAACACAAAGCCTTCGTAAAATGTGTCTACTGATTTTAAAGCGTCCGCAAAGTGTTCAATAAGTATAAGATTTAATTAACGAGTAGAAATCTAAATTAAGGCGTTTTTCACTGACTGTACTAATGTGCACTAAGACACCTGGACATCGAATTAACATTTTTTGGCAACTTTCCACCTAAACAGTCCTTGCAAAAATAAAATTCCCCGGAGAAGATGCTCAAAAGACACCTGGACAATAAATAAAAATGTAACGTTCCACACTGTAATTGGTTTCGGACTTCAATAATTTGAATGTCCGTCAAATTGAAAATGGTGACATTGCATACATCATGGAAAGTGTTACGAAACACCTAAAAACCCTATAACGAACACCATTGTACACTCACAGGAAAGCTGAAAAATTGACCCTTTATTACAACTGAATGAACACTTCCGTACACTTGAAAAAAATTCATCCCAACATTTTTAGGACACTCCATTGCCCAAATTCACACTTAGGTTACACTTTCGTTCTGTTAAATGTATTATTTTAGAGTGCATAAACTGTTTGAATTCATTTTATAAATGTTCACAACGCTTCTAGGATACTTCATGGCCACATAAAAGTGTGTCCCATTTTCTCCAGGGTATGGTTACTGATTGCCATTGAATCACGTCAGACGTCATACAAACGCTTAAAGTATAATCTCGTTGTATTCTGTTGACACGATCTGACTATCGTAACTTATCAGCAAATTTTACCAATCCAAACTTACTCTAAATTCAGTTTGAAATATGAAGAAAAAATATTGTGCAATATTGCCCTGCGTATCGCATGACTCGGGTAATGAATGAAATAAAAAAAAATCAGTTCTTACCTAGACTCATAGTCCGTGAGAGCAAGAACAGTTTGTATTAAAAGTTGAAATTTTTATGTTTGATGATTAATTTCGCGATCTTAATACAGGACATACAAATTGCGTTTGCGGCATAGTCCCTCGGGAGAAAGGAATAGAGTATCGCGCCGAGACGCAGATTTCAAGCTGGCGGGACTATCCGGTGGCAGGACTAGGGGAGACATTGTCGGAGATTTATGTAGTCGAAAGAGTCGCCGGGATAATTGCAGAAATCAGTGCGGAAGCGTAATTGCGACGGAATTTTGAGCGCGACGTGAATCAGGTTGAGCGAACTAAAGTCAAGTTAAGCGTAATTAAGTGTGCCTTTAAAATAGGGAACAGGGCGAACTGGAGGCTGCGATAATGTTAACGATGCAGATTCGTAAAGTATATTGTTATGATGATATTATACTAACTGCTTCGGTAAAAAAGTTAATTAAAACACGCATAAAGCGATTGAAAAACGTTAAGCGGCTATCAACGATATGAGCAAGGTTATTCAATGTTGCTTATGAAGCAATTCAAAATTTCTTGACCTAAGGTTTCTCCCGTTATGATTTAGAAACTTTACTTTGAGTGAATATTGGATGCTGAAGTCCCTGTCCAGAGTGACATAATATTTTCGAGCATCTAGAAATAACAAAACTGGACAAAAAATAAGTCGTAATTTGAATAATTGTCGCGTAATATTTGTTCGATATTGTGGTCTTAAAATTAGTAAATGAAGGTGGAATATGCTTTTTAATTCTTCTAACTGATGTTTGATGTCAAAATAGAGAAGGGAGATTTTCAAATGGCTTCAGAGAGATGAGGATATACTTGATTGATTACTGCCAAAAGTTTAAAAGATGAATAATGCGTGACATCAGAGCGTGAAGTCAGAGAGATGAACACTAGAGGGAGCGAGAGTGAGAGAGATATTGATTGATTGATTGATTGATTGTCTTTATTATGGCTTGAGGTATTACCTCTTAGGCCATCCAATATAGAGCATACATACAGATAACTAAAACTAAGCTTAATGTAACATGGCATACTAACAGATGCATATAAAAGCGCAATACTAGTTCTATAACAAGGTAGATATAAAATAGATAGATAATAATAATAGTCGAGCGATTACAACGTAGGGTAGGGTACACGCATACCAGAAGTAAAAGTGGACTAAAATACTAATGTTATTACTAATGTAATTATTAATAACAATCGGTGTGATCGAATCAGTATTAAAGGTGTTCAGATAAAAAGCACTGCCGACAAGTAATGCCTTAGTTTTTTCAAAGTTAAGGACGAGTTCATTGCTATTCGCCCATTGACAGAAGCGAGTGATATCGGATGTTACCTTTGCAATGGCGATGTCAAGTTCTGAAACACGACATTTAAGAATAATTTGAGTGTCGTCAGCGAAAATCATATGATCACTATGATGGAGAACCCCAGGTAGATCGTTAATGAATACTGAAAACAACAAAGGTCCTAACACAGAACCTTGGGGCACTCCAGCACCCACTGTGACAGCCTGACATCGACACGAGAGGTAAGACGCAAACCACCGAATAGCGGTATCCGATAAATTAGCCATTTTTAGTTTCTGCATCAAAAGCCTATGACTAATAGTATCAAAGAGAGAGAGAGAGGGAGAGAGAGAGAGAGAGAGAAGGGGAAGGGGTGCAACATTTTATTAATCAGAAGACATCTCGAAGTTAAAAGAGATATGTTTTCAAGAACTTGGAATATTTGCAACGAGTAGATTTAGAGATATGAAAATATCCCGAGCGCGCAGTGCCAGACATACCGTCAAAAATCTTATCCCGAACGTTGATACTCCGGAAAACCTGAAGGAAATATACAATTAATTTGTTTGGTTGAAAGGCATTCGTAAGATTATTTTGCGTATCGCGATTTTGGCGCAATCGACGTGCGATATATGTGATCTTGCGCCAGCTTCACATTGTGAATTGATCCTGGTTTTCTTCTAGTCTTTTTAAACATTTTTGTCATATGGATGGAAAATAACTGACAGGCTGGAGGAGTATTGCCAGGTGGTTAAGCTCTGCTGGCTGGGAAATAATCGAAACAGTACTTGATATAAAGTTGTTGCAAGTTATGAATACTACATGCCGATTGGTCAAAATTGCGGTATGAGGAATAGTCAGTATACATATATAGATAGATTCGCGAATGACATTCACTGATTCAATTTTACAGAGTACATTACATTGACCAGATAGAGATTAACCTTTTTAGATGACATTTTAGTCACAAAGGACAAAAGGGGTACTAAAGACAAATTTAGAAAATAAGAATCTAATATAAATAAGATTGAAGAAAGAAAAATCATTTTGGAAACTATACTTACGGATGCAATTTCACGCGTCGTCAGACAGGTTTCCTCGAAACTGGGAAAGCGATGAACGTTTGACTGGAAGAGGGAATGATAAAAGGCATCAAGGGAAAGAAATTTAATCAGAAATCTAAGATTGAACATTGGGAAACTGTCATACGGTGGCGTTTTGCGAAAATCACCTATAAATATATAAGCGAGGTGGATTTCGTGTGTGTGCGTGCACATTTTTAGAATAAATCGTTTTACACAAACAAGTCTGCAACATGCTTCGTACATTCGACACAAGTTCACGATTTACGAAAGCGATAACTCCCCCGCATCTTATCTACACGGGTTATCGCGAAGCCTGGAAAAGCACAACTGGCACAGTGAGCAACTCACGAAAACCGGTCAACTCGTACTCCGGTCGCCAGTTTTTTCCCATGTCGCGGCCCACTTACGTTTTCCGGCTAGAATGACACGATTTGCGACTCTTTTACGTAATAGACACGAAACCGAATTTGGATTCTTTATAAAACTCAATTTACAAGAACCATTCTGTAAATTGCTCTTATTTTAGAGGTTTATTTATTCAAGATGCGGATTCAACAAGATTTACCATCGTCAGAAATTTTAGACAATAAGAGAATATGTCGTCTTTTAGAGGGGATGGAACTGAGAAAAGTAGGATCGAATTTTCAGATTTAAAAATTATGCATATTCAACAAAGGAGAATCAACATTTCTACCTAACCTGTTAGTGCTGTAGCCTAAATGTGTTTTAAACATTTCATATTTAAGAAACAGATAATACAGCTCGGAAATGGTTACTTTACGATTAACGGCACAGTTTGCACTCAAAATGGTTTCATCACTCTTCCCATTTTCTACAGACTCATCACATTAGCACTGTCAACTTGCTGGCAGTGATTTTCAAAATTTGTATTAAATCTAGAAAAGGCTAAAAAGTCGGGCTGTTTGACATGCATATGAGGACGTAGAACTGTCAGCGCAAACCGACTATAAAATAATCGTTTACCTAAATATCTCTAGCACAAAGCTATGAAATGTACTTATGTACGCGCGATCTTTTATTCGTCAAACTTCGGAGAAAGGTTGAATTGTATTGGTTAGTAGGGTAGATGTGGTTAGTCTGTAAAACAGCAATTTAAAGCTGAGTGCCCTTTGCCGGGATTTTAATTGTCTCTTTCGTAAACAATTTCTGGAGGAGCCCCGTTTCTCCCCCTCCTGTCAGTCGTGTTGTGTTCGTGACGTGACAGCAGGCCCTTCCTGAGGCCTCACCCCGTAAGGTGGGGAAAAAAGAGAGCGTCGACAGGTAAATGTAATGAGTCAGACCCGGGCAAATATGCTAAGACCTAAATATAGCAAGATGCTATTATACCGGGACTCTACAGTTCTGTGTTGTTCCCTATTACTGCCAAAGAATGTATTTCTTAAAAGGTTATGATCGTAATAATGGATCCCAATAGGTTAGGTGCTCCCCAGTAATTGATACATCGTAGGTGAGGCGTCCCGTAGTATAGAAACTTCATTTGCTTGAACCCAATCAACTTTCAATTAGAATGAAGCGTTAGATGAACATGTTTTTTTTTAAGATAAAGCTAAAAAGCATTTGAATATAAATACACGAGGAAGCAAACAATTTATTTCCGATATTGTTTATTAAAGTAAAAGTGGATGTTTCTGGATAATCGAGCCAAAATTCCTGATCTGTAAGCAATAGAACCGAAAGTGATATAAGCCAATTTTCTGGAAACTAATGTGATTTTAATCCAAGCTCAATTTTGTTATTCATTAGACTCCTGGGTCGTATTTAAAAGTCAATTTCTATCATTAACAATTTAAATACACTGAAATTTACATTCATTGGTTCATAGTGTTACAAATGTTAAATCGAAAGTAATTCGGATTTAAATAGACCTATCCTACATTCTTACACATTTCTCTCTGAGTTTTCTAAATTACCGTTTCATAATTTTCTAAAATGAAATTTAGTCCTTCTTATTTTATTTATGTAAAGGATGATTAATCATTCTAATTTTATTAATTAGTAATACTTATTTCACATGAATGATACTTTATAAGTAGCATTCTATTCGCATACATACTGAACATATTGTTCATTTAATTTCATTCGCACATCCAGCTTTGGAAATTTCACTATTGATTTGTACGTTCATAAATATGATAAAAACCTGCTATATAAAAATAGTTTTAGTAAAAATAAGGGGTTAAGAGGATAAAGTGTCAGTCTATTTTAGACTAATTAATTTTACTTTCTTTCGGTTAATTGGTCTTTGAAGATTTTTTGAAACAACTGCAATTTTCAACAATTAGTTTTCAATGAGAAGTTTAAAAGTTCCAACGACTATTTTCAAGTCTGTTATCCGACACCTGATTTTCAACAAGTTTCAAAATGCTCAAAGTTTTACAGTTTCGTAAGGTGGACTTCACTAAAGGATTTTCGCCAAAGGTTCCCTCAACGAGCGTGTAATAACAACTTTGAAAAAGAAGTCCATTTTTATTCAAATGTAAACTGTAACATTTGAAAAATTAAGTTCGTAGGAAAAATTAAATATTTTTTAACAAAGATTCAAAACGACCACGTTTATTAATCATAAGTTACAAATCTTTGAAATAAAAGAATATAATGCGTTGATTGGGGATCCTTTTATTATTGATTTCAGGTAATTGTAATTGTCACTAACTGTGTAATTAGTGTAAATCGATGAGAATAATAAGTGATTTTACTTGAAGAAAAATGTGTGGTACTAAATTCATGATTAGTCAATGTAGCCTCTTACATTTATGCAATATAGTCATTGACAATCGTTGTTATTCTTCAACGGCTTCTTGGATGATGAACAAATCTTAGAAAGTAAGTTATGTGTTTCTGTATACTATTTATAGATCAATTGAGGCTTTTATGTTATTACTTGAATATTTTAAAAGTCCTAAACTTCATCAGCGTATGTAAATGCAGCCGTGCAAGTGATTTAAGTTAATGTTCAATATGTTTGTGATTCATTTAAATAATCCATTTAAAGAAGAATGATGTCTATCGAAGATCACATCTAACGTAAATATCTGCTTTAATCTAAATGCATATTAACAATAGAATTCGACTGAGAGTCGGGACAGTCTATTATCAGTTACTGTAGTCATGGATTTCGAATCAAGTCCCAACTTGCAAGTTAAAAATTTTTAATAATAAATTGAAACTACTGAAAATCAAGGTTGTTGTATCGCGTATAGTTAATTGCAGGTATTAAAGTGATTTTGAGTGGAGAATAATCTTTATGTACAGATTTTTATAAGTATTTTATTTCATATTTCACGATTTACTTATATAGAAACTGGAAAAGGAATCAATATTCCTGGTTTTTCTTTTTTCGTAAAGTTAAATGCAGTTAAATGAGTTTAAATTAGGTAGTATATGGATTAGTATATGAAAATTACTAAGAATAGTATTTTGGTATTTGAATTAACAAGTATTAAAAGGCAAGAAACTGATAAAATAAAAGGAGTTACATAGATTAATTATAAATTTCAGATTAACATATAAAATGGAAACAAACGGCCGTCAGCTTTTTCACCTTTAGAAATGTGGAAATTATGGCTATTGCCAGTTATTTGTAGAGAATACTTCATATTTTTCATAACCTTATGTTGAAATCTCGAATTAAAAAACACAAATGCATTCCAAACGCGTAATTTATACCGACGTTTGTAGTTATACTTCAAATCGGCGACGGACGAATAAGTGTAGAAGATAACATCTGATTTAAGGATGAAATAAATTATTGTTTCTATTAACTTGGTTATACAAAATTGGATGAAGAAATAAGAAAAAATTCGGCCAAAGTGTCGCAGGGATTGTCTTTGTTTATTTTGTGTTTTTACGAGTTAAATTTGAACAACACTAATCTGATGTCAGTTAAAATTGACTTAAATGAGGCCTAAGTTTAGTTTGTTTTGATCATTATTGATGAACTTCAAATATAATTGATTATTAAAGATTTCATGGAAATAACATCTGGAACTATCATCTACTAAGATCGAGTGAAATTTGGACTCAAAGTTAAATAAACTTTTCGAGTTTCAATTAATTGTACTAATATATGAAAAATCTATCAAAAGTGGATATCTACCGGTTATTGACATCGCTCATTATAACAGAAGTCGGTTAATAAAGTACGTCAACAGAGTTGACCATCTCGAAAAACTGGGTCCAGCATGTCCATTGTGCCTTCAATGAGTAAAGGTTCGCGGACTTGGCGAACAAGAAGGTGATCATTGCGTTTTTCCTTCGGCGTGTTCAATCACGGTGCCGTCAATTCACGAATTTTACTGAAATATAAGTTGCGAAATTAAGGTATAAATCTGTCAAAATCACTGCATCAAAATCACTGATCAAGCCCATTTTAGAGAGGAGGTAATGTAAATGTGGAGCCGAACGATGAAAATCAGCTTGAACTTGTCTTAGAAAAAAAAAACAAAATTCTGCTATTACGTTATGAATCACCCTATCTCTAACATTCACCGATCAGCCCTTTGCTGCAAATGTGTACCTTTTAAACATTTTTATATTTTATTTCCTTTTTTGACAGGCCTTCTATTGTAGTAATTTTGTCCGTAAGAAAAGTATATCAGGAATATAACCCTCAATGTTTAAATTAAAATGTTGAAACTCAAACTACAAGAGTGGGATACATTTCTTTTATCTTTCATCCGTATATACAGTAGTCCTCATCCTAAGTTGGCCTATCCAAAGTTGTCAGGCCGTCCAAAGTTATGCATTTCTCCCTTCCAAAATCATTCAAGCCTGTTCCTCCTCTTTCCTCCCTCCATGACGTTTCGTTTTGCGCATCGCGACGACAGTCATGACATTGACGACACTCTACAGACGCACACATGTAAACCACAATTTAAATTACGATATTCGGCAAGGATCGGCAAACCTCGAAACACTTCGGTTATTCACGTACCATACACATACTTGCAACGAACATAAACGAAAATGCGGCAGTGGGGCAGGGAGGGGATATAATTTTGGACAGTCAGACGCCATTTTGTAATAACTGATCATACAACTTAGGATGGGGACTACTCTACTCAAATAAAGAAGGGGGAGGAGTATTGGGGAGGAGGGAAGGGGGACTATGCTTACAATGCGCGTCTTGGCAAACTGTGACGATTCACTGCTAGCTCCTATCTAGTGCTAGCGTGGCTGATTTCGATTTTTACTAGGGGAAGCTAATGGTTAAAACTCTTCAAATTTTACATGTTGATTTTATACGAGCTTTTCATATTTTGTTTTTATATATAATACACGGTCGTTTGAACATTACGGTTACGTTAAATGTAAACTACGCCTCACACCGAGTCTAGTGCAGTTCGTCGTAGTATTCCGAGTAGCACGGATGTGTATTCCACATTATGTATATTTTCTTACACTACACGTGAAATAAAGAAATTTAATTTTTCTGACCGTTAACTATACTTTTAATTCGCCACTGTTCAACAGGTTATGGGCCCAGTGGTTAAGTTAAAGATATAAAACGCAAATCGTGTTACGGCAAAAGTGAGATTCGTGAAATATTTGAAATTTCCGTGTAGTGTGTTTGTGCTCTCGAAGTGTCGCATAAACTTTCATTTTTCGACAATGGCGGATCTCAATACGAGCCACATGGTGAAGTTCGATGGGTCGAACTTCCAAATTTGGAAATTCCAAATACAGACTGTCCTGATTTCTCAAGGGTTGAAAGACATCGTGATGGGAAAAGAAGAAGCACCGAGTGATTTGACTTCGGCCGATGGCCAAAAATTGATTAAAAATAACGCAAAAGCGATGTATATTTTATCAACGGCTGTGATGCCTCAACAGTTAGAGCATCTTATCATTTGTGAATCGGCTGCAGCGATGTGGACTGAGTTATGCAGTGTGCATGAACAGAAATCCGAAACTAACAAGCTCGGACTGTTACAAAAATTTCATTGATTGCACAGGATGGAATCAGGCGAATCTGCTCTGCAATTCATCACGAAAATTCGAAACGAGGCAAGGGCATTGAAGGACGTCGGCGAGGAAATGTCCGAACTCTCAGTCATTGCAAAAATAATTGATGGGTTGCCAACCAAATTCGATGCATTTGTTTCTGCCTGGAATAATGTAGATATGAAGGAACAAAAGGTGGATATCTTGCAGGAGCGTTTGCTTAAGGAAGAGAAAAGAATTACGGACAAAGAGTTTGAATTAACCGCGTATTGAGTGACAAATCGCATAGAAAAAAATATGGATACGAAATCTAATAAAGTCCACGTTCGAGGAAAATCGTTAGAAGGTCATTCAGTAGCCATTACATGCTATTATTGTAAACAAACCGGGCATACCGTTCGAAAATGCCGAAAACGAATTGGTGTTTATCGCGACAAGCAAAGTGAGTATAAACATAAGCCTACTAACTCACGTACACATGCATTTGTAGCAACAACGTTCGAAAACTGTAAATACGGTGAAGCTAATGTGGTGATATCGCGAAAAGACACGGAAATTTTCAATTTACCGGTGAGTGATGCATGGTTGTCTGATAGTGGCGCTTCATGTCACATGAGCTTCCATCGTGAGTGGTTCGTAAATTTCTCCCCGCGTTCAAACGAATTTGTTTCTCTTGGTGACAATACAAGGTGCGAAGTAAAAGGAATTGGCAATATCGAAATTGAACGTTTAGTGGACAACTCTTGGCTTCCGGGTCGAATTGAGGAAGTGCTCTATGTACCGGATTTAAAGAAAAATTTATTTTCAATCGGTACATGCACGGTCAAGAAACATGAAGTTTGTTTTATCGATAATGAAATTAAATTCATGTGGAATAACCAGGTTATGGCCCGTGGCATTCGACAAGAAAATAATGTATATCGAATGCTTATAAATTCAATAGTGAATCGAGAAGCCAACATTTCTACGAACAATGCCAAAATATGGCATGAGAGGTTTGGGCACGTCAATAAGGCAACAGTGAAAAATCTTTTTTCCAAAGGACTGGTGCAAGATGGTTCAATGTCAAGCAACGACGACTTCTTCTGTGAAGCGTGCCATTTAGCAAAATCTCATCGACTGTCATTTCAGAAAAGCAATGAGTCTAAATCTGTATATAAAATAGGTGAGTTTTTTAATGCCGATTTATGCGGACCTATGCAAGTGGAGTCGCTCGCTGCTGCGAGATATTTTTTATTATTTAAAGAACATGTCTCAGGATATAGAGTTGTGCATTTTCTGAAGCACAAGAATGATGTGTTTGATTATTTCAAGGAATTCGAGAGACATGTCAACAATCATTTCGGTCGTCCAATGAAGATTTTTCGAAGCGACAATGGTCGGGAATTTGTGAATGCTCAGATGAAAAATTACATGATCGAAATGGGGATCAAGCAGGAGCCTACAGCGCCATACACGCCACTGCAGAACGGAGCAGCAGAGCGGGAAAATCGGACAGTAGTCGAAAGTGCGAGGACCATGCTGATTTCTAGACAGTTGCCACAGAACTTATGGGCAGAAGCTGTTCATACCGCCGTGTATCTTTTGAATAGAACTACAAATTCAAGAAATGCAAATGTCACTCCGTTTGAAGCGTGGACAGGTAAAAAACCAAAAATTAACCATTTGAGAATTTTTGGAGTTGATTCTTATGTACATATACCAAAATTGTTTCGGAAGAAGCTAGATCAAAAGGCCAAGAAAGTTATATTTGTCGGGTGTCAGTCTGATTCTGAAAATTCCAGATTGTACGATCCGGTAGCAAGGAAAATAATAATTTCCCGAGATGTGACATTCAACGAAAATTCCCGAGTTGATATTGACACTGGCCAGGTGGAGAAAACAATCCTGTTTAATTTTCCTGAGGCACTGAATGATACATTTAAAGAAATTGAAGGTAAATCTTACAGCCGAGTGACTCAGTTGATGACAAAAGACCATGATGGTGGAAAAGAGCCGGTTCAAGGAGACTGCGAAAAGAGTGACAATATTCCAGTCACCGTTGAAAATAATGCGCCTATGTTGGATCAAGATATACGAATGTCGCCCCGCAGACTTAGAGATAGATCGAACATTTGTCGTCCTGCCAGGTACGAAGCTAACTTCGTCGACATGTACGAGCCACAAACTTACGAAGAGGCAATTTCTAGTGGAGAATCTGAAAAGTGGCATTCATCGATTCGAGAAGAACTTCAAGCACATGAACAGAATGGTACTTGGAGCATTGTACGAAGACCTGTCGATAAAAATGTAATCGACTCGAAGTGGGTATTCAAGATACAGCCTACTAAATCTGGACAGGTGAATCGTTTCAAGGCTCGCTTATGTGCAAAAGGTTTTAGACAGCAAACAGGAATTGACTACGAGGAGACATTCTCTCCAGTGATCAGATACGACACTTTACGAGTTCTTTTGACGTTAGCAGCATCCGGTGACCTGTAAATGGCACAGTTCGACGTGAAGACGGCGTTTTTATACGGCACCTTGGACGAGGAAATATACACGTCTATTCCGAAGGGACTTATTGTGGAAGAAAAAAATGGCGATCTAGTGTGCAAGCTGCATAAGGCATTGTACGGATTGAAGCAAGCTTCTCGATGCTGGAATCATACGTTCAAATCATTCTTGTCCAAGCACAGATTCAGCGAATGTGATGCAGATCCATCGGTGTATGTGGGTTGTGTAAATGGTGACAAAGTGTAGTGATGGCAAAGTTGCGTTCGACACTTAATATTGTAATTGACGCCTTAATGTCGACTTTTGAAATCACAGTATCGGAACCGAGTGTGTTTGTTGGAGTGGAAATTGAGAGATTTAGACACGAGCGTTGTATTTTCATTCACCAAAATATGTACGCGAAGCGTGTGATTAACAGATTTAATATGACCGATGCGAAACAACTTTGTACCCCTGCGGAGTTAGGCCTAGATTTGAGAAATGTTGAAAATGATAGTTTAATTGACGATAAAATTCCTTTTAGAGAGGTTGTTGGGTCCCTAATGTTCCTTGCAAACATCACGCGTCCCGTTTTCGGTAAATCTCATTAGTAGATATGTAAATAAATATAATCGTAGTCATTGGGAAGCAGCGAAGCGTATTCTGGGATATCTGAAGGGATCTGAAAATCACAGTATAATGTATATGGGTGAAAATCCCCTCAATTTTGAATGTTTTTGTGACTCGTATTTTGCGGGAGATGTGAACACGCGGCGTTCAACATCTGGCTATATATTTAAGTTAGCAAACTGTAGCTCTTAGTACCACCGAAGCCGAGTATATGGCAGCTAGTTTAGCGACAAGAGAGGTTGTATGGCTGAGAAAACTGCTTAACGATATTGGACAGCCCTGTGTAAGTGCAACTGTACTTAACGTAGATAATCAGAGTGCTTTGCGTTTGATCAAGAATCCGGAATTTCAATATGTATCTAGCCAAGAACAGTTAGCAGATATACTGACAAAACCATTGTCGAGAATTATTTTTTAGACTCTTCGACAAAGTATTGGTACGACTGTGATAAGTTTGAAAAAAAATGTAAAATTGTAATTGATAGTATATACAAAATAATCAAAGGGTGGAGGTGTTGATTTTATACGAGCTTTTCATATTTTGTTTTTATATATAATACACGGTCGTTTGAACATTACGGTTACGTGAAATGTAAACTACGCCCCACTCCGAGTCTAGTGCAGTTCGTCGTAGTATTCCGAGTAGCACGGATGTGTATTCCACATTATGTATATTTTCTTACACTACACGTGAAATAAAGAAATTTAATTTTTTTTTGACCGTTAACTATGCTTTTAATTCGCCACTGATCAACATTACACATTACCATATCAAATGGTACAAAGGCTGTAATAGTACTGCATAGTATATTGTTTGTTAGTATGCGCGTGTTCATGCCCACTCCTGTCTGCAAAATTTTCTCTGGCAATTAAATTTCAAAGACTGACGGGAATATATTTAATATATTTCTAATATTATTGTGTACACGGAAAGAAAAAGTTAGCTATAGCTGTTAATTTTTAGCAACCACAGCGAAGGACCGACAGCTAAGAACTGACAGCAAACGAGTTTAGCTTTACAGGCTAACTATTTTTCGCTTAGCTAATTTAGCAATGGCAGTCAACTTTTTCGCTATAACGTACTACCCATCTTAGATGCCAGTTTTAACTTTTGTTAGGGCCAACATTTTTTCCCTGATGCAGTTAGCTTTAATAACAGCAAACTGTATTAGCAATAGCAAACAAGTAATTAGTTGCAACTGTTAACACCAGATGAACACTCTTGCAAATGTTCTTTAGGTGTTACAGCTAATAATTTTTAACGGTCTTTGCAAATTATTCGTTGTAGCAACGAACAAATCGATAGCCAGCTCGATTTAGCAATGGTAGAGAAGTTATTTTTTTCATATAATCTTTGATAAATATTACAGATTTACTATTGTTAAATTTGATTGTAATATAAATAATTTTCGATTACCAAACTATCGCAAATTAGCAAAATCTTATTTTTCCAACATTTTTAAGTACTTTATATCTATATCTAAACGTAGAATTTTATACTGCATTATTTTATCAAACTACTACGAATTACTTATTCGCTTAGAAGTTTTTTCTCTGTGCAGCGTGTATTACAAAGGAATTGTTCAAGAATAGATTGACGTGCATGTTTTGCTAGCACTAAAAATGACAGACCTTTCATGCTTGAGAGGTAAAAATAATGCGTAAAAGGGTGGCAAAACGAAACATAATACTGCTTTAGGGTTAGCAGTGACGTGTTATTATCAAAATGTCCATAATGACAGGAAAGCGATAGGTTTGAAAGGGTAAATTTTGATTACCAAATAACTATTGCAACAACAATTTCTACATTTCTTCCATTTTTTTTTATTGCTTACACGTAAGTATTAGTTGTAAAACATTTCTTTGGGAATTTACCTTCACATTGTACTGTATAATTAGATATGAGATTGAAATTGCCCTTGGAGAACAATGTAAAACTCTTTTTATTCATTTGGGTTGTTTCTTTGGAAGTTGGAAATTTGTGTGTATAATTCAGAAGCATTACGAAGATGCTGGAAAAATAAATGGTCTTGAAACGGACGGGCGTTTTTTACGATTTCCTTTATTTTCGTTTGATTTTCTAACAAAAAAAGAGACTAGCCCTCGAGATTCTGCATGTCGGAGATTTAATACCACGCTTCTGAATTATTCAGACTAGTTTCTGACTTCAGGAAACCGTGGGAGAATAGACACAAAATTATTACAAAATACATCTAAAGTGTTTACCAAATCCATTTTAAATTTCATTTTAACTAATTTATTTACTAATTTTGGTGAATAAATACTTATAAATTGAATTATTAACGATAATCATGTAGTTGTTCATTGCTAATAAATGAAAAGTGCACTTTTCAATCCGATTAATCAATTTGGAAGGAACTTACTCATGTACATACCGTGTAGATCAGACAGTGTTACACGCCTGATCAGGTCCTTAATATATTTCTAATTGAGCAGTAATATAATAATGGAAATTTATTTGAACATTAATATTTACATATTGAATCGCACATTTACATTTATATCTTTTCAGATTTATAGTACCTTCCGGATGCCTTAACAAAGTTCACAATAGTGCAGTTCTTATTCATGAGCTCTTTTTTTCCCCAACCTCACGGGCTGGGGCCTCATAAACGCCTGCTGTGACGTCACGAACATAACGCGACTGAGAGGAGTGGGAGAAGCGACTCTCCCCTTCTTTTGGAAAATATAACGAGACGAGAGGGGAAGGCGAGGGGCTGAGTGTGTAAATATACCGGGACTCTACTGTATTATGAATTTGAATGGTGTATGAAGTTCTTTCCATAATATACTACACTCGTATTAATGAAGATCTAACCACGTTGTTTAATATGTAATGATTATTGCAATTGCAAATTATTCAGTGTCATTATAATTTTACAGCATTCATTGAAAGTTTTATCATTTTAATTCAGGTGTAAGTTATGAAAGGCATATCTAAATTATAACTAACACAGATATTTCTTAGTTTCCTCCTGCAAGTTATCAAAATTAAAAGCATGAAAGTGGAATCGAAATCGATCCCGTTTTGCAGTAAACGTCCAGAAGCCGTGAGTTACGAGTTCTTTAAGGGATGAAAAGTAGCCATTAAATCTGCTGCAAAATTCAAATAAAAGCATGCCAATAATGATCGTTAAAATTATAATCGATAGCCACAGAATCTTGAGACTATGTCTACTTGTGTGATCAGTGGAATATTCGATTTCAGTGCCGTCATTAGCAAAGAACGTTTTATCATCGCTTCGACTTACTCTAATTAAGTCTCCTCATTTCGCACAACACCGTTCAGCTATGTAAGACACCGATTGGAATGTGAACGTCACCACGGTCGGGAATATATCCTTCGACGAATGCCATACATTTTTCGAGCATTCGCGTTGGTACGATTCATCTCGTGCCAGCCAACATACGGTGCTTTTCAACTCAACTTTATTGCTATTTTTGTCATATTTTCTCTTGTGGCGTAGCTATATGCACCAAAAGCTTCTTCCGTTCCTAAATTTCATCACACCATTTTGTAAAAATCCGTCTGAGTAATATAGGTAATAGTAAAATAGAAAAGAATACTACGTCTCTTAAAATGCAATCTAACTCTACACAGAAAAAAATAAGTCTTCATGGTGAGGCTTAATTTAAGCCCGAAATTGCATTAATTTTCTTAAATTCAGTCAGTGTTTTGGCTTAAAGTCTTACTTTCAGTGAGCAAAACTGACTATTAGACGATATTTTGACTTAAAATAATATTTATCGAGCTTATGGCATCTAAATTAGACGAATCATATTTTAAACCAAAATATCGGCTGAAAGTCAGTTTTGTTATCTGAAAGTAAGACTTTAAGCCTAAATATTGACTGAATTTAAGAAAATTAACGCAATTTTGGGCTGAAATTAAGCCTCACCTAATGATGAATTTAAGATGTAACAATTTTAAGACTTATTTTTTTCTGTATATTATCGTGAATATTTTCTTTTAATTACAAAAAAAAAAAAATAAAACGGAAAATTTAGACTATAATTTTTTTAATCAATAAAAATGTAGATATTATCATAATTAGATGTGTAGCAGAGAAAGAGAAAATATGCGATTACACTGATAGAACTAGTGCCTTTGAACATCTCAGTTTAAGACATTAGACGGTTAGAAAATCCTTTTTAACACTCCGGGAGTAGAACTCGATTTGGCGACAAAATTCTCACGCATCGAAGATCAGTAATTGCTCCTTTGTTACATAATATACTATTTTGTCCTAGTGTACGTAAAATTCGACTTTATGCATGTCTACTGAATGTCGGACCCGAGTGGCCAACGAAGCTCGCTCTTCAGATGCGTAAAGTCGTAATTTTACGCACTCGAAAAAGGCGCACGAATTGTATACATAATTAATAATCAAAATGATTTATTGGGAAGACGGCATACATACTGATGTATGCCGTCTTCCCAATAAATCATTTTGATTATTAATTGTTTAAAATAAGCGGCGAAGAAGAAATACAATTTTAATGCTTTCTCTCAACTAGAGAATTGCATTATTTTATATATATATATAAATTGTATACATAATATAAAAAAAGATGTCGAACGCATAAAGTCGAACTTTACACCCTCACTACATTAAACCAACTAACTAGTTGCCCCAATCAGCTGGCTTAGTGAGCTGAGAAAGGTACCAGGATCATACCCTAGTGTCTACCAAATCTTATTTGAAGTTTCGTGGACTACCACTTATTATAAATTTAGAAAGTTAGAAAATTAATAATTTTAATTATTTATTATTATTATTACATTCGCGGCTTAATTTTCTAACAAATTTTAATGTGTATTGTTGCCTTTCATTTCAATATCTTTTTATTCCAACCCAAAATGTTCAATTAATACCTTAAAATTGAAATTAATAATCATGTGCATAGTATGGTTGGGATGTCACTGGTGAAAATGGTATGGCTTTCCTCGTGCAATACGCATTTTTTGAATAATTTTGTATGTGTTTCACAAGGGAAGTTAGAAAGTGCGCAAAGTAATACTTATATATTATATACATTTTAAATATTTTATTTTGAACTATAATTTGAATTTAAATCATGTTTACACATTTTACGCACCCATTTTTCCACTTTCCGAACCCCTGAACTTCTGGTTCAATCTGAGGCGATACATAGTGGCAATCAATTACTCAACGAGCACACTTCAGAATCAACATCACATTCGTATGTCCTGTGTGATCAGTACTGACCTAGAATTCAAGAGTTACTTCAATTCCATTTGCTAAAAATCTCTGAGTTAGAGCCAGAAACCAAAATGACTGCCAATTTAAGAAGTATTTTTTGTAGGTCTATTTCTGATGTTTAATATATACTGGTAAGGATACGCGAGTCTGGGATTGTGAGAAATATTGCAAATGGCGTAATCACCCATAAACGTAATTGGAAAACGTCGAATGTAGCGTCGTCGGACGTTCTTGAACAAATTTTTTGACACTTTTCATAAATCTCTTATTGATAGTTATATTCGACAAAGCACTATACATGAGGATTTTTGTTTTTACTGCATGAAAGATCCTCTTTCTTTCTACCAGACATTTTAAAAAAGTAAATTGCCCTAAATATTTCCGCGGAAAATTTTAAACCTGGTAGATTCATTTATAAAAAACGTTTAAGAGAGATAAAGTGAATATAGTATTCATAAGTGAGAAGTATTATTAAAGTATCAATTAATAATCAAATGCATTTTAGTGCAGGCTTTGTGTAAATAATAATAATGGAGATGGACATCTAAAAATTTAACCCACAATAAGATTTGGTATGTTATTTACCACCTCAATTCTTCTGAATTAATAATCAATTTTCATTTTTGGTCTCGTTGCATGGCCCGTGGTATAACATTAATGCAGTGGACACCAATATTTTTACGTCTATACGCTTAATGACGATAAGTAACTTTTTATTCCCCTTACAGAATGTTCAAATTTTAAATCCCCGGATACCTACAGCTGACATGCTATTATGTTCACGTTACGTATATTCCGCCGTATCCTCTTTTGTCCCTAAGATAATGCCTCCACAAGAACACTGAGGGCTAGCCACCGACATTGCTAGTAGTCTTCAGTATGATTGATTTACAATTTTTAAGTCTTTTGGTGACAATAGAAAATGATAAATGAATTTAATGAGTAATCATTTATTATATAACTTGATTCATATTATGTAATCTTAAATAAAAACAAAGAATATGGTTTTTAATGTTCTAGTAATAAATTGTATACAAATTTGTAACATTTATTTTTAATGTTTCCGTTGTATTTTTTTGTTGGAGATTGAAAACCCTTGTGCATTGTTTAATTGTGATTGTGTAGGTGTTGCAAATGTTAAATATTATGACAATCGCAAGGACTCGTTTTGTTACGATTATCTTTGGAATATTTGTTTTTTTAATAAAAATATGGGCTAGTATTGAGAGTTTGTTGTCTATTCGAGACTATTACATATCATATTTATACTTATATAATTAAAAGAGAACTAGAACCCCCGTGTACAGCATGGAATAATCAATTTGTTGACTTAATTTTTGTATGCACTTTTTTGGCCTATTCAATATATGAACAATTAAAATTTAATACTACATAAGTTAGAGGTATTTAGTTGAAAAGAAAGAGATATTATTTTACTAGTCATGGACACTAACAACGGATGTACTATAATGTATAAATGTTCTTTACTCACTTTTCGGTTATCAGAACAAAATAGTAGGTTTATAAAAAGTTATAAATGAAGTCAAGAACAACCAAAATGTTTGTTTCTAGCTACCAGAATAATGGTTCTGGTAATCGAACATTAATTTTAGTTTAGCAGTAATCTTTGACTATAGATAGATGATTTAATTCATGTACCCTGTCCTTGTATATTTTGTATTGGAGCATTTTTAATGTATTCCTCATTTATTGAATTATTTCTATAGAAAGAAAATATCCATCAGAAATATTTTTTTCTCTTTTTTTTTACATTTTCTCCGTACATCTAAATCTTAGATATTGCACACTTACGAATTGAAACTCTGATAAAGAATCTGAATTAAAAATATTTTTTTAATATCATTTTTATATATGTAAGTTTTTTTCTTTCAAATCAAAGACAAAGTAATAAATATTATGAATGTGCGTTTAGTTTGGTTTTAACAAAAATGTTAAGGCTGAAAAATTGGCCATAATTTCGTACAGGCTTTATTGGACAAACTTTTAGTACAGCGTAATACATTTCCAACGGTAATTCACAACGTTTTAATTCGTTTTTGATGAAATAAATTCGCATCTCTCCCATGTAATTTGTATTTCCACGTATTTCCGTTGATGTCCGATTGATTAAAGGCTTTGTAACATTTTATTCGCTGTACAACTCATTAGGAATATTGTATGAAAATGTCGAGGTACGTCCGGTGACTTACCATCGAATTCACTGGGATACGTGGGACAAAGAATCAGTTTTTATAAATACATATTGTAAATATTAAAATACGTATTGTAAATTTTAGAATGCGTATTATAAATGTTAACGTACATTTTCCTCCGTATGTGCATCAGTATTTTCCAATAGTTTATGGGAAACCAAACTCACTATTTATATTTAACGCAAAGGAAAATTTGCGTATTGTATCAAATGTAGTATGTCTGATTTAATTGAGTTAGATTCACAGACTTTTTCTGTTTTTTTTGCTATCATGAAGCTGTTAAAATGTCTAACTTTTGAAATCACAAAATATACTCAAATCGATTAAGGATACGACCTTTATCATTTTCAAACGTTTCACTCGTACGCAAATAATTTGACAAATGTTAGGGTAAATTGTCAAAAGTCGTAGGGCGAACTCAAACAAATTACGTAAAAATTAATAAAATTATTTTTGATGCAAAAATTACCAATAAAAAATGAACAATAACGATGTATTTTGCACTTTTAGTTTAGGATAACTCAAAATCGTGACGTGATAGAACAATTTTGCGGCCAGCATTGAATTCACGGCATTGAAAACATTTGAAAAACTATAGTCGTGTTTTATGGTCATGGAGATCAGTCTCATTTTGTTTACCTGTGTAATTTTGAAATTTGACAAATTATCCGCCGGGCATAATTTTCACAAATATGTATATAAACATTGGAATAGTTTTACATATTAACTCATTTTCGCACTGACAAAAACTACTTTAATTCAGAATTTAACATACCACTTTTAGTTAACGCCATATTGAAAATTAATATTCAGTGTAATTATAAGTGTAATTCAATTATTTACGATGTACACACCTAATTGTACATATTTTTGTATTATTATTTTTATATAACCGTCGCTTGGAAATGGCAACATTCATTGCCAAAATGTAGAAAAATATAAATACATAATTATCCCTGGTGGAAATGAAAACATTTTTTGTACAATTCTTGGATAACATTCTTATTTATCATGTTAAAGGTATAGGGGAAATGGACAATGTAACAAAAAAAATGAACAAATTTCTACCAGGGATAGTATATAAGTATAATTTTTTTAACCGAATTGACTCGTTCCAAGATAAATCACTTCACCTTAATTGTATACGTAAATTAATATTGATTTAGACAAATTCAATTCTATCTTATTACATATCGAATGAAAGAGTAGGTCTACCTACGGGTCGGTGATTGTATAACAAAAGTGGACTCTATATTTAATTTTTCATATTCCTATGAGTTTTGCTATACTAAGGATATAAAAGACCCACTGTAGAAAATTATTTCAAACTTTCAAATTTCCAGTATATAAGTGTGTTACCAAAGAATTCGAAATTGGTTTCAAATTAAGCCAGTCTAGAATTATTTGTTTTTGTTACAAATTATACATTATCTGGATCCCGGGATATAGAAGTGGATTAACACTGAACGAGGTAACAGTTCAAATACTATAACTTTATACGATATGCTCTAAAGTTTCTAGAATTACATTGTGCTAACGCAAGCGGAATTCAGTTTGATCTATAGAAAGAAACAATTCGGGAAACAATTTTTCGCAGCAACTACTCCGAAAATATCATTCATGAGAAATGTTGTAAACTTTGGCACTTATTGTCAGAACTGGATTGAAAGTTGTTTCCTCATACATGCATCGCCGGAAACTCATTTTTCCACATCCGTAACAATTTGAAATTTTGTTGTTCATTTTTAAGTTACTTGTTTTCCGCTATAAGGAAAATAATATAATTTTAGCCCTATTAAAGTTTGACAAAACAATTAAAATCGAAATTGTTTTATTATTATTTTTACCTTTACATATATACTCTTTGAATATAAAAATGTTAAATACACTCCTTTCAGTGATAATTTGTTGATGCTTCTATTAGCGACTTTTTTTGTACACGAAATCAATGATCAACCGATTTCACAGGTTCAAAATGGACATTGAATATTTTGAGATAACTTAAGTATTCAATGTCTTCTGTTTACCAACATTGATAATGGAAAATTGAATCCATTATTAAAAAATGACCATAAAATCATTAATACTTAACTATTATATTAATTTAAAAAATTACATTAACTATACAAATTAATTCTGATAACTAATACAGACAGACCGTACTCAACTCTCACAGAACACAGAAGAATGTTACAGTAAGATTATAATAATCATACAATTCTGGGGTTGTAATGGTATTATTACGTAGATACTACTGGATAATATAATAAGCTCCCTATTATATTTGTGTAATTCTCTTGCGGTCATATGTTAAATTTATGAGAAGGTAATAATGTATTCCAAAGGTATTTTCTATATATAGGGTGGGTAATTTTAATATATCCACTCAAATACCTAAAAAAGTAAGGACTAATACAAAAAAAATCGTTGAAACAAAAGTTTTTTAAGATAATGGAGCCCATTTTTCAGTTTTATTGGTTTCGACTTTGGAGTCAATTCTACAGGTTAGGTACAGGTCAAAAAGTATTTGTTTAAATGGGAACCCTATTTTTAACACCGAATTCAGAAAGAGCAGAAAAAAAATCCAAAATGACAGTAAATAGTATATCATTTTCTAGTGCGGAAGGTCCACATTGAAAAATCCTGCAGAAACTGTTTTCATTTCAATTGTAAGAATTTCTATGCGAACAAATGGTTACGCTCTCATGTGGTGTAACGATCTTGACAAAGATGGTCAAGATGACCTTGTGGTTAAAATTCTTCATTATTTTAAGGTAAAAATGATTTATTTTTAATGAAAAACTTTAATTTAATTGGGAAACATATTTTTGCATTGCCTAGCAACAACGACAGACGTAATAAAATCTATTTCATTTTGGGTGCTCATTTACTTCCCTCGGTCCCTTACCTCTCAAGACTGAGATATCGTATACTTCAATTTTACTATAAGTCTTAATGCAAATGTTTAAAGTTAAATGTTGTAAAGGTAATGGTAGAATTATCCTGTGATTTTTATGACGATCCATGTGAGTCTGACGACGAGGTGGAGTTTGGAATTTCGATTAAATACTGCAATAAAATCTTAAATAAAAGGTCGTATGTAGTACTCGAAATATCGCTGTATTTTATAACAAGAAGGCATTTCAATATAAAAAAATATTTTACGGTGTCCATAACATGTTACATTTTTAAAGAAATTTTCAGTAATGAAAAGAGTACTTCAAAAGTTTATTAATGGCATAAAGCGTAAATTTTGAAAGGAAAATATATGAAAAAAATAATCTTACATTTCTTGCGCATATTTGACATGCAAAAAGTCAGTTCTAGTTATTCTCTGACCTCTGCTGGATTCACATATATGCAATATGTAGTTCATGATGTCTGCGGGAATGGAGCATTCTTGTACCGGAAATATTAAAGAATTTCATGATAAACCGCAAAAGGGTTTTAGAGTCCAGGAAGGAATTTTCTTCTAACTACATTTATTATTGGCCTTATATCCATTGTTTTTATTCTCTTATATTAGAGTTCCGACTAAATATTTTAAGACTTGTAACTTCAACTAACTTCAACAAAATTAATTATTAAGCTATTAAAGACCTGATCATACTTCTGCTACTTTACATAAATATCTGTTTCGAATAAATCAATTAACCCATTAAAGAGAACAGGACGCAATTTTGCCATTCAAGTTTGAATCGTAGTCACATGATGAGCCCGACGAAAAAATAATTGCATCATTCTATCATATTTACAATTTTTCATAATGAATTTTAATAATGGAAAAATACTAAATATATAAAATATTATATCTATATCGAGTTATATATATAGTGGAAAATGGTGCATCTAGATAACATCTGAAACTATAAAAATTATAATTAAATTATAAATAAATAAATATAATATTAAAAAGAAAACACGTATATTTTATGCGTAGCTCGAATAGAGAAAAATATGAACTTGAACAAGATTTTGGTATTATAAATATAACGTGGAATGACCCACAAGAAAATATTAAGTCTAGAAACTTTTACAAATTTGAAAGAAAAATAATACAAATACAGTCATAGTTTTGTTATCGATTACTATGGTAATAATTATAATAATTTCTTTTCCATCGGCTACCACACTGTATACACTTTTAGGAATTTTGATACGGGCATACTATTCTGCAAATTCACGAAAGACATGCTTGAAAAAAAAAGTATCCAACGACTGAAATAAATGTCTGATCAGTTATGACTTTTTTCACTTATATGAGTTATGTTTAGTCTATTCGGGATACCAGTTATCAAGTATACCTAGCTAAAAAACGAAAGTTATACAATTTGGCCTAAAATTTAGAAAGTTTGGACTACAAGGTAGTAGATTAAGCATTTATTTTTATTCAGTAAAAATCGAAAGTGAGGTTTTGTGATTTTACTGAGAGCAGATGTTTTTAATCGTATGTAACTTTTAATTCTACTAGAAACTAAATAATACCCAGAATCATTTTAACAATTATTAATTAATCTTCCAATTCGTTATAGTCAATTAAAACTATATTGAACTCCCAGTTTACTTAAATAAATAATAAATCAATGTTACTTGATATTTATTAGTTTGCATAGAAATTATTTTTGAACGAAAATTTAGATTTAAAAATCTGCAGGATTTATAATTTTTTAATAACGCTTTTTATTTAAACTTCGAGTATTCGTAAAACAAATGACACGTTCGACTTATAATGACATATTTAAACCTTAACCTCAATATATAACATTAGTTATTTTATGGGTATCACTATATGTAGATGATGGTTGTTTTTGCGAGAAAAAATAAAATGAAAATTGTGTGTCCTAAATTTTTGTTTGAAATATTTTTTGTTAGATAAGTATTTTTAAAAATAAACATAAAAAAATGAAAAAAGAACACGTTTTTCGGCTATTTCCGACCGCTAATTTATGTTGTAATATTCGTAATCAGGAGGCAAAAATAAGTCGAAATGCAGTAATTTAATTTTTCTTACAAGGATGTGCCTTTTCCGAATGTTTACCGTTATTTTCGTTAGAGTTAGTTAAAATTAGTTAAGCCTCTGCAGCCTTATGTTTAAATGTCTCAGTAGCGCCACTATGTTTATTATATGTATATAGAGTCGACAAAACCATCACAATATGATCTACACGCCCAAATATGATATTGTTGATATGCTATAGAAAAAACTGTTTTTTCTTTGCGAGTTACGTTCCGACAATCTATAATTGAAGTGTCATTTCAAGACTATGTAAACACACACACTTCTGATACGTTTTGTACTTGTGATTTTCATGATATCGGTATATTTTAATGTTTAAATATCGAGTACATGATTTTGTTGTTTGGAAACAAGAATTCTGAAAAGACATCAATGTAAAAAAGTACATTTGAAAACTCCATGTTTTTCCTTTGGAAATAATCATATATAGTTTGTTTTTTTGTATTATTCGAAAGCGATTATCAAAGATACTGAATGTTTAGTTAATTTTAAGTAAAAATAGGCATAATTGCCTATAGAATTTTTTAGAACCTTATTTTGTATATTATTCACAAAATACAACTGCTGAAAACTGCTGTGAAAAATTTTCATTCAGAATATAATAGATTAACTTAATTAATTACAAACTAGGAAAACTAAATGAATTTCTCGTTTTCTTATTTTCTTGAATTTACATACTTATGAATCCTTCCTCTAAATTTAAGTTAATGCATATTTTAGTATGAGTGACTCAATTTTAACTTTATAACTGTGAATTCTTACTCCACAAAATTTGAGCAGTAATGCTCTATATATATTTGAGTGCAACAGAATAAATATTGTAATAGTTATAATGTTTTTTCGTTAATCTGGTTTAAAAGCCAAGCATAAAATAAACCACCAGTACTTGTGCTAATCTGGTAGAAATTCAATTTATGGATGTGTAAAACTATTATGCAGTGAAAGTGGTCAATCGAGGCCATTACTAGATTTAAATCAACAAATCAGTATATTGTTTGAAAACTGCCTATTGGATAAAATTAAATGGATTAAAATAGCCCATGGATTTTTCTAAAAATGATGCCTCATACCGGTTAATTGATATTATTCAAAATAATGTATAAAAAATAATGTATAATCTATAAAATAAATTGTGGACTGGAGATGGACGCATATCGATTGAAAAATTAAGGATCTGTTTACGATCCATGCTATTTACGTTTCTCAGTTATTATTCTTTTCCATTGTCTGGGGATAAAATTGTATCGTGCTATTAAGTTAGAAGGCAATAATCGGTTTCTCGCAGATGTTTTCTGCGGCTAGTGACATCATAGAAGCGGACGAAATTGTGATGCCCAATCATGTTTCATTTAATGAAAATTATGAAGAAAACCTATCTGTGCGTGACGAACATGTAAACTCTAACTCAATAATTGATGAAAAACCGTCTAAAAGATTGATAAAAACTAGACAGAATCTGCATAAAAGTGTCCAGACTACTATTAGGTTAACTTAACAAAACTTAAATTTCGGGCTAGAAATGGTTGAAAAAAGATTAAGTTATTCATGTTAAATATTCTGAGTAACAGACCTGAATTATCCAAAATTTATCACAAACGGTATCTAACTACTATCCATGAAATTGTTATATTTTTGGTATGAAGAAGAGACCACGTTTGTTACGTAGACATGGGCCAGAATACAAGTTTATTAGCAAAAAATTGGCCAATATAGTAAACGGAATTTCTACCAGGGTAGGTAACGAAATATGTAAAAAATGCATTTTTTATGACAGTTAAAAATACAACAGAAAAGATAATAAAAAGGTAGGCATAATTTTGTCCTTTCCTGATTGGTCCTGTTTTTGTTACATCTTAATTTAATCTAATATTCGGCCTTAATTTAAACCTTTTTTTTGTACAGTGAGTGAAATTTCACTTCATAGATACACGTGTAAGTTGAAGAATAAATATTAATTTTTTTTAGATTTTCGTTTAGTTTTTCTAGTATCTACAGTCAGTTTCAACTATTGCGTTCTGAATGGATATTTTTCTAGGTTCTAAAAAATGCTCAAGTATGCCTATCTGACGTAAAATTAACTAAACTTTCAGAATCTTTGATTAGTGTTTTACAAAAATACATACAAATATAAAATATAACAATCACAAACCACATATAATTATTTTCAAAAAACATGGACTTTTCAAAGGTAGTTTTTTTAGACATTCCTGCATTATTTTTTGGAATAAAGAAATCATGTACTCGAGATTTGAATGTTAAAAATGTACAAATTATTGTATTTAAATTTTGTGACCTATGGAGAAAATGACGGTGAACAAAAAATGGTTAGGATAGCTAAAGGATTATACAATTTTCATAGAATATTTTTTCAATAATGTTTAATAACGTTTTATTCAGCAAAATTTTTTTCGAAAGTCTATTTTAAAATAAATACCTGGAATTTTGACCATTTGTTATGTTAGACGCGCTATTTTGGATTGTTCACCATTTTCGATATGTTTATATACATAATTTGAAGTTCAAAGTTTCAGAATACGATTTGTTTATTTCAAACACGAATTTTGATTTCAATGTGAAAGAAAGAAAATAACATAGATAAAAAGATTCTTTCCTATTTATGTGACTACATCTAAATTTGGTAGAATCTCTTTTAAAAACGTTTGACAACTGTATTAGTAAAAAAATATTATTTAGGTCTTAATGAGTTAATTACACAAATCGCCATTATTCATATCACGTGCTGCAAATTAATATGTAAGCAAAAAACATTGTACTTTAATATAAAAAAATGAAGTTTGGGGAATTGGTTCATTGTACTTTATAAAGTTATTAACGTGAAAACGCAAAATTATGACAAAAATTGTTGAATAAATTTCTATATTCTGTAAGGAGTTACATGTCACTTTAAAGCCCACTAAAAAATATTTTTAGTGAATTTGGTAATATTGCTTTTCGATACATAAAGGTTTTTATGAGTGTTGCGCATTGACAATCGTACAAAAAAACAGGTGTGCGTAATTTTTTAATAAAGTGCATTTAAAAAACGTAAAAAATGCGTAAAGCCGCATTTTACGCACTCTGTATTAAAAAAATGCAGTTCCCTTCATGTTGAAAGGCATATTACAAAGTCAGGTGATACATAAAGGTTTATATTTAAAAACGCATAGTCTATTACTATCGAACAAACTACATCTTCATGGTTTATACAATTTTTTATGAAGATAGCTACAGTAAATGGTCGTTAAGTGACGGACCATGTTTTGTTTTGTCTAAAATATAATATACAACAACATTTGTTTTACTAAAAATTGTCGATTAACGTTTTTATCTGTTTTGCAACTATTTCCTACAGTTTAGTAGGTTCCTTCTTTTTCCTTTGAAAATCCCAGAATTATTTCCGAACGGATTTTTTACGCTGTAAATGATGGCGTTACCAAAATTTTGCTATCACGTCTCATTCCCGAGAAAAGTGACGTTAAATGCATCAAAATGTGAGTTTCAATTACTTTTGACAATCGCAGTATGATTTCGAAATGGATTTTTCACGCTGAAGACAATAGCGTTAGCAAAATCTTCCGATAACATCCCATTTTCGAGAATAGCGAGTTAAATGTTTTGCTATAAAATAAATAGAAATATAGCACATTCTTACACATTGAACTTCACTTTTCTCGAAATGGGATTTGATAGGAAAAATCCGTTGGAAAATGATACTGCGATTGTCAAAAGTAAATTCTCTTTTGTATTATCAAAGGCAAATAAAAAGTACAATATTGTTGGTCAGTGTAATTTACAATAATTAACTTAACTTTGCTTAAATAATTAGGGCAATGCTAAGTTGGTTGGTGGTTTGAAAGTTAGTTTGTTAAAATATGAATATTATTAGTTTATAAGTATATGTTTTCGTAAATACAACTAATTATTAACTTCAATGAAAATGTTACAATTACGTCGTCAAGTAGGATTTACTTGACTACAAAAACAGTTAGGGCTTATCGGTATCTAATAAATCAATCATTTTTTAATAAAGCATTCAAATACCGACGGTAAAAAAACCGACACTTCAAAAAATTCAAAATGAAGACAAAAGCTTCGAAAATTTTTTGTCTTCTTAATCCGTAAAATGTTTCTCCTTAATTAAAAAAATGACTGTTTTTCTTGTCGATTTGCCTAATTTTTATATGTCGGCTTTTTGACTCTCGGCTTTTCGAGTGTCGGTTTTTTTAGTGTCGGTTTTTTTATTTGTCGGTTTTTCGACCCGCATCCATCATTCTTAATTGAAGAAAACGGGTGCGGGTCGAAAAACCGACAAATCAAAAAGCCGACAGGTCAAAAAACCGACTGTCATAAAGCTGAGAGTAGAAAAGTCAACAGTCAAAAAGCCGAGACATAAAAAAATGACACACGACAATCGGAGTATCGTTTTTTGAAGTGTCGGTTTTTTGACCTGTCGGCTTTTTTATTCGTCGGGTTTTTGACTCGCCACCGAACAAAACATCTCCTTAAACTAAGAAAGTGTTTCCTTCCAACGACCTATGATTTACTCCAATTTACAAATCTTTATTATACAAGAGTGGCACAAATTCCTGTGTATAAAGAGTGTCTTGTCACTCCAATAAATATGAAGAGAGGAAGGACCTATCCACTCGAAATAGTCGAAGATTAATGAAATTTACTGGGCATTTTTTTTCTCGAGTTTGACAGTACGACGTGACATTCCGGCAGTAGTACTGGGAAGTTATTGCGGTATCCTAATAAAAATGCAATAATGGAATAAATGAAATACCTTATCGCCGAGCTGGGTCGGGATAACCGAAAAGGGCACTTACGACGACGCACCTCGTTCCAGTTGTGCCTGGTTTGGCATCGTCAACTCGCGGCACGACGACGTCGGGCGTCGCGGCAAAACGGCAGTTATCGCGTGTTCCCCGACGCCTCGGGAGGAGCGACACGGACACCACGACAGTGGTCTAAGGCGTGCGCGGCCAGACTGTTCTCTCTTTCCTTTCATTCTGACTGGCGTCCAAGTTCGCGCGGTAATCATAGTAAAGGCGCATGACCGCGGGCTCTCCTCGAAATTCGGCCAGACGCCTTCTTTTCCATACCCCTGGTATAGGCTAAAGGCATTCCAACTGTACACCAATATGTCCTCAAAAAGTCCATCTCTTACATGATGGTACTATATTCAAAGCAGTCCGGTCTTCTGGTGTACCGAAAAAACCGGTGCGGGTTGAAAAACCGACTAATCAAAAAGCCGACAAGTCAAAATACCGACAGCCAAAAAACCGACAATCGAAATGCCGACAGTCATAAAACCGATAAATAAAATTGACGGATGCACCTCATAAACCCGACGAATTTCAAAACGACACTGCAAAAACTCGACATTCAAAAACCAGACCTTTAAAAAAATGAACATGAAGAAACCCTATATTTCAAAATACAGACACCTCCGATTGGTGGGTACGGGTCGAAATACCGACAAATCAAAAAGCCGACAGGTCAAAAAACCGCCAGTCATAAAACCGACAGTCGAAAAACCGAGAGTCCAAAAGCCGACACATAAAAAATAGACACATTCACAAGTTGACAGGCAGTTTTTGAAGTGTCGGTATTTTGAATGTCGGCTGTTCGACTGTCGGCGTGATGAACGTCGGTTTGTTGACCCACACCCGGATTGGTGCATTCACTACATACAAAAATGATCTCGGGTCACCGTCCTCGAGGATTCACCGGATGGTTATTTCAAGGTAAAATATGTTTGACCAAGGGATTCATTTTGTAGGTCACTTGAAGGTCAACCTCAGATTATTTATTATGCACATTTAGTAGCCAATTATTAATTACATTTTCAGAATATGTACATATTTTGAATTGTCTGGTTTTTGAATCTCTGTTTTTTAAAATGCCGGGTTTTTTTATGTGACTGTTTTGTGATTTTTCGGGTTTTTGAGGTGCACTCAAAATGACTATGCTTGTCGATGTGTCTATTTTTTTATTTGTCGGCTTTTTGACTGTTGGCTTTTCAACTGTCGGCTTTTTGACTGTTGGCTTTTCAACTGTCGGCTTTATGACTGTCGGTTTTTTTACCTGTCCGCTTTTTTATTTGTCGGACACCCCGAAAAAACTTTGCGAGCAGTGTTGACTCAAAAAGTGGGAGAAAACTTATTGCGAGAATGCGTAATGTTAAATTTTGCCTATTGTTTTCCGGGCGTAAAGTGGTAATTTTGCGGACGCTGTGGGTAAAATAAACAACAGAAAACGTATAAGTAAAACCGGCAAGTAAAAACGAACTTTATGATTTCATTTACAAAAAGTATGGTATGCTATTTAGCGGAAATGCATCATTTTACAGTGTAATAGCATAGTGTACTATTTCGATACTAGAGCGAAAAGTTTAGATTTACGCTGCGAATGATATCGGCGAGGGCTGGGGCCAGCAAAGCCGTCGCGAGACATTACACGAATACATGAGGCTGTAACAATTACGCCTTCAGCTCAAGCGGATACCTTCACTTTAATGGAATAGTATATTGTGTATCTAGGGCGGAAAGGTATGCATTACAACGTAAGCTATATTGCACGAGAGATTAAAGTATCACCCCATGTGTAATGTATTTCCGTCCATGCTGCACATGGTATTTTCTGTCACATCTGTCTAGGAAAATGTTACCTGCGTGGGTCTGCTACAGCAGTAGGAAATAAGAGCAGTTTCATGCAGGTGTGATAAACAACGTCAGCGGGAGTAATGGATAGGGTCAGGAGAAAAATAGCGTATGCCACACGAGAGGCAAGCGCGTGCACCTCGCAGGAGGGCTGCCCTCGCGTCGCTCGGGCAGCAAACCTCCCGCTCAGGAATCGCGCGCTTTCCTCCCTTGAAGCATAATATACTCCCGGGAAAAAATGGATTATATATAATTATATACAATTTTTGATACAATTAGATCCAATTATATATAATAATATATAATTATATATGTTTATATACGATTATATACAATTATATACAATTTTTGATACAATTAGATCCAATTACATATAATTATATATAATTATATATGGATTTTGGCCGTATATAATTATATACAAAGCCGTCAATTATATACAATTATATATGCTAATATATAATTATATATGTTTATATACGATTATATATAATTATATACGGCCAAAATCCATATACAATTATATATAATTATATATAATAATATATAATTGGATCTAATTGTATAAAAAATTGTATATAATTATATATAATCGTATATAAACATATATAATTATATATTATTATATACAATTGCATCTAAATTTATATATAATTATATATAATCCATTTTTTCCCTGGCTGTTTCTCCCGACCGCGTCGGAATGTCCGTATTCCATGCCTGAAACGCGGGACGAAAGTTGCGGATTCCGCCCGGTGCCAGTGCGTATGCGCACTTTGTTCTCATTACTCCCTAGGGACGGAAAGTGTCGCCACCGGGAGTAATGGATGGGGTAGGAAGAAACATAGCGTATGCTACACAATTATTTTATTTTGTTACAATAATTTTTTAACACTATAATGATATACACGTCCTTCATCGCCTACGAAGGTGTGCAATCATATATATGCGATTGTCTTTAGATAACGCCATACTTGCATTTGTCGAGAATGTAGGAAACTGCAAAAACCTACCTGAAGTACACCAGCGGTCACGACTCGACTACCGTCTGATAGAAAAATTGTTACCCGGCCGGGGATCGAACTCACGACCTACGACGCGGTAGTCCATTACGTTACCGCCTGAGCCACTTTATTAATGCATTCATACATATACAATAACGCTACATTTTAAGTTGCCAAAACCATATGGTCGCTGTAATTGAAAAGACCATTTAGAGTTTGTTATTAAGACTTTTTATAAAATTTAATTTATAGAAGCAGGTATGATATAAAATGCAGCATATCCGTTTGAATTTACCTTTCTATTTTTTTAATATTGAAAATTTCGTAACATTATGAAGTGATGGTCATTATTTTAAAAATGTTACTTCTTGACAACTATATTGCAAGATGTACATGGTATCCGTAACATTTTATAGCAGCGATTACATTAAATTTCTGTTTTATGCAGTTTTGTATGAAATTATGGTTATTTCTAAATTTTCATTTGCTATTGTAGAAATAAACGATGGGCACTTTGTAGGACTTTTTATTGTATGAATTTGACAGCGTAATGTGGAACATTATAATTTTTGTATTTGTTTTAATTTTATTTGAGATTCATTTTGATTGTTCGAATTAGTTTGTTACCCCAATTACCATATTTTTTTATCTATAAATGTTTTGAATAAAATAAAATTATTTTCTCATGAATTATATGCATTTGTTACTTTTTCTTTAAAATATCGAAATTACTTCATAAATTTATAAAATACGATGGGAAATAAAAAAAAGTTCATATTGTCCTATTTTCCCTGTGGACATGTTCCTATTTATTCCGCATGTTTCGGTTTGCCCAAAAAAAATTTCTTTTTCGTTTTTATTCCCATAATATACGACCCCATAAAATTGTTAGTTATCTCTAGGAAAAGTTGTACAATAAGATAAAGTTTCAAATGATACTTATTGCTTCCAGTCAAGTCGTTTCACTTTTCTGCTTTATATAATGCAAAATAAAAAGATGTTTTATCCGCCCTTCCCTACGTAATCACGCCGTTATCAGTTTTTTCACAATATAAAAGTCTTTTCCTGTAAAAAGTCGCCCGTGTCTTGTCAAATAGACTGATAACCTATTAAGTTATCCCTATTCGTTGCCAGTCAAAAGAAGGAACTCGAATTTTGAGTTGATTCTCAATAGATCGCATCATTCGGTACAAGTAAGACTGGCAAAAAATACTTCCACTATTTATATAATCTAACCATACAGTAATGACGAAATACGGTGACTATATTTTTAATACAATAATTAATTTTATCTTTCATCGTTACTGAATAACAATAGCTTTTACATTGCAACAGTTCAGTTCATATTCAATTCGTATCTAAAATAGTCCAGTAAACGGGGCCTGAAATATTGAGAAACCTGGCAATTTTGAGAAGCTTCATCGATTTACATCAAAATTTAGGGTTAAGCTTAATGTACCCTCCTCTTCGGAATCTATATTGTGCCGTTGTACGCTTTTCATTTTTGAAGGGTGGAAAATAGCCCTTATTGCGAAAAATCTACAAATCCACATAAAACTTCCCAAATTGGCTTGAAACTTCTTACTCGAGGGTTTTTGGGGTCGCTGATTACGAATCTGAAGTCAGATTTACAAAATCCGAAATGGCGGATCCAATATGGTGGACCAAAATTACAAATAACGAATTTGTTACCCTTATGAACCACCCATTACAACATCGCAATACCTAAAAAGTACTGTAATAGATAGGTATGGAAATAAATACATACAAATTCATAGAAAAATGTATTTGCGCAGGTACATATATATATTCTCAACCTGGGTTCTCAACTGTTTATTAACTCTGATCACATTCTGTCCCTTCAACGTATTCTTATTCAAGCAATATACGCACATACACGGACACATGCATACCTATTCATATACGTTCACAAATGCTCCAAAGCAGATGAGCATGCAGGTAATTTACTCGCTCCGAAAATTGTTTTTTTTTGTTTGTCATAACTTAAAAATAACATAATAAGATAATAATTCGCTCAAAATGGCATTTTCGTTTTGGAGTATTCCAAGCATTATAACTCCGGTGATTTTCATCTTTTCATATCCCTTAGTTCCTGAGATGTACAGGTTTGAAGAGGTCGAGGAAGCTAGTTTTCTTACTCAATGTTGACCTCCTAACGGTCATAACTCAGTCAAATTTCATCATACAAAAATTTATAAAATATGAAATTATTCAACATGAAAAGACCTACGTTTTTATTTTATATCATTTTTTTCGTAACTTTGTTAGTTTTGCAGATATTAAATAGAGAAGTCAATTTTTTTTATATTCAATATTTTTTTTCAAAAGTATATCAAGTATTTTTCGTAATTTAGGCTTCTAAAACCATTCAAACTTCCAGAATTTACTGTTTGGTTCCTAATTAAATTAAATGGCAAAAGGATTACGTTTAATTCCAATTTGGACCAGCAGGACATGAATTTTATTAGCACGTTTTGTTCCTAAAAATCAAGAAAACAATATTAAATTTGTTATTACTCCGTCAAGTTTTGTGCTATCGACTCCACTCGGCACTGAATTTAAAGCTCTTTTCATGTAATTTGAAAAAGGTCTAATACGCAATTTGATAAAACCCGTTAGTTTTTGCGATATTTTAATTTGAAATGTTCTATTTTTGCCAGCATGGAATTCGACTTGACCTGTAAGGAGTATTTGGGTTCTATAGCGCCTATATAGAAGAAAAGATAAAAATGCAATCTCTTCGTTATTTTATTACCTTCATTTTAGTTACTCTATCAATTCCTGTGGTTGTTTTTGATAAAAAATTGATAGATTGTATTATTCCGTACCTACTGTGAAAATTTCAAGTCAATCGATGAAGTTTCACAAAATTGCCAGATCAAAACCTCCGTTGCCTAGACTAAAAAGCGTTCAGTAATATCTGCAAATTTAAATATTTCTTAATTACTAAATCGCTTACTTTCTATATCTAAGACTGATCAAATCTCGTTCTCCCTCCTTTTCTTTCAATAGAATACTTAATTTTGAATGATTGCATACAAATTTCGGATGTTTACTATAGAACCTCAGTTTTCCGTAAAAATATTAAAATACAAGTAATGATTTAATAGAGAAACACGTTTTTTACTAAAATATATTGATATATATATATATTATTATTTTGTTTGAAAACTTGAAAGTTTTATAGAAAAAGACATATATGTGACTTTTTTCAAGCAAAACTAGCTGTGCGGTTTTCTGTGGACTGGTCCAGTTCCATGTTTCTCGACTTAACAGTCCCGTTACTCAGTAAGATGCAAATGCAAAACGAATTTTTACAATAGTTCTAATTATAAGCGCTAGGGGGGTGGATTCATGTTACGGTGTGCTCTCCCACGGAAAAATATAATTTAAAATATAAATTATTATAATTTGTTATAATTTTCATTATCTAGTTTATGCCGTTAAAAATACCTAATTTTCCGAAATTATCCATCAGTCTTATATATAACTAAAAAATTAACTACCAAAAATATAACGAGAAATATAAATTAATTCCATTAAATTATATTAAAACGGCAAAATCTTATATAAAAGGATTGTATTTTTGCAATTATATTTTGTTCCGGGGGGCTTAAATGGTATTTAAATCAAAGGTACATAGAATTTTATGTTTTAATTCGATTCTAGTACATTTATAGACCATCTCTATGCACAAATAAAAAAAATCTTCAGAGTAATTTTCTTTGTTAAAAAATCAATATATTGAAATAAGGATAAACATCGCTTCTCACATTTATATTACACATATGTTTTCTTAAGTAATTCGATGGGCTAAAAACGAATATCATAATAAAAATTGACGCATTATATTGAGATGATGAAAAATGGAGAAAACCCCCCGAAAAATTAAGATTGTTGGCATTCTACTCGTTTATTTTCAAAAATCTTGAAAAACTAGAAAAATGTTTGAAATGAAAGTGCTAGATCTTCTCAAGATACACATTTTGTACTTTACTTTTTGTAATGCTATGATAGAAACCGAAAAAATCATTTTTATAGGTGTATTGTATAATAACCATAAAAAATCCGTCAGGGTTACGAATAATTTTCACTACATCTATCGCGTTTTCTGTATTTTGATACACGGAAATATAATATCGCATAAAAAATTGGCGCAAATGCGAAAAACGTGAAAAATTCATAAAAATGATGATTTTTCGTCTCTCTCCTCGTTTATTTCGTTAAATATTAAAACACCGAAATTTGTAATGAATATAAAATATGTATTATGTGCAGATCTACAACTTTTATTGGAAATATTTTGCGACATTTTCAATTTTTTTTAAGTAAGCACGAAAAACTGAAAAATCATCATTTTTATTTATTTGTTATGATTTTCTGGAATTATAATTGTAGTTTGGATTTGCTCCAATGTAGGTGGTCCAATGTCGGATTTACTCTAATTTTTATGATGTATTTCGTTTTCAGCACACTGAAATATGAAGGATTAGGCATGTAATAAAACTTAAAGACAATCCTGATTTTTTAATTATAATTATTATTTATTACATCTATAATACTTCATAAACTTCATTGTCATTTTTCTGTAGTATTGTAAAATTCTATCGATAAGAAGTTAGATATACAAATGTTGATAAACCTACCGCATATTATAGTGCAATTTTAAAATGTCTCTATTCTACGGTGGGTATATTGTGTTCATTGCGCAAAATTCCATTCCGAGACAAGAATTATGTTTACATAGAGTTCACGATTACCGGGATTTTGACTCTATTTTACATGTAAACTACATGCGTTCGTGTCATTGCTACATAGTTTTGGTTATCTACGTGACCAGTACCACAGATTTTCTTTATTCAGGTTTACCTGTCCACGGAATCCAGTTCCCGTATCTACATGCCTCGTTCCATACCTACGAATAATTATAAAATGTGATTTGGGACACCTAAAATTTGAACCTTCACTATGAAAAATGTTGCAAAAATTCACATTTCAGTTATTAAGTTTAATTTTACCATGCAAGGTTACAAAGTACATAATTCTGTAACATTATTAGTATTTATATTACATTCTTTCGTGTAATTTCCGTTCACAAAAATTTTAACGAACATTTAAATATTAGTAAACATGTAATACGTTGCATATCGTGAATATGTCCGTTGTTGGACCACCTAAAAGTGCATCCTACGTACTCAATCAACTTTAGGTGCGTTCACTAAGAGAATTTTTTTGGTTAAAAGTCTCATACTGTCTAGTTCTAACGGAATATATTTGCAATATGCTCAAAAGTGCCATAATAGTATTGAAAATTACCTTACAATATGAGACTTTGTAGTGTAAGTATGGCACATTTTCAATATGAGTGTGGACATTTGTAATATCAGTATGGCCAATTTCGGCGCATATTGAAAGTTTATCCCATTAGAACTTGACAGTATTGAACTTTTTGGATTTGATGCTTTTGAACTTGACGTCTACTGTTATTTATCATATAATATTCTCAAAAGTGAATAGTGTATCCTTCTTATTCCTTTTACGTAATACGGATGATGAAAAATTGTTGAAAAAAGTCGTGCTGTATTATACATTCCCAATGTTCGGGAATCCAAATAATGCAAGTACCATCAGTTGCTATTAAAGGTCATAAGCCTGCCAAACTTGATTTATTTAATGATTATCATAAATTATGCATTAAAAAAATTCAATTCGTGTTATATTATGTTTTTTAAATAAAAAATTACAAACCTATAGTAGAAACTAACTTGCGTACTAGCCAGTGTGTGGACAATAAACTTTACTTATGGGACAGTTACCCATTGCAAATGTAACAATTTTATGGATACTTTTTAGATAGCCTTTTTAGATAAATCTTAATCAGTTTTTGCCCAGTTTCTAGGTAAACAATACAAAATGTCTAAAACACATAACCTCAAAAGTTTTTGTCCCGGTTTTATTAGGCCAGAATTTTCATAGTATCCGGATAGAGGGTTTTTTACTGATAATTTTGAAATTTGTACATATATGTTTTATCCATTTACTATCTAGATTTTAATGCATTTTAGGTCTATTGCTCTTTTAAGCACTTTTAAAATTCTATACCACATCCTCTATTCGTTGTAATTGTTATCGGTACTACTTACTTATATAATTGTTGACAATCAATAAATATTATATTATAGTTGCTAATGGTATTTATCGTAATATGAAGACATGAGTAAGATGAACATACAAATTTAACCAACCTTTCAAATTCGTTTACAAGACTCTTCGTCGTAGCTTTTACTACATAAGATTTTCTTGTACTATTTGTTAAACGAATATGTAATAGTAATCATACCTCCGAGGAATATATCATATTTTTAAGACAAGTGGAAATGGGAATAATGCTTATAGGACATATTTTTAACAAAGATTAGAAACATAAATAAGATACGAAGATAAATTTGGATAGTTAGTTATGAATAATTATATATTTTGATAAATATAATTATATTTTTTGATGATCGATTATTCATTTATGATAGTTTTTAACTGTTTTTGTAGCACTACAAACACGAGCAGGTATTTGAAATGATTCGTTTTCATTTGACAAGTTAACCTTAAATCTCAGTTTGAGGGTAATCTCTTAAACATCAGAACAAAAGCACAAACACGTCACTGTTTCTATATTTCATTAAATTTTCATATGCAGTACTACCTCGATTAAAATTGTATCGTATGGATTGTACAACACAGGATTAAAGTGAAAAGAATAACAACCTTGAAACGTAAACAGCATCCGTTCAGGACTGTAAACAGTTTGCTGCATTTGATACGGCCCTTCTCCAATCCACAATTATTTCATACATATTTTGAATAATTTTCCGAATAATTATTAGGCAGCTATTTTAGACAAATATGTGGATAGGAAATCCATTCTTTTCTGTGCAATATTTAGAAAGTTGTGTAAAAAAACTGATTTACTGATTTGTGGCTAATTATTATCGAGTTTATGCACAGTTCTGCTGTATACAATTTTAACCCAAATAACTTAGCCAGAAAGTAGACTGTATGCAATAAAACTGGACTAAATTTTTACCAGGGAATTTCTCAAAGTATTACAGTTTTTTATGGTTGTATATTAAACATACAAGTATACAAAATATGAATGGCACCTCATTTTTCTTACTTTTTAAAAGTGTATAAACATACAAAATTAAGTTAAGGATATTGTACATTACAAATTAAAATTTTTCTGAAGTGAAATAATAAAAATTTCGTGGATTTGTCCATATACATCTTTTATATAACCACCGGAAATTCTAGTTATATAATTTTGTATAGATTTTAGGTTTATTTTAGAAGCCTATAGATTACCTATTTTGCATGATTTAAATTACGAAAATTAAATATTCATGAATTACACTTCGATTGTAAATTTACTACTTATCATCGGCGACTTATGCGCACGGTTTGTATTTAGAACGTGAGTCATAATAAAAACACATTGGTTTTTACAGTTTACTTAAATAAAAATCCAGATACATTTGAAGCTTTGAGGTATCCATCAGATAATTTAAGAGAAAAATTGAAAGTTAAACTATTTAACAAATGGTAGTTTTGAGCATGGTTAATTTAAGTATTGAATTATCAAAAAGGTCTTCGTAATTTTGTTTTTGACGTAGAAAATTTTTTTTGGAAATTTTACCATTTCAGATGGTAATATTGGGACAGACTTGTAGAATTAGAGAAAATTGCAATTTTTTCTGATAAAAATGACTAGATTTTATTGTAATTTTTACCCACTGAATAGTAACATTTTTAAGAACTTATACAAATTTTAATAAGAGAAAATGGTAATTTTTCTCATTCTGCAAGTCTGTCCCAAAATTACCATTTGAAATGGTAAAATTTGCAAGAACTTTTTCTCCTTACGCACTAAATGTTTCGTGGAATTTGAAATTAAAAATATATGATTCAGAACAAAAGAATATCTGTCTACGATGGCGAGGAGGAATCGTCTTTCGGCACTTGGATCAGATGTAACATTTTTAACGTATAGATATGATATCTGTTTCCATCACTTATTTCTTTAATGGTATCGATATTCTCAATGTCTTTTAAGTGAAAAATGGCTATATGACCAAAAGCAGACAATGAAAAAACATTTTTACAAAGGTAAATGCAATGAATTGTTCTATTTACAACTCTAACTGCAGACATAACATTGCTTGGAAAAATTGTTAGTTGTCCTTACTACTTCAAAAGTAGTAGTTTTGTATCTATTTGAATGCAGCTTTATTACATTTCTTAGCTACAAATTCAAATCTGAACCGCAAATAATTACAGTTACCTATATATTTAAATGCAATATGCAATAATAGAAATTTCATTGATAAGAAATGTATATAAAAGATTTCAACAACTTTAAAAAAATATAGAAGCAGCCTTAATGAAATAATACGCAAATAATGCATATGAATAATTCTATTTGGTGACATTTCCATTTGTTACCATAAAAATTATAAGAATACACATTATATTCATTTATTTATAATTATTTATATTAGCTATTTCTAAATATATGCATGTAAGTATTCAAATTTAAAACTAAATATGGAATGTTTAAAGAATACGACACCACCGAGTGGAAGGTCTTTGTACAGATGAAAGCAAATGCCAACAACTGGGTGGTGTGTACACATGACACTCTGCATTTCCTATTAAATTAGATTAAATCCTGGCACATGATGAAGGCACTATAATTATGTTTGTTATGTCTCTAAAAGACATTTTATAACATATTCCATTCAAAGCTGAACCACAAATAATTATAGGTGGAAAGTCTCCACCAAATTACTTACGAATAAAAAATATAAAGCCTCCTGTATGAGATAAAGGATTTGCATCTAACTGAGAAAAAATATGGAAGGAGCCTTAATCAAATAATGAAGGTCACACAAATAAATAAATACAATAGTCAGTAACATTTATATTGTCCTCTGTAAAACTTAACCTAGTTATTATATTTATTAAACCTATTTATTACATACGTTAAGGAAAGGGGTGAAGTGGGCACTATACGCAAAAAATCATATAAAAGGATATTTGCGAAACAATTGACGTGAGCCAAACCCGATTATGCAGCAGTCGCACAGTGGATCGAACTAAGGTATAAGCCCGGGCATAGCGTAAAAAATGAAAGTGTGAGAAATTATGTAAAAGTATGTATAGTTCAGATGATTATTAGCTAATCTATCACTATATGTGACATATTGCTAAAATATTCGATTATAATTACTTAGAGTAGTTCAAAGTAGTCGTTGAGTACAAGGTTGAAAAAAATGTTCTTAAATATTCAAAACTTATAATTATACTTATGAGTAAACACATAATAGATGAGAAAAATTAGGTCTTCATGTTTCATTAAGTATTTCGAAAGGTACTAAAACCACCCCACAGATTATAAAAATGAGCTCTAGATTTTGAGTTATTGAGTTATTAAGATTTTTTTTTTTTTTTTTTTTTTTTTTATCCGAAGAAGGGGGGGAATGCGTTAAGCACCCTAAGGGAGTCGTGCGAGACTCCTCCGTGTGTGGGATTCACCTGTTATCCGACACAGGCATACCCACTAAACCCTAACCTTCTTATCCGACCGACGTTCAAGTGACCACTGCGGAACTAATAACAATACTTCGCGGTGGTATCGGTTATTGAGCAGATACTAGGTCCCAGTAACTGCCGCGTCCTTCCAGTAAAAAAATAAATAAATACTTTATATCTCTTTCGTCGTCCGGTATTTAAAAGCTGACGTCTTGGCGACCACTGGATTCCAGTGACCGCTGCGTCACGCTGATAAAAAAATAAATAAGTACATATCACAACAAAGTATCAGATACGTACATCTCATTAAAAACAGAGACACACATCACAGTACGATGTATTCCGCAACCACTGGCGCCCAGTGGCTGCGTCGTCTTCTGTTACAAGTAAATAAATAGGTTGGACTCTTAATTGCCTGACCTTCTCTTCATCGTGCTGCGGCTGAAATGCGACAAAATCGGCAGTCCTTGCCCAGGTGTCTTCGTTTTGTAGCATCAGCCGGATGATATTATCCGGCGTGAATTGTCCAATCTCTTCTTCTAGGTCACACCTGGCGTCCCTCCACTGCTCACATTCAAAGAACGTGTGGAGGGTATCGTCGCGGATGCAGCCGCAGTACACAGCCTGGGTCCGCTACCTTTCCCATTTTGTGAAGGTAGGAGCGGAACAGGCCGTGTCCTGTCAGGAACTGCGTCAAGTAATAACTTACCTCGCCAAACTGGCGATCGGTCCAATCCTTTAGCTCGCCGAAAAGGCGAGCAGTCCATCTCCCTCTTGTTTCCTGGGTCCAGAGATCCTGCCAGGCTTCCATGGTCCTTCTTCTGGCAGTCTCTCTGGCAAAGGGCAACCCCATCTGTGATTTGTTCTGGTGGACGAACATTCGCTCCTGGGCGAGGAAGTGGATGGGACACCAGCCACCACCATCGCTGCGGGTTCCGAGACCGTGCGATAGGAGCTGGCAATTCGGAGGGCCCCCCTTCGCTGAACAGCGGCCAGTCGTTTGCGGTACATTTCGTACCGCAGCGAGTCGGCCCAGACCTCCGCTCCATACAGCATAATGGATTCGACGGTACGCAAGAGCAGCCGCCGCTTGCATGGCAACGGACCAGGTATTTAATGACTCGTTTAGTCTGGACCATCTCGCTCCCCACCCTAAGATCAATGATGGTGGGGATCCTCCTCTTAGTTAGGAAGACGGTCTCGGTCTTAGCTAATGCCAATTCCAGCCCATGCTCGTCCATCCAGGAGCGAATACACATCATTACCTGGTTGAGCCGAGCCTGAACAGTCGCGGCGTCTCTAGCTACAATGACTGCCGCGACATCGTCGGCGTATCCAACCAGGAATGCACCCTCGGGCATTTCCAATCTCAGGATCCCGTCGTAGAAGACATTCCACACGTCGGGACCCAGGATAGAGCCTTGGGCTGCCCCGGCCGTCATTTCTCTACGGGCCAAGCCATTCAATGTTTCGTATTCGATGAAGCGGGACCTCAAGTAATCCTCCATGATGTTCTGGAGGTACTCGGGTAATTTAAAGTCCCGCCTCAAAGCGTCCAGTGCTTTCTCCCAGCTGACCGAGTTGAAAGCGTTTTTAACGTCTAGGGTTACCAAAAGGCAAACGGGGCGAGAAGGGTAACTTCCCCGTTCCGTGCCCCGTGCGGCCTGTACAACCTCCTGGATCGCTTGGATCGTCAACCTGCCTGGCCGGAAGCCATATTGGCAATCAGCCAGATCGCCTGCTGACTGTATAGCCTCGTGCAGGCGACGTCGGAGCATTATCTCCAGGAGTTTGCCGGCGGTGTCTAGCATGCACAGGGGTCGGTGAGATGATGCTGCCTCTACTGGTCTCTTGCCCTTGCTTATGAGGACGAGCTTACCCACTTTCCAGCGGGAGTAAAATGTGCCCGCCCTCAGACAGGAGTTGTACATGTCAAGCAAGGGCTGCGGCTGCCTTTCAACTGCGGCCTTTAACACCTCTGCTGGGAATCCGTCCGGACCCGGCGCCTTTTTGTTGCGCAGCGTTGCGGCTGCCTGCAGTAGCTCCTGAAGTGTGAAGGGGGGAGCTACAGGCGAGTCCGTGATAGCCAGGCGTTCCGGTCTCTTCGGATGGGTGGGGAATAGGGTATCTACGATGTTTTGTAGAGTCGATGCATCGGTAGGAGCTCCTGGCTTGAATTCCCCCACCTTCTGCATGACAATTGTGTACCCTAAACCCCACGGATCGTTGTTCAGATCATCACCCAGCTTCTTCCAGCATCAGCGTTGACTGGACGTGATGGCTTGGCGGAGTTCCTTTTTCTTCCGTATATAGACGGCAGATTTTTGGGCTGCGTTACAGGGATCGCGTTTGTGAGCCCTAGTGACTGCCCTTCGATGTTTAAGACACTCACGTCTGAGCGACGCAATCTCCGTCGTCCACCAGTACACAGGACGGCGATCCCGCGGACGTGGTTTCTTTGGCACCGCTTCCTCACAGGCCTGTTGTAGAAGGCGCATGGTTGCTCGCGCTCGAGCCTCCGCTTGTATGCGGGCATCTAGGCCGTGAGGAATATCATCGAGGGAGATTTTTCCTCTTGCTATGGCCAGAGACAGCTTCTCGACATCCATTTTGGCGATGTTCCACCGGGGGGGAACTCGCGCGGGTCGTTGTTGGTGATGATGGTGGTGATTGGCTGGCACATCTCCTTTAAATGTAAAAGGCTTCCGGTGTAGTCAGCGATCACATGCCAGCCTTCAACCCGCGCTGCCAGGCTTTCGGAGGCAAAGGAGACATCGATGATGGTCTCCCTATACCGTGGTCTCCGAAACGTTGATATGGTACTGGTGTTAAGTACCATCAACCCCAGTCTGGAGACCATATCCATGACTCTTCCTCCTCGTGAATCAGGGTTGGGCTCCCTCCATTCGAGGGCTTTGGCGTTGTGGTCTCCGGCCACTACAATCTCTCCCTTAATGCTCCGAACCTTGTCTTCCAGGTCATCCAGTTTGGCCTGGAAGTCGTCGATCCTCTCGTTTGGGGTGAAGTAGCAGCTAATGAAGGTCATGTCGCTGCTCCTCACCCAGACGTAGCCCATGCTGGAGCCACAGTCTGTAACGAGGATCCGACGAAGGTCCGGAATCCATATGGCGGCGGTGCCGAGTTTGTCCTCAAACCAGCCTGGCCCGTCTCTGTCGCGGTGTTGTTCACTTATAAGGACAAGATCTACGTCCTTTTCGCGGCAGATCTGAGCCAGGACATTTTGGGCCGTCCTGCTTCTATTTAGGTTGCCCTGCAGAACGCGGGGCATCTTGTTTCTTCTTATTAGATCCGGACAGGGCCTCCTTGAACACATTGCAGCGGGCAGATCCTGCGATGTCAGTTCGCATACTGGATCTTGCCTCCTGCTCGGTGCAGAGAAAGCACTGTGGCTTAGCAGTGCAGGTCGATGCCTTGTGACCCTCTGTGCCGCATCGGTAACAGGTGTTCTTCCTGTCGGGTCCCCTACATTCGGTGCCTTTTTGTCCAAAGCCAAGGCACCGATAGCATCTCGTCGCCACTTGCCGTCGACGGATGCGACCCACCCTATCCGGATATGGACTGATTGGAGCAGCTTCTCGGCAGCGTCTTCGTCTGTCTCGACGAATACGAGTCGTTGCTCGGACCTATTTGGTCTCGTCAGCCCAATACGCAGATGCCCCGCGTACTCTACCAGGCGGGCTCGAAGGGCCTCTTCCACCTCTTTTTCTGTGGTGAGGGAGTCTGCGTCCCTTATCTCGAGGCTAGCTCTCGGGACCAGCTCTCGGACGCTGCACTCCCCCCTTGTTGCTGTTTGCAACTGTTGGAAGAGGCCCTTCCTCCCCTCTGCTGAAGTATTCTTCAGCTCGATGAGGACCTCGCCCGTTCTTGTACGGCATACCGCCCTGATTTCTGCACCGTAGCAACTCGGGTCGACCTGTTGCCGGACGATGCTGAGCACGTCCGCGTAGGTCTTCCCTTCGTTCGGCTTCGGGGCGATAGCTTCGGGTTTGGTCCTCACCTTCTTCTTCTTTTTCTTCTCGGTCGTGGGTGCGTCTTTAGGGGGGTTTGGATCAGCCAATCGTGGTTCTTCACGTTTTTTCTTCAGCCCGGACCTTCTTCTTAGAACTTCCGTCCAACCATCAGAGGCTGTCGGAGTCGTCTTGTTCCGCAGCCTCTATCTTTTGGTCGCGGTCAGGTCGGCAGCTGGAGGGCTGGAGGCCCCTCTCTTCCTTACGTGGGTGTTTATGGCTGATCCAGGAGCCTGATAATCGTCCGTATTAAAAATTTTAGGAGGCTCCAGAAAGTCTGCGAGCTTCCCTCCAATTGTTCCTCGAGGCTTTCTAAAGCCGCCTCGAGTTGGGAGAGGCCCCCCTTAACCTCTTTGCTGGTGTTAGTTTGCCTCCCCGCAACCGCGGACATCTTTGTCACGAGGCAGCGCATCTCTTGCAGGTAGCGCGGTACCTCTTTGTCGGCTTCCTTCCACTTCGTGTGGAAGGGCGTCAAACGCGCGTCTCTGAACTGGACCGGAGACGCATCTTGCGCTTCGTTGAGGTTGCTGTTTCCATTCAACGAAAGCTGCTGCATTACCGCTTGCGTTCGTGGTAGGTCACATGCAGTGACAGCGGTCTGTAGCCCATGATGGGCCCCAGACAGCATAACCCGTTCTCGCTGGGCTTGTTGGAACGCCTCTCGCGCCTTCTCCAGACCAGTCCTGATTTCGAGAAACATGTTCTTTTTCCCGCAACAATATTTTTCCATGCCCGATAGTGCTATGCCGAGCTCTTCCATATGTTTCCCATGTTGTTCTTCGTAGAGCACGTATCTCTCCGCTAGGGCTTTCCTGTCCTCAGCACTCATGGGTGCAGTCGGGATGCTTCCGTTTTCCGCTCCCTTTTTCTCTACGCTTGTAGCCATATATGCCGTGGAGGCCAAGTCGACCACCTCCACGTCAAGTCGCCGGATATCGACGCCCGGGAGCCCGCTATCTCACTCCCCGTCGGCGCCGGTACTGGGGTGTCCCTCCCCTGCACCGTAAACGGTTCTGTTGGTCTTGCATTTTCCATGGGTGGTTTATATTCGGGGTGCCTTCCCCTAGGTTGTTTTATCGTGGTAGCCTTCCACTATCTGGTTTTGGTCCGCCCCGGGTATTTTATTTCTCCGGTACCCTCCAAATCTGGCGAGCATTCCCCTATCCGCCACCTGGGGAGGCGCCCGATGGGTGACCAGCAACACCGCACGAGGAGTTATTAAGATTACAGTTAACGAAAATAAAGATAATGAAATTTTAAACATGATTTTAAAAAATGCCTCGCATTGCCGCGCAAATGTACGCATTGCATTTCCTTCGGGACATCATAAAGTGATAATCTACATTAATTTCCACTGCTAATAATTGCAAGTATCGTAAAAAAATAACATTTTAGTTCGCTATCTTGAATTCGCCATATTGAATTCTCAAAATTCTCTGAGGCCAGATTTGTAATCAGCGACTACGAAAACCCCCCGGGTACCCAGTTTCACCTTAAGAGACTTGATTTTACTTTTTTCGGCCATCTTGAATCCGCCATTTTGAATTCTTAAATTATGAGGTTAGATTCGTAATTAGCGAACTCGAAAGCATAGAAATTAATGTTTGCGATTAAAAACATGCTTGGTGTGGGTCATAATAGTCGTTTTAAGACCCATGTCCGGCTTCCCCTATCTCTCGATCCACTGTGAGTCGTGTCCCCGGTTATGCAGCGGAAAAAAAATCCTTCATTTAACATAGTTATCATCAAATATTGCCAGTATCATTGCAGTGAAGTAGGCAAATTAATGGAAGTCACTGAACTTTGGAAAAGAAAGAGTGATTGAGATTTGTGCTGGGGTGAAAATGTTTAAAATTATAATAAAATAATAATTCGAAAGGGCTGGAATGTAACAAAAAAAATTGCATTTCATTTTGTATTATATTCTATGTAATAATTAATTGAAGGCTATTTATTAAACCCTGACACATTTTAAATTTCTACTGGTTTCACTCAATATTTTTATAATTTCAGGGGATTTTTTTTGAGTGCTGCACAACCGAGGACAATGCTTTAATTCGCCGAAATAACAGATCTTTCGAAAATTAAGAGGGCATTCTCTCTTTTACATGGAAACGTAGTTAGAAGGGCAAAACCCAACATAACCTACAGCTGTGAGAGTACGGAAAATGAATATTTATTTTTTTAAATTTATTTATATACAGGCATTGCTGTCCATTAAACATATGAACGATTTTACAAAATAGCATACAATTACACCGTTTAAGCCAAAAAATACAATAAAATTACATATTCCCTATAGTAGTAACTTTCTTTGACTGAACCTAAGTAAAGTATCCGCCGACAATATTTTGAATCTGGTATACGAACAAAGGTCGCGAATATTATTATTTAATGCATTCCATGCTCGCTTAAGGGGTTACACCACTGTAAAATGTTGAAAAAATCAAAAAATTTTGTTTGATTAAAAAATCCTTTGAACCCTCTAGAATACGAAGAAAAAAGTTTTATACGTGAAACTAATTTTTTTCATCGAAATTTCGATCAATGTACCAAGCAATGATTTCATATTTATAATACAACTCCAAACTTTAAACGCGTTTTTCTCGAAACACGTTTTTTTATCGCGGCAAGCAGTATAACTCAAACAATTTTTAATATTTTCACTCGAATTTTTATACAGTACTAAACAACATTTCGAAGTAAAATACGTACGGAATTTTTGATACGTTGCTTTGCCGATTTTATATTGCCAAAATACGTCACTTTTTTTAGGTCAAAAATGAACACTTTTATTGAAATGGTCGCCAATTAATCAAATATCAATATTTCGAAAATTCCGTACGTATTTTACTACATATACCATTGAAGATCATGAGGAATTTTTTTATTTGTTCTAGGTGAAAATTTCCACCGGCTACACCGCTTGCCGCGGACCCCTTTTTTTAAACAGTGCATCGGCAATATGGTCGCCATTCCTCCATTTTGTGATATTTTGTGACGTTGCGTTTCTATGTAAATGTTTAGAGTGTCGATGTAATGTGTAAATCGTCTAATTATGTACGTATAGATCGAATAGTGAGATCATAGGTAGGGATATATATATATATAGAGAGAGAGCACCGAAGAAGAGGAAAGTAAACGTAACGAAAGGTTGGAGGAGGAAGAAGTGTCTGAGTAGGAGATTTTGGGGCAATTCGGAAGAGAGGGGATCAGTTGAGTCGCGAAAACGATTTCAGCAAGTACGAAGAATTCAAGAAAAGTCGTTGAAGCAGGTAGTCACGACGGCATTCGCAGTCCCACGTTGACGAAAAAGGTTTTCCGTCCCGTGGAAAAGGAGTCATCATCAAAAGGGAACTTCTCGTGGCTGGATGCAATCATCAGGTCCCCGTCGTGGAAGTTGAAGATTTCTGTACGGAGCCTCAACTTCACGCACATGCCGAGGAAAACCCGCCGTGGGAGGGAAATAAAGCGACGTTTCCTCGGCACATTTGATGGTAAGCACCTTGCCTCTTTTCATCAAAATTCCAAATTGAAATACTGAGTGCAGATCTAAACGGAATGTCATTTTTTTCCTCGAATGAGCACCATCAACTCGGAAGCCCAGCCAGACTTCGATGAGCCCAGAACACATTTTTGATCACGTATAAGCAGATCTGAAGACCCTGTCCACCAAGACAACAATCAACGCTCACAAACTCCAGATAAGTTTCCTTCTAATTCGGTTGATCTCACGCTTCGCGTTTTTATTTATATAGTCGTGTCAATTATTAAATATGATTATAATTTTCTTTAATTTAGGAAAAACTATTTAATTGTGTATTTTATCATTGTATAACTTTAATGGATAAAATGCAAGCTCAGATGACGTGCGTGATAGTTACCTCCATAAAATATGTATTCACGTCTTTGTAAAATAAATCTCGAAATTACCGTTACAATTTTCTAATGAAAAAAATTGTAGACGTATTTCAATATATGATAATGATTTTCTGTAAATATGAATACTTAATTTCATTTCCTTCCATTAAAAAAAAATTCTCAAAAAAGAGTTATTTTTTTGGCCATTACAGTGGTGTAACCCCTTAAGTCGTGGAACCGGAGAAAAGAATGAGTAATTACTTCTATGAGTAAATTCCAAAATGGTACGAGGATAGCGAATAGAGTATGGATTAGTTCTGTACGGAAATAGTGTAGATAAATTGATGTCCGATAAAGATGTTAAAATACGATAAACAATCAGTACATCAATATGTATGGAGCGATTTAATAATAGGGAACCTCACTGAGTGGCAATGAAATTGTAGCTGCGGTGACACGTAGGATGTCTTGAATTAAAAGCCAGGAACCTGAGGGATCTTCGAAGAACCCCCTCTAGCATATTAATGTCTAAATGAGTATATGGGGACCAGATCGGAGCAGCATAAGTTAAATGTGGTAATACTATTGAACGTATCAAATACGAAATAGTATGTGGATATTTGAAGTCCGAAGTTGTCTACCCCAGCATCCTATTATGTTCGGCGATAAGCCAAATGATCCGTGAAAGAGAAGACTTTACGGACTACTACGCCAAGATCAATGTGTTTGGTGACTAGTTAATTGCTTATCATCTAACTTATATTCGAATTCGAATTTTTGCGAACCTCGATCAAAGCTTAAGCATTTACAATTCATTATGTTCAAATTAAGGGCATCCGCTCAGCCCATTCTCTAATCGAGTTCAGATCTTTTTGTAACTTTAACGCATCCATCGGGAATGAAATTGGAGAGAAAAGTTTAATATCATCTGCAAAAATTAAGAACTTTGAAAATAGTATAAACTTATTTATATCATTAATGTAGAAGTTGAAAAGACTCGGTTCTAAGTGGGATTCTTGTGGAGCTCCAGATGGTACCGCGATGGATGACGAAATACCGTTCTTAATTTTTACACATTGTGAGCTGTTGCATAAATAAGATTGAATCCATCGCATAAATGAGCCTAGAAAACTAAGATGGTTTAACTTACTCAACAAGATATCATGGCTTATACCGTCAAAGGATTTTAAAAAGTCTATGTGTACATTATTCACTTGTAAATTTACCGCTAGAACATTTGAAAGAAAGTCTGAAAACATTAGTAAATTTGTGACCGTTGACTTACCTCTGGAGAAGCTGTGTTGATTTTTGATAATATGACCCGATAGTAACTCATATAAACTATTAGCTACTATAGAGTCGGAAAGTTTCAGAATGCAACTAATTACATCAACCGGCCGATAGTTTTCGACATTGTTTATGTGTCCATTTTAATGGAAAAAAAACACCATTCAATGAAGCATTGAAGAGATAGCACAATGAATTGAGCAGGGAGGTCGAACATTTTTTTATTAAAATAAAAGGGATGCCATCAGAACCTTGTGTACACGACGATTTCATATTACATATTGCACTCTTAATCTTACTAAAAGAAATAATAAATTTATTTATTGAATGGCGACTAACCGTATGCTTTACTATCGAAAATAACTATTTATGGAACTGTTTTTTGGGTGTCGCGTGAGCAAATTCGTGCGTAAAGCAAATATCGAGCGTAAAGGAAACTTTGCCCACTCCATCCACATTACGCACTTACATTTTTCAATGTAATATGAATTTGAAATAAGCGCGAAAGGCTGCACTTTACAGACATCGGACACAGCATCATATGAATAGGAGCTGGCGATTTTAACCACTAAATATGATGCAGTAATATCAATGATAATAGCTAATATTAATTAGTTACAAAATTAACTTCCTGAAAGTAAGTAGCAGAAGCTTACATTGTTTGACGTAGTCATTTATGGGCGTAACATATGATTTGATAAGGCAGTACTCAGTTGCAAGAATAAATTACTTTTCGGGAAATAATCGGTTATTATTATTTATATATATATTTAGACATTTTATTCAAAGCTCTAACTCGACAACTTCTAGTTACATAACAACAATATTTATTTTATGTATTTAAATATATTATGCCAATTGGGCACAGGCACACCTAACGTTTGCGATGGTAGAAATACGTGATAAATTGTAAATAGCGAATGCACTCTTAAATTTTGTAAGGGAAAAATAAAATGTATTTTGTTTTAATATTTCTTATTTAAAATCGAAAAATAAATGGCAATAAATGAAGATAAAGACCGTAAAATTATAAGCATTGACGTCATATTATTCCGATCTTTACCAATATCCATAAAAGCCAGTTATGAAACCCGTTACACCTTGATTGACATCGTAATTATTCAAATCTGTCAAAAATAAATTGAAATACAACTTATCGATAAAAAAATAATTACACAATAACGAATTTTAGTCTACCTTGTCATATATATATATATATACATACGTATCATATACGTATACGTATCATAGACATATCATATACGTATATCAAAACATATGCACTTGTAACAATATATGTTTACCAAATATACAGTAGTAACAATATATAATATTTTGACACAACAAAATCATATAAAACATAACATACAAAATGGAATTATTATGTTTAATATCTATAACTGCAGTTTGCAATTTAACGTCAGGAACAATGAGGCTGTGATATAGGCCAACGTATAACTTTACAACGATGGCCTTTTATTATAGGGTTCGCTTGGTACTTTAGTGCCTATAAAGTACTATTTAGTACATATTAGTTACCAAGACAGACAGACAATTAACGAAAATAAAATCTGTAAATAAGTGATTTAAAGATAATAAGGCGGAGGATGGTGTGACATCAGATTACACAACTAATCATTGTACTTATATACCTCGTTTTTCTGTTTAAATATTGAGTTTATGTTATATTGCAATGGACTCGCAAACTAATAAATTAGCGGCAGTATATGCACAATTTTTTAAGAATGTTAGAGACTGAAAGACTATTAAAATTCATTGTTAAATAAATTAAACTCCATGTTTAGTAAATTTTGCATGCGATATCAGGGGTCCATTTTTGAAGGCATAATGAAATGCTGCGTACAATGAAATTCAAGTTAAAATACGCAGATGTAATTTTTTGTGTACACTGAATTAAAAGGTCTGACATTAAAAGATTAAAGAATCTCGGAATTGAATTAATGAGTTTCCTTTTAACAGTGTAATTATACCAATACGTGTAATTCGAGGTGTAAGGTAGCTGTATCAAAACACTGCATCAATTGGTGAAAGATTAGAACTAAAGAATAGCAGAAAATAACAAAAAAATAAAAATGTGTGATATTGCGACTTATATATTATTCTTTTTGCCCAGGTGTATGTAACATCCGGATTTTCACGCCCAAAATACTATTTTACGTTCTCAAAAATAAGATGGGCAAGATAAAAGTTCCTACTATTTTCAAAGTAAAATTTCCGAGCCATAAACTCAAATTTCATACCTCCCTCGGACGAAAAATGTTTGTATTTTTACACGGAGAGAAATTATTTGCTAATAGTTAATTTAAGCTAATTTCAAGGCTCTTATTAACTGTAAGGTTGTAATAGTAACTGTAAAGTCGAAAACCATGGATAACTTTGAGATGAAAATGCCAGCACTTTCCTGCAGTGTTATTATATATTATATTAGCTCGTATATTTTAACATTCGATGAGTGTTCGTTAACAGTAAATAAATCTTACATTAAATTCTGTCGTTTGAACTGCGCATGTCGGCAATGCGTCAAAAAATTCGCAGAAAATCGAATGACCGCGAGTATCTATGTTTGTTTATCTCTATTTTGGAGAAACTGTAAGCGCGGAAAAATACATGCCATGTAATGATCCCAAAATTAATATTTAAAATTCCTATATTAACTATTAACATAACAAGTTTAGCCGAATTGTAATTTTTCCCACGTGAAATAAATTATGAGAAGTACGTTCTGGATTAATAAACCCTACTATCAATGTTGGTATCAAACATGCCTAAGATTTGACCGTTAATTAATCGGAGATTTTCGCACGGTCGTCAAAACTTTCACGCCACTCATTTTTGTAACACGAAAATGAACGACGAATTCGATTCTGAATTACTAACTTCATCTTGTTCAGACTTTCCGATCAGATTGCGCTCGTAAAGGATTATTACCGTGTAGAATGTCTCGTGTAATGTGTCATTCACTTATCTTTAATGAGAGTGAAAAATGCCTTAATTACAAGCAATGCAAACGGTACGCTTATTCACTGACATGATCCGAATTTCTCTTCGAGTTTAATTTATGACTTTTTTCCATCTCGTCTGAAATTGAGCTTCGTTGAGTACGCTAAATAATACGGAACGGTAATTGGAGGTACTCGTCTTGATGGGTGCGAGAGTGCAGAAGGTGAACACGCGTGTAACACGAAGCCTTGTTTTCGATGGCCCACGATCACTGTAATTGTGGCGTCGAAAATACGAGTGGTTCCCATCGAGGAGACAACCAGCTTGAAAATACGTCGCTGGGCTACCGTGCGGTCCTTTTGCCGGCGCTTAAAACGCGGCAATTTGCCGTCGTTGCTAACTTTTAAGCAGAACGCGCTTTAAATGGTCATGTCACTGATTTAAAAAGTGGCGCGATTAAATGAAATTCGCGTTCCCAGTGGCTGATCAAACACGACACGTGGCCTCCACTTGCAGTACAAATTAGCACAATTTAAGTTTTTAAATTGTACAAAAATGTGCAATGCCTGCACTTTTTTGTAAAAGACCGTTACACAATCGCAATGTATGTACCGACCGTGTAATAATTTGCAGCATTGTGTAGTAACAAATGTACAAATTAAGTATTATACATTATAAACAAAAGAACTTTAAAGAACAACAAATTTTTTTTACGACGCACTACACTTACTGCAACAAAGTTGCTGCAATGAATGTTGTATATCATTTAAAATTTGTATATAATAATGAATTGAATAAATATAATATAATATAATATAATATAATATAATATAATATAATATAATATAATATAATATAATATAATATAATATAATATAATATAAAATATAATACATTGTGGAAAAAAGTGTTTGAGTGTCCTGTGATCATTAATTTTAGTATTTTATACATTTTTTATCATTTATGCTTTATAATTAATCCGCCTGAAATACTTTTCAATTTGATTTTCATTTCTAAAAAGTGACTATTAAATATCACATTTGTTCACGTATGTTTGAAAGTCTTCAAATATAATGAAACTTATTTACTTTTAAAACATTAAGTCGGCTATTCCTTATTACTCGTTTGTTTACTAACAGCTTTCAATTATATTATAAAATTATATTGATATTTGGGGGTCCAATCACACACGGAAAATAATGTTTAACCCCTACGGCAAAATATTCATCTGTCACAGCTTAACCTAAACACAGTTAAACGCAGTTCGGCTCTATCAGTCAAACTCGTTGAGCTACCGCAGTTTTTCTATCTTACCTCAACACTTTAGCTGCCTTAAGATATATATCTCAGCAAACACAGCCTATCAATTGGACTAAATAATCAATGGACTATTTTTCATTTCACTTATATTTATAGACGTGAATGTTCTAATTTTTCATTAATATTTATGTGTGATCAGGTATTAACCTGCACTAAAAAATAGTGATTAGTACACTGAAAGAATGGTTAAAAAGACATATAGTGCTTGACTTGTAACCTTCATTAGGTGCGTTTATTCACGTATCAACTTTATTAATAATAAAATAAAATATGAGTCCCCACTCTTTTAACTTATTTTTCACAAAAAATTCATTTTAACCGCAACTCGCTCGTTTATACAACGAATAATTTGACAGCATACATGCACTTGTTTTTCAGCCAGTCATCATTTGCAGCGACAACCAAACACCCGCAGATAAATTCATTAAGCTGTGGTAGCTAAATAAATTGTCTGTATTACATTTATAAATTATTGTGACAGACTTATAATTGCGCTCGTATAATCAAACGCCTATCAACCAAAGTATTTGAGCTAATGTCACCCAAATATTTTTTTCCGTGCATTTAGGTCCAAGTGGCCTCGATAGATATGTTACAACAATATAGTGTTTTTTATATGTATGAAAATTGAAAATGAGCATTTTCAAAACTTCGACCCCGATAACAGGCCAGCCGAAGTATTAATAAATAAAAGTTGCAAAACACTTACTTCATGCACTTGTATTCTAATAGACTATTCGATGCATATTACATGTTTACTGTGTTTTACTAATTACTGTCTGTATTATTATAATATTATATATACAATATATATGCATATAATTCGTCAAAGATATCTTGAAAGTGTCGAAAAGATCTATGGCGGATATCTTATAGATATCTATAAGACATCTTTTAGATATATCGAAATAGTTATTTTCGTATCAAGGGCGTAAATGAACATTGCGCCCGTCGGTGGTCACCGCGCCCGAGGAGCTGGCGAAGACTACCCCTGGAGGGTAAGGGGTCGAAACATCAAAATTTGATGAAAAACTACAGGGTAATTTTTTTTCCGAGATGACCAAAATCAATACTTTTTCAGACAATAGTCATAAGCATTTTAAACCAGTTTTTATGGCATTATCATTGACTTTAGGAAGAAAATGTATATAACCTTTTTTGTAGAGAATTTAATGCTCTATCTTTTTTGTTTGAAACATTTTTGAATAAAATTTGTATTTTTACAAAATAAATGCAAAAAACTACGAAGAAACGTAATTGGGGCTAATGTTTTTTAGTAATTTACGGATGCATCTGCGCCAAAATCTAATTAAATCTATGTTATATCAAGACACGTATTTAAAAAAAAATTGATGTCATTACGCTTATTCGTACACGAGTTATCGCGCGACAAAAAAAAACGGGCCGTACAGACGTACGTCCGTACAAGATCACGGAGAAAAATTTTTTTATTGTTGAATTGGGCTCCTTAGGGTCCGAAACATCGACATTTGATGAAAAACTATAGCGTAATTTTTACCCCCGAAGTGACCAAATTCAATACTTCGTCCAGACCTTAGGTCTGGATCGAAGTAACTTTCTGGAACCAGATTAAATTTATATTAAATTTATGAGTTTATGACTCCCGCCGTAAGCTCGTCAAACAAATTTGGCTAAAGACTGGATTTTCACTTAAAACGAAAATTAAGTTTTTTGTTTTGTTGTACATGTAAGTATAAAATCATTTCGCACACTATGTCAACTATGGGGACTCCGCCAAGAATGACTTCAGATACAAAATTCGATAGTTCAGATGAAGCAATAAGTCAAGTCGAGGTAAACAAATATGAGGACATTAACACTAAATATATACAATATGTCTTGGAACTGACCTAGACCATGACACTGACGCTTGTACAATATGTGACAACACTGCGCACACAACCTGTACATCAGCCAAGCAACACAAATGATGATGGATTATTTTTATGTTGCAATCTTACCGATACCTTTCAATCCTATATCACAGTAAAAAAAAAAGATGAATTATTATTGTTCGTACCATTCCACTATGAAGTAGTTTCACTTCAACTAATAATCAGTTTTTTACCCGCTTTAATTGAATTTGATTAATGCAATGATTATCATACTAAGGGCATTTAGAGTATAGTTTCAATCTATAGCTGTAATCATTTTAATTTTGACTTATATTAAATTCAAGTACTAGGTTTAATTGTTAATACGACGTTGCGAAATTAGCTCTTGCCAAGAAATACAAGATATTTACGCGAAATATTAATAATACTCTAGCTTTCAGGAACAATTTCGAGTCCAAGCACGAATGTAATGTATATTGCTTCTATACAGTTGGAATTGCCTTCATAGATGCTTCAAGTTAACAAGAACGCATAATGCATACCAAAGAAATTATCATTTCATTTATAACCTTTGTAATCACATTAATTATTTGTAAAAACTTACTGCAAAAAGATAATCGAAACCGTACATTTTTAAGTATTGAGTTAAGTTCAAGCACAAAGCAGACAATGGATGTTAACCTCAAATTATATATAAATATATAAAAGTAAAAACTAATTTATTCGACTATCAAACATTCCAGAAAACGCAGATCGATTGAAAACAGTTCAGATTTGGGATTCCTTTAAATGCTTGAATTACAGTTTCGAATCGGTCAGAAATAATTCGAAAATTATTCTGAATTATTGGAATTCACGGAAATTAAACGAAATAGTTTTGAATACACGCGAGGAATTCAAATAAATTAATCGTCATTAGAATGGTTAAATATTCAGACCTCAGATTCGGTCATCGAACACTTGATTATAGCAACAGTTTCAACCAATTTTTTCCTGGGATGACTTTAATAGATAATGAATAGAACTGATTGAATACATTTTCGAAATATTGAAAGAAATATAAATAGAAAGTTTAAATCAACCAAAAAGTTATGAAATATGTTTCATTATTTTGTGCCATTTAAGAATTTCTTTACCTTTCTTAGAATAAAGAGGTTTTTATTATTTTATTTTACTTATCTTGTCTCGTCTGTTCTTGTCTTGTCTTGTCTTGTCATGTCGTGTCGTATCGTGTCTTAATGTATCTTGTCGTGTCTTGCCGTGTCTTGTAGTGTCTTTTCTTATGCGAACGTTCCCATAAAGTTAAAAAAGGAATAAATCACCGCTTAAGTACAGTAACTGTTGTTAGTAAAAATAAAAATCACTGTACGCACTGGGCAAAAAATGACTTTGCACACGCTATTTAGCGCAATCCCTATTGCTATTTTCCACACTTTTGATATTTTTCGGACGCATTTTTCGTACGCATTTCCTGCTCTCTGTAAGTAAAGTGGAATAATGAATGCTCTGAAGAAACAGTTGCATAGTGTACTATTTTTTCATACAATACTTAAAACTCAACTTTTCGCACCTGAAAAGGGTGCACCAGTTCTACACATACTATAAAGAAAAAAAGTATTCAATACTCGAGTATAAACATTCGACTTTACGTATCTGTTCTATACAATTGCATGCTGAAATGCGGTCCGTAAAGTCGAACCTTACTACCTTATTTCGAAAGCTACTATTTCCTTATGTAAATATTATGTCGTATTAAGCAGCAAAACTCGTTGTCATTGGAAAGTATAAATAAGCTTTGAAATAGAAGGTATGTATAAAACACATGCATTCACCCATATAAATGTATTTTACTGATGAAATTTTATCAGTCAATTTCATCTCTTGTTTTCATCAACTAGTAATTTTTTTAAACGTATTTTTTCGATCGATTTTCAGTGCCTAATACATGTATGAGGCGTTGGGGTGCAAAACCTGCCAAATTCCAAAAAATAAAAAACTGAGATAATCATATAAACGTACATTACATATAGTTCTTTGAATGTTTAGAGATTGTGTTTATGCAAACAAAAAAATTTTACCCTTAAAATTGAGCTGTACACTTATGAATCTGCTGTCTTTCCAATGTTAGCGGCAAACAGTTTTCCGCGTTTTTCTCAAAACTGCATAAAATGGACTATGTTTTCAACATTTTGTGTTTCAAATAATCGTCAATTTCGTCTAACTAGTAGTAAGAATTTATTTGAAAATTGCTGGCTGATTGTGTTTTAGATTTTCAAAATCGCCGCGTGGCACTCTGGGAACTTTTAAACTCTCTTCTGGGGCTCTCAGGAAACCTTTAGAACCAAATTGAAAAAGATCAGAAATTTGCTCTGACCTCTAGTTAGAATTTACTTGAAAATTGCTATTTGATTGTTTTCTAGACTTTCAAAATGGCCGCATGGTAACTTGGAAAATCTTTTAATCTTTTCTAGCAACCCTAACAAACCTAAAAAATCGTTTGAAAAAAAAACACACATCGATGACACATATTAAATTGTAAAAGAGATAACAATTTTTTACTAATTGAAAACGCCTGATCGAGGTATTATTCTTTTGTAATATTAAAAGTAGGCTTTTTATTTTTAGGCTATATTTAGTCAGGACAAAGTATTGAATTTGGTCACTTCGGGCATAAAAATTACCCTATAGTTTTTCATCAAATTTCGACGTTTCGACATCCTACCCTCCAGGGGTAGTCTTCGCCAGCCCCCCGGGCGCGGTGATCACCTACGGGCGCATAAGTTCTTTTACGCCCTTGATACGAAAATAACTATTGCGATATATTTAAAAGATGTCTTATAGATATCTAAAAGATATCTGTCAGAGATCTTTTCGACACTTTCAAGATATCTTTGAGGAATTATAGGTATATAAGATCATAATGATACAGACAGTAATTAGAAAAAAATACAGTAAACATGTAATATGCATCGAATAGTCTATTACAATACAAGTGCTTGAAGTAAGTGTTTTGCAACTTTTATTTATTAATACTTCGGCTGGCCTGTTATCGGGGTCGAAGTTTTGAAAATGCTTATTTTCAATTTTCATATACATATATAAGAAACACTATATTGTTGTAACATATCTATCGAACCAACTTGGAATTAAATATGATTGGACCCTCAAATATCAATATAATTTTATAAAAGAATTGAAAGCTGTCAGTAACTGAACGAGTATCAAGGAATAGCTCCACTAGGTCGAAGTTTCTGAGCGAGCGAATCGAGCGAGACACCACGCCAACACTGGTTTATTTATTCATATTGTCAATAAATTTATAACGTAAAAGGATGTTAAATTTTATAATAAATTCAATTTAATAATGACGGCGTCACTATCTAAAATGACAATAATTATGTTGGAAAATAGGAAATGTGTCTTATTTATTAATTTTATTGGCGCGGATCATCAACTTACCCACAAATTCATAATATACATGTAAATCAAGACTCCGTCATTTGTCTTTATTTTTATTGTGTACATTTTAATTCGGACAACAATTATTTATTAATATTTCTTGCATTTAATAGATTAAAAAATGCAATATATTTTTAAAAGTTATTATTTTTATTTTTCTACGACCATTGGAGCTTTATGAAATTAAGCAACGAAATATGCTTGAAAATTATGATTTGATTTTTCTAAGTATATAAGATATATATAATCCAGCAGTGTTATTTTAAATGTACTGGAAAATAGTAATTTAAGATTAAATACTGTAGTTGATCGGTTTCTTTCGTTTTTTACAGAATTACGATGGCGACCGTGGATATTGATTTTACTTTCATTAGGCAAATCTGAGAACTTGCACGTGATCGATGCAATAAGATTTCGCACAGTAAAAGGGAAGAAAAAAGCTCCGCAAGAGCAATCGAGCAACATGTATTTTACGTTCAAAGCCTTGAGAGTTGAAAAGAATAAGGTCAGATGGCGCCACGTACACCGCCTCCACTTTATTCAAGTCGGCTTGCGGAGACCTCGGCCACAAAATTGGTTCACGAAGTAAAGCGATCCAAATTATCCTGATTGGACGTATTTCTAAGCTTTTTTTTTACTTTTCCAGTGGATTTTCCGATTATAAACTCGATTATTATTTGTAAGGTAAACCGAATAAGTGTATAAGTAAGAATTGGTTTATACGAAATTGAAGTTGAGAGCAAAGAATATCAAACGCTTTTAGCCGCCCGCTTTTAATTGACGTTTAATCCAATTGCGGCGCTCTAATTTGCACGCTTTCATAGTATGAAAGAGATAAAAAAAAAGAAGAACGCCATCACCTCATTTCAGTATAGTTTCGCTTAGAATAAGATTATTAAGTAATTCAGAGGGAATTTATTAAATTCGTATCGTCTGTTATTTCAAGTATCGACGATTTTATATTTATTTGCTTGAAATATGAAATTGGCATTTAATTCAAAAGTATAACGATAGCTTATGATGTACTTACACTAGTATTTAAATTTAATATTTCACAAGAGGAATTTATGTTAAGAAGCTTTATTATTTATGTAGTGTTCAAGTTATCAATTGTGTAATTAAATATTACGTACACACTGAAATCTATTTATGGCTATACTAATTCGGAGGGTCTATTCAAATAATGGTTGTTTTTATGTCGAGTTTAAAAATCTCCAACTGTCTTTTATTTTGAATACACTATATTCTGATTTCTATAAATTTTTACGATGTAAAACTAGGATAATCTGAAAGATACATCATTCCCATTTTCCTAGCAATTTTAGTACTTAATAAAAAATAACAGATAATATACGCAAATAGTAATGATACTTATTATTACACAATAGATTGTTTCAGTCCGTATTTTTTTATAACCTATTTAGTTTGTGGTAGCAACGATCCCAATTTCTGTATTCGTCACATGCTTGATATGGATATAATATAAACTTTCCGCCTCTGATCGTCGCAAACGTGGTTTAAGCACATGTCTGATCTTGAGTAGAAACAAGCCATATTTTAAAGTGAAGGAAATTTTATCATTTACATAACCTGATCATATTAAATTCTTAATATTTGTTATTTACATAAAAAATCAAAGTAGCATTATTTATTAACAAAAATAACTACAAAGAACTTTTTCAGAATAAAATTTATAAAAAACAGGGTATATAATCAAACAGAGATAAACGGGGTCAAAAAATGATAATTATAACGCTGCCCTAATTTCTATAATATTCGAATTTCAAATGCAAAACGTATTTTAATGGAGAACAAATTGTATTAATCTAAAAAAATTAGAATTGTATCGCGATTAATACCTCAGTGTTCATAAAGTTACATAGCAAAGATATATCTATTTCGAATATTTATTACTTATTACCAATGAATATTATAGATTTTATTAATTGCATATTCGAATAGGAATTATATTAAGTATTTAAGTATATTTATTATCTTAATTCATAATTGGTGTAACACTTTGAACCACACATTTTTGTTTAGATGGAAAGTAGTTAAATGTTGTTACTGAGAAGTTTTTTAAGTCACCGATTGAAAAAAAAATCTGAGATTTTCAAAACTCAAAATGGTGGATCGAATATAATATCCGTTAATTTTAATTTTTAAGAATTGACGCTGGTTTCGTAATCAGCTCTACTAAAAACCACAAGATACAAAGTTTTATAAAAATGCAAACTACATAATAATTTTCCTTCGTCATCCATTTTGAATTTTTAAAAACTGACCCCTTTTTTTTAATTTATAATCAGCGACCCGCAAATGTTAGGTACATATTATATTGGAAAAAAACGTGTATTTTACCAGAATTTATAAAGAATTGTAGTATTTATATGATTATAATGGTCTCTTCCCAAAGGTAGAAGAGAACTAATCGTATATGTCTAAAATATAAATACTACCATGCTAACTCTACTTTAAATATAAATTTTAATTAAGGTTTTGTTAGAATTTGTTATAAACACTGCAGGTGTATTAAAAGTTAAGTTGATGGATTTGAATTGTTTAACAATTACTTTATAATTAATCTCAATTAATAATTATTATGAAGTGTTATTTAAATATTTCTGCATTTACTATATCGTTTCTTAATAACTGGAAAATTCACATTGTAGCGTTGTACTTTACGCACATGAAAAACATCAGTATAGACGATTTCTAATAACCTTTATAGCGAAAGCAATATTTACAATTTTTTAAGTCTGACTTTAGATTCGAATAGTGAACGACATCAGAAAGCCCTAAATAACAAGTTCAATGAATCCAAACAGTTTTTAAAAATTCGTTCGCCATTTAAAACAAAGAAAATTAGTGGCGTGGTGTGTATTTTAAAATTCCTGTGTTTATTGAATCTTTAGATGTGAATAAACAAGATCGTATCAAAAAAATTAATTTGTTTAGTCCTTTAAAAAGAGCTTTAAAGTAATCAAATATTTTAAAAATTCATGTAAAAAGATACGAAGATATGAAAAGACGTTTGGGCTCCACACAAGTCAGGATCGTGCTCAACCCAAAATTACTGTATATCTAAAATCAAGAACGAAGTTTGAGTTAAACATAAACTTGGTGTTTGTGGACCCCAAACTTATTTTCCTTGTACAACTTAAAAGAAAACTTTTGAAAACTTTAAAAACGAAAACTGAAATGTCGTGTGAAAATTTTGGGGAACCTGAATTTAATGAGTACCCCTTACTTTTATTTGATATTTCAGTCAATCTGAGAATTTAAGCACTGTTTCAAAGCACTTCTCTATAATCGGAATGTTTTGGAGATTAGGGAGTTTTTAGGATAGCTGATTGTGAATTCGTTGTCAGATTTTTAGAATTCAAAGTGGCTGATCCAATAAGGTGGCCGAAATGTCAAAAGATGTTTCAAAATCATTTGAGAGTTGATACTCGGGCATTTATAAGGCTGCTAATTATGAATCTGGAGGCAGATTGAAAGTTTCGATATGGCGGATCTAATATGGCAGACGAATATTTAAAAACAGGTGAGATTCACTTGAAATTTGTTGCTCAGAGCTTTGCGGGGTCGCTGACTATGCATCTGAAGTCAGATGTAAAAAATGCTAAAAGTTGGTACCAATATGGAGAATACTCTAACTGATTTGGACTAATATTATTCGCGGCTACAAAGTACATCGCACTGTAAAATTGACAGACCGTCTTAATACATTTTGTCTCTGATCATTTGCTGTGTACAGTATTGATGCTTTCTAATATTGTTCCCAAGACATAAGAATGATCGAATCAACGTTTTTTGCAACATTGCCCGATTATGATTGTTTCTTCAATTAAATAAAAATAATCGAAATCGTATACTGACAACAAGTTCTACGTTTTCTATAGAATTTCTATTTTTGGCTTCAGTATATCCCTCCAAGTAGCATAGCCTGAAGCAAATTTGATCGATTTTGACAAAATTGGTTCGCTAATTTGGATCCGCCGATTTAAATTTCGAAAACCTGACAACTGATACGTACTCGACTCTAAAAGTTCCCAAGTAACCAGTTTGAGTCAACTGGATGTAAACAAAAATTCGTGGGACAAAGGTACTGAACACAATAATTTTTGTATATTTTCTTGCGTATTGACAGTTATGACAATCGAAATATTATTCTGATGTCCCTTCCAGAATTTTCATATCGTTTTGCATTTTTCATTTTCGAGAAAAAGTGAGGTTAAATGTGCAACTATTTTCGTTTTTTGCCACATTTCGAGTTTTTGTAACAAACGAGAATTGATATATTCAATCTTCCTTTTCTATAAAATGCGATGCGGTAGGAAAACTCGGTCAGCGCCATCGTTTTCACCACGCAAGACTATTCGAAATTAATACTCCGATAGTCAAAAGTTAATTCTCTTTTGCTACAAAAAGAATTGGAACATAGTAAAAAATTTGAATTTTCATTAATTTATCACTGCCTTGCAGGACCTGACAAATTTAGCTCATACTATCATTTTTTAATCGAAAAACTACCTAAGAAATGATATTTCACTTGTCATAGCCAAATTCAGTGTCGGACAGTATTATTAGTTCTGGATCGATTATGAACTTTTTCTATCTCATTGCCAGTGACTTTGTATTTAATCTCTTCAGCCACGCGATTCGTCCAAAAAGTAAAGAATTAAAATCTGAACATCATACGGATTACAAATTTCAAACTCAATTTCACAAGGACTTCAAACCGAGTTCCATCATTTCTAATATAATATATATAATATAATATAATATTTCCATAATTTATTTATATTTTTATGTTTTTCCAAGACGTTTATTTCTAGCAGTTATTCTTTTATTGTATTGTTATTGAGTATGTCTTTGAATTGTTGCAATCTTTAAATGTGTTATACGTTAATAACTCATTGTAAAAAGACCTTAATCAGAGATGCATAAATAAATAAATCGAAATACGTTTTTTATTTAAATAAAATAATTACTAAGAAATATTAAGATAAAATGTTTTATCATTCTCCATTGTGATATTGTTAAACATTTACTCATTTTAGTAAGACAACTTACAGGATTGCATTAAAACCTCTTATAGAGTATAACAGTATACTTTAAAAATACAATTTTAAATTTAGTAGAAGAAATTGAATTTTTAATTAGGTAAGTACATTATCATAATAAACATTGAAAATGAGCTATGAAGTCGTACTTTATTATTCTGGTGCAAGTCTTCTTTGAAAATTGAAAAGGCTATATTCATTGTACTCGTACATAAAGTTGATTCTATTTTCAAGAAATCATAATTAGCATAAAGAATGTACAATGGGACCTTCCGAACTCTTTTTCAATACTAATTGAATCTTTATTAGGAAGAAATATTTTAATTGGATTACTTGCTATTTTAAAATATTTCTGCATTTAATGTATATTTCAAGATATATTTGTAATGGGAGTATACGGATATTCTGTATATATCAGCCACTTCGATTGTTTGTTTTTAGCGTTCTTACATTTTCATTTTTATGGTTTAATATTTGACGCCTTGACCGTCTTTGTTCCTTTATTTTTTCCGAACCCCTTTGGTATTCTTGTGGATATATCAAAAGAAAATAAGCAAAGCAATTCGCAGATTGTTAAAGACTGCTTCTTTATTGAAGAATTTGCATAATCTGCCGATTGAGCAGGGAATTCCGAGGGTTTTCTTCCAGCTGAATGGCGCAATTTAATGCAAATCATTCAGCAGCAGTTTGTCCAGGTCCTTGATATTAATTCAGTCGACATTTCAGTGAAATGAACTTATATGTTCGTACAAATATGAAACCATTCATAAAAGTCTTATTGCATATAAAATTTAAATTTCAATTAGCGAAAACTCGATTATTAATTCAATGAGAATAATTCATACATAATCGAAATAAGAAAACAAACATTGAGTATATGTGTTTTATTTTGTATTAGAATATAAATTATAAAATTTAGGCATTACGTGTTATTTTTGTGTGCATTATATATTTGATTTAAAAAATTTTATTCTTCAACATAACAACGCTATTTATTATAAAAACGTATGAATTCAAATACATATATCGATACCAGAATATGTGTCAAATTTTCATTCCACATTTGGGGAAAATGATTATTATGGATAACCTTAATTTTGAAACGACTGGGTGTGGAATTTCCATTCGCCTTTTATAACTAAATATAAAAAGAGAAATAAAAAGTATACAATTTTATCATTTTTTCGTATCACTGGATGGAAAAATGCATATACGCATTGATTAAATGCAAGTTGATGTATTTCGAAGCATTAATGGGGAAATGTTTCAGTAATTGGAAAAGTGTAACCAGTTAATTGCAATTTCGTTTATAAAAACATTCCATAGTTTTTACGTTACGAATGTAGAGTTGAAATTATAGAAAAATTGTTCTTACCGAACGTCATGGCCATGAATAATCATACGAACTTTTTTATTAGTTATTTTAAAGATGTATTAAATTAGATTCATCAGAAAGATATTGTAGTTTTTACGATCTATTAATTCAAGTAAAAGCTTAATTTTTTTCATTTGGTGTCGTTTAGTTTCATTTATTACAAGACGGTATAAAAGTTACTAAAAAGTGCTACACGCCTTTCTTTAGTAATAAGCAATTTACGTTACATTACTTTTCCTTTTTAGAGGGAAAAGATGACGAGAGTAGTGGTCTAAAGAAAAAAGCATTTAATGTTACTTTACAAGGACGAGCGTATATCGTATCGTTTTTCATATTGTACGTGAAATATGTATGAAATTTTTATTTTTACTTTCTAAGAAGCAATATTTTTTTAGAATATGCCAATTCCTGAATAAATCTTCATAGGATAATGCCTCCCTCTTAATGCATAAGGGAGCTGTGAAATCATTAGATCCCATTCAAAGAAAAATGTACATTTTAGAATTTTTACATCATGAATTCAGTACAATGCAATACCTAATTTACTTTATTTTACTAAATTCGGATGATATTTGACATTTTAAAGATTAATGTAAATTATCATGACATAGTACAATTTTTTAGTTAAATCTGAAACGTCAAAATTTGACGAAAAATTGTATTGTATTTTTTTTTTACCGAAAAGACCAAATTCTATACTTCGTCCAAACATATGATCTAGATGGATGTAAAATCACACAATAATTTTGGTTTCAAGAATGCTTTTAAAAAAATTGCCTCGTACATGTTTAGTGTTATTTTCAAAGCCGTGTTTGCATTCCAATAGTTTTTCATAGAAATGTAATACAGATTGCAGATCAAACACAAGGTCATAAAATATTTCTACATAAAAATAGTTTATTATGGCGATACTGTTATTTCCGAAAATACTTTTTAAATGCAAATAGTCGTTGCACGCAGTTTTTGAAATTAAGCCATTTATTTGCAAAACGCACTCATTCTAAACTACCTCAAAAGAGCAAGTGTATAAGCGAGTATTCGGTGATCTGATCCGCGTCGCGAATGTCGTGGGAAACTGCAAAACCAATTCCAGTATTGGCAATATTGCGATGTTCCCCTTCGACTCTATTTGGAGCTTCGCAAACATGAATGCGAATGGCATCGTTGAAACTTGGCCATATTCGCAGGGTATGTGTAGATCACTGATTTAAAATGATTTACAAAATTTGAAGATTAAAAATCTGGTTATTTCGTAAAGAAATATATATGAGGTTGTAAGAGCCATGGAATTTTCAAAATTCAAACAAGTTTGTGACCATTTTGCTTACGATTTGGTACGTAAGCAGCGTTACTGGTGCCTCTTGAACCGGAAATAGGCTTTATTAACAGCTTAAAATGAAACAATATGATGATTGTTTTAAACTGCCTAGGTGTCTTTTTCTTCAAGCCGTAAGAAATACGTAAAATAGGAATTACGATCTTGTCGGAGACAAACACACAATAAAAGTAAACAACCTAAACAATAACGACAATACGAAACAGGTTCAGTGACAACCCTACGACGGTTATAAGCAGATTTTTTATTAAATCCAACCACACGAAATGTTTTACGACATTTGTTTTAGTTTCCGAATTAACCTCTGCATCAGTGCAGTGTACGCTCAACATTTTTTCTCGGAGTGGGAAGTAGTTTCTTGGACACATTTGTACATCCTGAAAAAATGTGGGCTTATTCTTTGACACGTTCTAAGACATTTTTATTCTTATAACAATAACATTTTTTTCTAAAATTTATAGTTTTCGTGAAAAAAAGTTGCTAACTTTCAAAAATAAATTTCTCGGTGCCGTCGTCTTTTTGTGCCTACGACGTTATTTTGTTAACATTTAAAAAAATATATCTCAGTACCACAACTGTTTTGTTCGCCTTTACTGAAGGAATTTTGTGACGGAAAATACTCTTTCGATGAGAAAAAAATGTGTTTTTTTTTAAAGTAGGTGTGTTTTTGACGTATAAATCGCGATATTTAATTTTCTAATTATGATAACTCAACTTTTATAACGACATTGAAAAGTGCGACCTTGAAAATAGTAAGATACATATCTTTCAATTTGGTTGATCATTGATTTTCATACGAAATACTTGAATGAAATTGAAGTGCAAAAGTATTCTGTCCAGCGTTAAAGGGTTAAATGCCTTCAGTGACACAGTGAATCGATTGATGATTTTTAAAAAGACAAGTGTATTTGTGCGCGTGCGCGAGAACACGCGTTCTCTCGAAAACATTCATTATTGTTATATAATTAAATGAATTCGAACTAAATCCCCCTTTTTTGTGTGTTTCATTTTCTTCCTGACATTGATCAGTTTAGCCAATCAGATCAGTTTTCTTTTTCACGAAGGTATAGAACGCATGCGATTCTAATTACGGCTTTCAAGTCTTAATTCTTTGGATAGTTATTACAATTATTCTAAATCTGCAATAGAATTATAATAGATAAATCATAGAATTCAAATAGTTATTTCGAAGAAATTAGTTAAAAAAAAATTAGTTATAAAAAATATATAATAATTAAGAAAAACAAAAAGAGCTTTTGAGAGCAGATATATCTAACCTTTCACGTATTAATTAACTTTTTAGGTATATTAAGTAATTTTTTTCTTTTTAAGTATACGATTTTAGATTGTATGTCATATGTGATTGATGCTTATTAATCCCCTTAATAGAATAATCTGTCTTTATCATCCTAACAATCTTCTGAAATGTATACGACGTCACGACGGTCCCTATTACAAGAAATAAGGAGAATGTTCTTTGTAAAGTTTTTACAATATAATATATGCCAACAAGTCGATATTCATTATTTACCTTCCTTTAAACTGATATATATCTTGTACACGAAATTCAAGCATGAAATGGATATTCATTAACAACAGATTTTTGACAAATATTATTTGCTTATTATTTACCTCGACGATGTTTAGGTAATTTAATAATCTGTACCATTTTAAAAGTAAGTTTCTATATTTCAAACAAGAGTTTGAGGAATCATAAAAAAATGTGCATAAAACCTGTATACCACATTTTGTAATATCACGCATAAATTGAAAAGGTACTAATTCCTTTGAAGTGTATGTAAAGTGTAATCTTGTAGAAGAATAATTTAATGACAATTTAAGGAATAATTTCAGCTGTATAATTACACATCATAAGAGTATAAAGCGTTGTTAGGAGGCGAGCTTTCCCTAAAGGCAAATTAAATTAAATCAGAAGTTAGCTGGAGGTCACACTTGTCAGAATAAATTACTATACTACTCTAACGCATGCTATATGTATATTAACTATTGCATCTTCTACTCGAGTTAAAGAAATTTATAAATGAAATGAAAATGTCGTTGTAAAACGAATGCTAAATTGTAAAACATCCATCATGTTATGGATAATATTTTAAGGGCTCAGAGCAACAACAGGTTAACTCATTTTTCACATGACTGTTCGTTTAAATCTTGTAATAATTTAGAGCAACAATCAGAAGAAGCAAAACCGTTCCGGACAACAACAATCGTTTAATGTCGGAAATGAAATTCCAGCAGATGTTTAATAAATTTAATGCGTTTCTTTTTAACAGCGTAAATAGCGGTGTTTTAGAAATAATTCAGTTCACCTATATTGTCTCTTCTTTTACATTTTGCTAAAGTTAGGGTTATGCAATCGCGATATTATTTGTTTCGAAGATTATAATTACAATCCGAGGATAACGTATAAAATCATTTTTCACTACAGCATGATAAATATCACTCAGACGTGTCCCGTAATATATTTCCGCGATGCCCTCATAGGAACAAGATCTATATGTGTTCATTCACGTGGGAATATATGTGCCAAGTCTAACGTGAAAAAGGAAGATCTGATATTCAGCTTTGCTCGACTTCACTTGATTTCAATATGTGAAAATTTATTAATACCAATGCCAAGAAATCGAAATAGGAAATAAAAATCTCTACATACTTAATAAAATCACACTTCTGATTCGAATTTGACAAAAAAATGTGTTGAACAGGAACATACTTCTTTTGCAAAAAATACTTGTCTAATAAAGAAATACTATAAGATATTAAAATAATGTTATTTTTTCAATAATTATATAAAATTAGTAACAAGAATAACAGATTTATAACGTAGCAAATTAGTTAAATTTTGAACGTTGTATCATAGTTTATGCGGTCAAGTCTTAATAATGTTTTAAAAGAATTGTTATAAAAAACAGTTGCTTAATTAATATATATTGGAGTAACAGATTCGGAAAGTCTTTTTGTTGGAAATGGTATTACTTTAAATAGTAATTTCGCGAGGTATTTATTAGGTGATATTAGCTATTAACATCATTTAGATTATATTTTATACGAGTCAGACAAACAATGCAATAAAAATTATAATCCGCGCAGACACGCATTCCTACTTAAAGTTGATTTAGAAATAAACAGTATATGACAGTTTTCAATATACACCGAAAGAAATAATGGAATGTTACTGGCATATGTATGGGTAGATCAGCTATATTGCAGCTGATCTATCCATAATTATTACTGATATACCCATATGTATGTCAGGAACCTTCAATTATTTCTTTCAGTGTATCCGGTGTTCTATACGGTGAAAAGAGAAATGCATATTGTACAAAATAAAAACGAAAATTGACTAAGCATTGGTAATTTTCGGAACTTGCTGATTTTTAAAGACATTACAGTAAAGTCAGCATAATTTATATTTCTGCATGGTAATATTTACTTTACATCATAAAGTAAATTGTTTGGAAATTTTACCCAGACGGTAAAAGTAAATAAATCCTAACAAATTGGAAATACTGTATAAAATTACTGTATAATTTAATCTTAATAGGAAGCAACTTTTACATTCATCTAAATGTAGAATTTACGTCCTTTCCATGAATTGGTACAATAAACTAAGCGAAATGTATACAACAAGAAGGAAAACTTTTTTCTTAAGGATATTTTATTGAACCGTTTGGTAATGTTTGCCGATTCACATGGGAATCGGGACGAGCGTCAAGAAACTAAGAAAACAGCAATATTTTTCTTTTTTTGGACTACACTCCACAGCACCCGAACGCCAGAAAAGATCTTGATTAGAAATTTATTTCAAATTTTTGCGAGAATTGTATCACAGAAACGATAACAGATGGCGGGTTTTGCGCAAACGACAGAAAACGGCCGCATGTTGTATAAATACAAGTTCTGCATTTTTCGATGCTTTGTATGTTACCGTGAATATTCGTGCGTGCGTTTCTGCGTGGCGTTTTTCCCCTAGTTTTAAGATAAGTTAGCGTTCCACTGTTTTCTAGATATATGTTAAATATGTCTGCGCATGTGTAGCATGCTTTGCCATTATACAATGAATGTGTTCTTTACATCTTCTGAGAAATCCATTGGGTGTGAACGATTTATTTATATTTTTCCGTTAATTTTATCTTTGAATTTTGGTTTAAAATTACCAAACGTTTCTGTAAATTATACAGTTATGCAAAGTCTTATTTGCTGAATATCTGGCAAAAATTACCAAATGTCCGAGTAAATCTTACAATTATGAAGGTATTATTCATTATGCTTTAGAAAAAATTTCCTATGGGGGAGTGTAATATATACTTATCATTCGACAAATAATCTACATTCGCATTGGCAAAAAGTGCCAAATACACTTATGTATTCTATATTTACTCCGTTGCTTAGTAAAAAGTCCCGCATTATAAGTAAATATTCCATTTTTCTTATCTCCGTGTACGAAACTTTTCAGTCTCGAGTGAAACAAAGACACGGTTTCTATTACAGGCACAGTTTTACATTTTTTGTCTGGTGCACTCCGAGGAATTTATAATAGTGACTGTATTTCACCCAGGTTTATTGTAACTAGCACTGTAATATAGTCAATTTTACATTAGAAATCGTAACTGGCACCATAAATATAGTAACGAATACTATAATTTCCTTTGAATGTGATAGATGTATCATACCAAGATACAGTTCAATACACCTAATTATTTGTTGGTGGAGGTTCAGTGGGTTCATTAGGGCTATATGATAAAAATAGAAAATCGGGATATACTAGCAAAAATACTTCGCACCTTCAAGATTTATTGTAACTATGGCTTTCGATGTGTTTTGGAGCGCTGAATACAAATATCATAAAAAAATTGTTTGAAAATATTTCGTATCGATTTAACAGGAACATTTATCGTCGACGATTCACTGGGCACAGTATAGACTTATTAAACAGTGCATTTTTAGTTTTTACGAAACTGAAATATGGTATTTTGCAGCGAAATTCTCATATATGCATAACGGAATCAAATTAATAAATATAATCTAAATGTCCAAGTTTCATACATTCAGGCTTGCATGTACTAGTTTCTCATACAATCATCGCAATCATTATTTTTTCTCTTGCATGAACATTTAAGAGTTTTGATACCTACACTCCTATTCTATTTTTGAACATATTTAAATCCGTACTGATATTTGATTTTTGCAGCAAGGGAATAAAAATGATTAATATGTTTATTTTTAAATTTATTTTGTAAGTACATATACAAATAATCTTTTGCGAGTTAATGTTAAATTATATATATGTTAATTAAAAGTATATAGGTGAATGTGCGAAACTTCACACAGCGGCTCGCTGGAATCGTGTTACAATGTGAATGCTCTCGCGATTTGCACGTGGAGTTCGTGACGGTATTCCGGGCATTTAGCCTATCTCGTTCCTCAGAGGAATTCCTCCGGTACTTCACGCGATAGGATAGGATAGGTAAAGGTGTCTAATCTTGAAATACCTACATCGCTGTCAAAAATAGAATATTGTTATTTAATATTTAGGTATTGATGGAAATAAACATCCAAGTAACACTAATACACTGAGGAAAACGTCTTTTATCAGTTACAATCCCGTGTCTTTTAAACGATTTCTTATAACCCGTAGAATAAATATTGTAATTACTGAAATCCCATATGTTATCCATAAAAATCTTCGTCTTTTAGCATTTACTTATTATCAAGTAAAATATATTCTATTAAATTCTCATGTTTCAAAAGAATATTTGATTATGTCTAAAAGAATGCGTATTTTAGCAGTTTAAAAATACTAGTTTCTTATATGTTATAATCTTGGAAATATATACTGTGAAAAATTTCGATGTAATTTTACTACGTATCACGTTGGAAATAAATCGATTCACTTGTAATATAGTAAAGTACAAGCCGTATGTAAAATAACAGTTTTACATTGCGGTTATACAATGTTTTACTGTTCTTACGTTTATTTCAGAAAACCGTGTGTTTTCTTGTTCTGCATGATCTGAACTTTGAAAATTTAATTGTGGTCAATTACACATCGATTGTAAATTTACAATATATCACCACGTAATTTTACATACGGCTTGTATTTGTACTTCGTTACACGAGAATCGATTTATTTCCAACGTGACACGTAGTAAAATTACATTGACTTGTTTTGTAGTATATAGAATATTATGTAATAAATAAAGCTGGGAATGAATACAAACCGTTATATACAAAAAGTTCACCGTTACAATGTCTCCTTTTGATGCACATCATCAGAATATTCGAAAATCACGTTATTCTTCAATACCAGCACAATTTATCAAACATAAAGTGTAAATTAATAATTATGGGTAGTTTGATCCAAAATTAAGTTCTGAAATTGTATGTACACCGTATTTACCGAAATAATTTTAATAATTTTACAACAATAATTACGAAAAGTTATCAGATGTTGACTGAGGTTATGAATCAGATGTTTATAGGTTAGAAACGGTTTTTTTCCCTTTATTATTTTAACGGGCTTACACAAATGTTTACACAATATAATTCTCAACTTTTGCTAGAGCTGCAGGTCGTCTTCGCTTCCTTGACGGTGTCATACCTTACATTTGTAAAGCATGCAGAACCTTATACATTAAAGTACAGTAACGGTCACGAGTCGATTTCCGCAGGACAAACAATATTTTCGGATCATAAACCAACAATGTGGCTCGTCTTACCAACTGCGAGCTTCCGCTTGAAAACGAAATCGAAAAAAATGTCACCGAACGAGAATCGAATTCACAACCTACGAGTTCGTAATCCAGTGCGTTACCGCATGAGCTACGAAGGCGATATATATTTTTTCTAAACTGGTTCATTAATTGGATTATAGCAGGTAAGCATTTTTCATATATCTATGATGTTTATACTGGTAAAAATACACTACCGGCCAAAAGTTCGTGAGCGCTCTGAATTTTTGAAATCATCAAGTAATGCGTTCTATCTCTGAAAAGTTAACCATAATGATAAAACTCATATGATGTCTTTTAAAGTACACAAATAAGGCTTTCAATTGGTGCATTTAGTTTTACTTCAGACGTTATAGTTTCGTAGTTGTCAAATTTTAAAAATGTTAAAATTTGCTATTTTTTTCTTTTGACTTTAAACACTGACAAAAAATCTAAAAAATGTTTCTGCATATAGCCAATTTTTGTCTAAATACTACAATTCAAGTGCTTTAAAATAGCTTTTGTGAAAAGTCGATACGATTTTTTGTTCCCGAGTTATGATTTTTTGAAAATTGCCAGTTTACCTCATTTTGTCAGAATTCTTTGGAAAAGGGCAAAAAGTTGACAACTCAAAAAAATAGTAACTCTGACAAAAAAAATCGTATCGACTTTTTACAAGATCAATATCACAGCTCTTAAATTATAGTATTTAGCAGAAAATTGGAGATATAGAGAAAAATTTATTAGACTTTGTGTTAGTGTTAAAAGTCGAAAGAAAAAAATTGCAAATTTTAACATTTTTTAAATTTGACAACTGCGAAATTATAAGGTCTGAAGTAGAACTAAATGCACCAATTAAAAGCTTGATTTGTGTACTCTAAAAGACATCCAATGAGTTTTATCATTATCGTTAAGGATTCGGAGATACAACGCATTATTTGATGAGTTAAAAAATTCAGAGCGTTCACGAACTTTTGGCCGGTAGTGTAAGTGTCTTTAAACTGTTAAAATATATATTTATACTGATTACCAGATGTTTTAAAAATCCTTGTCTTTTCACCTGTGAAATAAATATTTTTGTCCTTATATGTAAAAGACTCTCTTTTACGGGAGTATTATAATTCCAATACCCTGTAAAAGATACTTTTCTCAGTGTACAACTGAACTGTAGCAAACAACATATCGGGCTCGTGTATAGAATAATTTGGCAACTTAGAATTTTAAGTTAAAATTATAGTCTCAAAGAATCTTTTAACAAATGAATTTCAAGGGAGTTATAGATGATTGTGACAACGAGTTCGTAAAAGATTCTGTATTGATCTTATCTCTATTCTACTAATCAATTAAGAAAAGCATTTTATAATAATTTAATATTTATTGAAAACAATTTACATTAACCCTGGCCTACAACGGAAAAAGTAGATAAGGAACAAATTGGTCGGACAGAGATGTTTGAGAAAAACCGTTTGCACCAAAACCTTAATTTCGAACGTATTGTTTATAAATAAAAAAATCTCTACAGGGTAAATCAATCGTGCTTTCTCCAATTTTGAGGAGAAAGATTGTTTAAACAATGTCTACAAACTTACGAAGTTTTTTGTTGTAAAGTCATTGAGCGGAGAAAAGATGTCCAGCGAAGAACAATTCCTTAATTTGTAAGCAAATGAGAAAACAAAAAGTTAATTTTAAACGGATGGTTTGTAAATGATTCGTAACCTATTCCATGGCTGTGATATCTATTTTTAGTTTCCTTACTTTGTATTTGTTTAAATTAATTTGAATTTTGATCTAAAAAATAAACCATAAATGCTTTGTAATAAATTTTTAATTTTTAAAGGCATACACCAAGACTCAATCGAATAACTAAGAAGATTATGTACGAATTGTCAATAGCTCTTTATTTGTACCTGCAAAGTTTAATTAGTTTGCATTTCCTTTGAACGAGCTGTTAAATTTCGCGGTTGAATATAATTCCCAGGAAAGCATAACGAATTTTCTAGCATGTCTGATTGTCTCACTAGTTGTTGTAAATGCGTATGAATTTGTAATTTTTTAAAGTAGTATTAAGTTTGTTTTCATTTAGCGTAACAATACCTGCAAGAACGATGTCAACGACTTCAAATGTGAAAAATACCAATGCGTAAATGTAATTTCCATGATTTCTTTTTATCAGTGTAAAATATTTTTATTTTGAGTGCAAATAGTTATAGAGGTGGTCATTCTAGTGACTCGTTTACTTACATAAAACTTATAATCACCTATTTAGTTAGTAGTTATTTCAAGTATTTCAATAGCAACATGATCTCGTACATGTATTATAGATTACTACAAAATAAAACTACTTAAAGCAATAACAGGAATTACTTATATTGGTTAAAGTTGATAAGTTTATATATACTATAATTGTAGGTTATAAATTACTATAATGAAATGAATATACATGCTGAATTAAAATAGTGATTTTCTTTCCGTTTTTAGTATTTTAAGTTGACTAAAATATCACAATGCAATTTTGCGGAGGTTTTGACACAGAATTGATCTTGAAAAGGCAAAGATTCGTATTTGTGTTGGCTGATCGTCAAAAACTTTTTTAAGAGAGAACCAGTTTTCTCAAAGTTTGTTGTTCAGAAACTTTCGAATCGAATAACTTCATCAATTACGAGGTGAAACAAAATTGAGTGTTTTTTCTGTAATATTAACAGTTTTCGAAATCCTTGCAGGTATTCGCAAGATACACAAATATAATTTTAAAACATATCAGTTTATTATTAACTATCAGTAGTTATTGCAAGATTAGTTTCGTAATGTGCTTTTTATGTTAAAATATATTACTTTCTTTGTTTTGATTAAATATATATTGAAAATAGCATATAGAAAAAAATTAATTTGCATATAAGTAAAAAAGTTACATTTGTTATAATTTGAATATACTTATGACGAATTGTAGAATAATAATTTGGATATATTACGGATAATTCTTGAGTGCCGGACAATTGTTAAGGTTGAATTTAAGTTGGTGTAAATATATTGATTGATTGATATCGAAACAATAATAAATATTAAATATATATTTATTTGTCTTTATGTGCACTTGGCAAAAGTATAATACGACGCACATAGTATTGACTCATTTTGTATGACACTGTTATGCATTTTTACTTTGTATAAAATAGATTTTTTCTGCTTTATATAAAGCAGTGGTTAGTTAATAAAATCAAACTATTCGTGCAAATATATCGATACTAATTGAAATACAATCAACCGATACAAATTGAATAATCCTGAACGTTTTGCTGAAATCAATTTTCTCTCAGTTGAATTTCCGGATTTAAAAAACCAGAAGTTCATATATCTTTAAATAATACATAAATGAAAAATACTTTTACAAATTTTGAAAATAAAAGTCTCTCTACGTATCTGAATATATATATATATATATATATAATGCATGACTTATTGCACCGAAAATAATGTATATTTTTAAAAACGCATTTATTGGAAAAGCAGAAAGTAAAATATTTATTTAACTAAGAGTAATACAATAATTAAATATTTACTTGCTACGGTAATAGAAATAAAATTCAACATTATAATTTTTAGTGTAACGATTTCGGCGTTTCTCTAATACCGCTAAAATTTAACCACTTACTGTTAGATAGAAAAACTTGCGTTCAGGTTGAGGTGTTCCTGTCGACTTTCTTCTGGAAGACAAATGGATCAAAGTTTGAAAGTGGTACAACAGATTCATAGAAAGCCGAAAAATTATCAATGATCTTTCTCTCTGGACGTCCAGAATAGTAAATCTGTAGATGTTCAAGAGCAGATAAAAATATTCAAATAACTGCATTAGTTTGTGACATAATGCGATTTTTTTATTGAATGTTTTAGCCAGATATATATATATATATATAGAAGTTAAAAGTATAAAATTGTCATATGTCAGTGGACTTTTTTCCGAAATTCGTAGCTTGATCGTTGATCAGGAACTTCTTAATGGCGTCAATGATGATCCTACTGCCGGAAAGGGTCGTAATGGTTAACGTGTCATAGGTACATGGTTATGACGTCAAAGTCAAAGCACAATTGTTCTGGTGCTAAAAGAGCTAAACGAAAGGCACCCCAATTAGTAATTATACAAAATAATTATACAATGCTTTCTTTACGTTCAAAAAACGGCATCGAATTTTCAATGAAATTAAATTTCTTTAACGTTAAGATCAAGTTTGCGTAATACAGTAATATCGTGAAAAACAATCATGTTTAAATTCTTAACAGTAACATGAAAACACATTTCTTAATACTGAAATGAACGAGGTAATATACTTGAAGTTGTAAAATTGTATAAATTATATAGGATTTTATCTTCAAAGCATTTCAAGTTTGTGTCGTGGTCGAAGTTTAAAATAACTCTTGATCACGCTTATTTAAATTATAAACCGTTTAAAAAGTTCCTTAATCAAGTTTAATACGTCTCAGCTGTCAGATGTAACGAGTTTGAAATTCCGAATTGAAGTTATAAAAGTACGGAGAGTAATTTTCGTGCGTGCTGTACAAAGTGTTCGCGTTTTCTTTGGGTTTTGTATGCACGCCCGGTACCAAATACGGCATAGATATATCAAGCGACGTCTGGTAAACGACTAAGGGTAGTTTCCGTTTAACGAGGTTCCACCCCATACGACGAAATGCGCTTTGTCCCGGTGCACGTGCTTTCCGTCGTCAGCGCCGTCCGTCGACGACATCATCGTCTCAGAAACGATGCGACGTGTAATTACTGAATTTTCTTGTTCAAACAAATGGCCTTGATGTCATCCGTGATTTCGTGCACGATTGGAATTGCAAAGGACTAAAAGTTCATTCGCAACCAACGAATGAAGACATTACAAAATTTCTCAGATTTATTTATTTAAATTTTATTTATTTAATATTTAATCGGCAGTACTTCTATGGCATACCTCCTGTTAAGACATGTACTGGAGTCAATCAAGATGACAGCTTAGGTTATATTTCTCTTTACCGTCTACTAGAAAAATTTCCTTTTCGTAAAAAATAATATAATATAATAATAATTGTTAAACATTAAAAATAAAAAAAAAATATTAATAAAATTTAGGGCCATTTCAATGAACCAATTGGGGTTGATGATAATAATGCCACTTGCGGTCGTGATGGTCGTGCGGGCTAAGGCGTCAGTCTTAGTCCGCCCGAACTGAGCGTCGCGAAGGGCCCGAGTTCGAATCCCCGTCCTGCAATTTTCTCTGCTTATGTCCAGTGTGGAATAACCGGGGAACTTTGCTGGGCGAAGGTACGAATTTGGGACCGCTGCCGACCCCCGTCGGCAGTTATCGGTACCGTCAGCGTCTTATCCGCGGTCGGTACGTCGTGGGTCTTATCTCGGATAAAGAGGGGATAAGCCCCGCGTCGTACTCGCTAAGGCACATACCGTCGAATCTGCTGGTGGTACCGATATTGGGGTAGGGGGGACTGGCTCTGGGTGGGTGTTGTGTGTGCCTATAGTTCTGTCTTGTACTGTCTGTCTCTGTCCTGTACCTCTCCACCCGAGAGCCGACCCGCAAACAGACATATTCGTCATTAACGCGGGGGAAATTTCCTGTCCTTTGTCCTTTTTTTTTGATAATAATGCCACTTGAAAGGTAATCAGTCGTAGCCTTATTGGCAAATGGGAATCCTCAGAGGAGGTTTCTCGTTGTACTGCCAAGTGTTGGTTTTTATTCGAGCTGCCAAATTTATTCTATAGTGCAATGGGGTATTTTATCATTTGATTGCACTCGAGTCTCGAGCCGCGATCTTGGATTAGAGGCATTACCAAAAGACTTGTACAGACTATTCGGCATCAAATGTTGGAGTCAAAGCAATAGCCAGGTAATGATTGAATCAGTCAATTGGGAATGTCTCGGTGACTATCCAAGATGGCCGCTGAAGACTGGTCTGTAATCACATGAGACACCTTTGAAAGAGGGAAATAAGCGTGAATTGACACATATAATTTTCCTACATCAAAAATATTCTGAAAAGTAATGCAGCCCGTGTGGGGATTTGGACCTATACTCCAGATCACCATCTTGCCTCAAACGAGTTGCCTGTACCAAATTGTGACAGATATCCTGAATAAGCCCTGCAAAATCTAAAGACTAACTAAAAAGGTCATTGGTTAGAGATTCTGAAGTACTTTTTTGTGTACGTCGTTTCATTGCCTGATGTAGAATTAGGCCAGGTTAGGTGTCACAATTTCCACTACCCTGGCGGAAAATATGAGCAGATTAACTGACCATTACCCAGAATATAGATAGTTTTGCTGCCCAATATTTGTTCCTAAATTCTAGCAAACAACTGGGCATTTTCCTAACTAACTAACCTTCTCGACTTTCGTGACGTCACGCTAGAAATCTATATACATATTCACTACATTTGAGTGCAAAAACGGTGCAAAAGTGCAGAAACTTATTTGTCCGTGAAAAGAAAACACAGGTTAAGGATAAAACAAACTTCCACATGCAAGGTAAGCTATTTGTTAAATAAATTTGGGCATTTTGCAATCACATCAACATTTGTAGGTTAACGTGGATTTTCCTATATACATTCTCACCCGAACACCCGGTATACTATTAAATATAATTATAACCACACAATTGTGCGACATAAATACATAAAAAAGAACATGTATTAATTATTAATTCTCTTTGAGATGTGTACATGTGCAGATATTCTCGCCATTTCTAAATAGGAGATGACAAACCTAACTATATGTTGATCCAAAAAACCGGAATAACGATTGACAACTTATTGGCCATTTTTTACCCGGTGCTATATATCTTAATTTAAATACAGTTTGCGATGACTAGAAAATAGCCAACTATCTGGCATTATATTCGAAAGTTTTTGGGCATTAAGAATGGCTAGTTCATTGGTACATCAGCGTTACATTACCACAAGAAAACCGGTCAGAATTCAGCCAAAATGTTGGCCATAATCTGGCTATTAGCCGTTAATAATGGCCATAAACCAAGCAAAAAGTGGTCAATTTTTCCATAAGGTAGTATGAGTCATAGTTTCTGCCACCATTTTTAGGCTCTTTTTTTAATTTCTTCCCCTTCACATGTATAATAATGAGCAGTAATATATAGCCCAAAAATAAAACAATAAATGATTTTGTTTAAATAAAATTCCAAAATGGCACTTTCTTGCATCAAGGCGATAGTTTTATCCTTTTCTTTTGAATTTGAATACCACTAAAGAGGAAACGTGGGTTCAAAAGGAGGAGGTAACAGGAAATCTCTCTGGAAATCTACGTGAATGTCTACATTTTTTTAGCGCAGAGAGTTTTGATGCACATTCCTAAGTATACATTATGGTATTCGAGATCTCAATCGACATAGACTTCAGAAGTAGCGAAAAGGATAAGCGAATTCCTGTAATCTGAATATTATGAATAACTTAAGAAAGTTGAATAATTAATTATAGAAAACGTTTTTTTCTAATGTTTAAAATATAAATATTGCATTAAAAAAAGTTGTCCGACAATGAATGTCTGAATAACATTTGGAATTTTCCAGAAATGTTGGTAATACAGTTCACCATCCTAATGAAAGAGCGAATTCTTGCGCTTAACGGTTGAAAAACTCACTCTGAGTGGATTAAAATTACTCATAAGTTAAAATGTCAACAGTGAGACGTTTTTTCAATGAGGTGGCTCAATTTTCACTTTCAAGGATGTATTTTCACACTCCAAAAAATTAAGAGAGTTCTGTAAGAATAAGCGATTAATTGATCTAATTTATATTAATGTCATCTTACGATACTCTTGTTACATGTCCTGGTTTTTTACTTGCCCCGTTCTTTGCCTTTTAATTCTAACATATGTAATTATTATGCAGAAATAAGTTAGTATTATTTAATTTTAATTTTGTTTTCGAGTAAATTTTTCTTTTAACGATTTTCATCGGTTATTCATATACATTTTACCCATCTTATTTTACACGTATATAGACACTTATTTTAAATATCTTTACCTATTGAATGCTTCCACTTACAGTATCTGTATATGGATGCATACCTCTGGAGAATTCCGACGGAAACTTCTCAGAATTATATTTTATGAAAGATCCGATAAATATTTGCAGTTAGGAATCATATCGCAATAAGGATAGACAAGAAATATCGGAGAGTTAATGTTCGATATTTATAAATACTTCAAGAGACAAAAGTGCCTCAGCTCAAGGAAAATCGTAGAATGAAAAATAGATCAAACGAACCTAAAAATAACATTTGAGATAGACTGCTGGCATTGTAATGAAAAATGAAACAAATAATTCTAGAAAATATCTATACAGAAAATAATATATTAATAATAGCGATGAAGAGATTTTTATACAGATTTACTAGAATTAAGGGAACGATTCCGATGATTGTTCCCTTAAAATGGAAGAAAGTCGAATACGTGCGAAAAAACTGGGGACTTTGGTCTGCAAGAAAAGAAAAAAGAAAATTTGTAGATGTGATTGATGAATGAATTGATCGAGCGGAGAGTTCGAAGAGATGATTTACGCAATGTCGAGCATACAAAAGGGACGAGTAAGACTATTGAAGACGAAACTCAGTTGTTTTACTCGATCAAATTACAATATAGAGATTAATTGAAGAACGATTATTCATGAAATTTTAATTGAATGAATCGGAAAAGGTTGAAAAAAGTTATGGACATAAGTAACTGAAAAATAACTTTAAAAAATTACTACGAAAGGTTACTGTCGGTACAAAAGAAAAGTGATCATAATTTTGCGAAAACTAAAAGTAATATTTTTGAAAGCCCTACTTTTTATTATTAAATCAAAATGATTCTTTATATCACCACATAATTATTTCTGTTGGAAACTCTGCAGAGGCAAATAGTAATTTAAGAGCAATCTTTCGTTTTACCAAGATACATTGCAAATCCACTTTTAAGACGTTTTGAGATCCGGATATGATGTATAAGTTCAAAATTGGGCTAATAATAGTAGAACATAATATTGTAATAGTTTAGTACTACACTGAGAAAAATATTGGATTATGTATTATCAAAATCAATAAATAAATATAAGGCAGGTATATGGTTAATAATAACAAATTTTCTGTATGACCAAGAATATTTTATAATATTAATTATTTATCTTCACTTTAAATAAAACAAGTGACTTGGGTACTTGAATTTGATGTTTGGTAAGTATTACGAAACATGGTTATTAAATTAAACATCCGTGTTTATAAATATTATGATCTTATTTTGGCGTTTGTTTAAATTAAAATATGTGCATAGATGAGACATATTCATAATGAGCACATGTTTATCAGTATAACGATACATTATTATCGCATTAATATTTAATATTTAGATATTTGCAAAGTACTGCATAGCAAATAAGTCTCATACGTATTAGAGCAAGACCTCGTCAAGGGATATCTTAATTATGATAATTCAAAACAAAATTTTAATGAAGTCTTACATATGACTCCTAATAGTAATCCCAATGTGGTTTTATAACTGATGTGGAGAAATGTTTTGACACATAATAGAACTGTACGAGGTACATATCATTGGCATACGTTACCAGTAACGGAAATAGTTTTTTTTAACTCCGTGCGCTAAGTGTCCACTTAGCACACTGTTTTCCGTGTGCAAAGTAGAACATTCGCACGCCTTGCGCTAAGTAAACACTTAGCGCACGGTGCACGAATGTTCTAAATTGCACGGAAAACAATGTGCTAAGTAAGCACTTAGCTCACACGTTAAAAAAAATGGTATACGATACGCGTGCGCGTAGGTGATTCGCGCACGAGCGGAGTTGGCGCCCGAGCGTAGCGAGTATCGTACTTGTATCGTAATGTACTATTAGCAAATCAGGTGCATATATGTATACTGGGGGTGGTGAATGTGTACTTGTTAAATGGGTAATAGCAAATCCTGCGCATAAATTTTTAGTTTAATAACCAACCCTTTTTTAATAAAGGAATCTCTATAGGATATCGGTATTTCTTACGGAAACATTATATGGTATTATATAATTATAATAGTACTTTTCGTATGAAGGACGTAACGGAAGAATTTTACGTCTCGGTTGGTTATTACACGCCTCATGCATAAATTCTACCCTTGGTGCGAACAATATTTTTCAAATCCGCAAGTGTGAAAATGGCCATTTTTACAAATGAGGACTTAACAAAATCCCTACCTAATACATAGGTCGTGAAATGGCCATTTTATGCCTGTTGAATCAAAACAGTGGTTTTATACAAAGGGCATACAATAAGAGTTTTACGGCTGAGGTGATAATGTAGGTCTGAAGGACGGCAATGCCAATGCTGTTTCGGACGAGGAATCACCATATTAGACGTAAAGTCTACGCTCGTGGTGCCAACAATAGTTTTTCGATTTCGTAGGCGTTAAAATAGCCGTTTTTACAATTTATGACTTTTGAAACCCCCTATCTAATAGATGGGGCTGGAAATGACCACTTTACACCTACTGAATAAAAAAAAATATAAAAACATCGAGTAGTTTTAAGGTACATGAGTTTTTTCAAAATCGTTTTGGACGGGTTATCATCTGAGATGGTAATTTGGAGATAATTTAAACATAGATAGTTTATATATAATATGCATATATTTTGTTATTTCTGTATAATTTAATGGCATTTTCAATACTACTAAGAAAATTTAATAAGTCTAGTAATTTGTATTAGAGGCAGCATCCTATAACGATAAATTTTACCACCAAAATATAAGTCGTTATAATTTACAGCACCATTTTGTTCTGTGTTTCTAGTTTTTCTTGACACAATATTATTACACAAATAGAATTTTGTTCATATGTTTCCAATAACAACAATTTATTTAATATATTTGTATTACTTTGCGTATACGGAATATCGTAGTGATTGGAGTTTCATACATTTAAGGAGAATAGACTCGAAGCCCGTGTGGTCTCATTTTCTAAGACTAACGATCAAGCCGTACTAACTAATTATGAAAGCAACGTATCGACTAGGTGCTCGGAATCGTCGTTCATTTACGTGCTTCTCATGAAAATGCTGATAGCAAGATTCCTTGCGACCTCTGGCAATCGCATTGCAAATTCAAAGCGTTCGAGGCGTTAAAATGTAAAACGGGGTCTGAGCAATTGTCATAGATTGATAAGGTAAGTTAAATTATTTATTATTTTATCTCAAATTACCTACCGATTCTAATTATTTCATTAAACTTTCCATAACTAAATAAAATCGTAATGTGGAAATTTGATAAGAGCTGTTAAGCGTAGCATGTACCTAGAATGTATTTGCTGTCAGTCCTTATGCATTATGGTTTTGATAAATTTTAGAATGTGCAGCTAAATTTGTTTTCCATATCTGTTGCTTATATTATTTCGATAAATAACAATTGAACATTGGTGCGAATATTTTGGAGATTCAAAAATGAATAGTACCTAAATATTTTACATATTTTAAACGATGTCCATTTTTATTAGAGTATCAAAGAGTAAATATTCTTCAACTGATCAAGAAAAATTCTAATTTTTATTAGAGTTGATAACTATCAAATGAATCTGTTACACAGACGTAGATAATATTTCACTAAACAGGGTGGTTTAAGTCAATTTGTTTAATAAGCTATACCTCCAGTAATTTACTTTCGGTCTCTCATTTTTGTATGTAGTAGGAAACATAAAGAACATATATTTTTTGCGGAATATTATGTATACTGCTAAAAAAGAATGTTCTGGTTAAATACGACTATTTTTTCTGGTTATAATAAACAGAATTTAGTTTAATTAAGATTAATTAGAAAAATAATAGTTTTTACAATATCTCTAGTTAAACTAACAATATTTTTGGTTAAAGCAACCAGAATTCTGGTTATTTTGACCAGCAAAAATAACAAGAGGCTATATTTGGTCATCTTTTCTGGTTATTTTAACTATTTTTTTTTCTGAGTGTGTTATCTTGAAAACTTGAAATAAAATTTGTTAATGGTTGACAATAATTATACGGTGTTATTTTCGTTACTATATATTGAAACATTTTTAATTACTCTAAAAAAGCCTGCGTGTTAATTTTTATATCCGTTAATTCCTAGAATTAGAGTTTTGGAATTTTATCCAAAATATCAAATTTGCTCCGATAACATTTATTTTCTGTCGAAACACATGATATTATAGGTTCCGTTTATAAACAGGAACTGGCTTAATTCTTGTAGAATGTACCAAAACATTCCTCGAATTTGGAACTGGTTCAAGTTTCAGTATATCTACGGTAGTATCAAGATTAATAAAGAAACATAATATTATAATTTTGTTGTTACCCATGTGGTTCATTTACAAAGAAACATATAACCTGTTAATGAAAAATAACAGTAGAGTGGTTAATCGCCATAAAGTCATTTATCTACCATTTTTCTACGTCTGTATTAAATTATTTAATTGACATCGGTAATTTTAAACATTTTTCTTTATTTAATTGTAATATATTTATTTACTTGGTATACGGTTCTTTGACAAAATAAACAAATAAAAATAAAAAATAGATGTTGAAACGAATCGGAGTCATGTGATTAAAACTCTTTGATCATCCAAACATAAAATTAAATATATGTCAAATATAGTCAATCATTACTAAAATAATAGACAGGAATCGTTGGGTGCTGAAATAAAACGTCATTATATTATTTGTAATTCAATTAAAATATATTTCATAATTCTTTGAATATTATCAATAATTGAACTCGTCATGAATAACAATCACACACATACACAACATACTCGAAGTCTACTCGCATATATACAAAATAAGAGTCAAGATTAAAAACATTATCGAGTCGTCAGTAAGTCGTGTGAGTCAGTATATAAGATAAATGTCATTAATGTTGTCAACAACGGAATAAATTACGCGGCAATAAATTAATTTAACGCGCGGACACACATTCAATGCACACGCTTACACATACATACATACATACATTACTATACATAAATATTTAGTACCACAATATAACAATAATTTATCTACACAAATTCACTCTATCATTTTAACGTACGGAACGGAAGAGAAAGAGGCTTACTTTTTAGTCTTCTTTCTTCTTGGCGTCGTTCCTCTTCTTTATTTTTCGGTCCTCCATCCGTCGATGATTATGAATTAGGCTGCTGTCACCTTCTGAACCTGGTTAGGCGTCGCACTCCCTCGCGACTACGAGGGAGAGGACCAGCAGCCTGGTGTCCTTGACGAACGGAGTACCGTCGTCACTTCTTGGTGTCCTTCTTTTACTTCCATATCCTCGCCGCCTCCATTGATAGGTTGAGTTTTGTATTGGCTGCGAATATTTGTGGACCCACTTTTCACCTGGAGCAGCCAGGTTCTCCAGAGTTGAGGAGGCAGCGAGTCGTCCCCAGGAGTCCACGAAGAGTCCAGTGGAAGAAGAGAGTCCAAAATGCAAGAGAGTTTGAGGGATACTTACCAGGTCTTATAATACCTCGGTAAGTATCCCTATGTCCAGTCAAGTCGCCGAGTTCCATTTTTACTAAGAATCGGGACGGGAACTGTCAAACATTTGAATGTCATTTGCTAGACTTTAGTTTGACAGCCCGCCCCTCATTTGAATTCGGAGCGCCTGCGCCCCATTGCGGCGACACATGCGCTCCGAGCTCGGAACTCGGCCCGTTTGTTGCCCACTTTTCAGATTGCGCGACCAGGGCGCCGTTGCACCTCTTCTGCGCAGGTAGAGGCGCACCAGCGCCAGCGCCATGTCATTGCGCGCGCCTGTCCATTGATGCGCGCTCGGATCCCACGTGGGCTTGGGATGGCCGACCGGCCGGGAAAAGCGCGCATCTCGTCCTTTATATTTCCTTGATTCGCGTCGATGTAAATTGTAATGGCCCTCTTTCTCTCCGCTGCTCGTTCTCTTCCGCGCGGTCGAGATAAACGGCTCGTTACAATGTCTTCGACCCGGGTGCCTTCAATTTTGGCTAAATTCGTATTGAAGTTCCCTAACGACAGGCTGAGGCTTCTGGGAATATTCCCATTTTAACACTGCCAAGAAAGAAGGCGGCAGAGGGTAGTTCTAGCATCGTTAGGTTCGAGTAGTTTCTATACATATATTGTAACAATATCTTGTTCCTTAAATAGGGGTAATATGCGCCAATGAATGGACAGTTAAGCATTTTTCACACTTTGATCGATTGTAACTTTTGAATTCTTTTATGAAAATTGAATTATGATACCACCATTAGAATTGTTAGACTCTGCTCTTTATGACCGTGTAGTTCAACCTTTGATTTTATTTAATTATTAACCTCGTCTTCATACGTTTGTAAAAAAATCCGCTAAACCCCAACGAATAGACGGGTTAAATCAAATGGGACGTTTTCAGTACCAGTTTTGGATGGCTTTAAAACTTTGCTTTGATTTTACAAAATAATAAACACTGGAAGATCAATAGTACTGAAAATATTGTTTTGAATTTTCCAAGAACATAAAAATATGTATTTTGTTGCATGTTGTGCATCATACATTCATAAGAAATAGAAATATGTAGAAAATCGTCCATTCATTGGCATATCATTGGTATATTCACCCTATATTAAAATTGAAAATGAGCATTTTCAAAACTTCGACCCCGACCGCAGGTCAGCCGAAGCACTGATAAATGAGCACGTCTTGTTCACACTGATGCTTAAAAAAATGCGGTTTAGTCGAGTTTTTGACAGGTCGGGGGGGGGGGGGCATACCCGCCACGCTCCCCCGCCTCCTGCGAAGCCCCGAACCCCGCTCCCCGCTACCACCGCCCTATGGCTACCCGACACCAACATCACAGTGAATATTTTGTTATGCCCCCCCCCCTTCGCCCTGATACCCGCCTCACTCCCCTGCTTCCTCTGTGTCTCTGTTTTTCATGTAATGTATATAATATACATACATATGCTTTGTATATGTGTGTGTACAATTTATATTAATTTCATGTTAATTTGCTTTTTACGGCATTATCGTTGATTTTACGAAGAAATGAATACAACCTTTTTTGTAGAGAATTCGATGTTCTATATTTTTTGTTTGAAACATTTTTTTGTACGATGTGTATTTTTTGTTAAAAAATGGAAAAACGTGTTTTTTGAGCGTTTTTTTGTTAAACCTCCCCATAATCTAGTATGCATTGTCTCCAAAAACTAATCAGATCTAAGTTTGGCCTGAAACGTCGACATTTGATGAAAAACTATAGGGTAATTTTTTGGCGAGAACTGACCAAATTCAATACTTCGCCAGACCTATGGTCTTGGTCGAAGTAATAATAATAAGTAAATATCCATCTTGGATATAAGCTACACAGAGACAGGAAAACAAGTACGAAGCAATAAATGTTGATGGTCGACGTCACTGAATTAATTAACTATTATGCATATGCCTCAATTAAATTATAATTTACTAGTAAATTCAAATGCCCTGTAACGGTAACGTATACAGGGTGTCCAAAAGGTATCGAAACACGTGTATAAGTTATTATATAAAATATTTTTTACCACGGTTAAGGTCATTTCCGTATAACTTTTGGCGTTGGACATAATGGTGACCTTGGTTTTGACTTTATATATGATCTTTGAGGTTTTTTCAATGACACCTTCGTTTTTTTTAAATGGCAAGACCCTTTTTCGACCTCGGGAATCGAAAGAGCGAAAAATTCTGCATCAAATTTTTCTTATGAAAAAATTGCCTATGCGACTTTGGAAAAGTAAAAAATGAAGGTTAAATGTCTAAAAAACGATCTGACGTACTTTTTCTAAAATGTCGTGTTTTTCAGGATAACTTAATATTGCTTCAAAAAAATCAATGAATTATAAAAATATTGATCACATTGACTGGCTAAACTTGATGTCAATTTTCAAGGTTATTTGAAGGTCATAACGCATTTGTTTATTGGTGAACCCCATTTTTTACTGCAAAACCTGTTTTTTACATTGGGCTCTTAAATAATGATACTTTTTTGTATGAGCATAGGGATTTTGTACTTTCTCGGCCTGACCTTTCGAAGGTCATATCAAGGCCAAAAGCACCTTCATCTTACTTTTACGTTACCAGCAAACAACGACACGTGGGCGTAGAAAGTTCTGTTCTCTTTGGGGTGCTTGACTATCGTGAGTCCCCTTCTTACCATTTAAACAAACGATGGTGACCTCGAAATAACCTTGAAGATCCTCGACAAGGTCAAAACCAAGGTCACCATTAGATCCAGCGCCAAAAGTTACTACGAAAATAACCTTAACCTGAGAAAAACATATTTTGTATAAAAACTTATATACACGTGTTTCGATACCTTTTGGATACTCTGTATCGAAAGTGTCTATTCTTTAAACAAAAACACGTTTCGTCCCAGATCTTCAGTGTAAACTCATCCGAAAGACCACAGAAGATCCTGTCTTTTACGTGAGATATTTTAATATGAAAGAATTTAATTTTAAAGATGAAATTTTACCTGCATTCAAAAGCGAAAGATATTTTGTTCTTCATACATTGTTTTCCCATTAATGGGTTTCACTACAAAGTAACTGATGGCTAAAGCCGTTCTAATTTCGTTGAAAGTAAAAATAACTGCGCAATTTCAAAAAATTCCATTTTTCCTGCTGGTCACTTACAAAATGTTATAGTTTCATTACCTGTTTATTGGTGATCTTAATTAATAATATATCATGTGAAAACAACCGCTCAATCTAATTTCAAAGAGTATTAGGAAAACTTCAATCCTCTTAGAATGAAATGCGTTCAAATGAAATGCATTCAAACGAAATGAAATCATTTTAGGATGTTGTCAATTCAACCTTTTTAATCTCCGTTCTTGAATACTGGACTGCAGTTGAAAAGGGGAATGGGCATTTAAATGTAACGGTCGATGCTGGCGGAATTTTTATTGCTTACGAACGAAAACCATACCATTTAATGGTATATTAGTTAACAAGGTAAAATAGGAGAAATAATTTAATGGGTTAAAGTTTGTGGACATTTATTGAAGAAATTATTATACATCTTTCCAATTTCTTAAATATCGCGAAATGGAACGATTATTCTTTAAAATTTTAATAGCATCGGTCAATACATTGTTTGCATTAATAAACAATATGTGCCGTTAAAACCAACACATTATGGGGATCATTAGATAACTGCAGGGAGGATAAATTCGACAATAACTCAATTTCATAAAACGATGTAGTAAGCTCTTCAAAAACTGAAGCAATATCTATAATGTACCCAATTTGCAACAATATTGGTCAATGAATTACTCGGTTCCATAACTTTCTCTGGAAATATTCACAAAATATTATTTAACTAAATAATGGCATTCAACTTTAGGATTCTTTGCCCCTCGCAATCCACAACTAGTCTCTATACCGTATTTTAAATGTATATTCTATCGTCACCTTTTCTCAACAGAAAATCCATAACCTTAATTAAGCTTTTATTTGATTAATTATTATTTACTTATTAACAAATTTTAATTATAACTCTTCGCATTATAAATGTTTAATATTCATTTACTTTTATGATCTGCTTATGATATCTGTTTAGAATAAATATAGAAATTATCTGCCTATTTTAGAAACATTATTATATGCATGAACCGTTTCACTCACCGGCTTGATGTAACGATTACTACGAATATTATAAAAAATATAGTCGCATGTACAATTACTAAATTTGTCAAATTTACCAGAACGATTACACAATCCATGGCGTAATAAACGTAACTAATCTAAACTGAACTAAAACTAAAATGAGGTCAGTTTGTAGAACAGCAGCAGCTGTGACTCGGGTTTTGAAAATTTATTTACATGTAAATACTGTTATAAAGATTTATATGCCAATAAAGCCGATTATTATTATTCATATTATTATTTAAGAGATCAGTTGGAGTGCTGAAATTGTATGCAAGGTTCCGTAACGATTTATCACTAAAATTATGTTTATGAAGATTAGCAGTAAGCTGATTATAAACATGCCCTTCCAGATATTTGATAGCTTTGCAGAGACTGGTTGCAGATCGGGTATTTAAACAAGTAAATAAATAATTAAATAAATAAGTAAGTATATTAATTGCTTTTATTACCTAATATCGTATCATACATAAATAGATCTGGTTTTAGCTTTATGTTTTTTATTTTAATACTAAGGGGAATTAAAATTGATGGGTTCCAATCATCTGACAAATATGATATTCCCAATATTATGTTAAAGATGAAACATAATTAACCTTTTGAGATATTATGATATATTATGTGAATTGATCTAAAATATTTTTTACGCATATGGAAAATTAATTCCACCAACTTGTTTGTTTTGGACTGCAGAGATGAGACACTAGATGCCTATAGGGTACTAAGTTGCTTAAAAATAAAAAGTTGATGATTCAGATTGGGAGAAAGATATAATGCAGGTTAAATGTATACGTTTAAAGGGGAATTAAATTTAAAAGTTGGTATGTATTGTTAAAAACCTCGACAAGATATTTTGGTTGCAATGTACATCTAACTGTGAATATAAGGCAGAATGTGCGGAGTAAAAAATTGACAAGGTACTTACCTAGTCCTGGGACTCGGTACTTATTATCAGCAGAGTACTGATACTTATTGACGGCTAGTACTGCCTTCTCTATGAAATAATTGCTGATGGCCAAACTTAATAAGTATTGAAACTAAACGTTTATATCACGAGATTGCAGACCTACGGAGACCGTCATTAATGATACATTACTGACTTTCAGTACTGTGGTCCAAAAACAATGATTAGTTATTGACCGCGTAGAGAATGTCAGAGCACATCAGTTCTGATACGTTACAATATTCCAGAAATATATTCGGGTTAAGTTGTATACAGAAATTTATACACATATAAGAACAATTTTTAAAATACTTTGTATGGTAAAGAAAGAAAAGGTATAACATAAATTATAATACTAATCGCGTAGGAGAGAGTATATAAACCAGAAATAGGCACTTGCAGACACGAAGACTCAGTAGCTTCGGGCGCAACTATTAATAACGAAGCCATTTACATATATGTATAATTGGCACAATTCGCAATAATTCTCAATGTACTAATGATCCACACGGAAATCAGGTAAACGGTTATTCTAAATTATTATAATTGTGAGGGCAGCAATCGTGTATGCACGCTTATGCGACCACGACGGATCTACCGATCTTGCTACCCAAACTTCCTACATCCGATTTTGGGGACATTATTAACTATGGTTTTAATTTACCTGACTCTCTTGTTCGTTTACCCTCGCCGACCGATTCTTTTCCTGCATCTCGAGCTTACTTGAAGACTTGAGTAGCTATTATTGGAGTATCTTTTGCTCAGCTTCTGCAAGTAACGTCAGCCAACTCATTAAAATGCTTAGTAGTCGCCCACGAGAATCCTTCGACGAACGCGCCTCTATTTATCACTTTCCACCATCTCATAAACTTTCTTTGCGGATCGCACCTATCTACTCAGATTAAAACACAAGAAAATTGCCTCCTACTTGTTTATCGCCTTAAAACTTCAACTCATGTAAGCTAATAAAGCTGGCAAACAGGCGTGGATTTCGACAAGGGACATATTTTACCGTCATAAACTTGCGAACATTCACGATGCCAAAACCACGTTGATTGAATTGCGGAAACTAGATTTAGTGATTTCGACTAAATTCCCTAAACCGCTGTGCTATTTGCAACGAACTCAACTCTTTACACTCGTCTTCAGTTATTCTGTAGGCCGATTTGCCGGACTTTAATCTGGAGAGCGATCTATATCAGGGTGATTTTAATGTAAATCGATTTTTTTGCCAATGTTGTCATCGAGGACGTAGCTGCTTGTCTAACTTAAGCTAAATCTGAAGCTTGTAGCTCCGACTCAATACCTATCAGCTTCTACATTAAATGGTTTCCTTCCATTGCACCATACCGAGTTCATCACTTTAAAAAATCGCCTAGCATGTATATCTGCCCAACGGAATGAATAAAAATCTCTCATAATTCCCATTAAAAAAATTCCAAACCCCATTTATCCTTCTCATTATATCATCTCATCGCTATTCTTTCTGTTCTCTCTGAAATCCTTGAACAGGTAGTCTTCAAACAACTAGGTAGGTTTCTCCATAACAACGATTGGTTCAACCTACATCAGTCCGGTTTTTTAAGGGTTTCATAAGGGTTATAGCATTTGACTACACACCCTTCTGCCACCGGCATAACGCAAACGACCTTGTCCTAAATCTTGACAAAATAAGGCATTTATTGTTGGCAGTGCCTTTTACCTCGATACACTAAATTCTGATTTCTTCACATCGATCAGTATTAACAATTATATTGTTCCAGACTGTGAGTAAAATCAGTGACGACGAATCAGGGCTCTTGGGGCTCGTGTTCGATGGGACGCTCTCGTGGAAGAATCATCTCGTTAAAATGTCGAACAAAATGTTCTCTATTTTACGCCAATTACGTATCAACCGCACTTTGTTACCACTTGCTATCGGGAAAAATGTTATCTCCTCGCCGATGTTAACTTTGACTATTGTTGCGCAGTCTGCAATGATATAAACGTCACTCAAAAAGATCAAAGTTAAGCGCATGTTGATATGCACATATGAGCATAAGTTGAACACGTGCTTCATATTCGACGGGATGAACATATTATTCCGCAACGAAATAGACTAAACTGGCAGTAACCTAAACAACGTCGGTTATATTTTATAGGCATTGTCACTTAGAAGATTCTAGCTAGTCCTGTTCCTCAATATCTTTATAATTGTTAGCAATGGCGCAATAAAAGTACCTCTAGAGTTCTCCAACCTGGTTCTATGTGGCAACTTCGCCTACCGACTCACTGACTGGAATCCTATGCAAATTCAATTATTGTTAGTTCCACGCGGCTTTGAAACGAATTTCCACTTGAAATATGAAATTCTACAAGTGTAAGCTCGTTTAAATATAAGTTAAAAATTATTTACTAAATCGAACAGTAAGATACACTATGTGTATATTTATAATCTTATCTTTTATACTTATTGTGCGTACTCATACTTTATTTGTTACTCATCGTTATTGTATTTTCTTATGTTAAATTTTAGTTCCAGTATTTTATTATGTACACTCTAGAATTTGTTGGCCTAAGAGGTACTCCTTAAGCTAAAATAAAGTAAATAAGTCAGTCTCCTTGGTTAGGCAATCCATAGTATTCAACAATGTACTACATCATTAAAACGCATATGCATTGCATCATACTTTCGCACACGACTATTCTTTCACCGATTCAATCCTGGATTAAAAATGTTTCCATTTTGTTCAATTGTTTATTTATAAATAAAATTTAACTATGAGCACCGCGCCTGTCGTATTAAAAAATATCGTATGCATCACGAACGAAATATCGATTTCCGACGAGTACGCAGTTATTCGCACGAGCGAAGCGTGGGTCGCTAGTTATGCCTCTGTTACATAACTTGCTATTCTGCATGAAAATACCTTCCGCTTTTTCGATAACGGTAAAAACTGGGCTTTCTGTATTTAATTGAAAACCGGTATATTGAACTAAATCAAGTACAACAAAAGTTATCATATTGTTAATGTGATGAAACATTTGGCTCCATCCACTCCGACTCGAGGCATCAGTAATTGCTAAGAATTATTAGAAAAAAATTGAGGTACAAAAATTACCAACTACCTAAAAATTTAACCGTGTTCTTTTAGTACATAATATATATTTACTTAATTGAACTTACTTAATCAAAATAAGTAATTAAAAGACAAAATAAAATATTATTTTCCATACTTTATCACAAATGAAATGTTCCATGAATATTTCTTCTCGCTGCAATGCAAAGTATAAATAAACGCGATTACGAAATAAAGTGCTCATATAACTTTGCACATTTTACGAGGATTTCATCAACTTTGTTTTCTTATGGCCACTAGCTCTCTTACTTTCTGCCTCAGTTGTTCGATCGCCCTGTCGGAAATAAGCTTTGAGATTCTTCGTAAAACACCGAAGCAGGGAAACCCAACGCCGCGAAGTTTCCGGTTCAAACCGCGGGTCAAGCTCTAGCGGTGGGAAAAGCGTAAATCTGGTATTACCACAACTCTTTAGTGATTTAAGCTTCACTTATGTATTCATTACCTGCACCCGGGGGAAACTTGGACTATGGTAAGAAAGTCGCGAAACTGTTCATACGCATTATTAGGTTTAACCTCCCCTCTTTCAACAAATTATTTTTGTTTCGTTAACACTTAGACTTAGATTCAGTTGTTCGTTTAAAAAAAAATAAATGATATAAATTAAGGTTACAATAATTATAGTTGAACTTTATGCTAATTATAATTTTACAAAAATAAATGGTTTATCATCTCATCTCGTCGGATGGGGGCAATGAGGTTTTATTTTTCTGCAGCAATAAAGCCGGTTGTACCTTATGGTCGCATTAAAAATGGTTCTATTTCGTTATGGCACCAAAAAGGTTCCATCGTGCCAGAACAAGCCGCCAGAATGACTCATATAAGCCTGTGTATCACTGAAAGCACATCACACACCGTACCTTTTCCAAATATTTATTTAATGTCTCTGCAACAAAAATTAGGTGTAAATATAAATAATGAAATATGACTCCTGTAGCCGGATTCTGTAACTCGTTATTACGAATAACGTCGACGTTATGACAATTCCAACCAACCACGGTCCAGGATATTGTCGTTATCGATAGTAACGTTAACGTTATTGTTAATACCGACTTATAGAATACGGGCACTGAGTTGTTAAAGATTACATATACATATATAGGTGAGATTTCCTTGTTACTCTATGCCATTAATGCGGCTAATGATCAAGGTTCGTATCATTATCCCTCACGGGACAAGTAAACAATACACGTAAATACACAACACATAATCGACATAGTAAACAATTAGTCGGCTCGGCAGTCTATGCCGTAGCAGGAGTGTCGCAAATATTGTCCGAATTTCATTTACGCCACTTCGACCATGGAAAAACGGTTCACGGTGTTGATAAATACCGACCGAGGTCGGTAACAGTACAGCATTCTTATCTTCGCCCAACAGGGTCTTTGAATTACCCGCTATAGAAATAAATAAGAAAAAGTTGTAGGACGAAGATTCGAACTTGCGACCTAACCAACGTTCAGTTTATGAGGCGAGTATGCTAACCACTTAACCGCCATCGCGTTTCTATTTGAATATCACATGCTAGGAGATTAAAGAAATGAAGTATAAATTATTAAATTTTTATCCAACGGTGTAAAGAATCAATTTTTCATTTATAGTATTTTATGCAACAAGGGCGAAATTTTCGATTTTCGCCCATGTTCCATACGATATTTTTTAACACGACGTGCGTAGAGCTCGAGTTTACGAAAATGAAAATTTCGCCCTAGTGCGTAAAATCGAGTTTTACGCACGGAGTGTTAAAAAAGTATTTTTCAATTTTTCTTGAGCAAGCTAATTGCTAAAATAAAAAGGTACTTACCGAAGTCCTGCAATTATATTTTCTGCATAAAACATGAGATACGGTGAAATATACCTTAAGCACCTTAAGGTAAAGTAGTGAAACGTTTACCATACTTCCAAATATATTTGTAATCTTTGAATATTCAAATAAATTATATATTTGAGGTTAATAAAATTTCTCACAATTAGAACACACTGCATGCTAACAAATCATATTCATATACCAGTCTATTTCAAGTAACTGTCAAATCGAAAATGTATTAACTTTACAGTTATTGAATATAATTTGTTATCTTTTCTTTCTTTTTTTCAATTGCCTTTTTTCGTTGTAAATTTCATTACTGGCTGAGGTTATAAATGTTTCGACAAGGCCTAAACGTTTGAGAATCCGAGCGATTACGACGGAAGGTGTTTGAAACGTTTAGAAATTTCAATTTTTAGAAACTATGGCATTTTAACATCTAATGCAATTGGTAGGTTTGAGCCGTTAATTATTTTATTTTAATTTTTAAATGCACCTACGTTAAATATATATTATTGAATATGATTTATTTGTCTCTACATATGGTTTATCATGACAGAACATTAATGTTTTCAGATTTCAGTCTTCTCCTCTACATGTGGGGTTTTGGACAATTCATATGGATCTTTACTGTATAAGGTTATATTCAAACTTTACGCCTTTGGAAAAGTTTGTTGTGTACATCACACGTGCGGCTGCTCAATGTGTACTGAAGACAATAAAAGCCAAGGCGTGGTGTGTTTACATCTCGAGCGTTGTTAGTACAAATATTCGGCGAAATCGTGCAACCACTGTAAAAACTTTCCGAAATTATTCGATAACGATGCAATATACATATTGAACAAATAACACATAAGGCGTGCATTCAGGAATGTTTATCAGTTAGTTTCCTCGCGTGAACTAATGACTAATCGGAAACAACATATAGTGTAAAATATAATTCTTTGTGCCATTCTTTGGCATGGATGGACTTTTTAACGATACGTATTTACTCCGTACAAAAGTTATAATGTATATTCATCATAAATATTCACATCTTACATCAATTAATAGAACAAAATTGCATCGTATTGGATAATAATATATTATAATTTTTGAAGTGAATAGCCAATACAGAATTTAAAAAAAAATGTCTCTTAGAAGGTGGTTAGGGTCTTAAAAATAATATACTAAAAGATGGAAAGATGGAAAGAATGTCAACAATATAAATGCCCAAATCTTTAAATTTGCTGCAGCTAATACTCTCTACACTGTAGAAAAAATTGGTGTAAAATTACTACTATAGAAGATAAACTCTAAAAGTAGTAAATTTCCTAAGAAAAATACGAAATTACTACCGAATTCGTGAATGGCCATGGCATCTTGCGATTTTTTACATTGACTTGGAATAAGAGATTAATTTTTACTAGCACATTGTAAAATCGCAGTTTTTTGGTTAAAATTTACCATCACTTCTGTAAAATTACAACCTTCTGAACGTTTTTAGTAAACAACAGTTGACATTTACAACTATAATACAATTTTGAAATAAGTATAACTATAAGGTGTAATATTTTCTGGTTTAAGGTAATGTAAATTTTAATAATGAAAATAGATAGAACTAAATTACGGCTTAAGTTGTATGACTTAAAAAATATATAATTTAATAAAAAATGGGTCGAAGTAATTATTCCATTATAACTATCATAAAGGCAGGGGATGAAAGTTCCGAAATTCAACACACCGAAAGGTCAAAATTTCGATATAGTATGGCTCCAGCGTGATTTTCTTCACTTTGTCTTTGAAAATTTGGCAAAAAGAAAGCAAATTAAAATACCTTGGACTCACTTAACGACGAAATTATAGCCTGTCGGGGTTTTGATTTTCGGAACTTTATTCCCTGGCCATCATAAATAGCAGTCCAGCATAATTAAATGCTATGCTAAAACAATATAATTATTGAATGAGTAATTTTTAATTACATATTTGGCTTTCATTTATGGCTTGAAGTTTTCTTTATAACGAATACGATCTATCTTTAATTCTTTTAATTCGGCTTTGCAGCCATTGCATTTGCGAAAATTCCAGGAAGCAATTAATTGGATTTGGCCAAACTATTATATATGAAGTATGCAGCAACAACTTCAATAGCTGCTTTCAATGAGCTCCTCACTTGATCGATAACAATATGGTCCATGACCACGAGGAACCGTTCCGCTTTATTAATATCAATGCTTCTATTTTGACCAACTAGTTTTAAACAATATAAATATAATTTTGAGCTTTAAACATTAAGAAATTAAGATGTAATTTTTGAATATGGATATGTGTTGAGAAGTAGGTATAAACAAAGTCTAAATATCTTGAAAATACCAATATCAGTCTGTATTGAGGGCCCTTGAGTGTATGGGTAGCGAGGGGGAAAAGCAAGAAAATTTTTACTCGAAGTTCTAGGTTTCGATTATATATTTTCTCGTAATTTCTTCTTAAGGAAATATTCATCATCGTTAATGTTATCGAGTGAATCAGTTTGGAGCGATTCTGTCACTAAGAATTATTTAGAATTATTTTGAATACTGGAAAGAGACTTTGTTAAGAGGAAATTTTTATAGTTGCCTATTATCAAAATGGATGTATAATCATATGTCAGTTGCACGTCGGTGTGTATTGCATTTACCTGCAATGAAATAAAGTATAATAATTGAATAATTTTATGTAAGTGAGCCCCTTGCCTCTGCGTTCAATAATTAATGCAACGAATGTTCAAATTGATATTCATTAACCTCTTGTGAACTGTGGAATATCTATTCATAGCATAACAGCACCAATTTAATGTTATCAACTTTCGATCGCATAAACAATCGTAAAATTAGTAACATCATACAGATACCACCTATTCTAAATTTGCATGCGGAAGATTCTAAGGGGTTACAAACATCGAAGCCATCCTGGAAAACTGCTATTTATGATATATTTTATGTAACAAACTTGTCTGCGTCTCGTACCGGGAACACCATGCCCGGACCAGAATTACAGTTTTAGTTTCATGTTACATAATATGCTATTGTTCGGTGGAGAAAGTGAAATTTTTTTAATCGGCTATTATTTTGGATTTTATAAAATCCTGATAAGTTGGTCACGGGATTAAGATTCACACAATATTTTAAAACGTTATCGCAATTTAACATTACTTTTAAAGTTTGTAAGAGTGGAAGGTATATATAGTGAAGAGGAGGATCTTGTCCTGCAAATTGAATTATAATTTTTGTCGGTGCAACATACTTAGGACGTTTAGTAACAAATAAATTACGATTGTACGTATTTCTTAAAATACCATTATAGTCCTCGGGTCGGGGCCTAATTTCCCCTCATGACCCCATAACTACTTGTCTGCCGTTTTCGACACTATACTTCCCCTTCTCCATATATGAAACAGTTAATAGAACATATTGGGCGTTCCATGTCAAATTAGTATCTTTTTTGAACATATCTTTTCTTTTCATTTTGCTACTCTGTTATTGTTAGAACGTGCAAATGAACTATTTTAAACCATATATACCTTTATATAATGAGATTATGGAATTTTATAAGACTTTTAGCAAAATTCGATTTTTAATCCTTCGATTCAGTTAATTTATTTCAACACGAAAAGAATGAGACAAAACAATTGTGCAGAACATGATTTTTGTAGAGTCTTAAATGAGCTTTTTGATAAAAACATTTATTTCGACGAATTTTTAAAGAAAGGATCCAAAAAATCCTTTTAAAAATTTTAAACTCATTTTTTTTTTGACAGGTGAACAGTTTTTAAAATTTTGAAAAAATTCCAAAAAAATCCTCGATTCTTTATGTTCCGAACAATATTATAACAAACCTGAGTTTCGGCGATTTTACATGTTAAATATTAAGTCGAAATTAATTGCAAAAAGAGAAGGACCCTGAAAAACACGTAAATATACAGGGTGACCCATTTTAAATACCCCACTAGATTATCTTGAAAGGACTGCATTTTCTGAAAAAAAGTTTTAGACATGAGTTTTATTATTTTTCCCTGGCTATTTAATGATGATATTGAATTTGACCTTGAACATGACTTTGAAGGTTATTTCAAGGTGAAGTTTGTTTCTTTAAATGGAAACCCCTATTTTTTGTCACGGATTCGGAAAGAGCGGGGAATTTTACGTCCGAATGCGATACAACCGATATTTTGATCAAAGTCATTTCAAGGTGAAACTTAAAAGTTCACGTAACGGCGAATTATCTCAGCGGGAATGCATTTTCGGAGAAAATTTTACAGACAAAAGTTTAAGAATATCTCCCTGTCTATTCATTGGTACCATTGAAATTGACCTTAAAGGTTATTTCAAGGTCAAGTTGGGTTTTCTAAATGGAAACCCCTATTTTTTGTCACGGATTCAGTAAGAACTACAAAAGTTTACGTTCGAATGTGATATGGCCGACATTTTGATCAAGGTCATTTCAAGGTGAAACTTAAAAGTTCCCGTAACGGTGAATTACCTCAGCAGAAGTATAGTTTCCTGGAAAATGTTAAAGTTAAAAGTTCAAGGTGATATTAATGGCGATATTAATTTTGACCTCGACCATTATTTTGGAGGTCATTTCAGGGTCAACTTCAATTTTTCAATTGGGAACCACTATATTTTAGAGCGGAAAACGCACGCGCACACGCACACACACATACAGGTGACGTCGAGGGGAACCACCTGAACAAAGCACCTCGAAGAGATGTAAACTCGACGTGCAACGTGCAGCCTCCACGCGGTACATCTTGAGTAATGTTAAAGTCGTCGGTGGCATTGAAAATAGTGTAAAAATGTTATACGGCATTTATAAACGCATCGGATTTGGAAACGAAAAGTTTTATAGTTTTAGCCCGGAACAATGATATTGCATTGCACTCTGGAAACTCTTTTAACCGATCAGCAAATTCCTGTAACTTCTATTTAGGATTTACTTGTGAATTTCAAAATGGCAGCTTCGCATTGTTGAAAATATTTCAATCGAGGTTGGGAATCCCAAGCAGCTTTTAGAAATGTGCTCTTTCCAAATCCGTGACAAAAAAATATGGGCTTATGTTCAAGGTCAATTTCAATGGTACCATTGAATAGCCAGGGAGATATTCTTAAACTTTTGTCTGTAACATTTTCCCCGAAAATGCACTCCCGCTGAGGTAATTCGCTGTTACGGGAACTTTTATATTTCACCTTGAAATGACCTTGACCAAAATATCGGTTGTAGGAATATAGGAGCAAGTTGGAGAGGAGAGGAGGAATAATGACATCTGGACGAGTTGGTAGGGAAAGGGAAGAGGAAGTTTTTCAAAAAGGCGAAAAGATGAAAGTATGAGGAAAGGAAAAGGTTGAAAAGAGATGGGAGCGGAAAGGAGTAGAGAGAGAAAAATGGATAAAAAGGGAAGGTGTTGTTCGTAATTTGCTTTCGATACGGTGGTGCACGATTCTTTGGACATAATCGAGAGTATTAAATGGTTGAGTGGTCTGTGTTTGGATAGAGTGCGATACTGTGGAGATATGAATATTCACGTTTACTGCAATCCTTTGCGAGATGCTATGTTTACAAGCACGGCTCCTGTTGGAAGGTGACACATGAAAAACAAAAACAATCTTATGCCGCTGTTGGGCGAAGTGTGTACAGAAAGAGGGGGCCCTTGGTGTGGCGACGCCCAAATATATATTGATTGATTGATATAAGCTATATAATCATATACAATTCTCTAAAGACAAAATTCATATATACTTATATACAAACGTATATAATCGTATATCAATTCTATACAATTGTATATCATTTCTATATAACTCCGTAAAAATCATTTTTACCCAGGTTGAGCAACATTTAATAATAATTAATAGTGAATATTTTAATACTCTGACAAACTGTTTAAAACAAATAAGAAATATCAATTTCTTGGTTATATTACGATAAAGAAGTTAGAAGTGGCTCTTCATCACTTTCCAGATACGTATATATATTATTGATGTTCCGTTTGCCCTCTGGTCATTTAAATAATCACCTGTTTCGGACGTTCAATCTAGAGCACGTATTGAATTGATGTTCGACTACAAAAGCCTGGCAAATTTGAATATTATAATAACAAGTTTTTAAAATGATGACATTAAGTAAAACACATATGAACATATATCTTGGGCAATCGTTCGCCACGGTATTAAAAGTATAATATAATATTTGGTAGTATCTGGTATATGTTGAATGAATTTGATAGGGCAATCGTGTTAGTATTTGAGATCCATCTGTCATCATCTCTCTCTATCTCTCCTCCTCATCGTGTAGAAATAACTTACGTTTTTTATTTAGATATTCGTCGATTTCTTTACCTACAGGGCAATCCAAAAGTTTGGAAACGGCAAAATAACTTTCGAATAACGCGTTCTGAAGAAAAAATGCGATATATTATTTGAAAATTTGAGAAATTCACATTACACAGGTCAAAAAAATTTATACATAGAAACGTACTATACTTTTCCAAAGGTATTCGTTACGCTAAACCAAATTCGGTCCCAGAATTTTTCTATCATCTTAAGATTTTCAAATATCCTAACCTGAAAGTGCGAAAAACACCGCTTTTGTCCAATTTCAGTAGGTTTTTATGACGAAAAAACATTTTCTCACACTCTGTGCGCAAAATGCTATTTTGCTCCCTAAATTGCGGGAGCAAAATAGCACATTCTCTCCCTAGGGAGCAAAATAAATATACCCGGGAGCAAAATAGGTTTTTCGCATTCTGTGGGCAAAATACTATTTTGCTCCCTATATCGCGGGAGCAAAATAGCACGCCCTCGTATGAGAAAATAGTATGTGCAACAAGGGAGAATAGGTATTTGTAGACTCGTGCGAAATGCCGTCCTCGCTTCGCTCGGGCGTCAAACTCACACTCATCGGCAAACACCTATTTTGCTCCCTAGTTGCACAATCTACTATTTCTTAGCAACTTGGCAAAAACAAGGTTAAAGTGCTATTCATCGGAAACTCATAAATATTTGCGATGTGCTGAATAAAAATCTAGTCGCAGAATTTCTCTATCACCTTCAGATTTTGAGATATCCAAACCTAAAAGTGCAAACAATGAAAATTAAAATCGTGCCTAAACAAAAACTGCTATAATTCAATTAAAAAAATTGTATCAAAATGACCAAAAAAGAGTTTCAAAACTGATGAGTACCACATTAATCTAATTTTTGCGAGATTACGAATAAAAATTTGATTTCGTTGCAAAAAACTATTTAAAATTGAGCAAAAACGGTGTTGTTTGCACTTTTAGGTTAGATATCTCAAAATCTCGATGTAATATAACAATTTTTCGACCAGATATAGTTTTTTTTCTCAGTATATGGAGATTGATCTTAATTTAGTCGCCTGTATTATTCATGAAATGTTGGTTAGTCTTGGAAATGCTGTAAGTCAGCTGTAACAAAGCTTAAAATTATAGTAGAAGATATATTTATTTATATTAATAAATCTTTGAAAAGACACTTTTAAAAATATTTACCTTACGATTATCGGGCGTTTTTCATAAGCGGATGCTAAAACAGGATAAAGGATATAAACATCGCTACTTCGTACATCAAATGAATAGCGTTTGAATAAAAATTCGTTCATTTATTTCGTTAAACAATTTTCAATTGTTTAGATACAATATTTATATATGTAATTACTTTTTGTACAGGTACAATTTAGTTTTGTTACATTTGGCATCCATTCTTATATTCCATTCGTTTCCTGTTCGATAAAAATATTTTATCCAGAGGCCTATGTATAACGAAACAAATGATATTTGTAATGGCTTCTATAAAACAACAATATCTATTACATTTTTACGATTGTGTACTGTGATAAATTTTACTGCTGTATTACATTTCGCAGTTCATCGTGATGACGTGCTGACGTGGTCGACTGCGTCTATAAATACAATAAGCCCCGCAAAAGCACCGTGATAATGTTTTGTGTAAATTCGATACTTTGAAAGATGGATGGGAAGGATGCACTTATTATCGTCGTTTACATCGTTTGTTAATAATATAATGTTTCCCTAGATCATCGATATTCTTGATATTTGAAGCCTCAAATTCGCACTTTTCGCACAATATCCAAGTTTGCCGTTCCATGCCAATGAACAAACATCAAACGGACATAAGGTCGGAGTAGATTGTATATACTCGGAAAGAGTAATTAGTGCGTGATAATGATGATCTTTTTAGACCGAGTTTCTATACCGATAATTACAAGGAAACCTGAATAACAATTTCGATACTTGAAGCGCTAAATTTTATTATTATACACGCGCTCATCTCCATTTATACAAAATAATTAAAAGGCTACCTAAAATCATTACCACTACTTAAATTATTTTATTAACGTTCAGCGGCTTCAATAACTTCTTCGATTAAAGCGTTGTGTTTAAACAATTATTATTAATCGGGATATCCTTTGTATGCGATGGCGTTCGCATCGTTTATAAGCTCACAATCGGCAGCGGTGACTAGACATACGCCTATAAAACGAGCACGATTTGTACCATTGTCTTACTTTTCTTTTTAAATAATATCGCTTTTAAATTACAATTCCGTAGGTAGCATCGCCATCGATAGAACACTACAGCGAACGAAATCTATTTACCCTGCCACTTAATCGATCTTGATTTACCGATGATACTGCGCAGTTCAATGTTACTCTTCATCAACTGTCACTTGGCACGTGTATACTAATGGAAAATGCAAAATATTTATAATCAATGTGTTTTGCTCGTATTAATTTATATCGAATACAAGTTCTCCGAGCAAATAGAAATTGACAAATTATGATGGCGCTTCGAGCGCGCTTATCACGCTTCGGTGAATTTGAATTGCTTCGTATGAACAAGTAATCAGTACACTGAAGAAAACGTATCATTACCAATAGTAACTAATTAATTTAAATTTCTGTTTACCTAATGTACGTGGCTGAAAAAGGTTCGGTCAAAAGCTTCAGGAGAGAAATCATTTTTTTAATCAGTCTGTTATTGACAAATCTGTGTTTAATTGCATGATATATAAAATTAGTAGATTAAAGTATCTTGAATGACAATATACATTATGTAAAATATACTTTGAAATATTTGTGGTTGTTCAGAGCCGGCTCCGAATAAAAATCACAGTTGGATAGTTGGGATATTACAACATGCGCTAAACGCAAGTAGTAATATTGTAATAGTGTCAGAAATTCTATTTTTGAGGTTATATCTTAAAATATTCTTATAAAAACACGATTTAAGGCATATTATTATATAATTACAAGGACATATTGGATATAGCAAGTTTTATTCAGTGTTTGATTACTGACGATTTTCGAACAATCAGACTCAGGAGGAAAAAAATCAGCCATCAGTAAGATGGAGGAAATAAAAATTATAGACCCTGCAATCACCGGGAGCCCGTAAATTGAAGTTCAGTAGATTCTTCGCGCGTGGATCGAAGTTTAAAAAGTGGATAACCTAATTTCAGTTCACCATCAGTCTCAGCACCTGCTAAAATATTCAGAAACTGCCCGTTCGTGTTTTATTTCTGGATTTAATTTTATCTGCGTTTCGAATAATCAATTAGTAATCGTAGCACTTCAGAAGTAGAAGCGTAACTTCGTCTGCGTTTTTACGCTTTCTTATTAGATCTATGACATTTCCTTGAAATTAATCCGATCAGTAAGAAACGCAGAGGTTTCGAAGGGAAGGAATTCGTTCACATGGGCTGAACCTTTTGACTCTCAATTTCTCTCATAACCATTTTCACTGCAATATCTTCTCGTTATTTTAAGATTCTCCCCTTGAGTGACCTTATTTTCCACATACCACATGCGATGATAGCAGAGCTTTTCAGGAATAGCTGGTTTTGGTTTTCTGTACTTTCGAGGGAAAGATGCCGTCTAGTCTATTGTTCCCCTTAATCTTGATCCACTCAAGTATAAACCTGCTTTTCGAATCTTTACATGTGCGAAAGTGCAGGAGAATTTTAAACTTCTGTAAGATGCGTGTGTTGGGCGCCATTGTTCAAGTGATCTTTGTCCTTTGAATCCCTCCCTGGTTCTTTCGTCAAGTCACCAAGTACGGTAATATTCGATCTCGACGTCATTGTTAGCGTCGTAGTCGACGTCTTGCTAATCAGCAGTCCGCGTTCGTTTTCTTCATCGTCGAGTTCCGCTTTCGATTGTCCCGAGGTGACGACTTGCTTCGACTGTAATCGATCGAGGTTGGCTTTAATTTTACGGGGGAACACGCTGTTCTCGATGTGCAAAGTGGCATTGACGTCTTTACCCGCTGCGCAGGTACAGGCCTTCAGGAAACTTTTCTTGAAATTGTCGCTTAAGAAAGCATATAGTATCGGATTCATTGCGCTATTTGAGTAACTAAGACAACCTGCCAGCAGGAAACTAGCTATAGTGAATTTTGACTGACACTGATTCGGTTCCGTGTAGATGAGTCGAACTTGAGTTATCCAGTATGGAAGCCAACAGAATATGTAAACGGTAATAACTGTGAGCACGAGTCTCGTGACCTTACGATGGGAGCGTTTTTTCTCTTTCGATTTATTTTTTGGGCCGACCGTTCGGAGCTTTCTGATGACCAGAAAGTAAAATATAAGAATCAAAGTAAGGGGTATAGCGAAACCGAGTACCAAGGAGTAAAGAATGAAGGTCGTCTGCCCTCCGTGATCGTCGGGCCAGTAGATATTGCAACTTGGCTGCCCATTGTGCTCCATCGTGTTCGCATAGAGAAACACTGGTATCATAAAAATAGCGCTGGTACCCCACGCTGTCACGGATACTATCCTGGAAATAAACGGAGTTCGCAATTTCGGAGACGATATAGGATGACAGACGGCGATGTAACGATCAGCACTCATGATGAAAAGAAAAATACTGCTCGTAAACTGATTTATGCTCGTTGATGTCATGTAGGCCTTGCACATAAATTTGCCAAATGTCCATGCACCAAGACTCATCGTTGTCACGAGAAAAGGTATTCCCACAAGAAAGCATTCGTCGGCAATTGCCAAATTCAAGATGTACATGTTTGTTACCGTTTGCATTTTGGAAAAACGCAAAACGACGTAGATCACTAAAGAATTGCCCAGTAGGCCGACAATGCATACGATTGTGTAAAGAATTTGATGGAATATTGTAATGATCGGAAGATCAGGATCGCAACTTCCAAAATATGTGTTGTTGAAGGTGGCATTACCACCGAAATCGTCGGAGTTATTCATTATAATTAAGTGAGCGTGTCAAGTTGGCTTCTGAGTAACCACCGTGGTTAATGCAAGTCTTAATATCAAGGTCGTTTGTGGCTATTCTCTGGTAGATTCCCGGTGATTTGAAAACAGACTGCACTAGCACGGATAATCGATTCAAGTGCGGTTTGTGAGCAGGACAACTGAATTGCTACGCGGCGGATCTTCCGTTAAAGCAGCACTGTTACTCTGGCGATTCATGATAAAGTTGATCTTGTAGTGATTTCGGCTATGTTCTTAAGTCAGAAGTTGAATGGCTTTCCACTGTTTGCCTGCCAAGTTCTTCGAGTAATCATCGGTGAGTGCATTATACATCTCCGTTGGCTACTTACCTGAAAAAGAGAAATTAATTTATTTATGATTTGAAAATGCTGTAAATATAAAAATGCTCATATTTAATAATAACTTGATAATTATTGGGTTGCTTATATAATAATTTTGAACATGAAATGAAACATTAGAATATCTTTGTGTAGTTTATCAACGTTAATAATGTGTACTAGTACAATTAAATGGAGTGTATATTTGTCTTTCATGGTCTATTTAAATGCGTTATAGATGTAGATCCTCTGCAAATGCGGTAGGACGATAGTTGCAACCGACTGCGGCCTAACTTGCAACAGAGTTCGGAAAGGGCCACCCTGTGCCATTTCATGCATCGACATTGTTTTGCCACAAAGGAAGCTTCTGGACTCTCGACGTATCGTTTAGTTCAGAGGCCCACTGCATTCGCTTTGTTCGATCAACAGTGTAGGAATGTTATATTCACTCCACTCCTCGTGAAATGACGCCATAGGATTCTGAAAACTCACATGCCACACTCTGTTTTGGGAAACATTCGACGTCCGTATTACCGGGTAAATCGACGATTCTCTTTGGGCTATACAAGCGGAAGAAGCAAATTCTACTTCCGATTTCATTTGAAAGCTACGTGCTGCACTATACATTTAACCAGTCATATGCAAACAAGTCTAAGCTCTTGTACCATACATATGCATAATCGGTGTATTCTGCTTTAGTCAGTAAATAATTTTAATTTTGTAACATTTCTTGCAACTATTTTTATGAAAAATGGCGAGATAAACATCAGGTTCAGATAAATAGATGATTTACATTAGGTAAATATAATTAATCCATAATTTTCGTCTTTTATGGTTATAAGATTTGGGAAATATCTATCAACAAAAATTGCCTTTATCAATTGTCAATGACCATGGATACAGATTTTACAAGTTTATTAAATTTGAAAAAGATATTTATAAACTTTAAGCAAAACTTATTGTTGTGTATGTCAGAATAAATAAAATCTTCGAGAATTTTTATTTAGTTTATTCATAGTAAATTCATAATGCAAATACACTTTTATTTGGGTATCTGAAATCGAAACAGTATTCAATCCTCTTGTGTTTAATTTTAATTATTTTTAAACATTGTTGTCCACCACTCTCTTCTTCCACTCTCTCCCTCTCTCTCCCTCCTTTTTTTGTACGTGTTCATCCGCTCGAATTTTTTTTAACGAATGGATGCATGAGAAGTTGAGAAGTCTATGATCGAAAGTGACCAGGACATTAATGAATTAGTTATCAATCAAACAATCCCTCGTCTCTTTTTTCTAAAGCAAGCGAAGGAAGTAAAGCGGGCAATCTGAAGCTGAGGAGTGATGCAAGTTAGGTGAAATAATCACTTATATCTGGTGGAGACAATTTGGCGAACGTCAAAATGAAGGAATCGGAGCGACTCATAATTGAAATGAATGAACCTTTGGGGTTAACATTGAAATGAACGAATCTTGGCTCAAGGCCAAAATGAATGAGTATGCGCGGTTATCATCGAAATGAACCACTGCTCGTTAGCAATTTTGAAAACGGGTTTGTGTGGTTTCTCTGCAATCAACAATAATTTTACTTAGCAGGAAACACGAACAGGCAAAATCTATGAAAATAAAGTTATAACTTGATAACATTTTCTAAATACAATTATTATTGAAACAAATTAAGATGTTTATTGCATTTGTAACTGCCCTTTTAAAAAAATAAGGCCTTCCAGATCCGGAAATAAGCAGGTAAATGAGGTGTTCTATGACAAAGAAGTGTAAACTAGTAAGTCAATGGATATTAAAGTAGGTCAGTGAGCTTCAAAGTCACTTAAGTATCCACTAGACGTGACAACGCACTGGTTCGATTTCGCACCAAATGCGTGCTTTTGACGTGGCTATGGAACAAAGTAGTTGATTGTATATCGAGTAGTTAAAATAAGACTCAAAGAAAATCATGAAAGTAATATAAAATAATTTTTGGCAAAACTCTATTCTCAATTCTCATACTTTTTCAATTTTGTGACTTTCATTGATATAGTATTGTCTTAACCCTCCCTATATTGTCCAAACTATATTGTTTAGATATGGGAAAAGAAAAACTCGTGCTCAGGAGGGTTAAAATGACATCGTTTAAATCTGTAATATTCTTTAAAAAGGCAGGAATGTTCAAGGTACTAGATTTTTTACTGAGCAATTTATTCGCGTAATATTTTTACTTAGGAAGCAACGTAAATATATGTATAAAAAATAAAAGGGAATTGAAGCCCAAATAAAAGAATACATTGCTCCTTATAATTAAAAAAGATTTGTCTGCAAACCAAATAAGTTAGCGTGTAGGTTAATGATGTTAACGATGTGTATTTAGTGACTAACATTGGTATCATAAATTTAGAAAGCTTCTAAACCATCTTTAATTATGTGTTAATAATCTCATTTATAGGAAACTAATCATATTTTACGTCATAGAGGAAGGTAGGAAGAACTTTAAAAGATATGTTAAATTATATTAAACGTCCTGGTACATAATGTGCAATTTACTGTTTAGTATATTTTGGCTTTTTTAATGCCTTCATGTCCCTAGGGATATCTAGGCACCCACCAAGATGTAAAACACTTATTTCGCGCCCTCGGTATGAAAAGTACTATTCTTGTGACCTTTGTCGCCATGGCTAAATAATACTTTTAATTTTCCAAAGTGCTACAATAAATTACAGTCATTTAATATGTTATTATTTACTCTTTCAAATATGTAAGAGTGGTGATTATTGCGTTCATTTTACACGTTTCAAATTCGTATAATAAACCTGGAAATGTATCATTGTAAGTAACAGCATCAAATTAAATCTTCTTAAATTAGTTCATCGCTATTAAACAAATTAATTTGTTCATAATAATGCACATATATTGTGTAATGATACAAAATTGCAGTGTGTTTCTGACTTTTGGCCTAAAGTTAAATTTTATTATTTGATGTCTATATATTTCTGCCATTCAAATGCAATATCCATTTTTAGGGCATCTTCACTTCAAACTCGTGAACTTTGAAGTCAATTTGTTTACTTTTTACTTATGCACATAAATAATTATTCAATGCACTTGTACGCGCTTAACGCGATTTTGTTTTAAACCAACAGGAATGTATATTTTCCAATAAGAAATATTTAGAGGCTTCATGCACTAAATTAGCCAAATAAACGTCCCAAAGAAACAGCAATATCGATCGTCCAAGGACAACAAGGCAAATGCATTATTTACACCAGAAAAGTTCTTCATCTGATTGTTTAAGTTGATAAAATTGAAATTAAATCAAATAAAATTTGCATCGAATGCAAATGACTGAATGTATAACTCCATTTATTCCGGAATACTGACTGTTGCGATGAGGTCAATGTATATTATCATAGAAGTTTCCTTGATTACTAACACTTTTTTTGTATTATAATTTTTTAATATGAACCAAATGTATAACTCTGAATTCATGAACTTTTAAATGTATATTTTAAATATTCAATTTAACATTCTATATAATTTTGGTTTATTTAAAAGTGAACCATTAATGACCGAACATTAATAACCGATTACGAGATACCGTAATTAGCGATATAAATTTCTGATACGAATTGTTGAAATTAAAATGATTTGTTCCATCCACGTGAATTTACAAAGGACAGGAAATTACAAATTTTAAATTCCCATTGAATCGATCAGAAACTTGATTTCTTATTCAACGCTTACTGCTCACTTTATAAAAGTCCTCTTCGATAATCGTCCGTCTTTCATTCATTCATAATTGAATGATTAATTCCTAAAATTTAATTATACTGAAAGCCTTTTTGTGTTTCTGGTGGTTGAGAGTGGTAAGCTTTATCGAATAGAAAATATGTTGGTTGGACTTTAGCGAAATTTTCAGAAGTGTCCTATTGTGTCTACTGAAGTACGAAACAAGCTAAATGATTCCCAAAAGGCGTTCTTGAAATATTTATAGTCAAGACTTCCTGCACAATATCAAGAAGTGTTTTCCTGTTCATTGGGGGTAACTTGTTACTCTTCTATATTCCCAATAGTCCACCTGAATCGAATGTAGCACAGGGACTAGGCAGATAATGGACACGCAGTTTGAGTGATCTCTGTTCTATTTCCGCAATTCAATGGAGCAATAGAACATGCTACATGTTTCCACGAAAATCAGACAAATCTGTGGCATAAGTATAACAGATTGTACGCTGGAAATGTTGAATTTCCTATATAAAGTGATATCCAGCGGATATAACCATAATGAGAATATACTCGGCATAATTAATATCCTTATAAATTTAGCAGAATATATTCGTTGAAGCATTTCTAAGGCAATGTGTCGAAATTAGAACTCATGTGGTATTTCAAATTTATCTATATAGATTAAGCTATATTGACGTTTTATGTATTCTCTTATATATCGATGATAATCGTATACGAGCTGATTATTCTCATGATTATTTCAAAGTCGAACTGACATAAAACATGGATTTTTGGAACGAAATAAGATTTGTTTATAAACATTATAGATATGTTGTGTAACTGAGGTGACGCAAACTATTATAATATTTAATGAGAATTTTTGTCATACAACATTGTAAAGGTTATTTGTATTTCTTCATTATTTAGAACAACAAAAACCCAACAAGGTATCGCATCTCGTGGCATAATGAATTTCTTATTTCAAGATATTTTCAGTGATCTATGATGCAATATATGTTTTCCACACAAGACTAAATATTCTGTATCTTAGATGCCAAAATTGTTTTGAAGTAACACTTGCTTTTACAGTAAGGGATACAAAAGGAGAGGTACTGCTAAACAATTATGTTTAAATAACTATAGTGGGCTAAACATGAAAGATGAAATTAAAAAAAAACAAACTGTCACTGTTAATCTCATATCTACAAAAAGTATTATTGGTTTTATGTGTACACGTGATAATCAGCAATGAATTTTGATGATAGAATTAACACTTGCTTATAAAAAAGTCGAGATTTGTTTATGTCAAAAATCATATACTTATTGATTGTTTAATCAGAAGTTGAATCGATATTGTTTTAGAATATCCTAAAAGTAAATAATAATCGACTATTAATAACAAATCTTAATGTTTAAAATCACGCTCACAATTTCATAATAAAATAAAAAAGTTATGGATGAAAATGTTTGAAGATGGAATGTTTTAGTTTTCTAAATAAAAGTTACAATCTTTTTATAAATAAGTTTGCGTTAGAAACAAAATAAATTACCAAAATATAAATGGTCAAATTACAAATTGAATATTGTATACGTTATATGTCACAAAAGGTGACACTCAGTAGAATCAGCTATACGTAACAACCGCACAAGCGAATATATCAGGATTATTTCATCCTCCATTAAGTTGTGAAATGGGATAAACAAAGTTCCCCTTGCAGGATTCTGTAATGACTATCGGGTTAGGAATGGCATAGTAGTATGCATCGCGTTGGGACTAGTTCTGACAGTTTTGATTTCGTAACCATATTGACAATTGACTTAGTAAACTAATTACGATAATGTTAAAGTGACTTGCGTATAGAAATACTATATATTTTAAAGAAATATTTGTTAATAAATCCACTAATAACTGTACATGATAAATTAGGTCCATGCGTTCAAAATGTGTAATAGTAATATGCATCTAGTGGATTTTTGAAAACATTAACACCTCTTTCGATAGTAGTAGTATTGATCATTCAAGTCCTATGTTTTAAAAGATCAATAAAGAACAAGTTGTAGGATATAACTACTTCGTCAATAATAAGTTTTGTAAATCTCAAACCGTTTAAAGTTGATTTCAACTTTCTTAGAGTAACGGAAGCATGAGAGATTTTTTAATGACATTCAACTCCTAAACTTTTATACTACGGAATTAACAAATCTTTTTGAAGCTTAGGGGAGTATCAGTGAGTAACAATGTAGTTTATATCATTAACACATATTAACAATTAAAAAACTAAATAGTATTATCAATATCATATTAATGAAAAGATATACATACACATGGTACTATTTAAGAGATACGTAAGGTTCTTGTAATAAAATGATCAATACCATTTATTTTATACAGAATTCCTTACAAAACTTCTTGCCTATCAATTTACTTTATTCGTAGACTTGTTTATAAAATCACATGAACACCCGGGAAAAAATGGATTATATACAATTATATATAATTATATATAAATTTAGATAAAATTATATATTATAATATATAATTATATAGAATTTTTGATACAATTAGATCCAATTATATATAATTACATATAATTATATATGGATTTTGGCCGTATATAATTATATATAAAGCGGTCAATTATATACAATTATATATTCTAATATAAACATATATTATTATATATAATTGTATCTAAATTTATATATAATTATATATAATCCATTTTTCCCGGGCAATTGTAGTTCAGCTATAACAAATGAGACGTTAATTGAGTAAATGTAAAGTAGAATAAAAATGTTGCATTCATTGCCAGAAATTCACTTCTCAAAATCTTAAAGAAGGGATTAAAGCACAGTAAATCTATGTCTATATATGTAAAAACTAAAGCCATAAAGGTCTAAGTAATTTTACGGCAACAATTGGTCAGTTACTATGCTGGATACTGTGTCAATATTATTTATTGGAATAAAATTAAAATTATTTATTGGAATAAAATTAAAATTATTTATAGGAAATGCCTATATTTACTGTGGAAATTGTAAAATATTTGATGTAGTTAACAGGTTCGGAATATTCTGATTGATTGGTACAAATTTGATATTATTGAACAACTAAAACGATAATTCAATAAATTATCGATGCAATTGAGATCGGTGAAGTGATTATTGCGAAAATATTTGTTACTTTTGCATGAGTTATTTACAAATTAACACAGAGTAGTAGGATTTATTTCCTATCCGTATCCTATCTGAATGCTGAATATTACATAAATAATTCCATAATCAATTGACGTAGATGAAATCTGCAAAAACCAGCAACAAGGTTTTATTTTCACATTTTTCGGAACGTTATCGATATTCCATGATATATCAAGATATTGATATTTTTTTCTTTATGATCATCTTTTACAAACGGTACTATTTCATTTAATTGTTAAGAAGCGGGAAATTTAAATAATTGTTTAAAAATACCTTCTCGGATAGACACATTAAGTTAGATTCTTATTAATGTTCGTGGATTACTTTCTTCTAATATCATGCTTCGATCATACCAATGAAAGCTAACTGCAAGAGCGGATTTATTCCAGTTTGCATGAAGATACCAGACTATTACAATATCTCCTCTTATAATGAACGTCATAAACTATGTCATTGATGGATTTTACATTAAAACTGTTATTATCGTGATGATAAATGCACAACAAATTTTGCGATCAAATTAAAGAAAAAAATAGCGCAAATAATAACATAATTTTTTATGTCCAGAGAATTTGATTTTGATTAATAGCATTTATTTTAACCATTACATAAGATTGTATGCACAGTCAGTCTGAACCAGTTTTAATTGCGAGTGTCATGGAATTTTCTAACCAGAATTGATAATATGATAATATTCAATCATACGAATGTAACATGACTATGTAACGAATTTTTCTTAATTTTTTATCATTAACTATTGTAAATATTTAATATTTCTTATTTGGGTACATGAACGAGTCAAAGAAAAAGGTCAAGTAAAATATTAATATATTATGAATGATCTACAAAATCTAACTACAATCGAGATTCACACGCGCCCACTAATTCGCATATTATTATAATTTTAAAAATATGAACGGGTTCACTTTTCATTTAATAAACACTACTGGCTTCAGTTAATAGCTTCACACAATAACGTAAATTATCGCGAAACCGACAATCTTACTTCATGGCCCTCTTGAATGTATCTTCGAACGAGATCCTGTAAGCCACAAATCTCCAAAAGTGGTACATATGGTGGAATTCCCCTGCCATCTCATGGAACATTGCCGATTGTTTATTTCGTTTGGCCATTGAAATGCTCGTGTAAATGAAAAAGTTGAATATGAATAAATAATTCAACGGCTGACTCACACGAGTCGATGATTATATAAAAAAAAGACGAAAGTGCGAACCTTTCATTATGCCGAGGAGGCAAAACGCTTTGAACCTGGCACAACAGGCGCTCCTCGGTAATTGTGCGGAAGATCACAGGCAGGACTTAGAATTCCAACATCTCACGTGGCTAATACGTTAAAAGATTAGATTCACAAGGTACACTTTAGAAGTACGTCTGATGACTTCGGAGGGTTAATGAAGACTGCCCCCTTCTCATATTCAACGTGATCTCGTTCTGGGCGACGCGCAATTGTCAACTAAACACGCTGTGACGTCATTACAGTTTTCGGATATGTATTCTAAATACACAGACATACCAAACACACTCACAATCTAGTTTACACACTTACATTATTCGCATAATCGCGCGCTTTGTTACAGACGTTAACAATTCACTTGGTACATCATTACAACTAAAATTAAAATATTATAACGTAGAATTTTTCACTCGAACACTCGACTCGATCCGGTCGGACCAAGGCTGCGCTGTGCACCGTACTAGTCATTATTTAATAACTCGAGAACAAAAAAAACGGCATTCTGAAATTTGGTATACTGGTAGGAAAAAAGCTCAGCTTTCATTTAAAATTATTTATTTAAAAAAAAATGTCCATCTTCGAGAAAATAGCATATTTATTTTTAATTTTGTAAAATCAAGGTCAAATTCTGAGAATTTTGTAAAAATAAATTCATCAATCGAAAGAGCAGCAAAAAATGTATAAGAATCACTTGCGACAAAATTTTCATCATTATATGCGTAAGTGGAATAAATTAAGATTTACGTTGACCCGAGATACAGATTTTTCGACTTGGGACATTTCACGTAAAATGCCCCATATATAACACAGAAAAAATCAATGCGAAGTTGAATCAGTGCATTGACAAGCATGAGTTTGATTTGAGTTGGCAAAATTGATCCACGGAATATATTTTTTATATATGTTTCATGTTGTCCTTATTATCTATAATACGTCTGAATTTTGTTAGCAAAATTACTACTTTCCAACAGACTTTCGATAAATTTCCTTTTCACAAAGTATCGACAGATAAATTTCAGAAAGGATACGTAATGGAAGTAGTTGGGGAACATGAACGATGAGCAAAGCTTACGCAATTATTACACTTGGTTTATATTGTATAGGTCTTTGGTTCGTCCTTAATATAAGACATATTAAAACATCAAATTGTAGACAAAAAGTCTCTTAAATTGAGACACCTATTTATACGTACCAAATACACAAAAATATAATAAATAAAACTGTCGGATCCTCGATTTGTGGTTTTATCGATGGATAATTTGCCATGAATGGTTAGCTCGATTTTTATTCGTCCTAATGTATTCAATCTTTAGATACCTGTAATCAAGATTCAAATTCTGCATTCACAATCACGAGCCTCTGGAGATATAATTTTTTTAAAAATTAAACCATTTATCGAATTTGCATCTGCCATATCGGATCCGCCATTTTAAATTTTAAAAATCCTATTTTAGATTTAGATTCAGCGACCTCAACAACCTTGTGGCACTCAATTTCGTCAAAATCGAAACATTTTTCGAACTTGTGTCGAACATACGGGATCCATCATTTTGAATTTTGAAACTCCAATTTCAAATTCGGATTCAGTGACCTTCAAAGTCATAACACTAAAATTGTAGGATAAATCAATGGCCATTTTTACCAATACAAAACATTATGTTATATTTCACGCATAATAAACCATTAAAAGTTTGATTCAGTTATTAGCTTAACAATAAAAAAATGTTTCATGTCCCGGATATCTGTAACCCGAATTCTGCACGTGGTTCGAACTACAATAAAATATTCCCGACCGAAATTCGAATAATCATGAAAATTCGGATTGGAACCTTTGTGGAATATTTCGAATGGAATTATAAGACAATTAAAAATAGATTTTAACAGCTTTGCAATTTAAATGAATTCGTTGAAACACGTGCACTTTCGTTATTCGTTGAGTACCGTTACGACCGCATTTAATTTTTTGAATTGCATAAAACTGTTCAGGAAAAAGGTGGAAGAATCTATTATTATCCCTAACAATGTTCGGCAGTTTCCGCGAATGCGATTGCACTATTTTTTATTATTGTATTTTTCATTGTAATCATAAATGAGAATATTGCGCTAAATTCTCAAAATAGGTTACTGCAATATATATATAAAGATACGAATTCTTTCATTTTAATAAAATATTCGACACCCACACGGTATAAAATGAAGATTTCTTTACTAAAAATTGATTGGGGCTTAATTAAAATAAGAATCTAGTTTTTCAGTGTACTAATATGCCGCAATAAGAATAAATAATATATATATATAATATTACATAATCAAATACCGCTATAACCACACCTAATATGATTACTTTTATTAGTATTATTTTATTAGTACTTTTGATAGTATGCCAAAACGAATGTCACATTGAGAAACGTTTGTCCTCAATAGAGGAGAGAAGAAAATGTTAGGAATGCTATTGTTAAAGATGTTAAAAGTGCCTCATTCCCCAATTGAATGCATGTGTATACTTTTCAATACATAAGCTAAAAGTGTTTCGACGGATGAAGTGGATAAATGTAAAACAAACGAACGTCCATTGGCCGAACGTGTAATAGGTGGGTATTCAGCGGGTGACTGCGGATTCGCATCTCCGTATTAAATACATATTAAAATAATATAGTTAATTAATTGTAATTAAAACCATACCAAACAATAACTATGTAAAAAAAAGCATTTGTGAGTAATTCCTTATAAACATAAACTGCTAGCCTATTATTTACACATTTTTGAGGTCGCTGAATACGTATCTGATATCGGTTTTTAAAAAATTAAAATGGCGGATCCAAAATGGCCACCAATAATTGAAAATTGACTGAATTTGCTTGAAACTCATTACTCGGTGGTTTTCCGGGTCGCTGAATATCAATCTGATATAAGTTTTCAAAAATGTTAAATGACGGATACAATATGGCGGACATAAAATGGAAAATTGGCGGAATGTCCGCCATATTTGAACCGTCGTTTTGAAATTTTGAAAACTCCCATCAAATTCGTATTCAGCGACATAAAAAAAAGACCAAGTTCCTTTCGTTTTAACCGAATTCAGTCGACGGTCAATTTTCATACCCGCCATATTGAATCCGATATTTTTAATTTTCAGAAACAGACATCAGATTTCTATTTCGCGACTCCGAAAACCCTCGAGTTTAAAGAAAATTCTGCGAAAAGAAAACTGTGTGATAGAAAGGGCCATACATTTTCCGTCTCCGTTATATGTCTCGGGTAATAAGATACATAGCAGTTTTGACAAAGGACAAATATATTGAGAAGTATTTTGAAAAGACATTTCCAAAATGTCTTATATCTTAAAATGAGACGAATTTTGCAGTAATTAAATACTATTTGTAATCGTTAGAGCATATTTATCTCCCGCAAGTAGCAATTTTTCCTTTGTGTTTCATGTACAGTTAGAGGAAAAAGAGACATCGTATGCCACGCGCCAAGAAGCCGTAAAATTGTAGACGAGGCTCGTTATGTACATTGCTAGTAGCATCACCACATCTGTCACGTCAAAATGGCGTCGTTCACACGCACACTGTCGAGTACTACCACTCGGTGCATCTTAGAAAGTGAGGAGGAATGTAATAAAAATGACGTATCAAAACTTTCTGGTAACAAAGACATTCTCTTACAATCATGTGCTTTGTTTCTAATGAAATAAACTTGAGATATTAAATAGAAAAAATGTTGAAAAAACGAATATTTATAAAAAAAAAATCAATGTAAATCACAAAATGAAGGATATAGATAAGAAATTTCGAGGTTACATTTAGTTTATTTTGTTTTTTTATTATTATTATTATTAAACGAGTCAAATCGCCATTTTCACATATTAGACATATTCTAACAATTATGTTATTTCAACAGTATCAATAATAAACAATAGTAATTTCTTTGGCTTCTGACATCAATTTGCAGTAAGTAATTCTTCTTGCCTGTTACCATCTTTAATTGTATTCTTCGTTTTCTTTTTCTTACTTTTTATGGTGTTCAATGGGAATTACTTGAAGCGTTGGTTATGCTCTTTTTCCAACTGGATATTTGTCTAATATATTCCACCATGTCTAATATATTCACACCATGATGTCTAATATATTCCACCTTAGTGCACATCATTTTTACTGAAGTGTTTGAATGGTAAATGTAATATCACCTATAAAATTCAATTTATACAATTTATAACAGAAATTAAAATTCCATGTAAGTGCAGTAACATCCGTGATAACTAATGGTTTTTTGTAGAACCTGGTTATTTAGCTAAAAAACCTTCCTGTGCGTTCCTCGTTAGATTATTAACATTAACAGTCATATAAATTGTAATGTGATTAAAATGGATACAAAAACCATTTCATATTATTATGTTTTTGGGAATACCTAGAATGCAAAACACTGTCCCTAAAATATGTTATTCTCCATGAAAAACAAAGGACACGTTTTTTTTATTTTTCATAAAAACCTTGTTTAACGGAATTATCTGGCTGGATTTGAACTTTGAAAGGTGCAATTTAAAAAAGCACTAAAATAACATTGTTTCGCCCGTAATTTTTTTTTTCTAATTAATGTAATCAATTTTTTCGTGGGTATTTTCGGAAGCCTTGACCTTTAAAAAAATTTTTAAAAAGCTGCAAAATTAACAAAATGAGGGGTGATTTACTAAAATTAAACAAATTACATTTTCTCCAATCCCCCCACTTTTTTTTCTCAAATTTTTACCATAAATTCTTACCAATGTGACGAATAATTGCTATAAGTTCGACGTCGGCTAGATCACATTGACAGGCGGGAGAATTTTTTTCGAAAATTTTTTTAACTTTTCTCCTGACCGGAGGTTCTGGGCAGTCCACTCAAGAAGATGACAATATTTTTAAGTATTTTCGGGGTCCCTGATGACGAATACGTGGTCAGATTTCCGAAATTCGAAATGACGGCTTCAATATGGCGTCCGTCTAATAAAAAAAATTGATTTTTTAAAAAAATAAAAAATACCATCATATTCTGCGCAGAATTCTGTATATAAAATGTTATCAATTTTCTGAGTTGTCGAAATCGAGTATTAATAAACAAATTTGTTACTATTTTTAATATGGGTATAATAATTAGGTGTGAACGATAAGCAGGATTTTTCAGTAGGATTTCTGTATATTTTTCTTATTTTTAAACGATTAAAATAAGCAATGTTTATTACATAGTACTCGTTTCTGTAATTTTTATGTCGTAGAATTTTTGTGAAGGGATTTGCGTTCTTATCTAAACTTTTTGATATCGGGTTAGACTACAAAAAAATTATTCAAATTGTCTAAGGAATGTCGAAAGTCTGACTACATTTGTCTCTTTTCACTTGTGTTCTAATGTGTCAACATAACTAGTAATAATGGGATTATTTGGTCATGGATAATGATGACAGATGACTATTGATAAAGGATATACAACGCAAATGACTTGGACATTGCACTTCCTAGGTAGCTATGCATCAAATCAGTGTGGAATAATCGGAAATGACGTTTACTAACAGTGAATCACCAAAATAATGAGTTTATGTAATAGTTTATGTTTTCCTTTATTTATGTTATTGGATATTTTTATTCGGTGTCATATCTTCAATGTTGCTGACAATATTTATTTGATCATGTTCATAATATTATTCACAATTCAATAATTACAGCAAAGGATTGTACTTAATAAAAAAGTGTCCTTGCTAATTATATTTATGAAAAGTAGGTACAAAATAATTAATTACTTTTTTATTATTGGTAATAGTAGTGGACATAATTCTCGCTTTGTCCTAAATCGGAATGTCGAGATATATTTTCCATCCAAAAAGAAACAGTTGTATGATATTGTTATCTATAGAAACCTCTAAATCGTGAAACTTGAATTATAGATATGTAAATTTTGTGATTGGTCAAGACTTTGTGATATTGGAGGTTAGTGTGGTGATGACTCAGAACTTTAAACCACTTAAAAAACAAACTTCTGTATTACATAATTCATGTTAAGAGGAGCACAGATATTATTGATGTGAAAGAAAATATGAAATCTATGACGGGTGAGAATAAGTGATAGGTACAGAACTCTGTATCTCCTTCTGCCCAACGAGGCTTCAAAGTTTATGTCGTATGGTTATATAAACAAGTGGAATTCGCCATTGTTTCCAAACAAACAAAGCTGTTGCGACAATAGGAAACTTGGTGGAATAAGATATAACTTCATGCAAAATCGGAACAACTTTACTGGCTACCAGCTTAATGTTGTTATCACCGGACAAAGGGTATTCTTCTATGAGCTCTAATATCTTAAGTGATTTCTAGCTCATTCTAGCTCCAATCATTAAGAAAATCCATGCTTTATGACCACTGCTTATACTTCCTCTGGCTTACAATGTTGAAACATAGTTGCGCATTTTATACCTTTGGTTAGGTAAGTGACGTCTATTTGTCAAAGAGATTGATACAAATTACTTAAATTATACGATTTAAAAAAAGGTCTAATGCAATTTCTACAATCTATGGTAAATAAACATATAGGGTAAATTATCTTTCCAATAATTACAAAATATTCTTATGATGAAAATGAATTTTGCTAAACCACAACAAGGAAATATTATTTTACAACTATATTAATTTTTAAATTAGCTATAGTTTCACGAGTCACATAATTTTTAAAGTTAGAATATGTTAATATAAACAACAGTTCTGTTTAAAGGAATTGCATCCATTTAGTATGAATTTAAAATATTTTCCATAAATATTTTTTTTTAAATTGATTGATACATTTTAAAATTAATTATTTTGAAATTTAATTTTAAAATAAAAATGTATCAAAATGATTTGTGGGCGTAACATGGTTAGTTGTCAAGTTTAGATTGAAATCCATTCAGAGTTAATTTTTCTCGGTATATTATTATGTTTATTCCAACGGATATAACAATGCAAATTTTCTCTGTTAAAATTACTGCGTAATTATATGTCAGGAATAAAAAGCAAGATAAACCAGAAATCACTTCATAATTGAATGGTATTGATAATATTATACAAAGTTTGACTACTTTTATGCTTGCCATTATCCGGCCTCGTACATTACTTAATATTGCATGACGTTATAACATAAGGTTTTTAATTCTATTAATTCTTATAGTACATTTTGATTACTTTGTTTTATTTATTTTTCATAACAACTATTGCAGGGTTATGTTAGCATAATAATCTTATGTAAGGTTAAATGCATTAATAAAAACAAAAAAAATTAGAGAATTAGCTAAACGTATTTCACATTTTTAATGACAAGTATTGCTGGTAATCTTGTAAACCAATAAAATGTCATGATTATCATTTATCTTCTATTTACAATGTTTAATATCGCTTTGGGGTTTCGAATGAAATGACTTCGTCGTTTATAAATTACTTATCGTTTATACATTGTCTAAAACAGAACAATCCTTATTTACAATTATTATATTACATTAATACAGATGTAAACTTAGGAAATAATTAAATTATTTGAGATTTACATTTGAATGTCATTTGTAATAATTTTCTGTATAATAATTTATTATATTAAATAGTACATTTTTATAGTTTCGCTGTACTTATTTTTCAGAGTCAACTTTCCTTTGCGTTATTTGATATGATTTCTGTTCTTTTTAATAAGACAGTTGTTGAATGTGAGTCTCGGGCAAATTGACATTTGTTTGTGTTTTTGAACATGATTGTGATTCTTTATTTAACGGTTGTAATGCTTTAAATGAAGTTCTCATGCAGGAGAATGGATATTTATTTAATGTCGATTATCGATTTGTTAGAATAAGGTTAGTATTTTTGGATGTATTTAACTTCGAAATTTTGTAGTTGAATGCACAATGCCTTTTAATAATTATAGTATTGGCTCAAAGCTTTTTTTTCTTTTGTAAGGCGAAGGCTTTTATTTCAAGTTTTCAAGCCAGCTGTAAATATGTTTAACTTTTTAATTTATTTTACAATAGTTGCTACATGTAAGCGTAAAATACGTTTCAAAATTGATGTGTTAAAATTTTTGACGAACAAATTAAAGTAAATTTAGAAGTACACGTTTATATTTTATCTATATGTTAAACAAGTTATTCGTATGTCAAATGTCTTATTTATAAATTTTAAAAATATTTCATATATATTACTTATCTGAATTCCACTGTTTTAACAATATTCGCGTTCTTTGATTTTATAAAATATACATTACGATGCTATTTATTAATATCTATGAATGTTATTACTATTAGCATGTTAACACGTTTCCAGTAATCGGTGGTAAACTTGTGTACTTCGTTCCAATGTTCCCATATATCTGTAAACAAGCTTCGCATCGTGAATAGCAAGCGTTTACTAGTTTAACAAATTGAGTAATTGCGTAAGCTGAACCGGTGGAATATGCCGAGAATACAGTATTATATAACAGACTTAGTGGCAAATACTGCTCGCAAAGTAGATTGTTGTCAACATTCCATTCCTTCTTAGAATGATTAACATCTCGAATCAGTCAACTGTCGAAGAGTCGGGTTCAATATTAACCTCAAAATTGATTTATTGGACTTCAAAAAGGACTTGAAAATAAGTGTTTGGTTGAAATAGGAAAATTAAGTAATAGTTTAAAATTAATATATTAATATTAATATCGATATATGTATTTTGCAAAAGAATATAATACGAACTCATTATAGTGTCTTTGAATGTCCTTAAGTTTCAAAATAGGTGAATGTTCGCACCAAAACTTACACACAAAATCGTTGTTCATGTCAATACATTGACTCGAATCGGTATTGTGAAAAATCATGATCACTTCTTCTCCAACTGAACCGTGAAGATGATAATAGCGAAAATTGGAGAATGTATCTAAACGAGAGGGTATAGTCATAATATTGGCGATCCGAAGCTGACGAGCAGTCCCCATTGGGGTAAAAATGACCGTAATTTTCTGGTTTGATTTAAATACTAAAGAAGTGTAAATAAATTGATTTAAAGCCTTGTAAATTAATATTCAGAATTGTCGCATTGATTAAAGTGTTTTTGATAGTATGCCTTCGTTGGTGAACATTACAAACCGTTATTTTTCTGAAACCCACACCGAGAAAAGTTTTTGAGTCTATAAAAATCAATTCAACTTCATAATAGTAAAAATCAATTGTTTTTTTTATGATACAAATTGAAATCAAGAATGTGTTCGAGCATTTGGTGTATGGAATTTTAAAAAATGGTCAATTTTTCATCTTTTGGTATTAGACGCCACCTCCACGTGCGCGTTTTTCCCAACAAGAACAGCACCAGAGGCTTGTGAATATTCGGACTAAGGACAAATATAGTTTGCCATACTCTATGCATTCGGATTTTTAATAATTTCATGTACAAATTTAAGGTCGAGCTTCTGGTTTAATTTGATAAAACTAGCTTCGCTCCATGGGAATGTAATTTTGCTACTACAAGTAATCGAGTCTCCAACGATAATAACTATTTGTTGATGAATATAATAAGTCAAGTTGTTATTGACGAACGAATCTGGCCAGTTACATATGATTTCCACCTTCACCCCAGCTAATGATCATTCCATCATGAAGCATCGCCATAGATTTTTATTGGATATAGTAGTGTGCGAAACTTTATGGTGAATTCTATAAGTTGTGTGTATCGCATGGCGATTGGCTCATTCATGCACTGAAAAAAATAAAAAGCTAGTGATACTTCCATTATTAAAGCCAAAACTGACTGGACTTGGTTAAGCCAGCGTTGCCGACTTCATTCGCACGTGTACCTCTAATACGGGGTCAACATTATTGACTGGCAGCCTCTTTCGATTAATGTAATATCATTGCAAACAGGGTTAAAAGTGTGTAATATATTTATAATATACGGGCGATTTTCAAAAACTATAATTCTTTGAATCTTGAATAAAAAATGGAATAATATGTATTTGAAATGCATATATTTTCATGTAACTAGTTATTAGGCAATCCTCTTTTTGTTGGTAAATATGAAAACGATAAATATAAAAACTATTTTCAAAGTTCTGCAAACTGACAGATAAGTAAAATGTTAACACCTCCAGTATGTCTTTTTTCTAATTTTTAAAATTAATTAATTATTCTGCATAGAATCTATCTAGGGAAACGTGATTGGTGGGAAAATAACAATGTATAGAAAAGTGAGTGATTATCGTCTGCAGTTTTACTCTCATCCGTTAATTGCGCTGTATAGAACGACTTGACTTTTGTCTACGGTTTTAAACATAATTATGTGAATCTGTAAGTTTTTCAATATTTACATTATATTTGAGTTACTATTACACAAGATATCGATGTATATTGAAAAGTTAATAGAGTTAAACAAATGAGCATTGATTGACTGAATATTTTCAAGACATAAACGGTCACCACATTTCAATCATCGGTTACACCAAAAAATTGTGGTCAGTACCACTTGCAAGTAGTGCGCAAGTGCAAATTTGTTCGAGTGAAAATATCTTATGAACACTGAGTATTGTATAAAATAATCATAAACATCAATGTTCAATACCGCCAAAGTCAGTCAGTATCCACGTAAAATTGAAGTAAATTTGTTACAAAATGCCTCCAGGTACAAGAAAGTAATGAGATATAGCGAAACTGAAGAAAAATATAGAGAAAAGGTACAAACAAAAACTCATGCAATAAAACGTACGAAATTCAAGAAAAGTACTAAATTCTCATACAAGGATTTGAAGAAAGTATACATATACGTCAATTCTATATTGTACGTACATTGGTTTGATACAGCAATTTATTGTATAAATTATGTGTTTATTTTAGAACAATAAAACATTTTCAAATTATTTTTTACACTCCGTAATAAAATTCAATTTTACGTAATTTTTACCGATTTTATTTGCATTTTACCCATATTGCATAACAAAATATCGTTCGACATACGCAAAAAATGGTTGTTCCCCTATCTCACCTATATTTGCAAATATGGTTCCAGATGATCTTGAAACTAATTGTCTAATTAAATTATCATTTAGACCTATTTTTTACTATAGGTATATAGATGTGTTTTTAATGGTTATAATGCCAGACTTAAATTTACTTGTGAAATATGCATAATTTACCATTTTTAGAATCCTTCAAAAGCTATTATTATAAATTTGTTATTGATCATTAAAAATGCCAATGCCAATTAGCACGATATTTTACGATGGTGGAGGCAATTTGTCTGAGGTCAGAATTCTTTACTTTGCTGCTTGGGAACCTTGCTAATATTAATTTATTAATAAAATATTATAAAATTTCTTCGAAGTATCAGATAATGATTTTATTTGCTAATAATATAAAAAAGATAATGATATAGTGCGTGAATTGGTCTTAGAATTAATTTGCGGTTGTTTGTGAGCTTTTAAAAAGGATATGAAACATTATAACAAAAACATATTTTTTAAAAGAGGTTATCAACTTCTGACGGAGTAATGTGGCTGCAATAATATTTTTTCTGAGACATATTATTCTTAAATATTTTTTAATATAAAAACTGTTTATATTCATTTTAAAGTGCTTTTGATAATTTTTCAAAAAAAGACTTAAATTTAAAAAAAAAAATTTTTTTTAAATTGAGATACAAAATGCAATTGATTTATTAATTTAAAACTATGTAAATGCAAATTTTCCTTAAACTGGAATAGAGAAATATTCCTCTACCTGAAGGATTTAATCATGTGTAACATGTTTAGAATAAATTTCAAATCCGTTCTGACACTTTATTGTATTAAATTTTAATAATCCTAAGAGAGAATATAAAATTGACATAGGTTCTCTTATTTCTTATAGTAGTTGCATAATAACCACCTACTGCTACTATATTTTGAATAGGAACTGTCGTGATGATCTACGTACAGAAATGTGCCATGTGAAGATCACAGAGATGAACATTTTTTCCTCTGTAGCCCTGCAGTTATTTATAATGACGTCGTATTTCCTCTCTGGGTGTAATAAACGCACTCTTTGATGTCTTCACGTGAATTCTCGTAACCTTTCAAATATTGGAAACTTCATGTCCCACTGTGGTATAATTGCAAAATGTTCATAATAGACATTATATTTGAATAAGTCGTGCCATTTGTGACGTAAGTATCTGTAAACATTTAACACTTTTATTGTAGAAGATTGAGATATATGTATCATCATTCCAAATACACTTCATGAGTAGAATTTATTAAAATTTAATTTAAATGACACCAAAAAATAAAAACAATAAAATAATAGTAAGATGAAAACAAATCAATAATTTACTATATATAACATATAAAATAAGGAAGAAGAAGATTCGAGTATAACAAATATCTATTTTAACTTGCATGATAATAAATGACAAAATTTAAAAAAAGAGATTTTTTAATACGATATTACTATTTTTAGTTGCACTAGTCGCCCTTTAACGAAGAAATGTTAAAACAAAACAACATAATTGTATTGTCTATTTCTGGCTGTAAATAGTTTCAACAAATATAGGTTGGAAGAATTCTTTAAAGTACGAAAAACAATTAATAGTTCATGGTATTTGTGAAGTGATTTAATGACGAGACAATTAATTATGTGTAATCTATTTTAATCTTACATTATTAATATAATACATAATTGTAAACTGATATTTTTGTGGTTTAATCGCTTCATATTGCATATATGTAAAAACGAATTTAACCCATTAACGTCAAGGACACTTTTTTCACTTAAATTTCAATTAAAAATTTCATATGAAAATCCAACTTCAAATAAATTGAAAGGTACATGTCTTACTATTTTCGAGGTCGCTCTTTTCAGTGCTGTTGTCAAAATTGAGCTATCTTAATTAGAAAATTAAATATGGTGATTTAAATGTCAAAATAACGCGAAAAATCGAGTGTTCTTTTTTATAAAACATTTTTTCTCATCGAAAGAATATTTGTCGTCAGAAAATGTCTTCATTAAACGTGGACCCAATAGTTATAGTATTAAGATAAATTTTATTAATATTTAAAAACTAACATGGTGATCACAAAATAGCAACTCCAATGACAAATTTCTAATTAAAACTTAACAATAGTTTTTCTTGAAAACTATAGACTTCAGACAAAATTTTCTAAGAATAAATACATTTTAGAATGAGTCAAAAAATCCTCTCAAATTTTTTCAAAATGTATTGTTACAATTTTTTATTTTTCAAAAATTCGAAAAATCGAAATTTTTAAAAAAGTCGTCCAAAAAATCTGAAAAATTTGAAAATATTCTTTGACCGATTCGAAGTCATTTTTGTTCTAAGGAAATTTTATCTAAAGTCTACAGTTTTCAAGAAAAAAAATTATTAAACTTTTCTAGATTTCAAGACTAGTAATTTTTTTTCTTGAAAACTGTAGACTTTAGAAAAAATTTCCTTAGAACAAAAATGTCTTCGAATTGGTAAAGAATACTCTCAAATTTTTTCAGATTTTTTGTACAACTTTTTTAAAAATTTCGATTTTTCGAATTTTTCGACAAATATTCTTTCGATGAGAAAACAATGTTTTATAAAAAAGAACACTCTATTTTCCGCGTTATTTTGATATTTAAATCGTCATATTTAATTTTCTAATTAAGATAGCTCAAACTAAATTTCTAATAAGTTAGGCTATAGTAGTGGATTCTTAAAATTTTTAATGGATCTCTTGATAAAACCTAGTCTTTCTGATGATGTTTTTCGTACATGTGTTAATGATAATGAACAATACATATTATGGCTTGTAAACAACACCGAAACAAACGAGTTGTAGTTTCTTAGGGCGATGAAAATAAGACATACTGAATTAAAATGGTTTTAAATAAGTATACGTTTTTTTAAACAAGGTATATTATAAATTTCTACGTTAAAACATAATCATTATTTTCATGAACAATGGTAACCACGTTTATCGTTGTTATTATATTGTTCAACTATCGCTTCAATAGGAAAATTACATGAAAAAATGTTCTTAGTCCAAGAAATTTTCTAAATTGATGCATTTCGGGAAAATGAGAAACACGAAATACGGGTCATTGCGAAAACTTATATAATAAGAAGGGAGCATAAAGAAGTGACACCTGCGGAAAGCAACTTAAGTCAATTTTAAAATGAAATCTCACCGACCATCATTCACATGCATAACTATAATGCTTTAATTTCCGTTCTAGATGTATAAACTATTTTAATTTCGTTGATATCTTTTATCGGAATGTTAAATAACTTCTCACAATTTTTTTTAGAAGTCGGTAAAGAAAGCATTACATTTCTGACAAAGAAAAGGAGCCCTTGTTATTCCCGACAAGACAATGTTGGATGTTTAATGCATTCCTCTTTAATATAATAACTAAAAATCCACTTGTATTTAAAAATAAACGTATATTTTTTTAACGATATATACGAATATTACACTTTATTTTTACATAAATCGTAGACTAGTTTAAACAAGATTAGTGAAATTATCGATATAAATTGACATATTTCATTTGATCATTTTTGATCGAGAAACATAAATTTCTTATTAAATATTCGCAGTTCTGTTCATCTTTCGTAGAGATTTTTCGATATGATAATTTCATGGCATATCATTTCATATTCCAGAATGTAAAATGATAGGTAGGTTATTTTAGACTTGGAATACAAAACGTTGAATCTTAACGATATCAATTCTTTTTCCTACCAAACATTGCATAACAAAATTCCCAATCTAAATGAAGAAAAATGTTCGAATACAGTAAAATGTCTTATTGTTGATAGTTTTATGCAGAAATTTTTCGGAGTTTCAAAAAAGAAATATAATCTACATTGTGTGAAAAATAAAAATGTTCCCGCATTATTTTTCAGAATTTTCAATTTAACCGCATGACTCATATCTATGAAAAACGAAGGACGTCGCTGGATGTTTCTACATATTTTTATCTACATATTTCATAGCATTATTATATTGAATTCAATACTAAAAATGGCGCAAGAAAAATATTAACAATTAGAGGCCTACAATTTATCATGGATAGTTTTCTCTTTACAGAACATAATAATTACGTTGGATAATTTTGTTGGTAAAGTTAAAGTCTGCATCTTACATTACTGCACTTAGTTGCACGGTAGTAAATGTAAAATACTTTATTTATAGTAAGTGTATTTTGTTTATTATGTAATTGCACCCGAACAACACAGTTTGCATTCGTTCGTAGTTTTATCACCGGTCTAAGTTATTTAAGATTATCGACGTAACTACCATCATTTTGGTGTCTGGAGAAGTCTTAGGTATTTCTGGTTCCTGTTACACGGAAAGTTACTGAGAGTTGAGTTTAGTATAAGTTTAATCGGTTCTTGAAGAGCACTTGAACGCAAGTAGTGAAGTCGCCGCAAGACTGTCGGGGCCTGGTACGTGCAGCTATCCATTTCCGAAATGTTACATAATTAAACTATAATTTATTTTATAAATATATAATGTATATATGCATTTATAAATAAAAATATAAATAAAATGCATTTGTATATTTAGTAAATGAAATAATTTTTCAGCCATTTTCCTCACGAAATATTTTATCATGCACGTAAAGGGACGGGTATGGTAGAACATATATTAATATATACTTCAAAAGGAATGCAGAAAGCACATCGTTTTACCTACTCTATTCAACAAATTCCATAGCGCTACATTATCAAATCCAAAATTGCAGACTTTAAAGAGAATAATGACGTACGTTAACGCGGAAAACCGTGATACGGTACATGAGTTTTACTCAGAAAATTGAAAGTGGTTTTGAGCATATATGTAAAATATCGAATGTACAGAAAATATGTAAAATAAATTGTTATTTTCAATACATAATATCATATTTTCATGCATTTTTGTTTTTAAGGCATTTCCTAAAAATGAGATATTTTCAATAATATTAAAATTTTCGGCACCTATTTAGGAAAAACATAGTATTTACAGGAATATTCTGAAGCATATTTACCGTAAAATCACTAAAACGAACCATGCTTTCATCTCGACAGGTCGAAGCGTTATTAAAGGCACTCCCGGAGGATATTACCTGCTACATAAAAGTATTTTTCCCGACCAACGCCTCGCCCAAGTTTTTCCGATACGCGAAATTAGGTTTTCCCTTTTTCTAATCGCATTCCGTTCGATTGGCAAGGGATTCCCCATCGGTCCCAGTAAAGAATTGCATCACGAAGTTAACTTCACGATCAAGTACGGCTGTCCTGTCGTCGTAAAAAGTTGCTCAAGTCTAACGATTGTGTAGGGCAATTAAAACGAGATGAAGGGTAGTAAATCTGACTGAAACATGCAGGTGTACCGACGTCTCGATATAAAAATAAAATTAAATAGAGGGAAAAGAATTATACGGGAAAGATTCTACGGAATCGTAGAATACTTTCAAAGATTTATGAAATTTTTATCGAGAGTCTGGAAAACGGTAAAACATCCATCAAACGACTGTTTTATTGAATATCATCTGACGAAATTACGTTCAAGTGAACAGATTTCTTATATTTTAAAGATATTATATTTAATATCTAAGCGAGGAACATTTCTAAATCTATTAGGACTTTAAATGTTGCAAAGTAATATTAAATTTCGAGTATTAAAGTTTTATTTGTAACTCGAAATATTGCTAACCTGTCATCGACTGTTTTCTATTTTTTTAAAACAAAATTTTTAATAATGAAAAGCAAGTAATTAAAACTGTATAATAAATTATGGTAGTAAAACATTTAAATGTCTACTACAAAATATACAAATCTTTATATTTTCGATGAATAAAAATTATTTATTTTCATTATTATGTTGAGACTTAATTCCTTGTATAATTTCAAAATACACGTTTTGATTATTTTAGAGAGTTTGAAATTGAATGAATGAATGTTTTAAGAGAGATTACAAGAGGAAAGACGTTAACACTTTATTAAAATCTATTTGCTTCTATGTATCGCGACTTGTCTGACTTTGTTGTCTGCATCTACTGATGATAATCGTGTAACATAAGAATGTATAATAAATATGTCTTAATGTGAATATATAAATTTGAATGCGTTTAAAAATAAATATTATTCCATAACGCATGAATGACTGGTTTTAACCCTTTGAAGCACGTTGTCCTTTTTTGTAGGACACGTTTTTGTATTTCATTTTTGTTATATTTCAGTAGAAATTTAATTTTAGTGCAAATTTTTTCTTCCGTACTTCGATAACATGGTTTTAAATATAAAAAATTAATATTTATTATCAATTATTATGTTAAATTGTTCATAATGACGAACAATGTATAACAATTCTGTGTTTTTTTACAAACAATGTATGTTGAAAATAAACCGTCGTTGAAATAAGACGAATCGTAGGTAATCGGGGGTTTTGGGGGTCGCTGATTACGAATCTGGCATCACATTTTCAAAATTGAAAACGACGGTTCCAAAATGGCCGACCGAAATTTAAAAATCAACTTGATCGAGGTGAAATAGGGTAGTTTGGTTTTTGAGCGAATTCAACATGACGGTCCGACAAGTAAAAAGTTATTTGACCGGAAACAAACTGAATTCTGAACAATGTGACATTTACAAGATAAAATTTAGCAGATTCAACAAGTGGTCACGAATCCTGAAATTTCATAGTTCGTCTTTTACAACCTCGAAAACTGTTTACATTTTGGCTGTCATATTGAATCCGTCATTTTGAATTTTGAAAATCTGAGATTAGATTCATAAGCTACGATCCTGAAAAGTCTCGAGTACCCAGTTTCATCTCAATGAAATAAATTTTTAAATTTCGGTCGGCCATCTTGGATCCGTCATCACGAGTTTTGAAAATTAGATACCAGATTCGGGATTAGCAACCTCGATAACCCTCAAGTACCTATTTTCACCCCGATCAAATAATTTTAAAAATTTTTGTTGGCCATCTTTGATCTGCTATCTTGAATTTCAAAAATCTAAGATCAGATGCGAGATCAGCGACCCCGAAAACCCCCAGTAACAAGTTTCAGCTATTTTCCGTGCAAATAAAAAAGTACGCTTCAAAGGGTTAAGAACGACACATGGTATTCCTACACTTTAATTTGCGGATAATTCAGTAGATACATTCGTTTGGGTCAGACCTAGTATAGAAGTCAATATGAAATGTTCTTCGACAGGAATAGTTTTTTTATACCTTTCAAAACATCAAAACATTTGCAGGTTATTCAAGAGCATCTGGATTTTACAATGTAGACAAAATGTAACTTGTTTGTGCATGTAGGTCACAAAGAAGGCAACGGTTCGATACACGATACCGAACGAACGTTCTGATCTTGTGCAAACGAGATTTCCGAATTCGAGGAAAGTGCCCAAAGCCAATCTAACGTTGAGTTCCGTTTAATGCAATTGAATTAGTTTCTGATATATACAATCGAAGGTGGTAACCTCACTGATAATATTGAAAAAATCTATATTTTTTGTTGCATTTTTTGAAGCATAACTTTGTAAGACTACGTCCATAAAATTTTATGTTGATCCGAACAGAATTGTCTGCTTTATGAGACTTCAAAGAGAAGTATTGTTTGTTTTAGAACATCGAACCGTTAACTTTCGACTGACCAGCATTTACTGAAAACATAAAAACTGAAAATGTTTAAGAAATTTACAAGTTCTTTCGTGATCCCATAATGTTGTAAGGTCTCAATGTAAACTTTGAGAAATTTCGAACATACCTGTTACATCATTTTTTAGCATTTTACGGAAATGTAAGTCAGTGTATGGTCCATTATTAGTTGGAACGAAGAAAAATTTGTTTTTGAAAATTACAAGCAATTTTAAAATTATATTTATTCATAGAGGCAATTTTACTACAACGATTTTTATTGCGAAGGAGACGTGGCATTTACAATACAATTCTGAAACGAAGCAACAGATGGTTTACTGAAAGCTAACGTCTTTAACAATGTTGGCTGGGAAGAAAAAAATTCATACCGCTTGGTTCTTTTTCTAGCATTTCAGAACAACTCTCAGGGCAGTAAGTTTGTAGGGTAAGACTAACATTATATTTTTACTATTCTGAAACTTTTGTCTGCATCGGCTTTATTTTTTGAAAGTTAAAAGCTGGAATTAAAGTGCATCACTGCGATGAGATATTTTATCAAAAGGGTTATAACATCTGTCTGCAAGGACACTCGAACAACCGAATTATTTATTGACCTTGTAAATTGTGATGAATCAGAAGGAATTTGTTTTGAATAATGTGAATCTTTCCGTATTTTTATTCTCTACGAGTTCAGCCTTGAAACTTTTCAAGTGCATTGCGCAAGTGACTTAGCATATATTCAAATTTAGTGACATTTCAACCATACTTTATCCATGCAAATAGTTTTACTTTTCCAATCATAAAATGATCATACACTTAAAATCTAGCAAACCTATTGCCATTCTATATACTTTTCGTATATTGCTATTTTGTGTATTATCGCTAATAAAAATCAATCTTCTTTGAGTTTTGATTTATATTTTTCTTACTGAGATTTCATGTACGATACTATTATAATCCGTGCGTCATATTTGTTTATAATTATCTGAAACATTTACATACAATTTAGTTATTTATAGTAATGTAATTTGTTTATACTTAAATTAATTCAAGTTAAAACAAATACACGTCTCTAAAGTTCTTAGTTCTTGATTATTCTCACTTCCCCATCACACAAAGACCCAGAAACACGCGGATATACTAACGTAAGATAAATAGGAGGATTATAAACTTAATTTTCCAGTCGCAATCAGAGTAAAAGGTTTAAAACGTATTTGTTTTATTTAGTTTTTAATTCGGTGAGGTTAAGTTTTGATCTAGTGGTTGACTAAATGTAAAAAAAAATGAAAAAGTTGGAAGATATTCTCTAAGATATAAGACCATAGATGTGATGAATAACCGATTCTTTTAATTGAAGATATTTACTATATTATTTCCATGAGAAAAGTTGCAGGCATCAGGGAAAAGATTAAAGGTTTTCATTTAATTAATGCGCACTCAAAACATATTGGACCTGCGAAACAAAATATTTTACGAAAAGGTTGGCTAAAAAACGGTTTCATTACATATGTGTTTTTATATTTAATTTCTTGTCCTGTTTACTTTTCTTGTATTTATTTTAGTATGATTTGTACATATGAAAACAAAAGATATATAAACAATTCTGGTGATTTTTCCAATTTCGTCTTATTAAATTGTATAATTTCATTTTGAACACATTTTTGTCAGTATTTTCATTCCATTTTCTCATTATTATAAAATTATACATTCCAGTTTAGTCCGTTTTAATTGCAGATGGCTTCTAATTCTGAACTTATTATGATTTTGATTATAGGAGAGTAATATTTGTCAAGTAGATTTTTAATGTGACTTATTTTAATATACGTCTCTATTATTATTCATATTTTTTTAGATTATCATTATTTACTTCAATAAAATGAATTAAATGGAGGTTAATTATTTTTGATGATGCGTATATAAGCACATTGTCGTATATCAAGTCTTCATTATTCAGTACCCATGTGCCACTTTAGTATTTCCTTGTAAATAACAGTATTTATATTTACTGATTGCCGTGCCATTTATTTGGATTTTACTAATATTACTAAGTGAATATTATAAATACAAACAATCAACATCTAATTAACAGCTAATCAAATGTCCTTCTCCTGAGACATTATGATCTGGCTGCGACAGGTGACCCTTGTACGAACATATAGATTGTCATCTGCTTTTACCTGCAAGTGCGTCTTACAAAATGCATGACATGTAATTGTGTAATTGTCTGATAATATTAAATGTATATTATTTCTATTGCTTCTATACAAATTATTGCGGAATGATATAATTTCTTGTACAACGACAAAAGTTTCCATACAAAATTCGGACAGTAAACTAGTCGAGGCTCAGTAACTCTTGGCATATACTTAGTTAGATTCAAGTGTCTATAACGCGCCGCTAATAATACCTTAAACTTGTTTAGTTGAATAGTAGTCATGAAAGTAATTTGAATGAAAACTAAATTTTGTTATTTTTTATGACATGCTCTAAATAATAGCGACTACTCTTGACAGGAAGAAAATCTTTGCTAATTTTTCTATTTTTAATTCATGCGTTATTAGCAACTGGGAATGTGTTTTTTTGTATTTAGTTTGGTTTCACAATCCAAGCAGGAACAATTAAACAGTAAATATATAAATTTGATATTAATCTATATTTGAGCTAGCCGATTATAATGTGACATTTACTCTGAATATATGTATCGATGATTCTCGCACTTCTAAATAAAACAATTATTAAGTAAAACCTAAAATTCTAGTTCTAATTCCTAAACGCTAAATTAAGCATGTGAGAATGAATTATGCCATTTTTCGTGGTAACATCATCTTCTTCGTTTTCTACCGTTAATTATTTTAGAAGAATCGTAAAATGAAATTCCGAATTGTTAGTTCACTACGACCGAAAAAGTTTATTTTATTATTTTTGTGGCGAGTAAAATTTTGATTGTATGTAAATCAATATTTGGGACTGCAGTAAGTCTATACTGCTCCATTACAACTATCAATCATAAAATTGTTATTATCTATCCGACAAAGGATTGGTATAACGACATGAATAAAAGGATGACATTTCCTGCAATTTATTAAATTTTAAAATATTTTGTCTATACTATGTGATCAATTTCGGTTTAGAATATTTTACTATCACTACTTCGGTCAGCAAATCGTATTGCAAAATCAAGATTTCTTTCCAAGAAAATACTTACTAAGGTAAACCGAAGTTAGTTGAATTACCTAAGTTTAGTAGTTACTACTACCTTTGATCATGAACTCTGTTATCATATTACATACATAAATTCTTCGTGTAACGAAAAGTGGATTTTAACTATTGCGATATCATTTTAAAAATTCATTTTATAACGATGTTTTCTAGACTTGAAAAGTGTGGAAATTCCACGACCCGAGGTAACTTTATGCATAAATGAAATTGTATATTTTAACATTTACTTTGTTTTTTGTAATAAAGTCCTTTATAAATTTATTTTATTGGCTATATCTATGTTCTTTATAGGTAACAAGCTGCATATAATATATTTGTAGAAAAAAAAACACGTTAATATGCGTACGAATAGGAATTCCTGACAGATAGAGGATTTAGTTAAATGTTGAAAACTCAAACTTTTTTTAAAGATCATGTTTGTTAATTCTATCTTACTCAAATGTCCTATTTACAAAATAACTATATATATTTACCATTGGCATAATCAATACTCAATATTTTGATGTTTGACGTCATTTTTTAACAATCAAATATTATGGTAAATCAATTAAGCATATTACGGATTCGTGTTCATTAAATGATGGTCACTATACTAATTTTTAGCTTCTACTGTTCAATAATAAATAAACTTGACAATACTATGCCAAATACTTACCTCATATATGCCAAAGTTAGATTTGATCATTTAGATAATTGCAATGTTAATATTCACGTCTTGCCTCTGAATGACAAACCACGAGATAAACCAATTTTTAAGGTACCGTTAAAGTTCTATTAAGATTCCACATTAACAATAATTATTTAATATAAAAATTATGGTTTACTAGTTAAATAATATAAAATATTTTCTATCGTATAAATTTTAATCTCTTTGTACGTGGAATCAATTTTAATCAACTTTAATATTCAGTTTTTAGTGACTATGATATACTTTGTTTTTGAAATTTATCTTAAAATGGAGTTTCAAGTATGTATTAACCACTTGTAAAAATATGCTTCGTATTGTGGACTATTGCTTTTACGAAAAAGTATCAGACCAGAAAAAACATCCACAAACTGGCAGAACATCTTTAAGATTGTAAATTTAACTTGCTAACAAAAAATTAACTTTTAGTAGTATTTACAATAGAAGAATTTACTCGCCATGGTTTGATTAACTCTTCCTAATATCAAGAACTATCACTGATTTGTACAAATTCTATTCGAATACACAAAAAAAGAGAAATTTTAATTTCTGTCGCCCAAAAAATTGGTTATAATGACAAAATCTATCAAATAGCAAATTAGTGAATACTTGCTGATTGAAAATTAGCGAGTACACTGAAAAAAATAAGTGTTAATTTAAGGCCATTGATGGACTATATTTAAGATTAACAAAATCAAGTCCGATTGGAAAAGGACAAACTTATGCACTATACATGGACTAATTTTAATCCATTTTAATTTGTAACAATTTTAAGACTCATTTCTTCTGTGATCTTTCATTTCGATTATCGTTTGAAATACTTTGTGCCCACTCGCATATAAAATTGACAGGTCATCTCGACACTTAATGAGCATTTTACGTAATATTTTGTACCATGATCGTGTTGATTAACCAGTCAGTTCAGACACTCAGTTCCACTTCCAGATAATTAAATTACTAAATATTCTACTAATTCAGATTGAAATAATGTAAGACAAATTGAAATAGACTCGACTTAAAATGAAAAAAAAATCGTTTAAAGTTACGTTTTTGGAAACTAATGCTTATTATTCCGGTTGGATATTTGAGACGAAAAACAAGTATGTTTCGCGTGGAAACTCGCACGTCAGTTGGAGACACTTACGCATCAATCGCATGTGTCGTGCCGGAAATGCAAAATGTCGGTTTTGCGCTCAGTTGCATTTGCATGACAACGTATATCTGTGCAGTATGTGTTCGCATCGGTAAACAGAGATAACAATACTAGTATTCATAGAAAAGTGACTTCTCGAGCGACGCTGCAGAGTTTTTTCGCATCGCAAGTCACGCAACGAGAAATTCGCGGTTCCTGACTCGCAAAAAATGTCCGCAAGCTCATCCACTAGAAAATCGATGTGAGCTTTAAAAATGAAAATGACAGGACCAGCTCCATTAGCAGCACAGGGCTGAATGCTCTTTTGCTGCCACCGATCGCGCGTCCACGACCATAACATGATTCGCACCTTGCCACTTTGAATGGCAGTCAGTGCGAACGTGGCGAATAAATGAAATCATAGGATAGTAAAGGCCATGAAAGTTATATTTTTTAAGTACATTTTTTAACGCAGTTGGCAACTGAATTGACGGCCATTTCAATCGACACATTTCAGTGGTGTTCATCGACTACTTCGTCGCGAGGGACTAGGTAAATTGATTAAAAGCTCTGTACGCTTTTTCTGCGCGTAAAAAGGTTGTAAATATTTGACAAGCATGTGTAACAGAACGATTCATATTTTTTATTTACAAAAGAAATCGCACAAAACTTTTATTCGATTATCGATCCAAAAAGTTTTCCTGTTCCCGAATACGCGATACATTTTCCGATATTTGATATTATGGACTTTTAAAAGGGCTTACGTACAGTAAATTTACAATCGTTGGCTGCAACTTCGTTTTGATTTTTTTTTGTTTCTAAACGTGTAAATATTTGTTTGTTGCTTATTTTCGAAAAAGTTGCCTGGATTATTTTTTTTTCTGTATTGCAATTACAGGAGGAAGGGAGCTACTCACATCTATTACTTCGGAAGAAATAAATACATCATTTGCTGGTTTAATATAAATAAAACTTATTAAAATAACTGTGAAATAGTAAATCATATTAGAATAATAGGAATTTTAACTGAAGTTTTTGTTATTAAGGCTCAATATGTAAAGCACTTGATTATGGACAAAGACTTGTTTCTACAAGAAAGGGTAATTGATAAACATACATATTATCACTAATTGATTAGAAGATTTCCTATCAACAAACTTACAAAACTGAAAGCATTAGCCAACTTTATTCTATGAGAATTAAAGAAAAGTTCGATGCTGGAATGACTACATTTTTTTATTTTACTAAAATTATTATGAGAATAATTCCTGACATTATATAATGGCTACAACACTAATTCAATTCACTTGAATTCTATTAAATTATAATGAAAAAAAATTGTAAATGTCTTTTCCCGAGTAAAAAGAATTTATTTAAATTTGATCAAATTTGACAGAAGCGAATGAATCGAAAAATTATCCAAATAACATCACTTTTTAAAGCATTTTAGGATGTGCAATATTTCTACAATTAATAGAAATAAGATCAAAATTGGACATAAATAACATCGTTTTTAAACATCAATCTGATCTTATATTTATCTGTGAGAAAAATTCAAATGAATTTTGTAGATTTTCTTGGTTTTGTCGGTCTATAAATGAAAAAATATTTAAAAAATTCTTTTAAAACGTTTCGGTCACAAAATGCGTGCCTTCTTCAGTTTAATCTATAATAATTATACAAATTTGTACATTAGTATTAAAACAATATATAAATTTACAAATTTTGGAAGTAGCAAAAACAAATTACTTGCATAGAAAAAAGTCGATGTTTTTTGTTGACGGTTCGCATTACAATTTTTGTAAAGATTTTTTTTTTTTTTTACAGATTGAGTTCCGGAAAATATTTTTGAGTGGCGTGAAGATGGTGTGAAAGTCCCTATAAATGTGATTATGATGACTTTAATTCACTCTGGGAAAAAAGTATTATAAGACAGTTCATAGGAAGACATACACGAAACGGAGCAGCAGAACTATTTGTGGTTCAGCGATGTAAAAAATGCTGAGAATCTGCCATATTTTGAAAAACTATGATGTTCCTTACATGACCGCTCAAAAATATTGCAGATTGTAAAATATATATTTTACCGGTAGTACTTCGCGAAAACGTCAAGACTAGCGATTCATTTATGATGGGATTTAAATATAATATTGTGTATTCACACTCTTATTATTCCAGTCCGAAGAATTAGTACGAACGACACGAGGCATTTAAATTTTGAAGTATATGTATGTTTCTATTGTGTGTATTTCTTAACTACTTCTGATATCCTGATATTACGGAATTAGAACATTGTAAATATCTGGAAAATTAACAATTTCGAAACGTTTGTTAACTGTGTTCTTGCATTTTTTAATGAAATAGTTTTCTATTTTCTTTCTTTTAAATGTGTTTGTCTCTGAAGCTAAAATTTTAACATTTGAGTAATTAAAGTCATGACCTTTTTCCATTCTGTGTTTAGTAAGTGCTGTGAAATTATTTTCATTACCAAAGATATTTTTTTTTGTGTTCTTTGATTCTAGTTTCAAGTAACCTCCCTGTTTCTCCAATGTATACGTAATTGCAGAAACCACAAGGAATTTGGTAGATTTCTATCAAGCGGTCAAGAAATTAAACTCCAAAAATGGTTCCAAAGCCATTTTTTAGTGTTATATTTATCTGGTTTAGAGAAACGTGATTGCGGTGGAACAATATGGGTCCCAATTGTATCAGATGATGATCAGAACAGGATCGCTTTCTTATAAAATTACCATACAAGATTGTTTGAGACTATCTCGAAATGGAGATGATTCTGTACAATATGGGCGAAAATGATAAAAATAATGCAGATTTTGTCATTTTTAAAGAAAATTATGGACATATAATTATACATAGAAGTAGTTGTAAATGGAGTGAAGCTAATAAAATAGCTTTAGATAAAGCGAAGAGACTATTATACTTCGGAATGTTTAAATCTAATGTAGACTATGTAATATCATCGTTATGATGTAAGAAAAATAATCTATTCGTAGAGAATTCAATTTAACTTTATATCTTACACTAAAGTTTTATGCTGAATTTAAAGTAAAAAGTTGATGGAAACTTTTGAACATTTAAGATGCAATAGGGCAGACCTTGGATCAAAAGATCATTTAGCATGAAGGAAATTCATGAATCAATTTCAATAACTAAAACTTTGTCTGTAACTGTTGTAATTGTCTGCATCTCAAGTTTGGAAATACTTTTCACAAATGAAATATTCGAATCCAGAAATTATTTGTTCCGCATATTGAATTCTTTATTTTTAATGTTTGGTAAGTTTAAATATTTTATTTTTCGCATTTGATTAACAATAGAAATTCCTTCATCAGTTAATTCACTCCACCGATATAACGAGTTTTTATAATTTACCTCATTTTGAATTTCAGTAGAGATTTATACTTATGTGAACGAGATACGCAATACTCAATCCAGGTTTTGAATGTGATTACAGATTAAACCTAATCGAGGTCTATTAAATAACACATAAAAATATAGTGTATAATTTTCAATAAAAAATGGCCGTTTGATGAAAAAAAAACCGATTATTTGTTTCTATTAAAAATCGAACTACATTTGTAGGTATTAGTGTTTGATTGCTGATATGCATAATACATATTAAAATTAATTAACATTAAAATGTAAGAGATTACAAATTGAATGGAAGCGTTTGATTGATTGATTTTTATTAAGCCTTGGGTGTAAACTTGTCTGGGCACAAAATTTATTCACTATAAAGAAGAAAGAGAGATATTGGCTTTTATGTGCACAGCAAGGAGCAGGGATGGCAAGGGAGAGATTGATGTGTGAAAGATTAATTTCGTTGGGTGGGGAATAGACTGAGGGCTGGGAGGAAGATGAAAAAGGATGGGGATAGGAAAAGACAGTATAAAGTGCAGTATATCGTCATTCCTGCTAGACGAACCTTACTTCCGTATCTATAAATAAGCATAAGATACACATTGACAGAGGGGAAGCTGCGATACCTACCTACAGATCCAGCAATTATTGTAAACGCTAGGTCTACACCATAAAGCTCCTAATTGCAATGTCCAATATCCATATATGTGTACCAATAATTCCGGATAAAACATTATCCTCTTCGAATAATTTACTGCTTCCATGAAACCGAGTTTGACGACCTTTCTGCGGGCCGTTTCACTGGAATGTACTAAATTAGGGTTGTAATGTTCAAGGATTACCAAGAAAGTTTCACATTCACGTCTCACCAGTTTCGATTATACTCTTAAGTGCATACGTTGCTTTGACACGTGTATACTAATGACTGAACATTTGTTAATTAAAAAACATTTAGACAAAAGGAAATATTTAATTTGTTGTCGAATTTTTCAATTCATACCTTTACAAAAATTTTAGATCGTAAGTAGAAGTGCATTTGTTTACTTAAAAAATGAGAAATTTCATTATATCATTATTATGTAAAAAAAATATTGATTAGAAAAAACATGATTATTGTAATAAGTTTAGTGATTACAAAAGATTATTGTTCGATAATTCTTAAATTTGCGCTACAAACATTTTTTTTACTGGATCATTTTATGGGGTAGAAAATATACTTTTTGATTAAGTAGGCGTAAAATTGCCATTTTACGCTCCGTTTTCGGGGCGTAAAATAACCACTTTATTAAGATAGGGATTTTGCTGAGTCATCACTGTTTAAAATCATTGAAAAATAGCCATTTTGCATACCTAGTGAATAAAAAAATTATGTTCGTGTCACGGGCGTAAATTTTGACACCCTCAAGACGATCAGCCGACACCCTCGGGCGGGCTTCGTCGTCCCTCGGGGCGTGGTGAACACCTACGGATACAAGTTATTTTACGCCCTTGATACGAAAATAACTATTATGAATTTGATAGCAAGGAATATTCTATCTTAAAATTTAAGAACACTGACTAGTTGAACTATTTGTAATTTGTTTTTTGCTAACCTATTAAATTGGGAATTGATCCAAGTATGATTTCAAGCTCCTTGTTACACAATATGCCACAATATGATTGTAGCCATTTAATTAATATATGAAATCTATAGACATATTTATTAGCACCGTTGAGCTTGAAGATTTAATCATTATAAAAGATTATAGAAGCATTCAGAAAACCTAATTTTGTTTTCCGATAATCTGATTTCTCAAATTTTAAATATGAAAATATGAATAAATTTCAATAGCCGACACGATGAATGTTTCATGTAAAATAATCAAATTCATTAACGTTGATTTGAATAAATCTGACACGAAATTGACAAACTTTACGACGAGCTTTTCCAGTTGAAAGAGGTAGATTAAAATTCCTGTGTTCGAACGGCTGAGAATGCGCGAAAATCGATCGATCCTATTTATTCTAAAAGACCTTATTCTGAAGAAGTCCCTCATACCGGAGATACGTGGGTGATTTACAGGGGTCATTCGGAAATGGTCGTAAACGTTCGAAGCGGATGCGTTTGTATGCAAGTGCACTTATGCGGCGCCGAGACTAGCCACGGAAATCGTTCTGACAAATTGACCCTGGAATCAATTGCATTATAGGTATTTAAAACAATAAGTGTTTTGTCGATCTCGGATAATAGTACCTCTATTTCCGAATAATTATGGGGGTTTTTATTAAATTTGCAGTTAATTTGCACAGACCAACAAAATTCGAGAGAGAGATTAACCTCAAAGTGCAAAATAGCGATTTTGGGTTATATTTGAGGTTATGTAGCATCGAACTTTTTCTTATACTTAAAAAACTATTATATCATCTTGAAGTATGAGCTTTCAAATGCGGCAATTTTTCATCACGGAAAACAGTTAATACTTGGAGCCCGGATGGAGTTCGGGGTCGCTGTTCATGAATCTGACCTCAGATTTGCAAAATTCAAAATGGCGGATCTGAGATGGCGGATCGAAATGTAAAATGTCACATGATCAAACTGAAATTATATATCTGGGGGATTTCGGGGTCGCTATTCACGAATCTGACGTCATATCTGGCTTAACTCTATGATGACGTTAATAGTTTTTGACGTTAATATTTTACATCAATTTTCAATCAACAGACACTAAAAACGATCTATATTTCTCTAGATAAATTACATATAAAAGATTTTACTTTCTTTGAAACAATAATTATGTTTCTCTAGTGAATATAACTGTACTCATTTTTATGAAATTTATTATCGAATGATCCACTCTATAAAATTGTTAATACTGTTAATAAAATTCCAAAAAATCATTAATTTCAAGACGGAGAAAAGATCTATCGAAGGTTTGTAGTTAAACTGTTATTGATGGGGAACATTATAAAGTATACAATTCTAAATACAGAACATAACACATAGTTAAGATAAAATTATAAATTATTTGCTTTATTTAAATAAAATTGACAAATAATATAGTTTTAAAAAACTGCTAAACATAATATTTGTAAACTGAGGAAATTCGAATAATCTGTGCAAAATAATTTTGAAGGCAATTTTTATCCTGCAAAATACATCATACTTATCTGTTTAACCCTGACATTTCGGGTCAAATTTTTTGGTCGGATTAGCAATGCAAATGAGATACACTTTTTAAGGTTGAATAACTACACGAAAACTCTTCCTTCTTGATGTCTGCAGTGAGGACGACCTTCAATTTTTTCTATACAATCACGTCCATATAAAGTAATAAATTTTAAACATCAAGGATACTTCAGTTAGTCCTAGCAATCGCATAAAAGCTTCCACTCGAACTTCCGGTAAAAGGGACTTTATGATTTAACGGCTGAAGCTTCTAAAAGTATGTCAGATCCTGGTAATAACAGAAATTTACATTTCTTTTATTTTATATGCAAGAACCTTATGATCTGATAAATTTATGTAGTGGTGATGTTTTCTTCTTTACACTTTCTGTTGTTTTTTTTAAATTTAAAAAAATTTGTTTTTCAACTTTTTTTTATACAATCACATCTATAAAGTAATAAATATTTTCTAAACAAAAAAAAACTATGACTTTCTGCATTTTTTGGGTTTTTAATTATCAATTAGTTTATGATTTACAATGTACCATAAGAAGACTCCAAACCAATCGGGTGAAAACCAGACGAAAACAAAACATTTTAAATACATATATTAAGAATACCTCACCCTATATTTGAACATTTCGGGGTCACAAAAAGGTACGATTTCTAATCAAGAATTATAGACTATTTATTAATGTATCTCCGTCTGATCCGACTCTAAATTTTTTAAATTAAATGAAATACATTTTGTAATTTCAGCCTAATTCGTAAATGCAGATGTAAATAAAAGAAGTAATAAAAAATATGCCAACTAAATAATACTCAAAGTTTGTATGAAAACAGTTGGTATGAATTCTATTGGGCACGTTTAAGATTGTTATTAAATAAGTCAAGAAATGTTTATTTGGACATTTTCGGTTCCATTAATTACTTTTTTCGGTCCTCGTTTGTCACCTGATTTAGTGCCCATTGTGATAAAATCTCGTTCAATCGTCTGATGATAAATTAATTTTTCTAAATATATAGACTTCTGTCTATTAATTAATGTTAAGGTCCACTCCGGGCACCAAATCTGGTGACAAACCAGAACTAACAAAATTAATTAATGGAACCGAAAATGTCCAAATAAACATTTCTTGACTTATTTATAATATTCACGATTCGAAGTAACGGCAAAAAACATATAGCAATTTAATTTAATTTCTATTGTTATTAAATTACATAAATTTAATGTGACTATAGCAGAAATATAAAGAAATAATTTATTTTTTCTTTGTTGTAAACTTATTGCTCGCTTGAGTGTGAAACAGCAGGTGGAAGTTTTAGCAAATTTGAACATGCAATTAAACATAAGACTCGTTAGTTTGAATTATTGAATTATATTAAGAAAAATAAACCTGTAAGAGCGCAGATCGTGTAAAAGAAATATTTTTACTCGGCATTGCAGTAGCAGGTAGGCAATTCAAATTAAACGAAGCGTTTTGTAATATTTCATATTACTCGAGAATATTCCATATATGCTGCGAGTGTTTAAGAAAGTTTAGGCACGTGTTCTCTTTATTGCAACTGTAGAGGATATTACTTCTCACTATAAAAACTTTTTACTGAGCTCCTGCATCCAGTTCAACGTGCAAGGCTAACTGATTCGTTCAGCAATACTAGACGTGTCAGAAAATACGAAAAAAAATGTTAAAAGTATTAAAATATTGGTTTTAACATTCGTTATCTTTTTAATGAATTTTAAAACTTTTCTAATCTTCTCTAGTACAATTTGTAACCGGACATTGGTCGAAAAACAGTCGGGTTTCCCTGGTTGTATCTGGGATCCAACCGGGATTGTGACGCTTCTCCGACTACAGCCCGGTCAGATTTGAGGTACTGACCGGGCTATGGCCGGAATCTGCCCCGAGTACCTACCCTCGTAATGTTCAGAAACCGATTGGATCCAGTTGCAGCCATAACCCGGCCCGAGTTTTTAGTCGGGTTAGCTGAATGCTTTCTGATAGTGAAAAAAATCATTTGTTATATAAGGATTTAATCAATAAACAAACGATGAAGAAGAGTGATACTTGGCTAGTACATTTTTAATTGTATTATTATAATGGGTTTAATAACCTTAAAGTATAGTCACTCTACAAACGACATTTTTTTCTCAACAGAAAACTGTCTACACATCTTGATGCATTGCAGTCATCTTTAAATTAACTGCCGAACGTTTTTCTAGTCGTGATCGGCAGGTTGTAGGTATAAATACACAAAGTACCGGCAGAAGACCACAAAGTTCCGTTAGGAGGAAACGATTGTCGTAAAACTCGTAATATGGTCGTAAACGCACCTGAATCTGGGCCAGGCCCGTATATCCTGAAACTCAATGTCTTCACAGATATGTCGCGGAATCTAATAAATGCAATATTACTAGGATTGGATGTGCACAGTATCGCCTTTGCGCAATAGCAATGGATACTTCATCGATTGTACATTGCATCGTAAACAGGCCACGGTTTCCAGATGAGACTCGAGCAATCGAATGCATATTGCATATGGTCTTAGAGTGTTGAAAGGTTAACACTCGTGAATTTTTCATTAAAATAAATTTTGAAAAGACTTATTTAAAATGTTTTAGTAAAGTGCATGATTATTTCTTACATCTTATAGCAGATACATTGATAATAATGAATACATCTTTATAAATTTTATAATACCAAAAATTTGATATTTTCCAGGTATAAATATTATAAACAAAATATCATTTAAAAAATATAAGTTTTCGTAGTTTTTAATATGTAAAATGATTGTATTAATTATGTACTCTCAATTTGAAATAGCAGAGCTCACTTTTCACTGAAAAGGGTATCACTGTTTCAAATTGAGAGTGCAAATTTAAAGTTCAACAAATTGGACCATCTGAAAATCTAATGACCTTGCAATTTCAAGGCATTGTGAGACTGAACAATTTACAGGAAATCGATAATTCTATATGGTATTCGATTAATTAAGAGGTAATGGAATCCCTTCAACATCTACCTTCAACATTCTCTATTTCTTTCAGTTTCGATCTATAGTTGTGAAATTGTATAAAATCTCTGTCGGAATACCTGTATATGCACATATTTTTATTTATTTTCCTCTGATTACTTCAAGAGCTGCTCTTGACATGATATTTAATAAATAAATTCGATGCCAAATTTTCAACACTCTCATTACTATTTTTCCAACCGGTTCTTTTCTAAAGTCAGAAAAACTGAAGAGTATTTGATCGGCAATCGGAAGGTCCCGGGTTCTAGTTAAGAATCTTCTAAATTATTTTTTGAACAAAAATAAATAAACAAAATTTAATTTTAATTTTCATGATTATATATCTTATTTTTCAAGCTTCTTCGCAATATTGCTCAATTGTGCAACAAGTGTCTAACGCCAGTAAAAAAATATCTGGAAAAAAGTAATAAAAATTTTGAAAAACTATTATCTAAATACTTCATTACAAAGTCTTTTTAATTTCATAATTACTTGTTATACGTGAAAATAAACTACTATTTATACTTTTAATGACATTTAGAATTGTCCAGTAGTAGTAATAGAGAATTATCTAAATAAAGGTATTATAACCCAATAAACATTTCCACGAATGTATGTCTAAAAGCTGTCTTTTGGACATCTTAGTCAGCGATATTTGGCAAGAGATATCTAAAAGACTATACAGAAAGACTATATAAAGAAAATTATACCTGAAATTATTATGTTAGACATCTGAAAGATATCTTGCAGAGATCTTTTCGACATTTTCATAATATCTCTGACGGCTTGAAGAATATCTTTTAGACGTCGTTATCACATCTTTTTATTTATTGGGAAGGATAATGACTTATACGTATCCAAATAAATTTCACTTCTAAGTTTTTTTTTAATTTAAACAAAAGGTTTGAAAATGCATCTATGGTCATTTTAGAAAGTGTGATAGCATACATCAAAATAGACGTGTTGGTTTCTCACACTTAATTTACTGTATAATGTATATGTGCATTCTTTAGATTATCACCAGTCATATTTGGAATCACCAAATATTCAAATCATACTTCGAATTTCAAGATTCTTTTTAACATTGAATAATACTGTCAGATTTCCGCGAACTAGTTAACGTATTTAAAACTGTTTTTAAACTATACCATTCCTATATATTTTATAATAATATTCCTTTTATAAAGATTACATTATATTAGGCGAAGAATTAGTTGATTAGAAATAACAAGATTGTAAATAGATAACTCGCGTTTAAAAATTACTTATGGATGCTACATGTATTTATTGGAGAAACTCGTTAGAATAATTAGTTACTAATCGTTGAAATTAAATAGTAATAATTCTCCTATAATAATGTTTAAAAAAAACGTTTTCAGTCTCTAATAAAGCGGAGACGTAAGTACTATTAAAACAGTTTGGGTTAAATTTGTTTCGAAATTAAGTTTTGTAAATTAGTTTTCACTTGTTTCTTATCAATAAAAATATTTTTCATTTGTGAAGTCCAGGTACATCTTTATTTCCTTCGGTTCTGACTGTCTCGCGATTGAATTTTTGCATGATGTTATACGTTAAAAGCGTCTTTTAGGAGTATAAAATTTAGTTTATTACAATCAGTAGAGTAATAACTAATCTGTCATTCCATTATATTTACTTCATGTTTTTGTTATTAAAACTCATAAAAATTAAAACACTATAAATATACTCATTTTATCGACCATTTAGAATGTATATTATAATTAATCCCACACATTTGAAAAAGGCGAATAGTTTCTGAATCGAAAGTTACCCTAATATCTCTGTGTAGTAAACGTAACTAAATGCAATTACTCGTATTCAATTATGAATTCAATAACCATTACCCAATATCGGTAAATAGAACCAAGTTTGGGTATGGCATCTGTTCGAAGTAAACAAAGAGAAGTATTATACCTATCTGCATTGCATGTGAAAGTAAAATGTTAATTTATCGATGTGGCTAATAAAGCCAATGATAATATCAAATTTAATTATTAGAAAAAGGACAAAAATCTCCAGCTGTAGAGTGAACACAAAACTGTGTAAAAAAATACATTCTTGACAAAACAACCGTGGCCCTTAAATCGATTATTGATTTTAATTTGTAATTTCAGCTTAGATATTTTAAATTAAAACGCATAAAATATATTATATATTAATATTTATAGTACAGGTCTGTGTATACCAAGATATATAAATAAATTAATAATTTGTTAAGTACTTTTATCATAGTTATTTGTTTACACGGTTGAAGACGTGTTTTTCCGTTTTCTGTCAACAGTCACATCAATTTTTATCGATTGAATCTTCGTTCACCTGTTCGTTTACTTTCCTCAATTGACTACATTTGCGATTCACCAAGATAATATTTAAGAAACAGCACTAAATGATATATATATATATATTTATGTTTGATTGTACAAAATTATCTTCACGAAAAGAATATGAAATACGAAAAAACTAATTTAAAAAATGCACAATTTCTGTCATAGATAACGAAGCAGAACAAAAAACAGAAGATCACTAAAATTATAATGAAATAGGAGGACTCATGTACCTGTTGATTCATCACGTTAAATAAAAATTACAGTGGCGCCATTCTCATACATATGAATTATTATTCATATTTTTGTAAATATTAAATGAACGTATCTCTGTCAATTAATAATTTGTTTAATACAAAAGTGTAATAAACATCTTTGTAATATTAACCTCATTCACTAGAAATTCTTCAAAACTACACATGCAAAAAATTGTACTACAGTGGGATTGCCTCATTTTCTGTTACATATCACTAAATTGAGTGACTGTTTATTTAGTCATTTTAAGCTCTCGTTGAACAAATAGCAGGAGAATTTCGTGACGCGCACATCCGCTCCATGGAAAGAGACGAGGCGATACAGTTTGTTGTATACAATTGTGTACGGCACTGAGTAAAACAAACAACTGAATTGGTCTCGTAGGAATCAACGAAGTAATTTCAGGAGAATAGAAATGTGATCAAGTTCAGAAAGATATTGCCAATTGTTTAAATGAAGTACGTATTCGTAACAAGTTCCCAATTTAGTAATCAGACTAATGTAAATAATAAGTGCAATATAAATGATAAAAATCGAAATCACCTTTTTCCGAAATTGGAAAAATGTTAATTAAATCTATCAGAAGATAATTTAACTATTTTGATAAGTCTACTTTGATATTTATCGAGTTTCTATTTGATTAAAACTATTTTTAATATAAACTATTGATATCGTAATTCACACAGAATAGTTATGTAATGTTTATTAAAAAATGTTATTAAAACATTGTAGAGTGATACTTTCTATTAAAAGCTGAAAGCTCTGATAATTAACGTATTTATTTTATAAATCACATGACTCTGTCGAATATAATATTTGTTTAATTGTTCATTTAGTTTATTCACATTTTAGGACATTGCATCTCTGAAAATAGAACGTAGTAAAATAACATTAGTATAATGATGGTAAAACTGTCAAGAAAAAAGATCCTGTTTCTTATGAATATTTATTTTTTGCAATATTATACTTTTAAAGAACGAAAAACTGGTGAAAAATAAACGAATATTATTGCAATGATATAACAGAATAAATATAAAGAAATTTAAAAAGCATTACTGATAATTTTTTGTTCAACATTAATTAACATCATCGCTCGTCAATAGTTAGCAATTCCGGTACTGGGGACTCTGTTCTCCAATATCAATATTTTGAAAAATACATGTAGGTATTGAACTACTATATTAACCGGATTCATTGATTCCATTAGCAATAATTGTTAAACAGATGTCCCATGGGTATTGAGTGGTTTAGACCCCACTAACTCAAATTTGACAAATAATAAATTAAAACTACTCCGTCATATTTGATTATGGATATTTGGACATATACATATCACATGGAATACATTAATATAAAGCACGGCCACCGTACGAGTATTATATTAATCCGGACAAGAGCACATACTTAATGTTAGCAAAGCTTTTGTATTTAATAAAACAGCTGGAATGCAAGCAAGAGCATCGTAGAAATAAATTTATCCTTTTATTACTCGAGAGGTAATAAGAATATTATTTTCTGATATAATAAACTTAATAACAACATAATTAGTATGAAAATATAAAGCCGTAATATGAACAACAGTTTATTTGATTAATCTAATTGAAAAATATAGTACATGCATCGATAAAGTTATTCAAACCTCGTTTTTCGAAATCATTCCTATTCCTGAACTAAACAGGCATTTTTAAAGTAAATTCATATTTACATGAAACATGAATAAAATGATTAAATAACCTACATTGGTCCACGGATTATAAATATGTCAATCCAGAAAATTGTTTCGAATAAGGAAGTTGGTATAATTTAAGGAAATGGTAATTAACGTGTTAGTAATGGTAAAGTATAAATAAGCAGTTTATAGTTCTCATTTATGTTAATATGATTTTACAGTAAACTTTCAATGTATTTGATTAGTTTCATGCATGAAAAACAGTGGATGGTTGTATAGTAACGAGAAAAGTAGTAAGCTTTCAAGATAGCTGTAATATATGAGCCACTCGTGTAGTTGGTTAGTTTACTAATTATACATATAATAAAGATAGACATTTTTTATAAGTAGTTGTACCAGCCAAAATGTCACGTGTGTTACAAGGCATATTGTCACTTCGAGTGCACCTCAATAACCAGATATTAAAAAACCAGACATTTCAAAAAACAGAGAATCAAAAACCAGACATTTCAAAATGGAAATATTCTGAAAATGTAGTAATTATTGGATTCTAAATGTGCTTAATAAATAATCAGAGGTAGACTTTCAAATGACCTGCAAAATTAATCTCTCGGTCAAACATTTTTGACATTGAAATAACCTTCCAGTGAGACCTCAAGGACGGCGATCATTATTTTATGTAGTGAATGCACCAATCGCGGATGTCTGTATTTTGAAATATCGGGTTTTTTAATGTGTGTTTTTTTAAATGTCTGGTTTTTGAATATCGAATTTTTGAAGTGTCTGTTTTGTGATTTGTGGGTTTTTGAGGCGCACCCGTCAGTACGTGCATATGCAATGTCAGTCCGTCAGCCCTCATATAGCATATCAAGAGAGTTTTATTTATGTTATTATCCGCATGTAAAATAAATAATTTAATAAAAAAATAAAAAAATGTGATTAATGTATTTCAATTTCGTGCGCAAATTTTAATTAAACGTAATTGCGGAAGGTTAAGTGAAACTTATATATTCAAATAAATTTGGAAACCTACGTCCCTATGGTCCATTTTTGGACCCTATGCTTCGTGTACCAACAATTACTTTCTTTACACTGTTGAAGTAACTATGCATTTTATAAATACTATCCTGATTGCGATAAATAGTTAGTAAACCTGTATTCTGAGTTCTGTTCATATTCGCTTATCTTTATCCTCTCTGTTCGGTTTGTTTTTAGTATTAAAGTAAATGTAGAACACAATACTATACAAAACAACTTCTTTTACGTTATCATTTTCTCTACATAAAAAAGGACAATAGTTAGTAGGTTTAATGTTTGAAACGGAAAGGTTGAAATATAATATTAAAACTAAGGCATTCCTAAACATTTCCGTTGAAACTGATCATCGTATAAAATACGATGTTACGTTAAAAGATAATTTCACCGTACACCAATTAAAAATAATGTTTCGTTTCATTAAATACTAAAATTTAATATCAAAAGCATTCGAGTTTGTTATTTATTACTTTATTACTTTTAATTGTACACAAAATTAATTATATGTAATGATATCCTAAACTAATCACGCAAAATAAGTGCTAAACATTTTAGAATATATTGCTTAAAGCAACAATTTTATTTACATAACATTACATTAATATCAATATTTTCTCTTAAATATTCGTACTTTTAGTCTCATGCATGTAATGTAGGACCCTGGAGATACTATGTACATGTCAGACGTAAAGTGTAAAATATTCTATGCATTATAGAAGTAGATTTTTTTACGAACTACATGAAATTCCGGAACTTTTCGCATACGTAGTAATTAAGCTTGTTGAAATCATTTTTGACAAAGTTTTGTTTCCATTATAGAGAAACTACAATTTTCAATTCACGATAAGAGTTTTAGATAGTTATAAATTTATGTTCTACGGCACATTATCGATACTGTGATTTCTTTCTACAATGGAATGGAATAGAAATAACTATAAAGTCAGTCAAACGAACAACGAAATTTACTTATATATTGAAAAAAACTAGTGTGTCCAAATAAAAGAAAACTGTATAATATAATACTTAGTGGAAATAAATAAATAAATATTTCATTCGCCGCTATAAGTGATAAATGTGCGACATTATTATTGAAATCAATTAAGAATTCAATTGTTGGTAATTTTAATAAGTGTTTGGATGAATTTTCATTTTTTCAATTTGATTCAAATTGATAATGTTCACGTTTGTAAATAAGCAAATAGTGTAAACATTATAATACATTATATACAAAATGGCAAGGGTCTTTGATATTTGAATCTTCGTTGGTTCTTTAAGGTATCAAAAACAAAACTTTAACAGTAACTGTGCTACTTATTCTAATTTTTTTATGCCTTTTGTTTCAATTTTTGTTGTTATGAAAATCGTTGGTTTGGATTCATATCTCTGGTATATTATAGAGAAACCTAATGGTGATGCCTTTGTTTGATTTTATCGACGTCATATGCTTATATCACAAAATTTCATCACTGTGGTTGGACATCATAAATTACTATTATTCTTATTACAATCGTTATCACCATTAATGGAACATGTTATAAAAGTGCTGCACCTACATTATTTATCATGTATATTGAAGTTATTATGTTCCTAAAGTGTATTTTTTCCGAAAAATATTCTAAATCTAAATTAATTAAAAACTACCAATAAGAAAATGAAAAGTGAATATGAATTAATAAACATTTTTGCTAATAGAAAGTTAAAAACTACTAATTTGTTACTAATTCTACAAACTACTAAATTAAAAAAGTCAATATCTACTTGTAGATTAGTAGGATTTTACTAGTGAATTAATATTTTCGTACTATTTGTCAGTAAAAAACTTACTAACTGATGGTAACTCACTTTTTGCTGTAGATAAGTGGTTTTTTATTCATTCAAGTTTAGAGAGTTAACTTTCTCCCATGATATGTAATGTATTAATTTGTTTAATCAGCATATTTGAATTCCGCGCTAATGTTAAATATTAAAAAGTAAAATTAATGTGGAAGACAAATAACATATTTTTTTTAATGAGAAGTAAAAATATCTTCATAATCATAATTACTTATTTATCTATTTTATTTCTGTATATTTTAGCTTGGAAGATATTATTTAATGTTTTTCTCATTTGAAACTTGTTGTTGAAAATTGTTGCAGATATAAAACAATAGTTACAAGATTACTGCTGATTTTAAACGAGTAGAAGTGAATAGCAAGGAACATATTAATTGCTAACCGAGACTGAAACTAATTATTTAATTGAAGAAAATATTTATTTTAGCAGACGACGTTAAACTTACAGAATTTCGAAAATGTTTGTTATAAATAAACTTTTAATTACGAATATTTGCTTGAATCTATGAAATAATTGTTTCATGTGTAACTTACTTATAATTACATTTCTTTATTGGTTGATCGCTATACGTATACATAAAAGTGCTGCAGATAAGGTTATCAAAGTAGCAAAAATATCGATATATGAAAAATGTGAGTTTTATTGACCACCTGTAACATAATCTCTAAATCTGAAGTAGCTAAAAAATACTAATCTAAAATAACAAGTGTGTAAACTGTTAAAAGTGGCTGTGATTTTACAACAAAATTACAGTATGAAAATAATGTAAAATTGCAATAAATGTTGCGATTTGAGAATATATTTTGTAAAATTCCAACATTTTATTGTGAATTTAAAATTTCTAAATAATCTATTGTAAAATTACATTCATTTTGTGATTTTACAACATTCTATCGCGCTTTTAATACATACATTGTAAATTTCAATGTTTTGTTGTAAAATTATATAAGAATATGTAGTCTATGCCTATATATAGCCTTGATCAAGATTTGCCCAGGCCTGAGTTTAAAACTTTATTGAAAAAGTATTTTAACGACAATGAAAATGTTTAGAGATTACTACAATCCAGTTGGAAGTAACGAAACCAAAAATATCGAGTTTAAGTAATGTACAATCCATTTCGATCTACCGATAGTAAACTCCTGTTCATTCATTTTGGTCACATATTTTAGGTGAGGTTATGCTTTTGCTGAATATCGAGACGTGCAGTTTAAATTTTGATAAAGTTAAGTAAATGCAAGTAGATTGGACCTGTCTTTCATATAGATTAATATCTCTCTAAGAAAAAATAGAAGTAAAAGGGAATCTTGACATTAAGGTAAAATTCTTTCTTTCTCATTCTCTCTCTTAGTAAGTCAATTAGGAAGATTTTGTTCGTAATATAGGTTAATAACAATATATTAATAAATAAGATATACAGAACAATACGTCTCAATATTTTAAGTGCTTCATGTATTTATGGAAATTTTGTAACTTTATCTGTGCCGAGTGGCAATGTTATATTTCGCATCGCCATCTGCATAGAATAATGATGAAACACTTCCATTGTGGTCATGAAAAATGCAAAAAGATTTTCAAAACTGAAAATGAATTATGTTTACCGGAAAATCCGAGCATATTATTTCGTTCATTCACGATTTTCTTTTCACGTAATAAATTCAATGATTTTACTGTGAATCTACATTAAAAATATTGAAAATTACAACATGCAAGGTATTTTTTAATACGCTTTTTTACTGTATTTTCACAAATTTTGTTTTAAGTTTACAGTACTTTTATGCTGTAAAAAAAAACTTCAAGTATTTATTTGAAGTTTACAACAGATATTTCTTGCAGAGTATATTAATTAATAGTATGTATATTAATTTGTAGTATGTAATGTACGCACGTCTGCGATGTGTTATCTATCAGAATGTCAGGTATGTAATTTTAATTTTTTACAGCCCAATTTCTGATATGTAATCGTCGTATTCGTTGCTTACACATATCTTTTGTAAGTGTATATAATTTTTTTATTTGTATAATTTTTTATTAGTCATCGTATTGTTTTTTAAATTATTCTTAAAGGTTAAGCCCTGAGGAGGACACGAAATACGTGTCGAAACGTAGGCAATAAAGATTTATTAATGGAACCGTATATGGCCGTTTATTCACCTTACACTTAATTTATATTAATTAGTCATATTTTAATATATTAGACAGCTTTTAAACGTTCACTTTTAGTAATGTTTTTTAATTTCCGTTTAAGTTGTCTAGTATGTTCAACAATACGGAAATTAATTGATTACCGATCTCGAAATTCCGAAATGATTGTGACTAAAATAGTTGAAATTCCAAAACTAGTTAAATACTGCCAAGGATTAAGTATGGCATTTCAGTACATTCTATGCTTTACACAATATGTGTTACATAAAGCAATTCACATTCACTTCCTACTCTATTCAAGTAATATATATATGCGCATTTCTATAGGACGGTTATACATATAGTATATTCCTACTGGATGAAAGAGCATGGAACGGCTAAAATTCTAATACGTATTCAACAGTTCGTATATGCTTTTACAAGTCTATATTATAATAGGAATTAAGTATGAGAATACGAAGCAGATAGTATAACTTCCTACAATACCAGATATTTTACCCAACGAAATCATTATATTGCAAATTGGAATTAAGTAATACTGATATTTTCCTTGTGCTCGTGAATTTTTATATTTTGAATTAGTTAGTAAAATTTCTTTGAATATTGATATACATAAGTAATAAATCTGCCCAATAATATCCTTCATTTGATCTTTTGTACCGTACCTTTCACGGGTGGACTTTCAATTATATTGATAATTTTGCATTTATTTGACCTATTCAATTGATTGGCGATTAATATGCGATCGTACTAAGTCTCTTTATGATACTAGAGGTATTAGTTTCAATATCAATTGTTTCGTTAAAACGGGAATTTTCCCCATGATTTATCAAGGAAACAATTTAAAATTTAAAAGATACAGAAATGTATACAAGAATTATCAATACAGTATTGTCTAGTATTCGAATGTTAGTAAAAACCATTATCATCACTTTTTAATACAAGGAAAGTTACACGGAACTAAAGAGGTTCTTTGTAACAAGGAACCCAATGAAGGTACGCTGGAAATGATTTATTCCGATTTTTAAAATGGCTCATTTGCTGCTATTGAACGACTCATTTTTAAATGAGTTTCAATTTATAATAATGATGAGATCTTCATTGCCTGGATGTAATCTATTTTGCCATGAATGCCTTTCTTTCTCATTGTTAATCCAGAACTGTTTTTTTAAATACCTATTTTATAAATAGTTTCTACGCATTCATTCGTGTATTAGGAATCAATGTAGCACTTAATCATGTCAGTTAATTTAATATATTATACAGATTTTACGAGCACTGAAACTTCGAAGAATTTAAAGATTTACCGTTCATACTAGTTTTGTGGATTTGTTTTCTGTCAGTACTTAGTCTTTCTAAATATAACGCAGGATATATTTCAATATGATCGATTAAAATTATCTTATTATTTTGTGATTTAAAAAAAATGTCAGTAGATTTCTTTCTTAAATAAACAATAAGATTAGAGTTATTGATTCAGCACCTATTTCATAAAAAGAGCGATATATGTCAGACAAAACTTTTAATTTTTTTCAAGTAAAGTAAATTATTATATTTTATTTAGAAATTTTGTAAAGTTTTAATTTTAAATTTTATTTTGTAATTTTAGACAAATAGAACTGAAGAAGGCACACATTCATTGCCGAAACGTAATATTATTAAAATCTTTGTTGTTTTTTTATGGACCGTCATACCTAGAATTTTACAAATTCTTTTATGAGAATTTGATATTCATTAAGCGGTCGACGCGATTCTCTAAGTTGGTTTTCAAACCAAATCTTATTAATAAGATTGAGGTTTTTATGGAATTAATCAAATACGTATCTTATAAAAAATGACCCAAATACATGTAATGGTTTAAAAAATAACAATAGGAACCGAAAGTATTATTTGTGATTTGATGTGGTTGTAAATTTATTTCAATAATTTCGATACTGGTCATTTATTATTCAGTTTGATAATAAGACTAGAATTTTGTTTGTTTATTATTAGTTAAAATGTTTTCATCAAAATGTGTTATTTTTCTACAATAAAAAATTAATAAATCCCTGGGCTTGACAAAAACTAGTCAAACTCATTTTGTACTGGGTAGAATTAAATGAATGCAACGCAGGAAAACAACTTTAGTTCCCGTCTGTACACTTTTCTTACAGAAACTTTTGTGCAGGTGTTTTTATAATCTTGCTATAGAAAAATTATTTTACATTCAGGAAAAATTAACCTTCCATGACACTTTCCATAAAACCTTCCGTAAAATATGCTTGAATATTTGCACCTACTTTTAAATCATTCTAATCATGACCATTTGAAATAACTATATACTCTTCGATAACTCTATAAAATATTCATAAATGCACTGAAAAATCGAGCGTGACTAAATAATCACAGATGTTTTGTAATTACTCGCGTATGAATATTCATGATTATTGAAAATAGCGAATATTTTATAGGGGAAACATTATGCAATCTATTGACGTAATTGTGTAAATGTTAAAATATTCGACGTTTTTACGAACCAAACTTAAAATTCATTGAATTTATATGAGCGACACCCTCTCGCTTGTTGGTCAATTCGATATACAGTGCACATGCCCACGTAAACGCGTGGTATATAGTAAAAAAAATACACAGAGGATACACAGAGTACACTGTTGTTTTGTGAACATTTCGGATCCATGTCACCCCGTTAAAATAAACACGCTTTATTTAGTCCGAATCAAACGTGAAAATTACTGGGTAAACTTAATTTATCACGTGTAAAGGGTGTCAGCAATTAATTTTAAATAATATCATTAAAAACGATATTCATAAAAGCGTTTAAACCACGATATGTGGTAACAAAACCCATCGCATGATTGGTCTATATGGTTAACACGCAAGTTGTGTAATTGGACGAAATAACGACATTTCGACTTTTGAAATTTTCAATTCGAAATAACAGGGCAAAAAATATGTTAAGATGTCGAGAGACATAAAAGTAGTGTAGGTGTCTGTCAGTCAAGATTTCTTGTTTTTAACAGAATCTTGTATTAAAATTTTGGTACTTAGGATTCTATTTTTGGACTAATATAAACCTGATCGTCTATTGGACTTTCAACGCAGTGGTCAAGTCGAAAAGCAGTTCACTTTACGCTATTGGACAATACAATAAATCGATTTCCTATTATGGCAGAAGATAATATTATAGTTGGACATTTTTAATAATATATCTAAAAAATATCCCTTACTTTTCAACCTATTATTACGCTTGTTTTTAGTAAATCAATTCTTTGAATAAATTAAAATTTTCTCAGAGATAACTTAACTAAGCAAATGCCAGCGATAAATAAACGATTTACTTCAGAAGGTCGGCTTTTACCGCAAGTACGTTACGAATCTGCAATGCCTTTGAGACATTTCCGATTCGAAAAGGTCATTGCAAAACTCGAGCAACCAAAGTTCGCTGAAACTGAACTTCCACATGGGCAATGGCAAACCCAGCTATCGAAAACTTTATTGACACACTATTGGGTGAATTTCGAATTCGTGCATTGCGAAACTTTTTACACGTGTACTTAACGCACATAGTTTGCGAATTGCTATTTTATTTTCAGAACATTGCCGTTTATTAACTCAAATTACTTCGCCTCTTTCAGGGTGTACTTCCAACCTCATGACTTGAACTTGTGTCTGACTGCAACAATGTTCTACTACTTCGTGCGTCGGATTGAAACGTATTTGATTTTCAAACAAGCCCCTAGAGGTTTCTACAGTTTAAATTAAAATGTATAGATACAACGAAGATTATAGGAGTAATCTCAAAATTGAAATATTAATAAAACAAAATCCCGTTATGCCACATTTTTAATATATTGTTCAATCATTAACCGATAAGATACTTTTTGACATCGGGTGGTAGAGCGACGAGAATTAATGAAATGAAAAGGCATGAAAACTTAGTTTTATCTATCAAAATATGGGGTTCTTATAGTTTAGCGATCAGATAATATGAGTATGAAATTAAAAACTCAATATTTTGAAGTTTTCTTATGACATTGAATATCACTGGCCAACACAAAAATGTTACATCGATAAAAATAGCTAATCATTGCTAATTTTGGGTCGCTGGATCCGAATGCAATAGTGAAAATTTTTTATTAGCTCTTGTTTCCATGTATTATGCGGATAAAGTTGCAAAAAACGTCATTTTCTCCATTGTTCGAGGAAGTATATCTTTCAACAGAAACGCGATAAAGGCTTCATTGATAGCTTAAAATGAAGCTTTTAACTTCTGTTTCACGAAAAGAAAATTGTTATACGTGACCTGTTAAAAAATTATTTTCTTAAATGGGCATTTGTTTTTAATCGCAAAATGTTGTCTCGCCTAAACTACCTGTTACTACTGCTCATTTTCGCCGCGCTGCCGACCGAAATTCTGGCTGGAGGTGACTGTATGAAACGGAATGTTACAAGTACAAAGATGCATTTTTATGTAATATAAATATTTCATAATATGTTTTAAGGTTGCATATTACACGTCATCGCCGTTGACCCTGGTTTCGATAGAGTTCGAGTAATGTTCAAGAGTCTTTATGGATATACTCATGATTTCCGTTTTTGAACATATCATTTATTTCAGCCCTATCAAGTCCACTTTAAAAATTTACCTACTATTAGTTTATTCGAAACGAGCGGCACTGAAAACTTATCACTGTCTATTAATTAAATGTCTTTTAACATACTCATTTTTAAAAAAATTAAGATTCAATGTTCATTGCCAAAAGTCATAATTTTTTTAAGAGTTCAAAAATAGATTTCAAACAATAAATGACTGTCGTCCGAAAAATCTTAATTTTAACATCGGAATCGCAATTTGCAAAATTAAAAACATATCATAAAACATTTATATTACATAAAGATGCATCTTTGTACTTGGAACATTCGATTTCAGACAGTCACCCGCTCGCCAGAACTTTTATATAGGCAATGCGACGAAAATGAGCAGTAGTAAGAGATATTTTAGGTGAGACAACAGTTTGCAGATACAAACAAACGCCCATTTAAGAAAATCATTTGTTACTAGGTCGTATAACAATTTTCTTTTCATGAAATAGAAGTTATAAGCTTTATTTTAAGCTATCATTGAAGCATTTATCGTGTTACTATTGAAAGATTTACTTTTTCAAACAATGGAGAAAATGACGTTTTTTGAATCTTTATCCCCGTATTACATGGAAACATGTGCTATTAACAAATTTTCACTATCGAATTCGGATTCAACAACCCAAAATTAACAAAGATTAGCTATTTTCATCTCTGCAACATTAAACTGTCTCAAATTTGTTGAATAACTTTCAATACCTTTTTGGGAAAGGCATCATAATTTTTGCAGTTATTTTGTAACAGCCTGTATTATTTTTTTATAATGATATATGCAATTTATAATTTAAATAAGTTATTAATATAATAAAATAAAAATAATTATTTAATAATGAAACGTAATATTTAGTAAACAATTTTTAAATTTTGCCGATATTTCAGACACTTCAGGCTTTCCTTAGACAAAAAAAGTCGTGCCAATAATGTGGTTGAACTCAATTCAATCTACTGATGTTTGTGTATAGTTGTGGCTGACTATATTTTGGTTGTTTCTACTTATTATCCAAATGCTTTATCAACGTTAAAATGAAATAAAAAAATTTATCAAAATGTAAAGAAAATGAATAAAGTTAGTAACCAATAATTTGATTAACTGCGTATGGTTTGTACAGTGTTCATTATTCAAGGATACATACAATTAGTTTGGTTCATACCAGTATACGCAATAATTGATCGACATAACAGGTCGAACGCATATGGTATAATCGTCGAAGAAGACGTAGGATAACCAGTGTTAAGTGAAGCTCACTCCTGTTTGCGGATATTCGCGATAGAATTATACACAATCGTTTACATAGTAATAGAGTTAATTCCTTTGTGACCTTAATTATCGATAATTTGTGAAACTGGTATAGACATGCGAATGAATACTTACAAAATATAATCTAATAGGTTCAATTCTGAATATATTTACTTCCTCTGTTGTAGCAATTACAAAATTATCATGAGCGTTGCTGAGCAATTTTTAATATCAGTGTCGAATTTCAGGTTTTCAACAAATTTATATATATTAGTTAGTGTAATTATTTAAAATTACCAGCAGTAACAAACATTAGTTTATTGGATTTAATATTTTTTTTGTTCCACTCACTGCTATTGTGCTTACGGCCTTTGTGCAGTTGGAGTGATTAACCATTTTTTCCTTGTAATACGATCGACGTGTATTTAGAATAGTTATAGCATAGATCGGGATTCGAACGAAGCTTTAGCTCGTTTTATGGATATTTTATGAGTAATCAAAAATTCAGTCAGAATTATTTATCAATACAGAACGGCCTTTAATTAACTTTAAAAACAAAAACAACAATTTTATAATGTCAAAGCTACACTGAACAAAATTTACTTGACAAATGCAAATATCATTGAGGAGTTGAGTCGAGAGTAGTGAAAGAAATACTTTTTTTGTTAATATAGCTTTGTTGATGTTGTTCATTTTATTATTTTTACTTAAGTTAATATTATTTACCAGTAAACGAAAAAGTATTCCGAATGATTGGAGATCAAGAAATGCGTACTATGCATAAAACTCAAAAAGGCATGCACTAATATAATAAAAAAGCAACCTTCAATAGTTGCACTAAAAATAATTCCACTAAAAAAAATTTCCAGAAAAATTCTTAGTTAATTTGACTACTGTTTGATACGCTTTATGAAAATTGTTGAAGTTGCAGTTACTACCGTAAAGAAGTTAAATCAACTAAAAATGTAGTTCTGCTAAATTCAATTAAAAATATATCGCTCTAGCATGTTGAATAGTTTTTAGTGGACTGGGTAATTAGACTCTAAAAAATGTTTTTAAATGTAGTAGAATTAACTGCCAAAATGTCATTTCCATAACTATATTTTTTTGTTAATTTAACTCCTTTATGGTTGTAACTGCAACCTATAAAATTTCGTTGAGGACCTATTCAAGTATTCTCAGTAGTTTAAAAGTAGTCAATTCAACTAAGAATGTTGTTTAGTGTAAATTTAAAACGATTTCTGTCGTTTCAGATCTAACAGAAAATACTACTCTTTTCTTAAAATATATTACAAATATCACAACAATACAAATAATAATATAAATATTATAATAAGAGAAGACATTCTTCTTTTAATAGTAATATCGAATAGCAATTGATAAGTTCTATACAATCTTCAATATCAATGCCGTGTCATCTTTTATTAATATATTGCAGAAATATTTTCTTGTTGTTAATAACGCAAGTTATACCCCTACAAGAAAATATGTCCATTTTCTAGCTAGATTCTGTCCAGTCTCGTTATTTCCCATGTTAATGGTATACGAAAAATGGGAAATATGACATAAAACTGCACAGATTTCTATCAGGGACTGATATGTCAATTTCGTGTTCAAACGCTGTATAATATACGATTTCCAATTATAGGGGATTAATTTGGAATGAATTCCATTTATCAAATGAGGCTGTCTTTGGAAATGCATGCGTAACTTATGTTCTATGAAACCCAATATGCAGTTAATTAAAACCCATTAGCCTGTTACTAATATACTGTTTACAAAGCATTCTTGTCTATTAACGCTAAATATGTTATAGCTTATATGTAAATTTATGGCGCATCTGTTTAAATATATTACTTATTTTAGTTAGTATTTACTTTCAATTATTTATTTCAATAAACTATTTATTATCTTATTTATCAATAGTTCTGAGTTGCTAATATAATAAGGCTGACCATTTATTCACGGTCGTATACAAACCTTGTCACACCTAGATAATAATGAATACTACGGTTCTTGCCACTTTGTCTGATAGTAATGAGTGAAGGACTGAAAGGGTATATTAACAATAACCGCAAACAGCATGTATAATAACCTGATTGACCTACAGTATGGTACTTGCGTGATGCTTTAAATCTAATATTAACGTGAACTAGCAAACTCGTCGACTTCAATACAAATTTGTAAGTTATTAAACAGCTCATTAGACGAATAGTACAACAATAAATTGTGATTTAAAAGACTTGAAAGAAAACTTATATAATAAATGTATTTCCCTCAACAGTAAATGAAAAATATTTATTTTTAAGGTTTATTATTTATATATGATTACACATTGTGCACAAATGACAAAATTAAAAAAAATTCTTTATTAGAACATAAAATTGTACTGTCGGAGTGAATGCTTGTAAACAGTTGAATATTGGAGATTCAAATCGATGCAGTCGATTTTTTTTTTGAAAGTAAATTAATTTATCCCACGACTTCGCTGTCGATATTAGTTCCATAAAATTGAAGCGTTTATTGGTAAAGTAAAGCATACAAAACTGTATGCTATAGTCAACGATAAACCCTCTCTTCCCGCTATGCAGAATTCGATTTGCCGCTTCAGTAGCTTCGAAACGGTCCATTGTTTTTTCTCATTCGTGCAAATGTACAGTAATATCTTTGGTAAATACAGAAATAGATTAAGGGCTTTGCGAGATTAATGTGTGGAAAAACGTTATAACTAGTGCTAGATTTCAGAAAATGTAGTTTGTCAGGAATGTGAAAATAACAAACCATATTTGATGATGAGCAGAATATTCAATTACGCGCAAAGGCTAAATTTAAACTAAATTTAAACATAGTTTGTCATTTGATCAGCTTAATTAATGTTCACAATTCGTACAAATCACAGGTATATACCATACAAATATTTTGGCGATTAGATTATTTTACTTTTGATTAGAGTAAATTTTATTAAATTATTGAAATTACCATGCTGTTAAATCGTTTATTGGAACATGATATTGATTGTTGTAAGGTTGAACATATAAGTGGATATGTAAATTCTAAAGCACATATTAATATCTAAATGGCTTTAGTAGAAGCCGTTGATTTGAGTTTACATTGAGAGATTTGTATTCACATCCCTGTCCACTTACGGCGTCTGAGCAGTTCAACTATTTATTAAGAGAAAACAATACTTCAACTATACACATTTTTAAAATAAATTGTTAGAAATTATAGGAAAGTTAAGAAATATAGCATCAGTTATGGCAAAATAATTTTATAGATCGGTTTTACTAAAAAGAATCTTGTGTGACTTAATCCATATTTAAGTTTCTTTAAATGAAATTGTAAAGAAAACTTCAGAATCAATTGCCGAAGAAGGGTAGTATTTTATTGTCAAAAGCCAGGGAAGTTGACAACCGATTGTATAAGAATAAATTAGCATAATGCTCCAATCAAAGAAATGTTATGCTATATTCTCCATTCCGACATGAATGTTGTCGATTTTCTAGTTTCAAATATATGTACCGTGTTAATTTTAATAATTGTCTTATAGATGTATTTATTAAGCAATTTTATTGGTGTAAAAAGTAATAATCAATAGTATCATCGTTCTTACACTATTTTTATTCTATTTTTAAGAATCTGTACTTTTTTACTAACTCCTTCAATCATTGGATTATAAAGTCATCTTGCAATAATTATATCAAATCGAAATTGAGTCCAGTTCTCACAAGGGTCTTCTCACCTTTTTATTGACTAATCTCAATTAATTGTTGATAATATTGGGTTGCCATCTAATCTTATACATAGAATATGTGGAATTGTAAAAAGTTCTGCTCTGGGGCTATTTTATTTTAGATTGTTATTAATACATTTTTGCAGCCAACGTTTTTATTATAAAAAGAAAATTGTTTGGGCTGATTACATTAAACGTCACCTCCAAGTTCCGCTTAGTGAATGAAATTAAACGATTTACCAACTTCATCACATTGTTACTACTTCTACATACCGAGCCGAAATTACGTCCATGCTCCAAATAGGAACATAATGCAGATTCTTTGTTCTGAAAACTAAAATTATTAGATATTGCTGTGTGGTAAAAACGTCTCAAAAATTGTCTCATTTCCAGGGAATTACACAAATGTGTATCATGATTCAGATACTTTTATCTTCAAATGCGATACTTTGAGCCATTTTATGTATCTTAATGATTTATAATATAGATATTACATTTTGTGATTTTGTGAAGGGCTTAAGGGTTATCCCTCAACTGACATGTTGCGTCGATCTCCAATTGAGTCCACCATATCAATTCCGTTACCGAGGTGCGAGATTCCTATTATCTTCCGCCGTCAAGCTGATCCTTGTAAAGGCGTTAATTTTACAATACCTAAGTTAAGTACGTTTCGTTCGGTAAAAAATGTTGGATTATCTAAATATTAAACTCGAACCTTTTTCGAATAGCCTTTTTCAAAAAACCTTGAATATCCTCCACAATTAGTTTTCCATAATAATAATAACATAATAATAACAAATGTATTATTTAGATGATAATTTCATGTAAACTCATCCTTTCTTAAATCAAGGGAAATGTTAACACTATAACCACTCTGACGAACTAATTATTATCGGAAATCATTCTAGGCTGAAGTTGTTTTCTTTGGAATTTATCTTCCTTCCTCATTTAAACATTCTTCTTCTTCTATTCGAGTATAACTTTTTAAATTATTTGTGCGCATAAATTCAAGTATAGTAAATGACTTTAAAAATTTTTCGTTGATTTCTATTGTCTGCGACTGCTCTTGTGTTAGGTCAATTCAACGTTTGTGCACTGAAAACAAATTTTTTTGACAAATTCAACACCATTGAGAAGTAAAGTCGAGAGTAGTTAAAACAAATACTTTTTTTGTTAGTAGAAATTTGTTGATGTTGTTAATTTCGCCTGATTTTACTTAAGTTAATATTATTTGGGTACCTAGTAAACGAAAAGATATTCCAAATGATTAGAGATCAAGAAATGCGATAATACGCATAAAACTCAAAAAGTTATGCACTAATATAATAAAAAAACTACCGCCAATAAATGCACTAAAAATAATTCCACGAAATAAAATTTCCAGAAAAATTATTAGTTGATTTGACTACTTTTTAACCACGCAAAGTAGATCGATACGCTTCAAGAAAATTTTCTAAGCTACAGTTACTACCGTAAAGAAGTTAAATCACCTAAAAATGTAGTTCTGCTAAATTCAATTAAAAATATATCGTCCCAGTATGTTGAATAGTTTTTAGTGTACTAGGTAATCAGACTCTAAAAAATGTTTTTTAAATGTAGTAGAATTAACTGCCAAAATGTTTCCATAACTATATTTTTTGTTGATTTCACTTCTTTATGATTCTAACTATAACCTATAAAATTCCGTTCAGGACCTATTGAAATAGTTTCAGTAGTTTAAAAGTAGTAAAACCAACTAACAATAAGAATTTTTTTCAGTGTGGTAACGTGAACTTGACCACCTTATTCCGAACTTTAATTTTGAAAATAATATTTTGAATCGTTTTGAGTTTTTGAGGAAAAGAGACACTTACGCATCAGTTTACAACGGACTCTTTGTAAATGATGAAATGCAACTCATTTTTAAGAAAATCCAATTTCTTCGCTTTGTATTGTGATTTTGCATATCACAAGATAGATGTCCTTTTAAAAATGTCATGTCTTGAATTTCAAAAGACTATACAAGCAGACGTTTGTTTTAACATGAGTAACGTTTACTCAGTGTTTTATAATATTATTTAACATACTTGACAAAGTATATTTTCAATATTTTATAACTTTATGTATGGTTCTATAGTCATTTTTAAATTCATAAATATATTCTAATTTTTTCGATATACTATGCGTAAAATTTGATTTTACGCACCGTTTTTAGTGCGTAAACGTTTACGCCGGGCACTCGTGCGCCGCGGTCATCACACGTGCGTAACATTATATTTGACCCACAAAAAACGGCGCACAAATTTTACGCATAGTATATCGAAAAATATCGTTCGACACGCATGCGTAAGAATTCGATTTTACGCACCGGCCTATCTAATCGCATGTTAAAAACGGTGCGTAAAATCGTATTTTACGCACTAGTATCAAAAAATACTATTTGTGGCAGATAGTATAGACTTGCAATTCAAAGATAAATTCGAAGAATCGCAGAAAATAACGGAAAGTTCGCTGCACATTTCGGAAAGAAGGTATATTTTATGCAAAATATCTCTTTGTGAATAAATCTTACTTGTTTATGGATACCACAAAGGTATACTGTTATGATTTATATTGCACAAATACCTGAAATGCGCTTGACTATAGCTCGGTTGGTAAATGTAAGCATCGCGAAAAGTTAAAATTAAAAGTTCTGAATTTCTCTGCCAAATACAATTAAAATTAACTAAGTATTATCCTATACTAGTTAGGCATAAAAATATACTAAATGTTTATTTATAAGATTACCAAAATAATTCAGAAATTACATGTAACAATTGAATTGACGGGGAATAAATTTTGATGAAGATTTATATGAAACATTTAAATCTTTCAGATATCAGATATTAAAATTTTTACATTATTTTCAGAAAATTTATTTCTTATTATCGATCATTAAAAGATACGTAAAAATTACTAATTTTTTTGAAAGTAGAGTAACGTAAGTAGTGTCTAGGAACGCTTACTTTTAATTTCTACATAATTGAAACATTATAAAAGTCCAAAAAATAGAATCATCATTAACCGATAGGATTAAATTAATATATATTAATATAATTTAAGCGTTTCATATGTTTCTTGTCCTAGATTATTTCTCCTATGTCGATGTTATCTCCTCAACAAATATTTATATGTTGTGATTTTCTCTTACAAAACATCTTTTTAAACATCGAATTTTGGAGTATTACCATTTAGAAAGTTTGCAGTCTTGATCACTTTAAAGATCAGTTCGCATCATTACTCTCAGAGATCTTCCCATTTCAAATGTTTGGGGTAGATAGGATTCGTCCCCTTCATATAAACAGCAATAAAACTTTCAATGACATTTTCAAATCTGTTCCTTGAAGAAAACAATGTAAACTAAAGAACTTTCAAAAAACTTTATACAGAATGGTGGATGTCATTAACAATATATTTCCATTTACAAAATACTAAAGGGCTTGCAGGTTGTCACTCATTGGCTTTACGGCTTATTACTCTTTATGTAATTAAAATATTGTTAATGTAAATGAACTATTCGAAAGAGGAATGCTACAAGGCCCAGAAAATTGTTGAAATCTCGCAAAATAGAAATTGTAGGTCGCCCAATTTTCGAAAAGAGCTCACTAGGCCCATTGAAATGATATATTGTAGTTTGATATCCCATTGAAAAATGCTGAAAACCAAAAAACCTTAAGCAATATGTGTTTATTCCAGGATTTATGCTATCGCTAGTCATGTATATGGTGTCATATTTCAACAATTCAAAATAATAATAATAATAATAAGGGGGCGACATGGTTACGATGGCTAAGGCGTCCGCCTTCTTTCGTAACTTGAATGTCTCCGAAGGTTCTGGGTTCGAGTCCCCGTGTAGACAATTTTCTGCGCGTTGAATTGAACTCAGTACCGACATTTTACGCTAATCTGGTAGAGATTTGAACAAAAAAATTTCTCGTTTTTCGGACAAATTGAGCGACATAAGAAACCAATGTTGTTGTTTAAATTATTATTAAAATAATAATAAGAATAACAACAACAATAACAACGTCTTTATTAGCAATTACAAAGAAGGCTACAACATCAAAATAATATAAAAGTGCCAAAGAGCGAGTCGCAGCAATAGCTGTTTTACAGACTGACCGAATTAGGGGATTCAATCATACCGAATTTGAAAAATCAAACTAAATAGTTTGAACCGTATAACTCGAGGATTTCAAGGTCTTTGGACACCAATCTGAGGTCATATTTAAAGATGGGCCCAATAAAGAGACAGTTAATAAATGATAAGATATGATACAGGTTGGTAATACATGGTGATGGCGACGACTCCGATAACGATGAGGATAACAAAGTTGATGATGGTAATGACGATAACAATGTTGACGATGATAGTGATGATTATGATGATGTTGATATTTGGCGGCACAACATAACTATAACGACAGTACAAATTACCATCGATGACTAAGATAATAATTATTGGTTATTAGCGGATTCTTTCAGCATCGCTTCGAGTCGAGTTATGTTCGTGACGTCATAGCAGGCCCTTCCTGAGGACCTGCTCGCATGGTGGGGAAAGAAGAGAACGACGCCAGGCAAATATAACGAGACAGATCCGGAAAAATATGCTGGGACGTAAATATAGCGAGACGTAATTAAACCGGGACTATACTGTATAAAATTACTCTCCTTTTGATTCGAAACAAATACAGACATCAGAATCATGGTAAAAGAATATGAATAAATAAAAAACTAGAGGAGGAGGTAGGAACTTATGTCTGACTTATTAAGAAACATTTTTACAATCCATTAGAGCGACTAGTAGCCCAGATCTCGTGCATCCTGCCTTAATATTAATAATGGAGTCTTTCCTCTATCATTCAATTTTATCCAGATTATAATGAATCCATCAATGTGCAAGAGTGACATTTATTAGAATAATATATGTACTTAAACTGTTACAGAATCAGAAAAATATTCTGTCCTTATCTATACTAAATGATTTTGTGACGTTTACAAGAATTATTATGTAGGTAAATGATAAATTCAAAATGACCTCCACATTGAAAGTGAAATCAGAAACTGCTGGTTCATAGAACCTTCGCCATTCTCTCGTGCGGTATATGCGCAACTGGCGGAGAATTTTATTTTTCTCCAACATCTGAGTACCGAGGAATGGGAAGTATTTTCTCTTCGCGTTTGCAGCGACGCCCATGAATTCCTTAAAGGATTTCTCAAGGGTCGAACTCGACGTCACATTTCCTAAAGGACCCAAGTGCTCGTACTTTCTGTCTGTTCTCCATGCACTCGGCGCGATATGCCGATCGTTTCGAGAAAGGCATCAGCGTGGGTTTCTACCCATTACTATCACTGATATGGAAATTTATCTTGGTAACCCAGTTTCCCGCTAATACTATCTAGAACAACAAGTGCATAATTCCCATCCCGATGGAAATCTCTTGCTTACGAGATAAGAATTCCTTGATTCGAATTTCAAAAATTCTCGGAGATCGTGTAAGTTTTCGTTTTTCGCCATTTAACGCGGTAATTCCACTTAGTAGAAATTGGTACAATAATTGTGGAAGTCGGGAACTCCCGGTACTAGGATTACAAGATTCCCGAGCAATGCGAAGCATAAGAAAATGGAAACTTGTCGCACATTTATGTAATAAGGTTATTCCCGCACCTCGCGTATACTATAGACATTTTTTAATTTTCCAATAACGATAAAATACTGAATACTTCAGTTGTGAAACTTATTATTTTACTTGCTTGATCAATTGTCTGAGACACGGGAGAAATTAAAATCAGTGATTTATAAAATAACGGAAAAGATTAATTCGTAGTAATATAATTATGTTTTTTTTGTGCAAGTATTTTTTACTAGCCAAAATTAATTTTTCGAGTACCTCCAAATGTCAATTCGTCAACGCAAAATGTACTTTGCTGTGAGTTAATAATTTGCCAAAGAAAATGCTCTATATTTATATTTAATGAAATGACATCGGATTATTTTGCGGAAGAATATGATGAACATTGGATTGGTTTAGCTTATATTATAGTGATGTAAATGTCATGATATTATAATATGATACTAAGTTAAAATGATTTGCAATAAAACATCAACTATTGTTATTTTCGTCTCTAAATCCTGCAAATTTCTATCCGTACAATTTTAATGTTTCTTTACAATTTAAATAATCCATTTAAAAAAATTAACTTTCCTGTTTATATTGAATTTGTGCACAAATGTGACATGACCGTGAAATGACATGTTTATACGTATTGGTCAAGAATTTTGTAATAAAAAAAGTGAATGCTATATTTGGAACAAAATATATAATTCACACCGAGAAGAAATTATTCTTTAGCAGAAAAGCAATGCAAATCACGAAAACAATATATTCCCAATATTTGACATTTATCTATTTATCATATTTTTCAAAAAGAGCCATTGCTAGGAAACGGTAATTTCAAACAACACATTTTACTTTTTTAAATAACAAAAACGTATTTTTTTCATTGGGTTGCAGTCTGTATACAAAGTGGGTAATTGGAGTAGTTGCAGCGCATATTGCTGGTTCTACAAGTACGACGTGATGAGAATTTACATTTTAAATGTAAAAAGTTCTGTAAGTAATCTGGCTGCAGATAAACATATGGTATATTTAATGTTGCAGTGTGAAAAAAATGCATTATGGTTAATTTTCAGGAAACTGTAAATGTTATGTCCCTGCCTATTTTCCCATTGTTGTATTAATGTTATGGTCTTACAATCAATAGTATTGACTGGATAGCTACGAAGTAAGAAGATGAAGAAAACATTCACGATTGAACTACGTGCCCGAATTTAAAGAAACCAAAGAAAGTTCCTAGAGAATCTGTCAAAAATATAAAAAACAGTTTTACTTGGTTAAATTAATTATTAGCCTTAATATTACAATTAAAATTAATTCTTCTGTCCGTCACCAATTCAACCAGTGACTATCTTAATTTAAGAAAGCACTTTTTATTAATTTAAATTAATATTTATAGTCGACAACGTAAAATAACTCTTATATGCTCATGTTCCATTTATATATTTATTGAAATATTTTTCCCATTTATAGCGGCGATATTGATTCCACCATCTTGAATGTCCAATTTCTGGTATCATATTTGCAATCGGAGATCTCGAAACTCTTCGAAGCTCAATGTAAAATATAATTTGTTGAATGAAAAATTATTTCCCTGGATCCCTAGTAGAAATTTGTCCATTTTTTTCTTATACTGTCCATTTCCCCAATACCTTTGACATGGTAAATAACAATATTATACAAGAATTGTACAGAAAATGTTTTCATTTCTACCTGGGATGAGCAATCGAAAATATTTTAAAAACATTCTAGCATTTTGCTTAACAAATAGAGCACATTGCGTCGCATTATACCTTTAATATTCAAAGGACGCAACAATTTTTGTAGACATTGAGATCTTTAAATTCAGTATTTTTATACGTATAGTGAATGTAAAACTTAGGACAAGTGTTTAAGCGAACAGGTTGTCCCTAAAGGCACTACACTCTTACAGAAAGCAAAACTCTATGCAAGAAAATTAAGCCTATCCTTTTAGAGTGTTTTTCATTTTAATTTTTTCCACAACATACGAATAAATTACACACAAAAAAATAATTTCAAGGTAAAATTGATTTTTTATTCTATTTTAACCCTTTTTGCCTAATGAGAGAAGCAGCTACGTCAACATCAGCTCAGTTTCTACAGTAGAAAGATTTTTATATTCTGAAAAAATTTCCTTCGTTCCGCGGCCATTTTGAATCTGCAATTACTACTAAAAAATATTCTATAGTATATTATGTATATTCAACAATCGGGATCATTTTTTATAAATGCGATTCATTGATTATAATTCGTTTCGATGGAGAAAATCGTGAAAAATATAATGATTTAAAAAACATATGGCATTTTTTTTTATTTTGGAATATGTTTGCAGAAATAGTCGTTTTTTGGTAATTTTCTCAACGGTAATCGATAGAGCATACTTCAAGATAGTTGGGAATGTATTTTCAAAAACTAAAAAAAAAATAATTTCTTCTGCAGAAACTATACTGATGTTGGCGTACCTGCTTCTCTTGTTTTGGGCAAAAAAGGGTTAAGGTGAGTACGTGAAATAAGGTCGTATTACGATGATTTCTATGGCTGTTGCACTGCACACCTAATAAAGTCAGAATATATAATATAAAGAAATTCATACAGATATTTTTAGTATTTTTATCACTCCAACATATCAAATATCTCCAAAAAAATGTAGAGAATTTTGTTTTCTACTGTATAATAAGGTTAAGGGTTAGATACATGCAATAATTTATTATAAGAACATGCTAAATATAGAAGCTTTTTCATTTTGGGATAAAATATTAAAGGTTTATGAGATTTTCCTATATTTTATTCCAGTCGCCCTTGCTAATTTCCATATGCCGAAAGAGCAAATTCAGAGAATGGTCTTTTTCTTAACTGAAAATATATTACGTTGTCAATTACTCATGTGTACGGAATATGAACTTTTCTTTCGTGTACTTAATGTGGAATTAGTATTGAATATACTCACGAAACTGTCTACATTATGAGATTGCTAAATTTAACACTTTATAGTAACTATCCTGGTAGAAAGTTTCCCGATCAGTTACTGATTTCCGGTTAGCTTCATTCTAAACTTCCACTCTGCTTCCTTATCGCCTAAAACTGTAATAGTGCTAGCAGCTGACTAGCACTGGACCGAAGCTAGACTGGTAGAAATTAACCTTAAAAGTGGAGTTTGAGAGTACCTCTGGGGTGATATGAAGGAAAGGCATAAGTTCATTACGCACGATTTTGATTTATTTAACTTAAATCGCTAAAATTTTAATAACATTTTAAACAATTTAAAAATTATTATGTTCTCTCCTACGTAGTAGATTAGTAGTAAACCACACCATATTTTATTATTATAAAGTATTTTCATTCAATCATAAAATATTCTTTAACTTATAACAACTCTTAAACTTTGAATCATCTAAATCTGAAAAAATGGGATATGTACACGTGACTTATGCCGTTAAAACAAGGATGGTATAAAAAAAACAGATTTTTAGTTGTTTAAATCTGCAGCGAATACCTTGTAACTATTAAGTACGTATTATGAAATATCTATTTCAGAAATAAATATAATATTATATGGAAGTTTTAAGGAAATTCTTATCTCTTTTCTAACACAGTCTGAAATTAAGCGAATTTCTCAAAAATTTCGAAATATCGCATAGTTGTGGGAAATCGATAAGAAAAATCGATAAACCTATCACTCTTTATCTAGTCGTTGCTCTATTTCTTTAAATCAGATATGTAAATATAACCCTCAATAGAATTTATTTAATTAATTATTGAGCAGCAAGTTTTTTGTGGACGTATGCCCTTTTTCAATACCAACGCAGACATATCTCGTAGTGCCCCAAATAAGATAAGCCCGTCTAAGGATGTCCCCGGGACCTCCTGAAGAGCACATTTGGACGTCCTCAGGAGCTCCTCGGGATATTCCAGTACAGATTTTGTTGTTCGGGACATTGCCAGTGACAACTCGATATCCACGTAAAATCACCCATTTCAAATGTAATAGTGAGTAATAATTCCAAACATTTATGAAGATCAATAATTAATAAACTACAGATCAAAACAACCATGCTTTATTGTAAAATGTCGCGATTCTCTTTGGCACGTCACGCAATAGAATTTGTCTATTTCGATTTTCAAAACCGTTTCTTTACCGCAGTTTTCAACGGATTTTTTTAAGTACGCAGAAAACCTTCCACTATAACGAAAAAGAAAGACTTTCCCGACATAGGATGTTTAACTACCGCAAGTGTCATTAACAATCATTATCCAAGATCTAATGACACATAGTAACATTTTATATATTATTATTATACCGCTGTTCTCGATACTTACGGGCCTTACGCTTCCGATATCGAAAAATCTTCTCGTTTCAGTGAAAGGTTTTCTACGTATTTAAAAAAAGATTCAATAAAATTCTTTGAAAAGTATGCCACAGAAACGGTTTTAAAAATGAAAAACAGCAAATTCTACTGTGCGACAGCGATAAGCTAAAGCTAACCTACTCTCTCAATTTCTTGGAGTGAAAATTCACTCTTTGGTTAGTGAAAACCGAGCAACTCTCGTGAAAGAGTGAATATTCAACTCTTTAAGAGTGACATTTCAATCGAACAAGAGTGAAAATTCACTCTTTCCCTCAGAGTCGTGGAGTTAACAACTCTAGAGGAAAGAGTAAATTTCCACTCTTAAAGAGTTGAATATTCACTCTTTCATGAGAGTTGCTAGGTTATCACTAATTAAAGAGTGAATTCTCAATCCAAGAAAATTAGAGAGTGCGGGGCAACAGGTTACAGAAGTTCCAGGCTTACGACTAGCCTGATGTCTACATTTCTTGCAGTGTAATTTTCACTCCGAACCTGGAGTGAACAGGGTGCTCACTCTAAAAAGATTGAAAGACCACTCGAAAAGGGTGAGATTAGTAATTCCAAATGAAAGAGTGCCGAAATTCACTTCATACGAAAATCGACTTTACGTTGGAGCGAAAAATCTTCGCGTGTCGTCAAAATTCACTCTGTATGGAGTTAAAATTCACTCCAAATAGATTGATAAAACTTATTTTATGAAAATATAGAAATTGACTATTTTTTATTGAAAAAATCAAGTTTGATGTTTGTTTATAAACTTATAATTGTATTGCTATACTAGTAAAGTAATTAGCATGCAATGTACGTTTACAAAATAATAGTTGCAGGCGATTTACGAACGTTTTATTGAAGAAAAATAATTTAAATGCTTATAATAACTTAACATAACATGTTGAACATTTTGGATTTCGGCCAGGATACTTCATCAACCATTTTAAATGTACACTTTTTCCAAAGGCGTAGTACATTTAACTTCTTTTATAAAATTTAGTATATTTAAACTTATCTTCCTGCCATGAATGGTCAAAGTAATGAATATTAACCCATTAACGCCCAAAGGACACTTTTTCTTGCTTCAAATGCAATCGAGTATTGCGTATAAAAATTAAAGTTAAGAAAAATAGGAGGTCCATATCTTACTGTTTTCGAGGTCACTTTTCAACATTACAAGGTCAAAATTGAGTTTCAGTCATCAGGATTTCCAATATGGCGCCGAAATTGAAAAAAATGTCAAACAAGTTCGGAAATATTTAACCTTATCAATTTTTTTCGAGCAAATTTCTTTGAAAATTTCTGGACACTCTAACTCAAAAATTACGAGCTTTATTAACAGAATGCTAAGAATGAAAAGTTTTTAGAATTCACGGGAAAATACATTAACTTGTTGAACGCATTTTTTGAAAAATAAATTACAATTTTTTAAAAGTTTTGAAAAAAAAATTCATTAAAAAAATCTAAAAAAATTCCGTGATATTGTTCGATGAATTCTGAGAACTTTTCATTCTTACCATTTTTTTTTCTTCTTCGAAAACTGTACGATATGTACCTCTCAATTTTTTTCAACTTCTATTTTGGTACGAAATTCTCGATTGAAATTGGAGCAAGAAAAAGTGTTCTTTTATGGTATTAATGGATTAAATGAACAATAAAACCATCTGAAATCTTCAATTCGAAATGTTTTTTCTTATTTTCAATATCACTTTTTTTTTAAGTAATGAATATAGCTACACTGAAATATTGTACTTAATTCTTCGAAAATCTCAAATATGTTATGAAATTTCGTGACCTAATTGTATGCATGAGTGTCTTAATAAGTTAATACATTACGGTTCTGAATTTCTGAAATTGGTTTTCAAAAATAATAAATCTGTTGATATTATTTATTCGTACTCAGACATAATAATAAACTCATTTAATTTTCATACAAAGCAATCAGCTAGTAAAACGAATCTGTCAAGTACTGAATGTTACTGATCCCTTTTCCCAGAGGAGTCGGGTCAAAAGATAATTCAAAACGTAGATTTAGGTTACTCATTATTTATTGATTGCAGAAATGTCTGATGAAGATATTGTTTATTGAAAGTAAAGTAAATCTCTATTTTGGATCTTGTAAAATGAATTTAAAATCTAAACATGACAGTGATTCAGAGCTCAATTTTCCAGTAAATGTAAAATCGACCAAAATAAGATTATAGCTGCCATACGTTTCCATCTTGTATACGTCACAGTTCAGTTCACTAGAGAAGATTCGCCCTTACTCGGATCAAGACGTATGCAAAGAGGACGGTGAATTTATGTGCCTTCGCTGATACTCCCTTGCGCACTTTCACGAATCGGTATATATCCAGCCTAGCTGTCCACAAGTCTGTAAAGACGAAGTTTAGCAGCGGACAAGAACGGTCACCACGTGGACATAAACTCAGGTCGGTTAACGGAAGCTTCTTAGAGAATCCTCTGATAAGATTACCGGAATATCGTAGATACGTCCTTTAAAGGTCGGTCGCTTGAGACTTACCCTCATCCCTGTGAATTCTGTTTTATTAAAGTCTCAGCTTCTGTCTCAATAAGGACTATTCCCTTCTTCTAAAAGAGCATTGTCAGAGGCTGCTAAATGTCCTTATCCGACAGTGACGAACTATTTGCACAATCTTCATTCATCTTCTTAACACTTTAGCTCTTACAAGGATGCGGCACGTACCGTTTAAATATATCATCGAGCGAGCATTGCTTTGTCCTTTGATATTTCATTCAAGACGCTTCAATTAATATAAGACAAAAATATTGTTTTTATATATCTTTTTTTCGAAAAACCTTGGAAAAAAGAAAAACATCAATTGTATATTTCACCGTTGTTTATAATAAAGTTTTATTTGTATAGTAAAACATGAACTTTAATAAACATGTATTTTAAGAATTTGTATTTTTTATGTTTAAAATAATAGTTTTAAGATTATTTGAAAAATACTTGTAATAACTATTGTTTTATAATTATTATTCATGATTTTTCCATGTAATTATTTTAGTCGATATTCAAAAATGTCTCTAACGCGTATTCATTATTGGCATCCAGAAATTGTGATAATGGATGGCAATTTATCCGAGTAGAAATTTAGACGTGTCCCAGGAAACATCGTATATTATCATGAAGAGAAATCGTCTGTTAAATTTACAGCATCTCTTTGCTGTTTTTGTCTGGCCTGTATGAACTCATATATATATACAGGGTGTCCAAGAACTGGGTTACGATATTTCAAACAAAAAAGTCCTGTACCAAAATTGGAACAGAGGCTCAAAATGGTAGTGACGGGCCATTGAAGTTTAGAAAAAAAAATATTTTTTTGCATTCTTGATATTTTTAAGCTCTATAACTTCTTCCGGTATCCTATTTCGTTAGCTATTTAGCGAAATAAGTAATATGCGAAAAACTCCAAAATTGGCCTTTTTTCTGTTTTTGAGACCATAACTTCAGAAATATTAATCGCAGGTCTAATGCTCTTATGGGTGAATTGTAGGGCTTTCAAATAGCTTGAAAATTATTATTGTTATTTGTTAGTTTGCGATGTTAGGGACGTAGGTTTAAATTCCGCCGGAGCAAAAGCGTTTTTTATTTTATTTGTTAGCGTTAATAATTTTAAGAAAATAGAAAAAATTTAAATAAGTAACGGAAAACCTTAATATAATATACTTAATAACACAAAATATATATTATTAATAAAATATTTAAATTAAATGTTTTGTCTACATCAGAATAAAGTGTCGAATTAGTTTGAGGCCCGTCTCGAATTAGTCTGGCAGTAGTATGGGTAATAGTATGAGAAATGGCCATATACCACACAAATTCCACCTTTAAAACACACAAAAGGCGTGCAACATCCATATCATAGCCATACACAATCCATACTGATGCCATACCATACAATTTGCACGCTACAAAAATAATAAAGCATATTGATTTTACGGGTGATTTTTGTATGTAGCGAAGAAAATGATCATTTCTAAAGATTTTTTAATAATTTTTTATAATTTCATCATTGTAAATGGTAGATTAAACAAACAGGTCAGCATTTGGCTACTTTTTACATATCTTCTGAAGGGCCTTTGACATAATAGATTGTATATTATTTTTTCAATTAATCAAAAGTTTTCTCATAACGTATTTGGTGCCCCATCTAGACAAAATATCAGTAATAATGTTTAATTTCAAAACACAATAATTTAGGTCAGTCTGGAAAACAGCCGTGTCTCGTACTTTGCCTTGGCAACAGTGGTATTTGTGAATGTATAATTCATTTCGTTGATAATAATGTCGATGTTATTTTTGCTTAAAGTCACCATTATATTATTTAAAAGCACGAGAAAGTATTAAACTTCACCAAAAGTGGTGCAGATTAAATGTACCTAATGCATGATAATATGCTTTCTACGACTGAAAAAATTAATCTTTTACGAAGTAGAACGTTGCATAACATTAATATTAAAATAGCACAAAATATTTTAACAAAATATTAAACTATATCAACAAAAGTGACAAATATTCTTAAATTATCTTTTCTGACCCAATCATGCTTGTTTTATGGATCTACTTTGTGAATATTGTATTTTATTATTAAGAGTTTTTTAGCAAAAACTGTCTTCCATGATTAAGAGTCAGCTTCGCGAATTAAAAACAAATGAAACATAAAATAAAAATCAATGCACTACCGTAAAAGGGTCAACTTTGAAGAATTAAAAAAAGACATATTTTATTTAATGAAATTACTGTTTTTTAGATTTTAAATGAAATTTACTTGAAGGGAACCTCTGCCGTTATTTATTAAGTTAAAGTATTATATTGTACAGTTACATTATTTTTCGTTCGTTTACAAATTGCATATAAAAAATATACATGAAAATACGGTGATTTTTTTCCAAATAAAAGTTTTATGTTCATAAAGTTATTACATCACAAAAGTGTACATATGTACAATAAAGTGAGTTACACAATAGTTTTCTTATTATATAGAGTTTTATTTATAAATATAACATTAAGTTTAGATAGGACGTTTATTTACATTTATTTGATTAGAAAAGTATGTTGAACTATTATTTTCAAAAATGTCAAAACAATTACTTTCATATTCATGCGTTAAGTAAAAAACGTAATTAGGATTTCAGTAGAATTCACGAGAACACAAAAAATTACTCGTTTCTCTTGGCATATCACTGGCACACAATATACGTGCATATTACAACAATAATTTCTGTACTGCCTGTAAAATATTACAATGATATTATAAATTACTATGCAAATTTAATATGCTCTGACATTCTTTTACGACAAAACGCCAACGAAGAGAAATAGTTCGTTAAGACAGACAACGAAGAAATATTATTTTCAGGGGTTCGACGAATAGACGCTGCGTGGAACAAAGGGTAGCACAGTAATTTCGAGGGTGGCTGAAACACCTTCATTCTCTTCCCTGGAGAAACAAAGATCTCGCCTTATCGTCTCTACGCGCGATTCATGAAACTTTTTAGGTAGTCAGAATGTTAACCCCTTTAGTCAGCAGCCATTTGTTTTAGACAGATATGGAACTTGTTTACATAATTTTTTCATTTTGCCTTACTTATTTTGTTAAATCTTTTCCCTGGATATTTAATATTTAAAAAATAAGTTATTACGTGCATATGAAACTTTCTTCTTTCGTATTTTTTGAAAATTATAATTTATCACATTACCGAAGCAAGTATGCGCTATAATTCAGAAGTGGTATTTTCATTTTGAAGAGTATATATTTTGAATTGGCTCTTCGTTTATAAGGGTTTTTACAGAGGAATTGTAATTGGCTAGTACACATTTTATCATTTTCTCTCTAAGTTAGCTCGTAAATTTAAGCGGCTTTATGTAACAACCTTGCTATATTTAGTACAGGATCCACGATGTTAGGGTCTCCAGTTTATAAACTTTTTCATTACTTAGCCGCTTTTTTTTCTATGAACTTGTTGACAATTTAAATTTCGCATGACTTTTTGCGACGCTTATCAATTTTACGTGCTTTTCCTAAATTACAGCATTTTTTCTAATTTACATTTAACTTCGATATTTGTCCTGTTTCATTTAATTCTGTTTCCTTCGTATTTTAAAATGTAGCATATTTAAATACTATTTTCGTAAAAGTACATGTAATTCGTATATTTTCTGTACAACAATTAAATGTTCCATTATTTGTTCTGTCTTCTATTTAGTGATTGTTATATAAATTGAATTACTGTTGGTAATCAATATTATTTACTGCGCCGCTTTGCTAATTTTTTGAAACTTTTAATTAAACTTTCACAGAATCCTAAAGAGAGTTTGTGTACTGATTACTTAATCCAGGTCTCAGTTACGAATTAAACACGCAAATACGTAAATGGCATATGTAGTGGCATATTTAAACAGTCAGATCGATTTTGCATCGAAATGGCGTCATGTTCGTGCTTTTATGCCAAATCCTTTACTCGAACACAAATACAAAATGTAACTATCGTTTGTTGTGTAAACAACCGTATACTCCAATGAATATGCTACGCGAAAAACCTCCCGACATGTACGTCTGTTACGAGTATTCCAGTATACTGTAAAATGTATGCCCAAAACCAACGCAAGAGGGACCTAATTAAAATTGTCAGGCCGTTATTTAAAACTTAAATTTCGAAAATTATTGTATAAAAGTTACATTTAATAATTAAATGAAAGTTCCACTTTACTAAACAGTATTTTATTTTTAAAAAATTACGATAATTTGAGTGACAATTTTTGTGATGAAACTTCGGAATACGAGGCATGAAAATTTTATATTATGTACATGATATACACGATATCAGATAAATCTGATATATTAAAAATGTCTTTGAACACTGAGCAAATTTTCTTGGAGATATTTCTATACTATGTTGTACAGGCAAGATATAGGTACCCGGAAATTGAAGAAGTATTCTACAATTTAATGGAATAATTAGAATGCTTGGACAAAATTTTGCTGGCGAGTATGGGATTGTTTTAATTGTAGTAAATATCAACACTTTACGAGAGTAATACAGGAATTTTTCTAAAGAAAATTTTTCAGTGTACCAAACTGCAGGTTATAGTCGAGTTACATAGATCTCATGAATAGAGGTTTTTCAACAATATATTCCAAATTAATAATAAAAAATGATAAATTGTTTCTTTACAAATAACTGAAATAATTGAACGAGTTAGTTTGTTTTATTGGCAACTAATTTTTTTTAATGGCACGGTTTCAAAAAGTACTCGTTGAAACAAAAATGAACTATTGAATATAGTTAGAAAGCCCTAATTAGGTAAAATATGCCTTGAAAGTTCTGCGACTTCAAAGTCGTATATTCGGATAAAATAATAACATATATTTCTAAATTATCACACTTCAAAGTAAAACCAACCTGTAGATAGATATAGAATCCACTTTTGAATAAATGTAACGTTAAACGATTACCTCGTTTCGACCACGAAGGCGAATGCATAATTGGTAAATATGCGTTTATATAATTCTTTATTTCAACCATCAAGTTAAAGATAAAACCTTACGGTGTACTGCTGGTCTAACGTAAAAGTCGAATTTACAAGAAAAATGACTTAGAGAGCATTTCTATCAAGAAGAATTACACCGATAAATTGAAATTTGATAACTCACAAAAATAAGCTTGAATTTTCTGATCTAGATAATTTACTATAATGATTGATCAACTTTAAAAATGAAACAGATATTCTGGCATTTTTGAGTTATAAACATTATTTACAATTAAAAACGGCGAGTAGTAAGTTTCTCAAACTCTAATTATATCTGCAATCTGATCTGTAACATTCAAAATAAAGTATCGAATAATCAAGATCAAACATTCTTATTAAAAGCAATGTAGATCGCATTTTAGTCCACTTATGACAAAAAATCCTCAAAGAGGTAATCTCGTTTCGTCTGTGTTAAATAAAAGTACTTTATCTGATATTAGTAATCAGATTCATCACAAAGCTTTAAGTATAAATCTACATTTGTTTACATAATGAAACACGATACTGGTACAGGTAAATATTCTCGGAAATCCAGAGGAAATGCCAATTTTTTAAATTGGCTGTTTTTAAGGCGAGTCCCCACCTTTATTTGGAGCCTTTTATATTAAAATTATCACTGAATGTTATATGTTTTTCTATTCATCATTTTGAACCTAAAAATACATAAGGTAGCCAAAAATTTTTTATCACATTAGAATTTTTCTTTCTTTACCAGTTATATTTTTTTTTAAATCCAGGCCACTCAGAGGTTATTCGAAATTACAAAATATGAACAGAAAAAAACTAGCGTCGAAAGATATTAAAAATAGTAAGCAAAGATACATTTTTAATATTCAAATTTTAAAGTTCTTAGACCAAAAATTGATTTTAGAATATTAATACATCTATAAAAACGTTAATGTAACGTAAAGCAGTTTGTACAATTCTATTTATTAAATAACAAAACATTAATAGGTTTGTTTCCAACCCAACAATATGTCCACGTTTATACATGATTCAATTACAGGATTTTAAATTAAATGTATGGAATTTAATTATTCATTTTACAATGCAAATTATTCTTTTAAACATTTTTTATTTATTGGTTTCGAAGAAATATTAAAATTGTATTTTTAAACTAGTTGGTGTTAACTGAAAATCCATTTGACGCACTATACCTAGATAAAAGTAAAAGAGAAATAAACAATTCATATGTCGTGATTTTTATACAATAGGCTAAATAAACTATCACTAAATAATATTTAGTTGTATAGTTAAACAAAAACAAACATCCAATAAACAACGAGGCTTGCCACCGTGACAATTCTGGCATTTAATTATTAGCAAATATTCTTTGTCCCTAAAAAATCATTTAGTTCCACAAATTTGTTCTTTGTGATTGAATTATTTATAGTAGAAATATTACATGGCATACAGTCGAGCGCCTTAAAAATTTGAGTAATTAAAATTCTATTCGGACTGAACGTAAATAGGAATGAATGCAGTGAATGTCGCAAATAATGTACGTCTATTTTATATTTTATTTATAAATTCCCTATTGAATGAGTTGTAATGAATTTTTCTACCAATATGTGTCTATTCATCTATGCAAGGCGTGTTATAGAGTTTGAGGATTTATATGGAATTTATTCATGTTATATCAGTACTGGAAACAACAAATACTTCTCACTCCATTGGTTCTATAACGTTTTTGGGAAATTTTCTGTTTTATTGATTTATAAAGTCAAGAATATTTTTTAAATCATTCTGGAAAGCTATTTCAGTACGTATGCATATACAACTAAATAAAAAAATACTTATTTACAACAAAACGTTATAACATTTATTTAATGTCAGTTGGATATAATTTTATTGGCATCGATTGTAATATAAGTTCATATTTTAATATATGCTGTGAAATGTTCGACCTTATATAAATTGTTTAATTTGCAATTAAGTGGTCATTTTGTTTACATTTTTGCAATATACGATTACTATAAATAAACATATGCCAAGCCACCGAGCAAAGTGATTTTCTTTGTCATCATTATTTTTCGATTTTACTCACTGATTTATCCAAAATTGAAAGTAGGATGATCATGTACACAGGTCGTTTGTGCCATCGAGATAGAATTCGATTTTGTTATTTAATGGGAAAGTTGAAAAAATCATTATTGAAGTTTGCTATCCCATCCATAGGGATTGAAAAAAATCGAAGAAAGTGAAAAAATGAACAATAAGTAGCGACAAGTATCGAACATTATCAACAAATATCGAAGATATCTACAATAGTCGAAGTGAGAAAAATCGAAAAAGATCAAGAATGATAAAAAAAACATTAAAATAGATCGAAATGATCGACAAAGATCGAAATAGATTAAGCAAAAGTCCAATAATAATCGAAAAGATAAAAAAGATTCGAACATATTAAACAAAATAAAAAAACATCAAGAAAAGTCCAGCAAGATCAAGAAATATCGAAAAAGAACGAGGTAGTTAAACACTGACAGCTGAATATCGGAAATGATCGAGAGAGATCAATCATGATCAGAAAACATCAAAAAGTGAAAAAATCGAAAAAGATAGAGAAAGATAGAAATACATACATTCACACAGATTTTGACATCAGGGAAAGTAGAACGTTTACAAAAGTTCACACATGTATGCGCTTCCTTTTAACATTTCATACGTATTTTCATATTAATGAATACGTTCATTTCGATCACTTGAAACATATGTAGTAACAGACAGTATCGATGGGACAGCAAACTTCAACAATAACTTTTTCAATTTTCCCACTGGTCAAAACAATCGAATTTGGTATGTCTTACCTCTCATTCTACTCTATACTCACAAATCACCTATATTTGTGGTCATCCTCCTTTGTAACAAACAAGTAACAACATGTAAGTCGAGTATACTCAATAAGATTCTGTAAAGCTTTAGAACTGATGAAATGAACTGATTAGTTTAATAGGCACGATCAGAACAACCAAATGAGTACTCAGGAAATCGAAAACCATCTCCTTCTGGATTGTAAATTGACCGTCCGCTTTGAACAATATTCTGTTGCCTTTATACATATACACACAAAATAAGCTTGCGTTATATCAAATTCCAAACAATACGCCGCGGCGTCAATTAACCGGAGTAATTTACCAAGAATAGGGGAGCGAATACGAGAGGTGGCAATTGATCGAATTTGTGGTGCACCAAATATACATATGACACACATCATACATTGTTACTTGATAGGTATAACTGTATCTTTTTACAATTCGAATTTATATTAATAATTCGCAATTAATCCTTTAATAAAAACCAATATTTATACTGGCAAGTGATGAGATATTGCATTCAGAGCTTACGTTGGGAATATATATCATAAAATCTATATCAATATCTTTTTTTAAAGCTGGTTTTGTCCACCGAGATGTAACCTCCGAAACTACCTAATTCGCACAAAGTATGATGAGATGTAACACTATCACTTGGGAAAGTTCAAAAAATCGTTGATGAAATCGCGGATTTTATATATATATAGGAAATGCAGTAATGTAAGTAGGAATAGCGAATCCGTTACAAACAAACGATGCTGTGGACTGTTACTACTTTGATTACTGCATTTTCCTATGTAAAATCCGCGACTTCAACAATGATTTTTTAAACATTCCCACCTGATAAAATAATCAAATTTGGCATGAGGAGTACATCTCATCAGACTCTATCCGAATTGGGCAGTTGCGAAAGTTGCACCTTGGGGGACAGAACCACCTATACCCGTGGGCATTCTTCTTTCCTATCAAAGAACACACGTCTGTGTTAACTCTTAAGTACCGTATAAACTGATTTTTGTGTTAATTCTAAGCAGTGCTTGGTTTGCAGAAAGAATTCGGAACGTAAATCAAGTCAATTAGATACGGAATGTAGAGACAAATGAAATCAGAACTCTAACCAGGAAAAGTGCCTTTTGTTATTATTAGCGACAAGGTTACTGATCAATATGAAGCTTGGAAAAATCTATAAAATTCTGCGAGAAATGGCATTCCACTGAGTTAGGTGTCAATACCATGCATAATCAATATTATATGGAATCGACTATATCACTTTTCAATCACATCATTATCATTTAAACTATTTAGTCACGTATTTGATATCTATAAAAAGTATACGAACATTTCTAAAAACTGTAGTTTCGTCTGATCCCAAACAGCAAAAATACATGTTAACCCGTTTCGTCCTGAAATAGGATAAATTGTCGCCATTTTTTAGCTAAATAATTTTGATAGAAAGGGTGAATGAATTTTTATACAAGTCCACATCTTATATGTTCCAAATCAGCTCTTTCTGAATCTGAAGTCCATTTTCCAATATCGCTAGCTGTTTTTCCAACATGGCGCCCAGAATAGCAAAAAAAAAAGAAAAAATAGTAGTTTAGTAAATTAAAATCATTTTTTTTTATATAAAACTGTAGTCTAATCGATTCCTACTTTTAGAACTGGTGGACTAATTGGTTGTACCAAAATATAGTGTATTGCGCATCCTACAATTGAAATTGGCGGCTTCAACATGGCGGCATTTTCAACAAATTTTTCGTTATTCAGTGGTAATATTTCTGTAAACGAATATACATTCGATACCAATTGATAAAAGATGACTTTCCACATCCTCGATCACGAATCACTTTTCAAATGTTCAGAATTCAAAATGGAAGATCCAATATGGCGGTCAAAAATTTGAAATTGTTATACAATTTTATACAAATTTGTGAGGGATTTTCGAGGTTCCTGATCACAAACCCGTTGTCAGATTTTTGAAAATCAAAATGGCAGATTTAATATGGCGGACAAAAATCCAAAACTTTTAACAATTTTTGTAAAAAAAGTATAGGTTTGTTTTGAGGTTCCTGAATCAGAATTTGTTGTCATAATTTTGAAACTCAAAATCTCAAAAGAACTATTGACCATCAATAGATATTACTTCTTCAATAGTGGCGAGAAAGTGCTTCTTCGCCTAAATGTTTCCTTTCGAACCTCTAACAAAACAAAATGGATACAAAAGATCCTTCAACGAAATCGTTATCCGGAGAACTCAGAAACCCCCATATACACGTAAATTTCTGAATCAATCGATGTAAATTTCGAAATTCGAATTCTAGAAATCTTACGACGGATTCATAGTCCAGGATCTCAAAAAAGCCCTCAAGTGCATTTTTTAAAGAAATTTCGGTTTCAACCGCTATATTAGATCCGTCATTTTCAATTTCGAAAATCTGTCAACTAATTCTGAATCAGACACCTCAAAAAAGCACCTATACTAATTTTTATAAAAATTGTTAAAAGTATTATATTTTTTCCCGCCATTTTGAATTTAAAAAATGTGACAACGGATTTGTGATCAGGAACCTCAAAAAAACCTCTATGCACACTTGTATAACATTTTTTTTTAAATTTCAATTTTTTTAAATTTCACATGTTTTACGGCCATATTAGATGCCTCATTTTGAATTCTGAAAATTTGAAAAGTGATCGAGAATATGGAAAATCATCTTTTATCAAATGGTATTAAATGCATGTTCCTTGGCAAAAGGATTACAAGTGAGTAACAAAAAATTGGTTGAGAATGCCGCCATTTTAAAGCCGACAATTTGAATTCTGGCGTGCGCATTACAGTACCATTTAGTACAACAAATTACTTCCCCAGTTCTAAAAGTAGGACTCGATTGGACTACCGTTTCATATAAAAAACAGAATTTCAACTTAGGAAACTACTATTTTTTTCGGGTCTTTTGCCATTCTGGGCGCCATATTGGAAAAACGACTAAAGCTATTGGAAAATGGACGTCAGATTCAGAAAGAGCAGATTTGAAACCTATAAGATGTGGACTTGTATAAAAATTCATTCACCCTTTCTATCAAAATTATTTAGCAAAAAAACGGCGATAATTTATGCCATTTCAGGACGAAACGGTTTAAAGAGCTCTTTAAGAAGTCTTAAAAATTGTAAGATGTATTAAATACTTACAGAATGAGCACTTAAAGTAATTTTTAAGAAGGCATATGCGTCGATTTTAAGAGCTCTATCAGACCTCTCAAATATGAGGTCACAGAAAAGATGTCTTTTTTGAGAGCTTTGGCATATAAAATTAATAATATAAATGTAAAGCAAATTTCTGAAAATTATCGATTCTATTTTTGTACCTTAATTATTAATTTATATATTTTTTACCTGTGTTCCTTTTTACCGTTTGTATATTTATATATTGGATGGTGATTACATTCAATAGAATGAGATCATGCAGTAATAATGAAAAAGTATGCTAACACTGACTAAATATCGTGAAAGCACTTATTTTGTCAGGACGGCTTATAATCTATCGGTCTGATTATGAAGTAAATATCGCTCGATCTCATTTTTTTATTCAATCGCCACCTAGTGTCTCTGGAAGACATACAGACTTCAAGAATGGGAACCCCTTTACTAAATAAGAGAGATGGTCGAAAACGAGACAGATTAAAGACCTGACAATTAAGACCTCTTCGAGATTATGATTTTAAGAAGTCCTAAGTAAGACATCTTTGAGAGCTCGTTTTATACATTATCATAATTAAGACCTCTTCAGGAAGTGTTTTTGGAGATATCTTTGGAATGAGCTCTGGACGACCTCTTTAAGTGGTTTGTACCGTATGGGATATTTGGTGAAAGTAGGAGTTTGTATTTTACTGATTCTGAATCTGATGTTGGATTATCAAAATACGTTGACCAAATTACCGTATTTCGAAATATTGGTCAGCCATACTGTTTCCCCATTTTGAATTGGAAAAATCTGATACCCGAGTCTACATTATTTGTAAAGTAAATTTCGAATAATAATTATTCGTTCATCATGCATTTCTTTCGAATATTATACTTCGTTAGTGAAAATAATTTGTTATTCACAATAACATTATAAAATATGTATATAACATTCTCATATTTATTATAATGTGTATTGAAGCTTTCGAAAGGCCAGGTACAAACAATCGCAACGAAATTGATAACGAACAGGTCAAAAACATTGAAAAGTCACGATGGTGTCCCGATCGGACTGAAAGGGTTAATCAAGGTCGAAAACAAAATCCTCACTGAGATTGTTTTAAAATAATTACATTACCGTCTCGCAGAAGCATTTGTTTAGATATCATTCTATATATTTTTATATTTTTCAAAATACAGAGCATAAAAATATGTTATTTCAAAATAAAGTTTATGTAGTGTTGAAAGTCGCTTAATACTACTTTGGGAAAAAGTGATGCCATGTACAATTAAATATTGATTTCTGTGACAAAAAATGTGTGTTCCAAGTAAATGCTGTATTCTATGATTAAATTGCAGTGGATCAGTCAGGGCAGAATCTCTTTCAAAAAATTACCATACATATATAATGTACAATCACAATTTTATATGAATTGTTGACACATGAAGTAGATAAAAAAAAAATGTGTCACCTTGAAAGTGCGTATTATAATTTAATAAATTTGAAGCAAATGTTCTTCTTTTGTATTCTGTATTTTTTGTATTGGTCTGTTATAAGATTAGGGAATATTTCTAATCTTGTCGATTATGATTTTATAAAATGCAATGCTATAATGTTATATAAAATATAATAAATTAACTAAATATTAATTTTTCTTAAAAATATAATAATACCTTGCAAGGAATACAGGAATGGCGAAATCCTAGAAGCAACTTTAGGAATTTTTATTAACAGATAAGTGATTTACTTCTTAAATATGTTGTCGAACAATTGTAGTTGAGATCAGTTATGATATATTAAAACACTAACTTTCCAAATCCGAAGATTTGCAATTAAATCTATAAAATCCTACTATAATTTCAGGTCATTGCGATGGCATCAGCTAAAGATTAGGCTGTCTGCCTCCATTATTGCCACGACCAAGTTTATGCAATATTTTTTTACTTGGAATTTCTACACTTTACTCGAAAGTAATTAATTAAGCAATGGAAATTATTGACAATTTTGTGAAGAAACACATATAACAGTAGTGATTAATTTCAGAAAAAGTGTAGGACGGTTTGAAATACTTCAATATTTTCATATTTCTGTGTTATGATGGGTTTTTAGAACATATTATATTATAATATGTTTAAGCTATAACTTAATACGCTTAGGTATACTACAAATTATTATTGCTTTGAATTCCATTCAATGTACGCAAAGGAAATAAACTTACTGTAAAAGTTGATCCTCAGATTACACCTGAAACATTAAACATCAATTATCAGATTTAGTTTCACATAGAAATTATGATAAAAATATATAGACAATGAGGTAAAGTAAACAAATTATATAATCATATAATACTCTTATATGCAACTCAAATGCAATGTATGCAATAAAATGTCATTTGCATTGAACTTATAAAATATTACTCAATTTTATTTTGACATTTGCGTGGAGGTGTATATATTGGTTGTAATATATATTTATTGATTAACTTTTATAGATTGTAGTTCAATATTAATTCAACGCATTAATTCTAAATAATAAAAAATGTGAAATAACATTAATTTTTTATTAGATATTGGAAGAACAATGTACTGTATTATTGTCATATGTCAGTATCTAAAAGTAAAAGTATAATTTTACTAGTGGAATAAGTAAAATATTGAATAAAATATACTTATGTTCTACTGGGTGTAAGTACACGAATCACACATAATATAAAAGGTGTGGTGATCATTAAAAAAATACACTGTCAATAAACATTTTTCGGGTTATAACCCACATGGTATTATTCCTGAAGACGACATGGGGCTCTCGTCAAGACCTGCAAACGTCTCCTTTTATCATCCTGTTAATATTCTCAGGATAATCTCATGACGTGTGAGAAAGGAGGAAGTAGAGAACAGAATGATAACTGGACATTTGGTTGTCCTGAAGAGTTCTAGAGGACGTCATCAAGTCTCTGAAGCAGAGTGTGCTTTATGGGAAAGTTCATTTTGATAATTTTCACTTCGTATTTTACTAAATATTGACTTGCAAGTATCGTAAATGAAGAGGGATAAAGTTATTAAATAAGAACTCATGGATTTTTCTGTAGTTAACAATCCAGTAGTTACAGTAATACCAAATGTAATCTGAATTGTGAAGAATTTCCCGTATAGAAATAAACTATGTTACAAAATGAATGAGTATTTATTTAGGGTCTGAATTGGATTTATTACTAATATAAACGTTAACAATATATAACACTATTGATGAAAGAACGCAAAAATCCGTACGTACACTTTTTCCACAATAGAATATAGAAAAAATATTTAGATTAAGAAATTGCAAAATTTGTATTACTCATTCACCGTTAAAAATCATAATTTAACATTTGAGAAAAAAATATAAAGTGTGATTTAGACGAGAAAAGCTAACATTTATTTTCATCCCCCAACCAGTACTGAATGTTGGTAATGTTCTAAAAACGTTCCAGAAATGTTATAAAATGTTTCTAGAAGATTTTAAAAACCCAAAGTTAAAAAAAAAACACTCTAAATTATTTAAATGAAAAATGTTTAATATATTTTTGCTTTTGATCTTTTAATATTAAATTTGGATATATGCAATATCTACTGTACATATTTATGACTTGAGATGTAACCTCCATTTCCTAGTGGTAATTTCAATTTTGAGTAGATGCATACTTTTTATACTATTCAGTGATACCCATATTTAATTACGAAGCGGTGTGGTTGTCAAATGAAATTGAATTTTGCAGTTGCTTTTAAAAAAATGTAAAAATAAATCATTTATGACCTACATTTTCATCAAATGAAAAGCAATCCCGAAAAATAAACATAAATAACGCGGAATATTGTATTCAATTGCGAGTTTTTAAATTTGCGTAGATAATTGGGAATGAAACAGAATTGAATAAGTAGTTACAGCTCGTTTAGTCAGACCCAGTAAAGTTAGAGAATGACCGGTTTCCCCCTCGAATATAAGTTCATTGGTTTCCAAACAGAGTTCAGCACGCATTTACGGAATTTATAGGTTTTCAGGGTTATGTCCTCAGGGCGAGTAGAATACTCTTCCTTGACCGTGCAGAGAATAAATGGGTACTATAAATTATCAAACGGTCTTATAAATTGGCGTCGCCTCCGTAAACATAACATACCAACCACTAAATCGCACAAAAAAATACCTGCAATGAAATAAAACTGATAGTATCTTGTTCGGGAATTGGAACGACAGACAATTCAGAAACTGTTATTTCAACAATTATTTTGTTTTTATTTCTCGTGATCCTAGAACTGTAAGGGTGTAAGATTTGTTGATGTGCTATTAAAATAAAAACTTAATAATTATTAGGGTCGAATATTAAAAGTGGACATTGCAGTCTATATTATTTATTGTTATTATGCTTGAATGTATGAGAATAATGACAGATTATATTCATCGTAACTCTTGAATTTCTATAAGTCGTTGGATTAGTATGGAAAATGGCTTTGCATCGCAATACGAATCTAAATGTTGAAACATTTTTGTAATATTCACATAATGTCGTTCTTAAAATTTATAAAGAATTTTCTAAATAATATGTAAAATTATTAAAAGCCGAAATTCCTTGTCCATTAAAATTATATCTAGTAGCATGTAACAGAAATATCATCATTTCTAAAACTCTCGTATTCTAGTTTCTTTAATATAGATGAACGGAACCTCTATTAAGCTCTCCCATTTCATAAGAATGTTTCATTAGAATTAAAAAAGGCTTTTTGAATTTTTCTATTGTTCGATGATTTTCAATCACGAAAATTGTTTAAATATAAACTAATATATATAATAAGTAGTTACAGCTCGTTTAGTCAGATCCAGTAATATACGCTATAATAACCAGATAATCTAGTAAAAAATATACCCCTTTTATATACAGATATAGCCCTTAAATTAAAAGATTGTCTTAAACGTGGTATAAAAACTACAGTACTGAAGACACTTTTCTGTGTGATTTTGAATGCTTCTCTTTAATAAATATTTTGCATTGAAAATATCTTGTTTTGTCTTGTTTGATCATAAAATGAGTAAATATATTTAGATGTTAAATAATAAAATTATTCAGTTCCATGGCTCATCACATACAAATTTCATGCATAGTGCACAAGTTCAACGGACAAACATTCAACATAAGGAGAGTTCAGTACACAAAAACTTAAGCTAAAAAAATTTAAAACAAAATAATCTCAAGAATTAATAAATTAAATGCAAAACGTAACCTAACATGCCATACCCTAACTGAACCTAAGCTGTCCCGAATATAAAATAATGACATGTGTTGGTATATCGAGCGACGAATTGTGTTAACCCATTAACGCCCAAGAGCATAAAAATTGAACCAATTTCAAAAAATTAAAAAAAATTATTGATCGCTCCTTCCTAATACATTCTGTTATTATGTCTACAATAAACGTGTAAAAAGTTATAAACAATTATTCACAAAAAAAACCCGATTTTTTCTTTTAGAAACATTTTTTAATCAATATTTTCATGTCAAACAAGAAAAGTCATTTGGTCAAAACCTTAATATATCATGTTTTTAATGTCTCAGCTATAAGTATTCGAAATAATATATGAGAAAGTTGAAGATTGCTGCTTCAAAATGGCGACTAAAGCTTTCTTTTTTTTTGAAAAATATTAGCTTAGTGTACCAAAAATTATCCGAACTTGATAAAACTTAGTACCCATAAGTTTTTAGAGTCTCTGAGTACGAATTTCAAGTTATTTTTTTAAATTTCAAAATGACGGATCTATGTCGGCCAAAAATTCAAAATTTTATTTGAAATATATGAAACTTTATATACAGGGTCTTTTGAGATCACCGATTATGAAAATTTTCGTAATCAGCGACCTCAAAATCTCTATATACTAAGTATCATATATATAAAATGAAATTTAAAATTTTTGGGTGCCATATTGGATCTGCCATTTTGAATTTTTGAACATGATACAGGGACTTCATTTTCATAACCAGCGACCTAAAAAAACCCATATAGGAATTTGCATGAAAATTTAAAACAAAATATGTAATTTTTGACCGCCATATTGGATCAGCCATTTTAATTTTTTTTGAATAATGTGAAATTAATACTCAGAGGTCCCAAAAATGTATGGGTACTAAGTTTTATCAAGATCGGATAATTTTTAAAGATTTGGTACACCAAGCTAATATTTTACAGAAAAATAGCTTCAGCCACCATTTTGGAGCCGCCATCTTTAATTTTTCCATATGTTATTACTAATATTTGTGGCTGAGATATTAAAGACATGATATTTTCAGGCTTTGACTCAATGACTTTTCTTGTTTGACATGAAAATATTGATTAAAAAATTTTTGTGATGGAAAAAATCGCGTTTTTTTGTGAATAATTGTTTATAACACTGTTATTGCAGATACATTTTGATAGAAGAATTTGAAAGAGCGATAAATTCTATGTCGAAAATGATTTGTCTCACATTTTTTGAGCTGGATGTTTATGTCAAGAAATATTCCGAAAACCTTGGTGAAATTTGTGTCCTCTTGGGCGTTAATGGGTTAAAATGTTCAGTCGAATCGTTGCGTCGAGCTGTGCGTCGCGTCGGCGAATAATCATGGTGCTAATTGAACACTCTAAATAATCATATATTGAAGATTTCACTGACGATAATATTTCTGTTACATTCTTATATCAGAAAGTATATTTTATCCATTAAAATTTAAAGTGTTTTGTAACCTCCTGAAAGAAAATGCCTCCAGTATTTTGCGGGGCTTGAATCTTGCATACCCTGCATTATGGTAGATCCTAAAGTAACGAATTATACTCGGATATGTATTATCACGCTCAGAACAAAGCTGGTGAAAACATTTTTCGGGACATTGGTTGGTATGTCGCGCTTAAAGGAATTCGCGATAATAAAATTCCAAGCGCACGTGTGCGACGACGCGCCCCGCATATTAGTCATTCATATTGTGAAGCATCGATTTATTAATTCACGACGCGAGAACTTGGAGTTGTCAATATCACACAATTGGTGATATGTGCACGAGTAATTAGCGCGACTCATAACCAACAACGGCTTGCCAAGCGTACTGTACTACGCATGAATGCAGTTCGTTTTCTGATCAAATTGGTTCTTGGTATTTCAGCAGAGCTCTTACGTCCAAAATTTCATGAATTCCAAAATTCTGAAGGATTTTGATTAATTTTTATACTAGAAAATTAATTTCGATCAAATATTTTTAATCATCTAAAATTTATATATATCGCAATTGAGTACTAAATGTATGTGTCAAGTTTTATTTATATAAATTTGCAAATGTACTTAACTATAAAATAGTATAAAATCTCTAAAATTCAATTTGCTAATTGAGTTTGTAAGGAATACTGTATTAGAAATGGACATATGAAATGTGCAATTATTGTCTCGAATACGTATGGACGCTCACTGAATGCTGAATTTGTGGTCAATGGGGATGTAAATTTGAGGGATGCGAAAGATGCGATCTCCCTACGCGCATGAGATAGGCATCCGTTTTATGTATTCAATGTACATAGTCATATTTGTGGATAGCTGTCTAAGTTCAATGACCATATTAGCATTTTGTAATCGATGGAAAGTATACGAAATACATCAATGTCAAATAATCGGAAAGTTAATTTTAGTGGCTATGTAACATAAATTATTACCGGTTCAAAGAAAAGATAAACGGAGCTCCTTGATAACATATCACTAATCATCTCTTGACATTTTCCAAAACCATGTATTAACCTACAAGTTCTAAAGATTCATATTTTTTATTGACTACCAAGCTTCATTGTCAAGAGAAAAATTCATAATTATACACTTGAGAGTGAGCTTGTAATTTTTGAGTATACTGTTTCGACTGGCGTTGTCAACATTGCATTCGCATCTTTTCTACAACCAAAATAACAATCGTTATAAAAATAAGATAAAATTGTCAAAATTATCTTGAATAATAGATTAAATGTGTCAGCACGTTTAGTTTTAAAGTTGCAGTTACAAAAACTCAGTTTTAATTATATCAGTAACGAATTGACACGATAATATTTCGTTATTTTTAACACTATTTTCGTGTCCTATTTTATACAGTTTATTAAAAATAGAAAACCTAAATTTACTCTGGAAACGCATTTATCAACGATAACGTATATAAAACAAGGAGAATAAACAAAAAATATTTATCAAGTACTTAATTCATCGTCAGAACTGCATCAAACTACTTTCACACCTTCGTTGTCTAAAGGTTGTCTACGTGGTAAATGATTTTTGTAACAATACATTTTTTATGAAATTATGTGTCTCGAAATTTCCCTAGTTCTCGTGTATCATGAAATGTCATTGCATTACTTTGGTTATTTTTCCATTTGTCATATATAATAAAGTATGTCATAATTTCAGAACAAAATGACTAAAACCCCTAGAAATTTGTTCAATTCTGCCTAAACAGTGTCAGCAGAAATATGTCAAAATAAAATTGTTTTTATTTCTTAATTGTGAAATACAATCTCTATCGGCTGTAGCAAATCATTAAAGTAGGCTGATGTTAATCAGCAACATTAACTTTTAATCTTCAACCCTTAAATTAAAATCATCCAAGAATAGAATAACAAATATTCGGAGTATTACGTTATTGTAGTTATCATTGTTTGATCATTCAGTAACCTTTTATAAAATCGCATTTACTAATGAAGACATTTTACAAAAAAAAGGTAATTTTCAAGTTTGGATCGATCGCAGCCTGACGAGAACAAATTATCCTGCAAAGCGCTTTTCACAATTACGAAATAGTTAATAATAAAAGTTCATTAGCGAAATGCCAATTTTATTCGAATTGCATTTAATTTGTGTCAGTAGGTGTATTCAGCAAGGCCGGTGTATTGAAGAGACTCTTTTTTCAACCAATTACTCACCCACGCTATTTTGTGGTTTGTTTGCATAAAACAAATATTTATTATGCAGTAAATAGAGTTGAAAATTTATTGAGTCGTACGACCGGGAAATATACGCATCTCTGACAAAAATGCTGTTATCTCCAGCGATAGGAACCGCATAAGCGTCAGAATGTTATAATAGCATTCGTTGCAACATAAAGTATTGTGCGCGCCGTAATAAAATGTATATAAAGAGGTCTCGTGAAAAATAATTTGCAATAAATTACTTTTCATGCGGATGTGGCATAAAAGCGACAGTCGCCATGGAGCTGCTCGACTTCGCGTTTGAAAGTGTTCATGTGCAGTAATAAATTGGCGAAAAAGTGTAGGGCAAAATCATTGCAACGTTCTCGTTTATCACTCCACTTTTTTCACACTATTTATGGGTATTTTAAAAAAGCGGAAATGTGGTGGATAATGGTCGGAAAAATCGACCGAGAATTCCACTTCATTTGACATACAAGTATTTTTCACGCGGTAGCGTTGAAAATACAATTTTAATGATGTGTCAAATCGAGTAGTTATGCCGATAAAATGCCACTTTCATTAAGCTAGATTGGTATTCCGCGTTGGCTGACGAAAGATGCAAATATGTGCCTTTTCACAGTGTATATCGTTAGCATGGATCTTTAATACTTTTATTTAAATTGACAACACGGAAAGAACATGGTATACTAATTGGCAGCGAACAATTTATTTAAGTGGATGTCGTTAGTATATTGCCGTAAGATACTTGGAAGCTCTAATTCCAAATGTCTAGAGGTACTTGTGGAAAGTTTCTCTCACCTTCGTATATAATTCTATATAATTAAGTTTTCCTTAACGTGCGTACACTGAAAAAAATTCTTAGTTGATTTGACTACATTTTTGCAATCGGTTTCGGATTTGGTATTTATTACATGTAATACAAAAATGGGCACAATCCATCCATATAATTCCGTTATTCTAAACAGTTAAATACCGAACGGAAAATATGGTTATACTGAACAAAATTCTTTCATGCTTTCACTACTTTTTATCTACTGAAAGTGTTTCAATAGGTCCTCGACGGAATTTTATAGGTTATAGTTACAACCATAAAGAGTTAAATCAACAAAAAATATATAGTTATGGAAACGGCATTTTGGTAGTTAATTCTACTACATTTAAAAACATTTTTTAGAGCCTATCTACTTAGTAGACTAAATTGAACATGCTGGAGCGATATTTTTTAAATTGCAAAATGTTCTTGAAGCGTATCGAACTACTCGGCGTAGTTAAAAAGTAGTCAAATCAACTAAGAATGTTACTGGATATTTTTTTTTTAGTGGAATTATTTTTACTGGAGCTATTGGCGATTGCTTTTTTTATTATATTAGTGCATGCCTTTTTGAGTTGTATGCATGTAACACATTTCTTGATCTCCAATCATTCGGAATACTTTTTCATTTACGGGGTAAATAATATTAACTTAAGTAAAAATAGTAAAGTTAACAACATCAACGAAGTTATACTAACAAAAAAGTATTTTCTTTAACTACTCTCGACTCAACTTCTCAATGGTAGTTGAATTTTTCAAGTAATTTTTTTTCAGTGTAAGGATCATCAAAGATGTTATTAAAAATATTTAATATTAGTTCGTTTTTATTAGTAATATGTACAGTTATACTAACTAACTTTACAAACTTTACAAAGTGATGCGAATTTGAAAAATGAACCTTTGAAACTAGTACATTTATTAAGATACGATAAGTGGTCTATCTAAATTTTATTGCTTTATGATTCATGATCACACCAGAAAAAGACAACACACATTTCCAAAATATTGTCCTCTGAATCCAATAATGAATATTCGCGTTATTTACACAAAATAAAATAATGTCAGATAAATATGAATAGACTTTATTTGTTCCTGTTTAGTTAGGGGAATCGAAATGATTTGGATAGATCGCTTTTGAAAAATATTTCAACCATGCTGAAATGTTTAATTTATGATATTATCACCGGTTGCTTTGCAAGGTATAAGCCGCCAAGTTTTAATTATTATTTGTAGAAATATACTCAATTTTTCAATTTCCTGAATTTTTCAGCGTTGTCATTACTCATAAATTTTCAAAAGTGATTATAAAATTTTGAAATGGCAAACGTCAAGAATATTGAATAATTCAAATAAAAAATGAATAATGGAAAGAAATATGATCAAAAAATAAAATATTTTGTTGAATTTGCCGGAGTTCAGCCACTTTTATGAGAAATTATATTTCTGCGTACACTTATTTTCTGCGGTAAATTCTTAATGTAATTTTCTTTCCATCTCATGTTTGCAATTTGATTAGAATGTTATAAGAAAGGACAATTGTTATATGCCCATGCGGGTAGTTTCATTGCGGGCGACAGTATTCCCGGGGGCTTTTAATAGGCCACCAACTCATTGAACTAGGGGCAAAGGGGCAATTTCCGTACGGATTATAATTGAAAGGAAGATTGAAAAACCTACATCTAACACTGTCAGATATTTTTAATAAAAATTTTCAATGTCGTTAAAATAATATAATACTGATAGAAAAAATGATAATACGATTTGACTTTATGAGGTGGTAAAAGCGAACTTTAACTGCAAGATGTGTTATCAAAATCGTTCAGAGAATGATGTGGTTGTTAAGGCAACAAATAAACTTTAACAGATCCGATGATTTTAAATTGGCCAAACTGTAATTTATATAAAATGTTAACATCTTACAAAACACAGTGGTCCGTAAATACATTTTCACTCAACAGTGCTGTTACTGTAAAAATCCGTTCACATTTTGACTATACTTTTTTTAGTATTTTGATAACAGAATCATAATATATCATTGAACTATTTTTTAGGCAAACGATTTTTTAGGTTAAAAATTGCAATATTTCGTTTTTTATAAGAAATATTATATAGTGTCACGGTAACAAAAATAATTTTCTTCGGTTTTAATTGTATAATAAAAAGAAACATCGAAATAAAACCTAACTGTCAATATGACGACTATTCACTGAGTAGATCTATTACAATTACAATTTATAAATAAAAGTGATCAATCTGTTTTTTTTTTTGTTTAAATTTGAATTCTAGTGTATCGGCTTGGATGGCCTCTTATTTTTTTTTTTTTTTTTTTTTTTTGTTTGACGAAGGGGGGAAATGCATTAGGCACCATAGGGGGTTGAAGATGTTGTGTAACCCCCGTGTGTCGGACTCCCTCACCTTTGATGTTAACGGCAAGGTTTACCGACTAAAACCCTAACCTCCCTTGGCCGTCCAGAATCCACGTGTGCAGACTGCAGCAGAAAAGTGGCTCCGATATCCATCTCCTCCGCTGCAGACTGCACCGGGCCATTTCGTTTGCAACTGTAACCACTCCCTCTACCATTGGGTTAGTGGTTACAGGATCTCGTGTGACCTCAGTAGACGGAGAGATCCCAGCAGCACTGCTTTCTGCATTCGGCCTGCGATGGAATTTGCATGTTCTCGACAGGCCGGAATGCTTTTAATGTTTTGGAGGAAAGTTGGTCTCATTCCTCCCAGCACTCCAATTATCAGCACGACGAGCTTGATTTTGAACCCTCGATACAGCCTGCGAATCTCGAACAGGAGTTCCTGATATTTCATCCGTTTTTCGTCCTCTTTGCTGACAATATTTGTTTCTGCTGGTGCAGAAAACTCGATGACGAAGATGGATTTGTCATCGAAGTCAACAAGGACGATGACAGGCTATTGGCTGATATTTGCCTGCTCGTCGGGAATGAGTAATTCCAGTATATTCGGCACGACTCATTCCCGACAACGGATTCAATATCAGTGGGGACGTACGGCAAAACTGGGGTTGCATCAATACCATAAGTGCTGCGAAGATGGTAGTACAGCACTCGAAGAGCCGCATTGTGACGTTCGATGTATGCTGAAACTGCATACATTGGGCATGCTGCCAAAAGATGCATGAGTGTCTCAGCATGACATCTACACAATCTACAAAGCGTACTCTGTACCGCCTGGTGTAAGATGTTCTGGCGATACGCTAAGGTATTGATGACCCCATCCTGGCACGCGAAGATAAAACCCTCGGTCTCGGATTTCAAGCCGGCTGATCTTAAGAAGGAGAAGGTCATCTCTGCCGACAAGCCAAGTTGTTGGACATTTCGAAAGAATTGTCCATGCAACGGCTTGTCGATATGCCTTCCCTCCAACATACGGAGTTGTTCCTTCCGTATGTTAGCCCTGAGACGCACTGGGCACAGATTGATGACTGATTCAGCCTCCTGTGCACCACTACGTCCCACGTTGAAACCCAGGCCGAGGTTTCGCGCAGCTCGTTCCGCCGCGTTGTACAAAAACGCCCCCTTCCCCTGAATTTCATGCTGATGTACTAGCATCATCAGGGGATCCTCCGTTCGATTAATCACGTCGCAAGCTGTTTCGAGGACCAATCGGTCATGCATACACTCCAGGCTTAAAAGGCCACGACCTCCCATATTTTGGGGCAAATACAGTCGTTCCACGGAAGATCTTGGATGCAAACTGCGTTGCATACAAATCATCTTCCGCGTGCTTCGGTCAAGATCCCTTAGCTCGTCAACGTTCCACTTCAGTGCTCCAAAAGAATAGAGCACTGGTGATACGGCCAACATATTCGTGGCTGCCACCTTATTTCTCCCGGTCAATTCTGATGACCAGATCTGACGGAGAATGCGCCGGTATTTCTTAATGATGGTGGTTTTAGCAGCCTGCACATCCTGGACATGCCTTTGAGGTACGCCCAGGTATGTGTAGGCTTCTTCGGCGCTAAGGTGGCGGATGACATTTCCGTTGACGAGCTCCATATCGTTGTTATGGGAGCCTGACCTTCCTCTGTGCAAATGAACGACTGCACACTTGTCCAATCCGAATTCCATGCCGATATCTCTCGAGTATGTGAGGGCGATGTTCAGAGATCGATGTAATTGATCTTCGCCTGATGCGTATAATTTAAGATCGTCCATATAGAAAAGATGGGTGATCTTATGTACACGTTCACCAGGCGGTCCACACATGTACCCTTGAGATTTCCGGAGAGCAACGGATAGAGGCAATAGTGAGATGCAGAAGAGCAGAGGACTCAGAGAATCTCCCTGATAGAAACCTCTTTGGAATTGAACCAGTCTAGACATGGTTCGACGCTTGCCCGATGTCATGACAAAGCGTGTTTTCCAAAGAGGCATCAGGTCTTCTACAATTCTCACTATGTTTGGGTGGACATGAAGGCGTTTGAGCAACAAGCTTAAAAGCTCGTGCGATGTTGAGTCATACGCCTTCATGTAATCCAGCCAGGCTATCGACAGGTTACGCTTGTACTGGACTGCGTCCTGACAAACACACCTGTCGATAAGCAAGTTGTCCTTGCAGCCGGATACACCCATTTTGCAGCCTCGCTGTTCTACTATCCGTTGCCACACCGGTTTCACGTATTTCTCAATACGTTCGTTCAAGATGTTAGTGAACAATTTGTATAACGTATTGAGACCCGTGATCGGTCTATGGTTTTTCGGATCGGACAAGTCTCCCGATTTTGGGATCAGTGTCGTTCGGCCCTCCACCAGCCAGTGCGGAATGGGTTGGTCTCCATTTATATAAGAGGTGAATATTCGGGCTAGGTGTTGATGGACAGAAGTGAACTTCTTCCACCAATAGTTATTAATTCCATCCCAGCCCGGCGAGGAGAAATTCCTCGCTCCTGTGATGGCATTTTTCACCTCTAAAGCACTGACGGGTGGGCAATCTTCACTTTGTTGTGTGACTTCGTCGCACAACTCGGTGAAGATTTCAATACCTGGAGTGTCTGCATTAAGCCTAGATGTTCTCTCGTAGATGCTCCTCCAGAATTCCTCAACTGCGGCCATCGACGGAAACTCGCTTGAGGCTGCGATACGATGTTTGAAGAGGTTGGAAGGATTCGTCCAAAATATTGAGTTTTGTCGAATTCCTTCTTCCCGTCTTTGCAGCCTCTTTTTGGCATCGGCCATAACCTGAATTTTATCCGCTAAACGTTGCTTGATGTTGAGCAACTTCAGCTTGTTCAGTGTGTGATAATACGTCCGCAGTTGTTGTGCGAACTTCTTGACTTTAGCCGTAAATGAACGGTCAGATGTTAAATAGTCGATCACACACTGAATTCGGGAAGCGAGTTTCCGTGTCAGTCGAATCTTACCGTTCAATTGAGACATGCGTTTTGTAATCTGCCGACTCCCCGATATCTGTGTCAGATTTCGCGGAGTCACCAGATCACTTGCAGCCTCGTAAACGGCACAATTGACTTGCCACAGGTCGCAGTCATCTGGAAGAGCATCTAGAAGTAGGCTATTTGCTCTGTCTATTTCTCGTTGTTTAGGCAAAATTTTTGTTGTCAAATTTTTCCTAAACACGGGTGTCGTGCTGTTATAATGTGGAGCATCTCTCCCAGCACCGCGTACGGGCTCAGTTGTTATTGCCCGCACATCCGGTACCGGTTGACTGCTGGGAACAACGAAACCCGTCCGCCTCAGATAGGCCACATAATCTCTCAGTTGTTGTTGAAAAAAGCGATCTGCCAGTTCGGGATGCATTACTGCAAACCGACTGTGCATTCGCGCCATGTAGCCTCTCTGTTGCGGACAGCTCTCCTCATAGCAGCGCATTAGATCTTGCCTGAGATCCTCCGTCCACTGAAATCGTCCGTGGGCATCAGCTGGTCGTCGTCCCGGGACACCTGTTTCGGCTCCTCCACCTCGGGACTGGGCTGCATCCGAAGCAGCCCGATGGTCAGGAGCCCTGCGCGTTATTTGATGAGTAACCGCAAATACAGGGAGTAGGGTGGTTAGCCCTACTCCCCGTTGTTATGCCTCTCTCGTTTGTCTCTTACCTCGCCATCCACTGGGGTTGGTTACCCAATCTCTGGCAAGGTTGCTAAGAGTCCAGGGCCCACCGGCTCTAATAAGCACACGTGGAGGTGAGAGTAGGCCATTTGGGAAGATAGGCTAAGATGCGGCTTTTTGCATAGCCGCATTGTGTTACGCATCATTCCCTTTGGGCCCTTTTTAGAATTTTTTTTTTTTTTTTTTTTTTTTTGACGGAGGGGGGAAATGCATTAGGCACCATAGGGGGTTAAAGATGTTGTGTAACCCCCCGTGTGTCGGACTCCCTCACCTTTGATGTTAACGGCAAGGTTTACCGACTAAAACCCTAACCTCCCTTGGCCCTCCAGAATCCACGTGTGCAGTCTGCAGTAGAAAAGTGGCTCCGATATCCATCTCCTCCGCTGCAGACTGCACCGGGCCATTTCGTTTGCAACTGTAACCACTCCCTCTACCATTGGGTAAGTGGTTACAGGATCTCGTGTGACCTCAGTAGACGGAGAGATCCCAGTAGCACTGCTTTCTGCATTCGGCCTGCGATGGAATTTGCATGTTCTCGACAGGCCGGAATGCTTTTGATGTTTTGGAGGAAAGTTGGTCTCATTCCTCCCAGCACTCCAATTATCAGCACGACGAGCTTGATTTTGAATCCTCGATACAGCCTGCGAATCTCGAACAGGAGTTCCTGATATTTCATCCGTTTTTCGTCCTCTTTGCTGACTATATTTGTTTCTGCTGGTGCAGAAAACTCGATGACGAAGATGGATTTGTCATCGAAGTCAACAAGGACGATGTCAGGCTTATTGGCTGATATTTGCCTGCTCGTCGGGAATGAGTAATTCCAGTATATTCGGCACGACTCATTCCCGACAACGGATTCAATATCGGTTACGCATCATTCCCTTTGGGCCCTGGATTATTATTTTTTTTTTTTTTTTTTTTTTTTTTTTTTTTTTTTTGTCGGAGGGGGGAAATGCATTAGGCACCATAGGGGGTTGAAGATGTTGTGTAACCCCCCGTGTGTCGGACTCCCTCACCTTTGATGTTAACGGCAAGGTTTACCGACTAAAACCCTAACCTCCCTTGGCCCTCCAGAATCCACGTGTGCAGTCTGCAGTAGAAAAGTGGCTCCGATATCCATCTCCTCCGCTGCAGACTGCACCGGGCCATTTGTTTGCAACTGTAACCACTCCCTCTACCATTGGGTAAGTGGTTACAGGATCTCGTGTGACCTCAGTAGACGGAGAGATCTCAGTAGCACTGCTTTCTGCATTCGGCCTGCGATGGAATTTGCATGTTCTCGACAGGCCGGAATGCTTTTAATGTTTTGGAGGAAAGTTGGTCTCATTCCTCCCAGCACTCCAATTATCAGCACGACGAGCTTGATTTTGAATCCTCGATACAGCCTGCGAATCTCGAACAGGAGTTCCTGATATTTCATCCGTTTTTCGTCCTCTTTGCTGACTATATTTGTTTCTGCTGGTGCAGAAAACTCGATGACGAAGATGGATTTGTCATCGAAGTCAACAAGGACGATGTCAGGCTTATTGGCTGATATTTGCCTGCTCGTCGGGAATGAGTAATTCCAGTATATTCGGCAAGACTCATTCTCGACTACGGATTCAATATCAGTGGGGACGTACGGCAAAACTGGGGTTGCATCAATACCATAAGTGCTGCGAAGATGGTAATACAGCACTCGAAGAGCCGCATTGTGACGTTCGATGTATGCTGAAACTGCATATATTGGACATGCTGCCAAAAGACGCATTAGTGTCTCAGCATGACATCTACACAATCTACAAAGCGTACTCTGTACCGCCTGGTGTAAGATGTTATTATTATTATTATTATTATTATTATTATTATTATCTTATTAATATTGTTATTGTTGTTGTTGTTCATGTTGTTAGTATCGCCGAGTTGTATCTGCTTATGTGGCTGTTATTGTTGTTGTTTTTTGTTTATTTATTTTACGTCGCATTAAGTGCTTGGTCATTAGCGACGGGATATATTGGTAGATTGTTACAATTTATTGAGTATTTCTATTTTCGTCAAAAAAGGTATTACAATCGGTTGAAAGCTCGGTGAATTTATTAAAACGTTGACGTCTCTTGGCATTCGTAATTCACTTCTAAGGTGTTCATATTGTTGACATTCAGTTAATATGTGTTTTATAGCGAGATTAACATTACAATATTCACGTAGTGATGGTGGATTTTTGTTTAGTAAGTATGAGTGTGTTAATTTGCGTAATTTGCTTACGGTAGTTTGTTCGTGTCTTGTAAATTCCGGGGGAAATTGCTGCCCTTCAGAGTATACCGAATGTAATTTATATTTTGTTGGTTTGTTGTTAATCAGTTACTTTGTTTTTATTTCTTTAAAATGTTTGATGGTGTATTTTTTAACATCACCTGTCGTTATTGTTGCTCTTATAGCTACATTTGCAACAATTACTATTATTTGCTATTTAAACTAAATAAGAATATTAATTAATTTTCTTGATATTATTTATATTATTTGTTTACGTTGGTCATAAACTTTATATGAAAAAAAGTTACTAAATTGCATTAAAATATTCAAAACTCGCACTAACGATACAAGTGAAAATCGTATAAATGTGTGCTGATTATGAATGTGAACAGCATTCATTATACAATTTTAACTAAAGTGTTATTGAAAAAGTATAAATAAAATGACCTGCAGGTAATCGCATATATAAAATTACTTATAATGTTGGCTTATTTCCATACATTAAACTTCTTCAGCAAATTTCCCTACATTATTCAATTCGAAAAACGCACTTATAATTGGAACTAATCGAATTTCATCGTTAGCGAGAATGACTCAACGTGATACATGTACGCCACCATGCGGTGAACATTCTGCAAGTCAGCTTTTCAAAGCCATCTAACTAATCCTGTCTGTGCCATCGTGACAGTGACTACCGTCTACTGGAGCATTTGGAATTGGCCGGATTCACTGCGTCATGCAGTGAGGTCAAAATAGTTCCTAATTATTCTTTTGCAAGAGTAAAATATTATACATCAAAAGAAAAATAACGCCGTGCTGGCTTGTATTCTCTATCAAAACTGCCGGGCCCTATCACGTAGACGAATTTCAAGTGGTGGAAGTGTGATTAAATCTGCTCGAAATCACATTCTTAATTATATAAGAAAAGTATATTCTACGCTGGTATCCGTTTAGAATCATCGTTTCAACCATTAAAGGCCCAACCTATAAACTAGCAAAATATTTGTCCAAGATCGTTTCAAAAGTTTTAGGCCAGAACATTACAAATATTAATGATTCTTGGTCCTTTATTGAACAAGTAAAAAAAGGTAATACCAAAAAACTACATAAAGTTATGTCGTTAGATGAAGTATTGATGTTTACAATCTCTAGTAATTTAGTAGTTAAAAGTCATGAGAATAAATTGAACGATATCAAAAATCATACATTATTATATCAGAACGATTTTATTATTGCTATATTCACATGTTTAGACTCGACTTATTTTAAATTCTAGACTGTTCACAAACAAACTTACGGTATGTCAACGTGTTCGCCTCTCTCCGCTGTTCTCAAAAATTTAGTCCTCGAGTATGTAACGGAATGCATTATAAATAAACTAAATCTTAGTCCAACTTTTTTTTACCGATATGTCGATGACATACAAGTATTCCGGAAAACAAAGAATCTGACATTCTACGAGAGTTCAACCATTTTGATTCTCACAATAGATTGAAATTCATGTCAGAAATTGAATAAAATTAATTATATGAATTGATTGGTTTTATAAAGATACCTGGTCAGGTAGATACATACATTACGAATTTATCCATTATACGTCTCAAAAAATTGTATTGATATATGGTTTCATCGACCGTGCAATAAAACTGTTCTCTTCTGAATTTCACCAGAAAAATTGAAATCTTATAAAAAGAATATTACTGAAAAACGGGCCGTCCTTATTAATTGATCAAAGTATCAAAAAACGTCTAAATTTTATAAATTCAACTGTATAAAAATACTTTCAGAGAATATAGTTAACACTTTCAAAATTCAAAACATAAGGATAGTTTCAACCCCCTTTAAAATTAATATTGCACAAATCCAACCACGATAAGACGGACTTCCCTTTGAAACACAAAGTTCCTTTAAAATAATAAAATTCCTTGTTTTCATTGCAATAAATCTTATATATATAGGATAGACGTACAGACCTCTCAAAATACGAATAAACGAAAACAAGAGGAAAATTTTTCAAAATAACTTAGAACAGTCTACAGGTCTAACCCATCACAGACTTGAAACTGGACACGATTTGGATTATAACATTACCATAATCCTTGCAAAAGAAAAAAACTGTGCAAAAAGAGAACATTATTTTACAAGAAAAGAAAGCCAACACCGTCAACTTCCATTTCAAAACATCGAAGCTACCGGAAGTGTACCATCCCTTTCTGTAATGAATCCCATCTTATCTCCTTAATTCATACATAGTCCCTCCAAATTATTGACCCTTGTTTGTTGTTTTTAATTTCTTTTAATTTTTAAATTTTTATTAATCTCAACCATTTCTAATTTTTATTCTATATGTGACCGAAAAACACCAAGACTATTTAAGAATATATTCAGAAAAGTACATGTATTTATTTGGAATTTTAATGTCTTTTACGGCTTTAACGGAAACTACTTGACTATCCTCGGCTGTTTTGACATTTTTCCGTTCCGTCTACTGTAAATATTTCACAGCTACAAAAAAATCACCCGTCAACTAAAAATCACTTTATTGTAGTGAAATGCCGAAAGAGGGAGTTTCACTTGAAGGGAAAGTGACATATTCTCGTTTAAAATTTTATAGCACAAACGGCATATATATGGGGCATTCCACGCCAACTCACCCAATTTTAAAATCGACCATCACTAATTTTGTTCGTAATTTTTTTATAGATGCATTTCGGTAAAACAAGACTGGACAAATTTTTTTAGATTTTTAAAATCACTCGTTAACGTGTGAGAATTTTTCAAAATTTTGAAATTTTAGAAAATTGAAAATTTTTAAATTTCCACAATTCGGTTGCTACTTATCGTACAGTAACGAATAAAAATCGGAATTGTTCGTCTTGAAATGTACTTTTCTATGGGTATAATGAAAATTTAACTGGAATTTATTGACATGTGTATTTTTACGTGTTAAGTAAAAAATTCAAAATTTTTCCAAAATGGACATTTTTAATTTTTTTGAATTAAATTCACAAAAAAACTACTGAAAATAACGAACAATTTGCGGGGTCGTACAAGATGGCAAGTTGTTTCGTTAATTTTTTACAGATTTTTACATTCTTTTAAACAATTTAAATTTTTGCTAAAATCTCGAGATTTAGTTTATTGAATTCACAATTCACTGTTTTTCACTTTTTTTGTGTGTTTTTGATTTTCCGTGATTCAATGCATACATTGAAAAAATTAGAAGTTTTTAAATTGATTATGCAAATTTCGTTAATATTATTTGATACAGCTCTTTCCTTTTGTTTTAAATAAATCTGTGTGTCAAGGGTTTAAGAATTATACATGTTTCTTTTTCGAACTCAAGGCTCTTACTTGTCAGGTGAACATGTCGCTTATATCCATGTCGCATACAAAATCATTGGCATAAGCATTAAGGAATTTGTCATTACAATTATTGGCTGATGTAAATTTTGCCATCCGAATTTCTAGTATTATAATGACATTATATTTTCTCCGTACATTTTTCTCTGTATCATACTTTTATGTGTATCTTGTTTTTACGCAAAAGCTCTTAAATATATTGGGGCATCTTTTCACGATTACCGCTAGGTGTCGAATTACTAGCAATTAAAGCGTTCCCCAATTACATTAATATAGCCATCATCCGTGCAGGTTCTACATTACAGTCAAAATTCATTTCCCTGTTTTTTTTTCCCTATAAGAGTCATGTCCTTATATCATACATTCAGTGACAGATGTGTAAATCCTTTTCAAAAACCAAAACATGTTAAAAAAACTAATTTGAGACATTTATCGGCTGCGCAAATGTTACTATTTCCTGAATTGCCGAAAAATGTAAAAATTTGTAGTACATGTAGAAATGAGATTCAGACTTACAGAAATCTGAAAATGAAGTCACAAATATAGCGGGAAATACATATGAAGAAGTAGATCATGAAACACACAAAGTAATAGAAGAAATAGATCCTGAAATAGAGGAAACAACTCAAAAAGACTTCGAAACTGGCGACCCCAACTTTCAAACGGGGGACAGAAATCAATGTTATGATAAAAACCATTTAGCGAGTCTCGAAGTCATGAATCAAATAAGATTTTTAAAATAGATTTCTAAAATAGATTATCCTGAAAGACGGAAAATCCTGAAAGTGAAAAACAGTGAATTGTTAATTCAATAAACTAAATCTCGAGATTTGAGCAAAAATTTAAATTGTATAAAAGAATGTAAAAATCTGTAAAAAATTAACGAAACAACTTGCCATCTTGTACGACCCCACAAATTGTTCGTTATTTTCAGTAGTTTTTTTCTGAATTTAATTCAAAAAAATTAAAAATGTCCATTTTGGAAAAATTTTGAATTTTGTACTTAACACGTAAAAATACACATGTCAATAAATTCCAGTTAAATTTTCATTATACCCATAGAAAAGTACATTTCAAGACGAACAATTCCATTTTTTATTCGTTACTGTACGATAAGTAGCAACCGAGTTATGGAAATTTAAAAATTTTCAATTTTCTAAAATTTCAAATTTTTGAAAAATTCTCACACGTTAACGAGTGATTTTAAAAATCTGAAAAAATTTGACCCGTCTTATTTCACCGAAATGCATCCATACAAAAATTACGAACCAAATTGGTGATGATCGATTTTAAAATTGGGTGAGTTGGCGTGGAATGCCCCATATATATGGTGTTTAAAAACTTATCAAAAAATAAGAATAGTTTTTACATATTATCATGGAGATGCCGGCGTGTCGAATGAACTTTGTTATTTGATTGTAATAAATAATGCTTAGACAATGATCGGAAAAGCAAACAGGTCAGCCGCAAAATTGCAACGATCGGCAGCAGCAATCAGGTGATAAATGGAGTAGTAAATTCGGTTACGTCGTCGCGAAAATTAAATCAACTTGCAATTTCTCCGTATCGCCTCCATCCCTTCTTGAATCCGTGACGATGGAAGGTTGATAGCAACCAAGTGTCGGGCAGCGTGACGCCAGTCTCAACGTCGATATCACTTTACAAGATGTAACCTTACGTTCCCAAAAAGGTTTTACCCCCCACTGTTACAATTTACACGTACAAGGGTGTAAACCAATATTGCCTTCATCCCAGTGTTGTCTTTTCCCTTAACCCTCGTCTCGATCGACCCGTTGCCAATCACAGTTATCCTCTTAACGGTAAATCTTAAAAAAACAAGCTTGTTTTTGATACTCGTTTGCGATGTTTTTGCCCTCATACTCAATCTCTGTTTTCTAAAGAGATTAAATACGAATGTTTGCAGTATATCAGATTTATAGATGCCTCAGGCCCTCTTCTCAATTTCATAATTTTCTAGAAAAGCTATAATATCGACTTCATCAGCAATTTTCCTAAATTTATTAAAGCCATCACATTAATATGGTCTTAAGGATTAGTTAAATTAATCGGATTAATAAAAAACTATTTCAAAGTCCATATAAGACATATTGGAAACTTATTTTTCTGTTAAATAAACAATTATATGAATTTTATCCTTCTAATGATCTTCCATGACCTCCACCAGGTAAGATGGTGACCGTTCATTTCTATCTTGCAGTCGATCCTGAGAGTTTTTATTATAAACACCCTTTAAATTTCGATCCTTGCTGATGCCACATATCTATTTTTGATAATCAATAGTTTAGTTAAGATTTCGGAATTAATTATGCAAACTTCTGCAAGAGCGCGTAGCTGAATGGGCAGTCTGTAAGCATTTAGTATAATAAGTATTTTGTAAAAATACCTGCTAAACCTAATGCGTATACAAATGATAGAAAAGGAGGATGAAATATACCTAAATTTTTCAGAAAATGTTGCATTTCTTGGCAGTAATTTCATCGGAATTGTAGTATTTCTTCGCCCTAGTACGATTTTAACAAGTCAGTCACATTTGTAGTTGTCACCTAAGAACCGCCACTTTTTTAATATTACGTGCCACGTGTTATTTTCATGTTAGGATAATCCAGCATAAATTTTAACTTTAGAAAAACTTTTATTTGCAACAATAGTTTCATAAGATAGAATTGCCATAATCATCAATTATTTCTTATAAAACTAATGTTAAACGATCATTTTCGACAGATAGATGAAATGGATACTCTACCTCGCCATGTACAAAAAAGGAGGGTAATATTTCTCCCGTGTTTAAGTGATGTTTGTTGACTTTCTTTAGTTCCCTTTTCCAGAGCAAACGGTTTTATACATCCTGCGAGTAAGATATCATATGTCTCCTTTTAGGAGTAATAACGTGAAATTATAGATCTATAGGGGAAATAGTTAAGAATGATTTCGAGTAATATAAGACTGCGTTATAAGTAGATGAATTGCATTCGATATAAAATAATAATAACGTTATTGGCGGATGGTAATTTATAGTTGCGTATTCAACCAAATGATTCATGATGCTCGCCCTTATATTAAGTATATATATATATAAACAAACACTATGCCAAGTCATTAAAATATACTTTATCCTATGTCATGCAAAATTATTCTGATTAATAGAACACCCACAAATGATCAGCATGAAATAAATGCCCATCAGAATATCAAGAGTTATGAAAAATTACCATTTCTATTTATAGAGGGTAGATTTTTTTGAAAGACAAAGGTAATGTTCCGCGTAATTCCAACCATGACAAGTATGGAAGATTTAAAAATTGTCAGTGGCAATAAATAACGACAAAATTCGCATAGAAAATGAGGAAAAAGGTGCCATGTTGGTAAAAAATGGAATCCAGGCACGCAACCCTCCAGCGTCTTACAGTTGTTCGCATTCACGTCCGAAGGGAAACCAATTTGTTAGCTGCACGAAGTACACGAAGTGTACACTGAGAGTGCACACGTTTATAGCCCCCAAGCGTGGTTTTGTCGAAGACACGGAACCGCCACTGGCGACCTTTAGCTAACATACACTAGATACCCCCAACATGCTGACTGGGATTTACTCGTCCAATATAAACATTAAATGTTTGCAATGTATTTCTTGTCAACTATAAACGAAAGAACTGCGACCGATAATTAACAAAATAATCCTGGTAAGAGTACCCATATTAAGTAACCAATCCTACGTTATTTGGTCGGTATACTTTTTGGTTTGGAAGTTTGAAATCTGGTAGATAATAGTGGTTTATTAAGGACACGATCAGGAAAGCTGAAACAGAATAGTTAGTATTTCACTTGTATATTAGCTATTCTTATCGCAGAAAATTAAAGGAATAATAAATAAACCTTTTATTATTTATGCTGATCATGAATCCGTAACAGACTTCCGATTTGAAAATAAAAGTTCATTTGAGCCTCTGATGAATTGGGTAGATTTTGGTAATCCAAAGTGAATCAAATATGGAATAATTCAGAATTGTCATTCATTTGTCATGTATTTTTGAACTTTGATATTTCTGATTCAAATTTTGACAACTGCACAGGGAATTGAACGTTCATAAAAAGTATAATGTTAACTAAAAGTATATCTGTAAAATATAAAAAATTACGCCTTATTGGATCCACCATTTTTAATGTTCTAATTACATCACATCCGTAATCACAGATCCCAAAAACCCCAAAGTGAACCTTTTCAACTATAAACTAGTGGCTTTGCCCCTGTGGCGTTCAGATCATGCACTTCTTGAATGGGTAGTGTTTAGACCAAGCTAATTTATTGACAACGGAAAAATTATCATTTTCAATACTTCGACTCTAGCAAATATTTTGGGCATTCTTCATGAACGGACCATCCTGAAAATTTCTTTTTAAAATTTTTCAAAAGTTACATATATTGTTGTATCGATTTAAGACTTTTACGCAAGTTACAGATTGCCATACTGTAAAGTTTTGCTTCAGGTATTAAATTTTTAAAAAATTCATATTTTCTGAACAGATCGTTCGATTTTCATTTTCGAAAGTGTAGTTTGTTCAGCATTTCTTGAACTATAACATAGAACTAATTTAATTAAAAGTTCATTAAATCCAGCGTCACTTTTAGAATCCTTAAAAATGGACCTAAAAAGAACCATATTTAAAAACGGTTTTTTACTAATTTGTGGTATTGGCGCATAGATGGATCGGGCCTAAAATCGAATCAGGATATAACATTAAATGTCGACATTTGACGAAAAATTGCAGCATATTTTCTTGACGGGAAGGGATCAAATTCAATACTTCGTCCAAACTTACGGTCAGGGTTGACGAAATTCTAAAAAATGGGAAATAAAATAAGCTAAACCATTCTGATCATATCAGTCGAATAGGTATATTCACGATGTTATCGAATATAAAAGGCTGGTATTTGCTGGCAAATATATTTTAAAGCGAACTACCCCTATACTTTCTAGGTACAAGTATTATAACAAACATTTTTAGCCATTTATTGCATATAGAAAAGCTGGCAAAAATAGGTTATTTTCAAAAACAAATCTTTTTTCGACAATTTGACAAAAAAATATAGTCCACACCACATTTCTTACTTGTTCAATAGCATAAAAAAACCTATCAGCGATTTGAATAAAATTTGAGAGCCTAAATTGGATATCCAATTTTATATTAATCAGGCATTATTGGGTTAAGAAACACAAAATACAACCACATGTATAATATATTTTCAATGTATTGTTACTACTTGAAAGAGAATCTAAATATCGGACATTCCATGTCAACTCAATTACTTTTAATATCGATCACTGTCGATTTTGTTTCGGATTATTTGTTTTGAATGTTTTTTTAAGAACTAAATTCATTAAAAAAAACTACTGAAAATAACGAACAATTTGCGGGCTCGTACAATATGGCAAATATGATCCTAAATTTTTTGCACACGTTTATATTTTTTTACATTTTAAATGTTTGCAATAATCTCAAGATTTTAGCTTATTGAAATCACAATTCACTATTCTGCTCTTTTTTAGTGTTTTAGAGGTTTATTAGGAATTCAAAATATATCAATATAATTAGGAATCTTTTAATTAATTGTGCAAATCTTTTTGAAACAACTTTTTGCTTTGGTTTTAAATAAAATTTAGATATTTGAACGTTTAAGAATTATGTCAACGGAGCAATGTTTTTAGTGATGTACCCGGATTTATATTTAGTATCATGAGATTTTTTTTATAAAACCAAAAAATGATGATTTAAACAGTGATTTTATACATCTAAAAAAATTTACAACATTTATTTCCACGAGATGCATCTGTAAAAAAATCACGAACAAAATCGATGGTTGCCGATTTCAAACGTGACTGAGTTGACGTGGAATTACCACATGAGCATAAATAATGAACTGAAAGCGTCAATTTACATTAAGTAACATAACATTTCATACAAGTTTATTTTTTGTTTCAAAAATTGGTGACATGAAAAAGCTGCATATGTCTAGGTTATGAATTATTATCTGCTATTTGACAGAAAGGAATGCATTCTTTTCTCGTGTATGACCAATCGGAGATCGATTAGGGAGAGGCCTTTGGAAGCTTAAGGTTTTAATGTCACCGAGTCATGCTATGTCAGCGTAGTTACAGTCTATACGAACAAAAGAAAAAAAATCGTCATAATGTTTCCTACCGTATATGCAATGCATTTGATATATCATGAAATCAAGATGGATTATTACACCCCAAGAAAATGTTTCAAAATCATTAACCCTATGCGAAATATTTTCCAATATCATAAAAATTGTAGACAACGTTTATAGGTTTGTCTAAATACGCAGTAATATATTTGTTTGTTTACAAATGTAATAAACATTGATCATCGCTTGCATTTATTATACTGAGGACAATTAATCAAAAGCAAAATTACAATTGTTAAAGAAATTGGTAAAACTTATACGAAAAAATGTACATTTTTATGTTGCCTTTGTTTAGTAATGCTTAAGTTTATAAAAACCGTTTTGAACTATAATTTTATTTTAAAAATGTAGTATAGACCGCGGTGAAAAACAAAATCATGGACTTTCGTGAAGTGAAAATTTCACAAATGTTTTATCATATTTTCATTTCTAAATATTCGGTATTTTTGCTAATTTTATACAAATATTAAGTGGCGGACGAGTATTTAACTTATTCGATAGTACGGTATGTAGGAAAAGTGTTTGATCCACATATTACTCGTCATTTTGTACAGTTTTTTTTCAAACTAATTTAATATAGTAATATAAAATTCTAAATCATCTGTATCTTATTAATTAAATAGAATAATATGGTTATATTACTCGTTAGTAAACTACTAAATTAAATAATTCTGATCTATTGAAAATTAAAGTTTCTGGTGTTAAATTGCCAATGGAAAACTTTTAATAGTACACAATTATTGTAATATATGCAAGTGATTCATAATTTTCAAACCCATTAGAAATTTTGTACATATTTACAATTGTTATTTATCTACATTTGACATCTTTATTGTAATGCATAATTACGGAGTAGTTTAAAATACACTCGGGTAGAAATCACCTGTTGCATCTTTCAACAAGCTGAATTTTACTGAGGTTACACAGTAGCAATCATCCACCCGAATGCAAGTCCACATTGCATAGTATTCCTTTTGAAGTTATGTTATTAACATGCTTCCCTTCTGTAAATTTAATGCTTCTTCGATTATTGTGAGTATCTACTCTATTTTTTATTATACAAAAAGTATTTTTGAAAACAAAATTCGATATACAAATAAAATATTTCGTACATTCCACATTTTCTGCTTTTTATTTAAAAATTTTCATTTAACTGGGTTTTGAATATTAAAAGGAATATAATAAATCAGTTGTATTTCACATGTAATTTAAGAAATTATGATACTGCGGTATTGATAATTATTTTAAACTGAAACTTTAGTGATCAAATTAATTAAATTTATCAAAATTTCTGTTATGTTAGTAATTGAAATGCATTCTTATTACAAATACTAAGAAACTATTCTGTTTTTAAGAAAATATTTTGACATCCTTATAAAAATAGGTTGAAACTTCCAAGTTCATAAGTTTTGTCTGACTTTTAAAGACGACCAAAAGGTTGTATTAATGCATAATAAAAATTTATAAATCCATTCATTGTGACGAACAAAATAATCCGATTATTGTAAAGAAATGTATATAGAGAGAGATAGAGATATGAATAGAGAAAATCAAAAAAATTAATTAAATTCTTAGTTTTGACGGTTCGCGAAAAGTTAAATATGTAAATAAATTCAATAATAGGCGCGTGAATTGCGTACGCAACTAAAATGAGAAAAATCATGCTTTGCGAGACTAGTAAATATGATTGTTATCGTATCTGAATCGATGATCAAACAAACGGAATATAGAAGAATAAAAGTGAATTTAATTAGCGAGATTAAGATGATCTTTAACGATAACAACAAATTTTAAAAAATACCAATTGTGAGGAGATAAAAACTACGTTTCGGTCCAGATCTTCGACATGGACCTCATCGTAATACAGTTAAAGACCTTGCCTTCGTTCGCGAATCGTCAAAACCAAGAATTTAATTAATTTTTTTCAAGTTTGATTAACAATATAATCCTTGAAATTATTGCGAAACTATTGAAAGTGAAAAGTACGAAGATAAATAGATGGCGTTAGAGTTTTTTTTATTGTGAAAATTTTATACGAAAAAAATAGTTAGTACAACGAGAGATGTTGCGCCAATTAGAAAAAGAAGTAAATAGCGTTACTATTTCAGGTTTATTAACATTCTTACAACGTTTCGTTGTAAGAATAACTACTTTTGTAATTGGAGTTACGAATTTTTATTCTTATCAATTCGCAATTTTTTATCATTTAATTAAGATCATATTTCATATAGGTGTCAGTAATATTTATCCTGATTTGTAATAATACTAATGAATTTATTATTGAAAAAGTCTCTTCGATTCAAACCTAACCAACAAATATGAGATAGACACCCAAAACCAGCATTACATTTTTAATTCAAGCTACATTGTTTTATTATATTAATTAAACAAATATATTATAATATATCAATTAAAAAATCATGCATAATACTCAAACCCACGAGAAAAATGACTCTCTTCAATTTAGGCAATGCGATAACCTATGCAGTTTTTCGACCTGTACTTCCTCCTTTTATTATATACTAATCTAATTTACTACTCTATCTTTTTCATGCAACATATTTTGTGTCAGATTTGAATATAACTAAATTTAAAAAAAAATAAAATAAATCACTCATTTATAGCATTTATTTAAGATGACAACCAAAATATATCCGAATGACAGACTTTTTATAGGATTCGTTTTCATAAACCCTCACTATAAAATAAATCGAATAAAATGTTCAATTAAAATGCTTTTCTGTCGTTCATCGGCGCGCGATGAAAGAATAGAAGTTTCTTTTCGTTACTAGATAAAAGTAATTACCTTTACCACAAAATGTATAGTAAGAAGCAGGTTTTACAAAAGTTGCTAATTAGTGTAACTATTTAAAATAACAGTATTAAATATTGGTTATCGGATTTACGATTTTTTTTTGTGTATTCACTACTACATTTTTATTGGTGTGACTACACTGAAAAAATTTACTTGACACATTCATCTACCCTTGGAAAGTTGAGTCGAGAGTAGTTAAAAGAAATACTTTTTTTGTTACTATAACTTTGTTGATGTTGTTAATTTTACTATTTTTACTTAAGTTAGTATTATTTACCTAGTAAACGAAAAAGTATTCCGAATGATTGTAGATCAAGTAATGGGATACTATGCATAAAACTAAAAATAATTCCACTAAACAAAATTTCCAGAAAAATTCTTAGATGATTTGACTACTTTTTAACTACGCAGAGTAGTTCGATACGCTTCAAGAAAATTTTCTAAGTTGCAGTTACTATCGTAAAGAAGTTAAATCAACTAAAAATATAGTTCTGCTAAATGCAATTAAAAATATATCGCTCCAGCATGTTGAATAGTTTTTAGTGCACTAGGTAGTTAGACTCTAAAAAATTTGTGTTTAAATACAGTAGAATTAACTGCCAAAATGCCCTTTTCATAACTATATTATTTGTTGTTTTAACTCCTTTATAGTTGTAACTATAATCTATAAAATTCCGGTTGAGGACCTATTGAAATACTTTGAGTAAAATGTAGTCAAATCAACTAGGAATTTTTTTCAGTGTAACCATTTTTTCCGTTCGGTATATTTAACTGTTTAGAATAACAAACTTATATAAAGGGGTTGAACATATTGTTGTATTACATGTAATAAATACCAGATCCGAAACCGATTGCAAAAATTAAACTGTCGCAAATTCATCTTCCCAGGCACCTTAATGCCGAAATTTTTCCCCTTTTGCCTTTTTCATGATAAAATCTTGTTGCTAGAGAAGAATACCATGTAATATATTATTCGGTCTTTGTGAGCAAAAAAAAAGTTGTGTTTCTCTGCTTCCTTATCGTCGATAAGTACAGAGAACCCCGGAGATACATGGGCGAAACTGATATCGCTAGGGGATTTGAAACCAAATCAGATCCGAACGCTTTGATTTAGTGGGAAAATCGAAATAGCAAGAGCAGCAAATACGTGGATGTATTCTACCTACCATACTATAAGATGATAATGTATATTAATGCACTTGCACGATATCAAAGTGTACATTATATCAAAGGGATCAGAGAACCATTATATAATACAGAAGGTTGAGTACTATATCCAATGAGGTATTTAATTTATGTAGACATTTTAATTATTACCAGAAAATGTTTAGTTTATTTTTTATATATTTCCTACGTTGACTTAAAACGCTTGATTTCGGAGCTTTGCGATATCTGCATATAAAATGTGTAATTGACAGGAAAATCTGAATAACAAGTAATTTAGCGAATGACAAGGGATTCTACGAAAATTAATTACGGTCTTTGGATAACATTGATTATATAAAAAGATATTGTCAAATGAAAACCTCTTAGCGATCATCTGATGAGTTTAAATACTGCATATACATATTTTTTTAGCTCAGTTAATTTATTCGCATCATAAATGTTCGTTACCTGTTAATGTTATTAATTGTTGTACTTAGATGAGATAGAAGGTGACATGAAGTAAGACGTCGAACTTCTATTATCTGATGATGGTCGGATGATGTCATGTCACGATGACGATGATACCGGAGCACACAATAAATTGTTTGAAGGACCAATATTGTATTATTTTGTATGTGTTTTGACATATTGAATTCACATTAACAAAAAAATTACTTTCATGGTAACATGTATGTTAATAAGTATTGTTAAGAATAGAATCAATAGTATATATCCATTACTTTTTCCCCATAAAGGTACCTCTTAACCCCTTAACTGCGACTATAATTTCAAAGAAAGTGCCCAAAATGCAAAAAAAAATTGGGCTGGATCTTGATAATACTTGGGGTAGATAGTTTTTTGGCTCGCTGATTTCGAATATGAAATCAGATTTTTTAAATTCAAAATGGTCGATCCACTATGGCGTTGCACCACCTTTACGTTGTTCACAACATGTCGTTACGAAAATTCCTTCCACTTCAAAGTGTAAATATCCAACAAAAGGATACGTTAACTGTCACGAGAAGGGTATTCGAAAAGACGTTCGTCAAAAGTGTCAAAATTGTGACGTTGCATTATGTGTAAGTTCGTGTTTCGACAGCTACCATAAATTATGAATTTTTGAAATACCATATTCCAGTCCACGTTATTATAAATATAACATTTGTTCTTCTTGACTAATATAAAATATTTTATTTTTAACTGTTATATTTCCTCATTCACTATATGTTAAATAAAGAATTTAAAAAAACAAAAAAGAAACTGAACAATAACAAAAAAATTAAAACAAAAAGGTATTTAAAAAAGTGGATTTCCATGACCTCCAACATTCTCGTGGTGAAGTGTGTAAGTAGGTAAACAATGAAATATCGAAACTAACGAAGAAAGGCCCGAGTAATGAGTTTCAAGCAAAATGGTTCATTTTTAGAGAACGCTGTTTGGTATATTGGATGCGGCAGCTTAAATTTTTCAAAATCTGACTTCAGATTCGTAATCAAAGACCCCAAAAGCCCTTGAGTGACAAGTTTCAAGCGGTTTTATAAACTTTTTGCCAAATTGTGTTATAAACTAGACAGATTTTTACCACGGAACATCGAACAATCTGAATGTGTATAATATTGACACTAAAACTGTTTTTCAGTATAATTTAATTTTTACAGTATTTTACTATATACTTTGGCTGCCCTTCAAAAATCAATGTATATGAATAAGAATCCACCAATTAACCTTTTACCAAAACTAAATAAAAGAAACTTATCAGTAAGCTTAAAGAAAATATACTTTCGATGTATTTCATGATTTGTAACTTTTTTTTTCAATTGTTTAATATACATTTTGAGAAAAACACAATAAGTTGTTGCTTTTTGATGAATAGTATATTTTATAGGAGGATAATGGATTACTGACTAGTAATTTTTTAGTGCATGTTTCAGTTTTCTATAAGAAAATTTTAGTAAAACAAACAAAACATTGACAAATCGAAAAACAGCATTTTTATTTAATTTCATTTCTTTAATTCATGAAGTAATGGAACCTCGAAAAATATCTTTTGATTAAGAACTGTTGCTTCAATATAAAAATCATTAGCAATAAAATAGATCAATATTAATGCATTTATTTATTTCAAGGTAATGAAATTTATTCAGCATATGAATACTTTGTAAAATAAGCAGTGAAAAGAATCATAGCTCTACTGCGAAATGATTACCTGTAAAAAATTAATGATCGTGCACAAATGCAATTAGGTCAATGATTTTCGTTACTACATCCCAATACGTTACATTGCGTACCAATCAGATAAACAATTTTGAGAACACATTTACGAGGTACTAGATAACATATACTTCAGAATATAATTGGAGCATATATCATTGAACTTCAAATTATATTAATTAATTTGAATTATTTTCCTGCTTATCATAAAATGAATACTTATAAATACTTTGGATTTTGCCGAATAATTAACGATACATTTCACAAATTATATCATGTCCATTAATATTGATACTATGTAGCCTTTTATGCCAATTTTAAATTAAATTAAAAATTGAGAGGGAGATATCGGAGTATCGGACATGAAAGAGATATCATAGTACATCTGTATTATTATATAATTATTTTTTTCAAATGTACTCAGAAATACGAATTTTATTAATCCATTTTGATTATAATAAAATAAAAATCGTGCATTTAAACTTTCATGAAACGGTACACATTTCTATCGGTGACAGATTCTTTGTTCCAATGATCAACACTACAACACGAATTCCTTGAGAATTATCGTTTATAAACATTGAATCATACATTTTTAATCTTATCAGTCACGTAAGAGACAGTTCCTCATTAGCCCTTATAATTAATTGTACACTTAGTAGTCAAAATGTAATTTATCAGTATTGGCTAATCAAGTTATTATACAATTAAATAAATATTCATGTCTCAATGCAAAAAGCAAAATGAAATACGTGGAAAAATTAGTTTTAAAATAATCCGGCTCAGTTTGTCGTTGTAAATGTCAAAGAAAATACTAGGTTTAGATGTCAACTGTTCTTTCAATGAAATACTTTCGGTTGACGTCGAAATACGCAAATTCTGTTATCGAGATACAAGTTCAAATCACGCAATCAATCTTACCTTTCACAAGATATATAGGGGCCATTTCATTCTGGATGTCGACACATTCAAGATAAATAAATCAAATCCAAAAATAAGCTGTCCCCCCTCTTTTTCTCTGATATCTGCATGTTGGTTCAAAATGCTTTGACGAAATGAGAAGAAATTTTCGATATACGCACGTAAGATTAGCGTTGATTAAAATAATTTTTTTTTTCACTCCAATTTTATTTACAATCTGTTTATATAACATTGAGTAAATTTTATAGTACATTACATATTGCTTGAATCTAACGCATATATTCCCATAGGAACTGAGTTACTGTTATAGAGTAAAAAAGAAAAGATAATAGTAGTGATTATTATGACATTAAGTAGAAAACAAAAGATAAGAAAGAACTTCTCTAAAATCAATTCAGATCTTGAAAAAGTTTACGAAAAAGTTTGATTAAAATAATTAAACGAAGAAAATAAAATGAAACATTTCTTCACTTGACATAGCGCATAAAACGCGCATGCAAATCATTAGTAGGAAGTTATTTATTAATATAAAGTTACATTGCAATGATATTGTTATCTGAAAGTCACAAGTTCATATATATAGAACCTATAAGGTACTAAATTCATGTTATAACGTTGAAATTTTAAAATTGCCAAGGAATTGCATTTTCGTACTTAGACTAAATTTCCGTTCATTGATTTTATATTCCAGGTCCACTTTAGTTAATGCATGCATTTTAGGAGAAAAGACATCTAAAATTATATATTGCAGTAAAAAATGTAAAATTGAAAGATCCGAATACATTACAACGCAAACATTCAGCAAGAAAAAACACAAATTACTGTCTGAATTCTTTGGAGTGAAATTTCACTCTTAAAGAGTAAGCCGCTCCGTATCTCACTTTAATTGGAGTGAAATTTGAATAAAATTTTAAAATTCTAAATGTATAAATTATAATTTAATAATACAATTATAATTTCTTTAAATAAACATAAAACTTTATTATTTTCAATAAGAAAAAAATAATTTCTATATTTTCATATATTGGAATGCAGTAGAAAAGGGTGTACATGGAATAATGTATTTTCAGGAATAATACATTTTCGGTCCGTTAAATCCTGCAACCGTTAAATCCTATTTTACGGCCTACTTTTAGTCCGTAAAATTAAATTTCATAGATTCACGTGCTGTCAAAAACACACCCATACGAACTAAATGCAGTCCGGGAAATTAAATTTTTGCCGCTTCCTGTACCGAAAAAGAATGTTCGACACACGGTCGTAAGATTTTACGGCCTTGTATCGAAAAATATTATTACAGGATGACCATTTTTTTCACATGAAAATCCTTAAAGAAATTAGGAATATTAGCTGCCCCACTTTTGCGATAATTCTTAGAATATTGTTTAGAGTGCAGCTAAATATTACTTATTTCTTCTACAGTAAATATTATAGGCAAATTATAAATAGATCTAACGGTAGGTAGTTCAAAATATATCACTTAATTCATGAAATGATTTAGGAATATTGAAACTAATTCACCTGTATTGGGGTTACTGATATTACAATGCGTTTAATATTATCTGCATATTACTTTCCACTTTTGTGTTTTTGTCCCAATTCTTATCTTTTAGATAAAAACTAACGGATCTTTGTTGGTATACGGTAGTCATCGATTTTTTGAATAGCCCATTTAATTAAAGTCCGTCTATACTGCTATCTTCCAACAGGCTTTCCTTCAAAGACTCCCTTCAATTCAGCTCATGAGCTTTGGAATCCAGTGTTTCGCACCTATAGTGCTAAATTAGTTTGTTCAGCAACCTCATCATCTCACAAAGGACTGATAATGCGATTGAGTCCTCGATTACCACTATTTAACAATTGAGCGAAGCAAAGTTATTTGTCTACCTTTAAATGTAATCTATCCCGAATTTCATGTTTAACGCAATATTTTTATGTTTAATAAAAAAGTAAATCATTTATTTATAACAAAACGTTTTGTTTTCGTAAAAATATTTTATCGGTGCCTCTATACTATTTTATAGTTAGATCAATAAAATATGCATTCGCGCATTTTTATGATATCCAACTTTGAATATATTTGTGAAATAAATAGCCGCATGAGAAGTTGAATTTCTACATCACAAGTGTCTCTAGGGAAATGAGACCCTTACGTAACCCATTTTACTTACCAGGCTAGAATACGCTTATGGTACTAAAGTTTTGCCTGCGGTTCAAATGTTCGATCAACCATAACAGTCTTTATAATTAGCTTTAATAATTTTACTACATTGTACAATTTCAAAAAAAATATTCTCCAGGCGAGTTGATCGAATTTTCATATTGCGTGCACGTTCTTAATTTAAGGATTTTCTCATTCCGTTGAGTCTAAGGGATCTAACAAAATTATAGCAATCGGAAGATATATTCGTAAAATCTTTTTTTCTCATAAAAATTCAATATTAGTTGAAAATTATGATGTAATTAATCAATATTTTTATATATAACAAATATTCCAATGTTTAATTCCAACGTTCGGATTAATGCAAAATTTGACAATCCTAATTATATTCGAGTTTTACAATACATATATTTAACAAAATTATTTGTAATTTTTTCATTGTTTGGTGTTAACTTTCTCAAATACTACATTCCTAATTTCGACCAAGTATTTCTCATGAATGGAACGAATTTGTGGAAAATAATTTTAAGAATAAATTCGAAGGAAAATATTAAATGTCTGTATGGATCTGTCTACCTGAATCGCAAATCAAAGAAATTGGTTCAATTGATTTTCCAAATTAAAAAAAAAATATTTCATTTAACTCAAAATATAAATTATGACGTTAATTAACATTTTAATTTTGTACTTTTCATTTATTTATTATAACTATTTTCCTTATTAATTTTTTGAAATCGTTCCCTGGCGAAAAAATAACATTTTCGTTATATTAAATAAAGTTTATTATTTAGTACAAAAATATCATCACTTCAATTAATGGCAGCTACTATTGATGTAATTAAAATATTATCAAATATTCACGGAGTATGAATATAATACAGATTTACCTCTTTTTATTAATGTTTACTATAAGATTTCTATAATTTAATGAAATATGAGATTTATCCACGCGCATAAATCCATATTTACAACAGATTTCTTGTGCTTTCACTTGATATTCTTTTCAGAATTTTCCCATTGAATTTTTTTCTCTTCCGTTGTTCTGAAATCTTTTCGAGTTCGATATTTTTCTATAAATTGTTTATTAACTCGTACTCTTATTATAAGCTACACTGTAAAAAATTTCTGTGTAATTTTGCCACTCTCAGCGTCGGCAATTTTGTAACCAATGCTGAACGTAGGGTTTTTACAAGTTTAAGTTGGTAAATTTACCACTTGTAGCGTAGGTTTACATATTGTCACTGTGAAAACCCTACGCTGCATGTGGTAAATTTTCTAACCTAAACTTGTGAAAACCCTACGTTCAGCGTTGGTTACAAAATTTCCCACGCTAAGAGTGGTAAAATTACACAGAAATTTTTTACAGTGTATTTTAAGCTCTCATATTTCAGGAACAACCTAAACCTTCTATTATTAGTAACCGATAACACTGTATAACTATTGGAAATATAATTTTTAACATTTAATACAAACGGTGGTGTGCTTTAAAGTAATTATTTTTATAAAAAACAGGTTTTTTCGTAATTCTGTAATAAGCATCAGTACTTTAATCATCGTCAATTACTTTCTTTTTATTAAATACAAATAAATATTTGTACTTTACTTATTTATGCAATTTTTAGAATTTTTCAACAAATTAAAAAAAAATTAGCTGTTTTATTACATTTTCTGCATTGTTTATGAATATAATAATTTTCTTCAATTTTATTAAATAGATCTAGAGTACCAGTTTAGAGTATAGTGGATTGCTTCTATAGTAGTTTATTAGTATGCTGTACTAACACTCATTTAAACCATTGCGTAATCCTAAGATTAAGTAAACACCTCTTTCATGTAATATAGCTTCAATGTTTCCTAGCTCCGAATATAATAATAAGTTTGCTTAATAAATGCTGATAAACAATTACATGTAAAGTCATTTTTTTAAATGTGTAATAAAAATATTTATGGCAATATTTATTACCGTCTACATAAATAATGAATTTATCAAATGTTATTACTAAGTATAAGTCCTTTTTTATTTTTATTTTCAATCTATGTCACAATCGGAACAACCAATCATTTACTGTATTTTTTTTATTTATAAAATTAAAGCATATACTATTACGTATGAAAATAATGTTCGGGGAGTTTTTATTTCTGAGTAAATGGTTCACACAAAGTACCATAGGACGATTATTAAAGTAATGTTATCCTTTAAGTTTAGTGACATATTTCCATCAGAGCGTTATGAAAACTGGACGGCTATTATCTAGACTAACTAAATTATTATTATATTGTATCACCTACAGATGTGTATAAAAATACAATACAATAGCTACGACTAACTATTTCATCATGTCATTGTTACTTTACAGAAACGTCCAATGTAAGATTTACGAAGCATGTAGTATCAAACCCAGAAAAGAAGTGATGAGAATCGAGAACCGATTGACCTGATCGTCCACCTTCGCAATAACACGCTTGCAATCTGTCGTGTGAACATCCGGGATGTTCTAGAGCGTCCGGTTTTCCTTTTCTCGATTTTGCAACGAGATGGCGACAAAGGCACAACGAAACAAACGGAAGTCTGACGTGAATTCGGACGCGTACTATTGTCAGAAAGCTTGTTACGATGTTTTTGATGTTGTAGACCGGTATTGTTAATGAAATACTCCCAAGAATCTTTCAGTAAAAATAAAATAACAAAATGAAATGAAATAGTTTCCAAAATCTTTTTATATCTGATCAGTCCATAAAATGTCATGTATATGAAAATTCAAAAATAAAGCAACACATTTTGTAAATAAAAACGACGATAAAATAAATTTAATGCAATTAAGTACGTGGAATTTTGAAGGTAATCGAGTTTTTTTTTACAACGTCGATTCATGTCGTGTAACCAGTTTACATTTTATAAAATCAGGTCATCTTTAATTTTTTTTCTGTAATCGATCTCTCTTGTCAGTGTGACGGAGTATATCTCGTTTCGCAAAAAATACAAGAATTCTTCGCAATCAATCAAAATAATGTCAAAACAACCCGATCGGAGTCGCTGACGGTAAATGGCTGTACTGGCAGTATATAAATTTTTTTATCGAATTGCAGTGTCGTGCAACGAGAGGCATATTTCCATGGACCGGCTCGTTCAGCAAATTTTGCCGTCAATACGTCATGATAAATGAAACTGTGAAACGAATAAGCTCATGTAATTTAGTAATATTAGTTTACATAAATTTATGTAAAAAGTATCCTAACTTAATAATTCTTTTAGACAAATAAATAAATAGATTTATTACAAAGTATATGATACTTTGATTTTTACATTATTTCGGAATATGAAAAGATATTATTCACTTATTAACATTTCGCACTGCAATGTGCCATTCTGGCGTGATAAAAGTTAATAAAATATGTTACAAATATATTGATTATAGAACGAATAAATTAAAAAATATACGTTGTTATCAAGTTGTGACCATTAAAATTGGCGGGTCTGACATAAACGGAATAATACTACTGGAGCGTTTCAGCCTCTTAAGTAGTAGCGTCTGACTCAGACGTGAACGTCTATTGGTTTTGCCAATTACGGTTGACAATCGTAGGTTGTAACTTTTCTTCAGTATGACATTTTGACAGTTTTATTCGTGTTAAACTTGATACAGATCAATAAAATGCAACGGTTCTGCTCCTTTTTGAATAAATGAGAAATGAACATCACACAACACGTCGAATTCTAACTCTTTCGAAGCTTCCTATGTGATGTCGTTGGTCGCTTTTTCCCTATTTCGGTAAATAAGTAGGAGTGTACCACGAGTTTCATTGCTCGAAAGTAGATCCAGGATAATAAATATCGTTTGATGTTAGTACACGGGCGACTATTACTTTCGTTGATGCTATGCTCTTATTTTACTTTTTCTTCCACTTTACTTTATTTTTCCTCTCTTCCGTTCATCCGCGTTTTCCTTCTCCATTCTCAATCTGAACGCCCCCGTAAAAAGCCTTTACTCGCTGAACTCTCGATTTAATTATATACGAAGCATGGCTTAGTTATATTTCATTTTATAATTTATAATGTTTCTATAATGAGGGCAAAACGACACAGATTCTATCGGAAAAATGTTAGATTATGAGATTTAATTACCGGAATTAATTAATGTTGAAATTTCAATACGTTACTTTTTACCGTCTCAATTTCATACTTTTATTGGTTACAATAATTATTATAAGCTGTAATTGTCAACATTCGTCTAAACAAGCGAATTTCAAGAGGGTGTTAATCATGGTCCAATAGATGTTGACAGGTTATAATTGATAATTATTTAATAGTAAAGATTGTAATAACAAATATTACATTTTTATGTTCATTTTATAAGCTTAGATTTTATAAAATAAAAAATTAAGTAATAAAATGAATAATAGGAACATATTATATTGTTATACGACCAGATATATGATATCCCAACGTTGCGTAAGCTTTGTACGTTTTCACTGTTATAAGCATGCGGTGTTTTAAGACTCTGTTTTGTTAGTCCGGGTTGTTGTTCTTGTTTTAAACGTTCACTTGCTTGTGTTCAATTAATGTCAGTCTCTCCAATTTTCCAATGTAAACTACGTGACAAAGTTTGTATTTTGTTTACAACATCACAGAAAGACCATTCGATAAGAAATTTCATTAGTTTTTATACCGCCTTTGAAAAAATGTAATTTTCACTTTAAACGTTACAAATATAATCAAATTATTAACTTTAAAGTAAGATTACGTTACAAATATTTAACTTCTCTTTTTATTTAAGTTCACTGCTCTGTTGACAGAAGAGATAAATTCACAATTTTTCAAACAAGTTAACACTTAGCTTAAAACCTCATTTTGTTTATACTAGATCATTCTCAGCTACTTTACGTTCATTCCAGTGTTTTTAAAGTAGGTACAAATTTAAAGGATTAAAGTACAGAGACTGATGTTCTGTATTAACGGCTGAGCACCTAAATTGAACCGCTGCACCTGCCACTAAGTAAATGGACATAAGTCTCCGTCGCAAGGCACTTATTCCACTTGCACGGTTAAAAAGGAGAGTGAGTATTATTTTAAGAATCGTTTTATGTGCAGAGAGCAAAAATAATGCTTGCGCAACCCCTTGAGTGCGTACTATAAGAGAATAGATGAAAATATAAGACTTTAGTAAGAACGTGCCTTTAAAGACTACTACAATGTTCTCCGACACCTGTTCGCTACGAAAGTGAAATAGTTCAAAGAATCTTTTCGACTTTTAACATGGCTATAAATGTCTTACCAACAGATTTCTTGCATGGCATTCAATGTGATTGAAGAGCATATATAACTTACACTACAGCGTTTTTATTTTTTTTTTATTTATTTAAACAGGCAAAAATTTGACAATCAAAATGCCGGCACCTAGTGTTCTTTTCCGTTTATTAATCTGCTATAAAATGTAATATCCTTACGCACGATGAGATTAACTCTTATGAAATTAATTATGGGATATACAAGTGAACTGAAAAAATCATGGATTCTATGTATTATTAAATGTCACCTCGTAGAATGATGTTAATATATTATAACTAACTAAATTTTCAAGTTGTACAGCAGATAAAAGAAAAGTTTGCGGAAAAATGTTGAAATCTGATGCATATTCAGATATACAAAATAATATACGTTTTAAAGTTGTTATATCATAAGTGCATCTTAATTTCAGCCTAAAATTTTCTAGTTAGCATATATTACATTAATATTTGGACTCCAAAATATTATTTTTAATGTTCGAAATGAACTTTAAAGTAATATTCAACTAGAACACATGTTTTTAGTACAGTAAGCAGTCAACAGTGAAACATTTAAAGCTAGTCTTCTTACTAAAGTTAAAGCAGTTTTATTAGTTCATTAATGTACGAAATAGACGATACTACAAATTCTTTTTACTATAGATACAGAGAAATGGATTTAATTTTTTATACTTATTTCGTTACTTTGATTGGTTCAAACTATGAATTATTTACTTTTAATTATAAGATGATGACATAAGTACTGTATCTAACAATAATAAATTTATTGTAATGAGTAACTAACCTTTTTATTCAAGTAACATTATTTTAGCTGATAATAAATGGTGAGGATTTAAATAAATTATTCATTTTATCACATTGAAAGAAGTCTTATTTATGACCAGGAGTGCTTACTATTCAGACGAAAATATACAAGTGACTACTTCTAGGTGAAAAAGAAAATATTGCGAATCGATCATTGTATTCGTGTTATGGAACAAACGTCCAGATATTTTCGTAACATACGTCAATAGCTTGCATAGCGAATTCGCTAAATTGAGTTTTCCATTTTCAATTTATAGTTATTCACATTGCATGTAGTACTCAGCTTTTCGGCAAAATTCACAAGTAACCATTTTTGTATAAATTTTGATAATATTTTGCACTTTTCCACATACGATTCATAAATATCATTTGTCGGTCAGTTACCAAATTTAAGGTAAATTTACGTGTAACATTGTTAGTGCAATGACCATTAGGTGAAAATAATTACTATTTAAAACAAAACTCAGACTAATTTTTATTTGGAAGAGAAAATTGGCATTTTTAAATAAACGATCTATTTTACCATTTCTGTACATTTTAAAAAAATAATTAAGATAGCACTTTTTCAAAAAGTGATTTTTTTGTTATAATTTAATTAGATTAAGCAGACAAGGGGAGTTTATTTCTAAATTATTAATAGAATATTCATTTAAATTACCATAAAATATTAAAAGCTTCATTACTTATGATACACTATTATTTGTAATTTATCATACATATGTACTTTGAATTGCTGGAAATGTATTAATAACTTATTATTATAATTGCATTATACTTACTGCTGTACATTAATGCCTAAATACAGCGCGGTATAAATAACTACTAAAAACTTATTGATACTAAGTTAAAATATTAGTTACTGATTGTAATTTCTCACTATAAGTCGAATACTAAATAACCTAATCAAATCACCTAACTTCAAAATATAAATTAGCCCGTGATAAACAAGAACTTGTTATAAACAAACAGTGTTCTGCAGTGAGATAGAAACTAAATACAGGGTAATGTGTTGATAAACCTATTTTAGTTTTCATTGAATATTTTTATTTGCGTTTTATATATGTATTTATAAAAATATATACATTGTATCAACACTTGTGATTATCAGTTTAGAATTGATTAGAAGAATTATCCATCAAACTTACCTAAATGAGGGCATCTCGCTTAAAATTAAGGTATCGCCTGACGAAAAATGACAATTCTGTCAAAATAATCAAATTTAGATCATGATTCATGTACAATAATATATTATAGACTTTGTGATTCAGTTTAGTAAATTTTACTCATTTTTAAAAAGCAACAGTAAGCATTAAATAACAATTGCAATAAAATTTAAGTTTCTTTAATTAATATCCTGCAGTGTCTTGAATTAATTGTAAATAAATTGCACGGTTCGATTTAAGGTGATTTTTAATCGTTGTGGATTCTGTTGTCTGTCAGAGTTTTATTTCTCAAATAATTAAAAAACAAACATTGAAATATGATCCTTGGTTGCAATTACTTGCGGGCGATAATCAGTCTTGATAGATCAATAAAAATATTGGAAAATGCATTTCTTTATGCGTTTGCATATTTTCGTGAATGCGAGTAATTAATAGTGCGTTTATGGAATTTCTATAACCTATGACCATGACCGTTTTATTTCTTTTTTTTTTGGATTAAAAAAACTGATTTTTTCAGCTTTTTTTTTGTTTGACACCTAATCTAGTATAGATCGACTCCAAAACTAATCAGATCTAAGTTAGGCTACGACAAACTCAAAAAAGGTTGAACATTAAAATTGGTCTTATAGTTAGTGAGATATCAGGCGAGAAAAAAAAATGTGAGGTACATTCGTACAAGATCGGGGATAAAGCTTTTTTGTTGCATTTTTGAGTTCTTTAGCATCTGAAACGTCGAAATTTGATGAAAAAATACTGGGTATAATACAATTTTTTATTTTAATTTTGTGTTCATATGTTCCTAATGACACACATACAAAGTATAGACATATAAAAACTACAAATAACTAATAATGATAGATGAAAACCAGTTAGAAGAAATATTCAATTACAGGTACATTTTCTACTATATTAGTCGAAACAAAATTATGTTTTGGTCCATTATCAATAAAATTATTTCTTTCGGCGTACTAATTACGAATTTAAACGAAATGATTGATATGAAATATAGAAATATATATAATGAGACCTGTAAAGATGCAACTAGTAGTGCTTTCTATAGTAATGGTAATACACTTATAAACATATCGTGAGACTAGCGCCGGGGAAAGGCATTGCTTTTAAAAACCTCGATGGAAGCTTTTCCGCGAGAATGCACCTTATCCAGAAATGGTAAGGGGTTGTTGCGCGACACAATAAAAGTTACGCGATGCATGCCCTAACTCAGCCTCGTGCTGTATAAGCTTTCATTCGTGTACATCCCACCCTATGTGTTTTAACGTTTACAGTTTTGAATGAGGCTTACGGGATAAGCAGGCCTTCGAAAGCAGCTGCATGGCTTGAGAGTCAAGCCTTGGAATTAACTGCATGCTTATACACGAAGTTGCACGATTTTCTATCCCCTTTTTTTCGTTGCCCCTTCAAAGCAAATGCGCAAGTTTCAAATCTCCGCTTATTTTTTGGTACACGTCAGCAAAATTATAAATAAAAGTAATAGTGTTTTTATATAGTATCGTAAATTGAGATTAAAATGTAAAAAATTCTGAATATTTTCCTTCTTTAGGTATGTGGTCTCTTTTAATACTACACGGAAAAAACGGGTTTGGTCGTACCGACCATACACGGAGAAAAAATTTCCTGAAAAATTACCGTGCTAGTCACCTGAAAACGGGTGCAACTTGATTTTTCGGAAATATTTATAGCAACAGACAAGAAATATTGCTTTTCTGGACACGAATATTTGTAATAACGGCTAGATATTTTTATGTACGAGCTAGTCGAAATGTTCAGTGTAGCACAGTAAAATTTACAGGACAGCAAGTTTTTAAGTTAGTGCAAGTCAAATAATCCCCAATATTTGAAGAATTTATAATATGTTGCTTCATTATTTTTACTATGCCACTTCTCGAATTGGAAGCGAAAGTTTCCGTACATATTCGAATGCTACCGAGTCTAACTGCGGTGAAAACAAAAGAGCACCGATATGGCGGCCGAGTAGTCCGACGCACGTACGGGTCTGAACTGGTCCGAACCGAGTAAACTGTTTTTGTTTTCGTTGCAGTAATTTCTTTTGAAATAGTTCGGCCAATTTATACAGGGTAATAGGAATATGTGAATCAGTTATTAATAGTCCTTTTCCTATTGCTTTAAATTTTAATAAAATATAAATATTACTTTTTCAAGTTGAAAGTAAAATAGAAATTTTTTGTTCGTGCATACAAATAATATACAACAAACATTGATATATCTTGTCAGCTGAAAGTAAATGTCGATAAGGCTTTTACGATTTTAAGAACTATTGGTATTACTTGTAGGCTTGCAATTTGTTTCATCTATACCCAATAAACGATATCGTGTGCAAAATTTTCACGTATTTTCTGTTTGCATTCGATTTGTTTCCATTTTGAAATGAACTGTGAGCCAAAAATGTTTACTATGCTATGACCTAGGAAATTCTACTGTATTGTGGCACAGGAATTTTTGCTGCATTGTGGCACAGGAATTTTTACTGTGCTCTTGATCCGAAATTTTACATATTACTTTGGAAAAATTCAGCATAGCAATGTAAATTTTACTTTGCCAACAACATGCACTGCGTTTATGGGACAGCACGGTAATTTTTCAGGAAATTTCCGTACAAAAATTCTGGGATTTTTTTCTCCGTGTAGAAGTATGGTGAATTAAAATATTGAAACGTCAACCATTGCTATTGTAAAGAGAACTTTGCATATGGGAACCCTTTCAACAGATAAATGGTTGTGTGAACCATATTACATGGTTATATCATATGGTTACTGTGTCACTGCATCTGGACACCGTAACCATATCTATTCTTACGGGTGCCACATAGAAATAGTTAACCGATCATATGGTTGTAAAAGTATAGAACATTGTTGAAATAACAAAGAATCCTTGTGAAACTAGCAACAGACATGCAGTTAAATTAGTAAATGATATGCATAATAACAGAGGAATTTCTGTCAATACAAAGTAAGGTTACGTAGAGTTGCTATACAAATATTATAATGCTTAATAAGATAAAACAATATACAGTTTGAAATAGCAAGCATGTACATATGTATGAGACACCTCGAAAGTCTAAAACATTATATACCCTTTACATTTAATTTAAATTTAATTCGGTAATAAGCTGGGTCAACGAAATACATTAAATTGATTTTTTCCAAAGTCATTACATTTCAATTATAGTTTTTTAAATTTAATTATTTTTCATGAACATTATTTATATTATGATATAAATGTATAATGTATTTTGATTCTGAACTTTTAAATATTTATTATAATTGAAAAGATCTGTATCAATGCAGAAATGACAGAAAACATTCTACGTAGAAAATATTTTCGCCTATGTTCGACTTTCGGTAGCTGAAATCTAGTATGACTTTTGATGATTGAAAATCTATTACTGCAAGATCAAGTTGTAATGAATTTAGCATTAAATAATTAATCGATAAGAAATGTGCATAAAGAAATTCAAGATGTAGGCCTGTAAGACCTTGCTTTGGAACTGTTCGAAAAGTCGAATCTGCAACTTTTACGGAACGTTTTATAAACGTTTCATCCATGTTGCAGACATTTAACGTTTTAGGAACGTTTCTGGAACATTCTAAAAACGTTTTAGCAACATTTGGGTCCTTCGTGCCCGTTGGGTCGAGATCAGGCTATAGGGTCATTTTTATGCGAAATTGAAGGAGATACAATGATGACAAATTGGGGCATTTTTCTCTAATTGCAGTATACGCTTTAATGTTTTCAATGTTATTCAAGGCATATTAAATTCATTTTCTAAGGTATAGTAGATTTGAACCAATTCAACTGATATTATTAAATGCTCACAACCAACTAATTATAAAATTAAAGAAATATACATAAATATACAACTCATGCTGAAGAATAAAATGAATGAAAAATGGTAACCATATCTTAGGTTGTAGCAACCGTGGTGTGTTTTCCGTGATAATTGATGTCGAAAAAATAACATTTATCTTAGAATAGAGAGGATTCAGTTTTAGTAAATTTTTTTCTTGTACGACATAATATTATCCTTGAAATGTATAAAGCTTATTTCGTTGATTATCAAAGAGAGTTTGTTTATGATACAAGATGTGAAATAAGATCACTCGATCAGTTATGCAAAGTTTCGAGTAAGAGTGAAATCATCCTTATTAAATTTACTTTCATTATGATCCAAGCATGACATGTTGAGTACGCATCACCGTTTCCGCAGTTAATTCTTTAGAATAAAGCTTTTTGGCAATTCTTGAGTTAAAGGAATCAAAACATAAAAGATTTTGTCAGGTAACTCTGTATATTATTATTATAATATTAACTATAACTATAAAAACCAATATCAAAAAATTATAAACAAAATAGATGGCTTCCTACATGTGGATTGGGACCAGATTTACTGAAACTCTAACGAGCATAATGTCATAGATAATATTGATAATAGTATTTTCAAAATAGACGAATAATAATATTTTCAAGAAATTCATCTATGTTTTATCGATGTTTTCAAAAACTTTTCGACCGTTTAACATAAGTGAAGAAGATCTTGGTATTTTTAAGTCATTATAATTATGTGGACAAATAAATATTGTAACAATAATGTTGTTAATAATTGCGTAACTGTGATAACAGTTCACACAATAATACTTAAAGTATTATTTTAATTTATATAGCAAAAAAAATCTTTAAAACAATTAGATAAAATCAATTGTTTTACGTATTTTAAGATAAGTTGTTATATTTTTCATTATTTGTAAATTATATACGTAAAATGTGTTTTTACTGTGAAAAATACGTACGGTCGAAAAATATCTATAAACATAATTAGATACTACAAAAACCAACGTTCAATTATTTTATTTCTAGAAATATTTAGACAATTTCTCCAAAAAAATGTAAGTAATTTTTATTAGAAATATTTATCCTTTACGCGGAAAAAAAAGTTGAGGATTGTTAGAAATTTCAATGCAGGTACTACATAAACGCATCACTACTGACCACCAAGTTCGGTTTTCTCACGAACGTTTACTGTGAAAACCACAATTTATTGAAATTTCAATATTCAGAAGAGCCGAAGCTTGAATTTTGGTTCCGGTTATTTCACTTTCTTTTTTTTATCAAATATAAGAATATTCCTTACATTCTCAAAATGAATTGGTTATTTTTCTACAAAAATTAAATTTAAATTTTTTGAAAACAGCAACTTAATTTTAAAAATGTCAATACAAATATACGGATAATTTTCAATTAAATTTGAAAGCGTAAAATATTTAAAATAAATCGGTACCTATGTTAACTCCATCACTCTACACCGTTAAGGACGAGACAGACACTTTTTGAACGCAAACTTCAGAACTTTATTAGATCATGTTATGGCCAAGAAAAAATCTGCACGCAATGTTTCCTACGTGCAAAAGTCTGCTCTTTCAGATTCTACTAAAAGGATTGGCCCAAATTTATTCCAAAAAAAGAGATTACTGGTGTTTTAACAAAAATCGCGAATTTTTTCTTAAATCGGAAATTTACACCTTGAAACAGAAATGCAGAAGACACGGAAATGCAAAATATCGCATTCAAAATGTCTCAGCTTCAATACCTCTCTATTTTCAAAATTTTAAAACGGTGTTTAAAGCGCTGATTTTGTATATTATTACTATGTTAGCCAAGCAATAGAAGTTTGTAAATCGACAATCGCTCCATAATTCCAAATTTATGTTGGTGGAGTCGCCTATTACAAAAATGAGATCACATTTTCAAAATGGAGGATCCAATATCATGGATGACATTTCTAAACTATCAATTTAATAATTTTAAGTAGTGGATTATTTTGGTCCTCTTTGATTATTGAGAGATATGGACGTTTCCATGCAGTATAATGCAATTACCATAAAATAAATGCAATAATCATAAAGACGGTGAAATCTACTTATATTAATATAGTATTTATAGTTGGAAAAATTTGTAAAAGTGAAATCTTTAATTTTCTCCTGTTACCGCATGACAAAAATGTTTGCACCAAAACATTTTTGTGTAAACTGTAGTTATAAAAATATATGCGTTTTATACAAAATAAACATCTATGTAAGTTTATTAAAAATCAATTACTATTTCATCAATTATAAAAATCCATTAGTATTTTAGACATGTCGCCCGCCATATTGGATCTACCATTTTAAATATCGAAAATGTTACATCGTACTTGTAATCAGCTATCCCATAATGATACATTCAGAATTATGGAGCAATTGCCAAGTTAAAAACTTCTATCACTTTGGTAACAAAGAAATAATGGACAAAATCATATCTTTTAGTGACATTTACAAGTCGCCATTTTGAAATTTTAAAAACATTATTTTAAAAATCCGAGATTTTTTAGAAAAAAACCAGGTGTATCGTTTTTAGAACGAGTTATCAATCAATTCTTTTGACACAATCAGTATGAGCAGGCTTTTGCGCATAAGAAACATTCCGTGTAGATTTTTTTTTTTAAGCCATAAAATTATCCAATAATGTTTGTGTTCAGAAAGGGTCCGTCTCGTTCTTAAACCAGTTACAGAAAAGGTAATAGAAAGCACATTTTTTACGGGTTTTCAATTTTGTATTGAAATAATACGAATTAAATGTTATGTTTGGAAATTCTATAAGTGAATTTGTTCTTTTATAACCTGTTAACAACGACACTGGGATCTCATGTTTCCAAATCTTCAAAAAACATAATTCCTGCTATATATAAATTTCCCATATTGTGCTATTTCTTATACACTATTATACAGGCACACTTTTTATCCCGATCCATTGACTTAATACTCTTATCCGTATATATTATATAAAATTTGTTGATACATTTTAGAATTATTTTCTGTTATCAGACTTGACCAACAATGATGATTTAGACGGACAATTACGTTAACATGTATTATGATTGTAGTAAATCTTTTTATTACTTATTTATAGAGGACATAACATGTAAGAAATATTCTCTGTATAATAAAAAACTTATCGTTATTCCCGGAACATCGCTCCACGAAATGAATTGTGCATTTCATTTATTAACAAATCTAAGTTTATATTATCTTATAACAGTTTGCATTTGCCGAAATAAATTTAATTAGTTAAATATATTGGATTCTGTAGTTAAATTTCAAAACATAGTTGTATAAAATTTCTAAGAGAAATCATGATTCCATATGCACATTCACAGTCCTTCTAGTGCATTAGGAGATCTATGAAACTATGTACACTATTTCAAGTAGTAAAATTTATTATCGATTACATATGGACTCATGATATACGCACTACCAAATTTCAAAATACTTCATAATGTAGTTGCAAACATTTTAATGTTCAATTTTTATTAATTGGCCACGTCATATTTAAATTAATAAATTGATTTAAACAAACAAAGAGATGTTGATTATGATGGTATATATAACTCAAAATAATGACCTATCGCTTTAAATTGTACCTCGAAAAAGAACGTAAACGTCAAATTGGATTCACGTTGTATTACTGCTGTTACTCCGCTATCAGTGCGAGGGTTCGACTATTCGATGTTCGTTTCTTCGACCTGACCTGCAGAGCGTAATAAAAGTGTCGTGAAACAAAAAATCCATAAAAGACGATAAAATGCCACTTTTACGAGGCGCGGAATAATAAGTTCGATGCGGGCGATTTGCCAAATTTGATTTCTGCTTTTTATTTGGCGCTAGATAAAAAATATACCGTCCTAGTCTCTCGGGAATGAGATAAAAAGCCGGCGAGTTCGAAATATCAGTACTGAAGTCCGCCGGAATATAAAATAAAGAGAAAATTACCAGTGGATCTGGAATTAGGTACATCTTGAGTCTCGTACACGAACGTCAAATTCGCGTTTTCGAAATATCTGATGGAACGTAGAGAAAAATATGCTTGAAATGTATCAAAATACTCGGGAACAACTCAATTTAAATCCGTTCTTAAAACGATAACCTGTCGCTTTTACGATTACTTTTTATCGTCAACATGAACAGAAAAATGAATTGACGAAAACTCTATGTAAACTTCTAGGGAAGATGTCTAGCGCAAATGTGCAGATTTTCAACAGATGTACCCTGGAGGTGACGTGAAGTTCTCACGTATCAAAAGTGTTTTCGAGATACGATCGATATCGACGTATACATTACTATTCGGATACTAAAGGAAATTTCCAAATTTGATATTTACTGAATCCTTCAAAAATTCGTTCCTTGCATTTTATTTTCATTTTATGTGATTATTAATTTATATTCCATAGCTGGGTATCGTTGATTTATTAAGGTTGATATCATTTTTTAAATACTTATTCCTATTTACTGATGGTTCTTTTCTAGTGTCTTCTATTTGACTATTTCACTATTTGATTGTTGCATATTATTACATTTTTTAAATTTCTTACAATTAATTTTTTTATATTTTTTCTTTTTTAACAAATTTTTATATTGTAATCATTAAACTAAATAAAAATTACACAAAACGTTTGACATTTTTTAATGACTGTCTCTGAAATAGTTAACAAAATGCAGGGCAAGAGTTCATGTTAAATAAAAACAGCAGAAGTATCTGTTCAATTTAGATATTATTCTTTAAACGTAAAATAATTGAGTAATAATCTTTCAATTTCATTAAAAATATCTTATAAATTTAAATTTCGCAAACAGTAAACGGTAATTAGTCTTATAAAAATCAATATCGAACATTTTATTATGTTACCTATAACTCGTACAAAAGTATCTTGTAATTTATACTTCATTTATTCAAAAGGTTCTTTTCGGCCGATTTAACACTTTACCTTTTTGAATTGTGAAAACTGTGAGCAGCTGCCTCCTTTGACGACACATTCGAGTTAAAACTGTTGCGAACCCTTTGTATACGATGCACAGCTTCGTGTGTTTAAATGACCCGTCCGACGAGAGACCGACTTCAACAACTGCACTTTGAATAAAATATTAATCCTGATAATATATTCAGTATGTTCATGCGGTTGCTACACACAGCTTGAGAGAATCCAACAAGCATTGTTTCTTTAGTTTTTAAAAGAACGCATGTGAAACGTATATATAGTTTGTAGGATACAAATCTTTATTGCCCTTCTGAAAAATACCGATTGTTTTGTTCCCTATCACAGCACCAACTTTTCAGAATACTGAAAATATAGGGTGGAAATATACTAGTATTTTGTTTAATATATCAACAGTTGATATTTTTATATTGATATTTATAATGATCAAATTTAGCTGCTGATAAACTTGTGGGAACGCCTAAAAGCACAATTTTTTTCTAAGGTCTTAAGCATTAAATTGGGACCGTCGATATGCAAAAATTTAATGTAAAATTTATATTAATTAAGTTTATTACATAACTATATTTAATTAAACATCAATTTGAGAATATAAAGATAATATTTTATTTAAATTTTTACATTGTTGATCCCGCAGGTCAGTACTGGGTCAGTACTACTCTACTCATTCAGTCATAATGGAGAACGTTACTAGAAATATTACTAATACTGTTTGAATGGTAGTACTAAACTACAGTTAATGTCACTATTATACCTCGATCTACAACCAATCCTTCGAATCATTTACCATTATACAGGGTTTAATGCAAGGAATGGTAAACTCACCTATTTTGTTCAATATTTTTACTTACTAAATTCCTAATCTACCTTTCATATAACATAAATATCCACTCTACTGCATTTGCAGACGATATTATAATTATATTAGCTGATATATAGAATACTATAGTAGCTGAACAAAACCCTCTCAAATAAAATTAGAACAATCTGTCAATAGCTTAAACAACCATTATAACCAATGGAATCTAAAAATCAACCTTAATAAAAATGAACCTCTCCTCTTCCACAAGCCCCTCAGATTCATTAATTCTAATAAAAGGAATAATATTAAACATTTTTTCATACAAATCAAGAAGAACCAAATTACTTATCCAATCTCGAAAATAAAATAATGGGTAAAGTATATAAGATGTGGTTATTTGTCGCAATAGGCAGGCTTGCATGACATGTCTGCAGGAATACTTCAGAGACACTTAAGGGATATTGTTTTTTCTACTCCGGTGACTATACTAATCAGTCTATTAAAACAAATAAATATTGTAATAATATATCTAATGTCTAGTCAATCATTAATGCTACATACTGTTTAAGAATTCTAAGTAACTAATAACTAAATCTTCCACACTACCACAAACAATGTCGTTATAACCATCTAGCTATTGTGGCAACTTTACTCTACTGAAGCAATAGTTTTTCCTCGTATTTCGGACTGATAATAAATGTGTAGCCAGAGCGCATGACGAAGCCGAGGTACATTGCGGTAAGAAGTATTAATTTATAATGATAAAATTACGTACAAATGATAAATGGGCAAAATTTTGATCTAGTATGGCTTCAGTCGGATTTTCGGAACGTTATTCCCCGGCCTTTCTTACCATACCCAATGAAAAGTTAAATTCAAGTTCGTCCATATTTTTCGAAAATGTTTGACAGCTCTGACGTTATTTCGACTTTTGCTTGCTACTGAAAGTCTGCGTGGTAAGAGTTTTGCTATGCCTTCCTTATTTCGTCAATGCTTATTTAGAATAATGACCAGTCCGTTTGTTTCAGGTTACGTCTACATGTAAAGTAACAGTAAAGTACTTTTATATATCGTTTTAGGTCGACCTTAGCGTTATTTTTCGGAATAATACAGAATTCTTTTGCTTTACCTTTTACTATATATTACTCGAAAAGCTTCAAGCACTTGAAGAGATTGAAAAGCTTCTTGTTCATTTTGGTTGCATTTTCTTTTTCTCTCAGTATGATAGACTCCAAATTCGTCACCAGTCATCGTCATCTGCTGCTATCTCTCACAGCATATCTGATCATTATTTCCACTACCAGCAAAAATTTCAATAGAAGCAACTGCATTTCACAGTCTAAAAGTCCATAGTCTTATTGCAAGGTATATTTCGAATTTCTGGTTCACTGACAGGATTAACTTAATATAAGTCTGCAACCAAAGCGTCCTCAAAAGCGTTCAAATTTTATAACAAGTGTAGGAATATATTTAATTAAAGAGTTTATTATATAGATTAAAAATTTAATAAAGAATTATTTTTAAAGATTAATAATAGGATGATGCTTTTTACTTATTTTGATATCACTTGTTTTTGCAACAACAATGACATATATTAATATGCTCGTTTATAAAATGGTATTCAATAACGTGCTTCATTCTATTTGCATACTGTCCATAATAGTTATTAAATTTCTCATTAATTGAAGAATTCCTGTGGTACTTTCATATACTTTCAATTAAACTTTTACGATATGAATAAACCAAATGCAAATAAACGTGAAAATTATAGTACCCAGAAACGCAAAATTTCTGTAATATTGTTCAACTGTGTCTAATTAAAAAGTACTTTTCAATTAAAATTTTAGCAACAACATTCAGTTTTTATCATTTATAGAAATATCATTATTTTAATTGCAAAATTATAAATCATAAAACCTCCAAAGGTTCGGCCGTATAAATGCTTGATTGACCAAGTATTTCAAAACTTTATTAGAGAATTTTATGGATTACTCAAAATATCCCGAAAGTCGTTCTTGTTAACACGATCTACCAATAAAAGAATGATTTTCTCGTGAGTTATGTCATATATCAGTTTGGTTCATTGTATTCTTTATCTCAAAATTATCAAGTTTCAAGTATAAAATATATTAAACGTATTTTCAGTAATATTTTTAAACTTTAAAAATATGCCTTTTATGTATCGTGTATAATATCGCTAAAATAGCAAATTCTCCGGAGATGCTTTAAGCGGCACAGGAGATGGTTGGAAAAGCGAAAAAACACAAAACAACTTTTTGCATAAATGTCTCTCAATTCCCATTTCAAATATTCTTATCTCTGAGGTGAAATTTTTCCCTTAATGTTGCATTTTTATTTCATTGTATTTTTTTCTGATGCTGGTGTATAATTGCTGTTTTACATTTACTAATAGGAAGGGTAAACGAAAAATGAAAACTCAAGTAATAAGACAGTTGATTTACACTTGTGGTTGTGGCTAAATTTATATTAATCGATTATTTAATCCATAAATTTACTGAATATATTACATTAAATCTTTTAATTACGCTACTAATTACTCTTCTAATTACTACCTCTTCTATAAATGGATTAAGTGTATGAAAAAGTTATAATGGTGTAGTCATTTATCATTAATTTATATAGGCTGCAATTAAATTGTTCTAAATCTAATTCTTCTAATTCTATCTACGTTCTTTAGTTGGGTTTCCGATTTAAATAATGGTCTTGGCTATCTAGTTTATGAAGGTTACTATTTAGATTGAAAAATGAACTAAAAACAATGATAGTGTCTTATCCTGCTATCTAGTTGATGGTAAAAACGATTTCATTTTTCCTAGTGTAATTAGATTTTATGCATATTTTTAAGACATATTATTTGATATATATGTTATAAGAAATAACAAAACAATGAAGTGATCCCACTATTCGAAACTATAATTATCGATTTTGAAGTATTTCTTTTAATTATAGTACTATTTTTATTATTACTTTTTAATACTAAAAGTAACAATAAAATTTAGATAATTGTAGGTTGGTACTGCTAATAATAATTACAATATATAAATAATTGGTTTAGGCCCTGAAAATTATTCAAATAAAAACTAACCATCTTACACTTGACAAGGACTCCGAGTCGGTCGAAACGTTGTATTTATTGATCCAATTAATTTATCCACAAAATTTGCCAATTATCACATAAGCCCATTACTTATATATTATAAAATATTTTAATTTATTGAGAATGAAATCGACGTCTACATCGTCCAGTTAACAATAAAAACATTACTTTCTGTTTAGAATCTGATGTTTTTTTTTTCAAAAGACAATAAAAACGAAAATATTAGCTAATAAAGATAGATATTTTATGTCTTTATTGGCATATTCAATCATTTTCAAATGTCAGCAGCATTTGGTATGGAATTAATAATGAATTATGTCTTTTTACTTTAGTTTCAGTTTACAAAATGATGAGAGTTTAATTAGTCGATGTTAATATCTCATAGCGGCAGAGTTCATTACAATATTATATGTATAACGTATAAGAAATGTTACCAGGTAATTGAGAAATTACGCCATTATTTGAAATGGTTAAAGAATGCGGGTATTTTTTATCATTTGTTCTAACGTTCATAAAAAGCTTTCAAAGATTAGCCACAAGGTTGAAATATGTTGTTGTACTTGAAAAGCAATCTTTTGTATGATTTGTATTTCAACGAATTTTAATTGCCATGGAAAACTGTTTCAAATGACAACTGACAAAATTTATGAAATTCTTTGCTATATTATTTGGTTTTACAAGTTCTAAAAAAGTTACAATTAAAAATGCATCAAACTGAAGACACAAATCATTCGAACTAAAAAAAAAAGATAAAAAGTATTCCATATTGCGTTTACACACACGATTTGAAATAATTACATAACATTATTCCTTACTATACTTAATAAAATTCACGGTAAACTGTATTTTCTTATCGAATTTTTTTCATAATTACTTTTTATGCTTTCTATCTGAAGAAAATGTAATTGATGACTATAAATGGGAAGAAATAAACCCAGAGCTTGAAAGTACCTCATCTAAGAATGCTTTTAATCAATTATAATCTTTACGATCATCTCGGAATCAATTTTTGAAAAGGATCTAAAAATAGACTATATAGCTTTTTAAATAAGACGGAGCTTAATTCTCTCTCTACTAGAGCTTTCACATTTGATTCGTATTATGTCTTGTGTTCTTGCGGTATACCGCTGTGTTATTATAAAAGGTATTGAACTTAATTAAATGCCTAATTTCTATAATTCAAATTTTGCTCTTATTTATCCAAATCGTTTACTAACGATCTTAATTACGAATATAATGCAGATTATACTAATTGGTACATTATATTAAAAGTGGCTCAATTATTTCAATTAATTAACGTAAAATGGGTTACAAAGGCTACTATTTTCTATAGATTATTACACAAGCAAATACGTACACAAACTTAGTCTTCTTTAAGTAACTATTGTCAAACTAACGCCACCCGTCTCATCTACCAATTTTGAATTTAAACTTTTAATTTATTGACAAACGCTAGTTTTGTGACAGTGACATTTTAAAATTTTTATAGATTTAGATAGTATAGAAGAAATTTAATTACTCATGTAGAAAAAATATTATCTGCCCTCCAACTATCCGTAGTTCATCAATCAGTGAATTGGAAGAGTATCTCTTTTAGATTCATATCGAAGAATTTAATAACATTTAATAAAGTTAAATTCGTATAAAGTTGTAAACTTTGCCCTTTTCTTGTTTACGATTATTAGTACGAAGATGGAAGGTACGATCCTGTAATACAATCATTCCTTCAAGGGAACTTGCTCTGAACTTGTTAGGAATGGTAGAAACATTTCTTCATCAATCGCATCGGTCTTTATAATTCATTGTTTGTAAGTTTGACTTATTTTGAATACTATGGCACTAAGATTTTAATCAAGGAACTTCAAAGCAGTACCATTTGTTATTCGGCAATGGATTTTGAAAGTCTTTCTGCTGTTTCACAAAATAAAGTACGACTGTATTATCGAAAATGTCTTGAATTTAATTTTGTGTTCACTTGTTTAAAATATTAAATGTCATTTATGACTTCCAATTATTCTTTTAGTATGGAATTGACATGTGGAACAAAGATTGTACATAACTATGATATCATCTCACTTTTATCGATTAATTCTGAGAATGAAAAAGTAATTGTATCTTTGAAAAACATTATGTCTTGTATCATGTATCATAAATATGAGCCAAGGGTTTGCAATAAACGTAACAAGCAGTAATGTTACTTACACAGAATGCATATAGCATGATCTTTCTCATGTAGCTATGGAACAAAAATGATGACTATGTTGCCACGCTTTATCTTCAGTTTCCGGCTTCTTTTTATAACGTAGATTTTTCGCGCTCCCGTTGGTCCGCTCTTATACGATAAGAAAGGGTCGCTGACCCGATGAAATATGAGAAAATTCAGTCAGCTGCATTCAACACCTGGTGGACGAATTGAAAAGCTTATTGAAAAAGGGTAGACGAATTTCCGGCTAGATGACAATATTCGCCTCTCATGAGCAAACTTATCGGGATTTTTCGTCGATGTCTCAAAGTACAGCGAGCTGAATGACACATTCTCCTTGTTAGACATCCTTTGAACAGGAGTTTTTCAAACTTTTTGTCAAGCAGACTGCAGGAAGCCTCAGAGATATTGAATGTTTTAACAATATGCTGGATTTAATTCAGACGTAGTATGTAAATTTAATACAAACCACATTGATATTCATGAGGATGGTGTCAGTAAAATATTAAGATATTAAAATAATGAAAGGTTATGAATTCACAAATTAAGGTGTCGAATACAATCGGGAAAAATTTCATCTGAATGTTTAAAAGCTTATGTTCCATTTCGTATTCAACTCCACTCCTTTCATTCGTGTTTAAAACGATAGATCACTATTTTTCGAATGTACTCGTATCCCATTTCTGACCAAAATCACCTTTGCTAATTAAGTTTCAATTACAAATCGGACTAGGGACTTTCTCATTCCTCTGGGATGAATCGCCGGAACTTTTTCTCTTAGCAGCTATTAATTTGAGCTGATTAACTCGGGACTAATTTTCAAAGCACTCAGCGCTGGAAGCTCGTTCCATGCATTCGAAATTCTTGATCGCCTTTAAGATACTCTACGCTAATGCAACTGACAATAACTTTCGTATGAAGCAATTAGCTTCAACAATCGGTCGCTTAATTTTGCTCTTAGACACTAACTTAGTACAAACGCTATTTTGTGATTACTTCAAGATATGGTTTCTACCAACTTGTAAACCTTGCAACGGAATTTTGAAACTTAACATAATACAACTATCTCGTGAAAATTCAAAATAAATTTATAAATATACATTTTCTTTTCTTAACACTATGAAACTTCAAAATCTTGATAATGTAATTTTAAGTCTTTTGATATATGCTGTGAAATTTAAATACATTTGCTTCCAATTTGTTAGATACAGAAGAATTTGGAAGTAGTGACGTTAAGAAATTTAAGGCAATTTTCGCTTCTCTCCGACGTCTTTCACTCGTCGGAAAACATCTATTTTTCTCCCTAGTTGTCCAATGTGCTGATCTTAATTCACTTTGAAAAATGAGTTCTTTCGTAAAGAGTGAATTTCGAAGTGTAGCTCACTTCTCACAAAATCCAACGAAAATAAAGAATTCATATTTTTTAATCTCTTTCTACAGAGCATTTTAAATTCCATACGCACATATTATCGATAGTTTCAACTGCTACAAATGTTACTAATTTTAATCTATTCCGTATCGAACTTAGAGATTTGATGGAGAGTACGAGGTTGTAATCTTCGTTTTGTTGTTTTTTGCGAGATTTCTGGGTCAGGCTGTAAAACAGCTTGTGCTGTGTCTCGCCCATTGTACAACTTTGTATCTTTGTACAATAAAGACGTTTATTATTATTATTATTATTATTATTATCAAAATCCTCAGTAGTCAATTACATGAATTTTACGAGAATTCATGTTATAGACATTTCCCTTGCCTTCTAATACTGAAAGTTTTCGAGTTTTTGAAGTGTACTAGGATTGATCAACATCGGGATCTTGTAGATTTACTTGTGAGCACTTTCAAGTATTTTTTGAAATGTTATTCAATTAAATAAAACCGGTCCTTACCAATGATAATTAATGTAATAAAAAGCATAAAACTAAAATGTAAAATAAATCCTTTTGAGTATTTTAAAATTATTCGTCAATAATCAAAGTTTGTCAAACATTTTCCTATATCAAAGTATTGATTTAGGATTCAAATCAATGTAGTTAAATTTTCAAATTTTATTTAAAAAACACCATTCTGTTTAATAAATATTATTTTGCATTTCAACAAAATACTTTTTACAAACCCGAATTTCCAGGGATCGACCGCGTTAAATTGAATTTTCGTTTCACTGGATGAAACCCTGGCAATAACCCAACCGGTAATTCCTGATGCATTTTTAAAAATTACATAATCATCACATACCCAAAATTTTCATCGGGTGTTTGCATTTACTCAATGAAAGGAATGGAAAGCGATAAAATGAACAGTGACACCGTACAAAAGATTTGTTATCCCTATCTGTCACGTCAATGGAAATCCGGCTTAGCGCGGATTTTTAACCCGTGCTCGAATTGGCTGGGGAAAACGCACTTTGGGCAGACGGAGATTTTCACGTTGCCCGAGAGAGAAGACGGTACCCTATCTAGGATATATCCGGCCCTTCATTTCGCGATACGTTTCATCCAGTTTCTCGTGTGGACCGGAAATGATCGTGGACGTTGCGAATCTATCCGACCGAGAATGATTCAACGGGTGAACGAATCCAATGCTTTTCACGAATTTCATCTCGTCTTTTAACGGAAAAGAAACCTGTATGCTTTTGCTGTTACGATAGAAAAAAAGATGAGAAAAAGAACCCTTAAATGACTCTACACTTCCGGTAGGGTGGCTTGCTGAGGCGTCACCCCTTATCGCAGATTTCATCTTTCAAGGCGACAACGTTACGGAAGCTTTCGAACTCATTTTTTTCCAGGGGTATTTCAATACTTAAAGTGCGATCAAATTTACTGGTGTCAATTTCGTTTAACAGTTCGGCGAACTGGAGTCTTTTCTTATAGAAACCTGGTCATGACATTTATCGTATTTTATACGGTGCTCCTGTAATAGTATTTTAGATTTCCAATGACAATATCGGAATTTTGACAAATGTTAAGAAATCATTGTCGTTCAGATCCGTTTCATCATTATGCATGTTTAGTCCAAGAAATTGTTTGTATGCACAAACCTTATTCTAAAGTTTACGAAATTGTTCTTGAACGGGAACTGTGTAATTTCCTAGTGTTAATTACTAGTAGAGTATTGAAATGAACTGGTGCTGTCGAAAATAGGACAGTCCAAGAGAGGAAGATGCGTTTTCGATACTTTGCCGGATATGGCAATCTTTACCAAAGTACATTAAAATTACATTATAGATTAATGACAAAAAAATAAAAATGACACTAAGACATTTTATACTATTCCTTGTTTTGGATAATTATTCTGAGTAAGCCATCTACAATTTAGAACTCCAATAGAATTCTAAAAACTACTTTTCATGGAATCAGGATGTATTTCAATTTTTATTTTATTTGTTCAAAAAGTAAAAATCAACAGATTATAATGGAAAATAACAAATGGCCGCATTATATTCTATATTACGTGCCCATACGCTAGTTTTTAGTATACATTTTCTAAATTTGGTGTTGCTTTTATATTCACTCTTCTACCAAACTTTGTATACTTACTGTACACTGTGATGATAGTATATCTCTTATGCGACTAACTTTATTAACAAATACAGCGCCCATGTTACTTAAAATGTGTGACGTTTTTATTATTTACAAACAGTAAAATCACGGAGAAAAATAATCAGCAAAATCAGCCGAAAAATCCGCAGATTCTACCAATTTTATCCTATAGGGACAGCTGTTGGAATTCCGTTAGGGATAGCCGATAATTTCAGCTAAATTTACTGAAAAAGTCCGCAAATTTAACGGAACAAATCTGCTAATGTAGCGGAAATTTAGAGCTAAGCGCGAATTGAGTAGGGTTAAGGCTACATTTGCGGAATCAAAACAGCTAAAATTGCATATATTTTCGGCAATTCCCGCCGAAAATTTTAGCTGATATGAATCAGCTAATCCAGCGGAGTCATTTTTCTCCGTGATGATTTTGAGTATTTTGTTAATCATTTAATTTAATCTATAGAGTTTCAGTAACGTATAGAAGACCGATGAGAATTATTGATGTAATGAAAATAAAATAATCACATTGGTATTCGTACATGGGTCGTTTTATAAATTAAATTCTAGTAATACTTCGTAATTTTTGTACTTGAAGCATGGATAAGAAAAATTCAAGTTCTACTTAATCTACATAATTGTAAACATGGAAAATCGTCGTTTCTAATCTAATATTTCTGTTGACAAGTGAAACTACTAAATATCACAACTTTCCGGACATTTTCTACTACATCTCTAGTGTTTAATAATCCACAGATTCTTGGAGAAGGATCTAACTTTCGTCGAGAAATCAAAGAATACCATTCTCATAATATGATCGAAACAGATGTAAATTTATAAGGTATAAAATATTGGAAAATGCAAATCTGAAATGGGAAAAGTCTATAGTTGATATTTATTAACCAGCGAAAATTTATAATTTACAGTTACGACAGTAGCAGAACATAACCACACAATAAATAAATTGTCGGGTGAAAGAATAGGACTTCCCGACGTGTATTGTGAAATAGAGTTCTATTATAACCGTTAAGAAAAATGGATAGCCGGTAGCTAAAATATAATACTAAATCTTTATACGCTATCTCGTTACTACAAGGTATCGATTCCAGATGTTGTTTTATACGCTATCGTTTTTTCTTTGCTATACAATAGATCACGCGTGTATAGTATAGATACCGATAAAAATGTACAACTCGGCAAAATTTTTATTATTTATATTTACGCAACATCTGATCGAAACATCATGGCCACGTGGTGATGCATAATAGAACTTTGTGTATTTCAGTCTATTTTATAAAACGTCCAATTTAAATTTTTTTAATAAATATGCATTTTAAATCAAATAAATTAATAAATTTGAGTTATAAGAAATCAGTTTTATTCATAGATATAGAGGGGAGTTCAATATTGCGAAAGCATGCGAGTAATAAAAAATCTCAAATTTCGAATGTGACAAGTTGGCATTAGGTAGTTATATTTTCATTAGCAAATGGTATAATGAACAAAGATGGAACATACGGAGAAGAATAGGTGGTAACCATCACTATCTACATGTTAGCATAATGGCAGGGATCTCCGGATAGTTCTGTAACTATTTATTAAATATTATACCTTACTATACTTTCACGTTTAAAATACATTTATAACACGGAAGTATCACTGCCACTAGTATCTTAGATAGTGACCATAATATTAATATATTATGAATATATTAACGGTTAATATGTGCATTATCCGTTTCTTAACATTTAGTTTTTTCGCTGTTTTTCACATTACTATTTTACCTTTGCAACATTATTTTATTCCGACGTCAGAAACTTCTTAGCCGCTATCTTAAAAATTTGAATTTTTTGAAACAATTTTAAACAATGATGGAAAAAAATTATACCTTTTGCCTTTAACAGTAGTAAGAAGTTTTTGTTAGTTACGAGTGAACTCCAGAATACTTTTCTCGTGTGCTTCGCGTTGTCTCTTTTTAGTAACTAACAATAATCTGCTACTTCGTATGTCGTTCCAATCTCTCTGATTACGAATATATTTCCTACAAATCTGGCTTATTATTCCCAATCAGAAACCTTCAAAAACCCCATAGATATTAAGATTTGTAAAAATTTACCAAATTTTAAATAATTCGCCCAAAATAATCAGAGACTTGAAAACTGGGAAGCCGATCCGGATAAATCCTTCAATATTTTTAAACTATTGCCTGTCACATAAAAACCATCATGTCTTTTTAGGTTGGTAAAAATCTGACGCGATGGAGTATAAAGGATTTCGCGTTCAGATATCCTAAAACATATAAACCACCGGGTCTGATCAGAGTTTGCAGTTCTCAAATACTCTAGTAGTTCAGTGCGGTGCTAATGAACAACAATTGGACTAAAGATTACTTAAAATCCATATTCGACGATTTTTGAGTGGGCTCTTTCGATTGGGGGAAGTTAAAATATAGGAAAACCCCCCAAGAAAATTTTATCGAAAATATTTACATATAAATGTTTTCATACATTTACGGACAAATTTTATTATTTTAAAGTTAATCATTGACTTTCAAACTAATTTTATAATTAAAAAATGATCTAAAATCATGTATAAAATAAATGTACAATTGTTCAGAATTTTCTAAAACGCTTCTGGATTTTTTTTTGGATATGGGCGTTTCTAACAAAAATCGAAAACGGCTCTAACAAGTATTTCAAAGAAATTAATGTTTTTATGAAATGAACACTTTTTGTTCTACAGCACTTTTGCTTAAAGATTACACTTGAGTTAAAAAATCGTCAATGTTTATCCTTCCCCAATGTGCCATTTCGAATGCCGTATTAAATTCGATACGTTGAAATTAATTTTTATAGGTCCATAAGCTTTTTGTAGATTGAAAAAATCGTGATTTTCAGCTTAAATCTAAAAAGTTTGCGGTTATTTGTGGTTTTTCTGCATTTTGACCGATGCCGATCGAAATAAGATACTCAAAAATATGTAAGCGAAGGAAAATATTTATAATAAAAATATTGCATTCGTTTACCTTCAAGTACAATCCATTATTGGCTTTTTCTTACTTTTTCAATGCTACAGAAGATACGATGTTGGCTCATTTAAATGGCGAAATTTGTTTTTCTCTCTAGAAAATTAGTATAGAATTTATTTTTAAACATTATCATTTTCGTGTAAATATTTATTTTCATATACGGAATCTTGTAACAAATGCCTAAAATCGTATTTTAACCAAACTACAATATGTAATCAAATTTTCATAAAGATTGTACAAACATCTGAAAAAGATATTACTCTTTTCGCAGTATAGTAGTCTTAAAGCGTACTTAAATATTTAATAAATAATTACGTAAAAGTATACAATATTGTCAGAATTTTGAAAAATTGTTGAGAAATAGGTGTATTATTATTTTCTTCTCCAAAGGTTTGCACGGAAAATTGTACGAACCTACTACTTCGCATCTGTCGTATCCGCTTTGAACTTTCGTCGACAAATTTCAAGTTTCAAAATACTGCTACAAGTTTGGATGAATTTCTTTTGTCATTGGCAGATGCAGCTGACTTTTGGGATTAAATTGTTTGCATGTACGATAGCTCAAATAATTTTTGAAAATCGTACAATAACGTTTGATTAACAAAAAATAAACTTACGTTCAAATGTCAAGAAAATTCCTGTAACATATTACATCTGTCATTTACTTTATTTGACATCCAAAAGATTCTTGAAGACGGGAAAAACGAGTTCTCTAGCAGGTTGATGTGAATATAACCTGTATAATTTATCAGCATAATTTTTGACGATTTCGTGTTATGATTTTGGAGAGTACAATTATAAAAGTTACATAATAATTTCCCGAGTAGAAATTTCGACACGGCCCTGATCCGGCCCTGCTCAGGCTGCGTGATTATATTTCAGGCCCTTGTCAGGCTACCCTATCAGGGCCTGATCAGAAACGTAACTATTATTTTGGTCCGGGCCTGATCAGACATCCTGAAATAAGGCCCTGGTCAGGCCTCTGTCAGGGCTTGATCAGGGCTTTATAAGGGCCTGATGAGGTACCTCTAAAGTTCGTTTAAACAATAATTAAATAAAATGAATCAAACAAATGTGCCAGTCACTTTTATATACACTTCATATTTAATGATATATATTTATTATATTATTAATCCAACATTTCATACATGTGTCATTCGAATGATTATGTTAATTTTTATTTCTGATTTTAATTTTTAAACATTAAAAATATTTTATATTATTTATATTTTATATTATACTTTTATATATCGCATCCTGTATTTGCATTTTTCAATGCTCGCAAATAAATAAGAACAATTTTACCCCGACCGGGAATCGAACGCGGGTCTCTCGCTCACTACACTGACGCCTTAACCACTACGCTACGCTCGCAATTGCAGCATTTTACAAAAAATTGTCTTCTATTAACCCATTAAGGCCCATACCTAGCACAACTCAGGTAGCGTCAAACCAACTATCGTCAATAAAATACTTGCCAAAAATCAAATACCCGTTTTTTTTTGCTTATAAAAAATAATAGTTTATAACATTTTGTCAAGAAACAAATTCGACAATAGTGGTTCTATATTAAATCTGGCGGTTTTAATCCAATCTAAGAGAAAAATTGAACCGAAAATATGTACGATGTTTTGTTAAAAGTCGTAAATTTGTTGTTAAAAATAATAAGTAAATAATATGATCGAAAATCAGCTTTGGCCCATGCTAATCACATGGCGGTTAGCGCCAAATTAACGACTGGACATAGGATATTTGATAAAAATAAAATATGTGTGTTTCTTATTTATAATTATATAATTATTTATATTAATATTTTATAAACAATTTCGTCAAACACGGTTTTAGACAAAATCTATTTGCGGCATTTGAGTAAATTATGTAAGAAACATATATCTATTATATTATTTATTCTATATAATAGTAATACAATAATACATGTACGTTTTTCGCATAATTTAATCCGTAGAAGCAAATGTCGCATTCATTTTTCTCGTGAAACCTCTTTTAATGATGTTTATAACAAATTCTTATATGCAGCTACAAGTAAAGTTTACTTTGCAATCCTCTGTTTCGAACATGGCCAGGCACAACTACGTTTGCCTAATAAGGTGCAGGTTGTAGTCCTCTGAAGAGTGCATGGTCCGGCAGTATTAAGACCCACCTGATCACGCGCGCATGACTGCTGCCTGTTCAGGGCCTGATCCGGGAATGACAATGGACATCTTATCAGGCGCGCCTGATTGCAGCCTCGTCAAGGCCTGATCCGGAAGTGACAAGGCACATTATCAGGCGCGCCTGATTTCTGCCTGTTCAGGGCCTAATCCGGGAGTGATAAGGCACACCTTATCAGGCGGGCCTGATTGATGCCTGATCAGGCCCTGATAAGTTTTCAGGCAGCCTGGACAGATTTCTGCTCGGGTTACATTTATAAAATCGCTTTAAGGACTTCTTGAAAATGTAACCTATTCATTTCAATGTTAGAAGAGGCAAAGTACGGAGAAGTTTGTGTCTATTTGAACTAAAAAAATTATATATTAAATCAACCTAAATTAGTAAATATCAAACGCATAATCAATATTGATATTTTTAGTCAATTACTGTACAAACAATTATTGCGACATTTCAACTACAGATCAGAAAAATGGCTAAATAATTCTTTATTTTATGTTTTATTAATTAAAATGTGTTTCATCGATTAATTGACAAACTATGTAATTTTGTATTTGTTATAATGAAACCAGTGGATAGGAAGCTACTGCAAATGGTTATGGATTACGACATATTCATATATAATAACTGCTAAGCCAAAATTTATCTAACAAACGTAGATTATGAAGATTAATTGAGATTTGGTGGCAATTCCAAAAATATGACAGTAAAATCACGTGTCAAGTTGAGTGATTTATATTGGAATATACTTTCGGTAAAAAATAGTTTTGACTGAAGTTAATTGAAATATATTACATGGCCGTATATTTCTTATAGATTAAAGTAATTTGATATGATTTTAATTGCATAATTTAAAATTATGCAATAGGTTCATTATTAGTGGATTTCTTATTTTGAATATTTTTAATTTGACATTCTTTTAAATGTTTTTATTAACCGGTATATTATATACATCGTAATATGTATTTTCAAAATGCACTTTTATATATTTTATACTATATTCTACATTTCCTAATTTTATATTTTGCACCTGGTTGATTTTGTTTTACATAAATATAAGCACTTCAGGTACAAAGAAAAAACAGTTTACTAAATAACTTGTATAGTTTTAACTAGTTGGTTTTGTTGATCTTCCTTCAATTTTTGAAAGATGACTTGATCATATATCTGCACTATAGCAGCCAGTTATTTATTAAACAGCATATATTTAATAACAACAATATGATATATTTGATATAAAAATAAGATAAATATGTTACTTAAAAATCAACGAAATAGTTGAATCTTTAGAAACAGTTTAATAAAACACGTGGATTTTGGCAGTAAAAAATTATTGAAATATTTGACGATTTAAAATAGTATCTACGTATTTCAACATATAGTAAAATCCGAATTTTTGGGAATAAACACAGATAAAAATAAATTGTATTACTATCTAAATAGTAGGACCTATTATAACTAAGCTATTTTGTTGCTTTAAATAGCAGGCTTGGCTATCTAATTGGCTGAGGTCACTATTTACAGACAGTAAATTTATCCAGAAAGCATGGATGTTCTTTATCATACTCTATAGTCAGTAATTTCAACCTATTATATATGAATATCATTTATTATTATATATATTTGTTTTTCTGTGGAAGTACTATTTTTTCATAATATATTTTTGACTGCATTATCAATCTTCCCAGCATTATCGTAGCTAACCGTTCTTATTATATTTGCATAATATTAAAATAATTTAACTTATTTGCGATTTTGATAATCTTTACAGTGATTAGATATCTATTCAATATTCGATTAAAATAAGTTTGTATCACTGAAAACGTCAATTTCGTCGTAATGGAAAAATTGCATTCTTGGAAGGCAAGGAAGCATTTGATTTGAATTTCTTTGAATGGCATTTGATATAAGAGACAATTTAAACACAAAGGAGCCTAACATATTAAAGTGTCACTCCGTTCTAGTAAACATACGGAATACAGACGAACTTTCAACTGAAACATTTCATCTAACTTTTCAACTACTTTTTAATAAGAATTCCAACATATACGTAATGTGATTGAATGAACGAAATTTTAATAACTTTGAAAATAAAATTCGTAGAAGAAATACCTACACCAGTAAGCAACAAAGGCTAAGAATTCTTTGGGTGGCCAAATTATTGTTCATCAGACCCATATGCTCAAAACCACTCTTTTGCCATTCTGGAGACGAGAAACAATTTGTTTCCGTAATTTATATTCTCAAGTGAACTAGTTGATGCAAAATTTTGAAAAAATCCACGAAACTGGCATTTAAGATGTACTACACATTTTTGGTATGTTCTGCAATAGGTTTTCGCCACCGAAATAAATTTCTAAATGTTAAAAGTCGATTTTTGTTCGATTATTTGAAGAATGGCAATATTTCTCCCTTTTTTAGAATGTATTGAAATCTTCCTTTTTCTATGATAAGTTTTTGCATAAATGTATATATTTGTGAATATATTGTTTACCTGTAATGTTTCATGAAATTTAGGATAATTTTCGGTCCTAAAGAGGAGAAATATGGACATTTTTGGAATGATTATTGGTCATATTCTTCATGTTTATATCATTAATAAGAATAAAGAGTTGCTAACGTATCACTCTTCATATTCGACTTCAAATCAGTTCTACATTATAGGATAACATTTTCCGTATATGTTACATTAATTCTTTTCCAAAGTTTGTTTTATTGAAATAATCTATTTTTTTAATTTTTATTTTACACGAAGAAATCGCGATTCTGAACATGCCTGAAATAATATTCATCAGAATTAACTTCAAAGACTCGAGAAGGCAATACGAGAAAGTGCGATTGTGCTTACATAGATGGTATCGTTCGTGAATAGAGCTGCTTTGAAAACTATCTGAAATTGAGTACTCACGTAGCTCTGGAACTGGAATATGGTTTAGGAGAATTTCGAACTAGTTCATTATGTATTCCCATATGTGGATTGCAGATGACTCCTTTCCTATAAATGCATTGAATGTGCAAAGTATTGATGAATACCACGATAGAAACGAATGATATAATCTTATACCCGAATGGTATAACACACTAATAAATGTATATAACGTCTCCGTATGTACATACATCCCACTGAAATTATAAATATTTGAAATAGTGGCACAGTAGTGGTTTAATTAGCCAGTAGCATATTATTTCTATATTGTGGTTAAATGATTGCTCATATTTGGATCGACATTGATATTTGCTATTTCATCATTCGAGGTAATAGCAATATTATGTATCAGGCATGTCAAATACTACTCCTACACATGATGTAACATGCTATTGATGTTTATACGTATAATAAGCTCTCTGTATTCAAGAAAACGCTGACGTCGTAACCACGTAGGTGGTAATATTTCGAAACTATTTTGTCTCTATTTGTTCTGAACTTTGTGATATGTTATGTTTAACCTTCATGAGGAACTCTTCAATGAGTTTCTTATTTGATTTGATATAGTCTTTTTTATAATCAATTAATTAAATCCTGATTGATATTAGGAACCATCACAAAACTTATTTAAATCAATTTTAATATTCATATTTATAATAAAAAACTAAAATGTTCAAGTTATTTAGATCTATAACAGATCATGGTAGAATATTTCAGAGGCGCCAATTTCAAAACTTAGATTTTTCACTTTATCTTTTTCAGTACTAGTAAATATAAAACATAAATTTATGTTTTCTAAGAACAGTAGGTCGTATTATCTTGTTTCCATTTGTAGAATCTCACTGATTACAGAGCAAACACTCAAAAACTTTACCAGAATGATCTGATTGTCTTTCCTAATAATCCGCCGGCAATTAAATAATGTATTTCAATTTGTAACAATGATTTTCCATTTTGTATTTAATTATTTCAAAAATGTTCTCAGAAAATTTGTTGACGATCCAAACTTTTATTTTTACATAGAATATTTCGTGGTAACTTTACGTTACGTTCACTGTATAGAAATAATGCTTAGAATTCTAGAAAATCGTAAAATTACAATTTGATAAACTTTGAATTAAATATTTTAGTCTTCAATGAAAAACTCAACTTTATTGGTATAACCAAGTAGCTCAATATCTCATAATAGAGTTACACCAAAAATTATCTGTATTTGGGTTACTATCTTGTGGCTGTATCAGGTACTTTTTGTTGCTTGGGTTACTATTTGTTATTCTTATCAAGCTGAATTTGAATTGATAGTGTCCGACGTTAACACCATCTCTTTGCGAGCAGAAATGCTTTCCTATTCGATATTTTTAAATGTTCTTCGATGATTCGATTATCAACAAGGTATCAACAGCAATAATAATAATATTATGCACTGTTTATGATTCAGAAGAAAGCTAAGTAAATACAATTGTAAACAGAAATTCTAAAGAATATTCAAAAAGTATTGCGATTAACATTGTCCATCGTATACATAAATAAAATGTAACATGTACATAAATATTTAATTTAAATATTTCCAATTATTTTACTTTTAATGAAAATAAATTTTTTAGTACTCAATTTCAATTTTCTATTGAAAATTTACCGTTTTCCTGATAGACGATAAACGCCGATCCAACGGTATAACATGTATTGCTAATGATATCGATAACTAACGGGAAAACACCATCGCATTTTGGTAATGGAAACATCGTACACCTCTAAAGTAGTGCAAGTATACCTCAATCCATAACTAATTTAGTTACAAACTATTAGGTTATAACTTGTATCACTACTCCAGAATTGAAGGGTTGATATGTTCGAATTATGAGCAAGAAGTGAATTATGAGTTATAGGGAAGTGATCAGAATCCCTAAGTAGTTTCCTAGATAGCGAAGTGTCTTCTGATGTGACGAATAAGGCTGTGAGCAATAATAGAACTCAAGTTTTTCATCTTAAGAGGAATTGTTATTGGTTACATTCTCTACAATAAGTAATTTATTTGTAACTGAAACTATAGCACATTATATAAAAAATTCTCTACTACTGTAAAACCCGGTGATCAATTTGTACGTTTTATAAAATATATAGTATCCAAGTCATGGTAATTGTCATGGCAACTACTAATAAATCATTGGACAACTTGGACAAATATTTGGAAACAACAGTGAAAATTTGTTTGCGAATTTGTATAAAGTTCGTCCAGCGATCGTTTACTTGTAATAAATTTATCGGCTAATTTCTACTACGAAATTATATCGTAGGCTATCTTAAACGAACAATTAATTCTGTGTGCTAAAATTTTTTTCATATCCAATTAAGATATTGATCGTTGCTTCTTAATGTGTTTTTTTGGTTATCTATATTTATTTTCATAAAAAATGGACATATAACTTGAACAACCAAAGTAATTGTTTTCGTATTGCAAATCAATATTAATGCAACACGAAACATAACATCAGAAAATTATAGTCAGATTCGAGATCACTTATGTCATTGAATTTTAGAAGATATTCTTTTCAATTCATTGTAAATTCTGCATTATTATTTAAACGACAAATAGCAAATTTCATCAAATAGTGCTACATAAACGTGAAATTGCAGTTCTTCGTCTGATGTTATGATTTACGACGAAAAACAAAAATAATATTCGTAAAATATCAACTCCAACTGTATATATAGGATAACCTGCTTTTAATCTAAAAATATCTCATTTAATTGAAATATTCTGAAACTATTAATAATTGAATTAATTAGTTAATTTAGTTCAGAAAGCAAGTATCGAGATCTTTACTCAATTAACAAAAATGTAATTTCTACCAATAATTAATAAGATGTGACAGGTGATATGTTAATACATTTTGATTATCTTAGCTGGTTTTAAACATCTGTATTACGAATGTAAACACAATTTTGTAGAAAATATTTTCACAAGTATTTTCACGGTAATATTTATCTTACAATTTATATTAAAATTAAACATTTTCAGAAATGATATGAGGATATATAAATTCTATACAACAAAGGTTCGCTTAATTATATCGCTTTTGGCATTTCGACTCTTAGGGCACTTTGATTGTGTGTATGGTCATGTTTCGCAAATTTCATTACAATTTACACTGCAGAATTTCACAATTTAAAGACAACTTGAAATTCACGTTTCCATATTGCTGTGTTTAAATCAAAAGTTAAAACATTCATATATTCTAAGCATTTAATTTCGCAACCTGTTATGATTAAAGAAGGTTTCTCTTTCACGAAAATGGCTTTTAAATACATTAAATCCTATCAAAATGACTCAAAAAGAGAAAAAAGAGAGAAAACAAATTTTCGAGAAAACGGCGGTTAAAATTAAATAAAATCACTTTTTGTCGTGTTTTTACTCTTATTTCTCTTTAGTATACTTTTGAACAACGTATAACTTTCTAGTTTTTCCCGTGTGAAAGAGCGTCTCAAATTTAATTATAATCTAAAAAAAATGAAAAAATATATTTTTACACTAAGCCCCCTTCCCATAGACCAAGTCCTATATATGAACAATTTAGTTCTGACATATAGCTAAATTAATTACAGCAACAATTTTGCGATAGCAATTATAAAAGTGGGGAAGCAAAGTTTTTATGGAATTGATTTTGCATCGTTTTACGAAATTATAATAATCATAATAATTTAACCAATCTTAGGAAATGGTTATTGAAACATGCATAAAGATAGTTAATTGAATTAATGATCAATTAATTAAACTAACTTAATTTAAAATGCCTGTTATCCGACTTCATACAGATATATATAACGAAGTTTGCGAAATATTATCCGAGATAATGACCTTCATCATCAATGTCCCTATGACCAAACATTTATCGGTACACTTTTACATTGTCCAAATTATTAGAAAATCAGTATTGTGTATAAAAAACGACAAACTTGATATATTATGCCAGTACAGCCAAAATATATTGTTGCACGATAAACTAAAGCAGTTATAAGCTTCAATTCACTAATCACTTCGTCATGTTATGTTAAATGCCAGTTGCTATATATTCTGATATTTCCCACGTAATCCAGAAGCACTAAAACAAAGTCAGTAAAGTTTTAAGCCGAAGAATTCTGCTGTTACAGTCTGAGCAAGCAAGGCAGTTTACAGCTTTGTATTATCCTGCTAATTTAATTTCTACAAAACTTGCTGCACTGTAAATTTAGAATCGCTAATTTCAAAATTAATGCTCCAATTAAACCAAAGTAATTACAGCATATGCGTTGTAGTATGTTTAGATTTCTTTGTATATGTTAGTGGAATATAATCATTTGGGTTCTTTTTGTTCATAATTATAGGACAATACCAAAAATGTTGTTGAAAAATTATTTTACGTCCACTATTTTTCCCGTGTATAGGGAAATTATGCAAACCAGAAAAAATCGCATTTTCTTCATTTTACTTTTTAATTTAATTGAGTTTAATATTAAGACTTTCTATATTTTAAATACTATCGTATTATTTAGTATCGTGCTGATTTGCATTAAATTATTGTAGTAAATTAATTTATGGTCAACAATTTGAGTGTTAATAATTCTAGTGCCAAACGTATATGGTAATAAAAATAATGGCGGACCATTTAATGCAAATTTTGTTGTTATTGATGTATAGATGTGTGATTTGTAATAACAGCAAATAAGCATCTTTCAAGCGAGCTTATATGTTAAGAATAAATCTAGAGGAAGAGATCATTTAAATTCGATACCGTGACTCTGATGAGTCTTCATTTCATTTGTTCTGCAGAGAGTATCCATAAAAAACTTCCCTTGTTTAAAGGTAAAAACGATATTATTAAAGGCTGTTCAATCAGTGGCAGTCAGTGGGGCATTTTTCTATCATTCTTCATACTGGCAACATACTGTTTAAATAAGAAAGCAATAATTGGTTTTGTTGCAATATAACAATATTTCATTTTGCTATTTTAAAACCCTTCCCGTAATACAACATAATTCTTTTTCAAGTCGATACTCAACAACTGTAAACTAGTAATTTTAATGTAATTTGTAATATTTCACACCTTTTGATTCGATGTATTGGTACCACCATTTTGAATTTTGAAAATTGTTTGTCATATTCAAAATTAGGGATCTTAAAAACTCCTCGGTGAGAAATTTTGAGGTAATCCGACTGATTTTCAATTTTTTTACGAATTAGTCCGACATTTTGACATATTTATCGAATTATTTCCAAAAAAAAACGGCATAAAACATCTAACGACTGGGCAAGAATCTAAATAAATTAAGTTGATACTATTAAGAGCCTTATTTTGAAATTCGAATATCACGAGTTACTAATGGAAATAATTCAAGTAGATAGAATGGTGCAGTAGCTCCAAAAATGCAGAAGAGTAGGCAAACAAGGAAATAATTCCTACTTGATGCACTAGTGAGATAATTATCCTGCTTGCAGTGTGGTCGAATGTTCTGGCGGCTTTTAACAGTATGAAATAGTGTAGTATAGAATAGTATGCAGATAGCTCTATAATATCTTCGTTAATTTCATATTAAAATATGGAATAAGATAACCATATATACAATTCACCATAATGATAAATCCATAATCAGTTATTGGTTTAATAATTTCAAGGCAGGATACTAAGCAATAGTTCCTTCAACATTAAGAATAAGACGTGACAATAAAAAATTGTTGTCGGCTACTATTCCGAAATATTAATGCTGCGATTCATGCCCAGTCTGATTACATTTGGCACAGCAATGTTACCATTATCCTCTTCATTACGCTTATCAATATCATTAATTTGGATCGGGGATCTTTGTAAGGAGATCTCATCTGTAAATCATTAGCAAATAACTTTAACAAATGATTTAAAAGTTTAGTTAGAGCATTCGTGAAAACAAAGAAAAAGGTAAGAGAAACGACGTCTACAAGCAACGCCCAATGGTCACTTTGAGAAATCTTAGAACTTTTTTGTGTTTATAAATACTAGCAATGGTTCAAGTCTAAATGAATCTTAACAATTTTTGGTTAAATCTATGCATAAAATAATATAGAGTATATCAATATTTATTATCTAAAATTATAACGATATTCAATAACATTTGGTGATTAGTAACTATTAAACAATTTAGGACCATTGATAAAAAAATATCAGAAAATTCGGTTTCAAAGCCGTTTCTCGCAGTAAATAGACACTTGTTGCTTCAAGGTATACTGCTCCGAAACAATTGATCATTATTCACTCGGATGTTAGTATTATTCAGAGGAAATAATGCATTTGTTAAAAACTAATCAATCATTATCTCAAACAAAACGATTAAATTTATGCCTTATCACGTTTATCTACAAATAGTGCTAACAAATGTAAAAGTAATAAGAAAGAAGTCATAAATTTAATCAGGTATTTAATAGTAAGATTAATGGATCCGCATTCCAGCTCCTATTCCTTCGTAAAAAAATACATCTAAGAAAGTTAGTACTGAAAAAGTTTTCCCATAATTCTGCAAAAAGTAAGACATATTTTTCGAAACCCGTCAGATATCGAATGTTATATCAATCCTGACGCTGGCTTAAAAGGCGTTCATATCGCATTCTCAACTTTCTTTTTTAAGATATAAGTTGTTGCTACTAGCAAAAGTTCGGACGTATGCCGTGTGCATTCCGCTATTTGCACCGCGATTTACGGCTCGCTTAGTTCAAAAACCCACACCGGTTCCCTCAATCCTGAAACCTCGTGCTGACGAATTAGCTTTTAAACTCATCGTTGCCAACAGAATAATCTCGCGGTATTTTAGAGGTTACCCGAAAACCGCGTGGATATATGCTAACGACAGGAAAGTCAAGCCAGTTCGCATTTGAATTCTGCTTGCAGGGGTATTTTGATATATTCAAAATGCATTCAATTAAGTCTCATCTTCAAATTATGCATTGATCATGAAGATACTCGTATCTTATAATTTACTTAGTTACTTAACTAATCGTTGTAATTAGATAGAGGCGACGTTTATTAATAGTTAATGTAGGATTATTTAAAAGATTCTATTTGAACTGAGGTATCCTAAAATTTAATTTATAAATTTAAACGTGATGCTCAGTTTTGAAATATATACTGCTTGTTTTTTCAATTTTCAATGCATACAATTCATACAAACAGCTAATAATAGTTACTAAAAGTACCCGAACTCAGAGCCTGTCAGATGCCTGAATATTGAGTAGAAATTTTGATACGGCCCTGATCAGATCCTCTTTCAGGCTACTACGTTTGCCTGATAAGGTGCAGGTTGTAGTCACCTGATGAGGGCCTGATCCGGCAATACTAAGATTATCAGGTGCGCATGACCGTTACCTGATCAGTTTCTAATCAGTCAATATTAAGACACATTATATCAGATACGCCTGATGGCAGCCTGTTCAGGGCCTGATCCGGGAGTAAAAGGCATTCAAGCATCCTGAACAGATTTCTGCTCGGGCAGTGAGATTAACACACCTTATCATGTTTTCTATTTTATTGGATAAAATAACGATGAATTGGCAAAATATTGATGTGAAATGAGGACCTCATATAAACTCATAATAGTAGTAGCTAAGGAAACGATAGCACATGATGGAAAATTATATTAAATTATTTCGGAGTCAACGTTATAAAAATCATTTTTTTTAGCAACTTTGACTTTTCATATTCAACAATTAGTCATGATTTACATTTATTATATAATATTTGGATGTATTACAATTTAAACTGTAACTTACAAAGCCACACATTTCGTGTACACAAGTCATAAATCATTTCTAAAATTGTTATAATACAAATAATATAGAAAAACTTGAGTTTCGGCTCATTTAAAAAAGTTGCAGCGCGTATGTATTTATCTGTGTGATTCGTTTTTTGTATTTAGTTTAGTATATTTAGTTTTAATTTTAATTCTTTCTGTTTTCTTTTTTCTGTATTTAATTATTTGTATTATGTATGATATTATGTATAATTTTAGTAAAGGACTAGTCTCGTTGATTCTGTAAAGTAAGTAAAATAAATAAATAAATATTATTAAATCATATTCAAGTACATAAATGACTTTTTCAGTCGGGATTACTATTACATAATCTAAATGAAATTCAAAAACATTCCAAACTATTTTCATTATATGAAAATAAACTAAAGTTTGCGAGACAAAACTATTCCATCATTAAAGAAGAATTCTTAATATGTAAAGGACTTATATTTTCAAATTAATATAAGCAGAATTAAAAAGAACAAACATATGAACACGAATATTCTCCATGTAAGACGATAATAGAAATAACTCTCTAAATGAATGTATAGTAAAATGAAATTCATTTATTTCAGGGTCACACATGATGGTGATTGGTAGAAAAACGGAACTTCTTGGAAATTATTCATAATTTTTAAAGGGTATAATGTTCAGTCACATATTTATGATGAGTTAATTTATTTTAATAAATTTTGTCACTAACTTATTGTGATCCATAAAGATGTATTTAGTTTTTACTGCGTTTAGTGCATTTTTAAATAAGAATCATAAAAAAGTGCCAAGAACAATTCTGACAAAAATTTGACTTTTACTACTGACATTATAAATTTCTTCATTAGGCACAAAGTTTTGTCCGATTTTAAAGATTCATAAGCTTGTACGTAAATAAAATTACTATTTTTTCTTCTTGCCATAAGTAATATGTCACAATAATTCCAAAACTGTACACGTATAAGGAATCCAAAGTGATGGACGATGTAATAATTAAAATATTTCCCGTAAAATACCTTCAAGATTTGTCTTGATCATGATACCCTCATAAATTCATATGTACAAAGTCCACAATAATAGAAAGAATATAAGCGTTTTATTTTTATGGTCAGGAACTTCTTTCAATCTGAAAACTGGCTTAAATAAACAAATATTAATTGACATGCTTACGAAACATTGTCAAGTCAAAGCGACTTGCTTCGGGTCATTTCGGGTAACTCTGACTTGTTCGCAAAGTAGATATTACAGGAGTTTTTGATGGAGATAACTTGCGCAATGTCTGTTTAATAAGACATCAGTAGTTAGTACTTGTACCCGACGTGTCTAAATAATGGGTCCAGATTTGCGATCACTACGCATGTTTGAAAAAGTCAAGCCACGACGGTCATTGGATAGTTTAATAGTTATTCCGTGTGCCCAATGGAATCAGTAAAAATATATATAAAAGACTGTCTATTCATGTTAAGTGAAAATAAAGTGTTGAGATAATAAAGCCTTACCAATTAAAATATAAATGTAATTAAGGTCTTCCCTCCTTTATTTTTTCTAACATGCAATTTTACGTTTATTAAAACGTATAAATAGGCTAATTTCTTTATCTGTAATTTAGTTAAAATTTCTTTTGCGCAAAATACATTGCATGGAGAGAGCTTTGCTGTATTATTAAAATTTCGTTAACCGTTGAAATGCTCTTCATTTATACGAAAAAACTAATTTTCTAAGACTCAATAATTGGCACGCCCTTATCCATGCATGGGCACTGGTCATAGCCATAGACGTAATATGTACCATGTCTTGTAAATCGTGGGGCAAGTCTTTTACAAGAAAGGTTATCGCACATTATAATGTCTCGTATTGTTAAATAACATTGACCGACAAAAGTTTACTTTTTGGTTGCCTCTGACAATCATAGAATCATTTCCTACCGGATTTTTCATGTTGAAGGCGATGGCGCTAGCAAAATTTTCTTATCACGTCCCGTTTTCGAGAAAAAGTGAGATTAAATGTTTAAAAATGTGCGTTCTTTCGACTTATTTTATAGCAAAACATTTGACCTCACTATTCTCGAAAAAGGGACCTGATAGAAAAATTCTGCTAGAGCCATGGTTTTAAGTATGAAAAATACGTTTGGAAATGATAATGCGATTGTCAAAGAAAACATTAGTGTCGGACATTGTAATTGAGCGCTCGAACCGACCCATCGTAAGTAGTAACAGTCGGTTTTGCAGTTTATTTCATTTATTCTGTTTTGCTTAATAGATAGCAATTTGCCTCCAGGAATTTCCGAAGAGAAAATTACCCACGTACAGCGTAGTAAAATACACGAACGATCCCTATACTCAACATTGTTAATTTACAACGAAGTATGGAACTTTAACCTCAACTCGGAAAAATTACAACTCTCAACGCAGTATATTTGCTAAAATTGTATACCTGAATATTACCACTGCCGTATAAACTTAATTTTCTATTTGTTACTGCATTACTGCAGTACATACCGAATGTACATATTCCAATGAATAATTGCAATAGATCAACAACCTGAATGAAGAGATAAAAAAAATCAAATCAAATCGACAAAAATAAATAATTGAGGGGTCGGGTGCAATAAGGGCACGAGCGCTCGAACCGACCCATCGTAAGTAGTAACAGTCGGTTTTGCAGTTTATTTCATTTATTCTGTGTTGCTTAATAGATAGCAATTTGACGCCACTGACAAAGTTATTGGTATAAAAAATACCTGCAATTTGAGCCATCACTCGTTTCAATTCGATGAAAATTAAGTCTAGGGGAGCCTTCGGAAACCGCGTATTTCTATGTCTCACCGGCTATTGTCAACCGGTGAAAAATGCGTCTTCGGAAGACTTCCCTGGACTAGATTTTCATCGAATTGAAACGAGTGATGGCTCAAATTGCAGGTATTTTTAATACCAATAACTTTGTCAGTGGCGTCAAATTGCTATCTATTAAGCAACACAGAATAAATGAAATAAACTGCAAAACCGACTGTTACTACTTACGATGGGTCGGTTCGAGCGCTCGTGCCCTTATTGCACCCGACCCCTCAATTATTTATTTTTGTCGATTTGATTTGATTTTTTTTATCTCTTCATTCAGGTTGTTGATCTATTGCAATTATTCATTGGAATATGTACATTCGGTATGTACTGCAGTAATGCAGTAACAAATAGAAAATTAAGTTTATACGGCAGTGGTAATATTCAGGTATACAATTTTAGCAAATATACTGCGTTGAGAGTTGTAATTTTTCCGAGTTGAGGTTAAAGTTCCATACTTCGTTGTAAATTAACAATGTTGAGTATAGGGATCGTTCGTGTATTTTACTACGCTGTACGTGGGTAATTTTCTCTTCGGAAATTCCTCTCCCCAAATTCAATTATAAAATGAAAAATAACGATAATTATAAGAAAAAGTACTTATTTTTCAAAAAATACGGATTAAAGACAATGCGATAGATGATAAATTATAGTTATAAATTAGGACCCATAAATTAGAGATAATAACTTTGATCAAGTTGTAAAATCTCATTTACATTAAAATTGTAATTAATTTTAAAAACCAAAAACACTTGCACCAAATTGGGATTAAACAAATGTGATATAGTAAATTAATTCGTTAAAACGATGAAAAGATCCATTAGTCACGAATTGAAATAAACGAAAAATAAATGTATTAGAGGGCAGTTTGATTTTCTGCATTAGATTTAAGTACGATGTTCGTGCATCTTTAGCATATTCCGTTGACGGAAAACAAACGGCTCGTCCAGTTCGAATTTGGCATCGAGTTCGCTGATTAATCCCCATTCTCGAAATGAATTCAGATTCCAGAAATTGGTTATTATTTATAAAAATTGAAAATATAGTCTAGTCGATTCGGTTCCATAAAGGCAAAATATCAAAGGACCCATGAACATACTTATTTTCCGCCCGAGATGGATCCTCCGCAACTGATAAATTCGATTAGAGTATAATAAAAGTTAAACCTAATACTAAATTTGAGTGTTGTATCATGTGATAAAGTTTTAAAAATCGTTGTTGAAGTCGCGGATATTACATAGAAAAAAGTAGCAATCTAAATAGTAATAGTACGCAGTCTTTTGTTGGCAGTATAAACATACTGTTACTACTTAATTGCTGAATTTTTTGACGTATTATCCGCGACTTCAACAACGATTTTTCGAACCTTCTCACATGATAAGCAACTCAAATTTGTTATTAGGTATTAGCTTTTATTATACTCTAACCTAATATATCAATTTCGGAAGTTCCACCTCCAAGGCGGCAAACATCTATGCTCTTGGGCATCCTCCTTTATCTCTTGTCACGATATATCAGCGAATCGAGAATATATGATAGAATCAGTATCGCTCATGATGATCCTGCGATGATATGCACTTGCCCGTATATTAAAGGCACATGATTAAATCGTCGTAATTTTTTATAAACGAACGGCGGCAAAAAGTGACGTAATCAAAGATTAGTCATCGATTGCGAAAAATATCCTCTTTAAGACTAATATTTCATCATTTTCCTCTTTGCACATAAACACAAAACGTAAAGTCCATTTAAGAACATAAATTTCAAAAACACTAAATCTGATTTATTTTTTATTACCATGCATACTTTTACGTACCTCCAACAAATCCATATCTCTCGCATGTCCTTTTACGAACATTTTTGCAATAATTGTGTATTAACGATTAAGTTACAATTGACTGAATATCCACTAACCGTCTACATTTACAGCCAAACTCATGATATTAAAGGACAAGCGTCAGCGCTATTACAATAAAGTACAACAATAAACTAAAATGATCTATTGAATTTAGTCATATTACCTTACATCGGTAATTTCTCGAATATCGTCAAATAAATTAGCAAAAAAAATCAAGTTTTAACATTCACGTGTGACTTTGACTAATCACCGCCCTTCTCATATGAAAACTTTGCAATCGACAAGACCCGATTAAAAAAATTACCACGTTAGTTGGGTAAAATGTACAGTTGCAAGTTATGAAATTCCCAAGTTAAGAGTGGGTTAACATTCATGCCCATGCTGGACGGAATAAGACTATATTGTAGGGATTATTGGGACTAATTCAATCGCTCAACTTCGTGTCTTCGTATAACCAAATATATTTTAAACAAATATGAATACACTTTGTGTGGAGACACGCGCGTCCTACCGGTCTCGTGTGCATACATCGACTAACTCCTCCCTCGCCCGCACGCTTCTCCTCCATCTCGCGGCGTTCTCTCTAATTACTACTCGTCGGTAATAATGTCGCACTCCGTCGGTACATAACATCGCGCGAGCGGTCGGTAAATAGACGTTCAATATCTGTGCATCCTTAATAATTCGGTCGCGCGTGTACAAAAATCTTAATCGCTAATTGACATTCACCCACACTCGGCCATTCGACAACATACGTCCCCGGATGGTTATTCTTCGTTATCGGTATCTTCTTCAAGTGGCTCCTCGCGGTAGTCGGCCCACCGTTTCATGTGATCTGCAGCGGTTGACGTTTTTCGAGGGCCTTCAGATTCGCCGATTTTTTCGACAAGGTAGCGATCATTACGAAGCACCTTTGATACCTTGTACGGCCCTAGGAACTTCCCGCTAAATTTTAGTCCTGGACCGATTTGGGTGCGTTGGATTGCGACAACATCATTCTCATGGTAAATGTGTGGCGATTTCCCTTCTTGTCGTAGCCTCTTCTATTTTCTTGCTGAATTTTAAAAATGGCTTCACGTGCCTCTTCTCGAATCTCGTTCCTCTTTTCCATAACAGCCTGCTTGTTTTCTTCCTCTAAAATTTCTCGAATTTGCTGATCATCTTTTATTCTCATCCTCGTACCCAAGAGAATAGTAAACGGTGACATATTCGTGCTTCTATTTGGCACGTGGTTCAGGTATTGCTGAGCACGACCGACGAATTTATGCCATTCTTGTGGCCGAGGCGCTGCCATCTTGGTTAATAGAGGGATTAGTACTCTGTTGACCCTCTCGACCTGGCCATTTCCTCGTGGGATTCCCGTCACTATCAATTCCGGCTTGATATTTTCCTCCTTACAATAGTTCGCGAATTCGCTAGAAGTGAAGGCAGGACCGCGGTCTGAAATAAAACGTCGTGGGTTCCCAAAAGCCAAGGCCTGTTTTGATAGTCGGTCTATCACTTCTGCTGCTCCGGTACTGCGAGTCGGATACAGCCATACGAACTTGGAAAAGGCATCGATTACTACGAAGATGTGCCTGTAATTTTTTCGTGTTGACGGCAGTGGACCTATGTGGTCAATGTGGAGTGTATCCATTGGCACTTCCTTTCCAATCGGATGAAGTAAGCCTTCCTGTAAGCCAGCTTTTCTGTCCGCGAGGATACAAGCGACGCAGCTCCTAATTATCTTCTCCACTTTTTTCTGCATACTAGTGAACCAGTAGTCGTATTTTAATAATTGAATCGTTTTCGAGCACGAGAAATGTCCGCGCTCGTGTGTTTGGCGAATTAGAGCTGGTTGCATCGATTTTGGCACCACTAACAAATTTTCGCCGCTCACCTCCTTATGTAACAAGTCGTTGATGATGCGGTATCCGTCGACTTTTCCCTCGCTGACCTCTTTACGCAGAAGTCGAATTTCTTCGTCGTCGTTTTGATTGGTACGTATCTGAACACTAATTCCCAGTTCGCGTTGTTCAATGAGCATCGTTGACGGTAACGGATATCTGCTCAAGGCGTCGACATGTTTCATGCTAGTTCCGGGCCGGTGAACGATTTTGTACCGGAAATCTTCGAGAAACAAAGCCCATCTGGCAATTTGAGAGCTCAGCTCTTTTTTCCGCATCGTTTGAGTGAACGCCTTGCAATCCGTTACGACTGTAAAGGGGATGCCTAGAAGATACATGCGGAATTTCTTCAACGCCTTAACAATCGCCAGTACCTCCAGCTTGTAACTGTCGTACTTTTCCTCGGCTGGAGTCGTCTTTCCGCTGGCGTAATATACCGGGTGGAAAAGTTGATCCTCATCGTTTTTTTGAAACAAAATTGCTCCGAATCCCAGGGCGGAGGCATCAGTGTGGAGTTCTGTCTCCGCATGTGGATTGTATAGTTGAAGAACTGGATTCGTACTAAGAGAGTTCTTGAGTTCCAAGAAGGAACGCTCTTGCTCCGTTCCGAAGTGGAACTTAGCTCCATTTCTCAGCTGATCGGACAGCGGTCGAGCGATGGTCGAATAGCGTGGGATAAATTTTCGGAAATACCCCGTTAACCCGAGGAAACTCTGAATACCTCGTATGTTTGTCGGAATCGGGAAGTTCCTTACCGCATTCGTTTTATCCACACAAGGTGAAATTTTCCCGTTCTCTATCACATGACCTAGATAGTTCACCTTAGTTTTTAAAATCTGACATTTTGACCAATTAAAGGATAGACCGTACTCGCTTGCCGTGTCTAAAACTAATCGAAGTCGGACCACACCATCTTCGTAATTACTTGTCGCGATTATGATATCATCCATATAAATTATAACGATTTGCGCGTCTATCAAATCACGGAAAACAGCTTGTACATATTTCGTAAAATACGCCGGCGATGTGCATAGCCCAAAGGGTACCTTATTAAATTCATAGTGTCCTCCTGGAACACTGAACGCGGTGAATTTTCGACTATTTTCCTCGACCTCGACGTAGAAGAAACCGTTCTTTAAATCGAGTGTAGAGTAAATGCTCGCGTTCTGTAATTGGTCGATTGTGTCTTCCACGACAGGTTGCGGAAATCGTACTTTTACAATTTTGTCGTTGAGCTTCCGATAGTCAATACAAATTCGTGTTTTACCGTTTTTCTTCCTCGTAAGGACAACTGGACTAGAGTAATCCGAAACCGACGTTCGAATTATACCTTCGTCGAGCCATTCGCGAACTTGCGCATCAACTTCTCTTTTTTTGCTTAATGCTAGTCGTCGAGCCGGCTGATGTACCGGACTATCATCCGTTAAAACAATACGCATCTTAACGCCCGTGTTTTTAGTGCATTTGACATCATAGTTGTTGACTAGATGATTCACCTGTTCTTTAATAATTGCGTCTTTCAAGTGCGATAAATCGAGAACGTCTTCTTCGATAACGTCAATTTTATAAACTTCCGGAACGTCCTCCGTTATTTTGAATATTTTTACGTCGCCAAGTTTTATACGAACCTCGATCGTTCCTAGGAAATCCATCCCGATCAACAGTCCACGCGGAATCATCGAGTCAGGAACTACGTGTGCAGTTGTCATATATGTCAGAATCTATCTCTACTTTCAACCGAGTGTCACCTAATGTCATGTGACTTTCGCGATTAGCACCTCGAAATTCGATTTTATTATTTTTATTATAAGTCAAGCCTATACCCGCAATTTCTTTTTCGCCAATCAAACTTATGTCACTAGCCGAATCGATCAGCGCGAATAGGCTTAAGCCGTTTACAACAACAAATTTCTCGCATTTACAAGATTTTGCTTCAACAGCATAACACTTTTTACTTACATTATCAACGTCATTATTCTCAGTACACCTTGCAGCTACGTGCCCGAACTTGTTACAACGGAAGCACTTCGTTCCCCTCGATTTGTTTGCACTCTCACTTGATTTGTGACCTGTTTCACCACAATTGTAGCACTGAAGACATCGTGCACGTTGCTTGTTGGGTTTCGTCGTGTTGTTTCCCAGATTCTTCTTGCTGTCCGACTCTCGTTGAAATCCTCGTTGTTCGGGTTTCTGTTGCCGCTGCTTCGACGCTTTTCTGGCCTGCTCGTAGATGAGCAACCGTTCCTTTAGCTCGCTGAAGTTGCGCGCTCCAAACAGAATTATTTTCGAATTTCCGTCGTCAGTGATGCCATCCACGATATATTGAATTACGGCGTCTACTTCAATCGATCCTCGGGATGCTATCTCTCTCATGGTCAAATAATATTCTTGAACTGACTCGTCTTTGCCCAGTTTCCGTCGATCAAGCGTTTTGTGCAGCTCCGCACTGTTTACCTTTGTTTGAAATTCATCCAATAAAGCTCTTTTTAATTTTATCCAGCTTTTTATTACACCTTCACTGTGCACAAAAGTTTTCGCCAGTCCCGTTAGCATTTTCTTCGCAAAAATGACCTTTTGCAAATCTGACCATTCAAACATGGTTGCCACATCCTCAAAATCAGCTATCCATCTATTTATTGGATAGGAATCGCTGCCATCGAAAGGACGGATGGAATCTTCGACGTCTTTGAATTGAAGCGTGAAGCGAAGGTCATTTTTCTTCGATCTTACGTCATTGGTCGCTACATCCGTTGCCTTATCGTCATCTTCACTATGATCGTCCTTTTCGTGGTCCTCAGGACTTTCACTGCCATTTTCGTCTTCGTCATCGTCTGCTGGCACCAACGTATTAATGTCCATCAACCCACTGATAATTTTGAGCCTCAATTGCTCTTTGGTTCCGGCGTAGTTCAAGCCCAGTACATTGCAAATTGCGATTAAGTCGCCGAGAGAAATGCTAGAGGCTTCATCTAGTTTATCTCGAAATCCGTCCGACTGATCGGAGAATGAAAATCCTGGGAAATCACGCAGTCGCTGTCTGTTTTTTCGATCCCCCTCTTCCTTAAATATTAGTTTGTGGAGAGCCTCGATCGATTGTCGCGATGCCGTCTTAATCTTTTCTTTTATCGACGGAATCTGTCCTAGAGTCTCCATTTTCCTTCTATTCCAACGCAATTTTACGGTCCGTCCGAACTCTCGATTTTGGCGGGAGAGCTGTGCCGCGGCGCGAGAAGTCGCTTTGTCTTCGCTACGCTTGGGAGGGACTGGTGCGCTATCAGCCGGTTGCGCGCGCACTTCGCTTCGCGGCTTGACTTTACCAAAATGGCCGCCCTCTGCGATTCTCTAACTGTCCGTGTTTTGTCGCCCGATATGGCGTCTTTTCTCGAGCTCGTCTTCTCGCGTTGATCAGACCGATTTGTCTCACACACGGCACACGGGTCTACTGACACAATGCACTTTGATTTTCAAAACTAGATCACAATTGCACTGTAGCAGTTTGCTTCTTTTGGCAGCGCGTGTCGTCTTACCTCGAGCTTCTATGCGTCGTTCGTCGTTTTCATTTCTCGTCGTCTCGTCTTCCACTCTTTGCAAATTTGTCGTCGTAATACCAACCAGTTTTTCGTCGTTTCTTCTTTTAGCCAGTTGGAAATCTCGTCGTCGTTTCGTCTTTTTTATTCCGATTGGAATCTCGTCGTCGTTTTTCCAATCCGATGATCGTCATTTCGTCTTTTTTTTTCGAATTAGTCCTTGATCCCGGACGAGCCCCCAATTGTAGGGATTATTGGGACTAATTCAATCGCTCAACTTCGTGTCTTCGTATAACCAAATATATTTTAAACAAATATGAATACACTTTGTGTGGAGACACGCGCGTCCTACCGGTCTCGTGTGCATACATCGACTAACTTCTCCCTCGCCCGCACGATTCTCCTCCATCTCGCGGCGTTCTCTCTAATTACTACTCGTCGGTAATAATGTCGCACTCCGTCGGTACATAACATCGCGCGAGCGGTCGGTAAATAGACGTTCAATATCTGTGCATCCTTAATAATTCGGTCGCGCGTGTACAAAAATCTTAATCGCTAATTGACATTCACCCACAATATATACGATTTTTCTATAGCTCTATAAATCTAAAACATAACCCTTAATGAAATGGTTCTTATGATAGAACCTGCCTTACACTTTAATGGCACAAGAAGCCCCACATGCACTTTTTCACACTTCAACAAAATTTATTTAAATATAAACTGTATTTTTACTATAATTCAAACTTTAAGTTAGTTAAAAAAAAAGTTTCCTTTTTAGAAATTAAGGCGCCAGGGCAAACATTCAGATGAAAAGTAATTACGGATTTTCCAGGACAACATTTGATAAATAAACGGCAACCAGATGTAGCAGGTGAAAAGAAACACGAGGCAGTCATCCTAAAAAGGAAAGTATCACTTTGCAATGGTCGAAGAGGTGTAAAGAAAGATATTCGAATTCGAAGAAAAAAGTAGGAGGAGGCCAAAGAGCGTAGATTTATACTAAATAAAAAAGAGAGAAAATGATCAAAGATGTACGTAGAGTTTATTAAGGAAAAGTAACAGATGTAATAGTTGCGAGTTTGAAAGAGGAATAGAGGGATGGACTGGAAAAAGAATTAGAAGTGTCATGGAATGTTTAATGCAGGCGATTTAGCGTAATAAAATATTCAATAAGAATATAAAATAAATGAGAGAAAAAGAACGAAAGTATAGTAAAACGATAATGTAAAAAAATTTGCAATGAAAACGTGAAATAAAATTAAAGAGATAAAGTTGAATCTCTTATTGTATACTATAGTAAGACAAGTTGCAATAGACTCATATAAATGCAATAGAGTAACAGATTTTCGATAAGATTGGAAAAATAGTTAAGACATGAGACAAAAGCAAAAGATTTAATCGAAATCTGCCGATAAGCATGTGAAGATCCGAATATGGTTATGAAAAATAATTAATAAAATATGAAAAAAAAAAAGAATTTTTATGTTTAACACTATATAAACAAATTTTGTTAAAAAATTAAAAATAGTTTGAATATAACTAGTGTATGATTTCGTATTTTTGTCCTATCAAAATTAACACAATATACAAAATCGCACTCGTGATGAACATCATTGACAGCAATTGCTAAACGCTTCTTTTTACAATGAGTTTACCGGGTTGGGTTTTCTGTTTTCATCCGTTTTCTGAAAGACTCAAGTCGTAGCGAGTGAAATTACTGACAAATGAATTTATTTTTATTTATGAGAAAAAATACATATACTTTTTTTTTAATGAATTACATTTTCTGAAATTTGTATAGGATTAACCGCTATGCTAGAGCCATGTTTCCATACTGTTTTATGAGTGCATTGAGTAATATTTGATGTACTAGCCATTTGAAGTCTTGCTATGTAGTCAAAAGTGAATCGAATACATTCTATGAACATTTTCAGTATTTAATATTTACTTCATATGTGTATTTATTAACAGCCAAATATTATGTAATGTCATCTACATTTTCGATGAATTGACTAAATGTTGTTCAACCATTATCAGTTGAAATAACTAATATTTAGTTGAAATGATTAAATATTTAGGCGCTAACCGGCAACCACATATCTAGTAGATATTACAAAATTGTATTTTTTTGTCGCAGTAGGCCGTAAAATGCGATTTTGCGCCCGCATTGTAACCATAGAGATGTATGGTCGAGGGCAACGGGCGCTCATTGCATTCTGTGACCTGCTGCGACGAAAAATGTTGTTCGCCCCTCGGGCGCAACACTTATCACCCACGGGCGCGAAATGTCATTTTGCGCTCTAGAGACGAAAAATACTATTTTTTTCTGTGTACAGCATTTTAAACTCGCAGTTATAAATACGTAAACAAAGAACCCTGAAATTCAAATTAATTTTTAGGCATATCATTGAATTTCTCTGAAGAAGGTGCCATGAACTTTGCACAGGCCCCATAAACATCCGAATTTGAGTTTTTGCAACAATCTGTAATTCACAATCCAAGTGGTCCCATAGAGTTTGACCGTAAAGATAGTATGTGAATGTAAATGTATCTACATCTGACCAATCTGAGAACAAGTGTCGAGTTCAACAAATGGAGATTTTTTGTAGACAAGTTAGGTCCAAAGAAGTATGCATTTAAGACCAACAACAAATGGGTCCAACTTTAGTCTTGACATTCAGATAACTATATGGTCAGTTTTTGTATGAAAATGATCATAGATTCATAATTTTTTTTGATTGATCAGGATTTCCGCTTCTGTGCCTTTACCATGTTTTGCGAATCTATTTGTTTTCTTAGAGTTTTTTCTCCTCCACTCACTCTCGAAGGGAAACGCACTTCATCATAGAGAAACTGGAAATAGCACGTGGGCAATACAGAAGGCGATTTCGAGAGGAATAGATTTTTATTCCTGAACTGAAAAGTACAGAAAAAAATATATGAGGAAGTATAAATAATAAATATTGAAATATTAGAAAATGCAAAAATGAGAAGTAAATATGGAGGAGGAATGGTACGTAATATTACGATGCTAGAAAAAAACGGACACGTCTTGGATTTTCTCAAAAAAGTTTGATGAGAGCGAAAAACATAAACGTAATGACATTATTAGAAATTAAATAAAAGTAAAATAGAATGACGGAGTAATCAAGTATACAATTAGAACGTAGGACAGGATATAATGTGAAATAACAAACCGCCGAGAAATTTATTATTAATTTGCGTACGTGAATTAGGAATTAAAGGAGACCGCGCAGGAATATTTAAAACAAAATGCAAAATACATTGCGGCATCATCGTTTATGGTAAATTTCGAAGAATGGAACATAAAGGCTGAAAAGTAAATTCATTAAGAAGGAATTAAAAAAGAACGGCAAGGCTTCAGTGAGCGTCTAATTATTGCCGGTTGTAGATTTCAATCAAAATATCGGACAGATGAAGCTTCTCTTACAAATTATAGTTTCTGAAGATAGAATAAACAAGCATCAAAAGTTTTTTAATATCAACATAATTTGTTAATGCTCATATTGTTTGTTGGCTAACTGACGTTTCGTTGCATAAATTAAATATAATTGTATATATTCAGAATATTTCTAAACTTTATTTTCGAAATTATGTTTGCGTGTGAGAATAAACACTGCTATGTTCTAGTAATTCTCACGCAATAAAAAAAACTGTAAAACAAAGTTTTGACTTGTGGAATGGTGTTGTTGAGCCCTCAACACGCAAGGCAGTTTCACAGCTTTGTATTATCCTCCTAATTTAATTTTGACGCAATTTGTGACACCTGGAATTAAGGCTCGTTAATTTAAAATTTTAGTTTATAAATTCATTATGAAATGGTAATACGGAAATATTAAACTTTGATTTTTGTCTTGATCCGTCAACCCTGCCATATGAATTTTCTGCCGAAGTTTCATAAAGCAATAAAAAATTCAATAGTGCCTCTAAAGCTATTACATGTAGCTAAACTTTTTTCAGTGTACGAAGTGAACGATGCAAGCACGGAAAGTCTACCTTCCTTTTCTTCGTTTTAATTCTCTATAACAATGTTTTAGAACTTTTAAGTTTTTTTATGAAGTATTTTAGTTTAAAACTTTGAAGCGTTTAAAAAATATAAAAGTAAATACCCTCCTTAATGAGTGCTGAGCTTAAGCGTTCATTCCACTCTAGGATTCAAGTACCGAACTTATACTTAATATTGGAATTTTAACCAGAGCCTGTTTAAACAACTTATTTAAAAGTTTTCAATTGATGTAATACAAAACCTCGTTTAATAAGAAGAAGGGAAGTAAGTAATATTAGCAACGTAACGTTAAAGTTATCAAAACTAAATTCAACGGAGAGGAAGGAAATACTAGAGGCGAAGACCTATTCGTTAAATTGTAGGAGATATATTTAAGATATATTCGAGAAAATAACGGAGCCTCCCGAGAGACTGGTTGCGGACAAAAGGTCAGAGTGATGGAGGTAAACATCGTGTCTTATATCGTATGTTGGTATGTGTTATGTTGACCAATACGTTTGGTGTTACACGTTGATGGTTGGGTGAAAACTAAATTAAAAGCGCCAGCTTTAATTCCCGAAATAGCTTTACGAGCCACCTCTGTTTATTGAACGACATAACTGCGAGCGCATGGGCGTAATATATGCTATAAGATACGATAATTAATAGTAATAACCATCCCTAATAACAAGAATGGAAACATTTCATTTCTTGACATTTATCTGATAGTAAATTCCATTCAATTTATAGGAACGTAACAAATAATAACAATAGCAAAAACTAATACATTTCTAACAATAATAATATAAATTGCTGTTTACTGAAAAAATGTTCGCTGTTTTCCAGGTTTTCTTTCGTTTAAGTGGCCATATGTAAAAAATGGAAAGTGATATCGAAAAATGGATTTCGGATTCGAAAAGAGCTTACCCAGAAACAATAAGAAACCTTTATTTCATAACAATATCTCAAAGATATCCATAAACTTACCGAGGATGAAAACTGACGACAAATTTTGCCGATTTATGACGAGACACGTTAAATTAATAATTTATTACATAAATAATCTACAATATAAGAATAAAAAGCAAATGCTATACGTATTTTTTTTCTTTCGTGTATTCTTAAAATGAATTATTAATAAGTTACTCATGTGTTCCTGATAACAATAAACAAAATTTGAAAAGATAGTATGATATCATTTCCTTGTAATTACAACATTATTTATTTTACAAATGTATTTAACCTTTTTGACATTTTATTTCAACAGGATCAAAATGCCTTCAAAATATACTTAAATCGTAATTTATTTATATTGATAAGGCTTTGTTGCTTTCTATATTAGAACTATCTAGTTGCATTCTTCAGATAAATTATAAAACGATAATATATAGAACAACAAAATATTTCGTCAAAATTTGAGTAGATAACTAAAGACAAATAACCGTGTAAGGTGAACACAACCAATTAAAATTACAGGTGTTTTATGTGTAACCTTAAAGTATTAAGTTTACGATAATTAAACAAAATTTTATGGCATAATGATTAGAAATACAAATATGTCATTTTACAAATTAACTTTAATAAAAAATGAGTGACCTGACTTTTAATATCTTTGTGATTCTTGATATATAATGATATGAAACTAACTTGTTACCATAAAAATAAAAACTTGAATTATTTGGAGTCGTCCTAATTAGAGTCGTGAATTAATTGAGAAGTCCTAAGGAAGATAGCTGTAAGAGCTCGTTTTATTATAGTTCAGACCTCTTCAGGAGGTCTTTTTGGAGATAGCTTAGAACTGAGTACTGGGGTACCACTTTAAGAGGTACGTGCTGTATGGGATTATATTGACTAGAATGAAATTATACAACCTTATCAGAAATAAGCAGATCATACGGAATTTTAGTACATATAGGAATATCTCAGCCAAGATTGATCGAAGACCAAATGCTTAATTGTACGTGAAACGCCAACAATCACATTTACGGCAATGATTATATTACGCAGGACGATTGACAGTGAAAATAGTCGGTAATAGTCAGACATGCATAACGTTCATTTTACTGCTGACATTTATTTGTTTGGAACTAGACATCTTTTAACTAGTCATACTATTCAGCTAAGATTAACATTATTTGAAAACCCTACAGTATGTGTATATCAATATATCAATATTATATCTAATACACGTAATGAAATACAGGTAGTTAAAAATATTCATAAAATATTAGTTTTTAAGTGTACCTTAAACCATGCGTACTCTGTTATGTAGCAACGATTGCTAATAGTGATTTGTTCTCATTTATATTTATTTAATTTATAATTAAATATATCATGAAACATATTTAATACATCCGTGAATGCATCATACATAGTTCTGTTTTAGATAGTATTTCGTTCCTTGAGTAATTGATTTTTAATAACGACAAGTAATATAAAATGTAATGTATTCAACATCGTCGGTGTACTTACTTATATTTGGAGAGTAACGTGTTGAGAATGGGACAGCATAACGACCGTTAAAAATGTCACTTATGTTCCAATCATAATCTGCAACATCAGTTGTAATTATGTATTTTATGTTTTATCCACATTGCTAAATAGTAAGATTCATATCTGCTCTTTTAATTGACAATTTTCAAAATGTAACTGGGTATGTCATGAAATGTATGTTAATAATTGATTTTGATGATATATTTATGAAACAGTAAATATTTATAATACGCCTTTGCTTTCATAATTGAAATTATGTCTAAAAATAAATTGTAAATAAAAAATGAAAACATTACAAAGTTATTTTGAGTGTAAAAATATCGTGAAGGTGTATAAATTCAACTGGGAAATATGCAGGAGTGAAAAGATATTAAAGTACTAAGTAAAAAATAAAACTAACCTAAACTAACCTAAGCTAACATAATTGAGGCGCCGAACAATCAGACTTGGGGATTTTAGTTGGCCTCTGGATTTATTTGTCTGTAATTCGACCATTTTTCAAAATTTTGAACTGAAATTTTAACTAAATACTTCTCATAGCATTCTGAGGATAACAATACAAACGAAAAAATATTTTTAAAATATAAAACATTACGTTTTGCTTCCGATAAATAGAGGGTTATAAATGTGTATTTTCAATTGCTACTGGAGCAATAATTTCATTACTAATGCCTACCTTAGACAATGGTTTTTTATTTTTTCAGGCTCAAAATGGCGAATCCAATATGGCGGATGAATTTTGTAAAACCCACTGAATTCTCTTAAACTTACTACTCAAGGGTTTTTGAGGTCGCCGATTACGACTCTGATGTCTAGTTTTGAAATTATTGCTCCAATAGCAACTGAAAATATCCATTTATAACCCACTGTTTACCGGAAGCAAAAAGCAATGTTACATTTTAAATATTTTCTCGTTTATATTATTATCCTCTGAATGCTACGAGAAGTATTTAGTTAAATTTTTAGTTCAAAATACTGCAAATTAGTTTGCAAACATTTTCTCTCCGTATATTTTGGACCGGATATTTTGGTCAGGTGTCAATTGTCATGACAAACATAACATATCTCTCAATTAAAATATTGGATCATTTAAGAATTGTACAGTGAACTTTTTTTTTTAAACAAAGAAGGAGTGGTTTTATTTCGTAAACAATATTAGCCATGAAATGTCAACATTGTTATAATGTTACCGAAAATAATTCATATATAATTCTTGTACAAACGCACAGTCGTAATGTTTAGAATTTGAATAGAAATAAACTTTAAATGTTGTGCTCGATTCTAAAATCAAGTAAAGTCATTTCTGATAATAATAAACATTGAGACAACTTATTTTAAAATATGAAGAATATTTTATATACTGCTCAATTACTTCATTTGTTGTTTGAAAATAAAGAAATATTTCATCTAAATAAAACATTAAATTCAAATATAGTTATTAGAAAATGTAAAACTGCAGGTAAGTAATATATTATAAGATGATACAAAATTACCACTAAACAGTTTTCTCTTACATCATTATTCTATTACTATAATGGGAACTATTGAGGTACTAGTCGATATTAAGCTCATGTTTACTACACAATATAATAGAATTGAGTATATTCAAAGTTTAACGTAACATTGGAAACAATTTTTTTTTTAAGTAATAAATTCGTTGGGTGTAAATTCAACTTCAGATTCGCATTTTAATTATATTTTAAAGTACTAACATTGAATATTGTTCATAAAATTTTAATGAAAGTGGTACTATACAAAAAATACATAAGAAGTGTATATACTTGAAAATTAATGTAGGCTATTTTGCTTTTTAAATATCAAGAACCTAGATAATTAACTATATGATAAAAAAAGTTGCATGAAATACTTCTGCTTCGGTTGATTATAGTCTGCGTTGCCTAAATACATATCTATAATCTGTACTTATTTGCCTCATTCATTCAGATGATTAATCATACTTTTTTTATAAATAATGATTCTATACCCAAGAATACAAATTATTTTTATCTTTAAAATTGCCCGCTCCTTGGTCAGTGTAGTAAACAAGTGGAACACATTTCCATATTGCAACTGCATTTTGATGGATCGATATAAATTAAGGACATAATAACCTTTTCACAAATTTGATATAATCGACAATGGTATGTTATTACACGAATAATTACTTTATTAGTCGTTTTAATAAGAAGCGTAAATAACTAATGATTCAAGATATAAAATTAGAACAGCAACAAGTTACTATTCGGTTATTTGGTAACTACATTGAGAAAGTGGATTGTTTGTTGTAAAGAAATATATATAATTCAATTAAAAAGTTGAAATCGTTCTTTTAATGTAAAGATGGCATTGTAATATTAAAGGTGATTCGTTTAATATTAGTATTTTATTTCTTACATCGTAATTGGACATTTGTTAATAGTTAAGAAAGGTATACTTTGAACTAAGTACATGGGACATGTGTCTTATATGATGAATTTGTTTATAAAACGAGCATATTTACGAAGATTATAAATAATATCTTTAGTTTATTTCTTTTCACAATAACAACAACCGAATTGCAATGGCACTCAATCGTTTTTATAAACCAAACAAAACATCCATGTTGTCATTTGAGGTTATGTTAAGACGCGTTTCGACTCCGATCATTATATTTTGTAACTATTAAGAAATCATTACTTTATAGCTACAAACGTATATTAAAAAAATAGTTTCTTAACTAATAAAATATTTGGTTGCATTTAATAGATATTTCTGAAGATATAAAATTCGTTGTTTGCACTAAAGAAATGTTAGCTTTATATAAAACAATCCTTTCCCTCAGTGTAGTATTTATAACATTCGCTTAGACAATACTAAACAACGAGAATTTAAGGTGATATTAGTAATATGTCTTCAAATAATAAATGCGTACATTATCATTAATCAATAATCAATTGCTTACAGATGTCGAGATGCGATCTACGATAGCACTTGGAATGCTTACATTCACCGCGGAACGACATCATAATGATATCATAACTTATCATGTAATACCGGAAAATTCTATTTCGAGGTGGGTATAACGAACGATTTTTCCGGATGATTTATCATTATGGTCACTCGCTTTCTTTAAAAATTGAATGTAAACTAGTTTAACGTCGAATGAAAACAACACATCTCTTTCCTATCGTAGACACCGCCCTCGATGAATATCGACCGATACTGGTAAAGGCGCCAGAATTCTAGTTATGTATTTTTAAGCAAACATGTGGGTAAAATTTACTTTCTTTCATACCAAAATGTCAATATCACGAAGCAAAACTCATTACACGGGCAATATTATTTTCGTTATGGAATGACCCAAGACTCGCACATTCGATCCTCCTGTCGTGTGTAGGTGCGAGACCCACAGGGAGAAACTTTTATTTGGACACGTACCATAAACAGAATAAATTTAAACTACTACATGTCATCCCATGGGGTCAGCAGTATCCGGAAAAAATCAGCAGTAGAAGCCGGACTTCATATTATATTTACAATATTACCCAAACAGCACAAAATGTTTTGTTACATACCAAATACGTTACCGATATATAACGGTTATGAAGTCGGACATTTTTACATTCCTGCAACGTAACTGTTATATATTTGCAACATCTGTGCTGTATGGGTAATACCATTATACAAATTGATGTAAATTTTTTAAATTTTCTAAAAGAAAATAAATCATTAAATTTAAATCCCGTTCTTAACAAATCAAGACAGTTCCAACTTCTTATGGATATTAAATTAAACCATTAAGACCGGGACAGACGCATAACGGTATCAGTTTGAGGCCTGATGATTTATATGCAAATCTGAGGTTTTTCGGAATCTTTTAACCCATTAAATCCTGAATAGAAATTTTTGCGTTGTAGTTATCAACGGTTGTATTTTGGGTAAAAAAACGAGCTAAAAAATGTCACAACTGGCATAAAATTAACTAAATTTGCATAATTTGTTATTTGATTTTTCAAAAAAGGCTACCGTGAAAAATAAGACATGATTTTTAAAAAAAAAAAAATCATTTTTGACATGTATTTTTGTTATCCCGTTTTTTTCACTGAAATCGTTTCAGAATTTTTGCTTAAAGTAAATAAATCGTGCCCTCAAGACCAGAACTTTAAAAGGTGTATATTGGTATTTTGTAAGGTGTAAAAGTTCAAGAATTTTTTACTTGAAAATGATACTGAACAAATTTCATAGAATTTATCAAGAAATACGATAAAATTTTTTAGAATTTTTTCATTACTTTTTATTTTTCAAAATCACGAAATTTTGAAAAAGTTTAAAAAGTGTTCAAATCATTCTATGAAAATGATAAAAGTCTATCAGTTTCCTGTACAAAATTACTGAACTTGTCAACAATTATTCCCAGGTTTTCGTCTTCGGGCTTGTGCAAAATTTAAAAAATTTCGGGGTTTAATGCTGTCACGTTATTTTGGTAGACACCGCCTTCAATTAGGATATATAGCACCTTTTAATTCAGCGGGTCCATGGCCGCGACATTTTCACATTAGACATATATCCCAGTCCGATCTATTAAAATGATGTTCAAAAACTAAGCATGTAGCTTTTTTATGATTAATTTCATCGAAATGTTATTAATAGATTTACAAAAGCAGAGAAATTTACGTCGGGAATAACGGCGCTACTCGCAATAATAATTTCGATTTAATGAAACAACTATTTTACTTAATTAAGTATATATTTTTAATTATTAAATTAGTATGATTAATAAGTATTATGAATGTTTAATAGCCACCTAACCTAACAGTCATATCTACGGCGTAATTTTACTGTTTAAACCAGGGGAATTCAAATTTCATAATGTATAATATAATATTATCTAATTTCATATATGAATATATAATATACTCAAAAGTACGTGATATTAATTCAATGTAAGTTCTCAAGAGAAAATAATTCACATTTACTGATATCATCTTCGTTTTTAATTTGCTACTAATAATATACATATGCAGTTAAATATCGTAGCGCAAGTTTAACAACAAAAATAGACATATTTATCATTTTACTTCGACCCAGACCATAGGGTAAAAAATTACCGTATAGTTTTTCATCAAATGTCGACGTTTCAGACCCAAAGGAACCCAAAACAACAATAAAAAAATTTATCGCCCGAGAAAAGCGAGGACGACAATCACAATCGTCGGAGATTGATATTTCGCCCATGTTACATAAGATATTTTTTAATACAATGGGCGTGTGGCTCGATAATTTGAACTCGATGGTTTTGCCCTAGGGCGCGAAATCGAGATTCGCGCCCGGAGTGTTAAAAATGTTACTTATTAATATTTCGGCTGACATATGGTCGAAGTTTTGAAAATATTCATTTTCACTTTTTACACATTTAAGGAACCCCTCCTCCTCCCCTCCATACACACAACTTCTCTCCACTCTTTCTTCCGGTTTCTGGTTATGTTACATTGGGAATGTTCTCGTAAGCGCAAATGTTCTCTCTACATACGAACTCGTATTGTAGGTATGCAGTTGGTAGGCACCCGGGTTGAAGGCTGTAGTTATTAGTTGAATTATGTTGTCAAGAACAAATGTGACACTAGAATTATTCACTTTAGTTGCAATATACTCTAGTTCTAGAATAAAATCAATTACAAAAAGTAATTTCTTTGGAGATGGAAGAATTTTCAAAAAGCTTGAATTGATAGTATTCTAATTTTGTAATGAATATTATGAGTAAACTTTTACAAAAACACCGAAAATAAATTTCACACTGTGAGTCATTTTAACGTATATTTGGATCCTGCATGCGAATCTGATAACCTAGGCAGAGCAGATTGAGGCCGCCATTAAATAAAAAAACGTAAAAAAATGACAACTAAGTTCTTGTTTTTGGAATTTGCATTTTTCGAAATAATTCGAAAAACTTATAAATATCGGCTTCATGTCAGATTTTTCAAAATTGCGGCATTAATTTGCTTGGCCGTCAATTTTATCAAATATTATCATATTCGTCAACCAAAGGCAAAGTGGTTTTCTAAAAGTTTACTACAATAAGTGCAGGTATATTATATCTGTCAAATTACATTTATTTAGAAGACATGAATTTTGGATTGAACAATGTCTACTTTCGAAGTTTGTCTTCTACTCTCAATTCATTGCGATTATGAACGATCCAGTTTAAAATATTTTCTCATTGGCATTCTTCTATATTTTCACAATCCCACGTGCTAGGGATTTGATGCACAACGAGGAGAAAATATTTATGATCAAATCTTTACCTTTTGATATGTAACTGACTAAATCATTTTTGTTCAGAATATCAAATGTTGATTTTAGAATATGATAATTTCTCACTGTTTTTCTACTTCCTTAAAAATATCGGGTTGGAAAGTCGGAATAATATGAATGTTAGATTATGTCAGGTTCTGGCACAAGTGAATGATGAATTCTTTCAGTGCTTCACATTAAAGACTCAAAATGCTTTATCACTGAAAATATTTATACTAAAATACTGCGTTTTATATCTATTAAACAAGACAATTCACATTATATTTACAGAAATAAATTAATTCCAATTTTTAAAGAAAATTTTCGATACAAAATCGTAATATCGGTATACACGAATGTGAAAACTAATGGTTTTTTATAGTCTATTGATCGATGCTCAACTACACTAAAAATAGTAGCTAAAGAAGCTTTTTTAGTATTAGATAGTATTTAGTAGAATTAAGTACTAGTTGATGTTGTTGTCGCATATATTACTACTCTAAGTGGTATCTAATGACACGTCAGATTCGATTACATACTGTTGTATTGGAGTCAGTTACTACGTATTGTTGTTGGGTCACATTGAACTACTGTAAGTAGTATTAATGCCATATTTGATATTGATTTATTCGTACAATATCAGATCTCAAAAAGTGTGAATACTATTTTATAAAAGGCAAGTGATTGTTTTAATCATTAATCGTTTTAGAATATCCGTTTTATAATAACATTTCTTCCTTGAATTTTGTTTCTTACATTCTATAGATGACCCGTCCAAAAGATAATTTCTTGTATAGAAATTACGAAGAAGAAAAATACACATTACTAGACAAGAATGCATGTACAAGCATTCTGTCAATAGAGATCCTCACACGCTACTATTAATAAGAGAAACGAATATCAAAGTAATTGCACACCGATAATAAAAGAATCTTTTGGTACTATAGCCGAAAAATCCGATTTTATGGCCTACTTTTAGTCCGTAAAATGAAATTGCACGGATCACGTGTAACATGAATCTGCATACGAACTAAATGCAATCCGCGAAATCGAATTTTCACAGCTTTCGGTACCGAAAAATAATGTTCGATACACGGCCGTAAGATTTTACGGCCTTATATCGAAAAATACTATTTAAATACTGTGACTTCAAAATTAGGTTCAAATCACCAAATCTATAACCAAAATCATAACTTCAAAGTCGAATAAATTTATAGGTCAATTTCGGATCCTCCTTTAAGTAAATATAACCTCGCCCGAATTACCTCATTTTGACCAAGAGGATGAAATATCTTAATTGGTCAATACATGCTTTTATATTCCGATGATCGTGTTAAAATCAAAACCGAATAACACACTATCGGTCTAATCTGAAACTCGAATTTATGAATTATCGAAAATTACTTATTGAGCATTTGGTCCAAGTGCGGTTACTCTGATATAATCTAATCTCAAATTACTTTATTTACACAAATTCTTCTGCAAAAATTTCTGCAGACAGTTTTTTCTTAAATAATGATGATGTGTTACTGACGAATGATGTGCGAAATAAGCCTCCGTTAAAAATCAAGGAATGAATAGCAGTTGATTAACATTTTGAAAATTTGGAAATTGAGAGGAAGATAATGTAATAAACGAAAAAGTATTCTATTGAAAAGTATTGTCACCGACTTTTGTCAGTATTGTATTATTCGTTTATTTTCTTATTCTTTTAAAACGGTGGCGATTTTAAAATGGGGAAGATTCAGTTTCGTCTCGATTGGAATATTACTGTTGTCTTACATAGGCTATGAACTCATTCGTCATATCGACTACGTAACACTTCGAGAATCGATAGTGAATACAGTATCTGAAATTGCTCTATTGATCGACATTCCGACTTCAAAATCCACAACTTTGAAGTAAAAATTACCTAAATACGAAAATTTGACTTACAAGTCGAATATTTTACTTTCACGTCGACAGTCACAATTACGCGTTCGACATTAATAGATAGCATAATCTCAAATATTTATTGTTTAATAAGTAATTGAATCCGGATGTTTTGTTTAATTTGTAAATTTAAAGAAGCTTGATTTTGTATTACTTTTACTACATGACGGAAAAAAATGACTCCGAGGTAATTAATGCTCATAATAAAATCGACCTTTTTTTACGATAAATAATTTTGTTCTAGGCAAGTTCATTTTTAACAATGTACTCAAATTTTTATGAGACAGTTTTTGCCGCACGTATACTTTACACTATATCATGCGACATTTTACTTTACAAAGCTGACATTTTCTGTACATTTATTTCATTCGTTATATTGTGGTCTGAGAGCGTTAGATTATTGCTGTACTACCGTGACATGGATATAAAACACATGAATACTTCTACAGGCTTTCCACATTTATGCTCGAAAAGAAGGTTGCAGACAAAAGACGCATATAGATTAGTCGAAAAAAACGTCAGAATTAGGTTGAAAAGAGAGGAAAATCACCTAAATATTACCAATGCCCAACCTATACAGGTCCATTTTAGCACATTTGGACTGTAATCTAATGGGGAAAATGCTTTGCAATACTAAATTTCGACCGTCAAATTACTTTGAAATTTGTCCCCACTTACTATAATTCGACTTCCATTTTAAGTAAATTATTTGTGACACAGAAAATATCTCGCCCTGATGGAAGTTCGAAAAGGGGCAGCTTCGCCCTATTTTGCTGCTGGGATCACTTTTTGTATAAATTCATTTTAAAAATCGAGTTCTAAAAATAAACGACTTTACTTGTCATTGGGGAAAATACTCGGAAATGAATATTCTGCGCGGTTTTACTAAATAGCTTTGAACGCCAACAATTACATAAATTTTTATTGTTTTATAGAAGAGTCGAAAAAGAATGAGGGAATAGTCCTTTAAAAGCTTGCTCCTCATGACGGGAAGTAGGATAGCGTCCGGTGGTAATCCCGCAATAACGTCAAGGCGGGAAATTCGAATGGCTCGTAAAGATCCGCCGGAATTCTTGGAAAGTCTTTTCTTGCGGTTATTACTCGGCGTCGACCTAGGATGTCAGATAGAACAAGCGACGCGCTATATCAACGAAAAGTGAAAGGTCGATATTCGCTTGCCGCACGTAAAAAGGAGTATTAGGATAATGGAGTTCAAGTCTCTGACTAAAAGCTTGTTTCCTAGAAATTCTCACGGAAGAGTATGCGAAATTATGCAACGTACTTCTCAGATCTGGTTGATATAAATTTCTGCAAGAACTTTGGGTTTGTTAAAACGAAAATGGCGCATTAATATGTAAATTCTATATTCCAAATACGGCAAAGGAATCAGCGACGTCTATGGCTAAATAAATATTAACCGCCACGCCATACTGCACAGAAAGTTTGACTTCGTAGTCTGCCTTTTCGTGATACCAGGCTGTGAATTTAGCTCTAGATGTAGCCCGGAACTTCATTATGCAAGAATTATGCTGATAAAATACGATGATTTTTTTTGTGGCCAAACAAAGTATACTAATGTCATCATTGACTAGGTTGTGGCGTTTTTCCAACACTCGTGCTGTCAGTGATATAAAAGACTCATTAATTCATAGAAGTGATTATTCTAGTTAAGCTCTTCTAATTACTTTTACACATGGAAATACAGAATACGGTAAATTTTACCTACATTAGTTCAGTACCTAAAGTTTTCATGTTATGAAAGGTTTCGTCGGATGTAAGTAAAACCAACTAAAATGACGGTGAAGCTAGCAGTATATTTGCCAGCAGTATATTGGGTCCGACAGGCTGTTACTACTTACGAATCTTAATCACTATGTAAGTAGTAACAGGCCGCCGGTCCCAGTATAATGTTGGCCTATACTAAACCCCTATTTTTACTGAAAATAATTAACGCTTACCAATATTAACTTCTAAGCTACTTGTTATGGAGTATAAAAATTCTAAACTGATTTGCAAGAAAAGTAATCTTCAAACAGTTAAATATTGAGTATCAAACTTCAAAAGTTTGATAAAAGTGATTTTCATGACTTGTTGAATACCTATGGACTGTTTGTCAGACAGTTTTTTTAAGTATTAGCTAATTTTTCAAATAATCGTCTCTAAAAATGATGACATTTTTTCCATGTTTCTATATCTGTAAATTATACGAGTTTAGTATGAAACAAAGCAGTGACGTATGCAGGGTATAAATGATATATTAATCCTGCTAAAAAAAATAAAATACTTTCTGCTATTATTTTCTATTAAATAAAAAAATCTGTCGATTTAACAGAAAATGATAGGAAGTATATCTGTGGTTCTTACAGATTTGATAGGTAAATTAATAGAAGTATCTCTCCATTTAATTTTGTTATTTTTGTAGAGAAATATATTCTATATTCCATTCTACGAAAATAATACACATAAATGTTTTAATGTAATTTCATTTGTTGATAGTCTCACATATAACATGAAACATCAACTTAAACATGGAGCTCAATAACGTGCACTAAATACATTCATTTAACTAATATTTATATGTTTTGAATAATTAACTTTTACGTATGAAACCAATTCCCCTCTTATCACCACTTGTGGCTAGAGCGCGTGACTTTGTGCGCCACCTATAGGAAATTTCGTACATATATCAGTTGTTGGTAAAGTCATGTCTAATTAGTTAATCTTATTTACTTCGAAACCAAATAAGCGTGCATATAATAATACTAAAAGCTTTCTAAAAACTGATATTTAGAAAAGCTTTACTATTAACAGCGACAATGTCCGTGAATTCCATAAGAACAATTCATAACCTAATATTTGAATCATTTTACTTTATGTCTGCGGAAATTATTTTGTTGGAAATCACTTAATAGACGTAACTAATCCAGTCTCAACCTGCAATCTACGGTCCGTATTGCCTACAAGTTAGGTTCCAATTATAAAGTCAGATTCTAATACAAGGGTCGAATAAACGCATATTACAAATATCGATGGAATTCATGATTTAGGATACATATATGAGAAAAAGCATTTCACATAAATAGATGTACAAAAACTAAGCCCGGTTGCCTTTCTCATCTAACACTGCTGTCGAGAGATACCAACACTCAAAGTTGTATTCGAAACATAACGGTAATTTATATTCCAGATATACCAAACTATATATATATATATATATCCTTCAAATGCACTCCCTTCTTGTCATGCTTTTGAAAACGTTCTAGCAGCTGAAAATTAATTATATTACAAAAACAGTTTAATAATAAAGCTTTTCTTTCTAATCTTGTTACTGAAATATCCGTAATATTTTTTGTATGTATATTTGTTCAGTGATTCTTGAGATAGAGTTCTTTCAGCGATGCGTTTCTAATACTTGAGATATACTTGTAAAACATCAATTCTCTTTATTTTGAAGAATAGATAAACGTCAGATAGGATTATATTTGATGAATATTGATCATTGTTATGCTGTTTGCACAATAAAATATATTTGGCAACAAGATACGAAATGTGAGCGAGTGATATGCTATACGATTTTGGAGACAATTTTACGATCACGGGTTTCATATACAATATTTATAGAACAAAATTATGATATGCGCCAATTAATGTTTCGTACTGATATTTTTATTGCTTCAATGACAATTTATAGATATTTATTGTCTTCTACGTTAAAAATTTAATGGGAAATATGCATCCCAGTAATAGCCCAGTATTTTACTTGCAATAAATAACTATTAAAAGTAACATTTCATATTTCTAAGATAATATTAAACTCTAGTACATTCCTGTATCAAAATATAGAGCATAGTTTCTGATTAACTATTCATCATAAGTGAAGTTCATTCTATTTAATTGTTCCCAAGAGATTAAGCATCCATCGTCAGATGAACCCACTAAACGAGTTTAAATATCAAAACAAGAGATGTAAGAACCTAACTTATTCGGTTAAGACAAACTTCTTTGGTTATACATTATACGTATTCCGATTACGCTATTTATTAGTATTCTAATTTATACAGTTCCGCATCGAAATCGAGTAAGTCGAATAACCATTAATTGCTGGAATAAACACAAAAACGCCGCACTCGGTCAGGTATACGCATTTACCTAATTGTACACAAATGAAATAAAAACTGCCAAAACGGAGCATTCTGACCGTTACCCGTATAACGTAGGAAGTGGACCCACGGACATTTTATATTAACTTTTTGAATCAAATTTATAAAAAAAATATCGAACATATTATATCAACATAAATAATAAAACCCATGAAAAAGTTCAATTTTTGTTTTTCGAGAAAACGTTTTTCTCGATTCAAGAAATTGGAAATATTACTTTGAAATTTCATATCTATTTCTTCATTATGTGTTCATTTTAATAATTTTAATATATGGTGCCCACCTCCCATTCGTTAATCGACAATCTTATTACTATGTTCTTTGGTACGGAAATATCCATTAAATAAAATGCATTTTCGCTCAGAAGAGTTGACGTATACAAATAAACGAGCAGATCGAATTGACTATGGATAAAACTAGAACGGTAATATGAGAGAAATTAGAAATTATACTCCAGCAATCTTCCTTTAAATTAATTTTTCTTGGGATTTTTTGTTAATATCAAAATTTAAAAGCTCACCAGTTTAGTACACGATATTACCGAGAAGAAATTTAGTATTATACCGCCTACCACAAGAGGTATTTCTATTGGAATTTGTGGCTTGACCGTAACTCATTCCTTTGCAAGTATTTGCATGTATTTTATGCAATTCGTTTCACATTTTATGTTTAAATAGATGAAAATTTTAAAGATGTGCATTTTTATTTCAAGAATTTAAGTAACGTGTAGTTGGTTATACGAGTAATTCCGCGTTACTTTTAATATCTAACAATTTTTAAAAAATTACTTCAATACCCACTGTAAAGTTATTTTTCTTTTAAAACTAATTACTCTTTTCTATTAATAACATTCATTGCTTAAGTATTTCGAAAATCTACATAATTTATTTAACAATATGCTCATTCCAACTATAAAAAAATAAATAATATTTCATAACACAATTAATTCTTGTTTTATATACTTGTTAACTTTTCTTTTGGCTTTATATTTTTTATTTTCACTATTTTGACATTGATTTCCATTCTAGAGATTGATCGTCAAAGAGTAATGCTGACGTGGAAAATTATTAAACATTGTGAAGAAAATAAATAATGGAAGGTAAAAAACAAATCTTTTCTGTTCCAGACTAGTTGGAATATTTTGTTTGACTGTTACTGAGAAGGTGATATTCACTTAAAATTGAATTGGAAAAAAAAGTCTGCAGTAAACATTGGAAATATTCGATATGTATGGCTTAAATAGAACATGGCACTTTTCAAACCTTATATTTTTTCGCGTAAAGTAGCACCAGTATTTAAAAGTGTAGTTTGCATTATATTTATGTGAGGAACACACTTGGAATTTCTTTTTTGTGAAAACTCGAAACGCACTTTTTCTAAGCGATGGAATGTACCTATATATTTATTTTTTATGAAAACTAAGTTTCCTTCATTTTTAACGTTATCTTTTATTTCAGAATGCAGGGCACCTCCTTGCATGCATTGAACGGACAATATAAAATGATAGTACAGACAAATTTTTGCGGTCTTTGTGGAACAAACACATTTTCTTTTTTTCCCGAAAGGAACAAAATAAAGGACAGTTTCCTACACAAATATTTAAATACAACGTATTTCGTTTAATTTTCTCGCGAAACTAATTATTCTTCATCAACCAAAACTATTGGATGATATTTTTCTACATTTGCTTCGTATAACAAAATATTATTTTATCATCAATTATATTAAATTTGGATTTTAAATAGACAGTTTGGAAAACATTAAAAGTATCATGAAATTACTCTCATGTCTTAAATAAATAACTCTTACATTATAAGAAGATAAATGAAGAATTGCACATATACCTTTTCTGATTTTTTGAATTCTGAATCACATTATTTTGAACAAATTTGTGTCACTTTTTCTTTCGTAATGCAAGTATTGATATGTAAAATAATAAACAACAATAAATATTTTATACTTAACGTCATCGCAGGTTGGAAATATGAATGAAATAATTTTTATTTTGAAATGAAAATAATTCCATACGCTCTATTTTTTCCTGATAAAAGAACCGCTAAATCAGTGAACGGGCAATGTGTGTCACGTTCAAGTAGTAGTAAAATATTTATGTAATCCTTAAATGTAATATTACTCATTCATCATGCAAATGCATATGTATGTATATATGAATATTCATTTATATTTAAGACTCTTGCTAGTGTTTCTATAACGGCCGCTATAACTTTCCAAATTGACAACCTGTTTCCTAAACTTTAGCATCATATGCTTTGAATATTTGCTATTTACAATATAAAGAATAAGTATCGAATTGACAGTAAAACAAACATCCAAGTTTGATATATATTACCACGCAGATTCTAAGTTTGTATACAGTTTTTACATTATTACATATATGCTACTTAGTTTCCAAAAAAAGTAATAAAGCTATTCTGATGTACAAAATAATTTAATTGAATTAAAATCCCATTTAAAATGACTTAGAGAGTTTATTAAGTACAATAATGTAAAAAGTGTAAAATCTCTTGAGCTCGGCTTGATGGAACTCGACAATGCTTTCAATCTTTACCAATTTAATTTTAAAATTATTTATCAATACTCACCAGAAATATGAATTGGGATTATAATAAATACATTAACAATGTTTGAAAGCGTAGGATGCGTTTCAACAAGAGTTACAGAGTTGAAGAGAGTATATAGTTTTTAGGTTATTGGATACGTTTATGGCATAGTCTTAATATTTCATAAATGGAATAAAACTATAATGGCAATGTGCAAAGAATTAATATGATTGAAACTTCGTTATGAAATAGCCTTCGTTAATTATTAAAATTAAGTAACATAATATTAAAAGCGTAAAGTTTCTTCGCCTCTCTAATAATTGTTGAATCGCATACGATAATTTCTATTTTTATTATTTATGGAATTGAATTATTATATTTAATTCCTTCTCTCTCTTCATTTACTTTCAATTTATTTAAATTTCAGTCTAATATGTTAAATCAACTATACTAGATATACATGATAAAGAGCTTCATAAGTCTGAGCACTTATGATAATGTCACCAATAAAGCAGGAGAGATAATTAGTTTTATGTGACGAGTGCAGGTAAACTCCATTGATTTTAACGAAACTGAATAATGGGCTTCATTCATTAAATATTGTTATTGCAGATTAAAACAGTTCTATTATGTATATATTTATATGAATTCTATAAAATGTTTTAATAAAATATAAAGGACATTTCATTATCGGGGTATGCCCTGATACTTTATTTAGAAATGTTATTGTATTCTAAGTTATACGGATATTCTCTGCACATAACGACGATCAATTCTTATTATTTTATAATATTTTATACATTATGTAATTGCAAACCTATTTAACAGCTATACATATGGAACTGTACAAATAAGAAAGAAAGTTAGGTCAAATTGAGAGGTTAATTTTTATATTCAATAATAATTAGGGTAATAATGCTATTGTATCATTTGTAATCGAGCCCTTAATTTTTGCTCAAGATGTTTATCAAAAGAAATTCCGTAAAGGGTAGAATACTATTCACTGAGATAAGGCAATAAATTCCACTTAAACCTTACACTCGGCAGAAATTTTGCGAACCAGTTTCGGCACATTCTACTGAGGATTTTTTTCTGTGCTGGATGGAAATATGACAATAAAAATTCACGATCGGACAGACTGAAGCCACCATCTTGAAAAAAACACTCAAAATCGTGTATTTTTGAGCGGGAAATTCTCCACATCAATGGTTATATCCATTTTCTTTCTAACATGGTATGGTATGGTAAGCTCTGGGTACATATAATTGACATACCCAGAAAGTACGCAGGTGATGGTATCTTTTAGCAAATTTTATGATGATTCGAGAATCACATGTACTTACTGGTTGGAGGTTAAAGTAGTATAAAATTAGGCGGACCACTGCCTCTCTCGAATCCTTGCAACCCCTAGACGAAGCATCATCACTATAATTTATTGTTTACATCCGCTTGCTTGAAAATGCAGGAACCTAGGGGATGCTTGCGTCATAGTGGGATGTACCCTCCAGACCCACTCTTTTTATACTACCATAACCTACCATCAATAAGTACGTGTGATAATCGAATCATGACTAATGTACAAATCATTGTACGTCCTTTTTGTCTAATTTTTTTATTCGGTTGAGAATGTTAAACATGGAGAGCAATTGTTAGTTGATTTAGAATTAATTTTAGGTGATTCATCCATATTTTATTCTCAATATAGCCAGAGCAAAAAGGTATATTTTTAATATAAGGCGGTTCTAAAGTGATGCGCTGATCAAGGAATTTTCGCTGAAAATCGTAAATAAAAAATGTCTGAATCAATTTTTCAAAATTCGGATTCAACGATAACTATTGGAAATAGGAAATTTTTATTTATTTCAAATGTCAATTCTTAATTCACTTCTTTGGCATTGTGTAATAGTCCGTATTATTCATCGCAATTGAATGAGTGTAAATAAACAGTATAATACATTGATACTAAATAAATATATAAAGGAGTGTGTTACGGACAGAATCGATGTTTTATCAACTGCGGTACCCGGCGTAGGTTTTTTCCCACAGAGGTGGTTTTCCCTACGCCATTGCACACCCGAATGGGGGTACCTCTCAAAATGAATGAGGCCTGTTAGGTAAATTATGTAAAAGGCCCTTCAAAATGGTGACGATCTCGATATAATTATTTGTTATTCGAATATTAAAATATCGATGCATTATATGACGTTGTAGATTTTTAAATGTTCGAGAAATGGTAAAGTCGAATTAAGATGTAAAAAATTGACGATCAGGTTTTTTCAGTACGATATTTAGTTTTGTGGCCGATAAAATCGTGTGTTTCATTTCAAAGCCCTTCCACCAGTCGTTAACAGAGTGGGACGCAACGCATTTAGTCCATTGAAATGACGCTAATACTATTGTACTCCTTCCCTCAAGCCGGCATCACGCACACATCGGCTCAAGTATTATTTAATAAATTTGAGGCTTAACAACAAGAAACAATTCTCCTTATTTGGATTCCAAGTAAAAGATAATCCAACCTCGTGGACTCTTCCACGGACAAAAATTATTGGAAGCGGAGTCGACAAATTGCATTTTCAACCACACAAGGAGGAGAAGCGCGAAATACTTATATTGAAAGCAGAATTACTCTTACACTCATCTTAAAGTATTTCAGGAAACGTTTTAACATGAATTTGTTTTTGTTTTATAAGTTAAAAAGACATAAATTATAGGCGTGAAAAACTGTTAAAGAATCAATAATAATCTCTTTTACGCAAATTTCACCAAAAAATTATTTTTAACGTGATAAAATATATATACTTGCCAATTAAACAAGTATAAATGAAGTCTGTAGTAAAATTTTATTTCCCCCTTTAGTTAACGCGAGCAGTAGCGGACCGTAGTGGTAAGACATCTTGGAGGTAGACATCTTTAAGTAGTGCTTCCTTCCGTTGATATAGAAACAAAGAAACCGAAATGAGAAACACCAGTCTCTCGGAAGAAATTAACATCAGTTTATCAGTATTTTTCTTACAGAAAAAGCATTACATTATTTACGCATAACGAACCCACTAACTGTATACAAGAAACTTGGTTCGTTCAAAAATAATTTATGAGAATAACAGACGTATCACGGAATCAAATTAAAAACTAAGAACAACATAATTTGAATGAATGAAGTTCAAAATGGTGTACGATTCTTTGAATTGTCTTACTTTTACGACTGTTTTGTTTAAAAGTTGATTTTCTCGATTCAGTAATGACAATTGTTATTGTCAACTCCTGCGCCGCGCATCAAACTGATTACCAATCTAGATAGATTTTTTTTTATATACTTTTCTTGTGTTCAGAATATGAGTATATTTTTTTGTATGAAACAAAAAGTGAAATTTTGAATTTATATTCATTCATTCTTTTTAATTCTTTAAATTTTTTTATAAATAGAAACAGTAATCATTTCTTTAAAAAGTCACTAATTAAAAAGAATTTGCCACTCTTCAATTTATAAAAAATGAATGTTCTTTAAAGGGAAATTAGAAACTTGATTTCTAAAATTGTATTGATCAAATTATAATTTTCTTGTGAGGGATTAAATTTTGCTTTTTAGCAATTGAGGCGTTGGGATGCAATACCTGCAAAGTCCATTTTATGCAGTTTTGAGAAAAATGCGGAAAACTGTTTGCCGCTAACATTGGAAAGATAGCAGATTCATAAGTGTAGAGCTCAATTTTAAAGGGTAAACTGTTTTCTTCCATATACACGATCTCTAAACTTCCAAAGAACTATATGTAATGTACATTTATATGGTTATCTCAGTTTTTTATTTTTTTGAACTTGGCAGGTTTTGCTCCCCAACGCCTCAATTAATGAAAACTATTAACTCTTAATATTTTCTATATTAAGTAGTTTTGGAAAAGACAACATTATCATCGCGTTATACAATTCAAAAACCTCTAACAATATATCTACAACCTGGAGAGTAACTTTCTGAATAAAGAATGTTCGAAGAACTTTGTTCTGATTCTGAAGGCCAAAAAGCGTATAGTTCCGTACGTTCATGGTTTTTGTGTGACCTCAATGTATCCTCTTCTCATAACTTGACTTGCGCAGAGAAGAAATATATACACACATTGTGCTCTAATGCGGTTAATAAAAACCGCTGTAAAACGTTTATAGCAGTACACATAAGACAAATGCCTAAGAGTCAGCAAAAGTCTCTTATATGATACAACGTAAATGCAGACGCAAACGTAAAATCGAAGTACATTTCAGTATAATGTGCACGCTAACATAAATGTCAAGAGTAATTCAAAATGGATGAATCTTTACTTTTCCATGATGGAAAGGATGTTGGGAATATAATAATCTTTCAAACAAATTTATTTCAGGGAACTTTACGAATATTTTCAAATCGTTCTGCAAATTACCAAATTTTACTGAACACTACTAAAAAGTTCCTAAGTTTTGCGGAATGTTGAGTAAATAATTTTTTACAATTTTAACATCAGACAATTATCGTTGAACGAAATTAAGTCATTAATTCTTATTCTAAAAAATGATTAACTATAAATATTCCCTTAAAAAAGTAATAATTATGTAAATTGTTTTATTCTAAATGTAATATCGTGTAAGATTTAATTTAATTTCCAAACAGAGTTTTTTTTTTAATAACCTAATTTTTGCGCATGATAACTCGTTTTAATATTGGAGGGGCGGTAATATTTACTTTGCGACCAACTATCGCACTAATAAAAATAGCTATTCTAGAATTTAAATGTTTGAACAAGTTTATTCTGATACGCCCCAAAAAACATTTTATTCGGCAAATTAGAGAATTTTTTGTTTTTTTTTTATTTGAATTTATTTACAGATCGTATAAACATCGGTGTTATGAGCGCCCACTGTGCAATTTACATTTTTCTTAATTCACATTATATTCAAGTCTATTCTTCTAACAAGTTTAAAACTTCTAACTCTTGTAAGTAGTTTGTAACATGCACTATTTCATGTCCATTTTTAGAATCTCTTTTTTTAATTTTTTATGTTTTACGACCAGCTAAACTTGTTAAATAATATTTACCTATAATTTTTATTTTTCAAACAATACTTTTCAACTGTTTCAAATTTCAGGAGTATCCTGTATTATTTATCAACCGATTAACTAAATTTACATGCTTAGATGGCTTTCTATCTTTTTATTTAACCTACGGATATATTTTCATTTATATACATAATCTAAATATCAATGTACTAATATTAATGATTTATAAAATATTATATATAAGTTGCATGAAACTGAATAAAAGTAGATATGATACCGAAATTCGAAATAAAAATGGTAATTTTTATATACATCTTTTAACAAATCGAAAATAAATGAATAACAGGTGGATGTAAATTGTTTGAAAATCATGTTAATTAGTGTCCAAAAAACGTGAAAAGTTTATTTCAAAATATTCCAACAATATGTTTCTTCAAATTTTGGATAAGATCGTTCGTTTTTTATGTGTTTATTTTTATGTTTGGTTCGTTGAAACATTCGTAAATCATCGAATATTTTTATTTGGAATCAAATATATTCTCTGGTTTGAGAGCAGTAACCGTGAAAGAATGTTTATATATTTGAAGCAAGAACAGATGGCTACGAATCTCGTTTGGTGTTAATTGTCTTTTATGTTTATTCATGTTTGGCATAAGAAAAATTATATGTCCTTAATTGGATATAAATTTGCTTTGGTTATAAATTGGTCCACCTTAGGACTTGACAAGTCTTAAAATATACATCTTATTTAAGTTCACTTTTGGATTTTTCCATCTTCATCAAATTTTTATATGGACTATTTATAACGTATTAACCTCTGAAAATAGAATGCATTGTTTATAATTTCCTATGAGTTAATAATATGTCATAGGACATATATCCTCTGCATGTCAAATAATAAATTTAATATCAAAAATGTGAAATTGGGGAATTATTAGAAAATGTCAATGACACCATTTATGAAATCGACGAAAATAAAAAATTATAATAAAAATTTAAAATATCACAGGGAGACAATCAGTCGGACAAAACTAAATTGGTTTAAATTAAACAGTAGTTAATACCCAGCTTTTCGACAGTAACCGAAATGTTATACTATTCTTGAGATTGGGGATCTATATTTACAATGCATGTGTGTTATAGATTTCTTGTACCTCGGCGTAGGTTTTCTGCAGTTTTCCTACGCCATTGCACTACGAATAGGTACATGTAGAAGTCGGCTGCAGTCGCAACAACGGCTACTGGAATGCGACTGGATAAAAAGTAGATGGGGAATAAATATTGGTTATGTTCGAAAATATGCTTGAATATTGGAATAAATGGCAGTGGACCGCATGTGGACCGTTTCCTGGGAGATTATAAAAATCCATCGACTGGCCTGGGAGTGCCATGTCAACAGGGATAAGCGGTGTTTCGGTCCCGAAAAAGATGCGGGGGAAATTCTCGTGGAGAACTGAACTCTGAGCGCTGAACATTCTTCTGTGACAAGGTGTTGGAGTTTTATTTCCTCTAGTTTAAGTGACAACTATAGTGTAATGAAGACAATACCTGCCTAAAAACTAGCCTGTTTCTAAAATTATTCGATTTGGCGCATTAACCTGACACCTGGTACACTTGCACTCTTATATTTCGCATTCTCTATTTCTTTTCGTGAATTTCCTACTAGAAATGACAGAATTCGTTGTAAGTCTTTTTTCGTGCATTGCGTACTTTTGTGTACGTGTCCATCATGATCTGTAGGTTAAGAATCGGGAGCAGTTTTCAAAATATTTCTAGTGCAAAACTAAACAGGCATTAAGAAGTATTTGGACTGTAGTATATTTGGGAACCAGACGAAATCTTTATTCCACAAGTCATTCCAGTAACTGGCCAGTTCCTTGATTTTGCCCGAATTTAATTCGCACCTCAGAATAGCAGTCTTGATATACCAAAAGTTTGTTTATTATATTATTACTTATTATATTATTATTTAATTATTAAAAATGTATGTTGAACTAAATTCATTTCTTGATCCCATTTGACGATGTCATATATAAAAGCATTATATGAAAAAAGACATTCAGTAAATACAACACTCACTTTTTAGTTTACACATTCAACAATTATTTTACAAAACATGTCATAATGCATTTTTTTTAATATGTTCTAAAATATTCTTGGAGTAAATGCAGATCTCCTTATTATAGTAACTTATCTTGTAATCTTAGGGATGTCATGTACGACAACACCCCAAATAATATCCCTAACGGTAATTTTTTATGCCGTAATGAAATGTCCAAACGATATTTTTTATATAGTACGAACAAAGGACAGTTTTTTATATTTTTTGTCATTTTCACGTGCACATCACTCCTCATTTTTATTGATTTTTTTTAAATTACAAATTGACATTAAAAATTCGTAACATATCACCATTTTAACTATATTTTGCAATGGCGTATGTATGGAATATTAATTTATGAACTGCGTGCATTCAATTTATAAACTAATGTGAACTGTACTGTGTTCTTCATCAAAAGGAGTTTGTTAAATAATAAAAACCAATTATACAAGTAATTCACTAATTATAATTTGACTTCATAATACTAAGCGATGTTTTTTGCCTGGTATTAAATTTGGGAGCAGAAGCCATGTTTCATGGGAATAATTTATATAAATTAAATGATGATAAACGCGTATGCAAACATCGAGGAAGCATTCGAAGACTTCGTAACTTGGAATGATTCCAGCTCTCAAAGTAGATCAGTGTCTTCGACGCCTGGAGCTGAATCTCAAGTCAAACGTAATTCTCGTTACACGCTTGGGCGTCGGCGTGAAAAACATATTCCACCGACTACAATCCTCAAGAAGTTGGCGCATTTCCACTTTACACAGGAGAAGTACACGCAAAAGAGATGAATAGCCATCTAGAATCTCCCATAAATCTCGATTAAATTTAGATTCACTTTCAGTGCAGGCATTGACATTTTTAACCAGATGTGATTTATAACAGACAAATCATCATTTATTCCATTAATCTCTAGAAGTTTTAGGAACTTCCTGATGCTATGCTCTACTTTTCCTCTGTACATAAAGTGTCGTGCATATCCTGGGAAAGTATGAATTTAAAATTTAAAAATAATCTCTCAGTCCTGCATTCCTTTAATTACTATATTTATTAAGTTACCCCGATAGACATTTCGATATGCTCCTGAACAAACCCTAACCCGTCAACTGCCAGCATAAATACCGCTCAATTTCGGGCAAAAAGGTACAAAGACGACGATGTTCCATTTAGTGTCGACATTTAGGCAGTCGACAGATTACCGATTATATCCTGCCGGATTGTAGCCATCACAATTGCCTGGGTTTTGCTGACTGCAAAGTACTGATTATTTGGGAGACTGAACCAAGCCGACCGGAAAATTATTTAGGTTGGAACAAGATCCTGATCAGGCAAAGTTGAGATTTATTTACACAACAATCAGATTCGGCTCTAATAAATGGAGTTACGCTGTTTCTGATAAGTCCCAAAACTGGCACATTACCAGCGGACTACACAAAATTTATCGAATCATTACTGTAAACGTATTTTAGCGAAAAATTATTCATTGTATAAGATGGAGCCAATAAAGGCTTTATTCGAAAATTATAATCATTTTAATGTTTTGGATACATATTTTGATGGAACGCCCCTTATTTATATTTGTAACTAATCTTATGACTTTAAATTATAATATTTTTAGATAAATACGATGAATTATGATTTTGTAAAATGAAGAAATAATGGCATGACACTGACTGATTGAATCCTGCAGCATTTGGCCACTGAAGTCCAGGATGAAAATGTTGGCCTTTAGTTGTCAAATTTTCACCATTGTCATAGTTTGCCAGGACATGGCATAAAATTATCGACTGTTTGCCAACATTCTGAACAGACTGAAAATAGCCAACCCTGGTTACTTGAATGTTGCATACATAAGTAAATTTGTGGAACAACGAATTTTTAATGTTACTGAATTAAAACATGTTGACTTTAAACTTGGGTAATATTTGCCAAGCTTTTCAACAGATAGTCAATTGAATCCATTTTGCGGCTTTGATTAGACAATCCCCCTCACAAAGGGATTGTTTTTCGATTTTTCATAAAAATAAATAGAAACTAATAGCAGAATTCAACAGAACAGTTCAATTTACCAACAAGATGCAGATTTCGTAGTAGGCCCATCGGACAGATTTGCTGTTTTCTAAAGCAAGAAGGCGAACTATATTTGACTTTGATATATTATATTTATTTATTCTAAGACTAGATTTGTTTAATACGTCCCAATTAAACCAGAGCAAATAGGAAACGATTCGATCCACTGCATTGATTAAAGAAACGGTAACATTAGCAGGAGAAATACTCGTTCAAATTAACAGTACAATCATTTGTTAAAGCTACAAACAATTAGAAGAAACAAGCAAACCCCAGACTTCTCTTGTTTCAGTTTGTAGCATCGTAAAAATATATATATTCCCGGAAAAAAATGAATTCCAGTAATTTGATGTTCTCATTAATTGGTAAATTTCCAAAACTACAGGGGAAAATGAACTGTCATAAATTTAGGAGTTGAAATGCTATAATATAAACATCGCTGTTCATTAAATATTCTGAAAAAAATTAATTCATGTTACCTAATTATGTAACAACACATGCTACTGCATTTTTGTTTTTTCGGGTATATAGTACATAAAAAATATAACAATAGATTCGACTCGTGCTAAATTTTTTTTGCAACATGAACAATGCACCTATTATATTCTGTACGAAGAAAATAGATTAAATTTAATTAGTGACTCGTACTTTACTTGGTTGTCAGAATTAACAATTCAAATGGTAGATTAAAATCCTTTTTAATTATATAATCGTAGTACAATTGCAACTGGACTGACTTATCTATGCAAAAATAGTCTATTGTGCAACCAGGGACCAAAATAGATGTTTGCCGACGAGTTCGAGTTAGACGCAGCTAAGCGAGGATGACATTTCACATGAGTCATTAAATACCTATTCTCCCTTGTTGAACATAACAAATAATATATTACTCAATGAGGGAGGTACAATAAAGAATGTCTCAGATTGTGTGTAATTTTCCGCTTGCGGGAGGAAAGTTGCTGATTTCCTCCCGGAGTGAAGAAAAACAGCATTTTTCGCATAGAGTGTGAGAAAAAACGTTATTCCTTACTGATTTTGTGTTTATAATCAAATGTAAAGATATTATTATCGAATGCTCTTCATTTAATTAACGAAAGCTGTTATCGTCTAGAAACAATTCCTGTTATAGGTATTCAGATTGTTTTTTTACGCTTGAAATCGATAATGAAAGCAAAATTTCCTAAACATTTCGAATGAACACGAGCATGCTCACTTGTCCACAGACATGTACATGTGTATACATTCATCGAATATTATTTCACACCTTAAACTAAAATGCCATTAAATTAAACACATAAATTGTATGTGCATAGAAGCTCTAAAACCAATTTGAACATTAACTGAAATGTTCGGTTAAGGTTAATTGGTTCTGCACCATGTATGTTGTAGAAAATACAATGTCTAGTATATTTATGTACATGCCGTTCCCACCCAGTGATAGCGTAGGGAACCGGGAAGTGTGTTGTAAATCCAACGAATAATTTCTTTTCGTGTACGAAATGTTCACTAAGTAATATAAATACGCGTACCCTAAATGTAAACGTTTTTATCTCTCGCAAATGTAAATGTAATTTCATGGCATTGCAGTGGGGATTTAAAAATGCATCACATAATACTTCGTTATTTTCAGGCATTAAAAATCCATTAACGAATAGTTAAATGTCTTGAATGTATACCCTAGTATAACCAGAAATCACGTAGATCGTAATTTATCGTTTAATTTCGGAACGTCAAATTTGATACCAAGTATAAATGATGTTGAAGTACCGTAAAATTTGACAGCCCCAACGACTCTTCGAGGTCGTAATCGCGTAAAGTAACAATGTAAAACGTATTTAAAAAAAAAGAAGAAAAAAACGTAACGATGCCGTATCGTCGCCTTAACGAGACGCTTATACGGGGACGCTCGTAAATCCTCCGAGAATGCTCGACTGTCTCGAAGCGTTTTCGTCGTTATTCCAATACTGCTTGTACCGATGATACTGAAGATAATGAAAAACAAACTGTTACGAAATTAATTAAATATGGAAAACGATGCAGAATTATCTCGTACGCAATACTCCTCCACTCGAAAAAGCAAACAATAAAAATAACTAATGTCCCGACAAAAACATGATGAACTTTTTCAATTACCGTTCATGTAGTACACGCGTGTTTGGATCTCAAAGTAACTTTATCGTGTTATTGGAGGGAAAATTTTTCAATTGCAATTTTCCGTCTAATTTTCATATTGTTCTGTACGCAATAAAATGTTTGTCATTTTATGAAATTTATTATAGCGTGCAGATAAAAATGGGAATATATAGTGGTGGCTATAGTAGTGGCTATAGTGCCCAATTACTAAACTCACGGTTGGTTTCGAAGTTTGCAAGGTGATGGTTGGTTTCATCATCAAATTTCACATATTTATTTTCAATTAATATAACGCGGTCCTCAAAAATAATAATATATTTGGTAAGCTCGGTAATTCTGTTCAATAATGCATCAATGTCATCCAATTTTTGTTTTCTTAATAGAAGATAGAGCGATTGCAGGCGGAGTGCTGCTGATTGTAATAATTGATGGTGGAGAGGGGGCATCAAACTCTGCGTCGGTAACGACGATGTAGATTGATGAAAAATTAATGAGTTGAAAGTCATACATTCAGTAACAGTAATTTGATTCGATCCAAGAATTAAATTAGCATTATTAGCTCCGTGTTGAAGCGAATTGCGCATCGGCTTACCAAACGTCCCGATTGAATGAAATAAAATGCATTTGCGGTGGAATAGTTTCTTGCAGCTGTCACGCAGTGGGTCCTTGACACGGTCCATGATAGTTATAAGAAGACATTGTAATGTTAGAGAAAATTTAAAGAATCAAATTAGAGATGTTATGTTGCTTGCCAAATACATTCGCGAAAAGTAACAGGGAGTAACATTTTCGTACACGTCATGCGATCGAAATCTTACAAACCTCAACATGCATGAGAACAGTGTAAATACAAAGCATGAACTTTAATCCCAGTAGATAATAGACAAAGAAAGGGCTGCTAAGAATAAGAACAGCACAACTAGTAACGCACATGGTTGACGGACTGCCAAATTTGCATTAAGATGTGTGACATGCGCATACGGAATTTTACACAACATGGTCACTGGGAATTGAAAATTTGTCCTAATACCAAAATAAAAGTCTTTGAATAATAGCAATATTTGCTTTATTTCGGTTCTAGAAGGCGAAAATACAAGTGAGACTAATCCACCACTAAAAAGGCAGAAATCATGATGTTAAATTATGTGAAAAATACTTAAGATCTCATTGATACTTTGAATAAAGAAAATATTAGACTGTTTCAAAAAGAAGACAGACATTTCTTACATCCTGTTTTTCATGAATTAATTACTTCGACCCAGACTAAGTCTGGACGAAGTATTGAATTTGGTCACTTCGGGCATAAAAATTACCCTATAGTTTTTCATCAAATGTCAACGTTTCAGACCCTAAGGAACGCAAATCAACAATAAAAAAATTTGTGTCCGTGATCTTGTACGTACGTACGTCCGTACGTCCGTACGTCCCGTTTTTTTGTCTCGCGATAACTCTCGAACGGATAAGCGTATTGACATAAATTTTTTTTAAAAATACGTGTCTTGGCATAACTTAGATCTGATTAGATTTTGGCGCAGATCCACCCGTCCGTTACTAAAAAAAATTAGCCCCAATTAAGTTTCTTCGTAGTTTTTTGCATTTATTTTGAAAAATACAAATTGTATTAAAAAATGTTTCGAACAAAAAAGATAGAGCATGAAATTCTCTAGAAAAAAGGTTGTATGCACTTTCTTTCTAAAGTCAACGATAATGCCATAAAAACTGGTTTAAAATGCTTATGACTATTGTCTGAAAAAGTATTGAATTTGGTCACCTCGGCAAAAAAATTACCCTATAGTTTTTCATCAAATTTCGACGTTTCGACATCCTACCCTCCAGGGGTAGTCTTCGCCATCCCCCTGGGCGCGGTGATCACCTACGGGCGCATAAGTTCTTTTACGCCCTTGATACGAAAATAACTATTGGGATATATTTAAAAGATGTCTTATAGATATCTAAAAGATATCCGTCAGAGATCTTTTCGACACTTTCAAGATATCTTTGACGAATTATATGTATATATACTGTATATATAAGATCATAATGATACAGACAGTAATTAGTAATACACAGTAAACATGTAATATGCATCGAATAGTCTATTACAATACAAGTGCTTGAAGTAAGTGTTTTGCAACTTTTATTTATTAATACTTCGGCTGGCCTGTTGTCGGGGTCGAAGTTTTGAAAATGCTCATTTTCAATTTTCATACATATAAGAAACACTATATATTGTTGTAACATATCTATCGAAGCCACTTGGACCTAAATATGATTAAACCCCCAAATGTCAATATAATTTTATAATATAATTGAAAGCTGTTAGTAAACAAACGAGTATTAAGAATAGCCGTTTGTTTACTAACAGCTTAGAGATAAGCCGTTTGTAAAATGTAACATTTATTGAGATTATTCGTCGTAAGAAAAGATCATGATAGGTTTACATTTTAGCGCAAAATCAAATAAATTTCATATAATAATATCAAGAAGGCTTTTTTTTTACAGATATGATAAGTTTCGTACTTTAATTCCACTGCATAAAATTTTGGTAATGCGTTAATGATCAAAAATGAGTGCAGGGGCTGGGTGTCTACAATGCATTGTCAACGTAAATGAATAAATACAACTTCAAATAACATTAATTGTATTATATTTATAGATAAAACTTAACGAATGAGTCCGCTATGATACACGGAGAAAAATGACTCCGCTGGATTCATATCAGCTAAAATTTTCGGCTGGAATTGCCGAAAATATATGCAATTTTAGCTGTTTTGATTCCGCTAATGTAGCCTTAACCCTACTCAATTCGCGCTTAGCTCTAAATTTCCGCAACATTAGCAGATTTCTTCCGTTAAATTTGCGGACTTTTTCAGTAAATTTAGCTGAAATTATCGGCTATCCCTAACGGAATTCCAACAGCTGTCCCTATAGGATAAAATTGGTAGAATCTGCGGATTTTTCGGCTAATTTTGTTGATTATTTTTCTCCGTGTACAGATTATGTATGCCTATATTAAAAATTATCTCGCGTTGTGTCATCTTTATAGGTTATTCGATCGAAGTAGACTAAAAACGCGTGTTATGCTTTAATCACGTCGTTATTTACACATGTTATAGTTCGGTATAGTTTTGTAATATAAATATTACCGATAAACATGAAAATTTATAACAATTATTGTTAGTTTATTAGGTAGACAGTTGGCCCCATAAGCGTAGACAAATGACCCCGCTATTGGGGCTATTTGTCCACGCTATAACCGTTGCCTATAGACACTTATTTCTCCAAAACACTACAAGTCTAGTATTTGAAACTGCTCTCCTTTTAAATAGGAGGATTAAAGTATATTACATTCGATTTTGAGCTAATTATCGTAGACAGTTTACGAGAAATCGACCAAAATGTGACGGTCTCCCCTATATGTGTTGAAAATTTAATATAAATAAATATAAAAAAATAATATATACATATAAAATTGTTATTCATTCATGAATAGTATAAAAATGAAATCAATTTAAAAATAAATAGAGCTAAAATAATTATTTTTTTTTATAATGTTCACTTAGTGATTTTTAAGTAATTTAAAGTTAGAAATATAGGACAAATTCTTATCGGTAAACTTTTTTGATAATGTGAATTGGTATATTATTTATTATATGAACATAAGTTAGCAATTCATCATATTATCGCAAAAGCGTTATTGTAGCAATATATACAATGGAATGAATTCACGCAAACAGACAAAATATATCGAGAATTGCCACGATTTCATCATTGAAATTTCATTACACCTAACGAAAGACGGGATGCATTTGTTTGCGTGATCCAATTCTCTTGCATGTCTCAAATCGTGCTACGGTGACAGGAAAATAATCGAAAATCAGAATCCGCCGAAAATGCAATAAATTCAAACGTAACAAAACGGGTTAATTTGAAATACTGATAATTAGTTTTGAATGTAAATAAAACGGGAAATTCTCAATTGATTTTAAGCACGTATTTCATTAGCGTCCATGCACCTGTTTCAGTTTCCCGTTATAAAACTTCTTTATTCCTATATGAATATTTGAACGTCGAAATATTTCGAAAAAGATGGGTCTTTGAAGAAAAATTCGACAAATATAATTACTGAAAGAATCTAAAAAATGAGAACTTGTTGTTAGTATTTTATTTTAGGTTATTACTTAAATATTATTTATAAATTGCTTTACGAGAGGCCAACAGGTTACATTACTTTATCAATATTTACATTCGAGTTTGGTAAAATTATTAACTACATATATTTACTTAATTATTTTGCGTTAATGAGTTGCAAACATTATATTTGTAGTGAGAAGGATATGGCAATCTACCGTATTTTTGAAGTGGGTGTTAGAGTACTGCAAATCTCGGAAACGCTCACCTGAAACAGAAAATATTTTCATAATTTTCATGAGCTAAATATCATACTTCAAGTTATGCTCTCACATTAGATAAATTGTCTTCAGTTATTACATAAGAAATAATAATGCACCTAGGAATGCTAGGAATTAACATATTACGATTCATTTGTTATAGAAATGAATTAACTATTACCGAACATTAAACATAACTAGCGACATGGACAATCTCAAATACGGTTATCTTAATTGACTTCGTCGATATTCAACTGACGACATACATGCTTAAGCTGACTTCAAATTAAGTTAACGGGTCAGTAGCTAAATTGCATAGACTCTCTAATATCTGATACAAAGTTTGAGCCTAACTTGCTGAGGTATTGTTGATTGCTAAAAGCTGCTCTTAATGAAGGAAATATATAGGGTAATACGTTCATTATGACAATGAGATCTATTTAATTAATTTCCTACAACTTTTAAATCACGAAATGCATCTATTCTAGGTTAAAATTATCAAACTTGATTATGATTACATAACAAATAGTATGCAAATTAAAAAAAAATAAGATTAACTTATTAATTTTGCACATATTTCTCTCAAGACTGCAATTGAAGATATATCACTTTTTACATTTAATAAAAGTCAAACGTCTAATTATAACAAATATTTAAATTAACAATTTGCTTACTAAAAAAATATTAATATTGTTCCGTTTACTTTTTTTCGAATATTTAAGTGCCCATCGCCGTGAAGAACCTTAAAGGTATGGATATTTGAAATCAATAACATTCACATAAAATATTTATAAATAATACAATTGATTTAACAAAATCGATTAAACGAAAATAACAATTTCATAGTCAGATAATTATTGTGTGTTTTGTTTTATAGTAAATCGAATTGCAAATACTGTCAATTACTGCGTCTAACTTTTTTAATTACACTATTGTGTAAAAATGTTAGACGTTATGATGCGTTACAAACATTGTTACCTTTATGCCATGGTTCTGCAGAACTTATTTTTTCTCTCAGTGTAAAGACTGTTTGCTCAATTAGAGTAACTGCCTATGGACAATAATGTAATGAAGGTAAAATTCCGTCTTCTTCCTACATTATTAAAAATACTATCCATGGATTTGTATTCAATTGCAATTGTATTGGCTGTTATTTTCTTTTGAATTAATAGTGCATTGATTTTTTAACAATGCAAAAATTGGAATTTCTGACTTAGCAACAAACTTCTAAGGTAATTTACAAATGTTGCAAAAATTTGGTATTTAAAGAGTCGAGATTCGACAAATATATTACTGTGTTATCTTGCTTTCAGTATTATAAAATTTGTAAGAATAAAGTGAAATAACGTTCATGAACACGAATATTTAAGAAATGTACATAAATGAACTACTGTAGTATAAAATAATTACACTATAATTATTTTCAATGTTAAGACTTTAACTTTAATTGCTGGTTAACAATAATATATTGATAAATAATTAAATTGCAACTTTGCAACTTTCCATTTCAGTACGAACCCTCTTCAGTGCAACATGTTCAATAATATATTATTCCTAATAAAAAATCAGTGTTAATGATAATAATGTTTTAATGTATTCTAAAAAATTGTGATAAGTAGTGTGTATATTTTCATTCAGTTCTTTTATTAAAAATATCAGAAATATTTATTATGCCATTCCATGTTTTTTATTTATTAACAGGTAGCCTCAGATCAAAATGACACAAATGGTACAGTTGGTGGTAAATTAAGTGTTAGAAAAGATGGCATGACATCAACTTCATTTTATGATAATATCATTATCCAACATTATCTCTATTCAAAGTTCCTTAGTTCGAATTTGCATTACCTATTTTACAGTAATATATGCGCCAACATAAAAAAATGATAACACAGGCCAACAAAATTAAATCAAACTCCATACGCGGAAATCGGACTATACTTTTCCGAAGGTTGTGAATGAGCTGAATACATATCTCTTCGCATAATTGTTCCATCACGTCTGGATTTTGAGATATCCTGACCTACAAGTGCAAAAAATACAGTTTTTGCTCATATTCAGGAAGTTTTTGCGGCGGAACAAAATGCTGGTTAACACTGAACCAGATTGCAGCATATTCATCAACTTTAAAATGGGTTTTTAGTCATTACGTACAATTTTTTTTTCAACGAGTTATCGAAGGATTTTGTCAAGGCACGATTATGCTTTTCGTTTTTTGCACTTTTATGTTAGGATATCTCAACATTTTGACGCAATAGAGCAATTATACGTGCAGATTTTGATTCAGCACATCGAAAGAAATCGGAAAAATATACTCAGGTTACTGATCAATGCATTTTAATCTCGTTTTTTTTGTCAAATTGCTAGAAAAAAGTTTATTCCGACACAAAACTTACTGAAGATGGGCAAAAACTGTATTTTTTGCAATTTTAGGTTAGGATATTTCAACATCTTGACGTAATAGAACAATTTTTAGCAAGAAAGTCGGTCTGGCAATTAGTTTGTTTGTTATGGTCATGTAAATTACACATTTATTTAATGTACAAAAATCGTAATTGGTCCCTCTGTCAAAAATTTTGATAAAAAAATCGTATCGGAATTACTAACAAAACATTTAAAAGCTGACAAATAGCACTTTAATATTGTCCATGCCAAATTGCAAAGAATGAATCTTATCCGCCACAAAAACTTACTGAATATGAGCAAACACAGTGTTTTTTGCACTTTTAGGTCAGGATATCTTAAAATTCTGCGGCCTTTGGATTCAGCTCCAACAAACACTTTTTGGGTATAAATGTTGTTGGCCTGCGTAATCTTAACATTATGGAAGTGTGAAGGAATGTGTATAGAATCTAAATGTCTGGATTTTTATGTGTTACATTGTTTCCAAATACTTGTTGGTAATTTAATGCTTGTTTTCTAACAGTTTATCAATAATATGTAAACCAGTACTAGATATTTAGGTCGCATCATCGTAAAATTATTCCCATCCTGTATTTTTATAGAATGAGTGGTCGAAAATCGCCCCGAGCCGGTACATAGGTCGTGTTACTGACATACTAAAACAAACTTCCAGTCGATATTGCGGTTGAACATTAAATCGAGCGAAAATGCTCATATATTCCAATGTTTTGCAGATATCGTTGGTATGCTCAATCACCACAGAAGGCTAATAAAACTAAACTCTATATTTGCAACATTGTGATCATTATTACCATAACTTTTAAATTGGAAAGAATGAAGAATACTCGATATCTATTTTCCTACACTCTAAAATGATTGGACTCGATTGCGGAGTCCAAGAGAGAGTAATCGTTAAATTTCACTCCTATATAGGCTTCAATTTTACTCTCTTGGAGTCACATTTTCTCTTTTGGGGTATTTCATGCTAGGTTTAAATCCCTTTACCGGTGTAGTTATATGCTGCATAGAAAAATGGTTCTTACGTGGCCGGCCGACAAACATGTTTTATTTCAACTCGCTATAACCTATTCAATTCTGACAATTTTGAAACGAATAAAAAAAGAAATTGTTCGTTAGAGTATTTTGCATCTAATGGAGAATGCACAAATTATATGTCTCAATAAACAATGAAGTTTTCAGGGCCACGAACCACATGACGCGTTGGTCATCTGCTGCCACCAACTTTAAACATGCATTGCTTTTTGACTATCGGACCAATAAAGATAAAACTTTCCAGAAAATTTGTTCATACCTTTATGAACAACTTTCTCGCTGACAGTTTTCGGATACTCGAAATTTGCTCGATAAACGAAGAGCCAGAAGGTATATTTTGCAGTTGCGTAGAAAAAAATTAAAAACTTTACTGTTTATTGAGATATATAATTTATTATTTCACGAATAGATGCGGAAACCTCTAACGAACAATTTCTTTTTTTATTCGTTTCAAAACCTTCAAAATTGACTACGTTACAGCGAGTTGAAATAAAAAAGCCGGCCGCGTAGTAACTATGTCCTGTCTGTACGACATTCAGTCGCCTTTCTTTTTTTTCCGTATTTATTGACGCCATTAAACTACATTTTGACACCAAAGAACTCAAATGTAGTCGAACCCGGCCTACCCCATTTTCTACTCCTTTGGACTGAAATTTTAGCCCAATAATTTTAGAGTGTTCATTCCTCTGAAATTGGTCTAAAGTTTAGGAATAAATTAATGAAATATTAAATTAATTACAATGAAGCAATCATGATTAGTAGTTACGCACCGATTACTAGATGCTAACCATTACTGTCTATACATGTTTAGAATAACGAAAGACATCACCAGGTAGTTCTCATTGCTATCTTAGATATTATACTATACTATCTTGATGTTTAATCTAATTTTAGAACGCGCATATATCATTGCAACTAATATCTCAGAATTTTGTTAGTTTTAGTGTGCGATATGATGAAAATGTCAGTAATTTCCGATTTCAATATTGATAAATAATACTTAATCCTAGCCTTAAGTACGGTTTTTAATAAATATTATGAACGTCTTTATGTGAATAATAAAATAATTAGATATACCACTAACAAAAGTTGGAACGGCAGTAACAATATGTTGGTTTCAGTTAGCAAAATGTTACTTTTCTAATTTGGAGAATTGTGAATTGAACCATATAATTTTTGTACCGAATAGCATCGACCTGCTAACAAGTACTGGCAAGATGCCAGGTTATTTGCACTCTGGACAAGTAGATTTTACAATTGAATTGGGTGAGATGACTGTGATATAGAATCCTTCAGTGTTATTGATAGACGTTTATTTCGTTACTTCATCAATTCTTAAATAGTGGAAAGACAAAATAGTCACTGATGTCAATTGTTGGTTCCTTTATAGCCTTTATAACAGAAAATTACTAAAGTTTAGTAATCGTATTATGCATCAATTACTATTGGTTAAATTTATTAATTAAATACGTCAGTCGATATGTATTGTTATTCAGATGTCGCTGAAAACATTAACGTCGAATTAACAAATCTCATAATATTTTTTAAATATATGTAAAAAAGACAAATTCCTTAAACGTTTGAAATTAATAATTTTATGCCAAATAAGGAAATTAATATTATCCTAATAGTTGATTACGTAATAAAAATTCTCTTATAGCTATCGATTGGATTTTGTCAATTGAAAACAATGGCATTAAACTTCATATATTTTTTAAGGTAATATAATAGTACAATCACTAATACAACGTGGGATGACGTGTATAAAAAAGAATTGCAAAACTCGAATGAAAAACTTAATAAACGTTTATTTAGCATATAAAAATAATGAAAAATAATGAAATATGATTTCAGTCAACATATTTATTTATTTATATATTTATTTATTTATTTATTTATTTATTTATAAACGATCATTTCTGTCCTTAATAATTTTTAATATAATAAAACATATCATTTGTTTCCAACGAAAACTACAATTTTCATGTCAAATATCACGATTGTTTCGAATTCATATAATAAAAATAATAAATAATATGATAGCTCTTGTTACATACACCAGAAAGTTAAAGAAAATGACGAAACGTTACATGTTCTGTTTATTATTAAAAACAAGAAGAAAATGAATGCACTTCTAATTTGTGTTCTAATAAATACTTAAAGAAGAAAGTATAGAATGAGATTTTAAGTCAAAGTTCGTTGCGCGAAGAATGCATTATCCATCGTTAAAGCTAAATGTTATTATAAAGTTGGAAACTTTGAAGTAATGGAGGTAGAACCCTCAAGTTTTCTTGAAAAGATTTCATTTTGTATTCTGCTATGTTGGTTGCATTTTAAGTGTATAAGTAATGCCGATATATTTTGTAATTATGCTACATGTATTTAACCACTGCATATTTGCCAATGATGAAATTAAATAAAATAAAATGGTTTTATGACTTGCAAACGATAGTACATTTCAGTCACACGTCTGAGTGTATATAATCTTAAATTAATAAAGGAAGTTTGAAATATTCAATTAAGGTTGATTTACATTGTTTTACGTTTATAGGAAAGTTTATTAATTTGAAATGACATGCTGTCTGACAATACTTTTGTTTTCGACATATTTTTAATACACGACACACATCGGCAATGCACTATGGTAGTAAGAAATGTTATAGAGAAACTCTAAAATTTGCGATTCAGTTTTCAGTTTTGAAATCAGTGACATGTTGAAAACAACACAAGAAATCAGTTAATTAAATATCGGCAATCTCGATTTAAGGATATTATATTTAATCATTGTTAATTGGGAAACACGGATTAATATAATACCTAGTATTATATATAATTTCAATACAATAACAAATGTGTAAAATCACCAAAATATTTTATTCATTTAATCATCATAGTCATATATTGTACTCCAACCAAGGATGATAACAATTTAGTTCGCTAAAAGGACTACTTATTGGTTAACTTGAGAGAAAAATAAAGAGAAGTGGCTAACACAAACAGAAATGGAGGACTCCGTGCATGTTTCTTCGCGTAGAATAAAAAACATAAATAATTCAAATTTTACTATATCAAAAGATGTGTGGCTCACATCATACTCATTATTTATTACAGATTACTATTTTCAGTAGTCCTCGTTTATTAAGTTGTTAATACCACGGGTAAATTGAAATTCTAAAAACAAGATTTTTCATACGACTATTTTAACTTTATCCGTTAACTTCAACGTAAATAAAATTAAATATAAGAAAATAAAATGTTTCTGCATTTAAATTAAATTTCTCATAAAAATGTATGTAAATAAGACATATTAAACATTCTTAAGTTTTTAATTATGCGTAGATTCTAAATATCAAAATGATTCTAAAAAATCGCATTCATTAGAAAATATGCGAGGTAGTTTAAAATTAAAAGCTTGTAAATAAATTATCGAATTTTTGGAATGAACGCCCGAATTACTCCCTGAGAGTCTAAAATATTTTGCATATTCATAGCAAGTATTGAAAGCTTTCGCAAAACACAGAAAGGAGTGGTCTCGTTTGTTTCCGAACAGCATGCCACGGTATATAAATGCGCATTAACTTAAGATTTTGTGCTTACGGATGCTGCATGTTATGAAACCGATGCGAATACAAGCCAGCCTCCGATTTAAAATGGGCAGCTTATCGTATAAATTCTTGAAATCCTATGTGTACTCTTTCGTACTTAATTTCGTGCAACTGAAAGCTTCAATTTACTAACGTTGGCAGATTTAAACTAAATATGGTTTCGCCCGTATTAACTTGTTTGGACCACATTTTCATTACTTTTTAATACACAAACGGAATGCCCCATATATAACTAAATAAACGATTTTTTAATTAAATTTCTGGTATACAATTTAATAACAAGAAACATATTTATAGTTAGGTACGTCAATATACACTATTATAACGAAAATTCAATGACATAACAATTTTATTTGCTTCATTGTACAAAATCACGTTTAAAGCCAATCAGTCTTACCAGCGTTCCAAACTTTATCACGTAACACGCCTTTTCCTCCGTATCAACAAGTGCATACCTCTTCAGGCTTCCGAACGAGACAACTTTCAAAAGTGGGATCACAACTTCGAAAATCCAGTGAAATTAATACCATTGAATTGAATATATTAAAGTTAATCACAGGCAGATTAATTTCATTTTATGTAATCGATAATTAACCTTCCTAAAATGAAAAAAAAACATCAACACTGTTTGAATAGAAAAAAGTTCCTTTTATATTCTTTAATTGGGATGACATACTTGATTGAATGAAAATATTGAATAAAGGTTTGAATAAATAAAACAAATAAACGATTTAAATCTCTGTAATTAATGAATAACACTCGCAGATAGAAAAAATAACTGGAGTTATTAATTTGACACGAGTGAAATATTGAATGAGTGAACAAATATAAAGTATTTAAAGTATAAAGTATTTAAAAACGAATAAATATATAAAATTGTATTACTAAAAAAGATATGAGTTTTCGAAATATAATATAACGATTGGGACGGAAAGAACGAATAACATTTCAGGTATTAAAAAATTAAATTATAAAAAAAAGTGGTAGAAAAGAATGAAGAGGAAATAAATACTGGCAGAATTTTCGAAAATTTTATAAATGCACAATGCGTTGCACTTATTATGATCACGTATGTTAAATATATACTTTTAGCGATTTTACATTGTTATATGATAAGAAATAGGGGAAGACGTGGCGAAGCGGAAAACGGGGCAAAGTGACGAATTTCAAATATTTCTATTATGATCATACTGATTGTAAAATATCATATGTGGTTTCTTTGTTTACACCATTGTTCACATTTTGAGGCATAATACTTCATTTTTTGTTGTCTTACCTACCTGTGGGAGCAAGAAATGTAATTTTTAAACAAAATTTTCAAGTAATTTTTCTGTACTTTGTTCTCAGATTGGTCAATATTTTCATTTTGGCAGTTTACTAATCAATATTTATATATTTATTCTAAAAGTATTTTTTTGGACTTATTTATAAAACATGAATTGTTCCTTTTTTGTGAGTTTATAATGAGATATCATACCTGGAAGTCCAAATGATACTTTGGGTTGAAGCGGCGAAATTTTTTCCCGGATGCCTCTATTACGTGATTATTTTTTAATTTAGAATTCCTTTTTGATGAATGCATTGAGTAACTAAAGACGAAGTTGAACTATGTGATTCTGATATAATACGAGTATTCAAAGTTTCCAAAGATGTAATTTCTTTTTTTACTGTTGTTGGAAACTTGATATATCTGAAGAGGTTCATTCCACCAACGTGAAAATTTTATTTTTATTAAAAAAAACAATAATAACTTAAAAGATTATAACTTGTTTTTAATTTTATGATAGTCGCCTCAGAGACCTGTAAAAATAAGGATTCGCCACTTCACCCCAATATCGCCGCGGCCGCGCCGCTTCGCCCCGTGTTTTTTAAGTTTTTTAAATTGGCCATAGCTGGCCATCTATAAATGTATAGCGTAAGTAACATGCATGTAAATATTGACTATGAAATTACCTATCAAACGGAAAAAATCATCGCCGCTTCGCCCCGTCTTCCCCTACTATAAAAAGCAAAATGAATTCAATTTTATAGTATATTAATTAAATCGTGATTAACTGATTGTATAATATTGAATATTCTTTATTGAGCAACATGAATATGTTTTTTACACATAAAAGCATTAGTCTTTAGAGCATTTCACATGTTTTTGTGTTTGTAATCTAAAGCGTGATCCTTTGTACCATTCTTGTATATTGGGTGTATGTTATCCTGCTCAGCATTTGTAAATATAAAATTTCACAATATAAGCGAAAAAAGATATTTGAATAAACTAAACAATATTTGAACCTTGAGGATTTGTACATTAAGATTTGATTGTACGTATTTATGCTAAATAAACTTACTGTATATGTACAACTTTAATAATGGACAAATGCTATTATTATGATAAAAGAATTCTTCATCCAAATTTGAATACAACGCATTTAAAACCTTCGTTAATAATAGTTAGATTTCATGTAAATAGGTTATGGTTTTATTTTGTTGGCCTGTGTATGTATCATGTTAGGACATTTCCATTATCTAAGCTGCATTATTGTCTTTTTTTACACAAAAAATGATCAATAATAATAATTTGTCCATAACTTTAGAAGAAATGCCAGTTCCTAAAGAAAAATGATTAATTTAACGTTCAAATAATATTAAATTCCGTTAAGACAGATTAAAAAACGCCTAGTAAAAAATTGAAGTGAAAACAATTCAACGTAAGTATATGCATAACGATACTATTTTTAAAGAAGTTGTTTTTTTTATATTATTTTACGTCGACTTTTGTGAACCCACATGGGACTAAATCGCGACGGGACCTACAGTTTATGAAGGTGGAATCCGAACCACCTGAGCTTTGGCGTTATTAGACACTAATAAACAAATACAGAGGTGTCCCAATGACAGATGGCAGAGGCCGGGATCGAACCAGGGTTTTCTGATTACGAAGCCGATACTCTACCAACTGAGCCACCGCGGCGCCGCTCCAAGATAACGTTGTTGTACACAATTATTGTGGAGAATTATTACTAGTAATAAGAAATTGACTATTGAGAATGATTAAAAATGTACTATTTGAATTTATAAAAACCCATTATTTAATTAGATATTATTCAAACACCCCCTCACTGAAGACCTTCAAAAACCTCTTAATACAATCTGCTAATATTAATGATAAACAATTAATTTCCAAGTATTTATAGAAAGCGGTTAGCTCCTCTAGTAGCTATAAAATTTCCCTGCATAATTATATTATTACGTAGATAAAAAAGCCTAGTTGTGCGAAATTCCCCTCATGCCCCCACAATTGCTTGTCTGCCGTTCGCGACAATAATTTCCATTCTCTATGTATGAAACAATTAATAGAATAAATGTACGCATGCGCCAGTGTGCTTTTCTTCTTGCGGTATACCTGGAAGGGGGAACCTGGACAATAATTACGGAATATTTTAGGACCACAAGTAAACATGGAATTAGGAAGACAAAAATTATGAAGGGAAACAATTTCCATAATAAATAATTAATAACTTTCATGATTCTAGAAATTATGATTAAAACAATGAACATAACCATTGAGCAAATTTAAGATCAAATTAGGTAAAGATTTGGTAGCATTTACAAAAATTTTATTTTCGTACAATCCTGACTATGAGTTTTTCGTCGAAATATCTTCCATTACCGAATTTCGGTGTTTTTATTATCCTTTTACTTAAAAGTGAATTCGATTCGACGAAAATCAAGTTAGGGCTGTTTGTGATTTCGACCAATTCGAAAGTTGAATTCACGTCATTTCGACTAATTTTGCTGCTTTTTTAGCCTAGTAACCAATTTAAACGATTTTTACATATAATAAAAATTGTGAAGGTTAAAAAGATTAAACAAGAAACATAAAAGTGAAGTTAAGTAATGAAATGCACATTACAATTTAACAAATAAAAATTAACAACCCGAGAATAAAAGTATTATCTGCATGAGCCAATAAATTGAACAATTGATAAATCGTAAATGCGATTCAAAACCCGAATGATTAACACGAAATATGAACTTCATAATTAATTCAACTCCTATACAAATGACGAAGGCACCGTACAATAAAATATAATGAACACTAAAAATAAACACAATACTTAATCAAACATTTTTCAATCCAAACACGGCGAGAGGGAAACTGCAACGTTTGGCTAATTTAGTCACTTCGAAGGACTGGCGCTATGACATCGTCAAATTATAATTATCCCGTCCGAACAGTTGGTGTCACATTATTTGCGAAAGACAATGAAACGGCTGGAGATAAATATCTGCGGACGAAAGCGAAGTATATACGCGAAGAGTAATCCGGCACATCGCAGAAGGCCCATCCCTCGCCACGTGTTCCCCTGCGCATACACAAGGGCAAGTTGCGTTTCGCCCTTCGACGTCCAAACCCCACACAAACGCACATATTCCTGTTATTTTATGTGTACGTAACATATCCGTACGTAACATATACGTAGAGGAGGATGTTCCTTTACCTGTGTGCAGGTCATGGCGCATGTCAAGCTTTCAGAGGGTGCGGCACCATCGGCGAGCCGCACTCTGACTACGAGAAATGCCGTTATATCAAGAAAAAATCACCCTCCATGGACAATTATTCCTTACGCTGTCAAATTAACGACTTGAAACGGCCAATAAATATTTCAATCCATGCTGAATTCAAAGAAAAAGAATGATCACTATTGGATGGAAATTGTTGGGTACGCATCAAAGGATGAGAGTTGTCAATTCTGAGACGAGGGACCATTTGTTCTTGTACGTAAGAAGTTGGTGTTCTGTATGTCCTGATGTTCTTTTTTCGCAGCATAATTTTCTAATTTGGCATTTTTCGATTTCATATAATAATGGCTCATGATTGTTAATAATAGACAAATTAAATTGACAGGAAGTGTGTTAATTACTTTCATGATGTTATGGAAAGAAGGAAATATATTTAGTTATTGTGATGTAAATTAATTTTAATTATGAATACACGTTTCTTAATAGCACAGGCCAACAAAATGAGGCTGATCTCCATGCCCAGAAACAGAACTATATTTTTTTTTAAAGGTTTTCGATGATCTGAATCCTAATACATGCTAGCAGAATTATTCTATCAAATCCAGATTTTCTAACCTGAAATGCAAAAAACAGCCATTCCAGAATGTTCCAGTCCGTTTTCAGTAAGTTTTCGGGGCGGAACAAAATTTTGTTTCATAATTTGGAAAATCGCATATTAATGTGCTGTTGTTCATCTTCAAAAGGCTCTTCTGGTAATTCCGAGTTGTTTTTTATTAAGAACTTTCCGAAAGTGAAGAGATGCAAACAACCCCAAAATAACACAATTTTCCTAGCTTTGGCCATGAAGATGACCATGTCGCCAATTTTCACAATGAAATTCGTAATCAGCGTATCAAGATACGTCGGAAATGATACTTTCAAGAAAAATCGAACGGGTGGGCTTTTCGGAAGTACACCCGTTTTTTCTAAGGTGTGGTTATAATTTCCATTTTTTGCACTTTTGGGTTAGGATATGTCAAAATGTCACAATTGTGATAGGTAAATCTCGGATCAAATTTGGATTCAGCACATCGAAAACCTTTGGAAAAGTATACTTACATTTCTGATGAATGCACTTCTGGTTTTTGACAAATTACAACAACAAAATTTGGTCCGCCTCAAAAATATAATAAAAATGTGCAACAAACAAAAAATGTTGTTTGCACTTTTACGTTAGGCTATCTCAAAATCTTGACTTGACAGAACAATTCTGAACAAGAAGATCGGCTTCAATTTGTTACACATTTACTAAATATATGAAAATCAGATTTATTCCGCGACAAAAACTTATCGGAAATCGAAAAAAAATATTAAGAAAAATTATTAAAAAAAGTATCGGAATTACTAGAAACGCATTTTAAAGCTAATGAATAGACCTAGTCCGGTTTCTGGTTATAAATTTGTTTGGCCTCTGTAGTTGCAATATCCTTATAAATATGCTACATTCTTTGTTACTATTAATAAACTATTATGACATTTAGCAATCTGAATTGTTAAATAAGTCGTTACCTGGTCGTGTTGAGTGTCGATGGTCAACATTAGAAGAAAAGAAAAATTAATTCTTTAATGTTGAGAAGATTTGATAACTATACTAACAAGTTCTGTTGGGTGCAAAATTAGTTTGTTATTATATAATAACTATTGAAATTAAAAAAATGCATGAAAAACGCGTGAAACAGAATTAAACTAAATCTGGACTTGAAAGTATAACTGGTTTCTGTTTAATTTGCATATTTTAATTTAGATATTACCACTATAGACCTAACGCTGTAACTGCTCCTTAAATGAAAAGTGAAGCACAGGTCATGTTGTGATTAAAACATGGATCTTAATCTGATCTAAACAGGTTTCTTGAATATTATCAAGAATTGTAAATACTAACAAATCATCTTATCTATAAAATTGATTTGTAAGGATACAATAAACTATAAAATTAGAGAAACCCTTTCTCACTGCAGCAAATGTACATGATCCAATGTTCATTGGATTCCTAGAATATACTGAAAAAATTTATTTATTGACAAAATATATTACTTTTTATAATAATAAATGGGTTAACCCTTTGAAGCACGGTGCGGTGGTCCCTCTCAGGGACTTTTTGAAAAAATTTAATTTTGAGGTATTTAAAAATATTGTTTGGTTTCTCTAGTAGATAAGGTATTTGTCTACAACATTATACCACTTATTCAAGTTTAATAAATCTGTAAAAATGTTATAAATAAACAAAGACTAAAAAATACAGCTTTTTGGGAAAAAATCCAGGGTCAGATTTGCAAAATTTCAAAATGTCGAATTCATAAAGGCAGTACAAGAATTTTAAAAATAACACGTATTTATGCCCGGACACGTTTAATCGAAGACTTTTCGGGCCCCGAAATACCTACATGTAATACGTTTTGAATTTTGAAAACTGTGAGATGGCAGATTTAAAATGTTCTAAAACTATTTCTGAAGATTTATGAGATTAAGAAATACTAAAATTTAGATGAAAAATTGTACATTTGATATTTTTATTTTTTATACGTTTTTTTTGACATTGTTTGATACTTTTTCATTTTTTATGATCCATTTGTTTTTGATTCTTCGCCGTAAAATTTTATGGCCTTGTAATTTCGAAATTAGATTCAAAAACAAACTTTGAAATCTTGTGAAGAGTGAAGATCTGTTGTAGCAACGGGACTGTCAAGTTCGAAGTATCCGTGAGCATGGTTTATGAATTTTGGTTATATTCTACGGAAAAATGTTTGCTTCGGTATCGTCGCCGAATCGCGATTAAAAAGTAAAATGAAAAATAAATATTCAATTATCAATCCGACGAAATGACGGTAATTTCATTTTAAGTACTTTCCGTTAGTTTTCTTGACAACAATGAAGAATCTAGGCTAGGCTAGATTGCTAGGCTAAGTCAACTTTATATTTTTTTTATTAAATATTTTCAATGAAAATTAAAAATTATTTAAAGTAACAACTACACAGTAAACCAGTGACCTCAGTATCGATTCTGGAGTCAGTACCAATTAATGCTAACTTCGCAGTATTATTATTCAGTAACCCCATTTAAACGAGTCCATCAAGTTATACATAGATGATGAAATATTTTAAGTAGCAATAAATTACACTTAGAGACTTAAAACTTTAATAAATGAAGTTCATTTCCTGCGACCATTAACTATTTCATGTTTGCTTCCATCGGTGTTCATAGAAACGTCACTTAGTTAAATATGCAGCACTGTCTACGAGAGAGGATTTGTATTTAAAAGTCAAACAAAAAATATGCAATCGGATATATTTATGAAATTGCTGATAAATCTTATAGGTTTAAAAAATTGTTTATTTTTATATAAATTATGGAGATACAATATTTAAAAAATTCGAGCAAATAAAAAAATCATATTCTTAATAGATTTGTAAAAACGTCAAAGATCCTAGAGTACTCAAAATCTTGTATAGTCCATGAACAAAATTAATAATGTTCAACAACGTAGTTACATCATTGCAACATGATTTTGGTAGAAATCGTTTTTCTACTTCCCAGAAAATTTATTGAATCCTGATTCACAAAATCTAGGATGTAAACGAACTTGTTAAATATTAAAATAAGATTATGCACAAATCACTGGGTATTTAATTATAACTGGTATTGGTACGCATGATAATTACTTATATGTCGACAGAAGCTATTGTAACGTAATTCGAAGTTGTCAGTGTCATACTTGTTGCACACCTATAGTCTCTACATGTCGCAAGACACTCGGAGTAGTTCTTTTTTTCAATTTAATGGGGATTCCATATGATATTGCCCATTTAAAAGTAATACTATTCATAACCACAGACGAATTTTGTTTTTATAAAATTATAATTTCTTGGTATATGAACAAATAAGTTTGTAATGACAATGTGCGAAAAATGGAACACTAATAGTGGAATATATGGTTGCAAAAATTTAGTTAACTCTAACTAACTGAAAAAAAAATGGAACATAAAGTCACCGTTCGACATCTTTACCCAGAACCTTCAAAATTAGTTTAGTTAAAAACTAAGTAAAAACTGCTCGAGATTTCTCGTCAGATTCTAGGAATTAGTCATTACATTTCAAAATTATTAATTCAATTCACGAATCCTGGGTATATCGAATTTTAGGTACTCGAAAATTTTTCTTGTGAAGGGAGAGTTTTCTTTTTTCCAGACAGAAAAATAGTGGCCTTTTTCGTATTTGTACTTTGTTAGAAAATAGGACTGGATTAGTCAGAAAATTTCAGACAGAAAAATATGCTTAAATTAGAAAAACCTTCTTACTGTGCCTATATTTACAAAAAAATATGAATCACCCAGAATTCTGTCAACAGCGACTAAACTCTCAATCCGTGTACCTAAATCAATCGTAATTCTTATGGACTTAAAGATTAATTTCTCATATTTGTAAGTTTTATAGATATCTATCATATATTAATGGGCCAACGAGTTAACAATAATTTCTGACAATCCACGATAGTATTTTTCTATTAGCAAAGTACTATGCATTCACTTAAGAACATTCTCACGAGCTATTTAGGATTTCCAAATTTTTGCTCCTTTATATCCCTGTTAACTTTTTCGTTGCGTATATACTAAGGACAGCATGGCCTGGAATTAGATATATGCACTGAATAATTATTGGTCAATGAAACACGATAAAACAATAGTATTTGTAGGAAATTTAAATATATATATATGGGGCATTCTTTGTGAAAAAAGCCACCCCACCTGTCTAAAAATCAGAAACACCTACTTAGGTCTATTTGGGCTCAAATTGTAGCTTAGAGTGTGTAGTTTCAAAAAATCACCGGTACTTTCCGAAAAACAAAATGGCATGTTGCAATATGGCGCCCGGAATGCGTGAAGCACGAACCGACATTATGTATTTCGGTAAAAATTCATTCACAAGAACAAAGAAAACATTTTTTTTTATGCATATCGTACATTATTGTGTGCACTTTGCATACGTATATTACACATTCAGAAATTCAATATGTCCGATTCAATATGGCGGACGGAATTTAAAATTTATCATTTTAATTAGAAAAATACTCGGTCTTATAGTAAATTAAATTAGAAAAAGAAAACCTCTACTGCAATTTCTCGAAATTATGCATGTTTCTCGTGACAATAATTTATGAACAGATACAATTTCACTGTTACCGCATCTTTTCTAATTAAAATGATAAATTTTAAATTCCGTCCGCCATATTGAATCGGTCATATTGAATTTCTGAATGTGTAATATACGTATGCAAAGTGCACACAATAATGTACGAGATGCATAAAAAAAAAATGTTTTCTTTGTTCTTGTGAATGAATTTTTACCGAAATACATAATGTCGGTTCGTGCTTCACGCATTCCGGGCGCCATATTGCAACATGCCATTTTGTTTTTCGGAAAGTACCGGTGATTTTTTGAAACTACACACTCTAAGCTACAATTTGAGCCCAAATAGACCTAAGTAGGTGTTTCTGATTTTTAGACAGGTGGGGTGGCTTTTTCACAAAGAATGCCCCATATATATTAGATTAGGGGGTGATTAAACATATTTTTGTTCTGAATTCGTATGAATTTCATAATAGTTAATTTAAGAAAGCATGCACAGTTATGAAAAAAGACTATTTTTGAAAGTAAAAAAAATATGTCTCGGAAAGATCTTTGGGGGATCTCTTACTCGTCAGTCTGGCACACGTCTCGTTTATGAGAGGGAAAGAGACGTATGGGAAACGAAACACTGGGATCCTTGGAAGATACAAGAAACAAGTCAGAGAGACGAACGAAACATTTCGTATGCCGTTTTAACGACAAAAGAGAGATATTTATAAGATTTTTGCAGTTTTTTGAGAGATAATTTAGTGATCTCGAAGATATGACGCCTGCGAGATTGACGATTGTCAGATCTCTCAAAGATCTTTCAAAAAAAATATTTATTTACTTGGGTAATTCATTAATGAATACAAAAAATTACCTTCACAAATTGTACTATACAAAAATGTTTAATTCACGTTCCACATATAGAATCCCGCCAGTATTCATAGAAATACCAAATTATTAACCAAAATAATATTCAATAAGTCATGCAGTGAGCATCACCGTTGTAAATTACGATAGTACCAATTTAATTTTTGATAACCTAAGCGCTGCAAAACTACACAGAAACTGTATTCGTCCTAATTTGGAATTAATTAAAATTTATTGCGTTTTTTATTAACTTTTTCTTGCGACTGGTAAGAAAAAATAAGTTGCTTTTTACAGAGGTATTAAAAATAATTCTACTTTTAAGGGTATATGTTTTCAAGGTTCTTTCATGAGTTTTATGGCAAAAATTACACTTGAACGGTCCTCAATCATAATTTAACTGTTTATAACTGAATTAAATGTACAAATGCATTCAGAGAGCGCAGAAGACAATTGCTACATCTTATAATGAAAATTAAGTAGTACATTACGTAACTAAAAGGTCACATTTTCCATCATTTATTTTCGATCGAGTATTTCTACATTTAATTTAGAAATTAATCATCCGTAATGACCGATGCAATTTGATAAAGAAGTCTTGAAGGTCAAATATCATACATGTCATGCTATTGTTGAATGGAAAATTATACGCAATGTACATAAAACATTGATATTCGAATAGACCCTTTATTGTCTTAATAAAACTTAATGCTGAAACCAAGACACGAGAGTTTCTCGAAAGACGTTAACAGTTGTTCCGAACAATGCTTGATAATGCAGTCATTGCATTAATTACAATTTATAAACTGAAATATGGATACAAGTTTGATATTTCTGTACACGAAATGGTCAGTAACTGAATCTATAATAATTTAAACCCTAAAGAGAATTTTCAAAAAATCAATTTTTTGTTTTTTACATTTTTCGAAAGGGAAAATGAACGTTATGAAAAAGAGGATGGCATCATTTATGGTACAGGCATCGCCGATTAGACAGGTAATATTTTTTCACGATTTTTCTTTGAAAAAAACTTTAAACGCGTTTTTCTCAAAACGATTTTCGATGCCTTGTTGATAAAATCGCCGAAACTGCTCGACCGATCGTTATAAAATTTTTACCACATATCTGCACTATTACAGCTACAGCGCATGTCGAGAAATTTTTAAAATTTTAATTTTAACTTCTTTTTTTTTCCCAAAAACCGTAAAAAAACGTCTTTTGGCAAAACTATATAGTTTTATATATATGCGCTATAGCTATTAACATACTGAATCTAACACCGTTTAATTTTTTTGTTTCAGAACTTCCATCCCAGAGATTTCATCAACAGCGCGGACACACCTTTTAGGACTTTTTTGAACCATCATTTTTATGTATGAAAACTTACTAAAATGTATAATAACAATTTTGTTTTTGTGTATTTCGATAGTGTATTAATGCAATGTAAGAACTTTTATATCAATATTTATATTGCAAAACTTTTTAAACAATTCTGAAAAACTGTTTTATTGAAAGTACTAATTACATTTTTTAAAAATACGTGATAGAATAAATACTCTACTCCGTAATGTTACAATCCAATCAACTACAGTTATACCAAACAATGATTTTCTATCAATATAAAAAACAAATGTTGTGAATAACTTTTACCAAATAATGAAAAAAAATATTTGTGTTAAAACCAAATGATAAAAAATATTTATCAACAAAAATATGGTCGAATTTCATAAAAAGGTAAGTTGTTATTTATTAAGGTTAAAATATAGTGATAAATGATTTTATCTCAACTTTCACTTCTGATCCACTAAACCCCGTAACAGCGTATAAACCTACATTCACGCCTATAACACTTCGAACGATTTACCCTTCCATGACCCATCAAACGAAGTAAGTATCGATCTTTCAATTTACATGCGTTTTAGATACGATGACTTTATTTTTAGTTATAACGTAATTCAAATAAATAGCTAATGCCATATTGTACGACATGATAATTAAAATTGAGATTACTTCTAACTGATATGATGAAATGCTCCCTAAAAGCAAAAAATTATAAATTTTTTAATGTTAATATAAAATTATCGGTTTATACTTAGTCTCCCTCCTTTTCCTCAGACACTCTCTTTCTGTATAGATTTATTAGCAATACGAGAGGAGCACTCGAAACTTTTGATTTTCGATCGAACCGTGAAAGCTCCGGGAAATTGCAATTCCCTACTTCAATGTGTTCCATTGCACGTATGTGAAATTGCCATTTTTTACGCAAATGACGAGTTGAAAGGCGAAACCGACTTCTTTGCAATCCACCCACATAAAAATATTAATAAAATCAAATATTGCTTTGCATTTTATATACATTTTAAAAACTGTTTCTTTTTCATTAAAAACTGGGCCATTTATTTCTATTTCACATTTGAGCATTTTTGCCAACTTCAATCAGTTTTAAATACTATTTTCGATATTTTTTTCCTGCAAGTGCGATTATTATATTTCGTTCTCGAGTATTCTAAACGTTTATGGAATGCAGATATATAAGTATAAATTATTACAAAAAAAAAAATTCAAATGCATATTCTGTTCGAGATCTGCATAGTTTCTCGCCGAAAAATGCTTAATTTTATACAAAGATAGCTTCAATTTAATTAAATTAGTATAATATTAAAATCGTCATGAGTGCAGAAATATTTGCATTACTTAAAACAAACAATTAATATAGACGTAAGAAGTTATTTATTTGTAACGAATCACTGTAATATTTTCATATTAATAAAATATCATTTATTTATAGTCAATATCCTTATTCTCCTTAGTATAAATTATGTATCTGTACAACATTTAATCCTCCCGAGTTTTTCTTTTCATATATGGAGACAATGTAGTTTGGATGAGTATACTCGTCCCTGTTCACAGGAGGATTATAATTATATGAGCGATTCTACGTATTGAGATAAATAGCCATCATTGAACTAGTAACCAAATTTCACAAACTTAGAAACTAAACAACAATAATTAATACAAGATGTACGCATTTTATTTATGTAAACATAATTATTATTTAGTACAAATAAAACCATGAATATTTTAAAGTAAATTCGACATAAGGTACGTTATATATAAATAGTTCGACAATTTATGAATTTAAAATATGACAGCAGAGGGCGACAGGTTAATGTTTGATTCTCGCCAGTGCTTGAATCTTAAATCAATGAAACCAAAATTATTTTGTCATAATTTTATGATTAAGATAATTAAATATATTACAATATATTAAATGCACATGTGTATCATAAAATGTTTTAAGTATTCAGCAAGCATTAATAAATTCGTGGTGAGAACAACATTTTTGTTTTTGTCCTGGTTTCTCAATCCCTTTCAAGCAGTTCATTGTTCTATTTCACACAAGAGTCATTCCATGTCAACAATATCAAAGTTGTGGTTGATGTCGCGGAATTCAACAAAAATGAAATATTTGATAGGTATAGGCGTGGAAAATAACGTGGTATAATATTTTTCCAACATTTTCAAAATGGCGGCCGTGAGGTCATATTCACTGAATTTCTTTAAATTGCGATATCTATTTTTCTAATTATCGCATTTAAATGGGACTACGCGCATTTTGTTCACAAAAATGAGTACTTTTATCTAAAAATAAGACAATTTTTTTCCTTCTTAATTTGACCAAAAAACGGTCCAAAAAAATTTTCAACTTAAATTTTTGCACAAATCGCATATTTTTTTTCAAATTCGACATCTCATTTTGTAGAAAAACCTTTCAGCTTTCATTCAAACAACAAAAAATTGGTGGAGACTCTTTTCGTTTTCGAGATATGATTTTTTAAAGAACCCGACTCCGGCTTTCTCCGGTGCGCTTAGCCGCGCTTCAGGTGCAGTTCGAAGCGCTATCGATGGACCGTTTTTTCTCGTGAGTAAAATGTGATTCCGTTTGTATAAAAGAATGCATTATTAACACCCCAGTAAGTTGGATATTTATTTGAATGGTTCTGCAAGTCATTTTTAAATCTGTTAAGTTTTTGCACTAACATTACCTTCCAATTACTATGGCTTCTCTAATTCATTGCTGCAATCCTTTCAAGTCTTGATCGCGAATTAAGAAAAGTTTTTTACAAAAGTACGTCCGGCTGATGATGATGTACAAGTCATAGTTGATGAATTAAAAGAAAATTTGCACCGGACATACAGACAGACAGACAAGAATACGAGTTAATAAAAACGTGGTAAAAATAGCATTAGCGGATCGTAATTCAGAGAAAGTAACACTTTTAACCATGGTACCAAAATCATGGAAAGCTCGACGTATTGAGAAGGAATTTAACGTCCCGTATTGTTTAAAAACTGAACGGTATATAAATAACCAATATCTAATGTGTAATTGGAGGAGTAGTGATAGCGCTCCGAACTGCACCTGAAGCGCGGCTCAGCGCACCGGATAAAGCCGGAGTCGGGTTCTTTAAAAAATCATATCTCGAAAACGAAAAGAGTCTCCATCAATTTCTTTTTTGTTTGAATGAAAGCTGAAAGGTTTTTCTACAAAATGAGATGTCGAATTTGAAAAAAAAAATATGCGATTTGTGCAAAAATTTAAGTTGAAAATTTTTTTGGACCGTTTTTTGGTCAAATTAAGAAGAAAAAAATTTTTCTTAATTTTAGATAAAAGTACTCATTTTTGTGAACAAAATGCGCGTAGTCCCATTTAAATGCGATAATTAGAAAAATAGATATCCTAATTTAAAGAAATTCAGTGAATATGACCGCACGGCCGCCATTTTGAAAATGTTGGAAAAATATTTTACCACGTTATTTTCCACGCCTATACCTATCAAATATTTCATTTTTCGTTGAATTCCGCGACATCGACCACAACTTTGATATTGTTGACATGGAATGACTCACAAATAACATTGTGCAAAGTTGCTAAATAATCTTAATATTTTCTAATATATTCCTATACGACGAAATTCAATGCAATATGTATTCAATGTAATATACCTTTCTGATTTGGATATTGTATCAGAGTTCAAGTTTTGAAAGGGTCAAATCATATCTGTAAATATTTTCTAGAATATGAATACTGGTTTATCACGCAAGATATGCTTTTCCACGCATACTAAAATTTTCTATATTTTATCGGAATAACTTCGGGAGAAATTTAGATTCTAGACCGACTCTATCTCAATTTTCCCTATAACGTAAAAGATGCATTCGAGATAGTTTCTTTCCGAATCCATGCTTATTTGCTAAGCGATTCTGCGGAACAACTTATACATATGAGGTTTGTATATTTTATATTTTCTTCTGATTTGATAAAAATAATTTTCCTTGATCGCCTTGAGCTTTTGATGCAAACTTTTTTTTTTTTTTATTTTATATACTACTTCTTTTGGTAAATTTTGCTTTTGCACTCTTCATTAAAATAAAATCAGCACTGAGAAAAAAATCCATAGCTAAATTGACTATATGACATAGTAGGAAAAATATAGTTAAAACTACTATGAAAAACAGTTAAATTGGCCATTTTCATAGACGATTTTACTATAATTTTGTTACCCCAACTTTCTCCTCGTAGTTAAAAAAACAACTATGTAGAATGATTTAAATAAATATGACAAATATAGTTAAAATAACTATAATCTAGTGTAGTCCTCATTTCACACCAGGTCTCGTAGTAAATCTTTATATTTACTATTGTTAATAATTCGTTTGTATTTACTATAAATCCATAGTAAAGACTGCCGCACCCCGTGAGTTTTGATGCCGCCAGATGGCGACGCGGCGTTCGCAGCTTTTCGTGTTCGAGCCCGTGGCTCCTGTTATGGAAGTGGATTTTCATTTGGTCATAAGAAGGACCATGATATCAAGATATGATAATACGTAATGCATGTCGCATACGCACGTGTATCTATAGACTAGTTTCACGAAATTGAAAATTGTGTGTATAATGGCATTGCATAATATATTTCTTAACTGGCTGTAGAGTGTGACATTCACAAAATTAGCGCAGTATTGATTTTTGTTTTTCTCTTTGTTTCCTTGTTTATCTTAAACAAAGAACTAAGGGAGAAATGTGGAATTTTTACATGCTATGATATAGTTTACAAATAATTTTAAAAATTACATTTTGACTCCTTTCCATATTTTTTATGACAATTTCTTATACAATTTCTCTCAGTGAAGGTTGTAATTTTCTGAAATGACTATTTCAAAATAGCTGAGTCTATTTGTCTATTGTGAGAAGTAGCTTTTTGAATCCTGAAACAACAGTTAATTCATAGTAAAAAAATGGTCATTTCAACTACTTTTTTTGTGAGTGAAGATTATTCATACCATATCGCTGATAATTTCGTGTTTTTTACTGTTTAATGAATAATTTATAAGAACTAGTACATTTATAATACCTATAATACATAACATTAAATATTTTAATCGGAACAGGTCTGACATTTGAAATAGGTTTCGCCCGAAAAAAATGAGGACATTTTGTAAAAATATTCTTCTCAAATTAATGGAGTTGAAAAAATCAAAAGATAGGAAATGAAATTCGAAAAGAGACATAAAAAGGTTCTTAAAATTCAAGCAAGTCTCTCAATTTCTTAAAAGAAGTAGATTTTAATTGGAACTCGCCAGTGGAAGTTTATATACATATATTTTCGAATTAATGTCGATTCGAAAGGCATATTTTAGAAACTTCTCGAAATTAAAAGTATATCGCATAGAATACGAAATGTCAAAATTCAAGTACTTTTTATGCTTATTCTCTGAAAGATAAAAAGTTTGGTGAACATATTATAACTATGTTAATTATCTACATTGTTCAATAGAATTAAATAAAATAAAATAGTGTTCAAAGTAATAAATCGTTTAGAAATATATATTTATAAATATCTTTAGCCCATTATTTTTAAACGACTTACTTAATTAACATTGATTATTTTTTGTCTACTATAAATTGAAGTTTCTTTAAACATATTAATGATATTCATAAGGAAAATTATATGCTTCCTACAGAAATGTATGTTCCCATTGTAACGATTAACTACGTATCTATTTTCGTAGATCAGAAAACTTTACAGGGCAAACATATCACGGCATTTCAAACATTCTGTCCTGAAAACGTTTCGCGAACAAATTTCGATGCTGATCTGAAACTTGTTTATTTCTAAAAATAACAAATTGAGGCTACTATTTCCAAAATTCGGTAGGAAAAACCTGTGATATATTTTACAAATTCAGTGCATGCGAAAATATAACAATTGATATTAGATGGAAAAATAAACTATAGCAACTATAGGTGTACAAGTAACACTGAATAAAAAAAAGTATTTAAATCTCTGGTTTTTAATAAACTTTTGGAAAATATGTAATTGATTATTGATAAGATTATCTTACAAGAAAGTTTTATGTGTATCGAATTTATTCATTTTTATCAACATTTAACCACACTCTGTGATCATTATACACTGTTTTTTTATTTATTATCACTTATGAAACCTAAGTTTTATTAAGCTTAGATTATAATAAATATTTCGTAACATAAATAACATGAACATTGTCTAAAAACATTATGACTAAGTAAACTTTTATAAATTACACAATGCCTTTAATAATTAGGATCATGAAGGAAAATACTGATTTGGTGAGGTGGACCGAAATTTAGTTTATCAAATATCATTAAAATCTTTAGACGGATAACCGCATTTATATTTAGGATCAGAAATACAACCTATTCGCGAAATTCAAGCGACTAAGTGATAATGATTGGACCGACATCTACTGATCCATTAAATCAATTCTTTGATTAAATTTTGATTTAACCACGGTTTTGATCTTGTTTAATAACTTTTTAAATACGCTACACCTATATTGAGCTTCATTTCTTAATTTAATATCTGTTGATAACCGTGCGTGCATACAAAAAATTAAACAAATCGGAGTAAGGAAATTTAATATTTATAGAAGGTTCTCGTCCAGTTGCTTCCTTGATAAAACATTATCTGAAGCCATAGATAAATTATGTGCTCCTTGGGTTCCTGTTAATCCTGACATTTCTCCAATATGTTATGATAACAATTTCCTTAATGCCAATTAAATGGATAATGTTGATTATGAATCATGCACTGTTAAAAAAGTTATTAAATTTAACATACTTTTAATGTACTCAAGTATATGAACTCCAATATTGTTTATCCACTAGTGAGATTATTTTTTTTTAATTTTAATATGGAATTAACTTGGCTTTGAACAGAGGATCAAAACCGTTACCATGTTTATCGCCCGGAAGGACGATCCTTGGATCAAATCAACGAGCGCAGAGTGAACTGTACACGAAAGATAGTTAACAACACAGGAGACTAAATAATTCATAAAATGTACATAACTATCTTTATTTTATTAAATTAATACATAAAATAACATTTAAAAATAAAAATTACTTTTAAATTGATTAGGTTATAGAACTTAACTTTTGACAAAAATCTATGCAGTTAGTACTTCTGTACCTCATAACACCGATATGTTTTTGATGAATTATTGGTCTGTTCGAGTGTTCACAACTTTTCATTCGTAATTTCACTGTGAAAGAATTTGAACAATTTACGGCGGGACGGACGATTTCAAATTTCATTTTCTAGAACTTGTATATGATGCATATACATACTAGTTTAAAAAAGATGTATTTTATTGAAAATAGTGCAGATTATTAACCTATAATAAATCAATTAATATGATTAAAATATTATGTCGTCTTTTAGTATCAAATAAAAGAAAATCCTAGAATTACGTTTAACAATTAATAAAAAAAAATGTTAAAGTGTAATATTATATGTATTAATTTTATTATTATGACCGTAACTTTCTTAAATCGAGACATTTCTTACTCGATTTGATTATTTCCGGTGGACTTTATTTGAAAATATAGAACAAGAAATTTCGGGCTCTTGCGATTTTCAACACGTTCGAGCAATAATAGTTTGTCCATTTTGGGTAATATTTTTTTCAATGAATGTTACTAATATTATTATTTCACGTCTTTGACTATAACAACGAAAGATAGAAATGTCAATATTTTTATTGCGCAGAATACCATTGTACAAAAACGAATTTCTTAAATTACACGATATTAATGAGGTCATACGTTAGTATCGAATAAAAAATTAAAATCATCATTTCGTACACAACCTATTCTTAACCTATCTAGTATACTTATTAAAAAAATCTAAATATCGCCAAATGAAAATATGCCCTTCATTTTTCTACAGATCCCTATACATATTACAGTGTCAACATATCCTTGGAACGTGATCCAGACTTCTCCGCGTGATATAAAATGGAATCAGTGTTGCTTAATGAACAAACAAGGTTTTCATGGCGAGAGAAATTTATTTCTGTATTAGCCATGGAAAATGATCGAATTCAATGTAACTGTTAATATGTCGAATAAAAAGGATTTTTTTCGGCGAAAATAACCTCACATAGAACACGTCGTTCAGCACATGGATTAGGTAGTCAATTACTATGAGTAGTAGTACTACTAATTAAATTCGAACCCTTGCGAATTTTTGTTATGTACCAATCAATAAAGCTGGACAATTATTTGTTCACTGGTTAGTATTGAATTTCGAGACCAGGGCACAATAAATCCCTAACGTCAGAAATATATATAATCATTTCAAATATTTATAATTTTATAAGATTTCGTAATACTTTCAAATTTTAATCATATATATAAATACCAATAAATAAATAAAAAAGTTTTCAGTATAAGTGGCTTTTGTTGTTTGAATATATTGCAAATGATAATATTTCATCCTTGAGTTTAAGTTCTGCTTAAAGTTATAAAATAATGCCTTGTCACTCTGTTGAATTTTTTTTAATCCATTAGCAGATTTGCACGATATAATCTCTTAATTTCAAATAATTATGATAACAAACATAAAACTGTTTAAACGATATTTTAACGATATTTAATAATATATTTATATTAATAAACGATATATTATTTTAAAATTTTGAATATTAATGGTGGGATCTTTATGTTATAATATGTAGTGTATTTCGCGCTTACAGTTTCCCCGAAACAAATAAACAAACATACCCAGGCGCAGTCATTCGATTTTATGCGAATTTTTCGATGCATTGCTGACATGCGGGGTTCAAACGACAGAATTTAATATAAGATTTATTAACAGTTAACGAACGCTCTTTGAATATTAAAATATACGAGTTAATATACAATAACATTGCAGGCAAGTGCTGGTATTTTCATCTCAACGTTACCCGTCCTTTTTGACTTTGCATAGTTACTCATCTAACTGTCGAGGTAATGTAAGAGCCTTGAAATTAGCTTACATTAATTATCAGTAAATAATTTCTCTCTGCGTATAAACCATAGGTACTGAATTGTACTTATAATATAAATTGAATCATTATAAAACTTAAAAAAGATGTCTGCTGTATTCGTTTGGATAAGTATGGTCGTTTTTCTAAATCAATGAGAAAATGTGACTAAAATTCTGTCATTTATTATTTCCTTTAATATTAATTTATTTAAATATAATACTTAACATGTGAAAGTAGAATGGACGAATGATACAAAACAATAGGTAAGTCTAAACATTTGTTAACAATTAATTTCAATAAATATATAATCAAGTAATATAATATTTAAAATTGTACGCATCTTCTCTTGAGAATTTTAACACTCAAATGCAATCTAAAAAATTAATATAGTATATAATAAAATAAAATATAGTATAAGTAAAAAAAATAAAGCCAATATTTCAGTTTGCGACATAAAACCGGACATTTAAGACTTTGCGGCGAAGAACCGGATATTTCAAGATTTTTTCATAGCAATTTATTATATCATATCAACTTTTGAGAAGTTCGGTTTTTCGTCGCGCAATTATGAAGTGTCCGGTACTTCGTCGCACACCACGAAATGGCCGGTTTTTCGTCACAAACTTTTAAAGCATCCGGTTTTTGACCGCAACTACTGAAATGTCCGGTTCTTCGTCCCGAAACCGACTTATCCGGTTTTTTGCCTCACCTTTGAGATATCAGGTTTTTCGTAACAACCATCGATTTCATATCACGGTATTTTAGCCACAAATTATAATGAAAATTGAAAATGTTATTTCCTATTGTGTTTCATAAAAAAATCGATTCATACAAAGGAACCTGCATTTTCCTATGACATATTAACTACTTTATAAGTTTAAAAATGAAAGGTGCAAAAATTGAAATAGCAAATGTTGACAGCAGTCGTTAGCCTATGTGAAACAGACCTTTCGCTAAATAAGTGTTGGATAATATAATACTTTTATAAAAAAAAAAGTTGTAGGAATACTACATTTGAATAAATTGCAACAATATATCCTTATTTGTCTTTATATAATATTTTTATTTAGATTTATATAAATTGTGCATGAATATTTATATTTCGAAGAATCATAAATATTTGAGTATATGATTTTATATTTTCATTCAAGGACACTGGAAACAGAAAATATGGAAATTGTGTCGATGTTTATTTGCTTCGTTCTTGAACATTATTTGCACTTTCATATGAAAACTAGTAAACATCCATGTCGCGGCTACGTGAAAACCACTATCTCAGTATATTGAATATTTTATTACAGTTAAGGATTTCTTTTAGCATTGTCACGGAAAAAAGACCCGTATTAAAATTAAATACTCTCAGTTCTTTCTCTGTAGTCACTCTCGGTTAGTACTGGATTAGTGCATGGAATGCATTAGCCACGTGGTGTTACCGTCGGTAGTGGTTGGACGCGTGTCGGAGAGTCACACGTCGGGATTTTGGTCGAATCACCATGATTCGAGGATTTCAGACAATGTACTCTATATGCTTAGCATGCGACCACGCAAACAGATGTTCCTTCAAAATGGTTTTCCTGAATAAATTTTTACTTCTATTGCAACCAATATAGTTTGAATTACTAATATAATAAAATCCATAAATAATTTATTCGCTTTTAATCGGTGCAAGAACCTAAAAACGTACATGAAATAATAGTGACGTTTTTCATAATTGTCGAAATTTTTATTTTATTAAATCTTAGAAATTAATAAAAATAAAAAGAAATGGACAGTTTTTTATTGACAATCCTGAGGATGTAACAATTTCATGCATATTTTTAAATAAATTTTAGTTTGCTTCTATCTAATTTCTTTCCATAATTATTCAGAATATAAAAAATAGAGAACTTCAGCATTTTTCAAATGAAATCGAATCTAGTAATATTTCTCCATGTATTATAAATACAAAATGAACATTTTTTTTTTAAAATATGATTTTCCAGTTGCAAAAGAACGATGAAAAAGTAATTTATTCAGATGTAGTACATACATGCAAAATTTAAATAATCACAAGTGGAAATGCAAATAATGAATAAGTAATAAGTAAACTTTCATAGATCACAAGGAAAGAAAAAATACAGAATTTAATTTTGCAAAGAATAATAAAGTTATCGCTAAATGAAAATTTAACGACCGCGCGTTTGCCATTTGTTAATTAAATTGTTACAAATATTCTATATGTAGCACCTACCGTAATACATTTTATGACGTACATTAACAAAAGACAAAAGTTTCTTGAAACACAAGTGCAATATATCTCGTCAGACGTATTTTTTGTTCTGGACTGAGCATAATGGAAATACTGCACAATGGAAATATTTCGTTGGCGTTATGTGTAAAAGTTTTATATTAAATATTATATGCCTGTCAGGGCAGATTTCGTCGGGTTTTGAATTGTTCTTCATTGTACTCATATTTTGAAAGCACATTGCTCATCCAATACTATACGATAATAAAATATAAAACGATTGTAATCTTGTATGTCGCACGACATTTTCAATAGAAAATTATTCATTGACAGAGTATATAACGTATTATTGTTTATATTACAATATTTCACTGATTGTACCAAAAAATACAATATGGGGTGTATGCCAACAAAGCCAGGGTAGAAATGGCCCGATTTTATCCCAATAGAAACGGAGTCCCAGCTGGGATCCGGCCTGATCAATCCTCTCAGGTTCCTAATACAACCAGGTTAACCTACTGGGGTTCTGATCATAACCAGGCCAGTATGTCAAGTTTGACACAACCAGGATACCCGGCTGGATTCCGGTCAAAGCCCGATTGAAAATTCTACTTGGGAGTAAATGAAAATCTATTGAAATGTACTGGTAATAATTGAGTAGGTCCTTGATATCTGAATACCATTTTTAAACCGACTGCGGTTTTATAACATTTTTCATTCATTCAATATTTAAAATATCTCGTAATATTTTTTTCAACTTAAAAATATGTATTTTTTTCACTCAAAATTTAAACTCTTATGTCGTGAAGTATATTTAGTTTTGATTGTAATAAATGAGCAATCGTACCTTCAATTAATCCTTGGTAAAAATTTTTTAAATGTTTATTTAATACAAATCCGTTTAAATTAGTCAGCTAGCTAGGTCAGACAGTCAGTGTAGAATAAACAATAATAAATATTTCTCGACCGTTCGAATTTAAAATTTAATAAAAGATAGTTTTCGTTAAAATCAGTCACTTTACTGAAAAATGAAAATTCTCTTAATCTGGGTTCGGATTTAAAATTCTAAAAAATGAGATAAATCAGTGTAGAAATTAATGTAATTTCAAAAAATACAATTAAAACTAGATGCCTTCGACCCGGGTGCCTACAATTTTGGCTAAATTCGTGTTGCAGTTCCCTGACGAAAGGCTGATGCTTCCGGGAATATTCCCATTTTAACACTGCCAGGAAAGAAGGCGGCAGAGGGTAGTTCTAGCATCGTTAGGTTCGAGTAGTTTCTATACATATATTGTAACAATATCTTGTTCCTTAAATAGGGTGAATATGCCAATGAATGGACGGTTAAGCATTTTTCACGCGTTGATCGATTGTAACTTTTGAATTCTTTTATGAAAATTGAATTATGATACCACCATTAGAATTGTTAGACTCTGCTCTTTATGACCGTGTAGTTCAACCTTTGATTTTATTTAATTATGAACCTCGTCTTCATACGTTTGTAAAGAAATCCGCTAAACCCCAATGAATAGACGGGTTAAATCAAATGGGACGTTTTCAGTACCAGTTTTGGATGGCTTTAAAACTTTGCTTTGATTTTACAAAATAATAAACACTGGAAGATCAATAGTACTGTAAATATTGTTTTGAATGTTCAAAGAACATAAAAATATGTATTTTGTTGCATGTTGTGCATCATACATTCATAAGAAATAAAAATATGTAGAAAATCGTCCATTCGTTGGTAGTCGTCCATTCATTGGCATATTCACCTTATATTAAAATTGAAAATGAGCATTTTCAAAACTTCGACCCCGACTGCAGGTCAGCCGAAGCACTGATAAATGAGCACGTCTTGTTCACACTGATGTTTAAAAAAACGCGGTTTAGTCGAGTTTTTGACACGTCGGGTTGCAGGAAATAAATTTTTTTATATGTGGGATACTTCGGTTTCCGTTTATGCGATCCAGTACATTAATACGTTTTTCTTCACGCCCTGGACGAGAAAGGTTTTGGCTCAATTGGTTATTTATAACTGAAAAACTTCCGAAATTGACAAGCTAGTTGCGTTTCGTCCCAGTTGCCCGATTCTATAAACCGTTATTTATAATAACGTCAACAGTATGTTCGTTAATAACAATATCCTGAACCACGATCAGTTGAAGTTGTTGCTACCGGGGAAGCCCCGAACCCCCCTCCCCGCTACCACCTCCCCATGGCTACCCAACACCAACATTACAGTGAATATTTTTTAATCCCCCCCCCCCCTGATACCCGCCTCACTCCCCTGCTTCCTCTGTGTCTCTGTTTTTCATGTAATGTATATAATATACATACATATGCATTGTATATGTGTATGTACAATTTAAGTTAATTTCATGTTAATTTGCTTTTTACGGCATTAGCGTTGATTTTACGAAGAAATGAATACAACCTTTTTTGTAGAGAATTCGATGTTCTATATTTTTTGTTTGAAACATTTTTTTGTACGATTTGTATTTTTTGTTAAAAAATGAAAAAAAACGTGTTTTTTGAGCGTTTTTTTGTTAAACCTCCCCATAATCTAGTATGCATTGTCTCCAAAAACTAATCAGATCTAAGTTTAGCCAAGAGAAACCCAAGTCCGTTTGTACTTCTTAAATTCGTCCTGCTAGTCGCGAGATATCGCGTATACAAAATTTTGACCACGGACGGACGGACGGACGGACGGATGTACAACCTAACGGACACCAATTTTTTTATTGTTGCTTTGGGTTCCTTAGGGCCTGAAACGTCGACATTTGATGAAAAACTATAGGGTAATTTTTTGGCGGGAACTGACCAAATTCAATACTTCGCCAGATCTATGGTCTGGGTCGAAGTAAATAATTTAAATGTATTTCAAGGAAAAATCAATATGTAATAAATTATATTACATTTCCCTAAAAAGTAAGTCAGTACCGGTCATAAACTACGAAAAGATTCAAGTGGTTATATCATAAACGGCCTTTATTTTATGATAAAACTATATCGGATATCAATTAAAAATTGCCGTTTAAATGAAATACCTAAATAAATTAACCCATTTATTGACTCAACATTCATTGGTCAATTGATTATTCTGATTAGTTTGTCAATATTTTAATCGACGTTTTAATGGATTATGTAGGCATTGGAAGCGATATGTTTAAATATATATTTTTAATGACTTTATCTCAATGAAGTAGTATTTAGTAAATTAGCTATTGTATTTTGTAATCAAACAAATGTTGAATTAATAATCTCCTGACGATTGATTTAATATTTTAAATGCTGGATTAACATGCATACATATTGCGTTACTGTACGTTTCAAAAATCATGGGATTTCCAAAGAATATTATTTATTTCAATTATTTAAATTGAGATATTAATATTTAACCGGAATTACCAATAAAAACATTTCATTTCATTAACAGAATAACAAAATTCGTACTTTTGCATAACAATTTCAATGCATATCCTATACTCACATAGATCATACATGTCTGGCGACTAGTTCTAGTTTTACTAAATGTACTGCGCTTTTGCTCTGTTTTATTCTTATCTTTTTCTGTTCTTCTTTTAATATTTTATATTCCCTGCGTTTTGCGTTTAGTTTATGGTTTTTATCTTTGTATCTGCGAATTAAGTTTTCGGTCTATTCCGGAACTCACCTCGCCTCTCAACAGGTTGTACCCCATAAGAGAGTAATAAAATACAAAATACAAAAAAATAAAATATCCTATAATAAAATAAATGGCATCGCTTTATTAATTAAAAGTGTTCGTATTTTTAACTAGAATTTATAATCAAATGAATATTGATAATAGTAAACTAAAGCGGCAATACAGCCCAACGGGCACGAAGGACCCAAATGTTGCTAAAACGTTTTTACAATGTTTTATAAACGTTTCATCCATGTTGCAGACATTTAACGTTTTAGGAACGTTTCTGGAACGTTCTAAAAACGTTTTAGAAACATTCGGGACTTTCGTGCCCGTTGGGAGGTGTCACATGGCAAAAAGCACGAATGGAAATACAAAAAGACAGTGGTCAGTATTCGGAAGTTTACTTATGCATCATTTGAAACAATAATTTGTATTTTAATAATAGTATTTAAGTTCATCGTACTTAACAATTAAATAGTAATTAATAATTACACCTTATGCCGAACGAACAAGGGAAATTTTTTCCCAAAAATTGGACCTCTAAAGTCAGAATGTCGTCTGTACACGTTAGAGATTTGTCTAAATTTTTGTTGGAAACATGTTTCGTCAAAGATGGAATTCAAAATCATTATACTGATTTACGAAAAAAATTAACGCCGAACCTTTTTAAAATTCGATGACCCGGAATTTGAATCCGAGACCTTTCGATAGCCGGTCGAATTTGGTACAAAAATAAGTAGAGCTAAGAAAAATAAAAAAAAACGCAAATTCCTTCGTTCAGGCTTAATTATTTATTATTATTTATTTAATATGTATTTTAATTACTGTAATGAATATCGACTGCAGGTACCCTTTTTATATAAACATTGAATATATGTTTTTAAATACATACAAGCTGTCATACGTTCAAAATTAAATGCTTTCTGAGAAATTAAAATCAATTTGAAATTTCAGTGAGTGATTTTAATCAATTTCTATTAATAATCATTCAAACATTACATTTAATTTTGATAATATTAGTACTTTCCATGAAACGAATTGCAACACTATCGATGTTAGCGTTTATTGTTTGAAAAATGAGTTAGAAAAACATTTTGCCGGACAATGGGGAGAGAGGGAAGTTTTTTTACAAAACAGGCCTTATTTTATGCACACAGGGCCGTAACTTTTTAAAGTTATTATAGCGCAAAATATGCCCAACGGGCACGAAAGTCCCGAATGTTTCTAAAACTTTTTTAGAACGTTCCAGAAACGTTCCTAAAACATTAAATGTCTGCAACTTTTACGGAACGTTTTATAAACGTTTCATCGGAAACTGTTTGGAACATTCTAAAAACATTTTAGCAACATTTGGGTCCTTCGTGCCCGTTGGGTGGTAAACAAATGTTGTAGGTAACCTTGTCATTGATATTGTCAGACGTAATTTTCAGAGACATTTACTTTATTGCATATGCTCTGGAGATAATTGTAATAACTAGTATTTTTTCACTTTTCTAAAAATTGTCATAATTCATATTTTATGGATCTACTAATTGTAGTAGTCCAAAATAATGACTAGATATGTCTGTAGCTATCCGAGAATACCATTTACTCATTTACTAACCCTGTATTCTTTATAGTCTAGATAACGCACGGTTTAACCCGGACCTAAGTGTTTTTCTACTACTAAATTTTATAAATAAATGGATGTACCCGAATAAACATTTCCGGAGCTGTCCCTCATCAAAAGCTTCGGACCGGATCAGGATTGTAACGCTACCGCAGATCCGTGTCAGATCCGGAACCCGGAGGTCCGGCCATCGGGGGCCGTTCCGGATCCGATCCGGATTTGGCTATATCTAACTTTTTCCAATAAGTAAGGGGACCCAGATATGTTCCTGATCCGGCTCGTATTTGGATATCTATCGTACGGGTAACATAACCTTAAAAATATATATTTTGAAGAATATTTGTACAAAATGAATAAGGAATTGAAACGTCGCCAGAAAATTCGTCAAAGAGTTCAAAAACATAGATTGAAAAGAAAAAATGATCAGAGTAATTATACGGATAGTAATAAGGATAATTCTGAAGACATGGAATTTGTTTCATGTGATTCTGGTACGCAAATATAAAGTCAGTTTTTTGTATTAATATTACCAACTTTTTATTAACAACACAGCCACACAAAAAAAAATTTTTGTTTCGGCCTGGGTTTCTCCTTATGTACTGTATGTTTTTTGGGTCGCTGAATCCGACACCGAAGTCCATTTAACACTATATCCTTGTCAGGTTTTTGACACAATCTCAAAAAATAATAATTGCAAACATTCATGATATTTTAACTCGAGTACCGTCAACTTTAAGACAAAATGTTACTCAACATAAAATGTTCCGAATCACTCGAAAAATACATCTGAATTTTTACAAAATTTGTGAAGACGATTTTAGATTTTTTGGATTTCGCCGTTTTTCGAAAAATTTAAAATGGCTAAAAAATATTTGAAAAAATTTAGACGTACTTTTCGAGGGATTCTGAACTTTTTTCGTTATATAACTTTTTTCTTACAATTGAAGCTACACGAGTTAAAAAATCATGAATGTTTACCAATGTGTCATTTAGGATGCTATATTGGAAACGATTTGTATTGAAATTAATTTTTATAGGCCCGTAACTTTTCAGGTCGACTCTCAATTGCACAATTTTAAAAGGTTTTACGTAAAAAGAAAATGTTGTTAAAGTATTTTATCTTATTTTCACATTTTAGGATCGAATTATAGGTATTTTTTTGAGATTATGTCAAAAACCTGACGTGATAGAGTTAAATGGACTTCGGATTCGGATTCAGCGACCCAAAAAACATACAGTATACACATCGAGAAACCCAGACCACAGATGGCGCGGAAGCGGAACACCGACCAAGGCAAATAAAGCAATGTTCTTACATATTTCACTAACATATATACGCTTTTGAGATAATCTTGAAATGACAAGACTTTTTTTCGAGAATCTTGTCAACCACCATGAAATTGAAATATATATATTCAGATCTGGTTGAGAAATTGATAAATTATTCGTTTTTTTTTTTGTAATGGTGGTTAAGGGAACTCTCAGGTGGCTCGGTCGATAACGTCAAATTCTACCCTAAAATGTTATCAAACTCCACTATATAACTATACAAACTTTATATACTACGACTACAAAAGTTAGCATTATATGTAGTCACAAAACAAATTAAAGGATTGATTGAGAATTGGAGGAGAAAGCCTGAAAGAAAAAAAAACTTGTCATTTCATTTACTTGTCGTCATAACCTATTCGTCGATCATTTTTTGTGGCACGTTTTTCTCTGCCAATTCTCAATCAATCTTTCCGAAATTTGTTTTGTGACTACATATATAATGCTAAATTTCGCAGTAATGAGTCCGAAATTACGAAATAGCGCTCAGAAACTTTTTAACCTCATCCTAATACACTATGTATATAGGACGGAGATTTGTCGGTAAACAAGGTTCTCGGAAAACCCGTATGGTATTTGTCACCTAGCTGTATAGACCCCACATAAAAGTTTTTATGTATATGTATATAAGGAATTATAATTAAAAGCCCGATTTGAAACAGATCAGGATCGGATAGAGCTTTCTGACCTGCGGGACCCGGACCCGACACGTATCTGCGGTTGCGTTACATCCGGATCAGGTTCAGATGAGGTATTCGGATCTGGATCGGATCTGTGCTAAGGCTTCCGGATCCGTTCCTGATCCGACCCGTAGGTAAATGTTTATTCGGGTAACTGTTCAATTACATACGACATCGTGATTTATGTAAAAAAAGAAGTAGTAGAATATGAAGAAATATAAAAACTTTATAAAACATTTTTACCTGGGTCTTCATTAAACATGTCCTAGTAAACACTAAAGGTCGCAGTAAACAAATGAACATTTAAGCATAATTAGCCATTTGCGACATGAAACTCACAGTGTTTAAAAATCAACGCATTACATTTTTAGTGCTATTTTACTATTTTTTTTTATACTTAAAAAAGCAAGAATATTTGAAATAACAAAGGAATTTCATTTATTGCGAGTATCTAAGAACGTAAAGAAAGAAGAATGCTGTAAACACAGTTTATAGTTCAGTAACGAAACTTTTTAAATCATATACTTATTTCTCTTTAAAAAATAAAACTACATAAGTGCAGTCTACAAATTCCATGCTTTAGTATATATTCGCACTGTAGAAAACTTTTTACTGATATATTAGGATATTTATACGAGTTTGTTTATAAGAATGTTAAATGTCAATTGATTAAATAATATTCTCAGCACTGTTCAATATTTCAATTACTGAAATTTAATATTTTACACTCAATGGCGCGATTATTTTCATTTTTCAATATTCATTACAAAATTTTATAACTTCTCGACCGCTTCAATTTAAATAAAGTACAAAATATTCTTGGTATTACGTCCTTATACGTTTGTATGTAAATAATGTAAATAATTGCGTGTAGAGAAATAAGAAGACTTTAAAGAGACAATGCGACTACTTATTAAGTTTTTTAAACCAATGTCATGATGTAAAATAGCCGTAACTGTGTGTGAAACAATTTTAAAGACCAACAAAAATTGTTGCATCCTGTACGTAACCTCAAACATAACAAAAAAAAACGTGTTTTTCGAGTACATAACCTCAAATATCTCAAAATCCTGAAGCGATGGACCAATTCTGACTTCGGATCCGAATTCTACGCGCAAAATTACATCAGTCGCCGAGAATTATTATTTCAGCATCTATTTGACAATACTTCCCTATTTAATAGAATATTGGGGAAACATTTTCTTTTTAATTTTAGTTATTATAGCCAATTTCTATGATTCAAATTTTCCGAGCATTTTCGACAAAGTATGCTCTAATATTTATTCATTAATATAAATGACGTTACAAATTCGACAAAAAGTTTATGTTCTGCACGAATTTCTTAAACACATACGTGAAAGAACAAACATTTCTCAAATGTTACTCAAACTACAGACAGATAACGAGTACGGTCGTTCTTACATTTCAGACGTTGTTTCAACTCGCGCAAATAAGCAGACTAACGAGGTGAAACGAGGATGAGGCAGAACAAAAAAAAAAGCCAAATGAAAAATGACCGATAAAAAGTTACTAATTTATTACTAGTTCTAAAACTGCGCTAAACTAAAATTTTCAATGTCTACTTTTAGATTAGTAAATGAATCGTTATTTACTATTTCCTAGTTAAAAAATGACCAAATTGTAATAACTCACTTCCCGTGTTAGAATAATAGTTTTTAGCTGATTTAGATTTAGAGAGTGCCTCTTCTTCATTGTGCATTTAATTTAGAACTACTGAATAAAATAAAGTAGTTAAAAAGTGAGTTAAAAAGTAATTAAATGTATTAAAAGGTCTTCTTAATGCAGAGTGAATATAAAGTAGTCTTTCATGAAAACTAAACATTTCACTTGTTTTTTGTGAGACTAAAAACCATTCTCTCTTCAAGCTCTAAGATTTTTATTGATCCTGCCTTTACTTGTGCAATTAAAATCAATTTAACACCATCAGAAATAATAAAATACCTGTAAAGAAGATTCGCAGATGATCAATTTTAAAAACTTGTTAACGAAAGTAGCGGTATACAAAAATAATTGTTTATTAATTTTTAAGACTTGTTTTGATAGTGTTTGGCGGAGTTCCGAAGCTTCGCTCTGAAAATAATTGAAGAAAAGGAAAATCCTACGCCAATAATTCCATCGTTATTTTTTAATTAATATCTCTTAACGAGTTTTAGAACGCTTTGTTTTTATGGAAGTGTAGTGATTGTAAAAAAGGTTAATTGGAAATCAAGATCGGAAAATATGGAATTTTCTCAGGGAAACAAGTTGATGGAAAGAACCTTTAGAACTTTTTATCGTTTGTCACTTCTATAAATCAATCAAATGGGTTACTTAATACTTAAGGTCAATATAGTTAAAGTAGACAATCATACACAGTGTTTTCCAGTGTTATTGCAAGTAAATTTTATTTTAATAAGTTATACATAAAACCAATGCTCATCCTACTACATTTCTTAAAGAAATTCCTTAGGTATTAAAAAGTTGCGTAGGAAAATTATGTAAATTATTAGACTTTCGAATGGGCATTTTAATTTTTTGGGAAAATAACTTTAAATCAATTCCAAGAGTTCAAGTGTAATTTATTACGAAGGCAGTGTACATCATTTGATGAATCTGCTAAATCTAATATTAAAATTAAAGATTGAATTATATTATACGCAGGGAATAACGACCAACTCGATTTTTTATGTGAAATATAACAAATTACTAACTCGGATAAAAACATTTTGCAAACTTGAATAATTAGTATTTACTCGTTAAAGGGAATATTAATATTTCAAAGCGTACTATAGATAAAACCATATTTTTAATAGAGTTTTTTGTCGATACAAAAAAATGCTTAGTATATCGAAAGTCAGTATCACCATAAGAAATCCTACTAAAAAGCAACTCTGTAGTGAACAGAACATGACTTTAAAATAATAATTCAACAATACTTGATATTTTTTTTAAATGAGGCATCTATTCTATGCAGACTACATTCAGTTAAAAATTATATTTCTCGGCTTTTTTCTGCTTTTGGAACTTATCTAGCAATTTTTCTACAAATGATATATCGTAAGGGGTTGGTTATTTAATAATTATTCGATCTAATATATTCAGTTACCGTACGGGGAAAAATGAAATAGTTAGAAATACTATATTAGATAGTAAATCATTTTTAGTTCCTTTTACTGTGTAAATACATCAACTCAGGACGTTTTTAAATAGTTAAACTGACTAAAAAACGGTACTTGTTCTTAATCCTACTATTTTGATACTAGAACAAATTACTTGTTTTTTCCATGCCATCATTAATCAATTATATTATAAAACTCGTGGAGTTGATAAAGGGTTTATATTCATTTTCCTAGCACATCTGCTTTAAAATGTTATATTCTTCCAGTAAAAAGCAAACGCTTATTAATGCATCAGAATAAAATTTAAGAAATAAATCAGAAAGAAAGTAAATGATGACTTCATTTACAAATTTTACTATATATTTCGAAGAGAACGTTATTAACATTTTTTGTAGAAAAGATTTCAATTACCAACGTCTGATGGTTCGTATATGAAATCTCTTGAATACTCTTCCAGAATCCCTCATTTGCTAAACTAAATAAGACGTCCTAGATAATTTTCATTTTAATCGAATGCCCTAAAAATAAGAGGACCAACTACAAATGATAAAAAAACGCTTCTCATTAAATAATTCTGCATTATTTGCACACTTCAATAAGTAGGTACGGCTTGAAAGAGTACGTAAAGAAACTGTGAGCATGAAAGAAACTAAATGTTGAAAAAGGAAGAACTGACGGAAGCAGAAATGGAAACGGTTTAAAGCAAGGAAGACAGGATGATCTGTGGGGAAAGAACCCGCCAATCTTGCGCAAGATCCGAGGATTAGAAGCTATTCAGCTATGTGTACTTCGCACGAGAAAATGAGATGAAAAATTCTTTTTTTCAAATAAAAAGGTGAATGCTAGAGACATTAATTAAATTGATGGATCTAGTTGGTAACTTCTGGTTTGGACATACAATGTCATGGAACGATTTGCTCAAAGCTTTCATTTCATACTTTATAATTAGGTAAATTTATTATTCTTTTTGTTAAATACTGCGTATTAAAAAAAAATAAATTAAAAACAAACGTTAGAAAATGATAGACCATTTCAATTGCGACGTTTATTAAACGTTGATTTTACATACTGAGAAACTTATCATTAATACGTCGTTTAATAATATGTATGTTTAAAAGACTAGATTAGAGGAAGATCATTTTTGTTAGTTTGGTATAATAGAAAATGAAACATCAAATCGTGTTATAGGCGAATACGAATAGCGTTGATCAGATTTAGTCTCCCAAACAGCAAAAAGACATCTTAAAGAGCTCTTAAAGAAGTCTTAAAAATTGTAAAATATCTTAAGTAGTTATCAGAAAGAGCTCTAAGGCCTCGCAAATATGAGGTCTCAGAAAAGAGGTCTTATTTGAGAGCTTTGACATATGAAATAAATAACATCAATGAAAAGCAACATTTTGTAAATTATCGATTCTATTTTTGTACCTTAATTATTAATTTATATACTTTTTACCTGAGTTCCTTTTTAACGTTTGTATATTTATATATTGGATGGTGATTACTTTCAATAGAATGGAATCATGCAATAATAATAAAAAACTGTGATAACACTGGCTAAATATCGTAAATCTCGTAAATAAAAATATCGTAAATCTTATTTGGTCAGGGCAGCTTATAATCTATCAGTCTGCATATGAAGTAAATATCGCGCGATCTCATTTTTGGATTCAATCGCCACCTAGTGTCTCTGGAAGAAACGCAGACCTTAACAATGGGAATCCATGTACTAAAAGAGAGATGGTCCAAAACCAGAAATATTCAAGACCTCATCGAGATTACGATTTTAAGAAGTCCTAAGTGAAACATCTTTAAGAACTCGTTTTGTAGATTACCATAATTAGAACCTCTTCAGACGGTTTTTTTCGAGATATCTTTGGACTGAGCTCTGGACGATCTCTTTAAGAGATGTGTGCTGTATGGGTTCTTTGATAATAAATTGCTCCTAGTCGAAGGTATAAAGTATTGCAGCCTAAAGTTTATAGGAGCAATAAGTTTTATAAAAATCAGTAAATTTAATTAGCTATTGAATTTTTCGAAAAAATACACATAACGTTTCTCAAACGTATGGCTGAAAGATTGTTTGTATTTTACCCAACATACATACAATAAACAAATTTTGTTGATCAGTTGATTATGTGGAACACACAAGTTTAAAAATTGTATGTGGGTAACAGCCGTATGTACTACATTAAACTTTGATACACACTCACAATTAATTTTTGTTTAGGTCATATTTTCTATAACAAAATAATTATTGTTGGACTGAAATAATTTCGTAGTTATACAAATAAAAATGTATAGTTTTAAATAAATATACTTACTTACTTATCTTAAGGTAAAGATTTACTAAAAAGAAGAAATTTGTTAAAAATAAAACTATATTTTTTAATGCAGATAAGTTTATAGCTTATGAGTATTCGAATAAATATTTACTTGAATATAAACAATGTTTTTCAGGGTAAAATTATGCATGTGTATGCGTGGTAATATGAGAATTTTCCTTTATTCCGTTTCTCAATCGACATCTTTAATTGTGTTTCGTTTTCTAATAGTTTTGAATATTGTAATTTATCATAAAAACCACACACTACCGTGAGTAAATTATGTTCAATATGATGTTAAATATATAGGTTAACACGACAAAGAATTACTGGTGTATTATCTAAACAAAAACAGGAGTGATAGGAGAAATTCCCCTTCTATCATTTTATATAGATCATTATTATTATTTTCCTACTCTTTCCTTTCGGGACATTTAAAAGTTATGATGGGATTGGAAATTATGATAAAAACTCAAAACATTTTACACACCAATCGATTGTTTTCTTATAAATACAACATCCATGTAATAAAATATTAGACACACATGAAAAAGCGATCAATCTAACCTTTTTTTCTTTGCTGTATTTGATGGCAATAGGAAAAACCACAGATGTTTGAAAGGCGAAAGAAAGATATAAACACGAAACTTACTATCTATTGTGTATACATCAGATCAGCTGACGCTGCAAGTAGTAACGTTATTCATTGGTCAGACGTGTAATTTTATTGCTTTTTACTTTATGAAGACCGATTTTAAAGGACACATCTTTCTGTTTAAAGGAACTGACACCTATTTCTTTATAATTGTATTGACCTGTTTAATCCTTATTACGCGATTATTTCACGCTAGTATTTCCAGGCACTATATAGAATGATCTTTTCATGTGTTATAATTAATGCCACTGACTTATATTTGCTCATTTGTTTTAACAATTGGGTTCGAAACTCGCAGGATAAAGAGTAAATTATTAATAATTATAATGATATTAGTTTCTAATGAATTATTTTTTCAGTTTACTTATACTCTATGAACCTTAAGATGACAAAAAACTTTGTATGAAAATTGCAATACATTTTTTGACATATTCTTTAAAATAAATCAGAAGATTAGGCATTACTTCAAAATTAATTTGCACTTTTAAACGCATTAAATAAATTCTACACAAAAATGATAATTGTTTTAGTATCACTTATTTTCACCCCATTTACAAGTGTTCAACAAAGGCAAAGAAAATTACACTTAAATTGATGTTTTATTTGTTTTCCACTATTTTTTTTGTAAATGTCCCTGCATATTGATACTAGCACGAGCAATACTGATTGATCCACGCAGCACGTCGTCGTATTGCTACAATGTAATTTTCCGTTTACGAACGGGCCTGATAGCCGGAACTAAATACAAAACGATTTCCGGGGCAACGTGTAAACAGGCACAAAATACATTAACCCAATTGGTTTATAAATCTTATCGGTCAAATGATCAAAGCCCTAGGTGTGAAAATATTATACTAAAAAAAAGTGTTTACTGAAATGCCAAATTAAAGTAAAAAATCCGACAGATAATCATTATAATTTAAAGAAAAACACTATTTGAGACTTTAATCCTACCTTTTTTAATTTTGTGATGCTGAATTACGATGTATTATTTTTATTACTTTTATTATTTTTTTTTATTTATATTATTATCGGCAACGAAAAAAAACTGGATTATACGACACATGATTAGTTTATTGTAAGAAGTAACCAATATGGTTCTGATTCTATTTATGTTAAATGAATAAAACGAAACAAAGTCTGTATATTTTATTGTTGATATCGATAATTGACTTATATTACAGTGTAAATACAACTAGACTATTAGACAGACTCGTACGTGAAATTCAGATTCATTTCTGTTCAAGAATATACTTTTTTATATTGAGAATATTTGCAAATATGGTTGGACACAAAGGTAAAATATTTTGCAGGATTTGTATGTTTTGAAAACCTATAATGAACATTTTCCACTTGAAAGAAAATGGTCCCTTGCAGGAAATTTACCGAGAAATAGAAACGTATGTTCTCTATTTAAATTTTAAATGGCATATTTAATATATTTTTTGAATTAAAGTAATCCTATTAGGTGCTCGAGACTATTCAAATGTATTTTCGGTATAAGAAAGATCGATGAACTATTTCCTATTTTAATACCAATTAGTATTACAACTAATAATTCGGATAATTCAATAAAACTTTGTTGTTACAATTAAGAATACCGTGAATTATGCAAGATATCCTCTCGTAAATAATTTAGCCCTACGTTCTCCAAGAACTTTTTGCAGACTTTGACCTGTTGAATAATTTGAAATGAATGGTTCTATAAAGTACACGTGTGAATTGAAAATGAATAGATCGATTGAGTGCGTTAAAATTTTAATAACCGTCGTCATTTATCGTGACTTTTTGATTGATTTCCTGGCAGTGCTATCTAGCGTTATTCAAGTTATAGCTCCATCAACTTCATCTTGTACTGTAAATAATTCCACGTTATTGGAATTATAATTTTACTACCATTTTTCATATGTTCTAACAAAGATAGTGATACTAGTATCACAAGTCTGAGCTCATTCGTTTCTATTTTATTTCATCCGTTTATTGTTTGCGTTCAAAAAATATTTGTTTATAAATGTTTCTAAATTCCCTTGAAACATAAGAAAGAGAAAAAGGAATGTGCAAATGATATAAAAATAATAAAAATCAACACCATGAATGTGGTATTATAAAATTCGAGAAGAATTGAGGGGCTGAGTGGAAAAGCGGACTAAGTCGAAAAAGCCGATTTTGAGAAAATTAAAAACAACTGTGCAACTGTTTACAGGATTTACCAACAGTACTCGTATTTAGTATGAACTTAAAGGAAGGACATCTACGACAGTGCACGTATACATGTTTCGCATCTCTATAATAATATCAATTTTATCCTAATTGAAAAATGTGGAGTCAGGCCGTTATTCTGAAGATCAGTTTCGTTTGTTATGAATATTCAGCAAAATTAGATACTTTTTATGAACATTTACGGAATATATGCAGTATAATACATGCAGATCAATAGTAGCACCTATAATGACAAATATATTGAGGATTTGCGAAATATTTACAAATTCATGAGCGCAAAATAAAATTTGCGGTTTCAACTCGCGTTATAACCTTGTCAATATTAATATTTCTTATAGTAATACACGAAACCGACGAATTTGTTAGGTAAACCAATAAATTTGATGCCCTAATCAACTGTCTCAGTTGGCTGAGACCTAGACAAGAAATTGGTTCCAAAGACTACTTCCTATTGGTTAAGCGAACTGTTTAATTGGTTGGGCGTATTATGGATAAATCGAACCATCATACTATGGCGTGTAAGTAAAAGCCATCTGGTTTCGTTTATAATCAGACCAACAAATTTATTCGTTAGGCAATTAAACTGAGTTTATTACGCGCTCAATTTTTTCTATTTCTTCTAATTAACTTCAGATAGTAGACGGAACCAAGTACAATTCATTATGTTGGTTTCACCAAACATTTGGCAGTTGGTTCTCCTAAACCAACTTTTTTCGTTGAACAATAACAACACAGGCCTGCGAGGGTCAGTTTATAAAATGAATGAGGATGTTTTTTGTAGGTTTTTGCGCGCTGAATACGAATCTGTTGTCCAAAATGATCCATCAGGTCAGGATTATGAGTAATTCTAAGTCAAATGTCCCAAATTGTAATCAAATACGACTCGATGCATAGTTTATGGCGGAATAGTAGAAAATTTAGGATTTTAAGTGAGCAACAAAAATGTATTTTAACTATATTGTGATACAGAAACAAGACTTTTGACTAAGAACCCGCAAACTGCATTTCTCAAATAATTGAATTGCCGCAGGTGACAATTCATAATGGCAATGGATGATGATAATCAGTGGCTAATGATGATGATCACGTTTCATCGTTGTCTTCGCCTCCATCTGGCGCCATCATCTTTCACTATCTGTCACTATGTCCTACACGTAATGACCCCGAATATTTTATTACTATACTTGACACTGCCTTTACTTATTGCCGTGGGCCGTTTCTTAAAAAATAATATATTAGGTGTAAATGATAGAACTTGTTTTTGTTTAATATAAATGTTCTCTATGTATTGTGAAAATCAATCGTGAGAAAAGTGAGTTGTTGTAAGCGTGTGATATGGTGCATTTATTGTTGTTAGTAGTCAGTAAATAACATATAACAATTTTCATAAACATTTAATTATAACAATTATTTGCGTTGGAATACCAACGAAAAACGTAGATGTATACTATATTGTATTTACGTCAGTATTTTGTATGCCAAATTTTATGTATTCTGTTATCTAACCAAAAAATAGATACACGTAAAAATATTATAAAAGTCTTATGTTTTTATACATGTTGAAGTAAGAAAAGTGATATTGAACTTTCAAATATTCGAAAAATGATATACTACGTTAATTCGTCGTATAAAGCACTAGAGGACGTTTTATCTGGTCGTGCCATCGCGCTGTGTCAATGAAAATGGTTGTATAGCCTGTGCGGAAAATTGTTTAAAGACTATTGAGGGCCTGCGTGGAAAAACGGCCTAACTCGACTTAGATGCTTTTTCCAGAAATGAGTTAAATTTCAAGAGCATGTTATGATAATATTAATGTATTAATTAGGCAGTAATGAAGATTTTTTTTAACGCTAGAACAATAACCGTCTATGGAAAAACGGCCTAACTCGGCTTAGTTATGCTGTTTTTAAGAAAATCGAAATAATCGAATTATTATTATTATTGCACGAAAAAAAAAAGTTGGTTAGGAGAACCAAATTAAAATTATTTGGTAGAACCAACGTAATGAACTGTACTTGGTTCCGTCTACTGTCTGAAGTTGTTTAGAAGAAATACAAAAAATTGTCCGCGGAATAAACTCAGTTTGTTGGCCTAACGAATTAATTTGTTGGCCTGTTTATAAACGAAACCAGTTTGCTTTTACTTACTTATACGCCATAATATTAAGGTGCAGTTGATCTGTAATACACCCATCTAATTAAATAGTTCGCTTAACCATTTGGAAGTAGTCTTTCTTACCAATTTCTTATCTAAATCTCCGCCCACACAGACAGTTGATTAGGTCAACAAATTTATTGGTTATCCCAACCAATTCGTGTATTACTATAAGAAATATTAATATTAACCTTCGCCGGTCATATCTCCTAAAAATTCTATGAACGGCAACACGAGGTCTGCGGACCCAAATGTTTAAAATCGTTCTTGTAGTAAAAGAGTAGGCCGTAGCAAGTTACAAAAATTCTGAAACGTTGTTCAACCATCCAATTGTTCAATTTTCATAAGTTTGCATGTAACATAGTAAAGACAAATACAAATAAAAAAAAAGTGCAGAAAATGACTTTATTTGCTTAAAAAATCATAACTTATCATATTTTTAATATTTTTTAATCAAATTTTCTGGCAGCACTTTGAAGATTGCGGTCTTGTAGAAAAAAAATAGTCTATTGATGTTCAATTTAAAAAAGGTATTTATTTAGATGAATGAAGTGCATAATGTTTAAAACATAAAATACATAATTTTTACCTACGTACTTTGTTTATTTATACATAATTTTGAAATATAAGATATATAACTGAACAAATAAAGTAATTTACATCCTGCTAATCAAAAATTTCTGAAGCATCTCCGCCAATAGTTTCATCTTCCTGAGTCACTTCTAATCGCTTACGAATATTACGAACTCTTAAATTGTAAGCCATCACAAAAAAAAGAATATATGTCTCAAAATAATATTGACAGTAAATAATAGATGTACAATATGTATTATTTACCGTGTTATTTGGACTATTTATTCTACACGAATCATGAAATAAAATCCTTTTTATTTTCTTCAAAGTATACACTGTAGTCACAATGGGGTCCGCTGAACTTTTGTAACGTACCACGAGTATACTGACGTTTGTCAGACAACGTTATTACCAGAGATTTATTGGTAGTACTTTAAATCACCGATAGGTGTTCCAATATTTCCAATTTGAAACTAATAAAGCGAATTATTTACCTTTAAATTCATCGTGGGGTCTGTCGGAACCCCAGTGACCGGCGAATAATGATGCTGCATATATTCCTTAAATATTCATAAAAAGCCTAATTTTGCTGAGATTTTTAGAATAACGGCCTAACTCCATATTTTTCAATTGCGATAATAGTATAGTAATAAATCCTATAAACAGTTACGCAGTTTTTTTTTAATTTTTTCGAAATCGACTTTTTCGACGTAAGTCGTTTTTCCACTTTCAATTTTCGTCAGTGATAATAGCTTTCGACTATGCTAGAAAAAGAAGTTGCTATTCTTGCTCGATTTTAAAAAGATTTGTCCGGCGTAAAGAAGATGGCTTTTTTTTGTTTTCGTTATTTCATATCCTCTGCTACAATATTGTAATTGATTATTTCATAGAAGTTATTATATAATTATTTTCACCGCAATAATAAACTAATATAACTCATATAAAGTTATATATTATATAAAAACTAGTAAAAAAACAAAACTTCCATGTCGGACTGTAAATTATTGATGGCGTTTCGTTCGATCTCCCCCGATAAACCTTCTTCTTCTTTTCCAAAATTGCTTTATTGAATTCACCGGTAACACGAAGAACGGAATTGCATTAATATATTCTTTACAATAATCAACCGACAAATATGTTTACTGTTACTATTACTTATTTGTTATAAAAATTTGAAAAAATGAAGTAAATCTGCGACATATGTATATAAAGAAATATGAATATAATTCAAAACGCTTCAAAAGAATGTCAGGCATTGGCCCTATAGATATTATTTTGCATCCTCCAACTGGATTATCTGAAGGGTTCGACATATACGTATGATATTAAGTAAATATCAATTTATTGCGTAAATATATGTATTACAATTGTCTTCTTCTTAAATTGAGTTCCGTTTGTAAGAATTTTTAGAATTCTTGATGTTTGTATAAAATCATTAAGTCGCGAAAAATACTATTATGTATAAATGCAGAGTATGAATTCATAACAGTGGTATACAATAACGAAAATACAGAAATCAAGTTTGTTTATATGGCTTTGAAAATATAAATTGATAAACGCATTGAAAGGAACAGAGCATTCAGAAACATCAAAAATGCATGTAGCTTTAGAACACAATCCACAATATTGAAATTATTTAGGTGCCAGGGGTATGAAACTCTGCTCATTAATGATTCCACTTTCGTCAACAGGTTGCAAAAGGCAGTCGTTGATTTTTTATGACGTCCATTTGTGATTAAAGTAAAACCGCTTTTTAAATCCTTATACATATAACATTTTATCCCATAACCAGTTATAACTTGAAAATATGAGCAGATGTTAAAGCCTGATCAGTGGATATCAGTTATTTAGTTCCTCAAGAACAAAATAAAGTACATCGTTTTCTTCTTTTTTTTCTGTAAAACATTGTGGCGATTGAGGGTTAGTGAATGACCGTACTACAAAAATTTCTTTCATATATCTCGCTTCGCTCGGGCTACAAAAGTCACACTTGTCAGAGATCAATAATTGAGCCCTTGTTGTATAATATACTAACCAATAAGCTGTAATAAATGAAACAATTGGAATGGAATTTGATAATTTTCGGTATTGTTTGACGCTTCAACAGCAATTTGGTGATCGTCTTTATGCACGGAGTGGAGATGCTTCGTATTTAGATATTTCACAAAATGCTCGCAACTTCTCTGAAAATAATGTCACTAATCTAAAAAACGAAAATGTTTCTTGTAAGCCAAAGCATGTTTTATTATCGTATAGTTTTTAATTCATTTAAAGAAAAAATAGTACATATCATGACATAAGCGATAATAAAACAGGCGTTGGTTTACCAGAAATATTTTGGTTTTCCCTTCGATTACAGTTTAAAATAATGTGGAGAAGATTAAGTAGAAAAAATGTAATATACATTCGGAAGTTTTTAGAAAAACATTATCGTAAATCTGAACTGTTGATAATTTACACTGTATAGCGGAAATGAGAAGGTTGAATTATTTCAGTTCAAGATATGTAAATTGTTAGTGCGTTTGTCGTTAAGAGAAAAATAACACCATCCATATAAACACATCTTTTTAAAAATTCGTAACTTTATGAATTAGTGTCCAGTATTACCAACTTAAAATGGAAGAAAAAAGTTTCAGAGTCGAAATGGTATATTCTATAATGGTCTGCCGGAATGACATGCTTCAAACAGCTTACCCGAATAGGTATGTTTTATACTCAACTCATGAAATGGTATGTTTTATAACCCAAATCTGTAATGGTATGGTTTTTCCCGAAGCCGACGTTATTATCAATTCGGATGGTCAAGTTACCAAGACAATTTCCAGCATATGCTCGGGAAAATTTAACGGAACTTGCCGGTAACGAGTGGAGACGAAAAGAAAAAATTGCACAGCTCAATTACACTATCCATCCGTTGGTACCCAAAGTGGATTCCTTTCCCCTCGAAATACGCGTGGTGCATTCTAAGTATGGATTTGGTCGGGTCGGGCAAATACCCATTACGAGGCTTACGATAGTTATCACGGTTGGTAATACCGTAAGCAATGTTACAGTCTCGTATCGAGCGTCGTGATAATTGCGTTGAGCCGTGAAACGGGAGTCGCAGGCGTAGGCGCCAGTTTCACGCGATAACGCGTACAACACTATGTAGCGGCAGTGACGTCGCACTCCAACACACCGTGATTTATAACCACTCGACTAGTGTCCATAATTATGACGTTCCTGCTAGATTCACGCACTAACTAAAGTATATACAAAAAATAAAGTACTATGTGACGTGGTACCTTCGAGAGATATTTGTCTAGCCATCTCTGGGTACTAAATCGCATCGCATCACAAACTATGCCTATTGGAATTCCGGAAAAGTTCAGGTGGCTTCTGATAACCGCATGAAATGTGCTCTGAAATAAATTCTACAGTTCTTGAGATGAAAAATCTCCGCGGTTTAATTCAATTGAGTCAAAATTTGACTCTCATCGAGAACTTAAGTTAGTTTGCGATACAAGTATTCTTGTAATCTAAACTTATTACGAGAACTTGTTCCAAATTTGTAATACGTGTTATAGCACGAGGTCGATGTGTGATCCACGCTCGTTCCATAGCGATTTTTTCTCAGTACGAGTTAGGTTCACCATAACAATTTTGTAGACATGGACAAAGGACAAAGGACAGGTTATTTTCCCCCGCGTTAATGACGATTTGTCTATTTGCGGGTCGGCTCTCGGGTGGAGAGGTACAGGACAGAGACAGACAGTACAATGACAGAACTAGGCATATACAACACAACACCCACCCAGAGCCAGTCCCCCCTACCCCAATATCGGTACCACCAGCAGATTCGGCGGTCTGTGCCTTAGCGAGTACGACGCGGGGCTTATCCCCTCTTTATCCGAGATAAGACCCACGACGTACCGACCGCGGATAAGACGCTGACGGTACCGATCAATAACTGCCGACGGGGGTCGGCAGCGGTCCCAAATTCTTACCTTCGCCCAGCAAAGTTCCCCGGTTATTCCACACTGGACATAAGCAGAGAAAATTGCAGGACGGGGATTCGAACTCGGGCCCTTCGCGACGTTCAGTTCGGGCGGACTAAGACTGACGCCTTAGCCCGCACGACCATCACGCCGTCGTTTTGTAGCAACACTTAATTAATAAAATTTAGCGAAAATGTGTATACTTTTTACTTACATTAATGTTTGGTTCCATTTCGAATAAAACCGTGCTTACAAATAACCGATAGAAATTATAATAATGAAACCGTATGCTATTGAGCGTTAGTACGATTTTTTTACCATATCATTTCTGACCGCAGTTGAAAGCTGTTTTTTCCAGTATATTCCAATGAAAATCTTTTATTAGTTTCAAAAACACTCAATGTACTTAAAAGATTCCTAACGTAAAATCGATGCATTTTTCGGTAAAAATTTTTTATAATAAGTTTTATCGCCAGTACGTGATCGGATTAACTAAATCTCTATAATATATGGATAGCTGATATCATGCGCTGATGCATTGGAACGCTTGTGCGTATTTTGGCCTGGTGGAATTTTGTCCGACCTGTAATGAAGTTTAACGAAAATTTCTGAGAAGTTATGGATCTTCAAATACCAATTATTCACTGCACTGATTTTTATTCTTCACAAGACTCTACAACATTATACGAACTTCGTATAAGGCCAGGGCCAGAAATTCTTCTGTTAAAGAGTGCTACGCATTATCAGCCATCCATATTATAAAGATTAGTGAGTGGTGACCAGTCCAGTTAACTTGTCCTTTCGGTTAAAGTATAAATTTGGGTCGCTTTTGACCAAGTGCCACTCATTATCAGTTATTCGAACCCCCGGATTACTGGACACATCTATAATCCAATTGTCTTGTTTTAGTTTTTAATGGTAACGTATGGTACCACTAGCGCTCCATTCGTACTACTCGAATTGGCTGAACATATGTCGCACCAGTAACACAGCTAACTATACTGCATCTAGTGCGGTGCTGTCCTTTTATAATGCATCTCATCAACCACGTGTAACAAGCTTCTGTCCTGTCACAATGTGAATCTCTTGGACCGACTCAACCATTGTCTTACCATGGTTGAGAGAGAGTCACAGTAGCTGAGGTACATACTCGACTATCGCGTGTGACGTGGCAACACGTGCACGATACTGATAATCTCGCCTACTTTGCGTCACGGGGTATCTCGTCCTCTGAGATCGTCACTTCATCCTTATTTTATGGTGGCATGGTCAAAAGTGGCTTTATGCGCCTCGTACAGAATGGCCCAATGTGGTACCTCCGTCTGAACAGACAGATGCCTTAGCACGTAGGTCAGCCAGCTACCACGTCACAGTTGAACCTGAAGATGCTGTCGTAGTTTTCTTCTTGTCACGAATTTAGCCCGCACGAGCCTTTGAGCGCGAACTACATAATGCTGGTACTAGCGACCCGTCATCGGATGTATCTCGCTACAGCCAGTTGCGCAGGTTCCTTCCATTGTTTGATAACACAGGGCTGTTGCGAATAAGAGGACGTCTCGAGTTAGCCCGTACTTAGTTAAACATCCTGTCATTCTGCACACAAGCAATGTACACAATTTGATAGCCCCTCATGTGCATGGATGTTGTCCTCGTTGAGAATAACCTTCGCTCTCAGCACCGAACGACATCATATATGAATCGTTAAGCCGAGAAATATCGTGAGATTGATCGATCATCTAGAATTATGTCTTGTGCATGCGTCAACGGACAAAAATTTTAATTCAATTAATGGGTTCATTGCCATCGGTTCACTGAAAGCGGAGTGGACAGTGCTGGACCCGTCAAGGTGCGCTTGCCGAGCGGTCGCCACTTAAACAAAATTAGACTTAAAAAAGATGATTGGCCCCAAAGCTGGCCCTAAAACGGCGGCGCCGAAACAGGTGTGCCAAAAGTGTGGTTGTTCAAGAAACTCAACAGTAGAAACTTGATAAGACGTCACCGAGTTAATACGTCATCTCTATAAGACGTCGGAACTATCCCTCGTTAAGACGTCGTTTCACGTCCTCCTCTCATTCCTACCACTGCCTTTTCTCTCAGCGCTCTCAACAGACGGAAACCTAACCTTACGAAAAGTAGCGTACACTGTAAAAAAAGATTTTGTACTTTTACCCCAATCTTGTAAATTTACAACGTACAGCGTGGGACGAATTATTGCCCTCGCTGTAAGTGGGACTTTTACGCGTTAATATTGTAAATTTACACAGCTATTGTGAACGTTATTTTTATGCTTGTAAAATTTCCACGAGCATTGTAATTTTACAACGAAGCATGGAAAATTGAAGGTTATGGGGTAAAGTTACACGCGGACCGCAATTGAGCGGCCCAATTCTATAACTTGCTCGACGCTCAAACGGCCGGAAAAGTTTTGTCAAACGAAAAAAAAACGTTCAATTTTTAAAAGTAGGTATTTCGATTTAAACAAAATACATGAATGTAGAAAATGACAAATCGAGCAAGTTTTTCCCAAGAATTTTTTAATAATAATGAATTGTTTCCGTTTTAATAAATAAAAACAATAAAATTTACAACCAAAAATTGAATTACATTTTAAAACATAAATCGTCATATCTCGGCCAATTATTGTTAAAATTGTTTGAAATTTGCGACGTACACCGAACAGATCCTAGCGATGCCTATGAAGTGATAAAGCATTGCAAAAGTTAATTTCGTTATCAACAAATTAATTTTTTAACGGCTAATGTGGAAATCCGCGAATAGACAGCTACGTCGTCAAAAAGTCTGTGGGGAACTTTCGATTTCAAAAAACTTCAAGCGAGTAATTTGTTCCTTACAAGTAGTGAAAGTTTTTTGGAAAATTTGAAATCGATTTGAATTAAATTCAGAAAGTTATGGCGATTCTTAATAAAGCGCGCGGCGAAACACGGAACGCGTCGAGAGAGTTATAGAATTGGGCCGCTCAATTCCGATCAAACTTACATTTACATAATGAATTGTACAATAAATTTATAATATTTCTTGCTACAATGACAATTTCACAGTTTAAACCAAAATTAAACCGAAATATTTGGATATTTACCAGGAAAGATTATTTTTACTGGGCCACTGCTTTTTTTAACTCGAGTTGTAAATTTACATAACATTGTAAAATACACATGTACAACGTGGGCACGATTTCCACCCACGTACAGCGTGGTACAAATACATCGAATTGTAATTTTACAACTGTCAACGTAGGATATTTACATAACCTTGTAATATTTCGAATTTAGCGTGGGAACTTACAGCATAGGTAGGAATATTACAACGTTAAACGTGGGCAAATCACCATATTGTTACAAATGAAAATTACAACAGATTTGTAAAGTTCATTTTCATTTTTTACAGTGTATCTTACAGTGGGCGATCGCTGCTGCGCATGCTTCTGCGCAGGTTTGGGAAGAAGAAGCTGACTTTCACTCTCGTACGACGTCTTATCAAGGGGCGAGAGGGGAAGCTGGAACCAACCATGACGTCTTTTCGAGTTGCTACTGTATATGATAATAATAAAAATAAATTTGAATACATTTTATAAAACACTGTATAATTCCCGACACATAAAGAAATTACTAAAATCGGCCACATCTAAATACGATGTAAATAAGGTCCTAGTTTTGGAACTGTACAGAACTGATTAATACAACAGTAAACAAATTTTCACGAGCCGCTACCACAATTATTATTTGTATTAATAGTAGATTAGTGATATCACCTATTGTTATCTAAAAATAATCATTAGATAACTGCATAGAGCGAAAAAAGTAAGTATTTGATTCTACCACGTTATGAAGAACGTTTACATGTCTATATATCATAGGTCAAAATATCATGTCATAACATCAAGCGTCAAAATACAAAACATTTTTGGCTCATGATAAAAGATAAACCCATTGTTACCGACAGAATCGACGTATGAACAACTATGGTACCCGATGTAGATTTTATCCCCACTTCGGTCGTCTTTCCCTGTGCCATTGTACGCACTCGAATGGGGGTATGCCTCAGATGAATGTACAGATGGGTACCTATAGCATCAACTTTGTACGGTCCGTTCTGAAATGGTGACGATTTATACTTAATTTTAAAGACCAATGCGGAAAAACTGTGATCGAAGTAGGTTTTGATTCATTGATAGGGTCAGTTTTTAATATTGTGACAGTTTGAATTTCTCGGAGATTTCGAAGTTAGTTCGCGGTTCGAGCACTTTTTCAAAATATCCTCGCCGCTCGGTTTAATAAATATCTTGTTGATACACTTGTCCGTAAAGTAGACACTTTACGGACTCCTTTTAGTCCGTAAAGTGTGATTTGACGGACTGATATCTGTACTTTACGGACTAAAAACAGTCGGTAAAGAGCCTACTTTTGAGAAAAGTGTATCACAAAATAGTGACCGGGTTTGCCAGTCCTCGGACGCACAATCTCCACTCGGTCCGTAAAATTGAACTTTACGGCCTAGGACCGAAAAGTACTATTTTATACATTTCTCCATAAATTGTTGTTTTTACTTATTGGCAATCCCGTCCGATTGCGAATATTTGGGACCGGAACCTGGGAATTAAGTAAAATGCAATATGAAATGTAAAAAAGCATATACAAATATGAACGGTTGATTTCGGTAGATGGGTATTCCTGTTGAACAGATTAATGTGTAAGCAGAATATATAACTCCACTTGTTATTTTGCATTGAACAATATAAAGTTCGTCTTGTTCGCTTAATAATGTAGGACACATTTAAAGAGTATAATGAAATGTCCAGAACGGGCAAATTAGTTACGTTTCTGCTCATCTGATAATGAAGCTGTACAAATATGAAAAAAAGTTTAAATCTACCTTTAGTACATTAGTAAAAGTGTATCATCCATATCACGCTACGTTTTATTTCTACGGGATGCATTAAAAGTACTATTTTGCATTACAAGTGATTTACGCCCTGAAATAAAGAATAAAATTAAATTAATCATATTACAGGTTTCTCTACATTCTCCAGTTTTTTATTTATACATGAAATGAGAAAAATAATCGTCTATGTAAAAAGTGACTGTCTCAAAAAAAATTGACTGGGGCCCAGCTGGTACCCAACTAGATTTCTGCATCCCCTTTCTGTGCCCGCACTCTCCCTTGTCACGACCATCCCAATGAATGCACAAATCGGGAAAAATATAACTGAGGATACTAGTCAGTATTTTACGGAATTAAATTATTCCCGGAATGCGGATGGAAAAATCTAGTTGGTTCTCAGATAGAGTCCAGTGAATTTTTCCAGTGAGGTCGTGTGCAAACCTGAATTTCAGAACTATTACCAAATCTCGCTATATACAGAACAAAATCTTTTTCTCAGAATATACTAACTGATTTTTATTATTTGAAATTCTTTCTCGCATTTCGGAACATTACGTGACTCAATTACAAGTATTCTCTTTAATTTCATTGTAAAAGCCGGATCGACATTTTTCGAGATTCACGTGAATAGCAGCGAGGTTCTTAATGCATTTTTTAGATTAAACCAAATTCCACGTCTGTTCATTTGAGAATTATTCCATTACATTTTATAGTCTGTTTCACGTTTTACAGTCTAGTAAAAGTCGACGAAGTTAAGGAGATTCGAGAAATTTTACAGTCAGGGCTTGGATCTCGATAATCCTTGACTATTATTTCCCCCCATCTTTCTCGAAAATTTATTTAAAATTTGATTGTGAAGTAAAATGGTTCGTTAAACGTCGCCCTACCTAGGTTAACAGTATGTATAATATAGAATACTATTTTGCAAAAAAAAAAGAATTCATTGATAATTTATCTTAATATTATCATCTTTTTAAAAAATACATTTTTTAGGTCGCAAACACTCAAATTCGTTATACATTCAAAAGTGTTCATTGAATTAATTAATTTATTTATATATCTTATTGTAATACTGCTGCTGTAGTAGATTATAAACAAAATTAAGTTATTGAACAAGAAAAGTATATAAAAGTGACCTATAGCTACTAGTTAAATATATTTACAATATAATAAGTACCTCAAAATACAAACTTCTATGGTATAAAAATATATTATACAATATACATAGACTTCGTTCAAAAATATGATTCATTATTTTGGTATACTCAGATTCGAGATTATTAAGAAAATTTCTGTGACATTAATTGAACATTGCATTAATAATAAATTGTAAAATTTAAACAGTGATTAAACTAGTGCTTTTCGATACAAGTGCGTATGTGTAAAGAACTTTACGCATACACACGTGTGCCGAAATATTGTTTACGTACGGCTTTTCCGTGCGTAAAGTATAATCGAGTAAAAGTTTACTTTACGCACGAGTTTACTTTACGCACCGAAAAGACGTACATAAATGTTATTTTAATGTTTCTTGTCATGTGAGGTATTTTGTTACAATGTCTAGTTTATAAATATTAAGATTAATACTTGCAGAGTCATTTTTAAGTAGTCGTTATTATGCATAATTCAAATAATTTTTGTATATTTTTGTGACTTTTTAGTATCTGGTTGTTGACATTTGTTATTTATTAATTCCAAATAATTACTGGAATATTTTCAAATCGTTTTGCCTTAATTTTAGTTTACTTGTTAATTATACCCTTAAGTTTTTTTCAAAAGTTTCTGAACTCTCGTGTCTTGGTTTTTAATAAGCTTAAATTACAGTTTTCATGAATTTTATCAGTTGTTGAATCATTTGCCGGGAGCTGGTATATTTGCTCCATAATTCGAAATAAATTTGTTACCAAACATTCAAAATTAAATAATTAAAAAAATATTATCTTGTCAATAACTTATAATAATTTATTATAATAATATAAAATAATTTACTATTATTTGATATTGTTTATAATTACTTGCAAGGTTTCATGTCAGTGATACAAATTTTGTAATACCTCACTCAAAATATTATAAACTTTTGTTATTATGTTTATAATATACCTTCAACAGTTCATGATTAATTATGTTATTTAATTCATCAATAATAATGTATCTGATGCAGCTTTTCTGGAATTTGTGTTTTTAATATTTTATAAATGGACTTCACTAATTAATTGCTTTTCAAAACTTTCTGAACGCATTTGATGTGTTTCAATATTTAATTAAAATTAAGTTCGTATATATTCAGATTCATAAATAAACATAATATAAATTCAATATATTGGAACCGTAAACAGCACTTTATTAAGAATCCTTAAAATTATCCCAAAAATGATTAAGTAATTCTTTAAAAACAATTGGGATACTCATGAATAATTTCTGAAAATAACTGATAAAATAACGATACATGTTTTTCAACATTCCTGAATTTTAATGGAAAGTTGGCAATAATTTCAGGCAAATTTTGCGAATGAATTATACTAAACATCCCCGCTGATTAATTATTCTAAATTATGTAATTTTCAGCCATTGCAATTATAACCACCAGGACAACATAATTAACAACTTATTATGTTTTATTGTTTCATATGGTCACACAACTTACTTTATTAGATTGTTTAAAGTTTCCGGAAATATCTCTTGTATTGTTACATTCTTGGTACGTTTTTGCGAAGCTGGTATTTAACTTCTAGCCTTCAAATCATTTATTACAGTTGGTATATTTAATTATTTATATATTCCTTCATTTATTAATTTATTTAGTGTAATACAAGGGTTTCGGTAAATTTATAAACTCGACGAATAGGATTTATTATTTCCGTGTTGGATTAAAGTATAAATTTGATTAAACTATCTTTCTTTTTACGTGTGGTTCCGGATATCATTTTTGTTACCTATATTCAATTATTGAATTTCGATATGCGGTTTTTTCTGCAAAGAACTGTGATAGCTGTATATTTATAATATTTATCAACCAATCTGAAATGTTCAGTAAATCACAACGTGATCAATATTGCATTTTGGGAAAATGACGAGACGTGTTCGTCAATGTCATTATGTGTTCACCGAGAAATGGAAATTTCAGAGTTTGAAATCGAAGACGGAAAGTTCTTGACATAACCACTGATTGAAAGTAGTGAAATATACTGAAAATCGAAAAATCAGTCCCAAAATGGAGTAAAAATTATAATGTTTTAAAGAATTACATGGTTATTTAATTACAGATCAAAGTGGTGATATAAAGATTTTTTTGATCCATGAAGTTTCTGGGTTATAGAGTTTCGAATTCTAATCATCATTGAATCTACATCTCGAATCACAAATTAGATAGTGTGACAGCGATTTGGAACCTGCATGAAAACCTGGCGAAAGTTGTAGATCTAGAAAAACTATAAAAAATGGTACACACCCAAAACTTCGTTTCATAGTCAAAAACTCGTTTTTAGGCAGGTTCATATTAAAAATTACTCATAACTGCTATAATTTTTATTCGATTTAAAACTTTTTAATTTGAAATCCGAAAGGCGTACTTTTTCGACTATCCATGCCTCATATTGATGAAATGAAAACTGACGAGACTACAACTGAAAGTATTGGTGATTTTTTATTTTTTTTTTTAATTTTACGTCGATTTTTCAATATTATTTCATCTTGAAGAGTTTTCTGATTAATATTTTGACAGTAAATCTAATTGCGCATCGAATGCGCTTTTGTTATTGTGAATTTTGTTTCAGTTATGGGAATTTAAACATTTTTTGAATTTTTCATTACAGATGTATCTGCGTTGTCATGATGGAATTTGCATCAAGATTCGATTTTTTTTTTCAAAATCATAGTAGCGTGCACTCGTGTTTAGTCGATTGACCAGAATGAAATCGCTTCAAATTTGGTTCCCGGTATTTTTTGGGTCACTGATTCCGGATTGTGGAACCGACATTTTGAATTTTTGAAAGCTAACATCAGATTTGGATTCCACGACTCCAAAAACAGCCGGGTACCAAGTTTGACGTGGTTTCATTGGGGTCAATCGATTAAATAACTTCTACTGTAATTTTGAAAAAAATTAGTAGGCATTTTTGAACCGCCAGTTTGAAATTTAATTTTCCACAATAGTTCTATGTTGTGGCTGAAACATTTTTGACGCAATGTTGATAAATATCGGAGGTATTCTAATGTGGGAAATGATGAAAAAATCCTAAAAATATCAAGTTTTTTTGTTAAATAAATGCTCATTTTTGTACGCTTAAATTGGCGTAGATTTAACTTGGCGTACAATAAAATTATGTAAATTTGGTCCTTAACGGGTTAAATGAGCGATTCTATTATTATTAGAATTAGAATTGTTACATCGATTGGAATTAACAGTCAAAATTTAAATTGATCGATATAATGCTAGTTGACATGTACAGGAGTCCTTCTCTTATTCTAATTTGTCCAGTCAGGCAAGATGGCGGCCTTCTTCTCTTATTCGAATTTTCTCCTCGCTACCACTCAAAGTTTGCTGTTTCGCTTTTTCTCAGTCTTTGACTATTATATATTTCTCTTGTCATATGTGCTTCTAATGAAAGTAGTAGGTGCTGTGAGGAGAACGCGCGAAGGGAAATATTAGAATAGGAGAAAAGACAAAATTAGAATAAGGGAAGGACTACTGTATATATGTATTTTTGTGAAATTACCGAGGTACAATGAGAAAAAAATCCATAGTTAAATTGACTACATCACACAGTTGGAAAAATATAGTTAAAACTACTATGGAAAATAGTTAAATTTATCACTTTCATAGTCCATTTTAGTATAATTTTGTTAAACCAACTATCTCCTCATAGTTAACAAAATCAACTATGTAGAATGATTTAAATAAATATGATAAATATAGTGAAAATAACTTTAATCTAGTACAGTCCTAATTTCTCCTAGTAAATCTTTATATTTACTATTATTCATTGTTAAAATTTGTATTTGCTATAAATCCATAGTAAAGACTGCCGCACTCCGGGTGTTTTGATGCCGCCAGGTGGCGACCCGGCGTTAGCAGCTTTTTTCTTCGAGTCCGTGGCTCCCGTTATTGAAGTGGATTTTCATTTGGTCATAAGAAGGACCGCCATGCATCAAGATATGATAATACATTATGTATATCGTATACGCACGTGTATGTATAGGCTAGTTACACGACATTGAAATTTTTGTGTATAATGGAATTGCATAGTACATTTTTTAACATGGCTAGAGTGTGACATTCACAAACTTAGCGCAGTATTGATTTTTTGTTTTTCTATTTATTTCCTTGTTTATCTTAAACAAAGAACTAAGGGAGAAATGTGGAATAAGTGGACTTTTCATATGCTATGATATATATAGTTTACAAATATTTTTAAAAAGTAAATAGTAACCCTTTGCATATTTTTTATACAATTTCTTATGCAATTTCTCTCAGTGAAGGTAGTCATTTTCTGAAATGACTATTTTAAAATAGTTGAGTCTATTTGTCTATTATGATAAGTAGCATTTTGAATCGTGAAACAATAGTTAAACTTTACTATTTCAGAATAGTTATGTATTTTACCTATTACCATGTAACAGTACGATTCATAGTAAAAAAATGGCTATTTCAAATACTTTTTTCCGACTGTAATTCGAAAGATCCCGACCTATTAAATGATCTACAAAATGTAATTTGTCTTTATCAATCGGTTGATATTCTTGTATCTGTTTCTGGACCATTAACAAATTCAAAGCTGCTTAAATACTGTCTGCACAGCTATTATTGGATAAATTGGTTATAATCGTGTTGCATTAAGAGAAATATAATCAAAATTTAATGTATTTAGTCGTGTCCTTCGACCTAGTAAGTAATTCCATGTTCTGATTCAATGTCACACCAGTAATCAGCATTTCTGAACTCTACGCGCATCAGTTTTCTGCAAATTTTCCAACATTTTTCAATTAATTTTCAATTGAATTGAATAGTATTGAACGACAGTTATATATTTATCTAAAATACATCACAAATACAACGGATCCTAATGCTATTTTCTAAACCATAAAAAATTGAATATGTAGAACGCTTAAAAATTTTGTAATGGCAACGAATAGTTTGAAAATGCTGCTATAAGAAAAATATTTAGACAATGTAAAGTTAGAACCCAAAGCTATCTACCGATAGCTGTGGTTAAATATTTGAATTAGCAAACTCAAATGTAGAAAGATAGATTAAAGACACCAGTACCATGAAACGAAATTTTCGAAAATTATTTTTTGTATGTATTTGTGTTTCTCGCGGAATGTCAGCCTCCATAATATGGGTTCGGGAATCGCTGAATGTGCTTACAACCAGACACATCACATTCAAGCTGCTTGAAATTGGGTCTTAACAGCACTCTCCGGTATTTGCAGCCATTGTTCAGGATATTGGAATTTATGGGCCTTGCCAGGACTGAAGCACGTCGGCGCAAACTGCAGCGATGCAGAACACGTGTCTACGATACGCGTTTGGCACCAGAGCATATGAACACATGACACCTGTTCTCAGAGCCTGCGGCTGATTGAACAAGCACTGACATATAGCGGTATTCCGGCAATCGTCTGTCGGTTATGTAGATGAAAACAGACGTCAATCGTAAATTTTATACATCAATTTATCCATACAATACTCTGGGAGACTGAGCCCGATTGCATAAATATTATCGAATCGTCAGTTAACCACATAGCGTGATAATTTATTTCACGGCAATATATTGCTCCATTCGGTTATAATTTTTGGTGACGTTAACATAAACCATTGAATGCAACAATTATAATAATGTATTCCAGGACAGTTTTTCAGAATGTTTTTATTTGCATGTCTCAAAAGGCTTCTTAGAAATATATCTTTACAAATTATTATATTTTTCTGAAGTTAACTGACAAAACGAAGGGCAGAATTGTTTCTTAAATATTTTCAAAACGGGTGTGACATTCTTGATTTCAATTTCACATGCCCACAAAAAAAAGTGTATTGATCTGGGGTTGCGACTACATTATTCGTATGTATTTTGGCCATCTGAACTCCAATCTGCAATAAAAAAGTAGTCATTTCCCCGCTCGTTTTTGAGAAAATCTTAAAAAACAGTCAAAAAGGAGTTTTTTTAGTGATAAAGGCTTAAATACGAGGGAATACAAGCGACTTCGATAGATATATTATAACCATATAGTATTTCTTAGATGAATAAATATGGAAAATGCTTTACACCTATGACCAAGGACCTGGGTCAAAGTACAATTGAAAATGAGCATTTTCAAAACTTCAAACCCACAATATAAATCAAATCTCAGTTACTATGTAGTTAACTATGTAGAAAAGACACGATTTTTGTTTATTACGTGTTTGCGATCTTTAGGGCACGGTGGGCAGGAAGGACCGATAGATGACACAAAAATGACGACAAAATCGGAAAACGGGGTTGCTTTTGGCCTTGATTGTAGATGAAAAAATCACTTTAAATCGAAAACGTAGCTGCTCCTGTTCAGTAGATATTGGAATTTTACATATTTCTGTTCGGAATAGTTTTTGTGAAATTCTAAAAGCGTGATTCTTGACCGCTAAAATGTCGGCACTTAATAAAATTCGTTATATTTCTTATTGTTTATAATCTATGGACATATCCTGGTCAGTCTGTAAAACAGCTATTGCTGTGGCTCGCCCTTTGGCATTTTTTGTATTATTTATATCCTGTATTCGTTTTTGTAATTGCCAATAGAGACGTGATTATTATTATTATTATTATATCCTGTTGGTTATTCACATAAATAAACAACTAATAAAATGCTTGGCGTTCTTTGTTTTAATATGTATGAATGCAATATGAATGTAATATGGCTGAATGCAAATTTTAAACCAGATTTCCAAAATTCTAAATGGAAAGTTTAAAATGTTAGTTTAATTACAAGATTTTTTGAATTAATTAAATGCGTTCTTAATTAGCCGGCGAAAGTTTTGTATATGAATTTCAGAGTTCCTATTTGAAAATTCAAATCCAGAATTGCAGTTTAAAAATATATTTGAATGTTAACGTATGTAATAAGTAAAAGAAAATCAATATATTAGAAGAATAATTACATTTACTTCAAACTTATCTTACTTTGCGAAAATCATTTAAAAAATATGTATCGTACAAAAATATATATTTAAAATTTAAAAAATTGTTTTTAACCCCGTTTAAATTCTTCCTTCCCACTTAAATCGTACAAGAAGTGAAGATTAATACGAAATTTACAATGAAATACCTCATTTATTATTTCTTGTTTTTATACCCTATTAAAATATAAAAAATATAATATAAAACATTGCACAAAAAATTGTTCTTCATTTGCACAAAATGACACTGGAATTTCTCAAACCAACGAAATAAGTTTTTATTCCATCCGAAAATATAAACACTCGCGGAATTACTTGGAGATCAATTATTTATTCATATAAAAGAGAATGGAACATTCGAGGTAAATTGTTCGTTAATAAAAATATATTACAAGCTGTGTTCGTGAAATCCGTTTAAACTGAAGTATCATTTATTTCGTACCATTATTCGCTAATTGACATATTGGTAATTACTTCTGTAATATTTTGCATTCAATACAATTTCGAGCACAGCGCTACTCTATATTATCAATGTTGTATCACAGTTGGCTGTAGCAAAATACTGCTCTATAGGCATAGTCAATTTAACAAACTTTATGTTTTAATTTAATTAAATTTATCGAAATATTTTCTACAAATATTTCGGAAACTTTTATTATATAGAAATTAATAATATTCCTGATATTTGAAAAAAAAGTAAACTTGATATGCTATATTTTCGTTCAATTATTGTGGGGAAAAAAATATTTTGGTTACGCTGCAAATGGATAGTCGAACTATTAATAAACTACATACAAAATATTAGTTATATCAAATTATAATAACAATTAAAACAGCAGGTAGACTTAAGCAGCATATAAATTGCTCTAGAGATACTACTTAATAATTTATTAGTAAGGGATGAAGAAAAATCAATAATTCAATGAAACAGTAAAAATTCAATGATACAGAACAAAATTTAACATTGAAATTACGCCGAATTCTGGCATTTAGAGATGGAAATTCGTGAAAAGAAATAGAGTAAGAAATATGAGTGTTAGTGTACCTTACTATGTGTGGATTTTTATATCATTTACTAAATTGACCCTATTTATTTTGTTTTCTCTTAATTTATTCTGTTTCAGTTAGTATTTACTCAGCTTATGTTGCTTTTTCATGTAATCATCCTTATGGATAACTGTATCTTAAAAGGAATAACTTATACTACTATATTGACCCAAGCTCAGGTTTGAGATTAATGCTCCAAATTTAAAACTTATTTTACTACATAACAATTCCGACGCTGATAATAATATTTGAAACAATAATTTTTTTATAAATAATGGTGCTTAAAATTGTGAACATTGGTGTTTAACTGATATTGATGAAATACTTCTTTGACATCCTGATTAACTTTATATTCTTTACTTAATTCTTCCCTTCTTTTATCCTTGCCGTGTATATCCTAATTGTATAAATCAAATTCGTTGACTTAATTGCTGGTTAAATAGCCCTAATTTATCCGTATTTAATTTTTACAGAACATACGTTTTCATAAACCATATTTAGTACTGTGATGATGTACTACTATCCAGAAACTGGGTTAAATTAAACCATTCTACTTTTTCCAGGCCGATCTTCTACCTAGGTGTAAATGCTATCGAAAAAGAGGCATTATCATGGTATAAATACTTTGAACATAAAACAAACATTTATTAGAATAATATAAAATATCAATAACTACATGAGAATGCTTTAATTACAAACATCCGTTATTATTGTTATATCCTAATGAATGTTCACATTACTTAAATTCATCACTGAAGTTAAGTTTAATATGTAAATCATTACAGAAAAACGTGAATACTCCGCATTTTGCAAAGAACTAAGTACATTATTTTAAGGTCCTTAACTAAATTTGTGAAAAAGTAGTACTTTTTATGATTCTGCCTCATACTAGTTTATTAAAATAATTAAATACATTCACACAAATTAACTATGTTACAGTGTATGCTCACTTTACACAACTTGCTGGTGCATTTACGGTTGAAGATTATATGTTACGCTGCGCGTGTTAGATAAGCGTATTAATTAAAGCCTAATAATAATTAGCTTGTAATGAAATCTGTTCCTACGTGCTCTTAAAATTAGTGTGTTATTCGCTATTAAGCGTTTATGAATTCGTCATGATAAATAAATTGTAGATGTCATATATTAATTTATTATGTGCAATTCATTTTCGGTAAAAAAGAAATTTCCAACAATTTCAAAGTGTAATAATTATATTCGTATTAATGAAATCAAATTAACTAAATAGTGTTCAGAAATATGCTTTTTAACGTAGTTGCTAACTGTATACTTTATTTTCAGGAATGTAACTAGCTTTAGTAATGTACTCTCCAAGAACTCAGTTACTACTTTCAGGTTAGTGAAATTCATAAATTGTATTCGTAATTTATGTTTATATTAGTAGAATTACTAGTATTTAACGATCTGGTGAGTAATGATAATTAAAATATCTGAATAGAACTTTTCTAGAAAGATAATGACGTAATCAGTACAGAAAAAATTCAAATATCGTCATCATCAGGCGTTTTAAATATTTATATAATTTTTTGAAAATTATCTGCTAACATCTCACGAAAAGGAAAAGACAATATTATATTTCTATACTACACAATATTATTATAAAAAAAGGTGTTACTTTACATAGAACCTTTATTTGCTTTGTCGCTTTATGTTGCACTAAAAATTTACATTTCCAACTGATGTTAAATTTTATTAAACATGCATTAATTCTTTATAAGTTATTTAAACGGTGCAATTTCGATTTACCTAAACAAAATTGATTATTAGTCCTATTAGTTCATTATTTGTAATTTCTTAAATTTCAATGCCCACGCTAGCATCATTTAACATAAGCATAAGTTGGATATTGTCAGAATTGCACAATATATTGTGAAATTTTGTTAGTAAAACTACTACATAGTATAGAGGAAATAGTATTATAAAATTTACTAATCGTGTAATTCCTACATAATGGTACCTAGTTATAGTTTCGAAAAAGAGCTAATTATTTTCCTGAACGTACAATAAGACTTTAATGAAGTCTGCAACGTACATTTAAAACAAATAGTTTACATCTTATACAAGAAAATGTCCTTCAATACTGCACTAAATACGTGGTCATTCGTAAAGAATAATATAAACCAAAATATATAAAGACCCAACCGATCCAAGCAAAAAAGAACTTTTTTGTTGGAGGTCTTATTATTTTACATAGTTCGGTGGGTATGAAAAGAAAACTCCACCTGTGCTGCTGGCATTTTTATTTCAATTCAGTAAAGGTGAATAATAATAACAATAATTTATAATCAAAATCAATACAAGTTGCATTATTTTATTCGACAATAATGTTAAAAATGTACGCAAATGCCATTCCGTAACTTTCATTTTTGCTAATAAAATTGGAAACAAAATTGTCTTCAACCCACATACAATCTATATATCAGTGAAATCAAACACCTTGTTTATTATTTTAGAAGGAGAAGTATGAGAAATTAGAATGCTGCAAGTTAAACGCGATTTAGATCACTAAATGGGTATCAACTTCAAGAATGTATGATATGCAAGCCATTTATTTTATATCTGAACAGGAAAGTTCTATATTATGTGAATTATAAGATGCTGTATTTTTATAATGCCTTTATACTAAACGAACGATTTCTCTTTCTGTTACGATTGTAAAGGCAATAATACCCTTGTATAATCCGAAATAGAAATTGCATATTTATGAAAATATATGCATATAAAAATCAAAATTAATATTCCCGTCTCACTGTTAATAGCAGATTAAATGAAAATACGTAACGTATAATGCTTGGCGATATAATCAAACAAAAAACAATAAAACTGAAAAAATATGCATGCAAACTTCACATTCATCTCATACGCCTTATCGCGCATGCACATAGTCATTTTTAAGACTTGTAATTTTATTTCTAGACTTATATTAAAGCGATTTATTCTCCTCTTTTTTCCATGCAATGAAAAAACTCGAATCTTGTAATAAATTTTTTAAATTTTAAAGTACATGAACAGAAATTACCGACAAATCGTATTTTTATTATTCTTCTCTAAACAAAAAAAAATCAATAATATTTAACAAGCAATTAGTAAATTCTTAGAAAGGACGTTTTAAAAGTCTGACCATAAAACAAAATATTCCATCCGTGTAGAATCTGACATTCGGAAAGTTAGATCATTTTTAGGAATTTTTAAACATTCTCCAAATCGATTAGAGTCGTGATCTACGGAATACAGAATCAAGAATGTTTAACTTTTTCAAATCTAAACAATTTTATTTAAGAAGAGCGAAATTTATAATGGAAAAGTTAACTGTTAAACTAAGATTATCATTTTAAACATTCGTGTATAAGAAATACGTTTTTGTATTAAATTCATAACAGATGCTTAAAGCTTAAAGCTTGTATTTTAACCACATATTTTCCTATTAATGCTTTATACATTATTTAAAAAATGGAGGCTATACTTTTAGGTTTTTTTGTAATAATAACTGCAATAAGGGTCACTAATTCGACCATCAACCTGGAGTTACACAGTCATAAAAGCACATTTTATGAACAGCTAATGCGAAAACAATGTAAAATGGACATATAAATCTTACAGGAATGAAGGAAATCAATTTGAAAACGATAATAAAAGTGTTAACGGACTATAATACTAAACGTTGTGAAAACTACCCTCATTTTATTTTATGAGTCGTCAAATTGAAAAGTTTATAGCTAAACAAAATCCGACAGTTTCGCCACTTTATACGCGTGATTATACCTAATATGAAGTTTTTTATGAACAATATTCAAATCTAGTTTATGAAAAAAACTTAAATATAAGTTTCTGTTTTTAGATTTTTTATGAATTGTAATGAAACTAACTAAATTACTATTTTAAGGCCGGTAAGATTTTGCTTATTATATCATCTAGTTTTAATTAAAAACAAAATTATAATAAAATGTTTTGAATGATAATCAATAATTATTTGTTATATTCAAAGTTTTCATGAAATATAATTTCTCTTAGATATTGAATTCAGTTTTTCTCAACACTTTCCATGCTCAATTGGACGCTGAGCTCAATCAGCTTTTGTAACTAATAAATAAGCTTTATATTCTTATTTTTCTACCATATTTTGTCATATTATCTCGTATTAGTTAAATGTTATTTACATATCAATTCTTTATTTATTTTCAAATTAATTTTTTCATTGGAATGAGAAATAATGCTAGGAGGAAAAATAAAAATCGTTTAAAATAAGAAAGACTATTATATGAATATTATAAATACTTTTTAAGTTGAATATGTGTTTAATATGATTAAATTGGAATGTGGAGTAATACGCAATAAATTAACTCCCAACATCACTTCATATAGCGAGGGTTACAAGTGCTCATGGATGAAATTACATTGAACTTAGAAGTTCTTCCTTCAAATCAATAAAACCCTCTGACGTTAGATAATTAACGACTGATTTATGATTGGTACCCCAATCAATAAAATTCATTTAAAATATTAACAATCAATTGCTTCTTGTGCTTAAAATGTAATTTGTTGTCAAATGTGAAGAAGGATATTCAATATAAAATAACAATATGATATTAATTTATTTCTACTGTTGACATAATCGATATAATTCAGAAAGTGTTTTCACGAATAAAATGTATTGCAGATATCTATTTAATAAATAATGAAATAAAATTCATTTGTTGTTGAGAATTTATTTACTTTGTCAACGAATAAACCCATTTCACCATTTTTAAATACTTCGCAAATCAACAGTACAATGCTTTTACATTGAAATGTACAAAACGTCATGAATTTAATATCTTTTAAAGGATTTTAGATGAGGATAGCATTAAATAAATAAATGATTTTAATATAAATGGGTATTAAATAAGATTGACATTTACAGATATAAATTCCGAGAAATATTTCGTGTTTTTTAGTTTTATTTCTTAATTTCTTGGAATATTTGAAGATATTACGATTTGAAAAGCTTTCTTACGAAGAAATTTTATAAATATCCTTTCATATAAAAGAAAATGTTCTGATAAATGTTTATGCTTTGCTGTTTACTTTCCGAAAATTGTCAACTTTTATAACCACTGCTTTTCTCTTATTGAAAATTGAATCGCAGCAAGTTGATATAATTGAAAAATAAGAGATATTTACAAAAAAGGATTATGTATTTATAGTGTAAATTATAATCTATTATTTTAAAAATAGAAGATTAAGTAATTTTTAAAATTTTAATAATAGATAAAAATGGTTTTAACATAATAGTAAAATTAATAAAGTGAAAATGTATCGTTGATACGTTACTTTTACAATTCAAACACGTGACAATAGATTATTTTAGTTTAATCAATTTTTTCACATCTATTTCTACATAAATTTTACTATTGGTGAATATTTAAAGTGACTTGAATTGTAAAACTGCTACAAATTAGAGGTTGCGTAGCTTGCTGCATGTAGTAAACCTTACAATATTATTATCTGATATGTAACTTGCATGCCTGAAGAGCATGGTATGTGATTCGTTAAAACAGAAAAATTTAAATTCATTTATGACATTTATCGAGTTGTTCTCTATTAAAATAAGAGTGAATTTTCATTCTAAGAAATTTACAAAGAATGTAATGTATAATTTTCTTCTGCATTGAAGCATATTAAATGTACAATAAATGAAAAATGCTGCAAATCAAATTATAACTATGGATTTCCTATGCTTACAACAAAATTTCACAGCGCATTCATAAATCTGTGTAGGTTAGCTGCATATCATTTCTATTATGCTGGTTATAAATTAGAAATATTGAAAAATACTTTTTCACCTGCTGGCAATACATAAAATTGTATATTAAGGAAACTATAAATCAGCGACTTGGCAAACATCAATTTAAGTACATTTTTTTATATACTATCAATTTGAATTTATTACCACATTGACGGTTTTAACATGGCATTTTATTTGTATGAATTCCAATATTTAAAGTTGCTTTTTTTATACTACCAAAACCATTCATTAGAGAAATTACTATACTGCATTGTATACTTTTTCTACATAATAATAAAATAATAACATATGTATAAAATATTACCTGACGATATGGGAATTTTCGTTTATAATAATGTGTTATTCAGTAAAGCGTACGAAACATTCGTATTTAGTACTAAATCCCCGTGAAATGAAATAGAATAGTAGTTTTTATAATAAATATATTCTTATATAAAGGTGTAAAGTGTAAAAGAGTCAACCTCTGAAAACACATTTATTTTTCCTTTTGTAACGAATAATAACCCGAGTAGAAATTTCGATACGGCCCTGATCAGGCCTTGCTCAGGCTGCCTGATTATATTTCAGGCCCTTATCAGGCTACCATATCAGGGCCAGATCAGAAACGTAACGATTATTTTGGTCCGGGCCTGATCAGGCATCCTGAAATAAGGCCCTGGTCAGGCCTCTGTCAGGGCTTGATCAGGGCTTTATAAGGGCATGATGAGGTACCTCTAAAGATCGTTTAAACAATAATAATTAAATAAAATGAATCAAACAAATGTACGAGTCACTTTTATATACACTTTATATTTAATGATATTTATTATATTATTAATCCAACATTTCATAAATGTGTCATTCGAATGATTATGTTAATTTTTATTTCTGAATTTAATTTTTAAACATTACAAATGTTTTATATTATTTATATTTTATATTATACTTTTATATATCGCATTCTGTATGTGCATTTTTCAATGCTCGCAAATAAATAAGAAAAAATTTTACCCCGACCGGGAATCGAACGCGGATCTCTCGCTCGCTGCGCTGGCGCCATAACCACTACGCTACGCTCGCAATTGCAGCATTTTACAAAAAATAGTCTCTTTTATTAACCCATTAAGGCCCATACCAAGCACAACTCGGGTAACGTCAAACCAACTATCGTCAATAAAATACCTGCCAAAAATCAAATACCCGTGTTTTTTTGTTTATAAAAAATAATAGTTTATAACATTTTGTCAAGAAACAACTTCGACAATAGTGGTTCTATATTAAATCTGGCTGTTTTAATCCAATCCAAGAGAAAAATTGAACCGAAAATATGTACGATGTTTTGTTAAAAGTCGTAAATTTGTTGTTAAAAATAATAAGTAAATAATATGATCGAAAATCAGCTTTGGCCCATGCTAATCACATGGCGGTTAGCGCCAAATTAACGACTGGACGTAGGATATTTGATAAAAATAAAATATGTGTGTTTTCTTATTTATAATTATACAATTATTTATATTAATATTTTATAAACAATTTCGTCAAACACGGTTTTAGACAAAATTTATTTGCGGCAATCGATATTACGGAGTAAATTATGTATGAAACGTATATCTATTATTGTTATTTATTCCATATAATAGTAATACAATAATACATGTAAGTTTTTCACATAATTTATCCCGTAGAACCAAATGTCGCATTCATATTTCTCGTGAAACCTCTTTTAATGATGTTTATAACAAATTCTTATATGCAGCTACAAGTAAAGTTTGCTTTGCAACCTCTGTTTCGAACATGGTCAGGCAACAACTACGTTTGCCTGATAAGATGCAGGTTGTAGTCATCTGACGAGTGCATAGTCCGGCGGTATTAAGACTCATCTTATCAGGCGCGCATGACTGCTGCCTGTTCAGGGGCTGATCCGGGAGTGACAATGGACACCTTAACAGGCACGCCTGATTGCAGCTTGGTCAGGGCCTGATCCGGAAGTGACAAGGCACATTATCAGGCGCGCCTGATTTCTGCCTGTTCAGGGCCTGATCCGGGAGTGATAAGGCACACCTTATCAGGCGGGCCTGATTGATGCCTGATCAGGCCCTGATAAGTTTTCAGGCAGCCTGGGCAGATTTCTGCTCGGGAACCAACGTGTATGATTTGTTATGCTTGAGTCCATAAATCCAATGATCCGTCGCCAGCAATTTTAACCCTTTCAAAATTATTACTCGGGGGTTTTCGGAGTCGCTGATAACGAATCTGACCTTAGATTCTCAAAATTCAAGATGGCGGATACAAGATGGCCGACCAAAATAAAAAAATTTATTTGATCGAGGTGAAAATGGGTACTCGTGGGTTTTCTAAGTTGCTAATTACGAATCCGGTCTCCGATTTTCAAAACTCAAGATGGCGGATCCAAGATGGCCGAAATGTAAAAATTTATTTCATCGGGATGAATCTGGTACTCGAGAGTTTTGGGGATAGTAGATTACGAATCCAATCTTAGATTTTCAAAATCCAAAATGACGGATTCAATATGGCATGCAAAAAGTAACAGTTTTCGAGGTCGTAAAAGACGAAATATGAAATTTCAGCATTTATGACCCGTTATTGAATCTGTTAAATTTTATCTTGAAAATGTAACATTATTCAGTATTCAGTTTGATTTCGGTCAAATAATTCTTTACATTTCGGACAGTCATGTTGAATTCGCTCGAAAACACCCGAGTACTCCGTTTCACATTTTTATATTTCGGTCGGCCATCTTGGATCCTTCATTTTTAATTTTGAAAATCTGATGCCAGATTCATAATCAGCGACCCCGAAAACGCCCGAGTACCCCGTATCGTCTTATTTCAACGACGGTTTCTTTTCAGCATACATTATTTGTAAAAAAAACACATAATTTTTATACATTCATAATAAATATTTATTTATTTACATTTAAAAACATGTTATCAAAGTACGGAAGAAGAAATTTGCACTTGCATTCAATTTTAATCTACTGAAAAATTAAAAAAATGAAATACAAAAAAATGTCCTGCAGAAAGGACACCGTACTTCAAAGGGTTAAAATCTTCAGTTTGGGAATTTAAAGTCTGTAGTAATGATCTTATTCCCTAAATATCTATAACATCTCTCCAACATATTTTGTAGTTAAAAATGTCTTTCCGACTAAAAGTATGGAACAAAGAATATTCCTAAAAATTAGTGCTATTTTTTTTAATTTTCTGCCATACATTGTTACAACGTTCTTAATGACAATCTATAGAGCGATCTGTAAGCATGATAAATCTCAAACACGTATGTTTCTTTTTGTGACAAATTATCTACGCCAACCTCAAAGATGCGTCTAATTATGTCGAAAAAAGTTGAAATAAAAAATTAAATATAAATAACAAAACACTACTTTCATGAATTCTATACCTGTCGGTACATTGTTATTTACATTTACGTTACATACAGTGTATTTGAGTTCTACTTCTGCAAACCTCTAAGATCCAAGCAAGTCTTAAACAAGCACAATTGCTTTGAAGATTTAGCAAACCTTGAAGGAATCTTAGTGTAGTTTACTGCTTCCTTACATACGTTGTCCGATTACTTTGGTCTGTTGACGTAAACGTCGTGAAAAAGAAATTTTGCGCACGTTAATCAACTCGTAGTCAATTTCATCAGATAAACAACTTGCAAATTTTACAGCAAATTTGGTAATTATCAATGATTTTAAAATTTTGATAGACTCTTAAATTTATCTTTGTTGTATATTGTCAAAAGAAAAGTGATACTTAATATACTTTTCTATTAGTTCAGCAGAACTTATTAAAAAACAAAAGGAACACCTTTTTTCGGAGACTTCAGATAACACTGTCCAGCACTGATTTTTTCTTTGACAATCGCAGTATCATTTTCAAGAATACTGAAGTTAAATGTTTCGCTACAAAAACAATCGAAATATGACAAAAAACGCACATTTTTAAATATTTAACCTCACTTTCCGTTCGGCGATTGTCAAAGGCAACCAAAAGGAAAATGTTTGTCGGTCAGTACAATTAAAAATATTTCAATGAAAAAGTCATTAGTACCACAGGACTACAAAAAGAATCGAAAGTTTCCTTTATCCGCACGGTGCTGTATTATATGTTTTTGGAATCGCTGAGCATGAATCTGAAGACCGATTTAATCCATTAGGTTTAATTTTATTCTCACAAATACGGCAGATTTTACGGAACAGATAAATATTTTATGAATGTTGACTTTATCTGGGAGTTTTTTGCATATCTGTTTACGCATTTGCGGTTATATTTTTAAAATCGAAAATGGCGGATGGAATATGGAGTCGGAGGGCGAATCGTATTGATTTTCACAAAACACGGTACCTAGGTGTTTTTGAAGATGATAAACATTCAAATTTTCTAGGTCGTTCTCAATTATCAAGTCACTTACTCCAAAAACGTACAATAAACCAGGTTTGGTTAAAGGAGGCGATTTAAACGATTTTTTTGTCCGGTGAATTTTATGATGAACCAAATGACGGTGTTTTTATCATACGATATAAAAAATGACTAATCAAGCGATTACATATTACAAGCAAAATAAATTTCTCCTCAATGTAGGAAAAGAAAACTTTTCCGATTTGTCAGCATAAGAATGCAAAGTGTTTTTCTTTTATCGAAGAAACCCAATAATATCGATTATTGCGGTTGCCCTGCCAGTCTTCGGTAAGTGTATTTGCAAACACCAACCGAAAAAAGAACAGTCAAATCGCCCTAAACCTCGTAATATCTCGTAAATACAGAAAGTTTTCAACGCTCGTGACAATTTCGCCAAAGTAAAATTTGCTTGTAAGGGTGCTATCAATACAAATAATGTATCCGACATTCAAGCCATTCATAATCCCAACTCGTGTGCAGTATTTCTCATCCATTGTACATTTAAAATCACTTTACTCAAGAATGAAACTTTTTATTGCACGTGAAATAACTTTTAATGCATAAACAAGATTTCTATTCGGGAAATCTGTTAGGTTTTTATTTTCTATCTAAAATTCATATCAAAAGTGTAAGAGAAATACTAATAGAAGTATTGTTTAAATTTTAAGGGTTTTAGAATTATTATCGGCAATACTCGTACATTTATTTTTTTAAAGTTTTATTTATTGAATCGTTATTTAGTTAATTTGTATTAATAACAAAAGTTATTAAATAAATTTAAAAAACACTTTTAGAAATGAACGTTACATTTAGCTGTTAAATATCAACTTTACACAAAAGAGTAAATTGATCAACATAACAGGTGAACGACCAAAATATTGTTTAAATGTAATATTTTAGCAGTTTTCTAAATTTTAGTTGTTTTTTAGTTAACATCCCTAATTTTTATTACAGCTTTCTTTCCTTTAGGATAATTTTAAAATTTCAATGAATTTTTCACTTGCGGATTAGCTCATGACTTCAACTAGAGAATTCTAGCGATTTCGTTAGGGATAATTGGGGTGCTTCAAAAATTTCAAATTCACATTTTTTCTGTTCTTTTTTTACATATATAAATTCAGATTTTGCGTTGTTCGGGAGTTCCAGTGATTTTGATATATGGTTATTTTTTCAAATTTAATGAATATACCATCTTACGTAATTCGTAAGTAAATTGCTAAGTAATTGCTAAATTTATTAAGCAAAGTTACTCCAATCCCAAACCTAAAGAATTCACCATTTCACTACAGCTGCTGAATTTTCACTCCATAGAATGTAAATTGTCACTTTAAGAAATGAATAGAAAATAATGAAACATAGTTCACAAATAAATACGAAATAATAAGTTTACTATTTGTTGTTGAATTCGGTAACCACGTAAAACTTTTTAATACGACTATAAAATTATTAAGCAACATAAAAGGATTTTTAAGTTTATTTTGTGCAACATTCAATAGAACAAATAACTTAAACCAGTTTGGGTAACAACACGTAATTCGTTACGTTACATAATAAGTAGTTTATCCCCTTAACAACTTTTTTAATTTTTCGGATAACTAAATCAACTATTCGTTTGTTTTCGTTTGATTCAAGTACATAATCATGATTAAATAAACTAAAACAGAAAACGAATTCAATTCAATCTACTGCGAAGTTCTATACTAATAATACACTAATTAAATACCCGAATATTAACTAACTTTCTATTCCACTTACTAATACTGTTGATAGATTTACGAACTTTTCGAAATTACCCCAGGAGCTTAGTATCGAAGATGTGTTAATACTAATAATTATTTTTAGGTCAACTCGGACTGTCTCCAATAATACTTCAAACTGTACGTGATGGCTTGTCATACTCTCGAAAAGCTGGTCCTTGCGGATAGAAATACATTCTGTCTCGTCTATTGTTTAACTTACTATTCCAACGACTATTAGAACACTTCACATACTAACCAATAAAAAAAGTTAAATAAAAAGTTGATGTTCTTTCAAACGGTTGCTCGACTAATCACAATACACCATGAAAAGAAATGGTGTATTCTGCAAGTTTCTGGAGTTCATTTGTTAAAGTACGAAAAATACATCTTCATCTCCTAACTTCAACATAAATTTATTAAACTCTAATAATTGAAGAAGATTTATAATGAACGTCACTTTGTGGAATATTGCATTCGCCTGCTTTGCTGAGTGGGTAAAAAATAAACATTACATAAATTTGATGGTTCTGTTTATTATACTCAACTAGAGTGGCGTACATTCCCAAGTTTTTAATTTATTTTTCGAAGAATTTTTCGTAGACATGGTCGCGTACGCGTTGGTCGTATATTAATATTGAACATTTATGAAATTTCGAAATCATTTTCCATCATTAATATCATTTATGCAAATATTTAGATTAGATACGCCTTGTTTATCCTTGTTTCAGATTATGCTTTATATCAAGGAAGATTAATTTATTTTGTCGAGACTATCAAAATAGACTGCAATTTTGAATACTTATCGGATTTTTTAAAGAGATTTAATAAAAATTATAGAATGTTCCCATATGAATTACATTACATATTAGAAAATTGCTTATGAAAATACGTATTATAAAACTTTGACAAAAATGTAAAATAAAATGTGATTCAAAGTATGTGGCATTTTTTTAATTTCAAATCTTTTTAAAATTTCTTGCAGTAAAGAATGTTTTGTTATATTTAATAAATATCTAATGTTTTTTTATAAATCTTTCATCACGTAAAAATATTTTCATAATTCAAGTAAATATTTCGGAAACTGTAAAATATTATCTATTGTATATGTATTGGTATAAAGTTAATTTCGAAGATTTTAAGTAATCCTTAGGACCATTTAGTTAAATTACATGTATTTGTGCTTCAACGATTCCGAAGCAGAGTCAGGTAATAGTAATTGTTGGATGCGTTATTACTTAACAAATTTTTTTGTAGTTAATATTAATTGCAGTATATTAATGATCTCCAAAAAAGTTCATTAATTATGTACATAGGATTTTGTAGTTAGAAAACATGAACCACATCCAGAAATTCAATACTCTTTTCTTTTTTTTTTTATCAAACGAGACTAAACTCTTCATTCAATGCGCATCAGACATTGAATCACTGATGCAAATATTCTCACCTGGAGTATAAATAAACTCATAATGACATTGTTCTGTGAAAACTTTTGAAATGTGAAGTAAACAGAACAGCATAAAAAATGGGATGCTCGCCAAATAAAAAATGTTTCTTGTTAGAAAATTTGTTGATGAAACTAAAAACTGGATTAAGGTAGAAACTCTTTGTATAACATCAATCAGAAATGTATACAATTATTAAAACAAAGTAATTTTTGACTTTTTTTAAATTAATTTGAGAGAGACTTCGTATGCTGATAAAATAGTTTAGTTTATATCCCAGATATATGACATATATAAATAAATAAGTCCTGTAAGCAAAGTATTTCAATAATAATTTTGTCGATGTTATCAACTAAATATTTCTTTTAATGCATGTAGGTAAAATATTTTAAGGGTTTCATCCCTGATATATATGGGTTTCATACATTATCGTAAAATACAAAAACGAACAATTTAATAGCCATAAACACGTGACAATTATTAATATCATAAATATTTTCAACAATAAAACTATATCACTAGAACTTAGTAGTGTAATTCCAACTTATCATCAATTATTAAATTACTTGATGTCCTATTTATACATGTGTATGTCAAATCAATATAACACCGAAGCCAAAGCGCAAAGTCATACTGTTTATCTGCAGTCCCTACTAATCAAGACATAATGAAACAATCATCAATCTCTCCCGCTGTCTCGACTATAAGCTGTGATTTCTAGAGTACGAAATCAAAGTCTTTTATTGGCGCAAGTAAACATTTACTTGATATCAGGAAATATCATCTTAAAGTATGTCATTTTTTTTTATTTTACTAAGCTTTTACTAAAGAAAAGAAAGATTTACTAAAGAGAAGAAACAGTTGTTGAAAATAAAAATATATTTGCATAAAGCAAATAAATATCTTACTGGCGACTGTGCAAATGAATATATTTTTAATATAGAAAACTTTTTTTAAATTGAATGAATTTAAGACATGTTTATTAAAAGTTTTCTCGAATGAAATTCATAAAATACATTTATTCCATGCACTGAAAAAAAAATTTCCTAATTTCAAGTAACTATTTACTTTAATAGTCGCAACAAAACATTTACTTAAAATAAGGAAATATTTTCTTAATTTAAATAAACATATTGCTAGATAAAATCAAATTAATATTTAATTGAATTAATAAACTGTTTCTATTATAAGTAAATATTTTGTTGCGACTATTCAAGTAAATATTTACTTGAAATTATCCATTGAATAGTACAATAATAAATAATGAATACATTTCTAGAAATAACTACTAACATAAAACATTTCATACTGAATCATTATATAGTTTTATGATATTTTAATCAAATGAAATAATTAATTTTTATACAACCAAAGCAAAAAAAAAATAAAGAAATTCACAGCCCTTATTTTGATGCTTAAAACATTGCTTTAATTTACAATTTTTCGTAAATGTATTCTAATGGGATTCCTAAAAATACCAATGATTTGTTGTTCATATTAAATAAATTTACTTATATTTTAGTATCTGGAAATGCTTTTGTATTCTCCAAGTAATATGGTAATGATTTACGGTAGACTGTGCTTTATTATATTTTTAAAATGTCAAACGTAATTATTTATGTTCTTTTCAGATCGAATAATTAAAAATCTGATTAAATGTAATGAAATATCTTCTACTTTAACAACTAAATTGATTATTTTATTTTTAAGAATCCTGACATTAATTATTATAATCTTAGATGTTTACTAAACAAACACTTCATGAATTCATGACCCATATAAATTGCAAATAGGTAGAAAAATAATCTGAAGAAGGTGAGAAAATATGATTTAGCTTAACTATAAAAATTATATTTTGTACTTAATTGTATAGGACTCCTTAAATTTAATATAAATTTTACAACAGTCATAAACTACAGGAGTATTTATTGGAGTCTAGTAAAAATCAGAATTGAGGTTATGTAGAAATAAAATGAAAAATTGATAATATTTAAATGGTAAATTCGGCTTTATATTTGACGTAAAGCAGTTTTATGGCCATAATTTTTAATCGTTTTCATACATTTTGTTTTTATAGATCATTTTTCATTTTATTGTTTGCAGTCACGTTTGCAAGAATAAAATAACATGTTTTTTTTTTTAATTTTAAACTAATGGAAATTAAATAGCAGACAAAATTAAAAATTAGTTCTCTTAAATTGCATTAGAAATATACAATTTAAATAATCACGATTGCCAAATATTTTTTAGTAAGATTAAAACTTTTTAATTTAAAGAATTCTGATTATTCATTCATAAATACGTTAAACTTTCATGTGATAATAAGCAATAGGGAATATGGTATTAAAATATTCAATGCCAATTTTTCGATAAAACATATTTGAAAATTGAAATAATTGACAAAAAAAGGAGAAAAATTCTAATACTCTCCAATACCCTCTTGCTTCGACAAATTTCAGATCACAACATTATTTTTATAATTTGACGTCATGGTGATAGCGGACAAGTTAACAAATTTCCATTTCAAAAGAAGTCCTCTCGACTCATCAATATTTTAAATCAGTATGCATCCAACGTACAAAATAGTGCATCTATCTGAAGTGCGACATCTTTAAGATATATTGACATTCATCATTTTGTTCTTTGTGATCAATTTTCTACAAAACCCATTATGTCACAGAAAGAAGAATTGACTTTCACACGAAAACTCTTGCAAAGTCTGCTTAAACGTTGCTTAAGCAAAATGCGTGATCATTAGTTACAGCCCTCGATTATTAATCTTATTTAATAAAGGAACGTAATTACGAAGAAAAACATACATTTTTCGTTGTCACGGTGCTATATGATCTTTTATGATTATAAATGATCAAGAGTACTTTTTGCATAATAGTCTGCATTCGGAATGATCGTGCAGAAATTTCTCATCATTGTTCCCGTCATATAGACATTCAATATTATTCTCTAAACTCTTTCAAGGTAACATACCTTGGCAAATGCCAATAGAAAATTATTGAACCATTGTAATGTATCGAATTAATTTCGAAAATTATAAACTGCACTAATTTCTACAGAAATGTTTTCATTATATAATGGGTAATGCGATCAAATCAATGAAGCGATATTTTGGTACTTTTACATCCACATAACGTAGTAATTAGCGATGTAATTACATTTAAAATTAAATAGAGGAAATTAAATTTTAAGCATTTTTATATATTTCCATCAATTATTTCATATACCTGTACTACTAATTTCGGTATATAAATTTTGGAAGAATTTAACATAAGTCAATTTCGGAATTCAGATTTGTAGCACTAATAACGCACTACTGAATAGTAGAATTTAATAATTCTAGATATCAAATTGCATTTATTCAATAAAATTGTTCAACACGTAAAAAAATATGAGATGTAGAACATAATATACTCGGCGGCATATTGCATTATCGGGTTCTTAGTAAGATATTTAATAAACCTACCTTTCATGAAGTGACAATCGATCTCATTTTCAAACCCTATTTTAGACGCTTTCAAAATTGGAATATCGAAAAATCAAATTCTGCTTTTACTGTAGGTAGTGAAATCTGAGATGGTGAGTCGGAAAAGATATTTTCATTTTGAACATCTTTTTTTAATTATTACAATATTTTAAAGCTTAAAAATAAATTTTATTAACTAAATCTAAATATTATAATAAATAATTCCCCTCATTAAATTATTCTTTCTATTTTGGCACATTTTCTAAAGAGATTCTTTGCTTCCTTAGTCAATAACTGTAATAATAATATTACTGAGTCGTAGCTTTTAACGTTACTATATGTCAGTCTTTATTACGAAGTAAAAGCATTATAAATATATTTTTATAAAATGTGAATTTTAAAGTATCGATCCGCCTTAATGGAATACTTACCAATAAATTTTCAATAGATATTACGGATCATTGTAAATTTTATGTTCTAGTATATTTTCATTAATTTATAAATTTAATTTAGCACTTAAGATTATGTTTACATAAAATGTTTAACATTCGTTAAAATAATTATTCACTAATTTCGCGGAAGCTGTTGATAGCTGAAATACTGGAAAGAGATTATTTCTGTATAATTTAATATATTTTACGTTGATAAAAAAATTCATGACGTACATAGTAATCACAGAAACTAAGCCTAATTTTTTATATTGAAACGAGAGGGTATAACCACAAAAATAGCTCTATGAAATACACTCTTACAAAATTTGAAAAAATTATATCTTTAATCATTTTTCACGTGGAATTAAGAGGTGCTAAAAGAAAAAGTGTACAAAATTTGTTTGACCCATAAAAAATTTTTTTTTTTTAAAAAGTGCTTTTGAATAAATATAATATTATTGTAATCTACACCTTATATTAAATAAATAATGTACTCCTATACGTAGCTGATAATATTGATTTCTTCAAGATATATTCCAATCGCATGAAAATGTTAAAAATGGCTTTACCAAGCATACCCACGGCCATGCAAAATTGATGAATGCATCAACATGAAAAAACTCCACACGTGTCCAGTGAGTACAAAAAGTACTGCGATAGATGTAAAGAATTAGGCTGATAAAATTTATTTTCTAAAATACTATTCAGAGATTCTTTTCTGAACAACGCTGGGAGAAAATTATATCTAAGAAAATTCCGATATTTAAAAGAACCTGTCAAAAATAAAACACCGTTTATCACACCTGTTAAGATGATATTTATTAACCTTAAATACGTTATATTATTATGTAACACAAATAAAATGAAAATTCAAAACATATTGTTCATTTTCGATTTTATATTCTATGTAATAGTATCCAAAAGTGGAATTGAATTGAAAAAATCTTTACTTAAACTGAGATTTTATAATGTTTCAGTTTGAAAATGACAGTTCCCAATTTACTCATTCCAATCATTGTGATTAAAAAATCAGAGCAGTTACATTTCGCTTTAAAGACGGGAAACCATTTGAATTGATCCGTTTATCGAGCACGGATAGTCGAAAAAATAATTCTCTTTGAATTTTGTACAGTTGAAATTATGCTCTGGAATTTCCGAAAGGCAAAGATTTTTTAAACAGGCAATATTAAAAAAGTATATTTATACTATCTGTAATTTATTAAAATCATTTGTCTTTCATAACTGACAGATCATTTGTTTGTTAAATGTAACGTTTCTGTACTTTTCTACTACATAGTTTATAAAATATCTGGATAAAGTAGTAAAATTAAGTAATATTTCTATTTGTAGGAATAACAATAATAAGTACTTAGTTTGTTGAAAAATTCAGTATTCAATTTGTAAAGATATTAACAATTCTATGACCTGAGTTCAAAAGACACCTATTGCAATAATTTGTTTTAACGAAATTATTTCGACGACCCTCATCAAATTTCACCAGTACAATGAATACTAATTTAAATATAATATTCATTTCATTTCGGTTATGAGTCTCCATAATTTACATTATACGAATAGTGGGTCTTGTTTACGTATCAATCTACGGCGTCTCCGTGCTGTTTATTTGATGAAAAATGCTAATATATTTTCAATTTTTACAATTTCACTTCAGTATTATTTTCCATAGATGTGATCCATACTACACGGCGTTAAAAATAGAATCCGTTTTTAAATCTATTCATATAGAATACAAAGAAATATGGTTAAATTTAATAAATATTCCAAAACCATATTTGATGACATCTCAAGTATTTGACAGATATTTTTAGATATGTGTAAGCAGAATTTGCGGTTGTAATTATTTTATAACTAATTTTGAATTCTCCAATATATGGGTGAAAGTTAGAGAAATAATGTATGAATTAAAAGGTAAAATAAAATAAAGTATATTAATATTTTAATCATTGTCATTAAATAATCCAAAACGAAAATTTTGAAACCTAATTTTTAAATTTTATTTCCTACATTACTTTCTTTCCTGAATTATAAAATACCAAAAACAAATTACATCAACGAGATTTCGAGATAATCTATCCTAAATATGTAATAATGTAATGTTAGATAAATAATTGAAATTTTAGAATATTCTCGTCGGGGTGCTAGAAGCGTTATTTAGGATTTATGTGACACTTGTTGATTTGAAGTTTTCGAGTTCTGTAATTAAAAAGCCACAGACACCTTTGAAATATGCTAAAACCTTTTATTCCTTCCTGAATACAGCAAAAATCAAATAAGCTACCAACTACTTCCGCAAATATCAGGACAATCTGATGAAATTATTATGCGTTTATATATTCTGAATTCTTGATCAGAAGCATAATCACGGCAATTAGATCATTGACTAGGACTAGAACTAGGACTATTCATTGCGTTTCAGTGTGTGAGGTTGCAATAAAATGTCATCTTGTATTCGAGGTATCTCAATCCTTTTCATGAATAAAACAAATACAATTTCTAATTGAGTAGGATAGTTAAGATAAACTTATATTAAATCAATATTTTTGTCACTATAGACCTACAATTCTTCTAATACAAATATACAAAATATATTTAAATGTATTAACAGAGGATAGTCCACTGGAATGGTGTTAAATACCGATTTATTACTAACTATATTGTTAACTCAATATTTGGTACGAATTGAGTAGAGAGTTTTAACAATAGAATTGGTTGTGTCTTATTTTAAAATTCTTTGTCTTAAAGATATTTATAGAATATTCTTTATATTCTTTAAATTTTCAATGAAGTTTTAGTTTTATTTTTCCAACGGCTTTGATGGACGCTCGCCTGTCAGAAAATTCAAATTCCATTCCAAGTTATGAACGTGATACAATTTCTACTTCCGAACTCGCTTCCCTAGGATCACATTTACTCGACATTACCGGATAACTGTCAGATTAAAATCACTCCTGGAGAATATAATATACTAAAAGTTTAATTCTTTACCCTGTTGGGCTCTTAGCACGCATGAAAAGAAAACATCAGACTTACTATTTGTTATTAACATAATTAAGGAATTTTTATTATAAACAGACTTTATCGCCTAAGTATCGGAATTATTATTTAGGAAATTCATAGTAGTAAAAAGTTTAAGATAAAGTATGCAATAGAAAATGACATACATATTCATTTTATGTATTGAAAGCATTCGGATTTATTAGGAATACAGTTTAGTTACATTGCCCAATTTTCTGGATTTAAAATGAATATTTTATAATTACAGATAGCCAGCTGCAAATACGGACCTGTTTTACTGATTGCAAGTTAAAGAAAGTTTGTGTACAATTTAAAAGCAGTTACTATACCCATTTAAAATGCAGTTAAGTTTGCAACACAGTAATTAAAATTTGAGGTAAAAGTAATTCCCCAACTCGAAAATAAAATTTTCCTGGAAATTCGCGTTTCTGCATAGCATTTTGAGGTCGTTAATTCATATTTCATTTTTTGTTATTTTATCAAGTTTTGTACATTTATTAGTGACCATAAAATATTTTACTTCACTAGTTTCACTTCATTAGTCATGATGAAATATTTTACTAATCCAAATTATATATTATATCACTTTATTAATCCATTATGAATTTTTTAAATAAATGGAGTAATTTTGAAAACTACTGGCATATTTCACGTTATAACTTTTCAAACTACAGACGATACATCATAGATGCAAACAAATCTGTTTAAATCTATTGAGGTACGTGACTATCTTGCAACTTGTTGAATATTTATGAGCTCTTATGTAACTCGCATGGAATCTTTAAATTTTAATCGACATTTTGATGGTTCTTCGTTAGCATAGTTTCTGGTTTATGTAATCGAAGTTTTTCTCATTTGACGTTTTTGCAATTTGCTTTTTCCTAACCAAACATATATAGTATACGGAAATTAATATAATTTTAATAGATATATGGATCTTATTACGTTTTATCCCACATTAACTGATTAGACAGAATAATAAATAAGGTAACAAAATGAAAGTGTACAGATATTATATCATTTCTCGACAAAATTAAATATTTAGCAAGGCAGAAAGTTATTACCAGGAATGTTTAGATATTCACATGCATGTGACAGAAGTGCAGATCTAAACCAATCCAAATAAATCTCTTAGTATCTATCTAAATAGAAGACCTCAATATTATAAAAAAAAAGCACAAATGTGTTCAGATAATGTTTAATAACATCTATTGCATAAGATCTGCACGATCAACTGCGTTTATTTTCGACCTAACTTAAATATCTGCATGTACTCTGGACTGGCATTTTTTCAACACGATTCGTATAACAAATCTCTCCAAATGTAAGTTGTTATTCCATGCCTAATGAAGAAAATCTGATAAAGAATTAGTAACTAATAATTCAGTAGACAATTTTGACAAATGTGAGAAACTCACTAGTTTTGACAAACTTAACTTCTTTCTTTTTAATCGACTTTATTGTGATGCAATGATATTTTTATTTGCAGCTGTTGACATACAAGACAGTATGAAAAGGTCCCAAAGAAGCATATAGAAGATTCCATGTTAACAATAATCTATTATTCAATTGTATACTGCTAAGGAGTATTTAGTGAGAATTACACAAATTTCTATTCATTTCATTCATTTACACGTTAATAAGTTTAAAACGTAGGAATTTTATTTAGATAATTAATAATATTCAGACTAACATTTATATATTACTTAAAAATTAATAATAAACCGCATAGCATATTACTAAGTATGTCGACAAAAACATATTTTAGTAAAGCGTTTAAGTCTTATTACTTCGACCCAGACTAAGTATGGACGAAGTATTGAATTTGGTCACTTCGGGCAAAAAATTACCATATAGTTTTTCATCAAATGTCGACGTTTCAGACCCTAAGGAACCCAAATCAACAATAAAAAAATTTGTGTCCGTGATCTTGTACGTACGTACGTCCGTACGTCCGTACGTCCCGTTTTTTTATCTCGCGATAACTCGCGAACGGATAAGCGTATTGACATGAATTTTTTTTTTAAAATACGCGTCTTGGCATAACTTAGATCTGATTAGATTTTGGGGCAGATCTACCCTTCCATTACTAAAAAAAAATTAGCCCCAATTAAATTTCTTTTCTTCCTAAAGTCAACGATAATGCCATATAAACTGGTTTAAAATGTTTATGACTACTGTCTGAAAAAGTATTGAATTTGGTCATCGCGGCAAAAAAATTACCCTATTGTTTTTCATCAAATTTCGACGTATCGACCCCCTACCCCCCAGGGGTAGTCTTTGCCAGCTCCTCGGGCGCGGTGACCACCTACGGGCGCAAAGTTCATTTACGCCCTTGATACGAAAATAACTATTTCGATATATCTAACAGATGTCTTATAGATATCTATAAGATATCCGTCATAGATCTTTTCGACACTTTCAAGATATCTTTGACGAATTATATGTATATATATTGTACATATAATATCATAATAATACAGACAGTAATTAGTAAAACACAGTAAACATGTAATATGCATCGAATAGTCTATTACAATACAAGTGCATGAAGTAAGTGTTTTGCAACTTTTATTTATTAATACTTCGGCTGGCCTGTTGTCGGGGTCGAAGTTTTGAAAATGCTCATTTTCAATTTTCATACATATAAGAAACACTATATTGTTGTAACACATCTATCGAAGCCACTTGGACCTAAATATGATTGGACCCCCAAATATCAATATAATTTTATAATATAATTGAAAGCTGTTAGTAAACAAACGAGTCTCAAGGAATAGCCGACTCTCCACTGGGTCGAAGTTTCTGAGCGAGCGAAGCGAGTGAGGCACCACGCCAACACTAGTTCAATCGTTAGATTTTTAATTAATCTATACATGAAAGGCATATTTCTCGACTGAGACGAAAATAAAATAATCACGTTGGCTAAGGATTTTCGAAATCGCTAATCACGATTCTAAAATCAAATATTGAACAATATTTTTATGAAACCTGGCATACATAATAAGTTAATGCGGGCGCTAATTACGTATCCGAATTTGGATTTTCAAAAAGTTAATAGGATCCTAACATAAGGGAAACGTATTAACATAATTTTTGTTAGTATTCCAAACAACAAAAAGGTATCTTTAAGATCACTTTTTTCAGCCTTAATAGTCTCCATTATTTCCGGAACAACTATAGCGACAACGTATGATACAAAAATTAATATTTTTCACGTGTAAACAGAAAAACAAGCACACAACAACCTTAAAAAAGACATTTGTGATACTTAAATATATGGAGAATAGGTCAAACATTTTTCGGATTGTGACCTGTCCATCCCTGCAAAAAATGCTACATAAATATCGCACGCAACACGTCAATAAATGCTTCGTTGAAATTGTTCCTCAAATTTGAATAATCGTTGCCCCTAAGAATCTAAAAAATATAGAATTTCTTGTAGACGAGTAAAAAATATATTCGAGATAATTCGATGTAAGAAACTAAAAGACAAATAAGGTGATACTATATGCATAATTGCCCTTCAGAGGGTTAAATTTCATAACGTTCAACAAATTGGAGTATACTATTTAAATTCCATTACGAGAATGGTGAAGTTAGTTACTAAAATTATCAACGAGAAGAGTTATTCAAGTATATTCCAAGGTACTCTGAACATAATTGAATAGATGTTCTAAAAAAGTGACGTTCAAAATATTTTTCAATTTCGAACGTCTGACCAGTATTTCCTTTTTCACTTAAGAGTCATTACTACTTATAAGGATATGGAGAAAACTTGATCTTTGTGTAGAGGTCCATTTGTGACGTTTTTATTAAATTTTTGTTGCAATTCGATATAAAATTCTTAAATACATTTAGTTTAAATAACATCAATAACTTATTGAGTTTTATATGATTTCAAATATTAGAATATATAAATCTAGGTCATATAAATTTATCAGCCAGCATACCATTCTTATTTTGCAATCCATCAATATAACTTTTTTTAACTTCTTTAGTACTTAGGTCAGAAAAACACGAAATAGTGGCCAAACATACATCTTTTATAATTCATAATTAAGAATTAAAGTTTGTTTCCACTGAAAATCCTAAGTAATTTTTAACATCTGCGAATAGTTCAATATAGGTAATCAACTAAATTTCATCAAATATAACTTCTATAAAGTAGTTCTAGGAATGTGGTTAAATATAGAATATAATTTGACCGAGTCTGGAACAGTTTAACTACATATTTCAATCAATTTAATTCCTAATGATTATCTTGTATAAAAATAGTATAATTAACGTCTGTATGGGTTTTCGAACTAGATAAGTAGTTTCTTTGATCAGTTCTAATGTTAGTTGAATTGGCAGATTATTTATAGTGCTGCTAAAATATTACAGGTGATACGTATTTACAGGGTAGATTCAAAATAACGTTTAGACTAACCCTTCAGGAAGGGTTATAGTTGACTGGTAACAAAAATAACCTTCCTGTAATATTTAATTATCAATTTCAAATAATTTTTATCTCAGTGTCCTGATTGTGTTTAACTCAAACCCGAAATACACATTTCTTTTCTATAACTCTATTTGTCTACCTGCCCAAGCAGCACAAGATTAGCTGCAATAATTGCAGTGACCAAAATACAGCTAATTTTTGGTGCAACAACGTCACCACACTACCTGAGTTACTACGGTATATTTAGTACGCTACTAATAAACGAAAATCGCTAGTTTACGGGGATTTCTTATTTATCCAATAAAAAATGTCTCCAAATGTGATTTTCATTCCTATCTTCAAATTATGTTAGCAAATTACATATTTTCAAATCAAATAGTGGTACGCTAGTATCGTAATAAAGGCACTATTAATTTTCAACTATTAATTTAAATATCATTTACTATCTACGGGTCAGGCTGCAAAACAGCTTGTTGCTGTGCGTCGCCTTTTCAGCATCATTCAGACAATATTCCAGCTATATTTTTCGATTTAACTAATAGTTTTTACTATTTAAATATCCTGAGATGGTTGCATATTATTATTTTTTAAGCATATAAGTTTACAAAAATATTATTTCATTTTAATAACTTTTTGAAGGTATATAAACAACAAAACTTAATTTTGCATGCTATATATTAAAAATGTATTTTTATTCTGTTTAAAACTGAAGTATTAAAAGTTTCATAGATCTGCCCAGATTTATGACTTATCTCAACTTCGTTTTCATATTTTGTTTCAATGGGATTTCTTTTCTGGGAAATATTTTCTATTCCGTCGTTGAGTTTCTGTATTTTTTACTTATTTTGATTTACTTCTTATTCTGACAATAAAAATGTATGATTTGTTTTTCAGGACGAAATTGTAGGCCAAATTTTTTCTAAATATTTTCTCTCTAAAGTTACAGATATCGAAACTATCCAAGGTCGGAAACAATACAACGCAATTTACAACCCCGATAGAAATCTATCTAGTTTTGTGTTACATTGCCCAGTTTCCCGAAACCTTACACGTGAAAAATAACGAAATTGGACAGAAACTAGCTACAAACTCTGATCATGTTTCATTGCATGATTAAAACAGTAAAATCGTCATAACTATCTTTCACAAAACGGAACATGCTTGGTTTGTATAACTTGGTTAACTTTTTCCCGTAACCTAAGTGACTCTAATAATAGCGGTACCTTTTAATGATAAGTATCTTTTAATTTTTATATGAGCCAAAGTAATCGTAGTAAAACTACTTCTTAAAAACCCTGCCAAAGACACGAAAAATTTACCTGAATGTCATGCAAGTCCGACGATGAAGTGGAGTACCGAACACGACAGTGATTTCTAGTAGCACTGAATTTGATCAACGACTTGCCGCGTGAACCGAACAACCTTTCACGAACTTAAAACTTAATCTTTCACGAAACATCCGAAGAACCGGCCACTCGCCAAGTTTACGAGCAATCGAAACTCTCTTCGGTAACACCCAGCAATCGAATTTAATCCCAGTTCCCGGTACCGGAAGTTCGAAGATCACCGATGTGTATATCGATAATTATCGAGGAAGCGACTGATCGCCTGGAATAGTTGTCCGATCCAAAAGTTTTTCTTCAAGGATCCTCAGCGCTTCCGGTTTTGAAGGATCGGTGAACATTTCTCGCCGTCATGATCGGTGATAAATCATCGAACAAGTTTTTTCTAAGACGTCGTTACCGTTGCAAGTTTGCCGTTTCGGATCGAGGGATCGGATCGATGGATCAGATCGAGAGCGGCCGGTGCCGGAACTTTTTCAACGCGGATCGCATAGGGATGTCACGCGGCGGGAGATGCGGGAACGAGTACTGGGCGTCTCGACGAGAGCGTCGCGACGGCACGTACTCGCCGACGGACGGCAGGGGCGTCGCGGCGCTTGCGCCCTTGGGCCACGCGCGAAAACACCATGCCGCGTCCTTTCGCGTTAAAAGAAGCGACTATCTGAGCGATTAAATTAAACTCGGCCTCTTCTCGGTCGCGTCTTCTTACTGTGTTCTCCCGTCGTCCCGTTCGTCCCATTTGCCACCCTCGTAAAAAAGCCACTTCACGCACCGTGGATGCGCACGATTTTCACCTCCTCTCGCTCGCGCACTAATTATCCAAGATTTATTTGTGTCGCACGCCTGTTTTTTTTTTTTTTTTTTTTGACAAAACCGACGTTAACTCCTTCGATGTACGGTTCTTTTTAAGCAAACCATTATTCCTTATTTTTAGATGTTTGAGGAAAACTTTATTAAAATCTCGATACATGTCAGACGTTTTTACTGTTTGGAATAAAAATGATTCTTAAGTGGTACCACCGAAATGGACCATTTCCTGCTACAATTTTTCTTTAATTATCTCGTGAGACAACTAAGTATAAATTTATTTCCATCATCTTAGAATGTAAGAGTTTTTTTCGTCTTGAAATCTATAAGAAATACAACATTTTTTGTTTATTTATCGTATCGAATAATTGTTATTTTGATTTATTTTATTAATTTGTTTTAACCGCAGGTAAAAAACCCAGTTGAAAAAGTTTGCTATATAAAAACTGTATAAAACTTATATAAAGAAATGGTTCTATAAATATTTGATAAAATCTCTATATATGTCAGGCGAATAATAGGTTAGGTATTAGTGTCATATATTTAGAAATTCATTATAATTCGTTCCATATTCTGTCAAAATGTCAAAACGTGGAAATCTCTGTAGTAATCGAGAAAAGAAGATAAAACGCCTTGGATCGGTGGCAAAAACTGAAAAACTGATGTTCTACAATTGTTGGTTCAGTTCCTCCAACACATCAAGCAAAACGGAAAAAGGAACGGTACTGGAAATTTGTAGGAACTAAACTTGATCATCGATACCCGGTAAATTTTGTCGCAGTAGTTTATTTTTCTCATATTGTTATATTTTCCAGTGAGATGTACTTTTTGCAAAGATTCGACTGGTACTGTCAAAAAATTCACCATTCTGTTTTCTTTCGATTCGAGTCGAAGTCGAACAGCTTCAACGTTAATCGGTTGAAGTTGAACCACGGACTTTGGCAACGTGGTTCCTAAGGTTTGTTAATTTTCAAATCAGTTACTCTTGAACCGCCGTAAAATGTAGGTCACATTGAATAATGTAAACTAAAAGCGAACATGAAAATAAAATAGATCTGCTATGCATTCTTTTTTCGTGATCTGTTTTTTCTTCGTCAAGAATTATGATTTCGTACACGAGATTATTGTATAGTTTCTGCAGAGGTTATGATCAATTTCACAATGAAGCTGAACCTCGGGTTAACGAAGAACCACTGCGGTCGAATTCACCGGGCATCATTGAGGGTTTGATTTCTACCATTTTTTGGTTTATTTCTAGGCCTCGATCGATGTGTGGAAGGAATTGTGTGAGAAGTCCTAGAACGAACATTCGTTTTTCCACCGGTTCAATGCGTTTCTAAATGTTTTCTCGATTAGCGAAAATACTTCCAAATTTTGAAACTGTGATAGAATTTAGATCTAATTATTATGAATGACTGAATTTAATATTGTTATGAGTCTAATCTTTTCACCATTTACACAGATGGTTTAAAAACTTTATATAAAAATTGAAATTTCATAAAATATTTATAGAACCAATTATTTATAAAATTTATATAAAACTTTTCCACCTGGGATGATTCCATATTCTATTTAAAATTTCCAGTTTTATATAATTTGTATAAAATTTGTATATAGATTTTATAAAATCTTTTTAATAACTTTATAAATTTTGTATAGATCCTTTTTTTATACCATTTTTATACAATGTTTATACAGTCCTTTTATTCAAAGGACCCCGCACAAAACCACGATTGACTCTGGATAAAACTTCCTGAAATTGACATATACAGGGTGAGTCTGGTAGAAGTGAACATAGGGAAACCCATGTTAAGGCTACGCGCCTCGTGATTGGTCGATTCCGGTGGAACGTTGCTTGCTCGCTGATTGGCTGTGAACGGTCATATGCGTCAGACGTAATTTAGAGCCACAAGTACGCATTTTTACTCTATTGACATTATTAAGAGTGTAATTTACTTCAATCGCTGTTATTTATTATACGAAACAGAGGAAAATAAAAATACATAAATAATGTCATTGCACATTGAGAACTTGTCAACACTGTTCATGGCGAGGGAAAAGAGAAGAAAATTAGTAAAATTAGTAAAATTATAACATTGACGGGAATACTTACAGAACGATTCACGACTTTGTGCATCCCCATGCCCATTCCTGCTTTCGGTGAATCTCATCGAAGAACCGTATTATGACAATTAATTAGCCCACATCACAACTCCGATATTCGAGCACTGAGCAACAAATCTTCCATGCAATTGTTTCCGATGATCTGAGCGGTTGTATCTGTAATAACACGACACAAAGTACCAGATTCGTTACTGTAAATTGAAATAATTTTATTAAAACGAAAAACTTATCTGATAGCATTTTTGAAGTAGAATGTCTCTGTATCATTGATGAATAGCCCATTTTACTCTTGCCCACTCTTGCCAATTGTTTTTTTGAAAACCCTTCAACTTATCGGCTGCATCCGGTTGTAACAGAAGTAGAAAATTCACGAACTGAATCTTGAATATGGGTTTGTGTTACACATTTCATGGATTTGACACATTTTACACCCGGTATAGTAGATCATTAAATTCGAAACAGATTTTTCCCTCACATAATGGCTAAAAAATGTATCATTTATTTGTAATACGCATTGCAATGTGCGATTTGTATAACGAGGCGTCCATAACCTTCGACGTCAAATTCCAGGGGCTGAGAATGTGTTCGAATGATGCCAACCTACTAAATCGTAAAAATAAAAATGAATTCCACTGATAACAAAATAGTACTTTATTCGGAAATATAGACGGGCACATTTTTAACTTTCATGATTCAAAAATATTTTAAAAGTATCCCTAGCGGAAATAAAAATTGTACAAAAACGAATGGAAACATAGGAAAACGTATAATAACGTACCATTTTATTGGATTTCAGACATTTTGTATACTTTTGTACGTAATATTTTTGAATCATGATAGTTAAAAATGTGCCCGTCTATATTTCCGAATAAAGTACTATTTTGTTATCAGTGGAATTAATTTTTATTTGTACGATTTAGTAGGTTGGCATAATTCGAACACGTTCTCAGCCCCTGGAATTTGACGTCGAAGTTTATGGACGCCTCGTTATACAAATCGCACATTGCAATGCGTATTGCAAATAAACGATACATTTTTAGCCATTTTTGTCAAGGAAACATCTGTTTCGAATTTAATGATCTACAATATATTTGAATTTCAGGAAGTTTCACCCAGAGTCAATTTAACGTGGTTTTGTGCGGGATCCTTTTATAAAAATGTTATAAAACAGTTCCACCTGGGAAGGTAGCGAATTGTTTTTTTGTTTTGTATACTCTACTGTACATCGAAATGTATAGGAATCAGAATTCCTAATTTGGAAAATAGTTACAAGGGTGAAGAGAATTTATCAAATTAGCAATCATCTATTCTTTTCTTATACGATATCATCGACAAAGGAGATAGAAATACATATATTCCAGATATACATAATATATTTAAATCCAGTAAACGTAGCAAAATACTTATTTACGAGTTCCCTATTTCCTAATTAATGAATTACATTTCCTCTTCATTAAATAATCATAATTTATAAAAATAGACCGATTAAAGTTAAAAAAACGCTACTTCTAAAAGTCTTCTAAAAGATTCTCATTAATCCTTTTAAAAATGAAAACATATGTTGATCGTCAAAAAATTAATGTCATTATCATCCTTGGCATTCCGATTGGCCTTTAGCTTACTTGCGACTCTTATTAGAATATACCCCATTTAATGTCACTTATTTACTTGTTTAAACCAAACTTGTCCCGTATTTTCCAGGAATCATGAGCAGCTTAATAATCATAGGATTGCATCTGAATTCTCCTGAATCATTGATAGGCTCCGATGCTGGACTGGAATGCAACCCGTGGCAGTCGAAATGATAGAACAGCTCGCATCTAGATTGGATATACGTCAACTATCAGTATTTTTCATAATTTCATCAGAAATATTTGTCTTCCGATTATGGCCATTCATGACCATGCAACATATGCCACATGTCCGATATTGATTTGTAATGGAAGTTCGATAATTTCTCTAATTACTTAGCGTTAACCCCTAATAAGACCTTAAAGGACATTCCTAATAGTATGTATAGGAAATCTGATCCTATAGGGCAATGTTCAACACCCTGTAAACTGTAATGTGGGCAAATCCGCGAAACCTTTGAATTTTGAGTCATAAAATCAAACAAGTTGTATGTGTTAAGCACATTATTGGAATTTTTATATGTTGTAATATAGATTAAGAGGTAACAAATGACGCAGTGTGCTTAATTTTTTAAGCAACGCTGAAGAGTGAAAATTATCATCTGAGAATTTTTATATTAGTGATCTTAACTCTTAAAATGTAGAGGTAACGTTCGACATTTTGGAGCCGCTATTTTGAAGCCGCCATATTGAATTTCGAAAATCTGAACACTAACTAAGCTGCACATCAAGAAAGTGCTTTCATTTGAGAAATTGCTTCATGCGATTATCAATTTGAATGTAAAATTTGTTATTAAAAAGTACTGAAATGATGCAATTTTTGCATTGGTATGCATTCAGATACATGTTGGTTTGAGAATTATATCGTTGAATAAAATACAATAAATTATACAATAAATTGACGGTATGCCATTGAAAAATTACCATTATTTTAACCAGTTACGAAAGTAATTTTTCACTTCAAGCATACATTTCTTTGACTTCTCTTGTGAGCACATTCTTAAACAACGTCAGCATTTCCTCCTTTTTCCGTGTTCAAAATTATTACGTTTTGCTCGTAACGATTAAAGATATGCTGCACGTGCTGTCGGTTGAAAATGAACAAAAATTGTTTTTTTGAAAAGACGAGGGACACATTTTAAAGGTACTCTTTTCAGCCTTCCTACGTATAAAAAATCCAGACAGATTAAAGAAACGCTGAAATCGCTACAAGACCAAACGTTAAAAAAGATTACTGTGGGGACACTTTATTTTAGGCGCTTTTGACATATTTTTCGCTTTCAAAGGTATGAATTGCGTGCTTTTATCTAATCAATAATGAATTACATATACTGGTCGATAAGTTTGGAGTGTACCTAATAAAGTTTTACCAGTTTAATCGCAGAAAAATAAAATAAAAATGCTAAAAAATACACAGTGACAGGAAATTTAAAGGTTTCGCAGATTTCCTGATATAACGATAGACATGTATGGATAGATAGTAAAGCAAAGGATATGTAAAAATTAAATTTGACGGTGAAGGGTATATCAAAAAATTAAAGTAAAAGGATGTGTAACGATTGAATAGATACCATCGAAACGTGTATGAATAGATTAACAGGTATGCAACAATAATGAAGTATTGAACGATTTTCATTAATCAAATAATTGTGAAGTGATTTAAAATAACTTACATAATAAATGGATCACTAGGATTGGTAGAGACAAATAGTCGACATACTGCCGATTGGCCGTTTTGAGAGTGTGTATACAAATGGTGCATTGGAACACCGCACCTCGAACGATGTAATACTCTAAAGTCGAAAAATGCGGATTATAGAAACTCGCTTGAGAGAGCGATCGTAAATTATAATCAATAAATTATCCGGGATGCAAATAACCAATAATCAAAAGTGAGGGAGAAAGTGGAACCTGTTGACGACCAGAAAAGGAATGCTCTTCTTGTTCCCCTACTCATCGCCCTCGAAATTTCGGGTCTTATCTTTGGTTAAACACATGGTAAATATTTTAATAAAGTTGAAAAGCCGCCGTATGCGAAGTTAAAAGCTGAGTATTCTAGTCGATCTAGATTGAAGTTAAAGGGGGTTCATTTTCTTATCATCATTTTGGGCAGCAACGTGTCGGAAGGATTACCCTAGTCCAGCGTGCAGCATGTGCTCCCAATCGAAGGAACTTTGAGAGAGGTCATTTAAGTTCCGAAAAATCATAAATTTGGGTAAGAGACAGGAAAGAGAGATACGTTAGATACGTTATAACGAGATTTTGTGATCAACGTACTCACAAACAGATAAATTTTATTGTTTTGGTTACATATCCCTACTACTGTAACATTGTCGAGTATTTAGCGTTCATATGCTTTTGTTTGTGTAGATTTTGCAAAAGTTTTGAATTAATATTATAATTGCATAAATTAATGATACCATCGGTTTGACACTTAATTTTTTATATCAAAATTGACTTGGGTTTCAGTTATGAGCGGCTAATACCATAATAATTAATCTAAAAAACAGAACGAGAGAACATAGAATATGCGGTATGAATGACAGACTTCTTTCATTTCAGTTTAATTATTCACATTCTTTCTTCCTTACAGATGAGATCTATAATTCTGATTATTATAATTTGTTCAATTTTATATTTATATTAATGTATTAAACGTAATAATAATTTACCGCAATCTTTCAGCCCATTCGATTGCAAAGTAGATAAAAAAATGTCAATTTAAAAATAAAATTCAATTCCCTCAGGTTGTGAAAAAAATTCAAAGCAATATACACCGCTCTCTTTCTCATTTTCATTTTGATTAAATAAAAATAATAATGCGAAAAACCAAGAAAGCGATGCGTTTTTAACACAAATAAAATGAGGTCTTGGTCATAATAGTGACCCAAAAAATCCCTAAGTACCCAATTTCATCTGGATCCAATCGATAATTTGTTTATAAAACACAATATGAAATAAATATTCTCTTGAATATAATGCTGCATACGTCTTCAACGCCCTTTAATTTGGATTTAAAACAAATACATTATTTTATCTTTATCATTATTAACGGTTAAAAACAGTTTTTTGTAATAATCGTTCTCACTCCCGCCAAAATTCACATATCACAACTATTCTAATTTCTTGATAATTTCAGAAGACCAAACTTTTCTTGTATATTTCTCCTTCTATTCAATATGTACCACAATAATCGATTAGGCGTCATTTAAGCTTTACCATGTCGCTAGTAGTGGGAAAGAGGGAAAATATAAAAATAAGAAAAATATAATGGAGCTAACTTATAAATAACGCGAGTGTAGTTTTTTAAAATTTTTTCTATGAAAATTTTTTTATTATATATTTTCCTTATAATTTGTCTTTACTTATGAAAATAACTTATTACATTTTTAGTATTGATGTAACTAGAACATATACGCCTAAAGGACACTTTTTTGCTTCAACTTCAATCAAGTATTTCGTATCAAAGTCGAAGTTGAAAAGAAATGAAAGTTACATATCTTACTATTTTTAAAGTCGCTCTTCAAGATTCTGACTTCGAAATTGAGTTTTACAGTCATCTGGACTTCCAATATGACGCCTATCTTTAAAAAATTGCCTAATAATTAGGAAATAATTATTCTTCTCAATTTTTTCGCTAAAAAAGATATTTCGATCCTATTGAAACTGTGTATAAAAGTGATCAAAATATATGAATTTTTAAAACAAATTTATTTGTATACACATCATTGTAGCTTCCTTAAAATGGTGTCCTGAATGAACCATTACGCATGTTTAGAGAATAGTTCTTGACTTTAAAATTACTTTAAGTTTATATAATTTATTAATCTTCAACGTTAATGTACTCGATCTTTTACGACAATTTCGTTGGCACAAAATATTACATATGAGTTCTTAATAATGAAACGAAACAACATCAATGCAAAGGAATCTGAAAACAATTTTTTAAATCGTATTTTCTTAATTTATCTACTTTTTATTGCGGGTTCTTCCAAATCTGGGAGACCAAATGTCTTTCCATGTGGTTATATTGTAAAGAATAGGTTATGAAAATGTTTCTAAAATTGTTTCCGTATCGAAATAACATTTATTGTAATTGTATTCATGAAATCTCCTTTTTATGATAGCAGAGTCGTATTGAAATAATAAAAATGGTATATAAAACGACGCTAAGGCTCCAATAAGGCTAAGGTATATCCCTCCATTATTTTAGATTTCGCAAATCAATATAGCAATACTATCTTTTATCTTCAATATTTATAATAATGAAACTGGGGTTAAAAAATAACATTTTATTTAAATCTCAATCCAAAGAATCTATAAGTGAACCATTCAAAACGAGAATGAAAATTTCAACGTGTTTTCTGATTGTCGGATTATTTTCAACTTTTCGAATTTAGTCATCGAATAATTTTGTTTCAGAAAACATACAGCAGTACAAATAAAATTGTATATTTATAACCATTTTATGTTGTAATGTTTCCTCAACTAATTGATATATTATTTTTCAACAATTTTATGTCAAGCCTTCCTTCCATACTAAAAGTTATGAATTATATAAAAACTGGAAGTATTGAAAAATAAATCTGTCACACTTGGGTTTCCTGAAATATACCGGGGTTTTCAGTGTCATGTCCTATTTAGCGTTTCTAAATTTTCAATACCAATTTTATATTCATATTTAATCGCAAATTACGATCAAACAAGACTGATAGAACTTCTTCCCGACCAATTTCGAGCGATCACGACGAATCGGTCTCAATTAATTATTTAATTCCTTAAAAAGATTCTTCCTTCCATTAAAGTACATATTTTATAAGTATACCATTGTGCAGACAGATTTTGTATTCTGCAAATTCACTTTTAAAATCTTAAACGGGTTTGGCAATAAAAATCTTTGTTAGGAGAAGTTTGGAAGGAAATTAATTCTTTCAAAAAGAAACTTAAATATTCGTTTCATGAAATTTTAATAGATACGGATATCGGCTTCGTATTGAATTCTTATTTAAAATATTCTCGTACAATTGCATATGAGAGAATTAAATTAGTTTTGAGGAAACCTGGTAGAAAGTTATTCTAATCTTGCCTCTCTGAAAAATTAGGACATTAATCCAACCGTATTTTAACCTTGTTTAAGGCGCAGCGGATTAAAAAGTTACAGTACATAGAATGCACCTCAAAAGTTTCCTTTTTCACCGACCAACAGCATTAAGCTTGTCATTTTGGAATTTACGAATCTTACGGGAAACAAAAGTGAAGACTTGAACCTATTATTTTGTATCAAAACTTTCTTGGGCATACCCTTGAAATTAAATTGACAAACATGACATGTTTCATATACTTAAGTTACCTGTTTTTTTTGTGCTTTACTCTTATTATATCAAATTTATGAGAAAAAAATGAACTTTGAGAAATATAGGATACAAGTTGTATTTAAAATAATCTTGCCAACATAAGTAATAAATATTAGTTCAATTTTATTTCAAATTATTGGATTCTCAAAAAAACAGTTTATCATCAGTAGAAATGTTGCGCTAAGTCAGACAACCAACCATCATAAGCCGCGGAATAAAGTTTATTGTAGTCCTGAATTATTACTTTTTAGTTGAAAGAAACAATTGCTTACAGACAAAAAAAATAATTTGCAGATTTAATACAACAAAGAATAGCAGATATTTGTACGTAAAAACAACAGTATTATCTATTAAGTTTACATATAATTATTTTAAATTTAAAAATAGCATCTTTTCGTCTATTAACACTTGTTCTATTAAATATTTACAATTTTTTAGCCCAATTTAAAGACTTTCTGTTGGTAAATGTATTCAAGGTTGGTGGTGATTAATATTTTGATTCAAATATATTATTATTTCATGAACTCCGTACTTTGTACTCGTACTTTCTCCTCGTGATTGCATACCTGTAATCTATTGACATATTTTCCACAGCTTCGCATCCTGACAGCTAACTGAGCGTAAGCACAGTGGCTCTATGAGTTTAATAATCAAAATTTGTCGAACCTCGTATGGGCAAATCCACGAAACATTTAAAATTTCACCTCATAAGAAATGTTCAATGCACATTATACAAACTAATTTTTAAGGTTTCCATATCTTTAAAAAAGTGAGAAAAATCCTGAGTCACTCATTTTTCCTGGAACTTTTATCTTTAAACAGTAACGATATGAAACCATTAATTAATCTAAATTCCTTCAGAACTTGGAACTTTTGATTTAATGCAAAATAATAGCACGTTTTCTTTTTTTCCATTTTTATTCGTCGTTAGTATAAGAAAGAAGGAAAAAGATTTTGTTTAAAATGTTCAATGGCATATTTTTCAATAAATGAACAGTTTGTAAATATAACACGTTAAACAAATTACACTACATAATACATAACATATAAGAAAACAGCACGAAGTCACAATTTCCGCTTATTAGGAATATACTAAATATTTTTGACCAAATATAATACAAAATATCATTGTTTAACATCTTGAATATGAATATTTCCATTGAAGCAATTTTTTACATAATTTTTAGCTTGTAACGAACCAGGAGAATTGGTTTAAAAATAAGTTGAAATAGATAATAAAGTGTGCCAAGTTGAAAGGCCATTTTTAACGTGTGTTGCGCTTGTAATGTTATAATTTAAACTCTCAAAAAAACCTTTTCAGGTGGGAAACATTTTACTTAGCATCATTTTGTACGGATTTTAGAGTACAACAAGATCCATCTTCGACATTTTAACTAAAAGAAAACTGAAAAAAGTTATTGTACAAATAATTTTACGAGATATATTTTCATAAAAAGTGTTCTCCGTTTTTGGGGGATTTTTTAACTCTTTCTTAGACATAGAAACCCCAACATCTAGAGTTCTTTAGTTACTTGGATAGCAGTGAAGCTGTAAAAGTAATTCAAGATATTACAGAATAACTTCAAGGATAGTTTATTCATCAAGATGGATCATAGTCTATGCCTACTGACACTTATTCAGTTGTTAGGATGCAAAAAGCAGTGTACCTGGCATGTCTCAAAAATACGTTACATAACAGGAGTATATGAGAAAAAATGCAAATGTATAATAACTTATATTTGATTCCAAATCTTCCTTAAGCAAGAAAAAGGTAGTGAAACTACTCTCTAAACTATCCACATGGAAAAAAGAGTTGACTTGCTTATCACGTAAGCAGATAGGCTTCTAAACCAGTTTGTAATAATTTACTAGTTTATAAGGGGTAACTACTTATTTTCTGGGATAGTCAACTCTTCTTTTCCATGCAGCTACGTTGTTATGGAACACATCATATAAACGAATGATCTTTGACTTGCAACCAATCAATTTTATTAATAATGTACTGCCAATATTTCAGGTTTTGTGCACATTACAAAGCTATCACGATAGAAGCCCATAGTACCAGGTACCCTAAGAAACTACTCGATTCTTTAAGTTCTTTTTAGATTTCATAGTGGACCACACCTATAGTGGTGTAATTAGGGACCCTGTTAATATATTCGAGTCATGATTTTAAATTAATACCCACCATACACCCACCTATATTGTAGGGGGCATGTAGACTCACAGTTGATTGTATCTAGAATGACCGTTGAAAAGTAACTACCTATCCCTTTGAAATATCTACAGATATCTAAGAACGTCAATATCTCAATTGACCACTCTATAGCGTGAGTAGCTATTTTTTCCCCATCAAAGTATTTGATATATTGACAAGGCTGTAAATTGTAAATCGAAATTATATAATAATTAGACGCATTAAAGTCCTTATTACGCACTATCAATAAATCTTCTCTAGAACGTTAAAATAAATCCCCATCGAAAACTCTGCACCTCGTTAGGGCGATAAAAATTATTCAAATTGTGCAACAATTTTCTGTTTCAGTTGCATGCACATTGGAGATTTCGTTAATTGAGGATGAACGAGTACTTCCGATTGGTACCAATCTGGCTTAATCAATTCGGGTCTTCAAGCGTAATTAATCCTCCTATGACAGCTTACGTAATTCTGCACTTTGTGCTCGGAATAGCCTTATACCAAAGGAAGGTGAATATAAATTCACTTGGCGTGGAATCAGGCCATAATCCCTAGTATTGGACAAGTACATTCGTAGTAATAAGTATATCTTAAACAATATAACCAATCGAACTTGAGATATCGGTATAAAGTAATAGACCATAACGATGTTATTCACTTCATGAACACGAAACCTTCAAGAAGTCTATTTCAAAATAGATTCAAGACTGTGGCGCGAATAAAACTAGTCCAAATATTTATTGTATAATAGTATATTATGCATTTAGTGCGTAAAGTGTACTTTTTTTCACGAGACCGACGCGTGAAAACAAGGCTCCGGCGAAGCCGGCGACGAGTGGGGGACTGTCGCTCGAGTGAAAAAAAGTTACGCACGAGATGCATACGATATGTTATGCCCGGTGCGAGCGATAAAGTGCGTGCGTAAAGTCATTTTTCGTCCAATGCGTAAAGTGATTTTTTTTCACCCGTGCGTAAAGTCTCACGAGGAGCTACAGGCGCCGAGTGAGACACTTTACGCACGAGTGAAAAAAAAATCACTTTACGCACTGAAAAAATGACTTTACGCACTAACTTTACGCACGCCCGGGCATAAAAATGATTTACATGATTACAGGAGTTTACGCTCAATAAAAGATGAATTCAAAAAACGTAATTATTGATATTTCCATATTCTGCAATATCATGAAAAGAGTCATTGTTTTTATTTTTATGTTTGCAACAATATTTACTACTGTACAAATAATCATAAAAATTAGAAAAGAAATAGGAAATAATATTGATGTTGTACTCCCTTTTTGCGGTAATTTTATTCAAATGCAAAAATGCATTATTTTTTAAAGTTTTTTACACGATAAGTAAGATAAAGATAAGTGAGTCTTATAAATTAGATATATAGCAAAAATATTCTTATGTTTCATTTAGATGACTGAGGAGCATACACAGAGAGAAAAGGGTTAATGGAACCGTGAAGAAAAGGTTAAAATGATTATATCATTTCATAATAGTACAATTAAATTGTAGTTGACAGTATTTTATTTTTATAATTCATAATATTGTAAAATACAATATTCATACAATAATTACTTTTTATGCTGATAAGTAGTTATTTTCGTTTAATCACTTTTGCTAAATCTATTTTCTAGTCAAGGGTATTTTGAGTGACTGTTTAACTGTCTTGTTTTAACTGTGTTTTAGACTTTATTTTTCTAAAATAACGAAAAAATATATTGCAAAAATTTTAAAACAAATTAGTAGTCAACCCAGGATATAAACTTATGCCTAAGGTTTGTTTCCATTCACGAAACTGTTCTAAGACCCGACTTTTCTGTTTATATCTGCCAATGATTCGCTTTTAATCCAATCTATGTTTATATAAATCAGTACCTGTATAATTTTCATGGTTTCTGCAAAATGACATAACTGGGAGCCAAATAATTAATCGGTCAATAATTTAGAGGATTAACTCAATTAACTACCACAATATCTTCATGGTATGAATGGATTGATATAAGTTTTTTAACAACTATTTTAGTAATGATAACTATTATGCAACAGTACAGAACTGTTTCTTTCACTTCATTCACATTTACATAATTTACACACATTCATTCAACGTCTTCCCGACATTCATAAAATTAGCACATCCCAAATCCATCTCATATCATGCAGACAGTCCGATGGTATATTAAGGATGAACTTCATGATTAAATATGTTATACTACTTAAAAAATAAAGAAACACGCCTTTTTTTTTAAATTCCAAAAAGTACTTTTAAAATTTTTTTACGAAACATTTTTTTTCACAATCTCATAATTCACTCAATTTTCATCTATATATCCTCAAAATTTGGAAAAACAACAATGGCCATTTTGAAAATCATATATATATTTTGTTTGTTAAATTGAATTTTTAGCAATGTTTTTCACTTTCCAATATATATTTTTAAACAGTAGAAAATCTAAGTCTAGAAACGACCAACCACTTTGAAAATTGAGCAAATTACGAGAGTTTGATCAAAAAGGTTGAAAAATATTTGCTTTTTGGTATAAAACCTTAAATATTTCGTAAAAGATATAAAAAAATATTATTTTTGAAGTAGAATAATATATTTAATTCTGAAAATTATTATTAATAGGCCTGCATGACCTATAAAGACAACCTCTTTATTTTAAATACAGCATAACAGAAATGGTATACTAATATTAAATATTTTCAAAATCTTCTTCTTCTCTCTAAACCCGAATTTCATGCAATTGGTCTAATCCATTCTTTATAAAGCAAAAACTGACAAACAGCACAAAGATGCATGCCCTTTCAACTACTCATAAGAAATTAAATTCCAATATAACGAGATGTATTCTAGTATTTTTAATCCCTATGTTAAGCAGCAAAGAAAAATAGTCTCTCGTGGCCTCATACAGCCTGTGAAATGCTAAAATCCTCATTACCTTTTTAACAGATATTTTTTAATTCCATTATACAATTCTAGACAAGATGACTATTTTCTTGATAAACTTGGATTGAAACAATCTCGCCTTAGAATTCGTGTTGACTGGAGATGGAGTATTCTCTAACCACAGTATGCATCGGGATTCAATTAGAATGAAATGGAAATGCCTAACGTCCATACACAATTAATGACTGTAGTAATCAACATCGCTTCATTCGCACTGATCGGACTGAATGTGTGGAATCACTTTAAGCCGCCTCCAACCGGAATGAGTATGTGGCAATTACCTCCGATTAAGAGCTACTTTGAAGGTTTGCTGCTATTAACAATACTGCTCAGAAATTTTGAAATAGATCCTAAAATTATCAGTAGTTCTCAAAATCAATATGTTTATAGGCATAACAACACTCTTCACATAAACATTTTCATATCATACCATGTAGTTTTCAAGTAAGCTCTTTCCCAACGGGCACGAAGGACCCAAATGTTGCTAAAACGTTTTTAGAATGTTCCAGAAACGTTCCTGAAACGTTAAATGTCTGCAACATGGATGAAACGTTTATAAAACGTTCCGTAAAAGTTGCAGACATTTAACGTTTTAGGAACGTTTCTGGAACGCTCTAAAAACGTTTTAGAAACATTCGGGACTTTCGTGCCCGTTGGGTTCGAATCTGACCTCCTTTTCATATAAATTTGACCGACATTTCAATATGGTGCGTTGAAAAGGAACAAAAATGCAAAAATGCTGAAATCCTTATAAATAGTTCTTTTTTTATATGACAGCCTTATCCAATAGAATCGCACTTCTGGATCCTTTTTTTTTCTTATCAACCAAAGCAAAGCCTTTTTCGAAACATTTTTAAAGATTCCAGAAAAACGTCCTCCGAAGACGCGTCTGTTATTTCACTTTTTTTTCTTAATTCTACCTTAACTCTATTAAATTTCCACATTTTTACTTCGGTCTCGGATTCAAATACCATCAAAATGTTAGGGTCCATAATTTTTAAACAAAAATTAATTTTTGTAATTGTCTCTTTCCACTTAGCTTTGTAACAGATTGTAATGGAGTTTTTCATGCAACCAGTGGAGAACTGGATATCAAAAATATACAACATATATCAAATTTTTTCTAAAATGGAAAGAGTGTTCAATTATTTGTGAGCCGAAACGTGAAGCGTTTAATTAAAGGATGCAGTAATTTTCGTCCCTCCGAAATTTTCAACATATACTTGCATGAATGTAAGCATGTTTTTCAGCGATTATTCCATTTATTATTAAGCGTACATGACCACAAATATCGGCCGGGGAACAAAGTTCCTAAAATCAAAACCCCGAAAGGCTAAAATTTCGATATTATGTGAGTCCAAGGTATTTTAATTTGCTTTCTGTTTGCCAAATTTTCAGAGACAAAGTGAAGAAAATCACGCTGGAGCCATGCTGTATCGAAATTTTGGCCTTTCGGTGTGTTGATTTTCGGCATTTTGTTCCCGGCCCAAATATCACCTATATAACTTTTCATGTTGTTAATTCTAGAATTTACATATGTTAAAATCGTTTCTACCAATTCATGGTCCAAATTACCCTCTTTATAAATAAGCAAAATTGTAAACATATGCAAATCTGCACAGAAAATCCGAATAGTGATGAAATTCAATATTTTATAAACAAAGTTAACAAAATATATTCGTAACTTTATTTACCATCTGCAACTGCATTAAAGCTAATGATATACCCGCATATTTTACAAAGTAATTAAATGTTAAATAACTATTACTTCATTTATCATGCCTGAATTTAATAATCCACGATAAAATTTAATATTATTGATGTGAAATTTCAGAAACTGACATTTCTTGGCGGAATTAAACACATATATTCCAAAAGGTAACAGACGGTGATAAGCAATGAACCTTTATAGTAATATCTCCAATAAGAATAATTAAAGCTTTTCTTGTTAGAATCTCGGCAATAAGGTGCCACGAGCTTCTCGGCGAGGATTTTCGCGATTGTCATGATAACGTCAAATTAAGTTGGAGAATTTCCGTAACACAAAATCTCTAAAATTAATAAGTAATATAAAATCATCCAAGCAGAATAATTCTTATGAAATGTCATAGTATTATTTACTAGGAAAATAGTTAATTTAAGTACTTTTTATAATTCAGTATTTTACTTTTGTAAAATGGTTCCGTTAACTACTTTTTTTCGCTATATGTGTACAGAATAGCTCTTGTTTATTTAAATCGGCATATGCGACGAATCTATATAGTGTTTAATATACAATTAATGTATTATTTTATGTTTATTTTATGTCTATTTTTCTTGCACGGTCCTCCAAGCCCCTAATTTTCTTTCTGATGTAAAATTTCATTGTACTCCCTTGATATCGAAATTATATTGTTATAATAAACTTTGCGATTTTCGAAACATGAATAAATTCCATTTTCACGAAGTTTTGGCTTTTTTTCGAAGAATTCCGACTCAACAAGTAAAAATTAAAATTTTCAAAAAATGATAACTTTGAAACGACAAATCGTAGCGACTTTTTGCAAAATCCATTTTAAAGGTCTTGAATTGTAGTATTCGTTACACTTTTTGTCAGCGTTAAAAATCGGAAGAAAAAAGTTGCAAAATTCAACATTTTGAAAACTTGACAGCTAAGAAATAATAATGTCTAAAGTAAAAATGAAACCACCAATTGACAGATATCCTTCGAGTTTTTTTAATATCGTCAGAAGGTTTCAAGATATTACTCAGTAGTTGACAAGTTTGAAAATGCAAAGCGTTCACGAACTTTTGTCCGGTACTGTATAATTTAGTATACTCTATAAACCAAAAAATGAATTTTTGTTATACTTAAATTAACTTTTTAACAATAACACAGGCCTGCAATGAGTTTTTTGTTTTCTGTGCTCGAATCCAGAACAGACCAATCCGACGTATTTCGAGCTGCTAAACACAAAACTGCAGTAAAAAAACGGGAGTCGCTGGACCTACTTCAGACATAACCTCAAAAATTCATAAAAAATTATCTTTTATAACGATATAGGCTTTTACAAGGTGCAATATGACTTGTTTCGGCTAATTACCTGCAGTCAAGATAAAAATAAGCAGTCCAGAACTGTGGCCGCTTGGAGAATTGCATCAATACTTTTCAAAAAAAAAAAACGTAAAAAACTTACTATATAAAGATGTAGGTTTAAAAGTGAAATAATATAACTTTTCTCAAATTGACAATACATTAATCTCATCTTTTTTGATCCGCTGAATATTAATCTGCATTCAAAAAGGTCGCTTAGCAAATTGCAGACATAACTTCAAAAAGTCCTAAAAAAATATCTTTTTACAAGGATATTATGAACAAAAATGAATCAGTAAACAAGCAGGGATTGAAAGAGATTCGATTGTCCAAAACGGAATTCAACGGGATACAGAGAAAACTAAAATGAATTCATTTGCATTCCATTAAATTCCTTTTTTGACAATTTTAGAATTGTTGAATCCCTTTCAATTCCTGTTCGTTTACTGGCTTCCCTCATTAATATTGGTCACCCCTGTAAGAAAATTGATCATAAGTTCTGGCCGGCAGCACTAACTTCTGCCTAGATCTTTTAGCAGAATCTGTCTAGAAAGTCGGACAGAATCTGCCCGGATCTGCCCAGAATCAGGTGAAGGAATGAGGTTATACGCAGTCCATATAGTCCATAACCTTTATGTGTCTGCCTTTCAGTGAAGCATTTGATATGTTATTTGTAATGACAACTTGAAATCATAAGTGTCAAGAAGGGTTACGACACATAAAGATAAAGAGCCATGTATATAACTTTGCATCTTTATATGCTGTTATTAAATTTTGTTTATTCAGCGGTTCAGACAAAAATACAATTTAAGCTGCAAATTGTGATATAGATATGTTATTAATTACATTTTTCACTCTTTAAACGTAATATTTTTAGTTTGGTAATCATCGGTTGCTTCTTTTCAAGAAAAAATTCATTTTTTGTTTCTTCGTCGAAAGTCCAGTCGGGGTCCAATGTCACCAGTGTTTTGTATTAACCTTTTCACTACCATAAAAACAACTATATGATATCAAACTACTTGGAATAGTTTCAGAAGAGCAAAATCTACCAAGTTTCATGTTTATATTAGAATTTTTAGCACAATTTCTATTTTTATGAGCTTTAATCAAACCTGATACAAAACAGTTGCTTGGTATACAATAAAAATTGAAATAGTGCTAAAAATACACTTCTGATTTAAAATTGACATTGCAAATAACGCATCAAAAGTTTCACTGAAAGGCAGGTGCAAATGTTCACGTTCCGCGACAGCTCAATAGTATGTTTCAGCAGTCCGGAGTTAATGCGTATAACATAACCTCATATTAGTACTGGTGGCATTATTTTGTTAAACTTATGTTCATCCAGCTTGATTTGGAATAAATATGTACATTTTATCAATGCTTTTACTCGTAATAATCTATATGTTTTACTCAGGTTATGTCTGTAAGCATATCTAGTAATGTTTACATTTTTTTAAACGTCTGTTCACCAGGTTCTGTCGAACTTTACCAGATTCTGGCCAGAAACCGTCGCCCCTGGGAGGAGATTCTGGCCAGTATCTAGGACAGAATCTGCCCACCGACCAGAAATCATGCCAGATTCTGGCCAATAACTCCTTAATCTTAATGTTCTTATAGGGACCTTGTGAATTACAGTTAAGTGTCCTCGAGCAATGACAATATGCGGTAGGAAAGGAAACAAGAAATTAAATTCCGAAAGATGGATTACAAAACATACTATCATGCAGAGAATATGCCATATATCATATTTTGTTTTTTTTCTGTGTATATATTGTTATCTAAGCTTATTTTAAAAAAATTGTTTTGAAGTTATGTCTGAAATTCACACAGCGATCTATTTTCTGTTGCAGAGAGAAAAAAAGGTAATGGAACCATGAAGAAAAGGTAGAAATGATTATAACATTTCATAATAGTACAATTTACACCGTGAAAAGTTGTAGTTGACTGTATCTTATTTTTATAATTCATAATATGGTAAAATATAGCATACAATAATTACTTTTTATGATGATAAGTAGTTATTTTCGTTTAATCACTTTTACTAAATCTATTGTCTAGTCAAGGATATTTCGAGTGACTATTTAACTGTAAAGTCACGGTAGATTTTTGTTGCTGCAGATTTAAGTGTCGGGAAATAGTAAACGGTGTTATGACAGTAAAAATAGTAAAACAAAGTTTTTATTTTGTTTTACTATGGAAATGGTTAATTTAACCATGCTTTATAATTATGTATTTTACTTTTCTAAAATGGTTCAATTAACCTTTAAAATTTAAACCAATTAAAAGGTTTTCTCAACATAAGAACAGTTATACTCTTTCTCTTTTCAGCCTCTATCACTATACAAACATATTTTATGGTTTTTGGGGGTTAAATTATAAAATTTGCAAAGAGGCCATCATTTTTTTATTGCAGAATCCTATTTAACACCTTGGATTAGTGTAGTCAGGACCAGCACAGAAGACGACATTTTTCTTTTAGGGCCTGCGTAATAAGTTAATGAATTAATGGAGTTCTTAAGTGGTCCGTCAATAACGTACAAATTAATTATAAAAACCTTAACTTAGAAGATTTTGAAACCATTTTCCAAATTCGGGTTCTGCAAGGGTAATTGTAATCACTATGTATTAGAGATTATTATCAATAACTCTCATAATAGTCATGGTTTTCAGCACAAATTCTTACTTTACCATCGGAGAAGTTTAGAGTCCTCATAAATAGATGAATTTAGCTAATTTGTATCATTTTTTAGAAAATATAGTGTTTTCTGTCTTTAGTGACATCGTTAATGATATTTTTTATGTTTTAAATTTTTAATTAGAAAATTTCAAACATCTGGTTGTGAAATAAGAATTCCCCATAATCCTGTTTAACCAATTATAAGACTAAATATTTGGTTCTAGAAATGTTAAGTTAATCTACATGAAATTATATTTTACATATGAGTTGATAATATTAATAAATAGAATAAAATTGTGGCAATTATACTTTGACATTATACGTGAGAAGAACGTAAATGTTAATGAATCCTTTCCCTCCATGGCAACGTGACGATGTGATAAATCCTCAGGAGAGAACTTCGGAGGAAGACGTATACGTCAAGGTACATTGTTCGTTCGACAAGAAAGAAAATAAAAAGTTGGTTAGGTAGAGTAAAAGCCGTAAGAGAGAATATCCAAGTCTTCTGGAAACCGGCCGCAATAATAAATCGCGATTTTTTCTCCTTCTCTCCCTGATGAAGTTTTTGCGTCACGTACGGGACATTCTGAACGTAGGCGGACGATTTCGCTCCATACCTATTCTTTGCACCATGGATTATGGTGTCTTAAGATCGCGAACTTTAAGCCTCGATTTTCAGAAAGAATTCTTCATTATATCAGAAATCTGTCAATAAAGTCGAGATGATCTTGGAAGCAAGACCGGGAACGGAGCAATTCCGCCGAGAATGCCGTTAAAAGATTTCACGATCTCAATACGGAGCTATCATTATTATGTGCCTTACCATTATAAAATATTGGAATTTCATCTAGATTTAAACCTCAAATCATTTTAAAATAAATAGAAATTCCTATTTTACCCTTCCTTCCTTTCATAGTGATACTTATTTTTAATAACCAAACATTAAGATTGGGCAATACTTTACAAACGAATTCCTTCAGTGGACTGTTTGATTCATTATAAATTTATTAACACATAGTTTGAAATCATACATTTTTTATTTGTACTTTATATTATAATGTTTAACTATATCCTTGGACTTGAATTTATAATAATAATCTTTGTTATGAGAAGAATTCGTTTTTATTATTCTATTTTTATTTCAGTTATAGAAAAGTTCTTAGAGCATTCTGTTTATGACAGTAATAATTCAATAATGGGAATTTAAAAGATTTTGTCTATGAAGAATTACCAATAAACCAAGAAATGTTGGAAAAAATTCTACCCAAATTGATGAAAGGCAGAATTCTAGAAAGATTGGCAGAAATCTTGAAAGATTGAGAAAGATCGACAAACGTCGACAAAGATTTGGAAAATACGAAAGAGATCGAAAACGATCTAAATGGAATCCAAAGGTCGAGAAAAATTGACAAACATTAAAAAACTTCATGGAAACTCAAAAAAGCTCGAAAAGCTTCGAAAGCGATTGATATAAATGAATAGAAATCGAACGAGATCGAGTTAGATCGACATTGATCGAGGAAGGTAGAAAAGGTTCGGGATTGATGGGTGAGGATCGAATTACATTATCTAATAACCAGTACCGTTTCGATACTAGCTAACCAATACTTGTTAACGATATTGGCACAGTATATTGCGCCATTTGTCAGAGTTAGACTCCTACCAATTGTTCTGTTTGGGGAATTATCTGGACTTGGTGCCATACACAGAATGGTCATATTCCCCATTGACATTAATTCTTTTCTAAAAGTAAGCGGTGGTAAGATCGTAATCCATTTATGCACTGCGTTAAGATAATATCTTACGACCGATTAAAGAAAATACAGTAAAGCCTCTGAGTGTCTACCTACAGTCCCACATTGATTGGTGTCCTTTGGAAACTGAGTAAAAATCTGAATTTTTAGCAAGTTCTAATCTGCGAAATAGTAAACAAGACAAAAGAAGAAAACGATAAAATTCACATAAAATCAACACCGACCTATTCCAACAGTCATTAATCATTCAATACCAAAGATACTCCTAGAGACAGTCATGCATCAGTACTGGCCTATTTCGGATATCAGTAATCATTTAATACTGATAAAAAGTACTGTCAGTCAATAACTCGCTAATTTCGTCATTATTGACACCAGCATTGATTAGATGTTGGCAAACAACACTATAATGTAAGCTCGATTATAATTATTATAGAAGTTGATTAATTTCCGTACTGATTAAGTGGTTGCTAATCTGGAACGTTAGTATAAAAATAATAAAATTATCTATATAAAAACATGCATAAAAAAATTGTACTTTAAATCCCCGCAAAAATTTGTATTTCCGATGGTGCATTTTAATTTAAACAGTCCTCAGTGTAGTGAGATTCAGGGTAGTTGGACTACAGTTTATAGTTACCATATTTGGGAAAAATATTTATTAACGTTTCTAAACATATCATTTTCACTAATGATAGCATTGTTGAAGGGAAAAAGTATTAGTGTTCTTAAAAAAAATTGAAATCTACAATAATTACAATGTTATATTTAAACTACTTGTATCAATGACTCAAATTTTCTTCTTTTCGCCAGTTAAGAATTGTAACTACTAACAGCGCATTTTTCTAAAAAAAGATTCTGAACAACTTTACCGTAAGATTTTTGCAAATTTCTGAATATAACGTCCAACACCTATCAGTTTGAAAATTTTCTAAAATTGGTGAGAATTTCTTTCTCGACAAAGTAAGCCATCATTCGTTAAAATCTATTCATTTTTCAAAATATGATAACTGGTTATAAGAAGAAAGTTTTAGTCATTAACTGTCTAACAGTCATTAAAGTTTTTCAATAAATTACTTTATGTTACAGTGTGCGTAAAATACTATTTTACATATTTTTCACTTTTTTCTGGCGCATTTTACAAAAACTTACTATTTGCAGGTCTCAATTTTGTTCAACAACAATAACACTTTCTACCCAAAACAATATCATTATTAGTGACAATTAAATTCTTGGAAACTTTATTAAATATTTTTCCAAAACACACTATACCCCTAGGTCTAACTACCGTAATGTTTCTCTTTGTTGAAACAATTTTAATAATATTAGGTCTACATTTTCTTGGATACCAGTGTCTTTTTAATAACATATTTAACAATAAAATAAAATAAAAGTATAACGTTCACTCCTTTCATGTAAATTAAAAAGTTTTACACGAACCTCAGAAATCAAATTTGACTTAACTGGATATCTTTTTTACTTAAACGTGTGCTTTTTCTCAGAATATAACAAAATCGTTCAAACCAAACAAATACTGATTTTTCTTTTATTTACAACGTGCTACTCATAAAAAAAAATATTCCCATTTTTCAATAATTTTTTTGTCACTGAACATATTACTGCTGAGAAATGCTGCTAAATAGTGTGCTATCAAAAATAAAGATAAAATAACAATAATTATGCGCGCATCCATGAGCGTGAATGGCTTTTTATAGGTTTGAAAAGTTGTTTTTTAATTTAAAAATCACAGCGTGATAAATGATAGGTTTAAATGTTACATAAACGGTAGATATTATTAATAATATTATTATTTATAAAATCTAATCATGTACTACAATTAAAACCATTAAAAAATATACAAATGTTTCTAACCTTTTATTCTTAAAATTATGATTGATATCATGTATGTTTTCATTTGTAATATATTCAGTCAATATACGTACGTTTACCTCCAAAATGTTCAAATTTCTAGAAAACATTTTCTTCTAAGAAATATTTATTCCATAATTTGCAGGATCATTACAATATTTATTTTGTTTCTCGGTACTCGTAAAATAAATATAAAATATATAAATTCGAATACTGAAATTTATTTAGTATATTACGATAGAAGTGATTCTCATTCGAACAAAAAGTTGTTTCCTCGCGTATCGTAAGATATTTTCTGATACAATCGCTGTATCATAAATCACATAAAAATGTTAAAAATGCATAAAATCGCATTTTACACGGAATGGCAAAAACTACTATTGCTATAAAATTGCTTAAAAACTTTCACCATTACAAACGTTAGAAAGAATACAATTTATTACATGCTTCAGTTTTATGCTTTTTCAGCTTGAAAAGTGAATTCTTGTTGAAATTAAATTTTGATGTTTAATTAGAGATCTTTCAGCTTTCATAATTCATGCAATAAAATATTTGTTCTTGAGTATATTTCTAATATATATATTTTATAATATCCACAGATAAAAGGATGCTTGTAATTTGAAAATGTTTACATTTTTAACTTGAAAACATATATTTATATGGATTTTCTCATATATACGTAATATTTTAAAGGACAATATAAGATATCGTGTTAACGATGAAATGAAAAACAAACTATTCTTAGAACTGTTTCTCAATACATATTTTTAAAGAAATTTCGTACTAAAAACGTTCACTGAAAAAAAAATGAATTTCCCAAAACCCCACCTATTGTACTCGCCTGACATTATGTTAACACAAGTCCCTAAAGTTTGTAAATATAGAGTAAGTATACTGAAAGTTACCCTGCAATTCCAGTCATTGAATGACAAGTGATACAACAGTCAGATTGTGGCGAGCACAAATTCCTGTAAATGAGGAATTAAATAAATTGGATATTTGGTAAAAAATGGTGCAAAAATAACTTTTTATCATGTTTTGAATGAAAACTAGTGTTGGCGTGGTGCCTCGCTCGCTTCGCTCGCTCAGAAACTTCGACCCAGTGGAGAGTCGGCTGTTCCTTAAGACTCGTTTGTTTACTAACAGCTTTCAATTATATTATAAAATTATATTGATATTTGTGGGTCCAATCATATTTAGGTCCAAGTGGCTTCGATAGATATGTTACAACAATATAGTGTTTCTTATATGTATGAAAATTGAAAATGAGCATTTTCAAAACTTCGACCTCGACAACAGGCCAGCCGAAGTATTAATAAATAAAAGTTGCAAAACACTTACTTCATGCACTTGTATTCTAATAGAATATTCGATGCATATTATATGTTTACAGTATTTTACTAATTACTGTCTGTATCATTATGATCTTATATATACAATATATATATACATATAATTCGTCAAAGATATCTTGAAAGTGTCGAAAAGATCTATGGCGGATATCTTATAGATATCTATAAGACATCTTTTAGATATATCGAAATAGTTATTTTCGTATCCAGGGCGTAAAAGAACTTTGCACCCGTAGGTGATCACCGCGCCCGAGGGGCTGGCAAAGACTACCTCTGGGGGATAGGGGGTCGAAACGTCGAAATTTGATGAAAAACAATAGGGTAATTTTTTTGCCGCGATGACCAAATTCAATACTTTTTCAGACAATAGTCATAAACATTTTAAACCAGTTTTTATGGCATTATCGTTGACTTTAGGAAGAAAATGCATTAATCTTTTTTGTAGAGAATTTCATGCTCTATCTTTTTTGTTTGAAACATTTTTTAATAAAATTTGTATTTTTCAAAATAAATGCAAAAACCTACAAAGAAACTTAATTGGGGCTAATTCCTTTTAGTAATGGACGGGTGGATCTGCCCCAAAATCTAATCAGATCTAAGTTATGCCAAGACGCGTATTTTTAAAAAAAAATTATGTCAATACGCTTATCCGTTCGCGAGTTATCGCGAGACAAAAAAACGGGACGTACGGACGTACGTACGTACAAGATCACGGACACAAATTTTTTTATTGTTGATTTGGGTTCCTTAGGGTCTGAAACGTCGACATTTGATGAAAAACTATATGGTAATTTTTTTGCCCGAAGTGACCAAATTCAATACTTCGTCCAGACTCAGTCTGGGTCGAAGTAAAATCATATTTGATTCCTTTTCGACCAACTTCCAGACGTTGAAATAAAATAAATTAATTGAACTAAAGGTATAATTATCTGCAGGTTAAAATTAGTTTTAGGTACTTAATACGCAAACAAATAGAAATGAATTTAATTAATCCCAGAGTTTATAACAAAGATTTAAATTGAAAATAAGGGACTTTAATAATATAATTCCAATTTATTTTATTTTAAAAGTAGTGAAAACGAATCCATTCATTGTGAAGTACATTTTCAAATACGACGAGGAAGGGAAATGCTGTTGTAACCTATCGAAAATGGTACACTTCAAATGTCACCATTTACGCCTCAATGACCATTTAAATGTGTTCGGTCAGTGTGAATTTGTACATTTGAAGCTTTATCTAAGTGCTCGATACGTACAATTATTGTCACTCGAGTTGTTATTTCGGATCTGCGGATATAAAATCAGTTATCATTGCCTGAATTTTAAAAATAAAATTTTTACTCCACCAGGCTTGTGATGGAGTATTGACTTCAAAACGGTTAACTGAACATTAACCAACAATTTTCTTTTTAAATATTATAGTAATTGTTATGCTTGATTGGAATTCACACCATAATATATTATTTGAATATAACTATAAAAATAGATCTTGCTGTACTAGTATTATCGTATAAAACATATTATGGAGTGTACCATTTTCTCCAGGGCCATTGTCAAAACATTTTTAATTTCGGGATAACCGAGGTTTTATCGTCCGAATTTTATTCATTTTGCTATTGTACAAACTTTAATAGTAAATAGTACAAAAGCCGGTCGATAACACTCCGGTTATCCCTAAATAGAATGCTTATACAATTTTTGTAAATAAAGTTTAAAGATTTGTAATAAAAATAAATAATTCAATTATTTTTTCGAGTGTAACATGCATTCATAATTTTCTGTTGTGCATTCTCATCTGACAATCACTTATCTGACATCATAATAACCGTCAGGTCAATTGTAATAGAAAGATCTGTGTAAATAGCTTTATATTTTGAATTTGGCGACTTTCAGCACATGACCTTTTAAAGGAAGCGATAATTTCGGACATTTGTTGAATTGTTCTCTCGATCTAATATTTTCGCATTTTTCCAGTTAATCGAGAGACTAGTATCTAATATATGTTCGGTTATAACGCATTTATTCTGCAATGTATTTCTTAGGTTGTTCTCATGCTCGTTAGTTATGTCTTTGAGAGTTCTTTTTGATGTAAATGCAAGATGGTAATTGCCGTTACTTCAAACCATAAATATTTAAATCGTTATGATTATTTTTATTCTGTCATAGAGGTTTTATTAAAAATTTGTTGGTCCAAGAAATCACCAAGGATCTAGTGCCCATTACGGATCTTGACTTCAATTAGTACAAACAGAAGTCTACATATTTGACAAACTTTATTTATCACCAGTCAATCGAAGAAAATTTTATCTATTAAAAATAGATAGAAAAGGTTCTTTTTGTTTCTCCAACATATGGTGCATTATATAGTTTACAATTGATTTTATATACTCGTCATTTTGGTCATGTGATCGTATGACTGAAGTTATTATTTATATTGTACGAAACTATTTGAACATCAAGCTCCTTGACACGACTTGAAAGTTTTATAAATTTAATCTTTGTTAAATTTTCTAATTCAATATTAATCACACTTAATAACTGATATGGGATAGACATGATTTAATAAAATTTTATATACTTTTTAAGTTATTTTCATGAAATGTTAATTTAATCGCCTTATCGGTCTTGTTGAAAACCATGGATATTTTTTTATTTATCGGATGTTCCGAATTATAGTTCAATATGCGTCCTGAAAACGCAACTTTATTGTCGAGTTTAATTATACGCAAGTCTAACAAATATTGTTTTCCGTTTTTTGTTTCATCGACTATTATTAGGTAGACAGGTATATCATAAATATATCTAAGGGAAAATAAAAATTTAATGAAAGTTTTTGTAAACAAGTGAATTCTAAATCCTCCAAAGTTGTAAATTGAGTTACCCTTAAAGAGGTCATAATATTGTCAAAAAGTTCGACTGAAATTGTCTTCATTAAAATAATTATTCAAAAACTAATGGATTTAAGTATATAAATACAGTCCAGATAAAAAGATTAATTATGGTAACAGTGTAATAAATGACTTTTTGATATTTTGTTTTAAACCGATAATTGCTTTTTAAGGTCGATAACATGATTTATGATTCAAAGTATTCTGGGACATTTTTTCCAACATCTGATTTTAGAGGGTCTAGTTGCATTTAATAAACTTAAAAAACCTTTTTTTGTTATTAAATATTATGTTTTAGGACTTTAATTCGAACCAAGAAGAATTTCTCAACTCGTCCAATCGCGTATTACCGTCTTACCTGTCTGTCGTCGGAATTTTTAAAATGGTGCAATATCGTAATGCCACGTAGGACGCCTATCAAAGTATCGCCTTCCTCTTTTCTCTAGAGACTCGATAGTTCTGATATCTAGGACAAGAATATAACTGCAGAATGTAATGCACTCTGAAATGGCAGGAGAGCAAGACGAAACTCAAGGAAGATCAATCTTATGAGGAGAATTCCTGTATGTGGAATAGTAAGTTTGTCATCCGCTCCTTATAAACCAGGATACTATCCATCATTCAGCGACGAGAGGGTCGTGCAGTTCACTTGCCGCAACCGTGAAATAAGTGAGAGAAAATGTGAAAATACGAGATGGAGTAAAAACGGGGCGAGAACTTTGTTACTGGTCTTTAGAACGGAATACCAGTTATTGATTTCGAAAAATCAATTGGACGGTGAACCTGGATGTGTGAAGTTTATGATTTATTTGATAACTCTGTCTTATGGCAGGTTTTCAAACTTTCGAGGTCGAATAAAGTTTTTAATCTAATCTTTTTCTCAACAGCTGATTTATTGTGCATTAGTGAAACAAATATCGCTTGCGTTCAAATAACGTCTTGAAAGTGTTTTAATACAGGGAGAGAGCAAATATAAAATTTTCATCATTTAATTAATTTTGTAACAAGTAATTTTCAAAATATTGTATTATATTATAGACATCCCTAGTAAACAAAAATTATCGAATTTGGCGAAACCGAATGAACCAAAAAGGGGTAAAAATAACTTCACTTTTCTTAACCCTCTAATGATCAAGTATGCATAATTTACACATGGATTTCAGGGTCGTTTTTTTAACACAAAAACAATTGTTTAAAAATGGAGACCCCGTATCTGTCTGGTTTTGAAGTCGCTCTTTCAAATAACATGAAGAAAATTTTCAAAAAAATGTGTTTAACACATTTTTTTAAAGTAATTTTTACTATGCTACCGGTTTTTTATCACCTTCTAACTTATCAGAAACGTGTTTCCGATAGTTTTACATCCACAGTATGCTTTCACACATTTCTATTTATGTCGCTGTAGATTTTGAAATTGCGTCTGAACATCAACAAATTTTCCGAATTGGGGAGGTACGGCAATAATCTAAGGAACACGTTTTACAATATTTTATCGTTTCCACAGTTTCAGACACTACAGTATGTAAAGTCAAAGAATGAACAGTTTACGAGATATCGAGAGTGAGAAAAAAATCTAAAATTAAGAAGTTCTTCAGGGGTCATTTGCTTTAAGCATTCAAATAGTTTCTTTTCAGCTATTATTAATCAATTTTTCTGCTCAATTATAGACAAATAGGAGTTTTACGGATCAATTTATGGTTTTTGAACGTTATTGACATCAACCATGATCAGCATACAAAAAACGATACTGTAATCCGTGTCCAAATTGTGCACATTTAGGCGTTGAAGGGTTAAAAATTTCAGGATCGAAGAATGTCCGTCAATTAATGAAAAATTTAAAACACATAAAAACTGGATATGCTATCCAGTATAAAAACCTGCCATCTTTTTCAGATACAAACTTGATCTGATTAGTTTTATTTCATCATCACATTTTGATCAATTTGAAAAATGTGATACTTTCTGGATTTAAATCTGTCAAAGTATGATCTTGATTTCACCTTATCGATTTTTACCTGTTTTAAACCGATCTGGACATCGATTACATTCATTCGAAAGAGGTGAAAATGTAATCATATTCAGAGCCAGTTTCAGGGAGTAGTGATCAGTTTTGAAGGCAACGGAAATTTCTGAGGAAGTGAATTGATGATCTCTTTTAATCCCAATGAGATTCGATGGCGATCCAATTCTAATTTAAATTCAATTTAATTGAAACTTTCAGCTATTCAATAGAAAACCGTCCAGCCTTTGTTTTTGTAATTCATTTATACTTATAAAAATTTTTAAACTTTGCGAAAAACAGAAATTACATAAGATTTCTCACTTTTCTTGTGGTAAAAATTGTGCCTTTTACTACAAAATGACTCATATTTTAGCCTGCCAAAACTGTTCTACTAACTTGCATTCTTGTTTAGAAACTTCAGATTTACTATTTAAGACCCACCATTTAATTAATGATGGTATTAAAAATGAGGTCCTACGAAGCACATTAAAGCACATACAAACGATTCAGAGTTTAATTGTTGGCCAAAGAAACTTAAGAGTATAATGTCTTGATAAGAACTTAATAATTCCTATGTTACTTTTCATGGTTCATGACTATTTCTTAATCTAACTTATTATTAAATGTATTATTGAATTACAGACCGCGCACAGAGAGAAAAATTGTAGTTCATTTTATGCAACAATTTCCGTCAGCTGAAATATGGTAAAAACAAATAAATATCAAGTCGCAGTTACGAAACGTGGTTTAGTTTCGTTTTGTTGATTTTACTAATTAGTACGAGGGACTATAAATTAAGAAATAAGTTGGGTATTGACATTTATATTATAGCTAAATGATACCGAAATATTTGATAACCGAAAGTTATGAATGATTCAACACATTTGAAATGTTTGATAACGCAACTATATTAATTTCCATACACTTTTTTTTATTTAAATTTGAAAACACTTAGATTTATATCAATATTTGTATAAATATATTTGTCATTATTTGCCATTCACATAAGAAATAAAACATTATAATTCACCGTTCCCATGGATTTTTATGCCAATTAGCAATGTTAACTGAAACTCTAATTTGAGGTTCACTTGTTAAACTGTCAACCTATTACTTTCTAATCCTAATAATTCACTTTACTGAAATACTACTAAGATGAAAATAAAAACTTCTAAATAGAATGTTTAACTATAAAAATAATAATAATAATAATAATACACTGGATATTCACCTATCATTGATAGACATTTAGCTGCAAAGAATAATGTAGTTTTCTATATTTAATTCACACAAAATAAAAGTTTTAAGTGATTAGAGAAAAAATTAGCATAACCTCTTACAAAAATCTGTGAATAAACTTTTAATAAGTTTGTGATCATCATGTTCCAGTTTTGAAATTGTAAACTTATTTTCTACTATTTATTACAATATTGCGAATTAAATGTAGGAGTTTTAATTTAACAGCGTTTAAATTGTACACAGAGAGAAAAAAAGGTTAATGGAACCATGAATAAAAGATAGAAATGATTATAACATTTCATAATAGTACAATTAACATCGTGAAAAGTTGTAGTTGACATTATCTTATTTTTATAATTCATAATATTGTAAAAATAACTTTTTTAATGTTAATCACTTTTACTAAATCTATTTTTCTAGTCAATAATATTTCGAGTGACTATTTAACTGTAAAGTTACGGTACATTTGAGTTTATATGTGCTATGCTACATATTTAAGTATCGGGAAATAGTAAAAGGAACAATGTTTTTGTTCTCTTTCACTATGGAAGTGGTTAATTTAAACATTTTTTATAATCACGTATTTTACTTTTCTAAAATTGTTCAATTAACCTTTTTCGTTCTCTCTGTGTAGTTTCACAGTTTACTAAAAAGGTTAGTCCGTTTAACTTGCTGCCCAGTCGAGATTATTTTTTACTGTCTTGTCACATCGATTAAACGTCCGATTAGTAAATCCTATTACGAATTAAGTCAGTCCAAAATGGACGAGTCTGTTTAGTACCTAAATCTAACTGACACGGTAGTAAAATCTACTAAACCCATCTCTCCGAGCGGAGTTCGATTCCCCGCCGGGATAGTCTTTCTTATTTGTTTGCCAGCGTTATTTATTTATTTGCGATCGTGTTCAATGATATATAAGATGATTAAATCACAAGGTAATTAAAATTCATAATATAGTTAATTTATTTATTTATCAAGAAATAAGTAATTTAAAACAAATACGACTATAATAATTCTCCAAATTTTTAATGTTTTTTTAATCTGTCTGTAAAATTCCCGTTGGGAATATTCTAAATATTTAGCCAAAGTATTCTTTCAGCGAATATAATATTTTGGAAGCAAATTTCAAGCAAGGCATAAAATGTGATATTAGTAGTCAAAGCCCAGGCTTAATTTAAAAAATGCAAACTTACGATTTAATAATAATATTTGATAATTAGCACCTAATACAGATTCTAAAAATCATATAATAGGCCATAACAAATATATAAAAAAAAATCTCGTTTGCTATGAAAAAATATTTTTCAAATAGGAGAAAAGAATCTCTGGATGCATTAGTCCTCTTTGAATTTCAAACCTGTTATTTTGACAAAACATTTTCACATGAAAGCTTTCAACTTTCCATTTAAAAATAACCTGAACCCGTCTTTTAGTTAGTTTTATATAACGGTTCCTTTAAAAGGTGTAACCCGATTTTCGTTTAAATAAACACAAGTAAACAAAGTTAAATGTCGCGTATTGACGCTTATGACAATGGGCATTAATCAAGTGGTGGGTGTTATTGAATATTGTGTATAAACGGGCAAGTTAAAACCGACTCTGATTGTATCATAGTTACAAAGGGATATACATTGTACAAGTAAATTAAAAAACGTCAACTAACTGCGAACATAATTTTTAAAGAATAATGTTGTACGCTGTGATATTCATAAACAGAAGTTGGTGTTTGATGTTTCAATCTGATATCCGTAGCTGCAAATTACACGTTTGTTTTTAGTAAACTTATAAAATTGAAAAAGTTTTAGTCAGGAAAGTAAAAAGAAGACAAAAGGAGGGTACGTACTCGGCTGTGTCAAAGTTTGTGGAATAAGGATGTATGTATTTTTTTGACAAGATTAATACTTTTACATTATTTTACTTATTCTAGTAATATTTATAAAATTAAGACAATGGTTTATTAATAAATACTTGTATTACTAAAACCCTCTTCCGAAGTGCTTTTCCCTTCAAGTTATAATTACATTCTATAACCAATGTTTTGGCTAAAAACATAAAAGGAAAAAAACGTCTCATTTTTCATGGTGCAGAATCTTTCGATTGTATTGAAATCAATAATTGCATTAAATTCCTTAATTAGGAAACAAATTAAATTTAGAACTTTATGTACATCATGATTATGATTAAAAGGATCGATTACAAAAAATGTTTTTTTGTAATATGCTTGCCACCACGTTTTATTTAAAGCTCCGATAAAACAAAGAACACAAACTATAAAATATCCTAATAATACTAAATTGCGTTATATTCACTAAGAATAGTTTTCAAGAATGAAAAAATGACTATATACCTAACCGAGCATATGCTACTATTTACCATAATTAATAACTAATTACAAATGTAAAACATTTCTTATTAAAAAAAACTCAAAGAAATCAAATCAATTCCCCTTTGAACGATTTTTTGCGAAACTGATTCCATTAAATCGATATAATAAATTTACTACACTGGTCGACGATGGTTTGGCAAAGGCAAAAATTTAAAGCTATACAGAGCAATTATTCTCTAACGGAATAGTTTTTTATCGTGATTTCGGCAATTAATCATTCCGTTGCGGATTCTATTGCACAGTACTCCAATTTCCAATTAACGTCAAAGTTTTCCCCCCAAAAAACGGATGCGACGTTGACCCAAATGAAATTAGCAAACCCTGCTCGCTAACGGTTTACTTACCTATACCGCGAATTTTTGTTATAGCTAAAAAGGGCAGTTTACGAAATCGATCGAAGGCCAGAATTATTTACAGGTTGCAAAAAAAAAAAACCAAAAGACCAACGCCTAAAGCCAATCGCGACACGTCTTAAGAATACAAAAGCATAGTGGTTAAAACCTTTTGATACGAACGTTTAACATTCCAAGCGGCGCTTAGGAGAAATGTTAGACCAGAAAAAAGGGGCAGTTTATCCCCTTTCGAGATTCCAGACAATATTTCGTGAAACGTTATCGGTCGAGGCATTTCATAAAATTCATCCGGAAGTGGAGATGAAATCGCACACATATTTCATTCTCGGTGTAAGTAATAAAATATATCATACGAAAGTACCCTATTCTATTTTATATAATTAATGAAATAAAGAAATCATTTCCTTCGTTTTCAAGAGGATAGACGTTCTGAAACAAGTATTTATAAAATATTGTTTATAAATGAGTATACATACATTTTTTAGCGTTATTTAAACAGCATAAATATTATTATAGCTACTAATATGGAGCAATAGAACTTTAAAAATGAATCTGGATGATTGCGAACAAAGGATCACTTACGAGTTTGCTTTTAAGAGATTTTAAAACACGAAATAGTCTGAAATAAAGACAAAGAAGCTGTTTTTACCAACATTTTCTTTAAACTTACTCTATAAAATTCATGCAGTATGGATTGAATCATCCTACTTATAGCGAGATTTCACATTTATATAAAGTGAAATTTCACTCTACGCACAAGTTAATTTATAATACATGTGACATTTTACAATTTCAAATATAAGGTATTTTCTAGCTATCGTGAATAACAGTGCTTACGATGCATGTGAGCCACTACACGACAAGCCTTCGAAACATCAGTTTGCAAGTCCCCCGTCGCATCCTGATCACGGCGTACTATTTTAAATCTAAAATACTTAATCAAAACTTCTTTCCAGAAACCTTATTCTAGAGTATAAAATCTTACTCCCTGCTCAAACAAAGATTGGAGTCAATAATTTATTTAATTCGTGATTATTAACAAATTTAGTGATGCACTTTAAGAATTAACTATTAGAAATGCTTGAAGTTCAAATTGTATCCAAGATAGGTTTCTTTGATTGCAGTCGTTTTCGGTTATACCCTAATATCGTGTTTCTCCGGTAGAAATATTATTTCTATAAATATTAGGTTTCTCGATGTTCAATATCAGTCAATGTTTTTGAAATAAAAAAAAATGAAACATTTTAAACAATGGGATAATAACTTATTGATTTTCATTATAATAATTATGTTGAAAACAATAAGAAAGTGTGGTTTGCTTTTAATTCTTAATTGGGTTGAAGTAGCTATCTGGGAAGAAGTTACTAAATTCTTTTTTTTTAAATGGATCATAAATATTTCATAGTCAATTAACATTTTTTCCATAAAGAAACATCCAATCGAAAACAAAAATAAATAATCCAGAAAAGCCTCGTTTAGTATTATTAACCTGGCCCTATAAGACAAAAAAACATTAAAACTAAACTTTCTAAGAATAATTTTTTTAAATAACGTATGAAGTCTAATGCAGATATGAATACATATAATTATAAAATATAATACCTGCACACAAAAAATCCATAGTTAAATTGACTATATCACATAGTTGGAGAAATATAGTTAAAACTACTATGAAAAATAGTTAAATTTACCACTTTAACAGTTGATTTTACTATAATTTTGTTACGCCAACTCTCGCCTCATAGTTAAAAAATCAACTATGTAGAATGATTTAAATAAATATGACAAATATAGTTAAAATAACTATAATCTAGTGTAGTCCTCATTTCACACTATGTATGGTAGTAAATCATAATATTTACTATTATTCATAGTTGAAGTTTGTATTTACTATAAATCCATAGTAAAGACTGCCGCACTCCGTGTGTCTTGATGCCGCCAGGTGGCGACGCAGCGTTCGCAGCTTTTTTTCATAGCAGCCCGTGGCTCCCGTTTATTGATGTGGATTTTTTTGGTCATAAGAAGGAACGTCGGGCGTCAAGATATGATAATGCATAATGCATGTCGTATACGTACAAGTATCTTTAGACTAGTTACGCTACATTGAAATTTGTACGTAAATGGCATTACAATAATTGCATATATAATACATTTTTTAACTGGCTAGAGTGTGACATTCACACTTATCGCAGTATTGATTTTTTGCTTTTCTCTTTATTTTCTTGTTTATCTTAAACAAAGAACGAAGGAAGAAAAGCGGACTTTTCATATGCTATGATATATGTATTTTAAAAATATTTTTAAAAAGTAAATATTGACTCCTTCCCATATTTTTTATAACAATTTCTTATACAATTTCTCTCATTGAAGGTAGCAATATTCGGAAATTACTATTTCAAAATATTTGAGTCTATTTATGTATTATGATAAGTAGCATTTTGAATCATGAAACTATAGTTAAACTTTACTATTTCAGATTAGTTATTTTAACTATTACCATGCCTGGTATTCAAAAAAAATCATCATTTCATCTCCTTTTTTTCTGTGTGCAGTGTCATATTTTTGTAATGGATGGTTTGTTATTTATCCGTTGTTCTTTTTATGTTTAAATATCGACTAGTAGATAAGTTTATATAAAATATATGTAAAAGTAGTTTGATTATTCGTACAAGTAACTGTATTAATATGCCTTCGTATGCAACGCATTTATTTAAAATATTCCAATATTCTATATTTAATGCCGAAATGAATCGTAAAATATTAAAAAAACTTGCAAAAAATCGCACCCACACATATGCATGAGTACGGGGAAGTAGAGATTATTATAATCAGGCCGACATTTTAAATTAGGTTACTTTTAACTGCAAAATTACATTCCATAAATTACCAGAATTAATCAATAATCGATGAAGTTTAAATTCATTTTCAATCCAGCATTCTTTTTAAAAGAAAATTCCAATTGTTAATAAATTATTACTCTACTCTTCGTAAAACCCCGTTAATTTCTGATTTCAATACTTTATCGACTATCGTATTAATTACCCATATTGCAGACGTCATATTGAATATTATGTAATATCAAAATTCGATTTTCAACTCATTATTTCGCACACAGATGAGATATATCAAAATAATATTAAATTTCGTTGAAATCCATACAAAAAGTACAGAATTAGTCGTATGGATATAACGATGAGCTTCTGAGCCTGAAACTATTGGTTATGAGCCATTTTTGTTTTAATTTGTAACCTAAATCATCTACATTATTTGAAGTGTTACCTACAAAAAACGTGAATTTCCATGAACAAATAATAAGTCAACAATATCTCAAATGTATGGATTATCTTTCCATCCTGTCGTTTTAATCTGTTTTTTTTTTTCTAGAAATTTAGATAAAATAATTGCACGACAACCATTTTTTTTTCATTTTAGTTTATTTTTGTATGATCAATTTGACCAGTTATGCAAATGAATACGTAACATAATGCAGATACATACATATTACATTACCTTTGTACTTGAACATTAAAACTAAACACTAAAAGTATCTAAGAAAAATATCTAAATCATACCGTTGTTATGTTTAATTTTGTCATTAAACATAAAATCTACAATCATTTCTTCGCACAAAGAACTCGAATGTACAATAGTTTCATTTTAAGTCATGAATGCAGCCATTTGGAAAATCGATTTCGATCATTTAGTACCTTAGATTGTCATAAATCAATTCCCCCTAGTACTTGACGCCCTTCTGCGATTCTTTGAATACACTTGTATAAAATTATTTGACACTTTAATCACGAATATCGACTTTAGGAGTGGCCAATTAACATAATTTTTCAGAAAAATTGAAACTATACGTTATAAAAAGCGATTGAGGTAAAATGCTTTATTTGGAAAGTATAAATACTGCATGTTCATTAAACTATATGAAGAATTTGTATAAAATCTGCTTTAGAGGGCTAACCATGAGCTTAAATTCGTGTAATCCGGTTTACCTTTAAATACTCGACCGTATCGAAATTTCCCCTTTAATCGCTTCCACTTCAACTTTAATTTAAGGATTCGTTTCTTCTATTAATTCCGTTATTTACTACGGGAACTGTATACAAAACAAATTTAGTCACACAATTTTTTAATACGTGTTTCTAATAGTGATTATTCTTCGAGGGACATTAATGTTCATAAAGTCTTTAATTAATTATTTAATGTCTAAACGTGAAATACAATGTTATTAACTCATTTCAATCTGAAACCATTACATAATTAATAATCATATGTAAAATAATAAATAAACAATTTTCTATTTCTTCTTTCTTTTTATCCTGAAAATAACAAAGTTCAATTTACTTTTATTTACATTCCATTTTACATTAGAGTAATATAATTTGGAACAATTACAATGTACTTAATTACATAAAAACAATGAAATTTTGAATATCAAAATGTGTATATTTTATCTGTCATTCATATCCTTTTTAACATAATTTATAACAGTAAATATTCTAGTATACGGTTATTCTCGAAGAATATTAAATTTAATTAAATTTGACATTTGGAAATTATAGTACCAACAAATTTGATACGACTCTTTTACGACTTGCAAATAATATAGCGAACAAGTAAACATATGGATAAACGTAATTTCTCCAGCCATAAATTTTCAAAATAAACGTAGAACGAAAGTGACGTATGTAATATAAGGGAACAATGATTTGTATGGATTCATGTTTGTACTCCTTGAAATTCGAATGTGAGAAAGCGACCTATTTCTTTAAATTATTTTCTTTAAATTATAACTGAAAAAATGATAAATTTGTAAACAATATTGGATTATATTATTTACAATTATTTTTGGCTTGAAAGTAAGGTATCATTACTAATTATTTCTGTAAATTATTCGATTTTTTAATTATTGTATAGTCTAATTTTTCATTTTTTAGAACTATTTTTATTTATTCTTACTGTTCTTTTGTTAGCTATTTCATTTGATTTCGTAACTATTATTGAAGTAATTAGTTTGGAATAATTTGTATTGAAGATTTTTATATTTTGAATTCGTTGTTTCAATGAAAACATATCTAATATTATTTCAAGTGACTTCTTTTTACGTGTGTTTTTTATAACGAACATTCGACGATTAAGGAAGGAATAATGTATTCCCGTCAATAACGATTTGCTACGTTACTCAAAGATTATATTTCTATACATTTTGTACATAATTAAGTTACTCGTTCCGGAAATACAACTCCTGCACAAATACTATGGCTAATGACTCTAATGAACATAATTACGAACAGGCACTTGTTTTTTATATTTTGTTAGCTTTTTGACCTGAAACGAGTATAAGATTACAAAAGACGTATTTTTTGTACATGTGCTCAAACGGCGTCGTAACTTGTAACGAATCAATGTATTGAGAAGAATATAAAACTAATTTAAATTCGACTTGTATCATTCATAAAGAACATATTAAAATTTTTCAAAGCAGCTTAGTATATCGTTCGATGTAATAAGTAACGTTTTTACATAAAGTGTAATTGCACAAATGCAGATATAATACTCATGATTCCTGTTTCCTGGTATAATAATATAGTTTATACAACTGCATATTCAAATATTTAAATATTATATTATTATAACTAATAAAATAACTTGTGTATCCATATGTGTTCTACATATGTACATTTATTATAACAAGATTATGTGTTTATGTGTGAATTAAAATTTGCATCTGTATTTCTTAATGCAGTAAATGCAGCAGCGGCAAGAGGATGAATATATACGAAGTTCGTTCACCACTTGCGAGTATGTCACATGGCCAACATCGCCACCTATCTGCACGTTCTTTACTACATGTGTCGGTTGTCTACTTTGTTGCCGCGAAATTCAAAAGTACCATTTGAATGATTTGAACCATTTTCAACTTCTTAAACTATCTTTTATTTTTTACACGAAGTATTTTATTTAATGCCTTGTACAAGTGGAATAGATAAGGTGAAGGCAATTTGAAGAACGAACGATTTTTTTAAGAAAAAGATTTTGGTTTCTTGACTGAAAATATGTATATAAAAATTAATAAATCTGAACTTTAACTAATGATTCATAGTAAATATAGTAAATACAAACTTTAACTATAAATAATAGTAAATCTGAAGATCTACTATGAATCATAATGTGAAATGAGGACCATTTAACTATAGTTATCATGTTTACTTCAATCATTTTACTTAGTTGATTTTTCAACTATGAGGAGATAGTAGGTTTAAAAAAATTATAGTAAAATCGACTATGAAAGTGGTAAATTGAACTATTTTTTATAGTAGTTTTAACTATGTTTTTCCAACTATATGATATAGTAAATTTAACCATGCTTTTTTCTCAATGTAGTTGTATTAATGTTTTCAGTTTTGTTGTGTATTATAAAATTATTTAGTCTTAAATTTTTGTTAAAGCAGTTAAAACATCAGTATTTTGGATATTAAAAGGTATATGAAATTAAATATTATATAACTTGTGAGTACTTGCTGCATATTATCTTAAACATATTAGAAACGAATTGATTGTTCCTAAATTGAAAATCTTGCAAAATGGTGTGCACACTATAATAAGTACTTTGTGATTATATTTATCATGTCGATATCATACCGTAGGCTATCACTTTAATAAAAGTAATAATTCGGAGTTAAACGATTTTTTCGTATATCCAAATTTATTTATAATAACTTGGTAAATTATTGGCCACTTTAAATACTCACTAGTAGAAACCGTTAATAAACAACCAGCTACAAATTATGCAGGAAATTCTACTTTGTTGCCGTGTCTTGGAAGGAAACGAAAACATCTTCTGGCCATTAATAATACATTTTAAGCAGCACGGTCACTGCACTACAGATTAAAAAAGTGAAAAGAAAACAATGGAGTAAATAATAAAAAACAACAATACATTTTAATTTCGTAGAATTGAAGTGGCTTATTTTAAACAATAAATTGTAAAAGTTGAAATTTTGAACATTTAAACAAATTCAGTGTTAAACGACTTCAAATCAAAATGTTTTATACATATCATTATCTTATATTCGATTATCAGTCTTTCCTAAGTTTCCTTTTTAAATTCGACTTATATAATTCTAATTTTATTTATTCGTCTTAAATAATTCTTGTAAAATTATAATAATAAGAACACTAAATCGTCTTTTTGGCATTCTTCAAATACATATTATAGAAACAAAAGAAACAATCAAAGACAGATGCGTGCCACAGTTAAACGCTGTTTTAGAGACAGACCTAAATTATATTTATGAAAATTGTCAATAGTAATTAACCCAAATCTAAATGCAATGAAATAGTACATTACGTGCCAAGTGCGCAATTATTGATCTTCGACGATTGTGAAGTTTGTCGCCCGAGCGAAGTGAGGGTAACAATCACACTCATCAGATCATCGATATTTCGACCATGACCAATAATGTATTTTTTGTCACACCTGCACAAATCTGCCACCTTTCCGTGCAGGTTTAGCGAAAGGAAAGTTGCCATTTATGGCCGAGGACGCAACTGCGCATGCGCACGGGCGTTTTTCAATTTTTACCGCCCGCTGTTCTCATTACAGCCCGCCACTCGTTACCGCCGGCCAGTAAGGTGGCATTTTTGTCCGACAAACAGTATCGTGTGTACCACGGGCGGAAATGCATTACACGCTCCGGCGATACTGAATCCCTCGACTACGGCATGACTCGGCTCGCCTCGTCTTTGCCTACGAGTCGAGCTGCAGATCGCCCGCGCCGTAATACACGCCTTTCCGCCCTAGATACACAATATACTATTTTGATCCGATTGTCGTAGGACTCGATAATTTGCGGCCGAGGTTCCGCCCTAGGCCGAGAAATCGAGTTTTACGGCCAGAGGGTCAAAAATATTATTAATTTATTAAGGATAAATTAGCAACTTCAGCTACAAATTTGACTTGTTTACTTTAAATTTCAACATCTGTATGTATCTGCACAATATAAATATAGAATCGCAATTACATGTAAAACACATTGTTACGAACCGCTTTAATGTCAATGTAGTATATAGACGGTCCGTTTAATTGTCCATGCGATGTTTATGTATGTATTGGATGGTAGTGAGTGAGAGTGTTTCATTGTGTATGTTTATTATGTACAGTCGAACTCAAACTTAAACGCGCTGTCACCGTTGACGTTTAATTTGTCATTTTCGCGGAACGTCAAATTCGGTCACGTTCGCGAGTCTTCAAAATTCAGAACTTAACGATCTTTCTTTTTTTCAACTCAACACTCTAGTTCTGGAAGCGACTTGAGCAGGAGCTCGCCGCTGCGAATAGTAGTCTTCTATAGTTGTTAGTGTAATTTAAATAAAGCGTTTTATTTTTATTTTTAAGACTTTTGTTATTTCATCAAGCCTCCAACGATCGTCGATAAGGTAAAGATAAAATTTGCATATTATTTTATAAATTCACTTTTTAATTAATTGAAGTCGCCTCACGTAACAACATCATAACTCATTGTTTTGTTTTAAAAAAAATCATGCGATATAAAATCGGTAGTCTTGCAAAGTGTACATGAATATTATAAATACTCTAGCATTTCTAAATTTAACGACGCAACGTCTTCTTTTGTAGGACTTGAAAATGATTGAAAAACTGTAACACCATTATTTCTCCAAATTTCATCTCTTTAATAAGTATCTAATATAAGTTGGATATTTTAATTGTAAACGAAAGAAGCGAATATGAATGCACTTATTTTGACAATTTGTTGTGTGCAGAGTTATGTAGTTTTTTTATCTTTCGTCGTGCAGCTGTTTTAACGAAGATTTGTAATCTTTGTTGCATACGTTATAATTAGAGAAGATTATAAGAATGTTAAAAATCCTTAAAACAAGTATGTGTGCCATTCCACAGAAAGCCGCATTCAGCCATTAAAAAGTGATAATGAGCATGAGTCTATGTTATTTTTTAAAACAAATACTAATTTTAAGTGATCGCGTTGAGAGCACAGGTTATTTAGGATATTTACTATAATCCTAACCTCAGTTTTCTGCGAAAAAAAAAATCTGCACACAAGTTTGGGCAGGCCAAAATATGAGCAATTTGTTTAAATAAAAAACGCATTTTTTACTGTAGAAGGAATTGATTTATGTTATTAATTTTTTTTCGGAAAGTTGAGAAAAAGAATAATACATAGATATCTCACTGTTTTGTAGAATTAACACTTTTATAAGTGAAAGTGATATAAATTTTCAAACAAAACTGACTGTGCGGCTTTTTAGTAATTACTAAACTACGCTACGTTATATGCGACATAATAATTACGACAACATAATATTTACGATATTTTATATGCAACTCTACAAATGTTAGGTTATTTTTTCACCCCTTAACGCCCGAGTAGACAATAGGAATTTTAAAAAAATGACCTCCGTATTCGACTAGAATTGGGATCTGACATTTGGCGCTGTTGTCGACAAATTTGCAAGCTTTCAACCGCCATATTGGGCGATGTCCCAATCACCTTGCTCCAAATGCAAACTTTAAGTAGTTTGAAAAACAGCCACCATCGTATGTCAGATCCCAATCGAGGTGGATCTTTCAACGATTTTAAATCCTTGACGAATGTTTGATCAGGGACCATAATAAATAATGATTGCGTATGATAAAGTTCTATTTCCTAACAGCAAAAATTGTTATTAGAACTCAAAACTAAAAAAAAATTTAAACTTAAATTTCAATTAAGGATAATAAATATTTAACAACAATTTAAAGGTAAAGTTTTTAGCCTAATATTTCGTGTTATACGTAATTAACAGTAGATAAAAATATTACAATTATATATTATAAAAATCACTTTTTATTCAACATAAAGTATCAACAAATACTTTCTCCAATTTTTATCCGTAAATAATGAAGCTAATTTTCAGATTTTTACTGTATTTTCGTCTTCTAAGATTCAACTTGTCACATTTTCCAGATACGTACCAACGTATATACAATTGGTCGATGTTTCTCGTACGCTGTAATCATGGAGAGATGTGAAATATTCACACGCGTAGAAAACAACTCAGTCTATCATTTGTCTGGTACAGATGCGTGGCGGCATCGAGTCGCCTCAGGATCGATCGTGTTCTTTCATTAAAGAGGTTCAAAACCTGTATGAAAAAATAAAATAGTTATATGACAAATTAACAAGAAAATTAATTTTATGTACATTTAAAATAAAATCAAAGTAATAAAATATATAAAAATTCTATCATAAGGCTTCACGCACACACCTGCCTTTTTTGTCCTCTATATGCTGGTAAATCTTAATTTACTAGTAGTACTGAATCGCAATATTAGTAAAATTTTGCCTAATGCCAACAAATAATCTATTTTTTAACTAGGTGGCCATTCTTTTTATGTAAGACAAAATTTAAAATCAATACAAAAAATGTGAACTCAAATTGCCATAAAAAGTTACTGAATTTTGTATATCATAATGTATACAACAAATGTATTTAACTTTTTAATAATTGAAAAAGTTTAGATGCTGGCTAAAAAACGATAACCGCTTTGAGATTATAAAAGTAAAAAACATTATTGCGAGAGTTAAGTCGCTTGGTATAATTGAAATTCCTTCCTGCCATTGAAATAATAATTGCTTATGTTTTCGAGCATCGGAAGTAGTGATTAACTCGCTACTATCACTGTTATCTACACAAAAGTGGAATCAACGTAGCGTAAAAAAATTTAATTATTTAGTTTGAAAGATAAACAGTGCGAAAGTTTGAGAAGTCGAACAGTTCTTGCAAGAATTCAAATAATCAGGGGTGTTTCCAGAACGTATACTGCAAAATGTTCAACCTCAATTGTTCTTAGTACGCTAAAAACGGTAGTTTGAAATGTTCCTTAATTTGATAGTGAACTTTATTTTATACAGGTTAGCAACGGACGGTATGAGCGAAATGAAAACTTAATAAAGTTACCGTGCGATACGCGTTTTATGTACGACACAAAGAATGTTCCGAAAACGACTTATGCTGTTTAAAAGTACAAAGTCCAAAGAGATTCGTACGAGAGAAATGAGATGTAACATTTTGCTTTACACTTAAGTTTACATTCTTCTCTGGTCGACATGATACGAGTTGTGATATTTAAACGTTCGAATGGAAGAACTTTTTTCATTAAAAAAGTTTGAAACCGAAAGATTTTAGAATGATATTAGTATCTTGTACTACAAAATATAATGATCCCAATTTGTACATGAAATATGAACCTTGCTCACATGTTTAATGCGGAAATTTAAGTTAACTAATTGATTGAATCAGTTTAAACATCCTAATTTAGCATCATTTATATACAACTAACAACTATAACTAAGTAGAACAAAATGTTTAAATAATGTTTTAAGACTTAAAGCTCCTTATTGTGTATTAAAATTAAAGTAAAATATGTCTTGGTTGGTTGTTCTTTGTTCATTTATAATATAGGTGTTATGGTTAAAAATAATTATACTGTTCTGTATGTTTCAGCCTATAATATTAGCCCTCTTTTGAAAAAACCTTTGATAAAATATGAATCAGTTAACTGGTGCAGCATTTTCCACTTTCCGTGCTGATTCTGGTAGAAGCGAATCATCCACTAAAATACATGAAATCTATTTCTATAGGATTTTTTGTGCTCCTGATTCCATTTCCAAGCTCAGTTTCCACTTTACAACATCCTAAAGGGGTGAAAAATAATGGTTGAGAGTGACATTTTCTGTTGTTCTAGAAACTTAGATCTAGGGGTTTTTGATATTGCAGATTGCATTTTTAAGCTCATTTTTCATCTTAACCCATCCTAAAGGGTTGAAAAATATGGATTGAAGTAGAGTAGAGAAGTGAAAAAATAAGAGTTGTGGGTGAAATTTTTAATTTTTCTAAAAACTTAGATCTAGAGGTATTTCGCAACCGCGAAAATCTCAGTGTCGAAATTTATGCTAAATAGAAGGTTGTTAATTTGAGGTAAAGATTTAGAATTTTAAAAAAGCAACCAATTATTAAGATAGAGCATGCCGAAAAACGGAAGTATACCAATTTTGGCTCAAATCGGTTGAAATCTTCAAAAGTTATTTAAGTATGTACATATATGATACAGTACCAGTCAACCGGTTAAGTATTGCACTTATGTATGATAACACAATTTTACGCGTTCTCATAAATAAGCCATCCTTTGTAAATAACGGCATACCTGACTAACTGATGATGTCATCGTTTCTACTATAGTAATCTGATTTATACCTCCCTTCATGTAACATAACATTTCAAAGATGCTCTTGAGAATTTGAAAATTTTGTCATGTTGTCAATGAAACAAAAAACCAGTATGTTGTGATTATAATCATATTTTTCACTATTTTTGACTTCCTCACAATCTGAATTAATTGCAATCTCAGCACATACATCTTGAGTACTATATTAAGCAATAATACTATCTTGAATACAAAAATAGCAGGAGACAAATAATTTCAATTTCATTTCAATCATTATTATTATCGTTGTCATTTTGAATCCAAGTCATTGAAGTTTAAACGTTCTAGAGATATGACCATACACAAACTGCATTAATCGTCTATGAATTATGCACTAATTTCGCATATCACACAAATGAATCATGACAAATGTTCTAACAATAATTCAGTACACGGCGAATTTATTAGGCATCCAACATTTGTGGAATGGAGCGCACAATATAATATTATCATTTATAATCATCAATTAAGCTCAAAATAAATTATAATTAATATGTTGAATGTCGATTTTATTAATAAAACAATACAATATATGCTAACGTGTGAAGAATTTCACATTTTTAGGTTTGCAAATAATAAATTTTTAAGACTTATTCTTGAAAATAATTTGTTTGTTTTCATTTCTGATTAAATAATAAAACACACCTATAATTATTTATTAACTATTGTTAACTTTTCTGTTCATAAGACTCCAATCCCCCCTCCTCTTTTTTACGTACTGAGAAAAAATTGAGCAGTTCGCACAAGAAATGATCAAATTAACCAGTTTTACATAAATTCCATAATTCATGCGTAATTTGAATGATAAACAAAAATTAGTTAACAAAAGACTACAATCTGTTAAACTACGCTTTCACAAAATTATTTTGAAATATACAATTACACTCCTAAAAAGGATTTTTTAACAAAGAGTCAACTCATTCTATAGAGAAAAATATGTTATAAAAAGTTAAGATACAATAACTATTCTTTATAAGCCTGAGTACTTTACTAGAGACAATTTTTGTGTATCCTCCAACCATAATGATTGCGAAGTAAATTGCATAAAAAAGTTTTCAATTATTTGTTTCTTTATTGTTTCATATGTTAAGATTATTTTCCAATACAAAGTATCTTTAATTCTAAAAGAAGTATGACACTTTATATTCCTTCCGCAGGTATACTTTAAAATTTCATTAGTGTGTTCATTATCCAACTTTGCATTTAACCCATTCTCATAGTAATCCTGAGGGAAAAGACATGAATTCTGACAGGAGCCAAGCTGCATTCATTGTACCGCTTAAATGCAGTAATTCCCTTAATGCCTATGCCTATCCATGTGATAGTGCATGCGAAATGTACACCATTTATTGAGATAACTTGGAAATTAACATTTGCTAAATATGTATTAATCGTATACACAATCATAATAACAAACTGTTTATTAACTTAATAGATCACTAATTTATATTGGTATATTCTTGTGTTTAAGTTGTAAATTAATTACATCCGGCTCCAAAATAATTGTAGTTTCAACATTCAATTTGTCAACAGCGACACTTTATAGACACATAAAAATCTATAACGTACAAGTTTTTGTAATTTAACTTTATTAACAATTTTAATTATTTAAACTCTATAACTTAGTAATTAACCCTTTATACTCAAAACGACAGAAGCAGGAACGTCAACATCAGCTCAGTTTCTACAGTAGAAAGAATTTTTTTAAATTTTTGTAAAATTCATTTCCGACTATTTTGAAATAAGCCCAATATCGATTCCCGTCTAGAAAATATCCAAAAAACGACAATTTCAGTAAAAATGTTTAAAAATAAAAAAAATGGCCGGTTTTTTAGGTTGTTTTTTTTATTTTTCACTATTTTCACCACTGAAACGGATTTTAATGAATGAACTGCATTTATAAAAAGTGATCCCGATTGTTGAACATAAATAATATACTAATAGAATATTTTTTAGAAGCAATGGTCGATTCAAAATGACCGCAATTATACGATGCACGGTTTTTCAAAATTATTAAGTCCTTGAAATAGAGATAACAGAAAGTTTTTTTTTTTAGTGTTATAATGATGATATAAATATTGACTGGTTATGGATGAAAATTACAATAATTTTGAGTTGATAAATCCAAAATGGCAGATCTATAAATGCCACCTTATGTAAATTGTACCTCTTATATGAATAATTGCTGTTCCATATGTGGTGTTTGAAATGTGTTTCCAAGTTTAACATATATGTTAGATAATTACGAATAAGATACATATTCTGACCTGATAAGATCAAAAAGGCGTAAATAATATGGCCTCTGGTACACAACATTGAATTTCATGCACACTTTACCTGCGTTAATTAATAATGTTGAAAAAATTTGCTTCGTTCCGCGGGCATTTTAAATCGGCCATTGCTTCTAAAAAATATTCTACTAGTGTATTATTTATGTTCAACAATCGCGATCACATTTTATTTATGCATTTCATTGATTATAATCCGTTTCGATGAAGAAAATAGTGAAAAATTAAAAAAAAAGACCTAAAAAACGTGGCATTTTTTTTATTTTGCAACATTTTTGCAGAAATAGTTGGTTTTTGGCCATTTTCTCAAAAATTAAAAAGAAATTCTTTCTACTGCAGAAACTGAGCTGATTTTTACGTACTTGCTTCTCTCATTTTGGGCAAAAAAGGGTTTTGAAATATCCTGAAAATTATTTATTTTATTCAAACCTTGCCTCTAAAGTGTAATCTATACTTTGATTTTTGGGTTGAATCATGCCTGCGTGCTCTCGAAACAGAGTTGGATCTGGATGATTGTAGAACTTGGTTAATTTAGCCCTTTATTGTCCAAAATGAAACACAATCAGTTACGTCACCTTCAGCTCAGTTTCTCGAATAAAAAGAATGTATTTTAATATTTGAAAGATGTCTTTCCTTCTGCTTTCAAGTATGCTTTATTGATATTCGGTGAGCAATTAGCAAAGAAACTATTGTCCGTAAAATAATATATTCCAATAAATTTTCCAAAATAATATAAAATGTCATGATTATTAGGCCTTTTTGTTATATTTTTCATAATAATGTAGCAGTAAAATATTTTTCAGAAGCAATAGCCGATGCAAAATGGCTTCGCAACGAAATAAAATCTTAGATAGCGATAGCGGATGGCGGTGCCACATCTACTAGTCGTATCTATAATTCTACAAGTTGAATTTTCGTTTGTTCAGATAAGATGTTATTTCAACTATTGATTTGGTGTATACCATTTTCGGTTCTATTATTAAGTTTGTTACACTCTACTCTTCAAGTACCTCTATTTGCTTGAGAATGAGTTCCGCATACTTCGTAAATATTGGATATTTTGTTTCTTGAACAATGTACTATAGTTCTACAAAATGAAAATTCTTGGCGATTTCGCGTACTTTTTCTACCTGTGTTATTAAAGATAAACAGTATCTGAATTCCCTATATATATACCTTAATTTCTGAAATATGAATATAAGTGTCAATGTTTTCTTATCACCAATACTAAGGAAATGAGCTTTGATGAAATTGACATAGATAGAATATTATAAAATGTTCTTTTGTCCTAGAATTTTCTATAGATATAAAGAGCCAATCTAGTCTTTTGCAAAAGAAGTTTAAAAAAGTCTATAAGTCTCAGAGTACATAAACCTGTAAGGTAATGAGTTCTTGTAACACTGCTTAATATCGCCACGAAGAGAACATTTAATGGGAACAGTAATCATAGTCAGTACCTACTGACTCCATTATTCATTAAATTTACGTTGTTTTATTATAGAGCTCTTGCTTGTCTCTAAAGTTTATTCGGCATTTTGGTAAGTACAAATTAGATTTTTTCGATAATTCTGTTGATATAGGTTCAGTTTGTTCTAATAAAATCGCCAATATTGAAGTACTCATTTGGAATTCTGAAAAAATTAAATAAGCTGAAAATTACAGTGATATACTTTTGTTACCATTAGTATAACATGCCATCATATAATAGACCTTGTGTGTTAATATAGTCATATTTTCCTGCCTTTTACTTGGATTTTGACACCAAACTTACATCCTTTGCTGCGCCTCCTTTGGGTGAATTCCCGCTTCATCAGCATCCGCGAAAGAATTGCAACAATATGAGCCAATGGTGAACCTGAAGTGTCGGTTACAGTCCTACGCCGATTTTGTTGACAGATGCTCTATTCTACGTGGCTTTATTAAACACAGTGCTATTTGTACATGTTTCGATTATAAACAAACCTATTGAACACAATACATGATTCTGCATATTATTTTGTTCAATAGGTTGGTGTGTGAATGAACCATTTACAATAGCACCGTGATGTTTAATAAAATCGTGTGAACTAGAGCATTTCTCAAAAAGATCGGTATGAGACTGCAATCAGCTCAACTGGAACAACTCTTTAATCTTCATAATAGCAGCTAGGCCGTTAGTAAATATGCACAACATTCCATAAAGACAGACAACGTTCAACGTACTGAAGTTTATAGATTGTGAGATTATACAAATTCACAAGTCGATTACATGAGGTGGATATGTAAGCCTTTATTTATATCACCTCTGACTTAATATTATGCAACCGGCTTTTTCACACAAAAAGTACAATTGAAATTAGACACAACTAGTACTGCAATGGCGTTTTTCAATGGCTGGGGACTAGTTCACTTAATGAACAACGCTATATAAGACAACCATCTGAATTTTCTTAGTTAGTGGAACTGTGTACGGAAAGAAGTTCGAAAAAATTATCCAGCATATCGGTAAGGCTACCCTCTCTATCAAACATCAGCTGAGTGGCCAGTAGTGACATCCGATGACTATGATGTATGAGTCGTACACCTATATAGGAACTACAACTTTACTTTACCTAACCCCTAAGGTTTCGAGGAAAACTGAGCATATACATGGTTACAGGAATCATAAAGTATGATCGTGATAAATAATTCTTCTATCAGTATTGCATACACTTGGACGATTTTAGGAACTCTAGGCGGTTAAAACTTTCTGCTCACCTTCTATGATCACTATTTTCCATCCCCTAACCTCTTCATCGGCTTCGCTGCAATGACGTTTTCGCCCTTGAGATATAATGTACTATTTTAACACTCCGGGAGCGAATTTCGATTTCGCGCCCTATGATGAAAGTTTCGAGCGAGATTTAGTATCACGTGCGAAATTATGATCTCCATTGTTCTACCACTGGACAATACTTTCAATGTGGATTACAAAATATCATAAAAATAAAACGGACGAACTGAAGTTAGGTAAAGGTGATGCTTTAAGAAGCAAACCTACCTTTCCAGAAGAATTAATGCGATCATCGACAGAAAACTTTTCCTTCGCTGATGACAAATCATCAATTTACCAGTACATTCTATTCCCTTGATAAGCAATCGCCATTATGTTTTCAGGTCACGTTTGGCCGGTAGTTTTCACTTCAAAAGCTCGTAGTACATTAAGTGCATTTTATAATCGGTCGCACATCACACCTCGTCTGTGAAGCTTCAGGAAAGTAATTGCAGCACGCTCCTATAATATTATGCGAATCCCACGAAAAGGCGTAACTGCCACTCGATAGCAGGTAAGTTCTCGTAACTTTCCTCCAGATCTGCATCGTCTTACGTAAGCATTAGCATTTCGCTTTCATTCAACTTTCTTGCTTGGGAAGTCCGTGCGAACGAAAAGGCGAGTGCGGGATCCACGGTTGTTGAGTCTCCCTGATAACCTCGTCACTCTAGATTTCGCCATTTCATCCAAGAGACAAAACTTTCTTCACTATATGAAGAAAAAGAGAAAAGACGGGTTCCTTAAGCGCAGTTTCTTGAGCGTAATTAAAAACAGAACTTTTTGAGTCAACTTTCCTTTAAATAATTGAATTTCCGAAGAGATACACTTTGGACACTTCGAATCAGAGGTTTCTGCGGGTGTAGGTTTCTTTTGTATTTGATTACAAAACAAACAACTGAGATTCAAGCAACTTTATTTATATTTTCTTCAGCTTACAGTCCCACTGTGATGCACAACACAATATATTATATATTGTCTTTTTATGTAAATTAATAAATAAGAAGTCTTGGTAACTACGGTCATATTACAAACTAGAATAAAAACAAAGACTGAATGACGAGTTGGTGGATCTTGCTTATTACAGTATATTTTAATTTCACTATCTGGCAACATATGTAGTTTAAGAAGATATTTGACTCGTATATTTGTCTTCCCCCTAACGATACCTGTTTTGATATGAAGTTTCGAACAAATTAACTAATTCGCACGATGTCGCCCCAAGCTCCTTGTGCTCCCTCTCTTGAAGTTTTATTGCTCTTGACTACCTGTCGGAATCACAAATCGTTATATTGTCAGTTTAATATAGGAAGGAAGAATCTGAGGAGGTAAATGCGTGAGTATGGTGGGAGACACAAGGTGCTTGACGCGCCGCTACGCGGTTCAGTTCTTCGGCCTCAAAGAAGTTATCACGAAAATTTGGGAGGTGCCCGCCCCGTCGTTCCGGGTATTCTATATTGACAAATAAGTATAGGTATATTTCTTGACCGCTTTAATTAAATTAAATAAACAATTAAGTTTTTCTCAGCAATTGTGAAAAGCTAAACAAAGAAAATGGGTATCTGTTCACGTCTAGAGCAATAAATCATCCGGTACTTATATGTAAAAATTATGAATCACATACTATTGGATTTAATAATAAAATTCATCCCTCTAGCGCTTATAATTGGAACTATTGCTTAAATGCGTTTAGCACCAGGATGCCGTAATGTGCTCATCAGCAGGGTTTACGGCATCCTTACCCTGCACGCAATATTGAATGTATAATTTGAAAACTCAAAAACGAGAATAAATTTAATAATTCAAGTCTCGCACTATAATAAAACACGGGATTATGTTTTTCAAATGTTGCATTTTATTTACAATGAAATTTATTACATTATTTATAGTGATGTGCCGTTAAAAATATACCAAACAAAAATCAGCAATAGGTTTCGGGGATTTTGAAATTGTATAAAAAGTGTGCCAATAAATACTAAGAATCTTCGATACGAACGGGGCAAGTATACTGTCGCTTTTCAAAACCTCATCATTTTTTTCAGGCAAAGCAGCAAGTAAATTAAAAAGAATACTTTGCACCATTTTTATGTAAAGAACACAATCGTGCACTATTTTTTTGAAAAGTTTAAACGCCCTTTTTCTAAACGATGTATAATTGTAACAAATTTATTGTTTATTTTTATGGTTATATTTTATTTCGGGCACCTTCTTTAGAATGACCTTTTGAAAGTACAATATCAAATGATAGAACAGACATTTTTGCGGTCTTTTATGAACAAACACATTTTCTGTTCTGTCCGAAAGAAAAAAACTATTCGACAATTTCGAACAAAACCTTTAAATATAATGCATTTCAATTATTTTAATGTGAAACCAATTATTCGTCATCAGCCAACGCTATTGTGTAATATTTTCTGACATTATCTTCATATAAGAATCTTTGCTTAATGATCAATTATATTAAATTCGTACTCTCTCTCTCCCTCTCTCTCTCTCTCTCTCTCTCTCTCTCTCTCTCTCTCTCTCTCTCTCTCTCTCTCTCTCTCTCTCTCTCTCTCTCTCTCTCTCTCTCTCTCTCTCTCTCTCTCTCTCTCTCTCTCTCTCTCTTCTCTCTCTCTCTCTCTCTCTCTCTCTCTCTCTCTCTCTCTCTCTCTCTCTCCTCTCTCTCTCTCCTCTCTCTCTCTCTCTCTCTCTCTCTCTCTCTCTCTCTCTCTCTCTCTCTCACTCTCTAAGTAGACAATTTCTAAAATACTAAAAAATATCGAGGAATTACTCCTCAATATCTCACACGTAGTTAAATTCATCATTCTGTTGTGATTCCGTTTTCCATATTGCACTTCTAAAGTTAATAATTCCCATCGCGTAACAGGTCGTAAGGTTTTATAAAGCTCTTGTATGAAAAAGCACCCCAATAGTAGTTTGATATCTATTCAGTGCCCGTTTGGAATAAACTCACGAACGAAAGTATACAATAATGTGCTCGTAAGGCAATAATAGTGTCAAAAATAGTATGTCAGCGTACGGAATGCAAAGCAAATCGTATTATGCTTACTTTCGAATGTTCTTTGGGGTGTATATGATATTGTGTCACGCGAATCTACGCAAGCGACGCTTTTTTATTTTAAGTGGCAAAACATCGAGTTGATATGAGTTAAGCTCGTCATAGTCTACGTACACAAAATATGGTCTGTGAAATCAAGAAAAGTCATTTTAATCTCCCGTTTGAATTACGAATTGCTTTCTCGGACGGTGTTCAAAAAACGACAAATCAAAAAGCCGAGAGTCAAAATACTGACATTCAAAAAGCCGACTGGTAAAAAACCGACACGTCAAAAAACCGACAGTAGAAAAAACGAATTGTCATAACACCAACCGTAAAAAAATTGACAGATCGAAAATCCGACAGTCAAAATGCCGACATTAAAAAAACCGTATTATCATAATACCGGCAGTAAAAAATCCGATAGTCAAAATACTGACATTCAAAAAGCCAATAGTCAATACGCCGTTATTCCAAAAACGGACAAAAAGTTGACACGTTAAAAAGCCAATAGTAGAAAAACCAAATTGTCATAATACCGACAGTCAAAAAACCGACATTTCGAAGAATGACTAGCCGCTTGACAATCTGTATTTTTTTATGTGTCGGCTTTTAGAATATCGGTTTTTCGACCCGCACCCGCTTTCTAGTGTTGCTCAGATTCTTTGCATTAAAAGAAGAACTATCTTATTGTTAATCCGACTATCATTTTAAATCATCCATTAAGTATGTATTGTGTATTAGTTTCATTGAAATCCTTGATGGAAGCATGAAAACATCACTATTTTAGTAAAATTGGTTTATATAGGTGGTTTTGGTAACGCATAATTATTTAATTTTTTATGGTTTATTATATTACACAAATTGAGTAATTAACCTAAACTTAGTACATAATCTAAATTCTTTACCCCAAAAGATATTTTTTTATTAATATTCAGACATGAAAAATCCATAATACAAAAATAAAAAAAATTTACATTTACATTTACTCTGAATGTTTCCACTAGTACAAAAGAGAATAGAAATGGATGCATTAATATTGTAATTTCTTTTCATATTTACAAAAGGCAGGCAAGTTTTATTACCGATAAAATTCTAAAATGGTTTTGCTTTTTTACAGAAGATAAAAAGTGTTACAGACTATTGTTCCTGTTTTTGCTATTCCATGATATATTCTTCATTCGTGTCTTATAAAAATAAGCATTAAGGTTTGCATCTCTGTAAAATGACATTGTGTATCGTACGTGCTTATATCAAGGTTTCAACTTTAATTACTGCTACTACGAGCCACCACACTTGATCGATAGCCATTGCGTAATGAACATAGAACATTGCATGCACCTTTTTTCAATCTATTTTCTTTTTTAATTATATTTTTTGTCTGTATATTCTATTTATAAATTTAAACTCATTTATTTTTTTATCGGACATAAGGGTTGTAATATAAAGGATACATTGTACGTTAATCAGTTTAAACTAATTATAACAACATAGAGAATTCAAAAATATATTTATTAGGTGGAAGAGCCATTGAAAAAACTCTTTCGAAATTGTTAAATAATGATTATTTGGGTGAAAATGTTACACTTTTAAATCCTAATTGCATTTTAAGTATATAAGAATACATCTGAAATAAATAATTTTTTTCTATATATATATATATATATATATATATATATATATATATATAACTATAATTAATACTTTTTAAAAACAAACGCGTTTTTACAATGCAACTTTCATTTTTAAATGTTATAATTTTGACAAAAATCATCTGTAACATATTAGAGACAGACATCTTCGGCATGTTTTACTAATATTAGAATAACCATTATGAATGATTATAGAAAATTTCATACGTTTGAATGAAATACAGTCAATCTTGAAAAATAGTAAACGATTAGTTATATATTGCAAAATCGAAACAACTAAAAGTTTTTACATACACTGAGAAAAAAATCCGTAGTTAAATTGCCTATATCACATAGTTGGAAAATATAGTTAAAACTACTATGAAAAATAGTTAAAATTACCACTTTAATAGTCGATTTTAGTGTAATTTGTGACACCGAATATCTCCTCACAGTTAAAAAATCAACTATGTAGAATGATTTAAATAAATATGACAAATATAGTTAAAATAACTATAATCTACTGTCCTTATTTCACATGTCTCGTAGTAAATCTTTATATATGATTATTTCAAAATAGTTGATTTGATTTGTCTATTATGATAAGTAGCATTTTGAATCATGAAACAATAGTTAAACTCTACTATTTCAGAATAGTTATTTTAATTATTACCATGCCTAGTCCTCATTTCACACTATGATTCATAGTAAACAAATGGTAATTTCAACTACTTGCTGTTATGAGCGTATGGAGATGGTTTCATAATAAAACCTTAAAATTTGGACATCATTTTCACATAATATAATTCATTCGACATTCACTACAGTTGCAAGGGAAGTGCACATTTAGCTGTTTACAATTTTGGAAAACGTACAAGGTAAGAAGACGTGATTGTATTTTGAAAATGTCATTCGTCCCCACTATTTTTAAACTAACTACTTTTTCATTTGTATATCATTCTTAACTTTAATTTGAGTACGTATGCTTCGTGGTATATTTATAAATGCCTACAAAATCTTTATCAATTGTTAATATACTAGTGTACATATAATATACTAATTTTAGTTGTAAATTAGTAGTAACTAATTAATATATTAGTCAATAACTAATTGTTAGTAAACCTCATTCGTGTCCCACTTTCGTATTATACTATATGTTTGTTAGAGCTAAAATAACTTGTGAATACTAAGGTTTACGTATAAGCTTATTGAAAATATGCAGAATGTTATCTGTAGCATTTAAACCAATAATAATGTTTTCACTCTGAAAAGTTAGATTAATTATTATATCCGTACGCAATATCTTAAATCAATTTTTTTACATTATTATTATTTTTTTTTTTTTTTTTTTTTATTTTTTTTATTAATTAATTAACGGGCGGAATCGCCCTTTTTACTCAATTGTTGCCTTATTATTTACTATATGATTTTGCGAGAGCTGCAGATCGACTTAGACAGATGGCGCCATACTTCACATTTGTGTTTGAAATGTAGGACTGCGCAGAAACCTACACCAAGCACAGCAATGGTCATGAGTCGATTTCCGCCAGATAAACAATACTTTCGAAACGTAAACACAAACAACGTGGCTCGTCTTACCAACAGCGAGCTGCTGCTTGGAAACGAAATCGAAAAATTGTTCACCAGACGGGGATCGAACTCACGACCTATACGACTTCGTAATCCAGTGCGGTAACCGCCAGAGCCACGAAGCCGATTATTATGTCAATTATTAAAAATATTAAATTAACTATTTTTGTTACGAAAATGAGACTACCATACCAGAACATTAATTAGAAAATGTGTTATTTGTAGGGTGTTTCTGACTATATTATAAATGTATTATGAAATAAAAATCAGCAGCGTAATTATAAATTTTATGTGCAATTACGAAATATAATATTAGGCTCTTTGTGATCTTTAACAACAAATAATTGCTTCAAAGGGTGTAGCAGGATAAGAAGGTCCAATTTGCCCCAGCAGGGATTCAGATAAATGAAATTTTATCCTTTTCTATATAAAATAACTTCGTAAATATTTTTTTTTTCTAAAAATTCAATAATTTTTGTAAATGTTCAACTACTTAACCCCGCCATTAAGCGTGTTATAGAAAAACACATCAGTTTTTATTTTGGTGACTTTTCATCTCAATACAGCTACATAAAACTGTAAAACAAAAAAAATAATAGTTTGATCCGTTTTTTTGGGAATATCTTGGCTTCTACTTAAGTTTCGACAACGATATATCAGCCAATTTTGAAGCTAATTTCAAGCTCTACAAATTATCTGCAAAACACTTTGACAAAAAATGAATATTTCTCGAGTTAGAGCCAATAAAAAGAGAAAAAATACTTATTTTTGCGGTTTTTCACAACAGCTAGTGAATTTTTGTACAGGAGAAAGTTGTAAAGCTTAAAAAGAACTACAATTTAACATCCTAAGTTGTTTCGTTTTGATAGAAATTGAACGAAAAAATTAGAAAAATACCGTTTTTATTTTTTTTACTATGGCGCACCACTTTTAAAAATCTGAAAAAATTTACCATATAGAGTTATACCATATCATAAATATATAAATATTTTACGGAGAAAAATTTCCTGGAAATATACTATTTCAGATGGTAATTTTGGTCAGACTTGTAGAATAGAGAAAATTGTCATTATTTCTGATCAAAGTTATTACATTTTTTATACTTTTTATCATATGGATAGTAATTTTTCTCATTCTGCAAGTCTGTCCCAAAATTACTTGAATGGTCAACATTCCAAATAATTTTGTTTCCGTGTTCTATACAAAATAGTAAAGTTCAGTTGTTAATTTCGTATAACTATTTCTTAAGTATTTATTGTAACATTAAAGAAAAACGAACCTTGACAAGTCATAAATACTATATTAAACCTGTTTTAATGAAATTGACCATTGAGATAATGTGTTATACGTTTACGTTTTTTTACGTTGTATTATTTATATTTTTAGTATATTTGTATTATTTTTAATTTATAATAAAATAATGTTAAAAGATTCGTTTGAATTATTCCTTGCTAATCTTGTTGATTATTTGTATCGCTCATTATTGCATCGTACTATAACTTTTCTTTAACCTACAGCCTCAAGTAATCTTAGAGATCACGATTAAAAAAAAATAATCTAATTATTCCATAATATTTTTTATTTATACCATATAAAAAAATCGTTTTGGGATTTGAAATTAGGGAATCTGAATCTCCCTAGATATCAAATTTAAAGGAACAAATTTTCAAAATATGTGCACTATATTGGATTCGCGAGAATTTTTACCTCAAATCCGCAATCAGCGACCCTTAACCTTTAGACTGCCGGGGTGGCCACTATACTGGCCACTAAAAACTAATTAAAAACAAATCAAAACTTATAACTCGGGTGTTTCAGGGTAAAAATGGATATGTATGTCCAAAGAGTAAAATAATAAATAAACAAAATATCCCATAAAACACTATAGAATTTTAGATGTTCAACTATTTCGGTGTTCAGTGCTATGCGCAAAGTCGCTTTACCTGTTTATTGCATATTCAATGATGTTCAACTGTCTGGTTATTTATGTCAATTCAGAATTTATATTGTTATTCAGTTTCTGCGTCTTTGAATTTATATTAGCGGTTATCATTTCTCATATTATTGATTCTCTTGTTAGCCCTGGGTAATGCAAAAGGAAAGTGAACAATTGCAAAATGAATAAATCAACGCTTCAGAAAGTATTCTGCTATATTGAATTCAAAATTTGGATTTTTGTCCCCATATCTGAATTCAGATACCCCACAAATCCCCGAGTAACAGTTTTCAAACGTTTTGGATCGATTTTTCCAAATCTCGTCCACCATATTGGATCCGCCATTTTTAATTTTTAATTTTTAATTTCATATTCGATTTCAGAGACCCCACAAACCCCCGAGTAACAGGTTTCAAACGATTTGAATCATTTTTTCAAAATGCGTCCGCCATATTGGATCCGCCATTTTGAATTTTGAATTTTGAATTTCATATTCATTTTCAGAGACCACAAAAACCCCTGAGAGCAAAATGTCATTTGTTGTACCATGGCCTGCTACTATAGTGGGCACCCCATTTACAGCCCTTCGCATTTTCCGAATTTTGTGTATAGGAAGAGTAATTTTCACAAAAAAAAAGTTAATTTGTGGGAAAAATTGCCGGCAGTCTAAAGGTTAAAACCCCCAGAAAAAATGTTATAGAATTTGTTCTACTGAACATAACAAGTCAAACTTCTTGAGGAAAACATTTTGACAAGTGGGTAAATGAAAAGTAAAGGTGAGTTACCCAACACTATTTTTGTCATTTGAGCAAAACCGAAAATAATAAAATTAATTGCATCAATGTTGCCTTTTTTGTTGTATCTATTACACAATACAGATAATATACTTTGGAACATTTTGAAAATGTTTCAAAATATTTTTAATTTGATATTTTTTACAAAATCGAATAAATACAAAAATAACGCTACAATACACCTTTTCTTATTCTTGAAAAGGGTCACGTATAAAGTGACCGAAACGTCGAAAAATTTTGTATTTTCTACTTACTTAATTAATTACATATTTACTTTATCATTAATTTACCTGTTTATTTATATAATTATTTATTTACTTACTTAATTACTTAGCTATTTTTCATTTGTTTATATTTATTTTCCTATTATTTATTTACCTATTATTATTTATATTCAATAAGTTCATCGATCTGCAGAAATGCTTTCGATTTTAATGATATAAACACACAAATAACACACCCTAAAATTTATTTAATAATTTCATCATTCAACAACAACAGTGAAATATTTCTCTTCAACGTCTTGAAAATATTTATAAATTGCTTGAAAAAGCCACATATTTGTGAAACGTATTAACGGTAATGAAATTACCTTGTATAATATTTTGTTTAAATGTGGCCCAATTTCAACGTTGAGTATGCAAAATGACCTCATATCTTCCAATTATTAATATTTATTCATTATTTGCTCCTTTTGATCTCTGATATTTTTAACATTTTCATAGTCTACCTTTATTTTCCAATGAGCAAAATTTAAAACTTGTGTAGTATAATTGAATATGCGGAGAAGCCATAAAGACTAAATTATTCAATTGTAAAGCCTTGCTTACAATTATGGAATATATTACAAAGTCTCTAATTTTACTCCTTTAATTTACAATTTTTTTTTACAATTTTTTTTACAACTTTTCAGGTATATCCAAGATGTTTCAAATGAATTACGAGATTTTACAGAAGCTAAACTAGAGAGGAAAGCATGCAATAAATAAAACAGTGAACTAAAATACACCACTCTTTTATGACCTCTAAAAAGAAAAGAATAAATTATTTCTCAGTCGAAATATGAAAGAAATATTTCACCTGCCAGTGAAATAACAGAAAATGTATAGTTTTTGATAACATCGTCATTTCTTTGAGTGGTACTAAACCTCCCTATATTCAAATTTTTAGGTATAATACAATTGTCTAATTTGAAGGATTGCTCACTTTAACAGTAAATTTGTTTTCATTAGTAAATATACATGTATCATACTGTGACATAATATAACTGAACCTTCAATCATTTCTGTGTAAACGTAAAATCTAGTAATGTCCCGATATATTTGCCCACTCGGTTCCTCGCCTCCCCCTCATATCCCGTTATGTTTACCAAAAGAATGGGAGCGCCGCTTCTCCCACTCCCCTCAGTCAAGTTATATTCGTGACGTCACAGCAGGCCCTTCCTGAGACCCCAGTCCCCAAGGTGGGGGAAAAAGAGAGCGTCGACAGGCAAATATGCTGGGACGTAAATATAGCTGGACGCAATTATACCGAGACTCTACTGTAATGATTACCAAATTATAATTTATTGCGTGCAAATCTTCTTATACAATACAGTTTATAATTTACTAACTTATTCCAAATCAATGTAACTTGAAATTAATTCTTTGGACATTTCTGTACATTTCATGAAATTTGGAAACTATTTTCTGCAATCTCATTGTTATGCATGCACAATCAATATTTTGCAACAATTAGATGACACAATATATGTATACAAAATTCATTTTCTAGGTTAATTACCACACACCAACTAATGAAAAGAATTTGTGGACCTTGATTTTGAGCTTCTAAATTGATTCCCGTGATAGGTGAAAAAGCGTGACCTCTTTCGCGTCGAAAACAAATACGCCTACCACTATATTCTCGTCATTTTGTGAAGTCGTGACGTAAATCGCGAGATTAATTCCCATAAATATGAGAATAAAAAATGTACAACGCCAATAGTAATCGACGTCACGAAAAGTGAAATGACGAATATGAATTTATTTCATTCGGAATAAACTAATTACTTTCATTCTCATTTGAAGTGAATGAGTTTGGTAGAAACATTTGACGCCGAACTAGGCTGAAAATGATGAACGATCTTCTTTTTTCGCTTTAAACGAATAAAACATTTCTCATTTCTCTTCCAGAAATCTGCGTTTAATTAAATCGTAGAATTAATTATAAAACTCTATTTTATTACCGCTATGAAAATATTTCATAAACTGAAATTCATTCAAACACATAAAAGTACGAAGGAGATTTTATCGACAATTCCTTACAAGTAAAATAAAAACGTAAAATACGGTGTAAAAAATAAAAAAACACAATTAAAGTACGTGACAAATAAATTCAACAAGTTGGAGAGTTTTATTTTCATTACTCGCAGAAAGATAAAATAAAAAGCTTTGGGAACTTTAGTGCTTCATTTTAAATAGTAAACTTGTAATTGTAAATTTGCTTTTCAGTAATTATTAAGAACTTATTTGTAAGAGTAATTAACAAATTAGAGGTTACGATTCAGAAGTGAATTTTATAATTTATCAAGTTTCTCTTCTTACGTACAAAATTTGTTAATATTGTTAGAAATTTAATTTATAAAATATATAAAAAAAATTAATCTATAATCGATGCTACAAAGCAAGTTTTATCTATTATACCATTCCATGTTTTACACTTTTTAGAAGAAATGTGGGACAAGTCGTTTCATCTGTCACTGGCATTCGAACATATTGTCCTAGATCAAGAACATTCAGAATGTTTGAAATTGTTTACGAGGAAATTTGTTAAATCTCTTTCCGAAGGTACAAGTCGAGCTTTTGTAATAAATATTAAAAAATTTGTATTTATAAACATGAAAATTATATGATGATTTTTTAATAAAATCATAACATTTTAATTTCATCGAAAATACGTACAGATGCAATGCCGACGTCGGGCAAGCCGACATTTTTTATGGATTTACGCGAAAAAAACAATTCTTTATATTAACCCTTAAAGCGCCCTGGGGGTACTGGGAGACCCCACACATAAATATTACATTTTTTCCCTTATAGAACTGCACTTTTACAGCATTTTTATCTTAAAGAGCTATATTTCAAAAGGCAAAAGTTAAATTTTTAGGAAAAAATATTGAAAATTGGCTGAGTTATGATTTTTTTTTTGTGAAAAATGTCACTTTTGTATTTCATTTTTTTATAACGGACACCAATAATATTTTTATCAAGATAACTTATCTACGCGATAAAATGACACTTGTATCAATAACACTGTAATACCATTTTCTGATTCAGTTAAAGATCTAGGAGTTATTATGTTATCAGATCTCACTTGGAACAACCATGTAGCTAAAATATCTCGTACAGTGTATTGTACCTTACATGCATTGAAATTTCGTGGTAACCTCCTTTCTCCTAACATTAAAAAACTGCTAGTGGAATCGTTAATTATGCCCCATATTGATTACGCTTGTTTGGTTTAGGATGATGCGTCCGAATATCTGAATGTTAAATTACAACGTCTCTAAAATAGTACCATTCGATTTATTTTTTCTCTTAGGCGTGACGCTCATATTACCCATTATCGTAATAAGTTAAATTGGATGACCATTAAGATGCGTCGGACTTACTTATTTTCTAGGCACTTTAGCATACAAAATGTTTTCAACTAATACGCCAGGTTATTTATGCGAATTATTTCTCGATATAAATGAAGACTTACGTAGGTCTTCGCGTCTTCAATCTTCCGGTTTCCATATTCCACGCTGCCGAACTGTGACACGCGAAAAATCATTTACATTCTCGGTCATACAATTGTGGAACCTATTACCAGAAGATATTAAATCAGCTGACACAATTGTCAAATTTGAGCGTAAATTAGCAGCATATTTATTTTTAAACATTATCGAGCGAGCAAAATTGCAATCGGGAGCGTACTTATTATCTCTTAGTTTATGTACTTCTTATTCTTTGTTTTTTCACGAATATGCTTTATCTAATGTACTGTACCTTGTTATCTATAGCCATTATAACTTTGTTGTATATTACCACAAGACTATTTAGTCATGGTATAATAAAGACATACATACATACATACATATACATACATACTTGGAGAGTATCCAATAATTTTGTTGAAACGAAATAACGAAAACTGTCTGCGCAGGACGATATTATTTTTGGATTGGGGTCTCCCACGACCCCATATGACGCTTTGTGTTATTTTTATATAGTTGGTGCTTCAAGGGTTAATATAAATTTGAAATTCTTCAAATGCGCATGTGAGATATTCTGTAAAACATAATTCACTATATAAATCTAAATAAGTGTTTAAATAACTTTTCACGTTCATACTACATGCTAAATTTAATTTATAAATAATTTACTACTGTAAATTTATATAGCTATCTATAATGCCACTTGAATAAAGAATATCTTAGAAGTGCTCTAAAAGTGAACGATTACAATTTATAAAAGAGTAGTTGGATTTTCAATACAAGAAATGTATAGATTAATATTAATTTTTCTCGTGTTCCCGATGCACTGCGGTGACGACCCAAGAGAAATTCTGAATGAGGCCGTAGGAAAATCCAAACATTGCACGTGACGAATGTGGCATAACCGCAGAGATTAAAATAGATTTGCTGTGTACTATTTATAGCAGCAATCACAGATCTCCATCATCGAAATATATTTAATTTCAAACTGCAAATTTCTTAAACTTATTGGCTGCACACATTTTGTATAACAACGTGATTATACAATTAACTTGGTGTAGCTAAACTATCATTAGGTTACATATCGTATAATTATATAAAATACGATATTTAGCAAGCATATTGCACGATATCGTACAAAATTATACGCATAGAAAAGATTTACTTGAAATAAACCTGGTTTTTTCCACCTACTTGTTGGAACAAAGTAAAATTTTGTGTAAGTTAAAAAAAGAATTGTATTGAATAAATTACTTGTCAAAATGTTTTGATTGTTTGAAAATAATTTAATGTTAAATCAATAAAGATGATTTTTTAGTTTAATATATCATCTTTTTGAGAGGGATGTTTCGGTTAAAAATTTCAGTTTTTGAAATTAAAAAAAATTATTTGTTGGGTTTCAGTATATATTGGTCAGTGGGTTAGTGTTTTTTTTTTCAAATGTGAGGTAAACACTTATGTTTATGTATTTAAAAGAGGATGTTTAGATATCATTCCTCACTTTTTCAATAAGAAAATCAAAATGTTTATGACACAATTTTTGCATAATATTATAAACTCATATTAAGGATGAGGTGTTTTTATGTTTTTTGGCCAGTTCTTTTTGTTATTTTTCTGCCATGAGAACTACAAAATTACTACAAAAACTGAATTATTATATAATCTATAAAATATCGCAACACCGGGAGGCTTCAGTTTTTAATGCAAATTGCACTCTTAATTTTAAGGACCACCGAAATTGTGTTCTTGTATCTCGAGTACGAAAGGTAAAAAATACAATAGATGTGAGACAAGTGAAAAGTGTTGTTGATGATAACTATAATTATATACACATTAATATTCGATAACCAAATATTATCAGATAAGTGCAATATAGAAAACTATTAAGAAATCCGTATCTAATTGTTAAGATGTTTCTTTCTAGACTTCACTGTATAAGTTATTGAATTAAAATGAAACATCAATAGATAATCTTTACAAAATTTGTGATTTGGTCATATTTCTATCGTTCTCAATTAATCTCACAATTAAATTTAAATTAATCTTCTCAGCCGCATTTAATTATAAATAATAAAATATAAATATTTGTGGTTATACAATGGTTACAATAACAAAAATTAGTCCGTAAATTTATTATAAAAAACAATTTTAACCTTGTCGACTCTATATTGAAACTATCTAATAAACATTGTAAGAATGTAATAAAAATAAATAAAAAAAAAATCGAAAAATGAACAGAAATTCATGTTTTTATTTCTATAAAGGTGGAAAAACATATGGGAGAGATGTAATTCTCTCTATTTGTAGATAGTACATCCAATTCAGAGGGTATGCATACATTAGATTAAATGATTTATTGTATTAAGATATTGTAAGTATCCGGTAAAACAAATTTTTCGAATATAATTTAGACCATTTTCACAGCATTTTCTTTAGCAGAGAAATTTTCTATTACCTTTCTTTTAATATAATTATTTCATTTTTCTAGAATTTTGCCATTAAAATAATCGAAATTATGTCCGGTTTATAATCGGTATACTGTAAATCCTATATACTGTTCTTAATCAGCATTTACGTTAGTCATAAGTATCCCTGATACGTGGTTTAAATCGCCTTGAAGTATGCCCTATATAATATTTGAAGCAGCGAATTTGATAAAATACGTTTAAATTTTTATAGGCAAGTAGTTCATCTTTATATGATTTTATATTACCTATGTTTTTACATCTATGATTTGAGACTAATCTTATATTATCTTTTTTTAGCCTTTTCTCTGTAGTATTTCTGTGACGCCTTTTATATGAGGAATTGACGAGATTTTCTTTGTGTTAGTCTTTTGTGACAGTTTGTTGCTATTTACTATGTTGTAAAAATGAAAAATCTTAAAAAACTTCGTTAAAAAGTTAATCCCACGCTAATGATAGTTGGGAATGTATAAACAACTAAAAACCATGAAGATACATAAATATCATAAATTAATGCCTCTTGATGTCACTTCGTTATTCACTAACATCTCAACAGATATTGCACTACAAATAACTGACGTACAATTGCCCGAAAGACGAATTAAAAAAAGGTCTAAAACGAGTACTATATGACACAATGTTTTATTTCTATAACCGATACTTCAGTGAAATGTATGTATTGAGTCCCAATGGGTTCCCATTGTCCCCTGTGGTATCTGATATAGTCATAGAATTCACAGAAAACATTTTGTGAAATAAACTAAGCTTCAAAAGTCCGTTATATCTATGCATATAGCATTTGATTACCTTACCCCATAGGCAAAGAGGAATATAATCAAGACTTTTAATCATTTAAATAAAACGAAAGGCTTCGACAATAGGATCAAATTCACACAAGAAATAGAAAAAGCCAATACTGATAAATTCAAATAAAGTATGATTTTCAAGAAATTCGATTGTTTTATCATGCGGGAAAGTTTACGATAGCTTAAGAAATCGTTGTTGATAACAAAGACTAATTAGGGTGGGTATTCGCAAACATGAATGGTCATTTTTAACGTAAAAGTTGATGCTAACTCCGAATCTGATCACAGAATTGCCATATTCCGTCAGAATTTTGAGATGTTCTAGTGTAAAAGTTCAAAAATTACAGACTTTCACTACATTTGCCCTTATATTACATAACAAATTGTTTTTTAACGAAATGCGATGCGCACATATCTAGCGGCTTGGTTACTGGAATTAGAATTGTACTTCTTCCAAACGAACATCAATTCACTTCGGTTTTCAAATTAAAAAAACAACAACACTTCATTATATTACAGTTGTACAATTAATCCTTGTAAATATACTTAAATATCAACTACAAATTGTAAATGTATTATTGTTTGGCTGACAAAATTGAATCCATCATACGAGCTGAAATTCGTAATCTTCCATTACGATGATTTTGAAGAGCATTCAACATTTTTTTAAAGTTTTCAGTCGACATATCGATTCCACCATTTCGAATTTTGGAAATTTGATAACTGATTTACTGATATTGATCCGGCATTTTGAATTTCGAAAATCTGATAAAGGACTTGGAATCAGCGACATTGAAAACCCCCAAGTACCAAATTTGGAGTTAGTTAGATGTAAGGAAATATTCGTGCAATACTGTTTGTTTAATTATTTATTTAATTAGTGGAGCATGTACAACAAATTAGTAACGCGATTATTTTTCATCATTTTATACGTCTGCAAAACGGAAAATAATTTAAAAAAGATTGTGCCTCTAAAAAAAATTTTTTTTTAAACTCAAAAGTTAAAAGTTCCAGAGATATGCCTATATGTGAGGGATATATGCAAAATTTGGAACTAATTATACTGAATATCGGATATCGTTCAAATAAAGTAATATTTTACAATTGTGACATGCTATATTAAACATGAGATTTTTAATTTCACAAAATTCATTCGGATAAGTAATCAGCGTCCCTACGAACACCCGAGTAACAAATTTTAATCCAAATACAGTTATATTTAAAAGTAGAATGCCCACGAGTATAAGTGATTTCCGTCCTCGAGATGGAACCTCCGAAACTTACAAATGCGGGTAGAGTAAGATGAGAACTAACACGTAATTGAACATTTTAACGTTTTATCATCTGGGAAAGTTTAAAAAATCGTTGTCAAAGTCGCGGATTATACATAGAAAAATGCTGGATTCTAAGTAGTAACAGTCCGCACCTGCTACGAACAACACACAGTGCGGACTATTACTACTGAAATTACTCCATTTTCTTATGTGTAATCCGCGGATTTAACAGGGTTTTTTTAAACTTTCCCACATCATAAAATAATCGAATTTGCCATTAGATGTTAGTTGTCATCATACTCTAACCGAATTCCTTAGTTTCGAAGGCTCCATCTTGGAGGCAGAAATCACCTATACTCGTGGGCATGGTCCCATTTCAATTTCCCAAAAATAACTTCGGATTCAAAATCAGCAACCCCAAGAACTCCTGAGCAACAAATTTTTTCCAAATACAGTTTTATTTAACATTTTTGTTCGCCATATTGGACCTGTCGTTTTGAATTTTGAAAAATTAACATCCGATTCGTAATCAGCGAGCCCAAAAACCCCTTACTAATATTTTGTGGGCATATTGGATGGATTTTCGCTAGATTGGATCCGCCAGTTTGAATTTTGAAAAACTAACAGCCGATTCTTAATCAACGACCCCGAAAACCCCAGAATAACGTGTTTCTAGCCAATTGCATTTGATTTTTTAAAAGTCATCCGCCATTGTGAATCTGTCATTTTGAATTTTTAAAATCTGACTTCAGATTCGTAATCACCCACACAGCACACTGTCCTGGGGACATCCTCAGGAGCTCCTGCGGACGTCCAAATGTCCGCTTTTACCATCCTGTTATCGTCCACAGGACATCCTCAGGACACAGGACGCCTTGAGGACGTTAATAGGACGATAAAAGCGGACATTTGGACGTCCTGAGGAGCTCCTGAGGACGTCCCCAGAAAAGCGTGCTGTGTGGGCAGCGACCCCAAAACCCCCAAGTAATAATCTTTAGGCAAATTAGATCGATTTTCGATAAAACTCGTCCGCCATATTAGATCCGTCATTTTTAATTTTTAAAATCTGTCTTCAGATTCGTAATCAGCGACCCCAAAAATCCCCGAGTAATAATTTTGAGGCAAATTAGATCGATTTTCAAAAAAGTCCTCCACCATTTTGGATCCACATTTTGAATTTTTAAAATCTGACTTCACATTCATAATCAGCAGCCAAAAATCTGTAAAGAACCATATCGTCTGATTTTTTTTAATATTATTATTCGAGTATAAATGTGAAATTGATGTACATTTTTTATTGGACATGGTCAACTTTGACAACTCATATTTCCGAAAGGGGGGCATATGCTCACTTTGAAATTTTGCAGGGATTATTCGGTCATCATATGTAACCAATTGACATAAAAAAAGTTTGAAGGGGCATTTCTTGTATGAGGCTTACAGAGGCTCTTTAGGGAATCCTTTGTTATTAGGGTTTGACACCCCTTTGGAAATTAACCCCTTGGCCGTCGATGACGTGTATGCACGTCATAGTGCAAGAGGGCTTAAACTGTCGATGACGTGTATAGACCCAAGCAGATTTTTGGCTACAAAATCTCGCACATTTGTCGACAAATTGATACTCGGGAGTTTTCTTGATCGCTGGTTACGAATCCGAACTCAGATCTAATATGGCAGACGACATTTTCAAAAATTCATCAGATTCACTTGAAACTTGTCACTCGGGATTTTTCGGAGTGCCTGATTACGAATCAGAACTCAGAGATCCAATATATTCTAAGACATCAATAAACTCCAAGTCCTTGAATATGATAAATTTTTTAAAATAGCGTCCGCCATATTGGATCTGCCGCATTGTATTTTCAAGATCTGAATTCGGATTCGTAATCAGCGACCTAAAATACTATAGTGTGCTCATTTGCGCAAATTTCAGTTTTCTAAAAAGTTGTCGACATTTTGAGCCCACTTGTGAGATTTTGGTCTCGACTGCGAAGGGGTTAATAACGGAATCCTTGGATACCGGATACGGATATTTTAGAATAATTGCTAGAAATTTCGATCTTTATCGATCATTAAAAATAATTTCTCTGCAACTCAAGCATATGTATAGGGCTTCATTTCCGTGAGTAATTCTCACGTGAAATATGAGCTAGTGGATAATCGAGTTGATGGATGAGGAGCATGCGCCATAGCCGCCATATGGCCGGACCGCATTCATACGAGAATTCATGTAAAGGCGAGGTTACGTGAGGAATCGTGCATATACATATAGTACCGGTGCATTGCGTGGTCGCAAATGAAGATATACATACGACCATATCACCCGATAACACGCCACAGTGGGTCAGCAGCAACAGTTCCATTGCTGGAGGAAGCAACGCACTTTCCACCAGTATGTATCTGAATAGGCGACAAATCGCAAATGATAAACAGTATTCAACCCTTTTCGGGAATAGTTTCGCTAGTAATTTCCATTGAGGAATTATCAGCAGCATAATTCAACGTGTCATAGTATAAAATCGTTTAATCTTCTATCACTATGAATGCATGTAAGAGGAATTCTATAGAATTCAACAAATGTTCCTTTTGAGTTGAAAATGAAAATGGTACCAGTTTTATGGATGTGTGTTGTCTGTGGAACATTCTGTCAAGTGAAAGATATTTTTTGAGAACACACTTAAAAAACGTGTCTTTTAAACTTTTTAATTTATTTTTTTTTAGATTCTCATTGGTGTCCAATTGCATATACTTTTAGATGCATACGTTCTCTCGCAGAATTGTTACAGCCTTAACATTTGAATAAAACATTGCAATATAAAAATAAAGTTCTTACGTTACCTAAAAGTGTCATGTTAATTTATTTAAGATAGTAATAATCTTATAGAAAACTGAAAATTTAATGTTACAAACATTATGTTAAACGTAATATATGGTTACCATTTATATAAGCCGACGAACTTAGTTTGTTTAATCGACACCAGGCGTTATCGCAACTTTGGCAGCTCTGTTTCGCCCCCGGTATGAAAATTGGTTTAGAATTACTATTTAAATAATGTCTTAATGTAATGAGGCGAAAACTAATAAATAAAAAAAATATAAATGCAATGGCCATTTCAGAACTTTTTTATTCTTATTAATCAATAGTACTGGCCCAATGTTTCGACCTATCTTTCGGGTTATTAAAAAATACAATTGTAATTACACCAATCCAAACCAAAAGCTAAATAATACATACGTCAATGATGACTGTTAAACAGGTAACTAATTTCCAAATATGGCGAGAGTTATTATAATACGTGTTTCATATCCACGAAGAAAATTTAAAACGCACTCATACAGAGTTAACTATATATGTACTTACTAACAAATAAATATATATATATATATAAATATACACCTAGTTTATACAGAATAGTTCATTAACATTGCCATTTGTCATTTTTTCATTTACATTACTTTTATTGCATATTTTGTATTATATTTTAGACTAATAAATTTCCGAAGAGGACCTAAATACAGGGTCGAAACGTTAAAATTTATGGTTTCTATACCTGTTCGTTGTACATCCGTTTATCTAAAAAGAATCGAATTTTTACAAACCTTTCCACTTAAGGAAAATTATTACGGATAAGAAGATTTTATGATAATTAGTTGATTAAGTTATTCATTACCGATTAAAATATAGCTGCTTAATTTCTCAGTGTTTATTCTAAAATTGCTGGAATTATTTTTTTTTTGTGTAACTTATTAATTAATGTATCGTTTTGTTGGTCTAATATAATAGCTTGATTGGCATTTACCAGAATCAATCTTATAGCTAATATTTGATATCAGCAATTTGTTGACCTTATAAATGTTAGTTTTAAACAAAGTTTCTAATATATTAAATCTTTTATTAACTGTTTAAATATCAAACTGTTTGTAAACATTTTTTATTGTATTTAATGTCCTAATATATGGAATTACTATAATTTTTTAAAAATCCATTTCCTTATTATCCTTTCCATTACAGGTGTTATTCTGATTGATTATTATTTTTTTCTCTCGGTTTTTTATTATACTGTTTATAAAACCTGCATTATTATTGTTCGAAGTAGGTTTCGATTATCGATAGTCAGTTTTTAATTGTGACAGTTTTTGTGTTGGTCGTATTTCGGAGTTAGTTCGCGGTTCTAGTCCTTTCCGAAATATCGTCGGTTGAGTGTAATAAATGTGTTTTGTACGTTTCTCAATAAATTGTCGAATTTTATTTATCAGACATTCCGTCCGTCCGCGAATACAACTATTTTGAAAATTCTTATGACATATATTTGAAAAACCTTAGACTCTCACTCTACGATAATTCACAATTATTTTTATAAACAAATTACTACGCTTTTTAATGTTTGCTATGACTTTTTGAAGTTTTATGCTGAAAATTGTAAGCACTCAAAATATTATAGTAATATGTACTTGAATAAATGTACATTTTCACATATAAATGTCAGTGAAAATATTATGTTCCTAATAGTAAAAAGAGGATATCACGTGTTCCACCCTTAAATCGGCATTGAAATTTGGTTACATAACAACTTTAAAAAATAATAAAATTCACAGATAATAATATTTATGATTACCTAACCTAACCTAACCGAGCTTATTTTTTAAATGTATTCAACATGAATGCAATGCAAATCATCCCCGCGTAAGTCAATGAATCCCCCATCCCCGTTCAAACACGCTTAATATACACAAATCCATTTCAATTTTACCATTTTTTATTTTATTGACCTAATATCAACGTGTATAGAAATTCACTGACAAAGTAATATAAAAGACTGGCACCTCGTTTACTTGTTGCCAATAATAAATTAATTCTCCATCTAACATTTTAAAAACAGAAAAATAATTACATAATGTATTGTAATACAGATAACCCATTTTACAACATAATAAAAGCAATAATAGGCATTAAAGTTTTTGTAGTAGTAAGTAGTAACAGACGGTGAGACAATGGACTACAGCAATAATTTCCTCAAAGGTGGATGCCCACACGGAAAATAATTTTTGTATTGCCGCAGCCTAACGCCTGGTGGTGGCACCATTGCCTTATCAAAGCCTCACATTTATTTTGAATAACGCTTTCCCTATACTGTATTCTAGGAAAACGCTTGTGCTGCTGTAGCACAACAAAATAATGCTTATGCTGAGGACGTTATGGCGTCGCAAGATAATACATCGGTACCACAATTTTGTTGTCGCACCAAAATATTAGCTTGTAGTGACGTAAAATCATTTTCCGTGCACGAGCTTTAATTTCCATCTCCGAGATGGAACCTCCGAAATTGATAAATTTGGTTAGAGTATTTTAAGAGCTAACGCCTAATATCAAATTTGAGTGTTTTATCATGTGGGAAAGTTTAAAAAATCGTTGTTGAAGTCGTAGATAATACGTAGAAAAATGTGCAGTAATCTAAGTAGTAACAGTCTATATATGTTGTAACAGTAATTTTTTAAACTTTCCCTCATGATAAAACACTCAAGTTTGGTATTAGGTTAGGTGCTCTTGTTATACTCCAACCGAATTTATCAGTTTCGGAGGTTCCTCCGAAGTATCTCCGGGGCAAAAAACATCTCTATGCTCGTGTGCATCCTCCTTTGTTCCTTCATGAAACCATCGAATTGATCGTAATGTATTACCTCTAATTATAATTCTCCAACCGAGTTTGTAACTTTCGAAGATTTTGACTCCAGAACAGAAATCATTACACGAAAAAGTCTACATATTTATAAACCTTTCAAGGATTAGCCAGCTCCCAGAAAACGTTGGACATCTAAAAGAATAGTTCGTTGCAGCTTTGATGATGGATAAAGCACTTCATCTTTTTTTCATTTTTTTCACCTTGTTTATAAGAATATGTAAGATATAAAATCTTATTTTAATATCGAAAATTTAGTTCCCCTCTAGTGATAATATTTAAATAAACAAATGCATACAACACTGAAAAATCCAGGTGGTTTTTTCTACGGATCTCGACCTGGTAGTTTTGGACCATTTGACCAGATCGAGATCATATGGGATTCTCGTGTTTCTACATAGTATATACCAGATGGTCTTGAACTGGTGGCAAAATTCTACATGGTCTTGATCTGATGAAGAAATTCTACATCTGTGGTCGGCGGGAAAAACCAGACCAAAACCACGCCGTTTTTCTTTTAAATTGAGAAACCACCGAAAACGGGATAAGTTTTTCTATCATAACAAAATTTTGATTTAATATTTTAGTTTAGAATTATTTAAAAAATAAAATCATGTTTACGCAGTTTTCTCAAGCTTTCACAATACGGGGTTACCTGTTTTTTTTTCTGCCGCCCACAGACATGGTCTTAACCTGGTTGCAAAACGTATTGTGCAATGACCATATGGAAATGTCCTTATCATAATCTATAGTCAAGGCTTCGTAAAATCTTCACGTGGACATGACCAACTTAGAAAGACGTGGGACGTGTAAAAAGGAAAGGAATGACAAATTTCGTGGAGAAACCCGCCTGGATTTTTTCAGTAGGGATATTGTGATGAATAATTGTAACGAAATAAAAATATCAAATTATATAATATTTTTAAATTTGTATGTAATTAGGACTGACAAATTGCGAAAAATGTACTAGTTACATAAAATCTTATCTTACAAAGTTATTAGCGTTCGTAACTCGGAAATCTAGTCGGATGCTACTATATTAAATTTTGAAATTCAGAGATATAGCGACGAGAAAAACGTCGGACCTTAATGTTCGAGTCGAATAATTCTTATAATTTAGAAGAATAATACTTAAAAAATTGCTTTAAAAATCATCATACTCAACCCTTCATTTTCGAATGTTCAAAATTTCATAATTTGACATTCCATTCTGATGCTTTGAATATTATTTTTAAAGTCAAGAACATATGAATTATCAATATAAATGTTCACCTTGTATTACCAGAATTATGAATATTCATAGTATTATAATTCAATATTATACTTCATAATTGCCATATCGGATCCCTAAATTTAATTTTTGTGATTTAATTAATAATTTTTGCAATTTTATACAATAATTTTGACAACTAAAAAAATTACGGCACCAAGCTATCAAACTAATAGTACCTTAATAGTAATAATGTACGCAGAAGAATTAATACTTTATAGGCATAAAGAATACTATGAAGGAAATACATACTTGCAACCCGGACCGATACCGATATTGATACCTAGACCGAGACCGATACCAAAGGAAACGATACCGAGACGATATTTTCAGCTCCAAGACCATCCCGAGACCGAGACCGAGACTATTTAAATATCGTCTCCCGAGACGGGACCGAAACACTAAAATTCTCGTGTTTTTTTAAATAAATTTGACGAAAATGTAAACAATAATAATTGTTAGATCGGGCTGTCGATTTCAGCCACCGTAAACGGGAAGAAACTTGCAATAAAGGACCAAATATGTAATATAATAATGTTTTGCTTAGTATATTCGGATTCAGAGAATTGACAAATATTTTAAAGCATGTGTAATTTTCGTACAAAATACATAATTTCAATATTACAGCTACTTTGCTCTTTGAATTTTTGAACGTGTAGATATTTGTGAAACGGACCATTATGTACATTTACTTAAACTAAATATAAAGCAGAAAAACGAATGTTACGATCATGACGGGCATTGTTTACCCTCACTTATATTATTATTTCTCAGTGCCGATGAAATTGATTACGTTTTAGTTCATGTTTTCATGTAAAAACTGCCAGTCAATATTTTTTAGGTTATGTTTGTGTTCTATTCAAGTATTATATCGGGTTGAATGCAAAGAATTTTAAAGAAAATGGTAAAGAAACCGCAATAAAACGTATTCAATTCACTTTAATTATTTTTTGTTCGTTGGGTAATCACTTCTCTGCAAACACAAAATGTAACGGTTATGCAACAGTATTTATATTGCTTTTACTAGTTATGTAACTGTTTAAAAACTGTTGCATTGTCAATACTTTTGTGTTTGCTGGGTTAATTAACCCATTAACGCCCAAAGGACACTTTTTCTTCCTTCTATTTCAATCGAGTATTTTGTATCAAAATGGAAGTTAACAAAAATTCAGAGATACGTATCCTACTGTTTTCGAGGTCGCTCTTCAAGATTCCGAGGTCAAAAGTGACTTTCGGCCATTAGGAATTCCAATATGGCTCCGAATTTGAAAAAAATGTCAAAAAAATCGGGAAATATTTATTCTTACCAATTTTTTTCGAGCCCTTAGAATATTGGGATTCTATTGAAACTCTGAATAAAGGTGAACAAAATACTTCAATTTTAAGGAAAAATTTTACTTTTATACACTTCATCATTCTAACAACCTCAAAATGGCCGCAACAATGAAAATTTCAAACTGGACGTTCTAACTCAAAAACTACGATCTTTTTTAATACAATGGTAAGAATGAAAAGTTCTCAGAATTCATCTAGAAATATCACGGCATTTTGTTAGATTTTTGTAATGAATTTTTTTTTTTAATTTTTTCAAAATTGTAATTTATTTTCGAAAAATTCTGAAAAAAATTTAGTGTATTCTCTCATGAATTCTGAGAGTTTGTTCTCCTTTGTAATTTTTCCGAAAGTTGATAGTTTTTGAGAAAATGAATTTTAACTATTATAGCTTAGGATTTTTTTTCTCGAAAACTGTCAACATTTGGAACAAGTTTTAAACAACAAAAAATTCTTAGAATTTATTAGAGAATACACTAAATTTTTTTCATAATTTTTCGTTAACAAATAACAATTTTGAAAAAAAATTTAAAAAAAAATCGAAAAAAATTCCGTGATATTTCTGGGTAAATTCTAAGAACTTTACATTCTTATAATTTTTAAAAGAAGTTTGTAGTTTTCAGTTAGAACGTCCAGAAAATTTCAAAGAAATTTTCATTGTTGCGGCCATTTTGAGGTCGTTAGAATGACGAAGTGTATAAAAGTAATATTTGTCCTTAAAATTTAAGTAGTTTATTCACTTTATTCAGAGTTTCAATAGAATCCCAATATTCTAAGGGCTCGAAAAAAATTGGTAAGAATAAATGTTTCCCAATTTTTTTGACATTTTTTTCAAATTCGGCGCCATATTGGAATTCTTAATGGCCGAAACTCAATTTTGACCTCGGAATCTTGAAGAGCGACCTCAAAAGTCGCCCCGGTAACTCGCTAAAAGTGCCAAAATTGTGCACATCTTCATATCACTTTGAAACTTCGCATACGTTTAGAGGGTATCTAGAGTAATAATTTCCGAAGGGGAGCCATCTTGAATTTTGCTTCAGAAGCAAGATGGCGGCCTTTTTCGTAAATTCACCATTTATTTTTTACCACTTTATTTTTAGTTAGTTCCAATTATTTTTTGGTTCAAATGTGAAAGTTATTTATTATAACATAACGACTATTATTGTCTTCATGAATTTCGGTCAAATTTCAAAATGGCGGATAATTTAATAAATTATTAACACTTAGAGTCACACATTTTTCTATTCAAGCAATTCAGTTGAAAATCGTTACTCGGGGGTTTCGTGGTCGCTGGTTAGGAATCGAACGTCAGATTGATTTAACCGCCGAGTAACAAATATTGGGCAAATGGAAACATTTCTAAAATTTTTGTCTGCCATACTGGATCCGCTATTTTGTATTTGGTAAATCTAGCATTGGATTTGTAATCGATGTCTCCAAAAACATTACCATATACCAAATTGCGAGTAATTAGCTTTAAAAACATCATCAATAATCAGACATAAACACAAAATAGTTCGAGGTTTAACCGCTAGGCGGCTATCAAGTCGGATAGAAATGTAGCTCTCGGCTTAGTACATACATGCACCAGTCAGTAGCCCTGTTTTTAACGATAATTCTTTTCTATAACGATAAGCTTGTAAAGCTCATTTAACGAAATGTTCTTGTTATAATGGATGTTCTTTACGTTGCTCTTGTAAACGCCAAAAGGTTGCATGTACACTACTGTGTAGAAAATGCCAAGGTAAGTGTCAAAATATTAATGAAAAAAATGAAACAGATAAATAAAATACAACAATAGAAAAAAAAACAAAAAAAAAACAAAAAAAAACAAACAAAAAACAAAAAAAAACAAAAAAAAGTTGTTAACCGCCGCGTCCCCGTCGCGACTCTGGTTTCGCTAAGAGCGGTATCCATTTGCACCATCTAATATCCATGTTAAAAGAAATCACAAAATAGGATAGATAATGCCTGTTTTTGTTTCTATGCTCGCCGTATTGGATCCGCCATCTTGAGTATTCAGAATCGTAATCAGCATCAAAATACAATATTATTTCATTGAAAAGTACATTATACTACTACTTTACAATATAAGAATACTATGTGTTCAGTAATAACTCAATAATGTAGTAAAGTGGCCGCCATTTTGAAATTTGATCGAAATTCATGAAGATAAAAATACTTGTGATATTATAATAAATAACTTTCATATTTGTACCAAACAACAATTTGAAATAACTAAAAATAAAGTCGTAAAAAAATAAATAGTGATTTTTCGAAAAAGGCCGTCATCTTGGTTCTGTAGCAAAATTCAAGATGGCTCCCTTTGGGAAATTCTTACTCTAGATACCCTCTAAAAGTATGCAAAGTTTCAAAGTGGTATGAAAAGTTGCACAATAATTTTGCTTACCGGGGCGACTAATAGTAGGATACGTACCTCTCAATTTTTGTTAACTTCGATTTTGATACGAAATACTGGACTGAAATTGACGCAAGAAGAAGTGGCCGTTAATTTTCAATCGATTTTCGTGTTATTAATTAATTGCTATGAAATTTAAGACCAAATACAAAGTACAAAATTATTTTATTTTACAATTATTAAACTAAGAAACGACATTATCGACCAATGATAAAAGAAATGCGAATCTTTCTATTTATGTATGTACGTATTTATTCCAAGTTACCGACCGAGTATTTACTCTTTGTTGACATATCATTGGTTTATTTACTGATATTAGTTCATTTCTACGAAATTTAATTCAAGATACGAAGTACAAAATTATTTTATTTCACGATTGTTAAACTAGGAAAGGACATTATCGACAAATACAGTAACAATTTCCAAACGTTCCAAACATTCTATGTTAATAATGCTGCGTTACCGACCGAGTATATTGCATGTTGATATAAATGATATAAATATATATCGATATTTTCATTTTTTGTTGTCATATTTTTGTTAGTATCAGAGATAAAGCAGCTAGAATCATTAAAAAGTCAAGTATATTTATGTTATCGCTATATGCATTAAAATTTATGAGTATTTATGGATTTTTTAGAATACACTCGATCGGTAATATCGGTAGTATGCGGTATCTTAAATGTCAGCTGGAGAATCCTGAAACGTCTGGAGAACCACGTGCACCGCTTCTTGTCAAAATAAAACAATCAAACAACACTTTAAATACATTGTTAGAATACGCTTATCATTACTTAAGAAAACATGCCGCTTATTGTCATGACAGGACTACCGTGTAGTGGAAAAACCACAAGAACTTTAGAATTAAAAAAGTTTTTCGAAGAAAAAAAAGGCAAAAAAGTAGAAATCATCAGTGAAATCGATGTGATAACTAAAGCAGGATACGATAGAAATACTTTTTACGAAGGTTTGTACATTCCTTGAAAAATCCTTTGAATTCGGTATAGAAAGACCATAAAAGTAATATTATCCTAACCCGAAACAGTACGCTTATAATTTTCTTCTGCGAAACACTTTCCATGATTCGAAATTATTCCATTTCACAACATAGATTATCGCATATTCTTTAACAATATATATTCTCAGCGTAATATGCCATCCTGTTTCCAAATATGGTAATAAATCCAGAACCATTTTAATTGAGAAATATTCAAAATCAGTTTGAAAATACTTCAGATTCTAAAAAGGAAAAAGGGGTTCGGGCTGACATCAAGTCAAGTGCACAACGACTTTTAAACCAAAGCGATGTTTTGATTATTGATGGAAGTAATTACATAAAAGGATACCGATACGAAATTTACTGTATGAGCAAATTGTACAAAACTCCTCAATGTACAGTTCAGTGCGATTTACCTCCGGAACATGGGTGGCTCTGGAACGAGAAAAGAGACCCAACAGAACAGTATTCACGGCAGATATTTGATGCTTTAATAATGAGGTATATAAATTACAGATTACATGCCATAATATTAAAAAAATATAATACTATTATAAAAAATATTATTGTAAAGACTATTTAAATTCTTGCATACATTACTTTGGAGACATTAAGAACAGATATTATAAGATTAGAAATAGTTTATTGAAAATAAATTTAATATTGTACATATCATTTTACATTATGAGAAATGCCTCGTAAGTATTCAATTATATTGCAATCGTTGCACCATGACCGGATTAATTCTCGTAAACGTTCGTCATAATTATGACCTAACCTAACCTAACCTTTTATAATATTAAATCATTTCAATATTTTTCACACTAGTATTATGTAGTTTCATATTTTTTATTGTAATATTTTTCACAGTAATATTTTTCACAATACAGTAGGACCTCTCTTATTCTAATTAGTAAAGTGTTTCAAGATGGCGCCGACCTCTCTTATTCTAGTTTCCCCTTACCCCCACTTACTTTGCTTGCGAGCTTGTGATTCGTGGACAATATTTTTCGTTGACTTTTCCCGTGATAGTGGGAGAAGACTTGTGGGGGAACGATTAGAATAAGAAAGGCTGGACAATTAGAATAAGAGAGGTTCGAATAAGAGAGGTCCTACTGTAATATTTTTCACAATAATATTATTCACAATAATATTTTGCAATAATATTTAAAAAAATAATATTATGGCATGATACCAAATTACATACTAAAAATAATTGCCTTATTTCCAATGTAAAATATTTGCTTATAATGAGAACAGGTATGAACAACCAAATAGCAGAAATCGTTGGGACATAGAATTGTTTACTCTTCACCCGGAAGATGTACTCCAATTTGAAGAAATATATTCGGCTCTTTATGAAACAAAAGCTCCAAAACCAAATATGAGTACACAATGTGTAAGTATTTTCTATGTTTCTAGTTTTGATCGATTTGTGGTCTGAATATTACTAAACCATAATATTATGATGACAAAATATTAACCACTTCAATGGTAATGGATCATATATGTATATGTACAAAAAAAATGATTGACAAACGTGGTAATGGATCATATGTGTACATTTTGCATAACTTTTACAATATTATTAATGAATTTGCATGAAACGTATACGTATACCAAGATATTTTGGGTCGCTGAATCCGAATCTGTCGTCAAAATGGGAAAATTCAAAATGGCGGCTGTAAATTTGCTAAATTTATTAAAATGTGCGGCGCACATTTTTCTTTATACGGAAAACAGCTGAAAATTGTTACTCGGGGGTTTTCGGGGTCGCCGATTACGAATCTGAAGTTAGATTTTGAAAATTCAAAATGGCGGACCCAAGATGGCCGACCGAAATGCGAAAAATTACCCAAACTTTATGAAACTGGGTTCTCGGGAGTTGTCGGGGCCGCTGATTATAAATCTGAAATCAGATTTTGAAAATTCAAAATGTCAGTTCCAAGATGGCCGACATAATGTAAAAAATTTACTTGATTTTGATGAAAGTTGGTACTCGGGAATTTTTTGGGTCGCTGATTACGAATTTGAAGTCAGATTTTGTAAATTCAAAATGGTGGATCCAAGATGGCCGACATAAATGTGAAATATTACTTGATTTTTTAAATGATTAATTAAATTTTAAATGATATATTTTAGGAAAAAATGGAACCCGTGTTTCACCGTTTTTCGATATCTTAAGTACAGGGCTGTACCACTTCTGGCACTTTTTTTTTTAAACAGCTACCGCTGAAGTGGTTAAGACAAAATAGTACGCTGGCAAAATATTACGGGAAAAACTAAAAAATGTGTAAAATAGAATTTAACACACCGAATTACATAAAAATCAATAATAGAGTGTCAGTTTCAAAATCGATATCATTTATGTAATTGTGGCAGAAGAAAGTCAATTTAAGTAGTATTTACTTACAATAAAGTTCTGAAGATTCGAAATTAGACTGATCCCATTTCAAATCATGCAGAGCCGCAGGGGTCATGTTCTCAGAATGCGCTGATATTGAAATGTGCGATTCAATAGTAAAAATGAAGAGACATGTATTTCACAGTTTCACGAAAAGATTATTCTCTGCGATACTAGAAGTAGGGGAAATTAACCCGTTAACGCCTGAAACTTGTAAAATTTTAGTGTAACTTTGACGCAGCATCAAACGTAGAAAAAAATTGTTCATAAAGGGCAGCAAGTATTATTGTATGTTTTCGGGGTCGCTCTACAAGATCCCCTGTGTAGATTTTGCTTTTTTCCACAAGGAAACTCAATATGGCGGTGTTTTTGTTAAAAAGAAAAACGAAAAATCAATCTTTTTTTTTGAAATCAATATTACACACCGAAAACTTTATTTAGATGTACCAAAAAGTGGCAGGAAATGGCACAAACTATTTGAACTTTCGAAATGTCTGTTAGTACATACAATAAATTCAAAATGGCGGCTCCAAAATGTCGATTAGTGCAAAAAAATTTTGTTCATTAGCAAAAAATAGACAAATTTTTGACCGAAATGTACAAAACTCGATATTTGGGGGGTTTTTAGGATCGCTTATTAGGCCGGGGAACAAAGTTCCGAAAATCAAAATCCCGAAAGGCTAAAATTTCGATATTGCGTGAGTCCAAGGTATTTTAATTTGGTTTCTTTTTGCCAAATTTTCAAAGGCAAAGTGAAGAAAATCACGCGGGAGCCATGCTAAATCGAAATTTTGGCCTTTCGGTATGTTGATTTTCGGAACTTTGTTCCCCGGCCGCTTATTACATACCCGTTGATGGTTTTTCAAAATCCAATATGGCAGACATTTCCGTATATTTTGACAATAATTTTCAAACTTTTCCCGCCATATTGGATTTTGAATAACCATAAACGGGTATGTAATCAGCGATCCTAAAAACCCCAAATATCGAGTTTTGTACATTTCGGTCAAAAATTTCTCTATTTTTTGCTTGTGAACAAAATTTTTGTGCACTAATCGACATTTTGGAACCGCCATTTTGAATTTATTGTATGTACTATCGTACATTTCGAAAGTTCAAATAGTTTGTGCCACTTTTTGGTACACCTAAATAAAGTTTTCGGTGTGAAATATTATATTTTATCGGCGCTAGAAATTCGCATGGTGTACTAATAAAATATTAAAAAATGCACGACTTCCGCAATTTTAAATATTTTCAGCAAAAAAAAATGTGTACGTTTATTTCTTTTCATTTTAACCCGTTTTTTTTCCTCAGGTGCTTTCTTAGAGAAAAAAAATCACTCAATCGTTTTGATATAACATACCTATTGTATTTTTTCTCGAACTTTCTGAATCCGGTTTCAGATTGACCATATCTGCCGCCATTTTTTTACTATGGCGGTTTAAACATAGAAAAACCGTCAATTTTAATAAAAACTTGTTCAAATAATCGTATTTTTTAACAGGAAACCGTGCTCGAATCATGCTGAATCTCTGTATCTGGTGGAGTAATTAGTTACACTAAAAGATAGGATGGTTATTAATTCACCATTCAAAATGGCGGTTCTCAATGAACATTTTGTTGAAAAATTTCTGGACGCTCTAACTGTACAATTATGAGTTTGTTTTAAAAAATGCTAAGAATAAAAAATTCTTAGAATTCGCCGAGAAATATAGTGAATTTTTTGCAGATTTTTTAAATGAATTTTTGAAAAATCTTTTTCAAAATTCTTTTCAAAATTGTAATTTTTGTTTCGAAAAATTCGGAACAAAATTTAGTGCATTCTCTGATGAATTCTAAGAGTTTTTTATTCTATGCATTTTTTCCCAAAAGTTTTCGAGAAAGAAAAATCTTAATCTATAATATTTGAAATTCATTTCCTTAAAAACTATCAACTTTTGGAAAGAATTGCAAAGAACAAAGAACTCTTAGAATTTATCAGAGAATGCACTAAATTTTGTTCAGAATTTTTCGTAAATAAATTACAATTTTGAAAAAAAATGTCTCAAAACTTCATTTAAAAAATCTGAAAAAATTCCACTATATTTCTCAATGAATTCTAAGATCTTTTCATTCTGAGCATTTTTTTTAAAAAGCTCGTAGCTTTTGAGTTGGATCGTCCAGAAATTTTTCAACAAAATTTTGACTGAGAACCGCCATTTTGAATGGAGAATTAATAACCATCCTATCTTTTAGTGTAACTAATTGCTCCACCAGATACAGAGAGGTAGCTTGTTCCGAACACGGTTTCCTGTTCGAAAATACGATTATTTGAACAAATTTTTTCAAAATTCACAATTTTTGTATGTTTTAACCGCCACAGTAAAAAAATGGCGGCAGATATGGTCAATCCGAAACCGGATTTAGAAAGTTCGAAAAAAAATACTATAGGTATATTATATCAAAACGATTGAGTCATTTTTTTCTCTAAGAAAGCACCTGATGAAAAAAAGTCAAAATTTACGGCATTCCAGGACGAAACGGGTTAAACAATCTCTCTCTCGAATGGATTTGTTGTTATGACACATATTTCAAAAAATAAAAATTGTAATCATGAAGAAATTTTTTTTGACTAAATACCAAGAAAATAGTACCAAATGACAATATTTACAAATGTGTGAGGTTTAAATATCAAGGGCCTAAATTCTTATTAATGAAAAGAGTTAATTGCATGTCGTTTATATTTTTTATTCATAACATTTTTTAACCGTAATATTTTGGTGTACTCTTTTGTGTCGTTTTGATCAAGTCCTTAAATATAGCATTTGTTACAAAACTAACTAATATTTATTTCAGCCTCCACTGTCAGCCACAAATTATTTGTACGATTTGGATAGAATAACACAAGAAATAATAAACGTAAGGAAATTATTAGTCTAATACTAAACTTTGTTATCAATGATCTTTATTAATCGAATGTCATTTTTATCGTAGGAGATCATAGCGGCGAAACAGTTGGGAATAGAAAATAATATAAAAATTACCAAGTACAACGTTACGCTCGAAGCATCCAGTACTGCACCGCAATTAATGAAATTGAGGAGGCAGTTTATAACTTACAGTAAAATGAATCGAATAGAATCCGAACACATACCTTCTCTCTTCATTCAATATTTGAATAAAAGTCTGTAAAATAAAACTTTTCTTATTTTATTACTTGTTAATCTTGCATTATTTGGCATCGATAATCCTGATTTTTACAATTCTAAAAAAAGTTTATGAATTTGTTTTTATTCATCGCAATTACAATTTGAGTAATTACTTTCGGTAAGTATAAATTATCGATTATGTAAATTGTATAAAAGGCACTACAAAACTACATGTCGTTAGTACAATGATTAAACCGAAGTCTTTAATTTCTTCCGTTGTATTCTCTATTTTAACCTCATGTAACAAATTCATCTCCTTCGTTACGCATAGCAAGTTCTGTAATTATATTCGATTAATCACTTAACCCATTAACGCCTGAAATGGCATTTTTTATACTTCATTTTCAATAAAGTATTTCATATAAAAATCAAAGTTGAAAACAATTGAGAGGTACATATCCTATTGTTTTCGAAGTCGCGAACTCAAGATTACGAGGTCGAAATTGAGTTTCAGTCATCAGGAATTCCAATATGGCGCCGAACTTTTAACAAAATTCCAAAAAATTGGGAATTTTTTATACTTATCAATTTTTTTCGAGTTATTAGAATATTGGGTTTCTATTGAAACTCTGAACAAAGGTGAACAAAATACTTCAATTTTAAGAAAAAATTTTACTTTTATACCCCACATCATTGTAACGACCTCAAAATGGCATCAACAATGAAAATTTCTGAACGTTCCAACTCAAAAACTACATGCTGTTATAAAAAAATGCTAAGAATGAAAAGTTCTTAGAATTAATCGAGAAATATAGTGAAATTTTTTCAGATTTTTGTCATGACATTTTGAGAAATTTTTTTTCAAAATCATAATTTATTTATGAAAAATTCTGAAAAAAATTTGGTGTATTCACTTACGAATTCTACGAGTTTTTTGTTCTTTGCAATTTTTTCCAAAAGTTAATAGTTTTTGGGGGGAAAAAATCCTAAACTATAATATTTGAAATTCATTTCCTCTTAGAATTCATCAGAGAATACACATTTTTCAGAATTTTTTGTAAATAAATTACAATTTTGAAAAAAATGTTGTAAAAAAAAGTCTCAAAATGTCATCAAAAAATTTTGAAAAAATTCCACTATATCGCTTGATGAATTTTAAGAACTTTTCATTCTGGGCAGTTTTTTTTTTTAAAGCTCGTAATTTTTGAGTTAGAGCGTCCAGAAATTTCTCAAAGACATTTTCATTATTGACGCAATTTTGAGGTCGTTAGAATGATGTAGGGTATAAAAGTAAAATTTTTCCTTAAAATTGAAGTATTTTGTTCACCCTTGTTCAGAGTTTCAAATAGAATCCCAATATTCTAATAGCTCGAAAAAATTGATAAGTATAAAAAATTCCCAATTTTTTGGAAATTTTTTTCATATTCGGCGTCATATTGGAATTGCTGATGACTGAAACTCAATTTTGACCTCGGAATCTTGAAGAGCGACCTCGAAAACAGTAGGATACGTACCTATCAATTGTTTTCAACTTTGATTTTGATACGAAATACTTTATTGATAATGAAGTATAAAAATTGTCATTTCAGGCGTTAATGGGTTAATTTGGAATACTTTCCGACAATCATTTATATTTCTCTATATACCTGTAAATAAAACTAAGGGAAAACAATAAATCAATAAAATAAACATTGAATTTAAATGTCAACCATTAGAAAAATCCATTTCTCAATTTTATTGAAATTAATGTCGCTGTCGATCGATGCACTTTTCACACATTTCTACACATGTATCCCATCTACGTCGAAAGGTAATTTACAGATTCCTTACCTGAATTTTACACGTTTCTTCCATTTCATTTTAAAATCTCACTTTAATTCATTTATTCTCAAAAAGTTTCGCTTTTTCAGTGTTATCTAATAAATGTTACACGGTTGTTCACATGATGTTTCGCTTCTACTTAAGCGATGTCTAGGAATACTTATGTATCTGTATACATATTTAGTACTTCCTCACACCGTTTTTGTACTCAACAAATGGATCCATTTCGTTTGAGTTAAATCAATGATTCTTTTTCTATTTCTGCATGAAAAACATTTGCGAATACCAATGTCGATACAAGGGCGTCACATTGTCAACATTTTCGTCCATTCAAGTCGAAAGTATTATGCTAAATCACTTAGAGATCACGTCATTTAAGGCAATCACTCTTCACTTCGGTGTATTTCTGGCAATAATGAAGAAACTTAATGAAATAATTCTTTCTCCGAGCTTGGATGGACGATGCGATCAGGTACGAAACATTAGTTCCCTGGACTCGTGCCATTTTCCACTCCGTTCGTGTAGCCGGCAGCATTGTGCGCTTTTGGTTTTCGACAGACAAAGTAGACGCTGTTGTACTCGTATTGCAACATGCTACAGGCATTTTGAGCGTATCGAGTTTTAACGTACTGCTGCTCCTTCTACAATTTGTTACAATTTTAAATAAATTAAAGTCGATCAAAACGAAGCGAATGTACGTACCTCCATTTCGAACCCTAAACCTAATATTACTTCGCACACTTCGCTGTAGCTCGGCTCAATGGAATTTTCCATCGGCATGTCACTAAAGTGGTATAATAAGGGACCCAGATTTATCCACACACCTCCAGGTTTTAAAATTTTGTAAATTGTTTCTATAAATTGTACTATATTATTGGCACAGTCGATGAAGAAACATGTTGCGACACAGTCCCACTCACTTTCCTCCGTGTATACCTTAAAATGTGCCAACATTTCACTTCTTAGTAATCGCATTCAATAAACGAGTTACAATACTTCACAAGATTAAAGATGGTTTTACAGACATAAGATAAAAACATAAAATTGGTATTATATTTAATAACGAACATCAATTTCAGTACGATGCGATATATACCTCTAAAAAGTCTCCCGCTGCCATAGAAAAATGTGCATTTTCTGGAAGTTCGCTAGGATTTACGTCTGGAAACCAAACTTCTTGGGTTTGGTGTTCGGGTTTTAAATTATTCATGTATTGATGAACCCACGGATGAACTTTATAAGAATTTTCTCCTCGACATCTACAAATTAAGAAATTAGTAAATAAATAATAAGTAAACATAAAGTAAAATCATACTTATTTAATACGAAGTGCGAAGCGAAAAGCATGAAGAGGGAGAATTCATTTCCTTGGCATGTGTAACCTCTCCGAGCAATTTCGTATGCAAGTCTGCCAAGACCTGCTCCAGGTACAAGAACTCGAATGTCGGATAAAGTACTAGAAAGTTACCTATCATTGCATATTTTTCCAAATTGTAATTTATTAACTTAAAACTTCAAATATACTATAAAAGAATCAAACGAGCCGTGAGATACAAGGCGAGATAAATTCATACCAATGCTCTTCGGGAAATTGAGTCATGATTTCGTCGATGATCGGTTGGTAACAAGTAGCCCGTTCTTCGATTCCATCCTTACTCCAATCCCGAACCAATTGTTTGATCGTGGCTTGAACTTTTTCTTGGTCTGCCAATACTGGTCGGGGTGTAAGGGACTAAAAATAAAATCTTGTATAATTCGGAAGCAATTTGTATAAAAATATTTTATCACAATCAACCAAAAAAAATTAATAAGAAAATTCACGCTACACACCAGATATATTTGTCTTACACTGTCGTTTTGAGGATTATTTGGGGTAACATTTTCAAATATATGTGCCACGTCTTTGATAATAAGTTTAATAATTTCGTCATTGTTCTCTATGCATCTTTTGACGTTTAAAAGATGTTCTCGGTACTTTGACAATAGTTTCTGATGATGCTGCGGAAGTGACAACAAATATCGTTCGGTTTTTTTCACTCGCAGTAAGGAATGTTGTCTGAAAAAAGAATTTCAGTTAATAAATAATCAAAATCATTGTCATGCCAGTAATCGGAAATGGATTCGAAGGGATTGATTACTTTTAATTCGTGATTTATCCACGGATATTATTTTTAGATTCCGATGGATTCATAGAAAATGGTTTCAATTCGACTTTTTGGATTTCGAGATATTCAGCTGCATTCTTGGTATTTTTCGCTCATTATAATTATGCAGACAATAAATCTTGTAACGTATCTTGTAATGTTTACATAATTATAACGATAAAAAAATACCAAGATCTCCTTCATTTATTTTAAAACGGTCGAAAAGTTTTTTGAAAACTTCTAAGTTACTATAAAACAGATGAATGAGGAACATTGTAACTTTGTAACTTTCGAAACGTTACTTTTCATATAGGGGAGGGTCCAGTAGCCCCGACCACCTAAGGTATTTCGAATATAACTTATTCTTCGCGACTTCAGCAAGTAATTTATTTATTTATTTATTTTTATTTTCTACGGCCTAAAGGCAATACAAATTTAGAATAAAAAATAAAATAAGTAGCGCAAATTGCAACACGTATTGAAAATAACAATTTTAAATATAAATATATAAATAACAATAATAACATCACTGCAATAAATACAACCCGATTTACGAAAGTCAACAACTCCTAACAATATTAATTAAAACCTAATTCTACGACATAAAATTTTCCACGCGATAACCTGACTAGATAAACTATAACAGAGCGTTGTGTCAATTAAAATTTCGAAGGCAGTGTACCTTTAAAAATCTAGGTAACCTCAGTATAGTTAGATGGAAGTTGCGGAAGAGCATTCCACGATCTTTTTAGACACGTTACAACAGAATAAAATTCAAAGACACTTTTGCACTGGTCCTCCACCAATGTTCGAGAGTTCCTAATTGAATATGGCACATTGCGGTGTACAAACAAGGCAGATAGATCACTACAATTAACCTTACCATTAATGATCTTAAAGACATAAAAGACGTCATTAAGATGATGCATCGACTGGATTGTATACTGGTTAAATTGCTTAGATCGATCTGAATAGTTATGCTCCAAATAGGACATTGGACATCGGGCTTTAAAAGATAAAAATCGGATAAATTTATGCTGAATGGACTCAAGCAAAATAAAGTCTTTCTTATTAAATGGCGACCAAATCGGAGAGCAATACATAAAATGAGGAACAACCAATGCATTATATAAATTAATTAACGTAGAGATATTTGTAAAGTCAGTTGTAGAACGTCTCAAAAAGCCCAATGCCGAATAAGCCCTAGATACCACACCTCTAATATGCTCACTAAATCTTAGATCTGAATTAAACAGAACTCCCAAATCCGAGACAAAGCTGACCAATTGCAAAGATTCATTCAGCAGCATATAATCAAATCTAAAGCTATTCTGATTTCGAGAGAAAGTAACAACCTTACATTTGACTACATTTAATGACAAAAGATTCGCATCCGACCAGTCTAAAACCGCATCGATGTGCCGTTAATTGACGCAGCCCATACATATTTAAAGTAATAGAAAGTATTAAAAATAATATTTGTACCTCATATAGAATTCGTGAAAAATAAGGCTTCGAAGGTGATTGGCTTTGTTATAAGAAATACACAGGCCTTCAAAACACCCGCAGCAATTAAACACCTTAGTTAAGCCTATCCTACTATATGGCTCAGTAACCTGGTCGCCGAACTATGCTATACATGCCTATTCTCTTGAGAAAATCCAGCACAAAATCCTGAGATATCTGGCATACAAATCAGGGACACCGACATTAGCGTCTACTCGCCATGCTAATGATGCTATTTTCTTATACAAATTACTGACTGGATACATCGATTCTGAAGAACTTGATAATATGATACAATTTGAAACTCCTACGTATGGGCTGCGTCAATTAAATTTACTCCAACTACCAACGTCATCAAGAAATTTTATTCTCAACTCTCCGATGCTCAGACTTTGTCGTTCAACGAACTCCATCGGAATGGAAGAATAAATTTCTATGCTCTACAGGACCTTCAACTTCCTACGGCTGTGCTTAGAATAAAGTCTTCACTAAGAGAATATTAATATTTAGTTTATGGAATTTATGATATATACGTTAATTCTATTATGTTTTTCATATAAATTGTTTTACTTCGGGCAGTCTATTGTTATGCTTTATAATTATTTACACATTTAATTTAAGGGCATTGTCCCGTTTAAGAATAAAAATTTAAAAAAAAAATATATTTGTATCATATTTTATGCATCCGTGTAGAATTTGAAGACAAAATGGCGAATCTGTTTAAGAATTGCATTCTTTTCGTTGTTCATAAAATTGGTTACACCATTTTACTTGTCCATTAGCTCCAACCACTTAATAAATTAACTTGTATATGGTAAAAATACATCATTAAATACTTATAATGGACTTTTAATCAAAATAAATGAATATTTTCATGCTCCATTGTTTAATATAACTTCAAATAGATGTAGTAAGCAATGTAATAAACATATCGTTAAGAAAGTTTTTTGATGAAGTTTTTAAAACTATTGAACATAAACATAATTTTTTCTTGCTCTTTTGCCTTCGCAGTTTACTAATGACATTGTCAGTTAAAATTTCCGAGTTTTCGGCTCGTCTCTTTATTATTAAAAAATTATTACTATTATTATTATTGAAAAATAAAATTATTATTAAAAAATAGCTATTCTTTAAAAATATAATGTATAAAATTACGTACTCAAGATCTGGTAATTTCTGTTACTGTTATTAAAATTATTTATTTCCTAAATAAATCTATAAATCACTTCACATATCTAAAGCCAGCATACGATGTGTAGTCGTGTCAGTCGGTTAGCGAATGGATTTTCATCAAGAATAAACGAAAAAAACAAATTACATTTATGCTTAATTTCATTACCGAAATCAAGTTAGCTTTTAAAATTGTTGGATAAGCAATATTTTTATCAGGCAGGACTACCGGACACTAAGTGGTTGGGGTATCGGAAAGTATGTATGAGCCTTGAAATTGTTATTATAAACAAATGAGACATAAATATAAAGTTTTTATAGCCTAAATCGAAAGCTGAGGGATGAATGTTTATGTACACACAACGATAATTAGCTTATTTATTATATGATAATAAATATTAACTGCGAAACTTACCTATTTTTTTTCAAATGTTCATTTTATGAGTTTGAAGAATAAAAACTTATGCTATAACATTAAAGTAAAGACAAATAGTTTCCTATTCTCAAATTTACAGTTTTGTGTAGTGTACCATAAAAAAATTATAAAATTCACCAAAATCTATCTTTACATTCCTAGAACTAATTATGTAGTGGTTGGGGCTACCGGACTCTCCCCTAATCTTGTATATTTTTCCTAATTTTGTAAAATTACAGTCCAATGTGGGCAAAAAAATTACCCACGAACATCGTAAAAGTACACAATTTGGCATATTTGGGATACACAACGTTGTAAATTTACAACGCAGTCTTGAACTTTAACCTCAATTCGGAAAAAATCCTGCGCTCAACCTTGTACCATTAAAGAAATTTGACGTCCGAATTTTACCAGTGCGTGAAAATTTCATTTTGATTTTTTACAGTGTTTCATAATGGCAACGCACGTTTGAACTATCGCACTTTGAAGTTGGTTCGTTTTTCTTAAAGTTCATTCATATTTCTACTGAATTTGAAAATAAATTTCATCCCAAAAAAACATTAAGAAATGTAATATTCATACTGTTTAAAAAAATCCAGGAAAGACAATCAGGACTCTCTGCCTATGAGGACACTTGATCGTCCATGTGAAACGCATTTTTTAAACAGTATAATGATAACGACAGGGATATTTATCAACATTCTCAATAGTAAAATGCTTTTTCCTGCATGGTGGGGCTCAATATACTTTAACCCAAAGTGTCTTCCATATGCGATTTTTCTTCTATTTTCACTTTTGGGAGGTCTAACGAACATGTTGACACCAAAAAGAAAAAAATCGTTCGGTCCGTTTTTGAAAAAAAAAAACAATTTTTCGTTATTTTATGAGTTGAATTACAATAATTTCATGATAATACCTAAAAAATTATATTTTATCAGTTTAATACTTTCATTTTATCATCAAAATGGAGTAACTATAATTGAAATACCAATTTGCAACTTTAATCTTTAAACAATTATAAGAACAAATGTTAAACATAATGATTTTTGAACATTATTTATATTCTGCGCATTGCAGTTTTAGTGAAACTACACAATATATAAATTTTGTTATATTTCGAATTAACTTACATAAATGAACATAATTTACCTCTCAAAAGTATGAGCTCACCCACACGGAATTTTGGCTAAACTAAAATGTTGATATCTCATCGCCAAGTTAACGTACGGGAAAAATAAAAAAAGGGAATTAAAGAGGAGACTTTCAGTTTCCCAGTCGTGGTGGTTTCATTTCCATATATACAATCCTTTACGAACTATGCTTGATGTACTCAAGTCATTTTTCGTATTTTTTTCTTTTTCAATCCGCTCCCATTTTTTTTTAAATGATTGCAAGAGAAATGTAAAACGTGTAATCGAAAGGTAATCCCTATAGCTTTAATTTGCCTATAATTTAACTATAGTCTTTAGAGAAAATTTGCACACAACAAAAATGTCTTAGAATTGGTTGAAGAATGCCCTAAAATATTTTTAGATTTTTCAACTAACATTTTGCAAAATTTAGGATTTTCAAATTTTCGAAAAATTAAAAATTGTTACAATACATTTCGAAAAAATTCTAAGGTATTCTTTGACTCATTCTAAAACAAAATTGAACTTAAAAATTATTCTCTAAAGTGTATGGTTTTGAAGAAAAAAATTGTTCAATTTTAAATATATATATTATATTATATTAAATAGAAATTCGTTGCTGCGGTGGCCATTTTGGATTTAACATCGCAAATTTTAAAATATATACCAGTATAGTTTTTAAGTACAACTATCAAGTGCGCGCTTCTAATATATTTTAGCTCATTCAAAGCACGATATTGTATCGAAAACTCGACATTTGTGAGAAATTCACCCTGAAAAAAAAACTGTTTTTTTATTATATGTGTTAAAATCATAGATAAATTTTGAATTTTATACAATTTTCTCTTCAACACTTGAAAGTGCGACCTCGAAAATGGTAGAATCTGGTAAGTTTGATTTTTTTTGACATTTATTTCATACAGGAAATATGCGTTGACGTTGGTGTAAATTTTTTGTGCGTTTGGGAGTTAATGGGTTAATATACTTGTAATGGTATTGTATATTTTCAAGTCATCTGCAAATAGCAGAAAATTGGAATAGGTTATTACCGAAAAATATCGTTAATATATTAAATAGGATAGGGCCAAGGTGATAGGATAGGGACAAGGACCAATTTTTATACTTCATTTTCAGTTGTAATATCCCGAGACCTTCAAAATTATCGGAATATTTCCCGATAGCTTTGGTGCAAACAAGTGAATATGTCAAGTTCTGCAAAACTTAACATATTTATTTGTTCGCAGGAAAGTTAGAGGGAAATATTGCGATTAATTTTGAAGGTCGAGGGGTATTCGGCGGATTATTTTTTGTGACTGGTATTTGAGGTTACAGCTGAGCAGAGAGGAGAGACGAATATATGAATTTAGAAGTTTTAACAAATGAGTAGCGAGTATGCAATTTTTGAATGCAATTTCCAGGAGCTGCCGTGGAATTTCCAGTATAATTTTAAACAAATGACCATAGAACCCTTTGAATATAGTGTAAAAAAAATTTAGTGTATTCCCTGATGAGGTCTAAAAGTTATTTGTTCTTTGCAATTTTTTCGAAAAGTTGATAGTTTTCGAGGAAATGAATTTCAAATATTATAGTTTAGGATTTTTTCCCCCCAAAAACTATTAACTTTTGGAAAAAATTGCAAAAAACAAAAAACTCGTAGAATTCATATGTGCATACACCACATTTTTATTACAATTTTTCATAAATAAATTATGATTTTGAAATAAATTTTGAAAAAAATTTTCTCAAAATGTCATCACAAAAATCTGAAAAAATTCTACTATATTTCTCGATTAATTCTAAGAACTTTTCATTCTTAGCATTTTTTATAAGAGCACGTAGTTTTTGAGTTAGAACATTCAGAAATTTTTCAAATAAATTTTCATTGTTGATGCCATTTTGAGGTCGTTACAATGATGTGGGGTATAAAAGTAAATTTTTTTCTTAAAATTCAACTGTTTTATGCACCATTATGCACGGTTCCAATAGAATTCTAATAATCTAATAGCTCGAAAAAAATTGATAGGAATAAATAATTCCCAATTTTTTTGAATTTTTTTAAAAATTCGGCGCCATATTGGAATTCTTGATGGCTGAAACTCAATTTTGACCTCGGAATCTTGAAGAGCGACCTCGAAAACAATGGGATATGTACCTTTCAATTGTTTTCAACTTCGATTTTGATACGAAATACTTGATTGAAAATGAAGTATAAAAAATTTCATTTCAGGCGTCAATGGGTTAAATATTTCAGTATTTTCATTATATTTCTTCATGTACGCGACCATGCCCAACATCTAGATCAAGATGTATTCAAAACGTATCTCAACCGAATACACCGTAGATAGCGAAACTGAATAGTGTAGTTTTAATAATCGCTGATACGAAGATAAAAATGCTGAATTGCAGAGAACTTTATTATTAGTTTAAAAAAGTCAATTCGAAAAGTCAAGAGTAAAGATCTGACATGGGCACTCTCTCACCCTTAAAAAGACAATCTGCACAAGGAGTTCTATAAATAAAAGTTCCATAAATAATGAAACGTCGACATTTACAAGGCAATTGAACCAGGTTTTTATTAAAAAGAACATTTCGTAAACCTCAGTCCTCAATTATCCCATATGACTACGTTTACTCTTCAAAGTCTCAACAAATTTATACCTTGATAACAGAAAACATAAATTCTTTATACGTAAATCGCTGTATGGACTAAAAAATAACTTCTTACCAATAACATGAAATACTATTTGTGAATACTTTATTTTTACTTTTCAATCAATAATTAACAGCTCAATTTAGATGAGTAATTGTTTTCAACTTCGATTTTGATACGAAATACTTGATTGAAAATGAAGTATAAAAAATGCCATTTCAGGCGTTAATGGGTTAAATATCCATGCTAATAGGTAATTATTTACAATGTATTGTTTACAAGATTTATTATTGTCGACATAATTATAACGATCGAAAAATACTAAGATCTTAATTTATTTTAAAACGGTCCTCAAAGTTTCTGAAAACGTCTGTTACTATAAAACATAGATGAATTGTTGAATTATTTCACTGTAAAAAATCAATTTTACAACAGTGAGTACGGGCAAAATAATTCTTGAATTATTTGCATTCAATTTTCAACAATATTATTTTGGGATTGAAATCGATTCGCAGAGATTGGTATGAATCCGAGACATTCACCTTCATTTCTATTTTCAACAGTATTATTTTTTGGTTCAAGAGATTAACACGAGTCCTATTTTCTTCATTCAGAGGAATTCAATATTTTTACTAATTATTTTTGGATTCCCAAGGATAAGATTTTGATAAATCACACTGTAAAAATAAATCCTTAATGAAAAACCCACGTATAATGGTAATTTTACAAGCTCGTAATTTCCCTACACTTAATGTGGTAAATTTACCTACATATAATGGTAAATTTTACAATCTTGTTGTAAATGTACTACATTAAGCGTAGGGAAATTACAAGCTTGTAAAATTACCATCATACGTGGATTATTTCATTACAGATTTTTTACAGTGCACGAATTAAACTGAATATTTTTTAATCCATCTGAATCACACTCTCAATCCATTTTCGATTACTGGGATGTTAGTGAATACGGTTTTTCGAAACAGTTAGCGTTAGACCAATTGGTAATCTATTGACTATTGTGCACCGAAGTAGTGCAATGACACAGAAATCGGTGCTATTATAGAAAAAAGTTTGATAACATTTCATTTCTTGCCATCGTAAACAAGATAAATCAAAGCATGTCAAAACTAGTGGTAAAACTATAACACCAATTCCTAATGTAGTTTCATCTGGGAAGATAAATTCCCAGGAAAAGTTTTTTATGTTTTTTATACATAATTCATTAAACGAAATGGCAACGAATTATAGTAAGGAAATGAAACTGAGGTTAATTCGGAAGATGGAAATCGCGTTGAAGGATGGACTCACTTGTAGAATTTGAATGCTGTGACGATTCGATGGAAGTGTTTTCGTTCCTCGTCATCTTCGTAGGATTCTGGCAATTTTTGTGGTTTTCCATCCATGTTTTGATCGCCGAATGATTTATCGAAAAGTCCTAAGGTTTTTAGTTTTTGGAGCAAAATTTTCATCTGGCCGCCCGCGCCTAAAGCCTCGCTTTCAACGAGCGACGCGCAGAAAGAGCTGCGCAATGGTACCAATGTTCGAGTATCGAATATGTATACATATGTACAATAAGCCTTTTTGTTCTCCCGTGCATAAAAATCAAAGGAATTTTTATATTGCTCAATTTTACGAATATGCATTTACAATCTCTATAAATATTAGATACATAAGATATATATATATGTTTACTGCTAAATTACAATTTAAAAGAATTCCAAATTTAAAAATTTGAATCAAAGTCCGTAGATTACATGCGCACGTGCTGAACTTCCGTATTCGGCTGATATGCACCCGTGTAGTGCACATTATATTCGGCCCGTGCAAAAACTGCACCTTCGCGGTGCAAGTGTGCATTTTAAGAGCCGATGCAAAGTGCAACCCGAATATGCTATTTGAACATTATTGTAATTGCTGTACATGTTCGCACGTGTCCAGCATGACGTAATTTGTACAAAATGGCGGAATTTATAGACTAATATCTATTACTGTAAATTACAGTAACGGAAAGTAACAGTTATGTAATATTTACATAATGGTTACATTGTTACATAGATGTTACATAGTTGTCACAGAACTGTTACTTTTGTGTTTGCAGGGCAACAAATGAAAAAGTATACGAAAAATCTGTGTTACGATTTAATACGAAATTAGTCTGTTTCTTTCTCACTCTTTCAGTTACGAATGCGAGTGTATACGATATTATACGCGATAAATACACGCACATAACCTCAAAGAAACGATTACTTTGGATTATCGAATGATTTAAACTCAAAACTAGAAAACAGAACATTTCTTCGAAAATTATGAAATACGGAAAACGATATAATCAATTCTTCGATTAAATTAACAGAATTTAAAGCTATTCTAAGCCGCAACAAATCAATTTTTGTAATGCGTTAAATGCGGTATCGTATAAGCTCAAATGAATTCAATTCTGATATTACAGGTCGTATAAAATAGTATAAATTCGAATAATAATCTCGAATAATCAATACGCCGCTAGAAAGAAACAGAATGCAAAATATCGATTCCGTATACTTTTTCGTTTATTGGGTATAACAAGACGAATGTTTTTCTAATTATCTTCCGTGACATCTATGGGGTTTGTATTTTTTAGAACTATTTGAAACGATTTTAATACATTTAAAACAAGGAAACATTTCTAAATAACAATTTGCTATATAGTGATTTAAAAAATTCCGATTTTTGTGTACGTGATTTATCACACGTATTTCTGCATTATTCATTGGCTCACAGCAATATCAGTTATTAATTCATAGAAACTTATATCTACGTACACGTATCTTTGTATACGTTTTAATTTTCTTTTCTAAAACGATAATAGACACTTATTTTTTGTTAGTGAATATATAAGTTGGTTATACGATCACGTTATCTCGAATGAAAATATTAACCCGATAACGCCGGGAGCAGCACAAATTTTCACAGTCTTTCATGTTGATAGTTTTCATAGAACGAGTCTATGAAATTGCACGACATCTCATACCCTACAGTTTTCAAGTGTGTTCTTTCCGAATCTGACCACTATTTTCTCCTAAATTTATCCGGGTTTTCATTATGGCGTTTTAAAGAAGAAAAATTCGGAAAAAATTTTAAAACTTTTTCAAAAAAGTTATTTTTCTATATGATTCTGTGGCATAATGACTTGTACTTTATGAAGACGCGACGTCCGATCAAAAATTCAAAATGGCGATCGCAATACGGAGCCATTACGACGAAAATTTTATGTTTCTGTATGTACCGGTTTTGTAATTGAACAATTTTTTTATAAAAATCAGTGTAGAGGGTGTTTTGGTCCGCAAATTATGAATCCGTTGTCCGATTTTTTAAATTTAAAATGGTGGATCAAAAATGGCGGACTAAAATTAAAAATTTGCATCGATTTTTACGACATTGTGCATGAGAGGGTTTTTGGGATCACAGATTACGAATCCGTTGTCCGATTTTCAAAATACAAAATGCTGAATCCACAACGGTGGACAGAAATATGAAAATTACCATCGATTTTTATAAAAGTTTGTTGAAGTATTTTTGGAATTCGAGGCTATGTATCCATTGCTCGATTTTCAAAATTCATAATGTTGGACTTCATTTTAAAATTGTCCATCGATTTTATAAAATTTGGGTTTAGATTGATTTGGGATTGTAGATCATGAATCGCTGATTCGAATCGAAATTGACTGCCAGTTTTAATTTTGAAAATCTGACAACGGATTCGTAATCTGTGATCCCAAAAACACTCTTATACAAAACTTCCTGAAAATCGATAAAAATTTTCAAATTTCTGTCAGCCATTTTGCATTTTGAAAATCTGACGACGGATTCGTAATCTGTGATCTCAAAAAACCTCTTGGGTACAAAGTCATAAAAATCTATGACAATTTTCAAGTTTCTGTCCGTCATTTTGGAACCGTCATTTTGTATTTCGAAAATCGGACAACTGATTCGTAATCTGTGATCTCAAAATTTCTCTGGTGCAAATGTCATAAAAATCGATGAAAATTTTCAATTCAAGTCCGTCATTTTGAATTTTGGATCGGACGTCACGTCTTCATAAAGTGCAAGTCATTATATGCTACAAGATCCAGAAGCGCGATTCGATTGGATGACGCTTTCTATAGAAAAATAACTTTTTTGAACAAGTTTTTAATGTTTTTCCGAGTTTTTTCTTCTTTAAGACGCCATATTGAAAGAACGGTTAAATTTAGGAGAAAATGGTAGTCCGATTCAGAAAGAACACACTCTAAACCTGTAGGATATGAGGTGTCGTGCAATTTCATTGACTCGTTCTATGAAAACTGTCGACATGAAAAACTATAACAATTTGTGCCGCTCTCGGCGTTATCGGGTTAAGGCAGTTCTAATGTGCTCCACTAATAAGGTACTTTTAGTGGAGCACTTTACTAAGGACATTTTTACTAAAACCCATAAATATAAAAAATAACTGAATCGATTTTTTCAAATTTTAGCTCTGTAAAGGCAATTCTAATTACTATAGTATAGAAGGTTTCCTAGAAATTACCAAATACATTAATTGAAAACTGAATTAGAATTTTTGGAAATAAGTGATTTTTATTTATTTCCCAAAGTTCTCGATCACTGCCCGAATACATATTCTAGGAAATCGTCTATAGTAATTAGAATTGCCTTTTCAGAGCCCGAATTTAGGGATATTTTATTCAATCATATTCAGTTATATTTTTTATTGAAACTTCTTACTTACCGGCAAACCACTTTAGAACACCCTTAAGGGGATTTTAAAGCGTTCGACCGATAAGGTAGGAATTTTCACTAAAAACCGTAAATAAAAAGTGTCTGAAACGATTTTTGGAAATTCGGGCTTTGTAAGGGCAATTTTCATTACTATAGACGGTATTATAGAAAATACCAATGATATTAATTGAGAACTGACCGACAATTTTCGGAAATAAGTGTTTTTTTATTTTATACAATCAATATCATTCTTATTTTCTAGGAAACTACTTATAGTACTTAAAATTGCCTTACAGAACCCGAATTTAAAAATGTTATTCAGTTATCTTTAATTTACATTGTGTAGTGAATTTTCCTACCTTACCGGAGGACCATTTTAGAACCCCCCTTAAGAATGAGAGCTTAATAAACTTTCCTATATATATGCACATTTCGCAAAAATTAGTTTGCGTATGCGCGGGTGTTGCCCTTTTATTATCTATGATAACATACAAAAGCTAACAACTTTATATGGGTTTGGGTACCATCTTAGATTGTAAAATGTAGATAGTAGATGATAGTAACATCTTGATCGTAGCCGATAACATATTTATTTTTACCATCAATTTTTTACCATCCATTTCTCTCCTTATAGGAAAAAATACTTATCTTACAAACATTTTTATTTATATTATTATTACATTTTTTCGAAATTTTGTTATGTAATTTAATTTTTTTAATATAAATTATCTTTAAAAAAGCGTTCTCATTCGGTCACCTATCCAGTCGTAATCAACAGCATGCGACGCCTAACATGAAACAAAGACTGCGCGTGATGCCAATCACTGATCTACCACTGTGAATCAATTTTGAAGACGTAATATGATAATTGTGTTGCATGTGTATTCTGATAAAAATGTTGGTTGATTATGAATAAAAAATGGTTGATATTCTTCTAGTATAATGTAAAGCAAAATAATTTTTCAATAATGAAAATTACAAGGTTTCGTAAGGAAACTTGTATAAGATTGTAAAAATTGCTTTACTCCTTCTTGCAGAATGTCTCATGAACTCTTTTGAGTCTTCCAGAGTATGATGAATCATTTGTTATATTTATTTTGTATTTATTTCGGTATTTAAGTAGCTCTTCGTGGACCGCTTCTCCAACTTGTTCGACATCAACCGAAAAATTTTTTAAATAAAAACTCTGTTCACAAAAAATTTTGTAAATTGATGGCATTTTTTAGCATTTTCTACACACCTTTGCTCAAATGCTTCGCAGTGATACTTTTCGGAATTGAAGCCTAAATAATTGAATGTAATTTCAAATACTTATTACGGCCGAATAGTAGAGGACGACTTGTGTGGAAAATTGCTAAACGAATATGTTGTTTGACATTTGGAATACAATTGGGAAACAAGCACTATTTCGTTTTGCGAATGCCCTGAAAGCCACGTATAAAATAATTCATTCCTGTTTTTCAATGACACAACAACATGATTATATAGAAGCTCCAATTATACATTTAAACAAGAATTTTGAAGCAATTGAATTATCTGTTGAAAATCCATGTTCTGATGGATCATTTTTAAAAGAACTTTTTCGGTTAATGTTGTTGGTTTGGAGGCATGGCCTAACCGGCTGGATAACCGGTCCATAAGAGTTCCTTTAAATATAACATAAATAGTACAACTGAGGCATCATACCCTCAGCACGGTATGCCTTAACCAGACTCAACCCAAAAGTGCTTGCTCAGTAATTCTGCTATTTTGGGGTGAATATAAATACAAAAAAAAGCTTTTCTAGTAAAAATCAAAATAATCGCTGGAGCCGTTTATTAGAATGGTCCATTTAAATATTTTTATTAATGATAATTGTTATATGTATTTAAATTTGCCTATTTAATTAACAGAGTAAACGACAATTGAAAAATATACTGTTTTTATAATTTATAATACGCTTAATTATTATTTTCATCCAACTTATACAATGATATAATTTTTCAACACTTTATTATACACGTAAACTATTATAAACACAAGTAGCTCGTAGAAGCTTTTCTATATATTGAGGGTGTGTTCTTGCAACTTTGTGCTGTTCCCATATTCTTTTTAAAATCATGATGTACTAATTCCATAGCTTGTTAGCTGAAAAAACTTAGACCCATATTTTTCATTTTTATGCCATCCTTAGACCAAGTTTGAGGCCTCATAAACATTGATAAATCTGGCAATACTGGTTTCGTATTATTATTCTCCTTTGTCCGATATATATTTCTTCTACATGAGCCACACAATGCTCCAGGTTATCATCGACATATTTATCAACGAGATTTTCAAAATTACTTTTTAATTTCTTGGTTAGAGGAAACATCTCTTTCTTCTTACAGAAACACAATAAACACACTTTTAGAAGATTTTCGTCATGCAGTAATGTATGATCTTTAGACATTTTTTACACATTTATTGCATTTACATACCATACGATACGAGTTGGTTTTATTAAAATTAATTTGATACATGGAGAAGTTTGCAAAGAAAGTTGTTCATTTGTTTTTCTCATCTTAGGATGTGTCATGCGCAATCTGCACCGCCAGGCGGCGCGGCAGCAGTATTTTCAATCGCTCAAATATTCAAATAGACATTTCTAAAAAACGGCTCCGGCGATTATTTTCATTTTCATCAGAAAAGCTTCTATTTTGCATGTATTTTCAATCCAATAAAGCAGATTTACTGAGCAAGCACTTTTAGATTGAATCTGGTTAAGGCACACCGTGTCAGATACTGACAAAAGCAGTCATTGAGTTTTCAGCTCTACATACTCTCTCAATTTGAAACAGTGAAAATTAACTGATTCTCAGTACATCGTCAGTGATTATCCTAGTGAAAAAGAAGTCACTAATAAACAGTAAAATTTCACTGTTTTAGTTAATAAAATTAAGTTGCTTTATGAGACAACGAAATGTATTCACTACTTGAATTAGTGAAACTTTAATTCGAAACAGTGAAGTTCGTTTGTCGTTTCACTGTTTATGCCGTGAAATTATGAAAGTCACTAACTCAGTAGTTAGTATTCATTCACTGATTCAAATAGTGAGTTTTTTACTGTTTCGAATAGAGAGAGTATAGTCATTTTTGTTTATTTTTGGTTTTGTAACTGTTGTTTTATGTTTCAACAAGTTTATTATAAAATGTGAACACAAAATAAAAGATTATGTCCGAAATATCCCAAGCTGGAGAATTATTTACCTTTCGTAATTATTTTATTAATTTTTTAATGATTGGCTAATCAAAATTACGTAAAAAACGAATACCCTTGCTCCACGTCAGAAATTGAACAGAATAAACAAATTAATTATCTGGATGTCAAAATATTCATTAAAGACAATGGTAGTTTACACTCGGAACAGTTTACAGGTCTAACCCACGACAGACTTGAAACTGGCCACGATTTTGATTCAAAAAATATGCGAAGACAGATATACGATAAGGAAGTGGAGAGGATGGTTATAGAATCTGCAGCGCCTCCAAAAAACGCTTAAACCATCCCCTGCAGTTAGTCTGTGGGGTCGATCGCATAAAGAAGCAAACTACGCTGCACCCCATTTCTTCGTCTAACTATGCTCAGCAAGAATTACAGAGAATTCAGTCGGTGGTCGCTCCATCTCTCACTTTCACATTTTGGAACGTACATGGTCCAGAAAATCTTCACACCAACAAGATTCGTTCTCCAACATCCATCATCAACTATGCTGAAACTTGGCTTCCGGAAGAAAGAAATCTACCACAAGAAGAGGACTACAGGCTGTTTTTTTCTCCTGCTGTTCGTGGGGGATCAAGAGGGAGATTTAGTGGGGGTCTTTTATCTATCTATCCATTGGCCGGGTATCCAGAACTGGTTGAAGTCTCCACTTATTGGATTTTTTGTATTATACATTCCCTACCACTATCTGTAATTCAAGGTTTTTTCTATTTTCCCCCCAACACTGATCTACAATCCCAGCTTCATAATCGTCAGCCAGTTTTGAATAACCTAACTGATAGATTTCCCAACTGCATTTTCATTTTAGGTGGTGACTTCAACTCCTGGATGGGTGACCTGGATCTAGAATGCGTCACCCCCGAACTTTTTAACGATACAGTGCTTGACCCTTTCAGGCGATCTCGCGATCACCGTCCCAACAGCCGTGGTAAAATTTTGTACAATTTTATGTTCGAAAATGATTTTATATTGTTAAACGGGCGCTCTCCCAGCGACAATCCAAGTCACTATACTTTTATAGGGAACAATGGCTGTAGTACGGTAGATTTAGTCTGGGTATCATGTAGTCACCTTCATTTTATCACAGATTTTTATGTGAACCTTGATCCTAACGGCTCTGACCATCTCCCGGTGTCTCTGGTACTTTCCTTGTACTTTTCAAACCAGCGGGTGCGACCCGCCCCCTGGCAGAGTTATACGAGAGGGCCAAGACTGTGCTGGTCCCGTAAGGGAGGTCTAGAATTAGAAAAACTTATGCTCAGTACTTCGTTTGATTTGCCAGACCTCACCCAGCCTTTCTCCTCTTGTTCTTATCAAAATTTTTGCACTGGCTTAAAAAATCTGGCTGAGCGGGCGGGCGTCTTGCAGGCTGGAAGCGGTTCATCGGGGCTTGGGAGCGCGAGGAGTCGGCCAAGTGGACCGAAGTGGTTTGATTCCAGTTGTTTCAAGGTGCGCAGAGCCATGAAGAGTGCGCTCTATAATATGCGAAGCAATAGCTATGCTCCTGAATATCAATCTATTTTTTTAAACGCTAAAAAAAAACTATCGAAGCGTGTTAAAGAACTCCAAATTTCTTAGCTTTAAAAAAATAGCAGATAATTTTGCAAATGTTCAGAATGCCTCCAATTTTTGGTCTGCAGTACGTGCGTGCAGGCGCTCTTTCATCCCAAATTTTCACATTTCTTTGGAGATTTGGAATAGACATCTCGAGATTTTGTATCCCCAAGCGCCTGTCACCTCTCTGAAGTTTATTGGAGCGTACGATCAGCATCTAGATGGCCCGATCACCCATTTTGAGCTGCGTGAGAGCATTAAAAGACTGAAGGTAGGCAAGGCGACCGGGTCAGATGGATTAGCTCCGGAAATTTTAAAGTTGTTGACCGGCGATTGGTATAACTATGTATTTGATCTTTTTAACCACGTTTTAGATGTCGGCAAGTCACCTGAGGGATGGATGAACATAAGCTTATTTATGCTTCACAAAAAGGGCGTCCGCACGGACTCCGAAAACTATCGTGCGATAGCAATTAGTAATGCACTGACCAAACTTTTTACCCAGATTTTAGCGATGAGGCTCGAAAAATGGACTAATGTTTCGAATATTTTACCTGAAGAGCAAGCGGGATTCAGAAGAGATCGCTCTACGGAAGACAATATTTTCACGTTAAATGCGGCTATTCAAGTCATGCTGAGTAAGACAGCAAAAAAATGCCATGTCCTTTTTGTTGACTTCCGTAGGGCGTTCGACTCCATTCCCCAAGTGAAGTTATGGCATAAATTATACAATTTCGGAGTGAGCGCCAAATTTATAAATCTGTTAAAATCTTTGTATGATTCCGCGTCTGTCTCGATTAATACATACGCTGGTCGTTCTAGGGTTTTTAAGGTTACTGAAGGCGTACTGCAGGGCGAAGTGTTAAGCCCATTGCTTTTTTTATTGTTTCTATCTGATATTGTAACGTTTTTTCGTGCTAGGGGTCTAAGAGGTATTGATCTTACCACTTCATCCGATTTGTTAATGTTGCTGTTTGCTGATGACCTGGCAGTTTTTGCATATTCTCCATCAGATCTAAGAACTAAATTAGCAGTCTTAGCTGATTATTGTAGGATAAACGGGCTGTCGGTCAACACAACAAAAACAAAGATCGTGGTATTCAGAGGTGGTGGCCCCCTTACTGCTGCCTCTAGGATCTTTTTATTTGAGGGCAGTCGTGTAGAAGTGGTGGGATCATACTCGTACTTGGGCGTGATTGTTTCGTCATCGGCAAAGTGGCGTAAGGCAACGGATAATGCAGTCGTCAGAACACGACAGGCTACTTCCACAGTATTGACTATCCTTGCCAATGCGAAAGCAGACTCATGGCAGGGCGTGCTCAAGTTATATAAAGCGATAATCGTTTCCACTCTTTTGTATGCGGCCCCGGTTTGGGCTCTCGACTACCTCGACCGCCTTGAAAGAGTCCAGTTAGAATTCTTTAAAAGATTGTATCGACTACCGCGTTCAACACCTTGCTATCTTTTGCGCTTGGAGCTAGGTTTGTATCCAATTTCCGTTGAGATCTTGCGTCGTGCCCTGCTGTGGGTAATCCGTACCCTGCGTAAACCGCCAGGTAATCTATCGAAGATAAGCCTGCTTAGGTTATGCGAGCTTAGTTGTAACAGTGCGCGTATCACGTCCCCTAATTGGGTGCGAAGCCTAAAAAGTATTTTAACTTCAATCGATTCCGAAGACCTCTTATCCAATCTATCTGCCGACTACTGTGAGGTACGCGTGGATGAGGTCTGTCATAATTTTGCACTGCAGCGGCGTAGGAGGGATTTGCAGAGATACTTAGGTCCGACTCCTGCCTAATTCCCTTATTCAGGCAGATATCGGATGGGTTGGCTTCCTTACACCCTGAACGATGTCCAATTGCTTTTACGCGTGTTCGTCTGCAACTAAGGGTGGCTACAGTTCACTCGCGCTCCCTGTTCTTTATGTAATTTGGGAGAGTTGGAAACTGTTTGCCACATCCTTCAACGATGTCCTTTTTTCAAGTCTTGTCGCGATTCAGCTTGTCACAACCTCGTTCTGCAGTACTATTCAGATGAGAATATTCTGCTGCTCCTACTGAGTAGCAATAGTGAATCTGCCGCGAAGGTTCTCTTCAGTTTCGTCCTGCGCTGCTTCAAGTTGAGAAACTTCCTGATGGAAAGATGAATGTGCCAAATAAGCGCATACATCATTATCGGTATAGTTATTATTAGTGCTGCGCAAGATTTTGGAATTTTGTAATATTCTGTTATCTTTGTTTTTTTTTATGTATTTTTCAACCTAAATGTGTACCCTTCTCAAGTGAATGTGAGGTTCAATTTACGAGAATAAACATATATCTATCTATCTATCTATCTATCTATAAACAAATTAATTATCTGGATGTCAAAATATTCATTAAAGACAATGGTAGTTTACACTCGGAACAGTTTACAGGTCTAACCCACGACAGACTTGAAACTGGCCACGATTTTGATTATAACACCACAATCCTTGGAAAAGAAAAAAGCTGTCAAAAGAGGTCACCTTGAAAATTAGATTATAAAAAAACAGAACAACACCGTTAACGTCCGTTTCGAAATATCAAAGCTACCAATGAATCTCATGTTATTTCCTTTAATTCATACACAGTTTGTCAACGGATCATTTATTCTTAGTACCACAACATCAACATACAAAGCTTCATATTCCCTACTTCAGTATAAATACACCATCACCACGGTTTTCGTACATAGCCTTAAAGAGGACTCATATCAAAGTCGAAACGTTTCTAACTATTTATTTATTACCCAGAAAACGAAAATTCATTGAAATTCATTGAGTGATTTTGAATGAATCTCAATAGATTTGGAATTGGTTTTCTTAATCACTAAATATCAGTAGAAATCTATTAAACAGAGCTGTAACCAATGATTTTATATTGTTTTAAAATCATTGATTTCAGTACGTGCTTATTATATTATTGAAATTCATTCAATTTCATTGGCTTTCGCATTTTTTAATGATTTTGGGTTGATGAAAGGTTGTACTTTTTATATATTAATTTTTCTAATTATTGTTACATTATGGTACATCTTATTACATAGGAAGGAAATATTATTGCTAACAATTAAATTGTAGTCATTTTCTAGTACCATGTTGTTTTTCAAGGTGTAAATCTTGCAGAATACCTGAAAAGATTGGAATAATTTATATTTATTCATTCAAATCTTTTAGAGAATATTAGACTATATTAAGAGTCTACCATTAAAGTAGTAATCAAAACTAAAGAAATGTAAATTAAAAAGGTCTAACTCATTTTCTTTGTAATTCGGGCTTTATAACGGCAATTATAATAATTGTTTAATATATTCTAAAAAGAATAAAAAACAATTAAAGAGAATTGGCCGAGAACTCTCTGCAATACATGATTTTTCGATATTGGAGAAAATTGTCGGTCAATTCTCGACTAATTTCTTTGATTTTTTTAAGACAGCATAACAAATTGTTAGAATGCCCTTTATGAAACTCAAATTTTGAAAATTCAATTCAGTAATTTTTAATTTTGATTTTTTCGTTACTACTTTCTTCTAAATTGATTTAAAAATTTAAAAAATTTGGGTAAATATAAAAACACATTTTTTTTAAATTGCGGATGGATTTAAAGAAATTAAATTTAAAAAACAAATTTTTTACATTTTTTATTCCAACACCACTGACTTCCGTTTCAAAAGTTACTCAAGAACGAATTTCTTTGACCCATTAAAATTCGCTAAATTAATTTAAACATTAAAAAAAACGTTTGGTGAACAGAAAAACGTATTTTCGAAATAATTACGCATGGATTTTAAAAAATTCCATTTCTTTTCGAAGAAAAAATTGTTTTGGTTCAACAAATTTTTTTACAATTTTTATTATACTATCTTTGAATTCCTCGTAAAAAATTACAAAAGAACCAACTTTTTTGTATTTTTTGAACGATTGTTTCATTTAAATATTTTATTTCCATTCAAAACCATTTACCTCTCAACCTTGCTATTAGTATAAACCGACTCGATTTCATTCATATCAGTTGCATTTAATTTTTTTTCGATTCAAAATCATAAAATTTGTTGTCTTGTATTAATGAATTATCCATTCAAATTCATTCGCGGCAAATATAACTATTCTTCCATTGAAATTCATTCAAATTGCCATTGTTTTATTCGCACTTTTTAATTGAAATTCATTCAACAAAATAATTTCTTCATTCCACTATTTTCCCATTCAAAATCATTATATCGAACAACTTTTTCTGAGCTATTAACCATTCAAAATCATTGAAACACAATTTCTCATTGAAATCCATTGCAGAAGCTAATAACGAAAACGAATTCAGAAGTGAAGCAGTGAATGAATGTCAATGGATCTTCAATGAATTTCGTTTGCTGGGTATTTATTACAATACCCTCCAAATTATTGTCCCTTGTTTTTTTTTCTTCTAATTTTTATTTAACTCAACCATTTTTAATTGTTATTCTTTATTTGATCGAAAAATACCAAAACTTTTTGAATATATTAATCCTTGCTCCGCCGATTTTTTTCATTTAAGTGAATTTTGGTATATTTTCTGATTACAAATGAAACCCCTTTGCTCCTTTTTATCGTCATTTTTGTCGAACTTTCCGGAAGGAGTAATATTTTTCCTTCACGTACGGAGCTCTAGATATCGACGCTCGATACGAAGACTAGGATATCTCAAAGCTGACACGAAGTCTAGGATTCGGCGTTAAGGCACGAAAACTAGGGTATGTGAACGTTTGCATCGAATACTAAGATTTTTCAATACGAAGCCTAGGTCATTTCAATTTCGACGCGAAGAAAATGTTATTCCATTTCTTTGGCGCGAAAAACAGGATATTTCGTATTTCACAATTATAATGATGAGAATAACGATGATGACGACGACGACGACGACGATGACGCTGACGATGACGATGATGAGGACGATGATGATGATGATCATGATGATGATGATGATACCACGAAAAGCTTCCTTTGTCTGACAGAAACTAAGGTAGCGAAGGGTTTAATCCCACCACAGCACCATTCATTTTATAATAAAATCTTAAATTTATATAAAAATGGTTTATTTTCCAAAAAATGTAATTTTTGTGCATTGCTTCAATCCTAATATAAGCGATTGTAGATTTGTAATTATAATTGTGTTAAAATTAAGTGTAAAAATATTTTATTCTTACATACATAATATATAAATATGGTATAAGTATTATTTTTTATTAATAAATATTATTATTATTTATTAAAAAAACTCAAAATTGTTAACAATATATACGTTAAATGAAAAATAATAATGTAGTAGTCGCTAAGAAAATTTTAAATATCCTATTCTTCGTGTCAAGATAATGAAATAGCCTATTTTTCGCGTCAAAATAATGAAATATCCTGTTTTTCTCGCCGAGAAAAGTGGAAAACCTTTTCTATCGGGAAAAAATTGAAATATCCTATTTTTTGGGCCTGGAAAATGAAATAACCTTCTTTTCCAGTAGAGAAAGTGGAATAACCTGGTCTTCGTATCAGATTTGAAATATCCTAGTCTTCATATCGAGCGTCGATATCTGCTAGCTCCTCCACTTTGTGCGTTTTCACGTTTTAATATACAAGTTAGCGCTTCTACAAACGCGTATATTCGAAGGTTTAAATCTCCCGCGGTTTCGATGGAAACGCGGCCGAATGTTATCAGGGTAGTTATGGGCGTTATGGGTAAGTGGCGTGCGAAACGAAAACATTTTTTTTCCATAAAAACACTTTGTTTTGTTCTTGGCGATTTTGCGACCAAGACCTGGTACGAACACGAGTTCGAGGTCGGCGAAACGTTCATCTAGGTTGAGGTCGTTATCGTTGTCAGTGTTTGTCCGATCACTTCGGCCTCGCACCTCTTTCGCGGGAAAGGCCAAGTTCACCTCGAGGACGTTCTTCGATAATACTCCGGAGAAATGGATGAGAAATACGGAGAGGTATGATGCGAGGAGTTGCTCAAAAAATTGAGATAAACAAAACTGGATGCACTCCGTAATGCACTGAGGTTAAGGAATCGTTCGATAACGGCGTTTCTTTATCTACCTCCTCGCATCTGGAAATGGAAAGCGATTACGAAACTGTACTTTTCCGTTTGCCGTCCGCTAGTTCCCGCTCCGAGTGCGTATTCCCACATCGAACGTCCTCCCGTTTAAAATTTGAATTTTTCATTTGGTCGTCAGAGATTCCCCTTCCATATCCATCGGCTTCGTAATTCGCTGATAGTCGCCGTTGTCATTAGAGGCTCCCTGACTGTTCGCATCAACAATTTCCGAGAAAGCGGGTTCCTCTGCGACTCGAGTTATGATGCACGCGGTATTTATGTACAGTTATGTCCTACTTTATCCCTCTACCAAGCCTAGTTGAGAAAAGGAGTCGAAGACGCGTTTACCACTCGAATGCTTTTCAAGGTCCTCAACGTGGTCAACACTTTTCGCGATTTTCCAAAGCGAAGCTCCTCAATAATCGAGCTGAGGAAGCACGAGGTGATTAACGTTTGTCATTGTTATACTTGGCAATTTTACGGGATGATTCTAACTCTATAGGAACAATGATGCCGCTGGAGAATGTGGCGGAGTGGTCCGTCGAAGATGTAGCCAATTGGCTAAAGGAATTGGGATACGGCATTGACGTGGTCCAGAGCTTTGGACCGGAGAACAGCATCGATGGGAAAGCACTCTTGACTTTGAGAGAAGATGACTTGAAAACTATGGTAAAGAAGATCGGAGACGTGAAAAGACTGTACATTAGCATAAAACAACTGCAGAGAGACAACATGTCATTGTTACTCGAATTAGGACACATCGATTTATTTTCGCAAAACTTCTATTCTCCTAAAAATGAGGTAAGATAATCTTATATTTGACACTAAATTATTAGTATTAATTCCTTTCAATTTTTCATTCAAGTAATTGTACACTTTGATCTTTACTTACTACCCATTGTCACTCGTATCTCCTATATTATAAAGATGAACATTTTTATAAGTCTGTGCGATTTCTAAAAGTAATTACTGTAGGGTAATGTTGGCCGGCCCCAATAGTCGGCCACACATTTTGGTTTTTGATATAAATTTTAAATTACGTCAGTAATTGGTATTATATCACACATGGTACTAGTAGCCACTAGATAATTGTGGTACTTGACAATTTTAACTGATATACGCATAGCCCCATTTTATGGCAACTGTCGCCGTTTTCTTTTTTTAGAAACAACTTTTTCCAAAGTTACAAAGTTGCGAAATGCTGAACAATGGATTACTTAATTTGGTTAATTAGAATGATACCTTACAGCAATAAATAAAAAAATTCCATTCTTTTAGACAGTGGCCGACCACTGCAGCCTTTATGGTATTCTGGTGTTTTTTTTTTTATTTATTTAGAACAATAACGAAATATAATTATATATAATAATAATAATAATAATAATTGTCTTTATTGGACATACGATACACAAGTATATAAATATATGAACAGATATGATTCGTACGATGCCAAAGGGCGAGTCACAGTATCAAAATATTGCTGTTTTACAGACTGACCCGCATTGATATGACCAATGCTTTTGAAGTATACTGGTGCCCTATATTATACAAATTAATATAGAATACTACAGAAATATTTAAGAACTAAAAAGATACAAAAATGTGGGACTTCGTCTTTAAGTGGCTGACTATACCCCCATCTACCCTATTTAAAGTTGAATCTCAAAAATATACTTTAACCCGTTTCGTCCCAAAACGACAAAATTTGTCGCTGGTTTTCATCCTCCGTAAGTTTGTGAGCATCTTTGGGATATTGTTATAAAATGTAGGTTTCCCAGTTTTTTGGTATGCTCTTTTCAAACCGGAAGTCCATTTTTCGATATCACTTTCCATTTTTTAAATATGACCACTTAAACGGAAGAAAACGTGGAAAAAAGCAAAAACTTTTTCTTAAAACTGCAATTTTTTTGCGAAGGAGTTCTAGAATCACGTCAGGCCTCAGAATCCTGTGGCATAATGAGTTTTCCTAACAGTTGGTCAATATTATATCAATATTTCATTTTTTAACCCTTTTAGTCATAGCAGGACCAGTGTCCTATCTACACTGTAAAAAATCAAAATTAATTTTACAACGTTGAACATGAGCAAAAATATTACCCACTTTTGGTCTGCCAATACTGGTCAGGTGTAAGGGACTAAACATAAAATCTTGTATAAGTTAGAAGAAATTTATATAAAAATATGTTATCACAACCAACCAAAAAAAATACAGTAGGACCTCTCTTATTCTAATTAGTAAAGTTTTTCAAGATGGCGCCGACCTCTCTTATTCTAATTTTCCCCTTACCCCCACTTACTTCGCTTGCGAGCTTGTGATTCGTGGACAATATTTTTCGTTGACTTTTCGTATGATAGTGGGAGAAGACTTGTGAGGGAACGATTAGAATAAGAGAGGCTGGACAACTAGAATAAGAAAGGCAATTAGAATAAGAGAGGTTCGAATAACAGAGGTCCTACTGTAAATAAGAAAATTCACACTACACACCAGATATATTTGTCTTACCCTATCATTTTGAGGATTATTTGGGGTAACATTTTCAAATATATGTGCCATGTCTTTAATAATATATTTAATAATTTCGTCATTGTTCTCTGTGCATCTTTTGATGTTTAAAAGATATTCTCGGTACTTTGACAATAGTTTCTGATGATATGAAGCTGAAGCTAGTCCCCTATTCTAGCCCCTACTTCTCTCACCCACAATTTTTTTATTCGTTAATTAATTTCAGCATTGTTAAGGTCCCTTCGGATTCATGTTCTGTATTTATTTTGGCATATCTACGAATTTTCTGGACCTCAAAATGATATGCGTATGCATATTATTAAGACTATCGAACGGGAGTAGAGGCTAGAAATAGGGGGCTAGTTTCAGCTTCATTCTGATGATGCTGCGGAAGTGACAACAAGTATCGTTCGGTTTTTTCGCTCACAGTAAGGAATGTTCTCTGAAAAAAAGAAAGAATTTCAGTTAATAAATAATCAAAATCATTGTCATGCTTGTAATCGAAAATGGATTTGGAGGGATTGAAATGCCTCTTAATTACTTTTAATTAGCAATGTAAACAATACGTTACAAGATTTATTATTGTCTACATAATTATCATTTATCATGAAGTTTTTTGAAAACGTCTATGTTACTATAAAACATAGATGAATTGTTGAATTATTTCACTGTAAAAAATCAATTTTACAACATTGAGCATGGGCAAAAAAATTACCCACTTTCAACACAGTAAATTTACAATCAGGAACATTATAACTTTGTCACTTTCAAAACCCAGAAAATTACCCACGAACAAAGTCGTTAGAAAACACAATCTTGAACTGTTACCTCAATTTGGAAAAAAATTCTATGCTCAACGTGGTATTAGTAAACAAATTTTATGTCAGAATTTCACCAGTGTGGTGTAAATTTCATTTTGATTTTTTACAGTGTACATGTTTCTAGTTCCTGCCCTTCCTAAGACTCCAGTAAATGTTATTAAAAGATAATAATAATAATATTGCATAATTATGTAAAATAATTACTGTTAATAAGAAATTATTTTCAAAAAAACATAATTTTCAAAAGAAATTCATGCCAGGACAAACTTATAGTTATTATAGTTTGTTTATTATTATTACGAATCCAACATCAGATTTACAAAATTCAAAATGGCGGATTCAAAATGGCCGACCACAATTCTGAAAAACGATCATTTGGTCTTATATTGTGTCCGTCATTTTGAATGTTGTAAATCTCATACCAGATTTGTAATCAGTGGCTCCAAAAACCCCTGTATACCAAATTTAAGCAAACAACCATCATTGGAAAAATTCGTGACTGAAAGGGTTAAATATAGCTACTTGAACGAAAGAAAAGAAGAAACCCCAGTTTTTATTGGGAAGGAGTTATGGAATCGTGTCAGTCCTTAGAATCCTGTGGCATAATGAGTTTTACTAAAAGCTAGTCAATATTAAGATTTAATTTACAAAATGGCGTCTTCAAAATGGCGCTACTAGTACAGGATTTGTTTGTTATTTATGTTTTATTAAAATATTTCTTGTATATTGACGTCTATTTTGATGAATATGTAGATTTTTTTTGAGTTTGCTGAATACAAATCCGTTATTAAAATTTGGACATTGAAAATGGCGAATCTAATATGGCCAACTGAAATTTGAAAAAAAACTTGTTATTTTAGAATATAAAGTTTTTCATAGTCGTATTAGATCCGCCATTTTGATTTTCAAAAATTTAATAACAGATTTGTATTCAGCCACCTCAAAAACAATCTATATATTTATCAAAATAATTATATCATTTAAAATAGAAGACGTTTATGCAGGTCGATGAACTTATTAAAATTGCAGTAAGTATATAAATCACAGAAAAATAAATAAGAAAATAGCTAATTAAATAAGAAAATAAATGAATAAATAATTAAATAAATAGGTAAATGAATGAGTAAATAAATACGTAATTAATTAAGTAAATCAATAAATAAATATATAAATATATAAAATTAATTCTATTCCTAACACTTTAATATTTTATTTAGTATTAAGTGACCGAAACGTCGAATTCATTTTATATATTTATATATTTATTCATTTATTTACTTATTTAATTATCTATTTTCTTATTTATTTTACTGTGATTTATTTACTTACTTCAATTTTAATAAGTTCATCGACCTGCATAAATGCTTTCTATTTTAAACGATATAATTGTTATCCACTGTCATATTTGAACATTTATCAAAATGCACGACCAGATACAAGAAATATTTTAATAAAACATAAATAACAAACAAATTCCGTATGAATAGCACCATTTTGTAATTTAAATCATAATATTGATCAACTTTTAGTAAAACTCATTGTGACACAGTATTTTGAGACCTGATACAATGCCATTGCAGTTTACACTTTTTTCCACGTTTCTTTCGTTTAAGCCATATTTAAAAAATGGAAAGTGATATCGAAAAATGGACTCAGATTCGTAAAGAGCATAACCAAAAATAATAGGAAACCTACAATTCATAACAATATCTGAAAGATATCCATTAACTTACGGAGGATGAAAACCAGCGACAAATTTTGTTGTTTTGGGCTGAAACGGGTAAAAATAAGATTAAATATAAGCAAAATAATCATAAACGATTTACAGACAATAATTTGATCCTTGAACATATTTGAAATATAAAAAGAAAATGATACAGCTGAAAGTATAAATAAATTCTAGTTATTTAGAAGGCTCTATCATTTTCTTACTCAAATGTTTGAATTTTGGAAGTTTATAACGTTAGTATCTTTCTCGATAAAGAATATCATACACTTATAATTTGTGTACAGCAACAATCTTGAAAATTGTGAATTCAAACTTTTTAAATATTAAGCAAACCTGTTTTGTTACTCTGCATTTTTTTATTTCTTAAAAATCATTCATAAAAATTGTATAATCTTGATTTGATAAATTAACATTAATTTAATTTTAATGCTATTATCATTAAAATTGTCTAATCATAATTTAATTTAATTTCCATTACAATCATTCACAATAAACAACTACGTGATACCGATTTTATTGTAAATTTGGGACGATAATTTGTTTTATATCCCTGCTGCATTGATGCAATAAATTTCTTTGAAATTTTATTTTTAGCGAAATGTTGTTTACTAATGGCGGTAGTAGGATATAATTAAATCTTGATTAGTGTAATCTTTTCAGTGAAGGAATGTGTGATGTAATAATTTAATTATTTATCAGTGATAAAGTTTAAAATATGTATAGAATTTGTGGTGTTATGATAGTAAATATTACTACTTATAACGAGCAGTGGAAGTTGTTCAAAGGTCAGCAGATTACTAAACAAGTTGAAGACAAAATAACATTCCTATAGCGTTTAAAGTGTGCAATGCTTTTGTATATGAACGAATTTAGAAATTGAATCAAAAAGTTATAAAAATAGAAAACGTATACTATTAAATTAACATTTTTTAATAGTTTTTTTTATATACATTTTATAATCGCAGAAAATAAAATATTTTTAATACAAATAATTTCAAAATATATTTTTTTTGTTATAACCTTCTGTTGTCAGTACTTTAGACATTACACAAATGTAATTCTTTTGTTTCTGACAGGAATTAACATTTCAATATAATAATCTATCATTCCGCCATCTTTGGTATTTTTATTTAAAATAATAAAAGGAAAACAAATATTCACACCAGTACTTTAACTCTTTGAGCCACGAATTTTTCTTTTCGTCCAATTGACTCAAAATTGTTACTCCAGTGTTTTCGGAGTTGCTGATTACAAATGCGTTGTCAGCTTTTCGAAATTAAAAATGGCGGTTCCAATGTGGCGGACCAAATTCCGAAATCTTGGCCAAGATTTCGGATTTTGTTCCGCCATCTTGAATTTTTAAAATCTGAGAACGGATTCGTAAACAGTGACCCTAAAAACGTATGAATAACAAGTTTGTCTCATACATTTATACTGGATTATTTTCCAGAAACGAGTTTTTTTTTAAAATGGTTAATTTTTGGTACATATATGTTTATAATTAATTAACTATAGTATGTTAAGACATATAATAATTTGCATTTGTTAAATAAATGCCTTAGATATGTAGAAAACAAGTTGCAACTTCAAAAATATGAGAAACTGATTTTTAAAGCACAAATAACCAATGAATTAAAGGGTTAAAATATATTTAAAATTTATTAATGAAATATTTTGCAAGAATAATAATTTTCAAAATAGTATGCTAATGATGCAATCATAACTAAAATACTTTACTAAAATTAAAAACGAAAACTTTTTTCGAAATCTGCAAAACAAGAGATTTAAATTCATTTATGACATAACTGGGAAAACAATGTTAAATTCAATTATTATTTTTGGTTTTAATATGATTCCTTTTTTATATTCTTTGTGTTTTAACCCATATTAAATTGTTTTTAAATATATTTTCTATTTTACGGTATATTTTTGTATCTAAAGAAAAATAGTAAGCGATTCGTAACTAAATTACAGTTCAGAATCAAAAACTGAAATGTTAAAAAATCATCATGCGTGAAATAGTCGTATTACACTTCATAATCGAATATTAATGTTGTTGTACATCATAAATTTGATCCACGAGTATCTGAAAAGTAAATTTTTCATCAACATGTTTTCATACTTGTAGCAAGACTGAATAAATTAAAATACTTAAGATCAGTCAATTTGTTTATTCCAAAATCAATATATAACGTAATTTTTCTGAATTAAAATTGTTATTATTTCTATCAGTATTAAATTCACATGTATTTCATATATTTAAAAAAAAAGCCAATTATTTAAGAAATAACCAAATCATTTTTATTCAGTAATCTAAATTTTTAAGTGATAATTTTAAGCCTTTTGTAATACTGTGAGGTCAATGGAAATTCGTACTTGACAATTCGTTAGCATCGTTGTGTCATCTGATTATCGATGAAGATAAGATGAAACTTTGAGGAAGAATAGAATAATTATCAGTTATATGATAAATTAATAAATACATAAAGCTGTGAATACTTTTGTACATTTTTGATAAATTCTAAAATTGGATAAAACGGATTTCATACTTATTTGCTTACTTATTTAGAACATTGATTTTTTTCTAATATGAAAGTAAAATAAAAAGATATAATTTTATTAGAATGTCTAGAGACAGCATAATATATGCAAATTACAAAATAATGATGCAATGGTATTTGGAAGATTGACTTTTATTGTAATTTCAGCAAGATTATATCAATTTTATTTCGATTTGCATTAACTTGGATTCATTTTTTTGTTTTTGAATATGCTATTTGAATTTTTCGAATACATTCGAATCCAAAAATACTTTACTAATATTTTAATACAAAAATATGAATCCAAATGAATGCATAAATAATAGTATTGTCGAAACTACTAAAAATACAAATACAATTTAATCCATGATCGTGATTGGAAATATGTTGTATTAATACATATAAATTCATTTAAAATTTCTGATTAACAAAAAATATTTAAATAGAAAAAATAAAAATAAAAAAATAAAATTCATTTATAATTGACTCGGAAAAAGACAAAAGTCATGAATCCATCTGGAAACAAATGAAGTTTGAAATGATAATTTTTTAATACAATCGAATCTATGAATAATAACAGTTAATTACCAGAATTAATGAATCCATTTCAATACATAACTAACAAAATAATGCCCATTTCAATACAAACGAATCTAAAATAAATTAATAGAAAAATTTCCTACAGATGTCTCGGTAAATTTTTTTTAAATGTAATAACAATGTTCATTTCTTCGTAATCAATTATTGACAATTTTTTCACTTTTCTGTAAATGTACAATGCGATATTTTTGTTGATAAAATAAATATATTTTTTTCAAAATTACGTAATTTACTTATTTTCATTAAACGGGCTAATCAGGACCTTACAATAAAAAATAGTACATTCGAGGTACAAATTTGAGTAACTAAAATATAAAGAATAACAAAATTACAATTTTACTTAAAAGATATTGCGTAATTTGGAGAAAAAAATGTACAATATTTATTTTATCAATAAAAATATGTACTATCTATATCCATTCATTCTTTTCAAAAGTTGATAAGTAAATTATTACATAAATGTAGAAAATAGTAATAAATTTAAAACATTGTTTAAAATTAAAACATGTTTATTTACGCAATGCATAAATACTCCACTTTTAAACTATTTGTTAGTTTTGCATCATTTTACAACAGCAAGTGCATTTGAATGGTTACAGCTCGATGATGTTGTGCAGGCATCCAGGGTTCGATTCTCGGTCGATGCAATATTTTCTTTTTCTTTAAATGTGTGAACTGGGAGTTCAAATAGCGCATCCAAATGTATTATAATGTATTCAAAATTGTTAATACATTTCAATACATTTCTGATTGCTAGGAAATAGAAATCAAACTAATATATTTATTTTATTTTATTTTTATTAATATATGGAAATTTTGAAGTATTTATATCTATAACTATTTCTACAACAAAAATCCCTTACTATGTAGCAATGCTCGAAATTAAAATAAAAAGTAAAAACAACTTGTTCAATAATATAGTACAAAAAATTCTCATATTTCAAAATAACATTATGCTTTATGAAATGAAATACAATGCATGCAATAGAAAAAATAACTGATAATCTCAATTTCAGTGAATTTACGTAAGTGGTTACATAATGCTTTGTTACAGATCTCAAGTGGAGTAACGAATAATGACGGTTCAATCGAACATGAATTTTATTCAGCATCAATATCTGACGATGGTCACGCATCTCATTTACCTCCTGAAATATGGAAAGGGTTGTTAAGTTTGGGTTATTTATTTATTGTGACATGGATCACTGCCTTCGTTATGGTGATTGTACACGATCGAGTGCCTGATATGAAAAAGTACCCTCCCTTGCCAGATATATTTCTTGATAACGTGCCACATATCCCTTGGGCTTTTGATATGTGTGAGGTCACCGGAACCATACTTTTCGCGATATGGCTATTTGTTCTCGTTTTTCATAAATATAGGTGAGAAATTATAGTTATAAAATATATATTGCCTTAACCCGTTCCGTCCCAAAACAACAAAATTTGTCGCTGGTTTTCATCCTCTGTAAGTTTATGTTTCAAATATTGTTATGACATGAAGGTTTTCTATATTTTTGGGTATGCTCTTTTCAAATCTGAAGTCCGTTTTTCGATATAATTTTCGATTTTTTAATGAACCCTTTGAAGCACGGTGGACCTCTCAGGGACCACCTTTTCTGCCAGATAATTTCATTTATAAAAATTCAATTTTGAGGTATTTAAAAATATTGGTTGGTTTTTCTAAAAGCTAAGATATTTGTCAACAATATTATACCACTAATGTTCAAATTTCATTTGTTGTAAAAGTCTTGTGAATAAACAAACACTAAAAAAATTTTAAAGCGTTTCCAGCTTATTTCAGTTTCGATTTTCATGGGAATTTTTACTAAGGGGGTTTTATGGTCGCTGAAGACAAATTCGGCATCAGATTTCCAAAATTCCAAATGGCGAATTCAAAATGGCAGTACAAAAATTTAAAAAATAACATGTCTTTATGCCTGAAAACGTTTATTCGGACATTTTTGGGGCCCAAAATACATATGTTTAATACATTTTAAATTTTGAGATAAAGATATACTAAAATTAAACATTTGATATTGCCGATTTTGACTGTTTACCCTTGGTATAACCCAGAGCTAACGATGATGACGTAGTAAGCCTATAGCTCCACTTTTTTGTATACCTTTTTTGTTTGTTTGTTTTATATTTTTTTATACATTTTTTTGTTTTTTTCTTAATATTTTTTGATACTTTTTTTATGCTCCTTTTGTTTTTTATTCTTGGCCGTAAAATTGTATGGCATCGTTCAATCTTTACTTAGGCCCTACAATTCTAATTTTGGATCCGACATTTTGAATATTGGAAATCCAATGCCACATTCGTAATCAGCGATCCCGTAAACCCTCCCGAGTTCCCAGTTTCATCTCGATCAAGCAACCTTTTTCGAATTTGGTCCGCAATCTTGGATCCGCCATTTTCAATACATTGTACATTGAACATTTGAGACCGTAGTCGTAATCAGCGATTCCGACAACTCATGTGTACCTAGTTTCATCTCGATCAAGCAAATTTGTCCTAATTTGTTCCGCCATCTTGGATCCGCCATTTTGAATTATGAAAATCTGAGGTCATATTCGTAATCAGCGACCCCAAAAACCGAGTGATAAATTCGGATCGTTTTCCATGTAAAGAAAAATGTGTGCTTCAAAGGGTTAAACGAAAAAAACGTGGAAAAAAGCGAAAAATCTTTTAGTAAACTGCAATTTTTATTGTGAAGGAGTTCCAGGATCAGGCCTCAGAACCCTGTGGCATAATGAGTTTTACTAAAAGTTGGTCAATATTAAGATTTAAATTATAAAATGGCGCCCTCAATATGGCGCTATTGTTTCGGGTTTTGTTTGTTATTTGTGTTTTATTAAAATATTTTTGGTATCTTGACGTCATTTTTTATGAATAATTAGATTGTTTTTGAGTTGGCTGAATACAAATCAGTTATTAAATTTTGGAAATTCAAAATGGCGCCCTCAAAATGCCGCTATTGCTTCGGGTTTTGATTGTTATTTGCGTTTTATTAAAATATTTCTGGTATTTTGACGTCTTTTTTTATGAATAAGTAGATTTTTTTTAGTTGGCTGAATACAAATCCGTTATTAAATTTTGGAAATTCAAAATGATGGATCTAATATGATTTCGCAATCTTTTCAATACTAAATACCAGACAATTTTTTTAAAACTTCGGTTAGCCATATTGCCATCTTTACTTTCCAAATTATAACGGATTGGTATTCAGCAACCTCAAAAATAATTTACAAGAACATATTCATCAAAATATACAAGATACCAGAAATATTTTAATAAAACGCAAATAACAAATAAAATTCGAATCAATAGCGCCATTGTGAGGATGCCATTTTGTAATTTAAATCTTAATATTGACTAACTTTTAGTAAAACTCATTATGCCACAAGATTCTTCGTAATAAAAATTGCAGTTTACTCTACGTTTTCTTTCGTTTAACTCTTTTTTGCACAAAATAAGAGAAGCAGGTATGTCAACATCAGCCATTTTGAATCGGCCATTGCTTCTAAAAAATATTCTATTAGTATATTATTTATGTTCAACAATCGGGATCACTTTTTATATAAGCATTTCATTGCTTATAATCCGTTTCGATGGAAAAAATCGTGAAAATTAAAAAAAAAAGACCTAAAAACCATGGCATTTTTTTTTATTTTGAGAAATGTTTGCATAAATAGTCGTTTTTTGGCTATTTTCTGTGAATATGTCCATGTAGATTGTTTTTGAGTTCGCTGAATACAAATCCGCTATCAAAATGTGGAAATTGAAAATGGCAAATCCAATATGGCCGACCGAAATGTAGAAAAAAATCGGTATTTAGTATTTAGAGTTTTTCGAAGTCATATTAGATCCGCCATTTTGAATTTTCAAAATTTAATAATGCACATGTAATCAGTCACCTCAAAAACAATTTATATATTTATCACAATAATTATACCGTTTAATATGGAAAGCGTTCCAATTTAATTTTTAACTTGTTAAATCAATAAATAAATATATAAATATATAAAATTAATTCGACGTTTCAGTGACTTAATACGCGACCCTTTTGAAGAATATAAAATAAAATATTTAAGTGTTAGGGTTAAAATTCATTTTATATATTTCTATTTTTATTTATTGATTTACTTAATTAATTACGTATTTATTTACTTGTTCAATTACCCATTTAATTAATTAGTAATTCATTTATTTACTTATTTAATTAATTGTTTTCTTATTTATTACAAATCTGTTATTAAATTTTTGAAAATCAAAATGGCGGATCTAATACGACATTGAAAAACTTTATATACTAAAATAACAATTTTTTTTTTTTAAATTTCAGTTGGCCATATTGGATTTGCCATTTTCAATGTCCAAATTTTAATAACGGATTTGTTTTCAGCAAACTCAAAAACAATCTACATATTCATCAAAATAGACATCAAGATACCAGAAATATTTTAATAAAACGCAAATAACAAATAAAATCCGAATCAATAGCGCCATTGTGAGGATGCCATTTTGTAATTTAAATTGTAATATTGACCAACTTTTAGTAAAACTCATTATGCCACAATATTCTGCTGAGGTCTGATCCGATTCTAGAACTCATTCGCAATAAAAATTGCAGTTTATTTTGCAAAAAGTTTTGGCTTTTTTCCACGTTTTTTTTTCGTTTAAGCCATATTTAAAAAATGGAAAGTGATATCGAAAAATGGACTTAGATTCGATCAGAGCATACCCAAAAACTCTAGGAAACCTTCATTTCATAACTATCTCAAAGATACCCATAAAGTTATGCAGCATGAAAACCAGTGATAAATTTTGTCGTTTTGGGACAAATTGGGTTAAAAGAGACATAGTTCATATTACTAACAAATACTGTTAAACAGATTTATATTACTACGGAGATTCTTCGCTTTATCTGGCACAGTCTTCCTGTTAAGATGTGTTACGATGCTTATCACTTCGCTGTCAGTACCAGGTGCACATTTACAATGTCAACCTAGGCAAATTCCCAATGAAGACTGGTCACAGTAAGAATTTCGTTTCATTAATATTGTTCCATATAAATAAGTGATCGGCTATAAAATATAAATTTCTTTTCAGTGCGGCTTATAAGGAACTTTATAATAAAATTGCAATGGCATATGTGATATGGCGAGGTGCCGGAATGTCCATTCAAGGCGTCAGGACCTGCGGAGATTATATGTTTAGCGGACATACAGTGGCTTTAACGATGTTAAACTTTTTTATTACCGAATGTACGTCTCTAATATTGTTTAACATCGTTTAACAAAGACTTTAAACGTTATTATTTTTGCAGATACACCAAGGCAGTTTTACTTCCTCCACACATTTACCTGGATGCTCAATATGTTTGGTATATTTTTCATCCTCGCAGCGCACGAACATTACTCCATCGACGTCTTCGTAGCCTTCTACATAACCTCGAGGCTGTTTTTGTATTACCATACGCTGGCTAACAACCAGGCTTTAATGCAACGAGATTCAAATCGAACGCGTGTCTGGTTTCCACTGTTCAGTTTCTTCGAGTCTTCTGTCGACGGAATCGTCCCCAACGAATTTGAGTCACCGTCGAAGATTATTTGTAATTTGATCTTCAGCATCAAGGATATCGGACATTACCTGCAGACCCACGTTTGCTGCAGGCGCACGACGCAGTCGGTGAACGGCGAAGTGAGCAGCACAAAGAAAACGCATTAATGGACGTTTAGTACTTTTCGTTCGTATCGTCTAAAGAGGCTAATGAAGGCTGCTTTCGCAGTGATGTGATAAAAGTATTTTGCATCTCGACATTGCAGAATTTTAGGACTTTTGCTATTTAAATCTGCGACGATGGTCCCAATTCATGGATGCTTTTATTTTTTTGACTGAAATCGTTGAATACATAAAAGTATGAAAACTTTTGCTTCGTTTATATTTTTAATGGTAAGTGTCGCTGTGCAAGTTTTAAACGAATTCCGGCCGTACTCGAGCGATTTCGACTACGATCGTTCCTTTAATTTTTACAAGCATTTTTAACTCCGTTTAGTTGATTCGTTAGCGAGTGCAGAATTTATGTTAAGAAGGCAAGGGAACATGCGTTTTTGACATGTTTGGTAAGTGTACAGTGTTTAGGACGTTGATTCTTTCATAACTAAGAAAGTAAACTACAGCGCTCAGAAGTTTTTGTAACTTTTATACGTTGCCGCTCTACCTTTCACCGAGAAAATGAAACGATAGCGAATGTAAATATAAAACGTACACTCCACTTATACACATTTTGTACGTCTTTAATGTTTTGTCTCGTTACGTTCACTGAGCTGTGCTCGAATTTTAAGTTGCGTTTTCGATGATTCCGATGATATGCGACTGAAAAATTATGAGAGAGGAAAAATAAATTATACCTTTTATACATCTATGGGATGTTAAAAATTAATTTTTTTTTTAGAGACCAAGCGCGACGTTCGTTCCCATTTCGTCCTGCTGGTGCACAAATGTCTAATTCCGTTTGGTAAATTTAGACACCTTTCCCCCTCTCCTCTCTCGACATTTCTTAGTAACGTCGAGTCGATCCCGTCGTCTCATTTGTACGTGAATTAGTTTCTTTTTGTAACACGAATGTTACTACTGTTTATATGTGACGTATATAATTTGTACAAGAAACAGCGAGGTGCTTGAGAAACTAAGGGTTATTTATTATTTGTAAACGATTAACTTTTTTAATTCTAGTTATGTTACGTTATGTTAGTTTTATTTCGTTGAAAGCTAAATAATTTTTTCACCCAAATGTTTTATTTGTTACTTTCTGTAATTTATGTTATCTTCCTCGGTAGACATAATTTGTGTACAGATATCGAAAGATGTGAATTCACATTTTTGGAAATTAAACGAACCTGCTTTCTTACGTATCTTTTATTTCTTTAAAAATCATTTTCTCCCAAACTTTAGAGTATGAGCGAAAACGATCAAGGCATCTGTGCAGTGTGCGGAGAACTTGCAAGGCTTCGCTGCGGAAATTGCAAAACAGTGTTTTACTGTAAGAAAGAACATCAGCGAAGTGATTGGATAAATCATAAAGTCTCTTGTCGAGCGTGGGAGGAAAGAGAAAATGATGAACTCGGTAGATATTTGATAGCTGCAAAAGATTTGAAACCGGGAGATGTGATCATTTCAGAGCCTCCGATTATTTGGGGGCCTATTCCACACACGACTGATAGAGTGTGCGTTGGATGTGGAAGTAACGATGCTCCACTTTGGTGTCAAAAGTGTGGATGGCCTGCATGTCACCCTCAGTGCAATGGACTCTTCGACGAGGACAGACATGGATTCGAATGTAATTTGCTATCGAAAGCGAGGATTCTTCCCAAGTAAGATTTTCTCTTATGGAATAGTTCTTCGTTTTTTAAATGTTCGTAGTCGATACTATCAGTTAAAGTTTTGGTTAATTTTTGGTCTTAAAAAAAAAAAAACTTCAACCGATAGTATTTATACTGAAACTGGTCGATACTAATAATTAAAAATGTGTTCATAGTCGAGTTTATATTTTCCAAACATTTTTAGGAATTTCGACTTATGATTATTAAAGGTATTTTTAAAATAATTAATTTTTTTAATGAATTAAGAAATTACAGGTTTTAGTATTAAAAAAAAAATTCATTATTTAAAACTATAGTGAAAAATATTCATAATGTCTTAAATTAAAAAAAAAATGAAAACTGGCCAATAAAAAGTTTTTTTATATAACATTAATATTCTAATTAATTAATTTGTTAAAAATTAATGTGTTTTTTAATTTTTTTTGAACATTTTCGTAATAAAAAAAAATTGGTTCTCTGTATTAAAATTAGTAAGAACTTAAAATGTATTTCTAAGCCGTAAATTTATCGTAAAAGAGCAATTTTTCCTCTGTAAAATGACAAAAAAAAAAAAAGATTTTTCGTTAATTTTTTACCGAAATACGGAAGGATAAAAATAAAAAATAGAAGGCCCCTGTATTGCATGCAATCGTACTACACTCGAGGGACTTATTTTGTAATAGTCACTTTTAATGTACTTTTTTTGCATATAACTCTTTAACTGACACTTTATTCAATATGTTATAGCGTTCGTAATGAAATGTATTTTTATGATTTTTTTTCAGATTTTTAAAAATACCTGAAATTGAGAAAAATTAAGTTTGACATTTTTAATTGAGTTTTTTTGGTTGAAGTTTCAATTGAAATTGAAAATAGATATTTTTATCTTAAAGCTCGTCAAAAAATCGACCAAAAATATGTAAGACAATATTTTTTAATATCATTTTGCATCAAAATATATAAATATCGCAAACGACTGAATATAAAAAGAAATCATTAAACTATAACTTCGTTAATTATTGGTATTTTTGGATTATACATGGTCTAATTGAATACATTTTCATTACTTTTTAATACAAAAACGGTAAACATAAAATAAAAAAATGGTGGTACACTTCGCATGGAATGCCCCATATATGGGTGTATATTGGTTTATAAATAGTTTCGGAGGCACATGTTAAGCTCCGTTTTAAGATCACATTCATGCATGAGGATAGAAAGAAAGATTTCGATAATAATTAGTGAGAAACTGAATAGGGAATAAGTAAAAACTGTCAGAAAGATTTCCGAGTTTTACAGAACTCTAAAAAAAAAGTTATTACAGTATTATTAAAAATTACAAAAAGTTTTTCAAATCTGGGAATACTTATCCATGGTGGCCACCGTCAGGGAAAACCGGGAAATCAGGGAAATGTCAGGGAATTTCAAAATTGGTCAGGGAAAAAGTAAATTGCAGACAAATCTTTAAAAAGTGAAAAACATTATTTAACAAAAAATCGCACAATTTCATATTCAGAAAAATGCTTTATTTATCGTGTTTCGCATAAAATTCTTTTAAATGATTTTAAATGCTTTCTCACAAATTTAAACAAATATTGACGTTTTTTATCAATAACATATTTCAGTTTTGAACATTTTCGACAGATTTCACCAAAAACCAACAATTTTGAGAAAAAAAAATCTTAAATTAAATATATTTGTGGTACTGCTCAGTTTTAAACATTCAGGTACATTGCAACAAAAATAAACACGTTTAACAATAACACATTTCGGAATTGAATATATTCTAACAGATTTGAATAAAATTTAATAGTTTAACAAAAATAAATGCAAACAATTTTATATTTAAAGATATTTATCTTTCTATAAAGATACTTTACAGAATATTTCAAAAATATTTGACAGACTAATTCTCTATTTAAACAAATATTTGTATAAATAAAACCTTTTGAAAATGATAGAAAACTTTCATTCATTTTTTTAAATCTTCAAAAATTTTTGAAATTGCATAAAAAAGCTAAAAATCGTAGAAAAATTTGTAAAATGTTGAAAACAGCACAAAACTCTCAAATTTTGAGAATATTAATTTGTTTAAATGATTATTTTACCATTTCTATTTTAAGTAGTTGATATTTGTCCAATAGTATTTGAAAAATATAAAATTTATGGCAATTTTTTGTTATTGTCAACATTCGTAAGAATTTTGACAATATTTTGAATATACTGTCCAAAATCGCCTAAATTCTAAAATTTATCAACATTTATAATTATTGTCTAACATATTACCGCAGAACTTGACATTTTATAACAAATTTTGACAAAGAACCCCCAACAAATTTTCTACTATTATTTTGAATTAAACACGAAAAAATTCGCAGGAACATGAGTTTTTTTTCTGGATTTTTATAGATAATATGTTTTAGAATATACTACTCGTTGTTGATTGAAAAAATAAAGAATTTATTGAAAATGTGTAGCCGTGTTTTAAAACATTTTTATCCGTATTCTTTATTTTTAATAGATATCGTTCCAGGGAATTTTTTTCCGAGAAAAAAGCGGCCACCATGTTATCGAATTTGATCATACTTGGAAAAGAATTCAGAAAATCTAAGAAAATATGAAATTATCCACTTTTACGGAGTTTAAATCAAAAAACCAGACAGAAATATAGAAAATAGTTCAGAATGATTTCTAGATGTACTCTAAAAGAAGTCAGACGTCCCACTTTCTGAGGGTTTTCTGAATATGAGTTCATAAAGATCTCATAGGGGAGGACGGGGTAAACCGAAACAGTTGAATATATGTAACACCGTGTAGTACTATAAAGGAATGGCTATTGTTTTAGAAGTGTTACTTCTTGACAACTATTTTGCAATAAGAATCCCCTCGTTATATACTCCATTTTTTGTATAAATTTGGAGAAATCTTAACACAAAGATCAAAAAGTGTCCTGGGGCCAATCGGAACTTTTTTGACGGGGTAAAACGGAACATTAGTTTTTGTGATTTTAAGTGCTGTGCTCCCCACTTTAGTATCCACACTCCTCCCGGGCGGCTTGTTTTGACCAAATACAGTAGTCCTTCCCTTATTCTAATTTCCCTTATTATTCTAATGTCTTCCCTTATTCTAATTTGTTATCTTCTCCTATTCTAATATTTCCCCTCACGCGTTCTCCCCATCGCACCTACAGTACTCCTTCCCTTATTCTAATTTACCCCTCTCCCCCTACTTAAAATTGCTGTCTCACTTTTTGCTCTATTTCTTTTGTTGCGCATGCGCCGTTATTTGTATTTTGAAAATCCACACGTTAACACACATAAGTGGGGAGAACGCGTGAGGGGAAATATTAGAATAGAATAAGGGAAGGACCACTGAACTACGTTCCTTAGAAGCTCATATGACATATAACTGCGCATGCTCTGCGAAAGAGAAAGAGAAAGGAAAAGCGAGACAGCAAACGTTTAGTGGGAGAGAGGAGAAAATTAGAATAAGAGAAGAAGGTCGCCATCTTGCCTGACTGGACAAATTAGAATAAGAGAAGGACTACTGTACAACGAATTAAACCGTATGGCATTTCGATTATTGTAAATTTGAAGCCGGAGAATTGTAGCCGGTCATCTTTTCCCCGAGACTTGTTCCCGAGGAAAATATTACAAAGAAAAAGAGTTGGGGAAAAAGGGTCGGGGAAGAAAAGACACGGAACCCCCGAGAATATAAGAAGTGTTTTTCAAAATGGTTAGAAATTATAAAAGTAAGACTGTACAAACAAGTGAAGACTCCGTTCGGATTGTTCATAATGAAAATTTTGTTAGATTGTTATTAATTTGTTACTCGGTTACCATGTTACTTTGTTTACAAATTGAATAAAATTAAACACTGTTATTATAAATTACATGCATATGTTACTTTTTCCAAAAAATATAGAAATTACTTCATTAATGATGAGAAATAAAGCAAAATCAAATGTTCCGATTTGCCCCAGGACACGTTCCGGTTTACCCCGCCTGTTTCGGTTTACCCCAAAAAAGTAAATTTTTCATTTCTATATTCCAACAATATACGATGCCGCAAAAAAAATGTCTTTCCGGGAAAAGTTGCGCAATAAGATAAAGTTTCCAATGATACTAGATAACAGTCGAGTCGTTCAAATTTTTTGCCTTTTATAATACAAAATAAAAAGGTGTTCCGCCTTACCCCGTCCTCCCCTAATGACATCATGCTCAGAAAACTCTTAGAAAGTGATACATCAGACATCTTTTAGAGCACATTTCGAAATCATTCTGAACTCTTTTTTTATTTTGATGTCTTGGAAGTGTTTTTAATACAACTTCTTTACTCTTTTTGATAGGAGTTTTTAAAATTTTGTAGGTATTGAAGACAAATTGTATATTCAATAATATCCAAAAAAGCACATACCTTTTAAAAGCTCTTTTAGAGCTCTTTCCAAAGATATCTCCAAATTGACCATTGGAATTGCCGTAGGAAAGAGCTCTTAAAGAAGTCTTACTTTTATAAGCCAATGAAAATCGATTGAAATGGTTGATTGTTCGATAAGTGTTCGATTACCGAATAATGCATTTCTTAGCCCTCGCCGTTCTGTTTGATATAATATACCGAATAATACTCTGAATTATTTTTAATTTATGTAAATGTGTTGCAAATTTGGTTCTGACATATATCTGAATATCTAACAAATTTAATTCGCGGTTAATGTATTTGTATTCTTTTCAAGGTATTCAAATTCATGATATTTAATTTATGTGAATTTTTAAAATCCAGATAAATTCTCGTATTATTGTTTAGAGATTTGTAAATGGAAATTTTCAAAGGATTAAAAATCTCAATTTTTTGAAGGTAATTTTTTTACGGGATCTGACCAAATTCAATACTTCGTCTATACCTATATACTATCGAAGGATATAACTACGTCGAGACCGAAACAGCTTAAACGATATTTTTTAATACGACGGGCATGAGGCTCGATGATTCGAGCCCGAAAGTTTCGTCCTAGGGCGCAAAATCGAGTTTCGCACCTGGAGTCTTGAAAATGTTATTTATTAATATTTCGTCTGATATATGGTGAGGGTCGAAGTTTTGAAAACACTCATTTTCACTTTTTACACATATAAAAAACCCCTTCCTCGAATTCCTTTCCTTCTTTCCTGTCTAAATTACATAGGTAATGTTTTCGTAAGCGCGAATCTTTCTTCCAGTTTCTGGTTACGCTACATTGGGAATGTTCTAGTAAGCGCAAATTTTCGCTCAAAAAACTACAATAAGAACTCGTTTTATATTATAACTAAAAGCTGTTAGTAATCGAAAGAGTATTGAGGTAGTTAGACCCTATGATATAGTGTGTTGTGGAAAAATATTTATAATATAATAATATTTCCACGAATTTAATTTTCATGAATAAAAATACTTTTAAAGAGAGGAAACATTATTGTTCCCGAAAAAAATTGGAATGTGCAAAAACAATTTGTTACACAAATGTTATTAATGACTCAAGTTTTCTTCTTCTCGCCTGTCGAAACATTTTTAAAACTGAATAGATTTCCAGGTATGATGGCCTATTTTTTCGAAAAAATTATTTTCTAGCACTTCACCGTAGGATTTTCCCAATTTCTGAAGCTAACGTCAAATATCTCTATTTGTAAAAAAAAGAAACTGATACTTTTTACAATCTTTTAATAATTTTAGTAGTCAGACTATAAATTTTGAAAAATCCTACGGCGAAGTTGTAGAGAATCATTTTCTCAAAATCTATTAATTTTTAAAAATTTGTTGACAGGCGAAAAACATTTTTTTAACAAATTGTTTTTGCATGTTCCAATTTTCTTTTATGACAATAATCTTTTCGCTTTTCAACAATAACTTTATTAATAAAAAATAAATTCTTGGAAATATTATACAACATTTGTTCGTAACATTCGTAACTACCTTAAGGAATAACAAACTCGCCATAGGGTCGAAATTTCTAAGCGAGCGAACCGAGCGAGGTACCACGCCAACAATAGTTAGTCTCGAGTACGCACCTTATTTTTGTTTTAAAATATTGTTAAAACCCATCGATATCAATGCTCTACATATTAAAGAATTCTAGATCAAAATCTCATCGATCCCTCCCCTTAAAATGTCATTTAAGTGAGTTCTAAATTCGTCAATTTCTTTTTTTTTCTTAACCCTTTAAATGCGCCGGGAATTTCACAGAAAGTTCCCATAATACGGAAGTTAGATTCCAATATAACCTGGTGTAAAAGGGACGAATCGGATTTTGAAAATTTAAAATTGTGGATTCAATATGACGGACGACTTTATAAAAATTCAAATAATTTTTCTCAGAATTTATTATCCTAGATATCCTGGGATTGCTGGTTACGAATCTTATGTTAGTTTTTGCATGCTAAAAATGACGTCAATGGGTTATTCATACACTAAAAAAAAGTAGTGGCTTGAATAGAATTTTACTTAATTCAAGTAAATGGTTTCTTTGAATAGTCGCAACAAAATATTTATCAGAAAGAGCATTCACTGTTGACTTAAAAAAAAATAAATTATTTATTATTAAAGTGAATATTTACTAAATTCCTCAAAATATTTTATTTTTTCAAGAAAATTAATTCTTATTTTAAGCAATGCAGTTTTTAGTTTCAGCCAATATTTACTTGAAAGAAAGAGATATTTACTTCACCATATTAAATAATTTCTTCCTTCGACTTGTCATTAAGTATTCATTATAGAAAATATTTCATTGATTCTCGTAAATAATTACTTGAATGATGTTATTACTTGTTCTGTAGTTTTTCCTTTTAAATTAAATCTAAAGAATATGCAAGTTTTTGTAGTTTTTATGCATTTTAATCTAAGTCAATCGACGATATATATTTGTCAGATATGGACTTTAGGCAATATTTTTCACAGTTTTTTAGAGGACTCGAAAACTGCCTTTGACCACGAAAATCATTAAATACACATTTGTCATCATTTAAATGCATGCGTTGAAATTATTCGTGCTGAGGTATATATGAAATTGTCCGCTTCAACCACTTGCAACTATCCGCTGATTTGTTGCGCCACGTGTCAGGAAATTAGGGAACTTGTGTCCGTTAATTCTATTTATTGCGTTTACTTATCGACTTCAGCTTGATGGACTATGCCTGGGTATCACATGAATAATATCTTACAAGAAATATTTAAAACTACTGACTAAAAAATAATAATGGTATAGTAGGATAAAACGCAACATGGTTCTTTGTCTCAATTTTGAGCGATGAAGTGCAGACAATAAATAACAGGCACATAGAATGATATTTAATAGGGAATCGTAGTAAATTATACAATCTTCATGATAGTTACAGTTTAAGCTTCTTTAATAGCTGCACCATACGGAAGCATATCATTTTTTTTTTCATTTACCTAATTCTAATAATTTTAATTTTACTCATTATAAGATGGATCTTGAAAGTATAATGTAATATCAGTTTCATGAACATGGCAGATATAATAGATAGATTTAATGAGTGGAAAAGTGAAGATGGAAAAGACAAAGAAAAACAATAAAAGTTATGTAATGCGATAAGTCATATTTTTGTTATTGTGTTTTGATTTAAAATGAGATATATACGATTTCTACTTTTTAACATTCTGTTACTGTTTATAAAATGTAGAAAGATACGGAAAGAAAAAGAGATAGGGAAGAATGCAAAATGAATAAATATTAAAAATGTAAATGAAACATGTTAAATTTGTAATATTGGCGATTTTCACTTCAATTTGACGAATAAAATTCAGCATCTCTTTCTGAATCGGAATCAGGGAAATCGGATTCGCCAGAATCGGCTTGATCTGGTAAAATAGTTGTAAGTGTGTGCTAAAATTGATATAATCTGCAAACTAAACAAGTAAAAAATAAAAGAATTGCAGAAGTATCAAATCGCAGTCTTGAAATTGCATTATGGAAATTTCGTACTTTTTTTTATTGAAAACAGCGTAATTTACACGATAATCACAATATATACTTTTTCTTGACAATTTTGTTTACAATAAGATCACATTTTTTCGTTTGTCTAATTTACAATTTCAGTCATGCTCCCCTTCATTTTGAATTCGACCTTTTCGATTCTGGAAACCTGTTTACAAATTCGTTCTGAGTGACCCAATGCCAAACTATGCGGATATTGAAAATGACAAAAATCAACTAATATTTAACACTTTCCGCATGCCGTATTGGGTTAGTCGTCTTGAATTTCGAAAGTCTGATAATAAATTATTCATCAACAAAGATACAGTAAACCACAAAAATCGATGAATATTTAGTATTTTGGGTTCGTCATTCTGGATCCGCTATGTTTATCCTATAACACAATTGATATCAGATTACTCCGCGAGCAATGGATTTTGTTCAAACAGATTAATTACTTTCATATCAGATTTAGTACAAATACTAAAAGCGCACAAATATTTCACCGTATCGACCACCATATTGTTAATAAGTCAATAACAACACAAATCACGGGTTTTTTCAATATTTTTGTAACAAATATTGAAAATTGCATTTTTTTTTTAAATTTTCCGATCGACATTCGAAAGGTGGTTTTTATTTCTTTTATGTGAGAAATAAACGCTGAAGTCGAGATAAAAATCCAGTGCATTTGACGGTTTCATTTTTAATATTACAATTTTTAGGCGAATTTTATCGGCAGTCCGCATTTTAATTTTTCTCCTTATTCTCCCAAAGGACAGCATAAAAGAAAGTTTTGTTTCATTACTCAATCTTCGTAGACAATCACTTATATAATGATAGAATGTGCTTATAAGAAATAAATGTTAAAATATCGCAAGTGATTTCACTGCATAAAGGTAGAAATGACTATTCACTTTAGTTAAACAGATGTTTTCAATTTCACGATAATAATATCAAAATTAACTAAACACGCACATGGTTTACCTACAAAATTAAGAGCAGTTGTTTTACTGCGTTCCTGAAAACTAGCCAATGGTAGTTTGCTATATTAGAAACATATGTTTTAAGTATAATAAAAAAAGTTAATTGATATATCATTGTTGACATGTTCTTTTTCAGCTGCGGAATACTTCTGGCGCTACGAGTTTTAATTCTTCGTCGTAAGAATCCAAAGCGATGGAAGATTATGAGCAGATTTCGAAGTCACGAGGAATTTCGAGGTCCTGGTACTGATGCCTATGAAGAAATGCATCAAGTTGCTAAAAGCTTGGGACCTTTATTAGCTCTGGACCCAACTGCAGGGGATGCTTTGAATAAAGTATGTGGATTGATCGATGTGAATGCTTTAGAAACGAATCCTCCTGAAGGATCAGCAGCAATTTACGAGACTGCATGTCTTCTTGAGCATTCTTGCATTTCAAACACTCGTCACACGTTTTCTTTTGATCCGCAAGAGAGACCACGTATTACCGTCATAGCAGCAACTGCCATAAAAAAGTAAGTACAAGAATTTTCACTCTACAATTATTCAACTGAAATTTCAGTCCATAGGAGTAAAAAATGAGGTAGGCCGGTTTCGACTACATTTGAGTTTTTTGGAGTCAAAATATATTCTAATGGCGTCAATAAAGACGGAAAAAAAGAAACGTGATTGAATACCGTATAGACAAGACTAGTTACTACGCTGCCGGCTTTTTTTATTTCAACTCGCTATAACAGTTAATTTTGATGATTTTGAAACGAATAAAAAAAGAAATTGTTCGTTAGAGATTTCCGCATCTCATGGCGAAATGACAAATTATATGTCTCAATAAACAATAAAGTTATTAATTTTTTTCTACGCAACTGCAAAATATACCTTTAGGCTCTTAGGCGAGTTTCTAGTATCCCAAAACTGTCTTCGAGAAAGTTGTTCATAAAGCTATAAACCGATTTTCTGGAAATTTTTGTCTTGATTGTTCTAATAATAAAAAAGTAATGAATGTTGTAAAGTTTAATACCTTTATTGTTTATTAAGATATATAATTTATTCTTTCTTTATTAGATACAAAAAACTCTAACCAACAATTTCTTTTTTTATTAGTTTCAAAATCCTCAGAATTGAATATGTTATAGGGAGTTGAAATACAACATGTTTGCCGGTATAACTACACCGGTAAAAGGATTCAAACCTAGCATGAAATACCCCAAAGGAGTAAATTTGACTCCAAAAGAGTAAAAATAAAGCCTAGAGGAGTGCAATTTAATGATTACTGTCTCTTGGACTGTGCAATTGAGTCCAATAATTTAGAGATGATAGATCCGATCAGTGTTTGGTTTCATTGATTAAATGAATTTTATTTACTTAAAACATTGTTAAGAATTATACGAAGTATTATATAATTAATTTTGAAATTATCGAACGAGGAATTTAAGTTTTTATATGATATCCCTGGTGACCAATGGTGTGACACGCTAGGGAAAAGAACTGCCGCTGCACTGAAGCAAAAGCTATCAATTTGTGACGATTGAGTGATATAGAATACCTATTGAATCATTTTAAGATCTGGATATTAACTTCATATTCAGAAATTGCTTCAAAATTCAATCAATAATTTTATGTTGACCTGACAGTAACGAACAATAGTAGTTTAATATAACATTGATAGATCTGTGCGAGGTATAGAGGTATAGTTTGTTTTCATTATAGTCTGTTTTTTAATATAAAACTGTTTTATAATTTTAAAATGTTCTAGTATACAAATATTGAAACGTACTTTTTATGTTTACGTGATCCGGTACTTTGCGTATAAAAAATTGACGCGTAAAATCGAATTTTACACATGCTATTGCAACATAATATATATAAAATAATAGTATAATATGCTATTTAGCAAGATTAGTCTTGAAATAGCCGAGAAACGATACTAAACTGAGGCAAATATGAATCTATTGCCATTTCTAGTTTTCTTATCCGATTTTAAATTGATTTTAATTTTGATGAATACTGACTGCAACAATGTAGGAAAGCTATATCAAGGTTCATATTTTAAAAATATGTGCATTTTCAATTCAATTTTAATATTTCATGTTAGTAAAACTATAGAGTATCCTGGGATGATATTCATCATATAGGACAAATATGGTCAGTTAGATAAACTTAATCGATACATGCTAATACGTAGAAATATACTCACTTATCTATATATTTTAGAGGAGAACATTTAAGTACCAGTTACACCCACGTTTTGTGGTCAACGAAGGCACGAAGGGAGCATTTATTAGCAACAAAATATTTTTCGTGCCGGTGTCAACGATGTTCCGACCCTACAGAACTTGGCAGTTATCTTGGTTCTCTTAAATGCCCTTGTGGAAAAGGCTACGTAACACCAAAAGACCCTTTGGATGAGAATACCGATTGGACTTGCTGTTCCTGTCCAGGAATTCTTAGTGCAGGGGATGTTGCTCAATTGACTGACAGACTTGGCGAAGAAGTCGAGGGTGCTATGACTGTTCCGGTTGAATCAATTATTTCTGATCTTCTGTTCAGGTATGTATTGGGGTAATTTTCGATTTATTTTGCCTTCAACAAATTATTTTCAAAATATTTTATAAAAATATTCAATGCATGTACAACAGTAAATTATGAAATTTTCCACAAAAAAATCGAATTGCATATCCTATTTTATGGAAGACTATTCCATTTGTAAAGTAAACTATATGGAGATTTCCATGTAAAAAGAGTATGTAAAAAGTGTTTTTTATAGTAATCACATATTATCATTCGGATATACAAATGTTGACTTTTAACCTATAGAAACAAAATTTTATGTCTCCGAAAAATGTTTAGAGAATTTATCACTTTTTCAAATTTTCAATAATAATAATAATAATAATAATAATAATTGACTTTATTGGCAATACCATACACAAGGATACAAATATAGTAACAAAAAAGATTCATATAATGCCAATGGGCGAGTCACAGCATCAAAATATTACTGTTTTACAGACTGACCCGCTAAAGCTATGAAACATAAACAATGATACAAACAAATGGCGAATTCGATCAAGATAAAGTAAAAAAATACAAAAACATGCATTAAAAATATAGAAGAGTCGCAGTAAAATGTTGTTAAAAAATAGTAAAATAAGAACGAGGACTATGTAGTCAGATCGCAAAAGTATCACATAAAATTGCAAAACAATAAAATCACAAAGAAGATTAAACATTAATTAAAATTCAGATTATTCTAGTCATCGCAAATTTGTAATACGTTTTAATTTTTCAATATTACCTTTTTTGGTTAATTTGTCGTTACTACAGATAGTAAAAAAATTTATTTTTAACCCTTACAAGCACGGTGTCGATCCAGATCCACACCTTTTTGCAATGCATTTTTTATATATTTCAGGTAATTATTAATCAATTTTCTTGCAATTTTTCGCTTCATACCTTAGGAAACATAAATTAATCAATATTTATCATTAATTATTATGTTATAATTGTTTAAATAATTAACAAATTGTAAATTTTATGGATTTTCTCACAAAAAATGTATGCTGAAACGAAAACGTCACTCAAACCTGACGAAACAGGAAACTCGGGGGTTTTTGGTGTCGCTGATTACGAATCTAAACTCAGATTTTCAAAATTCAATATGGCGGATTCAAAATGGCGGACCGAAATGTGGAAAAGTTACTTGATTGATATTAAACTTGGTACTCGGGTTTTTCGGGGTCGGTGATTACGAATCTGAAGACAGATTTTCAATATTCAAAATGGCGAATTCAATATGGCATACCCGAATGTTAAAATGTCATAGTTCGCGGCTGTAAAACTCACCTGTATTCGTCGTTTAGTTCTAAATTATTTACCGAAAATAAATAACATTGCCTAAAAATACAAAAAAATATTAAAAAAAATACAAGTAATACAAAAAAAATGGAGACAATAACTGCCACGTCCCCGTTCGTGTCTCTGGATTCGACAGAGAGCGGTACTATTTGTATAAAATTGAAAACTTCCAGTTTCATCAGTCGATCAAGTAATTTTTTCACATTTTGGTCCGCCATTTTGGATCGGCCATATTGAATTTTGAAAATCTGAGTTCAGATTCGTAATCAGCGCCCCGAAAATCCCCCGAGTAACGATTTTCAGCCATTTTCCGCGTAAGGAAAAAGGTATGTTTCAAAGGGTTAAATATAAGTTTGATAGATTTTTTAACGGACTTCCTCGTGGAACTATTTTTTTGATTACGCGTTGATTATCTTGGTGAAAAATCGTTTTAAAATGTTTAAGTTTTATTTAAACACGTTTGCATAATGAACTGGAAGGCCAAAAAATCACAGAAAATTATTATAACTGATGGAGAAAATGATGATATTGAAAAAAACATGGGATGAAAAGGTTTTTCGGTATTTTTAAATGTAGTGAAAGATATATGTACATTTTAATTCTTCGTGAATATATATAACGCAAGTGATACTATAACTTAAGGTCGGTTGACTTTACTTACTGTTATACGTCGTCAACTGAATAATCCAAATACAGCTATTTACGACACATTTTCGAGATATTTTGATGTTAAAGAGTACTAAATTTTGTTAAAAAAAAAATCGTTTCCCAATACAAAATTTCGAAGTTATGATCAGTTATACTTTGCACGTAGAAAGCCCCTAAAAATACGTGTGTACGTGCTACTCAGGGGTCTTCTTTTTAGACATCTCTTTTTAAAGCCATGTTTAATGCATTAAACCTTTTTATCCCATATTTTTTCAATATCATCACTTTCTCCATAAGTTATAATAATTTTCTGTTATTTTTTTAACTTCCAGTTGACTGGCCAAATGGGTTAAAATAAACATTAAGAATTTTAACACGATTGTTCACCAAGATAATCAAGGCATAATTAAAAACATATATTTCTGCCAGTGAAAAAATATACAAAATCTATATTAAAAAAAACGTTCCGACTACCCGTATTAACGCAAGATTAACTAAAAAAGGCAATATTGAAAATTAGAAATAATGAAAAAAAATGCTGTAAAAATTTTGTATGGAAGAATAACAATTTTCTGTGCGAGCTAAAAGTCAACATTTACTAACCAAATGATATTAATGTGATGAATATAAAAATTAAAAAATACCACTCTTTTACTTTAAAACATTATACTTTTGTTTCTTTGACCAAAAGCCGAAAGATTGTAAAAGACATGCAAAAGAAAGTGTTTGTTCAATGTTTTATTAACATATTCGTTAAACGAATATTAAACGAGTTATAAATATATTTTATAACCGGAGTATTGTTTGGAAAATTTTTAATTTTTTATGCAATATACACTTAGTTATGTAAGATATTACGCATTTGTACATATTTTGAGCGTACTTGATTTTATGGAATTTAAAAAATGGTGATTCACCTTTTAACATGCAAGTTTTATTACACGTATGTTGTGTTATGTGCACATATTTTAAAACTTTATCATAAACGTACGATAGTACCATACAATAAAGGTATTGCCATCAAACGTTCATATTCTAACCTTCTACTATTTTTAAACCAAAATTACGTGTAATAAACGTATATTAAACGATAGTATCTTTATTGGATTTATAGAGAATGTTGACATTTCTGCTTCATATTTTATTAAGCGTAAGAAAGCATTAAACCGCAGAATCTTTAACCATATAAATAATACATAAGTCATGCATTTAAATGGAATAACATAAAAACGTTTTAATTTTAAAAGTATCCACAAAAATATTCACAAATATTTTCAAAATACCCAGTAAATACACAGATAGAACGTTGCAGTTTTGAGGATCAGAAGTAGAGTCCACGTAACTACACTACGAGAGTAAGGATTATACTTTTCAAAGTTGGGAAGAAAACTAACAATACTTCTTATCTTCGCAACTATATTGTTCTATCGATGTAAAGTAGAATAAGTGTACAAAATCTTTATAACAAGATATAAAGCGCATTTCCAATAGCTTATTGTATACAAGCATATAACGTATAAATATAATATAAATAAGTCATGTTGAAACAATGAATACGATCTGTTTCGAATTTTCAGATTAAACGTCCTCCTGCATCCAACGCATCAGCATTGCATGACGCTGACCCATTCGTTGATGCAGTTACTTCCGGTAAGAGATCCGAAGAAAGTAGAACTTTGTAAACGAATGATCAATGTGCTGGAAATCGTCGATCCTTACGCAAATAGACTGCCTCTTTATCACGCAATTGCTTTGCGCGAACTGGCAAAATGTCAGGTAGAAGATCGGGACAACTTACTTAGGAAAGCTGCAGATCTTTTGAAGTACGAGCCGATTGAGAGTCCTGGTGAAAAAATGAAGCGTTTGATTCTAGGGGAAATTAATTAAATTTTATTATAATTGAATCGATTTCGTCTATCGAAGTACATTTTACTGTGAATTTGCGAACAGTGAGAAAATTATTTACAACATGAATATGAAATCTTTTTGACTTTTTTTACATTTTGATTTGTTACATCGTTAATGTTTGTTGTGCTTCGAAAGTGTGTCTTACACACTAAAGAGAAAACTGGAATTGTATATGTTGATAAAAGTGTTTTTTGTGTATTGATTGTGTTACTTGTTATAAAAAGACTTTATAAAAATCTACATGGGTTTGATTTTTTTTAATACCATCAACTTAATTTCGGCCTAGAGTATAATGCTACAAGAAATAACTCACAGGGGTGTAACAACAACCGAGATGCGTTTTGTTTCATTTGTGGCGATATCAGAGAAGTTAAAATCTCGTTATAAAGATTTTTTTGGCTTTGACATCTCCAACAGGAAAAGAAGTGGGCACCACATATGGTTTGTGGCAAATGTTTTATCATGTTAACAGATGAAAAAAGTTTCAAAATCAGAGCAGCCAAGATTTACTTAATATTTTGGATATGTTTGGGTTAAAGGGATTTCAGAATCAGATGCAGAAAATTAAAATGCAAAAAGATGTACTTGATCCAGATCAAAATATTTTAGCCAGAATTTTCTAGCACACATGAATGTGATTTAATTGAAAATTTGGGGGTGTTTGGGCTTAACGAACTTCAGATTAAGATTCAGATTGAAGGATAATTATCTAAATATATGTGTGGTTTCGTGTATGTATGCATGGATGTGATACGTGTCTAGTAATCGAGGGGAACACATGGTTGTCTCCTTGGATCTGATTCAGGCACAAACATTCTGACTTGACAAAAATTTATATGCTTTAGAAAGTTTCTATTATTTGATGAAATGGAAAGAGTGTGGATTAAATACTTGTATTGTACTTGGTAATTTCGTATTCGTTAACTGCGCTCCCACTATTTTGGATCTACTGCGCATTTATCGGAATGCGGTGGATCTACATCGGTTATAGTTTATTCTTTGCGGATGTAACTTTTACTGATTCGTTTAGAAATTCTTAACAATTTTTGGTATACAAAGCAAGCGAAAATGAAGTTCGTTAGAGATCCACAAATCGTGCGGCATCATCCAAAACACCACGTAACAGACCCCCCGCAGATTTATCACGGATCTAAAAATTTTGCACAAGATATCTATCCAATACATCAAAATGTGACACTTTGTAAAAGTTGGTTAGCTGATTGAATGAGACCTACAGATGGCCGAAAGGTCATTTAAATCCAAGTATTTTATATTTCTTGGGAGTTGAATTAAAAAACTAAGCGGCATATTGTAGTCCATAGATAGAATCAATATTACAATCTGCAGTCAAACAAACTGTCCATAACTTTAATAAAATGATTACCAATTTTTAATTGTAAAATAACCGGAAATGATGTTCATTTGCGAAATTCCGTTTTTCCCATTATGATTGAACTGCCCTACAATGTATTTCCTGCAGCCTCCTGCAAAAAGAACTGTGCTCGTTATTGTGCCCCATTCGGGTTTGGTGCAATACGTAAACACGTGCGAATTAAATAAACACGAACAGGCGGATACGACAGAAAGATTGATTATACGTTCCTTGACGTTTGCGAACAAGAGCGTGGTGTTGATCTGGAAATGCCCAGCTGGCGCGTCGACTTCCGCCGAAATTACACAAACGAAAGTGGACAAAAAAGTAAATCGCGTTTGCGTTTACGAAACTGCATACAATTCGCTACGTTGCCGGGATTATTCCCGTGTGGGTTTTGGTAGCGATTTTTAAGACGAGAACCACCTGCCGAATGGGTTTTTCTAAATATCCCTTAATGACAAAATCAAACTGAACGCAATAAACAAAGGATCAATAACAGAAACAAACAAAAGGAATGTTGTTGAAACATCAAACACAAATGCGTGAAGTAATAAGCCGACATAAACGAGTAAAATTGGTAATAATATTAATATTGAATCCCTTCCCCGTCTATTAATTTTCATCCCATAAAAATACGAAGAAAAAATGATCCCGAAAAGTCCGATGTTCCTACCTTTCTAGTTTTTGCAATTTTTATTTATGGGACTACAGGTTCCTCAAAGTTTAAATTGTCCACCATTGCTGGACAATTTACTGAATATTTTATCTCCTTTTAACGGAGTATTGTAAATCTATGCTGGGACTTACGAGGTTGACTTTTCTCTGGATGTATGGATTTCATCCGGATTAAAAATTTCCAGAAGAATCTGAGAATTTCACTCACCTGGATATCGTATGTAGAATTCCCCTAATTTAACTCGTAAATTCGGAACATCTCGTTTAAGGTCCTTTTGTAATGTAGCATAGAAGACAAAATTGCATTTGATAAGTGTTTGTCAATTTGTTAAATTTCCAAATAGATTGTGTTGATTTAAAAAATGACTGTATCGATATATTGGTGACTTTTGTGATAAGTAGAGATAAGCCAAAGGAAAAAGGATTCTAACACTCATTTATGCATATAAAGATAAACCATTTTTATTTTCCTTCGTCGTGTTTTGTTTGTACTCAGTTTAGTTCGTGGAATGTATCGGATGTATGCATGGAAGACATTCGGGAAGGATACTAATAGTATTGTTACGAACCCAGTATTAGTATTTCAAAGATCAACTTGATTAACATGACAAAATATTTAATAAAACCCACAAACTAAGGCGATCAATCATTTCGGTTATAACTTCTACGAGGTTCATCCGGCTTCTTGTTATCAACAGTCAGTGTATTCAGTAAACCAAATTGATTCAGTTGCAGCAACCGTACGTGTTTACAGACCACATCTAACCAGTTCGGTTAATTAATTAATAACCAAACTATTAAGGTACAATAACCGTAATTAGTCGTTCCTTCTTTTAGTGTGTGGACAATGACCATCAGGAAAAGGCAGTCGACAGATATCTCGGAGCGTACACAACACCGCCAGGTCTTCATAAAATATAAAAGGAGAAATTGAAAACAAACACTCATATTTATATAAAAATTCAAATTTATACAAAAGTTTCTTGGCATTACAGTTCGTTCAAAATTATACATATGACATCGTATTGCATGCGTAACATATATTAATTAATTGTTCGGGAAACCTCTTACGATAAACGACATTCGCAACCTAGTCGCACGAACACATGTCAGAGCGATTTCAAACAATGTTTTTGTCTGAATAGAAAAACGTTTGATTTTTGTATACGCACATGATAAAGTTAGTTTACACAAATTATTAACGTAGATCGACGAGTTATTATTTTCTTCGGAAACATACAATTTCGTAGCTTGTCAAATTAATGTCGATTTGTCGTCAATTTTCCGAGTGTGATGAAATTCATTTGCAGTTTCACAATCGATTTACACAATCTTGGATGCACATGTTCACTTGCTGATACAAACTGGCATTCAGAACATTGCATGCTAATATATATATGTACACGAACATCCGGTAAAGCTGTTGACTATACTTTCCGGATATGATGTAAGTTATTCCCAGTTTGCAATTCCTTAGTTAAATTTGTAATTTCGTACATAAAACTAGATTAAAACAGTTTTTGTTCTTCGAATTTCTAAAAATGTTGCTTTGTAGAAAATTTACAATTTTTTTTTCATAACACGTTGTTAATTTGACTTTATTTTTGCAAATATTATTCTTTGTAGTTTAATGGTGACAAATAACTTCACATTTATGAAAATAGCCAGATGTTTGACTTAAAAAAGTAACAATTAATTCATTTTCCGAAAGAAATATTGTAAACGATGATATTAGTCATTCTATACAAGTCTATATTGTAAAAAATGTAAAAAATGTAAAAACGTTGAATTTCAGCAAACATAACTTATGTTTGTAATTCGATGAAAGTTTAGCATTGGATACATTTTTAATGGCTTATACTTGTTTGAAATTTATTATTTTACTATTCTTTTAATATATTATTTATACCTCATTACAATAAAATTCAACTTATCAACTATCAAGTAATAATAGTTTCATCTTTTAGTCTGTATCAGCATATAATCAATGTAAATATACTAAAGACTTTAAAAGCCTCATTTGCAACGTCTGTTAAAAATAAATGAGTCTTAACAAAAATATTCTGTTGATAACCATTAAATATATTATCTAAATTTAGAATTAGAAGGATTGAATTCAATACAATATATTCGTTTTCAGCAAAGTTTTAATTACATCCTTCATTTTCATTTAGTAAGTAAGTATTTATTAATCACGTTACAATGGGTTGCAGAGACATCATTTGTTGTTTAATTATGGATGCTCCCAAAGTTTACCAATACCCTTCGGAAAGTTTAATCACTTATATGTTCTTGATTGAAATGTCGGTTATGGCTTTTCCTAGGGCAACATCTAAGAACCTCTTCAACCGTTTTTTGCATTTTACGTACCATTTCAATATTAGGTAGACTTACTAAACCCTAGTAGACTTTCAACATCCATGTCCAATATTATTTTGGATTACAGAGGATTGTACGGGTCGCACAATTAGAAATAAATATTTGCAACTTGAAACGATAACAAAAACTTGTTTAATCTAGAGAAAAGGAGGACGGACGTTTTGCAATTGCAATTACAATAATAGTCGACTAGTGTCCATGCTTAGCATTTCGCTTTGAACTGGTTTAGCAATAGACAGTATTCGCGTCAATCTTAAAGACGTATATTGTACTTACAAATTCCTTATTTTAATTTGTTTATTAAATTTACTAAAATTACGAATCTAGGAAGAGCTCCAGTGAAATAATTTCCTTCCAAAGTATAAAAATTGTCTAAGAAAAAGCATCTTACGAAAAGCTAAGAGCTCCCTCATGATCGACACGACCTCTGTGTCCTGACACGTACGGCCGGATATGGATGGTGTTGACCCTGTGCCTCTGCAGAAATCTGCAACAAGTATGCACGTCCTGGTTGTAGCTTGCCGACTGTAAAGGGCAATAAGTCATTTTTTGTAGGGCCCAACTTTTCTTCACATAGCTCGCGCGTATGAAGTGACCGCCGCCGCCGATAGGTGTCGCATTGCTCCGGAAACGCGGAGAAACTCAAAAGCGCTGAAGGTCCACGCAACTCTCGTACAGCTATACAGTACTTAGTTGTGCCCACTGGCTTTACGCCTACTGTCACTTCATTGCACTTTCTCAAAGCGCGATATACCGACGGAGCACTTTGCGGTATATTCTGGAATAAGTACTTTTTTTAAAGAAAATAAATGTTCGTTTAGTATCGGTCGAAAACACTGCTTGGTAACTTAATTAGGGTAAATTTAATGTTTGAGGAAATCGAGTGATCCAGACTGAAACTCCCCTCAAGATTTTTCTTTACATTTTTATGCATAAATTGGGACGCGATCGTTTTGGTATAATATGACGCGTTCAGATTTTGTTCAACCACAAGAAAAATCTGATGATGGTTTCAGTCGGATATCGGTTCAAAATTTGTTTAGAAATAGTAAAATATTCAGTTTTACCGATTCGATCATAACTATATCGTCAGACTTTTTTGCTTATTGAACGATTGTTTTCGTATCTGTTTCAAGTTGCAAATGTTGTGTTACACGTTTACATAAGTAATGGATAGTTGATGCGAAATAACGAATCAGATTTTACATTTTTAATACTTTTTTTCTAGTTCGACAAGAATATCGTATAAAAAACTAATACACTTCTAAATGAAATTTTGTGAAATGACTTTCAATTTGCTGAAAAGTCTGATCTAAGTAATGGTCGATATCTCGACTAGCGAATCTCCTAAAAACAAAAATAATAAATTAAAACTAGCTCTAAGTTTATTAAAATACTTAAATGTTAAAATTATTAGTTTACTATGAAATGCAATAAACTTTAGGTTAGAACTTACATCTGGATATGGTACCGATCCTTCGTGGGTTGCAAGAACTTTGACTGTTGACATTCGAACTAAATTCGATGGAGTTGCTGTGATTTGTATGGTATACTTTTTTCCAGGCGGGAGGGATGGCGCTTTAAATAGACCATGTCCGTATATTTGTTCCTTCTGAATAAGAAACACAATATTTACTTTAAGAAATAATAAAAGGTTTAAGATAACATCACAAATTTAATATCTGAATAATAAAGTTGGTTATCTTGATTAAGTAATACCACATTTAAAAGTGGGAGATAGTGTTGTCAAACAATAATTAGAATCCAAAATTATTTGTTCACGATTGTAATATTAGTAATAAAACAAATCTTATAAATAAAAAAGTATTCTAGACATTTTTAAGTTAGGACTTATAACGACGTTGCGACCACAATTACCAGTTCAAACATTTGCATGCGGGAATTGTTGAACCACTTAATTTTAGGCCCTCAATTGGATAGTAGGTCAAAATTGAATCTGCTCCCCGGGCCAAATATTCATTATTCAAACAAGAAGCTAAAAGGTCAGTAAAAAAAGAAAATGAAAAAATTAACCTTTGTAGTTAACGTAATACCGATAATTAACATATAGTATATTTCCCATCAAAATGCAAATCGTTTCACGTCCGTTTCACATGGAGCTCCAGGACATTTGTACCGTAGTCCACAATTCTGAACCAAAATGTTTGCCATTGCCGAAAACACCTGAGGATTGCAGGGTTAATGAACTTCCTGTTTTTTTTTCTTTTGCCATGTGCACGCTTAAAGATATTGGGAATAATTAAAGATGGAGTTTCGCGAGTTAAGTGACGAACCGTAAGTACTACAGATGCAGGCCACTTAGTTGTGGTTACGTAATTTGTCGAATAAGTAAACAGGCGCCAAATTGTTTAATAATAAATAATTCAATAATCGTACCCGATCATAACCAGATCCTCGAAATTTGGCCCTGATGAAGCCACCGCCGCATGCGAGGATGTGAAAAATGGTGGTCGTGTTGTCTGGCGGCCGATAACGAAAATTGGCGAAGCCTTCGGATTTGCGTAAATTGGCGGTTGCGTAGCGTCCAGCTCGTAACGTCGTCGGTGGTACCCTTTGAAACTTGAAAGAGGCCATGGCGATGCGATTCGAAACGTTGCTCCGCATATTCATCTGCATTGAACCGTTTAACGTTAATTATATTTCCATTGCTTTTGAATATTGTAATTTCGTTTAGAATTAAAACGATCGTCTTTGTAACATATTTCGTAACCACTGTATTTTACATTAATGTTCTTTACCACAATTACATTATTTTGGATGATCGTAACCAATGTGATGTTTTCATCGGCTTTAATTGTCTGTGACGTTAAGTAATTTCGGTCATAATCGTTGAGATTCTGGTGTTTTTTGACATCAACCTTATTGTCTACAATTACAATTCGTCAGTAAAGTATCGTCAGTAAAGTCGTCATTATAAATTATATTACTACCATCATTATTCAAGGAATATCGCATTATTCTACCACATCCATTGATGACTGCATCCTTATGTATTCCTTACATTGCTGTAATTAACTTTTCGTCACATGTACAAATTTGCGGTCTTTACACGCCAACAAAGTATTCGGAATGGCTCCAATTGCGTATCCGTCGATTATTAGTAATTTCTACCCCTTTCGGGGGTGCACCTCCAAAGCCCAACAAATCACTAAACAGACACATCAAAAACCCGATATTCAATAACCAGACATTTTAAAATATAGACATTCAAAAACCAAACATTTGACCGAAAATACATTTCAAAAGCAAACATTGAAAAAAACAGATATTCAAACTCCGATTGGTGCGCTCACTGTATAGAAGAAATGATCTCGGGTCGCCATTATTGAGGCGTCACAGGAAGGTCATTTCAAGATCAAAAATGATTGACCAAGGGATTAATTTTATAGCTCACTTGAAGGTCAAATTAGTTTGACCTCCCAATTATTTATTAAGCACATTTAGAATTCAATCCTTAATTACATTTACAGAATATGTACATTTTAAACTATCTGGATTTTGAATGTATGTATTTTGAAATGTCTGGTTATTTAATCTCTATTTTCTAAATGTCTGGTTTTTGAATATATGTTGTTTTGAAATATCTAGTTTTTAAATGTCACGTTTTTGAAGTGTCTGGTTTTTGTGTTGCACCACCTTACGGCTCCTTCGCCGCCCTTGGTACAATTATTACTTCCGCCCTAAATAAGTAATCTACTCACGGGCGTTTTGTAAGTTTTACCGCCCGCTTACCACGTTACCGGCCGCTACTGAGCCCTGCGGCGCCCTAGCTTACGTTTATGGTTTCAGGTGTGACAAAAAGTATCGTGTGTATCGTGACCTGATATATTACCCGTGGCGCAATGCTTGCCTTTCAGCTCTAGATACGCAATGTGTTATTACGTTAGTCAACTTAAAGTAAGCTTAAACAATATCAAAATCTTATCGACTTTGCCATTATTAGGATCGTTATTATTATTATTGTAGTGTCAGCAATCAACGTGATTCTTTATATGATATATGTATACCACTTTTTTATATAATTTACTGGAAGGTACAGAAATTAGCAACTAATCGTTTGGTTAAGTTCACAAAATTGCCAAATTCATTTTACAATTATTTTTTTCTCAAGAGACATTAAAATTGTCTACAGCAAATTTCTTAACAACCACATCCTGTAGATATGACCATACCTAGTATTTGAAAACGCATTCCAAACATACAATAGTTTGAAAATAAATTATTTTTCTTGACTTTTCTTAAGGTCTTACATAACTTTTTAAGGTATGGAATCTGGATGCCGAGTATTCAAATTCTTTTAAAAAAGATCTCTGAATACTTCTGTAAGTATTTAAATATTTTTACAATAAATCGCGTACATTGGAAGATGTAGGAACATTTCGATGTCTGGTACGAAGAACCGGACATTTCAAGATTGTCTATACCGATTTATTATATCGATGGCGAATACGAAGAACCGGACATCTCAAACATAAGGTGAAAACCGGACAACTCGGTTTTGAGACGAAGAACCGAACATTTTGGCCGATGCGACGAAATACTGGACGCTTTAAAACGACGAAAAACCGGCCATTTCGTGGTGTGCGACGAAGAACCGGACATTTCAAAAGTCGCTACACAGAGAAAAGTGTCTTTTACCCAGTATTAGAATTCTTATATCCCGTAAAAGATCGCATTTTACGTATAGGGATAGCAATATTTCTATTACCGGTTACAAAAAGGAAGATTTTAGATTTTTCTAACCTGTATGTCAGTTTATTTTAGCCTTTTCTCTTTAACTAAAAGCAATTTTGTTTACTGAAATTCATCTAGGAATGGAAAATATTGAAAATGCCTTCTTTTAGTCGTAAAGAAACATTCTTTTGAAATAGGAAAGTTTAATACAGTTTCGTATAACCTGTCAAAAACAAATGTTAAAAGACGGAGGATTTTACCAATTATAATATTTCTATTAAAGGCTTATAATACACTGTTTTAAAAAACAAGGGATAGTAACTGGTAAAAGACACTTTTCTCTGTGTACGATATAATAAATCTCTATTGAATATCTTGAAATGTCCGATTGTTCGCGGCAAGATTGTCGACAGTCCTGTTCTTTCGCAAATTCTGAAATATATGATTCTTCGTCGCAAAACTTTGGAAATGTCCGGTTCTTCATCGTATACGATGAAATGGCCTGTTTGTCGTCGCAAACTTTTAATGCCTCTGGTTTTTCGTCGCAACTGCTGAAATGTCCGATTCTTCGTTCCAAAACCGAATCAAAAGCAAATCAATATAAATAATTCCAGAGGGGAAATTTTGGGCAAGGTTGCCTATATTTGTTTCAAAGACTACAGATTTCATTAAATTGTTCCTGATCATATTCGCCTGAATCTAACGATATGTCTTTACTGCAGCCTTGACCAAAATATAATAAACTATAACTGCGGTAATTAACCTCTTTGCGTCTAGATAAGGTTTATCATATTTACGGTTTCCAGAAATTACTAAATGGTTAGAAAATAATGAATTAGCAAATGAGGACTTGATCAGAAGGTGTGTATACAAATGTACAATTATACGTATCAGGACCGGTTCAAGAATTGATAAAGGGATAATCCAAAACTTGATTTTGTTCTTAGATTTCTATTTCAAAGGTCTGAATAATTTTCATGTTTAAGATGAGTATCCATCTTGAGTATTTCAAAGCGTCAAGACGTAAACAAATAATTATTGAAGAATACATATGAGATTTACAAAAGTATTATAATCAAATGATCATTATTTGTATTTTCGTTGTCACCATAAGCGTCATCATTATTTCCTTAATATCAAATATATTTCGCTTTGGTCATCAACATGAAAAAGGAGTATGGGCCATTTTTAATAACGTAACATATGTAATGATTTTCTGTGGCATTATCGATTTTTTCATCCTCTTAAAGTTAGGTATTAATGTCATTTATCCCAGTCTTTGTTTGTTTCATTACTATCGTTAGCTGATTTCAACATTACTGACGTTGTAATATAAATCTTAGTCATTGTCAATAAGGTAATATTTTTGTTGTCATTGCACGTTTTACTATCAGCAAGCATCAGGTTTGAAAGTTACCGTCGACGTTGTTGTACGAAACGTTATTGATTGCTTGATCATGCCTGCTATAAATATCGTCATCATTGTTATAATTATTTTTGCGGATCTTACATTAAAACTATTTGCTGTTAAAATGCGTTACTATTCCACATGTTACAGTGCATCCCCTCCACTGACTTCATCTCCCACTGGCCCCTCTCTAACTGACCACGTAGGTCGTGTTTTTCTCCCCTCCAAGAGCGAATATAAGGTAGTAAGCATTTAAGCATTTACATAGGTGAGGCCTTATAAAATTGGAGGGACATATCGCTATTCCGTTTGTAAGTGAGCAACTCTGACTGCAGGTCAACACCAGGGGATGCACTGCAATTTCGGAATACCTTAGGCGAAAATTACAGGTTTATCCTTGTAGTTGATGTCGAAATAGTAAATAATGTAAATAGTAGTATCGAAATAGTAAAGAATAATAAAAGAATGCTATTCACATAATGTCGAGAACTAAATATTTTAAAAGCATGCATTTTTGTCCCTACTAGAAATTAATCCATTTTTTAGCCAAGAATTGTACAATTAATGTATTCACCATGTTAAAGGTAGGTGCAAAATGGATAGTGTGAGAAAAAAATGGTTAAGTTTCTACCAGGGGTATAGTCACTATTATTTTGAACGTCATTTAAGATCATCTTGCGCCGAATTGTTAAACCTATCACTGATATTATATTTTTCTAACATTATTAGTCATGATATAAATATATAAATATATATTAAATAGTAATATAGACATGTTTACTAACGATGTATAACGTAAAGTGATAAGTCACGTTGTATTTCATGCCGTAGAGCGTAAGTTTGGTGCGTTTTACGCAATGGAGCCCCTCGGCGTCATTTCGGATTTGACTTTGATGGCTTCCGCTGACACGAATTGGCCGTGCATGCTTCTTTAAAATATTCTCAGCAGCGCAAAGGGTTGGTGGAGGCAGGTGAGACCCCGATGTTACAGCTATACAGTAACTGGTAATGGCAGGATCTGTGTGAGGGCTAAAGAAGAAAAATTCTTAATAAAATGCGGCTAAAAAGTCTTAATAGTATAGAATTATAAACAATTGTTAAATATTCTGTACTTGATTGCATTTTTAAATTTCATGGGTGCATGAGAAAATTATATAAAGCTGCATACAATATGAAAATACGAAATTGAATAGGATAGTATAACAAAAAAAGGACAAAAGAAAGTCTATAAAAATCTCAAAAAAAAAAGTTTTCACATAAAATTTCGAGTCTCACCAAAGGTTTCGATTGTGTCTATTTATGTAAGCTGATAATTTTACTTTCCGTTGTTATGTAATGTTGATATTTTTTAATATATTTTCGAAAAAATAAGTTGAAACCCCTTCAAAAGCCAATTGGGATGCCCACTGAGATTACAAATTATCGTTGGAGCTGTCTCTATTATCATCCAGAATAAAGTTTTGATGTACTTTTTACGTTGTTTAAGGTTAATTTAAGCACATTTAATCCGACATACTTTATACAGAAGTCAAATGATACGCAATTAACTAATTATCAGAGACATAAATACGCATGTTTTTTTTTTAAATTACCCATTTAATGGTAACCATTTTTTAAGAATTTGTATATTTCTGAGATACTTTGCTTTGATAAAGAAATTAGAAAATATAACGTATTCAGCAAACCCAGTTTAAGAAATTTGAATCAATAACAGGCCTCCAAATCCAAATTGGTTGAAAAAGTGGTCGAAATCACGCACAGCTCAGGTAATTTGGCCAATATAAATAAAACATAATAATTTTGCGTAATCATTAGGAATAAAAAGATGATATAAAAATGAGAGCCGTTTGCGGTGCAGATTAAATAATATGTCTTAATAAGTTACTATAATCGAGCGTTTAGAGCAGTGAAGTATTAATTTTATAATAATTCTGTAACGTTTACATGGATAAGAAATATGTAGAAGCAAAAAAAAGAAAATCTGCAATCACTAAAAAATGATAAAAAACTGATAGTTTCCGAATAAAACATATTTTGTCAATAATATGGAATAAAATCTATTTTCAAAATGTGAACAAATTTTGTACATCTGTCGAGACTTACGACTGTAAATCTCAAGTTCACATGGTCGTCTTGCTTTGGAGTCTGTTTATCAGGCCCCTATTTTCAGAGTTTACGTTCATAATACTTCAGACCATATACCTACCGCTGAGTATATACTCGTGCGTTATTGTTAAGACATTCAGAACTCCTTTCAAAGTCTAATAATTGCTTAAAAGATGTTGTAAAACACAAAACTTAAGTAAAAAATACTATTCTCAAAATTGTCTTCAAAGTTGAGTTATTTGTAAATGGAAAATTTATTTTACTTTCGTATGTAAATTTTTAATATCATTTAATGACGTTTTTATTTACTGAATAAAAATTGATTTACGTCAATGATCTTTTGTCTCTTTTTTGCGTAGCCTTTTGTTTTATTATTTGATTCTTTGCTTAGAAACTCAGATTAATTAAATGTTCAGTTGTTACTTGGATTTGGGTTTACAATTACGTGGAAATGATTTATAATCATTTACAAATTTGTATTAAAAATGTTAGAAACCTATTATTTTTTAATTTTAGTTATTTAAATTTCGAAATTCTTGACGACCATAACAGACGGGGACGGGCACATGTCAAAAAACAGATTTTCAAAAATCCGAAACATTGCAAAATTGACATTTAAAAATCTGACATTGTTGTTTCCATGAATATTACAGCTTTATGACTCATTGGCTTTTTGGCAGTCATCGTTTTTTGAGTGTCTATTTTTTGATGTTTCGGATTTTTTAAATTCGGTTTTTTGATATGTGCCCTAAAAGACAACATTCAAACGACGTGGTAAAGCCGAATATCATGTTATGTCGTAAATTTGACAGATGATTATGATATGTTCTTGGTTAACTATATTGAAATACCACTGGTGACAAATAACTGTAATAATAATACCCACAATGAACAGTAGGCAAACCTAAGAAAACATTTTTAACACAAAAATATGGTCCCGAACAACACAAGGATGGTACCAGTTGTATTTGATGCTTCGTTTACCTACTATAATGTATAGCTGGTTTGCGACTTAGTCCCAGTTTGACGCACATAAAATTAAACCTCACGCATTCTATGGTTATTCTACTACAAAAATCGGTGTGCAATTTTCGCAAAACGTACAAGTACCACTTTTCGCACGAGCTACATAACGTGGCGTAATTCGTTGATTGTTATTTGAAATATATTTCTGCTAGATGGCAAGACAAATTTTCATTTGCCAACAATACACAATTTCTTTTACGAATACATGCAATATCTCGATTTTCAAAGGAAAGATTGGACGCAATATATTTTCTTACTAACCAAGAAGAAAAAAGAAAACTTTAAATGCTAATAGGTAAGATAGTAACACCAATATCTGTACCTTTTATTCCAAGAGACAATTAAATGGCGACGGCTCCGCTTTTGCTTAAATTGTAATTGATGTTTTCCGCTGATGGATTCAAAGTTTCCTGGCAAGTGTCCTGCTGCATCTGATGTGGCATACAATAGCACAGTGTTGGGCCAACGGGTCGTGAACTCCAAATTTGGAGCTGACAACGGCTTCATTTCGATTCTGTATAAGTCCGCTTTGACGTTCGGAATTGTAAAGTTTCTTGTTTCAGCACCCCAATAATGAAAGAGGGGTGGGCTAGGTATCATCGTATTCAAGAAAACGCTCAAAACTGCAACAATAACCAAAACTCTATATATATAAAACCTCCTATTATAATATGTGAAATATTTCCTGTCGGTTGAATTTTCAGATTATCCGATCGATTCTAAGGTTAGTGAACGTGAACTATAAAACCGCTAAAGATCATTGAGATGTTAAGATACCATATTGTTATTTATACTTATGAAGTCTACATTTTTTAAACGCGATGTACATTTCTCAATTCCTATTAGTTTTTATTCATCTAGAATAATAGTACAGCACGTGACAACCGAATTTAAAAGGATGCTTTCGAGAAATGTAGTCGAAACATTTAACCATTCCTTCATTATTTGCCTGAGCGAAGATGTCTGAAATCATTACTATATTATTGGTATATATTTCTCACTGAGCAAAAAACTTTCTGGGAGTTTTCTAAAGATATTTCATTAAATTCTTATGACTAAAAATAGCCAATGGCTTCATGAGTGATATATACGCACACACTTTGATTGTTATGAAATGAAAACGTAAATAGATTGTGTATATTGATATTTTTTCTATACGAATCAACCAGTCCCATTTTAAATCCGGAAATGTTTACATTTTCATAAATTTTATATGTTTTTTATTTATCTAAACAAAAGATTTGATCCGAATTCCAAGAGTTTTTTCATAATCTCATATTTGTTTCAACCATATACGTACAGGGTTAGTTGAGAAACTATATACTTATGTAGAAGAAATGTGTATATAAAACGTTGATTATAAAATATTAATTGTATTTCTCATGTAAGTATGTAAGCCATACATTAGAATAATTTGTAGTATATTCAGAATGTCCAATTCCTCAATTTGTCCAATACTCATAAATGTATTTAACCCACCTCATCTATGGGGTACGTACTACTCAATCACATGAATGGCTTGAACTCATAAACGGTGTTTATTAAAGATAAATGACTATGGACACTTTTAGAAAGGAGATGACTTAATCATCAATATCCATATAAAAAGCAGTTGGCATTGATCGTTAAAGAACTATCACCGAAAAAGTGAAATATTACTCATATAACCCTCCTCCAACCATATCTAACTTGTAACTCTAGGTTATGTATTTAAAGAAACAAGACAAGTTCATAGAAAAATGCACAATTATCTCCTATAACCCAATTCTGCGAGGACGATATTGAATATAATCATTGAGTTTGCTATGGGGGTGGGCTCCTTTGTTTTTAGTTACCTCTGCAATGATTCGAAATACAATGTCTAATTTAATATTAATTTTTCCACAAACAAAATTTAACCTTCTTTTTACGCGCGATTAAGTGCCTTCTTTCATTAAGTCGAAATATTTATTTTATTTATTAATATTATTGAATGCCAATTTTAGCATAATTCGACCAATTTGTGCTTTAGTTCAACGTATGATCAACGTATATAAGAAAGTAGCGATAATGTCAATTTAGAATTACCTTTAGCAATATTAAGTATACTGCAGAGTAGTTTTCATCCTGAGGTATTTAGTCAGAAATTCCGATACTTATACATGCAGGAGCATACATCAAAGTACCACGTGGAAGTCTAAGTTGATAAAAATATACGTTTACACTACCTAAGACCTATATGTAAGATCTAAGTGAAAAAACAAAAAATTCACATGTAGCAACTGCACTAAAAATCTATGAGCATTTTATTGTTGTACTTTTATTTAGATCTAACGTACATTTAAAAAATTGATCCAAACTTACAGTGAAAGATTCTCAGTAATCTGAAATTTAATTAGCCCCATGGAAAACCTCACTGCATTTGAATTCGTAATTATTACCTCAAAATATTTTTGAAAAAAATTGAAGTTATCAACTGATTCACAATTTCATTCAATATCATATTTACAAAATGCCAAAATGCCAATTATCAAAAACTATGATCAATTTTTCGAAATAATTTGAGATATTTTTTGTGAAAACTTAAAACAATAAAATGACTAAAAGTATAACCAGATTGACAAATACAAACCCCTATCGCATTAAAAATGAAAAAAACTGAATTCTATACGTAGAAATGGAAAAATATGACCAAATATGAAATCCGAAAAGGCCGTCACAATATTGGCGCCTGGGACTCAAAAGGTTAAGAAACGAATATTTATTAACAAAAAAAAAAACTTATGAAGAATATTCTTCGTTCAGTAATATCTTTAAGAGTCTCATTCAATAAGTGACCTGATAAATAACAAATAATTTTAATATTAACCATACAATAAATCACACCCTCATTGGCAAGGACAATCGATAAACTTCAGTACAAAAATCTTGTAAAACACAACATAAGGTGAGCGAGAATGCTGCCTTGGTCTGACAATCTTAAAATCTAATTCCGTCACGGTCCTCGGAAACAGTGAAGACGGCGGGCGGTTCGTTAGTTGCAAAGGGTTAAGCGCGTCTAGACAACGCGAAATAGTTTACAGCTGCCGATATGCTCGCTAGTACTTTGACGACAAGCTATAAATGAGCTAAACGCCGCGGAAACGGAAACAGGCGGAATCAGAAAGGAGAATAACAAAAGAATGTCGGGTCAGAGTTTGGGAGATAAATGTTACGACAAAAAAGAATAACTGGTTATCGAATTATAGTCGGTTTAACTTTACTATCTTACAAGGGTTTAACAGGAAGGCATGTATTTATTAGAAAATTAACCTCATCCTACTGTATATATTATTTGTAAATATTTGTAACGTCTTTCTATCTTTTCCTTCTGAGTTCAAATTTTGAGCCTACATTGAAGCTGGTTCAAAAATTATTGTGGGTACAGATTCGGCATCCTCTACTATCTCTTTTTAATCTCCTATCTATCTTCTAATTTTTGACGGTCCTTGACAACAGTTAGTTTGATGTTTTAAGGATTTTACAGAGTTCAGTTTTAAAGGAATATTCAAAATATTCTATCATGTATCGTTATAACAGCACACGTTTCCTGCTCCTCCACTACTTGTCATCAATAAGAAAGTCCCACGGTAAAATGATTACCAAAGTACTAACATTACAAGAAATATACTAATACAAAATTTCATTTAAAAACACTTTTGGAGAATGAAAAATGAGATGAGTTTCAAATATGAAATTTGTATGTGCAGATTCTATATTCCATATTTCAAGTTTTTATCGTACAATTCTCTACAGAGTGCTTTTACCTGTTTTGTCTGGATTTCAATGAAATGTGTAAAATTATAGTAAGAAAGACCTAAATTTCTAAAAATTTTTAATTAATATTGATCTTGTGATGTTGGTACGTCCGTAACAATTCTACTTTACATCCCCCTCAATTGCTGTTATAACTTTTAGAATCGTACATGACGAATATATGAAATCAAATAGTTATTTTTGTATCAATTACGTAAAATGGAGTTTTATGCCTCGACAGCAGAACCCGAGGGACGGCGCAGCCGGTTCGAGGTTCATGAGGGTGAAAATTCTACGTCTGAGATTCAAACATTGTCTTTTGAAGCAGTAGGTGTAAAATATTTTTACGCCTCGATTTGCGGGCAAAAAATGGCGAAAAAAGCGATTTTACGCCTACTGCATCGAAAACAAATTTTATTAGACATAAATTATTTATCCTGCTTTAACGCTTCAAATGCAAAAATCGAAATCTGTTCCTGTACGAGAAGCATTATAGTACGGGTTAATATATAAAGGTTCATTGTATTTTCTGCCACTATGAAGTATGAAGGATCAAAATTTCGATTCGAGATATCTTACTTTAATATTCCAAGCAGTAAGTCTAAAAATGTGTGCCCATTGTACGGTTAACATAGAAGCTAAGTTCAGTTTCATTCTATGTTATAGCTGCTATCTTCTAATATGTTCTCTCCATGAAGACTAAAATAGGTTTAAAAGTTCAATTGGGTCTTCTGTTACATTCTTCATTATTTTGACAATTCCAGCAATTATTTATTGACTGATTCGCTTTCAGTACAAACATACAGAATCCGACCGTCAACTAGTCCATTTTACATTATTTTTTCCTGGACTGATTTTAATTTTTCTTGAGGCCTTGTATGAAAGCTTAAGTGCGTATTGGGTCATGGGCAGATTTAATAGAACATTAGTTATTACGATCAATAATATTCAAATGATTTTACGACCAGATCTTAAATGATCCGTCTATTGCTCTGTCTTGTTTGAACTTGACCTTAACATATATATCTGTCCACGGAAAAGTATTTTACGATGGAAATTTACTTTGAAATTGAAGATATCAGAATACGCCTAGGTTTTCACAGAAGTGCTACAAATACCTAATTTTTTTCCAATTATTTCCAAAATATATCAGAAAATTTTTTATTTCAAGGACTATTTCTATATACTTTTTCAAAACGATTCGAGAAAATTATAAAACGTGAAAATACCTTGATATTTTTTACGTTAGAAAAATTACAATGTAAACGTATTAATTCCTCCACATTGTATCAGAATGTATGTAATGTTTCTAGATCTCTGCGATCATATCACTAATTTTATACTCGACAAATAGACGAATATTCAAACGTCCCTGCATATAGGTAGATTATTCAAATGACACTTTCATGTATATTAATTGTAATGCAAATAAGGATTGCAGTCTCCTACAGAACTACAAGAAAGATTACCTCCTAATATCAAGACATCGGAGAATAAAAAGTAATAATCAATTTTCACACCCATTCAGACAAAGATGAGGTCAACCCTCAGTAGATTAACATCAGTTCAGATTAAATAACATCAACAGTAAAGTCACTCTAATGGGTAATAAACTGAAGATTTTTTCGCTGTAATCTGTTTCTTCACAATATATTTTTTCATTTTCTTTTTCTTGATATTTTCATTTTTTAATTCTCATTCCTTCTCTGGATAGACTATTTTCCTACTTAACAAATTTCTACTGATTTCCACCTGAACTGTCATACTGTACACATGGTACACATTCCAAATAGCAAACTCTATACACTAATGACTTCACTACCCTAAATAGTGTATTTTATTCCTACATAAAGACATTTTTATTTACAATTGACACAAACCAGTTTTGTTATTTTTATAAGTAATGGGTACAAATAGACGGGTATAAATAACGCAACAAAAATGTCTGGGCTTCAATGTGGTGATGCCTTTTTCAACAAATTCAATATAGAATTCCCTAAAATGGCGTCCGAAATAAAAATTTGTTTGAATAATGTCAGGATACTTCAACTCTAAAACAATCAGCTTTTTCAAATAAATGTTAAGCATGAAAAAGTCTTAGAAATCAATAAGCAACATATCAGATTTCTTTTTGTAAAATTTTGCAAAATTTGTTATTATTATTATTTTTTTTATTAATTAATTAACGGGCGGAATTGCCCTTTTTACTCAATTGTTGCCTTATTATTTACTATGATTTTGCGAGAGCTGCAGATCGACTTATGAAGATGGCGCCATACTTCACATTTGTGTATGAAATGTAGGACTGCAGAAACCTACACCAAGTACAGCAGCGGTCATGAGTCGATTTCCGCCAGATAAACAATACTTTCGAAACGTAAACACAAACAACGTGGCTCGTCTTACCAACAGCGAGCTGCTGCTTGGAAACGAAATCGAAAAATTGTTCACCAGACGGGGATCGAACTCACGACCTACGACTTCGTAGTCCAGTGCGTTAACCGCCTAAGCCACGAAGCCGATTTTAACTTTTTTGAAAATATTTAAAATTTTCCGATGAATTCTGAAAAAATCTAGTGTCAATTCTGATGAAAATTTTGAAAATACGTTTCATAATATTGAATCCCAGGCGTTTTTGCAGCTTTCCTTATACCCGTCTAAGATTTTGTAAGGTGTGGGAAATGATAAGACAATAACCAGAAGTGAAAATGAAACCTCGCAAAATCGTGTTTGTTAACAATTAACCACATGCAATTTTTTTATTTTTAAAAGGGCGGAGCGTGAGCCACAAGAAACCGATTTTTCGTTTTTATCAATTTCTGTACATTTGGTCCATGGGTTATCAGGGAAGAGTAACGCAGTCCGCACCGACCTTCCGGGTGCTGTCAGTTGCCTCCAATTAGTTATGTGCAATTTTAATCTGACTTAATTTTGAAATTATCATTTTTATTGTGATCAACCTCTATTTATTAATATAAGTCATTTCGAATAAAAATTTATCACGAAAATCACCTACATAGAGCAATTTTCATGTGCAATAAAACTGACAATTTTGTCAAACCCACTTTAAGAACTGCTTATATATTTCGAGTTTTACAAGGTATTAATTTTGAGACATGATTTTGACAAAATGTCACAAATAATATCATCGAAATTTATTTTTATTGTTGATTGACGGTTTCAGGGAAGGTTTGGAATATTTTAGTACTATCAATAACAGGAGAATTAGCCATTTTCATCTGGAATAGATCAAATAATCATACAAAATTCCTAAATATTGCAAACTATTAACCAAATACCAAGACCTATTCTCTTATCAAATTAAATCTGCGATTAACACGATCGAAAGTCTTCTATTACTTAATTTCCAATTGAAATTTATTATAACTTTATTTTATTTGAGATTAAAGTCGATTTCACGTTAGGTAGGTTAGGAATGTTAATCATTCGGACCAATTTCAAAGTCGAATCGACGTCATTTAATTCATCCATTTTTATTGTTTCGGATATCTATAATTAATGAGACTTTTATACATAAAATTGTGTTCATTAATTGCCCTATGTAAGGTAATTACTATTACAAAAAGAAATACAAATTTATTTTTAAACGTTTTGCAGAATTTTTAGCCTAATATCAGATTAACGTTATAGACTAATATCTTTGTGAGTCTATGCAACTTTTAAAACGTGAATTAAATGTATAAATCACGTGGTATATGACGTAACCTACAATAGCACAATTCTCATTAGGAACGCAAAACTTGTGCGGCTCGCATTGAAATTCACTACAGTTATCATGTGTATACATATAAATGCCTCAGAGCCTGGCCTCAATGTCATTATTATGAATTGTCAATGATAGACGAAATTTAATGCGAAGTTCCTATTTGACCACCAGCTTGACCATTTACCAAAAAAACTGAATTTTAAACTCTTGGTTTTAAATTAACCATCAATTATTATTGAATTAAATAGTATTAAAATGATGTATTGAATTGTTTTACGTCGTTTAAATATAAGAATTAAAATTATGTTGATTATGTATATTTTTATGTATGATTTTTTGTATTTTTATCTTTGCTGAATATTTTTAGACCGAGTTTCCTCAGTGTTTCTCTTTGTTTTCCTTTTTTAGTCTTCATCCGTGTCACTGAGACTGTATTTTGAGTTTTCTCTTTCTCGTTTCTTACTGCTTTTAGTTCTATCTCTCGTTACTTTCTTTCTCCTTTTAGTCATGCTATTTACGTCATGATGTCTTTGTTCTTTTAGTGTTTTCAGATTTTGTACTTTCACTTTGAATAATTTAAAGCATTAACTATAAGAATATGAGATATGATTTGTGCATGTCAAGGTAATGATGAAGTAATTAAGTCTGAAAAAATGTAAGTAGCCACAACTGTGGAATGGCAGCTAAGGGCACATAGAAAATATACGTTCAGCAATACACTCTCACTTTGCTTCTTACAGATAAATTTTCTAGCAGCCCTCACAAATAGGTTTTTATTACTAACTATTTAGATTACAACAAACTAACTGCAGCCAAATCGAGACAGAAATGGAATGTACACAATTTTTTCTGTGAATCTCATTAATTAAAATAGAAAACTCTGTTATATTTGATATGTTATTATAGAAATAGATATGGGCTTCTATTGTGAGTGGCCACAGCTAAAGAATGCAAAGATGTTCTACTTTCATATTATTATATGTCATTCCAAGGAATACATAAATATCTACATATATTATATTGCTGTAATATTTATATTCACATGATCAAGTTTCTAAATAAGTTCGTAAAATGCACTGGACAAAGCGTTATTTTCACCCCCTAATTTGTAATAAATCAGGGACTAATATAATTTTTTTTTCATCCAAGTAAGTATCAACATAAAAGAAAATAATATAATGACAAACATCTGCAATTATAAACATATTAGGATTTGCGGTATATTGACGATATTTTTAATTCTTATTCAAAATGTCCACATTTTTGTCCTCTGGATTTATAGCAGACGACTACCATTTATAACGGTAATTTATAATTTCCCGACAATTTAGAAGTGTGAATAATGTTTTTAATTTTCACAAGATCAGACCTTATGGATAGCAAAACATCCCCAAACCATAACATCGAACATTAATCAAAAAACTCTTTATCTTTTTGTTTACAATAAGCAACAATTTTGCAAAGATAGTTTAAACCATTGACCAATAATGTTCACGATTTAAAAGAAAACAAAATATACATCCCCCCATTGGCTTACTGGTATCTAAACTGGAATTACAATTGCTCCTACAGATAACAATTCAAACCTGCTAATATAATAAATTTACCCTTGTTATTAAAAAGGAGCTATTGCTTTTCCTAAGAAGGCTATGTCGGATATATATAATGCTCTCCTCATCTCATTTCTATCAGGAATATATTTCCTTAAAACGATCCTTTATAGTGGATTTTTTCAACTTTGTTTATGAACCAAACGTTGGACCTAGAATTTACATAAAATACTCGGAGATCGAACAAAATTTAACCTGTACCCAAGACTTGAAACACTATTCGACTATTTAGACATAGTATAGGTAGAAAATTAGTATAATGGTCTTTGAGTTGGCTACAATGCCTATCTTTGTTGCTTGGATATAGTTCTATCGAAAATAAGTGGAATTAAATATATTGATGTTCCTGAACCGTTTTTAACTTTATTCAGGTGTCCAAAAAACATGATATCATAATTATAAAGTTTTAAAAGACTTGCTATTTAAGATTGAATACATCAGCAAAGTAGTTTATTTAAGGGTAGTGCATTTGAGGAGAGTAAAGCTAAAAATAGATGAAAATGTACTCAAGAGAGGAAACCCCCAAAAGCATTAACGGAAGTAGCATACATTACAGGTCAAAAAGCACATGATCCTGAACTACCTTAAATTTTTAGCAGTTAAATGTAGGGCGATTTAGTATTTGACTTACTCTTTGAACCTTCCGAGTGTTGATCAGCATGCGGAGGCCCAACGTAGCTCACGTTCCAAGAAATCGGACCGCTACATGGGCTCACAAGCAGCGTCAGGGCCGGTCCGACCTTCGGGCTCAGATAATGGAACCTGTAACGATTTCATCTGCATCCAGTATGATATTACTATTCAGCAAAGGTCAAGGTTAAATGGAAAATATTTGTATAGAACCCACTCCGAATATTTAGTTTTTCAATATACATTGTGTAATTTATTAAAATAAAAAGTATTATATAACTAGCTGGTTACACAATTGATTCACTTAAAACACAATCTATATTTTACTGCAGTGAATCGTCATTATTCAACAACGTTCTATTGGAAGCTGGTTTGTACGTGGAACAACGATATACTTTGATTGCATACTCTTCTAAAACGATTTCCACATTTGCAACAGTAAAATCACTCATTACCCCTTCCCCACTCCATTTTTGAAAAAATTGCTGAATATGAACATGTGTTTTCATTCTATCAAAAATTTGTGGAAACGAACATATGCAATGAAAATGGTACATCTCAATTCTTCCTCAAAGCGTTAACTTCTTATAACATTGTTATTAATCCTTCCTATAACATAACTATGTGCTATTACTCCAAATTCTTTCCCCAAAATACAATTTTTGAAAAATGCTATATAAATATATAATTATAACCATCATTGATACCTTTACCTATTGCTTCATCAGCACGCACGTAAAAAGTTAGACATTTCTGGATCTCGTGTATTATTTAATACATTGAAATAGCGATGAAAGTCATTCACCTTAGAAGTTCTTAAGATTTTTAAAATTTGTATTATGCTAGGCACGATTTCTCAGACTAGTCGTGATTGAAATTTAGTAAATTACAGGAAACCACATTATCTGGAAGGAGTTGTTAGATCTTCATTCCAGTACTTAATTTCTAATTAGCGATTTAATACTATTATAAAACAACAAAAGTTCTTAAATCGATTTTTAATTGTCAATGCCAACATCTGCGTTTAAAAAAAAATTCTCAATATCTTTCAATTGATATACATATGTATCCGGAAGGTGTCCACAAAGATGAATTGTTTACTTAAAAAATTAAGTTTACTTAATGAAAAATTAACACAGCACGGGACAGTGGACACCAGTTTTTAACGCATGTTTACGAAATTAAAAGAATTTCTAAAGGTCATTTAGATGCTGAATTCTACAATTACAATTAAATATTATGTTAAGGGCAGAAGTTGTTGCATATTGAAGTCCAAAATATTACGATTATAACTTATTTCAAGATTTTTATAATATTGTTGGCATCTAATATTGGATGATGATTACAATATTATGCTTTTACCACCATTAGACTTTTTTCATCTTTAAAATGTCACGACTGCAATCATAAGTTATAAAAACAACTATATTTTTTCTGCTACATCTTAATACAAAAAACATTATAATCTAGATCCTAATCTTCTACTCCTTCGATACACTGCAAAGTTCGCAAGACTAGTAACAAATATTAAGCCCCCTTTCACTAAAGGAAACACTAAGGATATCGACAATACTCATATTTCGTTTGCTTTTCTTATTTTATGTTTAATATTGGACTCTTTAGCCAGATTACTCATTTTTTCGGAAGTTTATTAATAGCACACCAATCATGATGTCGTCGGCGCGGATGAGCGAATTAGAGTCCATACCTCTCTTCAAGTAGAGGTAAAAACGGAGAATCACCGTTTGATCATGAGCATTTCTAAGCCACTTTTTGTCTCCCATGACGTAAATCGTTTTTGAGATTTGACGAACATTCTTATCAAACCGTAACTACTCGGGGACGGGTTTAGGTGTAACGGCGTATAACGGCAAAATGATGGAATGACGTTCGAAGCCATCGATCGCACATCTCGAATCTCGACGAGAAATTTACAAGCCGGTTACTCGATATATGTCCGTATCTAACTTAACCTAACAGTCCGTAATGTACCGGTTATTCCTTTTATCGATTACCGAACGAATCTCCATCTAAGTTCGTACACCCGTAAAGGTCGCGAAAATACAAATTCCGGCATGGCTGGCCATACGAAAATGTTAATTTCATCGGTGAAAGTGGATGGAAAAAGGAGACTCGTGCAAAGTTTTCGATTTCTCCTCGCAGGGATGTTCCGTCGCTCTAGTTGGATTTATAAATACATCACGCAATGTGCATGTGCACACGTATTGCTCAGCATTCAGAAAGATGCGAGGTCCGACATGCGTTTTCCAGCAAGGCACCGGGCGGCGTAGTCTCCTCATCGAGTTCCCCGTAAACATCGTTAAAGACCACTTCGACCCATGACGTTAATATGCATGTATATTTCGTTTACACTTCGGCCCATAACAAAACCGGCGATACACTCTGATGGCCAAGGCGACCCGCGGTTGTTCGAGTTTCTCCGAACTGGAACATAAATTTTGCACGTGTCTTGAAACGATTGTTTGATTGAAACTTGGAGTTTCGACGAAAATATGTCGCCGATGTCGTAATGTTTGTTTTGGTGGAGATTTGGGCCAGGGTGAAACAAGATCGACACAATGCACTTTGGAGAAACAGAAATAATATTATTATCCGCCCTTGGTTCTAGCACCCTAGGGTCAAAAGACTCGTGTAAATTGAAAATAACTTGTGGTAGAAATCAACTTGATTTTTAGAAATCTGGATCACCGACAGAAGTTTAATGTAAACTTTAACAAATGTTATTTCAATGATCACAGTTAGAGAATTCAGTTAGGAAATTCTATTGAATAGTACCATTAAGTTCCCCGGTAGAACACTGATATCCTTAAAATTGACTGCTGTTGAGATTTTTGGAAGTAGAACTGTGGATGGGTGGGAGCAGGTTAGATCATATTTTAATACTATTGCCAAATCTTCCAATAAGTTAAACCATTTTAATTAATGTTGTCTATTTTCTTTTTGGAATACAAACGCACAATTATTTGCCTACCGATTTTTCTTGTACTCTTGTTGAGGCCAAAGAACTAATCAGCTCAGTGATGCCAGTATAGTCTGGGAGCCCCCTAATGTTACTACTGAGTGTCCCTCCCTTTCTCTTTTATGCCGCTTCAGATGTCAATAGTGAAGAGTCGTAAATTCCGAACATTGCCGGGACAGCCAAAAGATACTGGCGCAACGATGCGGATTAATTCATCCCCACTGTTTTGTCTCAATAAGGTTACACGAAATCTCATACCTATACATGGGTAGAGTGTCTCTACAAATTAAGTAAACTTAATTTTCATGGAGTAAATTAATCTTTTGGGGTTTCATTAAATTCATTAAAATATGATAGGCCAGTTTGTCGCGATTTAGCTAGGTAGCAAGGCATAATATTTGATTTGAGACGTATTAACGCATTTTGTTTTCTGCACTAAAACTAATTTTTTTTAACAGAGTTTCTAGAAAAAATGGTTTTTCCTGTTGTCCTTTACTACACAGTTCCTAACAGTTCTAAAAGTTGAATCGATTAATTAATTCATGTTAGATCAGGCTAGGAATAACGTAACCAAATAATAAATCTGATCATCTTGGTAGAAGAAGATCGGTTACCTAAGCCTCTAATTGTTCAGGAATATTCGTTCTGAGTAAGTCCTAAATAAGATGAAATAAGAAGTCACCATTGTCAGAAAACAAAAGGTTTTGGTATGAATTGGGCATGACGAATTATCTCATACATTTTCTTACGCGCTTCTTTGTTTTGTTCGGATGTCATAATTTCCGAAAGAAGAGACACCATCAAGCTTGAATAGATTTTGAAGTGGATTCTCTCAGGGGCAACTTTTGATTTGTTCCAAACAGCATTTGATCCTCATGTTGTCTAACTGTATCAAACATTTAATGACCAGTTTATGACATACCAAATGGATGCATATGAAAAATAGGTAATTTTACGGATTACCTATCACTGACAATTTTCAATGTTAACATGGAATTCGAGAATTGAAATCAACACCAAAGAAGAAACGCATCGGGGTACACTCAACACTTTATGACACGGAGACTTTTTTCATGAGAGGCGGTTCTTCTAGGGACAGCTCTTTCAGTCTCAGCTCTGGGATGTTAGCACGACGCGTCGCACGTGCTCGCGAATTGCCGGCTCGGTTATATGGGGACCATTGTAAAATTAGCGACAGGACACAATGCCGGCGTCGCGGCGTCTGGGGTCGCGGCTCGCGACCCCCCGTGCTAAATCCAGACTACACGGACAGCCGTCGTCTTCGTCGTCACCGTCGTCTCGACTGGAATCGGAAAAGGAGATGGAGTCCTCAGCGAATTGATTCAACATTTAGCTAGTGGACGGAGTGATGAGTCGCCTCCTTGGCTAGCATTGTGGAGAGGATGTAAAAAGTACTCGAAATCGACACTGATAGAGACGTCGTGTTATGGACCGTGGGGGCGTCGCGACGCATCGCATCGTTGACTCTGCTTGCGAGTTTGTCTGGCGGCGCCTGCAAGATGATGGACAGGTAACACCAGACTTCCGTGAAAGCATTCTATGAAACGCATGTAATTAACAGGGTAATTAACATAATTGTAAATTAAGTGCAGTTACTATTATTGAATCAGTAATTTTGTTTAAAAAAATTAGGGAAAATTGTCTACGTCTGATTATAAAAGTCGAGATAATCTGCATAGTTCCGGCAAATTGTGGTTTATTATGGGACATAATGGCTTCACATGTGTTGTTCATATTAGACGTTAATAATCTTATGATGAGCACCTGACGTAGTAATCTAAGACCGGTTCTAGCTTCTTTTGCTGACATGATTTCACAAAACGATACTTTATCGAAAAGAAAGTATAATTGGTTTGCATTTCTTCAGTTCTTTACAGGATAATAAATATATTGCAGTTCAAAAGTAGACCCTCATTCTTAATGTCATTTACTTACACATTTTTAGTAGCTTCTTAAAAAGTAAGCTATTCTTCTAACATGTCTAATGGTCTGTTCTCCATCTTTATTTTTCTTGACATTTAATGAAAATGTCAACATGCAATATCAATTGTAACAGAAGCATATCTAAGATAGTACTGGCTGGTACCATACTGTCGTTTTGTATCTATTCCCTGAAGCACTGACAATATGCAGGACGCATCAAAAGTTCCTGAATTGCCAGATTCTTTGGAAAATGCCTATCATACAGCAAACTTACTCCAAAGCTGTAGGATCCTTTTTGCGATGAGAAGTGCGGAAAATTTTACAATTGAATATGACCTAGACCATCCATTCTATTCTAAAATTGTGCGCTTCTTTTATACCCCTCATCAAAAGTATAGGGTTACATTTAAAAACGTAGGTTTATTCTTGAGAGTATTGAAAAATTCTATTGTTATAGTCACGTATCAATTTAGCCAAAATCGTTATCAAAAAAATGTTTAGTTAAGAAACTAATATGGATGAAATGCAATTAGTTAGCGAAGTTACTAAATGAGAGAGGGTAGTGATGCAGACATCTGTTATTGATTACTTTGAAAAGCAGTTCTTATAAATATAAGATTAAAATTAATGCTGAACATAATAAAATGTTGAAATTTAAGTAATGCATCGATTCTCCGCGACATAACAAGAACTTCAGAAGACATCGAAGTAAACAAAAACAGAAGTAAGAAGATCTGAAATGAAATCAATATGTTAGCCATTCTTTCTTCGAAGTTTGTCAGATGTCCGACATCGTATTATTTAGCCATCCTCCCCAGTCGATCTATGGAATGCTTATACTCCATACCCCTGCAACTTTTTTCTTGGGACTAACCGACCTTCCCGCTGGAAGCCATTTTACGAACCAATGTTTTCCTTCCGCGACGCGATTCTGTGACTCATGAACTGCTCACAAACATCGTGTTCGAAAACAACCTCTTAAAGAAAGTCCACGCAAGGTGTATGTGTAAGTCCAGTGTTACTTTTCCGGAATTTAGTTGAACAAAAAGGCATCAGAGACAAAAAAGAATAGGAGTCAAAGCACATACTTTTTTTCGTCCATTGTTCATACTACAACGAAAGTTTGTACATAAAAAACCTAATTGCAGAAATGATTGGTGCTTATTTTACTAGACTTTCTTAGAACTTTTAAAAATAGATAAACTTTTCCATATCCTGAGTTGTGTCTACCGGTTAATCTATTTGGTTGTGAATTTCAGCATTTATATTTTCACATTTTCTGTAGCTGGTCCACACATGTTCACATGAATGTCGCTAACTCGAATATTCGAAAAGACATCATTACGTCGGCGACTGCAAACTCTAAAAAATATCCGCTTGCGTTTTTTAGTGCGATACATCAAAGAAACATTGATTATTTTTCCGGTACTGGTCGAATTTTTGCAATATGGGAACTTTTGGCACTTTATTAAACATGTCCGTTCGGGATGGGTAAGAAAAAAGGAGCACGTGCATTTTTGCCGGTCTGCACACTCCAAGCACGTGGCATTCCACTGGTGCATCAGTTGGCAACCTGCCCAGGCTGCTTTGCATGTTGTTCTTTATCTTCGCATCTCATGATCGTAAAAAAGAAACGCAAAGATTTTTAGTCATTGTTATCGTTGAACGTTATGCAACCATAATCGACACAAGCCTTGGAGCATCAACATTCAGGACTATTTTTGACACTGGCTGTTTAGCGAAAGAAAATAGACCAAAGTGGATTGGAGAACCCAAAAATCCACGACAGAAATGATAATTCTGAGTAATTTTTGGAAAGTTTTGAATTTGATAGTCATAACAGACGTAACAATATAATAAGAATGGTGTTTCCATAAAAAGAAATTAAATGTTCAAAAAATATTGAAAAATCAGGTCCATGGTCATCTATTCTACATAAAACTCATTTTCTGACCTTTCATTATTAAAAATAAAAATATAAAATAAAAAACTGTTGCGAATGCACACAAACTTCAAAGGCGTACTATCATGGTTTTCACATTTTTTATTTTCATCTGCGTATTTTAATATTAATGAAATGCAAATAATATTCGTAAATTATCAAGAGCAAATCACGAAAGAATTAGCAAATACGCAACTTTACATTTTTACTTTTTTTTTAGTTTTGCGTAGCAATGTTTTTTTAATATTCCTATTTATCAGAAGTAATAGCAATAACAATCCTTGTATTCATATGTAAATATATTAATTTCGTATTCCAGGTTTCCAATTGGTATGCGCCGCTTAGAATAAACTTTCGGAAATTGTTGCTTCACCAGTCATTATTGTCAGTTAACAAAAAACAAATATCTCATAAACATGTTCCATGACAAAAAATGTTATTTTTATTTAACACGAGTATTTATTAGAGCTCAAGAAATATTTACTAATAAGTTATTTATAATGGGCCATTGTAAAAATTACGAATGCTCTTATACCGCAGACCAGGAAATCACTGTGAGCATTATATTTTTGACGTACACGTGGACGCAGTAAAATTGAAAATCTACTTTGGATTCGCATTATGACGATTTATTGAGCAAAATAATAATTCATACTCGTGTTAATAATACTGGAACAAATAAATTGAATATTTTTAGGTGAAGTAGAAAACGGAATTTCCAAGCAATTTCGTTTCCGATAGTCGTAGATCAATCTACTTTTTACAAGCAAATCTATAAATCGAAGTGTAATAAAATAAATCAAAAATATAAGAAGCCGTTTTAAAAAACCACTCGCTATTAAAAATGTCTCCAACTAATAACACTTTTATTATATTAACAAATATTATTTATATAGAACATTTTACAGCAATTAATAGACGTTTTCAATATATCAAACTTAGTTTTTTTTATCACGAGGCTCGTAAATGATCATGAAGAAAGTGACCATAATAAATTTCAACATCTTAGGGTTGGGAGGCCTGCTGTGTTTACTTCATCCAAAAAAAGGTTACGTTGCAGTTCTCCCCGTATAACTGGTAGGGGGCGCACTGTAGACACCCTTATTACCAATTGAAATAAATTATTTCAAAAATGAAATTTGAACGATTAGAAGATTAGAACCTAACCTTAAACATGCAATCGTTGTCTTTTTATTCACTTTCACATATGCAGTTTACCGTAAAAATGAGTCTTCTTTGATTTAGATGCCTAATTTGAAATCGCCATTTTGAATCGAATTGTAAAAATTACAATTACATAACAACGTCTTTTTATCTTTAGAATTCATCCATACAATTTTTAAATTTAATTACATTTCCAAACTGGTTTAAGGTGATGAATTCGAAAATTCATGCTGGTCTGTTTTTATAATCTCACATTGATTTTAGTGAAATTTTAGGTAAAGGTAGAAAACTTGTGGTATAAATAATTGTTTAGTGTTTTATTAGGCGTTTCGTAATTTTGAGGCCCTCGTAATAACTAAAAACGTTATTAATTTTGTACTTTTTATTTTATGCGAGAAATATTTTTACGTGCGATTTGCACTTTTGAAAAAAAAATCAATATCAGTGTATTTTTTGTTTGTCTTTTTTCTCAGTATGGCGGTTTTAGTTTGCCCAACTAACTAAATTTTGGTCGCTATATTCGTTTTCGAGAGGCAAGAATGCAACTTTTATCGTTTAAAACAGGTGTCTTAAAATAAAAAACGTATAGTATTGATGTTCAAAGGATGCAATAGTATTGTACTGAATCTCTTCTACAAACATTTCTCTGATTTTCATCACACATTTTAGAAAAAAGGAAAACAATCAATTTTCAAAAGTTGATGATCCAGTTTTACTTCATTTGTTGATGCCCTTCTTTCTTATCAAAATTAACCTTAGTAGAAAAAAAAACATTACTATAACTTGTGAAAATCTTTTCAATAGTGTTGGAAATATTTTAAAAGTAATTGTACAATTTTATTATATTTGCTCTATTTAAATGTAAATTTTAATTCGATTTGGACCGTAATAGTCTGTATGTGATGCCTACACTGAGAAAAAAATCCAAAGTTAAATTGACTATATCACATAGTTAGAAAAATATAGTTAAAAGTACTATGACAAATAGTTAAATTTACCACTTTCGTAGTCGATTTTACTATAATTTTGTTACACCAACTAACTCCTCATAGTTAAAAAAATCAACTATGTAGAGTGATTTAAATAAATACGACAAATATAGTTAAAATAACTATAATCTAGTGTAGTCCTCATTTCACACTATGTATCGTAGTAAATCTTTATATTTACTAGTATTCACAGTTAAAGTTTGTATTTACTATAAATTCATAGGAAAGACTGCCACACCCCGTGTGTTTTGCCGCCAGGTGGCGACGCGGCGTTTGCAGCTTTTTTCTTCGAGCCCGTGGCTCCTGTTATTGAAGTGGACTTCCTTTGGTCATAAGAAGGACGTCAGACTTCAAGATATGATAATACATAAAACATAATGCATGTCGTATACGCATGTGTATCTGCATAATGCATTTTTTAACTGTCTAGAGTGTGACATTCACAAATTTAGCGCAGTATCGATGATTGTTTTTCTCTTTGTTTCTTTGTTTATCTCAAACAAATAAGGAAGGGAGAAAAGTGGACTTTTCATATGCTATGAGTCTATTTGTCTATTATGATAAGTAGCATTTTCAATCATGAAACAATAGTTAAACTTTACTATTTCGGAACAGTTATTTTAACTGTTACCATGCCTAGTCCTCACTTCACACTATGATGCACAGTAAAAAAATGGTAATTTCAACTACTTTTTTTTTCTGAGTGTACTATTCAACTAATTAATGCGTATGATAATCGAACTAACGAAAAATTGTTGTCCTTGCACTTTTGAATTACTTCTTTTATTTTTATGTGATTTTTATTTTTTTATTGCTAACTTCAATAATGTATTGCAAATACTAACCTTATCGATTGCTTGTTTTCTTGAATAGATTATACTGTTTATTTGTATATCCCAACAAGAAAAAAGTATGTAAACGTGGAGTGAAATGAGTAGCAAACAAACTAATTGTGTTAATCGGTTGTAAATAGTAATTCGTTTATTTTGTTCGTACGAGTGCAAATTTAACATACTATATAGTTGTCCGAATTAAAATTTTGTTAATTGTAGTTTTCAAGATACACACATTTTAGAGGTACATGGAAAAAATATATAGTTAATAGAACAGTTTTAGAATAATAAAACGTGGAATTACAAAAATAGATAAATTAACTATTTGTGTAGTAAACAAGGCTGATGGACAACAATGATATTGTTCCGTTTACTATTTCTCGATAGTCAAATATAACGTACATAACCTCAAATCTGTCGCAATTTTATAATAAAATATTTACATTAAATTTTCCTGAATACTAATATTGATAGTCAGTGGAAATTGCTGTTAGAACAAAACTGTTTAGTTGAATTAACTATATTTACGGTCCCAGTTACGATTTTTGCAGTAAAATTAACTATATATATAAATAAACTATAGTTCATGTTATATCATTTTCTTAGTGGGTGTAATAAATTTGTATAAACGAAAATATTCTCTCGTAATGTAACTTACAACATGTTAAATAGAAAAATAACATACAACCATTATTACGTGCTACATTCATTTCTACCTTTTTTATGGTTTCACCCTTTCATTATCAATTTTATTTTCGTCATTTGCTTAATCTTTTATCGTAAATTTGAAATAATTATGGAACATTAAACCAAAATATCCGTGCTTTTGAACGGAATGTTATTTATAATTTTATAGACCCCAGTAAATATTTACTTGAAATTAAGTGTTTTATTTAAATATGTTATTTGGTAATCTTAATACTTCATCTTAGGAATTGCCGATATTTTAGAAAAACTGTCATACATAATTATTGTGACAAGTGGTCAATGTGTAACCAGCATGAAAAAAAAAATAATTGAAGTGCATTCTTGGGATTTGAAGTGGAAAAAAAGAAGAAATATGTATAAATATCGGATCGAACGCTCACTGAGACACGTTTCCCGGATGCAGAGTTGCTCTTATTTGGTACTCCGGGAGCAGCACTTTGGTTTTGTTGAACTCTTCAGCCCTGCTGGGCTTCTCCGAGCCGAAGGGCCTCGGACCCCCATGGGTGATCCTCCTCTGGAGAGGGTTCTCGTCGAAGGCCCCGCAGGTCCTGTGGTTGAACAGCAGGGTGATCGCGAATAACAGCAGCGTGACATCGGCCGGCATCTCTTCCGAAGCTCTGGAGCTTACACTACGAAACATGCCACTCTTTCATTCAACTGAAGTGCCCCCTTTTTTTAGTTTCAAAACTAAATTACTTTTCACAAAAAAAAAACAACCTAAGAAGAGTCCACTTACACCAATTTTGGACCTTGACGATTTTTCTACAAACGTTATTAGGATATCTTGTGGATGTGGATACTCCTTAGATTCATTTTTTATTAAACTTTTGGTTTTGCTGTTGAAGAAAAGGGTTTGGAGTTACACTCGTGCGTTCTTTCTTTGTAAATATAAAAATTAATTTAATTCTACGTAGTGGGTGCTAGAGATTCTTAACATTACCCTCACCTCCCCTCATGAATGAATATTAAAAAAAAAACTCTAATCTTTTGTAAAGTGCATATAAAACAATTTTAAAGTTTTCTTGAAAAATTACCAAACTAGTTCTTAAAATAATAATTGCCTATATCTGTTAAAAACATTTTGAGATCTTTTGTAATAATGATATATTATTTTCAACCTAAGATATAGTAAATACATTTGATGGGAACATATTTATTTTTGTAGTTACGTGCTTACTTTAATTCACTTTTCAATACAAATGTTTTTGAATAAAAATTAAAATTAATTAATGTTTGTGTCACTTAACAAATATCTCGTTATATTCTAATAAATGGCTTTCTCTATTAATAATTAGTACTGTTGGGATTTACTTCACAATATCCATTAGCCCGTAAATTAAAAAATCACAAACAGTTTTCACGCATTTAGATTAATTTTTTTGCATTACACTATCCAATAATATATCCCATTATATGCAATAAAATTATATCCAATAAATGTCCCATTATGAAATGATTACACCCTGTTCACATCAACGCAGAGCATGTTCATTTGTTAGTCAAAACACGTAGTAAATATTCACATACTTTTGAAATTGGATTCATTTCGATTCACTTGTGTGCATTAGTACCGAATATCAACCCGTGCGTCAAAGTATGAACACGTGCTACGCTAGCAAGCATGAAACACCCTCCATTCTGAACAAAAATTCACATAAAAAAAGAGGTCATAATTATTTAAAATAAAACATGTAATCTTTTATATGTAAATATTGAGATATTAAAAGATAAGTCGGCACGTAACAAACTTAAAAGCACTTTGTGGCAGTGGACAACTCAACATTTTTTTCGAACTTATTTTAAAATTTAAAATGTTATTCTTGCAATTTAGAATGTTTAAGTTCAAACCGACTAAGTATCATGTGGAATCGATTAAATTAACTTAATTCCATAAAATAGGGACCACACCGGTATAAATTTTTAACGTCGAAAACAAACCCCTTTGAAACAACGCAGTCGAGTGTAACTCCAGTGTTATTTTTTTATTTGAAAAAATTTTGAAAATTGCGCGTGTAACAGTTGAACTAACGAGGAAGAATGATTTGAGAAACCGTCACCGGTAGAGGAAGGAATTCGACTGTAGCCCACGTACGAGTGGCTCGCAGTCGTGCCAACGTTTCCCCCCGTCCCTTCCAGCCCCACCCCCACCCGGCGCCGTCCCCCCAGCGGTGGCGGCGGCTACGACGCGACGGGGTTAAGTCGACGGAGCGATGCGCCCGCCTGTCAACGCGCGTTAGAAAGAAAAAGGTACCTGAAATCAGAAAAGCTTTAATTCATCTTTTAAGTCTAAATATTGCCTGAAAATAAAATACTAAGATTTACTTAACATTTATATCTAGACACTCGAGAACATAGACGCCTTCGGATTATAGTGTCCAAAATATAGTTTCCAGTAGAATTTTCCGAACTATTGGAAAGTAGGGAATTTTGGGAATTGTTATTAAAGTCTATGGATAAATGTATTTAGTACAGTCAATCATAATATAATGAAGATATAAGGTTGTCATTCTAATGGGTGCGGGTTGAAAACCCAACCTATATAAAAAAGCCGAAAAGTAAAAAAACCGACAGTCATAAGGCCAACAGTCAAAAAGCCGACATATAAAACAGACACATCTACAAGCAGTCACTCATGTTTTGAAGCGTTGGTTGTTTCACTATCGGCTTTTCGAGTTTTTGACTGTCGGCTTTTACTTGTCGGCTTTTTTATTTATGGGTTTTTCGACCCGCACCCATTCTAGCAATTAAAGATTCAGGGTATGTGTCGATAAACCGACAAGTAAAAAACCGACAATGATAAAGACGACAGTCGAAAAACCAACAGTCAAAAAGCCGACACATACAAAAATAGACACATCGGCAATCCGACACTCATTTTTTTAAGCGTTAGTTTTTTCACTGCCGACTTTCCCATTGTCGGTTTTTTAACCTGTCGGCTTTTTTGTTTGGCGGTTTTTCGATCCGCACCCATTCTAACGATTACAGATACAGGGTGTACAAAGCCGTCACATAAAAAAATAGAAATATCGACAAGCGGAGAGTCATTTTTTGAAGTGTTGGTCGTTTTACCTATCTTCTTATTGACCCAAAATTCAGTCAAGCAACACATTTAGTCATATTTTGAGTACAGAAATGTTTATATGACTTTTCATAAAACATTGTAATTTTTCTTATAACCATCGTACAACTAAAATGTTTATATATAGGCATTGTAAAAATGATTATATAAACTAAGAATCCAAGCGACCATTGTTCATCGTTGTGGAAATGTTAGACAACTGTTAATACAACTGTTATGAGACCAATATTTAATTGTTACAAGTAGCAGCGGTCGTAATGTTTATTATTGTTAACTTCGAAGAGGTCAATGCAAGGGCGGAAAACTAGAATCGACCTATTTGCCGTCAAGCGGCATTTACACGAATCAGCATAGAATCACATGCTTCTCATGCCACTAGTCGATATAATCTCTAATAAACCGTCAACACAACCGTGTTATTTATGTTTTCTTTTTAATTTTTAAATTTTGACTTCCATATACCTAACATTATATACCCAATCGCTTAGAAATCGTTTAAATGATAAAACAACCCGAATATCGTATTGTTAGGCAATGTAAGTGTATATGGAGATTTAAGACGTTTCAACGACTTCAATTGTTTTATAAAACATTTCTGCAAATTGCATTTGTAAAATAAACATTTATTTTACGTGTAGATTTCTACTAGGATAATTATTGTTGTTTACAATTGTTCAGGTAACTGGAATAATATATATAGTACTTTTATTATACTTAAATGCAGATCAGGTTTTATTGTTATGACAATATTAATATTTGATATGTGTATTAATGTGAATATTATAAAAAACTCAAAACTGCAATCTGTGCATTGTGCGATTGATTTTATCCTGACAGTTTCTGCACTTCATTTAAAATATTAAATATGATATATAACTGAATGTAATCATATACTATTAAAAGAACATATTAAAAAACATAGGAAACCATTTTCGTATATGTCGTACATACTCTAAAATTCTAAAAGTGAAATATTCACTGATTTAGCTTAAAGTGAACAATTGTTTTCAGAGATTTTTCACTGTAATTATGTGATTTCAATCGACCAGACTCTCTCGTAATAGTGAATATTCACTATATTGAATGCCGTGAAAATTGTCACTATCAGCGAAAATGTGAACTTAAAACACTGTCGAAGGTACTCGCCGTCTCGCGGCGCATATGTACCTTGAACAACCGCACCATATGCAGTATAATTCTCGCAAATAGTAAAAAGAGATTCATTCGAAATATAGGAAAAGCGTGTTCTGAATCGCTCCACAATTGTTTGCGATTACTAAATGAGACAATTGATGCCGGTGGTAGGTATAATATACTGTTTTTGTTGTTGAATTGTTGTTCGAGTAGATACATATATCATCTATAAATATGTTAATAATGACATTACGCATGTACTAAATATTCACTTGTGCTCGCAAATTTTTATAAAATGGGATTTTTATGTTTTCATACTGCCAACAAATCTACTATTTAATCAAGTGAATTTTAGGAGAGTCCGATCGGTACTGTATCTAATTGTGAGTTTTCACTTTAAGGATTCTAGGTGTTAAAAGTATTCATAGATGCATTATGGTTTCAAATATCTCATATATTTATTACGACCAGATATTCTTCTCAAAATAATTAAAAGACTAGAGATACAAATAAAATTAATTTTTTTGTGCGCCGTGAAAAATATTGTTGAGAGATAGAGAATTTGGTAGTACAAACGATTTCAATAAATAAATGGCAAGAAAAACAAATTCTTTAAATACACACGCGACACTAAGTCCGCTACTTAAAAAAATTATAATAATATTTCTAATACTTTAATAGAGATTTTTTACGATAGTATATAATTTTATTAAGATACTGCAACAATTTTTCTTCATGTATTACACAGTCTTGCAAAAGAAGGCGCTGAAATTTTTCTTTGTCCAGACCACCTTATTTGGCCCATTCATTTGTTCAACATCAGTGTTTCGAAATTTTCCAGGTTTTATTCCAATCTCAGTATTTACGGTCTTCCGAAGGTCGCCGTTTGCGAATATGCAGACAGATATTAACAACGTAAAGTATCGTATATGTAAAATACAGAATTGAAATTAAAATTCTTATCTTTTTAGATAGAATTGCATACTAGAACCAAATTATTTTTTATTTTTACATCGATAAAAAATGTTTTACATTACAAATGTAGCTGTAGAACTATTTCTTTCTACACAGTGCACACATTTTTTGTTAAAAAATCACATAAAATAGAAATTACTTATGATTCTACAGCTATTTTAAACCTTCTTTATCTATTCGTAATATATTGTTATCGAATGAAACAGCACTCCAGTGTAGGTTATTATTACAAAATTATTTTGTATTGTTCAGAATTACATTCAATTTTACTTTCTATATTTCATTTTTCAATTTTTCGGCATCAGTACGTGTCAATAATCATAGAAATGTAATTTTATATCCCCATATTATATTGTACTAGTCATATCCGTATTACATTTTTTTTACTATTGTTTATACTTTCGAATAAAATTTCTCGAGATATTAGTGGCATTGCTTGCATCGTCTGACTATACTCGGCGTAACTACTTGTGCCGTCGCACCGTGAAGGCGTTATAATCTAGAAGTCATCTCATTCACCCCTTTACGTCTTAATACATTTTTTATCTGTGCAGACTTCAACGTGCCCCTCGGTAGTATAATTTTATCAGAGAATTAAGGCATGACGCCTTTGCGAATTTCGTCTACTACGGAGTCTTTAAGGTGTTTCGCCAACCGTCCAGAAATAGCATAAACGGGACCCTTCTGCACATCTCCCGTCTCGTGTTCAGAAACGCGAGTCAGCAGACATGTCGTACACAAGATCAGAACCGTTAACACCTTTTTCAGTATACATCACAAAGTGTAGCATGAATTAATTTTTTACTAAACTCTCGTACCGTAACTATTTCAAATATTCGAAAGGGTTATTTTTTAGATCTAATAAGTCCTTTGTTTATTCACATTTTTTTTATATTTTAGAAATACATTTTTGAGATTTCTTATTTTATAGCACCAATTTACGTGTACAGCGTTTCATAACTTGCGTGTAAGTGTGGTGAAAATATGTGCGTTTTGTTTGGTGCGACAAACATCAACATTGAGTTGAAGTTTCGCTGTGAACACTGCAATATTTTAAGACTTTTTTATGTTGCAATAACTTTCCTCGGGCATGTTTGCGACTTGTTTAAGGAAGACGTTTAGTATAAACATTTTACTCAACACATTGCATCATATATTCAACATTGGCACGCTAGCATGGAAATATTTTTTTTCTGTTAAATAAAAGTGATTATTCATCTCGCCGCTATTTTCGCCAATCGACGTTGGATATTTCTGGCCTTGGGACGACCCAATTGTTTTAATTGTTTCTGGAAATTTATTAAAACGGTAATATCCGAATTATTTTTTATCCATTTGATCTAAATTTTAAAAATTCTAGATGAAAATAGGTCGAGGTTGGTGCAAGATCGCTAATCGGATGTAATACCCCGGGTAAAAATGAGGTCTATACAATTGTACACAATTGCATACGAAATTTTGTATACAATTGTATATAATTGTATAGCATTTTTGTCTCTATATAATTGTATATGAACGTATACAATTGTATATAAGTGTATATAATTTTACACAGTTATATACACGTTATGGGTGCAATGAATTTATATAGAATTATATAGACTTATATATACATATACAAGTGGAATAGGACGGGGCTAAAAATTCCAAATTTAAAAGTTCGGAAAGTGTATTTTTACATTTGGGAAGTTTATATTTCCTAATGCTTTTGATTAAAATCGGTTAAAACAGTCGATTTAAATAAAAAATATTACGAAATGTAAACTTTCAAAACGAAAAAATCTACTTTTGGAACTTTTAAATTTGGAACTTTGTGCCTTGGCCATGAAAATTAATACACGTAATTTTTTAGTAGAACACCCTCAATTATGTTTAACCTTGAAATTTATTTATTGCCGTTATTATTATAATATAGTAATACTGCGTTTTGTTAAATTACATATAATCTATTCGAATGCATTTTCGATTGCTGGGTTTAGATGGATTCGTATCCATAACTCATGCAGCAGTCCTCCCCATATTTTAACTTTTCGAGTCAAGGAATATGGCGGCTCCTTCCCTTATTTTAACGTTCCTCCTCATCCCCACCGCGAGTACTGTGAGAGAAGACGTTCGAGGTTGGCGAATCGTCTTCTTATCGTCTCCTTATCTTACCCAAAATGGGAACGATAGAATGCGGGAGCAAATCGCGATTCCCATTTTTGGTACGATGAGGAGAAGATAAGGAGACGATTCGCCAACCTCGAACGCTCTCAGAGATAACAAATTGTTAGCCGTGTTTGCCTTCCTGTTCCGCGTCTATGCGCATGATCAGACACGTCGCGCAGGTCGAGTGGTAGGACGAGTAAAGGAGACAAGTTAAAATATGTAGAGGAAGGAAACAAGTTAAAATAAGGGAAGAAGTTAAAATAAGGGGAGGACTACTGTAATGTGTACACCGAGATGTATTACTTACCGTTGTCGTAAAAAGAGTCGTAAGAAATTTATCCATGTTATACGACTTACGACAGCACGAATTAATGCACCTGGGTGTACTCCACTACTCGTTCAGCTTGTATGGATACGCCAATGACGGAAATATGTATCTATATGATCTATATATATACACTGTAAAAAAAGTCGATGTAATTTTACAGTGAAAAGTGGAAATTAAAATACCAATAGAATCGTTGTAAATTTACAGTGCTATAGTAAAATTACTATAATATCGATGTAATTTTACATGTGCACTGTAAATTGGAAAGAATCACCCAGTAAACGAAAACGAATTGAAAATTAAAAATATCAGTTTAAATGTATTCATTTTAGTAATTTTAGTGCATTTTTAGCCTCTAGAATTTACTTTAATCGTTTTCGTTTGCTGGGCAGTTCTGTTTACACGAAACTGTAATGCGGACAGCAGCGCCACCGCAAGTTGACGAGAAACCCAGATTACAGTGGGCTTGTAATTTTACATTTTTTTTTTTACACATTCTATGTAAAATTACCACGAATATCACTGGTATTTTTATTTCCACCTGTTACGCTGTAAATTTACATTTCCGTTGTAAATTTTACATGTTTTTGGTAAATTTCCTTGCGTTTTCGTTGGTTATTTACGCGAAAAATGTAATTTTACAACGAAATTAATAGGATATGTCATCAAAATTGTAAAATCTCGGAAATGTAATTTTACTTTCACTTTTCTGGGTGTACGGAAGGATACGGAATACGGATACTCGGGGGCGTTCGATTGAATACGTACACCAATCGTATCCCAATCGTATACCGCATCCGAATGGATACACTGGGTATGCGGGATACGGTATATACGATTGGGATACGTTTGAGATACGATTGGTATACGTATCCACCTAAATCGAACACTCCCAATCAATACCTAACTCGAGCATGAACGTATGCCATTTTAAATGCACCATTTATAGTATTCTGGTGTAAATTTAACGACACAGCAACATACGTCAGCGGTGGCTGCAGAATATCGTTTTATATCGGGAATTCTATATTTTTTACGTATCTTATTTACAACTGTATATTATTGTATATATTTCTATAAAACTGTATACAGCTGTATATATTTATATACAACCATATACAATCATATAGCTGCTGGTTGACAAGGGATAATCAGATATCACAGAAAAATATATGCAAATGTATATATTTGTATATACTTATATACAATTGTGTACAATCATATACGTTTACATACCGCCATATACAATTCTGTAGAGACAAAATTCATATATAATTATATACATTTGAATATAATTGTATATAATTGTATATGATTTCTATACAATTCTATACAATTTCTATACAATCGTATATAAATCATTTTTACCCGGGACCCCTCGGCCTTCGATACTAATTGTATATTTTCCTTAACTTTCCCTGCTTATCAATTATTCGATGATTTTTAGTGTCTTGGGATATGCCCGATAATTTGACTATCGTCAGTTGAATCCAAGTAAGCTTTTCTAAATATAAGTATAGTGATTCGATAAGTTCATATATATAAAATTTCAGTGTTACCTGGCAAAATAATAACCTGTTATAACCCCAACACTATAACCCATAGCATCCTTAACTTGCCATTAATTGAGATTTGAACACTGCAATGAAGACTAAAAAATATTACATGTCATAAAAATATTGTCCGAATTGGAGACATAAAATCGGAAACCATTTTAATTCCTTTAGACAACAAATATATTTCTTAGAGAAGATGAGTAGACGGAAGTCAGACGGTATCTAAATTATCTCTTTTTGTTTTCAAAGCAGCAATGTCTTTGTTTTAAAACATTTATTATAATAATTCTGGCAGTCGATTATAAAAATCCATAATATTTTTGGTATATATAGTGATTTATATAACATATTTTTCGCAAAAAATAGTTTAAACATGATTATCTTATCTTTTCACGATTACATCTCTATTACCAGGATTGTAGATAATGTAGATTATTATGAAAACATGGGATGGTTTAGAGTGTACTTAAAAAACTTTTTAGGAACTGAAAATTATGTAAAAACAAATACTGAAAAGGATTACATCTTAAAGTCTATCAATGTACAAGGCATAAGTCTGGCCTCGTCCAATTCCGTATCTTATTTTTCGTCCATTATCTTACGTAATTCTGGATTTCAGTCGCATTTTTTGTATTAATGTAAGTATTGCTTTTTACAACGAATATGTGAATGTTTTTGATTCCTGAACATTACAGATATTCTTTTCCAACGAAATAAGTTACTTTGTATATTCAAATAGTATCTTTTTTAGTATTTTATAATATTTATTCTTGCTTTCGTATATTCTGGAATGACTGTTATGACATTTGTGTGCATTGCAATATTAAAATGCGCATGAACATATTATGTATGTTCCAATAAGATAAAATTTAGCCCTTAAAAATGAGGATCACAAATGTTATACAACCGATTGCATTCCGCACAAAAATGTATCACAAACAAAATTCTACGACTTTTGTTATCACGTGCTCTCACCTCCCTTTAGCCCCAAGTAGTTTAAAGTTCTATTATAAAAATGTAGTACAGAGAAGAATCATATGAACAATGGATGATCATTAACATTACATGTTAAATCGCAACCAACCAACAACTATTTCATAGTAACTAAAGGCATATTGGTAGATTCTTACAGCCTATATATAAAATAATAAAGAATAAAATTTGAATTAAAAAGAAGAAACATTAACGGGCTTAGTATATACGCAGTGATTTCCTACCTAGATTGATAGTAAGGCAGAAGATTTTTAATGTATGTCATAGATTTTCTAGATACAATTTCATCTTTTCTATATATGCCATTAGTGGTTTCGCAAAATATTTGAGCCAAGATGTTGCTATCACGTAGACTAAAGAAATCTATGCGTGCACGAAAAGAAATAACTCGGCTGCGTAACTAACGTTTATCGTTTAAAGTTAGTTGCTATAGATATCAAGTTAGGCATTGACTTCAAATTCGGAATCAGCGACCTCAGTAACCCCAGAATAACAAGTTTGACGTGAATTAGACGCCATTTTGTGCTACCCTAATAATCAATGGACGTAGGATTTTTAGTAATATTATCGATATAAAAACGTGTAATACAAAGTGTTAAAAGGATACAATATTTGAACTCACTTATGAGTCAACATGGTATTGAGCAAATTTTGATGATCGCATTTTTTAATCCATGATCGGATATCATTCATAATTTCTGGAGCCAGGGTACTAGGCCAAGAACTAATCTGGTGAAAAAAAGAGACCACAGGCAATATTCCATGACGGAAATACCAATGTGAATATTTTATGCTTTAATTTAAGTAAATGTTTATTGGTCTGAATAATAACCCATATCATAAATCATTTGAAATTTAACATCTACATTAATTTTGATATTATTTCTTCTTCTACATAATTATTGATTTGTTTGCACACCCTATTCGATTTCAATAAAACTCGTAATACCACGTGTAGAACGCGTATGTAGTGGCGTTCCCACACTGGTGGGCATGATTTATCGGACTGTCGATCGGCAGACCCGGTAGATCTACCTTCATCATCCCGGGAGTCCGCCGACCGAGATGCGTGGACCGTAATGCGGTTCCCCTTTTTTTAACCCAATCCGACTGCCTGGCGCTCTTGGCACTTCTTACTTCCCTAGCGGACAGCGGGCATCACCTTCTAAATGAAACGGGAAATCCAATTCGGAAGAAAGGGACCCAGTAGCCGAGATTTGTGTACCCCAGAGTTTCTTTTTTACTGCCGACCAACAGAGTCGGCCATATGGTATCTGTATTTTTCGTCGTACTCAAAGCTCGGTGGGCATTCCAATTATGTTTTAAGAATGGGATTGTCTAAATTTATTAGTCAGTTTCAAGTCGAAGAGTCAGCTAATTTTGATATCTATGCAATTTTTGAGACGTGTAACAATGACATCCTTAACTTCAAAATACCAATTCAACGAAACTGATGTTCAAGTTTTCGGTATCGCAATAGCAAAACGAATGTACTGGTATAAGTAATGAAAAGCTTCATTACATGAAACTAAATTCGATTTTAAACGTGTTCATCATTAAAAAGTACCCTTCGATAATAATCATGTCAAGAATATGTAAGGTATGTACAGGAAAGTTATCCTTTAACTTCGGGTATTGAAAAATTACATAAAACACAGTTGTTTGCCACTTGTGAGTTTTAACCCACGATATTTAATCCTGGCTTTTAATCCATGTCATGTTTTTTTCGGACTTATAACCGATTGTATTGTTGAAAGGAACATCACTGTGAAATTGCTTCCTCATCTCGTGCGTCATTGATCCACGGGAGGTATTATAACGTGAACGTTTCTGATCTTGAGTAAATCCTCGGGCCTCAATGTTTGGTCCTTCTTCGTAATAATTACATAGTCTCCATCCAACAAGTATTTCAATTCGCGAAACATTATTAAATTGCATGTTCACGAACTTTAGGAATTATTTCAAAGAATTCTAACTCAATGCTTCTGGAGCGATGCATTTATTGTAAAGTTGTTAATAACCAGGCCACTTTCTTTAACACATTTTTTTAAGATTTAGAAGGCGATCGCAGTAGCTGACAAAGAACCAGGCGAATTTCGCAAAAGTTGTTGAAATAAAAACTCTGCATCGTTTATTCGGAAATGCACCAGGGGTATTGAGACGTGTGGATGATTAATCATTTTGGACACACTCGAATTACAACCGCAACTTTATTCTGACTAATATTGAACCAAACGAAAATAACAACATTATTATGTAGTTCTTAAAATTACCGTTTTGTCCAAATGAGAATTCGTAACAAACATATAGCTACACTAAGAGAATGAAACGATTCGTAGTAGCACCAAAAATGGTAGAAAGAGATGCAATATTTAATACTATTAGAATGAGAAATATGACAAAATTGTAGTTGATCGAATTTCTGCTATAAATTCAAAGTTGTACACCTTATCAGGTAGTAGCTATTTTTATCGTGGAAAGAAGTTATCAAACACGGTCCTTAATCTAGTTTAACCTAAAAAAGCTGTCACTGTAAACATTAATTCATATCTTAAATCTGAATACTTCAGAGAATTTTGAAAAAAAAAAATATAAAAATATTTCATCGGGCCGTTTTTGAGGTAATCAATGTTTTAGGTTAAAATTTTGCATATTTCGCGTTTTTATAATAAACATTATATATTATTACAGTATAAAATTATTTTTCGACCCTCCAGTCGTAAAACTCGATTTCTTGGCCTAGGGCGAAACCTTCGGACGCGAATTATCGAGTCCTACAACAATCGGATCAAGAAATACATTATTGGTCACGGGCGAAATATCGATCTCCGACGAGTGTAATAGTTACCCTCACTTCGCTCGGGCGACAAACTTCACAATCGTCGAAAATCGATAATTGCCCCCTTGGCAAATAATGTACTATTTTAAATCGTGTAATATATAAAGAAACGTGTAAATAAAATATAAATGTCCAAATGACATCTTTTAATTGTCTTTTTTTTTGTTACCGGATGTACAACGGAATTAGGTACTGCCGAACATCCACTTTATTATCTACTGTATTATCTACTTTAATTTCTACTTTTAATTCTAGTGTAACGGTATTGCTACGACTACTGTTATTGTTAGTTTTATTCCACTGACCGACAAAATTTTACTTTTTCTCTGCCTTTGTTATGCGAAGTATCATTTACGATATATTTTTTCGTGCTGGAAACGATGATGGCGCAGTAGAATTTTGCTATCACGTCACACTTTGCTGAAAAATGAAGTTAAATGTGGTTTAAAAAACGAGGTTAAATTTAACCACGTTTTTCTACAAATGTGACGTCATAACATAAATTCTGCTGGCGCCATGGTTTTCAGCACGAAAAAATACTTCAGAAATTATACTTCGCTTATATTTAAACTAAATAAGTATGTTAATTATTTTTTAATTTGGACATTTTCACGTTATTTTCGTGTTCAGCATACCCTAAAACATGTCATAAGATAAATAGTTCGGGTAAAAATGTATTGATAATGTTATATTTCCCAAAAATGGGAAAAAGATTTCTTGAAAGTTCAAACTTTTTATACACTTCCTATGCACTTTTCTGATAGTTTTCGGATACTAGTTTCGGAAAAAATGAATATCTTTATTGTTTATTGAGTTATATAGTTTATTATTTCACCATTAGATGCGGAAATCTCTAACGAACAATTTCTTTTTTTATTAGTTTCAAATCCTTCAAAATTGACTATGTTATAGCGAGTTGAAATAAAACGCCTTTCTCTTTTTCCGTATTTATTGACGTCATTAAACTACATTTTCACTCCAAAGAACTCAAATGTAGTCCAACCCGGCATACCCCATTTTCCACTCCTTTGGACTAAAATTTGAGTCCAATAATTTTAGAGTGAACCCTCTTGACCAAAGACGCCTACAAAAGACGCCAAAAAACGTCTTAAATATGACCACATAAACGTCTTCAACGAAGAAGCCTTTTTTTCAGTGAATGCACTCATGGGCAAACATTTTACTATTTTTATTTATATCCAGGAATATCACGGATATACAGTTAATATTGATCTATATTCCTAGAGACATATCTCTATCTATAATTCTCGTTTGTAATTGAATCCATCCTACATTTTACATGGTATCTTCACTTCCTATACGGTGCGAGATTACAGTAATTTAGCTATATTTTCTCCACCTCACTCTCATTTTGGCACGTTCGTCAAAGATTCGGCATCGAAGCCAAAATTCTCATCGTGGGATCGAAGAGGAGGCGTTTTGCTAGCAGCGATTCTCCGATTCGCAGGATTCGAAAGAAGTCCCGCGCCTTTCCGAGACGCTGGACTCAACTGTTGCAATAATCGGTGCGCTATTTGCGGCGCGTCAAATTATATCGGAACTCCGCGGAATTTCGTCATTTGCGTTTTAAAGTTCAAATTCCAGGAGATAATCGTGCGACGTCACGCGATATAGATCAGCCCACGTCCTCGTCAACATTCGCTTTTATACCGGGAACGAGTTACCAGGGTATGGCCACCAGAGTGCGGTGGGATGAATCTGAGAATTGGAGGCATAAGTGATATCTCTCATTTAAAATGATGAGGATAATTGCATCATACAAAGTATCCATGGGACTGTAACTTCAGTCTTGTATTTAACGATGTTGTTGGTTTTCAATCGATACACTCCACTGACTTTGGATAACCATTTAAAGCACGTTCCGGATGTGTGAAACAATAATACTTTCGATAGCAATGTGGTATATCATCTTTAATACCAATGCTGTTGGCATTAGAATTAATTCGTACTTCATGGTGAACATCGGTACCGAATTGGTCCTTGGCTGGTGTAATTCGTAAGAATATGTGCAAAACCTAGGATTTTTTTCATTACACTGTGGAGTACCATGTATTTTTAACCCTTTCAGTCACGCATTTTTCTAGCCATGGCATTTTTTTCAAATTTCGTATACTTGAGTTCTTGAGGTCCCGGATTACAAATCCGGTGTCAGATTTTCAAAATGCAAAATAGGAGATCCAATATGGCCGACCAAAATTTTGAAACAATGAATTTGGCTAATATTTGATATATAGGGGTTTTAGTATTTTTTTTTTCGTTTTTTTTTTTATATTTGGATTCGTAATCAGCGACATCAAAAACCCCTATATAATAAATATTAGACAAAATCATATTTTTCAACATTTTTGTCGGCCATATTGGTTCCGCCATTTTGAAATTTGAAAATCTGACACCGGATTCGTAATCAGCGACATCAAAAACTCCGGCATACCAAATTTTAAATAATAATAGCGATTAGTTCTTCCTGGCATGAATTTCTTTTGAAAATGATGCCTTATATCAAAACGCAGCTTTACACCATACTACGGTATACTGATATCCATCCTACAACTGCTTATAATCATTTTACGATCGACTTTTGACTACTTCCTAGCCAGATTAAGATTGGATCGCATATTTGAATCACATAAGTTGTAACAACGTGTAATAGCTTTTTTGGCACGATTGTTGCAATAGCTTTGTTTGAACGTAAATTGATACGTAATATACTACTTTGCCTTTCCTCGTCAAATTGAAGATATATACAGTAGAGTCCCGGTATAATTGCATCTCGCTATATTTGCATCCCAGCATATTTGCCCTCTTCCGCCTCGTTGTATTTGTCTGTCACCGCTCTCTTTTTCTCCCACTTTGAGGGCTGGGGCCTCAGGAACGGCCTGCTGTGACGTCACGAGCATAGCTCGATTGAGGAGAGTGGGAGAAGCGGCGCTCCCCCTCTTTTGACGAATATAAGGAGACGGGAGAGGAATGAGAGGAATCAAGCGGGCAAATATACCGGGACTCTACTGTATGAAAAAAAAATGACGGAACAGTGCAGCAAAAAAGAACTGCTCGGCTCCAAGTTTTTGAGTAGGACTTTAGACTAGGACTCTCATTGACAATTTTGTAGGGCCACTCAAAAAAACGTTCCAAATAATGTTTTATATCGAGTGTAACTTTTCAACTTTTTAATGTCCATATTGTTTCATCTGATTTAATTTTTACTACACTTGGCATCTAACAGCTTTCGGGGTGGCTGACTATGAATCTTAAGTAGATTCGCCATTTTTAATTCTTGACTTGTAACCCAGTGACCTCGAAACCTCCGAGTAACGAGTTTGAAGAAAATCTGATTGATTTTTTATTGTTTCATTCGCCATATTTTATACGAAACCTTGAAATTTGAAATTTGTATATCCATTTTACAATCAGCTGGCCCAAAATATCATATGACAAATCTTATAATAATACGTTCAGCTGTGAGAACGAATTTGTATAGGTAGAAGGAACATGGTATTCTCAAAAGCATTGTCTCGATACAGTGAAATGTACTGACATGTCATCGGGACACCTCTGTATTTGTGTATAAGTGTCTAATAACATCAAAGCTCAGGTGGTTCGGATTCCACCTTCATAAACTGTAGGTCCCGTCGCGATTTAGTCCCATATGGGTTCAGAAAAGTCGACGTAAAATAATATAAAAAAAAAGTGAAATGTACTTTATTGTAAAACGTAATGTAATGTAATTTTAAATTCCCGACATTGTACCTCAAACTAGGTTATGAGTTGCCCCTTTATTTGCACGGAATTCCAATAGCGCACTTGGGAATCATTTGGACCGCATAGTCACTTCGATTAGAAATTTCAAAAAGCGAGTTGCGATCCCTGATGAGGGCGGTATATGAAATGAAATTTGTTAAACGGTGTCCTTTGTGTGCGAAAAATAGATGTTATATTTTGTAATGTAATTTGTTTAGGGTCTTTTATCTGCCAATTTGTTAGACATCGCCTATGTCCGTTCACGAACCCATGAATGTCGCTATTTTAAAGGTCAGACAAATTAACTCCATTTGCATTCAACTTGGGCAACTGGATTTCTCTACTAAGGCAAATACATCTTAATCGCCATTATTTATATCTGTAAGAGTCGATTTTCCTGGAACTCAAATAGATGTGTTGGTGCCTTCATTTTCATTGTTGATCCAGTTGACTACAGACTGTGCTACAATTTCAAGGTCCATTAGTCTGTACATAACCAGTGTTGAAATTAAGTGGATGCCGGAAAAGAGTCAACTCAGACATCACTGGTGAGAACTAACCGTATTCTGAATACTTAGAGAAGTTTTCCTATAGCTACAAATTTGAAATTTTGATTTATATTTATTGTTTGCAAAGCCATGATGACTTTGTGGTAGAGCATATGTACAGCGGGGCGAAGGATTAAACCATTCCATTGATTTTGTAAACAATAAATTACGTATACTTCTTCTTATATACAGGGTGATTCTCCATTGAATGACTTCCGGTTAACAGTAGATTCTGTGATAAATTCTAAGAAAGTTTTTCCTTTGAAAAAAATGTTGATGTTCGCTGAATGCAATCATCGCAACAATCAAGCAACTCCTGTTCCTATTGGCTGACTTTAATGCTAAATAATTTGAAAACTATACATCGCACAAATTTTTTTCAAAGGAAAAATGTTCTTATAATTTATCACAGAATCTACTGTTAACCGGAAATCATTCGATGGAGAATCAACCTGTATATAAGAAAAAGTGTTGATGAAATTTTGGACTAGCTTTTCCTCGATAATTAACGGTATTTTCAAAATCGTAATACTGTGATTTGGTAGTAGCCGTGGACGCTTTGGGAGCGCTGCTATTTGCGAGGGTGAGATTTGTTTGAAAGGATTTTGACGAAACGTCTCGAAAAATTATGATATAAAACGAATATTAATTATATTACAACAGCAAAATCTTATCTAAAAGGATTATATTTTTGCAATTATGTTTTATTTCGTGGCGGTTTTAAACAAAAACGTGTTCAAACAACTTTTCTGCAATATTCTGAAAAACATTTATATATTCTTTTTAGATAAAATAATCAAAAGAGCCATCATCTTTAAGAAACGTCTTACTAGTTAAGAAATACACAATGCATCAGCAAGTTAAATATTATCATTTCAAAGTTGACTTATAAAATAAACATGTTTATATATTTAGAATGTAACAAACACTTATCAAGTATATTTCTCAATATTCATTTCAACCGCTACCCTCATAACTTGGTACATACTTACAGAATTATAAGATAACTTCTAATCATTTCTAGTAGGATAAATGACCTGTAAAATAGTAATGGCTCTACAAACGCTAAATATCAAATAATTGTCTTCTGTCTGAAGGTATATTTAGTACAAATGGATAATTTATTTATATTCCTCGCTGGCTAGTGAGAGTTATAGAGTGTGGTTTTGAGAAAGTTCAGAAAGTAAACAGAAAGTTCTAAATTCTGAACATTCATAAAACAGCTGTTCCAAAACCATTTCAGTTATACTACTGTCAATTCGGACTACAATGCCATTTGTAAGAGACAAGAATAGAACAGTATTTTACGCCGGTTCGGTATGCGATCCCTCGGCTCTAATTAAAACTATTTCGTACAAATAAATATTATCTAAAATTTTCAATTAACGCAGTTTAATAAGCACTTAAAAAACAATAATTGACTATTAACTGTTTGCAAGTGGTCTTTGAGTAAAATGATCAACTAAGCTACGATTAGATTGAAGTTATCGGAAGTCAAATGATAACGATCACATCTTTGGCAGACCCTTGTAAAATAATTAGTAGTTATTTCGAATTGAGCGCGAAACATAGACGTAATAATTATCCAGGATTGTTTAAAACCCCAAGGACCTCCTACGAGAATAAGGGTTACCCCGAAAAAGAGATTGAAGGTAACTCCGATAGGGTTAGAAGGCGCATTCTGTAGGGCGTAACGCTGCGAAATTCCTTGTCGACAGCTTTGGGTATTTTAGAAAAGCCAGACTGCATTCTTCCGTATCTTTGTTTATGAGCTGAAAGGCAGCCAATTCGCCAAACGTTTGGAATGCATAATAGCAAAGTAAGTTATTAAAAATAAACGCATAGCTAACAATTCGTTTTAAATTCAATTTTTATTTATTACCCAACCAAATGAAACGTACAACTTTAAAACTACACATTTGAAATATAATGATGTCAGGCATTCTAAAATTGGAAACACCCATTCAAACACCGAAAAAAATGTTTAAGATGTGTCAGTTTCCTGTTGAAATTCAATGACATTTAACTTGTAGGAAATATTGTTTTTCTGACAAAAAAGATAAATACAGGAATTATTCTGAAGCATTTAGATGGTTAAGTAAGACCCTTGTTTTTGCGCTATACAAGTAAGATTTTGGTTTAAACCCATTCTTAAGGATTTGTCTCGATCACTGTGTAAATGCAATTGATTCGAAAAAAGAATTCAAATATTAAAATATGCATAATTTTGAGGGACCTGTAGACTATCAATCCAAACGTCATATTTAAATTGGAACATATGAAAAATCTGGCGTTCGTGCATTTGACTATCTGCTATTTTACCTCACAATTTGATTTTCAAACAATTTTACATCATCTTCTACTTTTATAAATGCGAATTGATTTTAGTAGAAGTTCCGGAATTTTAACGAACTTTAATTAAAACCGAAGAAGACACACACAAGTAGCCATACCCTTTCTAACAAAGCAATTGATTTCTTATTTACTATTTTGGGCTGTTCCTCCAAGAAATCATATGTTACGGTTTTAAGATTTAATATTATGTAAACAAATTATGTGTAACGTCCAAAAAACGCATTTTCTTGGGTGTTTAAAAATTCTTTCGTCAGTTATCAATTAATTTCTTTAGTAATTAGAATCACTGTAACAGAACCTGAATTAAAAAAACCGATTCACTCATTTTTCATTTACGGTTTTTAATTAAAATATGTACCTTATCAGCGGAGCACTTCAGAACCCCCTTAAGGAATTAAAAGAACGCGGAAGGTCACGCAATGTAAATAAACAAGCATTTATTTCGTTCAGAATTCCGCGTACCTTGTGAAAGTGTCCTCGTGCAATGTAGTTACGTAGTTACTCTAAACGACAAGTCGTACAGAGGTAAATTTTGCACGAAATTTTTCAGTTTTAATGTACATTTTAAAAACATTATACTATAATTTGAAAATCCCAAAATTAAACATGTAATGCAGGCTTATAAAGTAATTTTCGGAATATAGTCTGGCCTCGTGCAACGCTGTTTTGTAATAAATGTGTTCAGTTATTTATTTCGATAAAAATTAGATTTACATCGATATTAAAAATGTGAAGGATATCCCTCATATAATGAATGTTCATCAGGTTGTTTGGAACAAAAGTTTACCGGATGATATTTTCACACGAAAATTGAGTGGTTGGAGACAAAAAGTATGCCATTTTGTACAATCATTTTGTTATGAATAATGTGAAAAAAGTAAATGAACCCCTGAAGAGAAAATGTACGAAATCAAAGAAACCAAAAATCACACCAACACACGTAAAGAGGAAGGTGATATAAAATCGTTATATGTTAACACATAATTATAAATTACATTGTTTTTAGTTTTATAATTGTTAAGGTATTGTACAACATCTGTTGTTAATAATTGAAAGAATTCATGTGATATATGATAAAAATATTAATTTTTATTGTATAATTATACATAATTTAATCGCATTAGATTGACAAAAACCAATTCAAAATTGGGTAATCGCGGGTTGTTGGGGATGCTGAGTATGAATCTGATCTGATCTGAGATTTGTAATCAGTGGCCAACCTCTCAGTATACCAAATTTCAAATAAATTATGTCACAAAAAAATGTATGCTTTAAAGGTTTAAACTAATCGAAATATATAGTTTTTTAAAATAAAAATTTGCAAAAAATATATGAATGAACAATTTCCAATTTGGGCCACAATTTGTATTCAACTGTTTCAGATGTATACTAAAAGAAAAAATGTGGCTATAAATGCATTCATACTATTTGAAAAATTATTTCTCATACTCTGTGCGCAAAATCACTTTTTGCTCCCTATATTGCGGGAGCAAAATAGCACATTCTCTCCGTAGGGAGCAAATAAATAAAACCGAAGACAAAATAAGTTTTCATCACACTGGGACGAAAACAGCAACTTTCCAAAGTTGCTTCTTTTCCTCCCTGTCATAAAGAAAAATCGTATACTTCCCTCGAGAAGTAAAAAAGAATGTCTCAGACTGAGTGTGATTTTTAACTGAGGTGAAGCCGAGGGTGAAAAACATGTAGTTTGAGGCTTATTTTGTCTCCCTTGGTGAGTAATATGCTATTCTCGCATTCTGCGCTCAAAATATTATTTTGCTCCCTATATAGCGGGAGCAAAATAGTACGCCCTCATATGAGAAAATAGTATGTGCAACAGGGGAGAATAGGTATTTGTAGATTCGTGCGAAATGTCGTCCTCGCTTCGCTCGGGCGTCAAACTCGCACTCATCGGCAAACATCTATTTTGCTCCCTAGTTGCACAATCTACTATTTTGAAGGCGAAGGTATTAAAAAATCCCATTTTTTGTTGATATTTTTAAAGTTATTTGTAGTATGCAATAATTGTATTCAACGTCCATTACGATTTAGCACTAATCTCGCCTTTCAAAACAAGCTATTACTATATCACCCACCATTTTTATGTCACAGTGTGACGACCTATTCATATTATGATATTTGGATAAACAACTTAAAAATGATGGCACAATAGGTCGACTTTGTCATCGGATTCTGATTCTAGAAACAAAATGACTGTAGAAACTGTCTATCGCCCCAACAATAGAATCCAATTTCGACATAAGTTGATTGAATATATTTTTAGAATTAAAATTTACAAAGCCAATTTTATAACAATTGTCAAAAGCTTTTGAATTTCTTAACATTTTAGTATAAGTGCATCGACGTACTATAGAATAATGGTTGAAGAAATATTTTTGAAATGACAATGAATCTTTCCTGTAAACATTTTGCATTATTAATATTTTTTCATGGTCCAAGATAAGTAGATATATCTCGCAATTTTTTTCAAATATTGGATACAGTATTTTGAGTACGAAAAGAGGATGGTCTGTCAGGCGTAACTTCCATCAAGACCCCGTCTGTTGTCGGAGGATTTAGTGCGAAATAAATGCATTGTTTACGAGCAACGTGGTTGCACGAGGATTTTCCGTTGCCGTCGTTAGGGTCGAGTTGAAGTTTTGGTTTTATGGTGGTACCGCACTGCCCGTACGCTCTATGCACCGGCGCCGAAAACATTTAATTAGAAACCGTTTGAAGCTGCCGGGCAAAACGAGAAACCCAACCCATCGAGACTATACTTTTCGCGTTCGGGTTTAAATATGCGAAACGGGTGAGAGACCTTTCTTCTCGGTAAGCAGCAATAATAAGAGAGACGCTTGCTTATATTATCCGTCCATTATAAGAGGTGCTAAACCATATAACATGTAAAAGTGTATTGAAATGTGGGCGGGGTGACTTAAAGGGTGCTGAATGCTGACTTTCAAAATTTATTTTGGTTCCTCATATTTTGTCTGAAGTGGCCGGTGTAAATTATATTTAATAAGACTCGACGATGAAATGAAGAGCTGATGATTTAACCATTCATTTTAGCAACATAGTGGATGTAACAAGCTATTTATTTAGTTGATTAAGATCGTTGTAACAATTACCAGTTGGAATTTATTAAGCATATTTGATTGTTAGAAAAACGTGAATGGAAGCTGCTAATCAAGTCAGAACTTTATTTACTACGAATTTACCAGCTGCCGCATTGCAAAGATTGTAATAAAGGGTTTTTGCATAATAACAATTAATCACGTTCAGGATGAACGTAATTAGAAAAATATGTATGTGAGTTATTTATAAAGAAATCGCAACATCAATTATTAGCAGAAGTGGCAGAAAAAATATATTAGTTTCAGTGATGTGTTTCCACATATAAATCTTATTCAATCAAGCCAACTAAAATAAAATAGAAAATGGGTCCATATGAATTAGTCAACTTTTAACTATAGTAGTACTACACTGTAGGAAACTACAGTAGAGTCCCAGTATATTTGTCCGCTCGCTCGGTTCCTCGCCTTCCCCTCCCGTTTCCTTATATTTGTCAAAAGAAGGGGAGCGCCGCTTCTCCTACTCTCCTCAATCACGCTATGCTCGTGACTTCACAGCAGGCCCTTCCTGAGGCCGCAGCCCGCAAAGTGGGGGAAAAGGCGAGCGACGACAGACAAATATAACGGGACGGAAGCGGACAAATATGCTGGGATGCAAATATAGCGAGATGCAATTATACCGAGACTCTACTGTATTAAATAAACGAATCTATGGAAACTTTGTTGATATTATTTTTCTACTCTAAATAATATACATTAAGTTTTTCCTTCAAGAACTAGGTGGCGTAAACATCTACAATCAAAGTAAAACAGCATTGAGTTCAAGTACGTATATCCGCTCATCGCGACAGAAATTTATTACGGAAACCAAATCAAAGGAATTAAATATTTTCCTTTTACCGTGATACCTTTCACGTTGAATTACAGTCTTCATAATATAATAAAATATATGTTTTTGATTAATATGTGTGTTCAATACATTTACGAACAAAACACAAAACAGATACCGCTTCTATGAAAATGTGATACCAGTGATTATCGAGAATCTCTTATTGTGTACGGTCGAGAAAATAAATAATGACTTTTTGGAAAGTTATACGTAAAAAAGGTTATGTAAATAAGTAAAAAGATGGCACGCGAACAGAGTGGACATGACAGAGAACTCCAGCTGGATCGTATGAAGCAGTTGAGGATACAGAGGGGGAGCAAGAGAAACATCTGCGAAACTTGTTGACATTCGAAAGACAATCGCGATACAGCAACAAGCTCACCGAGTCTTGGCAAACTCGAACTGGACGATCGAGGAAAACAGGCAAGAAGAAGCTGCTGTCCGCAAAACCTTCCAATATACGTGGCGAATATCCCTATAAGGAAATACTGAAATAGTGTCAAATGATTAAATTTTAGACAATTAGATTTGAATAAAGATGAAGCCTATTACACTTCCTAAGTGCTATCGATTGAAATTGAAATATGGAAATATCTTCAAAATCTTTAAATTTCAAATCACTGGGACGTGTCTGTATTTCTAGTTTATTTTGAGGCTTCTAAAATCAATTACAGCTATACTTTAAATATGTAAGTTTCAAGTTTGCAGGAACGAACGTAAATTAATTAATGATCATTTAGTGAGCATTTATAATTGGTGCACCACTAATTGATGATAAAAATTGTGTACAAGTTGTATGAACATTTCAAAAATTTTAAAGAAAAGAATTTTATACCGGAAATCAACAGCAGAACGGTTTTTCTATAGGAATTAAAAATAAAGCCTGCCTATCTTTTAAAGTACAGTAGAGTCCCGGTATAATTGCATCTCGCTATATTTAGGTCCCAGCATATTTGCCTGGTTTCGTCCCATTACATTTTTCTATATCACCGCTTTCTTTTCCCCCCACCTTACGGACTGGGGCCACAGGAAGGACCTGATGTGACGCCACGAACATAACGCGACTAAGGGGCGTGGGAGAAGCGCCGCTCCCCTTCTTTTGGCAAATATATGGAAACTGGAAGGGAAGGCGAGGAACGGAGCAGGCAAAAATACCGGGACTCAACTGTAGCTAGTATATGCATAATGCAGTACTTATTAGGTATCCTAGATAGGTATAATTGATAACTTTTTGAATTGAAAAAATTCAAATGTTTTTTATTTTGTAACAGGTGTTTTTAAGTTAATCGCAGTAAATTATACATATTTCATTTTAATCGGTCCATGCAAAAAGGGCACTAAGTCCATATAGATAGTTGTTGAGAAAACGCAAAAAACTGATTTACTTTTCTTACAGAATGAAAAATAAAAATATTATTTAATAGAAATGTTGCTTTTATGCACTTACAATAGTACAAATATCGTTCTATGCTTAAAGTTAAAGAGGATTTTTAATAATTATAAAAAATATCACTGGACTTAGGTCCCTTTTTGCATGAATCACGAGTAACATGAAAAAAAAGTAATAATTTTATAGTACAGCTAACTAATTTATTTGCAAAAGTATAATAAATGTAAAATTACAGTTTGCAGTTTATTAAGAACTAAATTCATTATATTTTTCATCAGTAACAGTAATAGGCCATTCGATCAGGGAATTGTAGAAACCTAGATATTTATCTGGTATATATTGTTGTAATTTTAACCGACGGTTGTTAATTAACAGACGTTAAATTATAACAGTTCCGAAAGATTATTGTTATTTGTAAATACAGTGAGTATGTGTGTAATAATCAGTAAACAAATCTCTCTTAATACGAATAAGTTTAAATTATTCATATTTAATATTTCAATACTAAACATTGTGGTAACATGATTTTCGTATATATTAACATAACTATATTTACCAATATGGATAGTATACAAAACTGGTAGAGTATTTGTTCTTCACCAGTGTAGTTGTAACTATTACAACTACAACGCGTATCCTACAATATATCTTACATGACAATTTATAGTGGTAAAATATATACGACATGTATTTATTGGCACATATTTTACCGCAACAAGTAGTATTAAATACTATCTTCTACTACATTTTTTTCTCAGTGTAAATAATACCCGATATAAAAAATGTCACTTCCAATTTATGCAAAAAGGGACCTAAGTCCTGGACTTAGGGCCCTTTTTGCATAAATCGGAAATCGGGAAATGAAGATTAATAATTTTAATAAGTGCCAAATGAAAGACCGGAGCCTCAAAAGTTAGAATTTATTATCTCAATTTACCGAAAAATGGACTTAGTGCCCTTTTTGCATGGACCGATTCATTTACCATCTGTCAAAAAACGCAATTAGCGGCTTGTTGTATGTCGTGTCAAACGGTACCAGTAACTTATGTATCAAGTAAGAAGTCATTTCTATTATGATAACAAAACGTTATCGCATGCACCCCAAGCAGCAATAGATCCAACTAGTCTTGTGAAGTGTTGAGCAATGATCGGAATCCAGCTGCCCTACTTACGTTCGGGATTTGTCCGGACTACCTGAGATACATTATTCAGCTTTTCAATTCGATAGTGACTTGAATTAAACGCCGGTTGCATTCCACGCAGAAGTTATCGGACAATTAATGGTTAAATGTGACTACTATAATTTTGTTGAGAATGACACGACCGTAAACAGCAGTGATAAATACCGCAAGCATCAAGATTTATCCAAGCTTTAATTTTTCTGTTATATTTTGATATACAAAGATTGTATTTTCAGTACCATTTATGTGTATTTTAAATGATCGTACAGAAACCATTGTAATCTGCACTTGACGTATTTAATTTTGTAGGAATTTAGACTTAGAGACAGAGTCGAGCATATCGAGTCCTCCAAAAATGATACTTGAGTATTGGTAACAATTACTAATTAATAGAAAAAATAAAAATGAATATTTCAAGTATTAATGAACAAATTGATCAATAAAATTCTAAACAGTATGTTTCATTATCAGTGGTCAAAGTAGAAAGCAACATCTAATAATAATATCAATCACTCTATGCATTGTCAAAGAACTGTCTAAAAAAAAGGCTGGAAGCACCGGCGTTAAAAATCACCGTTTAGGGTAATGGAATAACTGGTTGAAATTGTACTTTATAATTCCACTTTACAAGAAAGCAATGTGTACGTATTGCCGAGAAGCGTTCTGTTTTCAGTACGCGCTGTCTGCTACCTGATAGATGGACATGCCACTCATTTACAAACACATCTCGTGACTCTCAATAAGTGGGACTGCAGAAACCCTCGAGCTGGAGAAGGAAGAAGCGAGAGTATCAAGACGAGGGGAGAGGAAACAACGGATAAACTCGTTCGTTCTGATACGTCCATGGTCTCACGAGACGACGACGTCCTGAGCAAATTGTCGTTGAATCGGAAAACTTATGGGAATGGTTCATCGCATAAGTCTGACCAAGAAAATAAAATCGAACCATTTACTTTTCCGCTTACGGATTGGGTCCACTTACTCTCCTTTTAAGCGACTTAAAACATTAACTTTTTTATTACATTTGAAATTAATGAAAGTTCGATGATGAAAAAAGGTATCAGTTTAAAAAGAAATTTTTTCAAGGTTTTCAGATCTTGTTATTTGTTAATATATCAAAATTGAAATGTCTTGAGGACAGTACTCGACGATGGACTGAAACATTTTTCTTTTAGCAAATGGTGTTTTTATTTTTATCTAGGCACACATCTGCCCACGTTGTTCAATGATGTCTAAACCATTATGTTCTTCATCTGATAGGTGTATGAAATGGTTTCCATTGATATTTTTCCTCAAAGGAAATAATATCTGGTGTTTTCAGGACAGTTTCTAATCAAAAACCTTTGTACTTTCATGGGCGCCTTTGTCTTCGTGTATCGAGAGAAGCCTTGATTTGGTGCGCAATCTTGAGGCGTTGTATAAAGACCCAGGAGCTATGTATTTCGATATTGACCTCGCGTTCCCGGGCCGATACCTTCAAAGTGTTACTGCTCGTGTTTACCATACTGAACCTTAGCACCCGACTAAGTCTCGAGAACGCGTCGGGTCTCCGTCGTCTTCTCGGGTTCGGATGTCGCGCAAAAGCAACCCGAGATCTCTGTCGTTCGGAGTTCTCGTTAGCTTACGTATTATTTTCAAAACGTACATGACCATCATTATTGAAACATATTCACAAATGTAATCTTGAAAAGATGTACTGATCATAACTGAAGATTACCCTGCATCAGTCATTACTATTATCGGTTTTGATAGTGGAATACATGTAATTTTTCTTTCAGTAAAACCATTTATTGGGTTAAACAAGAATGTAATTATTTCAGTTGATCGATGCCGGTTGAAATTTGGGACGGGCATCGAAATCCCAACACTTGAAAATTCTGGTGTACCATTCATAGCCACAGAATTCAAAAAGGGCTATTTTCGAATTCCTAGCTATTCAAAAACTTGAGGATCAAAACCCCGATATATCAAAATTCTGACCATCAAAAACAAGAAAATCCCGACTCAACGGAGTAAATAATTATTAAAATATTAAATTTAAAACTTCTAAAATTAAGTCAAGTCCACAATTCCATAGTTAGCATTTTAGTGTGGCGATTTTAATGAATCGGGATTCTGTACCCTATCGAAATAAGTACTTTAATTCCATAGTCTTTAGTTATTATACAAGCAGTTCTATACTAAATGAAATTATACTCTGCAACATTATGACTGCGATTTAGCAAATCCAGTGAGAAGTTGCTCAAACCTTATGAGGTTCAAAACCGGGGTTCAAAGAAATTTTCCTCAGTTGCCTTACACCCTCTAAATTAAAAACAAGAAAATTGAGAACAGGCACTCGCTTCTAATAAATGGTCCATGGCTTCATAATACCACTTTCAATAGCGCCTCCCATTTAGGGCTTTGGCATGAAAGCTACTTTCATTATCTCTCAATTAAGCACGTAATAATGCGATAAAAAATTAAAAGTGTCCAGCGCGAAATGCGGTTATTGGCTCCTTTTATAAAATTATTAATTAATTATAGAATTCCTTTGTTTTAAATTGAGCTGAGGACCAAGTTGAAACACGTGGAAAGCGAAGTTTGAGTATCATCAGAACGTCCTAAATGGTAGGAAATATATTCTTGACTTCTTTCAAATATATTTGAAAGCTACACGAGGAAACTCCAAATATTCTTAACTAATTTAAATTTAAGATTAAACACGGTCATTGAACCAAGTCAATATGTTAAAAATAAATATTTAACATAATTGAACTATAAAATAAGAATTTTTAATTTTCGGCCATGGATTATGGCCCTCTTCAGAAACAAATACAGTAAAAATGATTTTTATATGAAAATCTATAACGATGTAATTATAGATGATTTTTACTATATTTGTTTCTGAAGAGGGCCATAATCCATGGCCGAAAATTAAAAATTCATATTTTATAGTTCAATTATGTTAAATATTTGATTCTTAATGTACATTGTAAAACTGTTTAACCTTTATGTGTCTGGATGGCATACACTTCGGAATAAACTAATGACAACAACTTAAAGAAATCTAACAATCGTTAATTGAAATCACATTTCCGATATACAAAAAGACATGAGCATTATTTTCTGCTACCCTGAGAATTTGCAAATCTGAGGTATGACTACGGCATTTATGAAAATAAGGATTCATTTTCACAAGACTAGAGTATATGTTTTGTCAAATTAATTTTTAAAGATTAAACGGAGAGATGTTTCTAGGTTTTGTACCATGTTTCGGCAACATGCTTTTGTTTCGCGGCTTTTTATGCCTTAAATGCGAGGTCCGTGTCTAACAAATATGAAATCACACTGCTAAATGGATGATCCCATGCTTTTAGAGAATTGCCCCATGATTAGAGGTTACGAAGCGGGGAAACAAAAGTGGTATAGAAGCTTAATTTTTGTTTTCCGTCTAGGAACACTGAGTGGCTAGTTATCACACTCATATATTAGTCACACTCCTTACCATCCTATATCGACTTATTTACAGTGCATTGTGTTTCTTTACAGACGATTATCGTAGCGTACTGCTTATATTTCAATGTAGTATAGAGTTATAATCATATTTTTGTTCGCGTTTCCTTATATTATACTCGTCAGGTCGTTAGCAAGTTTGAGTACTTTTTTTGCCATACCTGCAAGGGACTTACGTTTTTTACATATTGTTATAGATTTTCATAATATTCGGTATAACTTTATGTTTGTACTTTAGGTTTTTCGTAAAATACCAAAGCAACATAGGAATACTAACCATTTTTAACACATGAAAATTATGAATGTAAATTATTTCTGTCAATCGGGTCCAACTTACGAAAGATACGTTGTTGCACTTCAGAAATAGTTTAATACAAAGTAATTGATAACATGCATTTAAGAAATTAAAAGGAGGAGAAACCTGCAAAGCAGTATACTTGGAACTTTACAGCTTCCTCAGTCTTGAAATGACGTGTAAAGACCTTCAATTAAAATTATAATTATGGGCATCACCGTTGCGTACTCATCAATGCAACGTCTTTTTACCACTCGTTTGCTATTATTATTTTATTTTGAAACGCTTGATAAACTTCTCCAGTCTATATGTATATATTTGACAATCTAATATTGCTTTAACCCTTGTTTTAATTCTGACTATAATATGTGCGTCAGTTGCTACTGCTCATCTTACTCCTAAATAACTGATTAGTCACATTCCATATTGATAGTTTAGGTTTAGTAATTTCATCAAGAGTTGATCATTGCAATTCAAGTTTCTTCTACTGGAACGTGTTGTCAGTACTACAGGATAAGAAGATTTCTCCATGTCGATTGATAAACATTACACGATTAATTCTAGTGAACGATCGGATATTCCTAAATACGCCGAGAGTGGTCTCATGGCAATCTCGCGCAAGAAAATGCATGCTGCAAAAATCAGGTGCATCGTGATCCCTGCACTGAGGGGACAGTCGTTCGCGACGATTTCATTATTCCGACATCGCAAAACTTGGAAGGAAGAGCTGAAGGCGGCCCCTTTGCGCATGTATCCCATAAATGCATCTCTCTCTTTCTCGGCGCCCTCCCCCTCTAACCCCCTCCCCATCCTTCATCGCGCCCTCCCCCTCTTTCAGGGCCGCGCAATCCAGAGACGCGCGGGACTCACTCAGGACCGAACGTTCCTTTCAACCAACGTATTACTTATTTATTAGGGCCTTACGGGTGGTCCCGCGACATGACGGAATCGATTACGCGGTTTCGCGGAACTCCGAGAGCTGCCCATCTCACTCCCTCTCTGCCCCTTCCTCGTCGCCCTTTCTTTTCTCTCGTGCTCCTGTCTTTTTATTCCGCCTTACCCGCTCCCTTCCCTGCAATCTTTAAGGACATGCGAATCTTTAAACGAAATTGGTCAAATGGATATTGGACGATCCACAGTTGCCTCATTCCGTAGATCAATAGGAGGTCTTTTGACATCATTCGACAGTGGCCAAGATCTACTGTTCAATCTTGAAACTTACTAAAATCTGGATATGATTTCTTCTGGTTATTATAGTGTATCATATAAAATAATAACAAAAATTACTTTGAAATCTTTATTATCTATTCACGAAATGTATAATACTCCCCCCTAAGTTAGATGTACTTTCTCCACGTTTCCCCTTGCCACATTGCTCTCTGTTGAAAATATGTCTGACAGCATCAGTTTGCATAATAATACAACATATGTATCATCATGAAAATATAGATATAATCGGCTTTGTGGCTGAGACGATAGCGCAATGGACTAGGAAGTCGTTAGGTCGTGAATTCGATCCGCGTCCGATGAACAACTTTTCTATTGAATCTTCAAGTAGCCGCTCGCCGCTGGTATGACAAGCCATGTTGTTTGTTTACGTTTCGAAAATATTTTTCTGGCGGAAAGCGACTATTGACCGTTACTGTACTTTAATGTAGATATCTGAAGTTTCCTACATTCTGGACAAATGTGAAGCATGGCCCCGTCTCAAAAGATGGCCTGCAGCTCTCGCCAATTCCTGTAATTACAATCAATGTAAAAAGACTGCGACTCACAGTCACGGGAGAGAAAGGAAATAGAAGAGAGGCAGAGGAAACAACACTTATTTGGAATATAACTAACGGGAGAACATAAGAGGTAATTGTTGCATAAAAGAGAGGTCCATTTTGTATATTTAATACTGATCTCACAATATAAAAAACAAACTATAGTAAAACAGAATAGCAATGAACTAATCGGAAAACGAACCAGAATTTGTTCAGGATAATTGTTTGAGACTTTACCGATGTAATGATTTACGATGAATGTGATGTTGGATGACTGTTCATGGTAATAATGTTGGACGATATCGCTAGAACTTCTATTTAATCTGAAGTATCATCATCGTTCATCATGAACTACTCACAATCAGCTGAAGCTTACGATCGATACAAATGTCAGTACACGATGGAAGCTAATCATTCTTCTAGTTAGAAAAGTCAGAAAAATTAGAGCCCTATAAACTTAAATCTTTCAGTTTGGGGGACTTTAGGAAGAAATAATATCAACTTCCAAACGTCATAAAGGGGTGTGTTCAAACACGTTTCTTCGACTTGTTGGATGATGTATTTTTGCAAGCTCCTGGTCGCGTAGTATCACTTAATAATTTGCAGCGCCTTGGACATTTTTTACTAGGTGCTCAGAAAACGATTTCTTGTAATATATCTACATGATAATTCGCGCCATCTACATAATTCACCATCCACAATTTGCGTCTTGGGTATGGGTGTGATGTGGGATTTATATTCATTCTTAGGTAATCTGTAGGTTTTCTCAACCGATGGGTTATGTTAATAACCCGACACGTTGTGCGTTTTTCACACCGTAGGATATAGAAGATTAAAGAATGAATTGATTATATAACCTAGATCAAAGGGTCACAAATAACCATGATCACGGTCGAATTGCAGATTTTTTTTTCATCGAGGTTATGATCATGAAAATCTTTTTTTCTAAAATTTGGATTAGGAAGTATCACCTACTCTACTAATATGAAGAATAAATCAGGGAGTTCCATGGTCGCGGATCGAGTAGAATTATTCATTATAATAGTGTATGGAAAATGGCAACAGGAATCAAAATAACTCGATAAATTATAATAAATACCTTCACTAAAAAGGTTGGATTAAAATAATAAATATTTCAATTTATATATCGGTCACAAGTAGGCATTTAAAAGTTTACGCGAATGCCTCCATCCTGTAAAATTTCATACCAAATTAGCTTACCTACCTATCATATTGTTTAAATATATCATTATCAATTTTGACGAAGTACCCTACTCCCGTTACTTTTTGCTCCTGTTCGCTTTAGTTCTTTTCTGGAAGGCGGCGGTCTCTTCTTTTCATTCACCTATATACATACACTACCATAAACGGTATATTTATATATTTATATGTATACGGTTATTCATCCTCTCTTCGGCTTATTATGTAATCAGAATAACAATAATTGCTCCGAACGACTACTCATCAATTCGGGAGACAGCCGCCCGCGGCCACCACTAAGGATCGACAAAGTTGTCCGATGTATCGAGCCTTTTCTTTCCTTCGGACCACGATCCCGAAAAGGGGAAGAAGAATAAAAAGTTGAAGAAGACGAAGAGGACGGCACCCGCGTCTTCGCTCGCCTGGTCTTAACTCCGAATTACTGGCAATCGCTGGTTATTATGCTCCATCGAGGCCCAACCGATCGATCCGCCACGATGCCCGGTCCAGGCCGATCGTTAACGTCACATGGCGGCCTCCTCGTCGCTAAAAGGGCCCGAAGAGGGCCCGGGAAAATGTTCTGGTGCGGACGTCGATCGGATCCACTTTATACGTTAATATAAGTTGCGCTTAAAAAGGGGTAGAGGAGAGTCAACGCTTTGCGGTCCGTCGTCGTCGTCTCTATGTTTACACGATGCCTACAATAACGACTGGCGGTGCACACACGATTATGGCTTGTAAAATTTAATTGTTGTGTAACCAGCCCCTTTAAACCAGTGAGAAATGGGCTTCGAGTCGGACCAATCGTTGGCTTCCGCAAATTTTGGTTGCAGAAGGTTTGGTTTATGACGTGTACTTTCCCGAGTTTTAAAAATTGATTCGATAATCGCTTCTGTCTGCTGAAATATTTATGCACAAGAATTCTTAAAACATGTCAAAATTAAATTAGATCCCATAATCGTTTCAAACTATATGCTCTCAACAGTCCAGAATTCATTTTTTAATTACTCTATCTCAATATTGAATTGGTCTAGATTCTATGGATAGATCACGTTATTATTCTGTTTCTAAAGTACGGGTGTATTTCCGAAAATGTCCCCCGATTTCAGTGTAAAATGGTATACTATTGATTTTGGTGGGCTAATTACGAAAGTGGTAATGAAACTTGCCATTATGATACAAGTGTCCGTAAGCACTTTACGATAATAATAAATTTAAAAAATGGCGTTCGATCCTAGGCCTTAAAATTCAACTTTGCGGCCTAGGACCGGAAAGCACTGTTATCATGAATTTTGTAAATTAATGATATTTTTATAATCTGTTCTTCAACAAACTTATTTCATACATGTTTGCTAACGAATTAGATTCACAAATACGTGTTTTTTGGCAGTTTATTTTAAATTTATGTTTATTTGTAACAATTATAAACAATTGTAGATTCACAACATATAATTATTCTTCTAAAGTTTAAGTATCTCTAAAAAAATAGCTTTTTCCATTACATACGAAAGATATAACGAGAACACAAAAAGTAAAGGACGGGATATACTATAGTGGCGTCTGTGTCTCAAAGGGTTAAAATTGTAGATCTGATCGATGAACACTGTACTTTAGTGAATCCATAACTTATGGTTGTTTTTATATCGTTTGCATCATAAAAATGACATTTTCTCAAATTTGCACTATTATTCTTGTAATCAGCAAACTAAAATACGTAAATGTACCAATCCATATTAAAATCGATCGAAGACGTTTTCAGAAGTTTATCCTAAGGTACTTGACTTGTACAACGTACATAACGAAACTTCAGAACTACTTTAATTAATGTATTCAGGCACTATGTAAAAGGAGAAAAAATAAAATATACCTTTACAAAAAGTATGTGTTATTATTCTTATCACGAAACGAAAAATTAAATAAACAAAAAATTCTTCATTCCAATGTGGCTTAAGGTGCAAACACGCTGAAAGCGAATCTGGAATAACCTCCAAGCGAATCTCGAATAACCTCCAAGCGAATAATGCCAAACAATTTGTCAATCACGAAAATTCGTGATTCACCTCCGCTCTTCATTGACAGCCGGCCTCTATGCACGCTTCGATATCTCCTGGACTCTTCTACAACTTCGAAAAGGTATTTTTTTTAATAGAATATTATAACTTGAATGTAAAGATAAAATAAAAATATAGATGACCTGCTTTCTTTAATTGCGACTGCGATTCGCGGATTTTTGTGATTGTCAAATTGTTTACCCATTTCGGTTTCCGCTTTTCGCAATTCTCTTTCACAGAATGTACCATTACATCAAATGCTAAAGTACTGGCTTGCCACTTTTTCAGTTATTTCTGTCCTAAACGAATAGTATTCAAATAATTATTATGGTATTGGTATTTAGCTGAAGATTATAATTGAAAGATCTAGTCTATAGAAACTGGTATATGAGAATGTAATCATGCCACAATTCGTAAAATAGAATTAGTCGGGTATATGCTTTTAGGGACATATCACAACTTCTTTTAAAGTGATAAAATAAATCGTATATATTAGTAGTATTATTATTCAAACAATAGGAAATACATCTTAGGTTACAAAGGGTACCTCTGACACATAAAAAGAATGACATATAGTAATTTTAATTAAGAATCAATATGAGTTCTATATTTGACTGATATCGTTATGGATAATATTTCTTAACATAAAGCAAAAAGTGAATGAAATATTAATGAAACTGGAGATTAAAATAAAGGATACAAAATAGGCATTTTACCTTGCTTAATGACCTCTTTAGCCTATTGACAGGTCGGTTCTCATATATGGATAATAATCGAATTAACAAACACAAACAAATACAAATAAATACAAGACAACACAAGATGTTATAGGGCAACCTAACCATAAGCAGCTTCTCTATTGGCTATGCATTAAGAATTCAGTGACATTGATTTGACCGGTAAGTGACCTTGACATAAAATGCAAGGGAATATTTATGAGAAAGTTGAGAATTGTAACATATTGCAGTCTCAGCCGATTTGATCGGCCCCACTCTTATTCACTTTACGAGGCATCCTGGAAATTTGGGAATAAATTGCATGCTGTTGAAATATTTTGAGGAACGAAAATAGCGTACAGAAACGAAAACCAAAATTTTATAGCTGTAATTCCATAATCAAAACTTTGTTGTGAGGTTCCTTATTGATTTATTTATTGTAAAGAAGCCCTAGAGCGAACCCAAAGGTCAGATATACATGTATGTATTACAGTTAGATAATTATAAGTAACTTAAACTAATTGTAAATTAAAATTAAACTAAACTAAGATAACTAAATTGTTCGGGTATACGGGAGAAAGCATTCAGTTAATTACAGTCGTGCTCTGACGAGAGTGGTTGCAATAGCATCATTATTAATTAATAAAGCGCGGAGTTCATTTTTTATTTTGGAAATGGTCGAGGAAGAGGTGATAGAGTAAGGTAAGGAGTTCCAGAAATATGGGGCCGATACACGGAAGGAGTTTTTGAATGTAGTGGTACAGAAAGAAAGAATGCATAGTGTGTTTGCATTTGGACGATTATATATATTATTACCTTATGGTATAATTAGATTTGTATGAATAATTTTTCTCCAATACATCCAATGTCATCCTCAGAGCATATCAATTTTATCATGTAAGAATTACAAATCATTGCTGAAATATGGACTATTTACTATAATACATTGTAGTCAAATCCCTAAGGTCTATTCACAATAGGCCCTGCGTATAAAAATATCCATAATTGTTGACTTCCGCTTTTACTGTGTATAAAAATATAAAATAATATGTGAAAAATAGTTCTAAAATGTAGCAATTCTACTGATCGTACACCACGTTGAATGGATCATAATTATTTTTAAAAAAGTAAAGCCCTTTCAAATATCGTTTTACTAAAATAAATAGTTTAGTCACGATTTATTCGAATAGTGCGTGCTCCTGTTAACCTTGTTAAGAATTGGCTGGGCCTATTGCGTGTCGATAGCTGGGGTTATTTCATGCTTGACGTAAACGGAGATTAATTTGGCTCAGTAATTACGGGTAAGCAGGCGGAGTGTTCGTGCTTGGTACGAAACATGGCCCACCAGTAAACAGGGAATAAAGTTGTACCGATGACAGACTCCAATTGGTAATCGAAATAACTGCATTAAAACAATGACATTAATTTTTATTGGTGTATAGAAAATAAACGTTTGCTGATGGGGTCATAAAATTTGTATTGATAGCCAGCCTTGATGGCGTGCGTTTAATAACGAGCAATTTGTTGGAATTTTCATTTTATAGCACTAATAAAATTGATCGTGCATAATTGGAGTATTCAATATTACTCATGCGTTCCAATTATAGCAATATCATCCCACATCTGATACTATAATTTACTTATTTTTATTCAAACTCTATTTCATAATGAAAAGAGAATCTTGTTTCGGTAAAATTTAAGGTGTTATTAGATATTGGTGGTCCATTGAATGTGGCGATTTATTTTATTTTGACGGATTACCAGGTCAGGTCTAAACTACAGTTTGTTTTAGGTTTGAAAATAAATTTGAGGACGTTTTTAATCAATACATCTTCAACTAGTGGTTCTAGAGTTTTCAAATTATCAATTTTGCCACTATATGATCAAAGAACAAGGGATACTAGTGTAGTTTGAAGTAGCTAATAAGTGTCGCTATTGGTCGACTATAAATATCAAAGTCGAGACTAAAGAAAATATGAAACCGTGAGAATGTCCGAGCAAACGATTCAAAACCATCTCAAGGTACGCTGCTGGATGGACAAACAAACAAATAATCGGTTGAATAATTTTATTTAGAATTGGCAATTCATTGTAAGGAAGTACATTACGTTTCTAACTGGTTCGATACAGGTGAAATGTTGTTTGAAACTTACGAACCACTTCTTCACTGATATTGGGAAATCCATTAGCATACGTACACCTTGAATTTTCGGTAATGCTATCATAAAACAGATTACTTTGATTGAATTTCGTTTTTTATTTCAAGTTCGCTTTGCTGGTACGCGAACAATGTCTTAATATTCAATAACACTCGATATAATCTGAAAAAAATCATGGGAATATGATACATTGTATATTTCAAAACATAAAATCATAAAATGGAATGGAGATATTAAAGACCTACTTCAAAACTGGTCAGAGCATCGCATCTTTTGCCAGGAAATTACGGCGCAGTGATACATTGTTGCAGGATGTGCACCACGAAAGAGGTGCAGAAAATGCGAAATAACGGCCATTACATCCATTATGAACGTGCAGACATTCCCATTCGTACGGTTTTATGACCCTTAATATTTACGTATACAAATGAAAGTATATGTAGATGATTCTTCGGCCCCTTTTCGATTACGGGAAGCGCCCGCGACCAGAGTCGTCCAGAAAAATCTGACCTGGATTGAATTATAAGTGGTTGATTATCAGCAGCGATTAGACTGACGGAAAATTAAATTAAGAATAAAATGAACGATTAATGACGACGAATACGCGAATCGGGTGGCCCTATAAAGTCACGAGGTCGAAGGGGAGGAAATAAGGGCGGAATGATGCGGAGCATCTCGAGCCTTCAGTGGATGAGCATATTACGATGGCGGTGTAGGTTTAAAGAAGATTCTTATTTTATTATGTATGATGATAGGGGAGGAGATATTTATCGTGAGGCAATCATGTTTCGTGTCTGACGTGCATCTGCAATGTTCCAAGGGGATATTTAATCAGTGGTCCACTCAGTCCCTCCCTCGAATTAAATATCGCCGCGCGGCTGAATCTCGTATTTGTGTTTCGTTTCGTCCGGTGACCTCGTCGACCTTCCCACCATGAATTTTTCTCATACCTCAACACCTTGGAATAATTAGTTTTTATTGTTACAGCAACGAGTAGAACTGACAACGATTTATTATTAGAGGAATATTTAAACTAAACTTCATTCGAAAAGGTAAACTATATGATGTACCAGTAAGCAGAAGCATTGATGAGACTTTTTATTGTAAGCGTACAAAAGTAATGGATGCTGACTGTGATGGTGTGTAGTTTACTAAGAAAAGATCGTCCTTGTATTCGTCGTGAGAAACCCACAATAATGTTGTAGTATTTTAAAAGCTGATTTCAAACATGGTTGGTGTTATCCAGGTAACAAAATATGGTATCAAATTAGCCTAAGATCAACAATACTGGCATTGTTTCAGCTTTCTGCTAAATTTTATTACATAAGGAAAGAACGCCCTTTTAAAATTGAAATTTCTTTATTATGGTTTGTCGTATTATCTAATACATAGTGGGCAATTAATTAATTCTAACGAAAATTAAATTTAAATCAATAACTATCTCTTTTCTTATTTCTTCGAAATAAAAACATGCGAAATGACTAATAAGCAAACTAATTCTCATTTCTGCTGGCTGCTGTACATTTCTTTTTAATTTCCCCCACTTTTTGGTATCTCTTGTCGGACTTTCTTCAGAGTGAAACGTAAAAAGAGTAGACATTTAGTAAAAACAACAATTCTATTGTAGGAGTGTATTTTCTTATTTAAAAAAATACAGTCGTTTAAATACTTAACCATGATTATGATTTGTTGTACTTACTTTCTAATAGCATCGTTTTTCTGGTATTTGTCTGTACGTCCCCCACGATTATACAGCTTACCCGTAAAAGTACAATCGAGAATAGCTTACAATTTTAAAACCTCAGGTATGATTCGTCTTGATAATTGGCGAGGATTGCTCGTGGTACTAATTATATCCGCAAGCCTACAATATAATAAGGGTTACACCCCCTCCTCCTTGTTAACAAAATCTAATTCATTCCCCTATAGCGCCTTAATGTAATTATACATTTACATTTGTATAAATTAGATGTTAGTCTCAGATAATTTGAAATAAATATTGTTCCCCCAATACTTGTTAATAAATTAGTTAATAAATTGTTCGAAGAATACTCAAATACTCTTATGTGTTCAATAAAAAAATGGGATCTTTTATTAGTATTCGTGTAAACCTGCGTCTACACCTTGAGCAATTTAAAGGACTTTCTAAGTAAATTTCTGTATAGTACAAAACAATTAGTAGAGTTTGCTTGAAATCACATTTCGGCATGTAATGCAATATTTCGTGTTCTGCAGGCCAGTAAATTACCTCCCTTAAGATGCAGCATCGAGTATACAAAGTAATGACAAATTATTTACTACGACAAAATAGTTACGTGATTTGAAACAAAACAAACAAAAAGGAGTGACAGATTTAGATTCAATTTGCTTTAACACTGAACAATCCGCTCCTTAACCTCCATATATGGATAGTCAACACTGTCTTTCTGGAACTATTTAGCCGCTGCTGACAACCCATTCAGTACTTGAAAATTAATACAGCTAAAGACTACTAGATCGTGGTCAGTTTTGATTCTATCTAAAACAATAATTCTGTCAGATTTAGCACTAACATAATTAATTACCGCTTTTTCCGCCAATATATTAATTTCTCTTCACGGCATGATTGTTAATAGTTGCAATTCTATAGAAGAGATTTTGCTGTTTCCATGTTAGGTGTACTTTTCTCGTTGGGTGAGTCTTTGTGAAGAGCATCACAAGGTAATGTGTCCTCTATGGTAAGATCGGAACATACAAATCATCTGAAATACTTCAATGGCTGATAATTCTCCGTCTCGTATAACCAAGAATGGTGAAACCCCAGCATGAGAGATGTCATCGGATATAGGAGCTTCAGTATTTTCTCCGTTGTCATGGGAATAAGTAGGCACAGAGGAGGAAGACAAAACTGTAACGATGTCAGCTGGTGTTAAAGTACTTGGGTCCGAAATGCGATCCATAGTCTCTAATCGGTGGTTGGGTATAATTAAATGACGTTCAATAGTTAGCGGGTAAATTACACATATATACGTAATGATTCAAAACTGAAATAAGTGTATGTGCTCTAGTTTATCTATGAAATCTAACTACGTTTGTTCCGTGTATTCGTTCCTTTATCTGCACAATGTTCTTTTTTTTTGCAATTGTTACGATGCGATTCAGGAATTTCTTTCGCACATTTAGTGGAGGAATAGTCTGGTTTTTTAAACATTGTTTTTTCCCTTCAACTATAAAAAGTTTTCATAGAAAGATATTTACAAATTGATAACAATGCAAAAAATCTATTTTTTCAGTTTTGTTTGTTCGACTTCAGCATAATGTAGTATGTATCGACTAAAAAAATCAGATTTAAGGGAATTCTAAAGTGCTTGAACGATAAGGTAGGAATTTTCACTAAAAACTCTAAATAAAAAGTGATTGAAACGAATTTTCGAAATGTAAGGGCAATGATTACTACAGATGATATCATGGAATGCTAAATACATTAAATACAAAAATGCCAAATACATTAATTGAGAACTAACCGATAAAAATCACTTATTTTCAAAATTATAGGTCAGTTCTCAATCAATATCTTTGGTATTTTCTAGGAAACTGTTTATAGTGCATAGAATTGCCCTTACCGTTGATGCGATATCGCGGGACCAAAAACATGTAAGAGATCACGGACAAACATTTTTTAACATAATTTTTTAATTTCTTTAGGATCGGAAATATCGACATTTGATGAAAAACTATAGGGTTCTTTTTTCCGAGGAAACCGAATTCAATACTTAATCCAAATCCTTAACTTTCGTCTACAATAATGTTTGAACGGAATTGAAATATTATAGAAATTTAAGGGGGTTTTAAAGTCTTAAATCGATTAGGTAGTAATATATGTTGAAAAAATTGTTAATGAAAGGTTGTAATTTTTATAATCTATACATTGATCAGTATGATGGGCAGTTTCAAATTTATTATTAATATTTTATTCATAATTGTGAATTATATTGACACATGCCTCTTTTGTTTAATTTGTATCGTCTTCTAACAAAACATTCTCTGGTAATTATCGCGATTTTATTTTACATATACCACTTTTGTATTTTTAATTTTTAATAAATTGTTCTCACCGGATTAATGAAGAATGTGTCTTTTTATCACTCCGGGAGTAAAACTCGATTTTGTGCTCTGCAGCGAAATCTTCCGGCGTAAAATGGCGAGCCCCCCCAACTACATTAAAAAATGTCTTATGCAACACGGGCGAAATATCAATCTACAACCAGTGTGATTGTCACCCTCGCTCTTGCGACAAACTTCACAATCATCGAAAATCGATAATTCTGCCCTTGTTACATAATATACTATTATAGTGTACAAAAAAAAATTTTTCATTTTTATCGCATTATCATCCTGTAAAAGGGCCAGATTTAAACCCAAACCATTTATTTGGAATTCCCTACTAGGCAGTTATTTATACTAATTTTAACAACGACTTTGTTATCGTTTCGTTATAGTTGGTGTAATGTTTTGATCTCTGGGGCAAAACGTTTATTAACTTCATGTACATAGGGAGAAAAGATAGTTAGCTTAACCAGTTCATAAAAGCAAAACAAGTTATAGAAAGCACTTTAATTTCACCATTTTTCATAGTTAACCAGACAATAATATTGTCCACGGCTCGCTGAGTCCAGGACATAAATAAATGGTTTCATTCATAATATTGTTTTAAATACTGTTTCCTCGTATTCAAAAGGGTAATCCTACAGAACATGATACTATCTTCCTCTATACATTAATCTATTTAACTCTTTGCAATAAACGAAAATTAAAAAACATCACTCCAAGTGCGAACCTTCCTTTTCTATCACATGTTTTCGAGATATGGTAAAATTTGTAAATATGTAACAGTGACCTCAAGTCTACATTTTTAAAATATGTTTTAAGATACAGTAGAGTCTCGGTATATTTGCGTCTCGGTATATTTACGTCGCAGCATATTCGCCCAGTTCCGTCTTGTTATATTTGTCTATCGCCGCTCTCGTTTCCTCCACCTTGCGCGCTAGGGCCTCAGGAAGGGCCTGCTGTGACGTCACGAACGTAACGCGACTGATGAGAGTAGGAGAAGCACCCCCTTCTTTTGACAAATATAAGGAGACGGGAGGGGAAAGGGAGGAACCGAGCGGGCAAATATACCGAGACTCTACTATATTTGACTTTTGAAAATGTGCATTTCTGCATTGTATTTATTGCAATATTTTACAGGTCACACGGAGCAACTGTCTTGAAATTTCCTTATAGCTTATTGGACGATATTCATTGTATACCTAACAAAAAATGTTGTACACCTGAAATTTTATAATCAAATTTCCATATAAAACATTTTGGAGTAGTAATATAGTGGTATATTTCATTATGATTTTATAACCTCTTTTCTTCGTAAAAAAAATATTATGGTACGGTTTACAATTTTTAATTATAAAAGTAACATTCTGTCAACTGCAACTTTTTCGAGTATTTAATGCTATTGTTATTAAATGTTGCAACTGAGTTTTACTTTTTTCAAGCTTCTATTGAACCTCATTTTTCTCTATGTTTGTAATCAAATGAGAATAATAATACATTTAATCAAGTCTTGAAAACTTACTTCTTAAATAAATTCTACGATTTGAATTATTATGAAAGCTGAGTATTGTGTGGATGCTGGAAAGAATATCGTGAGAACCTTTAACCAATTAACACTGAATATAAATAGCTAAAAACGTGTTATTAATACTTTTTAGTAATTCTGATAGAACATACGGAATTAGAGACCCTAAAATCCTGGGAGTGAACATTTTCAACATGACACTCTAAAAATGGAAAATAATTCCGCCATTTTTAATTTTTTTTAATGTTGTACAAATATTCATAATTAGCATTCTTCGACATTCGTGAATTTATGATTTAAGGAATTATTGAGCATCGAATAAATTAACCCATTCTGATAATATGAGTAAAATACGTTAATTACCGATCTTATCAATTTTGATTGTTTCATATTTGCAGAAAAAATTTGCAAGTTTTTTTCTTTCCAAGTACAAGTGTTAATAACAAGTTTTTAGCCGTTTATTGCGCAAAGAACCTATTTTCACAGTTAGTGAGGGTCGTTTTTTTGGAAAAAAATCGTGTAAAAATCGAAAGTTTTTTCGACAATTTGGCAGAAATCAGAACAAGGTGACATTTTTCACTATTTGTTTAAACGGTGCATCGTTTAGAGCATACTCAAAAACATCTAGAAAGTGTCGTAAAAAATTAATTGAAATTTTAGAACCCAAAATCACTGTTTAATTTTGTGTTATGAAGGCACTAATGGATTAAGTGATTGATTGTTAACTCGTATTAATAAGCCTAAAGATTACATTATAAGCCACTTGTTGGTCTGTTTCAGAACTTTGTTCAGGTATTCTCGTATTTCGATACTTTTTGGGCACAAGCTCCATATTCTTCTTTACACCTAATAACGAATCGAACAAAAAAATCATTTATGTAGCGTATTTATAGTGATCATGAGATTCGGCTAACTTTCAATACAAGATATTACAAAATAAGTAGTACTAATAATAATACATCCTACTTCCGAAAGTCGATCATTTTCTAATAAAAATTTCTGAATATTTCGCTGATTTTTTCGTGTTTTAGCAGCTTTTTTTTTACTTTCATCTTTATTATCAAAATGTTAAAATGCACAGTTCAGAAAACCTAAAGTTCTGAAAGTTCAGTTAATTTTATGTCAGATAAGTCGGCTTGGATATTTTTTAGTACAGTCTTAATACAAACACAAAAATACAACCGTTAAAAACGATAGTGAAAAAATGTTCATTCAAACTTAATGGGTTAAGAGTAATTCTAAGTCAATTTGTAGCAAGTTAAATAAATAATAGTATAGACATGAACAGATAATTCACTAAATTTATTTTAAATTAAATTTAAAAGAATAGAAAGAAATTTAAGACTCACTGAATGTTTGGGTGTATTTCTTTAATATTTGAATTATTATATCCAAATAAAATTATGTGATGAAAAATGTCCCTTACGAAAAGGCACTATTTAAAATGTTTGCCCAGAATTAGACCAGTACTACTCAAATTGTAAATCAATAGTGCTCAATAATCTTTCACATCTCCATAAGAGTGTAGTCTTCGAAACTGCGAAAATCACTTTTTTTCTAAATATTACCCAATTTCCATACGACTGAGCTCGACATTTTGTAATAAAATTTCTTTAAATTATGCCTCCATTTTTAATATTTTACGTAAAAATAAAAATCAAGTACAAACATTTTTGCCATATTTTATGCATTTTCCTGCTGATTTCAGTTTTAGTTTCTTTTTTTCTTACAGCAGTAGTACCCACTGTCTGGGTCGTCTGAAGTTGTAACCATACGCAGAAAGGCAATAAACAGGTAAATTCTCTTCTTGTTGATATCAAAGTAAGCGAAGGTGTTTTCCTCGGAAGTTCAAGTAATCGAGTTCTTAGCTACATTTAACTATTTAAGTCATATATTTTTTTTATGATTAAAACTCTGTAAAATTCGTGGTATACTTTAAAATATCCAATTCAAGATGTTAACCAATACGTGACACGGCAATGATAATAATAGAAATGTATAAAAACCGTTACTTTTTTACAGTTTGTGAATTTTTTCCAAAAATTCTGAACTTTTAATGCCTTTTAGTTATTTTTAAATAAATAATTCGGTGTTCTTAGCTATTTTTATATGTTTTTCAACACAGGTTACGACTCTAAGACTCAAATGGTTAAAGACTTTAAATCGCCACAAAAGGAACAGTGCTGTTGCGAATAAGATGGAATTTGATGTATCTTCATCTTGCTCCAGATCTAAAAGGTGCATGCAATAATAATTGTAAGGAATAAAAATGTATCACATAGATGTAAATAATAATGATATTTTATTTTACGGTTTGTTCTATATACAAATACATATATACAAAAGGAAACGAACGTATACATAATATCTGCGATGCTCGATTCGTGAAACCTGTCTTCCAATCGATGCGATTAAATGAAGAGACAAATACAATTGTATTTACAGTTTATTTGGATTAATATCATTAATTCTCATCAGAAGGGCGGGCGATTAATCGATTGAGCAGCATCGACAATTATCAGTTTACAATTTGTCTCTTGGCGTCGCCTTCTTCTATCGCTCTTTTATCTATGTCGTTTACTTTCGACCCTTTCGTTATTTCGATAAATTGTATTGTATTTGTGTGGGGGTTATTTCGTTTTGTAAAAGTAGCCTCGTCCTAGCCTCGTGCGCATATCATCTCTTTAAATAATCAAGCGCTAAACATTCGAACACGCTTTATTCTCGCTTTTTCTCTCTTGCACTCTCGCGAATGATGCGAAGAAGCATCTTAATACACGTAAATAACGCGCATCTGTATGGTCGATTATTATAATGAATCCATCGTAATCATAAAGTCGTATAAACGTGAGTTTGTGTGTGCGTGAGTGAACTAGTGGCGCCGGGAATTCGCATGGGAAACCGGGCTAGGAAGTCTCTGTATAGTAACCAGCAGTAAAACGTATCACATGTATGTAGCATCCATCATTAATTATCGGTGACGGGCGATCGCAAAACGAGAATCCGATTTTTCATCGTGAAACATAAACATCGTTCGGCACTTCCCCAATCTCAAAAAGCGAATCTTCGTTTCGAACCGTTTCTTCCCTGACATTTTGAAAAGGTTCGTGAACGCTAGCTTCAAGAGATTCGAGAAGGGCTTAGTACATAAATGCATAAGTGAAATCGGTCTTGAAAGAAAAAATTGAAAAATGCCATAAAGAAAAGGTGTTCAGTCTTGAAAACTAGCATTTTGTTTGGTCACTGTGCGAAAATAGTTTCGAAATGTCGAATCGCGAACGCCCGTTCAGTATATTGTAGTATATCGTATAGTTAGCCTTGGTGTATGTATTGTAATCGTATATCAAACATTATAAACTGTAATACAATGTAAACCTGTAAAAAATATACTGGGTGGCGGCGGCTCTGTATAATATAGGTAATATTATAATCCATCGTTTATATGTAATCCGTATAAATATATCGTATATTATATTCTGCAGTGAGGAATATATTGTGTTTTTATTTTCCGGCGTATTGTACAATGTCGCGTACTCCCGCGGCTACTTGGAAATTGTCAGTGGCGCCGTGCGACATTGGTCGCCAGCGATATCGTATAAGAAATTAACATCGTTTTAAATTGAACTTTACCTATAACGCAATCTTGTCGGTCGAAAAATAAACCTATATCGCAACATCATCGATAATCGTTCTAAAATTACAGTACTAACGCTTTGAAGGGGATCGGTCACTTACTTTACAACGGTACAAAACGCAGCTTTTTGTCGTCGACGACAATGTTCAAACCGCCGAGAGATAACGTTAGAAAGAATCTATTGCTGATGCGCTTGAGGCGAGGCTAGGGCGACTTAGGAACTACGTGATTGCACAACCAATGCAAGTAACTATTTCTTCTCTTTTTTTTTACGCTTGAGAATTTGGTGAGGCAAGGCGATTGTCGCGCCACACTCTTATCGACGCAGGATAATGGCGAAACCAAGCGTCAACGACGGATGGTCGTGTTGCGGCGGTCGGTAAGTTATCGACGCTTGCGCTTTACCCACTGGTGCCATCTAGACACTTCAGCGATAAGTCGATAAGAACGTGGCGCGAAAGTCGCTTGGTTTTAGTTTATTTCGCTATCGTTCGAAACTACCTAACGTTCCATTCTCCTTCCTTTCCGTCATCAAAGGTTGTATCCGAAGAACGACATACGAATTTCACATGTAGATAAATATATATCTGTATATAGATCTGTCTATGTTACGCAATAAATAACCGATTGCGCGATTCGATTCTATGTACACGTACGAAAATTAAAAACAATATACTAACGCGTTACAGGCATTACAAGGGACCGCGAGATCCCAATCATTCTCAACAATCAAGATAATACTTCATCGGATAATCGTACAATCTCATCCTCGTGTCGTAGGAACTTAGGATGGCGGAGATCCAGAAGGACCCCGAAAATGAGCTTTATGGACCACATATTCCATGCGATGCTGTCGCATTCCGATCGCGATTACCGTTACAATGCTACTGATTAAGAGTCAGAAAACATAATAAATAATACCTCAAATTGTGTAGTCCTGCGAGTAATAATAACGCTAGTGACGCTAAAAATAACGCTAACATTAATAATAAAAGTAAACATAAATGCTAGGTACGAAAATCACTAAAATTGTCCTAGCATCAATAATCGCGGCTATCTGCCAATAAAAAAAGTTAACAATATCGATATGTTGTGACGGGTTTCGCGGCATAATCGCTTAGTAATACGGGGACAAATTTCTAGTGAATTTACTTTGTACGAAAATCTCCCATATCGCATTACTGCAAAATGCCGTCGGAAAATGCACGGAATTGTCGAGGAAATAAGCTGTGTGACCGTGATGGAAAATTTGCAAAAAACATACAAATCGAGTATGAAAAAATCATCTTTTCCTATCAAGGTGTACAAACATTATAGTATCCTCTCCATGCAATTGCCGTAATACAAAAAGAATCCTTTGCCGAGTGGAAGTAACGTCAGTACGGGGGACTTCTTCATGTTCTGGAGGACAATGAAGAAGTCACCTCATACCAGGTCCCTTCCATACCTTTGGTTTTTTTCTACGCGTAAGTGCGAGCGATTTTTCGATTTCGGACAATAAAGACAACGAGCATGACGCGCGACGATGTAACGACGATAGAATTGAAACATCACTTTTTTTTTACGATTATTGGTTTCGAATACAACCTTTCGTTTTCGACTCGAGATTTCCAATATTTAAAATGTTCGCCACTTCCCTTCGAATGGGGCTATCCGTTTCAATAACGAATTTATCACGCCAATGCGATTCGTTTTGTTTGCCCCGTCTGCTTTCGAAATTTAAGTAACATTTCTACATATATGTGTTTTCATATATATATAATATTTATACCTCGTAATAAGTCGCCGTTTAATAATAAAGTAACCAATCGCCGCGTTCTTACGTGACGCGTCCGTTTTGAAAAATCACGCACGCCTCTATAGATTCATTTTTGCACTGTCACCCTCTCTCGTATTCCCGAATCACATACAAACAGTTAATGGACTCTCGTCGGTCTCTTATTACAATAATTACATTCAACTTATTATTTATATATATATATTTATATTTATATTTCATATATATATATATATCTCTCTCTCTCTCTCCGCGTGCGATTCTATTCCCGCGCTCATTCTCTCGTCCTTTTCTACCACCGTCGAAGCGTGAGTCGAGATTTCGCGCGATTGAGGGGAGGAAGATGCACGACTTCTTCGAAAATTAAAACTATATCTTAATATATTTCTAAGTTATTCCAACGGACTTTTTTTATTTCTTTTTTTTCGTTTAGAAATTAATTAATTAATATAGAGCAACCGATAACTTATTTACAAATTCCAATTATTTCACGAAATCGTTTGATAGATCTCGTGGAATTTAATCAGCTGTTTTAGTAGATATTTTTTAACCCAGTGCGAGTTCTTTTTAAAATTTTTTTTATAATTTTTGTCCGTGAATGTTAATAATTATTCAATAAAAATCGAGCCTCGATTAACATAAAATGCGAGGATAATCCATAAAATATATTTTTAAAAATTGTTAATTTTTAAGGAAATTAACGAATCGTTTGGTGCAAATTATCACCTACATCGTAATTTGCAAATGCACGCTAAAATTAATCAATTTGGTTATTGTACGGTACGGAAAAAAAATTTGGAAGTTATTAAGTAATATTGTAAATGTCGTAAATTAACAAGTTGTTTGTATTACATTTTATTCAAGAATGAATTCCACGAAGCTGTGCATTTGCGTTCTACGTTTTTGATTAAATGTAAAATAATAAAAATATAAAGTCTACAAATCGAAATTATTTAAAAATGACTAAATTTACCGATTCACTGATCGTTTTGCAAGTGATTCGACATTCTAATTAAGTTTGACTTTCCTATCACTAAAAACTTGCGTTTTCATTTTTTGTTCATTCAAGAGAACGAATTGGCTTTGGTATATCAGTATTTGGAAAATATTGTAATCGTCATTTTTCAAAGTTGGTCTTAGACAATTTGAATAGTCAATATGAATCAAATTTTTAAAAAAATAAACCGTGAAAATATTTATAAAGTGTCGTTTAGTAATTTTTAACGGGTTTTTTGAACATTATTCTGGAAATTTCTGGAAATTACTTTTAGCGTTAACAGTTGATTTGCATTTTTTGAAATCGCGTAATGAAATGTTCTTTTAATTCGTCAGATTTTCAGTCTCGAATATGAATTCCGGTTATAATGATTCAGATGTTTCCTAAGAAATAATTCTGAACCCTTTTTAAAGCTTTTCACCATTTATCCGATGGCAGGAATCGTAAACCTTCCTTTGGACCGCGTGTAATTTCCGTTAGCGAAATAAGAGCGTTGTTTGCAAGACGAAAATTTTGTTTCGAGCCCTACCATCGTCCTCCCCACTTCGCATTGTAGTTCTGTTAAAGTCTAGCTATAACGCGATTCTCTCGTCGAGTGCAAAATAATACTGAAAGTTGCACATGGTGCCTATCACATTATGTGTCTATGGTTACTCCCGTATATCGATCACGCGCGTCTCATACATACGAGTCTCATACACACGGCACTCATTCGCTTTCAGCACATGTACACGTTGAAACGTATAACCTTCTTTCCCTTTCCTAACCGATCGTCAGAGTGGTTTGAAAAAGAAGTCGAAAATACCAGAAACGACGAAAGGCCCCGCATAAATCAATGGGTATAACGAATAATCGGAAAAATTATTTTAGAAGGCTCCAACTTGGAAGATAAGTTTCTGCGTAAATTTTGAGAACCGCGAAAAAGTTCAGTTTTGTCAAAAAGTAATTAAGTTTTAGATTATTCACTATACTTTGGATGTACTTTTTTCCCGTACGAGTACCGGAACTATTGGAACGAAACCGTCATACAACACGGTGCAAGCACTAATTAAACGCGAAATGCGTGGGCGCTACTCGCACCGTCGTTAGTAGTTTGCAAACTCTTTTGAAACACCCTGTATTCAGATATATATAATACCAACCGATATTGATTATTAATGCGATCTACATGCAACTGTAAATCGCATTAATAATTACCAAATTTGTATACGCGAAAGTCAGCCAGACGAAAAAAGAGACAAATTGGAAAAATTCGTCATGTGAGTAAAAACTGTCGGTGTACACGACTATGGCCGCTAAATTGTAAAAATTCATTATATTGGTTTTCATAAAGTTTGAATTTTTTACTTTTTTCGTTCTGCCTAGACTTTTCTTCCTATTTCGCAAACGAGAAAAGAACCTGATCTGATTTCTCGCCTTTTCTCGTTTAACGTTTTAGTTATCTGAGTTTTCTTTCGATTCGGCCCCGAATTTTCGCATTTTCCCCCTTTTCGACTCTTTTAAATGAAATAATCGTTCGCGCTTTTATACCTTTGTTTTTTTTTCTTTTAAGAATTATTACTTTAACTTTATAGTTTAATATGTAGCTTTTTCATTTTATCTAGCGTAGATTTGTCTGTGGCTATCCCTGATGTGTTAGTTACCCTGCGCTTCCGTCTGGTTGTCGAAATATTGTTGTCAAAACTGTGGTCTACGATTATAAATTTGATCGTTTCCTTCGTTCACTGACGATCCCGCCCCTCAAAATTGTTCTTTACAAGCCCCTACTGCAAAATCATAACGAGCCGCGGTTCGATCCAGACAAAATTTTATAACGAATTGCTATTGCACCATCCCGTTGTTTAGAAACCGAACGAAACTGTAATTTAAAATATTGCACCATAATATACGCTAATTAGCACGCTGAGCAACTTAACATGAATGCCAGTCGCTTTTTAATTGGAAATATGCCAATCTTGCGAAAATTAAAAAAAAACGAGCCTTGTAATCTGAGGTTTCATAGTCGATGCTTCAAAAGAAAGTTAAAAGGGCATTTACTTTAAGTTTGTTTAAAGGACGCTTTCCGTTAAGCTGCGAATACTATTATGAGTTCAGACTACGTAGTTGTGCATATAAATGGACACACTTCAAAACGGCTCGTCGCATTCATTCAAATTCAATAGTGTACGGTACGTTAAAAAACGTTCGTTTGAAAAGAATAAACAAAAACAACGGCTTAAGCCTACATCACCGGGTAAGCCAGACGGACAAACTTAACTGCGTTCTACAGATAATTCAAAACAAGAAACAAGATATCGAAAAATTACTTCATATAAGCGGTCGTAAAAATCGATGGCGCTCCTCTTGGAATATCTAGTAATCCGACTTCACAAATATGTTTCGTACCTTCAACACAGTCGTGCATTTTCAAAAATAGAAAATACTTCAATACCGAAGTATATAATCGAAATACTAAAAGCAGAGATGAGAAGCTTGCTGGATCGCCCTTCGTGCATTTACCCTGGCGGTGAGATTTCAGTCTTGTTAGCTGGATCATCACGCGGATTGAGTGGCATGATGCATACCTTATGAAAGTAAGCGGGGCGAAATATACTGCATTTACATATAAGAGCTGAGAAAGTTGTTAAAAAATTGATCATATTTTCTTTCTCCTTGAATAAGTGAAAATTTGTTAAGTTGCTGTATGGACTGTTCTATCCAAATGCATCAATTTCAGGGAAGTATATTTCGCCCCGCGCGGTTCCGACTTCGCAGCTTAGATATACAATTTAGCAACAAAAGTCGTCCTTTCAATCAGATCCATTTTGCTGCAACAACGCGGGGGCTGAATGCGTTGGCGGAGGCATACCTTCGTGGTTCGATGGTAATTGTGGCGACGGAGTTCTACTCTTTGACGTTAGATCATTGGCACCGCAGCCTGAATTCGCTGGAGGTTCGAAGGGTTTTTGCTCGCTCGGTGGCAAGAGATGGACCATGCTAACCGGTACTGGAAAACCAGTACTGAAATCCGGGAAGAATCCTTGAGGCAGATTGCTTCCCAAAATTGAATGCGTGAAGTTTCCTTCCTCAGCCGGATGCGTCAATGATAGCCTGGACTGAGGCATTTCCCCAACTTTCACATTATTGTTTAGCGAGTTCATAACCTCTCCTGCCGTACAATCCCTTCGAAGTTGTTCTAATTTTAGACTTTTTCCGTATTTTCCTCGAACGTACATCAACAAGCTGTTATAGGGAATACCGAACACTCGGCTGGCTTGAGATGTAGTCATTCTTTTGTTCCAAACCATTGTCAAAGCTTGAGTGAGATCATGATTCGTCCACGATCTGGGAGGACCACCACGAGGTGCGCTATGTTGTCCTTTAGGTCTGCAAACTGGAACACCTCTTGGTTCGCTCCATCGTCTATGTGAAAGACCATCTCCTCTATGTTTTTTAGATTTTTTCGTTGGTGGTGGAGGAACGTTCTGTCCGACGAAAAATCCATGAAAACTTTGTGCCTTAAAGCTATCATGTAATTCCAGAGGTGCTCCATGAGGAAAGAGACTAGGGCCACCGCCGAGAGTGGGAATTCCATCAATCTGATAATCGCCTACTTGTTGCCTTGCAAGGCTGCGATCATCACCTTGCGGGAATGCGTAGTGTTTGGAATGAGGGCTTCCTTCTCTTGGATGATGACCCGGATCTAATGCACTCTGTTGATTTAACCATTGCGACACTGGAGCTGTTCCAACTAGATGACCTAAATTTTGCAAATAATCACTATGCTGATGAGGCGGGGTCAAGGTTAATCCCGTTATGCCAGAAAGACCCGCTGATGACAAATCTTGCAAAGAACCATCGGGATGAGTACTGCTATTGGCTACCGGAGAACACGAAGGGCTGCTTGCGGCATCGCTTTCGGACTTGTATGCCTGTTCGGTGGACGGTGATGGCGAATGTTTCGCGTCTCGTTTCATTGAGAGATTTTCTGCTATATCTTCATGTTGACTCAAATTATTAACAGGCGATCGTTGCTGCAGAGGGTGTTGCAGCGGCTGTTGATGATGATGTGGTGTCAACTGTTGTTGATGGAGCTGATGCGTTGGGGTTGCGCGATGATGACTGTTACTAAGATTCAGGCCGACATTTATGGGGCTTGAAGACAATGGTGGGTGCGGTTTACTCAAATCTTGAGCTACTAATTCACCGGATCTCCTTCTGGGTCTTGCCTGCTTACGCCTTGGCATTAATGGCGAGCTGCAGGACTCGCGATGATGACGTGGACTAAAGTTATTATGTCCCATTCTGTGGTCCCTCTGTGATTGGAAAACCATTGTATCTCTACTCATCGGCGGCACAGTGCTTTCCGATATATTGTCATCTTCTTCCGGCGTAATAAGTTGTCTAACACCTTCCGGTGTTAACGGTTCACCCATCATTATGTCAGTAGTCGGAGTTTCGGGCGGACTCGTTAATCGAGGATCAGTCAGGGCGAGACCTCGAATTTGCAAGCTTTCCGCCGCTTTCATCAGACTTGATAAATCTTCGCGTCCTACGCGAACTTCCCCGCGATACATGAAGTCAATCAGTGCTGAGATCTCACGTTTCGGAAAATCTTTCAATACAACCACAGGGTGTTTGCAAGGATGCTCCGCAAAAATGCGTTGGAAGAATGGGCTGCAATTTAACATAAACAAAATTTTAATTATTATTAAATTCTATAACATAAAGGTTAAAGTATCGATTTTTATTATGGAAATAATTAAAACGTCATATATTTAATTAGATAATTAGAAAAATATATATATAGTAATTGATAACAAAATCGTATTTACCTGCAAGCGCTTAGGACGACCTTATGCGCCTTCAAGCTGGTTTCGGCACAAACGAGGGTGACATCGACGAGATGTTCCCCATGTAATAAAGCTTCGAAGGCTTGCACAATGTGCGATTGATGGTTGTTCCATCGCAACGAATAATGAGAATTCAAGCCCATGTCAGGACTTTCTTCCAGGCTCGACATCTTTCGACCCACTTCTGCACTGACTTAGTTTTCGCGAAGCCACCTTGGGTGGTTTTTCTACTCGTCTGAATTTGCGATTTCTGTTTCTGCTCTACACCTTTGATTTCCCATGCACTAGAAATCTGATGACTCTCAATATATGTTCTAAATGAAATATTCTGTAACAAAAAAAGTCAAATATGAATTAATGTTTATCGACTCTGCAATATGAGCTCAAATATTTAAAAAATTGTTTTTTCAATTTCCTAATCTTCGACAAACAAAATAAGTCAGCAGTAAAAAGTAACTGGTCATATCTTTGAAATGATCAATGATTTACAATGATAGAAAGTTTGGGATTCTATTCTTATTTCTTTACGGCCCTACTGCGAGTATCTGCGGATTAGCGGGAATCGTCGTACGCATCATGATTATGGCCGTAACGATTAAAGAACAATAATTGCCACCGAGAGTGTCAATTTTCGTGAGCGTCGTTGAAAGTACAGTGAAAGCGAAAGTATGTCTCTCAACTGGAAAAATATGGTTACTGCGAGAAGAATGCCACGTCAATGGCCGCTCCCGTGATGCAGAAAAGTTGAGTAATAATTGTTACAATCAAGCTCTTCAAATGCGTTTTCTTTCCGTCGAAGAGGATTTTGATTTCTGTCCGACTTTTGTGTCTTCCCTGATCCCTTTGATTATCACATTTTCATTTCTCAAAGCTACTTTTATTGATTTTAAATATTTGCTTATGAATTTATGTTATTAAATTATTAGTTGGCTCAGCCTAATTCAGAATTAACACATGCAAGTTAAAGTATACCTATTTAAACTACCCGTACGGTGTTATATGCACTGGACATAAAGTCGAAAGATTGAAAGTTATTCCAAAACTATAATATGATTCAGATATCAGATTAGAGAAGATCATAGAAATTAATTATTATTTTTATAACACGGCCATTTGCAATGCGCATTATTGGTTGTGGAGGGTTTTCTCAGAAAATATGTGGCCTATTGGTTGCTATTATTTGATCGAATAGAACGAACAACTTTATGGATATGAGTATTGATATGAACCGTCAAGTTTAAATCAGTTTATGTTAAGGTACTAGAATAGATTTCATGGATCCCGTCAATGTTGCGTTATTAATTTGCGACAAATTTTATATTCCACGTTATTCATCACAATGATAGAAATAATAAAACGCACATCCGCCATCAAATCTAGAACGTTTGAACGCAGTAGAACTGCAGAGATTCAAATGCCGTTCTTTAAAATATACACTTTCCTGAGTGACTAAATGTTAGGTTTTGGTACTGATAATATTGAATCAATCATCAGCATAACATTTGTGGAACTAGCACTTGTGTTAGTGGAGCAATGGATGGTTTCAATGAGTTGAACTACTTTCATATGTGATGTTAATTTAACGTTTTCCAGAATAAGAAAAATCGTAGCAATCTAATCTCGATTTTGGTTTTGTGATAAAAAAAGAACCTCAGGCACGGACCAACTCACTCCGTCACTGTGCGCGAACTCCGCGGGAAACTTTGTTGTCAAACTAACACGTGCTCATGAAAAAAGTATATCACTAGTTAACTGACAATTCAACTTTTTCCGTCGGCCAGTTATCAAATAAGAATTCAGAGAGCCGAAACTAGTTAGACAACACAGCAGACAATGGCTGTGCCATGGAACAACTTTTTTAACGAGAGATTTGTCAATGTTGTTTATTTTCAAAAAGATAACTTTCTGTTTCTTCTTCAATGATAGGGAATTAAAATCGTCTGGAATTCAAAGGTGACAGCGATGTTAACTATGATGCTCATGGCTGGACATAATGAGCATTGAATATGAGATGGATATAAATGGAGCCGAAGCTTATAATAGACTTCAGAACTGAGTGCAATATAACACAAAATAAGGTATGACCAAGTCGTGATCGAAGTTTACATTGCAACTCTTATATCATTTTCATAGTAAGAACATTTATCACTACCCCTGCAGATGATATAAACACCATATACACGAATGTAAAGTAATTCACGCACATCTCTTATAAGTTGACCACTGAAGGTCTCTGCAGTCTTGCGTGAATCCCAAGCAGACCACGCAATCCTCGTTTATAGCTACATCTTCCTCAAATGAGACACCTTTAACAACTGAACGCTTAATTTTTTGCAAAACCACGTGTGCACCGAAAGTATGACTACATCACCCTCAAAATATGTTAATCACTGCACTTGGTTCACAGCACTTTAGAAAAATACGACGTTTTTTTTCGAAATTCGCTCCGAATAAAGAGTTAAGACCGAAATTGACAAAAAATAAAAAAGGGATAAAAAGCGCGACGCACGCCGGTCGGCGATACGCGGCCGCTCGTACGGAGGGTAGCGTGTGCGGCCTTAGTCGGCGACGGCCGGTGAGTGAATGCGCCGGTGACGTTAGGCGCCCCTCCTAGGACCCCCACCTGACTCGGACCACCCTCCCCTGACCCCCTTCTCCCGCGGCGGGGAGTCTTAGTCGCGCACCCCCTCCAGCCGGTGGCCCCTTCCGCGAAGACTTTTGGCGCGCGGCGCCGCGACGCCCCCCTCCGAGAGCGCCTTGGACTCCGTACGCCCACGGGCTCGCCTCCTCTGCATGGACTACGGACTACCCTTCTTTTCCCGATTCTCCAAGCTTTTCCGAACCGACCGCGAACTCCCTCGAAACGTCCCCCGGGTGTTGATCGCGCCTGGGGGTTCTCTACCGGTATCGGCTACTTATAATGCCGATTTTCTCGCGATAAGGTTGCCATCAAGTGATCATTCGTTAAAGGAAAACAATAAAAAAAAAAAGTTTCGCGAAATCAATCGTTGACGCCAATGACCGAATTGACCGGAAACAACACAAAATTTGCAGTCGTTGCATTTCGTATCAGAAATGCATAAAAGTTTAAATTTCAAACGAATTAAAAATGTCTTGACCACTCGTACTACTACATTATAAACAAAAATATGGCATTTTCATTTTGTAAAATATATACACCAATTTTTTAATTTTAAGAAACTTGTTTGTCGTTATCAATAATACAAAAACAAAATATGTTTTAAAATTTGTAACATTATTTTTAATTTTGTGTATTTAACTCGTTCTTATTGTAAATGTTTATATTCTGTCATAATTTGTGTAGATGTTTAATTTTGATCACTTGGAGAGACATGAAATAAAAAAACTCTCAGTAAAGGACTATAAACAGTCAGTAAAGTGCCTACTTTGGGAACAATGTAAACAAAAATAGTGTGCGCTCCTCGGCCGTACAATTTTTCGACCTCTTTTGGAGATTGCACATTCTCCACTCTGTACGTAAAATTGAACTTTACGCCCTAGGACCGAAAAGTACTATAGGTTTTGGACGACTGCGACGATTTATATACAAATATGTCAATTAGTACACAGAATTAGTAGTGTTGAAGTTCCACTTCCCTTTCTAAGGTTTAGTACTACTATTGTAATAAATTCGCGTTTTATTTTTTTTAATAACAGTTTAATATAAAACTACAACTAAAATTGTGTAAGCAGTTAATTTGTAATATTTTTGTTATAGTTGGACATCTAATGTTTATTGTTGTGAACCAAACCATTGTTTATAGAGGTTAATTAAAAAAGAAGTCACATAATTTTGTTGATACATTAGTTGCTGAGGATTAACTTGAATTTTTTGGCTATTTTAAAAGTATTACACAGTGAAAACATTTACTATTATATATTGAAAACCAAATAGTTCAAAACCATTTTTCATTTTTATGGTACCGACTATTTTTATGGTACTTACAATTATGTTGAATGCAGTGTAAAGAAAAGTAATGCCGGACAAATTCAATTTCTTAAAAATGTTAGATTGTTGACCAATTTTTATCCCAGAAAAATAATTTATAGATGTTATTAATTAAAAAGAAAAAAATTCGATTGCATCGAATCCTCTAATAAAAATAAGTCATTAATCGATGATAAAAATATGTAATAAAAACTTATTTTGTTTCACTGGAAAAATTATTAAAAATCAGATTTTTCAATTTTGTTTCAGTATTTTTTTTTGAGGTTACACTTAATAAAAAATGACAAATTAAAGTGTCATTACATAAAGCAAAGTTCAAAAGTTGGTGTTATGAGTTTTGAGAAAAGTAATATAATTTTAATTTTTTTTAATATAAAAAGTTTTCTGAAATGTTAATTTTTTAATAACAAAACATATTTTTATCTTCCTTTATGTTACTTTAATAAGACCAATCGCTTGTAAAATACAGTGGATTATATTACGTATTTTTTTTCTGGTACCATTCAGATATTTTTTAATTAATATTTAAGCCAATTGAAAATTGATTAATTTAGACAATGAGATACTTTGTATATCAAAAAGTCCATAGGATTACACTTCCTAAGGATTTTGTCTAAAACTGTTCTAACAAATCTTATCCGAATAGGAAACTATGTTTATCCTATTTTTTAAAATATTGTGTTTTTAAAATTCACGCTAAAATAATAACAGTTCCTATTCTTTTTAGAGAAATACTTTGAACGTCCTAATAAATCTTACATTGTTTTTGGACCATTTGGTATCATAACTTTCTTCGTGTTAAAAATATAAACAAACAAAATATCAACTATTGAAGAATTGTTGGCTCAAACTATCTAATCCTGACATGAATTGTATTAAATGTTCAAAATAGTAGCCGCATTCCCCAGATGACGAGAATTCCCCACATTTTAAACATTCAGTTCGTCTTAAATCGTGTATAATTTAAAAAAAATGTTTATTATAACAACTAAATTATTCACATAATACGTCTATAGCTAGTTACATTAAGCATCTAACAGGAAAAAACTTTGTTTGCTGCAAATTTCTTTGGGTTTTGTCATGTAAATGAGTTTCAATAATTTTAGTAAGACGCAAAGTTTAGTATTAATTATTGTCCTCAAAATTCTTATTAAATCATGATGAGATAGATCATGTTACCAACATAACCGAATAACAAAAAATTAAATAAATTATAAATTACTTTTTCAAGCTTCACCATCTGGTATCAAAAATGTTCTTAAATGTGTCTAACCCTACAAAATATCAACTACTCAACTTGAGAAAAAAAAGTTTTCCGCAATAAATTAGTATTGTTTATAATTCTGCATTGTAATGTAAAAGTATTAAATGCTACAAATTTAAGTTATTTCTAAAAATCGCATGCATTCTTCATCAGTGTGTCTGAGAATGATTATTAACATATCAGGGAAAAAGATAAAACGTCGATTAGAAATTGCACAAAATAAAATACTTTCTATATTTTCAGTAGCCGGACGAATGTGAACGTATTTGTGTTTTACTTTCTTTAATAAAATTATAAGAGAAATGAACAGAACGAACCACTAAGCAAAATACAATTGAAACCCAATCGTAAAATAAAATTTTGTATCGATTAAATTTTTGCTCGACCATAAAACGTTTTTGATGAAAGTCGAGAGTGACGTATTTGGGTTCCTTTTTTACCGGTTATCCAATGAAGAAAACTTCACCTACATGTACCGGCAAATGTCGGATAAAAAGAAACGTCGTACGTTCGTGCCGATACAAACGTTGCATTGACAAAAGTTACACGGTGTGTGAGTTTCCGACAATTGTGACGCGATTTTCTTTTTCGGCATCTTTCACGACATACCGCAAGTTCTTGTGGTTAGGTGTGGAACTTAATTTGACGGTTAAAAACGTAGAAACCTTTTCTACCTGCGCTACACTGTTGCCGACTATTTATTCGTGGAATTTGAAAAAAAAATCATATATAATTTACGAAAAGTTGGACCTAAACTTCTTAAAGACACAAAAAATAAATTTCGACTATTTGCATATCATCGACCGTAATTGCGTCGATGTTCTAACCCTTTATGATGAATCACGATTTAATACACTGTGTAACACCTTTGCATGACCACGAACAAGTTTTTTTCTTTTCGTGTCTACTAAAAGGGTTGTCATATGTACAATTGATGCAATGGTGATATAACTTCTTCTACCTTTAAATCTTTTTCCATAAAAAACGTTGAAATATCAGTATCGTTTATTTGTTTAGATTTTTAAACGAAATATGAGAAAATTTTTATTTTTAACGATGAAACGTTATTAACATTCTGTGGATGTTAATTCTAATTATTATCATTATTGAAATAATCAAATTGGTATATTTTCAATAAATATTATTTGGACCTATCGAAAAGTACACAAACTGCTTTTTTTTTCAATTCGTAATTCATTTATTTCTGCGTTTTATATAATTATTTTGTATTATGAAAATAAAAAAATAGCGAATGCAATTTAATTTAATTCTTGGTTTAAAACGGTTTTGCGTGCTCCGAGAGATTGGATGGTCAACTTGCAGTTGGCGAATTTGCGGGCCGACATGGTCGAACGACGGTTATTAACGACCTTGATACCGATGGCGTTTGTGATTTTTACCCTGACCAAGACGGATACCGAATGAAATTTCACACGATTAGAAGAAGTAAATCACACCCTGATATGTCCGTGATTTATTTTTGTTATTTGTTCAATTCAGTTTATTATATTCAAAATTATGTATTTTTTGTACAAAATACCGAAATAAATTTTTGTTAAAAATTATTTATACAAAATATTTCTAGTCTTTCTTTACCGCATGTGTATACGAATTATGTTGCCTGTTGATATTTTGCAATTTCGTTAGTAAATGTTAAAGTTATTTATCGCCATTGAATTAATAAATTCTATCTTTTATTTTTATCTAGTATGAAACAAGCCGTTATAAATATATTTTTAAAAACTATTTCATAAATTTGAATTGTTCATTTATTGCAGAATTATGTTTAGAAATTTATATAACAAATTAAGTACAATTTATTATTTGTTGATTGATCCCATAATAGTCTATTTATATAATGGTATAATCATTTTATTTATCTTTAACGATTGCATATTTTATTGCGAATTAATGTCAGAATTGCGAATGTTTCGCTTTACTTATATTTTTCAATTAAATATCCATATTGCAGGTCATAAAATGTATTTAAATAATTAAAATAATCATGGTTTTACTAAATTCTTTTCTGTCCTTTAAATCCCGAAATTATTTTCTTATTAATTCAATTACTTGTGGCTTATGATGTATTTACCTGAAGTAATTTTGTCACGAAAGTTATTGAAATTTTCTACGACTTAAACTAAACATTCTCATAGAACTATTCTCTGCATATTATCGGAATCAACATTTAAAATAAAAATGATTAATTTATATTGTAAATAATTACCGAAAAATTAACAAACTTATTAAAGTTCTGTAAAAAAATAACTTATATTTTTTTACTATCTTTTTTTTCAGTAAACCTTTTTTTAAATTTATGATTCTTAAAATTATTTTTAATGAACTATTCTAATATTTTAATGTTTTATATTAAATAAAATTAATATTAACTTATTTACTTATATGTATATAAAGACAGAAGAATTTGTGATGGTAATTTAGGTGTTGATTTTCATTATAGAAAAATTATTAAACTTGCTTTACTATTTATTATAATTATAAGATTTAAAAGACAATTTTCGCAAGGTATTCGAAATGGCGCGTGATGTAAGAAAATGTCCACAATATTTTGTCTATGATACACGGATAATAAACTTTTCAAAATAACATCGCGAATATAAAATTATATGTTTTTATATTAATAATGTCATTTTATGTAAGATTTCGATAGACTTTATCGGGAATGTTGCAATATTCTACTGTCTTAACATCCGAAATTATTTAACCGATTATAAATCATACTGAATATATGATTACTTATGCATCAACAAATCATAATTTGTAAACAACGTAAACAACGTCATCATAATTTTTATCAAGTTATTTACTTATTGACCGTTATAAAAGAAAAAGTATCCGAAAAAGCCCTATCAAATATTTGATATGCTATTATTATATTATATAATTACATATTAAACATATTTGTATTATAGTAAGATAAATATTAAAAATAATAATATTTGCGTGAGACGACGAAATATTGAAAACAATGTTGAAAATATAAAAAAGAAAAATGAATTTTAAATGTCAATAAGCATATCTAATCTACCTATGGTTATGGGAATGACCCTTTTCCATTCAGGTAAGTAAAAAGGGTCGACCCCTTTTGTTCGCCTTTTCAGTCAAGGAAACTCATTAGTAATTAATACCGGTGTCTTTCGCACGACTGACCCAAAAATGAATGCGACACGCAAAACTTACTTAGAATTACCTAGAATTTGAATGATAGTCATTGATTTTCACTGAGAAATTCATAATTGTATCAATTACTCCAATAGAAATCAGTGACCAATCAATGAAATAAGGTATTAAACTGCCAATAAAGGGATTAGAACTGTTAGGTAAATTACGTGGTTGGATTATGACAAAAGGTTGCTCTAAGAAGTTCAATTGATTTATTGGCACCTTAATCCCTTTTATTACTTCTTTCTTTAATGGGTTACTTACTGGGATAATACTATTCATACAATCAGAAGGTGTGAAATTAGGATAATAAAGATCTAATCTCTAACGCCATAATCGGAGCACTAAAAACCGATAGTTTTGTTATGCAAAATATTTGTAATCGACCCATGTAGGTTATCCCTAGATATATTGACATCGTATACATAAAAATCATTGGAACGCGTGCGGGATGATGGGCTAATTAGAGAAATGCAAAATTGTCCAGAAAACTCTTTTGAAGAAGCCCACCTGCTCAAACTCCGATTTACGAGAGTAAACAAGACCCTAGAAATACATGGGTGCCAAAGGTCCGACCTGAAGCAAATTTCTGGAAAAAAGTGCGTCATCTTGTTTTGCTATCGCAACCGGCGAGCAGAGGGTTCTTCATGTGTCATAACGCGTTAAGATGTACCTTATGCTGCCGCCGGTCTGAACCGCGCGTATAACGGTTTGGTGCGCGGCGGGAGCATCCGAGACCGAGTGGGGTTCTATGGGTTTCCGTGAATTTCCGGCAGGTTGAACACAATGGGAGAACGTTACAATTCCGTATTTGCGCTTCCAATTGCTTTCGGCAAATTTGGCGACGCATTCAATCGTATCCGTGCTTTTTGCGCCTCCACGACTGCATGGCGTTCTCGGCGCTTTAATCGCGATTATCCCGTTATCGCTGTCGTTCGAGTTCGATCGTCCGTCTAGTTCGTTTACCGTTTTTCTTACACTTTTTTATGGACCAACACTAGTTACGTAATAGATTTTTGTAAGTTTACTCATTTTTGGAGGAGGGCCTACCCAATATACTGGTCACATATTCAAATCCAATTATAAGAATGTTTACATTGTTGGGTGGGTGCCAAAATACCGATACCTCCAAACCCCGATTGCCATACATCCCAGAGTTCAAAAACGCTACTGTATAAAATCCAGACGCTCAAAACCCCGACATAGAAAAATCCGTACAATAACAATTCTGATCGCGCAAAATCCCGCAAGTCAAAACCTGATTAATTATATCGACATGACTGCATCTCAAAAGCGTTTGACATTTCGGAATTTTGAACACCCGGGATTTCGAGTCTGGTCTTTGAACTGGCTGGTTCATGACACATCGGGATTTTGGTACCCAAGGTTTCGGAATAAAATACCAGCGTTTACTTCTAATTTTTGTTTCACATACTAAAACACAACGAACAATCTCTCCCGGGATGTCCTGAGGATGTTGAAATTTTCTTCCGAGGGAGTTTCTCGAAAGTTCCTCGGGGTATCCCGGGACAAAGGTATGTTATGTTTGGAGAAAATGTGGTTCTGCTACAAATTTTACTCACATTCCTAACCGATTCTATATTGACACAACAGCGAAATTATTGTGTCAAGGCGCATAAGTCTCAGATGGGATTGTTTGGTCCATTAATATAAAAAAACGTGTTACTTTGAAAACAATACTCAAGTTGACATACAATTCAATATAATCCTATCTTAAAAGATCAATGGCCCCTCGTTCAACACAAAACTGTTTGTAAGATGACTGACTTGGGGTGTGTTTATAAACCTAACCTTATCTAGCCATTAAATCAAGAATTCCTTCCAAAGCAAATAGGTTTACTCTAAGATCAAATTTTTCAATTGTTTCTTTGGACCGAATTCGGGTTGTAGTCAATTGGTTCCATGTCACTAATATTTATAACTTTTACGAACGATAAGTTAATCCGCGGTTTTGTTCAAATATCTCGTAAAATTCATTTTATCATGAAAGAAAAGTTCAACATCATACTTAGTGTTCTGTTCAGAAAGAGTGGATTTGCACTGTTTTGGAGCAATAGTTTTGGATACCATGTTCAAGATCTTTCCAGGGTTTATGTATGAAGTACTTTTTGGGAAACTTTAGAACTTCCAAAAAGGACTTGGATGGAGTAACCGAGAAATTGGACATCCCAACCATTCACTTAGAACTCTGAGATCCAGACCCCAAATTGGTTTGGAACTTAACAAATAGCTAAATGAACAGCGGAAGTAGTTGCTCTAATATAACAGTTCTCCAAACTAATTACTTGTTTGGAACTCAGAGTAGCTACTCAAACTAAGTAGTTTCTCTAAGTAGAGCCACGGAAACTGGTCCAAAGTGATGGGTAACCAATGCTTAACAAAACAGAGCAATCCACAATTGATGAAAAAGACACACGCCAAGTTATAAATCCTGAACAATTCTTGGACCACTATGCTAATAGCCGTTGCAATAATCACCGATCGATAATAATAAGAAACTGTCCTCACCTGTGACAAAACGTTCAGCACCAAATTCAGCAATCTCGGCGAACAAAATAAGAAACTGTAGCACCAACAAGGGAGTGTCACTTCTTCTCGAGCGTTCCGATACCGAAAATCTCACACAGCGCGTCGAAATCCCCCGCGACGACCTGCGTCAGGCTATCCAACCTCGTGCGCACCCACAACACTGTCGACTGGTTCTCGTTTCTTCTCCTCTACCTCGTGTGCCACCTGATGATGCAACACTGCTTTGAGACACTGCACTCAATCCTGTCGGTGTGTGTAACTCCGAGGAAGGTCAGAGGACGAATGGTGCATGCACTCGAATAAAAGGGACACTACCGTCCACTCGACCACTCTCACCCTGTATACAAATACGTTTAGGAACGCACCACGTTCCGGTACCGACTCTGTCACGTGTTGAAGCACAACTGCGAAAAGTCATGTGCCTTCGTTCCGGCTTGCCCCGAGAGGGAACGGGAGAGAAAGCGTGGAGGAAAAAGAGAGGGAGAGAGGGGGAGACGATTGTTGGTTCGCCTGGCCAGCGGTACGGTCGCCCAGTGACTGCCTATCCCGCACACGTCGGCCCGGAGCAGGAGGATGAAGACGACGGAACCCAACCTCCTCGGCCACCTCCATAACCTTGGGTACCAGCCCACCGGACCCTCTCTTTTCTACCCGGCGGAACCCCCGCCCCCGGACCCCCCGCATCCGCCGAGCGGCGTTCCGGCGACGACGCGGGAATCTCCGACGCGCGCCTCGGACACGCCGGACCGCACACGGGTGTCGCTGACGTCCGTGGTCAGCACCGATGATGCCGGCTTCCGTCCCTGGCTATATGCATATACCCATTCTCGTGCTTTTCCTTCCTGCCCGATGCTGACCCCTCTCGCTCGGCGCACACTTCCCAGGCACTCGTTCTGAGGAAAACGTCGCACGTGACCGCGAGTCACCCGTGCACTTAACGCGAGTCTCCGTCATTCGCAGAATACGGAAGAGGTTTTACTCGCCTTCTAGGAGGCCTTCATTGTCGCCGCTGAGAACGAGCTTGCGGCGAGCTTTTCGATCTAAGACGCCAGATTCATCTTGGCGTCCCTCCTTAATGTGGGCCATCGACGTTTTGGAATCGTTGAGGATATGCATTTTTATGTAATGATTCAAAAACTTTTGTTTACTATTCTTGATTGCTTTTTTCTCAAAGAATGCATTTCGTAAAAAGTATCGTTTTGGAGTCGCATATATGTGTAATTCTACAGAACCTTTTACAGTACGCGACGATGTATCTTGCAAACAAACGAATATCGAACTAAACGATCAAGATTCTTTTTCTACGACATAAAATGTTAGTATTATATGTTTTTTAAGATAATAAACCACTGGAAAGAAGAAAAACGAACGTAAAATACGATTTTGACTTAATTTCACAACGTACAAACCAACAATTTCATTTTGATATCACTAAAAGAAGAAGTAACTCTTATCCATTAACTAATCTTTAAATATAAAAACTATAAGATATACGCTTAGTTTCAATTTTGACTTTATTCAACTTTACGCAACTTTATACAACTTTGTTCAAAAACGAGTTACGCCAACTGTTTCTTACTCTTGAAGTGCTGTAAAAACCAAAAAAATATGTTCCATTAGTGTGCCACTAAAATAATTTTTGATGATTTTGAACAGTGAAAAGTTAAAAGTTCTCATATATGCGATATTTAAAAAATCATTTCTAGTTAAAATGTAGCTTTTGAATTTGTCAAAAAATATTGTGATAATAAGAAGATATTAAATCCCGAAACATTTGCGGTTAATATCCGATGAAAACTGAACTTGCATTTTCGCCGTCTCTTTTTGGTTTTGCATTTTTACTTTATTTAACATGGATTTGTGTAGGAAGCGAATATTACTATACAAGAATAAAAAAATTCCAAGTACAAATAATTAGTTTCTCTATTTAACAATAAGTACCTCATTTTTGTGAAATTGGAGCTGACGTAAAGATCTCACGTGCCTTGGACATTATTACATTAGTTAGTTACATTTTATAACTAAAAATATGAACTATTAAGTTGGCTTAAATTCTGTAAATGCTTTGATTTATTAAAAATATAACATCTTACTCCAAATTAAAAAACGAGCATATATATATTAGTATATGATAATAGTAACTTTACCATTTAATAAAATTTTACCAGTCGGCCGACAGCTTAAAAAGAATAGCTGCAAAAGAAGCCGCAATGTCGAATTTTAGATTAAAAAAACTTGCTAGATATAAACTGTCCCTTACGTTTTTACGTATTTAATTATTTTCGCTCTAAACCAAGCGTCTTATTTCAATACTATTTGATGTCTTATAGACTTAAAATATGGCACTCTTCTTTACGCTATTGGATATTTGAAAAATTGTAAACATTCTAAATAATTTTAATGCTTGTTGAAGATTTTTAAGCGACAACTATTTTCTTTTTTCATATTTTTATTTTAGCTCTAACATTGATGATAGTTTTTAAGTATACATATACTTTAGCTCTAATTTGGCAAAAAATCTTCTAGCTTCAAAAGAGCTTCTATCCAGATTTATATTATGCGAGATCTCCGATTCATCTTTCGAAGGCTAATTAACTTGGATTAAAAATGCTGTTAGTGAAGCAATTAGATAGAACTTTTGCAACATTCATTCTTCATTTTTTTACTACGATTTCTCTTCTGAAATGAAAAACTTGTTTGCAAAGTTCCGAAGTTTTGAGAAAATGCTGGAAAATCGAACCCGATATTCACAAAATTGATATTTCTAACAATTTCTTTTTTATTAATTTTTATTTTCAAAAAATATTGATACGCTATCACATATTAAAAAAAAATTGTTTCGAAATAATTTTCCGATCGTTTGGTGGGGAATAAAAGTATATAAAAAAAATAACCATTGAACTATATCGAAGTTCCTACGTTCACATTTTCTTATTATATATCATAAATATATTTTGATATTCCCTATAAAAACAATATTATTTAATGTACGTTTATTAGGCGCAAGTTTGGTTTTAACATATTTTAGGTATATAATATAAATGATTGCTATTAACGTGTTGATTAACCTAAAATAGTAATAAAGAAGATGCGGCCACTGAACTAGGATGTAAATAAATAAATAAAAACAAACAACTTATATAATAACTATAGATAATTCGATATTAAATTACTACTATTAATATACCGATTATTTATTAAACAGTCTTTTAGTGTGTGTTTAGTGTACGAAAGACATTTAAACTTACCGAATGATACTGCGGTTATAAAATGAGTGCATAATTTAGTTTAGTATTTGATTATGACATACGTTAATAAAACGTTGAATTAATACATAGATCACGTAATTTAAATACAATTATTACTGATGATGATATTTGAAACCTTAAAAGCAATTGAAATTAATATATATTTAATAACTGCTAATAACGAGAAAAGTGGGTGTTTCGGTGTTAATAGATAAATCAGTAACAACTAATTGAGGATGCATGTGTGTATTAATGGTTATTTTCTTTCGACACATAATTAACCAACCAAATTCGATATCCATATCAATTAGTCATATTTTCTAATTATCATAATTACAAAGCTCATTTTTTTAAATGGGGAGGTAATTACATAATGAAGTGTTATGTGTGAAGTATTATTGTGACTTAATATCATGTAAAGTGTACATATCTTGACTTTTTTTTATAAGATAATTAGTAGTTCGTTTGTTAATCAGTTGCGTATTTTAAAAAAACGATTCTACATTCGGAGAAACCTATTTACATTGAGTTTTTAAGTAAATTTATAACTTTTTTTAACTATCTTGAATTAAAACCATTCTATAAATTGAATATCAGAACTACAATGAAAAAATCTTAATAAATTTAATTACTTTTTAACTATCGAAAGTGTTTCAATATATCCTTAACGGATTTTTACTAGTTCTAATTACAACCGTAATGGAGTTAAATCTACTAAAAATATTAGAGCAATGCAATTTCAAAAGTTTAATTGACTAAAATTTTAAAAAATATTGGAGTTTAGCATCCCTGTAAACAAAAAAGCTTGATTTTTTGTTGATTTTTGGCAGAATTACATTTTCAGTTAATTGAACTTCTTACGGTTGTTTCTGCAACTTATACAATTTCGTTGAGTATCTATAAAGTCTATTGAGTAGTTAAAAATTAGTAAAATTTATAAAGAATTTTTAGAGTAAGTATTCGGGGTTCCTTTTTATCATTTTAGTATGTGGGCAAATCCGTGACACTTTTAACTTTTCTTGTAACTCAAATTTCACACTTATTTTTGTTTTATATTATAACTGTTTTAGAACGCACATAAATTAATAAAGCTGTCCTAAATTAAGTCCTATTTAACTCCGTAGTAAAATATATCGTTTATACATATAAAAATTATAATTGAATAGTGAAACTCTAATACGTTGCGATAGATAGAAAGGCTTTTTTTTCATACGCAGAAATAATTAGTAACCACACTAACTAGTGATTCTAAATATACTCATTTAATCACTGTAATCTTTAATTACTTCATAATATGTGGGGTATAATATGTGTTATGTTATCCTGTATACAAATAATTTTATGTTTATATTATGAATATAGAAAATGTACTGCAATTATTATTATCGTAATTTTCATTAATTATTATCAAATTTATTGTTTAATGCCTTATTAATTCTTTAACGCCGCGGTGTGCTGGTTTTCGTATTTCATCCATGTAAATTTACTATAATAATGGGTAGGAAAGTGTCAAAAGATCCATTTTTTACTATTTTTGTGGTTGCACTTTCGAATGGCGTGGGTAAAATTTCGAAAAAATAACATTTAGCTCTTCCGTTTTTCAAAAATGAAAAATAAAATAATGTTTTTGCCACATCATTTTTTGTTCAACTCACATACAGAGCATTATATGAAGCATCCGAAACGTGTTCCCGATTGTTGCAATTTCAAAATGTACATGGTACATTTTGTTCTTTTCCGATTTTTAACAAAAAATGGAATATTTCGAAATTTTATATATTTTGTATATATCGAAATACCCACTTTCCCAATTATGCAAAGTTAGTTCTTGCATTTTAATTAAAACTGAAGATGTATTTTGAAATAAACTATACTCAATTAATTTAACATTTAAATTTTTGTTAATCGTTTAAATGGTTCGTCTGAAATCAACCTTTGCTAATAAAAAATATGAAAATTTTGTATTTTGGAGTTACAGGAGGTTTTAGAAAAAAATAATCAAAACTACAATCTATAATTGTAAAATTTCACGAACAATAAACAACACTGAACAGTTTGTAAATATTTACTCTTGATATATTATATATTATTATATATTATGCTTCGGCTAATATTTTATGGTGAAAATATATGAATTTTATTCTATATCGATGTATTAACAGGGTTTGTATCGAATGGTCGAAAAATTTCAAAAATGTCCACTAAATATTATAAGAACACCTAAGAAACTCATCATGTTGATCATTATTTCCACTACAATCTGTCAATTATCTTTCAATTTCGTTCATTTCATTTTATGAAGCTTTCTTAAATTTAAAACTTAGGCATATATTTCAGCTTCTTTTCTTCATCTTTTTCAAATTGCTCTTATATTTTAGCTGTTTTCTCGATTTTAGCTTTTCTTTCCTTAAGAAATTCTTCATTTCATACCAACTGCAAATTATTCAAAAATAAAAGTGAAGTTTAGTCCAGCCCCTACTAGAAAATGCGACCAGTTCCTGGCTATTTTTGCTGGTCTGCATGCTATAACTAATGGATCCCAGAAAAACTGGCCAGAAAATGGCTTAATTTTCTACCAGGGGCATACCGAAATATTTCAAATAAAATAAAGCATAACATTTTTAAACAAATTATTAACAAATTAAATTTTCTTATTCACAGTTTTCTTCTGCAGGGATACCTAAATGCAATAGAAGTAAATTATTGTTACTGAAAAAAATATTTAAATTATTAATATTTTCACTTTCAGTACATTGTTTATTAAGGGAAATAAAAAATGAATGCAAGGTATAGAAAATCGGCTTATCCATTGGTGACGATCTCGGCACCGTCATAAATCATCAAAACTTTGCATTGGACCGAAGAAACTATGTAAGCCGAATCTTTAGACCTAGGTAGATTAAAATATATATTTTTCTTGTGGGAACTATTTCAAATGAGTAAAATTCCATTTGAAATATGTAATGATTCACAAGACTAATTTTTACTCTTCGCGTACACAGAAAGAACGGAAATGTTAATGGAACCATTTTAAAAAAGTAAAATACGTGATAATAATAAATGGTTAAATTAACCATTTTCATACTAAAACAAAACAAAAGCATTATTCCGTTTACTATTTCCCGATACTTAAATATGCAGCATGGCACATAACCACTAATGTACCGTAGCTTTACAGTCGAAATATTCATAGGAAAATAGATTTAGTATCAGTGATTAAACGAAAATAACTACCTATCATAATAAAAAGTAATTGTTGTTTGTTATATTTTACAATATTATGAATTATAAGAATAATATATTGTCAACTACAACTTTTCACGATGTTAATTGTACTATTATGAAATCTTATAATCATTTCTACCTTTTCTTCGTGGTTCCATTAAACTTCTTTTTCACTCTGTGTAGTGGTAATTTAGTCTTTTTTAGGACTAATTTCTAATCTAAGCTCTTGTAATTAAACATGACATTATTTATATACATAATTAATATATAAATATCAAACACAGATTACTCTTGGTACTTTATACATTTGCACGAAACTGATTTTCTTTCAGTCTGCGCGGTTGTCACTAGACGCCAGTTATTGGTGCCATTGCAGGTATTATTTCTGAATGGGCTGATTTTCCTGCAGCTGCACTCCATTTTTGGCATAGACGAACATACTGGTGTTCAAGAGATTACAAAATTTAACATTCTTATGTGAATGGCTTCTTCTCATTACGAGAGTGAGGTAAAAAGGTCTAATACCCTCCGTACCCGGATCAACGGTATATAAAACGTACAGGTAAAAATTAGTCCCTTTTTCACCGGACAATTGGAAGTCATAAAATCCGTTGGTCACTTTCTCCTTTGCACTATCTACGAGACCGACCCTTTGAGAGCTTCGAAAGTGGTTTATTCCAAAACAAAACGAACAACATGTAAACATGACTAGATTGTAAGTAAACAAGAAGTATAAAAGAAAATGAGAAATCCGTTTAGAAAGTGAATATGTAAAAATATATTTCGACATATTATTAGTATTTTTAGATGAGTTAATGTTTTAAACAAAATTTATTCTTATTAAATATAATTCATGAATTTAACACTCGGTGAAGTTTTCAAATTAGAAAAATTGGTTAGATCCTTGACTCGGATAATCGATCTAGCCAATTTTTCTAATTTGAAAATTTATTCTTGTTTTATTTTACCGTTACGAAACTATGAACATGTATTTGTTATGGTTTCTTTGCTTCTTCATGTGATTTACTTAATAATACGAATTTTATCGTTTATTTATAAATATACGTGAAAAATATTTATTTTTGTCATTAATTACTGGTCATATTACGAAATTGCATGGAAACGCACACAATATCAGATTCATGTAGAAATTATGTGCATGAATGGTGTAGAATGAACTTTAAATAAATAAACGATTGTATATATGAGTCATTCCATATAAAATTTACAATCCAAATTTTGTTTTCAAAGGAATATTTTTTTTCTTGTTTTTGACAAAAAAATAAAATATACGTGTTTTTTTTATTTGAATATGATATTCAATATTTTCGAGATATGATTTTTCAAGATTTTCAAGAAAGTTTTTAAGAAAAGAAAAAAGTGACTTTTTGAAATGCCCATAACTCAAAAAGTATTCATTGTACAAAAAATGTTACAAGGAATGAAAGTTTCCTATTGATTTATAATTTATGTAGAAACCGAAAAAAAATTTTAATTGTTTTTTAATCCATAAGTTTGACAATTTTTATAAACAAATTAGATTATATCATATTTGGGTATGTTTTTTTTTTACTATTTTACACTGAAAATGCGTATTAAAGTCCGTAGAAGATACTGTAAAAATTTCAGAATGGACCGATCATAACTTGTCGAGATATAAATAATTGTTTATATTCAGCCGTGCGCGCTTTTAGCTCCGTGCACCCTGTCTATACGCCCTTGAACCTGTTAAAGCTTGTTATTGTTTAGAGAGCGATTTTTCTTACATTTCGCATAAATAACATATGCATATGTTGGATTGGCGCTTGCATGCACTGTAAACTTCGAATACAGATCTGCATCACGGATTTTCGCACATGGTTATACTTTCTCGCTTGCTCCAAAACATTCTTTTGTATACTCCGTGTTTATATCTTGGAAATCCGGTTAAATAAACAATCTTCTTCTAAATCGTCAGATACCCTATCAGAAATCTGTTCAGACTGTCTGAAAATTGATAAGGCGCATCTGATAAGCTCACTATTTGCGGATCAGGCCCTGAATGGGACGATAACAAACAACTTCTTTGATAAACGTAGTCGTTGTCTGATCATTTCCCGATCAAGGGATTATAAGGCAATCATTATCAAGTAAGCGTTGTTGTAGCCTGATATAAGACTTTTATAAACAATTTCGTCAAAAGCGGATTGATCAGTTCATATCAGATATATATTTCTGATTTATATTCGGAACCATTAAAACTATATATAATACGGCTTCTTAATTTAGTTAATTTCAGTTAATTAGGTTAATAATTTTGATTATTTTTGTAGTAGAAAATATGAATAATAGAAATATCAGTAATTTGATACTAGAGCAAGATTTTGTAGAGTGACAGTCGTTAATTTTTTGTAATGCTAATAATGAGTTTGATGTTTTCAGGCTGTCCCGTTTAATAGTGGTTATTACTTTTTTCAATTCACAAGATCGATTATGAAAAATTGTTAACATCATAATTAGAAATAAATAGAGCGAGAAAGCACGACCGCAAAGTTGGCAAAGTAAACGAGCTGAAAAGTGTATCTGGAGGAGTATTTTACGGATTTCATACTATAATAGAGACATCGTTGACGTCACAATAGAAAGGGTCGACTATCTTTCGCCTCCTGGCGCGCTGGTCGGTCTATGAGGGACTTGCGACGGTTTAGTTAAAGAGAGAGATTAATTATAACCTACACAACAAATGTCCAAATAAACAGAATAATAAAATGCTTTGGCACATGACCGTCGTCTTGATTTGATATACATGTCAAATGAACAATATTTTGAAAGCTTTCACATGCAAAATTGAATTATTATCATATTTTTATCCGTAATTACGTATTTGCAAAATTTAATAGTATTTTATGTAATAAGAGCTGCGACAAACTTCGCGCTTGTCGAAGAACAATTTGAGGCTCGTTAATTTGCGCCTGAAGATTTTAATGCAGGGCGCAAAATCGAGTTTTACACCCGGAGTGTTAAACATAAAATTTTTATTCTTCGATGAAAATTACTTATTACATGATTATTTATTTTTTATTTGATCGAATAATATTTAAAAATTATGATTAGACTGGATTGAAAACCAAATGTGGGTAAAGTACAAAAAGAGAATGAATTAACAAAGATTACTTGCTTAAATATGCACGTGTTAAATAGCGATTTTAAAATGACTACTTTTCTAAGTGATACTATACCTTCATGGAAAAGTACATTATAGAAAGAGCTTTATTACAATATGTTGGTAAAATTAAAATTTATAGTTAATATGTAAACATGTTTTATTTAAGTTTTACTCTTCAGGGAAGGGGAAAGGCATTCCAATTAACATTTTGTACTTAATTACAGGTTTTCATTTATTTGACTTCTTCAGTTGATATGAGTTAAATTAAATTTACTTCTATAAATATTGGTTGACTTTTGTTGATTTTTGATGTTAAAAAATAGTTTTCATGAAGACTAAATGATTGATAGATATTAAATTATACATATATATTAACATTATATATATTTCATGTATTTAAGATAGTTGTATTTTTTATGAGTAAAAATTGAGTCACCTTTATGATTTTAGGGACTTTTTATTATAAGTATCTACTAATTTCCAATCATTATGGAATTGGAATTTAAAATTTTTTAATTTTCATTTGTTACATTTTTTGCAAATCGATATTCATATTGTATTTTCTTTTACTAGCGGAACAATTAAAAATGCGTGGCGTTTTTGGTAATTCTTGTACTTATTAATTATCTCTTCTACGCAACAATTACTGGTTTCGAGTACTTTAGTTTTGGTAAAGTGCTAATCAAAAAAAATTCGAGTAATAATTACTTAAAGTAATTATTTTGGATGTCCCTTCCATTGGTAAATGTTAAAACGCCGAAAAATACAACTTCTAATTTAAAAAAAAAACATTTTTTTAAAGTCTGTTTTCATTCTAAGCATTATTTCTTGTCCGAGGAACCACTTCTCTTCAAATTACATCTTTTAAAATCGTCTAATTGGAACTTGAAGTAAATAATTACGAACCTGGACAATTGAATGTGGATAAAGCGAATCCAAAATAGTGTCCAGAATTTCGCATTAGCAGAGTAAATATTTCAAATCTTTGAACTGAAGTACGGCAACTTTTAAAACAATTTCAAATACAAGAAAGTGTGTGTTAAAATCACTAACAAAATACGTGTAAACTTTTTCAAAATTTTAAATAAATTGTCCATTTCTTTTATGCATTATTTTTAACAATTCTTACCTTTTGTATTGTTTTATTCTGACTTCACAATCAAAATTAGCGTCATCGGAGATCTTTAGTTAAAAAATTTGATAAACATATAACCATATGGAACTCTCAGAAATTAGAAATGTTTCCTTGCATTTTACAATCACATATTATTAAATAAGCTAAAACTTAATAAATCGAAGGGGTCATCACAAATCTCATTAAAATATGTTGCTGTGGTATGCCGATTAGTACCCTTGTTAGTTACTAATTTTAAGTTTCAAACTGTTACCATATGATATTTTACGCATTTATTGTTTTGAGTAATTTTTAAGTGTGTGCTTACTTTTGCTCATCTTGTTATGTTTCAATCACATTGTTACACAAGCTAATTATATAGTTTGTTGTTATCTTACAATCCGCGCAATATTATTTCCGAAGCACTCGATATACAAGTTTGACGATTTCCAGAACTTTTTTAGATCGAGTTTAACTCGTGCAAAACCTGAAGAGTCGCAAATGAATCTGCATGGAGAACCAGCGAGTCCTCCGATGTTTTGATTAATATGCAATTAAAAGGAAAGGACAAATGCGTCCGGACCTTAGTTGTAGAGTACCCACTTATCAAAGCAACTTTTCCCTTTTAACTCAGTAGCAATAAACTGAGAATTCTGTTGAACAAAAAATGAGTAAAGGAAAAAGTAAATTATTTTTTATTTCATTCAAGTAGAACTTCAATTGACAGAAGTTTTAATTATATAATTTTTCTTAACTTTTTTAAATTTCTTTATTTTAATGCTCAAAAATCCCAAATTTTTCATCAACCATAAGTCATACAAGAAAATCATATTACTGACAATTAAATTAAAAATATAATGAATTGTGCAGATTAATTACTTACAAATGACAAAAGACTGAGTTGTAACTAACGGTTGGCAGAATGTTTTTTAATTTTTTCGATTTTGCTTTGAATTTCGTGTCCTCAAAAATAAAAACTCTTCTGCTGTTGAAACAGAAATCCAAGGTGATTTTCCATCAACCGCAAATCATGAAGGAAACTCGCATAGAAGTTTTTAATTATTAAAGCATTCAAGAAGTTTTTCACATATTCCCGGTGAGTTTGCCTTTGGAAAAATGTTCTCGGAGACTTTTTGGCATTGTTATTTGAAAGCAAACACTAGACTCGAAATGTCGATTGTTACGTGCTTTATTCCGGCTGGGGGCTGTAACGCACAAACATTCAGCGGCGTGCTTATACGAACCTAAACTCTATCGCAGGCTTTTCTGTGCGTATATCAAACTTTCCCTCCATTTCACGGCAAACTTTTCCATATACAAGTATTTGCAGTATATACCCACCGAAACTTTCTCTGCTTATATACCTGACGAATTTCTTCAAAGAAGGCAGGGGCAAATACAACACGCATTTAATCCTTATGTATTTTCGTGAGCATTGTCAATTATTACAGTTACATAGAGTAAAGCGATTATATTTCTATCAATAATATATAAATATGTATTTTTTGGAAATCATAAATCATTTATATATGAAAATAACGCCATATAAGGATATCTGACAGTTAATATGTCAATTAATGATGTATAATAATCAATAACACAGGACCACTAACAAAAATTTGTTTCGAGGTCACTTGAATCAGAAATAGTGGATCTTATAGATTTTTGACCGCTGAAAATGGATTCGTTATTCGATTTCGCCCATCACGTCAGGATTTTACGATATCTGATCCGAATAATATTAAAAAATATACTTTTTAGCAATTTAAGTTTAGGATAGGTGAAAAATCTGAAACAATGAGCCAATTTGGACGAAGAATTCGGTTTCGGCAACTAACGATCTGTAAGATCCTCCACTTCTGATTCAAGTTGTGTCAAAAAAAAATCTCATCAAAAAATTGTTGCGGTCTTGTGTTATTTTTTTTTCGAGAAGCACCTTCAGTGATTAATTACACAGAACCTCAAAACATTTTTTTAGGGGAGATAACTTGAATCAGAGGTACTGGATCTTATAGATTTTTAGTCGTTGAAAATAAATTAGTTGTCTAATTTGACCCGTGACGTCAGATATTTCACATATCCTAACCTTATATTAACAAAAAGTATAATTTTGAATATTTTTCGGATCAGATAGCTTAAAATCTATAAGATCCACTATTTGTGATTCAAGTGATCCGGAAATAAGTTTTTTGTGTGGTCCCGTGTAATTGAAGAGTTGATAGTTCTCGCGATGTACCTTTATGAGATATCTCACCGTGATAATGAACATTATTATAATTAATTTTAGAATCTTTTTATTGTTTTATTGATGTGTGTTTTCAACGTAATTCATTACAATAAGTTTCACGTGCGATAAAATTTTTAAAAACGAAATTAAAAAAAATCTTATCATAACTTTAAATATTTTGCTGGTTTTTTGCATTCTCAAAAAATAACGACCTTTTCGGTATGCAACCAATAAAATGGTATCTTACAAATCTAAATTTCTCTCAAAATTGAAAAAAGTAATATTATTTTCTAACGGACAAATCAATTTTCGCGAATGTCAGATAATTCACTAATACTGAACGCATTCAGCGTTGTAAATATTAGTCGATTGTGCTTCATTAAACGTAAAACTCAAAACGAAAATTCTTTAAAAATGTACGTATCATATTTAAAATAAGTCGTAATAAGTTCAATATTTGAAATATGCTTTAAGTTTGTATTAATAATAACGATAAAGAGGAGAGCAGACTAAAATTATTTTACCAAAATTTGTGCAAAATTATTGTATTATTTCTTGATAATAATTATACTATTTGAATTCCTGTAATTAAATGAAAATATAAAAATTTGACTAGTAAAAATATAAATATATTTTTATTAGGAAAATCTGCGTTCTCCTTATCCTCAAGTCTGAAATTACTTCGACAACAATCGACTAATACTATTTACATTAGTTTCAAAATAATTTGGTAAATGATAAAATAAATCATATTCTTGCTGCAACTAGATTGAAGAGAAAATATAGTGTTGACTGGCACAGTATTTCTCACATACGTAATGAACTTTCGAACTGAATAATTTTCGTATAAAACTTATTTATAATCAATATGAACTTCCAAAATAAATGCAAAAAGGTAGGAATGAATGATGTTCACATCACATACAGCGTTTGGTGCAGTTTAAAACTGCAATCCATCAACCACAGTCGCCCTGTGGTTTTCTTTATTTTGTATTGCCGTATATCATCCAGTAGGTTCATCTCTCAATATCAAGAGTTTATAAAGATTCTTTTAAAAACTAAATCACATTATTCAAATGCTAAAACAGAGAAAGAAAAATGATAGGCCTCGAATATTCCGATGAACCTTCCTTTATATTTTCCAAATTATTATATTAATTGTATTCACTCAAATTACATAATCGAACATTGAAATTATTAGTTAGTTAGTGATTTAATCCATTGAAATATAAACATTTAATTCATTTATAAAATTTTAATATATTTGACATTGATATTAACTAAAAAAATTACGGATATACGGATGTCTATTAGTCGCAGTCATTCCTAATTCGTTTTTAGAATATGCAACGAGATGTAGAATTTAGTCCGATTTGAAGTATATAAGAATCTATAGATAGGATTATAAAAGCGATCGACTGTATACGAATGCTTAAACGTGATTAAGTCGCATCGATTTGACAGGCAAGCAGTCAGTCATTATATTTATTCGTGACGATAGTTGGAAGTCGATTAGTTAGTCTATACTTAGTAGGTACAAACGTCGACCGAGTTAGAATATTATTGAAAATCTATTCAGAAATTATACCTTTAACCGATCGAATCTGTATTAATTTGTTGTCGCCGATGTAACCGACGCAAATACTCGATCAATTAAATGACTGCAGAGAATTATTACTAATTTTAATATCAATGGCGAATCTATTTTAACGCCACACTAGAACCTTTATTGATGTGATATGTTAGGTAAATTCTGACTGTTGCAATTTTTATAATTTGTTAAATATAAACAATTTAGTTGCAACTTCATACTTAAATAATTGTGCGCATTGTTATAATTGTTTTTAATAGAAATTATATTTTATTTTATAATAGAATTGAAATGAACATTCTAAGTCATTTATAATTAGTATAAAACTAAGAAAAATTTCAATAAAATCGTTGCATGGAAATTATTATAAATGTTCATCCTCCACATTAGATTCCCATTTTGAATTTCCGAAATTTGAAGTGAATTTGAAATAAAGTTTAAATATTTTGAAACTATTTCATATTTTGAATTTCGGAAATTTAACATCAGAATCTTTATCAGCGATCCAAAAAACGTTTCCATACAATTTTTGTAAAAATTTATTTATTATAAAAACATTTCTGTGGCAAATTGGACTCATCATTTTGAATTTCGGTAAGTTGGCGTCAAATTCGTGATCAGTAACTCAAAAAACTAAAACGTATATAATTTCTGAAGACATTTATAATAAATTAATCGTTACACTTGGAAAAATAAAATGTCACAAAATTCGGCTTTATTAATAAAATTTTTGGCTGTAATCCGCAATATCGGACGTCGCCATTTAATTTAATTTATTTAAATTTATTTTTCCGACTGTAGGTTGTAGAGTTCGAGGAAGCCAAATTTTCACAACTATATGCACATTTAATTTTGGTACAAAGATGTTGAACAAAAAATTGTTTGAGGCAAACTCAGTATCTCGTTTTGGACAAATTTTTTTGGTCTCGAATTCTTTTGACTTTGAAAATCCATCAGAAATAAGATACCGCAAAGTTAAACACCAAATCGTCCGTTTACGATATTTTTTAGTTGGATTCCAGTAATCGTTATTTTTTATCATTTCCCTTATTAGAATATCTGTATGGTTACAGATATCACGTCGAAACTGTTTAGCTATACGATAGGACGAAGAAAAACAAGTTAATTTTCAAAATTACGGCTCAAAAATCGCTACTGAAAAGTAGCTACTTGAAAAGTCTTTTTCCAAAATCGAAATAAGAAAAAACTTGGTACCCCGAGGTACCAAACATTCAAAATTGCGAATCCAAAATGGCGGACGAACCTGCTAAAATAGATCCAAACAACTTTGAACTAAGTACTCTAGGTGTTTTTGGAATCGCTTGTTTCAAATTCGAAGTGAGTTTTCAAAAATTCCAAATGGCGAATACAAAATGTCGGACGAATCTGCTAAAATAGATCGAAATAATTTTGAACTAAGTAATCTCGGTTTTTTGGAATCATTGAGTTCGATTTCGAAGTTATTTTTCAAAAATTGTAAATAGCGAATAATATATGGCGGATGAATTTGTTGAAATCGATCAAATTCACTTCAAACTTGGTACTCTGATGTTTTTATGGTAATGGGGTTCACCGGTAAAATTTTTTTATTATTTTTTATTGTTTTAAATAATAATTTAGGTAATAAATAACACAAATAAAATCGAAAAAAATTAATTTATTAATTGGGATATTTTATTTGCCAATTAAAAACTCTTCCGTTTGAACGCGTGCCAGTTTCGTGTGACGTCACTATGCGGGTTCGGCTGTCAACCAATCCCGTTCGAATATTCTACTGTGCATTGATGTCATGTTTAACCTCAGAAGTTTACTCCGAAATTTTTAAAATGGAACAAGCAAACTTGTACTATGGAAAAAAGGGCTGTAAGTCCTGCTATTTTACAAATAGGTTCAATATACACGCGGCGACAAACAGTAACGTCACGACGATTCGTCCAAAGGTGCATCCTTGTAGCTGATAAATGTTACCTATATATGTATACATAGATTTTAAAACTATTTTTGCAATTAAGAAAAAGCACATAACGACATAGTAAAGTGTATGGGTTTTATATCCCTTTTTTCCATAATAAAAACTCAAACAATTGAGGTTAAACATGGTATAAATGCACAGCAGAATATGCGAACGGGATTGGTTGACAGCCGAACCCGCATAGTGACGTCACACGAAACTGGCGCGCGTTCAAACGGAAGAGTTTTTAATTGGCAAATAAAATACCCAAATTAATGAATTAATTGTTTTTTAGATTTTATATGGGTTATTTATGACCTAAATTATTATTTAAAACAATAAAAAACAATAAAAAAATTTTACCGGTGAACCCCATTGATTCCAAATTTGTTTTAAAAGAACTCCAAGTACCTACGCGTTATAAAAGCGATTGAAATCACTTCGAACTTGGTACTCAGTTTTATTTAATCGCTGGTTACAAATTTCAGTTTGTTTAATATTTTTAATTCAATGTGCATAGAATGTCTTTTTTTGAAAATATTTTTTATTTGTTTGTGGTGATATAAATCCGTGGAAAGATAAACAGCAATATTCAACAGAGAAAAATAAGAACAATTTTGGTGCATAATGCTGCGATTGATCTAACTGCATATTGCTACTTACTAAGAGGCGTGTGAACGCTGCGAAAAATATCAGTTTAAAATATTGCGATACGGATTGCCAAACATTATTTGATAAAATCTAAGATTATTAATTTCATAGATAATAATACAAATCAGACACAACAAAGAAAATAATGTCCCCATAACAATTGTGAGACTGGAACGTTTTGTGCACAATATGTGATAATTTTTTTTGCAAAAACTGTTTCGAAGATAGCCGAAAACTACAGAAGTTAATGAAATAAGACTCTAATTTGCGTTTCACTCCATCCCGTGAGACTCTGGCAATAAAAGAATATTTTCATTATTTTGACGATTAAAAACTATGGTTCAAAACACATCGTTTTTAAAAATAATTTAGAAATTGACAATAAAAATTTTGCGCACCGTACATGTGTTCTGTGTGTGTTGTGAACCAGATATACATTTGGGTTCCAGAGATTTTCAATTTCTAATTTGCAGAAATTACTACGAATTCCTCAACATCAGTGGACGCTACCGGATGTGTTTCACTTTGCAGCCAAAGAATACTTCGCGCCAGTTTTTAATTTTGTAATTCTTATCAATGATTTTAGAAATGTTGTACGTTTGTGTTGGAATATTCCATTCGTTTTGTAGGCGTTTTCAAGAGGCACTGTTGGGCTTTTTCTAACCTTTTATAGACACCATTCGCAGAGTTCGATTTGTTGCGTTGTCGCCTTGAAATTTTTAAATTTAATTGCGAAATTTATTTTTAGAAATTATAAATTACAGATTCAAATCTGAATTTAATAAAGAATTTTCTAGATATCGATTATGTTTTAACCCAAAAAAGATCTCGTTTTGAGATGTCTCATGGATGCCTTGTGGATATGTAGGAGATATTGAATAAGAGGGAATTTTTTATATTCCTTGGATATCTTAGAGTTATTTAATACATCTCCCGTTAACCTCTACGATAACCGTAATTTTTTCTGGATATCCTGCGGACATCATGGCGATGTATTTTTCTTATACGGTATTCACAATTTTGAATGTTTGAAAACTAACTTCATATTTGTTCTCACCGAGCACAAAAACCCCCGAGTACTAAGTTTGGAGTAATTTCATTCGGTTCATTCCATTGAGTATAAGCGGCTATGATTTTGAGAAAAAATCGACTTTAATAGACATTTTTGATACGCCATTTTGATCTATAGACCAAACACATTTGACGCGATATTACCACCCATCCGAAACATTCTAATACGGGACATGATATTAAGAAAATCGTAATTTTTGTAAAATAAATTATTGTATTTTGTTTATGTTTTAAATACCAGCAATTTTCGATACACCATTTGAAAGAGCGGAGTCTGAGTAATAAAAATCGTCTTTTCCGAAATGGTTTTCATTATTTAATGCTAAAAAGAACGACCAAACTTCACTTTAAATGTATGTACATTCGGTTCTTAAACGGTTAAATAAAAACCCAATTAACATATTAATTTTAACTTGGAATAAATATTGAAATGAAAATTACATTTAGAAAATATAAATACAAATTTATTGAGTGTGTATATAGTTAAAATAGAATTTTAATTTAATTTAATATTATGACGGTTGTAAAATTCAAAATTCTACCCTAATCAATCCATAATATGGTAACTATTCAAATTTGAACAAATTCTGTCAAATGAGTCGAATTTAGATGTAAACATTTTCATTAGGTGTCCAGACGATAACCAGTTTCATAGTTGTCCACTGGTTTTAATAATAAGGTGGAAAATTTCACGGCTTCAACAACTAAAATTGATTTATAACCTTTATGCAGATATGTCGAATTTGCACTCGAAATTCATCGTGACCGAACTTGCAAAATGAATACATAAAAAAATCGAGATGACCATTTCTCAAGGTTTTTTGGGTCACTGTTTCGAAAAGAGTAAGCAACATTTCTTAAAACCGTCATTATACACCACTCCTTTTTGTTTATATCCAAAAATAGAGAACAATAAAATTGTTTGTTAATTCATAATGTTCACCATGGTACCGTCTTACAGGAATCTTCTAACCATTTGCAAGCTGGGGAACAAAGTTCCAAAAATCAACACACCGAAAGGCCAAAATTTTGATATTGCGTGGCTCCAGTGTGATTTTCTTCACTGTGTCTTTGAAAATTTGGCAAAAATAAAGCAAATTAAAATACCTTGCACTCACGCAATATCGAAATTTTAGCATTTCGGGGTTTTGATTTTCGGAACTTTCGTTCCTCGGCCCATTTGCAAATGTGTTCTGGATAGTTTCGCTTAAAAAATATGCATTGCTTCTTTTTTATAATATTTATCGCTCATTTCACAGATTACGACCGTCATGTTGGCTCCACCATCTGGAATTCATAAATGTTGTCCTTAGATTCGTATTCATTTGACGTCCGAAACGATATGAAATATAAATTGGAAGGTAATACGTCTCTAGCTTGGCCTGTAATAAAACATGAAATGTAACGCATTCCTACACTGAGAGAAGTGTCTTTTACTAGTTGCAATTCTTCGTTTATTACAATGGTTTCTTATAGACCTTAAAAGAAATATTGTAACTACTAAAATATCTGTCTATTAGTGAATACAATTCCCATTATTTAAAATTTGTTTATTATATGCTAAAAGAGATTCCAAATATTAAAAATTAAAGGCGTTAAATGGTGTAATGGTCTAAAATGACCAGCGTATTATGGCTCTGGCATGTATTACGTTGGTGAATATCTGTTTCTTACAAAATTTAAATTAAAAAATCTTCCCTCAGGCACGTCCTGATCGCCCATGTGCCGATATTTATTTTCTGGTTAATTACTATACAGAAGATCAGTCACCACATGTGTAACATTTAAGACCCACCACGCCTTTCATCGATACAAAAAAGTACAATTATTAATTATAGACGACATTGAAGGTACCAAATTTCCAGATCATTGCAATCTTTCAATCAGTTACACACTTTAATTATAGACAAATCACTGACATCCTTTATTACTATATTATCATTTTTAGAAAAAGGTCGTTTCTAAATACCTAATTTTATAATTATGAAACTGGAATATTCTCAGGTTAAGAGATTCTAGAAAAACTCTTTCATCTTTTAATTGAGCTTTAGGTTAAGTAAAACCTTTTCAAATTGGAAGATTGTGATTTATGAAAGTAACCATTTTCCTCGGTTCGAATTTCGAATTGTAACTTTTAATATCCCGACAAAGTTCGAATATCTTCTTTATAAAACGATTCGTTTTATTAAAAACGATTCACCGAATTAAACGCGTAGTTTTGTAGGTTTTGAGTATGGACCATCATCAAAAATTGTTTTGTCTCAAAAAGAAAAACATATTCAATGTTATAATACACTCCACATCTACATCAATATTTCCACTTTCCTGTATCATTAACTCAAAAAAAAAACAACGAGACGTTTTTTTTATTTTTTACGAATTCCGATTACACGATTGCCAAATTAATTGATTACATGAACAGAATAGGTTATGTTAGTTATCTAGTCGATAGTTGTCGAATATTCTCTATATGATAGTCGAACGAACAACGTGTTTTCTTTTGCCCCTGTTGCGCCTCTAAAAATTCGCAAATTAGCTACGTTTACACTTTTTCTTATCTTCATTGTACGTCCCAGATTGTATGACAAAATGATACTTTATTTCATATTGCAAACAACAAAAAATTGTCGGTTTAGCGTATGAGATCCTAATAATCTTTTCACGTTAAGATTTACGCATTTATTGTCGGAAAATCTTTAAACGCCTTTTTTATCTAAATTTCATTCACATTTTGGAAAATCGCCTCTCACTTTACCAGCGATAGCAGAAATTGATATATCACTATTAGAGAAGACATATCCGGTCTTCCATAAGAAAGGAAGACACAAGAATTTTACTTCGAAATGATTGTTTTTAAATTGTATTGGAACGTATTATAACTCCTGTTCATTCGAGATGGTGTCATTTCACAGAATTCCACCAATTTCTAGGACACAAATAACTTTTAATAATCGCATATTCAGCATGAATTTATCAATTCAACTTCTTAAACATGGCAACATCGAAAATGCCATTGAATTTTCGAGTTCCAGCCGCCTTATTGGGTATTGCCTTTTAGAAATTTAATTTTTGCGTTCATACATTTTAAAGTTGAGGGTCCGTGTTTCGGCGCGAAATTGTTGATCCAAAAAAAATTAGGGTATAAAAATCCGATTTTTGTTAAATAATTTTTTTTAATTATATTTGTTTTAAATTTTAAGGTCAGAATAGAAAAGCACTATCAATTTCACGTTAGAAATGATAAGTCCACAATTATTTCTACATTGATAACCCATCAGAACCTACAGCTGAAAAGTTCATATGCAGTTTCATACTGACAGTATCCGGAATAAGTTCCCAATGTATTGTCATTATATGCGCGCTGACGCGAAAGCATTAATTTCTAACGTATTTATCCACGCGTGTTTATTGTTTGTTTATTTGATATAGATAAAAAATGTTTACACTTTCAAAGTTATACACTTTCAATGCATTCGACTTCATATTAGTTAGAAATAACTGGAACGGTCGGAAATATTCAAAGTTTTAAAGAATTTCAATATTACCGATTGTTTTTTAACCCAGCTGAGTCTTAATAGTACCTTTAGAAGTTCATTCGCAAAGTATAAAGTTTTTGTCGCACCTGCATAAAAACCGCACTTTTATGTGTCGGTAAATCGTGTGATATGAAACGTCTTCAGCGCGTCTGCCTTCTGGGGTCCGGCGGGCGCTTTTCGCGAATTTGCGCCCGCTTCTCGTTTTTCACGATTTCGAACTCGCCTTATACTTCATCGGCATTACAAGAACGCAGTTTTTTATGTACAGATGTTACCAAAATTATCGTGCACGTCACGTGCAAAAATGAAGATATACTTGATGTATAGAATATATAGTATAGTTCATTTATTCAATAATATTCATAGCGAAAGCATCTCTCTGTACCAAAGTATGTTTTTAAAGAATACATTTCTTCCTTAGTATTTCATAAGGTAATTCACTTTTGACTAAACATTGGGTTGATAACAGACAATTTTGAAATGTCTGTTGTCTTGAAACGAGATGTTTAGAAGAGTTTTTGCAGTTTACGATGCGGCATCTTGAGGAATATATCCTGAGTCGATTAAAAAGTTCCGCGAAACTCAAAAACGATGCTCAACGTAAAGGTCGAGTGCACTTGGATGATGGTCAGCTTTAGTACCTGACCTTAAATATAATCTGTTTAATTCGATTTTAGTATCCGTAATCGTAGGCATTGCCACCGACGAAGTCTCATATCTGTTCCATTATTCTGGATATCCCGTTTCGGGCAGAACAAGCCTGAGCCAAGAAGCGGATCTGGTGATGTCCAGAGGTCAACGGTGCATCAGGTTGGTAGCAAAAGCGATGCACCTTTCAGTGATTCTCATCGTCGCGGTCTCCGTAATGAGGATGGCCATCGTAGTTGCCTTAGCACACGTCACCGTCGACGACTCTAGAAAAGCGAAGGTGCCCACGGATGTATTTTTTAATTATTGATTTTAATGACGAGGCGAGTCGCCGCCAACGCCATCTTGGATGTTGGGCGGAGTAAGAAGCGAAGGTTCTCGCTCTTTCGTTCGTTTTCTCTCTTTTCTTCTAGCTCTCTCGCGACCTCCTCCCTATCCCCTGGCCCTCCATCCCGATTCCCCTCTACCATCTACCTTCCGGCACCGGCGTCCTTCTTCTCTGCCACCGGCCGTCTTTTTCTCCACCTCCTTTTCTAACCTCCTTTTCCGTTTCTCCGGCACTCTCTTTCTTTCTCTTTTTCTTTCTCTCTCTCTTTCTCTCCCTTTATTTTTCACTCGCTCCCACTAAAGCTTCCTCTATTTCGTTTGCGCCGCTTCCCCTTACCTACCCCCTGCCCCCCATCTACCCAACAACCGACCAACCGATCCCCTACCCGCGTGCGCCTTCAAGATAGACAGATGATAATTAAGAAAGCGGCGGGACGCGTGAGACAACGTTGCGACGCCGAGCGTCGCTCGATTTCCCACCGTGACTCGCATATCAGAATTTTATCTGCCCAAGCGTTCGCCCTTTTATTACGCCCTCGCGAGCTTCTTCTCTCGTTACGTGTTTAATTATCGCCACGCTCGACGTCCCTTCTTTTATTGCGTACGAAACGTCGATGTCCTTCGACGACGATTCGCTCCGCAGGGTTTCCTCCGACCCGAACCCTTCGGGACCATTTTTTTACGGACTGATCTAGAACTTTCGTTGGTATTTATGATGTACGCTGTGGGATTGAATGTTTTTATCTTTCAAACGAACCGGTTTGCGTACAAATTAACAAAGTATTCCAAACTTCTGAAGATATTCGAACATTTTTAGAATTTGGCAATATATTTGATAAAATTTTGCGGCAAAATCTCCTCAGGTTCGTCGAATTGAAACATTTTCGGAATTATAACTTTTCTAAGTTTAATCGGGGAGAAGGTCACCGTAGTTTCTACTGGTACAAGGGTATGGTCTTTGACATAATTGTATTTTGGTCATAAATAGTTTCTAGGCTCACTTTTGAACCAGATAAATCGTCATGCCGAATAACAAGGCAAATTTTTTAATTCAAGATTCCCCAAGCGGTTTTACTATACTGTCCATTGAAAAATGTTTGTTTTGAATGTTGGTCCTCAATTTTCTGCCACCATCACATTTATCACCACTCCGCATAATTGCATTTATTAGTTACTTTGAAAGTATGTACTTGAAGGTTTCTATTTTCTATTGGCAATTGAAATATAGTCGCATATCTTAGGTTTTTCCGATATTACGAGAGCACTACTGTTAACTACTGCTTTCGTTGGAGCTAATTTATTTTCATACCTAAAAAGTTAGTATTAACAGCAAAGATAGCTACGAAATTTAGTTAAATAAAAGCAAAGTTAACACATGTATTTAAACGTATTTGATGTTAGTCAATACTGTGTTTGCAGTAATATAGCACCTACGATCAAATTTGTCACTTGAAATTAGCTAGCGTTACTTCGCCATTTTGGTACACTTTAAATGGTCACTCCTGTAGAAGCCAAGTTGAATTTTGTGTTTCGAATAAAAATGAATCCAATACAAATGAATCCATACAAATTACATTGTAATTACATTATAATCCAATACAAATTACATTGAACAATTTTACTCAGAACAATAAAATAATGGTTTAAGACAATCAGTTAGTCAAGTTAGAAAAAAAAGGCTGATACTCTACCACTTACCCTAGAAGACGAGAACAAGTAAACACTTGTTTAGTTGTAACAAAATTCAGAAACTGGTACTAATAAAACGAAAGATTCAAATGAGTAAATAATGTGGTATATAATATGTTATGATGAACCAGGAAGAAATACGCAAATTATTACATTGCGCAACAAGTGCGCAAAATAGGTGATTCCTGCACGTGACGGGTTGGACTTACCAGCGGAACGAGGATGTTAAAAGAGTCGAGTGCGTGATCACCGATTTTAGAGCGCTGCTGCGTTTACTATTATTCCTAACGACGAGCGCAAAAATAGTATATTACTCAACGAGGGAGGTAAAATAAAGAATGTCTCAGACTACATGTTTTTCACCCTCGGCTTCACCTCGGGTAAAAATTATACGCAGTCTGAGGCATTCTTTTTTACTTCCCGAGGGAAGTATACGATTTTTCTTCATGACAGGGAGGAAAAGAAGTGCTGCTTTCGTCCCAGTGTGATGAAAATTCGATTTTTCGTATGGAAGTGAGTATGCAAAATAATATTCCGGCACGCAGTTTTTTGTTTACGCACTGATTTGTGTGCGGACAATAGAATGTCGACGTGTGCGGAAAAGTACTATTTTCCGTACTTCCTTGTGTGCGAAAGATCGAATTTTGCTTACGGAGTTAGGAAAAAGTCCATATTTTCGCCCTGAAAATTGGCGGAAAGTGCCCGATTGTCGCCCGGGCTGATAAAGATGTGCGTCACCCGGCGGAATAAATTTTTCCGCCCGGTGGCGTCATTTAGCGGGCGGGAAAATGTTGTTTTCCTCTCGCTTACAATCCGTTGACAGTCTTTGATCGAAAAAAATCTTTCACGCTGTAAAGATCATCGAATGTGCTTGACAGCCTTGGACCACTTTACACGCCCTAAAGGTAAGTTGAACTTTTCTTGTATAGGTGTGACAAAAAATAGTGTAGGCATCGCGGGCGAAAACATGCATTATAAGCATCGGGCGACGATTCTGACCCTATCAAGGACAAGAGCGCTCTTTTCCTTCTGCTCGGACCACTCGTAATCCTCGCTGCAGTGCCTCTGTTTCCGCCCTAGATACGTAATATAGTATTTTGCGCACTTATTGCGTAATGAGCTATTTAAGTTGCTCCAACTTTTAAATTTCGAAATCAGAAATTAGTCTTCAGATGTCAGAAAGTCGATTTTAGTCGAATCTTTTGGCTTGTTCCTCACTTTTTCTCGCTGGCTTCAGAAGTGCACTATTGTAAACATTTAATTAATATTTTGTGACACAGTATGCGTAAAATGTTATTTTACACCTTAATACTTTTACTTCGACCCAGACCATAGGTCTGGACAAAGTATTTAATTTGGTCAGTTCCGGGCAAAACATTACCCTATAGTTTTTCATCAAATGTCGACGTTTCAGACCCTAAAGAACCTAAAAAACAACAATAAAAAAATGTGTGTCCGTGGTCTTGTACATACGTCCCGTTTTTTTCTCGCGATATCTCACGTACCGGGCGTAATAACTTAGAGCTGATTAGATTTTGGCGCAAATCAATCCGTCCATTACTGAAAATATTAGGCCCAATTGAGATCAAGATGACCACCTGGCTTTGTCCACAAAAACGCGAATTTTGATTTGCAAGACTTTTTATTAATTACAATATTGTTTTTTTTCGTAAATGTATTTTTTATTTCACTTTCTATTTTATTATCATTTGTTTCAATTAAGAAAAACAAACATTAACCCACCAAGATCACCAAATATACTTGTAATCGGCTTCCTACTTTTGTACCGGCCAATAAGTGGTGAATGGATTATTACATTGTTAACTATAAAATTACAAACGACAATTTTGAATTTCAAGGTTTTCTATTTGTTAAAACTATCAGATTTTTACTTTTGGAAAATAATGTTGTGCGTATTTATAACAATAAAACGTTTAATTATGAAAATATACCTCAACACTTTTTTAACAACAAAGTTCACGGAAATTTTGATAGATCGAGAAAAAACGCATATTTTCGAAGAGAGTTTTTGCTAAATATTTTCAACAACTTTAAATGCAACAGAATAGAATTAAAAAACACTTAGTACCTGATATTAATGAATAGTAATTTGTACGATATTTAAGGTTATTAAACAGAAATATACCAGATATACTCTATTTCTTCTTTCGGTACATGGCTTAGTACGCTGTTTAAAGAAAGATTATTCTTAAAAGTGAACGTTTGATATAATAAGAATAACAAGAAGACGAGAAAAGTGGCAGAAAATTAATCTCACGATTGCTTGACATTGGACACGGGTAATACCCTGGAGAAAGTTTAGCAAAGAAATTTACAATAAATCCAAGATATTTCTTCAACATCAATGTTGCACATTAAAAATAATAGTAATTTTTAATTATCCGCTTTGTAGTATTAGCAAAATCCATATTAAGATTACTTTTTTTAACTCAATTACTTAATTCAATTACTTTATTCGACATAAATGGCAAATTTCTTTGAAATAAATTTTGTTATAGTTTTTCCCTAATAAATATATCCAAGGTGGGCAGAAGCGTTTGAAGATAAACGTTGAAGAAATGTTTTCAACGGATATTTTGGGGATTGCGCTCTTATTATATGCATCTTCCTCTCGTGGTGAATATTAATTACGGTATTTAATGATGATTCAAAATATCGATCGCACAGGTAGAAAAACGAAATTAAGTAACAGAATTGTATAGAACCTACTATTTCAAATGTTAGGTATTGAAGGGAGAATTAATACCAATACAACTTAAACGCAATTTATCCAACTTGTTGCATAAAACTCTCCGCCATATTCGATTCACCATTTTTGTTTTTCGTTATTTTACACTGTATACTACAATTTTTTTAAACTGGTATAGCCTTTTTTATTTTTGTGAAAACCAAACATCTTCATAATGATTACATCCACAAAGAGTATTATTAGAGCGTTGAAACCATTAAATTCTAGCAACGGATACACGCACGGTGTTATTTAAAATAAGATAAAATCGTAAACAAGGTTTAGAGATGAAAGAAGATTTTTATTATGACAACAAAAAGGCCTGTTTATCACGTGGTTCGTGTATCCTTTCAGTATGATTGATCTTGTGTCACGAGAGATGCCCCATCAACGTCAAGTTACCTATTTCTAATTCATAAAACAACAGAATATTTACTTACATGAAAGATACAAAGTTGTAACATGTAAGGTAGTTGTACTAGTATACCAATTTAGGCATGACGTTTTTTATTGACACTTATATATATTTGTCTATTATTTCATCATGCCAGTTCTCCAGCACAACTATACAATTTACTTTTGTCTTCCTTATTTGCTATCTTCGCTTATTATTTTTAATCGAACTACACGGAAAAGAGGGATTGTTTCGGCAATCTACCGCTTAGTTATCTGAGATCTTTAGATCTTATCTATTACCAGAGAAATTGGTTGCGGTAAGTGAGAAAATAGTTGCGCGAACCGATCGATTAGTTTTTTGTATGAATTAATTAGTAACCGATTTATTTCTCATTGCAAATATTTACTTGGTTTCCCAGGCACATTCCTCGTCTGGATCTCATAGCACTAAGCGGTTGATTGTCCCAACCTACAGGTATCGACACAGCTGCCATAACAGTAAGGTGATCGCTAAACAAAAATGCAGTTCCCCTCATATGCTCCAAGCTCATGTGTGACACCTGACATCGATCGTCACTATGCAATAATCATTATCCGGATTCAATAGTGAAATAATTTATTGTTTGCATTTATTTTTATTACATTATATTTTATAATTAACTCCTTAATTTCTAACGGACATTTTTTGCTTCAATTTCAATGAAGTATGTCGTATCAAAATCGAAATTAAAAAAAATTAAAAGGTACAAATCCTAATATCTTCAATAATGAAATATTAATCTATCTGTACTGAAAACCCACATCGTTCAGTTTTGATGAAATTTCATTTAAAATCTGCACAGTAGGCGGTTGATAGGTCACTATAATTTTAGTTTCAGAAGCTTCCGATCGCTTAATTTTTCTGCGGGAGGAGGAACACGAAGTTTATCTTCATATTTATTTATCCAGCCAATAATTTAGAACCGTATGACTAAGCCCTAGACTGGAGCGCTCGACTAAGTAAAAAATGTTAATTAATTTATTTATGAATGTAACATCTGCCTTGTGCCGTTCATATAATGTTTCATATGTAATAAATAAATATTTTTGTCTCCAATTACAATTAAATCACACGATTAAAATAAATACATCCGATATAAGCAAACTAAAATTTCGAGTCCATAATCATTGCCTTTACGAAGTCGGTATCGGAATACCTACAATTCTCAGAGAGTCATTTATAGTTTGTTCATCCTTCAATTATTTTTTGTCTGTCTTATTTTATGTTATTTTGTTTTTCTCCTTCATTCTCATACTATTTTGTTCTCTCACTATTTCCTTCCAATCACTTCTTGTAATTTGTGTAGAAGTTTACTACTTCTTTATAGGATCGTTCATTGTTCCCTGTTTCCCTTAACTCTTCCAAGCACTGCAAGACCTATATTTTTCGTTAGGTTTACTTAAGTTTCTCATACATAAACTATTCGGATTTTCTGCTCCTTTTATAGTATTTTGTCCATTTCCTATCGTTTCCATCATAAAGAAATAAAGAATAATTTACACTTAAGTTATATAAAAATAAAAGAGAGACTACACCGTTCAATTGGTAGATTGTTAAAAAATGTCGTAAGAAATAATATTTGAATGTTGTGGATTCATACATGGCTATTGAGTAACTTATATCGACACCTGGCGAAAAAACTCATCAGATTTCGAAAAACACATGAAGACACAGTTTTTGGAAAATGACTGAAATATGAAAACTGGATTTCCCTAGTTGAAAATTAAACCTAAACTATTTTAGTCATTCGTTTTAGATTTTAATAATTTGTTTGTTAAATCGAAAGCCTCAGAATGGAATTAATTATGACTATTCAGACATTTTTATGTCTATGTACGGGGCATTTCGTGAAATTACCCAGTGAAAACCAATCTGACTCTACATTTTTTTTAGTTAGATATGGGTTACGAATGGTCTAGTTTTTTAGACTAAATTTGCGAACTGAGAATTTTTTGAAAGATTGGATGAGAAAAATGTTTGGTTTTCAAACTGCAACATGTCGGCACTCTTAGGGTGTACACAAACGAATAAAAAAAGAAAATTTTGTATTTAAATGTAGTTTTTTTTACTTTAGCTACTTAAAAAAAAATTCTTTCTGTCATTTTTTTTTAGTTTAAAGTTTAAAATACGTTATTTTACCGATTTGCCCGGTTTCCAGTTTTTTCAATAAAATCTTTAAAAAAACTTTAGGATGTTAAGTAACATTTTTCGGGATCAAGAAAACGGGCTTTTTCGACTTTTTAGAAAATTTTTTGTTTAATTAACTATAATTATATACTCCGATCCTGCTTTCGCATATGAAATTCCCATAGTCCCTTCCAAAGTATCTGTTGGCTCCGAAAATCATAGAGAATATTTGATGAACGGTATTTTTTAATAATATAGTTTTAAAATAATATGTACATAAATTTTTTAGGAAATCCAAACATCTTGATAATTATATCAAATTTCTGAAAATTAAAGCCCGGTATATAAATGTATGTAGTAAATTCAATATTTTATCAATTTTCAGAACTATAATAACAGGTGTAAATCGTTAACAAAAATATATAAAATGGTACTCAATATTCGACTTCGTGCCGGCATATTGGGTATCACTATTATATTTATGGTATCCGGACCTACAGTTTCATAGTGATCACATCAGCCGATTTTGGTTGAAAATTTTTTAGGAGGCAAAATTTGTGTCTGTATTTTTCAAGTCATTTTAAGAAATATAATCGAAAAGCGCTATAAATTTTACGTCATGAAATAATATGCTCATATTAATAATAATAATAAGAAGAATTAAAGAAAATAATTTAAAAAAAAATAAAATAAAAATTACAAAAAAATAATACAAGAAAAGTGAAAAAAATTCGTCCGTTTGTGGTAACTGATGGATTAAATCAATTACAATTTCAGATATGGTTGACAACTACATTCCATAGGTATTTAATGTGTAAACTGAAATTTCTAATGAAACCGACCCATTTCGTTCTAATCTAGTTTATACACATAAATGGTTGGTTTGAGAACCTAATGAGTGGTTTTTTTTTATTGTTAAACAAGTTTGGTTAATAGTCCGAAATCTTTTGGCAATTGGAAAAAAATATTGAACTATACATTCGTCCAAGAGTACTAATTCATGCAATCGGGCAAAAATTATATAAAAACTTGAAATGAAAAACATTTCATCATCTGAGTCTACTTAAAGTTATTTCGATTAAACCAACAATATTCCAACTATTTAGTTCTATCAACCAAAATAAATGTTCTAACAATCGAACCTTTATTTGAAAAGTTCAAATTCTATCAGGTCATACTTCAATTTGAAAAATGAACTAAAATCTTGGAATTGCTTTTAAACTATTTTTGATCTTCGTAGTTAGATAGTATGAATAGGTGTAGTAAAATTATCTTTGTATTGTTCTGGGTTCTGTCAAATGCTTGCTTAAATGTCTACTTGGGTATGATGTTGTCACTGAAGCGAATAAGGTTTTCTAAAACCCGCCTTGACTTTCACACGTCGCCGGTAGTCCTAGTCCCTAAATTCTCATTCTTTTGAAACAACCTCGAGCTTTTCAATATTCGAAGCCCTTCTGCTTTTTCTCTCGGGTGCGGTTGTTCGTCCCCTTAATTATCAAGATTGCACCTGATAGATTAGAGGAGAAGAAAGATTCAGCATACGGAGTTTGCCATGTACGCGTCTTTTCTTGATTACTCCAGTCCTCGTATCATCCTCGACATTAATTAGGATGATTGGTTCGACCCCCGGACCATTGCCAGGATCCTAAACGGAAGGAAGCAGACGTTTGTGTGTATATTCTTACTAGCCGTGTATGCAATGCTGTATAGTAAAATTTTTCGTCAAATACAGGCAATATTCGAGGAAAACATCAAATCCACCCCCTTTGTTTAGGGCGTTTGTTTAGCTTTAGTTTTTTTTTTTCAATTAGAGTTTTGTTTTTCTTTTAGATTTATCGCAAGTGTGTTGGAACACGTTTTCTTGCATTATATGAACATATAATAATTCTAGTCCTTCTTGGAATGCCTGCTTATTCTTTGTAAAATAATAAATTCAAACGGATAAAACATTTCGCATTTTCTGAAATGATTAAAATGATCTTCTTAACAAATTATCTGGCGAAAGGATACAGCAATGATGAATTTGACCTGTTCACCTGTCACCCGTATATCACAACATTACGAATATTTAAATGTTGTATAATTGTTATATATTGATTATCTAGTTGCAACCTTGGTTATGATTATATGTATCGACGATAGATTTTATGCAATTTAAAAAAAGCGTTTCAAATATATAATATGCACACGAAAAAAATAGTTGGCTGAATATGTATAAATGTATTTATTTCATTTGAATTCCGCGTCTAGTTTAGAATGGGACTAAGGTAGCACATGACCTGATTATGATTGGATTGTTTGAAGATCTCGAAATTAATGTTGCGAAAAGGTCGAAGGGCGCGTAGCTTAGTTGGAAGAGCATTCGACCGACTATCGAGAGGTCCTGAGTTCAACTCCCGGCGCATCCAATCTTTCCACTTTAATGGTCCTTATTTTTTCGAAAATCATAAAACAATTTAACCTTTCCATCTTTACCATCTTAACGAAATCTTCATTATTGTGCTGATCGAGTTAAAGCATCCATCACAAATATCGTGATTTGCTCTTCCAAGACTTGCATCACACATTAAAGAAATTATTATCGACGTTTGTTTGATTTGTTGGAATTAGTTCAGAATAATTGCTATCAACAGTGTATGAAATGCTATGTACATTTTAAATGCTTATTTTAGTTGGCTATGATTGTTTATCCATATTTATTAATATATTACAAAATTTGTATTTACTGCGACGAAAATTATATTGAATTTAATGCGATTAGTGAGACATATAAACTTATTTTGATCGAATAGTCAATTCAGTTATTTATATTTTTCTCGTGTTGCCTCTTTCATTCCTTCCCTGGTTCTCCCTGTCTTTTATACTCATAAACCCTGTTTTTTCTTTCAAATTTCCAACCTCGCTTCTGGTATTTAAAACCTTGGATTTAATTCATCATATTCATTCGTCTTTCTTTTATGTTCTCGTTTTTAATTTCGTAATTGTGTTGTAATTAGTTTCCTAATTGTTGCACTTCATACGTAGAAATACACTTGCGGCATTATCACATAGTTGAATTAAAAGGTTGTAACGTCGTTTTTTAACTCTCGAGGCAAGAATTTATGAAAAAATATAATACTTTCCTTTTTATTACTTTTTATCACGTGTTTTTATCTCGTTCATGTGAAATTCTGAAAAAAAAGAGGTATAAATACTGAATTATATACCTCTAACATGGAAGATTATTTCTCGAAGAGAAATAACTCTTAAATAAAGTGAATGAGCAATTTTTATCTTATTAATATTTATTATGGTAAGTTTTTGTATTTTTTCGACGATATATTGTACTTATCTATTGTTCATAAACTCTTCATTCATGTCCTTTACAAATAAAGTATTTCATTCTTGTAATAAAATGGACAAAAGTGATGAAAAAATTTATAAAAAAAGCAACGTCTTAAAATAAATAAATTAACTATAACGTTATTAGTAAAAAAATGTTAACATTTTAGAACAAATATTTATTTTTCAATTTGAAATTCTGTTTTTCAATAAAGTTTCGCTGAATTTTGAATATTTGAAAAAGAACTCATGCATGGCATTAAATCAGAGAAATAAACTAAATATTTGTTGAAAAACTTCTGGACCGATTTGCATCTCCAATATATATTTAAATATTATACGTAAAGAAATTGAATATCAATAATTCCCCAGGATAAATGTACTCTATAAAATAACATCTCTTTAATAAAAGAGTATTACAAAAATATTTATAACATTTATATTCATTATTATAAAAAAAAATAAAAATTTTCCGTGGATTTAACAACTTTAAACAGATAAATTTAAGTTTAATCTTGTAAATCGGTTATGCTTTAAAAAGGTTTTTGCATACAAATATCTGTTCAATTTTATGTTGTATCAATTGTATGTAATTAAAAAAAATGTAAAATAAATAATAAAAATGCTATGTATGTATATGTGTTTATTAAATTGTTCCATATTGTTTTAAAATTCTAGATGGCTTATAACTCAGAAAACTGGAGTTTATACTTGAACACTTAACAATATCTTTAACTTAACGCATAATATACAGGGTGTCCTAGAACTGGGTAACGATAGTTCAGGAGGCGATTTTGCATGATATTTCAAATAGAAAAGTCCTGTACCAAAATTGGATCTGCGGCTCAGAATTTGAGTAATGGGCCATTGAAGTATAGAAAAAAAAATTACTTTTCTTGCAATAACTCGGCATGCAAGTTATTTCAATTTGTAAGAGCTCATTTTCAAGCCTTTTTAAAGCCCTACAATTAATCCATAAGAACATTTTGCCTGCGATTAGTATTTCTGAAGTTAAGGCTTCTAAACCAGAAAAAAGGCCAATTTTTGCCGTTTGTCGCATATACTTTCGCACACATGAAGAAGTTGTAGAAAAGTCGAAGAATTTTCCCCCCTCAACGGTTCGATTTCGATAAAAATTGGGTTCGCGGGAACACTTTTAATGTCGTAGAATTGGCGAAAAACTCGTTTGGTACTGCGGTACGCGTTTATAGTCAATTCTACGACATTAAAAGTGTTTCCGCGGGCTCAATTTTTATCGAAATTGAACGTATGAGGGGGCAAATTCTTCCTCTTTTCAATCTCTACAGCTTCTTCCTGTGTGCCATTTTGTTAGCTATTTGGCTAAATAAATTATATGCGAAAAACCGCAAAAATTTACCCTTTTTCTGTTTTTGTGACCATTGTTCAGAAATATTCATCGCATGTGAAATGCTCTTAACGATGAATTGTATGGCTTGAAGAATCTTGAAAATGAGCCCTCACTCATCGAAATAACTTAAAAGCGAGCGACTTACTGCAAAAAAGTAATTTCATTTTTTAAACTTCAATGAGTCGTCACTCAAATTCTGAGTCTCAGATCAATTTTGGTACAGGACTTTTTTGTTTGAAATATCACGAAGAATCACCTTCTGAAATATCGTTACCCAATTTTTGGACACCCAATATATACGATATTCCATGTCCATTTATGTAAATCTAGGAATAATCATTGTGTTTAGTTAGTAATAAATGACTAGTACTTATTGAGTAATGTACTTTTCAATACCTTTTCTTTTCGTTTGTTGTTGACGTTACATTTCTTTTAGACACACATCGTTGATTTTGAGTTTCTACGTGAGTTTTAGAATAGCGATTACTTTCTCACTGGTGAAACTTACAGCATGGTCAAGGTTGAAAAATACCTGTTATATGACCTTTTCTTATCTATTTTTACGATTTACACCTGTAATACCATGTTTAGGATTTTTTTTTATAATTTTAAGAAAGCCAATACAGAAAAATTTTTAGTATGTTATATGCATAAATATAATATATTCTAAATACAAAACTTATAAACGTAATAAACTTTAATAAACACTTTTCTGCACATATGGTTTATTTATAATTATGAAATGCAAAAATGTACATTTAGGTATAGTAAATCACATTAGTAGGCAAATACATAGCGTGAATAAGTGAAATTATGAAAATTCATATTCAAATCACATATGAAACAACTAAAAAAAATTTTTTAAAAAAAGGTATATTATTTTACAGATTGATAGTATATTAAAGCGTTACAAAATTATTTATGAAAAATTCTTTAATTTCATTGAAATTTTAGTTACATTTTAGTTTTTCACTTAATATATGTACATTCATTCAATAAAATATATCACATCATTGATATAATGCAGTAATTTTTAATGAATAATTATATATCTGATATTTTGAATTTAAATCATATTTCACTATAAGTAAGTTACAATAAATAATGTGTTTATGAAAACACATCCGTCGCTCATTTGCAGCTGAAAACGAATCCGTCGTTCAATTTAACCCACCAAGTCAGATGTTTACAATATCTGGTTCGCAAAATATTGAAAAATATCTTTATTGTCAATTTGAGGTTAAGATATCTAAAAAATCTGAGATAATGGTTTTCAGCGACCAAAAATCTAGAAGATTCACTACCTCTTTCAGATATCATAATACCTACGTTTGATACAAAACATTTTTAAATTTTATTGTTTCCCTAAGAAAGTATAATATATTACATATCGCACATTCTATACGTATTTTTCTCTAACGGTGGTAATATTCTCGGAACATTTTTTAACGTGTAAAAGCAGACATTAAACTAAAGTGTCTCTTTTTTGAACTCAGGATAAACGAAGAACAAAATTAAGAAATTTTACTAACAAGTAAACCTACGAAAGTGTCATACTCCAATTTTGATGCAACTTGGCACGTTTTTAGAACTCGCAAAAATAAAATATGGATATTTGTTACAAGTGCTTAGACGAAGGATTAAGGGAGGGGGTCCCCCCCTACAGTTGCCAAAACCTACCAATTAACGCATAATTGTATTCAATAAGCTCTTAAAAAGTAAATTTATTTCCACGAAATATTGGACATCTTATTAGGGTTTCTTGGGTCGCTAATTATAAATCTGAGTTCAGATTTTTAAAAATCGAAATGGCGGATCCCATATTACAAACTTTTATAGTATTATATACATTTTTTGGCGGTTTTCAGTAACTTGTGGGAGTGTATTCATCCCCTAACACGTCGTCTAAGTATATATAAAAAAATAACTATCTCTTATTTTTGCGAGTTTTAAAAACGTGAAAAGTTCTATACAAATCGGAGTGTAATACTAGGGTAGGTTTACTTGTAAAAGTTAATAGTAAGGAATACGTCCAATATTCTCATTAAAAATTTGTTGACCATTTTTGATCCGCCATTTTGAAATTTCCAAACTTGAAAACAGTTCATAATCAGCGGTCCAAAGACTCCTGAGTCACAAAGTTGAAACCAATTTTCATGATTATGGAGAATTGATTTCCACCAGCGCTTGCATTATTAGTTATTGTGTCTGAAATATCAAATGAAAGTAAGGGGGTACTCAATAAATTCCGGTTCCCCGAAATGTTAACACGATTTTTCTATTTGGTTTCTTAAAGTAAAAGTTTTAAGCTCTCTTTTATTTCCGTAGAGCTTTTCGTGCCTTCGTATTTTCTTTTTACAGGACTTCAAAAGGCATTGAAAAAGCTAATTTTCATAATTTAATTCCAATTTTGAAAGAACTTGAAATTCATTTTTTTTATATTTTGTTATTTATTGACATCTAAACTATCAATAAGCACAGGAATTTTAAAATAAACACTGATTGTTTCTGATTTGTTACACTGTAATTAATCGACATCTCTAAACGTTACCTTTTTCAAATCCCATTGCTTGGTTATTCCCTAGACAAGGATTTTCAGCTGAATGAAAATAAATGTCGAGTATAGTTGAAACTTTAATCGAGAATTGTACTCAAATAGAAATTGCAATGGGAGATTAGAAAGGAACACTTGCTGTATAATTATAAGTGTGTCATATGCAAATTCACTTTCGTGATAGCGCGGGTTCTATAAACGGATCTAGCCGAAGCTCATCCGTCGATCGATCGACTCAGACTCCGATCGTTATTTTTATCGCGCACCATTCGTTTAATGCAATTTTCTCAATTTTCATTTCTTACTCTCCGTTATGTCTGTCTTTGTCACCGAGTCCATAATTCTCTCATTCTGTACTTCGTGCAGCTCCTTCCCCAATTACGTCTTTCTTTCTCTGTCTTGCTCTATCTGGCACTGTAGCCATCCTACTCTCTTATGCAAGTTTGACGGTGTTCCGGCACCCAATGGTTTATACTCGTGTCAGAACGTGACATGCTTGAGAGAGGCCCACGTGTTCGGTATTTAACGTTCAGCATTTTGTAATTACATTTAAGAACACTCAGAGATATGAACACTACAAATGAGACATTCTCAATGGGATTAGTCTGCACATCGCTGTATCGTGAGTCGCGTGCGATGTTCGGCATGAGAATAGCGACGCGGAAATAGAGAATGTTTATTTAGAATTCTTTTCGAGCTAAAATTCAATTTCAAAGACTCACACTCCACTTCTTTCCGTTGGGTTTTTGTGTTTATGCAACTGGGTAATGTATATTTGTAAACAACATGTTCTGGTGCTACCCAAGAGGGAATACAGTTTTGTATTTAATTCAGTGCTTTCAATGTTTAACTCTATACACTCTAAAAAATATTACTATCATACACCTTTTATAAGCAACAATAAGATATCGACAATATAGAATGAACGACGATGCACTTAGACTAATGTTTCATAATTTGGTCACATTTTCTTTTTTTGACACTCATCCACATAAATCAGATGTATTTGCAAGACTGTTGAAAAATTATTACATTGGTGATAATGATGAAGAAATATTTCAGTTTTTTAAATTATATTTTGCTTAAAAAAACGAGGACCAAAGTCCAAAAATTCGATAATATAAAAAAATAAATAAATCAAACTCAGGTATGCTTTTCGGTCTCGTTCAAAAGCGTTTAGTTTCTTGCTGGGTAGCTTCACGGGATGTTGAGCATCAAATTTACTCTCATCGTCGATTTCTAGAACTTGAAAACATTCATCTGATATAATACACTAATTAATGATAAAAAAAGTAAAAAAAATAGTGAATTACATTGACATAAATAATTTGTCAGATTTTAGATTCGTAATTATTGTGTTGTATAGTGAATAAAAGGACACAATAAAAGAATAAAACGGTCAAATAACTAATATGTTCGCTAAATGGCAATTGACCATTTATTTAGATGAACGTGATCCAATACCCGATCGGTTTTACCATCCCAAACGTCTTGTATTTCTTCTAGATGCCGCTGACGTCTGAATTGATAGGTGACTGAAACGCTGTCATAAATCGACAATTAGGTCGTTAACTATTATTCGAAAGTTATCACGTCCAATTGACAACAGCAGTAGAATTAGTTTCTGAGCATCACGAGACTTTATTTAGCAGTGCTTATTTGTACGTTTGCTGACAGGTACGTTTTGTTATTGCTTGTGATCTCGGTTTAAAGACATGCAATTATAATTGCATTGCTTCAGTTTCTACCCCTAAAGGACTATCCGTCAAGTTAAAAAAAAAAGTTCCGTCAGCGACCTCCTAGTTGTCATTCGAAACCGACCCCCTATTTTTTTTGTATCATAATTGTTTACAAGTATTTTTAAAGGGTCATATGTTATTAATAATGTCTTTGGGTGACAAGATAGAGCGATTCTAAGTAAAGCAATTTCACCAACTACATTGAGATCATCATTTTATACAGCCGCACATGAAAGGTAAAATAACAAACAAAACCAATAAAGGAATATTAATTTATGAATATATCATTCATTTTTGTTTCCTAGAAAAATATGGAAGTATAGTAAATAAGGGAGCCAAACAAATTTCAATGAATTAAAAACCACCTATTTCAGATATAATTACCGTCATGTGTTGAAATACTTTACTTTTTGCAAAAAAAAAAAGAAAATAGGGGTCAGTTATGGACCATCAAGTGGTCGGTTTTGGGCCATCCTTTTAGAAATTACCAGAAACCTAGAATTTTGTAATTGTTTTCTGAATGTTCCCAACCCTTGTCCATAAGCTTCACCAACCAAAGTTTAGATGTGAGTGGTTTAAAACGTTAATTTAGAAAAAATGGTTATTAATTTTATTTTGCAGATAATAAGCCCCCTTTTTCTTTTATTTTAAATCCTCATATATATTTTAATCAGTCCTCTTCTTAACAGTATATGTATCAGACGATAAAAGGATTTTCTAGGTTGAGACGAAAGATTGGTGTGTCGAAATTTCACTTCCGCATCATTTCTTTATGCAAGGGCACGTATAAGAAAAGCTTAAGATTGAGCAAGTCTTTATACGAATTTCTTATCACTATTTTTAAATTGACGGTTTCGCGCGCTCTCTTTTTATTTTTTAAAGATATTATATAATCATATAAAACTGTGTCTTTTTTAACTTATGCAAGATTCGTAATACAAGGTCCAATTCGCATCTTTAATGGATTTAGTTTCAGGTAATTCGACTTCGTCGGCGTAGCTTTTTTTGACTACTCAACCCATACAGGGATCGTTCACGTGTTTTTATCTACGACACCAACGACTCGTGTATACCACGTCCTGATGCGCGGAACCGAAGACAAGAGTAACGAAAGCACAAGACTGAGAAAGCGAATAAACGAAAGAACGAGGGAGATGGGTAGTGAGATAGTGGCTAACTTAAAGGAAGAGTAAGTGCGATAGGGATAGGCAGAGAGAAAAGACAAAGGGAGAGGGAAGACAGGAAAGACAAGACGTGAGAAGAGAAGAAATCTCGACCGTGTGATGTGCCGCGAGGTAATGGGGAGCGCGAACGATGATCGAATCTTAGAACGGGCAACAAAGAAATAAAACAAAATCAGATCGCATCCGGCGCTGAGGTCCACCTGGTGTAAGATGTGGAAGTGTTTGGTGTATTTGGGGTAGGGAGGGAAATTTGTTGAAATTTGCTGCAATGAAAAGCGTCTAAGTGAAAAATATTGTATTGCATAGTACACAATGTTACATTGGGCAGAATAATTGAAAAATTTTAAGATATCAAGGATGCGAAACATCAAACAATTATTTACCTATTGCTAAGGAAAAGTTAGTCATCAGGGAATATTCGCGACATTTGCAGAAAATCCTTCAGAAATTACCGAACCCCTGGTACAAATTTCCAAAATGATCAAATATTAGCGTGGCCCGCGCGAGCGTTCCTGATTAGCACGAGGCGAATTGGCGTGGACCAAACTAGCGCTGAGATAGTTTGTCTACCAGGGAGTTTAAAATTACCAAGACATTCTTCAAAGTTCTCCAGTAGTAGTAATAAATAGTGTTTACAAGAGATCCTCACGTCGTTATCAGCTGAATGGAAGTATTTCCATGTAGAAAAGTATAATGAAAATTGTACTAAAATATAAAAAATATTAGAGCTTCTTCAAACCGCACTAGATGGCGCTTCGAACCCCGAAAATGCAATTTCACACCATTTTGTTGAAGTATGTGTCTAACGAGTGACAAATACAGTGTGGCTGTGAAAAAATTTCACGATTCGGGAATTTTGTCATTCTCGTGCACAAATCTATGAAATTCTGATGGAAATCTGAATATATGTCTAGTTCTCATATGATTCTGAAGAAGGTTGCACTTCAGAGTCCGATTAGAAATGTAACGCTCTGCAGATGAGATTCTGGCTGGAAACGCTGATTCCGATCAGAATTCAACCTTTTCCACGGAATAAAAAATTTGTCGAATTATTATAGCTCCATTTATTTTTAAATTGATTTAATTTTTCTACTATTTAGGAATGAATCACATTTTTATATGTATATGTTATATTTAGATCTTTTTAAAGCTCGCAAATAAATTAAAAAATAGCGCCTCGGGATGGGATCGAACCCGAGTGTCTCCGCTAATGCGCTGACGCCTAAAACCAGTATGCTATGCATATCCCAATTGCGTCGTCATGCGCAATATGATTTCGATTTTTGATTAAGAAATTATCATCCTTAGGATACGATGTTCATGCAGGTATTATACGGTAGACTATACGATGATGAATGTGACATAATCCGAGCAAATTCTAACCCTCCCAATATTTGCCTAGTGTCGGGAATAACTTTTTGCCCTACTCCGCCGACAGACAGTTATAGAACGCGCCTGCGTCGACCAGAAGAAATCAGTTTAACCATTCCTACATCGCGCATGCGTGTAGATTTTGTATGCATTACCGCTCCGTGATAAGTGGTGGAGAACATCAATCGAGGGCTAAAGCAAATATTGGGACGGACCTAGTGGAAAATATTAGGGGTAGTAAATATTGGAAACTAATATTAGGGGCGACTATTGTACATTTGTTCATTCTGATCAGAATCTGAAGGAGATCAATTAAAAAAAACTAGGGGTTTCTCTCCCAGAATCTAACCAGATTATGATCCCTAATTAGGTAGGTAGGTAGGGTAGGGAAATCCCTTCTAAAATCTGACCATTTCGAAATGAAGCGCATCAAACTTTTTTTCGCATCGGTTTGTCCTGTATAATGGTCTATGCTTATTTCGATACTTGAATGGAATCTCATGCGACTTTACTATTGTGTCTGAACGCCATCTAGCGTCCCTCATTAGAAACTTTCATATATTTAATATAACTTTCCCATTTTTAACATTGCATTAAATATTTTGTTCCAAATTAAAAAAATGTAGATTTGAATAATTGATACAATTTCTTACATGTATTGCAGTGAAAAGTTAGCTATGCGAAAAACGTTTATATTTTGAAATGAAAATTTTTTATGTACATTTCCGGGATGTTAGTAACGGGTAAATTCTCCAATAAAAAGAGAAGAATTTTTCAACGGATTTTTCTTAAAATGCACCTGTTTCTGAGCATTTTTTTTTGTTTACGTGATTCATGCATTGGAACCATGGAAATTATACCAGAAACTTGTAATATTAAAGTAAATATATTTCTTTTCCGGTATATTTTACAATTTTTCTAAGTTTTCGCCGATTCCCATACTTTGATTCTAATGGAATCAAGCAATAAAAGAAGAGAATTGAAATTGAACTTTTAGACATTTTTTTAAAGACTTTTTCAGTTTTTGAAAATTTTGGCATTCTTTGAAAGCATTTTTTTCAAATATCTATCATTTTCAAAGAAAAATGTATCATTTTCAAAGAAAAATATTTTGACCTTTCACTTTTTTGTGTGTTTTGGCCACCATTTTTGTTATTTTCACATTTATTTTAAAACTGTTAATATGCACATTTGAAGTTCGACTCTCGAGAACCGGATGTCCGGATTTCGATTACTTTTACACAAAAATTCTAAAATTATTTCAATATGGAAAAACGGTATAAAGAAAAAATTATTTGAAAAGTGCATGTATTTTTGAAAAAAATCTTAAATTTTTCACGATTGAATGTTTTTGAAAAATTTAATAAAATATTCTGACAGTTCAGTTAATTGATCGCCAGATATGCCTTCCTACATATTTTTAGAACCTTTTTTTTATATAAAATACAAGCGTTGAAATACTGAAAAAATATCCATTCAAACTTAACGGGTTAATGCCAAAATATTCTGGGTAGTTACAATATTTTACTCAACTCTAATGTGTTCAATACACATCCATACATGTAAGAAATCAGTAATTTAAAAAATATTACAAATTTCACTAAACCTTCAAACATTCGAAAAATTCTACATTCGATGATATCGTCTACAACATGCAACAAAGTTAGGCTCTTCAGTTTTCATATAGGCAGGTAATTACTGTTAATATTGACAAGTTAATAGTAAACCTACATCATAATTAATTAGCAGTATTCCTTTTAACAGATTCATCATAAGGGAATGGTGATACTTATATCAGAAGTACATGTCAAGGTTTTGTTTATTTGTTTAAGGGCAGACACCGAATTTTCACTTATTTGAAACAATACATGAAAAGAACCGCAAACGAAATTAAATTTGTATACCTATTATTTTTATATACCACTACATGCAATTGTACGCATTCTACTGTTAGAATTTCGGAACATGAAATTCTGTCCAGAGCCATCTCTTATCGTCCAAGTCTTCAATTCGAAGTCAGAGTTTCTTTAATACATTCCGGATGCGCGAAACTTTGTATTACTGTACACAAGGAAAGAATCTAGCTGATGAAAATGCGGTTCGCCCTACTGAAAGTTTCTTTGAAAAATCTTTATTACTCTCAGCAGGCGAGTTTCTATGAAAAATCAGCGCTTTTTCGAATGAAAAGAAACGCTCAACTTCTCGCATTGAATGTTTGACAATAATAATGCAGGAGTTACTCTCAGCGAATTGATTACCATCCTGAGGACCTCTCGGCTTTTCGCCTGTTCAACGACAAAGGTCTTAAATAAATTGTACACGATTCAACGACACTGCCATGAATTATTAACTATGCCATTCAGACAATTTACATCGAAATCCACGTCGAAGGCGAGTGTGTAAAAATAACGCGACGAGTCACAAATTTTGTTTCAATGTTTTATTCATGATATTTAAAGCATATATCTCGAATGCTGCTTCAAAATCCTATTAAGGGAGTGAATGGGTTGAAGACGTATAATTAATAATGCAGGAAAAATGTTTAAAGCTGACTCTGATTTAACATATTCCATATTGAGATACCATTAAGTCTGACAAATTGTATTGCAGAATTCTGTGTGTATAAATCATAAATAAATAAGGTAAATGTATAACTAAATAATGCTGGGTTCATCGATTTCGTATTTATTCTTTTAAAATTTTCTTGACCGATTCAACAAAATACATCCTTCTATCTATATATAAAAATTACAAAATTGTTATTAATAGTGGATGAAATCAGCAATACAAAAATTATTATCAACTGACGTCACCATTTGTAATCATAATTGTTCATTATTTTAATGACATTTCACTAAACTCCAATATGGCAATCATTATCAGCATCACGGGACAATTTCGTTGTTGAACTTTAGTCTCATGGCAAGTAATTTTAAATGTTACGACGTTTCTGGACGTATCGCGTAAACCATGTTGATATCAATAGTTACTTGTTTGAAGCGGATACCCAAACATTTTAAGCTTATATTTTTCTGCATCACACGTTATAGGTTATGTTCAACCCGGATGAACATAATTGTATATCTTTCCAAGAAGTTTCCAGAGGAGGGAGGAGGGAAGGGAGGGAGGAGTTTCTGTACATTTCTGAAAAACATTTTTTCAAATTAAACATTTTCAATAAAAAAAATGTTCAAAAAATAAACAAATAAAAATTCTTATATTAACAGATGAAAACGATTAGATCAGACGAGAATAAATCCAAAATGAACGGGCACATGAAAAGTTGATGAAGAAAAAAAACGAAATGGCTGAAATCGATCAGAACACCGATGGTGGATGAACCTTGGCCGCAACTCGTGGATCTTCTCGAACCGTCCACTTTCGTTGAGAAATTCATCGTAACTTCTGCAGGTACAAATCGCAAACTCTCTGGAATGAAATTGTAACTGAATTCTTCGTCTTATGATTCTTCAGTTCTAGGTTTCTGTACGCGGTATCGTGTAGGTCCAGGGAAGGTTCCATGTATGACCTAAGTGCAATAATTAACCCATTATGTATGTGAACATATGTAACATTTATTTTGATTATTATTTTATATTTATATAAGATTTATAAAATGTAACCCAATTTTAAAAATTTACGATTAATTTAGGAATTGTTGTTGATTTAATATCTGATGAATCTACAGGGGAGATTCGAATAATATTAACGAGCTGTATTTCATTAATTTCGTCTAATGTCGATAAAAACTGTTTAAATCGTACTCTACTAAGTCTGTCGCAGTTTACATATCTTACTTAGAATTAGTAAATTATTTCAGATAAAAGTAATTTTGTGGTTACTTTAAAGAAACTTCATTTATATGCCATTTTCTTCCCAGTATCAAAAATTTATATCTTGTATTTCATGTTGAAATTTTAACATCATTAAACATCAGTGTCAGCCGAGATCCATAAGCTTATTATAAAATGTAATAATACACCTAATTGTGTATACCGTTTGTTACAAAACTAAGCCTATTAAAATGTTACAAATCATAATGCAAATATGTCACCTTTTGTATGTTACGTCGAGCAACCCTAGATATTACAAGTAAAATATTCGTACCATCACCTTGTCGGACCCTAGTCAGTTTGCATGAATCTAAATCAGGTGACCAATCCGGTTTTGAGGTATTATGAGCATAAATGTTACCCAAGTAGGAGAATTCGTTTCAACCCCGACAAAGTCAGAATGGCCTAATTACATAATATTTACCACTTTACAAAACATCATTCTCCTATAAGTCAAATAGACTTTCAAAACTTGAATAGGGATAAGAATTACGTAAATATAACAAAGAATGTCATTAAAATCCTGCGAATCCCGTGTTGAAGATTTAACCTGAATGTCGAATTTACCATGGAAAATGGCTTATAGGTCATTTCAACCAAGAATAAGAACTTCGATAACCTAACCTTAAAGAGCTTCATATGCAGAAATTTTTTCGTGCAGACAGTTTTTCTAAAAATACTGATGACGGTATTGTAAAAAAACTTTCCGTTAACAGCTGAGGAGTGAATATCAGCTGATAACTCGAATTTTGGAAATGTACTTGGAGTACAGCACAGAGAATTAATAAATTAAAAATGAATCCCTTATCTCTGACCTTCGTCAGTATTCGATTATTGTTTCATTTCCTCTTACTTTTAAAACGGCGTTAATCTTAAAATGCGAGTAGGAGGAATTTTTTTCTGCATTCGCACATTGCAATTCTTTAAATAGGTATTGTCATCATATCACAATTTATCGATTACGTTACTATTCGAGAAGTGATAATGAACATTCCCCAACGGTCGTAATTTCGACTTCAAAGTTCACAGCTTTGGGGTAAAAATTACGTAAATATGGAAATTTTACTAGAAAGGCAGGTAATGCAAAGGAAATTTTACTTTCAGGTGTAATCTTGTACTTAGTATAGCATTTTACTAATTAATTTAATACTGCTATTCTGTTACTTCCATTCATTTAAAGAGGTCTTATTTTGTATTGCTTTACTATATGAATGAAAAAAAGTGACATAAAGGCCATTAACGATTAAATTAAAATCGACGGTTTTTTCACAATAAATAAATAATTTTTTTAAGTTATATTGGTGCTGAATTAAATTTTAACGAGATAGCACAAACATTTGATTTTGCTCTTTTATGCGAAAATTTACTTCAAAAACTGACATCATCTGCATCTTTATTTATTGCTATATCGTGATTTGATTAAAGCGTTAGAGCACTGTAGTACTATCATGACATGGATATATAAACACAGAAATACTTTTATTCCGAGAATTAGGTCGGAAAGGGGGAAAATGACATAAATATTACCGAATCGTTAACAGTTTTTTATCGGCTACAGATCCAAATTACCAAATTTGTATCAAGACCTAATCAAAAAAGTCTTATATGACCAACTCTCGACCACTACGTTACTTCCTTGATTTTGTCCCCATTTACCGTAATTCGCACTACTTTGCTAAATGTAATCGGATCAGAGCTTGATCAAGTCTCATAATATCGTCACTCGACTATTTTTTTTAATAAAAAGGAAAACTGAAATGTTACATAATTTGAGATGAATTAAATAAAGATACTGAAAAATATACTAGTTTTTCAATTATTGCATTTTTAAGAATATTTGTTTAATTGATTAATTAAGAGGTTCTTACTTCAGTAAGATCAACTATGATTTATTTTTATTTTTTATATAATAATTACTCGTATTTATTGTTTACTATTAAATAAAATATTTACAGGCGAAAAAAAATCATCCAGAAGATTGATCCACGATCTCCACGATCTCAACAAAAAACCAACAATTTAATAAATGTAAAATCGTTAATTATATTATATATTCGAAAACAAAATTAATATATTACAATAGAACTTTCGCATAAGAGTTTATATGTGGTCCCCACTTCTCTCTCCAAATGCTCGAAGCAAAGATAAACCACTCCGAATATGCGTTTATAAAACGTCGTCGTCTGACCAAAAAAAAAATATTGCAGCTGTAATTTAGAGCAACAATATCTATACAATGGACTCATTACAATTGTTAACATTAAAAAATGAGGCAGCGGTGATTTAAAAAAACAGATAATTCGGCCCATATTCGTTACAACGAAGCTTTTTTTAAAAAAATGCAGAAAAATAATAAATAGCATTTTGATTATCAAAACTATAAATTGATGACACCAAAATTTGATTTTTGGATACTTGAAACTATATTTTTACCAAATTTTATTTGGATACCTCAGTGTTGAGAAATTATGAAAAACATTTTGTGCCTATTAGCATGGTGTCTTATGTAAAATGGCATTTTTCAAGTCTTTATATGCGAGATTTGTTCAAAATTAACAAATAGATTTACTTAAAATTAATGTCGATTAAAGAAAAATATATAATAAATGTTCGAGAGAAAGAATTAGGTCGATTGGATACGCTAGGTAAGAGAACTTCAATGAAATTGTTGTCAAAAGTTCATTATCGTACAGGTTAGAAGCCATTATTCGACTTCCGATCGGTACTGAACTAGTCAAACCGGCCGAAAATTGCATTTGACTCCCTACGTACCATACCAACCTCCTTAAATAAAATTATAATTAAAATGATGATAATATTACTATAATTATGTATCTCAATTTGAAATAGTTAATCTCAGAGATTGAGGAATACCATTGATTATACTGGACCATAAACAAATCTTGTTTTATTAGAGAGAATGAAACTTATCGATTTTTAGCAGCTGAAAACAAATCTGTTGTTCAAGTTGACCAAGGTTTTCATGACATCTGATCCAAAAAATATTCAAAAATATCTTTTTTGACAATTTGAGGTTAACATAAGTGAAGAATTTGATGTAATTAGTCAAATATGATAACGGATTCGTTTTCAGCTGCAAAACAAATCGATAAAATACACTATCTTTCACGGTAATTCTTAAAATAATTTTATTTGTGGTCCCTATATTGTCAGTGAAAAATGCATGACTGTTTCGATCAGTTACTTTATTCCTAAAGAGAATTTTCAACTGAACCCTAGTCGGAATCCGGACGGGGCACCAGGTTGTTTCTTGTATTGTATCCGGAATCCGAATGGATGAGGCTAGTCCAGCCAGTACTTGACCCGAATTTTTAATCGTGTTAACCAGGCTGGATCCCAGCTGATACCCTGTTTTTATTGGGATAAATTCGGGCTATTTCTACTCGGGTTTCACTACAAATAAATGATTAGTCACTTTATCTAGAGTTTTTTTGACTACCTATTAATAAGCTATTTGAAGTACATAAATCACGAAAGAATATACGACACTAACTAACTCTGAAATTGATAAACCTTATATGTTACATATAATCTCATGCAGCTTCCACCAGATTTGCGAAATTTTCGAAATATTTCATAACCTGACACTCTCAGAGCTCAGAAGTATGTCCAACGTACCTTATTACGTATGGAAATAAATTTCCTCACAAGTTCGCAGATGGTGTGAGATTGTATCACCAGAGAGGCTTTCCGCAGATGAGATTCGTCATAGATCCCTCGCTAATGTACCTGGCATAAAAAATGTTTACACCCCAATTTCTCATTCTTGTCGACCAAAATTATGAAAAAGTACGGTACTCTTAAAACCAAGAAAGACGAATTCACTTACTTTTGACCCTCTGCAACCATCCTTCTGAGAAACCGTGGTAATTGATGTTAAGCGCCAAAAAGTAACGGGAAATCTGAATAACGAGGACTAATACACGCATCCAAAAAGATGGAGGAAAAATAAAAAAAAAATCAATACATGCTTAGTATAATTAAAGAAAAAAAAATATAGCGTTTACCAAAGCTCGTAAATCTTTTCGTCGAATGCAGTGCGGCGCAAAACGCGAAGATTTCCACTTCGAAATTTCTCGTCCTCGGTTAAGCGGCAGCGAAACCCACCTTGAGTTAACTCGGCAAAGATTTAAAGGGCGCGTTGAATTTTCGCTCGCATCCGCGAATACATTAGAGCCGCGTTTACTCATATTTAATCCAAATTCTCCCGTGACCTGCCAAGTTACGCGTGTGCCGTGTTACATGTGTGCGCGTACGTTGCCATGGCATTGCTCCAGGCGAGTCGAGAGGCTGTGCTGATCGCAGGGAGACGTAACTTATACGGGAAGAAAGTTGGCAAGGGCTGCCTACGATTCGCACCCGCCGCGATAATTATGGATCACTGAATGCAGACGCGTGGGCGTATAAAACCAGCATCCTTTATTGGTTGCGAGGAACGCCACCGATTATTGAACAGTAGCTCGAGTGCTTTCCAGATATACTCCAGTTACGAAAGTAGAATTTATTGTACTGAAAACCTCTGTAGTAATTGCAATTAGGGAACGAATTAGGATATCGATTAGTCCTAAGGCACTGTTTTATTTCACAGTTTTTATGTCCTAACCAATCATAACTTGGGTTGGGGAGTTTAGTAACTGTGTAGTTTAGATCTAACTATTACATCAGACTGCAGAAAAAGTTCAAATAAGAGTTTTACCAAATATCACTCATGATGAAAATAATATTAATTTTACAATTTTTAGAAATCACAAATCATTAATCTATTACTTTTTATGTTCCATTACAGAATAAAACGTCCTTATCCATCACTCGCTTATCCATACATGGAGCCAAGGTAATATATTGGAGTTTCCTACTTTTTTGGCGTAATTCCATTTCATTTGAGCAAGATCAGTCTATATGAATCCATAACAGAAAGCTTAGGTATTTCATTCCATGGACCTGATAAGAAAGGTGATTGTAATTTTTATCATCCCATATAATAGAACGACGGCAATATTTCGGCAGATCAATGAGGTGCATTTGACTCTTGTAAGTTAAAAGTACTAGTAAGGTCTGTATCGCGGTTAGGTGTGGGTAATACATGGTAACCGGTCGTTTTCTCTAAATAGTAGTACGCATGTTGTTGAGAGGTAGTTCGGTACTTTATTAATTCTGAGCATTTCACTTGTAATGACTCTGACCGACAAAATTTGAATTATTGTTTGCCTTTGACAATTGCAGTATCATCTCGGAACGGCTTTTTCGTGATAAAAACAATGGCGCCACGAGAATTACCATTTTGGCGAATGGTGAGGTTAAATATGTAAAAATGTGCGTTTTTGGTTATATTTCGATTTATTTTATAGCAAAAAAGTTAACCTCACCATTTTCGAAAATAGGTTATGATAGGCACATTCTACTAGGCCTATAGTTTTCAGCATAAAAAATCCGTTTGGAAATGATACTGCGACCATCGAGGAGAAATCAGTGTCGAGCAGTTTATTAACTAAGTGGTTGACTGTATTGGTCAGAATTTTCCAGTTTCATCATTACATATCTTTAATTATTTCCTGATTCTGGACGAGATATGCCATAATCCATTAAGTCCTAAAAAAGGTTATAAAAAATGTCCTATCTGACTTACAATTAACTGATCTTTCAGAATCTTTTGTTAAAGTTTTTTAAAAGTTCAACCATGAAAATCGGTATAAGATTATTTAAAAACAACATGCATTTTTCAAATTGTTTTTATTTTTATATTGTTTTTTACATGGAAATAATTTCATATTTTCCGTTTCAAGTAAAGAAATCGCGTCCTCGAGACTGGAACTTATTGTATATTAACATTTTGATAATAAAGACAAAAGTATCCAAAATAGCGGCTAAAACGTGCAAAAATCGGCGAAAAGTTCAGGAATTTTTATTTGAAAATAATATATTTTCCAAAAATATGTTACGAAACAAAAAGTTCTTCAAATTGGTCAAAGAATATCCTGAAATTTTTTCCAATTTTGTTTGAAATTTTGGGATTTTGAAATGTGCACAACGTGTTAAAAAAAATTCCGACAAAATTTCGGTGCATTCTTCAATCAATTCCAGGAATTCGTTATTCAGGAACCTGTTTTCCGAAAGTCGATCATTTTCAAATAAAAAATTTCGGAAGAATCGTTCAAAATTGTAGCAATTTTTTATTTGAAAATGTTACGATACAACAAGTTATTCAAATTTCTAAAACAATACCCTGCTATTTTTTCCAACATTTTTTGGAAAACAAGTTCAATTTTTCAAAATTTTGGGATTTTGAAATCTGAACAAAGTGTTTAAAAAATGGCAATAAAATTTCGGTGTATTCTTCAACCAATTCTAAGAATTTGTTATTCGAGAACGTTTTTTCCTAAAATTTATTATTGTCATATAAAAAATTCATAGATAAAAAACCTGGGAAAAATCGTCTAAAATTTTAGGAATTTTATATTGGAATATGATGAAATATGACGAAACAAAATGCTATAATGTATAGTTTGAAGAATTTTTTAATTTTTCGAAATTTTAGGATTTTGAAGAGAGAACAAAGTATTCAAAAAATTCCGGAAAACTTTCAGCGTATTCGTCAATCAATTCTAAAAACTTTTTGTCGAGCAACATTTTTTTTCGAAAATGTATCATTTTCAAATAGAAATGTCCTGAACATTTCACTGATTTTTACTGTTTTTCCGCCGCCATTTTAGATACTCTTACGTTTATTTTTAAAATGTTAATATGCACGTTTTAAAATATTGTTTTCAAGGACCCATTTTCACACAAGCATTGAAAACTATAGTGAAAAATGTCCATTCACGACTTAATTGGTTAAGATGATTGTAATAATGTTTTTTTTTTAAATTTGTCTAACTATCTAGTCTTATCTTCCCATGAGTCCACCCACGAAAAAGCTAAACATTAAATCAAAAGAAATGATATAGCCTTTATCGTTTCACAATGTACATCTAACAGATAAAGAAGACGGCTTTTAGGTGAATTTTTTATGAAAAATTGCCTACAACATAGAGATCAGGTAGATAACTAGAAACTGGTGATGTTTTGGCGATTAGGGGATGTTCGAAATGATTTTCAAAATATCAATGTGATGTTTAGGCTACATCCTGAGTTTTACCACCTGCTCATTTATATGATGTATTCGTCATATAGTTTAACGGATTTCAACATATCATTGATATTGGTTTGATATTAAAATGTAGAGAATATAATTTTATTTATTATCTAAATTCTATCATTATTGACTTTTTTATAAGTATTCTTATAAAAAAAAGATTATAAGAAAAGATTACGTGAGATAGGATCTCTGTAATAGAAACACAGATAGCGTGTACGCAAGCATTGAACTAAGATGGGGTTATGTAACATAATTATGGATATTATATTCGATACTATATAAATACTAACTTAACATGTCCGAGCTTAATATCCCCAAAAACTAAGGACGATGTATCTAGGCAGCTATGTTAACAATGTCGAGACTAAGTACAAATGGTCATAAATAAAAGAAAATAATTATAACAGAAAAAGAGCCTGTCTATCAACAATGCATTGTTTAGCAGTTAAAAATAAACTATTGCATTTGAAGACATCGTGGGTTGTAATCTTTCTAATATTTTGTATATCGTTGATGAGAGTACAGCATTCTTGAATGATGGGACAAAACATTTGAAGTTTGAAAATAATATTCTAAAAATGGATGAAAACTGTTAATCATGTTATTTTTATCCGACACCATTATTTGCATCTAACGCCCCCTGTCTAGAATGTAGATTCTGAAGACTAACATAAAATTAAAACTTAGAACAATTTTTTAGTAGGTATACGTTAGTTACAAATATCTTTCATAGCGGGCATATTCATAATGGGCATTTCTTCAATTAACGCCTTCATTAACTCCTACTGTAAGAAAACACGATTGGGCTGGTAGTGACCCAGTACTGTTCGTCAGAGTTTCACTTCTGACCGCAAATACTGGACGGTTACTGGGCCAGGACGGCATTTAAATCTATTTAGTACTGACTGCTGTAATCGCGGAGTACGAAATCAGTAATGCCTTGCAAGCATTGATTCAGGAACTGAACCGACACTAGTGTGGTACATTACATTAATATCCAAATGGACACATAAATAAATAAATAAATTCATGTAAGTATCGTTCAGGTTCATTACCTATGATGAGTACTGAACTCCGATAGTTGTGAGTCAGAACTCCATAGGTGATGAATGTCTATAGGAGATTGGCACAAATGACAGCCTAATTTTCCATCATTATGTAGATGTAATTGATGATCTGATGGTTGTTTTTATCTAGTTTTAAAAATCAACTTCTGTTTGAACATTCTCAGTTTTATCAATTTCTTACAAAGATCCATTGTAAGTTTCACATTACACACAGGAATATTTAAAGTTGTTCGCGATGCATCGAAGAATTGTAGAAGGTATAACTTACATATTAGTTTGGCCTAGTTAACATAGAAATCGTATGGATACCCGATACACGAATATCAATTATGTATCCAATGTATGACCAGATTCTCCTTAGGTTATTTTATTACTAATTAGATTAACTACGCGTTGTATAAATGTCGTTCTTGTTCTATCTCAATAAAAACAGAAAAAATGTTTACATTCTAAATCTGAAGAATCTATTAAGATCATTAATATTTTCAATTAAGAATTAAGCCTAATTAGTTATTTAAATAATTTCTCTAATTACTTTTGCAACATCCTGTAATGTGAGTGAAATCAGATCCCGTGAATCTTGAAACTACATAAATAAAAATATAATCAATGCTACGGTACAAGTTCGGTAACTCTCAACCTCGCGAAGCCCTGCTCTGCCATAAAGTGAATTATAAATCTTCGAGGGAGTCTTTAACATGAAAAATTACCGTTTGTCTCAAAACCTTGAGAAAAATATGTCTTTTACACGTGAGTTTTCACTTTACAGTGATATATTTCTCAATTTGCTTGCACAGAAAACCACAGCAGGAGGTAAAAGTACTTTGATGTTACATATAAAAGTTTGGTTTAGTATGAAATTGGAGCTTTGGTGAACAACATTAGCCGAAAATGTAAGTTCGCTGCCATCTTGCAACAAATATAACAGTTAAGAAATCACATTTTGAATGGGAAATTGCCATCAATTACATCGTTAATTCTTAGCTTGGTTACTATCTTATGTGTTGTTGTTTGATATGTTGAGAGCGATACGAAGATGTATCAATGTATATTTTGGATAGCAAAGTGTATTCTTCTATAGCTTTGATTATGGCGAATCAGATGAGTGTGAATGACTATATTTGAAACAAAATCTACGGTACATTCTGTCACGTGACAATAATATTAGGACGAGATTAATTGACATCGTTACTACATTAGAATGCAATATTCCATTTACGAAACTCACGTCTATTCAGTTGGGACTACTTTTCTTTTCCAGCGTGCATCAGCATACGAGGACTGGAATTGAAAACAGGCAGCTAGGATTCGCCTTAAGAGCATTAAAATCACTATCGATCGCTGGTAAGAAGGTCGTAAATGAATAAAGGGAATGAGAAAAGAGTAAAAAGCGCGACGGCAGACGTCAAGATTTCTTAAAACTCCAGCTCGTCTCCCAGGATCTTTGGCGGGTCCTCGGGGAGTCCCTGTCTGTGTTCCGCGTTCCGATAGCCTGGTTGGCGTTGATGAGTCGCGGCGTGGAGTCGCGGAGTGGAAACGAGGCTTTTCTTCCGAGGAGGCGACCTATACTGGTGTGTTCAAATTGGTGACGCACCATCACCATGGTGTTGGTGCTCAAGGTGGTGGAATTAATCCACGCATCGATCTCCCACGCAGTGCGTACACTTTATATACACGGCGAATCGGCAGCCCACTTCGTTATATGGTAAGTATGCGCGGAAAGACAGAGAGGGAGCGAAAAAATCGGAGGACATGTCAGGGATCCCTAGAAGGGTGACGGAGACAGTTGACAGAGAAAGCAGGAAAGAAATGAGACGACGCCGACGTGTCGGACGAAGGGTACGTTAGACAGAGAAAGAAAGATGAGTCGTGAGAGCACAGAGACTTTTATTGATCGCCTGGCAAAAACTCAGGAACCCTCATTTCGTGCCTCCGTACCCCCGACCACTAGGTTTTCCATGCGCCCATCCCAGAAAAAGTGGGCTGATGTGCCGTTGCTCCTGTCTCTTCCTCGTCGACTTTCTTTGTCTCTTCACCCTAGTCTTGCTTTTCTTCCGTCTTTTTCTCTCGATCCCGTCCCTCTCAGGATCTTTTCGTCTTTTTTCGCGTGTCCTGATCCTTCTCTCTCACAGGGCCTTTCGCTTTTAGCGTCTCCGTGCGTACCACTGATAATCTTTTACACTTAAGAGCCGGCAACCCCTTTCCCTTTCGTCAAACCGGAGGGCTCGCGGCCTCGACCCTCTTCCACTCCGAACATTTTGTCTTTGTTTTCGGCACTGTCTACCGCTCAGTTTTTCCTTATCCCTTTTAATCTTGCTTTCTCAGATCGCGCTCCTTTTAGTCATTTTCCTCATCGTTATCGTCCTCTAATTTCTGCCCTTGCGCTTCTTTGACGTACCTTCGTTAGGTCCTTCCTCGTTCCATAGACCTGATACACTTTGTCAGCATTGTAAAATGCATTTTCCGGCTTCGGATTCTCTCCTTCATTGTCCAATCCTGGGGTGGTCCGTTTTCAACTCAGATTTTACCTTTCAATTTTCATGCAACAGCAATAAGCATTGCACTGGAATTTAATTGACGTTTTACATGCAGAAAAATACTTAGAATTATGAAAATATAATTTATGGGCAATTTTGGGTGTGTTAATGACTGGATCAAGTATCCACATTTGGTGTCTCTGCACGTACGTTAGAAGCCATTCTTTTGCTCATTTAACTTCATCTCGACGCGCAAGGCAATCAGGATATTATTAAAACGTATTGTTTTGCAATTCATACTCATTTTATGATGGTTCCATGATTTCAATTTATGTTGATATTCAGTGCGAAAGTGTACTTATGCAGGAGAAATTAATTAATTCGTAGAATGTCTGATCAAACTAGATATTTTACTTTCTTCCAATTTGGGGACATCTAATGTCGTATGGATCCAATGATGCCTGATGGACGTTTTGGGTTGAACGACTCCAAGGTCAATGTGCCTAAACATGATACTAATTAATGTTCGAAAAAATGGTTATAAAGTGGATGTCCAATTAACCTACAGAACTAATCGTCTTAACATATGCAACTGAGAATTCGGTTTCAATTATTTCTCGGAAATTCGCATCAGTTGGAAACTTTCAAAGATTTTCAAATGATGCAACGTGATTTCACGGTAAACTTCAGGAGTCCATGTTATTCTTTTCTAGTACGTTTATATTAACGGTTTGATAATAAATGGCAAAAGTATCCAAAATAGCGGCTAAAACATGCAAAAATCGGCGAAAGGTTCAGGAATTTTTATTTGAAAACGATTCATTTTCCAAAAATATGTTACGAAATAAAAAGTTCTTCAAATTGCTCAAAGAATATCCTGAAATTTTTGCCAATTTTGTTTGAAATGTGTATTCTTCAATCAATTCCAAGAATTTGTTGTTCAAGAACCCTTTTTTCGAAAATCTATTATTATCAAATACAAAATTCATGGATAAAAAATCTGGAAAAAATCTTCTAAAATTTTAGAAATTTTATATTTGAATATCATAAACTTTTGAAAGAAATATTACGAAACAAAAAGTTATTTGGACTGCGCAAAGAATACCCTGACATTTTTTCCAATTTTCATTCAGTTGGAAACTTCCAAAGATTTTCAAACAAAGCAACGTGATTTCACGATAAACTTCAGGAGTCCACGTAACATTTTTCTAGTACGTTTTGAGGAGTGAAAATTGAGTCACTCTAATGAATCTAATGAATTCTATAAAGCACCTACAAGGACTACTATACCAAGTCCCAATTTTAGATTGTGACTACGTTAGAATACAAAGCAGCAGATAACATGCTCACTAATGTGCTATTAAAATCATGTCGTTTATTTATAATTATTGTTAATCTCGTAATATGGCAATTTTGTACTTTTCAAATAACGTTTCAATTTATTCGCGAATAGAGTATTAAATAAAACAATAGATTTTTGTCTGTAGCACTTCATTCCATAATCCAATATGTAATCCGGTGAAGATAAGAATACTGAATTCGATCTCGTTTCAAATCGCATTGAAATATTCTTGGAATTAAATGTTTTTCCACGTCTTTTTTCCCCTCTAGAATTACACATATCGGAGATGTCGGTGCAGGTTCTTTACGAAATCAATCTCACACGACGCGGGAGATTGTAGGTACAATAAACTGTGATAAAAAATGTGAATAAGACTCATCCTTTGAAATTTCTACTTTCTTGTTTTCTTCTTATCCCTTTATTCTCATATTCTTCTATGAAATATTTAGCAATCTTGAAGGTAGGCTATTCCTTTCTAAGAAAGTCATGCCAACCATGACACAAGATTTTTTTCTTTAGTGGTTTTCAGAATTTTTAAATCTTTCTTTTTCTTCACTTCTTTATGGTTATCCTAATCTCTTAAAGTCTTCTCTGTAATGGTGAACTTTTACAATGTCGAGCGATCGTCGGACTCTTTTGGACTTCTTGGCATTTGCAATTTCATGTAATTACTTCTTACGTTGCATTCCGCGTTTACTCATTCACGACTTCATTATCTTCGTTTACTTTTTCAAATGAATTTTTTATCGCGTTCTTTGCAGACCCAAGTTGTAATTTTGTAGATTTAAAAGTAAATCTTTTTGTAACGTTTGGGGAATTTGAAGTTCGGAGACTCGGCTATAATCTTTAAAACTTTACAAAATCAAAGTTCTTGATAAGTAAAGTATATTTGACATCCCAAATTTCAAAGGAGGTAATATAAATTGTTTATTTTTTTCAATTGTAAATTTTTAAAATCATTACTAAAGTTCCCATAGTTTTTGTGAATTAAGTTTGGTTTCAAATTATGAATTATCACTATCTCTTAGAATGGGTTTCAGATATAGCTATTAGGAGCTGTCATTATACAATAATTATTAGTTTAAAAAATAGAATATGTGCAAAAGTATCGATTACATCTCAAAAATTGTGACGAAATATATTGTTGAAGCCTTTCAATGATTTGCTGATTTTGTGAAATGACGTGTTTTTGATAATTAGTAAAAGAAATTTCGACAGTAAAAGATTTTCTCCACTGGTTGAAATATTCGAGTAGATTGGAGTAGATTGTTAGCAAAATTACTTCAATGTACTGAGTTGAATTAAGTGAATTTTAGGTGTTTTCGTTCCTTCAAATTGAGAGAGTAAATAGGAATAAAGAAACTGCTACATGTTATCCAATTTCTCCAAAATATTTCTATACATCATTGGTAAATTACTGGTGTTTTACATCAATGAATTTTCTGGAATTATCTGATCACCAATCTTATCATTTTTAGTCCTACAATTAGCCTCTAAAAGCGAATTCATCAATTTCCTTAAATCGTTTATTTATCACATGTTCATATAAGATTTAAGTATGTGTTCCTTATAATTAGTTGTTGAAATTGACTTTATATTCTTAATTTTAATATTTTTAAACAGAGACAAAAATCTATAAATTCACTTTTATTCATTCAACATTCATTGAAAAATTGTTATTTTTATACATATTTCTAAATTAATAATGCAATCAAGTGAACCTAGAATACATCAATATATGTAACCGTTGTAGGTTTTCGACGTATAATCCTGGATTAAAATGAAACCCAGTAATACTAGTCCCTGTAGCATTGAAATATATCTGTTACCTGCAACTCAACTTTTAAGCTCGGCGCATAGTCCACAATCCGATCATGCTAAGTGACTAGTAAGTGAAATCACGTAATTTTGCTAGAGCTATCGAAATTGGCTAGAATTCAATGGTTTATTATGGGAACAATATTTATCCAACTGAATCCTTTATTTAAAGTAATAATTTTCTCTTATAAACATAGGTTTACTATTAAAAATCGGTTACTGTCACGTTTTATTTGTATTCATTTAAGTGAGATGATACATTAACGCCTGTTATAATATTAACAGAAGAATGTAACTATGAGGATTGTTTTTGTTAGGAGGCTGTTTTTGGCAAGTTTAAGCTTTTTCCACAGAGATTTACAAGCCCTGCTTCTAAATGGCAGAGGGATTCCAGGCACATTATACATTTGAACGATATTGTACATTTTCACCTTAGGTTTCTGGTCACCTGTTATTTTCATTCTAAACATTTATGGTGGGGCGGGAGATACTTTTGTTTACGAAAGGTAGTCGCATGCCGTTCTGTCCTGAAACTCGGTGGGAGAAAACATATTTATTTTTGTGCCGTAACGTATATACACATACATAAATACATAAAAACTACATTATTTACATAGATACATGGCAGAAAAAAAACGCATTTAAGTGACGGTGTGCTGATTAATTTTGAGTGACAACCGCCCAAGTAAATAAATTATGAATAATTTATATATAATTTACGAACAATATAGTCACGACCACTATGAAAATTTTCACACAGCCCTTGTTTTAAAAAAGAAAATTGTATTTCTTTCAATTTAATACATAATATTCACATTGTGTTGTAGTGTTTTAATAAAATACTCCGCATTCATTAGCCTTTATTGACTACTTAATAAATTAAAAGATAAAAAATAACACTAAAAGAATTTATCATTTTACTCCGATTGTGAATATTCACTCCATCATTTTTAGCGTATATAGGTTTAAACAGAGGTTATTTTCCTCCATAAACGATTGATGTATATTTATATATCTTATTAAATTGTACAGCCGTAAATATTGGTACATTAGCAGACAATTTTTTTTAAATATCTAGAATTAGTAATTACTTAATTAATTTATATTAATTAATAAAAATAAATTAAATTAATTTTTTCGTAAAATCCGAGTATCTTTCTTTAAAATTGCTTTATTTTTCTTTGAAAATAGATTATAATGTATCCATATATTAATATAATAAAAGCTGTTTCAAGAAAGCAAAAAAAAAACATCAATCGCCGCATTTTCAGTTTGTTAATACTGATAGCGCCATTATGTAGTACAATACGCATATTACAAACTTACAACGCTTCAAAACATATGTTGCATTGGCTAATAAGAATAATAATAATAGTGAAAGAAGAAAATCATAGTATGAAAACATACAATAAAACCGGAAATGACATATTTATCGATTACTTGGTTAGATAGTGTAGCTACATCGCTATAAAGTGTACAAAATATGATGTTTGAAAGATAAGTATTTAAAATTTCAAAGAATTTGCATAGCAACTTTTTTCGTCTAATACATTTTAATTTGCAGCTCACAAAATGCACGAAATGTAAATCGGAAGTATACATGAAATGTTCTTACTTACATATTTATGAGCGTCTAATTACGATCAAAATATGCATTATATTCAAACCATTCTCTTTGAACTAGGTTATAGATAATAATATATGAATATATTATGTAGGAAGAAAAACTATTTTGAAAAAGTATCTTGTGCCGTTATACTTTCCGTTGAAACATAAAAATAACAGAAAGACTAGACCACTTTATTTAAAATCTACAGAAATATTTTTTTAATATACTAAGAAGAAAAATATGTAGTTAATTAATATGAACAATTAATGTTGGGAATTTTCAGTAGATTAATAAATAATATACTCGAAATATAGTCAAAGAAATCAAAAGAATTCAGTGACACACCTAAATTTCTTAATTTTTTCAATCAGATTATCTAGACTATTAAATAGAAACCGGAGGATTCTAAACGTTTTGATGAGAGAAATTAGATACTTGTTAAATGTTTATTCATAATAAATGTCTTAAAGTAACCGTCGTGGATTCTTAGTGTTTAATTAATTTTTGACATTATTTGGGTTTATCGGCCGTAAATGTTACGTTATTATTTAATAGAGTCTGAAAATTGTAAGGAAGATTTTAAAAAGAAACCTCTATTTTAATAGAGTTTTTCACAATTCGAGAATTTTCTGTATTTGAATGGTTAAACAATCAGAGACTCATTGTTGATTCGAATATCTATGTTTATTGCACAGTTTGGTAATAGTTTTCGAAACAAATTATTATTTATTAAAAATTTTGATACTTCTGACAAGTTTTTTTCTTTTTTGAAAAGAACTGGGAAACCCTGGTAGGTCCGTTTTTTTCTTACACGGCCCATATCCCCTATATGTTTAACATGGTAAATAAGAATGTTATACAAGAACTGTCCTAAAAATGTTTTCATTACATACCAGGGAACTCACAATTTATTTTTAATACAGTGCCATTCTTTTTACGCAACAAAATTAATTGTATGTATGCCTGCATTCAAGTAGGTAGGTTAGCCGGTAGAGTATCCCAAAGTGGCATTTCTCCATCATTTTTTTTTCGAAAATGAAAAAATAATCCATGAAACTAATTTTGCTAGTATCTATAAAACTTCAGAGCTGTGCCGAACAGATAATTAAGAAGAGAAAGCGCTGAAAAAGTTGAAAATTATTGCAAAAATTCCATCTGGTTGAAGTTCCGAACTGAAGAAACAAAATGACGTTCCAACCAATATACAAGTAAATATTATGTCTACTGGACAGTAACGCAAGGAGCTGTTACAGTATGATTCCTATTTGATGTTATATTTTCACAGTGCATTGATGTTGTCAATGGTATTTAGCCTCACTGTATACGAATTTCAAACCAGTTTTCCAAAATGCTAAATATGGCGGAAGTGAAATGTTAGGCTATAAAATTAGTACAAAATTTTGGTTTTAGCGACCTAAGAGTCCTTTTGGTCACGTGCCTGTTTTACATCTAGAGTTAGCCGCAGTCAACAGGTTAAAGGCATCAAAATAAATTGAACTAGCGATTTCTTTTTGTAGTGTATTGTGCTTATTATACTCGTATTTACTTCTTGGTGCAACAAGAGAAACCTGCATTCCGTAAAAACTGATTTGTTTGCAATTTAAAATTACATTCTTCAAATAAGATAACAGCTGCACTAGGGATACATGGTTCATTAAGATTTTGCAAAATGGGGAAGGAAATGAGTCAGCTACCCAAAAACTTTGGTATCGTCAGAAAAGAAACGATACACCATGGTAAAAAAAGCGGATCCACCGTATAACTACAGAAAAGCGGAAACGGCGATAGCGACGTGGTAAAGATGAAAAAGAAAAGGCGGAAACGCCATGGAAAAAAAGGAGCAAACGAGGAAGAAGTGGAAGCAGAAGAAAAACGGAACAGAAATAAGGACAATGCCGAAGCAGAGGAGAGGATGGGCCGCATCCACTCAGGAGGAGGAGGGTGGCGAAGCATCCGATGAAAGATCGCTGAAGTGCAGGTAAGGAGACGACAAAGAGGATATCTATACATATATACACGAAATGCATTGCGTTGTCTCCCCGAGTCCAGAAACTCTACGTGAGGTACAGAGCCGATTCGCCACTCTTCTACGAGGATCCTTTTGCCTTGCCTCCTCTCGAGAAACAATCGGCAACGTGTCTTCGCGCTCTTTTAATTTCGAAAGGAGATCGGACTAGGGGCTACACTTGCTTTTTTTATTCCTATCTCGAGACGATGGTGGCGGCGACTTGTATATATAATATATAGGGGCCGACGAGGAGATAAAAGGCCGGAACAAAAAAGACTGCCGGTTACGTCTAGGAGACCGCGCGGCGCACGGTAGCGAAACTCTTCCGCGGTTACAGTCCTGGGTTACGGTTTGGACTTTTATCCTTTATTCTACACGCACGTTTTATCCTGCCTTCTGTAATGATGAATGACTCGGGATCTTTCTGCGATTTATATTGGATTAGTCTTAATTTAGAGTGAAATTCAATTTTTATATAGCGGGAAATAATTATTAATGTTCAATTTACTGGTGGCATACCCAGCACACTGTCCTGGGGACGTCCTCAGGAGCTCCTCAGGACGTCCAAATGTCCGCTTTTACCATCCTGTTAACGTTCACAGAACATCCTCAGGGCACAGGACGCCTTGAGGACGTTAATAGGACGATAAAAGCGGACATTTGGACGTCCTGAGGAGCTCCCGAGGACGTCCCCAGAACAGTGTACTGTGTGGGATGTATTCTGCCTATAGAATACATAAAATATAATACAAATCTATTTTATTTACATTTCCTTCGTATAGAATTCACGTTTGGTTTCTTACGTGTAATTAATTTTGATTTGCGACTGTCCTATAATTAGGCAATTACAGATATAACCTGAGTCGACTGGGCTCAACAAGTTTCTAATTTTGTTGTAGTAATAATATCCCTTTTATCTTATTCTGGCAACAAAAGGAGTTTGATCTCGTCATGGCAATGGAAAAGGTTCTATATCATGAGGACATTTTAAAAGACAATTGAAGTTGGTGATAATAGTACATTATGTGCCAAAAGCGCAATTATTATCGATCTTCGACGATTGTGAAGTTTGTCGCCCGAGAGAAGTGAGGGTAACAATCACACTCGTCGGTGATCGATATTTCGCCCGTGACCAATAATGTATATTTTGATCCGATTGTCGTAGGATTCGATAATTCGGGGCCGAAGGTTTCAAAATAGTATATTATGCTTCGAGCGAGGAATGTGCGCGATTCCCGAGCGGGAAGTATGCTGCCCGAGCGACGCGTCCCGCTGGCGGCACTTTCCGTCTCTAGGGAGTAATGAGGACGAAGTGCGCATGCGCGCCTGGTCGAAATCGACAACTTTCGTCCCGCGTTTCAAGCATGGAATACGGACATTCCGACGCAGCCGGGAGAAAAATACATTGTGTCGCTGTGGAAGAATCAAGGTGCTACCTCGTTTTCGTCTTCACGGCAAGACGTTTCAAAATGTAAGCTGCGATAGTACCGTCTTTCTACAACAACGACAAATTTTATATTATTTTTTATCTAAAATTAGCTTTAAAAAATGGTTCAGATGAAATAAACGTTTCCATTGCCACAGTGAGTTAATAGCTATTTTAGTCCCCACCAGAGGTTAACATCAGGTGATAAAGTAGTTCTTCCACAGTATCGGTCTGGATTTTCCGTAATTTTCCCAGACCCTCGTGCAAATGTGATACAGAAGCGTTGTAGTTGAATGTCTGTCCGACCTATTCACCCGAGAGCCGATCCGCGATCTGCTAAATAAAGTCATTAAAGCGGGAGATAATTCCTTTATCCTTATATGTACTTCGCCAAAACCGATATTTGTTCACAATATCTTCATCCCAAATTCAGTTTATTTGCTTAATAATGTATTAAATAAATAAGAAACGTTATATTTGAACTTTTTCGGTTTCATTAATTAATTTTTTGTTCGTCGTTTGTCACCGGATTTTGTGCCCATTGTGGGTCTTAACCTTAATTAATAGACAGATGGCTATATATGTAGAAAAATTAACTCCTTTACAATGGGTATTATGCATCCATATATATATGTTCTAAATTCTTGTATAGTGAATTTTCTTTAACGTAGTGAATCTAGTATTAAGTAAACAACTGAAGGGATGTTATGGTAAAAACATATTAGAAAAAGTGATTGGACGGGCAATAATGTCGTGATTCCGATAAAAAGCGATAGCTGTAATCTATTTTGTGCAATATATGATGTTACTTTTCTGGTTACATTATTAATTATGTCGATATTTTCGAGACTATGAAGTTGTTGCCGCATTTGCTGAAGAATATAACCTGTATCCAGTACTCAACTAATTAATATAAGCTTGGGATTATACGATTTTACAATGGTTTTACGATCTGATTCTGTCATCTTCGCATTTTTGTTTTTAGCATCTCTAGACAATAACTACGTAAAAACTAGTTTTTGATGTGCCTATATGCCACATAAGACCATTATTCTGATAGTCATTCATGATTTTCTTGAATAATTTAATTAAAGTCAAATTTGGTTTTAAATTACATCGAATTTTTTTGTCTATATTCCCTATAGCTGAAGCTGAATGACACTTGTTCATTGCAACCTTACTGTACATTGAGGATTTAAATTTGTTCAAAAAAATCCTGAATTTATTTAGTATTTATACGAACCTTAAAATGTATTTTTAGTATTTATAGGCAATCTCATCTGTTGGGTGAATACGTAATAAGTGTATAAGAGAAACAGATTGATACATAGAGAGGAAGATTGATTGTTTGTTGTGTGTCATGGGATCATGACTCTTAATGACCTTGACACAACAATCGACAGATAGTTGTTAACATTTTCAGGTTGGAGCAATCATAATAATCAAACTACTGAAAAACAAATAAATTGCTCATTCTTAACAATAAGGAAACATCGTTTGTGTAAACTGACATAATATTATGGTCATACATTCCTGGGTTCAAATAGATACACCTAAGCCCAGACGACGCGACGAGCACTAAAACATTCAGCGTTTTTATAGATAGATGAGCAGATTTTCATTTTTTTTCATATTTTCATAATACATTTTCACTCAGCACATATATCCTTCAGCAGCTATATTCTGCTAAATCTGAATTCAAACGACGAATTTAAGCTATATAATTTTCATTTTTTCTGTGAGTAGTCCGGCGCTTTTCATTAAAATTATGTGATTTAAATCTATGCTTTAAAGAGTGAATATAAAAATTAAAATTGTCAAACTTAGTGACAGGAAAAACCGTTTATAAATCATAAGACTTAATTATGAAACGAAACACAATTATTATGAAATATTTTCATTATTACTTTTTAATCGCATTTGATTAATCTAATTAAGTTTTGATTGTGTTTGTTCGCGTATTTGGTCGAGAAGTGCGCCCTAAATTCTTTTCGTGTACGATGGTCTACTGAAAATATAGTATCAACATTTAAAGAAAATATCAATGAAATAAACTATTTTTCATAAATAGCGCATATAATCAATTAATTCTGTTGAAATATTCTAATTTAGTAAACTATAATCTCAATGTATTGTATAAAATGTATGGGATGAAATTGTCTTGTGATGGTAAGTTATGTTTTGAATAGTCAAACCATCAAATAAAATATCCTGTTCTAGGAATAGGATTAGCAATGCATTAAAATATGAAAATTTTGAACTACTTGTAAACAATTCTACGGAGTTATTCTAGTGAGCTGAAACGTCACAGAAACACCTTGAATATCATTTGCAGCACATTAGTCACACACATTTGTATTAACAATTATTTATTAAATATTTATATACGTTGCAAAATGGTTATAGGCGAATAGAAATATATTTTTGGAAAATGAGTTCAGATGCTCAGTATTACCGTTCACTTGCATTAGTGTTTTAATCTGTTTCATGAGAAAGCATTACAATTTGTAACTGTGGCAAGACGCATGCATACTACTTCGTTACAATAAATTCTTTGTCGTTAATATAAAATATAACTGATAATTATTTACATTAAACATAATTAATACATTATATAATACTACCATTTTCACGGTCTAATGAGTTTGTTTTCAACTCGTCAACTTTCTTTAATTTTGTTAATAATTTTGTGTCGAATGATCAAGTGTTGAATGAATGTCCAACGCTGAATCACTTTTCATCAAATTTGTTTGTTATAATAGTTACTCGAAAATGTATTATAATATATCGTGTACATTAATATTTATCAGCGAAACTTCCGTCAGCTTATCTCGACGAGTATGTAAATGTAGAATAAGTACGTACGATCTTGTCAATTTTTTCACAATCTCGCGTTTCTTTATGCGCATATATTTGCAGAGCTATAGCGTAATGTGAAATATGGAAGGATTTCTTCCGCATGTCATGATCGACATACAGCCGTTTAAGCGTTAAATGTACTTACAAAAGAGTACCGTGGAATATATTGTACGTTATGAGATCGAAACCGATAAATTTGTTGTAGTTCGTTTAACTCTCCATTAGAAGGATTTTATTAAATGTAAATTTAAATTACTAAGTAAATTAGTAAACATAACATTATATCTATTATGTCCATTTCCAGTGGTACTAATATCAATGAAGGAATTTGTGTTTTTGAGAAAGTAAATTTTGACGTATGAATTCAGATTTTAATTATCTGTAATTTTATACCATCCAATTGTCCATCAGAGCTAAAAATTAAAAACAGTGTGTTATACAAAATCGATCGGAAATTTCTTTTTAAGAGCCCCAAGTAACAATATAAACAACGACCAATGTTATCTAGATGATGTCTGCAAACATTTTTAAGGGCTGATTCGTGATTATAAACTTTATCTTATTGATATATTCTGTTTTCTTACAATTGCGAAATGGGAAAAGAATAACAATCGCAACTGTAGCGGTGAAAAAAGTAACTACATTGCCTTATGTGTATGGCAAGTCCTGTTTCAAATCTTTCAAATATTAATGTTTGTAATATATGCATGTAATGTGTGTAATTTCAGATTCAAATTCCACTACAAAAATTGTTTTAAAATTATTAACAAAAATGTTTTTTCATTAATAGAGAAATTTATAAAAAGTTTCCATATATGTACTGTCATTTTATGTAGCCAGTAAGTGAAATTATATTACGTGTTGCTGGAAAGCCTCCCCGTAAATAACGAGATATATTTCTTTAGGGAGGAATTCCAGTGAAGATAACAGGCAGCACGTACTACACCATAGATATCAAAGCTAAGAGTTCACAAGCGATTTAAAAAAGGAATACATTTCTCCTTCACGTACATACCTCGAAAGTATTATTTGTCTTTTGGATGGATTAAAAAGAGTTATGTGCAACTGTTTGCTTCGCATATATGCGTAATTGTTTATCCTCATACACTTAACCTATACAATTGTGTACATTTTATTACCTTTTTAAATATATTTAACATTTGATGTACATTGGGTTACGCGGATACACGTTTAACATATACTACTAAAATGGTGAAAGATCGAAATTAACCAGAACTGACGAAAATTAATTGTTACGAAATATGTTAAACGTTATGTGGGTGTAATAATTTGTCACTTTATCCGCATTCAATATTATGTTTAAACATTATCTTGTAGATTATTTGAAAGTATTTCCGGTCTCAGCATACGTTTTGTTTATTTTGTGGAATGTACCTATAGATGGGTTCCACCGCATGCAATGTAATAACAAAATTTCTTATGCAGATTCTTTATTTTCAGGTGTCGCACACACTGGTATTTATGTCTTCGAAAGAGCTTGTGCTGAATTTCAAACTCCCCTTCAAATTTATTTGAAAACATAAACCAGGACTATATAGCATTCAAGACTACTCAAATACACTAATATTTAAGAATCGCACGATGGACATTTAAAAATGACAGCAGCTTTTACACGTATGTACTAAAATATTAATAAAACTGTTCAAGATAATCATATGTTAGAAATAAAATTTTGAAATAATTTTTTTAAAAGTGTTTCGAAAATTCTTATTATATTTTCATATTTTGGCATTTTTGATATCACATGTGCCTAAAAGAGTATAATTGCTTTTATTTAGGTATGTTGAAATATATTTAAACGTAATCGAACAAAATGTATTACAAACAATAGTACATTGTGTCCCGAGCGAAGCAACGTATTTTTTAGTTGTAACTAAATACGAAATTTGAATATTACCGCGCAATTCGTTTATGTTAAGTGTTTTCATGAATTGTCAATGTTTATGGTGTGGTAAGTGGTGCTGAGCGTAGCCATAAACTATGAATGGGTGCTTCCATATGATCGTGAACCCGTAGGTGTGTGACTACGGGTATTGTAAGAGGTAACAAAGTGTGGGAGTGCATTCCCACCTCTATTTAGTTTATCAAAATTTTCCTCGCCGGTTCCCCGGTATCTGGCTTCTCCCCAGAAGTCCTTCTTTGTTTGATTGCCGAAGGAGACGGATCGACGTTGACGAATTTCAGAGGCGTGCAAACCAAAATCGAGGAATCATCGAAGTTTTCCATCGCACTTCACGAATGGCTTTTCCTGCTCAAGTCCCGAATACATATTGAAGTCGATCGTAAAGGAGACAGGACGAGGGATTTTGGGTGATTTGCCGTTCCACGAAGAGCCCTGTCCATTGGCAAAATGGACGACGCTACTGGTGATTTTGACCTTCGACATTTGCTGTCGAGGTCCCAGGTATGTTAACAAGCCTTTTGGGATAATTCTAAAGTCCTTTTTGGAACAGACCGTCTTCGTAAAAAAATATTCCTTCCGTAGCCTCATCTGGAAGGATTCCAATGCGGTCAACCTCGTCGATGCCGAATCGCCACGCCGAAGCCATGCTTCCCTATTAATTGACCACGTGGCTAATTATTGTTTGCTGCAATGGCGGCAAAGTTACAGTGAATTTTCAATCACGCGTTGTTCGAGGTTGTGGTGCTGTACATTCTCCCGACGAACTAAAGGATTTTTAGAGATTTGAACGACGATCCGTGAGTAGAGTGCGAAAAGGCCACGCCTGGATAATCATCGCGAGTATTTTGAAATTCAATAAGAAAGATGACTCGTTTTCCTTGCATTTTGAAAAAGTTGACATGAAACATGAACATTAATCGAATAATCTTATATATTTTCCTTGCGTCGCGTCATTGTGTTGTTCTATTTCGTGTGAAGTTGAGTGACAAGTGTAAATCTTTTTACAAAATGCTATATTATAAAATGGACTAATGTTGGCTTCTATTAGAATATTTGCTTATTTGTATGTCTTTTAAATATGCTTCCTGCGGCATCGTGTCTTTCCACATGCTTTGATGATAATGAAAGTTTATTAATAATAATTATCAATTAATTAAGAAATTATCGGAGTTAAGTATTTAATTTTTTTTTTATTTTATTCGTTTTGTGAAATAATATTGTTGTTTGTCCTACGGATTTTAAGAAATCCTCATAGAGCAAATAAGAATATTATATAGTTAAAATACTATTTCGCACTTAGAGTGCGGGAAAATTATTTTGCTCCTGGATATATGTATTTTGCTCTCAATAAAGAAGAGAAATAGTATATTACTCAACGAGGGAGGTAAAATAAAGAATGTCTCAGACTGCGTGTAATTTTCACCCTCGGCTTCACCTCGGGTAAAAATTACACGCAGTCTGAGACATTCTTTTTTACTTCCCGAGGGAAGTATACGATTTTTCTTCATGACAGGGAAGAAAAGAAGTAACTTTCCTCCCGCTTGCGGGAGGAAAGTTGCTGCTTTCGTCCCAGTGTGATGAAAACGCTATTTTATTCCCGCGATATAGGGAGAAAAAGAGCATTTGGAATATAACAAAATATGTTATATTTAATTATTTCGAACTACACATATTTCTTAACAATTGGAATGTCGTATATTACACGATATTTATATAGTACAAGAAGGCTATTTAAAAATCATCGCATCAATGAATTTCTTTAAAACCGATTTATACTGAACAAACGTGTCAATGAATAAAGGAAGCTACATTTTTAAGAATTTTTGTGAAATATTGGTTTGAATCTGCAATGTGTAGTGCTTACATCTAACAGCACATGTTGAACTACTCAACTTTCCCCTATATTTCCGATGTCATGAGTTTAATCCACAGGTGTTCAAATCGACCTCAATGTATGCCCTACTAACCGAATCATTGTTTGACACTTGTACGATGATAATAACGATCACTTTAAGTAGATTTATTGAGTGTTGTTTGGAGTATATAGATTTATATTTATTTATATAAAATTTAGAGACAAATTGTAGGACATGACTAAACTGATAAGTAATCTTTTACTTAAAATGGTAGTTATGATTCAAAATGAATTATTTTTTGGATCAATATCATTTAACCTTTTGTTTATAATGTTTCTTATTTACTTACTTCTTATTCTGACAAATCAAGCCAAGTTAAATTATTAAATGTTTCCAAAAGTTGGAATCCTCCATAAGAGAATATGCAGATTACTACAAAATATGACGGGTTTCAGCCCCTAGGCTAAAGTCGACGTTATCGAGGACATAAAACTTCCACTGATTTCATTAATTTTCAGATCTTATTGTTCCTGAGACTTCGACTCGTTCCTGGGAGTAAATAAAAACCGAGCCGTTTTGGATTGGAACGGGACGTCATAGTCAGGTGCAGAGCTGCCGCATCGACACCGTAGTCTTTGGGAACAATAGCTCGTGTGGAACAAACATATCGCACTCCTTCCCTCAAACAGGAGTCTTCATCTCTCTCCCCATCGTCTTACTCGTTGAAGGGGTATTCTTCCCCATCCTTTTGCCTCCACTCACTCTTTCTCTCCAGCATCCGCAGATAAGTCCCATGCTGCAAACTCTATCGGTGATTTCACATACTTGTACGATGACATAACTCACGAGCAACGAAGCGATTACGCCCTCTACTGCTTCTCGACGCAGCGGCTATGTTATCGAGTTTGACGTTCGAACAAGTCGTTGAGAGAGCGGTCTCGAGAAGTTGGGAAAACGCGCCGTTCTAAATCGAATTAGTAGATCGGGACTATAATTCATTATTGTGTTTAATAAGTCATACAACTTGCTAATCGATGAATCGCCAGCAAAATTGATGATCTTCTTCCATAGAACACCTGATGATAGGTATAATGACCTCTGAATTTAAGCAAATTAATTAATTTCTTCCCCAAGAATTCATCACTGTCGATTGAAGTTAACTTTGGTTTTATACCTTAAAAACATATAATTCCCCCCTTAGTTGTGATGTCATTAATACTATGTAAGCGTGGGTGTTTTTGGCTAAATATGTTGACATTATCGGTATTACTTTATATCTATCTTCAAGCGTCAGAGCAAAGAAAATAATTGATGAATCCATGTATACAAAAATAGTACGAAGAGGCCTAGACTGCATACATAGGATGCCTAAAACTATTGCCGTGTCCATATTTCCATGTAACGCTATCTCACATCAGTGCAATCGACGGTGTATGGAATTTGAAATCATTAAAGAAAATTTGTTTGGATGAACATGGGACATCCAGAACATTTTGAAAGTTTGAGAATAGAACATATATTTGACGTGGACTATATACATTTGGTGGTTCAAAGCAGACGATAAAAGCTATGTATGAATGAACACTAGACGTCCAATTATGTATCCATATGTATTGATAATATCTCCAGTTCTTTTTAGTTGATCAGTTGCTTGCGACTCTTAAGTAACATTTATAGAAAAAGTCAATGCTTACATTTAATCATCAATACTCCATCGATTCCAGCCAACATTAAGCCTACAGAAAAAAGCAACCGCCCAATATAAAGCGAACATCCATCTTATTTCATATAAACAATCAAATCTGGACGTACACAATATCTAACATGGATGCCCAATCAAGCAGAATGGACAGATTGTTTATTTACAAAGTTATGGCAAGCCTAATCATATTCTATATTAGATGTCTATCTAGCTATATCCATCTCCGTAGGTGAACTGGATATCCGTTCATTTTGTATCAAACATAAACTCCTTGTATTTTAATATGTATAAGTACATTACGCGCCCATTCTCATAAAAAAGAGTAATTTTTGTTTATTATTGATATCTGGAAAAGTGGTCATTAAAAACAGACATAATCTATAATTCCATTGGAAATTCCATGCTCATTAAGAATCTTCTTGAAAAGAGCTACGACTGATAAACAAATATTTAAATGTAAATGAAGACACCAACATAGAATGTTACGTAGACGACACTTTAATCAATACAGAATTTAAAATATAGGAAGTTGCGAACTTACGTTCAAGGTAGTCCTTTATTTCAGAACGTGCGACTGAACACCGTCCAATTTCACATCAGACAGCCGACGCAGACCCCAAAGTATAAGCGTATTATATCTCTACTTACGTACGGATCCGGATGAGCGAAACACATTTTCAGAATTCACCGCAACGACACTCGTATGTGTTGGCGGTATGCGCACATCATAATAATAATTATATTAATTTCTGACAGAGGTGGAATTCCAATAAAAAGAAGGCCTTAGCACCCAAACAAAATACTCGCTCCATTATTCGCGTATGTAAATATGCTGAATAGGGCGCGGGCAAGAATTTTGTCCATGAGAATTCCCGACGTGTCCTGATGTTGGTCGGTTCTAATTAATACGGGTCCGTATTATGTAATGGCAGATTTCCCGGGCTTCTCTGAACATCTACCCCGAGCTGGATCAACACTTTGATTTCAACCTAATCATGCTAATTTTATACCTGCGTACTTTCCCATATTCGAATTATGTGTGCCGTGAGTTTTTCAGTTGCACAATACTAAAACACCTTTAGTCTGGCGTGATCCGATTAATTAAGATAATTAGCTCACAAGTATATATGCAAGAATTCAAATTACGCCTATAGGCTTTTGTAAGGAAGGAGATCATATTTTCTGTTGTCTAACTGAAAACTCTTTTCAAAATATGATATTCACGAAGGAATTGTTTATACTCCAATTATATCTGTTCAAGGTATTAATTTTAACTAATTTCTTGTGACAAGCTTATAGCCCACAACTTTTAAAAATTAGACTACGATTCCCGTTTTCTTGGCTATCTACTTTAAAGTTTCCGTTATGCTACTCAGAACGGTCAGTGTAAGGCAGTGGGAACGACTTGCGCAGTAACGTCCATCTCTTCAACTACTATGTTTTACCGCAATGAGCTTTTTTGCGACCTTGAAATGACTCTCATCAATAAGTTGCATTGAATGACGTTACATTATAGTCAACGATATTCATAGCCAGTAGAAATTTCGTAAAAGGGATCGGATCGGATTCAAAAACGTAGCGTCGCGAGGAATTTCGGATTCGAACATTTCGTAGTCATATAATACCGCGTTAACAGTGGCTTCGGAGAAAGTTCACGTACTCTCCCGCTGTGGTTTAGAGAGCTCGTAAAACAAAACCTCCACACGACACGTAATTACACCGCGTAATTACGTAATGCTGTAAGGACGTCTACGTAAACCCGCCACGGTCGCGCGACGCCCGCCGACGTCGAACGATCCTTTGGCGTTGCGCGAATAATTTCGCAAAACTTTGCCAACTCTCGTATAACCGGCACTTCTGGCATGCGTTTTTTATTCGCAGTATCATTGTTCTCGGACCCTCGGGTTCGACAACTTTTTTCACTCGTTGCCGTTACCACTTTTTCTGTTTTGCTCACTGTTGTAAGCACCAATACGGCAAACTAACTGTATACAGTCTGATCAATTTCGTTTTCAAACTGATGTCATATGAAACATTTGTACATTTACATCATACTCGAAACTTCGTTGTTGCAAAATATAAGCCTGGGGCAGAAATATCATGACTTCTCTACCTCATTACTTTAGTCTGTTCTGCATGAACGTCATAAAAGTGGGGAAGAGACAGAAGAAACGTGAAGCTAATTTGGTAGAAACGCGAAATGAGTGTCTGACCTTGGAATTAGATTATGCTCGAAATATTCGTAGAGATAGCCCGTTTAAAGGTAGAACGTATGTTAAGAGATCTGGCGCTTAATACAACTCATATCAAGGGATATCGCATCATTATAATAGACAACTCATCTCAAGAGACAACTTATCCCAAGGGGTGCTTTGCCCTAAGCAACTACTCATCTTTACGAACCATCTGTCCCAGAGGATAATTCAGTGTAAAGAACAAAGCAGTAAAGAATCGATTAAATGCATTTGAATTCGGATGCAAACACTTTATTAAAATGTCAGTGTGCAAAATTCACGCACTTCTGAAACCCGGTATTTTATCTTGCCCTCTACGACAAGTTATGTAATCTATCATCATGGTTTTCAATAGTTATATCAGTTATTTACTTTCCTGATCATGAAATTTATGGGAAAAGGCGGTGGTATCCATATTAGACTTTGATCACGTTCGGTCACGACTCCATTTACGTCTAACTGTAATAATAAGCACATTGATAACTCTTCAGGTTTATGTATTAATAACAGGGAAGAATTTTGTTGTATAAACCACGCGAAATGGTAGACAGATTTTCCAAACAAGAGAAAGACATCCAATTTAGGAAACTATGACGTCCCAAAAACTGGATAAGCTCTAGTCCCGTTGACGAGAGACTAATGATCGGTGCAAACGCAGCCCAATTTTGGGAAAGCATATCTCGCATAAGCAGACAAAAGCTATCTTCGCTACAAAACAGAAATTCTTCTCAGATTTCACGGCATCGTATGCCCCAAAACTTGCTCTCCAAGTAGGAGTTCTCCATCTGATTTATGAAAAAATAGATCAAAATAGTTAAATAGTGGAGCAGCGGTGGCTCAGTTGGTAGAGTATCGGCTTCGTAATCAGAAAACCCTGGTTCGGTCCCGGCCTCTGCCATCTGTCATCGGGACACCTCTGTATTTGTTTATAAGTGTCTAATAACGTCAAGGTGGTTCGGATTTCACCTTCATAAACTGTAGGTACGCGATTTAGTCCCATATGGGTTCGGAAAAGTCGACGTAAAATAATATTAAAAAAAAAAAGTTAAATGAAGAGTTCTCATCAAACATGCAGTACTGCTGACTTTTTTTTAGAATGCGTTTGTTTCAGTGAATAATTTTAAGTGTCCGGTACTATGAATTTTGGCGAACAGAATTAAGAAGTCGCAGCTTCTAAATAGAATGATAAGACGGTACAGAATTTGAATACACTTAGCCGACTAAGCCTACAATACATAATTTCTCGATATCAAGAACATTTAATATTGATATGGGTACATAGAGAAAAATTCATTTCAATGGATTCCCTGTGTGATTCTGAACGGATAGAAATTTCGCGAGAGAAGATCCCTACTAAAAACCGAACCAAAATCTGAATGGAAATAGAGGGTAAGAAAAAGATCTGTATGGGAATTCGGAAAAGACGCTTTTGGATGACACTGATCTTTCCCCATGATAAAAAAGTGGAGGCTAATATAGAATCCAATCGAAAGTTCATACATCATTGATTTCGTCCACTTTCCGGAAAATCAGATCCATCGAAATTAGGCAGCATTAATAAAATAATCGCTTAATCACAGAATCGATGGTCGAAACCGAGTAAATAATATTAAGCCCTTTAAGTCAATCTCGCCGGAAATCCAGAGCGATTATAATAATAATTAAAATTCCCTATATAATCATAGTAATGGTCCAGACGGCTCGTGAGTGCACACCGACTTGCAAGTACGCCAGCGGGTTACGCCGTTGGCTCCTTCGGTTCCACGGGAGCGGTGGCTCGCTCAAGTGTACCGAAAGGAGCTTGGGAAATATTCTAATAAGCAAAATTTCGCTTTTGTATTTAAGAAAAGGGAAAGAAATGGTACGGCTCGCTTACTCGTCGGGTACCGGCGTGTTGGTATATGAGGCAGAATGAAAAAGGTGGGTCTCGGAAAAGACGAAGAAATCGTTGACGAAGAAGAAGAGAAAATGAAGCGGATGATGCGAAGGAAGAACGAAAGAAGTCCACGATGAAAGGGAGAGAAAGAAAGGTTCGTGGTACTTGCTCAGCAGCATTCGCGCGGCGATGTCGATGGTGGTAGTGATGCTGGTTGAAAAGAGGAGTTGGAGGTTGGTCTTATTGTCTCAGTGGGGTGGTTTCAGGTTCTTTCGGGGTGGCGGCATTTTCTCTCGCCATCTCTTTCCGACAGAACGGAGGAATGAACCCTAAATAAGAGAACTAAGAAGAAGAAGAGAGGCAGAAGTAGGAGAAAAGAAGGAAAGGAAAGAAGGACGGAGCTGGGCCGAGCGTACGAGGACGACGCAAGGGGTAAGACGAGCGGCTTGAAGGGTTGGAAATGTAGATAGAATTTCTTCATTTCGCGTCGCTCGGCCGCCAGTTTTCTCTCTTTCTTTCCCTCTTTCACTCATCTGGCCTCCCTCTCTTTCTTTCTCGACATCCACCTCTGATGCCCGCCGCACACCCCAACTACCGCTAGCTAGCAGCAACCGCCTTTGCATCTCTTCGAACTCTTATCCGTCGTGTACTGCGACGTTCTCTTTCTCTCCCTCGTTTCCGCGATCTCCCCTTTTTTCTCTATCGTCTTCTTCTCTTCGTTACTCGCGAATCTTCTCTCTCTCCGTTGCCCCACTCATTTCAACCCCATCCCCGCCATTCTTTCTCTTAAGACTCCGCGGCGGAGGAATCGTTAAAATCTGGCCGTCCCGACCCCCACACCTTCATATCCTCAGTCCTCCTGTGAATCCTCCCCTGTCCTCTGCATCCTCTTCCTCCTCATCTACTCAACGAACAACCCTCTCGTTTTGCGGACCGTCAACTCTCCCGCGCAGCAGCCATCTACGTCGTGCCACAACGTCCTACGTACGGACCTACGTACGTACCCTACAGTCGCCAACCCTTGAACGTCGCTCACTCACCGCTTCTACTCTCTCGCGCGGTTTACGGGCCTACCGGGGCGAAGGAGCAGGGGGGCTACACGAGAGGATTCGGCAGATATGCGAAGAGAAGCAAAGGTTTTCGCCCATTAATCAAACGGATGATGCGTGTGCAGTCATATCTTATGGGTGGATTTCTGATACCACTTTTCAGATTTTGAGAGTGGGTCGTGGCAGCGAAATTAGTAGAAGGGAGCCTGCTCTTCTGCTGCGTTGAACCATTTAAACATGTATCATGCAAATTGTCTTTTTATTTATTTATGATTACCAGGTTTTTGTATATGTTTCCACCTATTACTTAAATTTATAAAATACAGTTCTTCTATTCCAGATAAAATGGAATTTATTTGAATTGAAGTTTATTTCCTAACGAGGATACTGACGTCCCACATATCGTAATTGACAATATCTAATCTGAAACAACACCTTTACAAGTCACCGACATATTCACTATTATATGTATGATGTTATGGAAAAATAATTTACTACATCATTACTACAGGCGGTTAACGCACTGGACTACGAAGTCATAGATCGTGAGTTCGATCCCCGCCTGGTGAACAATTCTTCGATTTCGTTTTCAAGCAGCAGCTCGCAGTTGGTAAGACTAGTCACGTTGTTTGTTTACGTTTCGAAAGTATTGTTTATCTGGCGGAAATGGACTCATGACCACTGCTGTACTTGGTGTAGGTTTCTGCAGTCCTACATTTCATAGACAAATGTGAAATATGGCGCCATCCTCATAAGTCGATCTGCAGCTCTCGCAAATCTGACGATTAATTAACATGGCAACAAAATAATAAAAGAGCGATTTCGCCCGTTAAATATTAATAAAAAAAAATTACCACCTATTCATCCTGCATGGGATATTCTTATGGCGCAATTACTTTGCCCATTTTTGTACATTTCGATTTCATTAAGACAATACTGTTTTTATCTTAAATTCAAACACAACTTAACCCTTTCGTCCCTCACTTTCTATTTCAATCACCCATCCACTACTGGGACTGCTGGACTCAAGCGACAAAAAAGACTATTCCTGCTACACATTAATTTTTTTCGGCTTGAAAAAATTCAAAGACATTCTCTAAGCTATCAGTAAGATCATGTTATGCATATAAAAAATTAAAATCCACTGGACCCGTTGATGAACAGAAGGGTTAAATTAAAAAAATTATAAATAAAATTAATTTTAAGATGGCCGGAAATCCTATATATAGGCTTTAGAGGAATATCAGTGTTTTTTTTGTGAGATACAATATTTCGGGTATTCCGGGGGGTTCTTGGGACCGCTCATCGCGAATCTTAGGTCACATTTGATAAATCCATGACAAGAAGCTCCCGACTCCAACCTTCCTAAATTTCCGCTTTGATATAACTTATACCCAGTGAAAAAATAAGCTTAAATGTATTTAAAGGGACATATTATTCGCATATATTTTTTTATTTTATACAATATAATTTTGTAAATGTTGGCCCCTTTTACAAATGACAAAAATCATCGTGGCTACTGTTTTGCTGTATTGGCAACGTATACATGTTTCTAAATATACCAAAGTTTAGCTTTATATATGCAGATAATTGTATAGTTTTTCTAATTTAGCCAGTAGTTTATAGTAAGGGAAAGTAGTTGATTAGTTTATATGGCCATCCCGATTCGTCTAATTCTTCTCTTACTATTTGATATATGAGTAATTCCGCGATACTTTTAATATTTAGGAAACTGTATATTTACAAGACGAATTTAATACAATTGATAAACAAAAAAAATTGTTTGACATGAATTAAATGTCGGAAAATATTATATAATAGTTTTGGCGGATGATGAATAATTAGTTTTGCGAGAAAAAAAATTGAAATTCGTCATATTTAAAGATTTGTGCAGGAAACTGTCCTATATTTCTTTTCTTACGACTTAAAAATAAAATGTGCATGTTTATGAAAGACCGCACAAATTTTTCTGTACTATCATTTGATATTGTACTTTCAACCCATGTCATTTTTAAGATGGTGCCTGCCTCCTGAAATGAAATATAAAAACAAAAATAAAATAGTTGATACATGATACAAGACACTAATTTGGCCACTTTTAAAGGGAGGATTAAAGGTTCAAATCCCGGCAGCCTAATGGTTAATTATGTATAAAAACAGGTCTATGTTAGTACTATTAGCATATTACGTGGCTTTGGAACTGCTATAATCTCTGTCGAATAGTGTCGACAGATTTCTATGTCACTATGTGTTTCGCGCTCTATCTACCATATGCTTTTCGGAAATAATTGTCTTCGTATTTCCAACAGTCTTTGCCGACCCTTAGGCACAGAGATCGCTCGAGGGTATAACTGTTGCATGCACACGTTGGGAACATCATTTTTTTTGCAAGCGTGATATTTTATTGAGAGCTTCTTATATTAAAATATAAATATGAAGCCCTCGAGGCTTTGCGGTTTTTATTTTGTCTTTTAAACTTTACGCCCGAAAAAATAAGCGGGACTGGCGTGTTGTGTAACAGGTAAAGGAAGGCGAACTTTAGAGGCAGCCGAAGCTGCTACTGGTTATCGCTGACAAGATGTTCCCTGTCACGCACGCGGAATTTTACGTCATACCGTTGGGGTTATATAAATATTGTGTTTACGTAGGTGAGTACTGATATCTCACAGGTATTCAATAAGTTACTCTGTACATTACTAGTATAATAAGAATGTTTGTCTTAGTAGGGATATTTTAATTGTAAGCCTTATACGATGAAGAAACTTTTATATTAACATTTTATCAAATTAACCTGTTGATGTCATTAAGGATGTATGACTCTTTAATAAATTTCAGGTTGAATATTTCTGTATACTAGTTTCTAATCAAAGTTTATATAATACCTAACAATACTTTTAAGTACTTGTTGGAGGACCCCATTGTGGCTAGTGCTTATCGCGGAAAATATATACGACATGGGGACATGATCTATTTGAGTGCCAGCAAAAGGGAATTTCCAGATTATTATCCGTCATTCCGGTGTGAAGACCTTATACTTTGACTAAACTACAAAGAAATGTTGAAAATTCATTAAAACCCATAGACTAGTATAATATTACCTAAGTGCACAACGAGAAGCGGGCGCAAAACAGTGAAAAGCGCCCGCCCGATTCCAGAAGGCACACGCGATGAATACGTGCCAAGTCATACGCTTTATCAGCACGGGTTTTGTGCAGGTGTGACGACAAATATTTTGCTTTTGCTTTTCTCTTGTTAATTCCGGCATAAACATTCAATACATACACGATTAATGCATACAATGCATTCAATTTATACAATTTAAATAAACAAACCGTAATTCTTTGGAATGCATAATCATTTTTTAAATATCTACGTACATATAAAAAATAATCAGTTTATGGTATTGCACTATTTCTAAAAAATCGTCATTGTCGAATGCGAAATAATTGGAGAGAGATAATTAAAAAAACTAATTTTTCTTAATCATAAAACATAAAATAAAAATAAATATAAAACTAGAAAGTTGTAATACTTGCGATAACCAATAAATGATAATCCCACCGTCCAATAGTATAAGGTAATGGTTGGATGATTGATCCCACTATAATAAAAACAATATTAGAAGTTATATAGCGGTAAGTTGCCTCTATATAATGACAGGCTAAAGATTATTTGGGTAGGAAAGCTGTAAAACCATTAAATTTGGGTCTCTTATGTCATCAGTCTTAATTGCAGTAATTATGTTGGGCTTATCAGCGTTGCATGAGTTCATGGCTGCCATAAATATTAAAAAAAATGTCAATATTACGTTTGAAGAATTTTCCCATACATGTACTCAAAATGTCATGTAGTGACATTTGACATTAGTGAATTTCATTTTATGCAAGTCAGATATGAGCCACCCTTCTTAAAGCCAAATTTGACTTCACACTAAGGTGACATTTCCCGTTAGTTAACCCATTAACGCGGAAGGACTCTATTTTTTCTTTTATTTCAATCAATTACATCGTATCAACAACGAAGTTGAAAAATTAATAGGTACATTTCCTACAATTTTCAAGGTTGCTCATCATGATTCCGATGTTAACATTGAGTTTTAGACATTTAAATGATGCCAATCTTGAACAAAATCGCCATAATATGAGGAAATATTTATTCCTCACAATTTTTGTCGAGCTATTAGAATATTGACCTGTATTGACTGATATGCGCTACATTTTTGTGATGAATTTTCACTTTTTAAAGGTGAAAGATTTGCAGGCGTATTAAAAAGCAAAAATTCGCTACATAATGGTTTCACATTAAGTAAAGTGGAAACTGGCAAAAATCCACTTTAAGAATTTTAGAATCACTATTCAAACGTCTGCTATCTTTTTAAGAAACATTAATTTCACACTATATAACTATTTCTGCCTTTTTTGTTAATTTTATTCATTTATTAAATTACGTTTTCACCGGCAAACAGGAATATGTCTGATCGCATTCAGTAATTTAAAGATTTCATTTCAATACTCGAATAATCTATTAAGATACATCGTGCTAAACACATACGAATATAAAAGTTCGCATGAGAACAAGTCGTTAGCATTTTCCATTTTGGATTTCCAATGGCATATTCAAATGTAATGGCATTCGAAATAATTTAGGAGCGTGTAGTTTCACAAAACTCCAATTAACTTTTTTCTGCTCGTTCTTGGCCCAGGATCTAAAATTCATCTCAAGTAGGCAAGGGATTCACGGTCGTATAAAAAGGGGATTGAAGTATCGTTAATATTGCTCCGGAGCATTCGGTAGTCTTTCGATTAAAAATTATTTTGAATGTATTAATGCAGTCTTTGGGCATTGAATAACGATTAAATCGTTTAGTTATCGCTTTATATCGAGAAAGAAATAGAAAAAAAGTAAACAAAATATTACTTTTAATCAAAACTGGTTAGTATATTAAAGACGTAATTTAACAGATTTTTTATGAATTTTTGGATTGTTTATTCCAAATGAATACGAATTTCAATTTTGTGAAACAACATCTTAAAATCTGTTATAAATTTTAAATGCTGCTTGGAAAGAACTTTAATTTATGCGCTTTAATTCTGAAAAAAATATTTAAACATTTTTTGTACATATGGACGACAATAATTATAATAAATAGAATATAGATAACAGGATAATGACCACGAATTATGATATGAGATGTTCCTCTAATTAATGTAACAGTTATCGTTATTTCGGTAGGTATCGTCAATCAGGTGACATATGAAGTTAATGTTCTTATTCGAACGCCATCTAGTATCTCTCAAAAGAACTTAGCTATCAAAATTGTGTTTTGCTTAACCAAAGAAGATGAATCAGGTAAATTTAAAAGCTGAAGCATAAAATTTGTTCGAAAGCAGCATTTTAACATAAACTTCATAAACTTTCTTTCGAGGTACCTTTAAAATTCTGAAAAACATTAAGAGTTATATATATTTTGTACATGAGTTGGTTTACGCATAGTGGTATATAATCAGAAAAAAACTTTTGATTAAATTATTACCATTACATTTTATTCTTTTTAACCAGTCCAATATTTTTAACCGGGCGACATAAGCACCGTAACAATAAACTCCAACCTGACGCCAAAAAGAGTAAAGTAAGCATAACATACATTGCTCGAAATGGCACAAATTTGAGCAAAGTAGGAAATCTCAAGCAAACGTCCGCAGCGGTTATTGTTTCGTACATCAAGCTCGCATTTTTCCGTCGTCTATTCGTATTGTTCATCTATTGTTCATCGCTACCCCCAACCTTCCCTCTACTCCTTCGAGAGAGAGAAGTCCCTCTTTTGTACAATTGATCGTACAGCATGCCACGCATACAGTCATGGCCACTCTCTAGAATTGTTCATTAGCAAATTGCATTCATTTAATTACGTGACAAATTTACTTTCATGCATCAAGTGTCGACATGTTTATTTTAGTTCTCAAAATGTTACAAATTTTACAAAGCTTCTTGTAACTTTTTCGGTGAGCTATCAATGGTTATTATTGTGGACTGAATAGATGTTTTATCAACTGTGGTACCTGGTGTGGATAATATTGATTCAAATAATTTAATTATAGTTTATTATTTTACATTTATTATTAATAAAAACAAATTTAATACAGTGTATTTATATTTTGCTTAAGAAGCGAATACTATATTTGAAGAAATTTGTTGTGCAATATCACAAGTATCCTGATAATAGAATGAGAATAAATAACAATAATTCCAATTTCCTAGAAACATATTTCACATCGTAGTCAAAGATTTTGTTGAAAAGACATGACCAAATTATCACATCTCGCCCTGTCTTACTTTTGTCCGAGAATTGTTTGATTAATATATAAGCGTAAAAAGTATTATAAATCTATATCCATCATTTTTGGAGATATCCAAACGAAAATGCTTCAATACCAATATTTGTCAATTCTGCATGGAAGTTGAATATTCTGAATCATCTTTGATTTCAAAACTTTTTTGTCCTAGTATTCTCCGTAAAAAAGGTGCAGACTTTACACACCAGATACAAATGTCCTTTTCACGAACGATTTGGTAATGGAAGTTTATGCATCTCGCATCTCGTGCAAACAGTAGAACTTGAGAACCTGAATGACCAGCTATATTGGGTTGGTATACTGTACGACTTCTGATGTCTCCCAGATAGAACAAACAATAAATAAAGTTCACGGGCTTTTTGTCTACGATATTAGATGGTAACGTTTTCACGTTTGAAAGTTTTGAATTATTTCAAACACCTAGCGTCGTAATCACGGTAAAAACCCTTAGGCTTTGTGGAAATATTTATAATTTTAACTTATCTTGAAATTGGGCGCAAAATAAATAAGAATAATTAGTAAAAATGAAAAAAAAAAAAGAATAACAATGAACCCGCGGCTTCGAGAGTATCCTCAATGCTTCTGTGTGAAATCACAAGGATTCTCTATTAGCAGACAGCAGTTGGGTACCCCACAAGGTCGGAAAGTCTTTTGGAAAATATAAATTTTTTTATAAATTTTGATTTGACAATTATGGAAAGTAATTGTAAATTGGAAAATGAGTATGATTTGGTAGAATGAAAATAAAATCGTATAATGTAAAAAAATATAAAATAAAATTGTATATATAGTTTGTAAGACATCGTTGAAAAAAAAATGAAAGAAAAAAAAATAACAAAAATGAAGGTGCATGTCGTTTTGCTCAACCCCTTCCGCAGCTACACTTGATAGTGAGGATTTGCGCAGAATTTGAGACCGGCTCTAGCCAGAATCAAACCTGGCTACTCTACTTGAATTCGAGTTCCGACTGGGTTGTCCGAATCAGGACCAAGCAGTTCGAAATCAGGACGGTTTTATCACACTTCCCAGATCTGTCGAAACTCGGCTAAATTCGGACATAAATAAAGTCTAATTAATCATTTATTTTATATAATACTGAAATTCAACAACAGAACACTTTTTATATATTAATTAGTCGAAAGACTAAAGGTAAGAAGAAAAAAGAGCCTGCCTTCTAAGGTACTAATTCCGTAGTCTGGATGGGTGTAATTTATTACTCATTCCAACTCTTTGAAGAAATGAACAATATATATAAATTTTTATTTTAAAAAGATGGTTTCAGGGTAATCGCAATACATTCTATAAATTTTGTATGCGTCTCTCAAGAACTGTAATTTGCAGAAATCGACATATCCTGTCGAAATGTATCAGTAACTCTCCGTATGCACCAAATAAGAACTCATTTCTATAATGGGCATAAAAAGGTGTCGCATGCACCCCTAGCGGCAATAAGGTCATTTAATCTTGTGGGATATGACCAGAATACAGCAGGGTTGCCCTACATTCATTCGGGGTTTATTCGTCACCTGACCGGGTTCTAACAAAGCTCTCCGATTGAATTGCAGCCGGAGAACTATCTGTGTTCGGGTTACTGACCGGGATGATCGGGGTCAAACCAGGTTGTTCCGGTTGTATTATGAAAATAAATGAACTACCTGGCCAGATCCCGACAGGGCAAACCCAACTACAGCCTAACCGGGCTAGGTTTCTACTCTCTAAATTTGAATCAGCAGAAAGCACTTTGAATCAGTGTATACATTCTGATATAATCTACCGCTGATTAGCCATTAGTTTTAATTTATTGTAATTAAAACTATCGTATATATTATATCATAATTTTACAAATAAAAATATATTAAATAAAATGTGGTGTTAGAGATGGGTAAATAAATTGGCATGAAAATCCAGAAAATACAATTCAATTTACATGTAGTTCGTCTTCTAAACTAAACTCGTGAGAGAATCTCCTATTTTGCGCACTAGTTGCGTGTTATACATAATCTTATTAATTCGAAAAACGTTATTCCTGATGGGGTTGAAGTGGTTTCAAAATAATTTTGATGGTCTCGGCCAATAGTAGCCTACATAGCGCACGACTTTTACTTTGTAATGCTATAGGAGAAGAGATTCAATGGTGTTGAATACGAATTCGGGATTAACTTTCATTTCGTCGTAGCTTGCGGAAATACCTTATGGTTAGTTTCGTTGCTCATTACCTTTACATTATTTTAATATATTTTATTATCTTATCGATCAAATTAGGAAGAAATGATAACTTTCCTCTATAGAGAATTTTCCGTTCTACATTTTTTTGTATGATTTATATTTTATAATACATTAAAAAAATGAAAAAAAAAAACTTCTCAATATGCTGATCGGAGGACAAAAATACAATAATACCTACCTCCAATTTTGCATTCTTTCATAACATATACAATTTAATTGTTTTCATGTTTTTTGGTTCGTTTAACTAAAGAAAGATTGCGCAATAAGAATATGATCAGTATTAGAACAGTATACTTAGATGGACCACACTATCAAGTGTTGAAGCTTGCCTAACCCTCGGACATTTCCTTCTTAACCGGAGAACGTTGATGTGAAATTTTCAGCAGTTGATTTCATTGTCTCCGTATACAATTCGCTATTTTGAGGGATGCGCCTAAACTTGCTTGTCTTTTATGTGTCACTTATGTGTGTGTCACTTATGTGTGTCCTTCATCATATCGTTGACTTAGCGTGACTTCATTTATGGACTTCGGTAGATGTCTCATATGCTACCTCACACAGCTGAAAGGAATTCGTGTGATGACTGTCATTAATTTCTGGTAAAAATTTTCATGTAAAATTTCGAATTCGTTAATGAGCATTGACCTATAGAGGCTCTTAATACTTGACCAAGTACTATGTTTGAAGAGAAATAAGAGGGTGCCAATTATGTTATATTTAACCCCACCTGAATAAGGTAATCTGCGATAAAAGCTGGAAGAACTTCATATATTAACTATAGAAAGATGAAGTGGAACAAATCATATTCAATATCCAGTTTAATTATATTAAAACGTAGATGATTGCATGTTGATTCGTACAAATGAATTTGTCGTTCCTGGTAACATCAAATGTGCTAATTAAACATCGTTTCCGTCGTTACCTAGAACCACGTATGAAATTGCCTCATTCATATGTATGTCACCGAGTCATAAAGTAACACGGACAGGTTTGAAATATTCAAGGACCGAAGGATGCAAGAAGTTTATTCGAACCCTTTGGTAATGGCATCAAACGCTCGCGAAAAAGCCCGTATGATAAATAAGGTGCCTATCTCGCGCATTGCTTCGAAGAGTCGGTTCGGCTTACGACAAACGTGCGAGCGAGAAAAACGAAAAGCCGTTTGATCGTCGCCGACGACGATGTATTTTAATTACGGGCGTCTCGCGCTTATTTTTCTAGTTCTTTCCCCTTCTTTCTCCATCTCACTTCCGTTGCCATCTTTCTTTCTCTTTAAGCTTCATTCTCAGCAGCCTCACCCGGCGCGTATATTACGTTTATACGAGGGGGTGACGAACGAACCCAGTGTCACGTGGTACCGAGGAGAGTGTATTCTGTCTCTCTTCCTCTGCGCGCTGCGTGAAAAATATGTAAAGTATTGATTGCATTTTATAATTACTTGGAAGCCGGGCGTCTTAGCTACCCTTCGGACCCCGCACCCCAACCGCCGTTCTTCGACCCCCAACCACCCCTTTATGCCCCTTCCTCTTTCTCACTCGGGCACGAAGTCGCGCGCGGCGTCATCCTCGCGGCGAACGCTACTCGCGTCTTTTATCTTCGTCTCCGGTTATCTTTCTTTCGTCGTTTATTCGTCTCCCTTTCGCCCTTGTCGTCTATTCTCTCACGCGGTCTTTCGCCCGACTCCCACTACGTAAATGAAGAAGAACTTCTCGTCTGTATTCGCGTAAACGCCGCTTTATTCGATTGTGTGCGTATGTCTGTTTGCGTTGGTATCTTTGTGTGTGGGTGTGAGTTGGTTCGTGCGAGAATCGGTGCACCCTGCACGTCGGGGTGATTACTCGCGTGTGTACCGCGGGACGAGGGAGGGGTGGAAAGATAGGGGGTGGCAGGTCGGGGGTCGGTAGGTAGGTCGCGCGTACGTGTGCGGCAAATAAGGGGACGCCGTCTTCTTTCGCGCGTATGCTCGCGTGGTGATGCTGTGTGGATCGGAAGTGACGGGTGGTTTAGGGGTGGGAAAGGGGATGTTAAGACGAGTAAAGAGAGATGGAAAAAGAAACAGCAAAGGACGGGGATACATTAAGACGGAGGGTGTCTGTACTTCAAATATGCAGATCGACTACTAGGCTCCGTCTTACACTCTTTCCACCCTTCCTGGCCCGTCGCCGTCTTAGGGGAGGAAAAAATCGGCCGGCGCGCTTTTACCGCTTCTATCTCGCACCCGCGATTTTCTCGCGACGAACCCGAAACATATAACTGCTCTCTCTCATGGGTGAATCTTCCCAATGATCGGTTTCTTGATTTTCACCAATCGTTCCATCTACAGTCCTGGAGAATGAAATCGAAGCTTTACGGCGAGGATTGCACAATGGTAATTTGAACGTTTCGAAGTGTTTTCCTACGATTTCCAGAAGCTCATTGTTTGGATTTGTACAGGATATGCTTTGTTTTCGTCCTCTCGAAATTGTAAGAATTTGGGAGGTGAAAAAGTAGATAGAGGAGTAACCAAAAATTCACTGTAAAACGCAAGTGTTTTATTTGTTTGGTAAGTGATTTCCGTGTGCTCGCAGATTATATTGAAATAATATACAATATCGTAGAATTTGAACTCATTTCATAATGTCCATTTAATCGTACCCAATTTCATCATCAGGGCCCTTAAAGCCAGGGTACCATCTTTGAATATCATCTGGTATCATTGACTTGTGTTTTTTACATAACCAGTTCCCTAATCCATACGATACAAATCGATCACGGAATATGCTAAGATTATCCCAAATAGCTCCCTTGGACAGTAAAAATTACACTTGGACGTCCTTCGAAGGTGCTCAGAACATCTCGGGATGACTGGTGCTGTCTGGAAAAATAATAGTGGAACTTGCAGGTAATGTAACATTGAAGGGACTGTGATTGTTTGGTCCATATCGATTGTCAACATTAACCCTTAGTTCCGACGACTATTTTAAAGCATTTTCCTCCCACTATCTGGGTCAAATATATCCTGCCGCTTAAAAATGCTTACAGTTGTGCAATTTATAAAGTACAATTTGAATTTTCTGTGGGTCGAAAACGACTCTGGAGTCGGGATTAAGAGTGAATGACTGAGTTTGGAAAAGAGAAACGAAACATGTAATCCAGTATCGTGACCCCTTAGTGGTTCCCTTCTAACACGTCTACTACTACGCATTAACTTAACCTAGAGCAAACCTTCTGATAAAAAAAGAATAACCCTCCCCTTTAAAAAATGGCATCATTAAACATACCTCCCACATAAATAAGGGACAAATCTCGTGCTCCTAATCCTTCAGTTTCGATGCAAATTACAGATGATGAGGTGTCCAGATGATATAATAGAAACCCCGAATTTTTACTAAAAATGAAAATCATGCCGTAAAGACCAAGTATTAAAAATCTCCCAGACTAAATTGCTTGCCACCGAACCAATTGGGGGTTAGGTCAGTAGAGCAGAATATAAAAAAGTAGAAAGAAATGAGATAATCCATTATAACTTTGCATTCCAGCCTAGTGCAAGGAACAACTGAGAATCGAAGAGATCTTATTTGCTCTACTTCACCCATAATGTAGTCTAGTTCAGATCTAATTAGACAATCGCAAGTGAGCTTGTGTATCCTTTTAGGGAATCATCCATTCGATGAGTGGGGGTGTATTGCGCCCTAGGGATCCCTCGTCGAAAACGATAGGGTTAATGTAGGTCTTGCCAGAGCTGTGTATTTCGCAGTACTGGCATTAAACGCGACTTCACGAAGAGTGACCTATATATTGACAAAGTACGTTGTAACGCACTTCATCGTCTATTGTTGCGTGGATGTTTTTTCAGCTCCCATTTTTTTTATTTAGATTCTTTTTTGAGATTGGAGAGGGTGTAACACCACTATTCCTTGTAGTAGAAAAATAATTTGTTTGAATCGTCTTTTGTAGCACTTGTTGATAATATAATAAAAAAGTTGAGTTTTCCGTTACTGAAAGGAGCAGAATATTATCAAGTGATGTATTCCTCTGTAGGTCAATTTAATGTATCATGTTCGAATACCTAAAATATTGCAGTAATTCTATATCCTACTGCAATGTTAACAGTTTCTTGTTTTAATGTCACTGGTTCAGAGTCGATATTGGATTTAAGTTGACTAGCGCGCAATGCTATCTTCATACACTATTTACACTGGTAGATGACTAAAGCCCGTCCATTAGGTGGGTAGCGATCGATTGTCTGATAAGTGCTGAGAAAAATGTTCATGTTTCTGATTCTTTATGAACGTACTCTTAACTATTCGCGCATTACAGTGTAATTTAGGCCACGAGCCACACTCGCAAAATGACATGACCACCCTTCTGCAGTTTTTTTCGCAAAACAATATTTATAACCCGTAATTAATCCATTCCTTAAAATGTCATTATCACATGCCCATATATGATTGGACACAACAAGAATTTTTTTCAGTCCCATTCCGCATCCTCTTTGTTGGAAATAATTCAACAACCATTATCCTGCCATTAGTTCGCAATAATGAAAAATTTCTTCACGATCGCAGTAGCGAAGTCGAGCGAGACTGTCGGAAGTCGTTTGGGGGAAGATTGCGTTTTTCTTGCGTGGAGATTCGTTTTACCGCGTTACCGGTGTAGGCGCCAGGCAAATCGAACGTTCTGCCGCTTCCGGACTTCGTTTCCTCTGAAATCTTTGCGGGAACTTCCTTCAATCGATAAACCATTTTTTGCGTGTAGGTGAAGGTTTTTTATCGTAAATACAAAAATGTTTTACTCATTTCAAGACCTATATTATATGTTGACTCTACGAGAAATACTCTCATGGTTTTTAAACTATTTTTATTCAACAGCATATTTCTTTAAATAAGATTTTCTCACGATGATCGGATAAAATCATAATCAATATTTTCCTATACAAAAATTGTAATAAGAATGGAAACACCTACATTAAAAAAAAAAAGATAATGTATAGTTAACGGACAAAAGTTGGCTTAATTCACATGTTCTGGACGCATCGAGACTGCAAGAGTACGGTCTATTCATGTTTGACTTCAAATTTACCAAGCAGGGAAATGGGACTTTCAAACAAGCTCCAATAGTGCTTATAAAAGTTAAATATTAAGTTTGAATATATGGATACATTGTAAGAAAAGAAAAGAGCATCCACGTTTGTACAGAGAAAAGTGAAACCGTTTCAGCGGGAAGGAAAATGGAAGAAAGGAAATGTTTAACCAGTAAGATATCAGAATCGCTCACCCCAATTTCGTATATATTTGCAATGTCAGAACCCATAGCGGTAAATCTTATTATCCTAGTAGGTATTACAATTTTATTACAAACAATTTATAAACGTTTTTAATCATTTTCTTTTTGTTTAAATAAAAGGGAACTTTAAAACGCCCAAGTGGAAAGAACAATTAAAAGTCGATTTTCAGTCTATATGGTAGACCGCTATATTTATATTGTTTATTGAATGTATGGAGAAGAAGGTGAAAGTTATAAAGTTGTGTATTTTTGCAGTTATATAAAGACGATCAGACGATTTACTCGCAATGAGTTATTTTATCTTTATTCTTCTTTTTAAAAGAAGTTTGACAGTACTGGACCCAAAATACAGTTGATGTATGTGCCGTTCGAAAAATGCTTTAATAAATATTCGTTTCCCTCTATGCAGTTTGTCAATAGTAGTACACTAGCATTATCAGAGAAATGAGTCAAATTTATCACTTCATTTCGAGTTGAATGGTGTTACTCTTTAAGCAGCATTCACAGCTCTGATATTCGACGATGTCTAGAATTTAGTTCCGATCGTAATGTCTTCCATTCTTATCTTGATACACAATGTACAATTACGTCACGCTTGCGATTCTATCCGATAATTTTTTTCCATTTGGGAAGACTGATTTTGCATTGTTCGGGTAGAATTCAGTGCAATCCCAGAGTTTTTAATATAAAACAAAGTTTATTGGTAGTCTTAAAATAGATAATTAATGTTGTCATTTTGTGACTTTTACTTTATTTAAACTAATTCATTCTAATGTTAGCTGATCTTTTAGTTTTTCATTGTTTAGTATTAATTTCTATTATTTTAAGTGCTTATTTTAAATACGTTTCTCATGCTCGAATCGCACATGTGTGCTGTTAAAAGATTATATATTAACAATGTGTATGAGTCTAGATGCAGGGAAATAAATTTAAAAAATTTTAATACAAAATGCGTGTGAGTGTGCGTGCGTAATTTTTCTGTTGCTGATCGAGATATTCCGAGGATGTACTTAGTATAAAGGAGAGGATATTTGGACGTCCTGCGGAGCTCCTCAGGATATTCTTGGACAGATGAACGATGATTTGATAACGGTAATTTGTTCCGAGAAAAGTGTCCTCGGGAAGTGCATGATCTTGCGACTATCTCGCCGGGATATTCCAAAGACGTCCTCAGGACATCTCGAGACGGACGAAGGATATCATCAGCGCGGTAGCTTATACTGGTTGGGAAGTCTTCAGGATATATCCTCAGTATCGGTAGTGATCATGAAATTCTTCTTAAGTGGAATTATACATTCTTGTGGATAACATCTCGTGACATTTTTATCTAGGCCTTTTGCCACACGTTTAACATCAGAAAGTAATAAAAACACAGTCTTATATTGTTACAATTACATTTAAGGTATTTCATTGCCTTCCAATTTCAGAGCACCACTTTTAACAGAATCGTTATATCCTGTCCTCATCATTATCAGGGTACAAATATAATTCAGTCTAAATATATCTGTATTTACATTTTAAACGCCGTTGAGCATTCTTTCTGCCGAAACTCAATCTCTGTTGAGTCTAACCCACAAGTGGCTACATACCTAATGTTGGCGGAAGAGTACTAGTCAATTGTCAAAGTTCATGAGCTCAGTCGAGGCACTTACCCTCATACAAACTATCTCCCTCCATGTTAAGGGCACCTACTACCGAGGCATCTCGTTTCCCCGCGTGCTCAGTGCAAAGGTTGAGTGTACTAAAAGGGTTCTAAAAAAAAGGGGTGAAAAAGGTTCTAAAACTGGTCCCCGAAAAACCATATTTAAAGTTTATCGCATTGGTTTGCTAATTATGTTATATATTTTTTCGACAACCTCCTGACGAGTCGGTTTGCGTTGAACAATGTTTGAGTCCCTGTTTTTACGTTTAATATAACGTAAATGAAAAGATCGAAGCGTTACTCTTGGCGATCGACGAGGGAACTGAAGCTGTATGCTGCCCACCTTCTATCTCAATACTTTCCCATTTTTCTTTCTTCCTTCCGGTACATTCACATCTGTAGATACTTTGGGTCTTGTATAGTTTTATGGTCATTATGGGAGGCATGATTCTCCAGAATATTAAATATCTTCAAAATTAATATAATCTCTATACGTCGATCCATTTCGATCTCGACATTCATCTTTTTTTTCGGCGTTTTCATATGCAAGCAAAATCCAACCACCTGATAATCGGGGTTACTTCCAATATCTTCAGGATACCAATCCAATCTTCTTTATGACATCTGACCTTTTTCATAATTTTAATATTATTATTTACTCTCCTGTACACAAGGACGAGTATACTCGTCCAAACCACATTGTTTCCATATGGGCAAAGAAAACTCGTGCTCAGGAGGATTGAGTAATAGCTAACTCTCCGGAATACTTAGATTTCGAGACTTCCTCAGAGTTTCAGCATTTTTCTGAATTTGATGTTAGGAATCATTGTATGTGGAATGTCTCGATGTACCTTCTACATTTTTTATCCAGGACATATTTACATATCTGGAGAAACATATGTATTGACATATACAGGACTTGAAAAACAACCTCGCAATATATGAAAAAAGATGGTTAAATGTAAATTGTATAACAACCTCAATTTGTTTTATTGCAGAGGCCAATCCATGTTGATAAGTTTGGTTCCTTTTTCGCTGCGATCACTATCAAACTTTCAATCGGTGACCCTAAATGAATATATGACATGGGGGACTTCGAAGTTCACTTTTAGTTGAACCTAACCTTCAACAACACTGGTCCATAAACTTTTACAGGTCTGTTATTTAAATGTTGCAGAGTTCTTTTCGGTATAACTGGTCAGATGGAGAGACCTAAAGAATAATTTCTCAATGGGATGACATTTCCATATAGGAAGTACTGTCTTGATATATTGGATGTTACCAAGTGACTAAAGTACGGATTAGTTGAGAACCCTGTAATATTCGCCACATCCTTAATTTCTGGCAATCGGATTCTTGATGAATATCAAGAAATGCACATGGCATATATGTGCGATTAACTGTGAACACCATTCAATATGTAAATATAGGTCAATTCAAATTTGTACAATTGTATATATCACGATACATTACAAACTACCAAATCTAATTAAGTCAGTACGAGACAGCTGCTAAGAATTGAATTAATGTCCATCCGCACTAGAAGAAGAAGGCAATAAAACTAACCTATTTACGTCGCATATTCCATCGAAACGTTATAAGCCTTGAACAAATTCATCCTCTCACCCTCGGTTTGCGAGTTTTAACAATCTCTCGACAAGTCCCCCTGAAACAAACGCAACGACTTGATGCAACTTCAATCGCGTTCGACCCTTCCAACCCAGATCAGAGCGATAAGCATGAAAAACGTCGCCGGTCCTCGAAGTACCCGCCACGTCAGGCGCGGCATTAATCAGCCGCGTTAATCAAACCATTTTTCCCTACGCGTCCCTGCATCGCAACGTACAAAGACGGAGCATCAGCAGCATCGGCAGCAGTAGCATCCGGGCGCGGATGAACCCGCTGAATATTTACCAGGATGAGACTCGTCGTGGGTACGAGTGTTCTTCTTCGGTATTCGCCGCTCTTAAAATTCGTACAGTTACCCAGGGATTCGCGACGAACGAAGAGGGTGGTGCGAGGCGGGTGAGAGACAGAGAACGAGAGGGTAAGGGTAAATGAGACAGAGAAATTAAGAACAAAAGAGAGGGAGTCGTCGGGTGGCAGGGAAGAGTGAGAAGGCCCACGGGTGGAAAGAGCGAGATAAAGCGAGAAGGAGACTTACCCCTCGAGACATACGAGGTTGCCGGGAGCTGAATATCGGAAAGGCAAGGAAGAACGGCAAGGGCGAAAGGAAGACGTGGAACCGCGTGAAAACGGGGAAGAACTACAGGGAAAGGGTAGGTAGGTAGGTAAGGAGGGCCACTGTTTTTACCAACCATCCTGCGAGTGCCGCGCACTCATTTACTCTCGGTAAACCAACACCATCAACCGGCATCGCTGTGCCGGATCACCTTGCACGCTTTCCCTCCACCGTCACCACTACCATCAGCTACCACCACCACCAGCTTGGTTGCCGTCTTCTTTCCCGTCGACGGCGTCCCCGTTCTTCGTGTACGCTAGAAGTTGAAGGCGGTTCATGCATATACAAAGATTTCCCACGGACACGCGGCAATGAGTGCCAGGCGTCTTCGTGGGCGCACCTGCAGGGGAACGTCCGTGTTTGCATGTAATCAAACGCGCGCGCTCCCCAACAACTTTTACAGTCACACATGGACGTACACGCGCTTAAACGCGCATCGCGAGAGGCACGTAAGGGTTTTCTCGGTTTCTTACGGTGGGGACCGTAGGGGGTGGCTTGCTGGGGGTGGTTTGGAGTCGGGGCTTGAGTCGCGTCGTACGGTACCTAAGTATACATATAGCTGGGCCTCGTCTTACTCTTTCACTCATCATCGTCTTCTTCCGCTTCCCTCGGTTTTCGCCCCCTCTCGCTCGTTTACTCGCGCTGCCTAGAAGTTGCGCGCCCAGCATTTTAATCGATTTCATTTGCGCGCATGTGAGCGAGCGAGCGACTCCTAGGGGGTTGCATGGCAGTGTATAAACCTTTCTTTGTTTTGCTTTGCTTGCGTCATTAGGGGTCGGGGATGGATAGATGCTGTTTTCTCTCTCCCTTCTCTCTTCGTTTTCTTCCCTGTCTCTCTCTTTCTCTCTTTCGCGGCCTCGTTCCCAAGAGGGCGTGGTTCTTTCGCGATTTACATGCGGAGATGAACGTACACGCTATGCCGGCGTATGTAAGGGCGCTTACGTGTGCGTCGCGCGTTTGTCGCGGATCCTCAGCACGGGCTGCATCTCCGCGGCTCGACGAGTTCGAGGGCTTTCCAGCCTTTAGGCGAAACAGAACCAAGAAAGACAGAGAGAGAGAGGAGTTTTGAAAAAAATTAGACTCTCGAGAGCTTTTTTCGGAGGGTTCACAATGAAGCGCGGCTCCCCTGGTTAATGAGAGGACCGCTTTTAATCGTGGCTGATGCTTGTCTCGCGAACGGCAATTTCGCCATTCACTTCCTCCTTTTCGCGATTGAGGACGTTTTTATTTCCGTTCGCGGCTGATTATATTTTTAACGTTGCACGAGTGCCATTGAGTGCAATCGTTGCATGGATGTAACCCCGTGCGGTAATTATTGCCTTCGACTCTCGATTTTTTCCTTAATTATGGGTGAATGAACCATTTAGAATTTTTAAATGATTAAATACTCTTTTATCGATTTGCCGCATTTCGGCATTGATAACATCAAATTATGAGCAATCTTACTCACTCATATGTGCATGACCTGCAGTCCGAAAGATAATTAACATATGGTCCAGTAATTAGGCCAATTGTAAATCAAGATTTTTTTTAAATCTCCCAAATAGCTCTAAATAAATCATCATTGATGTTGGAATATACAATGTCAATAATAATATAAAATGCATCATAATAAATGTCGAAAATCGTATATATAATTGTGAGTATATGAATTTTTTCGATAATAATTTATTTATTACTGGAGACGATGGATATTATTTATTTTTGTTTTGTATTTTTTTGGTAGTTTTCTGTATTTCTAAAAGAATGAGGACCGAACTCGGGGGATTCACCTCTCCCGTACTTGACTCTGGGACCTTTCGGTTGCCGGTTGACTGATTTCTCAATTAAGCTACACGCCTATAAGCAGGGCCGCATCATCAAATTTAAGATCTGGAAATCTATAGACTATGTAAAGTATATCAATTAATCAATTCATTTAATTTTCTACTAAAAGATGAATAATAACGAGAGATTTAACATCGTAATTTTCGCAACAAGGCCGCAAAATGGAAATTTGGTTTACATCGTCTAAAAAATGAAACTCAGTAAATCCGAACACGATTGATTAGTTTTGATAAGGATCAGCTGGGACGTCTCAATTAAAAGCAATTTTTTTAACCGATTTTTTTTTTCAAAACTACATGCAATAATTTTGAACCACGATAACCATTCTTCATTAATAATTTCATATTCTTTGAGCCGATATTATAAACAAACAATGTATATGTCACATGTTGTGTTTAGAGATCCGATTTGTTTTATTTCTCAATATTCCACCTTACGGTGTCCTAGAAAGTGTTTACTTTTTAAAGAAAGTACCCCTGGTATAAATTTATCTGGTTGAACTAGCCATTATCCTAGCAGCTGGGTATATCTATTCGGTAGAATCTCGGTAGAAATAAACACGAATTCTAGATGAAAACCCGCTAGACCACTAACATATATTTAAAGTGATATAAAGCAATAATTTCAAGCTGAAAATATATTAAATTTGTATAATAGGTAAGAATCAATCGATTCGACAAAATGAGCAGGTGTACATATAAACAATGTTTCTTTCGAAATGAAGCTTTGATATTTACAGCAGCTTTGTAAACAATCCCGACAGCATGTTCAGGCGAATCAGCTGAGAGCAAGCCGCCATATTGAGCGTTCGATCCAGAGGTATTCGATATACTCGAATCGAATCGCGATCGATAAGTAGTCGGTGCTTGTCGCACTCGTGTTAAACTATATGAGCTGTCTCAATGGCTCGCGTTTCGGATAGATTTATGCCAGATTCATGTCATTTTTAGTAGGATTTCTACCCAATTTATAGAGATCGTTTCTAGCCAGATCATAAAAATCTAGGATAATTCTGGACAGATTCTCGCGACCATCTTTATCAGGGACTTTCCGTAGCTCATAACATAGTATCGAGTCTGTGGAATCGCTAACAATTTTTTGTATTCTATACGTTTAAAGTTGATTTATCTTTGCGACCACTATACACCTTTTTTGGAGGCGTGAAATGCATGTGAGAATAAGAAGAGTTACACTTTTAAAGTATATGAAAAGGCCCAAAGGCTGTATTTCATTTTTTTAATTCCTAAATTAAGGTTAATATGGACAGTAACGTCTAAAAAATTTTAAAAGACCATATACCACTCATCGCCAGAAATCATCAAATAAATATATAACATTCCCATCCTATTTAAGTAAAATCATTATCAATATCAAAATAACCATCTTTTTACCCATATTAATTGTAGATAGTTGGGAATATAGGCAATTTATTTCAAAAAATGAAATTTACTTCTTATGGACTTTCATCAATGCGTTTATATGTAGATGAAATTAATTAAAATTGGCACAATATATATTCTCGGTTGCATAAAAAAAAATTAATAAAAACGCACATCGATCCTTATACGGTTGAAAGAAATCTGTAAAAATATTTAACAGAAATTGGAAAATTAACCAAAATTAACAACTATCTTTTTTTTGAAATTTAAATTCAAGATATTAAATATTATTAAACTTTTGTTGTCTAGTTGTTCTAAAACAAAATCTAAAGAATATTCTTCAAAATTATAACCATGAAGTGTGTAATTGTAGTTTTTGCTGTAAGGCAGCGAATGTCTTTTCTGTGATTATACGAGGGTTCGACGCACAAGTAGATGGGTGAGGGAGGGTATCACACTCGCAAAAAAAAAGGTTTCATACGTAGGCATTTCTTTTTCAGTAGGATATGCGAAAAATTTGATAATGCTTATTTTTATTTATTTGTTATTAGTTGGTATCATTGGATCAGTGTTATGTATTTTGTTATGTTCGAGATGAGGATGAAATTTTAATTATCAATTATAATTAAAATTGCATGTGCACATTTCTTTTCGTTAATAGGTCATAATTACTCCTTCGTGGTCTTCTACATATCTGCAATCGGTTTAATTTCGATTACCAACTATTATTTATTTTTTATTGTACGGTACGTAAAGCGTAAAATTGTCATTAGTGCTTAAAATTTCTGGCAAATATAAAATAAAGCGTATTTACGCATTTATGAAGAAAAATTGGGTTCGTAACTATCGCGTTCTGGGTGATTAGTTCCGACCACTTATGTCTATCTATCTATCACATCTATCCTTTGACTTGTCTGATTAGTAGAACGCTTATGCCAGTCTGGAAAAAACATAATGAAATAATAATCAAGCTACAGATACAATGCTATTTTACACATTTTTTCTGTTTTTCTTTCGCATTTTACACAGACATGTAACATAAAATAATGACCAACTCAGATGAGAAAATGCTTTTTACATGCTTGAATCGAAAACTATTATATTGTACGATAAGTAATAAAGTGCCAATTTATGTTTTATTTTACGTCAGGAGGCAGTTGTAGCAATAAATATTTATTTTTGACCATACATGTACGGTCAGAAATCTGTGATAAGATTTATATTATATATTGTAACATTTAGAACATATTTCTCTCCGGATTTCCATGTTAAAGTATCATAGTCTGTAGTCTGTACTTCCCCTTTACTTACAACACGTGGTCTGACATACGTGCAAGTGTGATCAAACAAGCATGAATATCTAGACTAACATAGCTCTTTATACTTTACTACTTTTCTTTCAAAAACCTATTTAGTATCGTCCAATTATGATAATTGTAATAGCTTAATGTATTTTAGTTGATTGACCAACGGATAATTTTCCACAGAGGTTGTGGCTATATCCCTATTCAACAATTTTTTTGTTTTTTACCCTCTACCTTTCACCGTCGATCAAGGATTCCAAAAAGATGGGAAGGGGGTTGTTCTTAGTACAGGTGAGTACAATTGCTGAAGCTACAGGTCGTCTTAGACATTATACTCACATTTGGCTGGACTGTATAGGAAGCTGGAAACCATACAAACCCACATTTAACATCTCGAAATGCCAAACAAACAGCGATGCTTTAAAATCCAATAACAAATCACCTTTTTGTACATAGTTCAAGCTTCTAACAGACTATACCAGAACTATAACGACAAATATGCATAGTTATTACTGATGGAAGACATAGTAGTCTGTGATACTCATGAGTTGTTAATAATAAGATTTAATTTTGGTTTAATAAGTAATTTTTCCATCTCAGAAGATATTTTTATTAAATTGTGGTATATCATATTTTATAATTATTAAAAAAAGAACTCGTGATAAACATAAGAAATAATCTAATTACTAACAATTACTAAACGTACATTACTCGAGTTGGTAAAGCTAGATTATCAGTAATTTAATAACTATAAAATATATTTTTGTCGGAACCTTTGTTATGTTTTAAATCGATTCGAAGAATTGTTACACTTATTAAATCTTTAATATCATAACATTTAAATTACAATTAATTACTTAACTAATAATCTTTAGCAAATTGTGTGTGCCTGAGTACATTCAAACAAAGGTTCTGAAACATTTATTTAAACATAAGTTTCCAAACATGTGTAATTATTTCATTTGTAATGTTAACAAAGAAATCCTAAATAAACTGCGATGCTAAATACAATGGAAATATTTGTTTATCATACTTTTCATCCAAGTTAACTTATAGACGTATTTGCGGCTTTGTAATTCCTCACGCGGAGACATTTAGGTATAAGTCGAGGGGTGCCGAATATCCGCTTCCCATGCGTTACATTCCTGTCAATCGGGATTTTATTTTTATCACAGAACCCTAGTTGCCAATTTTAAGGTAACATACCTTCGGAATATTTCTCGTAAAAAATTTATTACTCTTTTATTTCTTCTGTTTATTCTGTTGAATTTTTTGAATACGAAAAGTTTGTAGATTAAATAACAAATGATTAGTTGCTCATCAAATTGTTTAATCACCTTCATCCAAAACATGTTGATTTCAATTATTATGTTCCAGTATTGACATGTATAAAATTTGGTTTGGGCCAATCTCTGATAGCCTTTAAATTTTTATCTTGATTACTGCATTGAAATAGTATGATGTGGAATTAAACGCTTCATGTTTATACGTATTGACCAGGCATAGTGGGTAAGAAGATATCTAAAAAAATGTACTTTGGAATTTCGAATTCTGTATTTAGTATGTAATGTTAAGTATTAACTTGTCAAATATTAAGGAGTGTATTTCGTTTTAAATTGTATTAAAAATAGTTAAGTGAGATATACAAAAATGTAAGATTATTTATAATAAGAAAGAAAAATTTTCAGCAAACAAAGAAACATTACATCACGTCTTACAAAAGAGATCTCAATCTACAAATGTTGGAGCTTATTAGAATTATCTGTGTTTTTTTTTTATTTTCTACCTAATTGTGTTTATGAACATCACGTTATATTTTACTTTGTCGATTAAAACATTGCATGCATCATAGAAAAGCTTGTTTTCAACATAAATCACTTTTACTTTTATGAATTTTACCTGATAATAGTAAGAAAACGACAAAAAAAAAACGAATATCATGTTTCAAGAGATCTTTTTTAGTTTTTTAACATTTATTCACCATATTGGATCCCCCATTTTCCACTTTTTACATCTCCTCGATTCAAGTCGTCCGGAGGTTGACCTGATGGCATTAATAAAATGATAATGACGTGCAGTTAATATATCTTCACACGGGAAGAATAGTGTCGCTGTTGGTTTTGTGAATCTTTACATTAAAAAAAGTACATAATGATTTATTTTAAAAGTTAAAAAGCATCGAAGGAAGCCTGCAAATGCACACACCCCAAACTGATTTGTCCACTTGTGCTTTAGTTGGATAAGTAAACTGTTTGAAATGCAATTACATTTTTGCACGGTTAATCTAAAATTGCTGTTGGAGTCTTTTCAAGAATTTTAACTATGGATCTAATTTCTAGATCTTCTTAAAAGGAACCGCAGAACATTTTTAATAATTCTGACGGTCCGACTGCGCCAGTTTTGGCGCGATTTTTGCGACAGTTTTTCCCGGTGCAGGATATTTTCTGAACTCAGGATGTCGTGGAGACGTTAACAAAATCGTAAACGCCGAACAATTGCACATCCTGAGAAGCTCATGAGAGCTCATCCTGAAGATATGCTATATTAGATATTATATATAATCAGTGACTCCCGGTACATTTTCAACTTCTATAACGAAGACATGGGTGTAGCCAGAGAAGATATTTTAATACGATCTTATTATCATAAGATCAAGTCCTAATAACATTCAGTGAACATACTTCGGGGCCTCAGACCCTTCATATCAGGCACTCGTCGCGTCTCTTGCAGTCTTCACTACGATTTTTCTTAATTGACACAAAAAACTAAAAATTTGGTTATACTCGAGGATTTTTCAAAAGTTCTTAAACGGCATTGTAAGTTTTTGAGTCGGCTATTTAAGAAACTGCTAAGAAAGTATTAACATTGCTTAATTCGGAAATACTTAGGTTTATTTAAAATGAATGATTAATTATATTTATAATTCTTATAAATCAGAAATGTTTAATGAAAACTATACGGTAGAAATAATTAATGGAATTCTTTTTATATTTATGATGTCATCATTAGACAATAACTCTGAGTAAGAGTTCAGTGATCAGACACAAATCATCATCTAATACGTTTGCCTGATTGAATACTGTCAGCGACTGATTGGCTAAGAAAGATCAGAATTTCTATATTTTTTACTGACATATTTTAAACATTCCAGAAATAATCACCATTTTTTCCCATCTGAGAAATAATTTTTTTTTCCGAGTACCTTTCCGCTGAGAAAATGGTCTATTAAAAAGATGTATATTATTATATAATTTACAGATCACTAGAAAATCACATTGTATAATCGTTCTCTTAAGGTAATAAAAAAAAATACAATAGGTATTCCAAAGAATGCAAAAATGTCGAAAAAGTATAACAAACCGAGGAAAAAGATGGTAGAAGGGAGGAAAATGGGGGTGAGAGGACGGATCGAAAGTCGGTGTTTTCGCGGTCCACCACGGTGCACGTGCTCGGAAGTAGGTCTAGAAAGAAGCGATTGTCCGCGACCACGTGGCTGACGAATAAAGGTCGGCCGTCAGAGCGGTGAAAGGCAACAGGGAAGAAGGGTGGCGAGTCAGAGATTTAGCAAGTGGTGGAACGGGGTAGTCCAGTGCCTGGTCAGCTGGCGTCGGCGCGCGTCGTTTCTTCCGGAGGGGTTGGGGTTGACGCTCCCCATGGGTGGGGGGCGGTCACCACGTGACTCAACACGTGGTCTTTCACCCTCCGTTGACTCGCGTTTCCGTCCGCGCCACAAGATCTCGCTACGATTTGACACACTTACTCGTGTGTTACGTGACACGTGTTTTCTTTCCTCAGCTTATTTTTTCTATAGAAATTGCACTCCTGATAATGCAATATATTATTAATTAATATTTTTAGAAATCATATTATTGTGTGTATTTTCTTTTCAAATCAGATGGAATTACATTTTTTTAAGACTTTAAATAAAGAAATTTCGAAACACTAAACAGGCATCTTTAAGTGCTCTTTCCCGCTAAACATGTAACGTAAATGAAACGTTACATGTTATCCCATTTATGGCAAAAACGTAACGTTTCGTAACAACTTCTTGATGCCGTTTACACGACGTTGCACAATATCTAAATACACAAAGCTAATGCGTAACATTACCAGAATGTCACTTTATAACAGTTTTAAAAACGTTTTATGGAATCGTTTCTGCAACGTCACAAAATCACCAAGGAAATTTAAAACGTCGCATTCAGGTTACTAACGTAACATTCATGTAATGTTACGAATGCAACGTTTCGTAGACATGATTTGTTGCATATCTTCTATCGTTTCGGCCGGTTCCACCTCAGACTTCGCCATCAAGATTCGGAAGCTTTCGAATGCAGCATTTATTTTCGTATATTAGCATGATTTACATGCAATCTTTTTCTTCTTATAGTTATTCTTTTTTCTGGTGCATAATATTATTTGCTATTATTAATTTTGTTCTTTTTATTTCTTATACGTGTGTAACTTAAATACATTGATGTCCATTAAATTCAATATTTTTTTTGTAATATTACTACAAAAATTAATTTAAAATATAGAGTAATTTGAGGCTGAGACTGCAATGAAGTGAAATTTAACTATTGTTATACTTCACATTTGAAATTGAAACGGGTTTTGTAATATTTAGAGAATATGCATTTTATATATACAGTGTATTTATTTTAAAAAACTCGTTCGCTTTTAATATATTTATGTACAAAATTTGTAAATTTCCGTCACTTGTCCAGAAAAATAACTCGCACCTTATTATTTTTAATGTAAATTGTATTAAATTTAATTCATAATTTAAAAAGTGGTTCACTTGTGTTAATTTTAATATCCGCGTAATTTCATAACTTATTTCCAAGTAGTGCATTTGTAAAATATACGTGTGTCAATTAACTTTACATTTTTTTAAACATTGTCTATTAATCCATTTCGTTTAAAAAAAATATTATACGGATATCTTAAAAATATTTATTTAAATTACAATAAATTACTACAAAATAGTCAAATAATATTAAAATATTATTATTCCCAATATAGAAATGACAAAATTAATTAAACATATCTTGTTTAAACTAAACCCGCATTTATCAAGAAGCCTTCTACGATTGAATAAGAGCTCTCGTTCGCATGGTAATACGTATGCGAGCGTAGCGTAGTGGTTAAGACGTCAGCGTTGTAACCGGTAGACCCGGGTTCGATCCTCGGTCGGGACGGATTTTTCTTAGATTCATAGATTTATTTGCGAGTAAAATTATAAAACATTCTTTCATAACATATCTAACGATACATAAATAATAATAAAATTCGAATTGAATAAAATAATTCGTCGAATTTCTTATAATTTTTATTTATGACCGTTTAATGTAACGTTTTTACAACGTTGGATGTATAGTTTTCAAACGTCGCAGGTACGTTACGAATGAAACGTTATTTAAAAACCGTAAATGTGGCAGGACATTTCTGGTTCCAAGGACGTCCCAAAAATGTTTTTGCAATGAAACAAGTTTGGTCGCATGGCTATAATGCGACGTTTCAAAGATGTTGCTGTAACGGAATATTGTTTAGCGGGTTATAATGTCTAAAAATCTTAACGGGATCTTCAAGAATACTTATGCGTTCATTTTAAGAGTCATGTAAGACCACTACAATATAAGGCCTCAGTAAAGAGATCTTATTTAACTCTCATCATGAAATAAATAATTTAATTCGGTACAATTACAAATGTTATGTCTGACAATTAATTTATATATTTTTAATGAATTCTTTTTCCGTTTCTACTTTCATTGATAAAAACGACGGCAATTATCAACATCATAGATCATTCAACAATAAGAAATAATTATGACATTGCTTGGAAATATTTTAAAAGCTATCATATATATTTATTACAGGTATATCGTTGAACTGTTGGCACATTTTTCTTTATTTCGGCAAGATCTTTTAAAATGTAAGTAATTAAATGTTTTTCATAATTATTATATTTCTTTGTCTACAATGATAAACAAAGCATAAAAACTATATTTTTTTAGAAGCAATGTATATGCAACGGAATTTGTTGCTTAATGAAGACGAAATTTATTACACGTCGATTTTCGAGGTCACTGCTTATAAATGGGACCTCATATGTAAAAAATTAAAAATGAGGAATTCATATTAGATTCCTACTTTTCATCTTGGACCTGCCATTATCAAACTTGAAAATATAAGATCGGGTTCGTAATCTTGGACCTCTTAAACCTTAGAGTACTCAGTTTCATCACGATCAGGTTACTTTTTACATTTTGGTCGGCCATCTTGGAAATGCCATTTTGAATTTTTTATATCTGAAGTCAGATTGGTAATCAGCGACCCCGAAAACCTCCAAGTAACCAATATCAACTGATATCTATGTAAAAAAAAGTTTGCTTCAAAGGGTATTTTGTAATAAACAGTTAATTACATATTTCATTATAATTTGTCACTAAAAGTTTCTTGCGGTAGTTTTTTAAGAATATTATGTGGAAGTCTTAACGATTTAAATTGCAGATCCATGGGAGGTACATCATAATTCTCTATTAATGCCGGATACATATCACTGGATTCCTAGTACGGTTTTGTATTCAAACAAAAAAAACGAAAAAATATATATGATTTCAAAACTTCTTATGTGAAGAGGCTCAATTTAGACAACCAATTATTTAAGAATGTATTGAAAATATTGTAATAAGTTATTACTTAAAAAATTATAATAGTCACATTTTCTCTCACATTCCGTTATACAGATAAATAACAAGTATATAGGTGATCAAGCCATTCAATAAAAATTAAATTGGTTCTGCAATTTTAAAATTAAAACAATTGATATGGAAATCATTATTAGCAACGCAAGGAATAAACGAATAATGAGTTTTAAGTCATACGCCATTTTGCATTCGTACACAGAGAAAATTGTAGTATCTGTTACTATAGGCTTGAGTGAAATTCAGTCACTACAATATTTTACAGTAAAATGAACTATATTTATAGGGCTAGTTAAGATTTCTATAGTAAAATTAACTATAATATAGTACTTTATACCATAAGATTAAAGTCTTTTTTTCAATTCATTGATTGTAGGTTAGGTTAGGTATACATATGTGCAACTGTTGACACATAACTTGAACCAATGAATTCATGCAGTCATTCTGTCATTCATGAATTCAGACAGACTTCTGTTGGGCATTTCACATTAGGTATAATATGATTGTCTACAGATTTTTCCTTTCCATTCTATATCCTTACCTCCTTTTTAAGATATTCCATTCTATGGGATCGTTCATGTGAAATTTATTGTCTAACTACATAATATAATACAGTCTTGCACAAATCTGTGTTAAATTACGATTTTTTTAAACCAACAAATTTATGTATTTAAAACAATAGAATAACTCTTATTGGTGTAGTATAATGTGTGGTGAGGTAAAATGAAAAGTCGACGGGTATAATAATTGAAGAAATAATATTATTGTCTCAAAAACAGTTACGAAAAATATCCAATATTATCAAAAAGTTTTTTTTTGAGCTGGAGATTTAAATTACTGCAGCAGCATTATATTGGGATGATAATACAAACAATTTAGTTTCATGCATAATAACTTAAATTACTATCATCGTCTTGGAAGATGAAATAATTTGACAGATAAAATATCTTATGATAGACGTAAAACTAGGAGTATCCAAGGAATTAGTTTCATTAAAATGAGGAACTCAACCAAGCACTTCCTTTAAATCATAGAAATACGAATCATTCGAGAAAATCATCACAAACTGATCAAAAGGCGTTGGATTTCTGTTTTATTTGCATGATAGAACATCTATAATGCTTAAAAATAAACGGTATCAATTAGTCAAATTTCAGTAATATCCAATTTTTACATCTTTGGTATAAAAATAAGTTCACGCAGAGAAAAATATATGCTAACCATTACTAACTACATATTTAAAATAAGGACTCATTAATATTACACACTGAAGTTAGTACACTACGATATTTAGATTATAATATTATATTATTGACTACCTTTAAGCTTTTGGTGCAAAAAAAAGTTTTGCTTTGGAAATGTGCAGTCACAATGATGCATGAAGAAAAACGGAATCTGAAATTGATATAATAGCATTGCTAATTTAGTTGAGTCTCTTGCAAATTTTTTGAGTATTGAAGAATTAACTGAATTATAAACTTTTCTAACTAGAATTGCTATATCTACTGAACTAAATCTTCAGGACCTAATGTCAAATTTGAATAAATTGATTAGATATTCGACAATATCATTTTTTAAATCGACAGTTCTAAGAACAACTTTTTGAATTCGAAACCTGACATCAGTTGATTCTTTAAATTGCGTTAAAGAACGATTTAGTAAGGTATAGATTATGCAATTGAATTATTTGATTGTTTGCTTCAAAACTTATGCAAGTCTTATGCACTAAACCATTACTTACTAATTTAACGCCAGACAGTCCTGTTAGTATTAAATGTAGTTAGGAAATAAATATTACTTTTAAATATATGGAAAGTTATCTTAGGTACTTCATATTCTCATTTCCTGTAATATTCCTATGACTTAATATATTATGATTCGTCGTGTTTACCATTGCGTCATCTAAATAGGTGTTTGTGCAAAGGAATTTGCGACAAATATTTTCAGAATTTGATTTAGGTATGTATATTTTAGTTTTATGTGGGACGTATGAAGCTATGAAACTTAATATTAGGATTTTCTGTTTTTCCAAGGAGAATGCTATATTAAAGCTGATGTTACTATACCCCTTTGACAAGACTATCTATCCGCTAGGGAGAGCTAACAAAAATTCATTCTAATCCCGGCGGTTAGACAATTTGTTACTCTCTAAATTGTCTTGATTGAAAAATCCATGTTTAAAAAGTGATATGTAAGGTACTTGCAAATTATTCTAAATATCACATCTCTTATCCTAGTCAGTATACATAATACGTATTGCTGTATTTGTTCATTAAAAAAACTATATGATGTGGCATAATATTTTAACAAATAGGTACAAGACTTTACTTTCAAATGCACTTTTGACTAAAGTTTTCACAAGGTCGATGAAAATGTATGATGATTGATAACAGTAGTTATCTATAATGGAATTCCACATTTGCGTGATACAAGTTTGTTAACCTTAGCAGTGATTAGTCGTTGAGTGTGTAATGCTCTTTGAGGTACGTACTAGAAAATGCATTGATGAATTGAATTATTATTATATCAGCCTCAGTCCAGATATGCGTATAATGTTCTATTAATTTTTAGGTTGAATTATATATTATATGTTGACAATACATATATATAATTTATTCATACAATTCTAATTACACTAATTTATTACAAACTGGTATGCTTACTCATTTTTCATCTGCTTCAACAATATTCTCTTGTTTCATATTGTCATACTTACGATAATAATGTCTTGTAACATATACAGTACCTGAATATAATAAAGTTCAGTAGTATTTCTAGAGAGAAATATTTAGTTGTTAATCAATAAGCAAATCTTGTTGATTTATATTTTTTAGTTGTTAAAATGAGATAATTTCTCTTTGACAATTTTATTCACATACGAGCATATTTTAAACCTAAATATTCATGTAATATTAAAGTATAACGCTTAGTCATGACCAGCGCGTACGTACAAAAATCATTAACATAATGCTGATAAGTCTAAAGCTACTGTTTAACCAATTGCATATGGATCCATAATAAATAAGCACTACTATAGTGACTCACATTAACAAAAAAATTTAACGAAATGCTAATTGTAAAAAAAAATCTCGAATAAAATGACTAATATATGTACATAGTACATTGACCTAAAACAGTTGACTAACATTTTTAGTGACGGATTTTCCATTTCAGCAAACGATGAAAGTGATACAAGTTATTCCCTATATTTAGGTAGTTAAAGTGAACATTGCATATTTTATACGCCGATAAGTGGATACATGCTTAGTTTATCAACCTCGGATGAAATATTCCTTTCCCCGTCTATAGGCCAACATCGACTGGTAAGTTGATTACCGAGGGATGCTCGGTCGCCCTCCTAAGTTCACTTACACAACTGCTTCTCGTTCAAGTTCCAGCGAATGATGTGACAAAGATTGAATGTCTTCTAATTACCACAGAATTGGCTATAACCATATTTTTCACTCAGGTAATTGTTAATAATTAATTAATATAATTTTATTCAAAATGAAAATAACTTGAAATTGAAGCTATTCAAACAACATATAAATTATATATAACCTGCCTAAATTTCTATTTTCTTTCTTTGGGATTGGACTTAGGATATCAAATCCATGACTTTTTATAATCACAGGAAAAGAAATGATTTATGAAAAAATGACCAAAATCAAATTGGTACGTTCACAATAGTCTAATCCAACAGACAGGTGTTCAATATGTAAACATAATAATACTAGTAAATGTAAACAATTCGATATCTGCTATATCTGAACATTTATCCAGAAACACGACTTGGACTGATTTCACTGATGTTCAGTAGAACCTCGATATAAGAACCGTATCCGTTCTGAACATCCCCTACGAGCATCGACAAAAGAACCTCCGGAGGGGAATTGAAGCTTCCCCTTCTCTTGCCTGAACGCTTTGTCCAGTCCATTGCATTCCGAGTATTTTTTACCACACATACCGGCTAAACGTGTATAGAGAGTATACATCTCGAATGTTTATAATCACAACAATGGTAAAAAATGTTCTTATATCGATCGGTGCCTATATCAGTTGGTTCTAATATCAAGGCTCTATTGTATGTAATAAATATAGGACATATAGTGGTATGCCTTGGTTAGGAAGACAAATAGGAACCACAGGTTGAGAAGGCCGAACAAATTCGAGCTTGCAGAATTAATTCTGGACCTAAAGTGATTGTAGAATGACCGAGGAATTCATAATTTTCGGAAAATGTATTCAATCAATTGTGTCCTATTTGATTTGTCCTACGCATTTTCAAATTGTCTTCTCTTTTTATTTTGTCGTCCATCAATGTGACTGATTCGGACCTGATGAGTCTGTGTTACTAGTATAAGGGAGTTTTATTACGATTATGGGAGAAGTTGATTAGAATAGGAATAAGTTCAACCACGCTCACCGAAGATCACCCTGGATGGCATGAATGCTTAGATATGTGACTTTTCATTGTTCATTCCGTAATTATATTCACTACTTCCATCATCCATGGCTGGTCAGGTTATTAATAAACCCATACATGAGGTTTTCGTATGTATATTTTTTGCTGATAATGTTGCCCGAAATGTAATTTCTCTCCCATGCTTGCAATGTGGTCATGTGATAATAAGTGGTGAATAATACAAAGAAGATTTAGGTAACAATTAATTTGTCACCATTGAGTCAGATAAGAACTTTGTAAAATATGAGTAATCCGGGGATATTATCAATTCAGATCAGAAAGATTAGAGTTGAGCGCAGCGGTGTTGCAGGTCCAAGAGAAGCGCCTTAACCGTTTCTGCGATCCTAAATGCTTGGAAAGTACTTTTGGGGAGCAAGGAAAAAGAGCGTAATGAGGAAGACGACGGCTGGTAGTCTGGGGGTCGCGAGGTGGTGATATGTCATGCAGGGCTTGGCATCCCCCGCGTCTCGGCGATGAACCTTTGCCCATCCAACTCCCGATGTACATCCCCCACCAACGAGCCGCATCTACCGGCACATCGATCCGCCTTAATGAGTGGAAAGAATAAGACAGCCAGCCGCCACCCTCCGCCTCGTCGTCAGCCGAGTTTTGCCTCCCCTGCGACGCTATCCTCTCACCCCGACGACCCCTCGTCCATCTCACTCCCTCTCGCACCCTTACATCCTCTTTCTCGTATTTAATCCTTCTCTCTTCCGTCTTCGTTTCATTCTTCCAGCACGTACACACGCTAGTACATATAGCGGTACATACGTCTTTATACATGAATATACATTTCCACGCGCGCATTCGCATCGGCTTGCACAGACGCGGAGATTTGGTTCGCACGCGCGCATTTTCCTCGGGAGAATCGCGTATAGAAAAGAAGGGGTCGCGCGAGAGAATCGTAGACGGTGGAAACGAACGTCGTGGAAGGTTCGGGGGATGGAGGCAGAGAGAAAGAGGTGAAGAAGGACGTGAAGGCAGCAAGAAGAGGTGGAGGTGGCGACGGGGGACAACTTGGAGGCAGGAGGTGGTTAGAGGGGTCGCGTTCAGGGGTGGTAATGCTCCCGTTGTTTCGCGAGCTAGGGTGGCACACACGCACCCCCTTCCACCACGCGGGGCACCCGGCCCCCCACCCCCATTCACCCCAACCCCCCGAGCCTCCTCGTTACTCTCGCCTCAGCAACTCTGCCGTCTTTGTCGCTCCCCCGATTCCTCGCCATCCACGAGCCTTCGTGGAATGTTAATTCCCGGCGCTTTAATTCTTACGAATATTTCCCTCGTGCCTGCTCGATCGAGAGGACGAAGAATAGAAAGAAGGGCGGATACGAGCCGAAGGGGGGAAGATGGACGAGGGGATAGATGAGGGTACGAAGCCGTCGGTTAACGTGGAGGATGAGACGGTGTGGGAGGGCTTCCGAAGATCCGATCCCTTTTGCTCGCTTTCTTCGGCGATTTTCGAGTCCGCGAGATGTTCTCCGCTACAGAAGGGAAAGCCCGTACGTGCGCGCGAGCTGATGAGCGCTGCTTATTGGGAAATTACGGAGTGGGTGGTTCGAATATTCATATTCTCAGCGAATAGAAATTTTGCTTAATGTTTCGGATTTGACAGTTTCGAAGATGTGCCAGGGAATGGGACGGCTGAATTTCTGGAACAATTGTCACCTGCTAACGATTTCAGCAATTGAAGAGAATAAACAACTAACTGCGGAAATTATACAGATATTTGAATCAATTATTTTGGACAAACTTCCGCCCTGATTAGAAAGAATTAAAACTTTTTGTGTTGATAATTCCTCATATGGACTTTCACTCTCTTCTCAGTAGTCCCACTGCTGCCGCATGCTATCAGTTTACAAGTTAGTTACCGACTTGTTAGGACTAGTTTTCATGCGGGTGAAGCATGCGAAGTGTAAAGGTCTAACCAGCATGTTAGTATCGTATATCACGTGGCCGTGAAAATGATTTTTAACCCAGGAATACAACTTTTATAACGATTCCTTATAGTTGTCTAACATAACAGACTGGGAGTTTTAGGGTGCTTCAGATTTATAGATACTTTTTTTACGAGACGGACTTAATTTTGATGTACTTAATGACCACTGCTGGTTGTGACATCCATCACCAATTAAACTCCAATAGGTAATTTTCATTTTACAAGTTTATTACTTATTAGTACTTATACATTATCCTACCTTGTTAGTATTTAATTGACAGACATCCTACTTTATTAGTTCATAGTAAGTTTTATCTACTTTTACTGCAAGTCATCGGACAACTAATTTTGCGGTTACTGCTGATGTCGGAACTCGCCGGAGTACTCTCCTATATAGAATTCAAAGACCGGGGCTTGATGCCGTACTCTGCTCCTCAGCACGAAAGGTGTCATGAGTTGTTTCTCGGCCAGACCATCGATGGTAGCACACCAACCAAGCAATTAGGCCCTTAAAGTCGTCATTTAATAATTTTAAAGCACGATTCCGTTTCGAATTTGGGCCACCCCATCCCTTTTCTCCTGGAACAGGTCTAATTAACACTCAATAGGTCCTTTATGGTAGCAAGTAAACGAATTATATATACCAGACGAGAACCGTAATTCTTTTACGGACCAGGACATACCTAAAGACGATCCGTCTTATGTGAATTAAAGCTGGTAGTTTCATTTAACGCTCCTGCGCACCATGCCGAATAGATTCTTCCATTGTTTATTAATTGCATTATTTTCATATGGGAAAAGAAAAACTAGTGCCCAGGATGGTTACTGGTACTTTTTGAGGGTATTGAAGATGGGTGATCACATGTCAGCTGGTTCACATATGAGTTAATGTCATGTATCCTTGGACGTTTCCTTCATGCACGTTCTAAAGCATCGATATCCCGCCTTACCAGTTTAGTGGGGCTTTTGTGGATAGTAGAAGAAGCTAAATTCCCCTAAATTGATAGTAGTAGTGAAAGTTTTCATTCATGTTTTAAAAAACCCTTAAAAATTAAGTGAAAAAGACCGTAATACTGTGAAATAAAATATTTATTACGAATCCTTTATATGTTGCTTTCCACCAATTGCACATAGTCAATAAAAATAATACTTTATTCAATCGCATTGGGAATCATGCATGAAACTATATTTGAAGGTATTATAACCCGCAGTAATACTTCACGCTTAGCCCCAGTTGGAAATGAGCCAGAGATAGAACTCAAATACGATAGTAATCTATGTTCTAATTGCTAGAAATTTAATATCATGTAGGATTGCTATGTTATTATAGATCCCCAAGATTTTTAAATCTTTCGAAATCGAACATCTAAGTTGAGGAGTATAAACGTTCCGTGTTATTAGGACGTTTGCGATTACCCAAAGTCATTAGCATGAATGGGAAAAGGGAAATATTTCTGCGTTGCTTCTCGGTCGTTAGTTTTTACCTGAAGCCCTCGGATTCCCTTCAATTACACCGTTTATACGTAATTCATTACGAAAGTGACGAGGGAACAGATCGACGAGAGAGAAACGTCGTACGTAAGAAAGGGGGTTGCGAAGTACAATTCCATCTTCCAGAGTTCTTCGTTGATTTTAAGGTCCGTGAGAAATAACGGGCATTAAGAAACAGACGATCGCGGACGAAGAAAGATAAACTGCGATTTGTGTACAGAAAAAGGACGGAATTAGTATTCCAGATGAGGTCTTCTAAAAGGGGGGAGTGGGAGGGGGAGGTTAAGCAAAAGGGGAGGGAGCGAGCGAAAGCGAGAAATAAAGTAGCGAGGAGATGAAAGTAATTACGAGAGTTTCAATGAGCTTGAATTATTAGCGGATGCTGCGCGACGATCGTTAACTTTCTCTCTGCCGATCGTTCTGCGCAACGATCGGCACGAAATTGCCGAATCATTGGACCTGTCGGTGCACTTGGTCAGGCGAAACTCTGGATTTTCAGGGGTTTTCCCGCGGAAGCTGGGACCCGGTGCCCAGAGGGCTTTTAGTAGAGACTAATTGTTGGTTTCTACGATAATTTCCAGTTGTTCGAGGATGGAAAATATTGGCAACATTACCGTTACTGGACAAGAAATGAGGTCACTGATAGCCCATTCTAATAAGTTGAAAACATTGGCCATAGCATTTCTGTCATTATTATAATACCATTAGATTATAAATAATAAGAGTCATGTTATTGTTAAGTGTTGGTCCCTACCTTTGGCCTACCCATGGATTTTCAATTTACTAATTTTTATCCATGCATCAAAAGAATAATTTAAATTCGGAAAAACAAATCGATTTTAATTGGCCCGAGATCAGAAAAATAAATTCATCGATAAATCCAACCAACAAATTTAGGTGTGCTTCTAAGAAATAGTCCAACTATTTTGTTTCATTCAGTTGCTTATTAATATAAAGTTCAGTCGAAACACATCCTTCATATAGCCTGAAATTAGAAACCCCAGATATATTTTCTTTTCGTGTGGTACTTGGGTGATCCTTATCTGTGAAAAGTAGTTTCGAAATATCACTAGTTAAAGCAAGACTCGCTGAGAAGGTAGGGAGGACAAATATCAATTCTTTAGTAATCTTCGCAAATTAAGAAAGAATCATGAGAACAGTACGATAAACGGAAAATTAATTGCAGACCAAATTTTTACATTACCGCTCAGTGAACAATGGTACATCATCTATAATCTACTTTAGTTAATGCTAGTTTTAAACATATTTCATATGTTTTCATTGTTTGACATCGAATATTAAATATGAAGCAAAAATATCGTTTTATTACAGCAATTAAATGTTTGATCCTATTTTTCCGTGAACATTGATGGTCATTTATTTATTTCTTCAATTCTTTCTATGCTGAATATCATTGTTCTTTCTGAAATTATATCAGGGTTCTCGATATTTGTTGCTCTGAAATAAGCTCCATCCAGTATGCCATATCTCAGGAAATACATTAATGGCGATATATCAATTGCACAATGGTATAAATCCGTTCTACTTACAAATGGAATCGAAAAAATATTGCCACATCAACTGCATTTCAAAACCATATTCTATCTCCTGTAAACTTTTGATTATTAGTGTTTTTTTTCTTATACGATAGTTGATCAATTAATTGTATTAAGATTTTTGTTTTTCGATAAAATTGTGCTTAAAGCTTTATTTGGTGAAAATGTCAGTTCCAGGTGTAAAATATTGAACTATTTATGTATAAAGTTTGGACGTGACCTTTTTCTCGTACGTAAGAATTTCAGTTGAAAAAGCGAAACGATAGGGAGACGATGTGAAAAGTTTCTTTCGCAATCGGGTAGTATCGTAACGGAGACCAATCACGGACTCTGTAATGAGCCAATCGTGAATCGCGGGTTACGGAAGAAATGTGCGGAATTACTTTGTCGTGTCGTTCTTTGGCTGATGATTTATGTATTGCATTTCACTTTTGCGCCGATTCGCTTCCAGGCATGAACGTTACGCGAAAAGGGGTTGCCAGCAATTTCAATGTGGGATTTTTAGTCAAAGCAACGGTAATTGAAAAACTTCATTTGAATATTGATGCAGCAGTCAAAATTTACCTGTCTTCGATATCTTTTCGTCCATTTTCCAGATTTCAAACAACTAGTTGATTTTTAGGGACTAATTTTGTGAAGTTTATTGTATAGGAATATCAACATATAGACAATCAATACAAAATTGCGTCGTGATTAAACGAAATAGTGACAAAAGCAAATAAATTTAAATTGTTCAATTTGATCATTACGTTGAAAGAAATCAGATTAATGTCGGATTCGAAAGATTGTTTGGGTGCTTGATTACGTATTATTTGTATTCCGATTTCAAATGTCCAAAATAGATGAATTAATATGGTGAAGGATTTTTAAAAAATGATCGTATTCACTTGGAATTACTTCTTCATTTATGTGGACGTTCATAAAAATCTGCCATCATGTGCTTTTAAAATAGAGGATCAAATATAGCTGATATTTTTCTAAAACTAACCAGTACACTGAGAAAATACATCAATAGTTGCATCATACCAATGATTGGTATCTAATAATAATATATTTTCTGAGTGTTGAGCTAAGAAAATATATAGTATTGCAGAAAAAATTAATTAATGATCCAGATAATAAAGGGTAACTTCAAAAGTTAATAAAGTTTATAGACCTTTGAAAAAACATTGCATTTTCCCAAGCATATAACGTAGATTTATATACTTAGGAATATTTTCAGATTATGATAATTACTGTAAATATTGAACAATTGACAGGTGATTCAGACATAAATCATTGCCTTCTATTAATTTCATACTGAAACTCTGCAACATATACATTCTCCTGCAATGCGAACCACGTTCTGGTAACTTTTCTGAGAAACTTTCTTCGAATTTAGAAGAAAAGAAAGTTTTTGAAATTATTTGTAGATGTTGGTAATCGACCGAAAGATGTACATTATGGAAATAGTTTTTTTCCACGGAAGACTTTGTCACCAAACAATCTAACGGATTGAGAGGAAGTTTTCGCAGTACCATTTCATTGCAAAGAACCAGTCTGGCTAATTTAAATTTAGAAAAAATATCCTTAAAGAAGATGACGGCAAAGAAGAAATTGTCATTACGATTTCTCTAAGATTCATATTTTTCTTGAACAGTACATCGGAATAATTGCACTACAATGATCTAGTTGTATTATACTGTAAACACTTTAACAAATTAGAAACAACAACTGAACAATAGACAATAAATAATCTTATGATAAGTTTATATTGCCTTTACTTCAAGGTTGAATATAGGTGTATTCAAAGTTTCGTTTTTGATAGAAAACTTTTTTTGCATTAAAATGAATACGCTTAGATAGTTCTGAATCCGTAATGTTGAATACCGAGGCATTCAATATTTCGTTTTTAAGAAGGAAACTTTTTTTGTGTTGAAATGAATACAATTGGCTACTTTTGAATCCCTAATGTTGAATACGGATGCATTCAGTGTTTCGTTTTTAAATAGGATACTTTTTTTTTTAATTGAAATGGATACACTTGGATAGTTTTGAATATCGTAATGTTGAATACGGTTGTATTCAAAGTTTTGTTTTTGAAATACAACTTTTTTTGGATTGAAAAGAATGCACCTGGATACTTTTGAATCCGTAATGTTGAATACGGATGTATTTAATATTTAATTTTTAAAAAGAAAACTTTTTTTGGATTAATATGAATTCAGAAAGTAACCTTTTTATTCGTATGAACGAATAGAATTGTATTTACGTATTAAAATGGATTCACCGTTGACCAAAGTATGGATTCAGAATTTAATAATTTTAAATCCAATTCTATACAACTCTATCCAAATTCGATTGCTGGGAAACTATGGCATTTTAACATCTAATGCAATTGGTAGGTTTAAGTCGTTAATTAGTTTATTTTAATTTTTAAATGCAGGTGCACGGAAATTTAACCTACGTTAAATGTATATTATATCTTACACATGTTACTTATATATACTGGCTCTCAAAAATTGGTAAATTTGTTAATAGTAACCTCTTATTCCTTTTAGTAAAGTCACACATAACCTTCTTTTGTTTAGCGCGTGGTGCACGGAAAGTCGATGTTGGAAAAATGAATTGTAAGTATCCTTATCTTCTTGTTGTAAAAATTTTAGTACACTCTAGTTTTTTTGATCAAATGTCGACATTTTAAACGTTAACCTCTAGAAAAAGCAATAACAAAATTTTTGTCCGTGATCTTGGATCGTACGTACGTCAATATGTACGTCCCATTTTGATTGTCTCAGTTCAACCTCTTTTCGCGTTTGTATGGCCTAGTTTAGATCTGAATAGTTTTTGGAGTCGATCTACATTAGTTATAAGAAGCTTGAACAAATACAATTTTTTAAAATACCTTGCGTTTCCTATCAAACATACAAATCACAAAAAAATGCTTGGAACAGAAAAGGAAAGCGCATCAGATTCTCTTCATAAAATGTTTCATACACTTTCTTCTCAAATTCAACAGTTATGCCACAACCGACGAATAAACATAATAACGCTTTTCTTGAATTTATTTTAAAAAATACAACTCACATTAAAAAATATTTTAAACAAAAAAGGTGGAGGATCAAATTTTTTAAAACGAATGTTTTATGCATTTTCTTCGGAAAATCAAAGGTAATGCGGTCAAAGATGAATGAACATGAAAATAGTTAAGTTGACGAGTACAGTATGTTCTTGGATAACAGTTTAAAAAGAATACAGCGAGTCAGGAATGAGATTGCATGTCGGATGTAGAGTTTTAAAGTTATTAGTTTATTCTTATTTACTTATTTTATACCGTTAACTGATATAAATACAAGAAACCAAATCGCCATAAGAAGATTCGTTTTTAAAAATATGTTATATAATAATGCTCTGGCTGACGTTTACGTGGATTTGGAAATGATTATTTTCATTTTTTTCTATAGTCCATTAAATAGCATGGCTTACTAAAACCATGCCCAATTGAGAAATACATGAGCTAAGCAAAGAGCAATATATATATTACCATTTTGGAGAAAAGACAGAATAAACTACTTTTTAGAGAACACAAATTCACTTCAGCTTGTTAAATAACAAAAAAATTATGCATGTGATTTTGTGAAACTGAAAGTGTACTTTACGTTAAGGTAGCTAGACCCCAAGATATCATATGTTAGCGAAAATAATTTAATAACACTTCCAGGAATTGAAGTTTTATTATACATGATATTGTTACAGAGTTCAAGCATTATTATTCTTGAAAAAAAATTGAAACTTGCAAAAACAATTTGTTAACCAACTTCTCTTAGCGACTCAAATTTTCTTCTTTTTTTCATTCAAAACTTTTCTAAAAATGAATGGATTTCAATGAATGACGGCTTATTTTTTCGAGAAAAAGATTCTCTACAACTTCACCGAATAAATTTCTCAAATTCTCTGCCTGATCACTAAAATTATTCAGAAAAGTTAAAAAATATTATATATATTTTTTTTAATAATTCGAGATATTTGACCCTAGTTTTAGAAATTCAAGAAATTCATTCGGTAAAGTTGTAGAGAATCTATTTCTTGAAAAAATAAGCCGTCATTCATTGAAATCCATTCATTTTTAGAAAAGTTTTGAATGAAAATAAGAAGAAAATTTGAGTCGCTAAGAAAAGTTGGTAATCAAATTATTTTTGCAAGTTTCAATTTTTTTTCAAGAAAAATAACGCTCGAACTCTGTCACAATATCATGCATAATAAAAATTTTATTCCTGGAAGTGTTATTAAAATATTTTCGCTAACATATTATATCCTGGGGTCTAACTACCTTAAAAAAAATGTCGTGAGTTTTTTAAAATTCTGGTGGCTCATATGTCGTTTAAATGTATTCTCAAATGGCAATTCCAAAATGTTAGTACAAAATTAGAAGTAAATAGTCCTCAATGGGATGTTTGAAGATAATGACAATATGACAAAGAAAATGAAAAAGAAAAATACTGTTTTCTTTACACTTGTATTCTTCAGTTTCTATTTGTTGAATATTGATTTTAAGTTTCATAAAATAGATGGTTTTTCTTCTTTTTAGAATGACGTATAATGGCTAAATAATTACTTTTTAAGACAATAGCAACTGAGAAACGCTGTTTTTCTCAAAAAACAGTTATCGTACTACCGTAACGAAAGGAAATATATCGATTGCGTTCCTCATTCGGATTTCGATCTTCCGGTAATCTTCGACCGGAACAGGGCTTTTGACATCGGACCAATGCTAGTACCGTTTAAGAATCAGACCGTTAGGCAATTACTCTGTTATAGCTGGACAGAGTAAATACTATTTACTCCTCGTAAACCGATCAATTTGTAAGTTTTTGCAAAATATCAATTTGTTGTTTTTTTTTTAATTCTCTAATAAGTCGCGCTACGAGTTTATTTTTAATCAAATTGCTCATTGCGATTTGTCTTTCTATTTTGTTAATTTTCGTTACTAAATATGTAGAAAGTGTAATTATGAGAACTTGCATACAAATATATGCTGATCTATGTTGAGTGCATTCCACGAAGATCTTAATCTGCCATCTGGTGGATAGTATTAACTTTTCACGGTCCACCCAGATCGAATCTGCAAGATTTTTATGATTAATTGACTTATCCGGTACTTTAAGGATGTGTTCAGCGCCAGGCAACATATATGTGCAAAAATAAAGAAACAAGGTTCTCTCATTTAGGCTTGGGTGCGCATATTATTAGGGGTACAGGATTTGAGAGGACGGCTTAGGAAAGGACCTGGGTCTTGACGCCAGACATGCTTGTACTTGCACGCTGAGGGACGAAGCTTGTCAATCGGGTCACCTGCGTTCCCATAAATATTTGTAAGGAAAAGATCTAACCCACTCAAAAAGGTAGCAATGGGTATGGTTAAAGAAAGAAAAGAGCATACTCTTAACGACCTTGTAAAATGCATACGGCCGACCAGAATTAGTGTATGGGAAACTTGTTAGAGGATGAAAATATGCCGTTCGAAAATTTGTAATGGGGCGTTTCAAGGAATTTGAGTTCTATTGTTAAGAATTATTTTTCGTTACAAAACGTTAAACAATACTCTGATTTTAAATTAATACTTCGTGATTTTAAAAACAATAACTGCCTTATGCTACAAGATATCTCTTGTTTGTACTAGTTAAGGGGAAACAATAGTTCTTAATGCAAGTTGATAGGAAAGCAATTAATAGATTTGCCACATTTGGTGTAAAGTATACCACTTTATCGTGCTATAGAGTAGTCTTTTTGCTGAAATGCAATCACAAAAATAATCGATCGTCGACTTTCGATTCGGCTGAACTATTATGACCGATAGGTTAGAGAAAAAGAAAAGGTAAAACTTTTCCTTATCTTTCTCCTGCATTAAATGGGTTGCGGTGATTTGTCGATTACATTTTATATTTTATATATTATTTATTTACCTTTGGAAAATGACTTTTTTTTTTATTTTCGCTGAAGTATCTTCTATTTGAATTCTTCAATTTACTATAAAATGTCGTGACAATATAAATAGTAGTGCACGAAGAAACTTTGACTAATTTTTTATTGCAATCAAATTCTATTTGATATAGGGGAAGACGAGGCGAAGTGACGAATGTCAAATATTACGATTATGATCATACTGATTGTAAAATATCATATGTGGTTTCTTTGTTTACACCATTTTTCACATTTTGCGGCATGATAGTTTATTTTTTTTCTCTTCCCTACCATTTGGAGCGAGAAATGTATTTTTTTAAACAAAATTTCCAGGGTATTTTCTGGTACTTTGTTCTCAGACTGGTCAATATTTTCATTTTGGCAGTTTAATAATCACTATTTATATATTATATATTCCAAAAGTATATTTGTTGGACTTGTTTATAAAACATGAATTGTTCTTTTTTTGTGTGTTTATAATGAGATATCGTACCTGGAAGTCCAAATGATACTTTGAGGTGAGGCGGCGAAATTGTTTCCCGGATGTCTCTATTCCGTGATTATTTTTTAATTTATAAATCCCTTTCAATGAATGCATTTAGGAACTAAAGATGAAGTTAAAATATGTGATCCTGATATAATACGAGTTTTCAAACCCTTCGAAGATGCAATTTCTTTTTTTTACTGTTGTTGAAAACTTTGATTTATCTGAAGTGATACATTCCATCAACGTGAAAATTTTATTTTGATTAAAACAAACAATAATAATTTAAAAGATGATGACTTACACTTAATTTTATGATAGTCATCTTATACACGGAAAAAAGTGAGTAGTTATACTAAGGGGAAAACTGGTTATACCAACTACGTACAGTAGCAAATATAGCGCCAGCCAGATTTGCAATGGTATTCTAACATTGCAATTTCAATTCGTATCACTGATAAGTATGTTAGTAATTAAATATTACATACAGTTTTATCGAAGTTAGTGTACACTAAGTATCAAGATATGTTATGTTTATTACAAATTATGCGTGTGTAGATGATACTTAGAGTACACTAACTTCGATAAAACTGTATCGAAATCCTATTTACAATAAGTGCTTATTAAATAATAGTGTCATAACATGTGTAAGTACGATTTCTAAAAACCGTAAAATCTTTTGAGCTCTGCAATTTGTTACAACTTAATAGTGCTTTCAAGCATTATTAATTTAATTTTATATTTAATTACAACCATACTTATCAGTAATACGAATTGAAATTATAATAAGTTAGAATACTCTGAAACCATAGGATACTGTTTTTAGATTATTCAGTACATTTTATAAACCGTAATATGTCATCAATAAAATTAAACTATACCGGTAATGTGCAAAATAATTAATATGAATGAAAATTCTTCATAAGAATTTGAGAGCACTCGTAAATGTTAAGGCGAGTATCATACATACAGAAAGCTAAAAAACGTTAACTCTCATTGGCTATAATGTACACCTATTCTAGTGCATCCTATGATATCAATCTTTGTTCCTTATATTTTTTATAATTGTTGTGGACATTCTATATGAGTGTGTTTGTATGTAACACTACATAAAATTAAATAACAAAGATTAAGAGTGTAGGATACATTTTAACAAGAATAACAGTGCTGGACAGAATTTATAGTTGTTAGATTATTAGACACTTTTTACAGGCTTCTTATTTAATAAGTGGAATAAAACTATACTAGATATGTTCAAAAGAATTATTTGGATGAAACTTATTTATAAAATATGCATTTATTTAACATTAAAGCAAGTAACGTATATACAATACAATCTAAAAAAAGTACAAGTACTTTCAAACTTTGCCATTTTTCTTTTATTAGTATAAATTTAATATGAGTGTAAATAGCAATTTTTGAAAGTATTAGACAACTGGGGGTTGGGAAATAGGTTGTCAATAAGGAATGCTAACCTCAAATGTTAATTTGGGTTAACCTACAAAATCAAATTAAACCTCACTATCACTATATATCACATTTAATATTTTTTTTTCCTGAAATTGTTCTTTTGTAAGAACAATAATAACTTCATTGGCTGAAACACATACATATATACATATAGTATTTAAAATGCAAAGCGATAATGTCGAACTCGCGAACTGTCAAACTGTGTCGAAAACAGCACACAAGACAGAACACTTGTTGACTTGAACCAGCCAGCTGATTGACGTCAGTGGCGCCTTACCTTGCGACCGTTACAGGAACACTATAGCTCAACAGGAGAAATAGTTACTCCAAGGAAAAAAAGTAGTAACACTGGGTAGTCTACTACTTTTGTAGTTGGCGTAACTAATTTGAAATAGTTCCGATAACCAACTTAGGTTTCGTGCGTCTACGGTTTCGTTCGTAAGATTCTCTACTTTTGCGCCTACTACTTTTTCCGTAGTTGGTGTAACCACTCACTTTTTTCCGTGTAGACCTCTAAAAATAAGAATTCGACACTTCACCCCGATATCGCCGCTTAGCCCCATGCTTTTCAAGTTCTTTTAAATTGGCCATAGCTGGCCATCTGTAAAACAAATAACGTAAGTAACATGCATGTAAATATTGACTATGAAATTACCTATCAAATGATACTTTGCATCATCCTAAATACGAAATTTATGGAGAGATATGATATACGGAAAAAATCCTCGCCGCTTCGCCCCGCCTTCCCCTACAACATCTCAAGCAAGCAACTTTTACTATATGCATATGTTTTTAAAAATTCTATATTCGTATTACCACCTTTTTCAGGTTGTGTTAGGTAGACCAAATGTTATTGTTACATATTTATATGAAGTTCTGCTAGTGTTTTTGTAAATACATAGCTTTGTGGTATTGATTCATTCGCAAAAGCGAAATTTGCTTGAGGTTATTCAATTTAAATCAGTTTCTTTAGAAATAAGGATTGATGTATATTTAATATATAATGATTTTCATTAACACATCAACTAATAAATACTAACGTTGTACAGGTATTGAAAAAATAATTTAGAATTTTGTTTATTATTACATTATAATTACTTCGTGCAATGCATAATGTATTCTGTAGTTATAAAAAGATAAGAAGATTAAAGCAATAAAGAGATCTGAAAAAATTCATACATCTTCAAACTAATTATGCGGAAAATATAAAGTCGAAAGTTAATAATCATGATGTATTGCAGTGAAAATAGTTTTGAAAAGTACGAATTTGTAGATAGAAAACATAACGGCGTATATCGTATCATTCCGTGACAACTATATCGAATTTGAGTTCCATGTTTCGAAATTCGGTAAAAATGAAATATTTGATAGGTTTAGATGTGGAAAATATTCTGGCTAAATATTTTTCGAAAATGTTGAAAATAGCTTCCATGATGTATTGATTACTAAATTTTTTAAATTTGCGACACCTGTCTTTCTAATTATCCGATTTATATGAGACTACGGGAATATTATTCATAGAATTACATACGTTTATTGAAAAATAAAATAAAAAATGTTCCTGGTGACCAGAAAACCAAAAACATTCTTCAACTTATATTTTTACATTGATCGCGTGTTTTCTTTAAAAATCGGTTGTAACTTCTTGATGAAAATAATTTCACCTTGAATTCTAACGAACAAACTTGCAGTGGCTTTTGTCGTTTTTAAGTTATAATTTGTGAAAGAGGTAAGCCACTGTACTTACTGATCCCGAGGTAAACGTTTGCAAAACTATAACATAAAAAAAAGGTTACACTAGGCCACTTTAAAGTATTTTTTGATTCTTGATTAAGAATATGATCAGAAAAATTAAAGTCACAATTTTGAAAAAACTCTAAACACAATATTTTTCAGTATTTTTGCATGTATTTAGAGAAATATGAGTATTGCAAAAAAATCATATACCAGAAAAAGTAGGGATTGAAAGTTTTTACACAAAAGCTCCGTTGAGTTGTATACCTAATATAAACGGAATTACCGAAATGCATGTGAACAGAACATTACAATCATCGCCATGGTGTCAGTTACGAGGATTCAACTTTAATGCGTTTCGATATCATCTCAAATATGGTGATTGGAAATTAGTTAGGTTAGATTAGCATAATGAGAGGGTTTTGGGACGGGAGGAACTAATTTGAAGTGGGTGGTTGACACTGGGTTGCGTTTTTCAAAAATCGTAATTTAAGAATGACAAGACCTTCCGCAAATGTTTTTGTTGCACGTGAAAAGTGACAATATTTTTCTGTATCACATTTTCAAAAAGAGAAAAAAACACGAGCTCCATACCAAAATTTATGATAAAAATGAATATAACATTTAAATTTTGTAAACAAAATGTACGTAGTCACATTTAAATTCGATATTTAGAAAAATAGATATCGCAATTTGAAGAAATTCAGTTATCATAACGATTCGACCGCCATTTTATATCAAATATTTCATTTTCGTTGAATTCTGCGATATGGACCACAACTTTAATATTGTTGACATGGAATAACCAATCTGGTAAATGGAAGATAAAAAAGAATTTTATAAACAGATTTATGGCTTCAGCGACCAAAATGCGTCAGAATAGTATCTTCGTATTCACTTTTGACCACTGATATGGGCACACGTGTGTGAAATTCGCATTATTCAATCGAAATTATAATAATTCAATTTCACTTCGTCATCAATGTATAATGTCGATCTAGGAATACAGGCTCAATAATGGCGAAGTAATTGGCGATCAGAGATCGCGATTAACATCGCGTTTTCCGCGAAGTAAAACCCGTGAACCGTGTGGTCTGTAGATTTTGTGGGAATCGCGCATACACACCGGTACCGATCTGGTCCAGCTCGGAAGAAAACTCGCGCGATCGTAAAGCAGAAATCATTCGGGCGTGGGATGGGCCGCGAGGCATCTGCAGGGTGATGAGGTAGGGAATGGAGGGATTGGTGATCGAGCGTGGCGGAAATGCAGAGACACGCTGAGGACCGTGGAAAAGAGATGAGTGGGTGAAGAAAGGGGGACCCGTGGAGGTGGCGATGAAACCCATGAGGGGGCAGAGGAAGGTGGTGGATGCGGGAAAGGAGTTTAACTGTCGAGGTTTTTGTCGGCACGTCACATCCGGCCATCCGTTCGTTGCAGTACTTAGCAAGCTTATAGGTGGAAGCGTGTTTACTCAAGTAGATCATCAATAACCACCGAAGTTACGAACTTGAACCAAGCGTGTCGTGGAGCGGAAACTTTCGCGTGGACTCTCGAGTCGACGTGTCACTCGGCGCGGGAAAGAACGATCTCGAAGTAGGACGTCTTTTACGAGTGTCAAATGGCGGGAGAGAACCTGCCGCTATTGAATCCTGGTATTGTTTTCATTTTTACTGCTGGCGCAATGGCGAGCATGATGCTGTAGTACTTTCGGAGAATAAGCGAAAGTTTTGGAGGTCAGGATGCCAATAATTCGTTGGTCATTACCTATGGTCATTATTCCATACGCTGCTTCCTTTGCTTTATTACAACCGTTTTGGGTTTGAGGGTAGTTTTCTGGTGTAATAACCTAAAAACTGAGCTTCGTAATTTCTAAATGTTTATTAGATGTGAGCATACATGACGTACCAACGTTTTACGGGAGTACATATAGGTAGGTCATTATTGTGGTAACCTATGCTCTAAATCCGTAGCATTATTCCTTTGGAAAAAATAACTTAATATGGTAAATGAGTATATGGTATTAGTTGCTTCAACCTACCAATCAGTTACAACAACCAATTAATTAACATCCCAATTTGTTGTCTGATGATCACTTTAATATGATCTCAGCAACTCTATTTGTGTGTATGTGAATGCTACCTGCACCGAGGACTGTTACCTAAAATATTCGTGACTCCCATACACAGTGAAGTATGGTGATTAATAGTTGCACGGAAAAAAGGGATTAGTTGGAGAAACCAACTGCTGAGTGCTCTCACATCTAGACTAGAAATTTCATGGGGTAGCAAAGTAAATAATTTCACTAATTGATTAGTTTCAATTCTTTCTTCGTTCATCGAAAGTGTTGAGTATTATTTTGTCTTTGAAAAATTGGCAAAACGAAATCAAATGAAAATACCTTGGGCTCACGCAATATAGAAATTTTAGCTTTTTGGAGTTTTGATTTTCGGAAATTTGATCCCCGGCTGATCCTTGGATCGGTTTACCAATTAAACTATTTCTAGAACATGAAATAAACGATGCGACTTTATGAGCAACATGCCGGCATTATTCTTAATAACGATTAGAACCGACCCCAAGTATAAATAAACACCTCGAATAGCTGCAAAAGAGCTGTGGTGACCAAAATGCAGCTAATTTTTGCTGCAACAATGTCAACGTGTTACTTGGAAATGATGATGATGTCTCCATGACATCTCGGTTTTGAATGTAGTGCAAATGTTATATTTCCGTCGATTGTCAAATGAGACATTCGTAATTCTAAATGGTATCATTATTGATGGAATTGGTGTGATGATGCCAGAATATATGTTTCAACCCAAATAATCTATATTTTTTATTTACATCTCAATTCCGTGGCTGATAAAACTTTTATTTAGCACTTCTAACTGATCACCGATGTTTGCGATGAAAACTATTCACATATATTGAAACCTGCAAATATAAAAAAATGAGGATGATATATTTTAGCAATTTCCTGTTGGATCCTTTTCCGTGGTATTTGAAACAAAACGATTGGGGATTATCAGTTTAGCATTGAAGGTTTTATTTTCTTCATTTTCTACAGTAGTCTCATAGGAAATATCGATATTGCTAAACTATTAAACCTACATTGACGAAAAGGATCATTTGATTGTATTACCTATAATCTGAACTCCTGGCAAAAAATTTGCTTGGACAAGTGATTATTTGGTGAACGAAATTATTTCCTTCATTTAGGCAACTATTCCTTAGCGGATACATCGTTGAAATTAATGATTTTACTCAGAACACTAAATGAATGAAAATTATGTATTTTGACAATTGTATTTTTGTAATAAAAAGTTTTATAGAAGCAATAAAGGATAACTGTATAAAAATAATAGGTATAAAATACATTTAATATCATCAATTATATCTTTGCTGAATCATAAAAAAAACGTTGTTAACTGTTTTTCAAGTATTTGAATTACAATAATTTGACTTGGAATGATGTCAAACGCAGAGGACCGTCACCTTTATATTTTGGCAATATTCCACTCTACAAACATCACATATGTAATTTATCAAACGAGTATATTTAAAGGAATACGTTTTCTGTATTTTCAACTTCAGATAGCATAAGTGGATAATCTAAAATTCTACTACCAAACCATTCTCAGACTTTCTATTACTTGCTTACAGAAAAAAAAAACGGCGCGCTGTCCATTTCACAAGATATGGTTTCATCAAATACTCCGTCTTCATCACCAGTTTTCTGCAATATTTTTTACTAATTTATGTGATTTATTATTCATATGACACATTGCAAAATACGTTTCTTCATTAACGTAATTACTATCCGCAAGAAAAAATGATTGGTTGGGGTAACTAATTGCTTAGTGCTCTTGGGTCCAGAAGAGCAATTGGTTTCGATAGCTAATTAAATAGTTTCACGAAGAAATCTAATTTTTATTAATAAATTAATTGGAACACAAATCTAGTCAATTGGTTAGCGCAACTAATTCGTTAGTTACACCAATCGATTTCTGGTACGGATTTGAGTTTTGTTATTCCTACCAATCCTTTCATAACTAACAAGGTTCTTTGTGGTTTTGTTGTCGTATTCACAGAAGTTTCATGAATTCAATGACGTCATCAAAAATTCTAGGCAGGTCATGTAGCAATAAAATATCATTATTCAAACAGAAATTGTAACAGATATATCAGTCTTGAATATCATGTATGTAAATAAATTGTGTAAAAAATCACTCCGAAAAGTGTTTGATACTTCCATTTCATTTTTCTTAATATTAATATATTTTTCTATTCCAAAGCGAAAGCTGAACAAAATGTATATTTTAAATTAGTAGGTCCTTTAGTCGCGAGTATAATTGCTGATGTCAGATATAAAACTGGTTAATAAAGATAAATATCAAGATTAATATATCGTTTTAAATTAAAATTAATTTAAGCATCCATAACCACTACTCCTACTTTTTAATTGCATCTTTAATTTACCCTATATTAAAATTGTAAAGTAAAAATAAATTTTCAGGCCTGCAAATGCATCGTGACGCAGGTAGAATCTATATATTTAAATCCTATTACAGAGTTTCATTTGTCAAATATTAAATAAACACTGAAATTGGTAGATTATATATGAGGTTTTCTTTGACGAGGGTGACAAGTAGGATTTGTGAAAATAAAGATTGATAGAAAATTGTTCCGCCAGAAGAAAATTCATATATACTAGCGAACAGACTCGAAGGTACAGACAATTTTATGGGATTACGTGAATATTCTGTTTTTCCGTCAACGATCATTATGAAAGTAAAATTCAGTTACCTCTATTGTGCATGTATAAAAGTAAATCATACGACCGGTTTGATATGCCACTTCTAATAACTCAGAAATTATTCAGAGGATTGATCGAAAATATGAGAAATAAGTGAAAAAGCAAACATTCGTACACGTCTGGAAGTTACTTTTTGAGGTATCAGTAATTGAGTATTGGCTTTTCTATATACATTTATTGTAATAATATCGCAACGTCAATAAAAAAAATTATAATATTCTTCACCTTAGAAAACGAAAAGTAATACACGAATGGGAAAAGTTTCGATATATATATCTCGCATATTGGATATATTTCCGTAAAGTACGCGGAGAAATCGCTTAGTCAAGTATCCGCTCAAGAATTTCTTCATATTAAAATCATATTGAAGGCGGAACCTTTCCTGTTCCTTTGCGAGTTATTTCGCTGGTGTGCAATGAAAAGTGATGCAGTCTGTATTACCTTGGAACCGATTGCGAGTATTAAATTATCAGTGGGGACCATAAGTGTCTCAAATTGTGATATATACATACGTATATATCTCTGTATCCACGATTTATCCTAATTCCTTATATAATATAAAAAGTGTGGTTTATCTAATATTGATTTAAATCACAGTCTTAATAAAAAGGTTGTCAGGTTTCAAGTATTCAGGTGAGGTTTTAACACTCCGATACTCATATATTGTCGATGGTAGTTCGGTGTTATTTCGTTGTACATTTCAAAATCTGGTCAGTGGATATAATGGACCTTTTTTGCTTAGTCGCAAATATATAATTAAAACATTCACAGAAACATGTACTTGAATTAAAAACGTTTTTCACTTTAATACACTGAAAGAATCGGTTAGTAACTATATTAAAAGAAACTTTCTAGTTAAAACGTTTCTTATAACGACTACTATATATTTATTTCCTACAGGAAACTTTTTATTAACTACTAATATACTCGTTTATTAAGACGCTAGGTCGAACATCTTAACCCTATATATAAACAAGCCCTCTCGAACTGCCATAAACCGTTTCCGCGTATAGACAATTTATTAAATACAAAAAATCAGTTTGATAACCGTTAATAAACGTTCTGTTAGCCGATAAAAGATTCTTTTAAAAATATCTATATGTTAATGGTTACTAAACTACATTGCTGTCGCAAATCTTACTGAACCGTATATTAATGGTTATAAGAATTCTTATACGGGTAAATAACTCATTCTCTCAGTGTACTTAGTACGTCTCTTCAGTAAATATAGTTCCGAGACAGTCACTATACTGAGACAAAATTTCTGGTTACAATTACTAAATGTGTATGGTAGATTTCTATTCCAATTAAAATTTGAGGGTTACATTTATACGCGATATCCCACGATGTGTTTGAAGTGCAAATTTTCATATTTTATGTAAGGATGTATATTTCGAACAAATGAAGAGTTGTCTTATCCGAGTTGGAAGCGCTCTTCATACCTTTTTTTATATAAGGTTGTCTTGACATTTCAAAACTTACAGTGCGCGGCCATTTTGCTTTTATTTAAATCGTTCCGGAGTCTATAAATATATTTTTTTAACTTCGTGCGCGAAATTCAATTTCACACATTGTTTCTGGTGCGCGAAGTGCCCACACATTCAAATCAGTACGAAAAAAAATTCGTAAAAAAAAAGTAACTGCCTTTTGCATTTGTTTGACTCGTATTGTAATATACCATTTCTCGATTAACATACGGAGACGAATATAGGAGCTGAAACTTTCGCATTCATTGCAATGGATTCTGGTGTCGAACGGCAGAGTGTAAAGTCCCAAATTTCTTTAAAGATTTTGAGACATACCCAGTCAATATACATTCTAAAAAAGGTCAAGATGTCGCCAAAATCATGAGCAAGTATCAATACGGCGTCAGTTTGATATTTCTTAATTTGTGCAAGCTACACAGTTTGACCAGGGAATACACGATTTTTTTGAAGTAAAAGTTCTGATTATGCTTATCAGGAAAATAGTGAATATAACCAGAATTGATTCTTACTTTCAGGTAAAATATCACTTAATGTAACTTGAAGAAATCATTCTTATAACGAAAAACGTTAACAAGAATATAAAAAAGTGACAGATATCTGAACCTTATTTTCAATATTATTTTAGTATTAATTCGTTCTAACTTAACTTTAGGTTACCTACTAAATTGCAATACAAGTGTTTATAATAAAATATTGCGTGAAATTTATACATTAACATTGCTATTAACATAAACAGTGCCTAATAGTTCCATTCTTAAAGGGATCATATTTTTTATTTGCTTATTCAAGAATATTGACATATTCTGCAAATTTATTCGGATATGTTTAAATAAGAAATATTTCAGCTTCTTAATATTTGAAATTGCTTCTATGCTATTATTCTGATTAACTTACATAAATATGTGAGTTCTGTCAATAGCATTGAGAAGCTGATACAAAAATTACCACATTCGTCATAATAAAATAAGTACGAAAGCTTTCAGGCGAAAATCTGGATCAGACACATCTCACGAAATTCCGATATCTGAATTTGAAATCACATTTCCAAATATATGTCTGTAGTCTACATAAATTCATAATTATATCGAAAATATAAATGTATATCATGCACTTATAGGTACATTATTAATAACTCATATTCACGTGTCTAATAAAGTAGTTGATCCGCTAAATTTGTATCTTAAATAATATATATTTGTAAACAAGCGTATATGGAATATTTGTGTCCAATTTCGGTTTGTTGTAAAATTGGCAACAGTATGAAAATAACATGAGAACTACGCAAGAGTGATAGAACTGGGTCAGTATTTTCAGTTATTGAACATTAACTTATTTATACATATGTGCAATAAATAGACGTATATTGTAAGCTTCACTTCAATAAATAAAAAGACGTGCTTGACGCTTTGTTTGTTTTGCTATTAAATATGTAATTTAAATACGCTCGTAGGGCCTTATGCTTTGTAAAATAGGCATTAATATTAACAGAAAATGTATTGATAGCACGTTAGTTAACTTTTTTGTGATTAAGTTTTTATTTCTGTTTTTTTTTTGTAGTTATAAAACAATTGAGCTCCTTCATCGTAGAAATCGATCGACGCTCGAACTGCCGAAACGAGTTGGCCCATGGCCGTTTTCAAATCGAAATTTTAAAAAGTCCAAATTTTGATTTGGAAAAATATCGAGGTATTCAGAATGACGAGACGCATGTTTTTTTCCAAAGAAATTTTTTGATTCGACGAATAGCTTTCACAATAAAAAATAAAAACCACTAAAATCGTTATTTCGTTCAATTATGCCTGAAACAGCTTGCAATTTCGTTTACCTACTCCTGATGGTCAAGCGATGACGTCCGTAATATAAAAATTATACAAAGTTGTTATTTTTAAATATTTTTTAATTGTTAATAACGCTAGATTGGTGACCGCAAACTTATCGCTTCGCGGACAAAAAGCATCGAGGGAAGTTTCGAGTTGAGCAAACTGTCAGTGAGACTTTTGTTCCTCTATATTCAAAGAAGTTTTAAGGAAAATTTCAACTCGATTGGTTTAAAAATGACCAAAATATCCTGTGTTTGACAAAGCTCATGGCGATGCACTGTAACGCGGCGCTGCGGAACGGCTCGTCCGCCGCCCTGAAGTAAACAATAAGATGTGCATTGTTCTTATAGACACTATTATTTAAAGATAAAAAGTTTGTGTAATTATTAAGTATTCGTACTACTGCAAGACTTTACTTCCGACTTTTTTTAGAGAACCGTATTTCCAATTTCTCGTCTCCATCTCCCAAGAGTACATGGAATTGAAACTGATATTTATTGTTTCCAAATTTCGTACATATTATTGGCATTCTAAAAATAATGAGGTAAATATAAAAAAACACTAAATAAAAAATTACTTCTGAAAACATAGAAAAACTGAAAACAAACCCATGCGGTGCAGTTCAGGCAGATCAACCATTCCGTGGAAAGTCGCAGTTGCGAGGCGCGTCGATGTGCGCTTTGTTAAACACAGGATATTTTGGTCATTTTTAAACCAATCGAGTTGAAATTTTCCATAAAACTTCTTTGAATATAGAGGAACAAAAGTCTCACTGACAGCTTGCTCAACTCGAAACTTCCCTCGATGCTTTTTGTCCGCGAAGCGATAAGTTTACGGTCTCCAATCTAGCGTTATTAACGATTAAAAAATATTTAAAAATAACAACTTTGTATAATTTTTATATTACGGACGTCATCGCTTGACCATCAGGAGTGGGTAAAAAAAATTGCAAGCTATTTCAGGCATAATTGAACGAAATATGACGATTTATATCTTAAAATATAATTAAATTTATGATTAACGATTTTAGTTTTTATTTTTTATTCTGAAAGCTATTCGTCGAATCAAAAAATTTCTTTTGAAAAAAACATGCGTCTCATCATTCTGAATACCTGGATATTTTTCCAAATCAAAATTTCGACTTTTTAAAATTTCGATCTGAAAACGGCCAGGGGACAACTCGTTTCGGCAGTTCGAGCGTCGATCGAGTTCTACGATGAAGGTCCTCAATTTTTAATCTTCAGTAGATGTCTACCTAATCAGTACATGCTTATAGTAGATTAATTAATTCAAATAAAATTGTACATTATTTTTATATTCGTTTTTAACTTCTTCAATATTTGTTTAGAAACCTTTAGGTTTTGTCTTATTACTTGGGACTAATTTTTTCATCTGATTTGTTTTGTTTTTATATCAAAGAAATTCGATATAATCTGCCAATAAAGTTCAGAAATAGATGCTTTTTAATACGAATAATTATGTTTTGACTATTAATAAATTTATTGGTAAATTTCATTTATGTTTCAACTCGTTCATTTTTAATGTTTAAAAATTTTGTAATCGACATATTTTCTGAACAGACTCCTGTATTTTGAGTGTACTTGACGAGGTACATAACTGTTGAGTACGTAATAACAACCAACATATTAGGAATTACGTTAAACCGATCTGAATTAACTAGGAATGATTTCTTTTTTAGCCATTCGCCAGAGTAATCCTATAAGGATCATTTCGCAGAACCCTACAAAATTAACGAAAAGCACATGTGTTACAAACACAATGGAGTATTTGGTCTACCTTTCAATCATGATCAGGATTATATTGATTTGTGACGACAGTTTTGAAAGGCCACTTTCACCCTTCGACAAGTTACCGAATGACGGATGATAAAGATTAGTTACTTTACAACCCATTGACAACACTTGTAATTGCATATCATTCTGTGCTGTAGAGCACTCAATTTGTCGCCTGACTGCACAGATATTCGAATCACATGTCATTTGTTCTTATAAAGACCAGAAGATTACTCTGCAGGGTTTCCAATGTAGGCTGACTGATATTGAATACATATTACATTTTCTTGCAAATTGGAAGTAATGAACAAAATTAAAGAAAGCGTTACACAAACATAAGATCATTAAAGCGAATGTGATGTTTCTGCATTGAAATAACTAAATCAGTAAGTTACTTTGGCAAATGGTAATAAAGCCGCATGATAAAATGGTTATCCCAAAGTTGAAAATGTTTTAATGTCTCTCGGGGATATGAAATTCAAGCTCAATAAATGGAGAAATAAAAACAAATTAAACGTCTTATTCAAAATGTGTTTTCTGCTTATCGAATTTAAAAAAGAAGTTCTCCAATTTGTTCAAAACTTATTGGTAATGTACATTTTGTTAGTGGAAGTTTGAATATTATTCATTTTACAAAATAGTTTTAGAAGTAACACAGTTTAAAAATGATTTGTTTTTATATGGATTTATTATATTCAGGTTTTATTTTTATTATAAGCTATATGTTAGTGGTAAAATCATGTTTTGTTGCTTCTTTAGGTACGTATGTATAATACAATATAATTTCCAAGGGTATTGATTGCGTATTTCTTATTAATTTCTTCCCGAGCAAAAATCTGTCCAGGCTACCTGAAAACGGATCAGGGCCTGATCAGGTAGCACTCAGGCTCACCTGATAGTATTCCTTACCACTACCAGGCCGGCATCAGGGTACCACAACCTGCACCTTATCAGGCAATATCGATTGTCGTAATCAAATGTCGTTTAAAACCACGTTATATAATATAAATATAACTACTTTTTATTAAAAACAAACAGCTGCAATTTATTTTTATCAAATATCCGGTTTCCAGTCGCTAGTTTCGCGCTATCCGCGATGTGATTGGCATGGTCCAAAGCGATTTTTCGATCATATTATTTATTTATTATTCTTAAGTATAAATTTATGACTTTTAACAAAACATTACACATATTTCTGGCCTAATTTTTTCCGTAGATTGGATTGCAGTCAAACTTCATATCAAACCACTTTCGTCGAAATTGTTTATGACAAAATGTTATAAACTATTTTATTTTATAAACAAAAATACGCCGGGATTATTATTTTGTGCAGGTATCTTATATTCAATAGTTAGTTTGGCGTTCATTGAGTTGTGCTAGGCACGGGCCTTAATGAGATAATAGAAGAATCTGTATTTTATAAGATAATGTAATTGGAAGCGTAGCTTAGTTAAGCCGCCACGTGGTAGCAGGGAGATCCGAGTTCGATTCCCGGGCGGGGTAAGATTTTTTCCTATTTATTTGCGAGCGTGAAAAATGCAAGTATTGGATATCATATATAAAAATATAATTAAAATATAAACAATATAAAAATAACTTTTGAAAAACTAAATTTATAAATAAAAATTAATATAATCATTCCAATGACACTTTATTAAATGTAATACATATGTGGATAGGAAAGTGACGTATATATAGTTGTATATTAATTTTATTTAATTATTGTTTAAACGATCCTTAGAGGTACCTTATCAGACTGTTATAAAGATGTGATCAAGCCCTGGTCTAGTCCTAATCAAATCCTGATCAGGGCAGGATATAATCTGCGGACCTGCAGAATTATTACGTTCTTGATCAGGCTCTGCTTGATAGTACATCCTGATAAGGGTCTGAAATATATTCAGGCATAAAAATTATTTTTTCGAAAACAAGATGCCGACTCCAGGATGGCCACTGCAAGTTATAATTATTCATTATTTTCTACAAATATGGAGTATTTAAATGTTTGAAAATGACGATATGAAATAATAGGATGACAAAGTGATGTTTACACAGGCCACCAAACAAAAAATACCATGGACATCTTAGACTTAAATAGGACATGACACGTTTATTGTCCATTGGTGAAGGAATTATAACTGTATTATTACATACAGGGTGGACCTCGGCTTGCGGGTCATAGACATTCCATGTTAAAGAAGTAACTAGATCAGCCGACTAATCACGCGGTATTTAGAACTTGTCGGCTTTGCTACAATTCTTAATTCTGTTTTGTTATGCATTGTGAGAAATTAAAATCCTGTAGCAAACCCTAATTACCACGGGATTAATCGACTAATGATCTAGTTACTTCTTTAACATGGGATGCCTATGACCCGCCAGCCGAGGTCCACCCTGTATATCCAAAAAGCATTTATCACTAGTTTCCATTAAATTCGTATTTCTTACAACATAAAAAGATGTTTTTTTTTTCACGTGAATTAAGACTAGTACGTACTCGATCCGGTACCTGAAAAATTCTAGAACTGTTTTATTTGTATTATTTTTCTATATTCTTCACATGATACTCATATAATACAGTAAAATTTTAAAAGTGAAATCGTCACTTTAGCTTAAACGTGAGATTTGACACCGTTCAGTACTCATTGCATAGTAAGTGCGGCAGTTTTGAACTTGGCTAATAGCAGAGAGTTGTGGTCAAGATGGGACGGAGAGACTTGAAAAGATGCATAGAAGGCTCACCGTTTGGTGGCGCATATATATGTGTCGTGTCGAATACTTTTATAGTGTATTTCTCGCAAGTGGCGACGCATGATTAATTCAGCATATAAGCCATGCGCGTTCCGAATGTATCATACCACATATTGCTTGCGATGGCCGTTAGAGATTATAGTCGGTAATCTATGGGCATTTAGAGTACATACGAACATGATCAATAAGTAAAAAATTTAAATTATAAATATATTAATCATTCACTTGCTCTTAAAGTGAAATTTCATATAGTGACAAGTTTTATATGCAGGGAAAGATTGTACTTTATACTAATTTGACTGCAACGAAAGTCGTCCCATTGGCACCTCACCTTATTGAGAATTTTTAGTTATGCAGTGAGTTTTCATTGTAAGAATTTTCATTGCTAGTATGCATCCATAGGTTCCATAAGTCCTCTAAATGTCCTAAGAAAAATCGCTATTATCACCTTCGTCTCTCTCTTTTTAACAAAAACGGGAATCCTAAGCCTGAGAGGACACACGGACATCTTACAACCCATCGTTGGTAATAAAGTAAAAGCGATTCTAGGTTGAAAATCTCAACAATCCAAATAAAATCCTTACGTCTAGGATAATTCAATGTAACGTACCTCCATGGCTCAGCAAAACCCACAAACACTGGTATAAATTCCAATTTCGTAACGATATCGTTCGTCACGACTCGTCTGGGTCGGTCGTCGCCGTAAGCGTCATGACAATAACCTGCCTCGCATCCTGCGAAACGCCATGGCCCGAGTGATAGAAGAACGGCGCGGTCAATCGCAATAAATCGCCGACACCTGGAGTTTTTCCCCCGTGAAATAATCAAACATCGAGGGCAACAAAGGATGGATCTCCTCCGATCCGCGAAAGAAGGTGCAAAAAAGTGTACCGAACCTACGGAACCGTATCTCGGGACTCAGAGATATCGCCTATCCGCACGACGGTGGTGAATAGCGTCTCAATCTTCGGAGAACGATCTCGCTCGACCATAAACAAACTCGTGCACATGCATATATAGTGGAGTGGAGAGGATCACCACGGTGCTGTATGTACATATCTACGTCGGTGGAAACGGACAGGAGGGCAACCGCGCAGCCTGATCCGAAGTCATCCCGGATGATAAATCCTCCCGAGGGAATAAAATGGATCTCGACTAATTGTGGGAGATGCACGACTCACTTACTTGCTCTCGCGCTGCAGTTCTCTTGGCTGATCTCGCGGACCCCAGGTTGTTCCCCTTACCTCACATGCCCCTTACTCAGTCCGATAGCACCGTGCTCCCCCACCCACCCATGCTGACGTCGAGGAACGTGGCCTGCACGCCTCGCTTATAAGAGGAAGGAAGATGCTGGTACTAAAATCTGGAGAGAATCAGAAAGAGAAAGAGAGACGTTATATAGGGAAGGGGGTAAGGGGAGACCTAGATGGTTGGATAAACCTCCAGGACCCCGGGAGATCGGTGGGTTATGCACACCACAAGTTCGTCCACAGATTTAGCGAGTGATGGGTTCGAACTTTAAACTTCCGAGAGGTGATAATGTGTTCGCTCTTTCTCTCTCTCTCTCACTCTCTTATTCCCTCTCGCTTCCGCTCCCCTCTTCGTTTTCTCCAGCTCTGTCTTTCTTTCGAGGTTTCTAGCCCTCGCTGTTCTTCTTGTGCCATGAAACACCTAATTTTCAACGTAACGCGAGCAATGGGCTTTTGTGTCTAAAGTGTTTCGTACGTAACGTTCAATGCCGACAATTAAATTACGTGAAATATTAATGCAAAACTGTGTTGCCGGAAGTTCGCACATTGCATAATGCATGGTTGGTTGGTTTATGTAATAATGCCACCATTTGCACTCGCGACGCAAAGATTCTCAGTTAAATGTCAGATTTTTGCGAGAAAATATGTTTTGGTGATAATTTTGGTTTTTGAAATATGTACCGTGACATTTGATCTTGAATTTAGGTGTGGAATTAGGTAGGAATTAGTCTGTTAAAAAAATGACTGTTGGAAATTATACGTTAGGATGGATGGGATCTTAAGGTAAAATAGTGCAATTTGTAACAACGAAGTGTGGTTGTAAGTTTTTAACAAAGATGTTGAACAATTCAAAACAATAATAATAGTATATTATGTGCCAAGGGCGCAATTACCGTTCTTCGACGATTGTGAAGTTTGTCGCCCGAGCGCAGTGAGTGCAACAATTACACTCGTCGGAGATCGATATTTCGCCCGTGACCAATAATGTATTTTTTATCCGATTGTCGTAGGACTCAATAATTCGCGGCCGAAGGTTTCGCCCTAGGCCGAGAAATCGAGTTTTACGGCCGAAGGGTCAAAAAATATTTACATATTAAAATTATTCACTAATGAATTATAGAAATCTTCACAAAATTTGAAAGGAATATAATATAGCAATCGTTCTACCGGTACAAGATTAACTCTGGTAAGCAGATAAAACACTATTAAACTATTAGGTGTATTAGTCTCCGTCCTAAGTTATACAGTACCACCTTATATCTCCATCCTAATAATTATACATTCGTCGCCCTTTTATTAAGGTTCGCTAACATGAGCTCACAATATTCAACAAGGACCTTGATACTATTAGTTTGGAACACGGGACTGGCACCTATGAAAAACGCTATCCACCTTATTAAAGCAGAAAAGGGTTGGGCGTAACGACAACGCTGCTATCGACAGGTGCCTCCTAATCCTTTCGAGAGCATTTCGCGGGTTATTTTCATATTTGAAATGGTCATAACAACTATAAAACTAAAGGGGAAGAGTCCGAACTTTTCGACATGTAGTGCCAAATTTGGAAAATCTAGTTTCAAATCACGCATCTTTAAATTTGAAGTTGCCCATATTGATGAGTGGATGCTGTACAGATGTCTGAAACTCAAACCAATGTGCACTTGAAATTTTGGTATGTTATATTTTTAAAAAATTTGATACTAATGGTGCCTCTGAAATAATATCATTATTTTAATTGAATAAATGTACAAATTTTGGACACCAAAAGTGATTTTTAAAACCGATGGCTTTCAGATATGGACATAATTGATGTCGAAAATAACATAGATGATATACGCTTTAATTATGTAAATCTGCTCTATAAGATAAAGGTAACATGTTACTCTTCACATTATCAAATATTGGATAGTACGTAAATGGTCGTCGAACTTGATCATGATTATAAACGATCGGATTCTTTTACTACTGATACTTAAGAGATACAAAACATCGAGAAGATTGCAAACTTGTATTTTAGGACTTTATATCGTGTCATTACTTATATTTATTAGAAATATATACAGTATATTCATTTATATGAAACCATTTTGTTAAAAAAACGAAGCAAGTTTTCGAAATATTTTGAAATAGATGATTTGATATTGCACGCAACAGGTCTATTTTTTAAATATTTTTTAGAGATACAATAAGTGAAATAATACAATAAAAATGAGAAAATGAGCAGAAAAAAGCTAATTTATAAAATGTTATATAATCAAATTCTGTGTATTATTCAATAATAATGAATATTTATAAAATTATAATATATTCAATATTTCTATTTGTAATTGTGATTTAAACATCGGACATATTGTATTTATAAATCTCACCGTGGTTACATTTCGATCGTTCTTTTTTGTACCAGCTTTAAAATATAATTTTACGATGTTCTGGCGCATCCGTGTGCAATTGTGATGTACAGAGAAAGGCGCGAAACTCTATTGTACTTGGGCAGACAGTGATTTGCACTAGTGCGGTCGTACGTAACCGTATACGGAATTTTATCGTATATATACCGACAATTGGGTATAAATTTATTATTCGTATTTCAGTAATTTAAAAAAATGTACAGCGGATATTATTAAAGTCTTGTGATTTAAACATTTGTACGAAGTAATGATGTACGTTATTCTAATAATACACGATTACTGCATCGTAATTGATTTCCCAAAACAGTATTATAACAACTTTAGTAATTGAATGATAGTTTGCTGCTGAAATAAATAAAACTGTAGACATTCTTTTCAACATTTTAAATATTAAATTTAGAAATGTGTTTTCACTCAATGATGGATAAACTTTAGCCGATGTAACCTACAAATGTTGGTTGTCAGTTCGTCATCATATTAAATGTTATCATGGTGAAACCTAACCCAACTGCCTAGTCTGGACTAACGCATGACTAGTTAGGCATACAAACTGCATAGTAAATTGTTAGGAATTTATTCACAGTAAAAAGAATTATTCAATTATACGATTTAAATGTTGAATTGCTAATTTAACCAACCAACTATAACTTTTCATGCTTTATTACCTACTATATACATAGACAGATGTTTAAAAATATATTCTTTAATTGTTTATTGTTCCGCCATGATTTGTTTAAATTTACCTTCTCTTGAATATAAAAATGTCTATACTCTCTAAGTACAATAAAAGTCTTTAATTAATACGAATACATGCAAGAAAGAAAAATCATTCTGAAAATAAAATCGGGTAATTAGAAAAGCGTGTTACCTTACGTGTAACATACACTTTTCTTAATAATTAAGAAAGATTTCAATACTAAGTTATAATGATTGAAATGTCCATTATTTATTATCTTTTCGAAGACATAAACATTTAGAATAATATTTTAAAATTGATGGAAGGATGATATACTAACACTCAAGATTTTAGCTACAAATCAAAACCCATTTAATTTAATTGCGCTTTTAGTTAATTACGTAGTAAAATCAAAACAAATTGCGCACATTTGTTCGCGACTGGTGGATTGTGAATTTACAACACATTCGTGTCGTAATTCCGCGAGGCTTCGGCTGGAATGTGCGCAGATACCTCATAATTTGTAAAATTACAACGTTCAAGGAGTAATAACCGCAAAAATTACGATTATCAAGTCATTATCATTTTAATAATCAGTTCCTTTTTCGAAATAAAAGTTGAATAATAGTTAATAACTTTTGAAACTAAAGAAACATTGAAATTGTATTTCTTTCACTATTTGAATTATGAACTATGTTCGGTCGTAAGTCGTTCATTCAAGAGTCAGTAATAATTTTGATACTAAGTAAGATCTGTTTTAAGTAAACCAAATTTTAAAGCATTGAAATAATGTTGATTATAACTTATTTGAGATGTGTGCGTTAGAAACTTTAGATTTGACCTAATAATCCATTAGAATTAAAGAGGATTTCCCACGTAATTTCGACTATGTTAAAAATTGTTTACGTTTTAAAAATTATTAAATGATACGTAAATAATAAAAATTTTAATGTTTGTTGTTTACTTCTTAACCTTTTAGCTTATGATGGTCAGTACCTACTGAAAGCTTGTACGGGTACAGGATAGGTCTCAAATTTCATTTCGGTGACATTAATCAACTATCGTGTTAATAAAAAAGATTAAAATTTAGCTATTCCCGATGTTACGGATGTGAAATAAAACACAGAGAAATGCTTATTAGCAATTTCACTAATCTGTATTGAAATTCCATGGTATATTATCATTAAGTAAGTATAATTGAGGCGTTGCGGTGCAAAACCTGCCAAGTCTGTTGTATGCAGTTTTGAGAAAAACGCGGAAAACTGTTTGTCGCTAACATTGGAAAGATAGCAGATTCATACGTGTACAGCTCAATTTTAAAGGGTAACATTTTTTTTTGTATATGCACAATCTCTATACATTCAAAGAACTATATGTAATGTATGTTTATATGATTATATCAGATTTTTATTTTATTTGACTTGGCAGGTTTTGCACCCCAACGCCTCAATTATGTTTGGTACAAATAATCATAAACGTAGACAGTTTTAGTATTGATGCTGCATAATTCTGAACATCATAGTAAACATCACAAAACGTATTTCAATAGTTTCTAAATCTGCATTAATCAGAATAACACTAATTGCAATAAAAAGTTGGTTAATAAGAATTAGTGAGTTTCTCATCAACGAATTGTAGTATAAAGTTATACTAATTAAAAAGTTGATTCAACTAATCTAATAGAAAAGAATAGTATGTTACTCATGCAGAGGAGGTTTTCACTTTTTATGAGTAAAATTTATTACTAATTATGTCAGTAACACACTTTTCATTGATGAATTAATTGTTTTCAACTAATTCAGTTTTAGCGAGTAGATTTTCAGACAATAAATGTTTCCTTCTGTCTTCGCCTGTAAAGTAAAAATACAATTTTACGGAAAATTGTTAACACTCAATAAAAATCTTATGGTTTACATGTCAATTATTGACCAAAAACAAAATTGACAACTAAGTTACAAAACGATTAGAACAATTATCACCAAATTTTAAGAAAAGTTAACACCTTCATTCAAAAGTTAAAAAAACACATCGAACTGTTTGACGATTTTCAAAACTGAGTACATTAAAATATAACATTCGAAAATTATTATTAACAGTGATTTATTTTATATTATTTTTTTATTTGTCGCTTATTGCTATCATGAGATTACAGCAGGTAAAATAATAGCGAACATACGTGTCTAGTATTTCGTTTGTTTTCAATTTACTGTTATAATTAACAACTTATCGAATTCAAGTGCAAATAAATAAACAAGTATTTTGAAAGTTCATAAATTAGTAATAATGAGGAAGATTAGAAACATTAATTAAAAGGTATTAATAGCAAATATACTTTAAATAGAGAGTTTAGTTAATAATAACATTTTTTCTGAAGTTTGAAAAAAATGTTTGTGTGTATTTATATTTTTTGTTCAATTCAATTAAATTTCTAAGAAAAATTGTATTCTGCATTTAATATTGTTATACAGACATTAGTATTTAAAAATATTTCAAGTAAGCGATCTCGTTGTAAAAGAGCTCTTAAATACATCAATCGAATTATTTTTTAAAGTTCAAATGATACGTTGAATGGGAAACGTAATGAAATTTCATTCATTACATTATATTTCGAATCCATCGAATACATAATCCATTTGGATTAAATAAGACATTATTTGAAGATATTTCGTATTTTACTTTGATATTTAAATGGCAGCAAAAATTGTATGTATTCTAACACATAGCATTCAAAACATTTTCTCTAACTCGCAATACAAACAAGGAACGATGTTTTCCGTGATGAAATGAATTTTAGTATTATGACAACACGTACATGTTCAGAAAACTTTAATCGATGAAACCGAACTAACTTTCGGATATTTGGTACTAATAACATAGTTTTTAGTGATTGTTCACGAAACTTTTGCAACATTTCCCTAATTTTCTGAAAAAGTCTAATATATTGAATATACATCAATATGTTCAAAGTATGATTATTAAAAGAAAAGCAGGTAATGGAATTAAGCACGGAAAAAATAAATAGTTGATAGCTCTAATAGTTGGATCTGATATAATTACGTTTTTTGCTTAATTTATCAAAGTCACAATTTGGATAGTAAAATTAACTCAAAACCCTGGCTGTGTCTTATTCTAATATCCAGATTGTAGTTTCAACTATTTCTTGTTTTCTGTGTGTATACACTAAAAAACTTGTGAATTCAAATAAATATTTACTTGAAGACACCAACTTTTTTTCAGTGTATATAAATGAGTATAAGTAAAACGAGTCGATCTTATAATAAATTCCGATTAATATATAATAACTAAATTTTTTCAAGACCTCTCAATTCAAAAGCAAGCTTTTACAACTGAGGTACAACATCTCACCACTCGCCGTTGTTTATTTTATTAGTATTAAAGGATTTCTTTTATGAAAAATTCATTCTTTAAAAGTCATAAATGATCCAATAAATTCTAATTTTAATTTCCATCATTCACCATCATACATTTGATAATTTTTGCAATAAAATTTGCGAGTAACAATTAGTTGTGCAGTCAAGTTTCTGAACTATAGGGTAATATATAATAATGGTGTAAAAAATGAATAAAAATATTAAATTCACCATTATTTTTATTTATAAATAATAATTATGTCACATTCATAGCGACTAATTTTAATATATTCACCACTACTGAAATAAATATAATCCATAATTAGCCTTGCAACTATGAATTTGAAAGGCGGAAATAGCTTTGATGGTCAAATTATAAAAATAAACGAAAAGGCAAAATATATTCTACTGAATTTTCTGTACAAGTATCCAGAAAATCGCTTATTATACGAAATGCTTATGCAAGAAGGCGGGTGATGCTCTACAGGATTCAACAAGTTAAGTGCAGTTAATTGGTCTCAAAGGTAACTTAAGCTGACTTAAATGGACTTTGGTTATCATTGTCCGTTAAAATGAATTGAGACTGAAACGAGTAATGAAATATGAACTCCGAAACAAACTATGTGCATCTTAAAGTTCATTAGAAAACATTTATGTCAAAATCTTTATTATTTTAGAATGCTCCAATATATAAAGCACTGCTCTAAATAAAATTAACGTTAGAATTATTTTAAATATTACACAAAAGTGTAAAAAGTTTGATGAATAAAATTTATTCAGATACCTTATTGACATATAATGTTTAGACTGCAACGACATGTAAGATAATTTTAATTACGGTATTGGATTTTTCGTTTCATTATAATACTAATACGACCTTAATTCTATAATAATTTTCAAAAAATGCATTTGTAGAACCAATTCCCTGTAAAATAGTTTAGTAGACATTTTATATATTCGTTGCAATAATATTATCCCTTCCATTTGGAAATCATCTTAGCAGAAATGGTAATATTTCGAAAGAAAATTTTCCCAGTGCATAAGAAAAATAAAAGAATTAATAAATCTTCTAATACATCCAATGTAACATAATTTTCCCAAAAGAACTGCATAACTTTTCTTTGGTGGTTTTACTGTTTATAATAATTTAGATGCAATATCATTATGTGAAAATTTACATTTAATATTTACAATAATTAAGGAAAGTTGATGGCTAGTTATTTCGGTAGTTTAAGCGATGAAACTTGTGAAATTGTTTACTATTCGAGTTATATAGTAATCGTAACGTCATCTGTAATAGTTGACCTTTTCGACCCATTTCTCCATCAAGTACATTTTAGATTCAAATAAACATAATTTGTAAGTAATTTTGTATTTCTTTTATTCTTTGAGGAACATCATTCATTCTTATTTTTGTCGTGGTAATGTAATTAATTATTAAATAAAAACTGTTTTAAACAGATTTTACGGCAAAACGTAAAGGGTGGTGTGCCCATGTCTGGAAGATAACTTTTCGAAAATGTATATATTACTACATCTATACATAAATTTACACTGAGAAAATTGTCCTTGAAAAAGGACACGTGTCCATAGCTTTTGGTTTTAGCGGGATATTTTAAATATGGAAACTTACGGAACCGGGAAAATATGCTGGGACGTAAATATAGCGAGATGCAATTATACCGGGACTCTACCATATAGTAATTACTATATTAGGAAATGTGCACACAAAAGTATAGTAGAGTACCGGTATAATTGCATCTCGCTATATTTATGTCCCAGCATATTTTCCCGGTTCCGTCTCGTTATATTTACCTTCCGTCGCTCTCTTTTTCCCCCACATTGTGAGCTGGAGCCCCATGACGGGCCTGCACTGAAGGAAGTTTAAGAGAACACTGGTATTACGTACTGTATTACAGTAGCGCCAAATTAGATAGAGACAACGGTGGCTCAGATTGGAAGCAAACTGTCGTTCCAAATCATAATACAAATATTACTCCCGGGTCATTTTAACTAGTGAGAGTACTGCCACATATAAACATTGAGACAGCTATTGTATTGTTTTGAGACGACAGTCATTTCAAACTAAGAGAAACACACTGCGGAAAAAGACTATAAAACAGATCAATTGCTTTTGTATAGAAGTTGTCTTCTATGCTCGACTTCTGTATTAAACTTTTCTCCGTGTGCTGTGACGTCTCGAACATAACGCAAATGAGGGAGAAGCGACGCTCCCAAATATAACGGGATGTTAAGGGAAGGCGAGGAACCGAGTAGGTAAATATACTGGGACTCTACTGTATGGAGATTTCCATATTCCAAAAAATACCATACCTGTACTCAAATATTTCAGAAAAAATTTAATTTGGCATAGGAATTTTACATTTACTGGAAAACGATGTTTTAATATGCGAGTTCCTTTGCGGTACTCTAGGTGGAGATTTTTAAAATGAAATGAAAAATGTAAAATTTGAACTTGAAATTGACCATCATTTAGTTCAAATACTGAACGATAAGCTACTTGTGCAATGCGTGAGTGAACTTCCGTCACGATTTGCATTGCCTGAGCTTCTTTTTTTCGTAGCATAAGTCTAGTATCCAGATGATCACTATATAATAAAATTGTACTTTTGGATTTGAGCGCCACCTTGTGAAAAAGAAATTTATATACCTAGCTTATGTATATTGGACATTTTTTTATATTATGAACGTAAAACATTTATTAACAAAATATATAAAAGTAAGTAAGTACACATCCACTACTCGAAACTTGATTGCTCAAGAACATGTCTTCCCCTACATGTGTACATACTTCAACCGAATGTTTGTAGATAACTGTATTTTTGCAATTCTCGATGGAGTGGATTTCTCTGTAAGTGACAATAAATGTACGTTATCCTCATCGTAATTTGAGTGAGCTGTACGTTGAGAAATCTTGAGACTTTTGGATGAAGTAAAAAATTCTATAATAATCATCGGAAATCCCGACATCTCCATACATCAGTATGGTTCAGACTTTATCAATGTGAAGCAAGATTTTTTATAAAACATTGTTGCAATAATCTGATTTAAGATGCAAGATCGAAACATACAATTCAATATTTCGATGTCGTTGAACCTATTTACAATACCTAAAAAAAAAACGTTCATCTTTCGGAAAGACTTCCTGTTCATAACATGTGATAATAACACCTATTCGTACCAATAACTAAACAATTCTTTTGTTCGAAACCAAAATTCAGAAAAGTTAGAGTAACCAAGAACTTTATAACATGAAATAGGTAATAAATACTGAGCATTACAAAAATCAGCTCGTAGTTTCACTCACGGCTATAAAATCCAGGTTATTATCCGTCAATGAATAAAATTGTAGGGATTTCCCAATGATATATGCCGATCGGAATGATGCTCCGAGTTTCCCCTTCGCCAATAAAAACATCGATAAAAAATGCGCATTCCTTCCCATGAGGAATCGCGAGGCTCGTTCATTGACGAAATTGTCCGCCAAACGGTTCTACGTGCTGCTCGACGAGTACCGTGCATTTCCATCACATTCATCGACGATTTCGTCCAAATCAAACAAACCACACGTCATGTAAGAAGGCGTTCGCAACCTTCTTCGTTCGCGGGCGCATGGGTCCGGGGTAGGAGAGATCGCACGAGCACAAAGATCAACCAGGATCGTGCGACCCGGACCCCTCGACCTGTGTTGCTCTTCGAAGGCCCCCTTGCCCCCTTCCTCCATCCAAGTCGGCCCCGGGGGACCGGTCCGCCGCCCCCGCCACGCTCCCGCTCTTTATCCGTGCGCTGATACTGCGTCTCTCGTTTGGGTCCCTTCCCCCTCCCGCCCCTCATGCCACCGAACCTGAACTCGGCTTCTTCCTCACGAGACTGCCGCCTCACGTGGCTGAGATGTGATCCACGCTTGTGATGCAACACGGACTTGAATCTCTTTACTTCTGCTTTAAATCGTTCTTCGTTTCGTTCTTCTTTGATTTAGATATGCCCAGATCTCGATATTTAGGTGTTAATTTTACAAGGAATCTTCCCAACCCTTCAGGCAGGAAAATATAGAACCGCTCAATAAATGGTAACTTTATGGGGAACGGAGAGAAGATTAGAAATTATTATCAATATTTTAGAATAATAAGCAGGAATATTAAAGGAGGTTATCAGACAATCAAATAATGAGAATGGACACCGAAGATTTGTTTTTAAATTTGAAATCCATTGGTCTCTCCTCTCGTATAAGTTAAGAAAGAATTAAAAAAATGATTGTAGGCATTTTGACTTCACGTTCAGTGACGCCATCCTCAGAGGCAAATGAACATTCGAAAACGTCTTTTTAAATTTGATGATATACCAGATCAACATTTGGTTTCACGGAAAGAAGGATTTGGATATGGTACCGTGGATACTGTTGTTTTAAAAACATTGACGGTATATTGGTATATGACCTCGCAACGTACTAACATCACTCATGTTCATACCAGTTTAGGGTGTCTAACTTCTGGCTACGAAGATCCAATTTGGTTGTTAGATATACTGAACTTAAATTTCTCCTGTTCCGCTATACTGGTCGCACGTACCAGCTGTAGGCACATTTTGGATTAAATTTCAGTTTCATGCCAAATCTAATCTCCACTTCCATTTTCGTTTCCAAACACACCTTGGAAAGTGTGCACCTAGGTATTATCCGATGCCATGTCTTACAAATAAACATACCATACATTTTAAACCCAATATCTAACTAGTAAATCAAACATCCAGCCCACATATTACTTAGAGCTAATCGCTATTGAAAGGAAAAAAATTGTTATATACTGCAGTGAAAAAATTAATCCCACCACGCCCTGACACTTATGATGACATTTAAGCAAAAACCTATTAATTAATTTCTTGAATGAAGCTCATATACTAGTAACCTCAACCAAATCATGTTTTCCGTTCATTTGCATTATCGTCTTTAGTTTATCTGATGAGAAATAGGTACCAATGTACCTTGTTCTGAAGCGTAAGAGGAAATTTTTATTTTACACGGTCGACACGATTCGATCAGATCAAATTTTCAGAGTTATAGACAAGAAAACAGTTTGGACAGTGGCTACAACTAGGCATCCCGAAATGGGGCGAAGGGGAGCGTTAAAATGGAACAAAACCATTGTTTCAAGTTCGAGGATTAACGAATAATTTTTTACGCAACTTTTTCGAATTAAAATATTTGTTATAGGTTTGGTAAACGAATGAGAGATTTTTAAGCTATCTGTTACTGAAAATTACGTAAAAATAGATGAAATTAAGAAATGTGGTAAAAGGCGTACACCGGAAAAAAAGGTGTGGGTTCCACAAAAACTAGGTTTATGTTCGACCTGAACCTCAAAGTTTGTGCTTTGCATGTGAAATTTGTTTTTTACTGTACCCAAACTCTTTTTTTTACCTACACGTTAAGTTTGATCAGAGCATAAACCTGGTTTTTGTTAAACACAAAAGGGTTACGTTTATCACCAACTTGTTTTTTCATGTGCATGATATGACTGATACTTCAAACTGTTTGTAATTAAGTAATTTCATTATTTATTTCTGACTATTTTTTAGAAGCAGAATTTGCTCAAAATCACGTCAACTGTAACCATTAGAAATATTTCCATTTAAAACAATTGTGCAAAAAGTTATGAGCAAATCAAAGAACCAGTAAACATTTCGTGGCTTTTTAATTCAATCCCTCTTTCTACTTGGGGATGCTCGAGGGCCCTCAAATAAATATTTGGCTGAAAAGAATTACAAAAAATTTGTAATACTTTCTCGATAAATGTGAGATATAATGCCATCCCAAAAGATGATCTGCAGCTGTCGCAAAAAAGTGAATGATATAGATGATGTGTGAGAATGGCAAAAGTTAAAAAGTATAATAAATTATTGAAAAGTAATGTTTACTTTAAACTCGAAATTTGTTAGAGAGAAAAATAAATAATGAAAAAAAGTCGATTAATTATCTAATCAAACTCAGCACTTTTACCTCACATAGTGTATTCTAAATTCACAAGCCCTGTAATGTGACATAAAACCCCAACATATCTGGTGTAAAATTACAATTCGTTACGGGCAGGATCCTTCTTTACTAGGCTACAGGTTATCCACGGACATTTCAACTAATGCTAACATCCCGGTATTTTCACAAGGTCAGACAAAAATAAGAACTAATAAAAACCATCGCTATTATTAAAACAACATACTTTTTGAAATGCAAATTACTGTTGCGGGAAAAGCGAGGGGGAATCAAATATGCAAATTCAGCTGGATTGAAATTTTATGACATACATTTCAGTCATAGTTGCGCGGAAGAAATTATTCAATAAAATTTAAAAATTAAAAAAAAAACAAATATTATGATCCACACTTATCGTGTGCGGATACGGCTAATCTTTACATTGTTGTTAAATGTATCTACAGAAGTTATAATGTGAAAAAATCTACAAAATATTTTGCTTGGGGTCATTTATCTCAGCTTAATTCAAGAAATTGGTTAATTGAATAGTTTTTGATGCTCTGATATTCTAGTTCCATGAAGTTAGAATTCATTTGAAAATACTTATATATATAATTACATACATAATCGATTACAATCAGGATGTATTGAAGTTCGAACGCCAATAAATTCCTGAACAATTAGGGACAGACACAGCTGCAATGCTATGTTAAAATGGAATCGAATTATTATTTTAAAATAAAATCTCATTCTAATCATAGAACGCTTTATATCAAGATCAAAACAATCCTCGAATCGTTCCATTTAGATCCATCTACTTGTAGCTGTTATTCGTCTGTGATATTTAAGTCTTTAATGCTGAATTTCGCCCCCGACCACCAACGAGATGAGGATGCCGAGGATTTCCGAGCGAAAAAAGGTTGAAAAAAATGCAGATCATGCCTTGGCGTGTTACCGTCATCCGAAGTTGAAGCACGATTATACTTCTTAGATGTCTATTTATGAGTTAAATAATATGGCGTCTTATAATCACGATGAAGATGATGTCCGATATATCTGGAAATTGTGTTAGCAGAGCAGCCGAAGAAATTACAATGTTATTGTTCAAAAATCAGTTCTTCCACTGAAAGGTATTACGGCAGATGTTGGAATGGTTCAATATGGGTTTATTCCGAGTTTCCAGGTGAAAGGTTTTGCTATTATGAATAAAGTAACTATACGTTTTAAGAAGAAACATGGTGCCAACAAATGTACAAGTTCAGAATAATGTGACATAAATATTAAAATAAGTAAAACTATTTAACCTGATTCTATGAACGTATAAAATTTGAAGTTTTCATATGTATAATATTATGTCTTCTATTCAATTGAATTTCAATTTAAGTTTTTATTTATTCCCAAACTTTTTTGTAGCCTGACATTCTTTAAGAATATATTCTTGTGATCAGGACATGGCAAGGTCAATTTAAAAAAACATTAGTACCCTACTAAACATAAAATGAGATTTAAAACCTCATGGATATTCGAAAACGATGAAAATACAATAGTAAACGAAATTATAAGACTTCCATCTTCAATGCATGGCTTGAAATAATTCCATCAAAGACTGCGATTTCTGGATATGCTATGATATATATCGGTCGTCAAACTCGCACTCGTCGGCAAACACCTGTTTTGCTCCCTATTTGCACAATCTACTATAAGATATACCAATCATCTCTTGCGGAAAAGCCCAGTGTCGTTTCTAATGAAGGTTACTCGGTATAAATAAACGATAATTCTGTCTTTATGTATACAAGAGTTTTCTTAATCCTATCTTATGAACTACAGATTCCAAGATTATAGCCCTTTAAACATTAAAGCACTTATTGCATTTCGGTGAGTGCCGGAGGATTACGGATTTTTTATTCTACATTACGTTTTTAACTTAAATTAAAGAAAATATTGTGCATAGTCTTCAACAACGTATTATTATTTATTTTCTTCGTTTAGTACCCCTGTGGATACCTCCGTGATCAGTCTCTGACAACAGGTGAGGAGGATATTCTCAAATAATAAGAAAAGAAGTTAAGAGAAAAACATGTAATAGTTTAATTAAATATGGCTCCTTAAAGGATATCAAAGAATAGGCGACAATATATTTAAAACATATTTTTATTCGATTATTGGAAGTTATGCCGGATATTATCTAAATAATATACGAATAAAAAGAAAAGTCGAAATTAAATATAATTTATACACGTCATCTATCCTTTGTTATAGTAATGACTCTGGACGGAAAGTAGTCATCTTCCGACATTCTACTCCCATCCTAGCCAGAATGCCGGAATATAATAGGAAAGGTACCACAAACGGAATGATGCGCAGCGCGCAAAGTGCATGCAGTGGTTAACCAAAGCAAATGAAATATTCATTGAATGATTAAACTTCAGTTTTGTCATAATAAAGTTAACGTTCAAAGTAACGATATTGTGATGTCAGCCAAACCAATGAAACTACTTCCGCGTTCTATTCATCATATACATTTTTGTGTCGGAGTTTGTGAATGAAGTTGTGTTAATTTAAGGAGTACTTAGGTATTTATAAAAATAAAATGATTAGCGCATCTGAAAAAAAACTGGTATAAACATGGATCCAGGTGCATATAATGTCAAACCAAGAAGTTTAATTATATTTCGTGATCACAAATGTTCATGAGCACAATATAGTATAGAGCGTCATATATGAAAAGATGCTCCATAGACATAAAAAAATTAGAGCAAACATGGTTAGAGTAAAATAATGCACAAGAAGGTTTCACAAAATATAATGAGTGACCTTCATCACCCTTACCAACATTCTCATAAATGTATAGACGAAAACACGTCTTGATTTAGGAAACCAATCTCGTTCGGTACAAGAAATATGTTTAGAGAACGGATTAATTGTTTAATAAAATATTTCCTTGGTTCATGCAAACATTTCTTAGTTACCCTAATTTATTTAATTGACTACATTGAAATAGTTTTGCGCAAATAGCTGATGTCAAAGACTAACTACCTGATGGAGACTCTGAAAACCATCAGAAAAAGACAAAGTGATGATAAGCCTGCAGTTTAAAGTTGTTTTTTTTTATAATATTCAAGCCAAGTTCAGAATGAGATCAAAATAATATCATCAATAAATCAATCCAGGTCAAGAGCAAAACCGATGGCGATGGCAAAACACATAATTAAAAGGTGATGTTCTAGACATCGAATTAAAATGTAATGTTCATATGAACATCTAATTAGAGATGAAAGGCTATATTCTTCCACACATTTGAATACATCAAACAAAATCAATGTTCGTTTGATGTTGAAAGCGTTAAGAGATAAAGTTCTCCTGGCGATTCTTCCAGACATTCATCAAAATACATTGATCTCCTGAAGGTTCAGTTAAAGGACAATCAAAATGAAGACAACAAATAAAAATGATGTTCTACCACACATTTATAGAAGTGTGATATTTGTAAGCAACAAATGATGAGGCAAGGTTCGTTCAGATATGGGATCATAGGTGATATTCTTCCAGACATCTAATCAAAAGCACTCTACCTAATGCCAATAAATGGCGATGATCTTCCAGAGTTCTTCTGCTATATATTTAAACGTATTAAACAAAATTGATGTTCTTCGCGACATACACTTAAAGACGATCATCATCTACAAATGATATGTTTGCAAAGACAACATCAGAATACTATGTTCTCCAAAGCATCTATCAAAACTTATTGTGCTTAGGAACATTAAAGAAGAATATTTCGCCGCGCATCAAATGAAAAGTGATGTTCTTCCAGACATCTAGTCAAAGACGACATTTCTCTAGGGATCTGCCTTAGTACGGTGTTCGCAAAAACAGGTTAAATGCGAAGTTCTTCCAGATCAGCATCGGATCAAAGATGGTGTTCTAGTACTATTGAGGTCTCTTTAAGGTATTTGCTTGTCATTTTGTATAATAACGTAAATGTTCAAATTATTAGATACTGTCATCGCTGGAAAGCTTTTCGAGCATCTAGCTATCAGGTTTCATGCAACTGCAGCCGATGTGCTTTATTTAAGAATTACCACCCTCTGAGTGGATAATTGCCTACATAAACTGTAGGAAAAACAGATATATAATAACTTATATTAACTTGTTCCCAAGAGGTATTTAATCACCCAATGGCATTAACAAACAAAATAGTTTTCCATGAACTTTCGAAGCCGCTTTCAAAATGTTGCATCAAAATGTCGTCAAATAAATCTAGATGGAATATCCTCCGAGAATGCGACAATTTCGGGACGCAAAAGTCGGTTGCGTCACGAAGCGAGTTGATCCGTTATGTATACGTAACGCCGAGTATGAAACAATAAATTACCACCCACCGACCCCCAGCAACCGGTACCAATTACACGGCAGCAATCCCGTCGACAAAAATTGCAATTCTGTCCCGGTGCTTAAAGCGATTTTTTCTCTCTCTCGAGAGAGGCAAGCGGCTATACGTGCCCGTTAAACTGCGGTGAATCGATTTAAGGTCGCAAATAGAATCGTCAGAGTGGCAGAGTAGATTTCGCTTCGCAGTTATGTCCGGGGCGGGAGGAAAGGCTCCAGCTCTTTTCCGTAGAGCGAGAGAGAAGGAAGACGATCGTAAAAAAATGCGGCTCGCGACTCGTAGGCTTCCTGCCTATATATACGTACCGACAAGCCAGCGACGACAGGACGACGACTTTGTCGGGAGGCAGGGAAAAGAGAGGAACAACTAAGATGGCGTCGTGTTTACTTCGTTAAGCAGTTAATTACTCCGGGAGTCTTCGAGTCCTACATCGCGCGAAGAGGACGATGGACGCGGAAGAGGAAAAAGAAGGTGGAAGCTGTCGCGACCCCCGGGGGCAGTGGGGATGGCGGAGGCGGGATTCGACGTAGACGTAAAATAAAATACGTTTTCCCGTCGAGGGACGGGGATAATCGCGCGAACCTCCGACTTGCCGTTTTGCCTCTCGACGCGACGCCACCGCTGCTGCAGCAAATCCGATCGAGGCTTCAATCTGTTTATCTATTTATCTCGGTCCGAGCGAACTGGTAACGAGTTGATATTAAAATGAGTAGGCTGCGGTCCGCTTCAAAAAATGAAAGGATGAAAATGAGGAGGAAAAAGAGACCAACCTAGAAATGCTGGCGAATCCGAAGAAGACCGATTCATCGCTCTTAAATAGAGACGCTTATCGGTTATTGGGATATTTAATTCATGAGCATAATATAAACGATTTTCAGTTAAGGGTATATATTTATTTAAATGCGACTTGTTAAGGAATTGGTCGGAATTAATGGTCTTTCATTGAACGCTATAGAATATTGACGGATTCGATTTAAGCAAGCGGAAACAACGTTTTCATTATTGGAATAAAGTCGCGACGATTTGGATGAAAAAGTATTACCAATTACTATTTCTATTATTATATTTATAGTGACAATCCAACCGCTTGAATTCACGTGAGAAAGAGTGACATCATAATGTTTTTCAGACACCGAAACATGACGCAATTATCATTAATGAATTATTTCATACGAAGTCCTTAGTTTTAAGAGAAATCTCTTGGAAACTTATACTGGGAGAAATTAATCCCCATATGCAGTAGTTCATCTTCTATAATCCATTCGTTTAAAATAGCGAAAGATTGTCCTAAGTCATCTCTTCTCTACCCTCACTTTCATATTTTCATTTACGTCTCGCAAGTGTACGACTAACCGAAACGTTTCTAGGTTTGCCAATTATTACGCTTCGTATCGACTTCATTTATTTACTGAAAAGCTCGCATTTGCAGATCGGTAGCAATAATTTCTATGCGATATATCCTACCATTATTTCACATCACATTTCGAGACATCGAGCAGGATATGTTCGTTTTATTATACAATGCAGTTATTCAATCTACTAAAAAAAGTAGTTAATATTTATGAAAATAATTCGTTCATCGACGAAAATAACTTAGTATATTTTTTTATAGTTGGATTATGCAACCATTGAAGAATGGTTACAAAAATGATCAATTTTAACACGTTTTGTAGTTATAACTTTAACAGATTTAAAATAGTTCGTTCAATAGTTGATTTGTCATCTTTACAAACTAGTTCGTTATATTAGCAAGTTTTCGAACAGCTATTTTTTAGACAGTTACATCCATTCTCTAGTTTCCGTGCCGAAACACTAATATGTAAAGAGCAAACGTTATTAATATCATTACATAATCGAATTATAAAATAAATATTCAAGTATTTGCACATATAATACTGCGCTAACAAATATCCATCAAAATTTTGTGTGGAGAAACCAAGTCAAATGCTCGCTTGACCCTTTCAGGTAAAGTGGGTGTCTGGGATCCCACCTTTTTGGGTAATATTTGTTATATTTTTCAGGCATTAAAGTACAGATTTTCATGTATATTTTAGTGTATAACTCTACTGTTATGTTAAGAAACATGATGCAATGCGATATTATCGTCAACTAATTTTGTTTCGTAAAATTGTGAAAAGGTAACAGTAAAAAACTTCAGTTACTATTTCAGAAAATTCCTAGAGAAATGTCTAACAGTGTGGTTAATCGTACAAATGTATTAAAGAATTCCATGAATATTGTGCGCTTTTCCACTGAGATATTCCATTAGTATTTCGGTTAGGCTAGGTTAGGTTAGGTATGTTATGTTAAGTTATGTTAGGATACGTTAGGTGCTGATAGATATGATATTGAATGGTATGTGTTAATGTAACATGATTGTATTTAATGCACATGCCATTTTAATAATTATTGTAATTTATATTTATTCTTGTTGTAATGTAACGTTTGACAATTTTATTTTTTATATTATTTATGTTATTTGTTGATTTTGTCAAATGTTGAGTTCCAAAATGTTGAGATTGAAAATGCCAAGTTTGTTAAATGTTGAGTTTGTTTTGTGTTGATTAGACATGTAACCATTTCTGCCAGTACGAAAACCAACCTATTGCTCATGCAGCATACTTCTTTGGTTAGCCTATTCAGCCAGATGTTCGTATAATATCCGAAAAAAGATTTGAAGAGGGCATTGGAAATTGCTACCATTGTATAATTTGCGGGGACTTTCTGCAGTCCCTACATGTAAAGCATAAATAAAGACGTTTGCACCCAATCCGTTGGGAGTGTTTCGGAAAGAACAATCGCATTGAAAAAGTTGGGAGAGCCAATCGGTGCTCAAAACTTTAAACAATTCTGGTAAACCATCCGGACCTATGGCTTTCCCAACCTTAAGTGATCTTAAAAATAATAATTAATTTTGTTTTATTACAATATGCTGCAAAATTCGATAAAATAAGTCAGATTAAAATACATATTAATTTTATAAAATATTCATCTTGACCAATAGAGAATGTTAGCGATGCAAGTTTTAGTAAAAAATTTATCTGTCTTCTTATTAATAGATTCGCACAGGAAATTAGATTCTATTTGCACTCCGACCGAGATGGCGATATCCAGTAATTTCTTCGATCGTCCAATACAAGTGTCACGTACAAGTTAGATATTGTTTGTCAGTCAATATTAATTCACTCATCCCAGTTACTTTCAAGAATGTAACATTTCCGTGTTTTTAATACCATGCGGAATTTAATACATTCGGAACGAAATATCGATAGTATATCGGTTTGCTAATAACAGTTTGATGTACCTTGCAATTAATGCACTTATTTTATTAAATAGTCTTAAAAAAGAAGAAAATAAAATTATGATTAGTGCATATATGTTGCTCTTTAATTATTATATAACGAAATTCAAATAAAAATATAATATTACGAAGAATATACGAGTATAAAATTGAAGATGGAAAATCACATGTAATTTTAAAATTCTATTACCGATTATTGATTTTCTATGCCAGCAGAAGCATTGGTAGTAGAAATTCCAGTATCTAAAAAAATGTTATATATTTTCAACAGCGCAAAAACCGCCGGTTACCAAGTTTGAAATGATTTCATTCGGGTCAAGCGATTGAATAGATATAACTATGGTTTTGAAAAAAATTGAATTTAGTAGGCATTTGTCAATTTGAAATTTAATTTTTTACAACAGTTCTGTCTTTTAGCCCAAACATTTTTAACGCGATATTTATAAATATCTGCGGTATTGTAATTCTGAAAGTGATAAAAAAATTATGTTAAGTGAACAAAATCATGACTTTTGTTAAAAAAATATTCATAATTTTTGTATTTTTAAATTTGCGGAATTTTTTGATACACCATTCGAAAGAACGGGGTGCGGGTAATAAAAAAACGTTCATTTCAAAATTGTTGTTAGTGCGCTTTACTACTAAAAAGTACTTTTAAACTTTACGTTAAGTTTATAAACATTTAGTCCTTAAAGGGATTAAGGATTGGCAAATTCGGCAAAATGAGCTTCAAAGTAAATTATGTTGCTCTATTTTATACAATATTTTGTAAAAGGGTTATTATAGAATACGCCATATTGACAATGTTCACTCTCCTCTGCTAGTAAAATGGCCCATAATTGTCAAAACGCTGATTAAATAATTGTAATTATTCTTTTTTTGAAAAACTGCAGTTCCAAAAACCGACTCCTGATTACATAACCACGAACAACAACATTGAAGTGGCACATAAAATTATGTTTAAATTTTCATCACTGCAAATTTTCAACAATTTTCATTTGTATTTTTATTTCCACCTTTTCGCTGTAAAATGTACATGAAACATGTTTCTCAGCGCACGCAATAAAATTTCTGAGCTTCTTAAACTACTTAAAATCTAGTTAAACATGATACAGTATAGTGTGACTACATGCTTGTTTGAAAAAAGTAAAGTAACAAAGAAAAAGCAAATATGTGCTAAATGTTTATAAGTTAATTTCTTATTAAAGGTTAAGATAAAGAATTTCAGTAGTTATTTGTATTCTTTGTTTTTATTCTTCAATTATGTTAAAGACTCACCTGCCTATGAGCAATGTTAAAATGCGCTACTTATATATCCAGCTTATTTTCAATATTTTAAAATTGCTCTATGTAGAAATTCAGATATACATTTTACACATATTGCACTTTACATAATTTATATTCCATTTGCTATATGGTGTATCAGCGTCCCATAAAGGAAATACGGATGGTTAAAGGGGTTTTCAATTTTTCAGGTTAACCTCCTATTCTTATTTGAGTTTCTAACCAGATAAATTAGTACATTAATAATACGTGTAACGAATCGTAAATTGGAGAAAACTGTATAAAGCGGTTGATCCTTGGTTATGACTTGAGGATACATCTGTTGTGAACTCAGCAATATTTTCCAAAGTATGTGTGGAAATTTAATATAATGTTAGTTATATAATTTTTGCAATTTAACTTGTCTTTGCGGAATTTACAAACGATTTTTTCTGTGCATATAAGTTTGCTGTGATCATGTTTTGTAATGAAGGGTATGCTCATTTATTAAGTGCTTTCATGGACAAAAAGTAGATGACTTACAACTGTTCAAGTTATTGATTGTACGATTATCGTTGATTTTTATTGTAGTTGGTAAATAAGTTTGACGACTGCATAGCGACATTACTTCAATTTCACTTGAAATATTATTTATTATTCTTCGCCTTGTTAGCCGGGACGACCTCCAATGCCAAAATGTCCTAATTAAAAATAATAAAAATAAATAATAACCGTCTCACAATCCATCTTGAACCTATTAAAATTACATTCTATTAATGTTTGAGTAGTTCTCGAATTGGTCGTCAGGATGGGCTGATGTTTCTTAGTACATAACGAATTGTTACTAACTCTCCAAATTTCTTGGAGTGAGAATTCACTCTATGGTTAGTGAAAAGCAAGCAACTCTCGTGAAGGAGTGAATATTCAACTCCATACCCTTGTGGACCCACTGGACCCATGGCTGAGTACACGCTTCGATTAATTTTAGCTATATTAATACTTCTTTGTTTTTCTACACAATGTTAAAAATTAACAAAATTTTTTTTATGTACACAATTTTTTTCTGATAGAACGGAGAATGGCCTTGAATTTTTTTCCAGTCGAAAAAATTAAATGTGTATCAGAAATTCACGTTTTTGTCGGTCCAGTAGACCCAATGAGTGATGGACGATTGAAATCGGAAGTGGGGTATGGAAGGGTTACGAGTGAAATTTCAATCTAACAGGAGTGAAAATTCACTCTTTCCCTCCGAGTCGTGGAGCTGACAACTCTTGTGGAAAGAGTAAATTCACACTCCAAGAAATTTAGAGAGAACATAAATTGAACGTTACCATACTGGTATTTTGCATATTTCAACGTGGAGCATATATTGCACATTTTTTTATTTTGTTGATATTAATTTTGAGACTTTAGTCACTCTTTTGTATTAACAAAAAACTCGTTACTTGCCGCTGAAGATGCGCGAAATCGGACACCATCGCGAGTTTCAGAAAACATCAGACATTTTGGTCCTCCGATGCGAAAGCGGGGTCGTTTATCGGCAAATCTCGGGCTTTCTTTATACTGAGGCAGCAATTTTCTTGGTGTCTTCTTGCGATTTTAGACATGCAAGGTACACACTTTTACCTATGCCCCCCTTTCATAACCCCCAATGCCGACGCTTCGCCACCTCCCCCGTTGCCTCCGCCACCCACTACGCTAATCTCTCGCAGATCTTCTACGGAATCTCATTAGAAATTCATAACCGTCGTCTCACCCTGCTCCCACCCCGTTCACTACAGAGGCTCCCGGGGGCAAAGGAGAGCTGGAAAAAAGGAAACGCCTTGATACGAAAGAAATAAGCAGGCAAAGTACATTAAAAATTAATTACTTTGCTGATGGAAGCTAGAAGTGCCTAGCAACGTATATATATATAAGAACTCTGGCGACCTAGCTGCCAGAAGTCGTGCAATCACTTGGTTATTTGTTCACGTTAGAATCGTTCGATTCGCGGCCAGATTGATAGACTCACATTATCTAAGTAATAAAAGAGTATCGCAAAGTACTATTATCAATTGGAGAAAACATTGATCATATATATTGATCTTGAGATATGTTCACAGTCTGTTGCCCAGTACTTTCTAATGATGAAAATATAGTGTTCACTCATTTCCGTGTGCTAATTGTGATTGACTGCAAATATTTGCTCGTCAGTATATATAGCAAACTATGAAATCGTGAGAAAATAAATAATAATGCTATTTCAACCAAAATTAAATAAAAAAAAACAAAACTGCGCGTAATAACGTTTGAGTCGCCTCTGAAATTTCGGTATGTTGTGAGATCCTGATTTCAATAATTTACCAAATCTTACTGTTACAAACATAATGGGTTGATTCCAACTTGCCAACCGGCAATCAGAACGTCCCAGGTACGAACCATTTTGCAGTCAAAATTTGATTACGTCGAATTTAAAAGCTTTTCATAATTTTCTGTCCCAAGTTTAAGGCACTTAGAGAGTCTTTACGATCGACAACAGTACAAAATCTAAAACAGCTAAAATAAAAAGTTAATAAATTTTGAAAGCCTTCGAGGGATTGGACCCCGTGTTTGGATATCTTCTATTTTTTAAGTCATCTTATATGTAGCACAAGACCTCATAATGATTGGATTATTTAAAGATCTCGAAATTAATATTGCAAATTGGTCTTTTCAATTTAATAGTCCTCATTTTTTTAAAAAATCTGAAATAATCTAACCTTTTTATCTATACCATCATGAACAAATTTTTTTCTTGCAGTTTCTGTCATCAGAAAAAATTAGCTGATGAATAAATAGTATAGAATGGGAAGAGTAGTATTTTTTATTGCAAATATGAATATAAATATAATGAAAAAATTATGTTAACAAAGAAATAGAAAAAATTATTTTAAATCTCGTTAGAAATTATTATTATCTAAAGGAATTCAAAACTTAGTAGCAAACATATTTTTTAACGAAAAAAAGGTACGAATAAACTATTAACAAAATTTAAAGGTTTTGTTGATCTTTTTAAATCTCAATGTTTCAAGAGTGTTTATTTGAACATTATGACCAATAAATTTAAAAATTCCAGTTTATCATTAGGAATTTATACTTCAAATGAGTGGCCAGGTTAAAATAAATTAAAATAAAAAGCGGATTACAAATTTGATGTGAAATTCGGGAAAAAAATGGCGGACATTGGAAAGCTTGTAATATATTTTTCCTGACAAAATATAGAAAAAAAAATATTACATGGTTTTCCTTTGTCATATTAACCCGTTAATGAATACGAATTTGAAATCAGAATTGCAAAATTCAATACGACTGCGTCAAAATCGCGGACATTAATAGCTTACGTGAATCGATTTTGTGAAATTGCTATTTACAATGTAAAAATTCGCTTTTAGATATCCACCATTTTGAATCAGCCATATTGAATTTTGAAATTCTGAGATGGAGAGCCTTTGGACTTGAGGGGAAAAATTACTATTTATACAAGAACTCGGCTAATTTTAAATCTATTTCAAGGAATATAGGTTAGAGACTATTCCACTTTAAAAGACTCATTTTAAAGATCTTTCCCAGCCCTACAATTGATCTCTAAGTAATTTTGACCTGCAATGAACATATCTCTTGTGATAACCCCAAAAATGCGGAATAAGCTGTGTGCTCAATTTTCACCTAAACGTAAAGCATAAGGGGTCAAATTCTTTGTTTTTTCAAGCTCTAATACATCGTGATTTTTTGGTTGCTATTGCAAAAGGAGTTAGACGTGAAAACCGTATATATTGGCATTTTCCCTAATTCTGATGGCTATAATGTGAGATAAACTCACCGTAGGTCAAATTAACTCCAAGATCAATTTATTGCAGGAGTTGAAAACATTTTTAAAGTGAACCTTCATTCCTTTAAATAAATTAAAAACTAACGGAGTTATTGTAACATCAAAAAATTAATTATTTTTCTCAGAGTATTGTCAAGATTGATCCTCCGCAAAACCGTCCGTGAGCTGTGGGACACCCTACATAACCTTTCGTTATATTTGGAATATGGAAATCGTCATATTGAACATTTATAAATAAATCTTCAATTCTATTTCAATTCGTATCCATCATATGTATGAGAAATATTCAAACATGTGAGAATAATTTATATTTAGCAGAGTGACCTGCAAAGGAGTAGTGATACCGCGATAGTCGCGAAAATCGAGACAAGGGAGGTATCAGGAGAGACGAGATATCGTGTGACGAAACATTTTTAGACATGAATATTTTTATTCTGTTAATACATTTAAAAATATGAATTCGCATAAACACATATATTTTTGAAACATATATATTTGTACCTCACTTCCTGCATGAAAAAAATCTAAATTACTTTTTAAAAATGAAAGAAAACGAGACAAGACGAGAATGCACAGCGTTCTCGCCTCTCGAGACAAGACTGGTCGATAATTTCGATACAAGACGGAACAATTATAACTATCATCTAGTCTGGTATAGCTGCAACACTATCAAAAAGCATACGAAAGGAATAATGAACTGAAATAAACGTTTGGTTATTCTTATTAATGTTTCTTCTACATATAATCAATATTTTGTTCAAAATGGTATAATATTCGTTTCTTGAATTTCACTAATATCCTGTGTATTTTAAATGTTGGAAATTACACTAATAACTTTAGTATCCGACATTCTGCAGAAAAAAAATGCTTAATTATAATGAAAATAAAATTTTACGGATCATTTTATTTCTAAAAACATGTTTCAAAATGTTTATATTTTAAGTAATAGATAGAATTTACAGTTCAACAATTGAGATTCATTAAAATATCTTATTTACAGTATGAATCTATGACGATTTCAATTTTCGGATAATTGATTAAATTATGAATTAAGTTTATACAGATGACGAACTGGACCAGACCAAGTCGGAAAATCATCTCTTTTAATACTTCCGGTATAACAAGTCTATTGTACCCAACAAGGAAGCATAGTACTGAAATACATGTCACACCGGAAGTGATATCATTTGTTCCAGACAATAGTTTTTTACAGTTTTCTCGAGAATGGGAAATCGCATCGACATATAGTTTCTTTAGTATTCGTCTTTGCATGCATAAGCAATCGTTCAGCCTGTACCGCCATAAACATGACATAACACGTAGTTCGCAGAAGGTTTTTTTGAACTCTTGAGTTTAAGCAAACTTTACGTCCCTGTGATACATATAAGTTCCTAACCGACAGAATACTAAGGGAGCGTTGACGAAACGGATAAACGGAAATATTCACGTAAAAAAGTTTGTAAGGTGGTGGTCGGTGTGACTAGAAAAGTATATTTTACAAAATCTTAACTGGAATTATGGTATCTGGATGAGTTTTGATGCTGGATATGTAAAAGGAATTCAACAATCAAGCATTTTGTTATTCATTATTTTAAATGGTATTAATCATTGATTATAAGTAAAATACATGGAATATAAAGGGCCAACAGTAAAAAAAAAACACAAATAGACAAATGGCAAATCTGACAACAATTATCAGCATTTAAAAAAACTGACCCGTCTGACATTTTCTTCTACTGTCATATTTAAACAATAGTATTCAAAATGGTTTTCTTTGAAGCTGACTCAGTGTACAATTTTGTTATTAATCTTTATTTAAGTAGTAGAATATGCATACAATGACATTGTAATAATATAAACCATTATTTAACACACTACATTTTTCAATGCAAGCATAAATAAAGAGAATAATGAATGTGCATGTTTGTTACAATTTTGAATTATATGATAGGACGTGGGTTTGTCGTAAGTTTATGTAATAGCTGTAGAGGAAAGCTAACCAAATGTGGATTTTGAACACAATATATGGTACGCTGACCTCAAGTTACTTTAAGTAGTACACTTAAGTTATACAAGTAATAAAGTGGAATTAAAGTCATATCAAATGGTAGTTGAAGGCGATCGGAAATCATTGGTACCGATGATAAATAACGAAAAATGATGATGCTCACGTGTGTCATTGACAATTGATGACAGAAAATAATTAAATTAATTTTCAAATTTAAATTATTCAATCTAATGTCAGTCAGAAAATTATCTCTAATTGAGGGTGATACAATATAATGATTCACTGCATAATATTCAAAGTTTACTCCAAATTTTATATATGTCTACTTTTTATAAGACTTGATCTATTGCAAGTTGATCTAGTCGGTATAAATTAAAACTCTAATGCTTCAATACTGTAATAGTAAATTAAAAAATGTTCATGAATAATTCCCTGCAGTAAATTTAAAAAGATTCCAGAAGTAAATTTTTTGCTATTGTCTCTATTCTAGCAATATACTTTGTTACTATAATTCACCAGTATTTCATAACTTTTCAAAATTATTTGAATTTTTTAATTTTAAAATCTAGAGTTCAGATTTGTAATCAGCGGTCATGAAAATATAATATAAGTTAGTTTACTAATCCACTTTATAGGTGGTTTATAAGTAATTCGAATATTATTTAAAATAATGCTCTTTAATAGACCATTAGTAATTTCGAGTTTTATAAGTCTACCGAGATAAGCTTTTGAGTATAACTATCCAGTCCACCATTCAAATACGTTTTAATGCATTTGCCATCTGATATTGGGGTAAAAACATGAATTTAAAAAAGATACATATGAAAAAACCATGACTTTACATTTTTTACATTGTAACTTTAGGAAAATTTCAAAAATGCTATTGAAAAGAGTGTTGAGTGAAGAAAGTGATCTTGCTTTTAATATAAAATACTAAAATAGTGTTGGTATTTTTCGGTCAATTCAAGAATAAAAATAAAAAATTGTTGAATTTAATAAAAATTAGAAGAAAAAAACAAGGGTCAATAATTTGGAGGGTTTTGTAATAAATAATAAATAAATAATTAACAACGTTTCGACTCTTATATGAGTCCTCTTCAAGGCTATTAGGACCGAAAAATACCAAAACCATTTGAACATATTAATTTATATATCAGTCGAAAATTAAAACCTTATCAAATTTATAAAATGCTCAGTGGAAAGGAGAAAAACATATTATTTCAGGATGTTAAAGTGCTAAGTATTTCAGATATTTTTTTAGTTTCTAAAAAATAGTTAATATCAGTTTACTGCTTTGAAATGTATTTCAAAAAACATTGATTTATATTGTAGAATATGTTGCAATGACGTATCATTATAGAGTGTTATTAATGAGTTATACTCACGAATAGCTGTAAATGATTTTCTTTTACATATGTCGTACATAAATAACACACACACACTCTCCTGCTCCCTTACTCTCATTACAAAACTGTCAGTAGTTATATGCAATGAAAATGGTGCTAAATATTTTTCTCATATAAATCACACAAATTAAAGCCAAAATACGTTTGATTCTATTTAAATACTCCGGTAGCTAATTGTCAAACCTGATTTGCCTGAACTAAAAATATCAATAACATATAAAATTGTCATTTGATATTGAATTATATTTAGATCGTTCGAGGGCATCCTACATCGCAATTAGTTCGAACAATATAAATAGAATTTAATAGAAAACAACAATTTTTATTAATATTTTACTCATATAATACTTTTTTAATGTATATATGAATATTTGATTAAGTTTTCCTAAATATAGTTAACGAAATTGAATTATTTCTTGGTGACACGTGTTAAGAATAGAAAACGGTATGTACATGACAGTCGAATTGGATTACACACATCAGAAATATTCGAATGTATTTTGAGGAAACGCGAAAAATAAGTTTTACGACGATCGGACGAGCGACGATGAACAAAAGTCTTTACAGGTAACAACAGATATCCTTCATCAAAAAAGCGGATGCTTGTAAAATTCTTATTCACAAATATGTTTTGTCACCGTCGTAGATTCTTTCTTATTTACACGTATGCGGAGAAAAATGCCCATATAGAAATTCTAAACTTAACGATTTCACATCTCGTCGTGGTTAGTTCAGAATGTCATAAAGAGATAATTTTGAGATAGCAGGGAAACTAACGTTGACTTTACGATTTAATGTTATGTTTTTTTTGTATAAATTTCAAGTGAATTTTATTAATGTATAGACATTAATTTATTAAAACTCATTTACCAAATATACCGTGTAAATTTTTACCAATTGTCATTGATGTGAGATTGGGTTTTAGGCCGATTTTTTCGAAAATCAACTAGCAAAATACAATTTTGAAGGTGTCATTCACTGCTCTCTAAACCAGCAAAAAAATACTAATTAACAGTTCATAGTCGCTGATTCACAAAGCGCATTTGCGATCGCTGTGAATCAGCCATTAGACATTGATTTCAACAGAGAACTATTCTAAATTGGCTGGAAAACATTGAAATGAAATCACATTTCTGCCGCTTCAAAACAATGCCTATTCACTAATCGATCCAGTGAATTTGACTGAAATCAGTGGAATGAAATCACGTGCTTTTCGCTGGAATATAGTGTTTACTAACTAATAAATTAGGCTAATTTCACTAAAATCACTGGAATCAAACCATATGGTTTGTGCCGGTAATCAGTGGTTTTCACTGGAATACAGTATCTATTTACTAATTAATTCAGTTAATCTGAAAAATAGCTTAGATTTCTCAATATTAAATAATAAAAACGAATTTCGTGATCTGGCTGCTGAATTGTAACTGCTAATTTCCGTGTTATTATATGGTAAAATCATCTATTTCCAAAAAATGATACCTATAAGGTGCAAATATAACTTTGTACACTCGCCTCAAACTATATATAGCAGCATGTGCATGCAATTTTAAGGTTATAAAAATGGTTAAAAACGAACAATTATGATAAACCTTATAGATGCATACCTGAAACAGATCGCTATTAGGCATTCAATTTTTCTGTGGCGTCTCCAGTATCTATAGAATTTAGTGCATACATGGGCAACTTATGGAACTGAAATGCGATTATGAAAATGTAAAAAACAACACAGAACATTTATTTACGTTCCCATTATAAAAACTTCGTAGGACAGAAAAACTTGCTCAAATTCGAGGAATAAAGTTCTTGCAGCCTTAAAATCTTCTTTATTGAAATTCTATATAGATGTTCAGTTTTATGTAGGATGAAAAGCAAATCATTGGTTATATTAAGTGATCCGTTTTAAAAGAATGTACAACTGATGAACCAGTGAAATAGTAAGCGTTAGGGTAGAGTTCTGCAGGAGTTTCAGTAAATACAATATTTCGCCTGGTTAAATAGTAAAATTAACTAGTGACACAGTGAAATTAACTTATTTAACAGCGAAAATCATTTTCACTGACGCATTTGGAGAAATTTTCACTGATTCAGATTAAGAAAGCATTCATAAGTGTATTCATGGTACATGTACACTCCAAGTTTACATTTTTGCACCATATTACTTCTTTTTGATAAAGCATGAAAAAGTTTGTGCCTATATAAACTAAACCTATTAGTGTTACTTTTCTTGCAAAAAAAATGAAATCGTATTTTTCAATCAATACAAAAAAAACGCCTCGTTTCATCGGAAAATAAATGGCATGTAATTACTCCTCTTAGTTTCCGTCAGAAGAATTGACAGGTGCTATTATTCGTAACAGCCCGTCAAATGTATACTTTTCGTAGCAATTTAAGATGAATTGTTTTCTTATGGCGCGACAATGTACGTTATTAAACCAAGTATTTATCTAAATATCTTGAAAATTATAACCCCGTTGTATAAAAGAAAATATAAACATTATAAAAGTTTGTGATTTCACAGTTGTTGTTTTGTTTTTCTGTAATAACAAGAAAAGTGAATATACTAAAAAAATGTCACTATACAATGTTACTTTATTAGTTTATTAGAGAGCACTAATTATAAATCTCCACTCATTAAAAAATCTTAATATGAAGGACATAAAATGACATGAGATAAGAAGTTCTAACATTTTAAGTTAAATTTATATTTCTAAATACAAAATAATATAATTTAATTCAGTTCTTCATTGTTTAGAGGTTTACATGAATTGAATTGTTGAATGAATTGATAAACCTAAATCCTTAGACTAGATTTATTAGTTTATTAAATAAGAAAACGAATAGTATTTATTGTTTTTTATTATAAAAAATAAAAATAAATTCATTTATATCAAATTAGTAGGTGAGCGGCGGTGGCTCAGTTGGTAGAGTATCGGCTTCGTAATCAGAAAACCCTGCTTCGATCCCGGCCTCTGCAATCTGTCATCGGGACACCTCTATATTTGTTTATAAGTGTCTAATAACGCCAAAGCTCGGGTGGTTCGGATTCCACCTTCATAAACGGTAGGTCCCGTCGCGATTTAGTCCCATTTGGGTTCACAAAAGTCGACGTAAAAAAAAATAAAAAAAAAAAAAAAAAATATCAAATTAGTAATGAACTAATAATTAAGGGGTGAAAAGTAGTGGCAACTAATTGAATCAGTAAAAACGATATTTACTAATAGAGAAGAACTATTAATTCATTAGACGAGTTCTACTCATTTCAAATTAGTTATTGTATTTTTTAATATAATCGCATACAAAAGAAGTTACATTACTTTAAGTACAGAATAAATCGCTTCTTAATTCAGATTTGTATGTTTTAACCTGAGGCAATTAATGAATTTAAAGGTCCTCTTATTTTTTAAATTGCACTATATTCTTTCCAGTTGTTTGGCTGTTGGAACTCTATTTTGAAATATGTGTATGTGTTGTAGAAAAGTAATGAATTTCATCAATATAAATGTTTTGTTTACTTTACGCAAGTAAAATCGTTTATTTTTCTTATACATAATGGACGTTAGATCAATCCTATTTTGACGATTTTAAATCGTTCAAAATAATATTGACAATACGATATTTGTATCCAATTATTCTACATCTTTTTTACAGCCTAAATCCAAGGCTTGAATTAATAAATTTTAAAAAATGTTAACATCTTTTCTTAATCACGTATAAGGAAACCGCTACTATTTACTGAAAATTTAAAAAAAATATAAATGTTTCTCTATATCATAACAATTAAATTAAAATACCAATTATTGTATAAAGGAATTACAAAAATCTAATCTATACAATTCTTTATTTGCGACTTTATATATTTGAAATTTGAGAATTGTAGTTTCAATATCCGGTTTCTCATACATTTAATTCCGGATTGAAGGCATTGGTTTTATATTCTTAATATTTTCATGAATATCTATTACCTTAATAACGTGTATATAACGAATGACATTCGTTGTATTAACATGACGTCATGTAAAACAGGCATTGGAAATTGCCGTTAGTCACGAAGTTATTCCATGCATATTGTCTCCAAAACAGGCCTCTAAATATATGACAATGACTGTTTAGTTCGATTCGACTCAGAAGACTCGCGCATCGAAGCTCAGGAAAATAATATTGCATCAACATTTTCCGCGAGAAAAAGTATAAAAAATCGTCCTTCTCAGAATGCATTCGTACAGTGATAAACGGCTTTCGAAATTCCACGCAGTTGTTTAAATTCCTATATACTCATGAGAACATGAAGGTCCAGCCAGAAAGGTGTCGTCAAATGAGTCTTTTGTCCGACTGCTTACTGTGCAGGTTGTTTTCCCAAATTTCTTTCAGGTACCCTGCATATATGGCTCCCTTCCCCTCACGCCTCCTACACTGCCGCATTACTTTGTTTTTTTTTCGTTCTGAGACTTTAAATGATCCTCACAGAGAGATGAGGCTTAAGTATATGGGCACCTATTCCTTAGGGCACGTTTACTCATACTCACGCTGGCTTTCAAAACTTCGGCTAGGTATATGTGAAAAAGCAGAAGAGAGATGACTATGAGACTGACAAGCGAGCCCGCAATAACTTCTCGAGTCAATAGATTTTACGGCTCCGGCATAACAAAATTCCGGAACTTCCGGAGAAAATCGATCTTTCGGTAACGCACGTTTCGTTTCATCTTCGAACGTTAGAGTGTGGGACAATTTCGGAAATGCGATACTATTGTATTACCAGTTTTATTAGGCATGCATTTAATATTAATCTTCCCACACCGCAATTAACACTGAATTCGATAATCAGGTAAACTAATTCAGCAAAGCGAAAATCCTCTTCCGTATTTATTCTACCCTTCGATATAAGCTTATCCTGTACTAAATAGTTTGCTGAGATATTTGCCTAGTTAAACATCCCGGATTCTATCACGGCCAATAGTGCACAAGTCTCGTTACGACGGATCGCGCTTTAAGATTCATCTTAGATCCCAGAGCTTAAAATAATATTATAAAATAAGTGCGCCATGAGGTTTTCCTTGCAACCTGCATGTTTATTGAAATTTATCAAAATAGTGAAGAGCGTAGTAAATATAGTAAATAGAACACGAGGACGATTCATTCATCAGCCCCACAGCGTTTCCAATTTCAGACTTGTTTCTACTTTACAACTGCAGATTCCGAAAATGGAGACGAAAAAAGGACAACCGGTCGACAGAAAACATCAGGTGTGTTAGGTGGCACCCTGTCGAGGCCACTCGACCTACGACTAGCCTCGTAGCGGAAGCACGAGGATTTGCGCTATACCTGCGACATTGTAGGGGGAAGGATAGAATGCCCTGTTGCAACGATGTTTTCTGCATTAGGTACTAATTTCATAATCCCGAACCTGAGGGGGACCCACGTGCGCTGGCTCATTGTCGGTAGATCACCGGCACACACCTCCCTACCTTGGAAGCCCAGCGGGGAACCTCCTCGCCTTCGAAACTTGTTGGAGCGGGCGCCGCGAATTCTAAAGGTGTTTTGAGGCAGCGATGAATAACGTATCGAATAATGCACTCGATAATGGGGATCGCGTAATCGAGAACATTTTTCAAAAGTTAAAGCGATGCCATTCACGATCGAAATATCGGGTTGAATGATTGTTCGACAGTTCCACTTGTGGGGGATGATGAATGCCCTTACGACCTATTGACATATTTTGAATTTGTATCATTATAAGTGGGTCATTCTTTACTTCTTTGTCAAGCACTTGTTTAAAATTGAATTGAGTGACATCAAGTACTACAAATCACCCTTAGAGCCACTTGTTCGTACCACTAACATGTGCTTTTGATTAACAGTTGCCTGGGGTCAATCAGGTATCATGAACACCCATGCAAGGTAACAAAAATATAACAAATAACAGACGAATCATATACCCATAACGCTCTTCTTCACTTGCGAAACGTAGTGTAACAGATCATGTTTGGAACTTGGGTTCCACTTTTGTACTCGTTATCATATTTCATATTTGGATGATAACCTTACTTGAATCCAACGTTCTTGAAGGCTCTTGTCCTACCACGAAACCTAGTCAGTATAAGATTCTTTTCCCTCCGCTGGTCAGTCTTGCGTTATATTCCAGCAATCCAGGCCTTCCAGAAAAGTATTAACCGAATAATTGAAAAAGTCAAACCGCTGAAAAAAATTTAATTAAGAATAATACTTTTCCGTGCGTAAAGAATCCCAATTCGCGTTTCCTCCGGCATTCGTTCCAGTGATGCAAAACAACGTAACCAGAGGTTTTTTCGCAACTCGACTTCGCATAAAAGTACAAAAAACACCATCCCTTCTTGGTATCCTTTCCGGTAAACTCGCATCGGGAAGGCCTCGGATCGAGTGCGTTCATCTCGCCTTTCCGAGGAGGCGTGTTGCGACAAAAAATTAGCAATTAGGATAGAAAGAAAAGCTCGCGACTTGGCGAAATGTGATCGTTTCTCCTCTCGTTTTCTCAAGCGCGCATGGTCAAGTGCTGGTCATTTATCATTGTGGAAGCACCCCTCGGAACCGTGCTCGAACAGGTTTTTCACGATTCGACAATTCCATCACGCTGTGCACTGTAGTCGGTCGTTTTTCGAGGAACGCGTAAACCCTTTACATTTGAACGCATTATGTGTTTATCCTTCTCCTCGGAGCGTTATCTCCTGTACCAGGTAAAGCTCGAACCACGAGAGGGTCGGCTTGATGCCAGAGTGTCGGCTCACCCACAAGCGGCCTTATACATATGGAGGCAACGGAAAGAGAGAGATAGAGCAGCAGCGAAATTAGCCGATGGCGGGGGCGGGGGAGAAAGAGACGAAATACATATTTCGTTCCGAGGTAGGCAGAGGTAGGTTGGTAGCTCGGAATAGGTACTGATGAGAGGTAATCATTATAAGACATAAAGTGACGAGCATGAGTTCAGAGAAGGTTGGTAACTGGCCGTAGAATGAGAGAGATCGGGCCGGGTGAAGGGTGACTGAGATGGAAGATGCAAAGGGTGGGATACGCACTGAATTCTGGGAACGATGCTGCGCTTGGGTTTGAAGCAATGCTCTTCTCTGAAGGCCCGAACTCGCTTTAAGTGAGATACCTTGAGTATGTACTCGCTTTCGTGGTGGCCGACTGCCAGCTTCGAAACTGGACGAATAACCTTTATAACGGAGGAACTCTTCCGATAGCGACCTAGAATTTTGCAGAGAAACAAGGATGTGTTTTGAAAACAACCCTCGCAACACATCGATCTCTCATAAACGTGACTGAATCCTTTTTTCGTAAGGTGTCGGAAGTATGCACATCATCTTCATACTGTTAAATTAGCGGAGGTTAAATAAGTTCCATGGCGAGGAAAATATCTGTGCACAACGAACCTGCGGTGTTCATTGTTGCTCATCTCAGCTCTGCAGATGGGAATGTCGACGTTTCCCGAAGTTTTATTAAACAATTATTTTTTAATAGGGACATAAAATGGATCATGAATAAAACAATTGGTCAATAAATATTAAAATTTCCATGATTTTATTGGTATATTTGTGATTGTTTATATGTATGAATACTTAAAAACAACGCTGACAGTACCGATGACCAGACGTGGGATCATGTTTTTCCTCAGTTATTTTAAGCTGGCTCTACAGGGCGCCGATCACGGAAAACCCCATTAATGGTTGACCTAAGATCCCAGTATACACCTGCACACCAAAAAGTTTATTTTCTTGGGTTTCAAAACACTGGAAATACTTAGAAGAAAGTTTGCTCGGATACGATTCCGAACTTACAACTTACGGCCCTTATACTTCTATACTGCTATAAACTAATATCCATATTAACACCTGAGTTTTTACTTCTTTACAACTATTTTCACATGACCTTACGATGATCACTATAATCTTGCAATTATATGCATTTGTGCATATCAAATGGGTAGAACTCTCTAAAATATTACATTTTATTAATAAATAATTACTTTTATTATAATGTAATAATTACTTATTTAAACAAAAATAATAGAGTTTAGTTTATAATAACTGCAAAAGGTTTCGACACCACTCACTGAATAGTATTCAGAGTTGTTGCTGTTATTAAATGACCTAAAAAACCTTGAAACCCTGACTTTATACTATAACGATCGTATTTCTTAGAATCGAAACAATAAACATACGATGTTCCCAAAAATGAAATGTACTCATAGATTTTAATGAACGATTTCAGTAATTCTTGCCAGTCGGCGCCTAAGTTACCCCAAAACAGGAGTTCTGCAGACGAATTGATTTAACTGTAAAAAAAATAAACACATTAATATTACCTAAGCTAATTGCGCAGCCTAAGAGAGGGTAATCGTTAAATTTCATACCATTTGGATTAAATTTTACTTTCTCCCAGTCAAATTGCTCCCTTGGTGTATATCTAGATTTTAATCCTTTTCCTGGTATACTTGTATCTCTCAAAATTCCCAAGAGCGAACATTCACTCTTTTCTTAAGAGTGAAATTTCAATATATGAAGTGACATTTCACTCTGCCAAGAGTGAAAAAATCCTCGCTGGTAGAAAGGATTACTTTCACTCTTCGTGAAAGAGTGTCTCAATTTTCGAATCTCGCTTTCAATTACCGTGGTTGGAATTGCATTTAGATTGCTTCCAAAACTAATATGAGGCATTTTCAATAACAAATTTTAAAAATTTCGTATGTTTCGTTTTTTTGTGATGAATAAAGTTGTGTGATCGATGTCTATTATCAAGTAGAAGTGCACAAAACCTTCAAATATACAATTTGTTGTTTTTCTTGGAATCAACCTAACCTCTTTAGACCGACAGTATGTCGGAAAAATAAACCTTATTTGATCAATTATCAACATTATTGGTGAAATTCGTATATCTAGTTATATAATTAACCTTAAAATGTAGGTACGGGGTTACCGGGGTCGCTGTTGAGGAATTTGACGTAATAATGTTAAAATCCAAGATGACGGATACATTATGATGACCGAAATTCAATATAATACTTCAAAATCGCGAGTAAATGGATAGTCGGGGATTTTTGAAGTCGATCATTGCAAATTTGAAGCTAAATTTTTTAAAATTCAAGATGGCGTTTCTAATATTACGGATTCGATGTGACCGATGAAACTTCGTGACAGAACTCAAAATCATTCTAGAGATACGAATTTTATCAATAATGTTCATAATTGATCAAATAAAGTTAATTTTTTCGATATATGTTATCGGTTAGGTTGATTCGGGGTAAGACAAAAAAATGTATAGTTGAAGTTGATAGATTTGGTATACTTTTGGTTGCGAAGAGGCATTAATCCCGCAACTTTATTCGCGCGAAAAAAAATTTTATTTAAAATGCTTTGTTACGAATGGCGTTGAAAATCAAATAAAAAATGTGCTCAACTAAGAAGATCTCACGAATTTAATGGGTTAAAATTGCCCCACCTGAAAATGATCTTACATGTTTTTCCTAAAAAAGGTAAGTTATACAGAGCACGTTTTAATCAAATCGACATACGTACATCATCGAATGTTCCGTTGACATCTACGATAAACTTTTCGTGTAAAAGCTCGAAAACTTAATTAAAAAAAGAGCATTATCCGCCGTGGTTTTGTGTACGAACCTTCTGTTATTTTTCCAGTAACACCAATTTTCGAATAAACCCTCTGTCCCTCATCAGTGGAGTACTAATTATGTGTGCCTATACGCTGAGAACTTGTTATCGCACTACGTTTAATTAGCGTGCATTCACTGGCTTGGCGTTTTCGCAGAGCATCGCGTATATAAACCCCGAGATGCGTGGAACTATACGGGCGAGCTCTGGCGGGTAATGTGTGGATTCCAAAAAGGCAACTTTACTTTGCCAGATGGAACAATGTGGCGTGCGTTCGTTTTTCACTTCACTCCAGCCTCGAGAATATAAGCTGAAAATAATATCCGACATGAATGGAAAATTATAATTCAACTGGGAAAACGATGCGACTTTCGGATTGGTTGGGAACATTTAACGAGATCAAATTTCTAAAATCGCTTCGGTGTGGTTACTATCTTCTGTTGCGCATGGACAGTTGACGATTGTAATACAATCCGTTGTGTATTTCAGTTTTTTAACTTTATGCTTTCAATACGTTGAAATAATGAGAGATGTGTGTCGATGTTCTCGTGCTCGAAATCAAGAAGAGTGACGATATTTTTTATTTATTTATGAAGAAAACTTTGCCTATACAACTTATCATTTTGTTAAGTAAACACTTTTATGAATAAATATTTATTTATAATAAAATATATGTTTTTTGACCCTCCGGCCGTAAAACTCGATTTCTCGGCCTAGGGCGAAACCTTCGACCGCGAATTATCGAGTCCGATGACAAACGGATAAAAAATACATTATTGGTCACGGGCGAAATATCGATCTCCGATGAGAGTGATTGTTACCCTCACTTCGCTCGAGTGACAAACTTCACAATCGTCGAAGATCGATAATTGCGCCCTTGGCGCATAATGTACTATTATTGGCACACGCACCTAAGGACTCGTGTGCAGTGTTGGTTCCAGGTATTTTCCCGCTTCTTATTGAACAAATTTCTGTATTGAATATAAAACAAACAAGACGCCTCTATTTATTTTGTTGCATACATAGATTATTACATACTTACAAAATTATGAACAATACATAAATAAACGTTGAGAATGTACATGCTGTTATACGCAGTATTCTGAGATGTCAGTTATCGCATTTTTGCTTCAAATCGAAACAATTAGCTACAAATTACAAAATGCATGCTTATATGAATCGTCAAGTACTTCTTATAGCTCTTTGACAGACTTTAGAGAGTACCAGCTTTTCGACTTAAACCATCGAAGGGAATCTAATTAGAACTTATCTTTTCTGTGAACGCATCACATTCTCACAGTGGCCATTGTCAACAGGTTTCGACAGCTTTCGTGGTGTGGGCATGCTAAAATAGCTATTTATTAAGGTATATTAAAGATCTTATTTCACTTTTCCATTTAATTTGCATTGATTTTCTGTTAATAGTTTTACGGGAAAACATTGGTTTTGAATGACCCTTCAAAACAAGCCCAGTTATTGGAATAACGTAATTTTTTTTTTTATATTAAAATGCTTACCATTCAAATTCTATATATCGGATTATGGTATTTATACTTCTGGTCTTATACTTTTTGGTTTAGCATATTGTCAAGATTCGTTCCCTGTAATATAATCCGTTTGTGGGACACCATGTATATATTAACTAATTATATACGTTTAACTCTCCCAAACAGTTGAATGTAATATTTTGAACGGTAAATAAATTATTTAAATTAATCCGTTTATAGCGTAAAAATGTATCAATATTCATTAGGACCATCAGCATTAAGCTTTTTAGAACTAAATCATGACTTTGAGTCATACGGTTAGTGACGACGATCGTATGAAGTATTGAATGTCCTGCTTTGATTTTTAAATTATCAAATATTAATAATTATTTTTTAGATAATTCTAGTTTGCTTCAACTAAGTCTGCTCAAAATTTAGAGAAAATTTCTGCTAAAATAGCCATGTATATATCAGTTATTGTTTACGTCTTCTACAAGTTTTTAAGGATTTGAAAAAGCAAGTAATTAAGATATTACCAAAGATGATCAATCTTTCAATAACGGTATATTATTATTAACTAATGTTATATTCTGTCATTTTAAGTTATTTGTACCTTGCTCATCATCACCTGATCATATGATCATCGCTATTTGCCGTTGTAATTTTCATCAACATCACCAGATATTATACGATGTTTACCTAATCAATATCCGATGCCACCTCCACCTCACATTATTGTTAGCGTCTGAAAACATCAACATCAATATTCGTCATCTTCATCCTGAACGTCAATGCAACACACGGAGTTAATGATTTCATGAATTGATAACGAATACAGAACATTATGAAGTTTACTTGACCTACAACGCAGTGCTTCTTTTAGTCTGAGGCGATGAATTAAAATATTTCAAATAATTAATTATTTAAGTCTAGGGCATAGTAACTAATGATAATCGTCATAACGACCGATCATATATGAGTAATTCCGCGATACTTTTAATATTTAGGAAATTGTATATTTACAAGACGAATTTAATACAATTGATAAACAAAAAAATTTTTTTGATATGAATTAAATGTCGGAAAATATCATACAATAGTTTTGGCGGATGGAGAATAATTAGTTTTGCGTGAAAAAAATTGAAATTCGTCATATTTAAAGATTTGTGCAGGAAACTGTCCTATATTTATTTTCTTTCGACCAAAAAATAAAATGTGTTTTTGTTTATGAAAGACCGGACAAATTTTTCTGTACTATCATTTGATATCGTACTTTCAACCCATGTCATTTTTAAGATGGTGCCTGCCTCCTGAAATGAAATATAAAAACAAAAATAAAAGAAACTAAATTTTCATAAAGAGAACATTTTTTTACATTTCATTGTTTGGAAAAGGTGCATTTCGAGTTTTCAAAATAAATGCATGAGTGTGTTCTTTACATAAAAATGGTTCAAACCACTCTTTATACATTACCGTGCCACTCTACCGGAAAAAAATACGAGGCTTTGGAAAATTATATTACTTGCGCCGCTGGTACCGAAAATAATTATTTTTTACTGGCACACTTTCTGTACAGTTTGAAAATCCCCAAACCTATTGCTGTTTTTTGTTTGGTATATTTCTAAGCGTGTATCACTAGTCTCAAGTCAATATTATTTGCACCTGTCTGAAAAAAAGACTGAACAAAAAATAATTTTATTTTGTACTTAAAGATGATAAAATAATGTTATTAATAAAAAAAAGTAATTCGTTTGAAAAATGTGCATTTTTTAACTCACGTTCCTCGATTCTTGCTTAGGGGAGAGTGAGAGAGAGAGAGAGAGAGAGAAAGACAGTCCAAGTAAAAAATGTCGAAAAGTGATTTTTGAACGAGCCACCAAATTGTTGTACGGCGCTATATCTCCATGTTTCATATTTTTAGATTTACATGTACAAATAATTATTTTTTATTTTCAAGAGGCAAAAGTCCCCGAACTGATCAAATCGATTAAGAATTACAGATTCAACAAAGTTTTGAAAATGGATAATAAAATTATTTTGTTCAAAATTTTAAAGTTGCTCCTACAAAATGTGCGTTTTTAAAAAAATGTTGGCACCATCAAATTTTTGCTCTTCGTATCACCTGAAATGAGAAAAATAACTTTACATGTGGGTGCAAGTAAAAAAAAAATTTTTTTTTAAAATGCCAAATATTAAAAGTATCGCGGAATTACTCGTATACACATCAGTATGATCTAAGGAAGAGAGTATATCAGAGATGCTGCTTTTGTAGAGTATTGTAAACCAAATAATGACGTAAAATTTTGTTTACAATATAATGACCAAGCTAATTGAGTAGATTTAAGTCTAATAACCACTCATGGTATGCTGTAATACATGGTTTCATATATATTTTTACAACATGCAGTAAAAAGTTCCATCGTTGACAAAGTCTATGAGGATTTCGAGGGATGAAAAAGAGCGCAATCAACCTGTAGGAAAGTCGGATGACGGTTAATACGTGAAACCGTTTTCGGCACTCATCCCACAACATGGAAAAATGCACACATCGTATAGCAGCTCAGTCCAAATTCCCTATACATGCGAGTTTAAGGTGCTTAAAGCGACAGGTAATATTGTAAAGTGGTATACTGCTTCCAAGAATTATTCGTCCAGAGCGGAAGAGGGACAATTGTTCCCGATGCGACGAGCTCGCATGTAAAATCGTCGAAAGACGATACCTTTTGCGAAGTGCCGAAATTCGAGAAAAACAGATGGAAAATGATGTAGATTCAAATGAGGTCACTCGTGGAGACATTATTGTCACGTGCCGCCTACAAGAGTTTTACGGATTTCAAAGGACTCTGACGTGAATAGCGAGCAACGATTTTCCGACCTATAGTATGTTATATTAAATATTCTATATATGTATTCAAACTGAATGGGAATCAAACGCATTGTAGATGGATTTAAGTCGAGATGTTGGAATGAAGCGATTTTTATTCACTACCTACTAACACAGTTTCCTTCACGTCCGCATATCCGTTCTAAAACATAAGAAAGTTGCAGGAATATCGATACTTTTTACTTTTTTTTTTCTTGCTCCGAATGAGGGAAAGATTTTTGTTCGGGGAATCGTAAAAATTTGTGGACGTCCATATAGCTGTGTGTAGTATATATTACCGTCGTAAAACAAAATGTAGTTATCTGCAAATATACCTACGTTTATAATGACACCTGTGAAGTTTTATGAGTTAGTAGTATTTTACACACGAAAATGATGTCCTTCGAAAGTATATATGTTGTATTACGACGTTTCGGCGATTGCTGATAGAAATCAATAAATTGCAACTTTTTTATATAAACTATTGTATATATATATGCAGTCTCTGCATATTAAGAACACTTTCGTGTCACTTGAATTTCTAGCGACTTGCCGTCTATTTTGTTTAATTATATAAACTCGGAATATATTTAGGTCCCTGCTCTTATTCATATATAAAAATTGATAAATTATCATTAATTTTTTACATATCATTCGACATACTGATGTAACATTTATTGAAAAGTCATGTACGCCTGAAAAAAAGTTGGAATTACGTTTTTATATCGCGATATAAATGTTTAATGGTTTAAGACACAGTTTAGAATGTTTACTTTCAGACATTGTTATACAGGACAATTGCAAATAATATCCGAATGGATATAATATGAAAATTAAAAATCGTGTGATATTACAGTTTAACTAGGGAAATATGATGTATTATAATTACTTTATGTATGATTTTGAATTAGCGTTTTAATTAAAGGCTGAATAATCTAACACTGACTGACATCCGATTAGAAAATGGAGCATTGACTAATTTATTATTAACTATATATCTAGTTATAAAGGTAAATCATTAAACAAGATCACAAAAAATTGATTAAAATATCATTAGACCAGACCAAGTGTATTACATGTTTTTAGGTTCGATGAACACGAATCCTAAGTGGGTTTTGCTCATTCACATCAGGATTTTTTCATAACCTCAAAAAATCGTTGGAGATTTTACGCGACACACAAAATGGCGTAGGATTTATGTTGGTTTTATATGAAGTGTAATTATCAAAATAACAAATGTCATTTTATTATTTTTGTACAAGAATGGTATTAATGTTCATCATTCCGTAGATAAAACCTCTTAGAGAGAGAGATTTTAGATTAGAGATTTTAAAAATAACTGCAATGAGAACAAGAGTGCTACGCTATCATTTTCCATTATTTTACAAAAATCTAAATCATTTTTTACACAAAATAAAGTTGATAGATATCTTTGAAAGATTTAAAAATTATGAAAAAATTAATAGAGCCTTATTATTTACAGAATTGTATACAAAATTAAGTATGGTACTCGGTATGTTTAAATTTTAGTTCAAAATAAAACTTATGATGCACAAAAAGATTCAAATTTTAGCGTTTCTGCAGAGTTTCCACTTTTTATTTGAGATTTTTACAATGGTGAATTTATGCAGAGAAAATAGCTTAAAACTTATAAAAAATGTAGAATGAAAGTGTATATTTTTCTAGAGTCTATTCAATAGGTCAAATGATTTTTTTTTTCATAATTTGTATGACTTGCAGGGTTATGAACTTGACAATACATTCGTAGTTAATTCTAGAATTACTAAGAAAGTACAACGAATTCGCACTCGTTGTATCAAGATAATGAAACATATTTTTTCATGTCAAGTGCGGGTAAAAACTGCGGGTACTGTAATCAAACGACGCGGAATGTGTGGCCAAAAATCGCATTTCTTACATAGTTTGGTCAACAGATTTACAAAATATTGAAAAGTTCGTACTTAGCGAACCTATACTAACTCCGACATACTACGTTTTGTGCAAATGTAATGAGCGACGCCAAAATCCTCACATACCGAGATCAAAATAAATCCGGAAACATATATGAAATGCTGTGTATCACATAGAATCCGCAAAGTTTTTGAGGTTAGGCAAAAATCACGACGTGATGATATAAACCGACTTCAGATTGGAGTTTTACTTACTTATAATCCGGCAAGTCATTTTGTTAATTTAAATTTTTAGTATTATTTTTTAATCCTTCTTCACAAATACAATGTAACCTTAATGTCGCCATCTGGCGATGAGCTATCGGTAACATTGGTCACAAAATATAAGTATACAAAAAGAATTATGGTATTGGCCAAAAGGAATAGGGTACAAAAACAGGTTGAGAGCTTAAGTTTTAAATCTTCATAAAGTACCATGGTTTACACAAATTATTATGTCGGGTCATGCGTGGTAGTTAAATAATTATCTGTAAAATAGGAATAGTGACGTCTTTTGATTTCTATTTTTTACATTTACATGTATAATTGCATTTATTTTAAGGCGAACCACCACCTTTAGTTTGACCCTTTTATAATTAAGTTGTCAAAGAATGTTATATTATTTTTTTACAAATTGTTATTTTTTATTAGTTTAGAATTTTGTCTTCTTCCCCAATTATATATTTTTTAAAATTGATTCAAAAATTTGTTTGAATTTACAAAATAGGCATAGAAAAAAATCAGCGTAGAGAAAAAATATTAAACATTGTAAGAGAAGAAACATTTGTAATAATAAAATTGTATAGTTTTTAAAAAGAATTTGAATGTTTTGAAAATGCTTTATATCAATAAATACTAATTTTTGACACATCCCTGGTAGAAAATGAGTCCAGTTTTTGGCCAATTTCTGTGTTTCCCGTGTTAAAGGTATAGGAAAACTGGGCAATGTAACAAAAAACTGGACAGATTTCTACCAGGGATAATATGATACTTTTACATTGGTAGAAACATGAAATAATAAACGTTCACTTTTGTACATACCTAAGTATCCAAAAATGTACAGGTGTACACACACACACACACACACGCGCGCGCACACACACACACACACACACACACACACACACACACACACACACACACACACACACACACACATATATATATATATAGTTTTTAAATTTTTGAGGTTTGTGTTACCTTCGTACAAATTCATATAAAAATTGTAATTCTTTAATTATTTTTAAACTTTACCGTTTCGAAAATTGTTCATTCTATTATTTAACTTTGATTATAAAAGTTTCGCAGATAAATAAGAATTTATAGATCTGTGCTTTTAAATATCAAGATTACAATTTCGTTGAAAAAACCTGATTTTTCTGATGCAAATCCACAAATGCTTCACAAATCGATAAATACTTTTTATTTTAATACAAAGTCGACTTCGTTTATTGTCTCTTCGAAAAATTACAAAGGATCGAAAAAGCTAGTTTATAACACTAATTATATATGTAGTAACTTGTTGTTGAACTATAGACGCAGTTATGGTATCTTTTATGTCGTTAGACTAGCTTCTATTTTTAGTATTGAATTGTTCAATGTAATTAATAAACTGTGTGTTTTAGATAAACCCTCTACTGCTCTATAGACTAAAAAGTGGTGCAACAATAATAAAGAAAGTAAATAGTACGAGCCAAAGAAATTGAACTAATCGAATAATAATTTAATTTACCGGTACTATTCGAATCGTCCATGAACTATTTTTTAATGGTAGCACATTGAATTTTATATATTTTTAGAAAGCCAGGTCAAAATTCAATCCGGGCAAAATCAAGGCAGCGATCAGTTTTCCTGATAATAACCGAGTGCAAGGCTACATGTCACTATACTATTCGGCTAGTGCACAATATAATAATGTCTAAACACTATCTAGTACCCGACGACTTTTGTAGTATGAATATTTTGAAAACTGCTCTGAATTCTCAACCTATAGTTCAAGATATACACAGAAGCATTCAATGCACAGAACAAAATTTGTCGTTATAATTATGCCCAATTCTGGCATTGCGAGTAAGAAATTTGTGGGCGAGTAGGAAATATAAGAGTGCAAGTTAGAGGTTAGAGTTTATTACAGACAATTGAAAAATTCTTGTAACTGGGTAGTTTTTGTGTAGTGTCTGTCTCCATTACATTACAGTTACTGTATAAAAACTGCATATGAATTACTGGGAAGTTTACACTAAACATTCTAGAAACTGGTTTAATTTAAATCAATCTAGTTTTTCCCCCAGAGAAATTGAATGTTTCTCATACCAGGAAATTAAGAAATAAATGAATATATTATGTAGAAGATTGTAACGCATCGTTGACGTTTATATTATTACGTTTAGTTAGAAGAAGATTCACTTATATTATGCACATCAAGTTTCGTAATGCATAATTTCAGCACGAAGTTTGTTTACCTGTAGTTTATGACAAAAAGGTGTGTTCATCCATTATTTCCAAGGATATATCATTTTATTAAATTTTCAGAACATGAATATTTGATGAAAGAATAGGTATTAACCAATCGATTGTGATTGTTGTAGGGTGATGGAAACTTGTGGCACATGCGTTTAATGGGCAGAAGAAAAGCAAGAAATGCGGCATTATGAATGAAAATTTTGAAGGAGCATTCTGAGATTAAGAACACGCCGTGAACAGTCGGTCCTTCGAGCATGAATGAAGATTCAGAAATAACTGTACTAGGAAGTGGTACCATAATAAACCCCTCTTCTGCATTCGTGATCGCAGATTCGGCGCACTACCTAACCTTCTTACTTACTGAAGGGAGGAAGCTCTTCCATAATGCAAGGACCATAATCGGTTCTTCGATTATTTTAAATAACTTGATTTTCCTTTTCCCTTGCTGAAGCCCCGGCTGTTTCATACCTAAAAATAAACTACGTCTAATGTAGATCAAATATGGATCTTAATCCGAATGTGGAAATCGCATCTGAGTTTGTGTGTCATTAAATTATTATGCCTGAAATTTTACTCTCTAAATTTGAAGCAGCATTACTGCAAATCAGTGCATATGCAGCTCACTATTTAGCTGTAGAGTCTATGCTGATAATCAGTGTATATATACACTGATTTGCTCTGACTTATGCTGATTTAAATTTGAAATACATTGATCCTGCATAATTTATAGTAATGATGACATGTGCATTAAATACATGCGAAGTTCACTACTTTTATCTGTGACTTCTTAATAAGTGTTTTTTGTATAATAGTACTCTAATTGCGAACAAATTATTAATCTAGTTTCGAAACAAATATTATTGCTTTTTCGTAAAGCCTTATTTGAGCTATTGTTGTTTATTTCTGCGCTTTGTATTCGGAGGTGATTTGCATATTTCAACAAACAAAATACTTGATGCAAATCAATTTTATTACATTCAAAACACGTGTCAAATGTGATTCCTGGTGATAAAAATGAACATATTTCTTTATAATGAAAAGTAGAATCTGAAAATATGCGATTGAAATCAATTTTTAATCAAACGTTTTAATCAAGAGCATTTGAGCGAAAGCAATATGCTGGTTTGACTTTTAAAAACTACTGCAGTTAATAATATAATACAATATGCTAAATGAGGAACTGTTTTTTTAGATTAAAAATGGGCTTCAATTATCATATACGGAGTACATTTTACTGAAAACAAGTGAATGTTCAATCCAAAGATTTTAAAGTGTAATTGTACTCAGACATCATTGTATATTTTATGGGTACAGGACGTTTTAGAGTGACCGTTTTGGCGCCGGATGTTTTGGCTCAGCCATTTTGGCGCAAAACTATTTGACCCTGGTTTTCGTCACGGAAATCATTTAAGATCAAATATCGTATAGTAAAATGGGGGAGCGGAGAAATGATAAATGGTCACAAAACTAACCTAACCTAACCATTCGGAACTTTGCCTACCCCTAATAATGCCTGAGAGCATATGCGTGTCCTAAAACAAACGTAACCTAACAAGTTATAACTCCGCCTGTTCCTAACAATACCTAAAAGAATATAGTTGCACAGGAAAATTTTTGTCTGGAGAAATTCTGACCAGGAAATTATTTCCTGGGAAATAAATTCTCGTCACCATAAATACAAAAATCTCATATCTGCTTTACTTAAACATTTTAAATTTTTCATACATTTCAAATGTGTCGTAACATTCGAGAGAGGGGGTGGGGGGATCATACTGACGTCTACATGGTACTACGTGGCGCCAAAACGTCTGGCGCCAAAATGGCCAGCGCCAAATTCTATACACAGGCCTTAATGAGTAGCTGATTGAAACGCAAATGCAATTAAAAAAAATACCAGTCGTTCGATCATTTCATACGACATTTCATTCAGTATAAAGTTAAATAAAGACAAAATGGATAAAAGAAGGTTGACTTGGGATCATTAAAGTTGAGGAAACGCTTGTTAAAGGTCGTTTGGTTCATTAAAAAAACAAGAATTGTCGGCCCCTGTAGAAACAGCTATATCAGATCAAATCAGAATGAACTTCTATAATTAAGAGCAACATATTGTATAGCAACTGATAGTGGTGAAATATGTATGTAATTAATTCGTTGCATTAATAACTATAAGTTATTGCATTTTTCTCTCCGTTCAAGCTAATAAAATAAGAGTTTTAAATATTTCCCTAAAAGTAAAATTAAACGGAACACTAATTTACTCTTCAATTAATTGCCATTTTCACCGAAATAATATGGATTAGATTAATGTCATTTTAAAAGACGGGCGGTCTCTTGATTAATCAAAGCCGATATGTACAATACACGTACAAAAATAAAACAAATACTTCAATCACCTTTTAGGAGAAAATACGTAAAAACATATTCTATGATGTTGTAAAAATGTGATTTGCTTTGAATAATTATTTTCAAAATCTGTCTAATAACACGAGAATAAGTTCTTATATTGAATGAAATTCTAAAACTCTAAGCTACTTAAACATTAAATCTGATATCTAGTGTAAAGAGAGCGGCACGTTCAAAACAATAAAAAATTCATCAGACCAAACTTATATTTTCTGCTAGGTAAAGTCGAAGAATTAATATTTGCAGGTGTCTAGTAGATGCAAATCTTCTGTTCAATCAGACATTCTGTTTCTGATCAGAAATAAGCATATTTGCTCATTCGGTATCTGAGTATGCTTCTAGGTCGTTGCTTCTTTCTACCACCGTGCTTCGAAGCAAGAGTGACACGTCCTGATCAAATCGGGGATCCAATAAGAGACATCGTTCTCTCGACTTGACGTTGGCTGTATGTCAAACATCTAGAGAACGGATTAAGTTTGGGCAATTAATTATTCGTCTACGGAGTAATCGCTCCTATTTCCGTCTGACGTTGCGGAGAATCGCAACTGTATCACTTCCGAAGACGATATCCTTCGGTTTCAAAAACATAAGATAGCTGCTTCGTGAATGAAATTTTCTAAGAATGGCAGGTAAAGAAGCTCAACTGGAACGGGTTTCAATATTTCATTCACTTTAATCGATTCGTCGTGCCATGGAAAGGAATTATTACACGATGTATAAGCAATGTTTTCTAATTAAAGGAATACGATCTATCGAGCTTAATGGAAGGTATCATGTCGTATGGAAATTCCGTGTATGAATAACCATTTCCAATAATTATTTCCAAAAGTTATAATTCAGTTATTAAACACTTAGGTATATATTTGATAGATATGTATGCTAGGTATTCTACCATATAATTTATATGATAGACATTTTTACAGTGTTTGCTCATGGGTTTGCCCAGATACTTCGAACTTTATTTTAACTATTGGTTTTCTATTTGCGAATGGTACCCCTCCTGAAGCAAGGGTCTTAAACTAGGAAAGCTAGTAGAAATCTGTGTGAAGTTGACGCCCGGATATTTACAAACTGATTTCTACTAGAGATATTTTGTTAAGATTCTCTTAAGTGTTGTCATCCAATACCCGACACTAACTAACTAATGGGTCCGTTAATAATAATGCATAAAAATGTCGTTTTTTCGGTTTCTCATAATAGATTTGCACAATCGGCATCAACCAATATCAATAAAGATGAGTTCATTATGGAACTATGGTTATTACAGACAAATAGGGAGAAATTACACCTATTCAACCTTCGGATATTTTGAGACATTTTCTTGCTCTCCTCTTATTGTCCCAAAACAGGTTTATCCGCTCTATATCCAGAGTGTTATGGCAAGTTGTGGCAAAAGCTGAATAAACAAATTTAAAAAGTGCACATTATTTCAATAAAATTACGTAATTACGTATTTAATGATTTAAAATGGGTTAGGTATACGATAAAATATTTTGCTTGTATTTAATGTTCATATAAATTAAATAATATATCATTATTAAATTGGACATTGCGATTCCACTACTCAATTATTTTGGTCCACGTTTTGTTGCCGGATTTTGGACAGTTAAAGGACCGTAATACCGATAAATCATCAGACAAGTAAAGATTACAATCTCATAATTCAATTAAAAGTAAACATACGTATTTTCATGAAAATTAATTTATAAGGAAATAAACCATCAACAATAAAATTCCATATGTGGTTAGACTAAATTAACATGACGTCACGATAAAACTGAATATAATATAAGTAATTAGGTTATGAATCATCCGAATGGATGTAATTGTATCTGCAATTAATATACATTTCAAGACAAGATGACCTACTTCTGATCTTTTCATTTTTTTTGTATAAACAATGAGGATTCAAAATGGAACTGCTATTCCTGCCACTTTAATAAATAAGTGAAATCTTAAAGACTTACGATAATTATCTTTGAGTGAATTCATTCAGTGAAATAATAAAGACAAGAGATTCGTTAGAAGAATTGAATTATAACGTTCTAGAATTTTCTATACGTATCCCAGCAAATTGAAGATACATGATCATTAAAATTTCGACGGCAATTTTCCAGAGATTTTCCAGAGAAGATGTGCGAACATGAAAAGTTCGGTACGGACTTTCAACCGACGAAAATACCCGACATGAGAAATTCAAATGCAAGACAGGAAGACTATATTCAGATTCAGAATTTAGAAATTCGAATATCCCAGATTTCATGACTCGATTCGTATAATTATGTATTCTCTGCATTATTAGCGAATTTCGGCATAAGTGGCGCGAATTTTCGTGTCTTTACCTGGAGAAAATCAATGGGATACTTTGCATGCTCATTAATAGTCTCACGACCATTTAACTGCATTAGTCTTATATCTTTACTGACAATAAGTTATAGGTTATATTAAATTTGAAAAAAATATTTATGTTTAGTTTTTTTTTTTTGAGTTTTTAAACAATTCACGATCAATGATTGTTTATGAGAACTATTGACCTACGTTCCGTGCCATGCAAGTCGTCCTGCATCTGAGATAGGGACGGGTTATTGCCTTCGTTTCCTTTCGGTCTACAGAGAACACAGTACAATTTTATTTTCGCACGCTAGGAGATGGGAATGTGGGCTTGAAGACTACGATGGGGCCTACTGTGAGCGTTCAAAATTCAACGCTTCAATTGTTACACATTATTTTGACATTCTCTTCTCTACTTCGTAAACAGATTTTTCCTGCCGTGAAAATCACTTTTCTACGCTACTTTTTTTGTAATGGCTACATTGACTTATGTTACTGGTCGGAGAATGACAGATCTACAGATTTAATTGAAAACACTAAAAAGTTACAGAAAACTAAAAATGGTTTTTCATGCCAATAAAATGTAAATTTAAAAATTCACTATTTATAAATTTGGAAAAATGCGAATTTATTTAAAGTGTAACTAAAATTACTAAAATTTTATTTTCAGAATGTAATACAAATTCCCGCGGTTATCAAATGTTACGGTTTGATTTATACATCTCTTAAAACGTGATAAAAATATACAAGATCGTGTAGGAATAAATCGGTTTTGGATAACCGCTACAACTTATGGTCTATATTTTCTCGGTATCTTGACATATCAGAATACGTAGTCCCATCAACCGTAATATCTTCGATCATTATTTGTCGACATTAGTACGGAAGTCAGGTACTCCTCACGAGTTCAAACAACCCCTTTTATTGTATACTTCAGTTTCACTATTATACGTGTAAACTCTTTTATTATAACATCGATTTTTCTGGAATTTCGATTTGAACCAGTTACGCATACTTCAATGCATCAGCCGCACATATAGAAATGCAGTCAGTCATTTCAAATTTTATTCAAAAGTTTTTAAATGATATTTCAAAGTTAGTTAATTACTGCGGTATTTTTTTCATCTTATTGGTTGTTTTTATATTAACACGGGATGGAAAATAATGGAATATGTAATATTTCCTCAATATTTTCAGTATTTAAAAGACTTGTCGATGATACGAGAGCAATGTTAAATGTTTCCATTTCTATCCAAAATTTAATTTACGAATTATACAGAATGGATCATTATCTTTTTGTATGTTCAAGTTAATAAACAAAAATGATGCGGTTTGTAATATAGAATTTTCTATCTGATGTGAAACAATTCATTTTGAATATCCAATATTACGTTTGGTTGTATGTTCAGTAAAATAATCACCCAAATGTATTGATGGAAAAGTGTAGGGCAAGAAATGTGCATTCAGTATTTAAGTAGGAGTGGTTTATATACTGTAAAATTTAAATGAAAATGATGGATAACTTAAATAATAATTTTGTTAAAAAATTTATAACAATGCTTCCTTTTACATTTTGTGTTGTTAGACAAGCAAATATATATTACTATAATCAAGAAATTATATTCGAAACAAAATGATAATTACAAATCAAGAAAACAATATTTTTTAGAAGATTTAATAAATGGCTTATGTTGTGTCTGAAGTGGGTAATTTAAAGCGTCAGAAGGAGGGGGCGTTGGACGAGTAGTGGGAGTCCCTCGAAAACATCAGCGCCACCGTGCGAACCCAGGTGAAAAAGTTTTATAAAAATTGCATAGAATTTTTATAAATTTGCTATATAAAAACTGTATAAATTAGATTAAGAAACATTTATTTACACTGTCATTAAATTTATTAGATAAGCGTACTTTAAATACTTTAAATGCAAATTAATTGCGAATTTTTCTACTAGTGTACTGTTTAGTATTTTATGCAATTCTTTATGTGCATTCATTCTAAAGACAAAATGATATTTCAAGCAGTAAAAAATTAATCAAACGCTTCAAAATAAAATGGCACTAGAAATAAGCCAGTAATTATTCTTAAATGTTGAATGGTCAACCATATGGTTTTACAATACCATACATGTCAACATTTGTTACAAAAATCAGCTATCGATATATACTTATGATAGCACATTCTAAGAATAGAAAGAAAAATTATTTACAATATCGTAAGATATGCAATAAACATACCAGTGCACAAGAGGCAAACAATATTGTAAAACGCGAAGCTATAGCTTCGACGTAGACAAAATAAAATTACTAAAAGTTAAATAAGTTTACTCGTACAATAATAAGTTACAATTCATACATGAAATTAGATACAACTATAGATTATGCCACTTAGATCCCTCCGTAATAAATAATAACAAAGAATTACTGATTGAGGCCGAAAATTAACGAACAATCTAAAAATCGGGTCGTTATATCACTACTTTTGTTACTTAAATCAGATTTTTTAAAATAAGGATTTTATAAATTAAATTAAATAAAATAACCAAAAGATTTGGAAAATTATGAAAATCAATAACTAAGTTTGCGTATAAATAATAATAACACGAATTCCAAACTAGATGAAAATAGAAACAATAAAAATTTCCTTAATTACATATATAACCATAATAAATTCCAAACATTATAAAATAAAATTATCAGTTTAGTATATAAAAGGCATAAGTGTAACCTCCTTTATAAAATAAAGATTGGGGGAATCTGATCACTTTTATTGGACAGACTGAGCGTTGCATAAAAGCATGAAATTATAAACATATAAAAAACAACATGTGAATCTGTTAAGACTGTTTGTTCTTTTAGAATATTGTTTATATATTGATTATTTCATTTCTTAACGTTTGCAAATTGCGCCTGTCATCATTAATTTTAATAAAACCGTTTTGTAACCAGCAAAGATTACGCAGGGTGGTCTACTCTTCTTCATTTCATTTTTAAAATTTTATTCAAGACATATTTTTCACGAATTATATTTTATAGTATATTTCCAACGTTTCTTTAGCTGAATTATACTACAAGTGTTATTATCTGCTGATGCGTTTGACAAGTATAAGAATTATTTTTGTTTAATGTTTGCTTAATTCTTCAGTAACTTCTGTGGATGTTCAATTTATTTTATTTTAATATTGATAGATTACTATTGATGAGAACATCAACGTAAACGTAAGGTCTAAAAATGATTTTAATAACGGGGCCTGTTACTAGCAAATTGAATTATTGAATAAGATATTAGACAATTAAAAAAGTATTTAAGAAACAACCCTTAAATATGAATAAGCAAGTGCCGGGGATTCGCAACCAATTTTATAATGCACGTTAGCTCCTTCTAAAGATATTTTAAAGATTATTAGATTACTCAATAAAGACGCAAACATTTCTAACAATTCTGTTACTTAATAATCTTTCAACTATCCCTGAAATGTACCGTACAAGTTTCAATAAGTACTTGTGGAATCTCTCCAAATTCTCTCAAATATCTATGACCCTCCTAATTAAGTTAGAAGGTGCAGAGCAGGTGATAATTAACGGTGTTGCAGCTATCCTTAATTTACCCGTTGTTGAAATTTTGTTACGAGGTCTACATTCGTATCAAAATGGCTTTCAGTTGCAAACTTTTACAATGGTTACAATAGTTATTTTATTAGGAACTTGACAAAATGTTGCCTTTATATGCACTCGGAATTTAAAATTACTAAAATTTAGCTTTTGATTCGGAATAGGAGTAAACATTTTTTTTCAATACTACTTTTTTAGATATGTATTTAAACTCACAACCCCCTGTAACTTTTAATCGGAGTCGGTTGACGTACATGTCGTAAACCATATACATGTCTCGTTACGTCGACGAGTAAAGTGGAATTAAATTTTCTATCGAGATATATACTATAACGGTAAAACATGATATGTAGCGCAAAAATACATTGATAACAAATGCGATTTTTATAAATGCCTGTCAGACTAAAAATGTCAAGCATCCGAGTCTAAAGATATTTGAGTAATGCACTTTAACGGGATATTGTTGATTTTGCGAAGAAATAAGATCTTAGAAACTTGTGCCATAATACAGGGTAATGCTATTCTTCGCAATGTGTACATGGCACCCTTGCCCAGTTTCTCATTCACGAGACCTGACCAAATGGAAGTCGGCGATATGCCGGTCTGCGGAGGGAACTTATTGCTAGAGACATTTGCTATAGTTTCATCGTTAGCACCGTGAGAGGTTTCTACGGGGATGGTTTCGAAAAGGGGGTGGTTTAGTGTCCATACATAGACCTAGAGGGACCAAGCGAACGAGGGTGTGCAGAACATGGAACGGATGAGAGAGATGGAGAATAGTAGGCAAAGATAGAGAGAGAGAGGACAGAGAAGATTCTACGAGACGTAAGGAAGTCAAAGCGAGATGGGCAATACATAGGATGGAACGTGTGGGTATTGACTAGCAGGCCGGTCTTGGCAAGGGTTGCGGCTAAGACGAGACTGTAAGGAGAGGTGAGTTAGCCCGATAGAGAAACCATGAGTGAGAAGGTGGACGTGCTCAAGAGGAAGAGAGAGGAAGCTGCGATAGGATAGGGCTAGACCAAGGGATGAAGCTACCAAGGACTAGAGAGAGAGAGATCGCTATAGGTGGATCTCCGGGTATACGGAGATGGGGTCGCGGTGCAGGGTGGACTACCTAAGACTGATATGGATTGTAGATTATTCTGGACCTCGGGGTGCGGCTTGGCCAAGGGTTAGTATCTCAAAACCCCTCGCCACCATCCGCCTCCCGCAAGCTCGCATCTTCCGCTAGCTCGCTATACTGCAACCCGCGTCCGACGTCTCCTTAGCCGCCTTCCTCTTTCACGTAACTATCTCCTTCTCATTCTTGCCTTCATCGTCTTTAGCTTCGTCTCTTAGGTTTCCAGAGTCCAGAGAGAGAACTTCGTTCCGTTCTGGCGTGGTTAGACCTGCGGCCGGCTACATGCCTTCTGATAATCCAACGCTACGCGTGCGAATTTCGGCGATTTCGATCCAATCTCGAGAAACCGGAAGCCAGGATTCATCTGTGCCCGGCACAGCCGGCGAACTGTCCGTCTTTCCTCCTCGAGAATCCCACGGAGGATCGCTGAATACTGACGCATATAAGACTATTAATTACGGAGCAAAATTAATTATAGCCTCTTCTACACGAGAACACGATTCTCTCTGAAATTTCTGACGGTTGTTTATGTCGAACAATATATAAAATCTTCTAAAAATAGTTTGAATCTTATTGGTCAGATATATAAGATACATCATATATATCAAGGTACTCGATGACTTGCAAAAACGTGTTAATCAACCGTTGTTTAGCAGATGATTTTGTCATACGTAACTTCATGTTATGTCGTGCAAAATTGAATTTCGGTAAGCTGCTGGCACATGGATCATCTGGAATGAACTTTCTTTTTATGTACTATTTAATATTCATTATCTACTGTATTTCGGAATACTGCATCCGCATGGTTAGAAACATCTCAGCATTTGACGTCAGTACATTTTCAATCATTATATTGTATTATTCTACTAAGTATACATCTCTGAATCTTCTTCTTATGATAATTCTACTTTACTTAAATCCGTTAACGTATGGAATGGTCTAAACGCGATTCAGCATTTCCTTGTCTTTACCAATTAAACTGATCACAGCATGTTTTATCCGGAACGTCTTTCTAAGGTTCGTGAAAGCTGTGGCAAACTGCCAATTATAATGTGTATGGGTGAAGTTTGAACCACTGGAGAATACCTGGCGTACTTCCGCTTATATTGGGAAATGAAGACAATAGTACGGAAACGGTTGTTACACTAGTATCGAAACTTTAGGCGTAACGTGTATTTTATGGTCGTTTTGCTTCCCCGACACTTCTGATTTGATCGGTGGCCGACTTAACTGTTTTACTTAAGAAAAGTGAATAAATGAAATACGCCTTCGGTATAATTGATTGAAAACTAATTGTATTAGACGATAAGGACAAATTTTGCTGACTATACTCTAAATGTCTTAAGATGAATTCTGAGCCAAGTTCATCTAGAGTAAAACTGTAATTTCCACATCTTTGTAGTAATATTTCACTTCTTAATAGAGATTGAAAATGTTCACCTTAATGACACGAAAAATCACGCGAAAAATACATTCGTAGATGGCGATAGAGAGACTACCTTACTTCATGGTACTCACAGTGATCAGCTGATATACACATATAGTAGCGCAAGGATTGCATGGGTTACATTTACTCTCATATCATTATGATCTTATTGTAGTGTAGTATGATGAAACAAAAATGTAACAAATTATGTATTATAATATAACAGATAACCTTAGAACTTTATTTGAAGTTATGTATCTCTCAAAAGTTCACATAAATAAAACACTAATATTATAGTTCCACATTGTCTATATTTCATCACATTAAAACTGAAAAAAAGTATTGTTGATATTTATTAAAATCCGTGAAAATGGGAGAATTAGCTGATTTTCGGTTACGGTGCGGTCATGCAAGGGGAAACTAGCTGCTTTCCTCCATCCCACAAGGAAAATAGATGTATGCAACATATATGCTAAATAAATGCACATATACATTTTCGGAGGAAAATTAAATATGTGACATATATGTTAGATATATGAATACACATATACTTTTATCTGGCATATATTCAACGTATATTTTGCATATATTTTCGCTGAAAATGTAATTTGTGACATGTATGCCACATATATTCTGCCATATCTTTGCATCAAATTTTGTTTTTCCAAGCGGGATGCTTTCCTCAGTATGTATTCGCTTACCTAGTGGGATCTTCGTGAAGATTTCACCTTAAACTAGTGATGCATATGGCTCCACTGATGATGGAACTTCACTTTTATATGAAGTTAAATTTGACATTAATTCTCACGTTTGAGATTATGAAATTGATCGCTAGAGCGACTTTAGAGTGCACAAAGTGTAATGCGATTATCAACAATTAGGTTCGTATATTATTTTGTTTGACGTGCTGATGGTTGGAATGCCCATTACTTTATCTGACGAATTAGAATAGACATGATGTCATAGGCGATATAAAGACTTTTTTAATACTTTTGATAGAATCGTTAGGAGACTTAACTGCTTAACAGTATAACGAAATATATATCTGGACTAACTGAAGAAAGCTGATATTATCATCATTGATACGTCATGATGAACACGAATCATTTGAACATTAAATGTGTTTAATGAATCATGTAAGATTATTCCTTAAGGTAGTTTCATCTCTTCATTTTACCATTTTTTTACCAGTGATTTTTTTTCCCAACAGTAAACTGTCCTGGATGAGGAGGTCGAGGAACGTTCGCATTACGGAGGGCCTTCAAAAATAAATGCAGATGGTTACTCGTAATGGGAACACTCTAAATTTCTTGGAGCGAAATTTTCACTCCAAACCTGGAGTGAGCAGGGCGCTTACTCTAAAAAGAGTGAAAGCCCACTCTAAAAGAGTGAGAACCGTCACTCCAAAGGAAAGAGTCAAGGTATTCACTTCAAATGTTGGAGCGAAAATTCATTCTTTGCGTAGACTGAAAATTAACTCTATGTGCAGTTAAAATTCAGTCCAACGAGAGTGATATTTGTCATTGCTAAGTGCTATTTCCTTGCAAAAGTAGATTGTTATATACACTGAAATTTAAATTTAAGAAGTATGATTACATTTTCCCTATTCTCTCTGCTTAAATGAGTTTGGACCAGTCCGGACTGGTCTATCACAACGGGGTCCAAACAGTCTCGTCTGCGGAGTCTGGCCATAGAACATAGATGAAGTGACGAAGAACAGAGTTTTGAGCATTCAGCGAGCACTTCTGTCATGAAACCAAATAAAAAATCACATCTTGAAATAGCACTCTTGCTTCTGTAGTTAGATTCAGATATCATACCCCGAATAGGTTTGTATTAACATTACATAATTTCTTAATATAATTAACATATATGTGAATGGAAATAATATGTCTCTTTCTTTTCCCATTTTAATGATCAGTCAATTTTCTATATTACTAAACTAACCTGGATGATGGTTATGTCCAATACTACTCTTGTTGAAGATCTTCAGAGACTGCTAAGATGATCCAAGAACGGAATTTCGAAAGTGTGACGTATCAGGAAACCAAATAAAAACAATTAATTTATGCCAAAACTACGGTATTTGAAGAATACCCTTGCTTCTGTACTCAGGTTAGGAGGTCATAGCTCCATATTGTTTAGAAAGTGATTATCGGTTGAAGAAGAAAGTTGTTTCTTATTGGTAATAGAATATTTGCGACTGTAACAGGATTTTACACCAGCTCGGAACTTTTTCGTAGTTTATGATCAGGTTGTCTCTCTAGCATCACGTTTTATATGTCGGACTTATCGCGGATGCTGCGGATGGCACAAGAACGGGAACAACAAAAGAAAAAGAGCAAGAAGGCGAAGAAGAAGGCGAAGAATGGCAGAAGTACTCACGGCAGTTTCGCGGAAGCAACAAGCTGTTTATGACTGCTCCTTGGCCCCGCTCTCTGCCCTCGGTATATCCACCAACACGGATAAGTGCGAAGGTCTAGGAATCTATCTAGTACGGAGAGAGAGAAGTTCGTTCGCGCGGTCCCTACTCGAAACGACCCCTCTTTACTCCTCTCGCCATTCCGACAAAGGGTAGATTATGCGAATTGCGAGAACTCCCTCGTCTGCGGGAGCCTCCGGGGACCGAATCCATCGTAGGGAGGAGATGCGGGGGTGCGAGGATGCCAAGTGGCTGTTTACATCAGTTTTATCGCCGATTTCCGAATTCCGGATTTCTGAACCGGCCAGGAAATTTCGGATTTTTTGATGGACGAGCAGTAGGTTCGTCACTCCATCCTGGGAGGCAAGAAATTTAATCAGCGATGTAACTTAATAATGTTTCTGTTTGGGTTTATTCCTGCTGTAATTGATGTAATTCGATTGAATGGATCATAATACTGACCATTATTGGAGAAAGATTCCCCAAGGGTACCAAATTATAAAATAAATAATGCCAGACTATTATTCTGTCCTCACTTTAAATAGAGTAATGAGTTGAGAATACAATTCGTGTAAATTTCTGTTCTTCGACAAAAATGCGACGGTTTGTTTATGATTTGGAGAGTGAAAAGTTGGCGTTCGAGATTGGACGTCGGTCATCTGGTTCTAACTAGCTTTTAACAAAATGATGCTTCTATACCCAGAAACAGAAATATAATTTTTGAAAGGCTTTCGTTGCGCTGAATCATCTGCCTGCAGAATTGTTCTATCGTGTTAAGATTTTGAAATATCCTAACCGAAAAGTGCAAACAATTTTTGTCCGTTTTCAGTAAGTTTTCATGTCGAAACAAAATTTAACAAAACGCAGATTAATGCGCTATTCGTTAGCTTTAACCCTTAACAGTCCAACATTTTTTCGGCACCTTCAATGGTCCAACGTGGGTCGTAGGATTCTCAGCGTTTTTTAGACATGTTAAAGTGCTCTAAAAAATCCGCAAAAATTCATGGACCTTCATTAATTCTTCAATTTCAAGAAAAAAATGTCCATGTCGAAAATAATTACTGCTGTATAGTTGTGTATTAAAAATGGAGGTACCGCGCATAATTTCAATTTTCGCTCGGGACTTGAACGACCCATGTTGGATGCCAAGTGGCTGTTTATATCAGTTTTTAGAAGGATCATTAAGGGTTAAAATGCTTTTTCAGTCATTCATATTCGATTTTTTTTTTCATTGAGGTATCGAAGTATTTGTTAAGGTACGATTTTGATTTTGATTTCTTGTACTTTCAGGTTGGCAGATCTCAAAACCTTGACGTAATAGAGCAATTCTGCGACCAGATTTGAATTCGTCACATCGAAAACCTTCGAAAAATTATAATCTGATTTTTGCTTATAAATTTTGTTGATTTTTTTTGCTTATAAATTATTTTTGTGTCAACACTGAGGAATTGGGCCATTAAATTTAATTAATTTGGTATCTTTGATGATTTTGATGTTCAACTGCCTTTTTTCAGTAAAGGTACTGCAAAAGATCTGAATTTATTGTGTGACCCAATTGTTCTGACAAACTATTCATTACCATGAGTTTTAACAATAATTCCCATATTACAATTGACAGTCAAAAGTTTTCAATATAGTACTTTAATAATGTTTAATTTTATATTTTTGAATGTAATTCATGAAATGTCACAGTGAACGATGAAAGACTAAGAATGGTATTTACTAATTATAATTTTTATGGCGGATCTATTATTAACCCTTCAATGACCAAACATGCATAATTTGCGCATAGATTTTAGCATCGTTTTATTTATATAAATTTTTTTTCTCAAAACAAACATATCCACATCCGACTAGTTTTGAGTTACTTTCGAACAATAACATGTAACACATTTTTTTTTTAATCAAAACCCCCGATTTTAGGGGTACGATATTTGTTAGAATGAAATTTTCACTGTTATTTCGGGTTGTGGCTACTTTCTATCTTATTAGAAATGCGTTCCTGATTGTTTTCCTTTAAAAATATACACCCACATTATTTAATTTTTATGGATTTGGATTTTAAAATAGCTCCAGAGCTGTCATTTTTTTCGAAAATGGTGAATTTTTGTTCTACATATAACAAAAATATTTCACATGTCCCGCTGTCCACATTGGATTGATCATTTTGGATTTTGAACGGTCAAATTCAGGAATGTCCGAAAATAAATAAAATAGTTATTGATAGATTAAAATTCCTTCTTATTCTGTAATAAGATAAGAAATCGTTAAAATCTGCAACAACACTTAATGTTGTTACAAGAAATGTCAGTAAACTGTCATTAATATTAAATAAATGATTTTATACGTATGAACTCTATAGTAACTTAGGAAACCACAACATTTTTCAATTTGTCGCACCGGGTCCATTTAAAGATCCAAATCGACAAAAATCAAAATATTCTGTATCAATATATAGATTCTAACTTTCCGCATGAAATCGTTAAGAGGGGGGGGGTGTTAATACACATATTATAACCTAATTGATTATAGTTTAATTGTACTTTTATCTATACAAATAACTATACCTTTATCATTACAAATGAAATAGACTGTTGTAGATACCAAAAAAGTCATTAATAAAATAAAGTATATGACGATATTAAATATCGATAATTTCAAGTTATTTGCAATAGAAATTGTTATGCAATAATCTCTAAATTAACGATTATCAGAGTTATACACATACTTAAATTTTCTCTACGATTGTATAGTTAAGTGATAGAATTTTTCAACATTGTTAAGTCCATGATTATACCCGTATCTCTGAAAATGACTATTGCATTCTAAGTTATAAATGTCAAATCGAGACATCAGTTTTTTTATTCGCCGCAGTTAATCAATCAAATTGCAATCGTAATAAAATAATATATAAGCACATTTTTTTACGAAGTTTTTAAAGAATATTTAGTTTAAATATAAAAGTACTGCAAGGAATTCATAATGATTAATAATTTGTCAGTTTTTTTTATTTTTTCACCGCTAATCCGTCAAATTACCAGCGTATGGGGTCCAATTATAATTAAGAACACGTCTTTAAATAAGGGACATAAGACTAAATCGGAATGCAATTAAGTCCAAGGGTTTCTTGGCCACCACGTGGTAATTGCCGGTGTAAGAAAGACCCATCTTCAGTTAAACATAATTTATCATTTCGCTAATCGTATCAAGGACACGAGCTGCGTAAGGTCGTCAAGAATGGCTATAGTCAAACCCGTTATTTTTTAATGTCCGTTTCGTTTCTTAGGTTGTAGTTAAATTATTAAAAAGTTAAATTTATTTATATTAAATGAACGTTTATTTAACTCTTGATTAAAGTTAAATAAATTTTAAAATGTCATTTCGTTCAAACGGTACTTTAACTTATTACTAAAAACACATCCATGATACAGTCGAAGCATTATGTAAAATGAATCAATTTCACTAAACATTTTGTTGACATTTCTTATAAGATTATGTAAAAATTTCGTTACTCTTGTCGACAATTAACTTTGAACGGATTTGTAGAATACAACTACTTTTTAAAAAATATTTGTTTAAGTATAAATTGACATGAATAGATGCCACATTGAGAACTGTAAAGTTCTACATCTAAGTTTAGCAAACGACTCTGCCTCGAAACTAAAATCGCACTTCTTGACTCTCAAGTTGTTTAAAGGGGTGTCGAGGAGTGCTGTCTATACCTGTTCTTTATTAGACATTAGATTTAGCCGATCCTTATGTCACGCGATACATACATTGTACCATCTTTAAAGCATTTAGGAAGATAAAAATCTCTCTAAATGTAAAAAGTTATATTTAGCATGCTATGCTCAATTTAGAAAATAATAAAACGAGTTTCACGGAATCCCCAAAACTTAAATCTAACTAATATGGAATGATAACAATAGCAAATGTGTATTATAGTTAGGTGGAATTTATTTTTGAAGTTGATATCATTGAAAATATATAATTATAAAAACCCAACGGGCACGAAAGTCCCGAATGTTTCTAAAACGTTTTTAGAACGTTCCAGAAACGTTCCTAAAACGTTAGATGTCTGCAACATGGATGAAACGTTCATAAAACGTTCCGTAAAAGTTGCAGACATAAAACGTTTTAGGAACGTTTCTGGAACATTCTAAAAACGTTTTAGCAACATTTGGGTCCTTCGTGCCCGTTGGGAACTGTACTAAATAACTAATTAATAACAGACCTTACAATATTTGTGTGTATTCCAAATCGAACCATTATTTCTCGAATATGACTTGAATAATTTTTGTATAGTTAAATATTCGTCATTAAATGGGATTTTTGAATGAATATTAAATAACATCAAAAATTGCTAAGCGGGCATAGAATAAAAAATCTCGTCATAAAATACGAAAAGCTGATAAAAATCAGAAATAATGCTTAACAAATTTTTAAAAAACATTCAAATATCAACTTATAACAAATACAATTTAATATTTATTAAAACATGACATTCAATGACGAATATTGAATATTAGAAAAAAATTATGAACTTGAATCGTTTTCGAGAAAAACCGGATTCGATTTCAATCGAATTTTGATGTAAAAAAGGTTCACCAATTTATAGATTCGTTTGATATAAAACAAATCAAAATCTTGTATTATTACTTCGACCCAGACCAAGTCTGGACGAAGTATTGAATTTGGTCACTTCGGGCATAAAAATTACCCTATAGTTTTTCATCAAATGTCGACGTTTCAGACCCTAAGGAGCCCAAATAAACAATAAAAAAATTTGTGTCCGTGATCTTGTACGTACGTACGTCCCGTTTTTTTGTCTCGCGATAACTCGCGAACGGATAAGCGTAATGACATAATTTTTTTTTTAAAATACGTGTCTTGGCATAACTTAGATCTGATTAGATTTTGGGGCAGATCCATCCGTCCATTACTAAAAAAAATTAGTTCCAATTAAGTTTCTCGTAGTTTTTTGCATTTATTTTAAAAAATACAAATTTTATTAAAAAATGTTTCAAACAAAAAAGATAGAGCATTAAATTCTCTACAAAAAATGTTTTATGCATTTTCTTCCTACAGTGAACGATAATGCCATAAAAACTGGTTTAAAATGTTTATGACTATTGTCTGAAAAAGTATTGAATTTGGTTACCTCGGCTAAAAAATTACCCTACAGTTTTTCATCAAATTTCGACGTTTAGACCCCTACCCCCCAGGGGTAGTCTTCGCCAGCTCCTCGGGCGCGGTGATCACCTACGGGCGCATAAGTTCTTTTACGCCCTTGATACGACAATAACTATTTCGATATATCTAAAAGATGTCTTATAGATATCGAAAAGATATCCGTCAGAGATCTTTTCGAAACTTTCGAGATATCTTTGACGAATTATATGTATATATATATAAGATCATAATGATACAGACAGTAATTAGAAAAAAACACAATTAACATGTAATATGCATCGAATAGTCTATTAGAATACAAGTGCATGAAGTAAGTGTTTTGCAACTTTTATTTATTAATACTTCGGCTGGCCTGTTGTCGGGGTCGAAGTTTTGAAAATGCTCATTTTCAATTTTCATACATATAAGAAACACTATATTGTTGTAACATATCTATCGAAGCCACTTGGACCTAAATATGATTGGACCCCAAAATATCAATATAATTTTATAATATAATGGAAAGATGTTGGTAAACGAACGAGTATTAAGGAATAGCCGACTCTCCACTGGGTCGAAGTTTCTGAGCGAGCGAAGCGAGCGAGGCACCACGCCAACACTAGTTTAGGTTTGCAAAATGTCTCATCTTGATCTCGTTTGAATAAATTGTTGCTACTGATATTCTCTAAGCGGGAACAAAAAAAGCAAAAGTTGAGTACATTTTTACATAAACTTCGTGATGAGAGTTTGAAAGTTACTATGAATCAAATGTTAAAGTTAAAAAATTGGGGGGGGGGGTCGGGTATGTCGAAGTATATTTTAAATATTAAGCAGATTCGATTCAAATATTTTACCCAGTTTTTGGAGGTTTTTTCGATCACAAATCTGGAGTCATTTGGGGCAATTTCATACATTCAAAATAGAGGAACCTATATAGCGACAAAATTATCTGAAGTTACTTCATTTGAGATTTGTTACAAGAGGAATTTCACAGTTGCTAGTAACATATTTAAACTTAGATATGATATTATTAAATTTTTAATATTTTATTTGTTGAAAGTAATATTTAAAGATACAATGTTCAGAACCGTTTTCCACCAATTTTCGCTAACTCAGCTAGTTCTGCTACGATCAATCGGTGGTTGCTTAATTATGTTCCTTTAATGTCGAAAATTTCAAATTCTCAGCACTCATTTCATCCCTATTAGAAATGTTGTATTACGTCGAATTTTTGTTTTATTGTGATTCAAACAGTGTTAAAAAATGTTTGATATAATAACTTCATTTTAGTGTTTTCTTGTTCTTTGTTAATTTAACATTCGATAAATACAAGACATTTAAAATAAACAAACCTCGTCCTTTTTTTGTATTTCAGTATAATTTAATCCCTCAAATAAATGAATATGTAGAATTTAACAAAAGAGGTACGGTATATATAAAAATTATACTTCCATATTAATTGTGAATCTATTTTAAAATAATTGTGATATTAATATACTTTAAAAAGTAATTAAAATGATAAAAAGTTAGACACAATGTAAACTTTAAAATTGTAAAGAAATAACATTTCGCAAAGCCCTTTGAACAGACGTTATATCTGCATGTGCAATAATTAGACGTTTCGTTGAAAACTTTCGCAGCACTTATGTTCAAGATATCTTGAAACTATATGAAATTCTATCAAGACACGCAATAACATGTTTTGTTCGTCTCGAACAATAACTTGATAAGTTCTACTTGTTATCAGGATGACATGAATTGTTACATTGTTACTTATTCTGAAATAGTACATAACGAATATCAAACAAATTTATTTTCATGATTTTATGAGATGACATTTTTTAATTGTTTAGAAGACGTTTCTCGTTTATTGAATAAGCTAAATAATGATATGCTCAGGAAAATATATAAAATTTCACTAAAAATATTTGAATGAAAGTATGGTACGCCCTTTCCCTTCAATAATACTCCCTAAAAATCCCTCAATAATACTCTCCTTCCACAATTCCTATATAAAGTTTGTTTCCTCGATTATTGCATGTGGCGCTAGCAGTATCGACGAAAATGAAAATTTTTACTGTTTGTCATCTGTCAATTTCAGTCGGAAAAAATATAGTCCAAGTTTTTATAAAACTATTCTCGTAACATTTAATTAAAATTGCAAGAAAAAGATCGGCTCCTTTAAAATCTTCCAAGATTAGATTAGAAAGGTTATGTCAAGTCAGGTTACGTTAAGTTATATTAGGTTCAACTAGATTACGTTAGCTTAGGTTACTTGACCTGCTGCTTGACACTCATGTAGTTCACCTGACTGACTATTGTCTGCTATGGCGTTGACGTCGAGGCAGCATCTCCTTATTTAGTTTATGTATGTCGCAAATATCATTGCAATTCCTATAAATTAACTTGGTTATAAAATAATTAAATAATTAATTATCTACTTTGAATTTCTGTTGCTGCAATGTATGCAGCGCAATCTGTGAGTGTATTTGAAGTTTTAGATTTGTAAAAGTCATTTAGAAATATATTCGAGGTGCAGCAATACGAAATATAGGTATCTGTAGTTTGTATACTTCGTATTTTGAAATATACAAATTAAAACTTCTGTTATAACTAGACGGCCAATAATTGACAGAAATTTGTTTCCAATGGTATGCACAATGTCAGTGGGCTCTGCTAGACCCAGCAGTTTTTATTTAGAGTTAAAGACGGGGGACGACCTGTTTAGATAGGTTAAGATTAGTTTTTGATTAGTTAGATTCAGGTACTATATTTAAACATTTTGATTTGGAGGTAGATAAGTACTTGTCCTATTAGGTTGTACTCGAACATGTTGTTAACCTATAGGTTTCATTTGGACTCAAAAGAGGGTGACGGTTTGGTTTGTTTGGTTAGGATATGTTAGGTAAGGTAAGATTCGATTGCTAGACCTAGGAGAGGCATTAGTCTGTGAAACCTCAAGTGGGTTCCTCCTATACATGGAAACTAGTCAAATATTAATGAAAATTGATTTTTGTACGATGGAACTTCAATGGGAGGGGATTTAGTCACGGGAGAATGTCTTACCTTATGTAATGGATGGTAATGGGAAGTTCTAGCCAGGTTTACAATGCTAGTAAATTGCTATATGATCACCTATTATATAGAATATTCTGCATTGACCTCTGGTATTAAGAAATTGCTCAAAAGGCCTGTGGATAGTTGATGTTTTGACCCTAATTAACTAAAGGAAACGCTTTCAAGGCAACCTTTAAAGGGGAGACGAAAGGGAATCCTCGTTCGGATATAATCAAATTTTCATGTAGATTTCACAATGCAGGAACTCCTCGTTCATCATCAGTTCCCTGGTGTGATTTTGATCGGATATTGATGAGGGCCGAGGTCCCCAACCAAACTCAGACTAAAATCCTATCGGAAATGGGGTCAACCAATGGTCATTTCTGTATGGACCGTTTGATCCAGAAAACCATCTATCCCAGAGTGAAGCAGTGTTTGAAATCGTTTATATCTGAACATCAAGGCTGAGGTACGATTAAGTTGAATTGAATACTGTTACACAATATTCGTAATCTCTGGTCATTGATATTTGAATACCAAAATTATTGTTTGTGATTGACCTTTCTACGAAAATATACATTCATATACCTATAAAATAATGCTTTATTGTTACCTGACTCCTCGGTAAATACTAATTTAGTTTGAAACAATTCAATCAATAACGGTGGAAATTATACATAAAAAATATGAATCTTAACTACCATTAGAAGTTCTATTTATACAAACTAATCGATAGAGCCGATAATAACATCGGTTTACCGCATCGTTAATATGGTATTCGATCGGAATAGCGTAGCTGGCTATCGAATACCTTATTTTTCAAACTATCCAACCCACCCTACCAGAGCTGCAGCAAAGGAAGCGCGGTATCCCAGCTGCTGAACCTAGAAGCGGACAGGATACGGCGGTTGTTCAGGGAGCCGATCTGGGATGTGTGGCAGAAACACGGAATACTAGTCTCGAGAGATGTCAGCCAGAGACGGAAAGGAAGGAAGGAGGATCGAGGGAGACGAACGGACGCAACCCGGAGGCGAAGGAAGATAGACCTTGTGTACGGGCGAGGAGATCGAGAAGATCGAGGACCGAGAGATAGCGAGGGGGAAGGTGATACCAAGGAAGAGATGGAGATGGATGCATCGGTGGGAAAGGGCTGGAGTGAAAGAGGGACACAAGCTTCTAGCTGAGTCGCACACAGTAATAAGAGGGACGCGGTACCGAGGAAATACATGCCGAAGGGGTTGGTACGGGTTGTCTTGCAGGACGCTCGCGGGGGTGGTAACAGCAAAGCGGCCGTGCGGGGGGTGCACTGAGGCGCCGCCGAGTGCCGGAGGGGGTACCGTTAATTCCCCGATACAATGCTCATATCACCTACCCCACCCTGACCATCGAGCCACCCCAGCAACCCCCTTCACTCTCGCCCATCCACTCCTCGGACGTTCCTTGTCTTACTGGCAAACTTAATCGATATTTCACAGTTTCTTACCCCCACCCCATGCCCGCCCGCGAAAGCTCGTGTCCAGCCGCAGAGGGGTGTAGCGAGGCATCTTCCTACCCTCCAATAGCACTTGCGAAAGCCCTCGCTGAATATTCCTACGTGCGTGCGCGCGTGCATATGTCTAAACATGCGCTTGCACGTGTATGTGCACGGTGACATTATGCGTAGACCTCCACGTAAGTGCTCACATGTATACCGAGCGTGACAAGACACATCACGAGTGAACCCTTCCCTCGATGCCATCAGAGAGATGCGAATAACCATCTTCTGTATTGTGTTACGTAATAACGTCGAAGACCCCCGACCATAGCGAATTTTGCACAGTCTCATTTTTCATTGATGAAGCCCGCAACAAGGTGGATGGGGGATGCCGACGTAACGAGGATCGTCTCATTATTGTAATTGGACGAAGCTTCAGTAGACGTCTAGGCTATTTGTTTTTAATTTCTTGTCTACCGGTACGAAGATTCTTCAAGAAAAACGTCGTTGGGTGAAATGTATTCGAACTGCGTGCGATTCCTCTCTAAGATAAATGAACTTTAGACGAATTAATCGACGGTAGTTGGCCCAACACGAATGGGGACGGGAGTATCGACTTGAGCTCGAAAGCGAAATATCAAGGTTAGTCTTGCTAACTATTCTATTAGAATCGTTCTCTTATTCCGTCTGATTTCGTACAGATGAGATGTTTATGAGTTTTGATGATAAGTACTTTAGTGAAATGATATTAGAATGCTCAGAATTGCAACAAATATTTTTATTCTGATTATAATATCATAATTATCACCTAATTTCATAACCCATTACGAAATCTAATTATCCTAATACATGACAATTATAGTTTCTTCAACTCTTTCAGATCAATATGTGCCAACCCCCCTCACCTGGTCTACTGGCACGGATTGTCCCGTTTTTGGAATTTCAAATCCTAAGGGATTTGGATGTCTTTAAGAATACTGCTGAGCATCTCAATGGAGCATGATTTTCAGAGTAACTAGGTATTTGTAACTGTTCTTCGTACACGTTAAAGGCTATTTTTTATATTATCAAACTGTTATAAGAAACAGTTGCATATATTACTTGTCTTGTTGCATATATTACATATGTTGCATACATCACTTGTGTGACTATGTGATAATAATTATTGACATGATCAATATAAAAGAGTTATAAGGGCAAAACTAGTTATTCATCAATGTATAAAAAAATAAATGATAACATTTTCCCGTACTTTAATGACTCCTCAGATTATTCTACCCTCAAAGAGTCTGCATTTAGCACCAGCTTCTTGACCCATTTTCAATGCTGTCAGTCTAAGGTGATTTTGGGCGTATTGGTCAAACATTTCCCTATCCTAAGGCTGATTAGCGACTTGTTAATTCTACCCCTTATGTATCATATTTGCATGAAAGAGTCAACGAAAATAGTGAAAAACCTTGACTGATTCCTATGACCTTGTATTATCAGGTTTGAAATTCTGAAAGTCGAGAAGCGGTATCTGGCTCAGCAGCAACGTCCATCTAAGTTATGGTCCCCATCTAAGACGCTCAACGCGAACAAGCGACCTGAGCTATGCTACTGAACAATCGGGATTTTTTCATGTTTGTTTATTCGTAAATAATAACGAATATATAATTATATCTTAAATACTGTTTTTATAGTTTTTTTATCCCTATGATAGTAGAAAATAGCCAAAAGGAATATAAAGGAAATGCTTTAAAGGAATGTTTGTTACATATACGAATAGTTATTATATACGAATATTCCAGAAATATAAACTCATGGCATTATTTTTATGTACCTACAGGTGCATGTATTGTAAAACTAATTCGATTATTACTTATTTATTTTATCGCAGTGACCTCACTGGGCGAGGAATTCCACATTTCATTGATGAAACATCGAGTTATCATATACATTGCAAATTTCCACTTAGTCCTCTCTTCGCGGTATGTTTAGAGAATCAGTAATACTTTCAAATTCGTCGACGGTGCCGAAATCAACAAATTCCGAAATGAATTGTGTGCTTACGATGTCTTTATTGTCTGATGCCCCATGAAGTTGTACCCATTTTTACAATATGCCTGCTATATTTCTCGGAGGATCTACTCGTAACACTATTCGGTATAGAGCGAACGAGTATATGAACCGCAATTTAGCAAAATACGTCCGAAATCAGAAGATAAAATTCAGAAAACGTTCTCCAACAGATTTTAATGCACACAGTGTATACTTATGTGTTTACTACAATGATTACGAAAATGACAGTGTCATTTTGTGCACACCTGATTTTCATTATGAAAACCAAAACAACCATAATTCATGGTTTTTTATAGTTATAGCATAAAATGCTGCCAATTTAAAAAAAAACTGTACTAAAAGTCCTGAATTTCTTAAAAATACAAATTTTAGAGCGGGACGTGGTCTAATTTGGACGTAGTGGGATTTTTTAGCTCTACCAATGCAAGATATCAATCGATTTGCAAAAGAGGTTTTCTCTTTGAAATTCTGATCAATTTCCCACCTTGACGTTTTTGTCCATCTCCCGTAAAATGTTCTATAAACTCTCTTAAACAATAATTTACAATGTTCCAATTGAAACCACTTTTTTTTGTAGTTTTTCGCAATAAAAATGAAAGCAAACTTATTCTAATTTGATTTTTTGGTAATTTTATTGCACTAAAGTGTGAAACAAACCAAATTAATAAAGTGTCAATCAATCGGAATCAGAACCAGATTCAAAGTATTTAATGTTTTGTTTTCGTGAGCGTCTTCCAGATCGTATTGGCAAATCACTCGTGCTGCAGCTCTGTTGTGATGTAGATGTCGCTGTAGATTTGAATATAAATGCTAAATATATTTTCTTCTTTCCGATATTTACGTATTAACTCACACCGAAGGTAATTTAAATTATAAATAAGTTATTTTTAATTTTATATTAACACAATTATATATAAATTACAAATTGCGAATGAAAATGGGAGGTCCGAATTGGACCATGCCAAAAATGGACCAACGCCGATTTCACTTACTTACTCGGATTAGGCAGAAGTAGTAACGTAGCAGAGGTACTCACGAGAAGTACGAATACTAGCTAAAAGACATTATACAGTAGAGTAGTAATGACTATGTTTCAGTTCGAGCAATTTGTTATTGTCACTAACCAAATTCTAAATGTACATTTTACGTCGTAGCACTTCAAAATTAAAAGTCTCTCTGAGGACATATAAGTGATGACTGAAAACCGTCAAATTCTATGAGTTCATATTATCACTGCACTATCACAACCGTTATAATAGAGCAATGTCGACCTTCAGCAGTATCGTTTTTGTTGAGAAACAATAGGCGGTCCTAATTGGCCACGCTTCCTATTATATGCATTTTTTCCTTCAAAGTTATTAGTTTTCGAGAAACATAAAAAATTATACAAAACAAGAACAGGAACCAATATTGACATAATCTGTTATATTATATATTTTCTGCTATATTAGAGATCTGCCCCACACGTCTGTTTTTTAAACTAACCTAACCTCCAACCAATACTATTAGGAAAGACCCAACCTGTCGTTTTCATGGAGCTTTATTATTTTTTCGATTTTTCTCCAAGACAACTAATTTTAAAGGCAAAATGCATTCAATCTATCTTAATTATATTCACAACTTTTATTTAAAGAACTTTTCGAAATATATAGTAATTTACGAGATAATCGAGAAAACACACGATTTGTGTTTCTTTTTGTTTCTTTAATAACAATAAAATTTGTGTGAATCATTTTCGTAATCAGTAGATAAAAGTAAGTAATTTTACCAGTTTCCCATTACAATCTATCAGGGGATGTTTTCGGAAGAACATCCAAATCAGAGACATGTGAGGTACCGCCGCCCGCCGCGACAACGCATATAAGAGTAATTTTTAGAAGTAAAACTCTTGATATAATAATTTAAACAATGTCAGTTTTAATAATCCTAGTAGTATTTGTAATATTTCCTTCTTGAGATACAACAAATTTAACTTAAGAACTGCTTAATCGAATGTAGAAAAAAAAAGGAACTCCACTTCTCATTCAATATGCCTGATTACGAAATATTAATATTTTTCTTGTTGTTATTAGTCATATATTATTTGTTATTAGTTTTGTGGTTTTTGTAAATGGCTGCTGATGTTCAATGTACGTTACTTAAGAATACTTAAAATTATTACTTTAAATTCTATAACCCAAATCACACATTTTCTTATTTTGTTGTCATTGTCTGACAGTCTTATTAGATACAACTATTTTCTCTAGTCAGTTTATTAGATAAGTAATTATTCGACATAGATCAGATCATGAGTCGGTATTGTTGAGCCCATTTTAACATCGCAGACTTGACAACTACTTGATGGTCGCACTGGAAAATATATACAATGTATTTCACTCGTAATCGCCTACATGCGCGGAAAGGAATCATGCATACGTGAGTAGCCGGCGTCTTAGTCTGTAATGCATGCGACTTTGCAATTCATCAACGCGCACTATCGTTAAACGATCGATACTATACCGACGACGCAGCGTCCGCATTCACGTTTGCGGAATTGAAGATCCGAGATAAAGGCGCACTTTCCATGTGACAGTATGCACGTAAAGCACGAAATAATAAATTGGAATTGCTTTTTATGTTTGATTTACAGTTCCCTAGAGGTTAATACACACAAAGCACTTTTAAATAAGGTGAACTTTTTTCATACTTTTTATTCCGAATCATTTCTCATCACATTGTAGGAGCTGATACCTTTAAATAAATACATAAAACACTGCTAATCATACTAAATGAACAAAAATAATGACTTGGTCTTTTTAACCGTGCTGTTAAATATGTTTGTAACAATTAATACGACCAATGTAACAACATTTTACAAAACAGACCGACCTGCACCAAATTTCCGTAACGTTTCTAAAACTTTCTAGAAACGGTTTTGAAACATTCTCGATGTGTTGTGCCAGTTAGAACCAATACTAAAAAAATCTGAAGCATTTTTTCTGTAAGAGTGATACAAATTAAGAAAAATGATAAGCAATTTTTTCAATTTTAATTGGTCGGTGTAATGTATCTAACGCAGCCTGTAAAATTTACTTTGCGCTGTTACCGCAGGGAGTGATGAATAATTGAAAGTGAGAAGATTGCAATTAGGCATTGTATATATTAACTTTGCGCCTAAAATGTAGGTAACTAAGTTAAGTTAGTATGAAAGGGGGGGGGGGTATAGATACAAATACTGAATTTACAAGAAATCAAATGTAATGTGGACTCCTTATCACTGAGATAGTAAAATGCAGGTTACTTAAGTCATCACTAAAAACCTGGGTTATAGTTAGGTTAGTAATATGAAAGGTTTGCACTTACATGCATAGATTATGGTCTGCAAATTTAAGGAAATAATGTATTATAAATGTGTGCACCGTGAGGGTTGTTATGTTCCAAAGCCCCTTCATCCCCTCACGAGACCCTCCTCTATCCCCTTTCTTATTCTAGCCTAACCTAACTAACGATGATATTTAACCTACGTTTGGATTCAGTATTTAATCTACCCAATAAATGTACATATAATCCATCATGAAACGGCCCTTTTGCGACATTATGGTTGACGTTTTATAAGATCCTTTGTTTTAACAAATTCTATTTTGTATTTGATACATTTGACTTCTGCGTTTTTGAAAAAGAAAAATTCTGTTCTTGACGGCATACCATGTTTCCATTATGTTTTTGGGGCCGCTGAAACTGAATTCAAAGTCCATTCGATCTCGTCAGGTCAGTCTTTTGACATAACCTCAAAAATATACGAAAATCCACTACAAAATATTAAAATAATGGAAAATTCTAACCTGAAAACCAGACCATGTTTCCTTTTAGTTCTTCGAACCATTGAACCCGAATCCGAAGTTCATCACGTGTATAATACATCTCTTGTGCTCGACCTGACTGTACTGTATAGCACTGAAGAATATTGGACTCTACTGGAATGTACTGTACTGAATAATACTGGAATGTACTGGATAGTTCTGGACAATACTGGAATGTACTGGGTGGTACAGAAACGTACCAAACAGTTCTGGACACTATTGGAAGCTCTTTTTAAAATTTCTGCATGAATTGTGCAATTTTGAACGAATAGCAGCATATGGTAGGAATCGGAAGATAATAACACTCGTACGTTGTGCAATAAATGATTGTGGTAGTCAATCCGATTCAGAATCAAATTAATCACACCACGTCAAATTTTTTTATATAACCTCAAAAAATCTAAAAAATGGGCCCAAAAGAGAGAGGGAGAGAGAGAAAGAGAGAGAGAGAGGGAGAGAGAGAGTATTGAAATAAAAGAAAAATTCTCGCCTGGAAGTCATACTATTTTTGAGGTCGCTGAAATTGAATTTGAAGTGCGGAAAACATTTTCTTTCATCGCCCTGGAGCAAAACTCCTGTGTAATACATCGGGTGTAAAATGTCAATTTAATGTTACGGGGGATAAAATTCAGAATTATAAGTTTATTTTAAAATTTAACGACTCTTCCTTAATATCATAATAGTTTTCAGTATATTTCAGTATTGTTCAGTATATTCCAGTACTTTCAGTACAGTCCAATATTGTGGAGAACTATCGACTAATCATTCTAGTAGTATCATGGATTGTCCAGTAAACATGGTGTGCCTTGTGGACCAGAATTTTTCATTATTTTCTTATTTGAGGGTACATTTTTAGATTTCTTTTTGAGGTTATGTCAATAACTTAACGTGACGAGGCTGAATGGACTTCGGATATGGTTTCAGCGACCCAAAAAAAATCACAATATTGTACCAGGGACTTCCAACCGCAAATTATTCTTTATTTTAATATTTTATGGTCTAATTATGAGATTTTTTAGGGTTTTTTAGGTTGTGTGAGAAACCTGAAGTTAGGGACTTAAGTGAGTTTAGATTCTGATTCAGCATCTCAAAAAAAGGTAATATAGGCATAATCTGACCTCCAGATAGTTTATTTTTTTTGTGGCGCTGTGTTAACATGGTGTTTATTGTAATATATTAAATAAATAACGAGATATTTTTAAAACATATAATTAATTGAATCGATGCTATCGTATAAGAGGATAAAGTTATTAGATATAATAATCTCATTGAATATAGTAACGATAATACAGGTTGTTCTATATTTAACCCTTTAAGGCCACAATTTCATTTTGAGCGTACTCCAATTTCATTGAAGCGTCAATAAACAAAAACTACGAAAAAGATAACTCTGAAAATCACTATTCAACTATACTAACTTCAAGATGGGCTCTGACTAGAAGCAAATGAAACGCTAATAAATTTTTAATAGACAAACGTTGTAGTTCACAATCAAAGGCACATAACAATAAAAAAAGAACTTGCATAAAGCCAAAAACGACTAATTTGGTTAAAAAGTTCCATTAATTAAAAATTGTTTAATCAGCAAAAATAAAAATATACATTTTTCAAATTGTTCGGAGATGTGTCTGGATTTTTTTAATTCGGCTATTTTTTTTAAACTGGTGAGTAGTTCAAACAATTTTACAAAGATTCAACAGGTTATTTTTTGTTTATAAACATACTCGTTACTGTATAATTACCTTGATCTAAGACTAGTCTGGCTTTCTTTTACAATCATAATATTGAATTTGTTGCAATATATTCACTCGTATATGTTCACAACATAACCTCCATCGAATAAAATCTGTCAAAATGGCTGGTTATATTTCGTACCAGAACGGAAATCGACAAAAGGCTCTAAAAAATATAAATAAATATCCTGCACTGAAGTAAACAAATGACGCTTAATATTAATTTGATGATTCATTTAGTTTCGTAGAATTACAAAATCTTCCAAGAAGCGCAGAAAAGTAAAACTCAGTTTTAACTACAGATCGAATTACCACGTCATATATCTTTAAGTTCACCAGACACTTATTAATTATTGTCTTTAAATGTCTTGCTTGCATTTAATGTCATTCAAAACAGTCACTGAACATCCCCTTTAAATATTTCTTCCTGACTCCCTATATTTTATTTCTAACCTTTTTTCATTCATTAACTTATTACCCAGAGGAATATTTCCATTTCGTTCCAAATGTCAAAAATTGTAAGGAAATATATCATCCGAAAATTTTACTAGATGGTGTAATAAAGAAATGGTAAAAAAAAAGTCTTGTATTTTCGAGCAATTAATGCATGATAATTATTATCAATACGCTTAAAGGCCCTTAAATAATATAGAGAGAACGATATATTTGTACAGTGAAATTAATTCAATTGTACATAACCCAAAAATATTGCATTAGATGGTTCTTCATTACAATTTGAAATATCATATCATGCATATTTGAAATTTTTAAACAAAAAATCGAACGAAGTAAATTACGTAAGTTTACAAATGCATATTCAATCTTGAAAGGCAGCAGTTCTTCTTTATTTGTGTGATACGTTTGAGGAGTACTTCAAGAAATGCTCGTAAAACATGCCGAGTAGAAATTTATTACGGCCTTGATCAGGGCCTGACCAAAAGCGTTACACTCTGATCAGGGCCTGAACAAATTTCTACTCGGGATGTTGTACATTTTCAGGGTTATAGAGAAACGCCTATCGAAGTGTTAATAAGATCAATATTTTGTAACTCGTAGTATTACTACTGTTACGAAAATTGGATGGTAAAATACATTCTTGCATCCAATCCCAGCGAGAAAGATATAAAATATCTGAATTCACTTAAAATACGTTTAAATTTGAAATTCTCAATTGGCAAATACGATTCTATGGAATTTAATATCCGTTTCTTTCTTTCACTTTTATCGCTGTAAGACATTGAGCGAACATAGTTTTAATCATTGCTCATGTCAGTGGCAAAAATAATTGCGGCAGGTATTTTCGAATATAATATCCGCTCGTGATACACTTGAGAGGAATCGTTTCCAGCAGATTTCTTGCAAAGCGACTGAGAAATAAAAACGAAACAGCGTTGCTTCGTTATCGTGATAACAACGTCGCTGAAAATATCCCGCATCGCTCATGGTCGCACAGGAAAAATGACACCGACAAATCATCAGCTAAAATATGGCCCTAAAATATGACTATGATATCCATTAGTATCAATACTGGTAATAAGACGTATGATGACCAAAAAATACCTAAATGTATGCACAATTTACAAATTAAAACTTTTCAATGCATGTTTTTATCGGTCTCTCTTATAAACATTTTTTAGACTTACAAAGTAAAAAACAGTGTTGTTTTTAACTGCTATTTTTACTGTTGGGACGAAATGATAAATGAAGTTTATCTAGTTTGATGTTCAAGTAATTTGAATTCAGGGAAAAAGGACGCTGGTAACGCCCTTTTTGCAGTTAACTTTACTATACAGATTGACAATTCTTATTACAATAGAGTCCCGGTATATTTGCGTCTCGCTATATTTACATCCCAGCATATTTGCCCAGTTCCGTCTCGTTATATTTGCCTGTCGCAGCTCTCTTTTTCCCCACCTTGCGATCTGGGGCCTCTCGAAGGACCTGCTGTGACGTCACGAACGTATGCACTGAAGAGAGTGGGAGAAGCGGCGCTCCCCTTCTTTTGACAAATATAAGGAGACGGGACCGGGAAGGCGAGGAACCTAGCGGGCAAATATACCGGGACTCTACAGTATTTAGCTTAAGTCTTTTATTGTTAAGATTATATGACACTATAACAATTACATTTCGGAATATACAGAGAGAAAAAAATTAAGGGAACCTTAGAAAAAAGATACAAATGGTCATTCAGAGATTATTTCTGTTTAATTAATTTTATTACAACTATGTTATAACTGAGGAATATTTAAAGTGATGTTATGTTATATTTTGCAGTAGATTTATGGTTATGTACTCTAGTGCATATTTAAGGATCGAGAAATAGTAAAAAACGTCATGGTCCTGTTTACTACCGAAAATGTTAATTGTACTCTTTGTTGTAAAATCATGTTTTCAGACAGTAAAATGGTTTCATTTAACTATATTTTTTCTCTGTGTGTAGTCTTAAATAAAGCTAAACTTCGAAATTTAGTAAATTGCATATTGCGATATAGAAATATTATATATTCAGGAATGGCATTACACCCTGATTCGTAATATAAAAGTTACGAGCTTTCATTAATTCGAAAAAGATATCGCATCAAAGAATCTGCAAACATCGTCATCTTAAAATGCAACAGCTGCTCCGAACGTAACAGCCCTTGAAACATGCAATAAAGTCTCTAATGCGGCCGTTTTCATTCCCGAATTGTGTGACAGAAAGGATTAAATATCGATAAAAAAGCGCCATTTGAAAAGACGCAACTTTTTAAACCCTCAAAAATGAAATATATATCTTTAATCGTCGTGACTGTCTTTTTCGTGTAAAAAAAGAAAAATAATCCGCTTGCAAGATTCGCCTCGATTAAGAAGAAGGCGTGGAATGAAAAAAGATACACGACAAATAAGTAAGGGTGAATGAGAAGAGTCAAAGTAAGAAACAAAAATTGCTGTGAAGAGCGTGGAGAGGAAGAAGTTCCCAGTTTCTAGCTACCCCTCGCCGTTATTAGCGGATCTGCAAGATTAATTAGCGGCATTAATAATTCACGGAGAGGGTTGCGCCCGCGGGTCAAACTAAACTACCCCCGAGATACCGAGCGTCGACTAAAAATCTGTAACAGCTGTCGTCCGTTTTGAGGCGTTCACCCGCAATCAACAATAACCACCATTAAAACTTTGCTTTTCCCAACTGATATCTGAAGCTCGACCTAACGATTAGGACTAACCTTCGATTTCCGAAATATCATTTTCGAACCCTCGTGCAACAATTTCGGTAATAAAACATTTACTTAGTCATTAATTTCAACGAAATTTTCAAAAAATCATTATTTAGGGTGGTTATATGATTTATTGTGACTGCAATATGACGTACAAAAAGTGATAGATTAAGATAAATTATGGTCAAAAGTACAGAAGAAGTTTGCTTATTAACTAAGAAGATGTAAAATGGTAATGAATTTCTTCTTTCTTTCTTAAACTTACTCCGCCCAGGTTTGAATTTATAAATTTATGATGTAATGATTCAGCTTCTAACTAAAATTTTGTGTACTTGTTTTAATAGTACGATATGATAGTAGAATAATTCGTGTTCGATTAAGGTAATTTACAGTAATCAGCAATGACTATTCACTTAGAGATGGTAATAGTGACTTACTACACCTACTACACGAAAAACCATTTACTGTGTGAGCCACACGAGAACTCAGGTTTTTCACAAGAAATGTTTTTCCGTGTACTAACATCCGGTACTGATTATGGAAAATTAGTCTGTATTTAATATAATATCGACAGAGGGTTGCCCAGTATTAATAACCACTAATGTTTGACAATATACCGAATTAGTACTAGTCACGTGACTGACTGTGTACTGAATAGCCACTATTTTTTTAGTTTGAAATAATTTCTGCTACCGGGGCATAGTAGCATGGGCATTTCAATTTATCAGTAATGTTTACTCTATGAAATGGAAAGAGCACTCCAAAATATTCAAATATCTTTACTTCCCTTTATTGGATTGAACAAGTTACTCGAACCATTTTAGGGTGCAAATAAAAGTTACCTTCATTTTAATCTATAGTTATATCCTATTCTAGGATATTCTAGAAATTTCGTTTATATGTGGCCATTGATTAACTTATACTATTAATGTTATAATAAATATAATAACACTTATGAATATATATTGTTTTATGAATCGTTATAACAAGCAAACAATAACATTGCAGTTATGATAAATGGCGAATAAAAACTGAAGTGATAATTGTTTCGCATTTGAATTTGCTTAATATCACTAAGGACGGTCTCATTCATAAGCTCGTTCATGCAAAACATGTGGACTTCGTGCAATATATCGATTTTCACAAGTTGGACGTCTACAATCATATCCTTGCCAATAACGGTTAACTTATTGGAAAAGTACTTTATTATAAAGCGCTGTTATTCATTCATTTTATTTCACATTATTTATCGTTCAATTTTAATTTCAGATCACATCAGTCATTAACTCACATCTAACAGAATTGTCTGGCCTTTTATTTTCCATATCACAAAATTCAATGTCTCATTCCTCTCTGTTGAACTGAACACTTAGCTGGGATCGTTTCCCTCAAACCAAACATTCTTATTTCTAGTTTTTTAGCTGTTTCCATTTTCAAATATGAAACGAGCCTGTTCACTTTTTAGAAACTGCAAAGGTGCCAAAAAACTATAATCACGGTATGAAAAAATTGGGACCTTATCACTTCCGTTTGAATGCTTTTGAGAGTAGTTATAAGATAGCGTTATTGGTTTGACAAAATTGATTTTTACAAAGAAGATATCATAAAGATCACCTAACTAAATTTTGATGTATCGACGATAACAGAATAGGAGCTAGATTTGAATACAACCCCCAAAAACGATATTTGCTTACCTCTGACTTCGTATATATCACGAAATGTATTCAGGTACTCTTTTGCGCAATTGATTACTGAGTTGTGATGCTCCACTAACATACTCCCTCTATTCTTTTCCTCTTTATCCTGGATTTCTACTAAACCCCAACCAATGACCTCTGGCTTTTCAATGCTTGATTTATTAAACGCTCACAGAAAATTCCTCGCAGTTATCATTGTTTTAAAGACCCTCATCGTCAAGAAATTATCTAAAGCAGTTAATGTTAAGGTGAAATGGAAATGAGATCAGACATGGACTTAAAGAAGTGTGGTCTCGTATCATTTTTTCTCACATTCACAGAAAATTTACAAACGAGGATTCCTTAGAATGGTACACTAGAGTTACATGGATTCGATCATTATATCACATGACACCTTCATGAAATATTCTAAAGGAGACAAAGCATATTCTAAAGGAAAATATACATATCAAATACAAGGACAGTCTCGACTGTGGCAACTACGAAATCAATCTACCCCTCTGCGATAGTCCCTGATATTTAAATGAAGGATTTGCGAAGCGATCGATGGGAGGGCCGCTTAAAAATGCTCTTTCGAAAGGACGCTTTCAGAGACCCGAAAACGAAACAACACGTTCTATTGTAATTACTCTTCAAACCCTGGCGTCGTCTCCAGTACGAATGAAATTCGGAATCTCATTTCGCCCTTGTTTTCAGACTGTGGGATCAGGCGTATAAATCTGGATACCAGTAGCCAGATTCTTTTCGCAATCGAAGTGGAGACTTTTCAGCGAGAGGATCCTATCGCCCGGAGGTGTGGAGAGGTTCGCAGGACGAATCTGCATTCCCTCCCCGCACCTCTTCGTTCCACGAGTCCACCCATCCCGATCCTCCAGTAACCGTTTCCTCAACTTGCAGTACTCCAGCGAGCACAGGGATCCGTTACTGTCAAACAGTGGCCGCCGTCGTTCCTCCGTCTCGTTCCTTCGTCCTCTTCACCGGAGAGCCTTGTGCACGTGAATCAATAGCATTAACCCATTCCACCCCATCAACAGGGGGGTTCCAAAGGGAGGCGCTGCTGCGTGGGTGGAGGACGGAAGGGCGGCAATAGTAACAATCCTGTGGTATTTAGCCGTTCGCCCCCGGACAGCGCGATGGGAGAAGGAAGATACCGCTAAGACGGTCCGCCTATGTATTCTACGTATCGTCTATCCACCAACACCATGAGAATTGTACCTAAAGCCTCTCTGCACCACCGCGCATCTCCGATCGCGAGAAGCGTCTCCAACCTACCAACCAGCACTATACCCCGAACTAGTATTTCCACTCCCGGGGAGACACGCGATTCTCCCTCGTCTTGCATGAATACTTGCCAGAGCCGCTGGGCGTCTTGCTTTATGGACGTAACCGTCCGATCGCGGATCAGGCCGTCCGCACGGATATTAAAAGGGTGGAAAGCTCCCAAAATTCGGTCGATAAGCTTTATTTTTAGGTTATTGGGGCATTCCACTGAACCTGTATTTACTTCATCTTTTGGGATTTCCGACTTTCAGTCAATATTGATGGATGTTCAATTATGAAGCTTTATTAATTAGATTATGGGTCATTGAACTAATTCAAAATATTGCAAATGTGGGCGACAATTCGTCGTGATGTATATTCGACGATAGATTACTTCTATATCTCATCGAGATGTTTGATATCCCAGTCTAGAATTTACAACTCATTGGTTTGCAACTTTGTCGTCAATCAAGAAGAATGTTTATTTAGAACTTAACCAGAAATACTCATTGAACGTGGATATTTCAAGAGAAGAAGAGTTCTGTGAATCATCACAGCACTAATTACACAGGTCTACAAAAAAGAGGGTCTTGGATGTTGTTGGGTAGCTGTGGGTCATTTCCGACGTAATTGTATGCGTAGAATCTAAACTCGAAGTCAGAATTGGTTCTCATATCAGGATTTTGAGATATTTGAGGTCATGTACTCGAAAAACGCGTTATTTTGCTATGTTTGAGGTTACGTACAGGACGCAACAATTTTGTTGGCCTTCTGTACTATTTGTATCGTTTAGTACTACCTTTATCCTTCAAAATTAGGTTTTATTCGATCACCTAAGATTTTTTCTTACAAAGTTACGGCCATTTTGAAATTACGAGATATATTCCATTAACGTTATCAAAAAAACAGTGACATACTGAAACGTGATTTTAGTTATTAGTATCCATATTTTATATAGTTGTTTATATTTATATAGGTTTCATGACATTAAATTTGACCTTGAGCTTGATCTCCAAGAGCATTTCAAGGTAAATTTGTTTACATGTATGTATATAGTAATTTCAAATTGGCGTATCTTGGTGAAGAAAAGTCGTAATGGAATTCTTCGCATCCCATATTAAAGAAAAAGAGTAGTATCACATGATCCAACGAAAGGAAAAACTCCTAAAAATCTTGTGTACACGACCTCAAAAAAACAACAAAACGCGTATTTCGAGTAAATAACCTCAAATATCTCAAAATCCTGATGTGATGGGCCACTTATGACTTCGGATTCTGATTCTACGCACAAAATTACGTACGAAATGACCCACAGCTTTCCAACAACAAAACCATGTTGACCTGGGAGCACTAATTATTGGCAATACTGATAGGAAGAAAGTACAGGCTGTTACATTACATCGCAATGGATGATAATCGTATCGCGATATATCTTCACGCGGGGCATTGGCCTACGTACCAAGAGCGTAATTCTTTTTTGCCTTTGTTATTGTTATTCTGCATATCTCGTCATTGATGTTTATTATCGATCGATACTGCCTTTTCTTCGACACTTCTTATCTTTTTCTAGACTAATCACATGCTCAATCTTTATTTTTTTATCTATGATTGCAATCATAGGAATCATAGAGGAATGCAAATCATTAATATTGTAAGAGTTTCGATGTTTCCAACATTAACAAACATTTAACGTTATTAATAAGGTCAACATTATTGTCGATCTTCATTATCCCTTAATAGTCCTTTATCATCATTGTATTTTTTATTTATCATTTTCCGTGATCATTGACCAACGTTATTGACCGTCATCCTTCAATATTTCCCGCCATAAAGCGTCTTCATGAACATCCCTGAATATTATCAGTCATCATCCGTTACAATCACACATTACCAATTATCCGCAATTCACTTCAAGCACTTTATACTTGGAGTAAAAAATATTAATTTAGATGTGTTAGTAGTTTTGATACACTTTAGTCGAAAAGGTTCGTAGTTTTCTGTAGAACGGATTGTTCTGTATCATGGAGACTATATATTTAGATAACGATCGATATACCAGACGACGGGTGTGGGTCGAAAAAGCGACAAATCAAAAAGCCGACAGGTCAAACAACCAACAGACGAATAGCCGATAGTCAAAATACCGACACTGCCAAAAATGACTGACCACTTGTCAATGTATCTATTTTTTATGTGTCGGCTTTTTAACTGTCGGCTTTATGACTGTCGTTTTTTTGACCAGTCGACCCCCAGACAAGAATGTGTAACTCTTTAGTCTACAACTCAACCTTCAAACAACATGTTTTTTTCATAACTTACCTGTGAACTCTTATTTAACGTCTTGGTTTGTGTCTTTAATTATTTTGATCTGATTATTCTCTGATATCTTAAATAAAATCGTGGATCGTAACATTGATATTCAGAAAATACAAGCTTAATATTGTAGTATTGATGGAAAGATTGTAAAGAAAATTAGCCTGTATTCCAATGGTTCGTGATCGTCATCATGGCAACTTCACAACACAACTTCATATGATGTCACTGCTCTTGGTTATATTATCAACTAAATTAAAAGCACATTTATATTTATCATTTTTATTGTAAACATCTCAATGTTGAAATTCTTTATCAATCGACGCTCTCCTTTCATAGGCAATGATCACCAACCATCAGACTCATATATGTTCTCTAGTTTTATAGAATTAAATTACTCAGGAATCAGAAAGTAACGCTGTTATCATTATTGCCAAACATCTTGATGCTCACATTCGTTATGGATCAACGATCTTTCTTTCATAGACATTGATCATCAATCTTTAGCTTCAACATAGACATTCTTTAGTTCTTTGAATAGGAGTGAAATTATACATAGATCAGAGGAAAATTGTTGTTATTGTTATTGTTAGCATCTCGACGTTCACATTCGTTATTGGTCAATATTTTCCTTTCCTAGACGTTGGTTATCGTACTTCATAATCATTTTGGCATTTTCTAGTGCTTGGATTTGAACTGGAACCTGCAAGAATCATAAAAGCACCGCAGATTTATAAATCTGTACCTATTGAATATATCGCCACTCTTATGAAGTGCACGGAAATAAATAATAAATTCCATCATCTTAAAAGATCGAGTAAATTTCCTTTATGTTAATTCCCATTCTTATTTGAAGTTTTCAAGAAAACATACGGTGAATATTCTTAACCCCTAATATATCAAACTGAAAATAATAAATAAATGTGTAATCATACTGCGGTAGTTTGTATCGAACTATAATAATCAATTTACATATCACAAATACTGAAATGGGTAACCAATGACTGTAAAACTTTCTAAGACTTTATTCTGGACTAAAATGTAGGGGTGGCGGGGGTTGTACCGCTCAGTGGGTAATTCCGCTCACTCATATTTCTCAACCTTCCGTTAAGTTAAAATTATTTTTTATATTTTTTTACTTAAGAACTTTATTTCAAGATCTAATTTCAACAAAAAATTTACATAGTTTATTGCTAAAAGTTGATTTAAAAAAAATTGGAACGTTTTGTGACGTAGTTGGCATAAATACGATAAGAATTGGTGTTTACAATATACGGTTTTCCATCTTTTTACTAGTACCCAATGGGGAAAAATATGAAAAATAGGCTTATTGTTCTGTTAATTATCAAATGGTATTTGGTAAACTACTAAAAACAACATTGACTTATAATTATTCATTACTTTTCAACGCGGCGCGTTAGTGGGTAACACCGCTCACAAAGTTTATGACATATTTTACATATTGTTGATCAAATAAATGTACAGAAAGTACTAAAATAATGGATATTTGAAATGGAACTTCTTGTAATTAATCATATACATCATGTACACAAGTGAGTTAACAACAAATTGATTTATAATATAATTGAATTTCATAGGTTAGGTACATTCAATATTTATGAATCATTAATTTGAATACATTCTTCTTTACAATTTTCATTGCCTGTACCGATATTTCTTCATTACATCTTCATTACATTTTCATTACATTGTTTCTAAGTGAATAAGAATAAGTTTAACGACTTAAATTTAGTGAGCGGTATTGACAGGAGATCCTGTTGGATCGTTGATATTTATTAAATTCTATAATTCAATACGTTTAGCGTTAGTAAAAATTCAGATCTGTTTGTATATTACTATCGGGGCTTTATAGAATCGATTTCAATCGTTAAACAAATCTGAAATTATTTATGCATTTATTAATAGCAATATTTTCCTTAGGTGAGCGGTACGCCCCACGCCTCCCCTAACAGTAACTGTATATATTTTTCGACACAAGTCTTATTTAAATTGTAACACTTTATACGGTAATAAATCAAAACTGATCGTTTACTATTCCGTATTTCATTCAAGTTTTCAGTTTATGAAGTTTTCAGATTTGTTTGCATTTAATTAAAAGTAAGTAATCTCCCCTTAATATATATGTGTAGATATTATAAGAATATAACTTAATGTTCATGATTCAGAAAAATGCCCACATTTTAGTCTTTGCACTAATTTTTCTTCTTTTTTTTGTAATTCATCCCAAATGGTTTATGATGGTTTTTATCCAGTAAGTTTTGATTCTGTTTTATATCAGATTTTCTGTTATACATGATGTCAATTTTAACCTTACGAATGTTTATTGCTCCTGTTTTAGTAAAAGTAGAGCCTATATGGAATAGACTATTGTATTTCACTTGATTTACTACTTTAATGAACTTATTGTCAGGTTCAATCGGTACCTATTATAGTATGTATATCACTTGCCTGTGCATTTAAATAATTGTATAAATCACATTCATGGAAGGGTTTATCCTAAAATCAGGTAGACGTGAACGTGAATTTGAAATAGCAATTTGAATAAAATATTTAATTAAATGCAGTCGTGGAACATTTCGCAAATCTCTGACAGATGCCGTACACTGTCAGCAGATAATTTTCTGCCTTTCTATAGACATGCTTACTGATAATTATAGATAGCACAGAGGAAACTGGATTTTTAACTTACTATTCCCCATAAAGCATTGTAGATTTTCCTAAGAAGCACGTTAAATATGGTCAAAATTTCTGTGGTGGTAATGAAGAAGGGCATAATTTTTGATAACGATTTTTAGGTGCAGGAAAGCCTAATGCTTCTTGTGCAACAGGCTGTGAATGAAAACATTAGGTTCTGTTCATAAAAACAGCTATAGTTTAAAACGTGATTTTTTAAAAAAGATATATAGCACCATACAACATTACTGTCCATTAATTAATTAAATAAATTCTATTTAAGATTATGTTTAGATATCTCATTTACATAAATAAGCAAACGGTTGTGTACAGGGTTGTAGATTTATCGATTATCGATTTATCGAGGTTATACGAAATTATACACACTTTTTGTTAATTTCAGAATGCGTAAAAAATGATATAAAATGCAATGATTTTCCGTAAAACATTGAAATAATATTACATTCATTTATGAAATAAATATTTTAGAACTAATACTTAATAGCTAAAAGACATTCACTGCAATTTAAATATAACTAAAAGTAGATTTTTGTATATAATCTTTTATATTGTATTACATAATCTTTTATATAGCCATTTTCCAGATTGAGATGTTTCGAAGTTAGATTATATTATCACAGAATAAAATACTTCACGATAATAATATGGTGTATTGTTTATTACTAAAAGACAAAGAACATAGTCATTTTTAATTGCATGTTATTAAAATTTTAACAATTTAAGGGGGTTCTAAAGTGATCCGCCGGTAAGGTAGTAAGTTTCACGAAAAAACGTGAGTTAAAGATGACTGAATAAAGTTTTCAAAATTCGGGTTCTGTAAGGACAACTCTAATTAATATAAACTGTGCACTAAAAAATGCCAAAGTCATTAATTAAGAACTGGCCGAGAATTTTCGGAAATTAATAAAAATCATTTACTTGTCTTGATGTTTTTAATTAATGAGTAATTACAATGTTTTTTAATTATCACTCATTTTCATTATCAACATTTTGGTTCATTCGCCATCTTTATAATCTTCCATCCTCACTGCGGTCACCATTCTGCATCATCACTTTTCATCATCCATCATAATATGTCATCATACTGCGTTACAATCTATTGTTACTCGCTGATCAATATTCGTCATCATCCACAATCACCCTTCAGCGCCGTCCGTCATCATTCCTTATCATCAACTGTTATAATCATTCACGACCATCCTTAGTATTATACGTTATCATATGGCATCGCGAAATCTTTAAAATAATTCATAATCTAAATTAAAACACAAATATAACCTTATAACCTTATATATATTTAAATTATATTATTGTTACGCTGAAGTAAATTAATACTTTTTTTCAGTTGAATGGAAAATGTGTACACTTTAAATTAAGTAATATTTTATTCCGCAGTAATGAAACCAAATTTGTAATATTAGATGCTGGATATTCCATTATTGACAAGATTATACCTAATAATATGCCGGTCAATAACAGAAACATAAATGCATCTTCTTGTGAGATATGTGCCGGAATTGTAATACATGTATGCGCATGCGCCTCTCTCATCTTACCGAGTATAATTCCAAGTTTCTCTATCTTAGCGGGCATCCCTGTAAAAGGTAATATCCCTAAGCTCGACAAGTGGTGGAAATTCGATCTGGCTTGGCACGAGTTGAAGATGATTCTATATTAATTTCTCTATATGCCTTTTATATTATATTCGTAACAAAAGTTTATGTCGCCTTTGAAGTTTTATGTATTGACGTAAATTAATCATCAAATACCTAAACAAATAAATTTCCCAATTTAACTCTTATATTTAAAAAATATAAGTGTATATATATATATATATATATATACACATATATATATATACTTTTAAATACATAACTTATATATTTAAAAAATCATCGCGACTTTAAAATAGCAAAGTTGCACATCTTTAAATGCAACGAGAAGAAACGTCGGTGGCAACCATATGCGGAAAAAATGTACCGTACAATTTACAATATATATTATAATATTTTCAATAATTATTAGGAGTTTTTTTTATTTATTTGTCGAACTTTTAAACAGTTATTTTTCATCCTTGGGAATTTTAGAAACGAACATTTTTTTAAAATGTAGTTTACAACTCATGCGAATCATTGGAAATTAATGTGCACTGTTTTAGTTCCGCCATGTTGAATTTTGAAAACCTGTAGAGGATTATGTTATTCGGTACTCAACAATCCATGTTATGCCGATTTTCATAAAAGATGCTTTGGTATTAAAATGTTATTTTCAGAAGGGTACCGGTTTTTAGCATTGTTTTCGTATTTTTTCCACACTCAGGACGATGATTTTCGTAAATTGAAAAGTTGTGCTTAACGTTGTGAGGTATGAAAACTTAACGTACTATTTTTGTTCGCCCAAATTAAAAATAGTATCCTAATATAGGTTTGGACCAGATATCAGGGGGTGCACCAAGTTTTTGTTTTTTGGTTTTTCATTTTGAAATCACCATACAAAAAATCGATTTCAAACTGGGAAGGGATTGACAACTGTATGACTTGAAGTTTAAAAAAAAATTCATCGACCGTTTTTACAGCATCTATTTACATAACGACTGGCAATAGTTTATGGTACTTTCAGTATTCTCGAGTTAAACTGTAATGATACACGTTCATACATTTTTCCTATTGATAAATTGGCTATTTTCTAGACATAGATGAATTGATGTTAAAAATAGGAAATAGACAATTTGGAATTTAATATAATTTTGTTATTTTCTGTTTCAGATGCTGGGTGTAGTAACGCATCAATTTTGATCATCTATAGAATGATGTATACACGGAGAAAAATGTTCTTGGAAATTTTACCATTTCAGATGGCAATTTTGGGATAGTCATGAAGAATGGAGAAATTTACCATTATTTCTGGTAAAAATTAATTGATTTTGGGTAATTTTTACTGTTTGAATAGTAAAAATTCTAAGAACTTATAGTTATTATTATTATAAATAATGGCAATTTTTCTCATTATGTAAATCTGCTCCAAAATTGGTCTCCATGTATGTAAAATAATAAAGGGAACTATATGGAGATGCCAGTTTCTAATTCATGTATTCTATTTAAATGCAAACATTTACATAATACTGGTTAACATCTATTTTACTTCCTATTGTAGATATTAGTAGTTAAATGCTAAAGTGAACACGGATATTATTAAATAATGATATTGCAATGTCATAGTGGTGAAATTCGGAGCTGTTTGACAGTTGTAACACCTGTGATGTCGCCTAGTCTAAATTTTAGCACATGTCGGGTGAATGAGGGGTCCTATAGAAGAATTAGCTTCTTTACACTTGTAAACCTTCCTCTTTTCTTTTCGGCCGTTAGATCAAGGGTTAGTTTGAAAAACAAGCTGCCGTCCCGCAGGGAGGGTCACATTCGACCAGTGGACGTGACTAATTGCGTGGGAAATGTCTAGCCGATCAACTTGTGACGAATTGCTAATGAACTCATCTTTCAAATACACATAATGAATTATTACTTTTGGGGAAATGTGAATCCTACAACATGAACAAAAATTAATTTTGTTTTTAGAAAATTTATTTTATGTACAAAAGAATTATGATGACTCCATGTGCTGTAAGGGCTAATATTTACTTAATCTACATTGTTCATTGATTATTAACTCATTATTTTTCTTTTCAAATTTATCTAATAGTCAGTGACTAGTAGAGCCCATGCATACACGGTTAGGTGTGTCCATGAAAATATTTAATATTATGGAAGCTTTGTTTCGAAACACTAACTAAACACGCGTTATTCATTAACATCCTGCATTTAATTCATAAGTAAGTATGAGCTTAAGAAATAAAAGCTAATAACGACATACGTTACTTATCATTCTGATAGCGAATGTATTTCCAGTTTACTAATCCATAACATTGAGATACAAAATACAATCCTGTAAAAGATATGATCAAATCCATAGTGAAATGTCAATAAAACGACATCTGTATAGTATTTTTAGCCAATATTTGAGTCACACACATGTACATTGATTTTTATATAAAATTAAACACAATAAGTTCAATGGTAATATTGTAATGGAATAATTGTGAACAGAGAAGAGTAAACAAATTACCTTTGAGAAATGAGTTGTGCTCTTAACAAAGTTAATTTTGCATCTCCACAGGTATAATAATAATATAAATTAATACAAATTTGAAACGTGAATATTTCAACGAAAATTTGATGTTTCACTATAAAAGGGAAATTTGTACTGTTTAGAGAATGTTTCGTTCTATAAATGACCAGAGTTGAAACGTTACATCTATACCTACAATGCAGACATCAAGAAACTCACAAATTCATTTGATTCTATTTAATTTATTTACTTAATTTATTCAAGTTTCAAATTTGATTCTCTTCAAAGCTATTTTTCGTGAAGTTGCAAATAATAAAGAGAAACTCTAAGTGTAAAACACATGTTTGGTAAAAGAATATGGATACATCTAGCACTAAACAACTATTCAGTTTAAATTTCTACCGTAGTAGAAATTGTTGCTTAATATTGACCGGCTTTGGCTAATAAATTTGAATACGGGCCAGCTCGTGGACAATAAATGTGACCACAGTTTTCCATACACCATGTAACAATTTCGTGGATACTATTTAGGTACCTCTTTAGCCCTTAATTTAGCTAATATCTGGATGCTTTTCTTTGAAGATATTAGCATTACAGAATAAAAGTTGTCCTGACACTTTTTATTCGTCTAAATTTTATCCATTTTTGTAGTTTTCTAGCACGGTTCTTTTTAGCATAAATACTGTTTGGAAAATGTATTTTCAATATTTTTATATTTAATATGAATACTTTATTCATCAGTTTTTAATATGTGTATAATCACATATTAAAAGTCAAATTTTTTATTTGTTCTTTTATTTTCGCTTTGGACTCCGATATCCAGCAACACTAAATATTCGTATGGAGGAGAGTCCAAACATTCTGGACATAACAGATTATTTAAAAATGACGAGGATTCTTCTATTAGTCCTTATATCGTACAGTGGAATAATATTGCTGTTTTCGTCGGTAATCCTTGGTAACCTATCTCTTCTTTAAAAGGTTGAATTTAACTTGTTAAATACCGATGAAATTTTACTTTTTATGGGAATTTGTGGGCCAATGAAAAAGTTGAAAATATATAAAATAATGGACATAATTTTTTTATGATGTAAAAACATTAAACTTTAATCGGACATGTTAGTTTGACAGGTAATTGTGTGGGGTTTAAAAACGAAATACACGGGAGATAATGATATTTGAAGCAGTATAAAATAATTTCTATTTGTCGCACACTTATCGGACTAAGACCATTTAATTCGTTAAACTAATATAAATATTATTACGTTTTGACAAATTGAAAACCTTTACAGCCATTTTTTGAATCGGTTATTTGCAAAAATTGAACATTTTCTTGAAAATCGAGTTACGCACATATATTTGTTTATAATACATCGTGAATGATAGGCACATACATAATACCTTCAATTTTTTGAAAATTTATACTAGAAGGATTATTTTACACAATTTCCGAATCATTTGGGCAATACACTTTTTCTTATTAGGTGGAATCTAGTTAATTTCGAATAAACTGATGATTATACCCGGTTTAAATAACTTACAATCATATTTTGGTGGATGTTTTGAGTTTTTGTAACTCAATCTATCGCTGTCACACTAATTCCAAATTAGATAGTAAAAGGAAGCTATATACTTTATAACAAACAACTAGTGTTTTTTTCGTTATCAATTAGTTTATCGATTGTACATATATCTAATTTTTTGTACATTGGAATGTTTCAGAGTTGTCACATTTTCACTCATAAAAGAAACTTCAAAGCCTATATACACTGACCGTATAAGTAATCCTCTTAACTTTTACATCGTAGCGCAATAATGGAATCGCATACTTTAAGAAATAAAAACGTATGTTAAATTTACTTTTTAGAATTAATTTATTGTTTACACAGTGAATATTATCATGTAGATGAATACAATTGAGCGCATGTCAAAAATCCGAAACATTGAAAAATCAACTTTTAAAAAGTCGACGCTCAAAAAACGATTACTGTCAAAAAGCCAATGTGTCATACAGCTGTAATATTCATGAAAATAACAATGACTGCTTTTTAAATGTCGATTTTCCAATGTTTCGGATTTTTTAAATTCGGGTTTTGACATGTACTCACAAAATTCATATAAAAATTAAGGGATTTAACCTGTATGGTCCCATACAGTACTAATTTGGCACATCATTTTTTGAAATATGAGGTGTATTAACTTTTCATATTCCTACAAGATTTTAATAAGGTTATCTTAGGTTGTTTATATGCCAGTGAGTGATAAATGAGTCTCCTGCAAAATAGTTACTGTGAACTATTTTGACTTCTAATTTCATTACATTACCCGTGACGTCGTTTTTTAAATGATAATTTACTCATTCAAAATAATAGCTGATATTTCGCTGTCTGAATAACTAAAAAATATTGGAAATTAAATAGAAGAAACTTGAATGCAAATTTCATTAGCATAATTATTTTTATTTAATACGAAACAATGAAATAAAATATATAAAATTACTAACGTTTCACTATTGTCGAAAAAGTGGAGGGTATGTAATTTTGTACAGCCGATATAAACCTGCAATATATGAAAATGAGCCAGAACATCATGAAACCACCGAAACATTGTATAGCGGAGCGGCGATTTGCAGACCAAGCAGATGAGTAAAAGGGGTCAGTCGTGTAATGACGCGGCCTATTAATTACTCAATCGATTTGGTCGCGGGTCTCAACTTAATTAATTTCTAATCGTGATAATCGACGACCTCGATTGTTCAGTCCATGGTTTCGAAGTTTGTTCCTGTTGCGCGAGACCCCGCCGATGATAAATGGCCGCCGAGTCTCGGAAACGTAAGCACTTTGTTGAAACCGAGACGATTATGGCGATACGCCCTTTCGGACCACACATGAGAAAGCGAATACACGTTATTTTATACGTGTTCATCGCCAATAACGAAGTCTGCTTCCGTCGGACAATGAGCCAAAGACTCAAGCTGCTGATGCATGACACACCGACCGCAGTCCACATCCGGTTTGACCCGCCGAGCGATTTGGATGCTGCGCGCTCTCTCATCTCCGTCCGTCGGTTAACTCCATTCCAAGATCTTTTATTTTTCTGCATTCTCCTCTTCTTTTACACCGACGGAATCACCTGGGATGTAATAGGCTAAAACATTTGAAATGTCACAAGGCCGCTTGTTAGTTTTCCTTGCTCGAAAGTGTATGTTGTATGTGATAAGTTACGATGAGAATCAATCTGAACTAATGAGAACCTTTGATGTTTGTAATTTCTTTGATGGGACACCATATGATCATGCCCAGTGATATTATTTCCTTCCTTAGGGAAGAAGAGGTTAAAATCAGGGTAGTAGACACAAAGAGAAAGGATCGCTAAAACCCGAAGCAAATGATACAACACCCCTGGTAGAAAGAGTTTAATTCCGGGCCATATTTTCTGGTCTCCATGTCGTAATCAACAGTACGGTCAAGAAAGAATTACTTGAAACTGGCCTCATTTACAACTATGGAGTATATGTTTCTATATACGTTGTTTAGGTCACTATAAAGCACATGAAAGCAAAACTTGGACTCGGTGAAGTAACAAATAGATTAGATAATACTATTCGCTTAGTGCTCTGAGTCTAACACATAGTTGTATGGGCCAAGAGAAATATTTTCCCAAGCAATTAGTCAGTTTCACCTAGTTGTAGCCGCCGATTAATAAGTTATCCCAACCACTTTATAGCATAGAGAATAGACGAGTGTCCAATAAGCATATATTGTTGAGTTTTGCTTAGTTTCTATTAGTTGCAATAACCGATTCAACAGATGCATAAAGTAGTTTCATATATAATAGTTGCAATTGCCTAAGAAAGTAATTTTTCGAAAAAAACAACTTATTGGAAGGCAAGTTTCCAGATTCAATCCATGTTTATTAGAAACTGATTGAAGTGTTTCTTCGATATAAAGAAAAGAACTTGACTCTGAGAACTAATATGAGCTCCAGACGATAAAGCGATTGAATCATCTAAGAAATATAAGGATAAGAACATACATCTTTCGATACCTATACATAGAAAATACCGTGAGAGACTAATAAGTGACAGAAAGTCTAACAATTACTGGAATTATGATATTATGCACATACCTTTAATCTATATGCATTTAAAAAAATGTCCCTTGATTGCGTGATTTAGATTATAAACTAAAGATATTATAACTACAGTTTAATAACTACATAACCACCCGCGTAGCAAGATTCTAACGTGTTATAACGTCCGTACTATAAAAGAACTGCTAAATTGTTTCATTTACAACTTTTTACATTTAATGAAACCAGGACGGCTTTATAGGAACTACTCGTGACGTTAGTTTCTAAAGTAATTACGGATAGTTCTTAAACACGACTAAGTACAGATTAATACTGCTAATTGCGTAGAACAATAGTAATTGCAAAAAAGTTACATTGTACGGAATAAAGTCCGAAAGGAAGAAAATCAATTTGATGTGAGAATGTTAGAAAGATGTTTCCTTTGTAATGAAATTTTAATTAAAAAAAGTATAGATTTTTGCACCTAAATTGGTTACACGAATTGAATTATGTTTATTCGTAACATACCAAGGAATATTTGGACCTTCATTAAACAGCAGTTGTTTATATAATATTTGTACACCTTTTTAAACACCAGTTGAATTTCGTGATAATACTTTTGCATATTTTTGGTAATTTTCTGTGCCAATTTTGCAACGACTAAGCTTATTCGACTACAAAAAATAGGTTATAAAAAATAATATGAACCGAAAATAATAATAGAATAGTCATATTCTGTTATATAAATAAACTTTTATAATAATTTGTTAGACAAGTAACAATTAGTATTATAACTTTTATTATACTTTCAAATATTGGACCTGCAAATATTTCAATTTTATAGTAATCACTACTACAAATAAATCTAAATTTTGGAATAATCAAAATGTAGTCAAGATTACTTGCTACTCTAAATTTCTTGGAGTGTGAATGTTAATCTTGTAAAGTAACTGAGAAAATCATTCCAATGAGAGTGGATGTAGTCAAATTCAACTCTAAAAAGAGTTGATAATTTCACTCTTGTGGTAAGAGTGAATTTAGAAGTGTGGATGTGATACAAGTAAGTAGCTCAACCGCCGCTTGGTTTGCTCGCGATTCTATCTGCTCTGTTTTGTTCTTGGTACAGAAAGGTACATTAGAGTCCCGGTCTAATTGCATATCGCTATATTTACGTTGCAGTATATTTGCTCGGTTCAGTCTCGTTATATTTATCTGTCGCCGCTCTCTTTTTCCCCCACCTTGCGGGATGGGGCCTCAGGAAGAACCTGCTGTAATGTCACAAAGATAACGCGATTGAGGGGAGGGGGAGAAGCGGTGCTCCCCTTCTTTTGGTAAATGTATCGAGACTGGAGGGCAAAGCGAGAAACCGAATAGGTAAATATTCCGGAATATTAGAAAGCAGAATAGAAGAGTTTCGACAAAAAGTCATTACATGGATAAATTCGGTGTATAAAACTTACTGTAAACAATTGTTGTCACTCAATATTTACCGAAAAATTCACTTGTAAATGGATCAAATGTAACGGATGTGCTAGACTGAGAAATCAATATATGCAATAAGGCAAATGTCCTATAGATTGTAGTATGATATTTTGGCTCTTGGTAACTTCACTTTTATCTGTAATATTCGGAAAATTGATATAGTGTAAAATTGAATAGCGTTGAATTTTATTTATTCTTTATTCATAAAATCACTGATTACTGTGGATACGATAAAATAACTTAATTTTTAAACAATATACTGGTAGTTTTCCTAACTGCAACAGCTTTCAGCGACTTCAGCTTTTAAAACTAGAAAAAATGATAAACTTGCTCACGTTTTCAAATACTTCAACAATTTGATAAAGGCCTTAAAGCAAGGACCTTGAGTGTTTCCGTAGCAAAAAAAATTTATGCATTTTCATAAAGATATTATTTAAGACATGTAAAAAGTCATTGTTATAATATTTTTTTAAATATTTGTCGGCGGAGCGAAGAGTTTTGAAGGTATTTACATCCCAGTCATGTTAGAAAATATTAGGCATAAATTGGGACTCTTATTTTTTTTTGGTGCAATCGGAAATTTTCGGCAACTTTCGTCTCAACCATTGCAAATATCATACTAGAAGAAGACATCAACCTGATTGATTCATTACGTCTAATCATATGTACCATTGACAGAAACCTACATTCAGCTATTCTAAGATTGTTTTAATACTTACTTCATTTAAATTTCATCTGCAGCTTTTTTTGGAAAAATGAAAATTTAAAAACCAGCCAACATAATAACGGCAATGCTGCGAAGAGATATGTGTGACTGCGGGGAGCCGACCAAGCCCTTTCCGCATTCGTTTAAGGACGTTCCCTGAGAAAATAAAAACTACAGATTTTCTTGAAACTTTGCTAAAACGTTTATTTGGATATGCTTTATCGCTGATTAAAAATTGCGTATAGCAAGTCACGTTAAATTTTGAAAAATATGATGTTAAGGTTATAAGGTTTTATATGGGCGGTATAAGAAAACGCGGTTTCACGAGGTAATTTTTTAGAATTGTGAAACAAATAATCTACAGAATCCTTTAAAAAACTAATATGTGTTTCGGAACAGCATTAGGAATATTGTGTTGAAATCTCGAGATGGCTTATCGAGTTAATTTTATAATTATCATTGTGTAAAATTTGCGACTGAACGGTATTTTAATAGGGTCTTCCTTGAAAATTTTGTTTTTTTCTAAAACGGTATAAATCGATGACATTACATTCGAAAACAAAAGTTATTAAAAACCAACGCAGTAGTTTCGATTTCGCAATTCTGCACATATAAGCGAACGAGTGAGAAACCCATACGCTTATTAACTCTATCTCTTTCTCGCTGGGGAACGTCCTTATCATGGCCTACGTACGGACCCCCCGAATCCACTCTAGCAGTTAAGACGTTATAAGCGGCAGACTCAGGTTCGATCCTTCCGGGAGGCGTTTTTTTTTTTTTGTATACGAGGCTGATTAATTTTTTTGCGAGCGTGTTAAAGCATGTAAAAATAGTATAGAGGTACGAATGTGCTTATTTCAATAATATAAAAATTAAGTCAATTTAATTAATTAAATTCATTTTAAATTGGTTGAGAATATTTCCTAACTAGGTTGTAACTTTTCTTCCATAATTCATATGTACAGCCCACAATTTTTCCATTTAATGTCCAATATTCATTCTGTGAATTTCCGTTTTTTGATCGGAGTAGGACCAAGAGGTGTCCAATAGACGTACCTTAGATTGTCAATGGGATTAGCTTTGAATTAAAATTTGACCTATTATGGACGAAATCTCTGTATACAAGGGATATCTGGTCGTATAGGAATGGACATGCATTGCACGACTATTTGTCTTACATGTACTCTTTAGGTATAACAGTAAATTAAACTATTCAGTAGAGTCCCATTATATTTGCCCGCTCGGTTCCTCGCCTTCCCCTCCCGTCTCCTTATATTTGTCAGAACAAGGGGAGCGACGTTTCTCCCACTTTCCTTAATCACGTTACGTTCGTTACGTCATAGCAGGCCCTTCCTGAGGCTCCAGCGCGCAACGTGGGGAAAAAGGGACTCTACTGTACGTATACCTATACATTTATTTAAATTTGCTTTTTACTTCTTTAGTCACTATTTCACATTTCCGATCAGTAATTTATATATTATATATATAATACTGAATATAATCACAGTGTAAATATACCATACTACGATGATATATTTTTTGGTTCAAAAGAGTTTCGCCTTAATTTCAAAGAAATGAAGTTTACAATTTTTCCGTTTATTTTCGAACACTGAATGTGATAACAATTTTCGATCAGTATTTTATAGATGAGAATTTTAGGGGTGTGAAAGGATGTCGTAATATATATTCTTGAAACAATGTCTTTTTCCATTTATTGGAAGCTCGAGTGGAGGAGCTTGCCAAGCAAGTAAAGGAAACCGCGAGCCGACGGACAGTTCTGTCTTATAGATGAGACCGCCTCCGGACTCCTTCTCGCTTTCTCACAAAGCCAGGACTACCGACATTACGGAACAATCGGTAGCTAAGCTGGGCATTGATTTTGCGTATACAGTCCGCGCGTCATTTGTGTGCGACGTGCTCCTTCCTCCTTGAGTGAACACAGATTTCCTGGCGGATACACAGGTCGCTAACCAACGATTGATGTATAGTCACGGCCCATAATTGATAAAATTTTAAATTGTATTACTAATTCTAATGGTAATTGTTAGAATTCATATATGTCAAACTATTCTTCTACAAATGTATTAGTAAGTCTAAAAACAAGAATATAACTTTGCAAAAGTGGACAGCGAATTATATCGGTGTATCAGATTTTGAGCTCCTAGGGGTGATTTTGATTCTTGGTTAACATTTATTTATATTAAATACTAAATGGGTATAATGGCTTGAATGTCATTTTATGATAGACTTTTCTTTTGTTGAAGTGGAATTCCGGTATAAAATTGGACCAAAAGACAGGTTTGTGATTAAAAAACAGGAAAATACCAATAAGTAATGTTCAATTATTCAGGACCACATTAAAATGGATGAAAGGTTTCGAACAGGCCTGGATCTGTATATGTTTTTAGAACGGGGAGCATTAATCCCAAATTCACTTTACTTCATTGCGTCAGGGTGCTTCTTAGAAACCAGACAAATCACAAAACAGACACTTCAAAAACCCGACTTTCAAAAAACAGACAATCAAGAACCAGACATTTCCAAAAACAGAGATTCATAAACCAGATATTTAAAAACCTGACTTTCAATATGTCTTGCATTTTGAAATGTCTGTTTTTGATATGTCTGGTTTTTGAAGTGTCTGTTTTGTGATTTGTAGGGTTTTTAAGGTGCACCCAAACAGGCACTTAAAAACCCGACATTCAAAAACCGGACACGTGAAATTGCAGACATTCAAAAATCAGACATCCAAAAACCCGATATTTGAAAATACAGACACCTCCGATTGATGCGTTTACTACATAAAAAAAAAAGATCACGGGTCGTCGTCCTTGAGACTTCAGTGGATGGTCATTTCACGGTCAAAAATGTTTTGTATGTCGGTTTTTTGAAGTGTCTGTTTTGTGATTTGTCGGGTTTTTGAGATGCATCTTTGCGTCAACATTTTTTCGTAACCTCCAAAATTCTATAATGTATATTACTACTGTGTCAACGTTTAGCCCTCAAAAAGTGAATATATGTTTTTCCAGGGTAGGAGTACCAGAGCCCTGTTGATGATCATGAATGGCAGTCTGGAGCGAAATTCAGTTTTTTTAATAGCGCGATTACCGGGTGGGGTATATTTCGTGCATGCACCACCAAACTAGTTACGAAAAGCTCCATTTCTACCACTTGGTGTACAATGCAGTATTATGTTGGTCACGGATGCTCCGTTATTGTTTAATTGTACCGCATACACTAAATTCAGTATCGCATGTCTCTTTTTAATATATTTATTTACCTCTTCATAAAGGAAACATAATGCCGAGAAATTTTACACTAATTTAAATACGATCGATAAATTTGATATAACTTCAAAAAATAGGACAGATTTTGCGTGATATTTCTTAAATATTGACATAGTTACCTAAATATTGAAATCTATCTATTTCTAGGGTAGCTGATTATGAATTTGAAGTCAGATTTTTCAAAATCCAATATGTCGAGTACAATATGGCGGTCAAGTTTTTATATTACTTTTGACCAAGCTTGGTATCTATTGCCTTTTGAGAACACTTATTAGGAAATGGAAATCCGATTATCGCATTTCTCATACAATTCTGTGAGAATTTATGCTCGACAGTTCACGTAATCTGTCTCGATAAAACATATCGATATTTACAAAGAAAAGAAATCAGACATGCAGTTAATAATATACCTAATCGACGCCCAAGCGATTCCTTATTTATCCTATTTTGGGTCTTGGTTTTATACATAAAACAAATCGTTGTAATGTGCATAAAAGCATATTGTTCTGTGTATGTGTATGTGCATATCGTGGCTGAAAATTTCGTAAATCTGTATTCTAAACTTGGTATACAAATTAGAGTGATTTGGTAATTAATCAAGTTCTTGATTTATGATATTTAACTACGAAATATAAAATATACTAGTGAATATTATACCTTCTAGTTTCATGAACGGAAATAAAAAAAATAGTTAATTAATTTTGTTTACGTTTAAGATTCATTATTAAATTTTTTAATTGGCTTCAAATAAAAATAATTATTGGTTATTATTTTTGCATAGTAAATAATTCAATTTTCTAATGAAGAAATTTCAAATTAAATCATAACAGCCTTGTGAAATTAATTATCCCTTATTTAGAAAACAAAATGAATCATGTTTCAAATACTAGATTTTCGATTATCGGAAGTAAAATAATTCGTTAACAATAATAATATACTCAAAAAGTGATGTAATTCATATGTATTAAATTACATATTTTAATAATATTAAAGGGTTTGAAAATAAGAAGTATAGTTGGCCAATGAATTTTTCATGTCTAGCAGTAGAAATATTTTGCTTTATAGTTACACAGAATATTTTCAGTTAAAATTACTCTAGAGCTATTTCCATATAATAAAAACAGGATATTTTAACCTATTTTCTTACCAATTCAGCATGAAAATGTTGAAAATGAAATAATCTTAATTTTGTTAACTATTACGACGCAGAACAAGTATAGAATAATTAAATTTTAAAATTGTTGTAATATTCACTTCTTAAATTTACATACTACATACAACATTGGATTCGATATGTTTTATATAATGTCGAAGAATCATTTAGAAAGGATAGCGCATTCCCTTTTCGAAATAAACATAATCAATATGTATTATACTCAATATTGAATGTATTTAATTATTGAATGAAAATCAAGATATATTTCAATTAAGAAACTAATTTGTATTTATTTGCTGCACTAGTTTTGAAATATAATCAAAGCTATCAGACGACAAGTTGATGCATTAACTAGTAAATAAATTAGTAAGTAACAAAAGATGAGCTATCATTTTATATCGTGCATAATTTATGCTCCAGTATTCGATTGAGAATTTTCGAAGTATTTTCGTATTTGGTAAATTAACTATATATACTGAAAATTGACCCATAATATTTGCTGCAACCACAGTCACTTTCAGCGAAATCTGTTCAGACCATGAACGGTTAGGTCGATTGCGTCGAAACTTGAATAACAACGTTAAACTGCGCCGCGTTAATATAGTAGCTATTCCAAATTAGAAACTGCCTCTTACTTAAAGAACAACACTTCTAATATCGTGAAATATTTAGACAAATAATTTTCATATTAATTGTTTTATTATTATATTATATTAAAGATTTTATACCCGAGGAGCCAATTTGATTGATTTTTAAAGAGAAAAATATCGATGTAAAATTACATCTTAGAAAATTAAGTAATGAACAATTTTTAGATTGTACGTTTAAATTTACGAGGTAAATAAAATATCAAAAGGCCCGTGATATTTTTCGAAAATATATTTTCCAGATTTGGCTGAATGTTTTTTAGACATTCATACTCTGAATGGATTTCCCAAACATTACAATAAGACGCAAGAATAAAAAAATCATAGTCATGTTAACATAAATTCATTATGTCTATAGAATATAGCAGAGCGTACAAACTTTACACTTTAATGTCATTGAAAAATTATGAATTAATTTTATTTGTAAACTAAAAATATAACACGTTTTTTATTTTCAATCAAAAGTGAACAGTTTGCCTCAAAACTAATTTGTGCTGTCGCAGTCTGTCGAAGCTGGTAAATTTTTAGGTTAGCTTTTATAGAATTCCAAAAATAATTTAAATATATAATAATTTATATATAATAATATAGCTATCATGGTGTGTAAGAATTTATTTTATAATTTAACTACAATGTTTATATATAATAAGGCTTTGTTTATTATACGTAGCTGTTTTTCAAAATAATTATCGGCTTTCAATATTGAACCAATCTTGATAAACAAATCATTACACTTTAGTATTTTCTTAGTGTCTAATAACTGATTGCTGAGTGTTAGTGTTGGTCAATACAAATATATTTCAGAATCTTCAATTTTCTTTTATGTATTCTAGTTTACATTCAAGGAATAATTTGAGAGCTATCCGACAAATATGAAGACAATAAAATTAGTACAATGAATGCATATAGTCATAATAAAAGATGTCTTCAGGCTGTCTTCTCAATTTTTAATTGATATATTTTTGCAATCCATAAATTATCAAAATGGTTATACCAATAGATCGCCATACGATATTGAAAAAGAGCTTGCAAATTTGTTCGTATATTTCAACTTTATTTTCTTCAAATTATCGATAGAATATTAATAATAACAACAAACCGGAAGAAACACATTATTAATTCATTTGGTTAGGATACGATTGTGAATTTTAGTTTCGAAATTAATATCTTGGGTCTTAATGAACTGAATTTATAAGGCGTAATTTACTCAGAAGAGGGTCAGCTATTCAAAAGAACAAGGTAATGTCTGGATTATATTATAATCCTCTTATCAATTAAGGTTGTTATATCATCATTAAATTAAGAGAGAGTTATTGATGACCTAAGGGAAAATGTAAGAAGATAAGCAGTCCTGTGGACAAGTCGGACTTCTTGAGCTTTCTCACTTGCGCATTTAGTACGCGACGAAATCTCAGCAACAATTGAGGGGTGCATAATGCGTAATTTTAGGGACTTTCCGTCAGACCTTACTATTAGGTACAAGAAATTTACGAGTTGGAAATAACGCTTTCACGCGAATAATATGTTTTTCTTAATCATGACAATGAAATCATTCCATACATGGATCTACATATCTTTTTATTAGGTTGAAGATCCTCATTAAAAATGTTCATTAATAAGACATTTCGATAATATGGATAAGAAGATGAGCTAACTAATGGCAATTTTATGCTCAGATATCGCTAAATTGCAATGAAAAATTGTTGATTAGCAAATGGTAAATGTTCCTTAGATTCACTAAGTAAATATGTGTCCATCATTTCTTTTCCTTATGTATTAACCATGTTCTAACAATTTGGCATTGGGATACTTGATAATTGTTAGACCACACATTGTAATTATGCACACTGTAAAGGAATGTTCTATATTGACCCTGTAATGGTGTCGACCAAAAATTACTTGAAAGGTCAGCAACTACTTTTGTATCCAACTTACATATATTTTTAAAACAGAAACTATATAGAACGTTCTTTAAAAGAATATAAAAATATTTTATCAGACAATTGTTCACTAAATCTGATATTTTAAACTTACTTTAAGGGGGTAGAACCTTATTATATATAGATAAGGGGGTAGTGCTCGACTGATAAAGTAGGAATTTTCACTAAAAACCATAAATAAAAAGTGGCTTCGATGATTTTTAGAAAAAAGGGATTTGTAAGGGCAATTTTAATCACAATAGACTGCATCATAGAAAATGCCAAAGGCATTAATTGAGAACTGACCGAGATGAATCAATCAAAATAATTAAATATTGTGTACTCTTTCATAATATGATCTCTTCGACATCACCATAGAAATCACAAAATCGGCTATTATAAGAATCATGTAGGATATACATATCTAACAATAAGTAACAATTATATTAATGTCGCATAATTATTCCAAAAATAGAGTATGTAGATAAAATATTGGAAATTTAGTTTTTAATGCCGAAAAATTAAATGAAAGGCAAAATAGCACTCAGAAAACAATTTTTCCATTAAATATAAATCTATCACGATATTTATACCCCCATACAGCACATACCTCTTAATGTGGTCCCCCAGAGCTCAGTCCTAAGATATCTCCTAAAAGACCTCCTGAAGAGGTCTGAATTACGATAATCTATAAAACGAGCTCTTAAAGATAGCTTACTTAGGACTTCTTAAAATCGTAATATCGAAGAGGTCTTATTATAATTTTCAGAAATTTGCTTTTCATTTATATTATTTATTTTATATGTCAAAGCTCTCAAATAAGACCTATTTGCTAATACCTCATATTTGAGAGGTCTTATAGAGCACTTAAAATCGACGCAAAAAAACACAAGTTTTCTTAAAGATTACTTTAAGAGCTGTTTCTGATACGTATTTAAGACATCTTACAATTTTTAAGTATTCTTAAAGAATTCTTTAAGATGTCTTTCTGCTGCTTGATACAACTATTCATGATCGATTCCTGTTCGTACTAAATATGAATAAATTAATTTAAGTGATTCGTCGGCCTCGCAAGCAGGACTTTGAAGGAAGATGGTTTTGTTATATACAAACATTCGACGGATAGCGGAAAGGGACCATTTTGAAAACGGGATATACCAATAGAACAATATAGTTGTGAGTAGTTGTGATCAGAAGTACCGTTAATTATCCCACAAACCTTGAAAATTATAAACCTCAGACTCATAGCACAATTATCTCATCTATACTTCTGATCCTTAAAACTACACCGTTCTATCGGTGTATGTAATTATATATAAATTAATTACAATGAAAAAATATTAAAATAAAGAAAAGAAGCCGATAGACGTTTTATCAACATCAGAGTTTATGCGAAAAACCGGATCCTTTAATTTGAAGCTAATCCAGTTAGTTAAACGTTTGATCACGCGTTATATGGATTTAAATAAAGAACGTCCAATTCATTCGGTAATTATAATATTTAATCATTTATATATTGCTCATTTAATTTTTGCTAATTTTAAATTTGAATCTGCAAAGAAAATTTAATAGATAAAGTATTTTAAAGGCTTCTCTAAAAATAGTTACATTTACTAGTAAACCACATGTATTCGTTGTATTAATTAACTAACCCTTATTTGAGCAGTACATAGAAAGAATAATTTGGCAAATGATTTACACAGCATTACTAATATGGTTACAAGCATATAACATGTTTAATTTAAAGATATGTTTCTTGTTAAAGAAATGTAGGTAAACTGTATTAGCCTAATCAATGCCGTCAAAGCGCTTCTGGGTTTATGGTGGATGAAATGATGGTTTCATCTTTTACTAAATTCGACATACTGTATTTTTTACCTGAAACGGGTTATTACGACCTTCAGGGTAATTTTGACATTCACATTATCTTGCTTATAATAAAATGTTATTCAAATTGTTTGGAGTACTAATAAATACTAATATTTGCCGCGAATATTAAAGTTTTCATGGTGCACTGAACATGAATGTCGGTTACGGCCAGGTTTTATGGTATTTTTGAAAGAAGCTTGCGGGGTATTTTCGTGCTTTGAACGTTTGTTACCATAATTTAAGCAGTGTCATATAAAATGATACTGGTTAAGTAACTTTCAAAATGGCATATTATGTCTTACAAACATGTGGCGAAAATGTTTGTACATAATGTCGAGTCGTTATCGTCCATTTTGGTTGAAAATAACAAGAGGATGGTCAGAATATCCGACAGTTTTTCAGATTCTGTTACAATCATGTTATTTTTAATAAAAATGTATATGATGGTACTGATATTAAAGCCAAAAGTTAACTCATTATGAAAAATATTTACATTTGCGAATATATTGCTGATGAAAGAATCTCTCAGCGGTATTAACACAGGTAACATAGTCCCTGACATAATCTCAAAAGGCAATATGTACGGACTACGTTATGTCAGAGAGTTGTTACGATATTAGGCATCATATTTATTTAGTATCCCGTACACGTTTATTTCAGTGTAGTCGATATGCGAACCTTTTTTCCATCAAATGTTTCTGCTATTATATATTGTTATATGATGTTTCTTACACTATTTAGTCGCAAAGACACACATTTTTGTAAATAATCCATCTTCATTCTCAATTTGAAAATGTTAAGTAGATATTAATAAATTATTCACGATTTTGATATGGAAGAATACGATTCTTACAATGGGTGAGGCTAAAATACAGTCTACTGTACTATGGTCCATAGTACATTTTAGTGACAGCAACCATAATTTAGTTGTATACCGAATTTTACTATTTTATATGTGTCACATCCATAATTAGAGATGACACATCCCATTGTTTTTCCGTGCAATAAACACAATTGCTATTATTGTTTATATTATTGTTACTATATGTATTGTTAACACGAATAGTTATTATCTCAAAGTCGTTCATATACATTTTATATATCTTTAATATGATATTCTCATCCGAATTTCATTTTTTTTCTTTGCATCACTTATACTTCAACAGTTCTTAGTTTAGTAGCATGAGGATCTTCTTTGGTTATCAACATCATCTGTAATATTAATGCAATGTGGTAACACGTCCTTCGTGATCAAGGCTTAATAAATAAATAGATACAAAATGTTTGTCATTAATTGATTATGACACTGGGAAATAACAGTTTTCGAATTTCATTTGCAAAAAATTATATGATACATTTCAACGAAGTAGATACATCAATCATTTGGAAGTTGTGAGGAATTTTATGAAACTAAATAGCCGTATTTACTGTGAAGCATCACCAATGGAACTAAATGTTTTACCAAAATATACTCTTATGATTACTTGGACGCAACTAATTTAAATTTTTGGACCAACCTGTTTATTTTTGGCTTGCTGACAGTAATTCGTTTCAAATAACCTCGGATCAACGGGTGTGGTTCGAAAACTCGACAAATCAAAAAGTCGACAGGTCAAAAAACCGACAGTCAAAAAGCCGACACATGAAAAAATAGACACATCGACTAGTGGACTTTCATTTTTTGAAGTATCGGCTTTTTTACTGTCGGCTTTTCGACTATCGGTTTTTTGTCTGTTGATTTTTTGATTCGTCAGTTTTTCGACCCGCACCCTGATCAACTATTCTAAATACATTCACATCACCTATTTCATTTCTTCTATATATTTTGCAGTGATGATCATTTTCCTTAAATCTGCAAACCGACATGTCGATCTAAGCAAGTAATGTAAAAACAGAGATAGCCGTAATGCATCAGGAGAAAGTAGGCATTACTAAATTAACGCACGCGAGCACACAAGCTACATCTGAAAAGACGAACACGTGATAGTACAAGAAATTGATTTTTACGATAACAAAAGCATACAATTTCCGTTGCGTTTTATATACATTGGAAACATTATACACATATATATGTCGCCGGTGACTTAGCTTGACATGTTCGGTAACATTAGGCAACGTACACAGGGACATAAAGGCATAATAAACTTCTAAAATTAAAACGAACCACCCTGTTTACCGAAGTTAGACTTTTAAATTTATCCTTGGACTTCATATCGGGTCACGAAGCACGTGAAACGCGATCGCGGTCCGTAAAGTGGAAGAGCGCGGTGGGTTGCTGACGCCGCGGCGTCTCGGGGGTACGGGGGTGGATGGGGGTGGCGGGGGCATAGGTCGGGCGAGTTAATAACGCACACGTACGTTAAGTGTGTAATGGCCCGTGTTTAGGCGCGGATATACACGAGCGCGAAGTGCCACGAGTTCGGCGAGAACCCGGAGGCGGCGGGGGGCGGGGGTGGTCTTTCGGTGGGGGATGCGCGAGTCTGGATAGGGGGTGCAGGGTCTTGAATTCAAAGCCCAAGAAAAAAATACACGCGAACGCGAAAGGAGTCACGCACGTAGAAACGCTGGAGTAGCACGCATTCACCATAACGAATTGAGAAAATAGGGTGAGCTTTTATGCACACGTCGTGGCGATTATAACCGTGCGAGCCTTTAATTCGAAATGGGGAGCGATGTCATCGGTATGATCGCATGATCCAAGGATCGATCGGTGCGTTAATTACCCACGTTGATCTGATCGCATGTGTGATTTCTTTTCTTGAAGTGCTTCGTAACGTTGAATTACCGCACTATCGCATCGACATCGTGGGTTTCTAACGTGTCACATAAAAAGGCTTGGTAAAAGTAAATTTTGAAGCTGGAATCGATCGGTCGATTATAATGAACTTCAGAAGTTAGTTCCATTTTTTTTAATGGGTATTTCTCTTGGAATGAATGGCATTCGAAGATCAATTTGAGTCATAGAACAACGGAATTTATTAGGCGTAACAAGCTTTCGATACCTGACTTCCTTTTTGACGTCATTACATTGAGCTTTATTAAAAGCTATCGAACCTAATATATCCGACAAGTTGGATCTCGTTCCAAAATCTAATTCTGCAGACTTGGAGATTAGCATTTTCAAAAATATCAAGCACTTCCTGGTTGTTGCGTGACTTGTACTCATCTGTTACTCGTCGATGTCTCATTGTTCTTCGCCAATATATCACGGAATTAAGATTTACCTTTTTCAAAGAATAGATCTATGCCATACGTCTGCATACGGGTTCTTTTGAACCTCTGTGCTAATATGTTTTCTAATTTCGAAAAAAAAATTGCCTTTCATCGATTATATTTGTTCATCATTGATTGCTTTCACTATAAAAAACGGAAGATAAATTTCCAAGCCACTGACTTCCTGACATTATTTGAAATTAGCATATTGGAAATACACAGTAACTATTAGGTAACCAAAATCATCAGAGCGCAGATGTCCAAACCAAAAAATAAACCCTGCGATCTGTATTTAATGAGACATTTAAATTTATATAATGAAAGAAGAAAGAATTCCTGCAACTCCACGTAAATGAACCGTCATGAAAGTAAAGATTTTTCTTCGATAAGTCAAGGATCTGTTCTGCACCCTTCTAACCATATATAGCTTTAAGCCGCATATTGTTAGTGACAAGTCCTGTAAGGGATATCGTGAAATGCATCGGTTTATTTGGTTTTATTTTTTATATTTACTTATTTCAGTTATTACAGTAAATATCATTATAAACTCTACAAATCTTCCCAACAGTCAAGAAGACTAACAGATATGAATTTCAGACGTAGAAATCGCATGCATCTTATTTATAATAAATCCTCCATACTACGTATTTCTTCGAGAATACAATTCCATATAATTATGTCAAACGTGGATTTCAGCGCCATGTGCTTTGCGAAGAAACAACTAAATTGCATGACAAGGAATAGTCAGAAGATGCTAATAATATGAGTTTCGTACAATAATACACTGGTTTCCTTCGTTCGAGCTTTTCCAGACACAGCTGCACCTCATATACGTATAATATCTTTTCGCATTAAGATACTGACAGCAAGCTATTCAATTTCATGTTTCGTAACCCATTCGCGTCTGCCCCATTGATATACTCCTAACGGCATTGCGATTCCGCTTTGCTTTATATAAACAGAACCCAGCAGAATTCAAATGCTCAATATTTATCGATATTGTTGCCTTTTAATTAATTTTTATCGTGAAACTTCCAATATTTTGTAGACATTCAGTGTATGAAAATAATCACATATCAGGTCATTAGCGACAAAGAATTCTTCAATATTCTACTTTGATTCCTACAATTCCTTACTTTTATTACATATTGGACTCTTTCTTTCCACTTTCTATTTGGTATGAAGTCTGTTTACTGGACTAACAACAATTTAAAGCAATACGTGTAATTCTTGGACGCAATATATTGCCATAAGTGTTGCAAGAAAAGAAATGGTTCGTTATTAATAGTATCTAAAAAGTAGTTATGCTGGACAATGTAATCTAAAAAATAGGTTGCTAGAATTTACAAAAGAGGGTTTGCTACCCGAATAGTCAAGAAATAATAATATTCAGTGCGACAGATTCTTGTTTCTGCAGATATTCTATTTAGACCTATTAATATGATATCGTAACTTTCCCTATCCTTTATAGCGTAAGTGTGTTTTGATTTGAATTTACAATTGTTTTTTAAAACTTGAATTTAGCACCCCCAAAATTTCTGATATGAACCAGAATTCGCGTGCTCCTCAAAATTCAGGATATGTAAGTGAAAAAGTGCTCCCAGTATTCGAATTTCCTTATCTTCTTCAGCGATATGGCATCATCAGCCTTCCCATAAATACTCCCATTTCTGTAAAACAAACGTATGTGGTCATCACTATTTGGGAATTGAATTCACGAACTTCCTTTAAGTCAACCACAGTAAACGAAAATGAATTCAAATTACGAAGAAGTGGCTAAATCGATTATCCGAGTCAGTAAGGTGTAATGAAGTACAGCAGATTTTGGTCCGTTCATATAGTCGACGTTTCGACAGCGTCGCTGTCATTATCAAGACTAAAAAAGTTTTATTACATTTTAGAGATTACAATAAATTATAAAATAAAAAATAATGTTAGTTTGGCATTATACATCATGCCATTAAGTAATATTTTCTCATGTGCACTAATTTACAACTTATTTTAATTATGCAAAAATAGGTAGTGTGTCTTATGTTTTTTATTTTTTTACGAAATTTGTGTACTGTGTTTTGTACATGCGGTATATGTTTTATTTATTTTTTATTTTATAATTTATTGTAATCTCTAAAATGTAATAAAACTTTTTTAGTCTTGATAATGACAGCGACGCTGTCGAAACGTCGACCATATGAACGGACCAAAATCTGCTGTTCTTCATTACACCTTACTGACTCGGATAATCGATTTAGCCACTTCTTCGTAATTTGAAATTTTACCGAGTGTTAAATTCCTTGAATTATATTTATGAAAATGAATTCAGACAATACGAATTAAAAAATGACGCTAAATTCATTTTCGTTTTTTGGGAACATATCATCACATAAGAAGATACATTAGAACATTATGAACATTTTCGGATTTCCATTTTTTGAATTTCTATTAACACTCAACACCCTCGAATTCCGTTTCAATCCCAAACAGCACAAAACCATCCCAAGACGTCCTCAGGAGCCGCTGGGGAGCTCCCGAGGACCAAAAGCGGACATTTGGATTGTGCTTTTTAGACGTGCTATGCTCAAATTTAGCTTTGTAATTTCCAATAATAACATTACTTTATAATTACAGTACAGTCCCGGTATGTTTAACCACTCGGTTCCTCACCCTCCACTCCCGTCTCGTTATATTTACCAAAAGAAGGGGAGCGCCGCTTCTCCCACTCTCCTCAGACGTGTTATATTCGTTACGTCACTGTAGGCCCTTCCTGAGGCCCCAATCCGCAAGTGAGGGAACAAGAGAGCGGCGACAAGTAAGTATAATAATACAGGAGGCAAATGTGTTCGGACGTAAGTACAGCAAGACGCAATTATGCTGGGACTGTAACTGCAGGAACGATTCCGGTTATCCCCAAATAAATCAGAACTAATTGCAATTATCGCGTATTTCTTTTAAACAATGTCAATTAAGTACTAACATTCTAAATGGTAGAGCGTAGTAGCAAAGACATCATGCTAACGATGTTTCTAAATATAATCACAAATGTTAAAGTATACGACGCAAGGACCTTTCGCAAAATTACATGTTCTCACAAAACTATGTCAATTTTAATACGTATTCGTTCAATAAACGTGAATTCGGTGCGATCGTATTGAATAAAATGAAAAAAATCTTCGTCAGATTTGAAAACCATTGAAACTGAGAATTCGCTAATACTTTTAACTGTAGTCCCATTAGTTTCCATTTCATCCAAATTTAATATGGAGAGTCAAAAGATATGCTTTTTAGCTCTTAAAGAATAAAAGCTGTACTTCGGCTAAAAATTAGAGCAATTAGGAGTGAGTATTCACATGAACCTACCTAAAAACGGTTTTTGGATCAGAACATTAGAATTTGATGGTTTATCGGAAAATTATATCTTTCTATTTTTTTGACAATGTGCTATCATATTATTTATCTATTAACAAAATGACAAGATTATAATAAATACATCTTTATTATAGAATGTAAAACGTACCATCCATAAATTTAAAGGGAACCTAACTATTTCGATGTCTTTGCCATAGTGATAGATAACTGTCTATGGTAGTAATACCAACCAGTTTCTCGTAAGAACTATAAGCTAACCATATTTTTCCATGCGGATATGGCAACGGCAAATACTAAAATGAAAAATTACTATGACTAAACCGAGATCCCCTTCTGAAAAGATGATTACGAGGACGCATATTAGCAAATCCTCGTAGAAGACGCGTATGATATCCATATCATCTGCTTAGTCGTATACGAGGCACAGGCTTCTAGATTCATATACCAAGTCACATGTAAGTGTGCTTTAGTCAGCGTAAGGGCTGCGGATGCGAATGGGCGACAGCAGGACGATGAGGGGCGGATGGGAGGTGGGCGAAGGGACGGCGCTCGGCATGAGGAGCGTTCATCAGCCCGGAGGTTTTAAATACGAAGCGAGCAAGGGAACTAAGGAAGAAACCACCCCCTTGCCACCCGCTCCCCCTTATCTACCCACTCCATCCGCAGTGACGGATTGATTAAAAATATAAGGGGCGAACCTAGCATCGGGCGCCGAGAATTTCTGATGGCTTCTAATTAGAAGTTCGGATTTTTTTAGTCTAACGACCTCGCGAAGCGATAGAGGCGAAAGACGCGGAGTAAAAAATCTGTCGTAACGATTCCCGAGCGCCGACGACGATGAATAAAGAATCGGGAAGAATGCTTCTTTTATCAAGGTTATGCGCGCGTGATATTTCGGGTCGCAGTCTTCTTTCAACAGGCAATTGTAGAAATGTGCTTTTATCAGTTGAAAGCAGGCCTGTCTAACACACTGAACGAGGGTTTTTAAGAAGTTAAACAACATGCTTTACATAGTACATGTTGATGTGCGAAAGTGTCAATTACATACTAAAACATACCTTTATTGCCTTTTACGTTCTGATGTAGATGGAAGACTTTCATTTCTCCTTTAGTAAATAGAAGAAACTTTCTGAATAGCAATTTGGTAGGTTTTAAAAAATATTTATCACGAGTCGCGGAAGATTTTCCGTGATTATTTTCATCTTGAAACATTTTGCAAAGCTCCATTAAGGGTGGCATACGAAAGGGATGCAAAAAATGAATTCCTTCCAGAGAATCGTGGAGCCGCAAAAGATGGTTCAACGAGCCGTTGAACAATACCACACGGAGCTGGTCCATTAAAACAATGCTTTAAACCGAGAAGTCTTTTGTGACATTCTCGTTACGTGACAGAAAAATATATAAGTACGCAAACATTGCGTATATTATGGGATACTGCACGACCACAAAGAATCAAGTCATTCACGGATATGGCAATAATTAGATTTTGCTAACTTTATGTTGGTGAACTACTAAAGTAGTGACCAATCACTCTGTTTATCTTTGCGGTCATCATACCAGCAAACTATTGATAAGAATAAATGGTAAGAGTTTTAATGCTTATTAATTTTTGCTAATTTCAAAGTCAAAAGGCAGTTGAGCTCAAAATTACATGGTGCGTAGGGACCGTCGAGCAGCTATTTAAACTTGCCCTACTAACGCAAATGACGAACTTCTCAGTACAGCGTTCATTCTTGCCAGTTACCATTCACAGATTATCTACTACTTCCCTGTTCTACGTTACATTTAAGGACCTGTTGGAAAAATTGACGAACGTTAAACCCAAGTTGGATAGTTAGAAGAATGTGTGATTCTTCTTCTAGAGTGTAGTTTGAGCTATATGTATCCATATCCGCGTGTCCTAAAGAATGCGTTAGATTAAATCGGAAAACAAATACATCGCTGTGTAGAATTGGGATCGTACGTGCCTCCTGAATTTTTTTAAGTCGGCCCTGATGCCTCCCATCCTGCTGTTTCCTCTTTCTCTGGTATCGACGTCTATTTTCTTTCTTTTGCCCACTCTCACTACTGCTCGTTCTCGTTATACTTATGGATTATATTGAAATTGCGTTACATTTAAGGACGTATTGGAAAAATTGACGAACGTAAAACCCGAGTTGAAGAGTTAGAGGAATGTGAAGATCGTCTTCTAGAGGAGAATTTTAGCTCTACCTAACCATATGTGCCCTAGTGTGTGTGTTAGATTAAATCCTCTGGAAGCAATCATATCCGTTATCGTAATATACCGCTCTATAGGATTGGGCTCGTACGTGCCTCCTAAATATTGTTAAGCCGGCCCTGATGCCTCCTGTGCCTCAATTCCATCTTTCTCTGGTCTCGACGTCTATTTTCTTTCTTTTGCCCTCTCTCACTACTGCTCGCACTCGTTTGACGACGCTTCGTGCGTAGTTTTAAATAGTCTGGAAGGGTGAGAGGGAGCTAGTCGGCCCGGGGGACGAGTGATGTTGGGGGCACGGGGCGGTATTCGTTGCGGGGCGAGCCTTTTGCGGGGGAAGGACGACGGATGAGGGACGGGGTGGGCCGAGGGAGAGGATCCCGGTGCCGTCGGAGATAAGACGCAAACGAACCACCCTTTTCGCCTCCTGTCTCGATCGATAGCACCACGCGGAAAATTCGAAAGTAAGATGCAATTAAACAGCGAGCGAGGGTAAGCAAGAAAAGGGGTGAGTTTTCCAGGCTCGCCGCCCTTCGTTCTTACCAGCCGCTGTCTTTCTCACTAGCTCCGTCTGATTCTCTTTTCCATCGAAAGAACCGGATAGGACTCTCCTTCTTTATCTCCGTCTAGGACGCCTTCCAAGTTCTTCCACTTCTTCTTCTTCTTCTTCTTCTGCGTCTTCGTCATTTTCTTCTCCCTTTTCTTAACTCCTTCCTCTTACACCCCTTCCAGGAAAAGCGTGGCGTAGTCGGTGCGAAGGAAAGCAACCCTTTTTCTCGAGTCCCCTGCAGCCCACTACCCTCATCCCTCTCTCGAGTATTTATATTGAGCATCTTAAAGCATCTCCTTTCCCGCTCGGCAAGAATTCCCGTCTTTCGTTCTTTCCTCCTCCATCGACGAACCTTCCCTCTCGTCCTCCGTGACGTCATTTTAAATACTCTTTCCAAGTTGGTGGGGGCTGATGGGTCTAGCGCAATTGGTAGGCTGAAAGACACGGTACAGAGGGAGTAGACGATGGACCACTCTCTCACCTCTTGTCTCCGTTTTCTTCTTCCTTTGGTACAAACTTGTCGTTCTTCATGAGTTTCCGTTCTGTTTATTCGATTATCCGTAATGGTCGAATGTTTTATCCTTCTTTTTTGTAAAGGTATAATGAACAGGAGGTACTTGAGGAAACTTCTCTACCGTTGCTTTCAACATTTCTATTACTTTCAAGTTGAGAGACCCTAAATTAATGGGAACTTTATGTTTACAATATGCGAAATTCGATTATATTTTCCAGTAATACTATTGAGTGATCTGTGTAGAAAAAGAACATAAAATAATGGAGTAATTGGCATACGAAATTTGATTTGTATATTTCGTTTACATAAGAATTTTCGCATAGAATGAAAAACATTCATAATGTATATGCATAGAAGAAGTACATATCTTACTTAAATTTTGGGTACTGCGCCTCGAGACTTGGCAGAATTCCAAAAGAATATAGTAAGACGCTTCTAAATCTTTTATGATACACCCCATCACATATCTGTCGTAGATGAGTGTGAGAATATAAGAAATCGGTTTCAGATTGCTTCGATAAATTATGACATCTTAACTAGATAGAGCGATCGTTCGTTATTACTGGCTGGAGTACTTAGAGTAAGTAGAAATAGTAAGTAGAAATCCATTCATTGTCATATGCAAAGTTTGGATCCTCTTATATACTTCGAGTGATTACTAGTTACCTTTACCACCTTCACAGTCTATCATGTTTCACAAGAAGTGACAGTTGCATATACGTAATTATGAACATGGATGCATTTCGATAAGTTGCTAAAATTTCGTATATCCTATTGTTTAATAAGAATTGTTGACATGGCATTTTTTTTCATTCCTTTCACATTTCCTCCAACCTATTTAGCAAATAGCTTCAGTCGAGCATCAAGAAGGTGATGAAAGATGATCTTTAACACTGACATTGTAAAAACGTCTATAAAGTCGCCGAAATTGTAGGGTACTTAAACAGTGGAATTGGACTCGCTAGTCAACTTTTCTCTTGTTTTAAAGTATTCTGGGTTTCTAAGCATATAAAAAAGTCGCTGGTGTGTTCAGGGGGAGCGGCAACCAGGAGTTGGCTGGAGTAAATGGAAATTCACCCTTGTTATAAGAAGTCACGTGGCCCTGCTGTGATACTTTCAAAAACAATCATCAACGTGGAATTTCTTCTTATATAGGCAAATGTGGATGGTTTTATCTAGCTCGCAGCTTCATATGTATAAAGAATCTTAATCATGATGCTGGAATTTTATCACAACTTATATTACACATTACGTAAACTTTCTAGTCTAGTTTCAGATAATTTGTTTAGCACGTGAAACGCAATATTGCTTTTGAGTTTTAAAAACGATGGACAGGCAAAAGAATAATATGAGATGACGCTGTCATTAAAATATTATTTTAAAATATACACAACTCTATAAATTTACCGACTTTCATTTATCTGGGTGTTGCTTCTTGTCGCCGCCTATTTGGTCCTGGTTTTTGTCGCGAGAATTATTTTAGGACAAACATTGTATAATGAAATGGGGGAAGCGGAGAAATGGAAACGTCATGAAACATATCCAACCTAACCAGTCAGAACTCCGCTTACTCCTAATAATACATAAAAGAACATCGCTGCATAGCGAAATTTTTAAATGTGTGATATATTGTCATTGTGGTATTTTTATACGAGACATTTTATCATTATGATAATTTGACGTGTGATCAAATGTCTGCGATATTTTCTTGTGAGTTCATTTTTCCGTGAAATAAAGACGTGTGATACCAATATGTTTTTCGTGAATATTTCAATATTTTAGCGGAAAATCTCTGCAGTATCAAACGAAAATTACACCAGTATGTAAATTACTGTAGAAAAATACCTTTTTGATAGAGATAGGTGATATAAAGATGCTATTTTTAATGCTTAATAGAATTCTGAAATTGACATTTTTTAAGTTTGTAAAAAAGAATATTTGCACCTTTTACAATGGCTCCCGAAGTGGAGTTTAATGACTTTCTCGAATTTTCTAAAGGCTAATTTATTTTTAAGGGATACTTTTTCCCTGGAGTTTTCAGTTCCTTATTCCCAAGTCTCTCTTCTTTCCCTCTTTTCCTTAGTAGATGTCGCGGTAGGGGAAGTAGCGGCGTACGACCACCTCGCGTGCATTATCTCTCTACGCAACGAGAATTAGCAAACGAGGGCTGACAGTGCCCAGTTACGGTTTTGCTCGTGCGGGATGAGCGGGCGAGGAAAAACGGCCAGAGATGCCGCACTTGAGAGACAACTTCATTTTGCTGCTTGCTGTTCACTTATTTTTTTCTCCGACTATTTACCCCACGAATTACTAGGTGAGATGATGGTACATAGAATAATTTGAAAAATGTTAAAAGTAAGAATTTTTGTCCAAATTTCAAAATTAAACGTTTCAATTGTATTATTTTGTTGCTGTTGCAAATAAAATTGAAAATATACGAAACGATCTGTCTTGCGAATAAATCAGATACAAGGTATTACATTGCCTTGAGGATGTTTATGAAGAATGAAGGGCTTATACTTTTTCATGATATCACGTTTCATACACGTAAAAATGGATATGCATAAGAGGAGATATTGATATTTGGACCAAACATAGTATCAGAAAGGAAATTAATTTATAAGATAAGTTCGTTCTCTAATTTAAGTTCGTAGCATTGTAGGTTAGTGTATGTTTGTATATATTACAAGTGTGCATTTATTTTATAAGATAATAAAATGCTATTTACATTCCTCGAATGACAGAAGGCAACAGTAGGACAATTCGTTTGTTGCAGTATTCGCATGTAACCAACTTTAATTAGGTTCATAAATTCAACTTCCAAAAACATTACTTTTTAAAGATCATTTCTAGTTGCCCCATTTTAAAAAATTTGAAAATGTCTCTGCAGTATGCTTCGAACGATTTTTTTTTCTTAATGTTGTGAATACTTACACAATACATTTTTTATTTTTTACAAGCTATTTCATAAATTGGATGGAAACACTGTAATTAGGTCGTGATTATCCCTGGTTATATCGGAATCGCGAAATATTTGCCGACGTAAACACAAACTTTTTAAAATTATTAATGTTGTTTTTATACAATTATTCGATTTAGACTCCAATGCAAGGAATGCGATTGCGCATTCTTCCTTCCGTAAAAACATTGTAAAAAGGCTGAAGACTAAAGCTTTAATTAAAATAAAAAATGTTTTTTTTTTTTAAATATTTCAGATGCTATTTCTTTCTATTTTCTTGTTTTCAGCATATATTGCAACGAAGCCAACAACCCTACCAATTTTTTTATACGAGAGGGGAGCAGGATCATATAATGGATTAAGATTTCAACTATGTTACAAAAATATGATTAACTTTTATGCAAACCTTTCTTCGGGAAAATTACATTTATGTCTCTCAAAATGCGTTGAAATTCTCCCAAATTGCAACTTTTTTATTTAATCATTTGAAGCATGGTGTACATACATTTATATAATTAAATTTTTATATATTTCTGGTAATTATTAATTTATTTGTTGCAGTTTTTTGCTTCCTTATTTCGATATATATTAGAAAGTATAGATAAATCAATAATTATTATTTAAAACAAAGTATAAAAATTGTTGATATCTTTACAAAAATATATGCTGAGACAAAGCCGATACTCAAGCATGACAAAATCAGTCGCAAATTCCGAATCTGAACTCGGATTTTAAACATTCAAAATAGACAATCCGAAATGTAACAAGATTTTTTATTGATATGGAACTGGTTACACAGGCGGCTGATTTTAAATCTGAACTCTGATTTTCAAAATTGTCGGATTCAAATTCTCTAATATCGAATGTGGTCACAGATTTTTATGTTTGAATATTGCGCAAAAACCATTCTTAGTCTAATTAAGAGACAAGCGTGCACGTGACGGTTGTTCTCCCCATGAATTTTATTTTGTTTTTATTTTCTTTATACTAATATTTTTTCTTTGCATAGCTTTATATTGAATCATTTTTACAAGCTTATTGCATGCAAAAGCTTCGCAAATCCATCTATCATTTTACTAATGGTAAGCCAAAACAATTATTTTGTAATAAAAATAACGGCATATCGAACGTGTTATACGTCTGTGACGTTTTATTGATATCTTCGTTTGCATTGCAAAGGGCTCAGCGCCTGTGTGCACCAACATTTTGCAATGTCCACATGAAGCTTGCAGGTCTAATCAACCAGCCATTGATGTTTTCTTCCTTTCGTGGTAGGAATTTTATATCCCACCAGTTTATTTACTCACGCCGCTCTAAATATCCAATGGTCTTCTATTTCTAATGTTGTACGGTCATCTTGAATCTACCATTTTGAATTTTTGTTATCTGTGTTCACATTCGTAATCAGCAAGCCCATACCCCCCGAGTAACAATTCTTGGATATTTTTCGTATAATGAAAAATGAATGCTTCAAAGAGTTTAGTCATACGAACAGTTTTTACCGCGTCCTGCTTCACATCTGTCAAAGTATAAGCAGCGTAATATTACTGTGATAAAGGATGCTTTTAAAGGAAAAAATTGGATGGAAAGTTGCAATTTTACTTCACTATATTCTCCTTTATAGAATCTGTGCCAAATTTTGCAAATTGGTTAGAATAAAATATACAATAACAAAATATTTGTTGGAAAATAAAATTTCTACTAATAAATAGTAGTTTTCGATTCAAGTGAGCAAAATTTTGAAAGTATGCGTAAGGTTCCGGTGGAAATTGATAAAACTGCATTATTTTTAAATCACATAATCGATACCCAGAAATATATCCAGAAATTAAATCTCTGACATCAGAAGAGAAACTTTTATCACTCTACGTCCTTCTATAAATTTTCCGCTCTGTGGGTTTTTGTTGTGAAAAAGGTGCATTTCTATTTACAAAATTAATTTACCTTCGAAACGTCGATTGCCCTATATATGCATAAAAACGATGTCAAAAATGTTGAAATAATGAATTTCAATAATCTCAACAGCTGAGCAACCAACATAACGTAACTTATAATTTGTAAGTTGTATAATGAATTAGGAATCAATATCAAGAATATAAAACTTTAACTAACAAATGGAATATATATTTGGAAATGAAAACACTTTTAATCAATATTACTTGAATAGTAATTTACATTATTGCATAGCTTTTTCAATTTAATTATGCCAACCTTAATAATAAATCTTCAAATAGACCTGCTAAAATATTATCATATTTGACGTTTTCTAGCGGATACGTTCGTAATTTCATGAAATTCCTTAAAAGGAAAATTATGGCGTACATCATTTATGACAATTGTACAGATAATGCATTCCAATATCGATACTCTTGAATCAAAATATATATCAATTATTACATTGATTAACTTACATGTATATCATATTAACGATTATATTTTAAACGAGGCTTCTTTCTATTCGACTTATATTCTTCGAAACCGCAAATGAAGCAAATTTTAGAAACGCATTTCTTCCAAATCAGAAACTAGTCTGCGTAGTTCGAGATATTACACATTTCGTTAAAAAAATGTGTATTTTTTAAAGATGTTTAAAAACAAATATGTTGGACTGTTTTATAAGACGAAGACAAATAATGCTTTGACCAATTCAATATATCGAATAGAAAATACAGAATAATATAAATTCCTAACAGAGGAAAAACAGTAAAAGAAAATTCTACGGAAATAATAAGAAAAATGTGTACATCCAAATAACGATAAAGAACGTGTGAAGATATAGGTGTGTACAAAAACTTAGGCAGTATAAACGTTATGAAACCTTCATTAATGAACGTAAGTAATTTTATGACGTAATATGCATAAAAAGTTTAATTCCTAAGCATTTAGTTTGCTATAGTTGTTTTGAGAAACAACAGTTGCAAGTTCTACAACTAATTTCGCCGGAGAAACACAGTTACAATAAGCTTAACTTCCCTATTGCATACTATGTTTATATAAGTATTAATATTATTATATAATATTTACTGTACTTATACTATATGATATATCAAAGGACTGTAATAAATTTTATAGATACTTTTTAAATAAGTGAATTTAGTCGTCCTCTTTTATAACAAAAAGTGCATAATTTTGTTTAAATATGAGTTTTTATGTTTCAGATATTTAATACATTGTTAACTATAGAATTTTTTAGTTAGATAACATTGAGTACGTTGTTATGTGCAAAATTGGCGGTATATATACAGATGTGTTGAATATACTAATTTTTTAATAACTAGTATAATACATTAATAATGCATAAATAGGCATGCTAATAGAAAATTAACGTGCCTAATTTAATCGGAAAGACCGTTTTTTATATTTTTCGTAGATTCTTCGTCGTGCAGAAAATATTTCAAAAAAACACCAATAAACAGTCGAAAAATTATATTAAATTCAATCGTTATTTATGGATCGTAACGAACGCCGAAGTCTTTTTTTAGTCTAACAATGAGTTGAAAAATACAGCGAATATAAATGACCCAATGTACTGTTGCAACTACTCAAACTTCAAGATTCATTCAGTGTGAGAGAATGTAATTTTCACTCAGTGATGCCGCTGTAATAATTAGCCAATTTGTTATTGTTAGTATTACAGCAGTAACTCCAGTTATTTACAGAAAATGAACTAATTGGAAAGATTGTGACATGGTCAATCTGCAAGAAACGTTCAAAAACTGCTGGTGCATATAATCGATGTATAAAGAACATTAACTATAATACAAAAGTTAAAGTAATATCGAAATCAGGTTTTGAAGCATTCCAGCGATTGTAGCACGTCTGTAATGTACGGTTCCAGAAAGTTCTGCAAGGCTTCTTAATGGAAATTTACTCGCATGTTTCATTGTTGCAGAAATTACAAAAAATTATCAGAATATTTGCGGTATTGCAGCAGCTAAGTTAATACCTCTATGGAGTTTCAGAAAGAAGTGTTTAATTTCTGTACAAGATATGGAAGGCAATGGCTAAAATCAATTCACACAGTGAGCTTACTACATTACCACTGACACATACTGCAGCATTCTTAAATTGTGTGCTGATTCTTAACTTTCAATTTATCTGTTACAGAAAATTGTCAATGTTCAAGGTGCTATTGCAATCCTTTTAACGACAGTATCATCAGCTCCAAGAACTTGCGATTGATGTCCTGCAGTATGATTCTTGCAATTTTCAATTTCTCATTTTGCAACTAGGTTAATATAATGCAGACAAAAACTGAAAGCTGGACGTTTAACTAATATATCCTTCATTGCATGTAGGGTCAAACTTTTATGAAATGAAAATATGTAGTAATGGCAGTTACGGTTCCTTTAATTACTTTTACTTCACCCAACGTTTCCACGTCTTCTTCAGGGCTACAACAAAAGGGGATTAAGGTTCAGTTGAATTACAGAACGCAACGCTTTTGCAATATTTTGGTAATAAAGCAAGATGAATGTTATAAATACACACATCAGGTTCTGTAATTATGACATGTTATACCCCTGAAAAAGGACGTAAAATTAGATGTCGAAGCTCAAAATTTACGAAATACAATCCTAGCGACCATTATGACATCAAAATTAAATGAAAATTGACAGTTCATAGCGCATTTTTGATCGCTGTGAATCAGCCATTAGACACTGATTTCAACCGCTAGCTCTTCTAAATTGGCTGAAAATCATTGACATGAAAGCACATTTCTGTCGCTTCAAAACAATGCTTATTTACTGATCGATCCAGTGAATTTGACTGAAATCACGTGCTTTTCGCTGGAATATAGTGTTTACTAACTGATAGATTCGGCGAATTTTACAAAAATTACTGGAATCAAACCATATGCTTCTTGGCGGTAATCAGTGTATTTCACTGGAAAACAGTGCCTATTTACTAATTAATTCAACAGTTAACTGGAAAAATAGCTTACATTTCTCAACATTAAATAATAAAAACGAACTTCGTGATCTGGCTGCTGAAATGTAACTGCTAACTTCCTTGTTATATATAGTAAAATCATCTATTTCAAGAAATTGTACCCTATAGGGTGCAAATATAACTGTGTACACTCCCCTCAAACTATATAGTAGCACCTGCATTCAATTTTAAAGGTTATAAAAATGGTTAAAAGTGAACAATTACGATAAACATTCCATACATACCTGAAAGAGATCGCTATTATTCTATTTTTCGCTAGAATTTCGTGCTAGCCTACGGAACTTATGTAACTCAAATGCGATTATGAAAACGCAAAAAACAACACAGAACATTTATTTACGTTCCCCTTATAACAACTTCATTGGACAGAAAAACTTGCTCAAAATTGAGGAATAAAGTTCTTGCAGCCTTAAAATCTTCTTTATTGAATTTCTATGTAGATGTTCAGTTTTATGTAGGATGGAAAGCAAATCATTGGTTATATTCAGTGATCCGTTTTAAACGAATGTACGTCTGAAGAACAAGTGAAATAGTGAGCATTAGAGTTCTGCAGGAGTTTCAGTAAATACAATATTTCGCCTGGTTAAATAGTAAAATCTATCAACTGGTTAAACAGTGAAATTTACTGCTAATGACTGATCGCTGACGCATTTGGCGAAATTAAGAAGGTTTAGATTAAGAGAGTACAATATGCATTTTAGGTCGTCATCATGAATCCTCCGTTTTAAATTTATAAAATCTGACACCGGAATCGAAATCACCAAAAATCCTCAAGAATAGATTTCTATCGATATTATCGAAGTTTGATATTTGAGTGGTGGCCATTTTTAATCCGACGTTTTGAATTTTGAAAATCTGACATTGGATTAATAACATTGTCCCACACTGATTTTACCCTTGGCAATAGATGGATATTTCCAAACAGATTTTTCATGCTGAAAACAATGGCGTTAGCAGAATTTTTTTATCTCGTCCCATTTTCGAGAATTATGAAGTCAAATGTTTCGGCTTCGTGGCTCAGGCGGTTAACGCACTGGACTGCGAGGTCGTAGGTCGTGAGTTCGATCCCCGTCTGGTGAACAATTTTTCGATTTCGTTTCCAAGCAGCAGCTCGCTGTTGGTAAGACGAGCCACGTTGTTTGTGTTTATGTTTCGAAAGTATTGTTTATCTGGCGGAAATCGACTCATGACCGCTGCTGTACTTGGTGTAGGTTTCTGCAGTCCTACATTTCATACACAAATATGAAGTATGGCGCCATCTGTCTAAGTCGATCTGCAGCTCTCGCAAAATCATAGTAAATAATAAGGCAACAATTGAGTAAAAAGGGCGATTCCGCCCGTTAATTAATTAATAAAAATGTTTTACTATAAAATAATTCCATTTTACACATTGAGTATCACACTCACAAATATTATTATACAATCAATCAAGAATGTTTTACTACGTATATCGTGCAAAAATGTTAAATCCATGACGGATTCGTGATGGATCTGCGGTGGATCTACTCTTTTGAAAATCGACCAGAAAAAAAGAAGACGATCCTAGACTACTTGTAAATTGAAAACGGAATTAATTTTCGCATGCTTTGTGTATCAAAAATCATTATACTTTTCTAAAAATTTCCCTAAAAACCACATCCTATTTCGTATACAAACTATACGAAAATTTGGTGCGTTATAAATCAACAGATTTATCTTGTCTTAAAAAATATACTTTTGACGGAGTCACCGCAAATCTATCATAGATCCGTCACCGATTTAAATTTATTGCATAAAGCAATAAATTGGTTACTATGGTATATAATTGAAACAAAAACTAATCAACTGGTTAGTGTAAATATTTCCTTGGTAGTCCTAACCAATTCGCTCGTGTGGATTTGAGTTATTTATTTCAAACAATCCTTTTTTCGATGTAGGTCATTGTAAGGTTAAAATATATTAGAAATTAGACATTTTTATCATTCATGATGCAGGACTTATTGCCAAGATATTTCTATCATTTTGGAAATGTAGGTGCTTTGTTTCGACTAATTTTCTCTAATAGGAAAATATATTTTTTGTCATAGATGCTCAAAAACCGCGCCTTTACGTGCCAGTAAACCGTACACATGCATTCAGCGCATTTGTCTTCAGGGCTCCGGCACAGGCGTTTTTTCCGTTTTCGCGCCCGCCTCATAGGGGGCTTTTCACTCTTTCGCGCCCGCTTCGCGTTTTTCACAATTTCGCATCTACCTTGTTCTTCACCGGCATTACAAAAGAGCAATTTTTCATGTAAAGGAATCTGAGACAAGCATGCCGTGTTACCACTCGGGAGCAGGACGTTTTACACGGTAGACTTGTCTCCCATCCCTTCCTTTACGCCCTAGATGTACAATATACTATTCATGTTTAGGAGACTTATCATTATTACTAGAGCAGGTATTCATATAATCACTTGAGGTCTAAAATGGTCCATCATGGCGGTCTTCAATTGGATGGTCGTTGAGGGAACTGGTAGTCGTTCAGGAACCGTTTTTTCACTCAGGAAACCACGAGAACGCTTTATTTACAATATTTCATATGGAGCTGATGTACCCAGTTTGCAAATTCCATCTAGATCGACGTAATTTCACTCATCGTTTCTAACTTTCTGCGTAACTCCGACATAAAACCAGTAAAGCATTTTATATATTTTTTCAACGCTTCCTTGCTCGGTAAGAACAGAATTATTACGTACTCTATTTTAAACATTGCTTTTCAAGAATATTCATATACTACAGGCTTGCATTCTCATAGGATGTCCAACGAAGCTTGTCCGCCAAATGACGTTACTAGTAGCAAATATAAGTGGCAAGAATGCCGGATTTCTATTTTTTTTCTTCGGCACTCCGGTGGTCGTGAGAGTCAAGGTGCATGCAGTGCTTGGAGGCTACGTTACCTGGTATGTATATTCGTGATTTATTCATTTTACATAGCTGTTCATCCATAAACCAAAGACGCGCAAGCTGCTTCTGCTACCGCGTACGCATAAATGTTGCTAATCCGCAGCAGATCGGTACACTCCAGCATGTTTCGAAGACGCTCTTCACGAATATACAGCCGTCGTTCTCCGCTCGCTTCGATCTCTCGTCACGGGTTATTTCCGCCGACACGTTGTTACGCGCCAATTTTCCCTGTGTTTTCGAATGTTCGTCATGCGGGAAAATGATGTAACGTGCGCTGGCAAATTGGAAGCGTACGCTCGTAAAAACTGTTTCTATAATATGAGTTGTATAATGCGAGGAGTTCCTTTCTAAAAGGTGCCGTGCTTGCTATATACGATTGTCTCCATTGTTGCAAAAGTAAGCTCGAGTCTGATGAGTCGAAACATTTTTTGAAACGTGCTGACGGAAGGAACGAAAAGTGTTTACTGGAAAATTGAATATTTTTCTGATATTCCCAAGATATTTCAAAAGAAATGTTCTCCAGACTAAACCAATTTATTTAGGTCAATTTTTAACAAATATTGTAGTAATCTTTCATATCTGAAGACGGTAAAGTCAGCATAATCTCGCAAAATCGTCCTTTTTGTCAACTATCCTTCAAACAACTTAAAATCGCCCAAATCCTGTTAGCTTTGCTAGCTTTGATAACTGTTTGAGAACGGTTTGAAGTGAAACCGTGAAATGCTGTTGGGAGGAGTGGGAGGCACTCGTCGATAGCAACGCCATCCTTATGCCGCATCTCTTCTTAATTCAATAAGGTGGACACAGCTTTACATTATACACCACAGGCAGTGTCAGCCTCACGGATAACTCCAGGATAACGTGCCTAGTGGCGACGTGAATAAATAAAGTACATGTAAGCGATTTCTGGGTGTTCTTTATGTCCACCCAGGTTTACTATTACGCAAAGCTAAATGGACTGTTCGTCCACACAAATTTAAAATTTAAGAAAAACAAAATGCAAAATAAACGCAAATTTTTGCGTTTTGTAATATTGTTGTGCTTCGTAATAGCAACTTCTAGGGAAGTAGAGTCTGTTGATTTTCATTTTAGATATGTTTCATTAATTTAAACAAATGCGTACTATCCTCCACATCTACAATGCATAAAAAATGAGCCTGACTTTATCAACTTTTCCTAGGATATTGTAGTAATGTCAAATGAATGTTTTGAGTAGATTTTCTAACTTTTTATACTAGTTATGTAATGATTCAAAGTATTACGGGCATAAGCAAATAATATATCACAAAAGATTGCCGGTATATATCACGATTTCTATTACCTATGGTATGACGATACTTCAATTCAACAATATTGAACAATTCTCGTCGACCCAAAATAGAAGAAATAAAATTATTACGTTCTTTTACTGCAAGTATATATTGCAAATATTCTTTGCTTTGTGATCAAGTTTGATGTCAGACTAAATTCTGTCTTCAATTTTTAACTTTAATTACCTAATACCTCCATTATCACGAGAAATCTTATGAAACACGTGCGCGAGTATAAATTAATCGATGATCATATCTCAACTGAAATTGTACATGCAAACTCACAGCTTCTTCGTATAAGCATGCTGAAAATCTGCACCTCTTATTTTGCAAGACCATTTGTCGGCCGATCGCGCGCCGCTTACTTTCATATTTTCTTGAAATTTCGACGAGCCTTCTCGTGCATCGAAAAAAAGTCCTCGGGAGTGACTCTGAAACTCACGAAGATCAAGAGATCGCGGATGATAATGGTACGGTGTGGGATCACGTTTGGCTGGCTTCCGCTTAAATGTGCCTAGAACAGACTTGGGGAGAAGAAGACCTACAAAGGTCAGCGGGCAATAAGATCTGTCTTACGGTACATAGCTGTCGATCATCGTCCCATTCGAAGATATTTTTTTCCTGTCTTCCCATACAATGTTTAAAAAGAAACAAATATTGACTTCCTTTTGATGTATCTTAACAATAGCACTACAGAGGTCGAAAGAAGGGGAGAGAAGGCAATGGATCACATTTTAGACTGAAGAATGTATTGACTTATTTAATTTTCAATGATAATAGTTCAAATTTCGCTTATATGTGGCGTCATACAGAGTTAAAAATGTTTCTCGGAAATAACGGACAATGTCAGAATTGAAAACAAAAGTAAAAATAGAAATATATAGAAATATAAAGTCAGTATAATACAGTACTTTGTTTATAAATTGAATAATGAGTATTATTTCATAGAATCTGTTTATTTTGTATTAATTAAATGTGACCGAGAAAATAAATCCGATTGCAATGCAAAAATTAACACCAATGATAAACAATAGTTAAATTGCGGGCTTACGCAGGTTTCGCATGGGTTTTGAAACCGATTATTATGAACTCCATTAAAAAATGGAAAAATAAAAAATAAGCGATGGGACTGTAATTAGAATTGTTCTATGTTCTAGAATGCAATATGAGTTTTAAAAAAATCCGATAACATAATGTTTCAATGCCAGGGTCTGTACGTAACTCTATTCGCACGTAATGGATTTGAAAACGCATTAAATGTAAGTATAAAACCAACCTGAATATGGAAAGACCACTTTCAAAAATCGACATCTTCGCACGCATATCTTATTTAGTGCTAATTCATTAATGCACAGCGTAATTTATTGCTCTTTATTTAAATGTAATAACGAGGAATCTTGTGGGCTTTACCTCAGAGTGGTAGCACCACTGCAGAGAAATCATGTTCTAACAATGCTATGAAATTGGGACATTCACAGAAATTGATGGCTTGTTTCGGGGCCCAAATATCTAGTACTTCGATAGGCCGGTGATACTTATACGCCCAATATAAACAAATAGACGCTAGCAAAGTGAGCACAGAGAAATATTTAAGAGTAACTTAAACAAATAGATGCTTCAGAGGAATTTAAAGCTCATTTAGGGCGCTAAGTATCCGTTTGATATCACCATCGCTGATGATGATGGATGATGGTGAAAGACGATCCTAAAGACAATGAAGATGATCTACAATTAAATCCTCTAACCGCTTTGACACACAAGAAAATAGTTATTTGATAATTCGTATATTTTTGTAGTTTTATTGAAAAAAGTTGTGTCCCATATTAATAGGGGCACTTACGTTTTGTTGAAATATGATCATTAAGGAACTAAAATTTTTAATTGCTGATGTTATAGTCTATTACGTCGTTGCTTAATGCCACTTACAACAAAAATACAGATGACTAATTCAATTAGTAAAGATTTTTACTAATAGAGAGCAAAAATCCATTAATTCGGTTGTTGTGTTACTCATTTCAACTTAGTGATTGCATTTTTTAATACAAGACATGAATTAGTTAAAGTTGACTAATGAATTGGTAGTTTTTTATTCTTTATTAGTAAAACCCATTTGAAAAATGCCTCAATTTTCCAGATAATAACCACATTTAATTTCTGAAAAAATGTAAAAAAGGCCTAAAGTAAAGCCACATCACATGCAGGAATGCTACACTTTTGCGAAAGAGAAGCAATCTCTGGATACATGAATGGTTGAATGTACTAAATATTAATTGTTTCGTTCTAAATAATTAGTTGCTAAATTCTGTATCAAATTCATTTCATACCTCGGTTGTTATGGTTATCTGATCTGCCGAAAAGAAATTTAATTAAGCTGACCCCTACGAAATATAAAAGTATTGCTGTGATCTTCGGAAAGAACCGCGTTTTTTCTCCATACTAAAGTATGGTGGCGGATTTGTAATATGTGAGCATACAATGGTGCTGCAAAACTAGGTTTGGCTTTTGTGGTGGATAAACCAACAAATCAAAAAGCTGATAAATAAAAAAGCCGATAAATCAAAAAGCCGACAGATCAAAAAGCGGACAGATCAAAAGAAACCGACACTTAAAAAATTGACTACCCGCTTGTCGATGTGTCTATTTTTTTTCGTGTCGCCTTTTTGACTGTCGGCTTTATGACTGTCGGTTTTTCAACCAGCACCCGCTCCAGTTAGCAATAAAGTAGAGAGCCAAGGTTATCAGAAAATGCTTGAAGAATATCTGAATGCATTCGACGTTAACGCTCTGCTCGGTAAAATCAGCGTGGTATAATATAAGGGCTCTATATCTTAACATTTTTAATGAATTTATGTCTTAAAAAACTATGGTTGTGTTATTTATTACTAATAATTAGTAAATATACTTTACTTCCCAGAATAAATCAATTTAGTTTAGAAAAAACAATGTTTTCCTTAAATGCCCCTATTAATTTGGGACATCACTTTTACACTAAAAGTGTCAAAATAGACGAAGGAATAATGTAACGCTTACCAAACTTTTGCGAATATTCATCACTTCACTGGTAATGTATCATATGTGTACAAAAAAAGTACCACGACTGGTGATGTATCATATATAATAACTTCTACAGTTTTCCATGAATTTACATGAAGTTTAGTATACTATAAGTTTTTAAGTCGCTGAATACAAATCTGTTGTCACACTTTAAAAAATCAATATGGCGGATTCAATATGGAGGCTACAAGTTAAAAGGTTTGGAAGCCAATTTTTTTTTGGCTACCAGTAAAGCGGTTAAAACGTTTCATGCATTTAGATAAAGTAATAAAATAAATAATAAAGTAAAATGGAGTGCCCCTATCAATGTGGGACGGACTGTATTATGGCACTTAATATTATTGATGAAAGGGATACATAGAACTTTTTTGAATAATATCTCGTTAAATGGACGCAAATAAGTTGGCGATATCGAAACTTTAAAATTACAGTAAACTCTAACCAAAATAAACTTAATTTTAATGCCATTTGTGTAAAACGAAGAGTTTAAAAAAAAATCGATGAATCGACTAAATCATGTGTGAAAGTATTACATACCCATACTTTTACAAGATAGAAGGGGAAAATGTTGGATTTCCCTCGCGAATCACCTCGTCACGCGCATTTTCGCGACAATTGGATTTGGAAAATTGAAACGTTTCCACCTAAGAATCACGAAATCGGCTCCCTCGTCATTGCTGTGAATTCGAACCTTGAATCCGTAGTTAAATCGTCGGATCTTTTGTCATCGGCGCAAACTTGCAGCAGCAAGAATGGAGAAAGGGTCCAAAGGTAACAATAACAACCGCTCCCACATCAATCATCTTTCGCAGTTTCGTGGTAGAAAGGATAGGATCGGAGCGACTCGTTGCATGGTGGGTCAGTACCGATTGCGCAAGGAGTTGGGCCCTAGAATCATAAAAGGACGAAGCTACAGGCGATTCGACATTAGAGCGAGGAGGAAAGTAAGTGCCACGAGGAATACACCATGAATAAACTGGTTTCGTTGACTTAACGGATCAATTTGATGCAAATCGCTCGTTTGCGATATACCCCCTCCATCCCGATACGCCACGAGCTGTGCACGGGCGCGCGCATTTGGAAATTAGTGAAACGGGGCAATTATCGACTGGCAAAGACCGGGTAAGTTCCTAGTTGCACGCTCCTAAGATTTTGCTTTCTGTGGGAATTATGGCGATGGATGCGTCGTTAAGGTCTATGCATATTATTGCGACATGTGCTAAAGATTGGGGACATGATCGTCTTTTTCTTCGTCAAGAATCGTAGAATCCTTAGTCAATAATAAATACCACAGAATTAGTAACGAATTCTAGAAAATTGGAAAAATTCTAAAAAATGTAATCAAACAATATTTATAAATGGATATTATTCTGATTTCATAGTATTTTATCTGATTACTGATGAAGATCCATCTTTCCTTATTGTTCTTTTTTAGTTGCATTGGCGGTATGGCAGATGTCTCTGGTTTCTACACTTTTTCGTGCATGTTGCTGGTAATATGATCGCCTCTTATGTATATAACCATTGCGAACGGCAGTATTCGAAGTGTATTTAATCAATTCCAGAAATATATTGCATACGTTATACCAGAATATAAAAATTCAAGATGCAATAAAAGACAATAATGCTTCTGGAATAAGAAAAGGTTGTTTGCTTGTTTACGTCTCGAGCGCATAATTCCTTTCTCTGTACGTGAAACTCGTCGACATCAATAATTTCGACGAAAGCATTGTTCATTCTTTCAATGGCTTGCGATACGAATACCATCATCACCATTGCACTAAAACATAAATGAAAACTTTTTTCTAATGAATATATATATTTGCGTCGATAAAGGTGATGACGAACATTCAGAAGTTTATGTAATTCTAATAATTTCAGAAACTTAGTTAAGAAAATGAATTCATTGTCAATCATTAAAAATTTCAATATTTCAGAAAGAAATCAACAAAATTAAAAACTGAATGCTATATAATTATTTATTAAGCTGTTAAGAGAAAATGCGAATTCCGAATAAAGTACTGACTTCATGGAATTTACAGTACTGACCTGTAAGTAGATTTGAAAATTGTGAACTCAGATACGCTAATTATTAGAACCGCAATATGAAATTTCACAATTTTGAGTTTAAAGGTCTTGAGAATTTCAAATACGATTTCTTTAGTTTGACATAATAAGGTACCGTTTTTTGAATGTCACATAATGCCAGATAACATTCGAAAGCACTTTTCATCAGCAACAATTTCAGCAGTTAGGAGGTTTCTAAAATGGACCACCGGTAAGGTAGGAAATTTATCTAAAAAACGTAAATAAAAGTTGACTCAATAAAATTTTTGAAATTCGGGCTTTGTAAGGATAATTCTACAATTAGGCTAAATCTAAAATTATGCATTCCACTCAAATAAACGAGTGTGTTTAATTATATTTTTGTTTATAATGTGTGTTTATAACGTTTATTTGCTTATACCCCGTATTATACTGTCAAATACGTCTACTCTGAAAATATCTAATTATGATCTTGGTATAATAAAAGCAAATAATGTCTTAAAATAAAAGAAATTAGATCAAAAACTTTAAAAATAAACAAAACACTTTAAATTTTCAAAACATGAAGTTTCTTTTCCTTGATAAGACGGTGCTCGTGATTGATTACAGAGATATCAATCGTCGTCAATTAGTGCACTAAATTCTATGGATCAATTTCAAACATTCTCTTTTAATCAGTTAAAGGATAGAGATGAGTTAAAATTAACTCCACTTCATTAGTGGTCGATAAATTTTCAAGAACTTTAACTTTCTACTCGTTTTCAGATGGATCAATAAATGGCTATGAAATAGTCAGAATATTTTTTCATACAATACATTATGCTGACATAATAAAATTGAAATACAAATGTGTTCTTTTTACGTAAAGAATACTCTTTCTTCTAGGACTAAATTATAACGTCACGCAACCAAGGTTCATACATGCTCTACGTGTGATCAATTATTCTCACTTTGTTTGACAACTCGAAAGTACACAAAGGGTACAAGTTAGGATAAACGAAAGAAAATTTCCTATATAAAAATTACATTGAATGAAAACTAAACAATGGGTAATATTGATAATTGTTCGACAGGTAAGAATACATAGAATAATATCTATTTTCACAAAAATTCATTGTTTCATATAATATGAATAGTTAATCAAATATGTAAGTGTGAAAAACATCATAATTAGAAGCAACGTTAATATTTTTTAGGAAATATAAAATACTATTCAGAATCTTGTTTATTTCATTGTTTTAAAACGAAACGCAATTTCCCGAAAGGTAGATACGAAATCGGCAAAATTATTATAGCGAAACATAATTTTTTAGAAAAAAGTTGTTTGTACCTTCACGAGTTTAGTGAATGTAACCGGAAAATATTTACCGGAAAGATTTTTTACTCGTTTTCTGGTTAAATTTTTCTCGTTAAATCTACTAAGCATATGGTTCTAAATGTGCACAGTAGATGGCCGGCGTTATCCATGCGTGAAATGTAAGTTTTTGTAAGGGCGAGAATTTTTAACAAATTAAGACTTGTCTTTCAAGCCGAAAGTGGTCGTTTTTTTTATTAACTTCAGGGGATAATGGAGGAATCAGCAATTCAAGAATCAGCTGCTGGTACTCAGGAGGGCAATTTATTTTTGTATCAAGTTTTTTTAAAATGTATGTCGACAATCTATAATGAAAAATTTCAAATAAAGCCAATGACAAATATTTCTCAATCATTCATTATTTAATATATCTAAAAAAACATTATTTCGATCATTTAATATAAAAAAACTACGATAGAAATTAAATAATTAACTTCTAAAATTGTTTTTATTGAAAAGGATAACCTTATTTCTCGCAATTGATTTTTATGCACAAACTGTTTTTTGAAACAATGTTCTTGGACGCAAATTTAAGATTTTTTATTTTTTAACACGTTCTTCAAATTATATATATCTATGAACACATTATCACGTGTTCATGTGCTAGTGTGTTAATGCGTGTAAATGCAGACTGTTTTTTAAACGAATTTTGTATTCTTTGAAAATGTTCGTTAATGGCAACCAGAGAACCTTTTTCGAAAATGAATCTTATATTGTAAATGATTACACATTGAAGATACGAATAAAAAATAAAATGTTAATATGGCCCAAAACGAGAAAAAGTATTCGAATATTTTGTTAACAAGTTAATTAGTGCAGAAACGATATACTATTACAGCTATTGGATACTCTTATAAATAAGGTATTCACTTGGTAGATTGATAGTACGAATAGTAAATATTATATTTTAAAGTAAACAAAAGCTTATTGTCTTAGTCCTTTTTTATCCAAAATGAGAAAAGGTACGTCAACTTCGGCTCAATTTCAGGATTAAAAAAAATTTGTAAACAATTTTTGAAAACCTCTCTTATTATTTTCCAGTATGCTCTATCGATTCTCAATGAGAAATTTGAAAAAAATATTGCTTATACGCATTTAATTTTTTAATAATATATGTAAAATTTATAATCAACGTGCAGAATTTTCTCCGTTCTCTATTTCAACTTAAAAAAACACCTAAAAATCATGGCATTTTTGTTTTATTTTGCAAACTTTTTATGCAATCACTCGTTTATTTGCAATTTTCTTATCAGAAATTGATCGAGCATACTTGAAAACTAACAGGGGAGTTATCTTTGAAAAATGAAATAAAAATTATTTTTACTCGAAAAACTGAGCAGATGTTGATGTATCTGCTCTTCTGATTTTGGGCCAAAAATGGGTAACTTATTAACACTCAACAACCCATAAGTTTTAATTATATTTAGTAAGGAAAGCTTCGGACAATTTCTATATAACTCCATATCGTAATGTTTTCATGGTCGCTCTGTAAATTTGAAAAAAATGCTTACAGTTTGAAAAATTTTCTCATTTTTTTTTAAATATCAGGACGATTATAGTATTTACATCACTTCATTATAGCGTCCTCCAGATGGGGATTCGATGACAATTTATTTATTCCAGACGTTTTTTTTTCCAATATATGCTAAGAGTGAAATTCTTTTCTTTTGTTCTTTGATTTAATGTTATTTAATGTTTTATTACAGACTTGTAATTCAATCAATACTCGTAAATAATTTTGTTGCAACGTCAAATACATCAACATTTAAGAATAGCTTAAGCAAAATATGTTGACTTATCACAGAAATATTATCTTTAATAATTCCAGAGTAGTTGCAATGAATATACAAATTCAAAAAATAGAAGTAATAAATCGACAGCTTCAATTTCGTAATAATAAATTGAGTATTATCAGTGTCCATCTCCTCGCAAGTTTTTCATCACTCAGCGTGTCATGCGCAAGTCAATTCCGCGCATAATAGTCTTACTTAAGTAAGTGATGTCAGATAACATTGCCCTAAGCTTGATGATGATGCGATTTCAACCTCGCATTAAAGTTCGATACTCATTTTGCTAATGTTTTGCACTGAGTAATTTGGAAATACATTTACATTTTCTTTAGGCCTGACATTTCATTTGTGAATAAGTTAACGCTTAGAACATTAATTCTTTTTAAATAGTAACTAACTAAAATTATTAGTTTCGACATCTAAAGGAAACGAAATAATTTGTTCATAGATATTTTATATATAATAAATATTATCCAATATGATATAAAATGTTGTTATTATATTTTATTCAATACTTATTTAAATTTTTAAGTAGCTTCAATAATATAGGAGTTGTTGTCGATATACAACGATACAAAAATTTTTTTTTAATCGGCTCTAGACAAGTTCAATATTGTGGAAATGTAATTAAACAATACAAACTATGGGTTTTATGTGATATTTTATTGATTTGTTGTTTGTTTATATTACGTGAGTTCGTTTTAAACAATTACAATTTGAAGTACAAATTGACAATCTTTGGTAGGAATATACCTTGGCTCAATAAAAAACGGGGTGAGAGGAAAAAAAGATTTATTTTTATTTTTTATAAACCCCCTTCACTTATTATCATTATTCATTATTGTCCTCTTTATTTTTTATATATTTTAATTTCTTTGTTATATTTCTTATCTGTCTGCCTTCCTTCTATCCTTATATAATATATTAATAATTCCGTTTTTATTTCTTTTTCTCCCTTCCTTCATACTTTTTATTATGTTGAGAAATATCAATTCAAGATTTTTAATTTGTTACGTAAGTTCGGTGACCGGGTTTTAAATGTAATCGATTTACAAGTTATGGGTAAACGAAATGCAAAACGAATATTGATAAATATTTCATTTGTATACGATTTTCTGATCTTTCACTCAAATTAGCCAAGAACCAATTTTACGCACACGAATGCGTAAACCGCTATTTTTTATTCAATAGGCGTAAAATAACCAATGTATTATGACAGGGCAAAATATAAATAAACAGACGTAACAGGAATCGCAGTTATTAGATCGGATTTAATAAATATTTGGTTTCATATTAAAAAACGAAGTAAACTGAGACCCTAGTTACCTTTTTTTATTTATTTACTTTTACATAGAAAGGTTTAGTTACATATTAAAATGAGAAGGACCGATATATATCAAGAACTATCAGTACTTTATAAATTAAAATTATATGTTATTCCATAAATAGATTTGGTCAAATTTTTGGGCGCACCTAAAAAACCCGACAAATCACAAAACAGACACTTCAAAAACCCTACATTCAAAAACCGGACATTTCAAAATGCAGACATTAAAAAACCAGACATTCAAACACCCAACATTTAAAAATAGACAACACCGTTTGGTGCGTTCACTACGTACAAAAATGATCTCAGGTCGCCGTTCTTGTGGTCCCACTACAAGGTCATTTAAAGGTCAAAAATGTTTGACCAAGGTACTAATTTTGCAAATCACTTGAAGGTCAATTCAGTTTGATCCCCGGATGATACTTATTAAGCACATTTAGAATTCAATCATTAATTACATTTTCAGAATATGGAGTGCACCTCAAATACCCGACAAATCACAAAACAGACAGTTCAAAAACCCGACATTCAAAAACCAGACATTTAAAAAACACAAATTTAAAAACCAAACAAATGCAAAAATGCACACATATTTTGAAAGTATTTTTTGAAATGTCTGCTTTTTGAAATGCCTGTTTTTTTAATGTCTGGTTTTTTAATATTTCTTTTTCAAATGTCTGGTTTTTGAATGTCGAATTTTTTAGGTGCACCCAGAATATCTACTTTTTAAAATGTTTGGTTTTTGAATGTCGGGTTTTTGAAGTGTTTGTTTTGTGATTTGTGGGGTTTTTGAAACGCACCCAAATTTTTTGATAATGTATTAAAAAGTTACCGCTAAGAATCGGACAAGGTAGTTGGAATAACTGTGATGCTCTTATTCTCCAAAATATGTTTATTTATCAATATTTCTGTATTGAAATATCTATAAGTCGCCTGACTTGTGCAGCAAATAAACGAATGCATCGTTTTAATTGTCTTCTTGCGTGTCATGTTAGAAGTAAGCGGAATGTGGTTCAAAGAAACTTCGTATTAACATTTCAATTTGGTAAAAACGTTCAAGGATAAAAAGACATTTGAAAAGTTCCAAATATGGATTGAATATCTTTTGAAGAATAAGGTAAAATCGTTCCAACTACCTCTCGATATCACAACGTCAGCTTTGCTGCTACTCCACCTCCAGTTTTGCCCGCGTGCTAAAATTAACACCAGCAAATTATTGTAAATGTCAACAACATCAAATAAACTATTCTTGTAAATTCGTGAGATCATTGTATAATGAACTCTTAAGGAACTACACTCATCATACCATGTAAAAAGCGATCGATTTCAGAAAACTCGTTTAAAGCTTCGAAAGAGTTAATTGTTTATTTCTGTTTTAAAGGTCTTACCACCCGCAACGTTTGAAGGCATTAAATAATACGACAACACCTGCATTTCTTGCCTTCCGCCACGCACAAGGTGTTGCATATGCATGCACCAGCTACTCATTTTAATACCAAGAGCGCCGCCGAGCGAGCACAAACAAACACGTGCTTAAGAAGATGTTCGGTAAGAAGAACTCTCGACGGTAGAAGGCGGAACAAAAAGATGACGATAATAAGTACTCGCCGAACAAAGAAAACGCGATAATAACCTATACGAGAAGAGGAAGAGAAGAGGCAAGATTGCAAAGAAGATGCGGTGGATCGCATATACCCGAAACGGAGTCTGGATCTTAGGGACTCATGGTGCGGAACAGAGCTCGATGGAGCGGAACTACCAGTCACCTGCTCGCTTCCGGCACCCAGTCTTATGCACCTTCCTATTTCCCGTTGTCCATAATGCTCCATGTCGATTCCCCCTCGTTCGAGTGGAGGCTCGCGTGGTAAGTGTCTTCGATTTCTACAATGTATAAGTACTAAATCAGTTTTTTTTTGTGTCAGGCTGTCGAATCGGTTCGAACACTGCTCTGTGACAAACGGTAGTTGTGTTACAGGCGTCTCGTTTTTAGCTCCACCGAGCGTGAAAGTTCCATATAATGGTTCCATTTTTCACTCTGGGCGGTTGTTCTAAAACTGTCTATTGTAATATTTGAATAGTCATAAGTAAGTCATTTAATAGACGCTATGCCATCGCAGGTCATTAGATCAATGTAAATCAGGATGGTGCAAAAACTAATTAACGTTCAAATTTAGGCTAAACTTATGAGTATGGTTTACACACTGAAAAAAAAAACTAAAATCAAGTAAATTGATTTACTTTATTTCCATTTAATCAAATCCAGTGTTTATTTACATAAAGTAAATAAAGATTCATTCATGATCAATGAAGTGCTTCTCTTCCCTGAGTAAATTACTCAGCAATTTAGTATTTCCTCAGTTCAAGTAAATATTCTTTTGTTTTTCTACTCTAAAATTTAACAAAATATTTTATTTAATTGAGCAAATGTACTAAATATAAATCAAAGTATTGCTTAAAATGGATAAGAGTTTCATATGTATTTCAAACTTTCGTAGTTTAGTGCACACTCATGCGAGTAGGTGATTAAATCGTGAAATCGCCGTTAGGTGGCGTCAAATCGAAGTCAATATTCTCGCAAGAGACTGGATTTTAGGAAAGATTTTCTTCAATTTAACTGTTACTTGTTTTAAGTAAATTTTTCTTCAATTTATGAACTTTTCTTCAGTAAATATGTATGGAATAGATACATTTAAATATACATATATAATATATAGATAGTAAACATGATACTTTCATGGTCCATGGGAACATATATTAAAAACATATCAGTGTCTATAGTACAAATACCGGATATGGTCACATTTATCTACATTTTTCAGGGCTTCGTATAGTCAGCACATATTTCTGATTGTTTTCTTTTTTTTTTATTTTTATTTTGATCGAATATACGAAGAAATAATACTTCTATTTAAATATTAAAGTTTGGATAAAAAAATGTTTTGATATTTCATGTTGTATACATGTCTTAAACGTTTGTTGCAATAGATATACAATTTTTATTGTTTATATTGTTCTATAAACGATTTATTCATTATGAACGGATATACTGCGTGTGACGTATTCGTGTATGTGTTAAAAATAATTTGTTAACACATGATTTTATGCATTTTTGTCATTTTTTAAACGTAATTTACTCTCTCATTTGGGTTGACCCACATCCTTCAAATCCGTAGAATAAAGTTAGTACTACTATTGAAAATTACAATTTAATGTTTACAGCACATACATATTTATTTTAAAGATATATGGTAAACGTACATTCAATACAGTTTTTAGCACTAAACGAATATATCAATGCAACTGTACTATTTTAAAACTACAGTTAAGAATCATAAATGTGTTTAAAGAATTCTGTTTTCCTTGAAGAAGTACGCACGGATTGAAATGCTCACAAAAATGCTATTATTAATTATAGTGCCTTCTAAAGTTAAAAGAATTTTAAAATGGCAACAAAATGTAAATTACATAATTTTTACAAATAAAATTCTTTAAAAATAGAAATATAGAAATTCAGTAATTAATTCAAACTTTCCATAATATATATATATATATACATTATACGGTTTTCAATTGCTATACTGTTAGATTATTAGAAAACCTCTATAAAATATAACTAATGAACAAAATAGAATGAACAGATAAACATTTGAAAGGGTAGATGCAAGTCCTCAAATTTTTGAGACATTAAAGGGTCCAATACTATTGATGATACTGGAGCAGTCGAACTTGTTTCCTGATATCCAACTTGTTAATGTGTCTAAAATAAATTGACAAAAAAAAAAACAAGTACTAAAGTATTCCTATTTAAACCCTGAGCTTTTAAATGCTATGCATCTCCAATAAGTTATTTACTTTTTTGAACTGAAGTCAAGATTATTTACTTTGTGCAATTAAGCAGGGTGTCAATTAAGACCCGGAATGAAAGATATTTTTGAAAAAAGTAATTTTCAACGAGGAATTCTACAGTGATCTTTGATTTTTAATCTGAATTTTGTAAATAGTAACCGCCCTTTTTTAACACCGGCAATCGAAAAGGCGGGAAATTTTACGTTTAATTACTAGGACCACAAAAAAAATTTGTTTCGAGACAACTTGAATCAGGAATAGTGGACCTTACAAATTTTTGGCCGCTGAAACCAAATCCGTTATTCGATTTGGCCCATTACGTCAGGATTTTAGGATATGTGATCCGAAAAATACTCAAAAATACAATTTTTGGCAATTTAAGGTTAGGATATGTGAAAACTCTGACACGATGAGTTAACTTGGGCAAAGAATTCCTTTTCAGCGACCAAAAATCTATAAGATCCTTCACTTCTGATTCAAGTTATGTAAAAAACAACGTGGTTTTGTGTTATTTTTTTCGTGAAGTGTAAAACAATTTTTTAGGGGAGATAACTTGAATCAGACATACTGGATCTTATAGATTTCACGGGACAACAATATTTTTTTTGTGCTAAATAACTTAAATCAGAAGTAGTGGATCCTATAGACTTTTGGCCGCTGACAACGAATTTGTTACCCAAATTGGCCCATAACGTCAGGATTTCAAGATCTGTTCCGAAAAATAGCCAAAAATCTCCTTTTTGAAATATCTGACCTGGCAGATCAAATTGGATACCTAATTTATTGTTAGCAACTAAAAATCTTTAAGATCCAGTATCTCTGATTCAAGTTATCTCCCCTAAAAAAATGTTTTTTACTTCACGAAAAAAAATAACACAAGACCACGTACTTTTTGGGATAACTTGAATCAGAAGTGAAGAATCTTATAGATTTTTGCTCGCTGAAAACGAATTCTTTGCCAAGTTAACTCATCGTGTCAGAGTTTTCACATATCCTAACCTTAAATTGCCAAAAAGTGTATTTTTGAGTATTTTTCGGATCACATATTGTAAAATCCTGACGTGATGGGCCAAATCGAATAACGGATTCGTTTTCAGCGGCTAAAAATCTGTAAGGTCCACTATTCCTGATTCAAGTTGTCTCGAAAAAAATTTTTTTGTACTTCTGTGTTATCAACTAAGTCATATGTAGTGTTTGATCTTGAGGATCACTCTAAGGTTATTTAAACTCGAGCAAGGTAGGAATAACTTTCAAATAGATGGTTTCCAATTTTCAACAAACATTTAAAAACATTTAAGTTTTCAAAAACATGCACCTAAATCTAGTAACTAAACCATCTTCTTTTCAATCATGCAAAATACGAAATAATATCGAAAGATCGTTGTTTTTTATACTTGTCCGTAAATTACTCTGTGGTAATAAACTGTATTAAAGATAGTGCTACAAACATTAACCTTGTCTTAAGTTCACTTGAATACCGAGAAGTAAACAATTTCTTTATATTGGTATCCTTGTTCGATTTCTGTTAGGTCGTATTGGGGATCTCTTTCCGGGTCCGCTGCGGATTTGTTCTTCTGGGAGAAGCTATTCGTCTCGTTCGAGTTCCGCGCCTGGGAACGAAGGCTAGGGGCATGACTAAGCCTTACCTACCTCTTGATACTGGTCAATCGACTGAACCGAACGCCGATTGCCCAGTATATAGGCGATATTTACTGGCATGTATGTATAGAGAGTCTCACGCGCGCCGATGCGAGTTTACGTCTGGCATGTGACGGAGAAAGAGGATTCACGCGGAAGACCAAGCCGGAGGTCTATCGTTCTCAACGTCTTATCCTTCCTTTCTTCTGCTTACTTTTTGCGATAGTACCCACGAATAAATGAATTTCTTCAGACTGTAGAAAATCGGGTGACAAGCGCGTCAATCCTAACTTTATTATTATGGGATGAAAATTTGCTTTTTTAAAAAAGATAAAAAATGTTGTTTTTGACCAATAGGAAGATTTTTACGGGCATTTTTCTCGAGCAGGTTAGCCAATTAGTCCAGGATGCACCCGGGACATGCGACCTCGTAAAAGATCGCTTAGGAAGTGGTAATCGTTTCCTAAGGCTCGCCATTTAACTATTGTTCTGCGAAGCGTTCGCATGTGCGGTGCAGAGCATACAACTTCACCGAAGGATAAGAAGATGCTTCTCGCGGTGCACTGTTATTGCTGCGGATGCTTTTTAGAGTGCTGGTAATTGTTGGAATCGAGGAAGGAGTTATCGATCCCAGCACTTCCGGCAGACGCGGCACGAGTCCCTTGTTTTCTGTTGCGTTCACCTCGGATTTTTGTAGGCGCGATCCGGAGGAAGTGCTCAAATTGGGTTCACGCTTCAACGTTGGGGTGGTCTATATATTCTTACATGCATTCTAGAAATCACATGCAAAAGAATCGATTGTGATAAACACTATTGAAGCTGCAGTAATCAAGACGAGACATTCATGATAACTTTTTTGAGACAATTTTGAGCTTTATGGATTAACAGATTCAAAATCGCAATCATCTATTGTTCGTTTTAAAACCTATATGACCCCAATATTTCATCGCAAAAAAAGTGAGCATATAAAGTGTTTACACGATAAAGTGTATAGGTAGTGCAAAGGCATGACGATTTTGGTCGGCACTATTCCAAACATCCTTAAATTATCCTGAGTGTTAATATACGTATTGAACATACTCAGTACGTCGTATGGATCTTACAATCTGATATTTGTCTTTACATCTCAGAAGCGTGAATTAGAAAATAAACCAAAACATGTTTCTTTCATTCAAAGCGAATGAGCTGGTTAGGACTTTGACTAGAGTACGGTTAAGATTAATAATTCAGTTCCCAATAATATTAATCCACTAAAGCCTAAGAATAAACAATTTTGTTATGAAAGATTAATTTACTAGCGAAAATTAATAAAAAATAGACATTTATATGTATTTTTTTGTTTCAAGATTTATTTTTAGATTTATGCGCAATTTAAAATCGTTTCCTGTTATTTATTAATACCTCGGGTGGTCTGTGGTCGATATCGAAGTTTAGGAAATAATCATTTTCAATTTTTGGACATTTTAAAGACGAAGTATCTTAATAATATTAACGGAATGCGATTTATGTGTATATATATATTTATTTTTTTATTTATGTAGATATTTTTAGAGATAATTCGATCAAAATTCATAATTGGCACACAGAAAATTTCAGTCGCCAAGCTGTATAAAAAAACAGACTGGCGAAACCATATCTGGTCAGTCTAACTATGACGACGTCGTCTTAACCTTTGACCAAAAATTAAACAAAAGTATTAAAGAAGAGCAGAGTTGTGTCACCAGGTTGAAGTTTCCATGTGAGGCACCTTGCAAGCTCTAGTTGACAAGTTATTTTCATAAGATAATTCGAAATAATTGCAATATATTCTTTACAAACCATTTTTTTTTTTTTAATCCTAAACATTACTTACTTTTTTTAAGTAACATTCGTTATACCCATCTACGTACTAATAAGGAATACAACTTTGATTTCAGAGGTAAAAAATATACTTATAAATGTAAAATAAAAACTGAAAAATGGTTCGATTAACATAATGTAGAGTCTAATAATTTGTAGTGATAGTTTTAAAATAGTTTTCAATTATTATTTTTACTCTCTTCGTAATTTTATTTTAAAAAATCTTTCAACTACATTACTTGATAAAGACAACAGAAAAAATATAACCAATTAACTAAATTCAATAGAGATGCAGGACAAAATAATTGGATTGTCACATTTACAAATAAAAACATTTATACGTGAGGGTCAACAAAATTCAGGATTTTTGTTAAGAATAATTCTGATGACGATTTCAATGAATCAAAAAATTATGAAGAAGCAATGCTATTTATTCCATTTCTCAAAAAATCATTTACCGAAATCTGCTCACTCACGAAACGAACGGAAGAGGAGTAAATTATTTTATCTTTTTAAATGGTTCATCTGGTAGATAAGTACTTGTTAACATCATAATTCGCTTACTAAATTAAAAAAAGTTAATCTGATACGTTCCTAAGACGTGTACAAAATGTCATTTCAATGTAAGCGATAAGATTCTGTCCTTTGTATTCTTCCGAAAAGTTCTGAATAATGAACATTTCCTGTGGTGCGTCGTGAAAAATAGCTGTCACATTCTAAATTCTGGCAATTATTTGTAAAATCCTAAACTCGATTTATGTTCGCGTAGTGGAATAAAATACTCACGACACTGTGGCAAAATTTAATTTTTGTTCTAAATTTTTCTCACCATTCATTGGTACGGACGGCTGAAGTTAGCCCCTGGCGAATTTCCTGGTGATAATGAAGTTAAATTTTTGCCAGTTAAATGCTGATCCAATTAATCACCATCATCTAGGCGGGCAACTATCCAGGTTGCACGTTTCAAAAATATAAATAGTAGCTGCATAAATGTGTAAATAAATAAATTATGAAATCGAATAAAAAATTGTACTTAGAAAATTTCAGTATTTGTTATAATAATTTATTTTATTCCTGAAAAATATATTTTTCGCATTCATATGACAAAAATTCGTTGATTTTTATAAGAATTTCTGTGATTATGGAAAAAAAATCATATTTTTATAATGCATTTTAAAACCTACGTGTTTTTTATGTACCTTAAGACAGCTTCGTACTTACTTATCGATACAAAATGAATTCAAGTTATGATATCGAAACAACAATTTTTTAGTGAATGTTTTTTTTTGTATTATTTTTGTGTCATTTTTTATATTATTAAAGAATTTTTTTGAAGATTGCCAATCTATGTGGATTATTTTTATTCAAATAAATGAATTTAATGTAAACATTTTAAAAGAAAATTTGAGTAAATAAATAATATATTTTTCGATGTTGCTTATTTTCAACTTAGACGTATTTTCTGCTGAGCAGATATTCAGGATAGGAACAAGAATTTTAAAGACTAAAATTAACATTTTCATATTTAAAAATAATGTAGTAAATTTAATTATACCAAAAGATGAATTCGCCTTCATAATTCTGTCGATTGCCACTCACGATTAAAAACTTTAATCCCATCCCTCTCCTTATGTCAATTTCCAAATTTATGCGGGGGGAGAAAATAATTTTAACCATATTCATTGATTTTCTCCGTGTTAGGAGCTTAAGTAATTCGAATATGTCTCTCGAGTAGTAAAGATAGACGTCTCAATATCGCAATGACATCGATGTCAAATATTCTCAGTTATTCAGGTAGCGCATGTCGTTCTGAAAAGCTGAATGAAAATATACGGCTTCGCTTATAAATGTAGAAATTAAAATCACACGAGAACGTGAGAGGTTGAATGAGTATGTGGAGATTTAGTTTTTCTTATGAATGCAACATATGAATCTTATTTAGAGTAAATTACCGGCGCTATATGAGGCCAGAGTTTATTCAATACTAATACTCATAATGTCACTATTCGCCAATGAAAAATTGCTGATTAAATATTATGCAGTGTGCAAGATTCTAAAACGATAATTGAAACCCATGTGGTTACTGCGAGGATATTATGGGTCAGGGTCTTTTATGACATTAGTCGCGCGAATGAGACTAGCCATTTTGATTCTTGAAAAAACTTAAATTATACCTATAACTTGATATTGTTTACATCATTTCATTTTCGATTTAATATCTATATAAGTGATTTCAAAATGGCTTAATACAATATCTTCACATACTTTCTTAACTATGGACCAGTTTCTGTATGACCATGCCTGAAAATAAAATGTTTCGATAATCAAAATTAAATACACTTTTATAAAACTTAACATATCAAAGTTATCACTTAAGAATATTCGCCATGAATCTAATTATTTGTACCGATTTTCGTTTCCTAGGTTTTTCGTCGTTTCTTGTTCTATACTTACGATCAAAATAGTCGATTGTTTACGGTTAAATTTAATCCCGTTACGATCCTCCAGAATACGTACGGTGAACCGAAACAAAGCGCTCTCATGCGATTTTCGACGCGTCGAAAGAAACGAAAGTTCACCAGCTTAGAGAAAACACGGTCGCTCTATTTACCGGATGATCGAATGTGAAAAAATCGTATAGATGGCATCATTGATTAATTCAGGCATCACAAAATTTTCTGGACTTATGAGGCAACAGTCTTGATAGCGCTCGATTTTATGTGCAACCGAAAAAAGTGTCAATGGATACATTATGGCGAAATGGGTGATTAGAAATGGTAAATGTTAGGACATTGTCATGCATAAGTATTTATTTCCAAACAACCTATTTCAGTTGTAATGAAATTTATTAAACATGCAAATTAAGACATTATAGTGCATCATTGAAAAAGGTAATTAGAGAAAAATAATCTATACGATACTTGAGAAAAAAAAGTCGATCAAGATGGATTGAACCCCAGTACTACGATATTCAAATGAAATGAGTTAAACACTAATCCAGGATGTATTGTATGATATGATCATTACTAAACTCTTCAAGATGATATAACGCAACCTTTGCAATATATTCTAGAAGTTTTTTTTCCGAATACGTTTAATTAAGCAAAATGATCAAACTAAAATAACAAGTTTCTTTCAGTTAAATAACTTCTTTGCAGCACGTTTACTTAACTGTCAAAAACACAATATTATAGTTAAACAGAATTAAATTGTTCCTAATTTTTAAGGAAAATGTATGAAGCGGTGGAAAATATTTAGTAATTTTTCTTCGTGTATATTTTTCACCGCTTCACATATTTTTCTGAAAAAATAGGAACAATTTAATTGAAACTTTTTCTATGATTTCCTACAGACCTTTATTGTATTCACAAGATCGGTAACAAGAAATTCAATTTTTTGTATCTTTTGTTTTTTCTATTTGACAATATTACCAACTTTTGTGTAAGATATCTCATATTTCGTGCATCTTTATATGCAGATATAAAAATATTAAAATTTGAAAAATACACTTTTTCCTGTATTAATTTTACGACCACATTAGGTTGTAAAATTTCTAACCTCACGTTAGAATCCTTCGTTACGTATGGAAGCAGTTTTATCATTGTACGCTGAGCAAAAAATTCGTTTGTATTTCTACTGAAAACCCAAGCTGTTTTAGTCGTAGTAGCCTAAGTTTCCATTCTAATGGATTGGTCCAGGTAACGAACGGTTTGACCCGGAACAAATTGCAACAGGACCGATTTGTACGTGATAATTACTCAAAAAATGAATTAAAAACATATCCAAAATCGATGAAAATCGGAGTGGAGGAAACCCGTTTTTCTATAAAATAGGCCTAATTTTATTTTAAAATGAATGTAACTTTTGCATGACGCATTATAGCGCAATTATGTCAAACAAGAGTTGTAGGAAATTCAAAAATCTACAAAAAAGGAAAATACGATATTTTCTCTCTCTGTCGCCATTTTTGAGATAATGGCTTGGAAAGTTGCAACTTATTAAAATGTTGATGAAAATAGTACAAGTAAAATACTTAATAAACAAAAGTATTCGCTTATATAATAGTAAAGATCGGCGAATTACTCCGCATACAAAAAAAGAGGTAATTACGACTACTAATTAAGTAGTAAGATTCGGTACACTTTTTGTGGTTGGTTTTCCTATTTAAATAGCAGGGTCGGCCATTTTTGTAGTTGCGCTAAACAAAAAATTGTGTGTGCCACATATTACTACTTCATTAGTTATCATAACTATACATCTTTCTTTTCGAGCTCTTACTACTACCTGCGAAGTAAATATGATTTTGATATATCGCATGATTTTAAATGGTAAACTATATTATTAAAGATATTGATACTACTAAAAAGTATTGTTTCCAGTAATAAGCTAATCTTCATTGCCAGTTCATTATCGAGACTTTATACGCCAAACCTAACTCTCAGTTGCATGTACATATTTACGATTTCATATGAAATTGTTCTATAAAAAATGTTAATCATTTTTCATGTTATTACTATTGGTCAATTTGGTTAGTTACGAGTTTTCAAAAATGTCGATTTACAATTCTGAATTGTAAAAACAATATTCTGGGGACTATACGTGTTCATATTGTGTTATGTTTATCAACGCTTTCTACTTTTTTTTATTTAGCTTACCATTTGCTTCTTTACATACCGAATTGATGATTTAAATACTTTCCTTCATTGTTTTATAACAATAATAGAGTAATAAGTCCAGTAGATCGATACATTTCTACTGAAAAAAACGGACATTGCATTCCCATATATGTTTCAATCACACACGTACATAAATCCTCTCGAAGATATTCTCGAAGTTTCCCGCCAGTTAATCCACTGTCTGGTGTCGTAATCCTGTAAGATCGAATTCTATTTTCTTCTTCTGAATTCAGAACTTGAAAAGATTCTCATTTTGCTCACGTTAACCTATACGGATACCTGTATGCATCTGAAAATTCAATCAGCCAATGGTTTGAACGTATACAGATTACACCCTTTTTTACGAATTGTATATAAAATTACACGAACTATGTATAAATCTTCTCGTGCTACTACTAACAAAATTAAATTAAGCAGTATAAAGAAAGTTCTACTTTATTATTGTTACTTTATTAACATAACGTTCAACAATACTTGTTAGGGAGTTCTGAGCAAATTTAACTGTATATGTTTCGAAACATATTTCGAATTTCATCATTTTTGCTAGTTTCATGAAATTTATTTACGAAATTTATTTCATTGTCCAATTGATTAAAAACTTCAGTTATATTAACCTTTAAAGGGCCGGAAAGCCGATATATCGGCTCGCTCCATGATAGGAACATTGTACATAGTTGATCCGTGATACAAGACATGAATTTGGGCACTTTCAAAGGTGGTTTCCAAACCTCAAACCCTGGCCCTTTAAAGGTTAAAGAGATGTATTTGTTTTAAGAAGAATACAAAAATCATGGTTATAAATACACCGTTAATAATGTATTGTGTATCTTTGCTCGTGAAGCAAACTTCGCTCTAGCCGGAGATCAATATTTCGCCAGTGTTACATGAAAAAATTTACAGTGCAAAATCGAGTTCTACTCCACGAGTGTTAAAAAAATAGTTTTGATGATGTTTGACGCATGTGCGAAAATGTTTTTTTTTGTATTAATATAAATGCAACCCTCAACTAAAATACACTTTTTTCGAAAACCACTATTTTTTAATTGTTAATAAGTATTAGTATATTACGCAACAAAGGCGTAATTAGTTTGTTGAACGAAGCAACGTCGACAATCATACTCGGAGATCGATATTTCGCACGTCTTGCATACAATATTTTTTAATACGACAGCGTGAGGCCCGATAATTTGCGCCGGAAGATTTCACAACAGGGCACAAAATCGAGTTCTACTCCCGGAGTGTTAAAAATTTATTTCAATGCCCATGCAAGTCTGCACAAATTTCATTACATTAATATATTTATTATCTATGAAACTGTTACCTTTTTAGCGTTTGTTCAATATGAGATACCATTTATTTGAGACAGTTGAGATGGGTAAAACGAAGGTATATTTAATACAATTAAATACATTTATTAATTTCGATTATTTAAATATTTATTTGAATTAAAAATATCCGTGTATAAAAATGCATTTCTCAAGAAGTGGTAAGTTTATCAGAGGATACAACGTATATGAAGTAAACAATTGTCCGTCACTATAAAGTTTGGAATTTAATGTAAAGATTTAGCCTAATAATAGAATAAGTACCAATTGCTGAGTAGGGCCATCTAACTCGTGGTGTAATAAGAACACCATGATGTAACCTATTGTTGTGGTGTGTGCTTAAGTACTACGAATGAATACTATTTCCTATGTGGTTATCTCTGTGGTAATAGGTTAAATGAACTGTAGTAAGTGGTACATTTATCCTAAGTATCGTAGGATGATAATATAATATAATATATATGCATTATTCAGGTCTTATAACGAGTAAAGTGTAACGGAAATAAATATAAAATATAGTATCATTTGGCACGTCGAATGTCCAAAATTTAGCCATCGTTTTTTTGAATGCTTTTTTTGACAAACTGATATTTTTCTCATTAGTTTCCGATAGTATAAGAGATGGTAGACGAAAATGAAAGGCATTCATTTCCATTACAATTTTCTCCTTATAAGGTCTGGATATCTAATTTATATTATAAACTGTAGGCTAATTTTCTTTCACATCAAAAAGTCCTTGTTTGCAATTAATAAGTAATTGTGCAGTAGCTAATATAAGTATTCTGGCTATGAAGAAACATTTTGTGTGGAAAAAGCAAAGACTGTTTGATAGTAATAAACAGTAATTTCTAAATAAATAATTCATGAATAAAACATGTGAAAAAATATATAGCGTTTGACATTTTCTTTCGGTTTAGTTAAACATTTTTGAGTACCACATTGTCAACTTATCAACTTATTTAATTTTAAATTTTTGTACCTTTAGAGATACTTAGGAAAATGTATTACACGATTAAAATATAAATAACAAAAACTTAATGCACATAGGATACATTTCCAAATAGTTTTACCACGATGAGCCGAAATGTCACTAATGTTTATACATCGCTTACAGGTAACTGCAATTAAATATGTTTGTGCTTATTGTTTAATAAAAGGTGTTTGCAAATTTTTCGACTAAATTAGTTCAGGCCTATTAAACATTATTAAGGCAGTCTTAATGCACTTGCAAGTTATCAGGACTGGGCACTTAAACGTGAACGTACTTGTGGTTTGGCATATACACAATGTTGATTGTCAATCGGACGAGATCCTGATCCATACTAAACGATTCCTGTGGCATTTCGCATCTGATCCAAATGTAAATTTTAATGCGAGATATACGTGAATATCGAAGAGTTTTTAACATTTCATCTGGTGCTCAAGTTTCTTTGGAAATGCGAGTACAAAGTTACTTCATGAATATGCTCCAAATTTAACAAACGTAAGGCATAAGAATTGCATAAATTATGATAAGCTTAATTAAATTCATAAAGAGAACAGGCTGCCTCAGCTATAACTATACGAATGTTCCCGAAGATACTCGAATCGGCAATATGAGTTGGATTGATGTCCAATCACGGGAATTTTCAAAAATATTGAAATTGTCTTGAATCCAGATACTAATAACGCTCCTACTTGTCTGAGAGTCTAAGACACAAAGTTGTCACATTGTTAATCGATAGAGACCAGTTAGCGACTCCAATTTTAAAACATTATACATCACAGACATTTTAGAGTCTACATAACATCAGTTCTGCCACACAGTGGTCTAAAAAATGTTGCGTTGATCTTCGTAAATTGATTTCTAGATTGATTCAAATCCAACATCTGGACTTTACACAACTACTCTAATCACCCAATAAATTACAAACGGACATTCAAACTTCTGGAGTTTCAGGTATCTGATGAGAATCAAATCATATTTGGCAAAAGTCAGGAAGAAGGTCATTGTAATGCTTCAAGAATACCTAATCAGGCCTAAAAATATTTGAAAATTGTTTGTGTCGAGTTCAAAATAGGTAATTCAAACTTTCCTAACGTGAAGAAGCAAATAATTTTACGATCCTATCGCTGATACGAAAGTGATAACACATCGCGAAAACTGGGAAATATTGGCACCGTAGAAAATGTATTCTGCAAGAGGTAAAGTTTGAAGGGAAAATAAATGACTCCTATCTCATACTGTATTAAAGTAAATATGAAACGGGGTCTAAGATTTCCATAAGTATATATGACGTGAAACGAGTATCAAGATACTTGTGCATCCGATGTCGCATTGTGCATTAAAACAAGAGTTTCGCAATGCTCAAAAGATATATAGCACGTGAGAGAGCAGATGCGCTAAGTCCCACTGATAACGCGTCTCCCCAGCCTGATACTCGCAACTCGCTTCGCACGAGCGAAAATCATTTTCGAGCGATTTACCCTGGCTCTTTTCACCGTTCCCTCTCTTCGAATTGCCACATCTGTTCTTACGTAACACGCTTACATGCTTCATATTCTATACCTGCCGTTCCACGACTACGTGGAAAACGAGTATGAAATCCTCTTTGTGAGGAAAAAATGAACTGCAATTACTGTACTTTATGTCGGGTCATAATACTTGCATTTTCAGACACTGCCGTCACCGTGCAAAATCTTAACGCAATTGTTTTTGCTTGGAAGTTATAAAAAAATGAATTTTATATCTTTTTACTATTCCAGTTATTTTTCGATTTTTTATCTTCTTAAATAATTCCGTATAATTCACGAAAAATATCCATTCCATGATCCATTTCTAAAGTAATTCATGAATTAAGTTAACAATAAAAACGTAAACAATATTCTATATAAAAAAATAATTTTAAAAATACCATACCTGTAGCTTTTTCACGTTTTCTGAGGGATACTAAATGTCCTAGCGATACCAATCCAAATAACTAAGGACTATTTTACGTCGACATATTTAAAGTAAACAATGAGCACTGCTCGATCCACTATATAAACAAAATATCTCAGGATATGAAATTAAGGTAGACCTACGTGAATAAAAGCTAATACTAAACTAATCGAGTAAGAACTGAAAGATCTCTATCATTATCGGGAAACTCGACTACTTCATCCTGGTCGATATAGCTGTCCGAAACTTAAAACAGTTAATTTGGGATGTGTTTCTCATACCAGTTATATCATGAAGACAACGTACTTCAGCATATATACATCATAATCATTTCTTTTGTGCAGGTGACGCACCATCCCGCGAACACCACAGACGTATCCGGGAGAGACAACAGAAAACTAGAATCGTATTTACTAATAAGTTCATTTTCTTTATAGTAATTGCCATCCAGATACAGTAGAGTCCCGGTATAATTGCATCTCGCTATATTTACGTCCCAGAATATTTTCTTGCTTCTGTCACGTTATATTTGCCTGACGTCGCTCGCTTTTTCCCCCACCTTGCGCACTGCGGCCTCAGGAAGGGCCTGCTGTGACGTCACGGACACAACGCGATTCAAGAGAGTGAGAGAAGCGGCGCTCCCCTTCTTTTGATAAATATAACGAGACGGTAGGGGAAGGCGAGGATTCGAGCGAGCAAATATATCGGGACTCTACTATAGATACAATCGGATTTTTCATGAACAAGTTTTAATCCCATAACGGAGCAATATTTTTCATCAAGTTCCCTGAATCCCAGCTTCTTTAAACAGTATAAAACAGTTTGGAAAATGTACCCACACTATTGATTTAGTTGTTTTTAAACGTAACCCTCTCAGATATGAGTCGAAAAATCAGTCTCTTTATGGTTTCTAAAGTTGGTAATGACGAGGTGAAAATGAGATTGATAAAAAACATACCTGCATTTGATCCAGATTGGTGATCAGCAACTGTAGATCCTCTCAAGCAAAATTAAGTATTCATTAAATTTTCATGATCGAAGCTATTTTGATTAGTATAAACTTGTTTGACGAAATAAGTTCTTTCACTATTGAAAATGGCATTTCAGTTAAAAGGCGAAAAGTTCATCCTTCTAATTTTCATTGAAGTTTTACTTGAACTTTATATCACGACGTATTCGTGAATAACTCTTTCTTAGAGGTTTAAACAGTGTTATAAAATTGCCTCTTCTGATACTTCCGAAATGATTTGTATGAAACCAGAAAAATGTTTCTTATGAATCTCGGACAAAGGTTTCGCCCTAGGGCGCAAAATCGAGTTTCGCGTTCGGCATGTGAAAAACTTTATTTACGTTTTCTTGTTCACAATATCTGAAACATCCAGTAAACATCAGACTTTTGACCTAAACAAAAATCAACTTTATATAACTAGTTTATATTCAAATTATACCAAATTCACTACTTATTCAAAATTTTATATCCTTATTTTTTCAAATAAATAAACCAAATGAAACTATCTGAAAGTATGTATGCACTCATGACACAAACCTCAAAATAAATTTTGCCCGTTATAAATGTTGACCATTATATATAAAAATTATTGGATTCTGTATATTAGAAAAATACAATACTCTCAACATTTTAGGGTTGATATTATGCTTAAATTATTACTGACACACATTCATGGTATTGTTCGGAATAATAAAAAGAAATTACGAGCAAATCGAAAATGTAATCAATACCATAAAATATGCAATCAAAACGTTATTTTAATTCACTTGACCTGATGTCATTTTAGATGCAGCAACTTTATCGTATTTGATTATTATTCGTGTCCACGTATTTCATTAATTCATTTCTGTATTAATCAGATTAATAATTTATAAAACCGATTTCCGCAGATAATTACAGAATGCACTTGCACTATGCATGCATTCTTGCAATCTAATGAATTAGTTTTCGGAATTCAATTCGCAACCGACGAGACTGCCAATAGAATTTCTTAAATTTTTAAACGAGCGTAAACAAGGTTATATGCTAATTCAATTTTATATCGATACTAGACTCTTATTGATTTTTCATAAGTCTTCATTCATACATACTCAACAATTATGTTTAATATTTATTCTAATTAACACGAAAATCATTACAATTAAACTCTTCAATTTGTTTTTATCTCAATTTAGTTGACGACGATCATTTAAGGATTTAATATAATTTTCATTTAACATAATTATGCTTTTTATGCCACATGAATTTAAGTAATTTGCGTGAAACTTTCATCGAAACTCTTCTCTATTGTATTCTTCACCAGTTAATTTTAATTTTACATAGGGACACTTTGTTTATTTATGTGTTTGTTTTGAAAGACGTTCGTTTGGATAAATTTTTTGCTGTGAATTTTTAGGAAATGTAATAAAATATACCATATATACCAAGTAGAACCATGGAAGGATACAGTAACTATTTTAATGTATTATTTTCATGATCCAGAAAGTATGTTCATATTTAGAAATCTTCGATTAGATTTATTATTACCAAATTTCTTCGAAACAATGATGTACGTAAACGGCAATATTTGAATTGGAACTTTAATCATCTTTTACCTCTAAAAATTGGAGCAACATTATTTTTAAACATTTATTAATTTTGGCAATTAAGAATTGGTTTGAAATTCAATACGCACTTTTGTCTTGAATAGTTCACAATTCCATTTTTTCTTATTCTTAACTTTTTGTAATTCGGATTCAATATTTTGTCTATAATCAAATGTGGAATAATAAACATTACAATTGTTAAACGTATTTTTTTAGGTGCGGTCAAAAACTGATAAATAAAAAAGCTGATATGCCAAAAAATGCATAGTCTTAAAGCCGACAACCGAAAAGGCCACAGTAGGACATCGACGTCGGTTTTTTACCGTTGGCTTTTCGATTGTTGGAGTTTTGACTGTCGGTTCTTTGACCTGTCGGCTTTTTGACTTTCGGTTTTTCGATCTGCACCCAATTTTTCAATTTGATGCAGTTCTCCAAAAGATTGGAATTTTAGAAAAAAATTGTTATAAGATCCCAAATTATATATCTCATTTTTTGTTGGAAACCAGTTTTAATGATCTAATTTGTATTCGACATCAAATCTAAGTTCCCTTTCTTTTAATATGCATCGATCGGAGGGATTAAAATTAGATTTACCTAATTCTGATGGTTGTCTAATTAGAACGCAGCTACTTAGATAAATAGATGAGATTCCAATGAATTCCATTGTATTTAAATTTAGATTTAATTAGTTTTCAATCATTTTAAGAGATACATGCTAAAAATATATGAAAATTATTATTTATTTTGAACCTGTCGTGATTTATTAGAATTCCTGAGTCTAATGTTTATAGATGGCGGAAACTTTAGAAAATATAACATTTAAGGATAAAAAATAAAAACACCTTTACCCCCTTCAGTCACACAATTAAGATAGTAGACAAATCAATGAAAACGCTATTGTACAAAATGACGGCTACAACATGGCGGACAACAAAAATAAAAAATCACTTGGGCATGAAACTTGTTACTCGGTGGTTTTCGGGTTCGGTAATTACGAATCGTGTATTAGTGTTTAAAAATTCAAAACGGCGGATCCAAATTCATTGGGATTCACTTGAAGTTTGTTACTCCTGGGTAAAACGTGTTACTCAAATCAGCCGAGTAACAAGCTTCAAGACAATGTGTGTGAATTTGAGGTTTTTAATCCGCCATATAGGATCCGCCATTTTGTATTTCGCGAAATTAACAACTTTTGATAAGTTGACAACAAATTTGTAATATTTGCACTCAGCGACCGCAAAAACCCCGGAATAACAAGTTTTAAGCAAATTTGTATTATTTTTAATTTTTGCGACCAACATAGAATACTGAATTTAAAAAATTTTACCAATCTGATATCATATTCGTATTCTATGGTCCAAAATATCCCTAGCGATTGGCTTTTATATTTGTTTCAGTCATCTGAAAAGGTGGTTAATATATTAACCACTGTGCCTGAAAAGGTTAAGGGGTGGTAAAATGCTCTGCAGATAAGATAAGCATGTTTTACTAAAATCCATAAATAAAAAATAACTGAATCGATTTTTGGTATTCTTGAAAATACCGACGAAATTAATTGTGAACTGACCGACAATTTTTGAAAATGAGTAATTTTTCCCCATGCTGCAAATTTATTTTTCTCGTTTTATGTGATGTGGATAGCAAAAATATTATGGTGCTCCTCATTTTATACGAACAGCTTTAAAATTGGGCACCAAATAATGGTTTAACCATTTTCAAAACCTTGGTTCTTGATTGAAGCGGTTCGAGGACTTTTAAGCTGAAAATAATTCTTCGCACATAACTCTAAAAATATAAAACATATAGATATATAGCCCAACACCTTTGATGGCTCGTGCAAAATTCGCTTTGTGACGTTTGTTACTTGAAATCTCTCTCTCTCTCTCTCTCTCTCTCTCTCTCTCTCTCTCTCTCACGAGATTCGTCAGTAAAAGTGTACATTTTTAAAATTAATGACTCTATTTTATATATGGAAATTTGTCGAGAAAAAAATTTCCATCGTTTAAAGAAATATAATCTTTATGTGAATTTCGCAACTCTTCTGATGTGGCAGACAAGTTTCTGAAATCAGGGGGCAAAAGAACCGAAAGATTTTTTAAAATAAGTTGCAAAAATTCCGTCATATTTGTTCACTATAAGCCTTGAAATATCTGATTACTTTATAGTAAAAAAGTGAGCATAAACTGTTTAAAAAATTCTTATATTAACTATTAACATAACAAATTTAACCGAATCTCGGATTACGGTAACTTCAGGATAAAGTATCTTACCTTATGATCAAAATCTAAATTCTGTTCGCTTTACTATGAAGTTATTACATTAACTGAAAACAAACAAGTGATAGTTTCTTATTATTTATCATAAAAATATAATAATTCGTAACATGATTTTTAGTCATAATTTTAAAAAAATTCTTAATATCATGTACTATTTACTTAATCGATGATTAAAAAGGAGTTTATGTCAGTCAGATCAAACATCGAAATATGTAAATTTGGTATTCCAACGGAACTGATTTGGTCGATAATTTGCGATATCGAGAATGTTTGGTTGTATAAACAGAAAATATGAATGACTGTAACAAATTATTATTTATTATGACAAGCATCTTTCATCCAATTACTACCAGTTATATATAATTGTTTATATTCTGTTAGATATAAAATAATATATAAAAACACGGAATTTTCAATAAATGAGTTGTTAATTTTCTGAAAAAGTTATTTTTGACATTTTCAGTATTCTACAAAATATAGTAACTTCCGGCCCCGTAATATCCTTTTACGATACTCTATGACAAATAATAGCTATGATGCAATTAGTTTACCCGTTCGCAGCATGAAAATATCACTTAAGGGCTTAAAGAGATTTCGCGAACTAATAAGTTTGACTTCGTCGTATGAAACCGGAAGTGACACGGTGAACTTTTCGGTCTCGTCACTTCGGCTGTAAGCAGATCGAGTCAATGACATCTCTTCCACGGATCTACCTTCCAGCTCTTTCTCTATACCTGAGGAAAATCTCACCGTCTCCGTCGACGACACTGCCGTCCCCACTTCGTTACTAGCGAAGCGCCAGGATACGACAGTCATCCATTCTATCCGGAGCGGCATGCCTTGCCAGGGGATGAATGGGACTATTTTGAAGATCGCTGAATTAGTAACGCGATATCCGACTCTGTCGTTGCACCGACACCAACTGCCAAATCCTCCGCATGTCCGATTTCGCGAACCCAATTTAGACGCTTCTTCTGGTGTCTTCCAAACGCGAGATAAGAAACGAGTAGGAAATGACAGGTATATAGAAATATCGATTTATTGGTATGTCACATTTAGATAATTGACATCGTTTTGATCGTTATTAGTAATTGTCACTCAGATCCTGACGGCTAGGGAAAATAATGAGAATCTTAAGTAAAATTCAAATTAAACGAGTTGAAGATTTTTACAGATATTAAGGAAACCGAATGTAATTAGTATTAAATATAACCATACTGGTGAAAAATACCATTGGCAAATCTTATTAAAGTCCAGGAGATATAAAATGCTTCGAGGTACTAATCCTTTTAAAAATTAAGGCAAGTCCACGGTTGAGCTAAAAAGCATCGTAAAAGTCGTTTCATTTTTGGAGCTCATCATGGTTGTTTGATATATTATTTTTGACATCCTAAACCATCTTAACCCTTTCAGTCACGAATTTCCCCAGTGATTGTTTTTATTTTAAATTTAGTAAAACTAAATTTAGTACTCCAATACAGGAGCTTTTGGAAACGCTGATTACGAATCCGGTGTCAGATTTACAAAATTCAAAATTACGGAACCAATATAAGACTAAATAACCGTTTCTCAGAATTTTGGTCGGCCATATTGGATCTGCCATTTGGAATTTTGTAAATCTGATTTTGGAATCGTAATTAGCGCCCCCAAAAATCGCTGTATACCAGACGTCAAATAGTACTATTAGTTCGTCCTGGCATGAATTTCTTTTGAAAATTATGCTTTTTAGCAAATAATTTCGATTTAGATTTTTTTAAAATTTTAATTGTATTTACCGCTTTAACTCCTTAAGTCCGGGAGGTGCACATTTTTTAGTTGATATTCTACCTTCATTTTCAACAGGAAGTAGGGTTAATATTGACTTAGACATGACAAATCCTGAGATTATCAAGAATGCTTCTTCGACTGGCGCGCAGTCGAAATTGCATGTAAATAGTTTCAAAAACTAATATGAACAAAATTTCGTATGTTGTCGTGTCAGATGTGCACGAAATCGATAAACTTCAACTATAAATTTGTTTGCCCCAATCAACCTAACATCTTCAAACCGTCAATTTGTCGAAAAAATAAACCTTATTTGATTAACTACGTACATTATTGATAAAATTAGTATCTCTAGTCATATAATACATGGGTTTTCGAGATCGCTGATCAGGAATGGGAGGTTAGAATTTTTTAATTCAAGATGACGGATCCAGTATGGCATACCGAAATTCAATAAAATACGTCAAAATTGCGAGATAATGTGTATAAAGGGGTTTCAAGGTCAATCATCACGAATTTGAGGCTAGCTTTTTTTAATTAAATATGGTGGATCTGATATGGCCGACCAAATTGACGATTGAACTCAAAATAATTCTCGAGATACGAATTTCATCAATAATGTATATAAATTAATCAAATAAGGTTTATTTTTCGAGGCATTGACTTTTTGAAGGGATTAGGTTGATTCGGGGCAAAATAAAAAATGTTGTGGTTGATGTTCATCAATTTTGCTGTAATTTTTTGATAGAACTTAATTTATTTGCCATTTTTGGTATCGAAAATAGTATTTTTGAAAAACTGCCGAATTTCACCCTTATTTTATGAGGTGGTAAAGAAATTTAACCTTGGATAACAAAATAAAAGATATATTCTACTATCTGTGATATGTTTCTAACAGCCGAAATAATTTTTTTAGAAAAATTGGTGAAATACCGATTTTTTTTTTGTAGTGTTATTTTAGGTGTGGTCGCACAACCCCTATATGATGAAATAGTAATTTTTGATACAAGTGGGAAAACCCCTATGTTCTATATGTCGAATAAACACAAATATTTAAAATGATTACGGCTTATAGTCAATCGATGAATAGTGCATAAGTCTCTTCTTGAGTAAGTGGACTTATATACATTACATCTTACTTACTTACTCAATTTTCTTACTTATCAGATTTCAGTCTCAAATCCTATATTAATTTAAGCACTGTTTTTTACAGTAAAATATAATTTTAAAAATTAGGTAATATTATATTACACAACTCTCCAATTAAAAAACTGAATATTTGACGAAAAATATTATTATTGATGAAAAGGAAGAAGGTCCACATAAAGTTATTCTGTATCCCTGGTAAAAAATAAGTCCAGTTTTTCGCCACTTTCTGTCATAGGGTATAGGAAAACTGGGCAATGTAACAAAAACGACAGATTTCTACCAGGGATACTGTGATTTTGTTGTAGCTAAAGATTAAAATATAAACCCCATCTATTGCCGATGAATCGAATACTAAAAGATTTTGATGTCAACATTTATATATTTAAGCAAGTAATTCGCCTAAAAATTACCACAGGTATGACAATCATAAAATGTGTATGTTGAAAAATACAAAACAGCACCACATTCCATTTATGCACATATACAATATTGTGGTGAATTTTGTATTTCACAAAAGTACGCGTGAATGGCTAACCTAATAGAGAGTTATACATTTTGTAATACCGATATTTCGTTGTCGTCGTAGAAATTGACGTTGTCAAACTTATTCTATAACTAAAAATCCAGTATTCATGAAATGCCAAAAGTACACAAGTCATGCAAATAAAGTGTCAGACTATGACGAATAGATATGAAAAACGTTTCATAAGTGCACCATTCATGAGTAAATCTTTTTTCGTACATCTTAAATCGGCAGCAGCATCTTAGAATGTTCGGTGGCGATGATCGGATTTAACGTAACTTAATAAACCAAAAGCAAATCGAATTAGCAGAGGGCAGATTTTGATAAGATATAATCGTGGACCGGATGCTGATAACTAGAATAATTTGTACCATTTCATGTGCGTTACTTCTAATAAGCAAAACTGGGTCATCAATGTAAATGTAGTTATCGGAAATTATATTTATGTAATTTGCATTAATTTTTCTTAGATTTTCTCATATTAGTTCACTTGTCGGAACATTATATTGTAATTATTGTTTAGATTAAATTTTAACCTTTTATGTAACTTAAAATAATATTCAATGTAAAGGTTATGGTGATTTTCATGTAACATTCCATTAACCATAAATTAAAGTTTAAAATAAACACTAGTGTATAATCTTAACTCAACATTATGAGCATCTCTATAACCTTAATACAAGCCTAATGTAACCTTACTGGGTAAACTTGTTACACTTTAACCTCTCTGTAATCTTAGTGCAGGGTTCGGTGCTATTAGGGCAGATATTAATTGTATAATATATATAATGATTTTATCAGCACAGTTATCCTTCATTATGATGTCTAAAATACGAATAGTACATGTACTAGGTACACCTGTTTATTAAAGTCTATTTTTTATTTCCTATCTGAAGTTATAAATTTCCCTATATATTTTTACTGTCAAAAATTGATAATATTATAGTATTTTCAAATTATCTGCATTATTCATCTATCGATATTATATCAGACATCAAATAATAACGATTGTTTTTTGCCCGTTTTTGGAGACTCGATAATACAAATTTTTAATGTATCCAGCACAAATTTTGAATAGGGTGATATGAATGAACTCTTGTTCGGTTCATTCACTTTATGTACACTGTGTTGAAATTCATCAGACACGTTTTTCTTACATTGATCTCTTAGTTTATTCTCAGCCTTGCTCGATTCATCGATTTAATGTCGCAAATAGTCCGGGCTGATAAAATTCAGTTTTACCACATTCACTTGGAAACTGTCTACATCTGTCAGAATTTTTCGTCAAACCTATTTTCGGGTACTAAAGAAATCCGATATCCTGCTAATTCGTTAACGTTTAATTAAAAGCGTTACTACATCTAAATTGAAATGAAAAATTTAATAGTAAATTCATCTGGCTTTTAAGAACTATTTTTGGGCAAACGTGATTGACATGTCCTGCAATTACGAACAAGGTATGCGGCGATTAATCATTCAAATTGCATTATTTTTCATATAATACAAGAAACTGCTGGTTATTTTAACATTGTTCCTTTAGACGTACCGAACATTCCACGAGATCGGACTTCACACTTTGCATATAGTTAGTTCATTCTGATTTTCAAATTTTTATTATTCTTAAATATCTAATTGATTTACTTGATTTAGTGTAAGCTAATCTGCCTATCTGAGATTACAATAACAATTGTCAGTAACAATTACATTACAGTAACAATTCTTATAATTTTACTGCAGATATATTTGATTAATAAAAGTCAAACTTACGTAGTGATCAAGAATTTTCATTTGCTATAGGAAACCCAAGCGGTTTATAGTTTGATTGTGTTAAAAAGTTTGAAAAAGACAACCATAAGCTTGGAAACAAGACTTCAGTGAAAACGTTAAGTATAGCATTTAAAGTGAATCGTTTCATGAAATATTTTTAAAAATGTATAATACCTCAAATTCTTTAATGTAGTTTCTGTAATGTGATATATGGTTCCGTATAAAGAACCATTTTTGTCTCATTCGTAATGGAGAAAAATAATAGGTCTTAAGTCGATATCCGACTTCAAATTGTTTTTGGAGCTCAGCCAGAACTCTGTATTTAAAGCGTAAATGATCGAGCAGATTAAACTTTACAATCACGTAACTTTGGTAGACTTTACAAACTTATGTAAAATAAAACGATTCCTTTATGCACCATTTTCGTTTATGGATATGTATAAATTGATTTCTGAAAATGGTTAAAGAACACGGCGACAAAAATCAAATAATGAAAAAAATATAATATTTGCATTACTATAATTAATAATATTAAAAATATTATTGTAAAACTAAAGTTATTTTGGTTATAAACGCTTAGAAAAAATGAGATTCCTTATAAATGTATAAAATTCACAGGTTGATTACGTAAAATTCGGCTAATATCCTGCATGTAATTAAAAACATAAAAATGCTTAGCACGTCGTTACAGCTCACTTGGAGCCCTTATTAAGTGCAAAAGGCGATAAAGATTGTTTGTTAGTGACTAATGTCTACATTGGCTTCGCCCTATATACTCATTATTTAATAAGGAGGAGGGGATTGCTTAGACGATTTCTAAGTTAACAATAATGCATTATGACTAATATGTAAATTTTGTGTATCCTCTATTTTATTAATTGGTGTATTTCATGTTGGCATCATCCCATTTGAAATGATACTGGGTGTCCTTTCCATGTTTTGTAATTACAGTTTCAATTTGTGATGGTCCCTGTAAATAATTTTTGTCCTCAGAAATTGTGTGTTTCAACGTCCTTAAGGTCTCACTAACATAGGTAACATTACAATTGTTACAGCGTATACAGTCAACTGTGTTGTTTTTGTCCATATTTCTCACTAAACTTTTGCATTTAATTATGATGTTGTTTAATTTATTGTTTATTTGAACTACCTGTATATATTTCTTTATAAAATATTTCGGATAATTGTTATCTAAAAAATCTGTTTTTAACAATTGCAATTTTTATGACACTGGGTATTGCTGTATTTAAGAACTTTGTCTACCAAATTATACAGAACTGCAATTTCTTGTGATCTTGGATGATATGAAATTTAAAAACATCTCTGAATAATTCGGGTTTCTAAACCAATCATAATGGATATAAAATACATATAAAATGTGATTTTGGTGAATAGGTGGATATTTTAGTATTTTTATTCAATGAAAATGTTATAATTATTTTATTATGTATAGTATCGAATTTCTTACTAAAAATGTATCAAATGTATCTAACATAAATTAGTACAAAAATGCCACTTGCAATATTGGAGATAAACCACGAAAAAAAGTAATTTCTTTTACCATCCTCATCAAAATATGTTTGAATTCCACATTAATTATAATACACTTAAAAAAATGTTCTTAACAAATCTAATTTATAATTTAAAACCGCGGTAAAACTATTAAAATTTAAAAATAAATCGAATATTTAATGCTTAATTGATTTGGTGAAGAACATTATAGGTGAAACGGCAATATCATTTAAAAATTTCGAAAAAATGTACCGCACCTGCAATTCTAGTTAAAATGCAGGAATAAAGTCAAATTTAACACATCTAATTCTTGTGCTAATTATAGGGGAAGAAATTGCAAAATAAAATTCGGGTGGGAGCGGATTTGAACCTGGAATAATCGAGAAGTAGGGAACTTTAGACGTTTCATATGATAAAGTTTGACATAACACCAAAAGTTACAATATGGTTTTATGATTTTTATAAGATTTATTTACATAATAATTATTGAAGAGACGAATTGAAACGATGTCAAGTAACTTCGAAGCTGAGGAGTGATCCGCAACGTCTTTATCTCTCGACATGGTTAGAATTAACTAGACTGCATGGCAGGGCATTCCCAGTAAACACAATAACACATATGTGACTATATGGTACGTTAACTTATAGTTCTGTAATGTCCGGCAAACATACATACGATAAGTAACAGTCTACATTATATTTTATTCTTCTAAATTCATTTAGTCCTGAGTATGGCCCAAAAGAGGCTGAAACGTCGAAGAATAAAATATAAAAGTAAAATATTTTGTATTTTGATTTATTATATTAATTGACCGTCATACAGAAGCAAAGAAGTATGCAATTTTATGTGATATACGGTCGAATAAATCTTACAGTTGCCTATTTGCTGGACATTTCAGTTCTTTAAGTCAAGTTCCTTAGTGAACATGGCTATAAGTCAAGGCCTGCAACTGATTTCTGGTTAAAATTTTAAAAAATAGTCCAGTTACTGGTCAGCTACCTCAGGCTTCGAAGTTAAATGACATCCATTAAAATGGTCCGGTAATTATTGACTAATTACTATGAATTTTATATAAATAATTACTTAGGTAGATGTGAATATTACTGCGGATTTTCCATATAGGTTGGTTCCGGAAAGCTCGTTTGAAATGATGAGTCCATGAACCACAACTTCTATATGTTCACTAAACATTTAATGTTATGAAATTCATTAAAAAAAATAGAAAATAGAATGCGCATTTAATTAAGAAATATTAATATTTAAATACTGCAGTTATTATTGCGGACGTACATACATTAATATATGGTAGTTTATTAAGGAAACACGAATTATTACTACATGTACATATAACTTCTTAAGGGTAAAAAATATTCTCCTACTGATACTTCTAAGACCTATTAGTATACTCACATAGGTTAGATAAGAACTGTACAACTTCATGAGCACTATTAGTATCAAACATATGATTATAAATTCGCTTTTTATTAAGGAATGAGAGCATTCTTTTATAGTCGTTTATCATTATACTACAAAAATTATTTAGCATAAACGCACATCATACTGAACACGAAGTATAAGAAAATGAGTAATACCAAACTAGAAAGGTATATGTGGGCATATTTACATATTTAAGACTTCTATAGGGCTAAACCTTACCTGTTATTGATTTTTTAACTAGAACTGATTGACTATATCGAGATCGAATCATAAATAAACGAATGAAATATCTGCAACTCATCAAATTTTGGTCCACATTTCACGCAACTTATCGTCATTTGACTTGCATCTTCGGTAAATAAGACAATATTCACAAAGATCAATTTCACCCTATTTTGTTGATTGAATAAAGTTTTGCTGAAAAAAACACCAGTTTTATAACAAAACAAATTTGGAGAATATAATGTAAACTCAAAAAACACAGCTGTCAATAATTTATAATATTAACTCATGATGGTGATGAGAGAAAAACAGCTTACCTCATCATTTCTCGGTCAAAATGCAGGTTGACAGCATATTTTCCGGGCCGATCTCGACCTTTACAGAAATATACTCCAGGTCACATTTTAATATTTGAAATATGATACCTCTATTCAAAGGGTACACGATTGTCTTAAACGACGAAAGACCTCGACAACTGCAAGTCACGGCTTTTCATAAGAACGAGATATTTCGTTAGCGAACTTTATTACCTGAAGTTTGTAGCTGAAAATCGAATGAAAGGCAATATCGAAAAGTTCTCAAGACCCGATCGAGATCAACAGATGGAGAAAACTCGATTACTGAAGAAGAAATCTCCACTTTGCGCCTCGTTAGTTTCCCACTATCGACGTTTATTGCTAATTTATAGTTTTATTTTTTTGTAGAAATGTCATAATAGTCCGTTGCTTTTTGCGAATTACACCGAAGTGCGTACCGGTCGGGGAAGCCTCGTATAACAGTGCATGAGACCTAGCCTACGGGTTTTATGGGTTCGTAATGGACCCCTTAGTCGCCACCCGAAGAGGAGACCTTCGCGAAGGAACACGGATCATGGACCCGATACTTACTTCTCGCGAGAGAGATGCACCAGCCGTGTAATATCCGAAAGACTGCATCCTCCTGAACACCAGATGTATCCGTGGTCGTTTCTTCGGGACAGTTTCCTGGTAACATCGAGAAATAAGGGATTGGTCGAAACGAGGGAAAAAATATTTCATTCCGTTCCTCTGCAGCGATAATTGCAGGCTCCAGAGAATAGAAGGGACAGAGCGCTCTTGGCCTTTTTCCGACAAGAGAGGACTCTTTCTAAGAATGCAAGTGTTTTTAGTTACAGGCATTGCGGTTTGTGCTACATTCGAAATTTCTTCCCAGCGAGGTTTCTGCAAGTCAAATAATTTCTGGAACGGCGATCCGCCACGTGCTGTAATTGAATCGGTTCAGAGTCGGGCTTGCAATCAACCTGCTTCGACTATTGCGGATGCGTCGATTTATTTGTAAGACTATTTTTTATTTAGACGTAATATTGCTAACCAGAAACAAGTATTGCTTTTGGTAACAGATGTCAACAGTCGGATTTCTGCTTTTCATTTATTTGGATTTTATTACAGTGTTTGATGCAATTGTATAGGTTATATTTAGTTATCCTAACTCAACAAAAGGGTTGATTCTCACTATTTTAGCAAATTTTTTCAAATTAATCATGCCGTTGATGAGCAAGACTGAGCTTCATTCATCTGAATTATTATTGACTTGTTAGCCGATTGCCATTTAGTCGTATTATAGGTATATATGTCACCATTGCTTCAAACGAAACATAATTCGATTATATCTTTTTAATCGGCATTATTATTTTCTAGGCTTTCTGTAAAGTAACACAAATCTAGAGGAATTCATTGAGTCAAATTGAGTCAGCTGACAATGACTCTTCAATATTTGAAAATAGCTCCTAAAAGATGGAAGCGTAAAAAAAATAAAAATACTACAAATTAGGAGGTATCAACAAAAATATGGTGACAGATCTATATATTTGTAATTGTAATAAATATGTAATCGCGTTAAAGTGAATCCCTATAATTCCCCTAATTCTTGTAACAATATTACATTAAATTACACATTGTGTTTGAGAAAAAATATTCCGTCGCTGGAGCGAAAGGTCACTGGGATTGCTGAAATAGTATTTTATTTAAATAATAATATAATTCGCTTTGATTTATATTCTAATAAAACAACAGGCTAGGTTATATAAGTAGAATTTACATTTCTTGATTTTCTTTCCTTAATAATGCTACAAATAGTACTTAACTTTTTCTACTTGTAATTGTGATAAACAATTTAAGTAGCAGATATACAAGATTTTATTACTTATTGCATACACAATACATCCAAAGCTGGTTTTAATTATTAAAAAATTAGCACTACTTTCATAATATGAAACGGGACCCTGAAAGATGAGTCAATTTTCGCCGGACAAAACAATATTTTCGAAACGTAAACAAACGTGGCTCATCTTACCAACAGCGAGCTGCTGCTTGAAAACAAAATCGAAAAATTGTTGACCGAACGGGGATCGAACTCACGACCTACGACTTCCTACTCCAGTGCGGTACCGCCCGAAGAATTCATTTTTTTCTGCACAGTACGAATGAATGTTTGGTGATATTTACAATAAGACATAGGACTTTTTTGTAAACGAAATATCGAATTGGAAACAAAATTAATTCTGGACGACGGCAGCAATGTTTAAAGAGCAATTCATTCGCAACCGAGTAAGCTTATGTGATGAAAACGAGAACTTTATCGCGTAAATTTGGCTTTAATTAATCCTACTGTTTAGTGTAAATTACTTGTTTATGCTAATAAATAGGGAAAATATGAAGGACTATGTAAAATTTGAACTTTTTTTGAAAACACTTTTTGAATATCTTCTTCTATATTATTTCCTGTATGTAAGTCTTTGTAAAAAAAATATCCTATCAAACATTTCGTAGTATACTTAATTTTATAGTTTCATATTTAAGTATCGGACAATAGTAAGATGGACAGTGATCTTGTTTACCATAAAGTACAGTTTTTATAAAGACGTGCTTTATACTAAAGTTTGTATAATATGTACAAATTAAATATTTCGTGTTAAGAAATTACTTTGTTAAAATATACGTGTATTTTCAATATATTAATTAGTGGTAATATACTATTAATGAACATTAATCGAACAGATGAAATTTTAAAAATAAACGTATATGCATATTATATCGGATTTTCCCTTTTTGATAACCATTTCTCAGGGCATGTGCAGAGGGCGATCAAATACAATGTAACCGTTTTTTAAGGAAAGAATCTGCGAAGATCTTCGACTACGAAAGCATACGCGGTATTTACATTTCTAATGTCAGAATTTGCGCTCACTTTATTTGGTACAAAATAGAGTTGGTGTAAATTCCTTATTCGCAGTTCATTTACATTGCCTGCACTTCAAACGCTATTGTTATAAGCTGCTGGTATAGTCCATCTTCTAAAAAAAAATTAATATTCTTATGTAAGTAGGACGAATCTATTTTTCCTTTTTTGAAGTGCTAATTGCAAAATACTTTACTCCTATTTTTTTCATTTATTTGTTCCTATATGGGCAAATCTCCAGAACATTTCAAATTTGAAGTCGACATTTTTAAAAAATAAAGATGCAAGCACACTTTTTTGGTACCGCATTACCTGATACATTCAGAAATATATATTTATTCCTGAACAACACATAAGCTAGTGCCAGTGCCTCCCAATGGGCACGAAGAACCCAAATGTTTCTAAAGCGTTTTTAGAAAGTTCCAGAAATGTTCCTAAAACGTTTTATGTATGCAACTTTTACGGAACGTTTTATCGTTTTAGGAACGTTTCTGGAACGTTCAAAAAACGTTTGAGAAACATTCGGGACTTTCGTGTCCGTTGGGCTGTTATATTAATATTAAATAGTACTAAAATGTACGATACGTTTTGAAACAAAAGAATCAAACAGATATCACCTCAGAGCGTTGTGTTCAGATTTCGAAATATACAATAGAGCATTTTCCAAATCTAAGAATACTGCATCACAGTTGTAAAAATGCGAATACCAATGTTGCAAAGTACATTTTTATCTCTTTTCTTTTCATTTCTCAGCTCTTCCTTTTTTCGGATTTCTTCTAGTTTTCTACGTACATTTAACCATTTTAGTTCCTTCAAACGATCCATTTCGCCTGTTAATATTTTGAACTAATAAGACGATGACAGTTCAGGTTATACATTTATCGATTTGGGGCAATGTTCATATAGAATGTCAAAATTCTGGATTGCGTAGCGACAGTTACATTTGCGAATTTTTATAAATAAAAGTGTAAATATAAACGTAGTTGAGAAGCACAAGCAGCTATGTCTCAATAACATATTGATATATCTTTTGAAAATATTACTTTTCGAATTTTGTATTTCTTGAACGAAGTAGACTTGATTGTGGAGACGACATTGGATTTGTTCGCAAGTAATTTCGGTATTATAAATTCGAAAAGATGAATGAAAAGCGATTCTCATCTTTGTTGGCTTTCGTGCACAGATACACTGAAATAATACTTCGCTGTGCATTAAAAAAAAACATTGTTTAATTCTAATTTCATTGGGGACGGAAACGGAAGAAAAATGTGGAAATTTCTTGCGACGGAGGCTACAAGTTTTTCATGCGTTGTAATGAGTTTCTATGATGGAACTTAATAAAATATATGGACGATATACTTTAAGGATTACTTTGATATATCATAATTTAAAAGTCATAGTACTTTGTTTAAGTGATGATAAAATGCAAATAACACTAAATCTAAAAGTTCTGGAGATTTGCCCTTATACAAGTACGTATGTAATACATATTATCGGATACAGTTTTCAGGTTAGAAATGACTATAAATAATAGCTTGTTATGTTCTCGTTCATCAGACAAAGGGTTCCTATATGTTAAGATTTAGACACACATAAAAATAATACATAATACGTTTGTCGATTCATTTAATGACTTAGCACATTTCATATAAAGAATAGCATATAATAGGAATATGATTCTCTATATCTTCAGACAATAGAGTCCGTCATTTTTCGGAGATGTTAAAAGAGACAATGGTACATACGTATGATCACAACATTCATCGGATCTTAAGAACGATTAAGAAGCTACTATATTCCAAGAAAACCTTTATTTCTCCTGGTGAAAACGTAGTCATCAGCAATTTGTGCATGTAAGCATGCGCTTGCAGCCGTACGCACACGCGTAAGAAGATTCATCTTGAACGAAGTGGGTTTTCTAGTTAAGAAAATGAGAGTAGGGAAATAACAAGTTAACAATTATCTCAGTTGCATACTCGGCATGTTACGAAATAAACTAGATGCCTCGAGACAGAATTAACGCGAAGCTAACCGTGATTTTATTACATTCGTTGCGTCGTCTCGACATTCAATTTATCGTCATTTACTCATTTTCTTCCTCTCCCGTATCAGTTCCCTTAAATTATATCATTTTTGGGATTGTTTAAGTGGTCTCATATTTAGTCTCGAAATATTCACTACATTACTTTTGAATAATTACTTTATATTTTGTAATTTTTTATTTCATTTTAATTTAGAAGGAATATTATGCATAGCATATTCCACATTGATAATGAAAATTCTTATGTACACATCAACAATTTGCAATAGTGAATTTCTCATTCATTTGAATGATGAATGAAAGGTTTTGATATTTGAGAGATAAATAATTATATTGTGAATAATGTTTGCATTATTTGTTTTGAGAGATTTCAAACAGTTGTCAATATTACGTTATATCATATATAATTCGATGATACATCAGAACACCGTTTACATTATTCACGCAGACATTAGTATATAGTTGTATTATCTGTAAATATTAAATCACAAATCATTAGTTCAATTTTTTAATCACGAACGTAATATGGAGTTCTTGACACTACTTGACTTATCAAGGTCGGACGGGACCCTAATCAGTATTTAGGCAGCATAAAATGCATCCAACAAATACAACAAATCTCCAGGCTCATGGTCACGGTATCCTTGAACAACGGTCTGATACAAGTATCGGCCGAAACGTTATGCGAAATAGTGATGGATCAGAAATATTATGGCCCAGACCATGATGTTTACCACTTTCGACGTAGAGTTCATTCCACTGCTCAAATATACAACTAATGCTCCCTTCAAAGGCCCTAAAAATTAAAGCTTCATAATCCGCGGAGTTATGACGTACGACAGCAGCTGATGGTAATTGCACTGTTTTTTAACATTTCAGAGTATGGCTGAAATGGTTTAAAAATCTGAATATGTATTAAAGTCACATGAAATAATCAGTAGTTTTTTATATCATAGAGGTCTGTTACTTACGGTATACAGTATACCGAAAATGAAGCTGCATAATATTTATTAAAATATTCTCAATTTTTTTGCAAGCTATTCTGAATGCGTTTGATACGAAATTCACATTGAAAGGATAACAATGAAGTTGTTCCTGGACCCAACGAAATCACATCGCTACCAGATACGACGTTCATCAACCGCGGTGTTAGTTTTTCACCATCTTCAGTTCACTCCCCTATTGTCCTGCTGCTTCATTCTTCAGTGAGGTCCCCTTGACGAAGACTCTTCCCACACTCGCCTCGCACGGCTTGGAATTAACTCCATTCGTATCACCAAGAAATGCGAGACTGATGCGTGTCCAAGTCGGTGACCGTGCTCGAGTGTATTACCCATGATCGACATCTTGTTGTTTCACACACTTTACGTGGTAATTTGATGTCCGTTTTTGCTTCCCAATGTGTATTGTTGGAAACTCTGTTTGAAAAAATAATACAAAAAAAGTACTGGATGCATAATCTGTAACATCACGAAAGTAATTGTTCAGTTTAAGTTTATGTCAGAACTTTTCAGTTATTTTAAACATGGGATGAATCTCGTAAGTTTTGTTGTTTCAAATTGACTTCGACGAATATTTGATAATAGCAAATATACATTACATACTTGAACGTAAACTGTTTGTCAAATACCGTAAAATAAACGTAAACAAAATGTCCACGTTATTTTCTTTGTGCAAATATCAAAGAAATTGGTTTCTTTTATATTTTAATTTATTTGAAAAACAGTTAATTGAAATTGAAATGAATTAATCCATTGGTTTTCTACTGACCGAATTTCAAGCACTATGCTAGAATCCAAGTATCTTACCTAACCTAACCTAACCTAACATAACTTAACCATCTAGGAGGGATGCACTATATTGACAAAAAGTAGATATGAATCAATCCAAGGTTATTTTCCCTCTTTCGCAACTACTTTGGTGGAGAATTTAGCAAGCAAGAGAATCTGAATGATATGACCTTGAACGCAGAATGGGAAAAGCACCAAAAACATGTGTTCCTCATAAAATGATACTGTACTTAATGTGGGTTTCTGCAGTGTCCTACATTCTCGACAAATGTGAGTATGTCGTCATCTAAGATGACCCTAGCTCTCGATATTGTACTCATCTCTATCCGGACAAGCTCCTTGAGAGCTTTTGGGATACCTCAATCCAGGTGGAAGGTAGGGTAAATAAACTGAAAAAAAATATATAAAAAAATTAAAAAAATAAATTATAATTTTAAGAGTTAATAGCTTAAATGAAATGTTAGTTATACTGCACATTGTTGATAAGTAAATACAAAACTTTATAACTGAGCTTCAAGTAGCATCGTAGGTTAGTTGTGATGATAGCCTTTGACAAAAATAAAAATGCTTATAGTTTGAAGGGGAGGATTTCGCAATATAGCATAACTAGGTAAGGTCTTGAAGAGCTCCCCTAAATGTCCAAATGTCCCGTATTATCTTCTCCTTAAATTCATCAACGTGTCTAAGGTCCTAAGGATGTCCTAAGTATTGCCCGACAGCATTCTCAAGTTATTACACCCTACAGGTCAATTATAACACCATTCCGGTACGTATATTACGTTAAAATTTTCCGATTATTTACATACTAATTGTTACCTACTTACTACTAAATGGCAGCGATCATTTTTCTGTCGCGCATTACACCGACATGAAAAAAGATTATGACAATTCCGATATCAAATTGTTGGATTATATTCTAGAGAGCAGACATCAGTTGAAGCTGAACTATCTTAATTACTCTTATGAATTGACACTTCATTCTAAGAGATTCAAGGTGATTTAGGATTCATCGTCATAATTATTACGATTTACTTCAATAAAAATTATGGATGTAATTCTATATATAGACTTGAAAACAAAGCATTTAACAAAATGTGGTCTAACGAAACATACAGAGATATCTGGAGAATCCGATTCATATCGCATTTCTTAGCTTCCAGAACGGAGTTTCATTCATCTGTGCATTCAAGAAAAGTTCCATTTATCACGCAAGAAATGCGCTTTCCAAGTATGTTTTGCAAGATATCGTATTGATAATTTCCATGTTTATATACCGAAACTCAGATTAATTATGGCGGGAAAACTTCCGGATCACGGATGAAGCTCTCTTGACCATAATTTCCATCTTAAGCAATCTTCCAGCGAGCGACCTTTCAATTCGACCTCTTGGTAAACCTCCGAAAACATTGGCCTTTTCAACTCCGCCAGCGCCTTCGTCAATCCTTCTCTTTTAGCGGAATACTTTTTTTACACGTCGAACGGTATGGAGTCGGGAGAAAGAAGTTGAGGAAATGCCTTCGGGTTTTCCGGGCCTTTGATCTTTCCCGGGCTTACTTACTGGGCTGCGGCACCCAGCCTAGTGGAGAGTTTCGATGTTGGCGATTCGAACGGTTCCTCCTCGAAAAGTGTTCTACGGGAGTTCATATCGAAAACTTACTCCAGTAGGAGTGGCTGCTAATTATCGCGAGAGCGTACCGAGCGGTGGAAATTTCTGCGGTGTCGGTTGCTGCATCGAAACTACGTTTCAGCGAAGGACGAGTACCTGAAAAAGGGCTGTAAGAATTTTAAAAAAATCCGAGGAAACGTAACGAGAATTTCTTTCCAGGGTGTTCTCGTAGCCTTCCGATTTACGAATGCCTCTTCAACTTTCTTCCAGTCTCGAAGAATAAAATCTTTCGAATATGGATGCAGCTTTATTGAGGTTCTCCGTCCAAGCAGTTCGTTTGTTTGAGCGAAACTTTGCCGCGAATCAGCTTGATTGATAAGTGTATAATCGGAGTAGGAGCTAATTCGCCAATGCTAATTGCCGACCTGCAATCTTTAATACGAATTTTCTTCATCATCTGCTAAGAAATTCACGGGTTGGAACGCAAGCACGCAAGTGCATTTTCTTCTACAACTTGAAGATCTCTTGTACTTTGCAGTTTCCAGCTTCATTCCACGAAGTAAAAAGTTGTTCTCTGGACTGTGAAGAAACCATCTGTGGAAACAACTTTCGATTATTTTTAGTTTGAAAATCATTTGTATAATAATGAATAGAAAACCATAGGTACTACGTTGTGCTGATGTTTTTCAGCAGAGGATTAAGATATTGTTTGTAGACATTAATAATATTATCTTGACACTTGTCTTCGGAATATAAACGTATTTCGAAATATGCGTTCATGAAATGAATTTTTATACTATAATGTTATTTATAATATTGCCAAACGTTTACTAACTAGAATAAACATATGATCTATTCTCAAAATTGACTATTGTCAATAAAAATCTCTTTTTCGTACTAGCGGGCGTAAAATCCAATTTCACGCCCTTAATACGAAAAGTACTATTTCAACCATGAGCGAGTTAAGCCAGGTAGGTCTTGGATAAAATATTCTGGGACATTGGTGAAAAACGGGCCTTTAACAGGCATCAAAGTGTAATATAACCTGAGGCTTTGACGCCTCCAGCGCCAATGTGATCAGGCAGTTTTTCGGATTACTCCACGGGAATTTCACACCTCGCGTGTGTGTTCTGCACGCTCTTAGACACAAGATACGTGACGAATGACCCACGGCACTTTTGCCTTTCGTAGACTGCTTTACCTGTGAGAACGTCGATAAAAAGCCACTGATAGGGCCATCTGATGCAGGATGAGGCCATCATGTTTTTTCTTTTTCTCTCACTTCTTTATCTCCCTCCCACTAACTTCTGGAGCATCCGCCACTTTTCTCTCTCTCTCTCTCTCTCTGATCCTCTCTTTTTGTCTCTTCCTTTACCGAACATTACACGCCGGTTGCTCTGTCTCATTCTCTCCTCTTGCTTCCATTTATCTTCGTCTTTATTCCGCCGCGTCAGTTCCGTCCACGTCTCGATCGAACACGTTTCGTTCCCTGAACTTGCACATATGCACTTGTTGGAAAATAAAAAAGTATAAATCTCACCAACGTAACTTACAAGTCACTTTCCTGGAAATTAGTTTATAATAGCCCTATTTCCGATGGACTCATATTAGGTGCGGCTCGGATATATACACACCTGTCGAATCGATGTTAATTAAAATCCGTCACCGCAGATACCAATTACCAGGTAAAGTACCGAAATTCACTCGATATCACATTGAGAAGTACGCGAGATGACAATATTTGCTGAGAAATTTAGAAAGTAATATAACATTGCACATTCATTACTACAGGAACATTGTTTTTGATATTGCACATGTTAAGAAAAACTATTGTCCAACTAGCTTTATTATTAAAAATATAAATTAAAAAAATACTTTGGTTTTTATGATTTTTATATTTTGAATCTGTAAAATGCTACGAGAAAATATTGGTCAATATTTTTAAGTGCGATAATGCTGAACGATAACAAATTTGTAACCTTTTTTTATAAATTTGAGATTATTAAAAAAAGGGGACTGAATATATATGAGATTTGGTGTGCCGGGACTTTTGGATTCGTGGTCCAATCCTCTACTAATTAAGCTAGACAAGCTATCCCAAATTTGAGATCTTGAAATTAATTTTCCGTTGTTCACCATTACTGTAATTCAACATTTTACACAATAAATTTGTAAAGAACACTAAACCGAGTAAATGACTTTCTGACTAATGAACGTGCACATTCCATTTTGGTTATATTATACATATACTCCAAGCTGCGCAAGGACGTTTTGGGATATCCATGCGGGATATTTGGAGAAACTTAAGGCCGTCCACGGAACATCCCAACGGAATCCCTGTCAACATAATTTGCCATTCTCACAACTTCACTCATGTATCCAATTGTCTACGTTTCTATCTACTTCACATCTTCGGAACATCCCAATTAGGATAAAATTGCGTTTTTTCTCCATTTACAATTTCACTAACCAACACTCCTTCCAGTGTACATTTGTATAGTTTTTTTTTCTTACATCTAAATACTCATACTTATTCTTATTTTGCAATAGTTGGATACTTTCAATTAAATAATAAAAATGCTGACGTTCAAAGGGATTCGAACCCGCATCCACTGAGTCCGCATGCCCGACATCCGTGCCTTAATCCTTCAACAGCCGAATTATTTCCACTAATTAGAGAGGGTAACTATCAGATGCATGTTTTGCTTACTTGATATTCAAATTTAAAATAAATTCCTAACATCAGAGTAAGATTTTCATCAGATACTAACACATTTAAACAATATATAATTGCAAATAATTACGTTGCTGATGCAACCAAATGTTAACGCGTCTCCTTCTTATATTTGGTTTTCTTAATTTCCCTTTCCATAGCAAATTTGAATACTTATTCTGACCCTTATTTTGACACTGTTCATATCACGTATTATTACATCATGATTAAAAAATGGCTAAAGTCATAAAATTTTACATTGATTGTATAATAATAAAATAGTTGGCATTAACCACATCATCCAATATTTTCTGCTTTACATAAGTCTCTCGCTATAAGTACTCTATTTTGCATGATGGGAGATACCTTTAAGAACAACATTCTTCGAAGTTACTTACTAAGGAAGAATTTTATAAACGCATGCGGAAAAGTCCGTATTGTCATCGCGAACGTTTCGAACGAAAGCTTTTCAGCAGGAGTGTTTGTCTTGCCCAGTTGTGCAAAGAAGCGGGAGCGTCGGGAAGAACAAAACGCATATGAAGCGCAACGCATTTTCTTTTTTAGTCTGTATTTTTTTGTCTTGCCCGGACAACAAAGATTGTTCGCCGAGAGCTGCTTCATGGAACAATAGGATGACGCCGGTGGCCTGTGGTCCATGAACGTGCTCGGCTGCGGAGTAGCGACTAAGGAGAGAGAGACACAGATGCTGAGGAGAGAGAAAAATAAAGATAGTAGTGGAAAGAGGAAAATAGATGTACGACAAGAGAAGAGAGATAAAGCGCGTGAAACGACGCGAGCGAGGGTGATACTTGCAAGAAATACTATGGTAAGGTATGAACGAAGAAGGACGGAACGTGCCGGTGAGCATCCCTAAAAGAAAAGAGAAATACGAATATATAATAGAAACGACAGAGAAAGAGAGTGAGGGAGACCGGGAAATCAAAGAGGGGATTCCCAAAGCTATCTAGCCATGTTATCTACCGAGATGGCACGCGGTTACTTCCTGTGCTCGGCTTCAGACCTTTGCTCCAATTGGTCACTTTCTATTCATTGATAGAAACATTGGTGTCCATACTTTATGTTAAGTAAATACAAGTTGCAAAATATATTTAATCGTAAGGCTCGAATGCCATAGTCGTTTCAGCAATCCATGTGATTTATCCCTGGGATTATAAAAATCTAATTGCTTCAAACACTCCTATGAAAAAGAAGATGTCATTCTATCTTATCGAAAGACACTACAAATGGTAAAAATTACTGAGTGTTTACTTCTAATGTCAGAAACCCGTCTGCAGAGTTCAAAATTATTTGCAAAGTTGTTGAAAAAATGTTTCAAGTATTATACTGATGAATTAGGGATTGCTTTCTGCTATTTTTTAATTTATTTCTTGATTAAAAAGAGAAATTAGTACCACTCAAGACGATTCGAGCCCATCAATTCCAGGAGGTGTATACGCGTCATCGGCTGTTAAGGGATTAATAAAAGTAACCATTTTTCATATGCTAATGCAATGTTTGATCCGAAATTGTTACTCGGGATGTTATTCCTTAAAACATTATTCAATATTATTCTAATTCGAATTTGTTTTAGAAGAAATATAGTAAGATGTTTTGAAATATTAATATTTAATAAATTTATTTACAAATTCCAACATTTTAGTATTGCTCTAAATTTGAAAAAATCTAATTGGTATTATGTTTACCAAACAGTAATACGTAATAACATGAGCAATCAAAGTTACGTTTTATTTCCTGTACTTCTTCTTCCATCGTTCTCCAGCCTCTTAATTTGTTCGTTGGGTACAAACGGCCGACCTTTAATCAATCGCAATCAGCAAATCTCCTGTAATATATCCGATTAGCATTACAATGTATCTCTCTCGATATCATCGAACCAAAGTATGTGTTTGGATGCAGTAGATAAATAATGCTGATTTATTATGACCATTAAAACTGATTACAAATGTAGTATTCCTCGTAGGTGCCTCGATACTTTCCTGAAGTCATATTCTCCAATACACAGTTTAAAATTCTACGTGATTTTTTTAAGTTTTAAAAAAGTTAAAAAATTTAAATTCAAATGGGAAATTTAGTATAGGGGAAGTATTTTGAAAAGATATTTGGATTTTTATAAAAATTGGTGAATAGGGGCATATTAGCAATATTTAAAAAAATGTAGCCGCACATAATTTGATGAAAATATCAAAATTTTGCATAAATCAATATCCACATAGAAATATTCTTTAATTTCTCCACATTATATACACGGCCTGGAAAGAAAATTGTAGCTGGAAATATCCGTATAAATTCTGTTATAGTATCATTTTATTGAAACATTAATACCTAGAAAAGTAAAACAAATCTGGACCGTTTCGATACCGATTTTCCCTTAATGTAATAAAAATACATATAAATATGCATTTAATAAATATATGTATACAGAATATATATATTTAAAACTTAAATAAAATAATATTGTAATGAAGAAGTAAACTGTAGAGTTTGGGCATAGTTAAAAAAGTATTAAATATTGTTGTTCTTGCTGCTGTACTAATTATCAAATTAGTATATTTAATTATATTGAAAATGATAATTTAATTTAATAACATTATATCGATGGCTGGGTCGAAAAACCAGACTTCTCCAACATGAGACGAAGAACCGGACATTTCGAAAGTTTTGCGACGAAGAACTGGACATATCAAAATTATTTATAACGATTTATTATATCGATGGCTGGCACAAAGAACCTGACATCTCCAACGTGAGACGAAGAACCGGACATTTCTAAAGTTTGTGACGAAGAACCGGACATTTCTAAAGTTTGCGACGAAGATCCGGACATTTCAGAATTTGCGGAACAGAACCGGTAATTTCAAGATTATTTATAGCGATATATTATATCGATGACTGGCACGAAGACTCTAACATCTCAAACGTGAAATGAAAAACCACACATTTTGAAAGATATTGTGACGAAAAACCAGGCATTTCAAGATTTTCTATACGATTTATTATATCGGACACTTAGTTTTGGAACGAAGACATTTCGGCTGATGCGACAAAAAACCGAACACTTTAAAAGTTTGTGACGAAAACCTGGTCATTTCGTGGTGTGCGATGAAATCCCGGAATTTCGTTCTGAAATGTCCGGTTCTTCGTCTCACGTTTGAGGCGCTCGGTTTTTCGTCGCACACCACGAAATTGACGTTTTTTAAACTTTTAATGCGTCTGTTTTTTCGTCGAAAAGGCCGAAATGTCCCAAAACCGAGTTGTCTGTTCTTTCTCCTCATGCCTGAGATGTCCGATTCTTCGTACCAGCCATCGCTATGTAATTCTTCGACCATAAAACTGTAATGTTCCAATGTAAATTAAGAATTTAGAAGACGGCGAAACAAATAACGATGAAACACTTGAAATAAATGAATCTGAAGCAGATTGTGAAAATATCCCAAGTACTAAAAGTGATGACGTCCCAATTTTTCAAAGTGAATTTGAAAGTAATGATGTCATGTAATGATGTAGTAAAATTAAAATAATGTGTAATATTTCATAAAAATAATTTAAAAAAATAGCCGTATTCATTCTAGGCCCCTGTCTAGAATAACCCAAATTTGCCAGATAACAATCGTGGCACGATCTTGAATTTACTCAAATTCAGTAGAAGGATAACGGGGTATAGCCGATCTGAAATCTATACAGATGTTCCCACCAGGGTTCTAGAAAAAGTTTCTAAAATGTATCTGGGGCCAAATTAGAGGATCAAAGTTCTCAAGTGCTCTAATAAAAAAACTCAATGTTATCGAATGAAGCGACAAATCGATGGAATTGTACTACAATAATGAACTCGGAAAATTTCATTTCAGTGCAATGGATAGTCACTAAAATAAAGGCTTTATCAACAGATATATTTCATAAAAATTTATGTTTTATTTTTTAACGAGTCAAAAATAAAAAACCAAAACGCATGACGGAGCATGCTATTTGTACCACAAAAATACTCAACAGTAATTCTAAACAACTCTTTGTTATGAACAAATATTTTGTTAACGGCATACACTAAAAGCTTACGTAGCACACTGCGTTTACTTACAAGTTTACTTGTTAGCTACTGGTTAAAAAAATGATCATAGGATTCCCAAGACCCTTGAATCCCCTATTTCGCGCACTTGTATCGTAATGTACTATTATTTATATTTAGAAAATAAATAGGACCCTAAAGCTTCTTCTATGAAAAATTAAATGAAATTACGAGGGATTTATATTAAAAAAGGAATTATAGTTCATTTGTTTAGCTTCATCCGATGACAGCATTCTGTTTAATGTACTGATGGTACTGAACGAGAATAAATACATATTCAGATGTAGAATTGCGTCCATTTTCATGAGTTGCATATTTTAAATTGTATGCTATTTAACAGCGCTGCACAGATGTGTCCAATGGGACCATACAAAAAAGATGATACTAAAACATTGAAAAATACTCATAAATAGAATTTAACAATTTATGCAATAAAATATGTTAAAAAGTCTTAACATTTTCAAATGCAATGAAGCAAATACAGCTATCAGTAGAAACCTCGAATATGGGAAGAAATACATTTTAGGACCAAAGATGCAATATAGAAAATGAAAGAGGTGAACATTTTCGAATCTGGTATGAAATGAGTCACTCCAATTGTTTCTTATACAAAATTACATTTTACAATTTTCGCAAATTCTCCGTTCATTTTGCAGAAAGAGAAAGTTGATGAATGGAGCGAGAAAGCGAGAGACAAACGACGGAAGGGGTCAGCAGGGGAGGAAATAAAGAGAAGAAAACGACACTGAGGAAAGGGAATGAATGAGAGAAAGAATGCGCACTACGAGTCACACAAATGGAACGACTGAGAGCATCAGAGTGAAATTGTTATGACATAATTGGGGCGAAGTTAGAGCCCTCAACACTGAAAACTGCACCCTACCATCGGTCGTCCCACTTGCCGCCGTTTCGCTGTTCCATTCACTGGACTTTAATATTCTTCGCAGAAACGAAGACTCGTCCTTCTACATCCACTTCTATACGTCTTCTTCATCTGCTTGCACCGCTTCCTTTGTGACTTTGCTGACTGCGCCTTGTCACTCCTACTTTGTCGCGCTCTTATTTATCTCTCAATTTTTTTACTTCGACGCAATGTCTTACTTCCGCATTATTATGATTGGAAGTTCGCAGATGAAATAGTTCGGATCGGGATGAATAAGGTAGGGCTGAGATTTTGAATAGGCCTGAATAGGTTCGGTTTTCATTACGCCGCAGATGCAGCGAAGAATATGCTCCAAGTTGGTTAGGAGAAAACTTAAATTCTCAGTTCAGTTAAGTTTTATTCTCTACTAATTTCAAAACATTCTTTGCTAACATTTAAACTATTTTAAAAATAGAATTATTCAAGATAAGTATTATACATGCCGGCTCAAATTAGACACAACATGAAGATGGCCTCCATCATAGAGCTAAAAACGTTAAAAAATGGAGCTTTTTAATTTGGAATAGTGACCACATTTATCGAAATTTAAAATTTTATTATTTACATCAGAATATTGATTAGAATTTCAGTTCAGGTGGTAAGGTGAAGAAATTTAGGTACGGCGTCGGCCGTGGCCTGATCAGGTGATCTGAGTATACTTCAAGGCTTGATCGGTAACACTGAGAGAAATGGATGGTAAGAAATTTATGCTAAAAATAAATATCGAATACTAGCAAGATGGTATAGATGTACAATCTAAGATAACACCGATACCTATAAAAAGATGTTTGTTGTTGTATCCCGCATAAACATTCCCTGATTTGACCCCCACGATTAGCTCAGGATCGGATCCGATAGCCTAATCCGTGCCGGATCAGGATGTTACACAACCTCGGATCCGTATCGGACCCGGGATACGGATGTCCGGTAATCAGGATCTGTTCCTGATCCGGCTCAGATTTGGTTTTGCATATGTACATATAGGTTTACTCGGTAGGTCAGGTAATCCGGATCCGTCCCTGATCCGATTCGTATTTGGATTTCTAATAGATTTGTTTACCTTTGTATTCTGAAAGAAATTTCGCATAGAAATTAAAACATACATGAGACGTCTGATATTTTTTGCATTAAGGCCAATACACAAGAAACGACCTTAGATGTCAGCGTAAGAAATGCTATGGCGAAGGATATACGTCTTACGTGTAGTGGCCCTTATCGGACCAAGCGTTACGTCACGTTAGGTTATACCACCCCAATAAACGAGATCGTGTGCAAAAATGTTCATTGTTTTTCTGTTTGAATTCGATTTGTTTCCACTTTCGAATGAAATTAAGCAAATTTTAATGCGGAATTAATCGTTTTCAAACGAATATATGCGCAGTATTAAGATTTAGGTTATGTACATCTGTTTGCATGCGAAAATGGCTAAATGTCGAATGCAAATCGAATGCCGAGCCAAATGAAATCGTATGAAATACAATTCATTTTATGCAGATCATGTCAAAAGAACCTATCACATCGAATGAAAAATGAACATTTTTTTCATTCGACAGTTAGCCGTTTTCGCATGCAAACGGATGTACATAACCTCAATCTTAACATTGCGCATATATTCGTTTGAAAACGTTTAATTCTGCATTCAAATTTGCTACATTCCATTCGAAAGTGGAAACAAATCGAATGCAAAATGAAAATCAGTGAAAATATTTGCACACGATCTCGTTTATTGGGACACTACTTGATGTGTATGTAGTTACATAACCTATATGTGACATGTCAAAACATAAATATCTAACAACTTTGAGCTAAAATCGACAATATAATATTCTAATATACGACAAAGTCCAAATTATTTATGTTATAATACAGTGTTCAATTGTGAAAACCTGTTTCGAAGGTATAGTATTATTATAAATAAATGTCGGATATAAATTAATCGTTGAAAGTTTGACACCTGAAATGTATAGTCTCTGAAATAACAGTTCTGTAAAATATACATTTTATACTAATAAAGTATTGTATTCCATGCTGTAAATTTATTAAAATTACTACTGAGCTAGTCGAGAGAGAGACAGACAGAGAGAGCCTCGACTGACCTATACCGGGTAAAGCTATGCGAATGAAAATCAGGATCGGATCAGAAACGGATGCCGATTGCCTGACCTCCGGGTTCCGGATCCGATTCGGATCCAAGATTGTGTAACATCCTGAACCGAAACGGATCCGGAATACTTCCGGGCTGAGGGTCCCTGATCGGTTTCGGACCCGATTCGTAGACAAATGTTTATGCGTGATGTTATATATCCTAAGCGACGAATTACCTTCCTATTAGCACTGGACTTTTACTATCTAAAATTATCATCTGTATAATCTTATGTTTAAGATCTTTTGATAGTAACTGGTACTATCTAGATTCTAGTCTGCATACGTATCACAAAACATGGTAACCGGTACCATCATTATATTATGCTATAACTTATTTTTCTTTCCGTGTAATGTGACGTTCGTTTGGATTAGGCTATATACCTGGTATCTACTCCAGGTTAGACCTCAGTCGTCACTTAAAATTTTAACCACAACTATTTACTTTCTTTTATTATAAAGTATTAATTCACTGTTGTGATGTTATGAACTGGTCATTACGCAACAACTGTTAATAAGAGGTTAGGGACCAATTACTACATGCGAACTTAATTTAGGAATACATTTTAAAATCTTAGTCAGGCTGTGATAAGTTATCAGGCATGGACGCCTAGCAAAGCAGGTCTTCTTATATCTTGACCAGGCACTGAGAAAGTAATAAGCAGGTGTGTTTGGTAAGGCACGATTCACAATTAGACCAGGCAGTCTGGAAAGATTTCTGTTTGGGATCCGCACAGGTGACTTGCAACTTATATTAATATGCAACCTTTAAGGATAATCTTCAGTAACTATACAAAGTATGCTTATCATATTGACAACTATACAAACAGAAAACTGACGGTCTTGAGGACACTCATCAGACATCAGTTCTTATTTGAGAATTCAAATTCCCTGTACAAGAAAAGTTCAGCTTACATCTGCTAAGAAATTATTCATTAATCGTGGCGACAATGTGATCACAATATGTATTGTACCAAGATTTATGCGTTTATTTACTTTGGCTGGAAAATGATGATTAAATCTGACAAAAAAGAGAACGGAGAATGATACCAAAGAGCTAGAAAAAGTATGGGTTATTTGAGACCGCATTTTCGCTTCTATCCGTCTGGGTCCCCACAATATGAAGTCTCAATAGAATACTTGAAAACGTAAAAACTTTTCTTTTATCCATGCACGAATTATATTTTTGCGAACCATTTTTAATGTGCGAAGTGCCCGGTTATCTTCAAAATACAGTTTATGGTTTATTGCGGGAATATTTTATGTAAACACACATAAGGAACCATAGATAAAATTAAAGCGGATGAATATCTTTGCAAAATTTTAAATGATAGGAACTTTCAAATAGTACAAGAATTTTTTTTATTAATTAAGTTTCTTATATATTTTTTTATACACATGTCCGTAAAATACACACTTTACATACTACATGATTATCCTGCATGAGAATAACCGTGTTAACGGGTTCTTTTCAAATCTGTCACACTGTTTCAAGTTGGGAGACACCCGTGCAAATTTATATAATAACAAAGATCAAGGCTTTAAATAGGTTCATCGATTACCTATAACTGATGATTGAAGGTTAGGTTAGTATAAAAAAGGGGATCTGATGGCGGAACCTCCCAGAACGCACCTACTCCATAGGTTCACAATTTTTCTTTTAAATTGAACGAAATAGTCTTAAATAACCATACATTTAAACTGCAAGGATTCCTAATCATCTGTATCCCTACAAAATTATCCTCATTTTCTATATCTGCTGGTTGGAGATTAGGTTGATATAAAAAGACAGTCATTATCGCAAGATTTATTGATGTTACCACTCTCCATTGGTTTCTAAAAAGTAATTTTTAACACTGCGGGCTCGAAATTCGATTTCGTCGTCTAGGGGAAATCGTTGGGCGCCAATACTGGAGGCCCACGGCCGTCCTAATTAAATGTATCACAACTGAAATAATGATCTCCGATAAGTGTGAAGTTCGTGGCCGGATTGCAGCAATCACACTCGATGATCGAAAATTTCGTCCTTGACACATAGTGTATTATTTAACAACAGGACAGGATCGTCTGAGATTTATCTGCCGGCGACAAGTTTAAGTGCGCTGAATACGTGAATTGGATTATTCTCAATATCATTTTTTGAGAGAAAACGATTCTCTATCTTCTTTGGTTGAAACTTTATTGTGTCTGATTTATATTTTTGAAAATAAATGTAGAACAATTCTTTTAAAGCGCGTTTTTTAAATTGTTGACCTTGAAGAAGACCTTGAGTCATCAGTTTACTTAATTATGTGTAGTATGAAAATAATTAGAGGTCCTCAGATTAGCTTTTGTTAACAAATTAGCTTCAGAAGTTTTTCCAATATTTGCTAAACAAAAATTAAGAATGTGCTCCAAACATTTGAAATATTTGGAATTTATTTAATACTAAAAGGAAACAAAAATTCAATTTAATTCAATAAATCTAATTTCCCAACATCAAAAAAGTCGAATAGGATCGTAAACATAAATTGCATCAGAATTTGTCCGACATAAAACGATTTACAACACCAGCAAAATTAAGAGCATCATTTATATAACCATGAACCTATTAATTATAGGAAATTGGTATATCAAAGTAAAAATCAACTATTAGATTTTGTTGAGGTGATTATCGTGACGTTTTCACACGTCCCACGAAGCGGTTTTCTTCAAACAAAGCTGGAGGTGAAGGAGATGCATTCGGAATATTCCATAAACTTCCAAAGGGAGGGCATTTCTCGAAAACATATATTAATTCCGTGTCATTAATTATTGCTGAGTTGAAGATGAAGTCGGGTAATAGTCGAGGGCCTCATATACTCTTATGAATCCGTTTTCGCGCGTGATTGGCCGACGGAAATCGCGATAGGTCGATTTATACCTACGCGGCTGAGACGAGGAAGGAAAGACCGTGAAAAGACGACGGGGGAGCGAGAGAGGCAGAATGAAAAAGATAAATTTTGAAGGAGTTCGATAGCAATACGTATTAAACCGGCGGACAACGATCGTTAGCAAGTTTCTCGCTGGTCATCGCCGAGACGAGCCGCTCAGCGGTAACCCTCTGTTCTCTTATAGCAGTTCTCCGATGTCAGATTACACGTGTATATGCGCGTGAGAGCGCCGAGTATGTAACCGCATCGTGAACAGCTTTGTACGACAAGTCGAATCAGATACGAGTAAAGCATACCGGCGAGATAAGGGGAAACGGAGGTAAGGTAACGCCTCCGATCTCGCTCATTGTTCCATTAGTGATCGATTCTGATTACACTGCAAGTTATTGCCTTCCAAAAGATTAAAAAAATGTTGCGTTATATGGCGGAATAATTATAGTTTACTTACCGATCTCTAAACTTACTCGTATAGAATGCGCCGATTTTCACCAATGATGGTTTGTTTAATGGTATCAGCGCTGCCATCACCCTGTACTCACGCGTAAACAAAGTGCGTTTTCCAGCAAGCACTTTTGTCGAGGAAACAATGTTACTAGATTACGCACTAAAATAGATTGGAATAAATTGTAAAGTCATAAGGTAAATAGTATCCCATACTCTGTATTAGGGCACTTGATCTAGAATTCAGCAACTTGTAATGATCCAAACCATATAAACCACCTTATTTGCTATGTAGGTCTTATAGGTATTTATGGTCAAGTAACAACGGTACCACATTGTAAATTTATGAATTCTAGATGGGCTGATGTGGAGCATAATGGAACTGTGTATGAGCGCAAGTAGTTTTCATTTCTTACATGAAGAGTAAGTGTTCAAATTGTCTCCTTTGCTACTACACACTGTTAAAGAGTAGTAGTGGAACCGGTATCATATTTCACACAGATCAGGAACTTGCATATAGATCCGCATCCGGATAGTAGGCCTCATCGACGTCAAGTTTCGATGTGAAATCGGTGAGATTATTCCAGAGTAGACAAAAAGCATGTGATCGAATAGTTACTATATAGTTTGAGGGTACAGAAACTATCTCGTATATATAGATGCATAATTTATTAAACAAGGAAAACTGCATTTTCTAAACTAAGGATGATTGAAATTCAGGAAATTTAAAAAATAATGATTAATCAAAAAGTTTTATGCAATGCCATTATACATAGATCAGTATCAAAATCATAAAGTATGGACAAGTCATACTTTATGCAATATCAATAGTTGGCGACTGTTTGCCTTATGGCCAAATGAAAATCCACTTCTATAACGGGGGCAATGATGACGACATTTGTCATATTTTTTTATAATATTATATTTGTATATAAATTATTGAATTGTCTTTTGCATAATATAACTAAAAACTGATGTGCTCAGTGCCAAAGTAACGCACGGACACTCATGCGCTCAGTTTTCATTACATTACAAACCCAGTTTTAGAGATGACATACTGAAACTTTGCGAAATTAAAGAAAATACTTTTGAGAACAACTTTTGTTTATGTCATAAGAAGAAAAAAGATGACATTCGAGGGGAAATTGAGTTACAACAAAATAAACTTGAAAATTTGTTATAAACAATAATACTTTGTTTATATCATTTACACGAGTGAAAAATTTAGGCATTTCTGCATATTTTCGAATTAAACATTTTTTTTCTCTGTATGATAGTTTTCGATATATCGCCGTTTAAAAAATGGTAAATTTCATTTTTGTTGTTTACATTTTTATCAATAACTTTTGAACGAATTAATATTTTCTGCTGAAATTTACAGGATGGGCATATCATTACGCATTCTAAACGTAGTTCAACTTTGAATAAGTTTTGAAACTTGACTCCGAAATGTTGGTGATTTCACATGGAATGCCCCCAAATAGAGATTTTAGAGTCACTAATGCGCGACACTTGGTGGTAACAAGCCTAAGTAAAATTTCACTCCAAAAGAACCTTTTAAATCGCAAAAGGCTTTCTTTTAAATTATTCCATGGTACCTTATTATTATTATGAAAATGAAAATCCAAACCACCATACTTTCATTTAAGTGTCAGAAAAGCCTAACACAGGTACCAACAAGGCCTTTGTACATGATCGTTAATATTCTTTGCTTTTCTATCGTGTGACAATGCTACAGCAATGGACTCGGAAACCTACCGCTTTTTTCGCAACTGGCATTGCATTTAGATAATTAATTTATATATGTGGCTTCGTTTAAACAATATGAATGAATACTAGTGTAGGGAAGAGTGGTCCCATACCGATCCACTAAATGGTATAAAGGCTAGACGGATATAAAATATTAATTTTTTAAATAAGTTTAAAATTTTACAGTATAGAAGGATCGTAAGTTCATGAAATTAGTAGGTATGATTCTAGGATCATTCAGAAAGCAAAGACAAAATTCTAGATTTTCGTTAAACTCGAAAATAGTGGTCCGAAACTGACCTCCTCCTGGTTAACGGCCAACCCTCTATTTTGTTCGTGAATTGCAAGAAGTAATGAAATTACAAGTATATCATAGTACTTTATACCGATTGTTTCCAATTCGATAGGCTACTATAGAGGAAATTTTCTTTAATAATTGTCGTTAGAAGTCATTATTAGAAGCTTTATACTCAATTATGATGCAACAAAATGGAAGACGAATCCGTTTTACCACAAGGTCGGTTTTTACAATGAAATGGGCATTACTAATGGTAGTTTCTTCAGCAGTCTGAAGATGATAAACTAGTCAACATTTGGTTGTGTGGGTATCAATTATTGATAGCAAATATAACAATAATAAAATTGAAGCTATATATACGTCTGTGCATCTGACATTTCAGTGAAGTGATGGATCTCTCTCCAACAATATATGTTTATAAGCGGAAACTTTCGAAATTTGATTAACCTTTTATAAAAATCCATAACCTCAAGATCGTTCAAACAAAATAACAAAAACTTTCTGATGAAGCTATCTTTATGCGAATAGTCCCTTCCCAGTAATCAATTTAATTTAACAGTTAGCACAAAAATCGGTGACAGATCATAATTCCCACGTCAAAATTGCCACCGTCATAATTCCCACGTCATAATTCCCACTGTCATAATTTCCACCGTCATTATCACCATCTCCATAATACCCAACGCCATAATTCCTAATATCAAACATCGCCATGTTATTTGTGTTTTTCCCACGTGTTGCTGGTGTAGAAGATATCCATTTAACACTAAATCCCGTTTGCCTTTTTGATTTTGTACAAAATGTAAAGGCATCGTAATATTGGACGTGTTGAAATGTTATAGACAACTTACCAACTGATCAACAATAATTGACTGGGCCTTATATATATTATTTCGGTAATTTTGATGGGGAGAATAATGGCAGTGGAAATTGTGGTTGTGAGAATTATGGCGGTAGGGATGTTGGTGGTGGGAATTATGACGGTGGGGTTAGGTTAGGTTAGGTTAGGTTAGGTTAGGTTAGATTGGGTTAGGTTAGGTTAGGTTAGGTTAGGTTAGGTTAGGTTAGGTTAGGTTAGGTTGGAATTATGATGGTGGGGATTATGACGTGGGTATTATGACGTGGGAATTATGGCGGTGGGAATTATGGCGGTGGGGATTATGACGTGGGGATTATGACGTGGGAATTATGGCGGTGGGGATTATAGTATGTAACCCAAAAATCTTTGTAAACTACCAACCCGCTGAGTTCTTGATCTGATGCCCCCTGAAAATTCATAACACCCTAGGCTTCTAAATACATAAATCATAAACAAATGCAGTAGAATCCCGGTATATTTGCCCGCTCGGTTCCTCGCCTTCCACTCCCGTCTCCTTACATTTGCCAAAAAAAAAGGGGAGCTGCGCTTCTCCCACTCCCCTTAGTCGCATTATGTTTGTGACGTCACGTCAGGATCTTCTTGAGGCCGCAGCCCGCAAAGTGGGGGAAAAAGAGAGCGCTGACAGGCAAATATAACGGGACGGAAGCGAGCAAATATGCTGGAACGTAAATATAACGAGATGCAATTATACCGAGACTGTATTGTACCACTTCATCAACGTTATTAATTAATGATTAGTTACATTAATATGATTACGGAGTTTTTCAATAATGGCAAATGACATTTCGAGACCCCTCGCTGATATGAACATTGTAAACCAAGGATCAATATTTAAAGTTTTTTCAATTATTAGTGGACTGAGAGCAGCCACTTGACAAATATTTCAGAAATTAGTTTTACATACTCTATTTCCAAATACTTTATTCCTTAATTTGAATATTGTTCACTTTTAATTTTAATGCTACTTTGTTACATTTAACAAATTCATATATGCATATATATTTATAACATATTTATAAAAATAACAACAATTCTACTAATTTGGTCATTGTCGCATGTTTTATTCATTGCAATATAAAAACTTAGAAACATGTTACTGACTTGGCTAATTTAATAAAAGCCCAGTAAATGTATTAACCCTTTAACGCCCAGGATTCTATTTTCGAGGATGCTCTTTCGAATGGTGGCTTCAAAATTTGAAAAAATTGAGTATTTTCCTTTGATTTTGGCAAAAGTATGTGAAATAAACACATTTTTTCGGGTCATTTTTTGTTTAAATTTCATTTTTCATGTAGATACCGTGATTTCTATGACCGGAAAAGTGAATTAAAAGTAAAACATAAAATGTTTCAACATAAACGATATGCAGGTTGGCATTTTTTATTTCATCTTAAAATATCCAAAATGGCGGCTTATTCCAAGAAATTTAAAAAAAATTTTAACACTATAAAATTTTAAACCAATTTTCAACAGAACTATATATCTTATACGATATTTTTTGGTATGCTGATCACGAAACTGACGTCAAAATTTCGAGATTCAAAATGGCTGACACAATATGGCGGCATAGAAGAGAACCTTTGGAAGTTGTTTCTCGACATGCGGAAAAATTTGTATCTATACGTTTTCGAGGTTGCTGATCACGAATCTGAAGTCAAAATTTATAAATTCAAAATGGCTGACAAACGCTGATGTCCGTGGTGTTGCTAAGTTGAGTTGAAAATTTGTTTAAAATGCTACATTTCCATACTGACAAATTTAAAAAAAAATTTCTTGGCCTAAGCCGCCATTTTCAACATTTCAAGGCGAAATAAAAAATGCTGACCTGCATATCCTTTAAGTTCAAACATTTTATGCACTTTTTATGCACTTTTCCGGTAAAGGAAATCGCGGTATCGACGTGAAATGTGCACTGAGAAAAGTGTCTTTTACCAGTTATTATTCCTTGTTTTTTAAAATAGTGTATTATAGCCCTTAAAAGAAATATTATAATTGGTAAAATCCTCCGTCTTTTAGCATTTGTTTTTCACAGGTTATACGAAACTGTATTAAACTTTCCTATTTTAAAGAATATTTCTTTACGACTAAAAGAAGGCTTTTTTAATATTTTCATTTCCTAGATGAATTTCAGTAAACAAAATTGCTTTTTGTTAAAGAGAAAAGGCTAAAATAAACTGACATATAGGTTAGAAAAATCTAAAATCTTCCTTTTTGTAACCGGTAATAGAAATATTGCTATCCCTATACGTAAAATACGATCTTTTACGGAATATAAGAATTCTAATACTGGGTAAAAGACACTTCTCTCTGTGTGAAATTAAAAAAAAAAAATTACCCATAAAAATGTGTTTTTTTCACATACTCTTATAAAATCCAAAGGAAAATACTCAATTTTTTTAAATTTTGAAGTGACTCTTCAAAAGAGCAGCCTCGAAAATAGTAAATAAGGCACATTCCGAATTAAATGTGTATTATTTTCAGTTTCACATATGCTCTGGACGTTGTGCATTCTGAACTTTAAAGGGTTAAAGCTATTACCAAAACTGTTTCTGTTCTAGTAATTAAACAGCACAAGGAAAGTTTACGAAATTATCTTGCGTTTTTCAGAGAGTACAAAACACCATCTTGTGATATTTTTATTCTACAATTGTAATACAAGAAACAATGCATACCTGACTTTAGAGAGTGTTGAACCATTCAAATATGTCATTTCACTGTTACAGAATGGTAAAGTGACAACCGACCGATTGCCATGTGTAAGCAGGTAGAGTACTTTAACTGATGTAAAGTACTAATGACAGTCTATTTTATCATTCTAGGATCTTTGTAATTCGTTTAGAACGGCATCCAAAGGTGTAGCGCATATGCGCCCCTGATACCCCACGGGGTCACTGAGTCATGCTACGTAGGCATGTGCTGAACTGCTGATCTATCTTACCTTATTATCTGCAATATCTACATTCTCAGTCATATATGATATATGCATTAAGTATATAGAAAGCAATGCATGAACTCTTAAGCAGTACCGTGAACTCTTGCGTTTAATGCAGCCGCGCAATTATTTGCCAGCGGTTCATGCGAACCTGAGATTCGTGACTTGTCGTACGTGCAATTAACATCAGCGAATATGTCGTAATTATAATACCCCACGTATTGTTGGACCATTAATAGCTGTTCGATAATAATGCAGCGTCATAAATTTCTATAGATTCCACGTGTCCGTGATGTTCAATATACACCACCTAAAACTTACATTATAATGAAAAAAGGAAATGTTCATCCAAATTAGAAATAAGTAAGAAGTTTATATAAGTTGTACATTGTATGCACATTGATCTCTTTTTTTGGACCATGTATTTATTTCAGGTTTATTATTTACTAACTAATAAAAATGGGTACTAATTTTTGGTCACATGACATCACACAAATAATACGTCAAAGATGGTATTAGACGTTGCGCTGATATGACCATTCGCAGACACCCTAATAAACAAAATAAAAATTAATTTTGTGGTTTGTGAGAAATGCTAGGTTATGATGTGCATACTGGCACCAACTAGTTGACATTAATAGTAACTACTTTACATGCACCGTTTTCACTGTTTTTATTTTTTCCGAGTCTGTGCCTAACAATTAAAATATCCAAATTTTCAATAAATTTAAATGATTAATTTAAAATCTATAATTTGTTATCAGTGCTTACAATATATAATTAATTGTTCATTTCTCGACCGTTTTTTAAGCAATCAAAGATGTGTCAAAATATATATGTATATGATTTATCTAATTTGTTAGTTGCATTCGTAACTTTAATAAATATAATACTATCATTTATAAGTTGATGTATGGTTACTTTTGAACTAGTAAATAAACGTATTGATATTTATAGAATAACTTAAATGTCATAGAAACTGTAACTAATTGACTTGAATTATTAAAGATATATAGTTTAATCAGTTACCGCATTACAAGTTCAATTTTACCTAATCTTAACCCATTAAGTCCGGAGAGCACGTAAATTCAACCTTGAATTTAACGCTCTCAAACGGAATCAAATAATCGAGTAAAAAAATGGACGCATATCATTTCTAACGTAAAATTTCACGCTCTTTCAGATTCCGTTGTCAGATTTTCAAAAAAAAATCGTTTTTTTAAAGTTATAATCAATTTATTGCATAAAAACACGAATTTTTGCGCGAAATCGCTTAATAAATCGACTTTTTCACATTTAAAAAAATAGGGGACGGCTTTGTATGCTAAAAATATCGCGTTCTCGATACTTCAGCTTTACATACCCGGGGTCGTTTTATGTAAAATTCAAAATGGCGGTCGCTAAATCTCCTTTGAAGCGTTGAATCGATGATAATCTGCCATATATCACTAGAAAATTACCAAAAAGTGTATTTATTCTCACAAAATATGTGTATATGAGTGTTTTTGGGGTCGCTGATATAGAATTTGATATTCGTTTTTCAAAATTCAAAATGGCGGATCCAATATGGCGGACGTCAGATCGAAGATAATGTCATATTGTCATGAAATTGGGTACACAAGGGTTTTTGGGGTCTCTGATCAAGAATTCGATATTAGTTTTTCTAAATTCAAAATGGCGGATCCAATATGGCGGACGTCAAATCGAAGATATTGTCATATTGTCATGAAATTTGGTACACAGGGGTTTTTGGGGTCTCTGATCAAGAATTCGATATTAGTTTTTCTAAATTCAAAGTGGCGGATCCAATATGGCGGTTTATTGTTTTAAAATTTGGTTTGTAAAAGTTAACGGGATCGTTGATCATGATTCCGATATCAATGTAAGCACATTCTAAATACAAATGCAAATTGTTTTTATTTATTTTATGTCTGTTAGCCGTCAATAGAAATTGTCGTTGCCCAGCTCTTACTACAAGGAGGTGGACATTTATAAGAGCCACTTTTTTTTTTTTTTTTTTTTTTGTAATTTTATATTTTATATTTTTTTTTATGTTTTTATATTTTTTATTTTTTTTTGTATTTTTATTTTTTTTATCCAAAATGATATTCGCAAACCTAACCTAAATTATCCTAACCTTACATAAACAACTTTGTTGTTAAAAACTTTACTGATGAATAGAGTTGAAGCATGTTTTACACTGATAAGTATTGCATTGCACGCACATCAATCGTGTTCTTTTGCCACATTTTGCATAATAGTGACAATTTTTATTCGATGATGTTTTTTGATTTGCATGTTTCTTCAAACTTGCAGATGTTGGCTTTGTCAAGTATGTTTCAGCAATGTCCATAACCATATCCTTAGTGCCAAGTTTTTTGTCATTAGAAACAACATCTGCAAGTTTGAAGAAACATTCAAGTTTTCAACTAAGATATCTCATTAATTTAATAATATTACTATATGAATTTCAATAGCTCAATTTCAGTAAATAAATTATTTATTCACAATAAACAATATTAATTAAAGCTTCTAATAGAATTTCCAATATTAACATATGTGATACCTCAAATATCCCATTTTAACTACTAACAAATATATTTTTACAGTTTTAAACTTATTTAGTTTGCCATATTTAAAAAAGCTTCCTTTATAGCGACCATTGTTTTATACGTGTAGTTTGTACCTCATTATACTTTAAAATATTTACAGGTATAACATATCCAATTGACAATTCTTTGAATTTAATAAAAATTCCATATTGTAACGAGATTACAAAATTAATAAAATTTAAAACTTATTGTAAAAGTAAAAATATTTTATGAACTGGTTATACTTATTTAAGTTAAACAAGTTATTTGTGGATATGAATATAAGAATTCTTCAGGAATTTCCTAATATCGACTGTCACATTAAACTATTAAATCACATTCAAAGCATGCCAGTTGTAATAACCCGAATAACTGTCAGTTAAAACTGATAAAGTTTAATTATATTTAAAAGCATTCAGTCAGGATTTCCGAGTATATTAATTTTTATACACGGCGATCGGATAATATTTTTTATTGATAAATGTATTTGCTTGAGAGAATGTCTTTACTTGTGGTGTATTAAATCCTTTCATTGTATTTAAACGATTAAGTACGCAGTTGTATCAAATTATTGCGACTGTTCTCCATAATGTTCCCTAGCGTGCTCTGCATTGATTTCCTTCCGCAGAACCCTTTAGTAGCAGGAATCTTTAGTAACTCGATTTTGTCGGATTCTTGTATTTCAACAAATTTTGAGGAAATAAACGATGCATTTAATATCATTATCATTATTGTAATTGTTGTTGTATGTGCAGAATAAAGTAATACTGCATTAAAAATATCACGCACATGAGATCATATAAAAATTTATTGAATGAAATTTGAATGATTATAAAAAGAAATTTCGAACGTTGACATGTTTAACTGCTTATATTTTAACATTATTAGAAACGTAAAATGTATGCTTGGAACACATGATTGTTAAATAAATTATGCAGTATACCGTACTTCAACATTAATTAAGTCATTACTACAAAGTAGTAACAAAGTAGTAAATACTTTCACAAGATACCTTTCAAGAAGTTTCTCTGCAATATGCTAAATAGATTAAATAACGTTTAATATACAATTATTATACATTTGGTTTCAAAATAGCTTAGGTACAAATATAAATGTTTCTTGGTAATGTGTTTATTGAATTGTGGTTTAATGTAGCTTTATCATATGCGTTTATAAGCATACATTTAAAATGCGTTTAATAACGGTGTACTATTGTGTATAAATATAAGTGTATGAACGACGTTTTTAACATTCCGGGTGTAGAACTCGATTTTCCGCCCCGTAGTGAAATATTCGGGCGCAAATTACCGAGCCACAAGCCCATCAGATTAAAAAATATCGTATGGAACACGGACAAAATATCGATTTCGCTGCGCTCGTGCCACAAACTTGGCACTTGTAGAATATCGGCCTCTTGTTACATAATATACTATGCAATTTGCTCAAAAATATGTCCGTTATAAAACGTTTATTCTGTTTAAAATTCGTCTCTGATATACGTTAATAAAACGTCGAACCTATCCTACCATGTTTTAACTGAAAATATTTTAAACGTTCATTATCCTTTTAAAAGTATAGCAATTTGTACCGTTTAATTAATCCCAATAATGAAAAGACAAAGAATGTGCAATCTCTTGTATAACTAAACATTTATAAGAATATAGATAAAATTTGTTTAAAAGTGTTATAAAACGTATTTACAAGTCAATGTAATATACGTTTAAAAAATACATTGATAAAACATTGAACACGCACTTTGTATCACGTGTATTTTAAACGTATTTTGATTTTGGTTTAACAGTGCTATAGTCGTGAATAAAGTAAAAAGTTTCTTAAACATACGTTTAAAATACGTTAACACGTGAGGATTCGCCTGAAGCGCCTTAAGCAATTAATTGCTTGCATCCCGCATATTGATTTGCCCTATTTTTATCATAAATGATAAGCTCACCAAGAATTCCTTTCATAAGGATTTCTTTTTGCGTAGAACACATGTTCCGGTGGTCGATAAAATAAGAATTGCATTATCCCTTGTAAGAGAATGTATGCATGATAATCGTTATAATATGTCTGGTTATCGTATGAAATAAACAATGTAATCCATTTATACCTAGGCTATGTAATCATGCAAGAATTCGAAATAGCAAAAATTAAAAAATGTATTGAGAGCCATTTTCGTACAAAATAACTTTCGAAAATTTCAATTGCTGAGTCTTTTCAATAGTTTTCGAGTATATCCCTCTTGCACTGGACTAATATTGGACTACACGTATAAAATTCTAGCATTGTAGACAATAAACATTCAAGTATCCAATGATTTTTTAGGAATCAATGAATGTGGCTGTTCAAAAATAAGTTGTACAGAGAAAACAGTGATTTGTTATCATTTTCGATGAAGAATAAATTTAAGGTAACAAGTCTTCTTTGGGGGTCTCTGAATAAAAATAAATAGCTTCTTTATAGTCAATATTTATTCAATGCAACTATTTTGGTTGTAAACTATGAAGATGCCCTATTTGAAACAAAAAGTACATACAGTATTTCGATTGGTTTATGAAATAGCTTTCAATATTGATTAATTAACCCATTAAGGACAATTTTTCGTGGTCGACTTCAAGGGCGGTATTTTATATGAAACCGGATTTGGAAACAATCAGAACCAATGACATCTTACGTAAAATTGATCGATCTTTCCGAATCTGCCGTTAAAAAATCAATCGAGCCCATTCCGAAAAAGTTATGCTTGGTTTTTCATAAAAAAATCAGATTTTTTCGATTATCTAATCGACATATTCAAATCCAAACGGTTAAGGAGATCATTGATCGGCAAAAATATCGCATCCACGAATCTTTAATTTTAAAATCTGCATCATAGATTTTTCAAAATAAAGTTCGAAACACGAAAATATCAGCGAAAAGCTCCGGTTTTGTTCGAAATGTTTTATTCGAAAATGATAGACATTCTGAAAAAATGTCGCTGAACAAAAAGTTCTTGGACTTGATCAAAGAATAAGGTGAAATTTTTCAGAATTTTTTCAACACTTTTCTTCATTTCAAAATTGCAAAATTTTGAAACATTAAAAAGAGTGATGAAAATTCTGAAAAAATGTCAGAGTATTCTTTGAACAATTTTAAGAACTTTTTATTTCGCAATATTTTTTCAACAGTCTATAATTTTTAAACAAAAAATTCTTATTTCCCTATGTATTGAAAAGTTCCGAAATCTTTTATTTTGGAAACAATAGAATTTCGCAAAATATGTTGTGGTACAAAAAGTTTTTAGAATTGATCCAAGAATACTTTGAAATTTGTTAGAATTTTTGTATGACTTTTCTTAGCTTTTCAAAATTTTGCGATTTTGAAAATGAAGAGGAAAGTGTTCAAAATTCTTAAAAAATGTAAGCGTATTCTTTAATTAATTCTAAGAACTCTTGGTTGAATAACAGTTTTTATGAAAGTCTATCAGTTTCGAATAAAAATTTTCGGAACTTTTCGATGATATTTTCGCGTTTTAGCCACCATTTTGGAAGTTTCCAACTTTATTTTGAATATTTTATTATGCACATTTCAAAATTAAAGGTTCGTGAACGCGATATTTTCATCGATCAATCTTTACCGTTTCCGATATGAAAAATGCCGATTAAATAATGTTTGTCATGAAAAAATCTAATTTTTTTCGTGAAAACCAAGCATAACTTTTTCGGAATGGGCTCGATTGATTTTTTAACGGCAGATCCGGAAAGATCGATCAATTTTAAGTAAGATGTAATTGGTTCCGATTTTTTAAAAATTGTCAATTTACTCCTTAATGGGTTAATTAATAATTGCTCGTAAAATAAAAAAACTTTTTTATTATAATCATTATATTAACAAATCTATTCAAATCCTAAGCAGCCATGAAATGATATCGAGAAAAAAATCCACTATATGCGGGATCATCTAAAAAAATTAAATTTCCGGATAAAGGTATTTCCCGTTGCTGTCTTCGTCTTTCGTACGAGCAATATGTCATTAAATAAGCCATCAGATCGTAACCAAACGTTTATAATTTACAGACAATCTGCGCCTCCGTCGGAGACAGGTGCTTCGATTTGAGCAGGTGCGTGTCACGGCGAGCAAAGTCTCCCGCGTATCGTCGATTAGCGTGATTCCTCCTTAGGGGGGTTGCCTACACCAAGAGACGGGATGCAGGGCAGCTAAACGAAAGTAGCGTAACGGCGTGAAGAGTATCGAGGAGATGTAGAGAGAAGAGCTCCTGAGATGGCCGGAGGGGGGTAGGGCCTAAAGAACGGGAGCGGGAGGTGGTACGCGCGGCTCCTGATGCGTTAAATTAAAGTTTAACCCCACAGCTGTAGGGATCGGCGTTTCCTTCGAGATTAAACGCGTGACGGTTCTTTCTACGTGTACGTCCTCGCGCGGCAACTTGCGGTAGCGCTAACGAAATTGATTTGCCGCGCGTGTGTCTTCCCGATTTCTCATTTCACCTCTCATCCATCGGCCCCTCAATCTCGATTATCGCGCGTGGATACGGCAAGAAATTAGAACGTTTACCGGCACCCGGAAATCTCGTTTCCTTCGATCGTCGTAAATTGTCGCTTATATTACGCAGAAATCCACGTGAAATAAAGTAAATTAACCCCGGGAAGAATTGTTATTGGTTCTCCAAATCTACGATTGATGATGGTGGAAGAAGAGGAGTCTAATCTATAGTCCCAAACCTAGAGCAATTCTAAAAACTTAACACATTTCCCTAGAATGGCAGTGTTATGAATCTCCTATGCGGAATTGTTGTAATTACCTGATCGGATGGCGAGCGGGTCGAAAAACCGACAGGTTAAAAGACCGACAGTCAAAAATCCGACACAAAATAATAGACACTTCGACAAGCGGACTATCTTTTTTTGAAGTGTCGGTTTTTGACTGTCGGCTTTTTGATTTGTCGGATTTTCCACCCGCACCCATCGGATGCGGTCCAGAAATAGAATGATCGTTAGGGTATATTTCAATGTACTTGGAAAGAAGGATCTAGGTTGTGTAGCATGAGCATCTTTCATGCTGCGTTCCATCGAGCGCGCAAAAGGCATGGTATTGATGGTAACAAGGAATGTTCTTCATGCGGTAATACATCCAACGATGGAAATCCAATTGGAATTGAGTGCACGGAAGGCTAATCTCAGCACGGTACTCATGGGCTATTCGAGCTTCGAGTAAGTTTTGGAATTGAGCATAAACGGAAATAACCCATTGAAAAAACCTATTGAATCCTACACGGAAATAACAATCTGGGTTATTTAGCATGAGTGTATATCCTCTACGATCAATCTCGCGTTCATCCTAAAAGAGGATGGAGCCCAAGTAATACAGCCTAACTCGATACCGAAAAAGCACCAAGCTCCGCTGTTATTACTTCGGCTCCATCCTCTTTTAGTATGAACGCGAGGTTGAATGCAGAGGATATACACTCATGCTAAATAACCCAGATTCTTCTTTCCGTGTATTCAATAGGTTTTTTCAATAGGTTATTTCCATTTATGGTCAATTCCAAAACTTACTCAAAGTTCGAATAGCCCATGAGTACCGTGCTGATATTAGACTTCGATGGACTGAATTCCAATTGGATTTCCATCGTTGGATGTATTACCGCATGATGAACATTCCTTGTTACCACCAATACCACGCCTTTTTTGTTACTGTTTACGCGAATACTCGAACGATCAAAAACTTCCCTCTATATATAATTGACTCGAAAGCCGTAGCTAATGTTAGGCACGTAGTATCCTAAAGCTGATTAAGAATCCGTGCAATAAGGGCCTGCTTTTTAGATTCTAACTCTCTCAGAAAGAAGGAATAACATCAGATTTGGCAGAGAACTTGGTGAACACAAAGCAAACTTTAGTGGATAATATCGATGTGTCGCATATTACAATCGACTTCCGACCATGCCCGAAGGTCAAACTATGTGTTCAGGATGGTATTCTTATATTTTCATTTGTAAAAAATATCGGGAAATCAGAAAGAGTAATCGAAAATACCCAATTGGTTCCAACTCCCCCGAGACATTAAACAAAGCAACAAATGACAAATTCATAGGATCTCGTACGTCGAATCCAGCGAAGTGCTTGTATCGCTAGCGGTTTACGATTTTTCCGACCCTTCTTCATCGCTCGTACAAACACGTCGCGCGAGGGTGATTTTTCGGGTGTCGTTCGCCCTTTAAAAAATGCACCCCTTCCAAAGCGAAGGAACGACGGGGATTGGTTTCCGTCGCTGATGGAAAGACGCCGCCGTCGCCGTCTCTGGAAAAGCCCGGGAATCCGAAGGCACTCGCGCTCTCTCAACCCTTTTCCTTACTTAAATCCAAATAAAGGTTGAGATTCTCGAGGCTCCCTCTCACGCATACTCTCGCAGTCCTCGGAGGTGCACATCTATACGGGTAGCACCTAAGACGTCGTCTCACCCCTAGATTGGATGCGGACCTCGCCGCTCTCTTTCTTTCTTCTCTTCTCACTCCACGTTTGTTAGACGCGCGTTCATCTTCCTCCAACATCCATGACTCGCGATCGGTCCTCTCCATCGCCTCCTCTTTCCTTGCTTTCTTCACTCGTTCGTTTCGACCTTTCTCACTTTCAGCATCTCTCCCTCTTTTCTTCGAGGCGGATGTATGCCCGCGTGGTATATACGTATATAAAATGCGGGTGTCTTTCTCTTCGTCTTCTTTCTCCCTCGACGTCCTCGCGCCTCCTCTCAGTAACGAGAGGAGAAACACCCTCGCTACTTTTAATCGACCCGCGCTTTCTTGTGCTTATACATACCCAGCTCTGGCTATACCCCGCGTCCTCATCTCCATTCCTCCGTGGACCACCTTCGAGACGACCCAACCCTATCCCCTCGGCGACCCCCATCCACCTCCTTACCTCTCATCTTTACCACTGACGTACATAAGTAAGGGCGTTGTCTTTTCCGTCAGTGTCTTTGTCGACTCTGCGACTCGAATCGGCGCGTGCCGAAAGTGCAGATAAGAAGACTGAAGTATCGCCTACTTGGCCCTCTTTTTTTTAATTGAAAGAAAAAAAGACATAGTTCTTCTCTACCTCAAGTTCGAGTCGATGGTAAAAGTTCCTCCGTTTTCCACGCCGATGTCGACTCCAGCAAAAAGGGTTTAAGAGTCCAAATGAATTCATTAAGGAAGTGGCCTTTATTATAATAAATAGGGATTTCCCTCCTTTGTCTCGTGGGTTCTTTGTTCTCTGCTTCTTTCCCCTTTTCTCTGCAACCACCAAGGATTTACATTTTTGCGTCTTCGCACTATACGCGGATACAGGGTTTATGCACGTGCCTGGTTTATGCGTACTACTCAACGTAAGATTTCTCAAGGGCAGAACGCGGCTTATTTTCGTATAACCTGAAAATTGTACAGGGAAAAATGTCGCACTCCTACGTGGTAGCTGCCCTGTCAAGTTCATCTATGTGCTTTATATACGTCGATGACCTCCATGAGGAACGACTCGTCATTTGGACTGTAGTAATCTTCAGCCTTTTGCTTTACCGAACGACTTTTCGCTGATATAAACAAAGAACATCTGACGGCTGGCTGCCGATGCCGTATAAGTGGGAAACACGTGTAACGATAGTTTCGCAGTTTATGACCGATTACCTCTTTGCCAACGTCCAGTCGTACATGTACATACGTTGGGAAGTGATCGCTGCCGGCTGCACATACCAAAGGGCTTACGATGCAGCAGCACGCATTTGCACCTACTGTACCGAGCGCAATAAAATCGGCCTTTGGTTCTCAGAACGTCGTTACCGTTTTTTGCTGCTGCAGTATTCACCGATGAGCTGCAGAAGAGAATCGTCGATTTTGACGAGTAGGAGATTGCGACTTCTCAGGAATTAAGGCAACTTTGCACAGCATAAATGACGACATTAAAGATGAATTGTATACGGTTGCTATAACATAAAAAATATAAATGTTCGGCTCACGTTTTTATGGGTTTGTTTTTTCAGTCTTTGTCTTAAAAAAATGTTATTTCAGAAGACAATGGCAACCCCAACGTTATAACAACGATGTTAGTAGATAGACATATGCTTCTATGTCATAAGACGAAAATCATCTTCTTTGTTTCGTTATAGTTCTTCACTTAAATATTTAAGATATATGTTATGTCATCGTTTGGGGATCACTTATAATTAGTTAATCTCGACAATATATGCCTACGTAGTTAAAAGTGAATGCAATCAAATGCCAGTAATATGCACATTTAGTTATGAGAATACACACGATTTGTGATATATTATCAGCACCAACCGATGGAATATTGCTTTTGCAGATTGTTATTTATTTCTACTATACTATTATTCAAAACATGGAATAGTTACTACAGGAATTATGTCATCTAATTTAAGACACACGATGAAGGGGTACCACGAGTTTTGCTACTACGATGTCTTTCGTATTGTATGTCCTTGAAATGCCGTTGTCTAACACATTGCTTTTATTGATGATTTTTTTATACTGATATTATGTCAGAATTATTTACATATGGTCATGAAAATGAGTCAAATGATAATTAATGTAACGTAATTTTGTTTTAGATTATACTTACACATAGGAGACTTTTCCAACTAATAATGGTCCCATGGACGCTGAAAATAAATATTTCGGGTGAATTTGAAGTTTTAAAATATTCAATGATCAGAAATCCAGGTTTCTATAGGGACTTTATACTATAGGGACCAGGTTTCTATAGTAAAATTACAGATGTCTAAATTTTCGCCAACGTCGAGAAAGATGAATTGGAATCGACTTCCTTATAGCCTACCTTTTATTTTTTGATAGAAAATTACATTCAAGTTCTAATCATAATTTAAAATACGAATTATGTGAAATATTTTTTGTTCATTCAATACACCATTCAATATTTCTTTTGGATACAAATGAATTCTCATTCACACTCATCTTTCGTAGCTTATTTTTCCTTTCTTATTTTGAGTTTGGTTTTCTTTTTTTCTTTTCCTAATTTTACAAATTTCGTTTCTTCTTATTTCTTTTTCTGTTGAAACCAATTCCATTACTGCGACTGCTTTCTTGAAAATCGCTGGTTCGCTTTTCCGAGTTTTCTTTTTAGATAGTTGTCCTATTTCTACAATAAATATGTATAATTACTGTGAGAAGTAATTATTAACATCTTATTCTTTGAAGACAATTACTATGAGGCACGGTGACAGTCACTTTTGGATCATTCTGTCATAATAAGTTTGGATAGAACTACTGCTCAATACACTAATTGTCGGACTCCCAATGAAAAGTGATAAGTTTTTCAATTTTTTCACTAGCTTTGTTCCGTGGTAGGACTATTATTGTTGTATTGGATAAATGATCCTTGCCCCATTTTTCACACAATAGTTTATCTATCACTTATAATAACGTAATAGACGTAAATTTATTTGCAGTATAAAAATTAAAATAGGAAAAAAACTGCAGGAGGAATTAGGATATATGAATGCAATATTCGATTTTGTAATTCACATCGCATCAACGTCCAAATTTAAACAATAAATATGATGTATCTTAATTGCTCCTGATGTTCCTAATGTTTTGTATGATAACGTTCCTAATGTTTACTTTTGTATCAATGACGAATTAATACTTTGGTGAGAAATTTCGCATAACCGATAAGTAGTATTGATCTAGCAAAGAAAGTTTTGGTTAGGAGAACCAACCTTTTAGTGCTCTTAGATGTAGATGAGAAATTGTTTAGGGTACCCAAGTAAATAGTTTCACTAAGAAATAAATTGATTACTATCCAATTCTTGGATTACAACACTAATCAATTGGCTGGTGTAACTATTTCATTAGTTGCTCCGACCAATTTCTTGTTTGGATCTAAGAGCACTACTAATCGGTTACCCGAACTTTTTTCCTTACAATAAAACTTAATTTGTTATGAAAGCAAACCAAATGATTAATTTACCAGACTAATTATAATGATAACAAACTTGAAAAAGTTAATGCCACGTTGTTTCAAAGGGCAAGCTTTTCGATCGAAGCTGTAGCGATTGAGATAAGGACACTGTTTGGTGCTCTTAGATCCAAACGATAAATGGGTTGAGTCTTGCCAAATAAATAGTTTTGTAAGCAATAAATTAGTTATTAACCAATTAGCTCATATAAAACACGAATCAATTGGTTAGTGTAACTATTTGCTTAGTTGCCTCAACCGAACCGATCCTTTTTTTTCATAGGCGTGTAACTGCATCTGTATTTTTATATATGTACAAGTAGCCTAGCATATTATTGACTGTTGTGCTGCAGCCTATAATGGAAAAAATAACAAACAAATTTTGCGCTTCACCTATATGTATATGTACCCCCTTTTTAGAGCCTTCGTACCTTTGCAAAAAGTAGTCATTAATCTATTTAAAGATATTATTTTATGGTCCGATTGTCGACCCGTATGCGAAACGGTAATTTCTCATAGTTTGTGTTCTCTCAAGACAGAAGGCGGAAACTTTCGTACTATTGGAAACTGTTTAGCCATGTTTTGCAAAATGTTGTCCTCATCTCTTAATCTATTTTATCCTGAACGAATCATTTTTGTGGTGGTCGATTTCAATAGAACATTATATCAGTAATCGGGTTCCTACAATTTCCAGACTAACCATATTTCGTGTCTGATATTACTTAAACTTTCTGAATCTGCTCTCAATAGAAAAATGAAGTCTGATCCAAACAAAATATGATTTTTTCACCAAAAAATAAGATTTTTTCATTAAAAAAAATGATTGCTAACTAACCTTTTTGGATCAAAAATTGGATGGGTCAACAATTCTTAAAGCGATCACCGAGAAGTGATAAATTTCCGATTTTTAATTTAAAAATAGCGACCTCCAATATAGCGGCTCAAATCTCGTCCATGTTTATGGTTTCTCCGAATAAAATGATATTTTTTAGTAGTTGTCATTTTTTAACACATAGATCAAGTTTATTTAGATTGTTGATTACGATTGTGATGGAAAATGGCGAGTATATTTTTATGTCAACCATTGAAATAAACTTGGAAAATGTTTGGATCGTTCTTGAAAGTTCTCCACACTGTTACGATATTAATGATGCTTATTATCATCATACAGGGAATTTCAATTAAGTAAGATGTTGTTCATGAGTAAAACATGATCATCCAGGCCCCTATTTAAAACGGCTTAATTGTCATATAGAACTGACATGGAATCACGATGAGTTATGTAAATGAACCATTGATAACGTCAGTCCTTGAAATGTTTTCAAAATACATGGTTTAACAAAATTGATGGATTTCTAATTACAAAAAAGTGTAAGAGAAAAGCTCATAAAAAGTAATTTATGAAGGTTGAAATATATTGGACGTCTCGTTTTGAGATGAACATCTGCACGTTAGGTACAAACATCTATTCTCCTCGTTGCAAATCTCTCGCCCGAGTTCGCACCACCGACTGCGCAGCGCTTCAACGTCGCGAAAACCGAAACGTCAGTTTTATAAATGGGGTCTTGCATTCCTTTTGTTAAGCTTTCCGGCTCTTACATGCGAAATCGACATTGTAACGTGTCAGGCTGTACGCCAGCACGTACGATCGCGTAAGATACACATCGACCAGGTCTGGCACTGCACGAGCTGGCGGACTTGAAGTCAGTCAGTTAACTTGACTCGGACCTTTCACTTCGTGGTCCAGAGAGCACGGTGTGTCGTGGTGCACGATGGGTTCCCACAAGTGGGAGAGTACCCCTTTAGGACGCTGCACTCCGTTTCTTACCACCGCGCGAAATTCGCGGAAATCGGCACTAGATGAGATTGCCCCGCTCGACTTTTTAGCACGTCCATTTCTTCATACTTCGCGGATCTTTATGAAAAGTACGACTCTCACGCGATCGATCTGACTCGATGGAAAACCCTGGGATTAGAACAGTATAATTTATTCCCAAGTACTCTTATCTTTGCAACTGTGATATGATTTATAATTGCTCAGAATTCACAATTATAGAATTCTACTGTGAACTTCAAAAATAATTTGTTTACCTTGCGGGAAATTACATATGATTTAAAAGTTTAATACTAGATTATCAGAACTCCTTGTAATGTTAGAGCATAAAATATTCGGAGTGCTGTATATGAGTAATCATATAAATAATAGTACATCATATCATTTGCAATATTCGACTTTGAAAAAATGTATCTTTATGGCACCTGACTAAAACCCCTCACCATCACATTTGTGGGTCTATGAAGAGTACAAAAAAAATCACTCAATCTTTCAAAAATTTTTTTGGAAATACAAATAGATTAAAAAAAACATATTGTTGTTCTTCAATAAAAAATGCCCTGAGTTGAACATTACCTGAGGAGTTCCTGATGTCGAGCTGGCTTCGCATTGCACTTCCATTTTACTTCCTTTACCTGAAGTAGTGAAATTGGAATGAAGCTGCCTACTGAATGACTAGAATTTGCCAGGAGCTAGACTAATACACATTTCACTGGTTACTGTTTGCGATATTGGAATACCTCCACAGAGAGGTTCCAGTCAATCGTTAATGACTAAAAGTGTAATGATGCTGGCTACCAGATGACTAGAAATGGGCAGAAGCTAGACTGGTAAAGATAATTTAACTTGAAGTATGATGTTTAATATCTTGCACTGGCTTGCCGTTGACGACTTGATACCGATGTCACGAAACGTTTTATACATTAATTACTTTATAATACGTTATTCTATCAAAGGAATAGTTATTCTATGGCGATGAATAATTAATAAACTATGCCCGAAACAATTAAGCATGATGATTATATGAAATAACACTATCCCATTTAGTACAATAATGCCACGCTAACTCCAGCTAGCTAGCACTACACAAGTATCTCTACAGTTCCAGGATGGCGGCTGGCCTATGCCAGGCTATCCCTGGACAGATTCAGTCTAGTTCCTCTTAAATGTCATAGTTAGGATCTAGCCTATGTCGTGATAATTGCCTGGCCCTAGCTGACATGTAATTATAGTTCCCAATCAGTTAAAGGAGAAGCCAGTTTAGCACCAGTGCCTATGTTCTACCGCTAAGGAATTTTGAAAAAGTTCATTCGACAAAAAACATGTAAAAATGAAAAGACATCATACTCGGCATAACCTTCGATCATTCACATTCCTAATACAGAAATATCGTAGTTTGTAAATAGTAATTATTTTTGCAATCATTCCAATTAAACGTATTACATAATTTTTATAATTATCCGGAAACCACCTCAGACGGAGAAACATGACGGTGTGAAGATTGAAATTTATACAAACACCTAATTGCAAAATGAAAGATCACTGATATACAATATTCAAGTATACTAAAATTTATATACCGCCGATGCAATTAGGATTTCTGTCGCTGCAATACTACAAAACCCGACTATGTTCACATGAACTCGTACATATATTAATTTTGTTTTTCCTTCTACTGACCGATGCACACCTAGAAATTTTAATTTCTATACCATTAAAATTTTGTCCCAAATTATACAAAAATTGGTCATAACACTGATTAGTCATTTAAAATATTTATTGGAGTAAACATGACTGAGATTTAGAAAGTAATTGATTCGATGATGTCAGTGAATTCTTAAAAAGTAATGATGAATATTTATTCTTTGAATCGTCACATAAATTTTTTTTTTTTCCAAGGAGTTTTATTTTTATTCTATTTACAAGAGAAATATTTCCAACCAGTGCAAGCGAATAGTGGTGATTATGGCGTTAATAGATACCCGGGTTCGATTCCCGGAACCAGTTTTTTCATATTTTTTTGCGAGCGTTACTCAACTTTTATATGCAAACAAGTTCCTTGGGTCTAAAAATAACTTAAAATATACATAAATATTTTCCCAGCAGCAGATATTTTAAATTAAATAAATCTGTGTTACGTACTAGTCATAGCACATTGTTCCGTCTCTGTGATGTACGTGTTATTTGTACCGCAATGGACATTTTGGAGAACAGGTACTCGCTATACGCTCTTCAATTTACATAACTAATACTTGATTGACGTAAGTTACTCATTTATTAAAAGTAATCAGAGATTAGTATATAATTAGTATAAAAAAAAAAATAATCTGCTTCGTGGCTCAGGCGGTTAAGGCACTGGACTACGGAGTCGTAGGTCGTGAGTTCGATCCCCGTCCGGTGAACAATTTTTCGATTTCGTTTTCAAGCAGCAGCTCGCTGTTGGTAAGACGAGCCACGTTGTTTGTGTTTACGTTTCGAAAGTATTGTTTATCTGGCGGAAATCGACTCATGACCGCCGCTGTACTTGGTGTAGGTTTCTGCAGTCCTACATTTCATACACAAATGTGAAGTATGGCGCCATCTTCGTAAGTCGATCTGCAGCTCTCGCAAAATCTCACGATTAACAAAAATATGGCAAAAATTCAGTAAAAAGGGCAATTCCGCCCGTTAACTAATAAAAATAAAAAAAAAAAAAATAATAATTAGTATATAATTCTCTTGATTACGAATCTGGAGTCAGATTTCGAAAATTCAAATGCCTGATCCAATATGGCGGACAAATGTTTTGAAAACCGAACCATATAGCTTGAAACTTGTTACTGGGGAGTTTTCAAGGTCGCTGATTACAAACATGATGATATATTTTGAAGATTTAAAATGACGAATACAAATATGGAGGACAAAACTGACAAAAATAGAACCTTTTTGCTTGAAACTTGTTACTCGGGAGGCTTTTAAGTCGTTGATTACGAATAGAATGTCAGATTATGGAAATTGAAAATGACTGATCCAATATAGCGGACTCTTTGTTGGAGAATCTAACCATTCTGCTTAAAATATGTTAATCGGGAGTTTTTAACGTCGCTAATTACGGATGTGAAGTAAGTTTTTGAAAAATTCAAAACACCGGATCCAATATGGCGAACAAATTTGTCAAAAAACTAATTATTTTGCTGGAAACTTGTAACTCGGGGTTTTTCAAGGTCGGTAATTATAAATCTGATGATATATTTGGAAAATTCAAAATAACGAAATAATTCTAACAATTTTGTTTTTCCCGCATTTTCTGCACTTTCCGTGAAATTGACGCCTTAGGTTATGGATAATCGAATGTGTTGAATATATTAAAAGTATGTGGAAATATTGTGATTTTGTTGTGTAATTAAGAACATACTGTTATTGATGCATTTGAAACCCAAAACAATTGCACATATTGCACCAGTTCTCATTTATTTAATAATTACCATAAAAAGATGGATAGAAGTGCTCCGCACAAACTCGCTTCGCTCGATACAAAGCAGGTTTATGTCAGGTTGTGGAAAATAGTTTTTACGCAATAATAAAAAAAATAATATGAAATAAAATGTAATATGAGAATATGTAGATTTTTATTTTCCTTTTATTGTCAGGTTAACTCTAAATATTTGAGATTAACTTCCCATTTCGACATCAATTTTTTTTCTTATTTTGTACAGTTTACTTAGTTTACTTAGCAATGCACGACATTATGAAAAATAAGGTAATATTCCTCTCTACGAGTACCATTGTTTTTTACTTATCGCGCCTGTATCACATTTTACTAAAAGAGTTTATAAAAATAACACAAAAACCTGCATAATATGTTATTTTCAACATAACCTATATTTTCTTAAATTTTGTTAAAAATCCTTTCAAAAAATTCAGTATCACAATAGCAATGAGCTTCTTATAAATGTTGGAACAATTATGTTATTGATGCAATAGCTGTTTGACCTTTCATGAGAATCTCAACTTTTCATTCGATGATTCTGTGAAAGCCAATGATTCTCACAGTCATGAAAAGTTCTCCATTCAACCTTAAAAAGGATAGTTTCATGCCAGATTGTCCTAAGGGGTTCTCCGCAATCATCTTCCTAGTTAAGGACATTGCAAAAGGAACATTATTCCCGTACTAAGAATACACAAAAAGTGTGTACCATTGCAATATTGGCAACAAAACAATATAGAAAACTCAATTAGAACATTAAACGAACAGACAACGATCAAGCATTGCGATAAATACTAAAAATACATCAGTTGAGTTCGACACGCGCGCAATTCGAGTTTTCTGCAACTGCATGGGTTCCGGGAAAGGCGAGATGCGTCGACATTAGTGTTGCAAGTTAGGAAAAAACGTATAATTGACGGGCATCGAAGCTATGATTATTCGAGTAGAATTTCATGGAATGGGAGCCAAATGGGTTTGAGGAACAAACAATTTGCGGCGAATAGCGCGGCTGATCGCTCATAAAGTCCTGCCCGTCAAGCGCAAGGCAAGTATCGGTGGTTCAAGTTTGCTCGTTCGAGGACGATACCGACAAATTTTAACGTCTCGAATGAATCGATGCTTTAACTGTCCCTTAGAATTGGCGTTAATCAATCCCAATTAACCCTCCGCGACCCTTTTCTTTGGGTGTCTGAAATTTTCCGCAGACACTTTCCTCGGGTTTATAGAGCTTTCGGAAATTCCTGGTGAACTGTTCGAAGTTACGGTTCTAATTATCTTTATTTCTCCACGTTTGATAGTATAACGCAATATATATTGTTACGCAGTTACTCTCCATTAAAATGTTGAATTCTAGACTTAATTGTATGAACTAATATTTTTATTGATGTATATTGTGAATAGTTCATGTATTTCATCATGTTTGGTTTTAAATTATTATCCCTTTAACAACAATAACATTTATATGAGGATCAGAGTAGGCATCATTGCTAAGTTCTGTTGTTCCTACTATTTTTTTTTCGAAAAACCGACAACTCAAAAAGGCGACAGACAAAAAACCGACACGTCAAAATGCCGACAGTTGAAATACCGACAGTCAAAATACCGACATTCAAAAAGTCGACAGTGGAAAAATGGAATTATCATAATACCGGGAGTCAAAAAACCTACAGTAAACATATTAACATTCAAAACGCGACAGGTTAAAAGCCAACAGGGAAACAGCCGATACGTCAAAAAGCTGATAGTAGAAAAACCGAATTGTCCTAATACCTATAGTCAAAAAAACCGACAATCAAGAAACCGATATTCAAAACACCGACAGGCAAATAGCCCAAGCGTCAAAAACCGACAGTAAAAAAAATTACACTTCAAAAATTGGCTATTCGATTGCCGACGATGTGTCTATTTTTTATGTATCGTCATTTTGACTATCAGCTATTTGGGGGTGCGGGTTGAAAAACCGACAAATCAAAACGCCGACAGGTCAAAAAACCGACAGTCAAAATACCGACATTCAAAAAGCCGACATTCAAAAAGCCGACAGGCAAAAAACCGACACTTCAAAATGCCGACAGTAAAAGAACTCGAATTGTCATAATACCGATAGTCAAAAAACCGACAGTGAAAAATCCGACATTTCAAAAACCGACAGACAAGCAGCGATACGTAAAAAAGCCGATAGTAGAAAAACCGAATGACATAATACCGATATTCAAAAAACCGACAAGCAAAAAATCGACATTTGAAAAACTGAAATGTCATGATACCGACATTCAAATAACTGACATTTTAAAGAGCTGACTCCCAAAAAGCCGACAGTAAAAAAACTGACACTTTAAAAATTGACTACCCGTTTGTCGATGTGTCTATTTTTTTATGTGTCGGCTTTTTGGCAGTCTATTCTTCAAAGAGTCGGTTATGTGACTGTTGGTATTATGACAATTCGGTTTTTCTACCATCGGTTTTTTGTCTTTCGGCTTTTTGACGTGTCGGCTGCTTGTCTATCGGCATTTGAAGTATCGACTGTTTGCCTGTCGGCTATTTGAATATCGATATTTTGTCTGTCGGTTTTTTGACCTGTCGACTTTTTGATTTGTCGGTTTTTCGACCTACACCCGGTTTTTCTACTATCGGCTTTTTTACGTATTGCTGCTTGTCTGTCGGCTCTTTGCCAGTCGGTTTTTTGACTGTCGGTATTATGACAATTCGGGTTTTTTTACTGTCGGCATTTTGAAGTGTCGGTTTTTTGCCTATCGGCTTTTTGAATGTGAGTATTTTGACTGTCGGTTTTTTGCCTTTCGGCTTTTTGATTTGTCGGTTTTTCGACCCGCACCCCCAGTCGGTTCTTCGAAGTGTCGGTTACGTGACGGTTGGTCTTATGACAATTCGGTTTATCTACTGTCGGCTCTTAGATGTGTCGGCTTTTTGACGTGACAGCTGTTTTCATGTCGGCTGTTTGCCTGTCGGATTTCTGAATGTCGGTATTTTGACTGTCGAGTTTTTGGCCCTGTCGGCTTTTTGATTTGTCGGTTTTTCGACCTGCACCCTTTTTTAGTGTGTTCCAATTCCTTATAGAGAATTTCAGTAATAAACTTCTACAGCACGTAACATAATTTTTGCTTTTATACCAGTTACAATAACTGAACATGTGCAATACGGTTCTTAACCTTTAAGGATTATGTCTTAATTTTGTATCATGTTTATATATATTTCTCATTTATCTCTCCTGTTTATATATATTCAAAAAATCATTTATTTTATGTTTATCAATATTACGTCGCCGGACATAATTTTACTTGTTTACCTTTGACAAACGCAGTATCATTTCCGAACGAATTTTTCATGATGAAGGCGATGCCTTGAGCAGAATTTTCTTATCACATTCTATTGTCGAGAAAAAATTGATTTATTTTATAATAAAACATTAAACTTCACTATTCTCGAAAATGGTACGTGATATGCAAGTTCTGCTAACGCTATCGTTTTCAGCATGAAAAATCCGTTTGAAAACAATACTGCGTTTGTCAAAAATAAATTCTCTTTTGCTACAAAAACAATCGAAATATGGCCAAAAAGTGCATATTTTGACACATTTGACCTCACATTTCTCGAAAATTGGACGTGATAGGAAAATTCTAGAAGCGCCGCGCCGTCGTTTTCAGCAGGATAAATCCATTGAGAAATGATACTGTGTTTGTCAAAGGAAAATCAGTATCGGATAGTGTTATTTATTTTATATGAATTTGTATATGATGTACAATTAAATAAACGAAATTATGCCATAAATTATTTTGTGGAGAAAGCGGATTAAAATGTGGATTCTCAATTTATACACTCACTAGTAGTTTCCGCTATGAAGCTAAATAAGATTCTTGTATATTTCATGAACGCTCCTGATAACTCAATTGTTTTTGGAATCGAAAAATATTTTGAGAATGATACTTTTCTTATCAAACTTCAAATCAGTACCTGATAGTATTATTAGTAAAAAATGTCGAAAATCAAATAAATGTGATAATATGAGACACTTAAATAAACAGTTATAAAAGCCTATTCTAATTATGTAATTACATATAATTGGCACAAACTCCTGTTTCACATCATCACCTCTGATTTATTGAAAATGTGATGCAAATACATCACAAGTAAAGATGTTACATTTGACTGATCAGTTTATTATTATTATAATGGTGTACTGCCTTAGCTGAACAATATGTTTTATTTAAAAAAAAAGTGTAATTCTCAACACATGTAAAACAATTGATTTGGTATGGTGAAGATTTTGTAAAAAATTCTTTCATCCACACGATAGGAAGTCGAATATTTAGACGGTTCGACATAAACCGCTAACGTCATCCTAAAGCGTAAAGAAATACTTTCTTTCGATAGTTTTTGTAGAACATCCGGTATACGGGTGGGTTCTCGCTTCTATACGTTTAATGGCGATAATAGATACAGCTGAAATCTAAAAACAAGTATGTCATTTCAATCTCATTTGGGCTCAATGAATCGATTTCGAATCCATATATCCATAAAAATGAATTGTTCCGGAACTGAAAACAGGTGTTTTGCAAAGCTTTAAGGTATATTTCAGTCGATGTATATGTATTATGTAATACGAATGGTGATTTCTAGATGAAATCTTTCTTTTGTTCTTAATTTGAATATTAGTAATTGGAGATTTTATTTTTCTGTCTGTAGATCGTAAATTTGGTCATTTATTTTTGAAAAATTAAATGAGAAATAGTTGCATTTACACTTAAACATACGAAATTGAATGCAGAGATTGTTATTACGCAAAATAATTATCATCTCACTAATAGTTTTATACGAAGGTAGTAAAAGTTCAACAATTTTCTAATAATGATAAAATGTATAGTAGATTTCATTAAAAATTAAATAGACCCATATTAAAAAATTCGTTGTAAGTGCATACACACAAGATTCACAAGTAATTTGATATATATTTGTTATAATATTTATAACTTAAAATGCTCATGTAAAACAGAATAAAATGAACGAAAAATATAAATTGAAAGTGTAGAAGAATAATTCTGACTTATAAAACTAAAATAAGTACTTAGATTTTAGAATATCAAATAAATAGTATATTTACATAAAAATTATAATTTTGCTCAATCAATTACAAACAATCCAAAGAAATTACTGCAGCAGAATTTTCACTACTCGACGAAATTTATTTATTACTTTAGAATTATGTGAATATCCTATTGTATTATAAAGCATTATTTGGAGTATAAATAATATTAATTTATTAATAAATGAAAATTTTAGAACATTAATTGAGATTGCAGTGAATCACTGAAGACAATGTACTTTAACTTGAAAAATTTATAAACAAATTATTCTATCTATTCATTCGTGGGAAAAGGCGAGAAAATGTCGAGCACGTTTCTCGAAGAATACCGCATTCGTGGCGATAAAAAATACACTAACTAACAAAAAATGCATTCTCTGTACCACTCGGCATTGTGAGAAGCGCAAATTCGCACATATGCATGCATGCATAGCGAACCATTATCTGAGCACCGCAATTTAAACCACAGCCAATAGCGATACCACGAGATGCTCCACTTTCGCAACAACACGTACAGGAAGATTAAAAAAATGCGTGTAAAGCAGTTGTGAAAATTATATACTCATGCTGGGCAGTGTTAACTGCGCCTAACACTTTCTAGTTGTCTAACTGTTTTAGTATTTTCCCGCAAAAAATAGGGATAAAGAAAGAACACTTTGATTGACTTGAATTGCATGAGTCCGTATGGTATGCCATAAATATAACTGTATGTAATTAAAATTTGAAAATAAAGAAAAAAACTTATGTTATATAGTAACCTTTGGAGCCACGAATTTTACTGGACATTCAATTTCCATGAACATTGGTATAAAAGCTTTTTCGAGATCCGCGGAATAAAAAACCCTTGACGGACAAAATGAAAAGAAAACAAAATACAAAACTCTGTATTTAAGGGTTATCGAGGTCCCGGATTAAGAATGGTCCGCCATATTGGATCCTCCATTTTCAATTTCTATTTCATTGGAGTAATTATTGTTCTAGAATAAATTAGCAATATTTCCGGTAAAAATGTTTTTGTAATTATTACTGTCTGAATAGTGAAAATTCTAAGACATTATAGTAATTATTATCAGAAAGAATGTAAATTTTTCTCCGTATGAAGATAAAAATATATGTATATATAAACATATATGCAGGGTGCCTCTGAAAACGTGAATCTTGAAAACGTTCTGAACATGTTTAAATCGTTTCGTCCTGAAATGGCATAAATTGTCGCCGTTTGTTAGCTAAATAATTTTCATAGAAAGGGTGAATGAATGTTTATACAAGTCCATATCTTATAAATTTCAAGTTTGCTCTTTCTAAATCTGAAGTCCATTTTCCAATATTTTAGGTCGTTTTTCCAGTATGATGGCGCCCAGAATGGCAAACGACAAAAAAAAAGTAGTTTCGTAAATTGAAATCCTTTTTTTTATATGAAACTGTAGTCCAATCGATTCCCTCTTTTAGATGTGGTGAAGTAATTGGTGGTATCAAAATTTAGTGTAATATGCATGCTAGAATTCAAATTGGCGGTTTCAAAATGGCGGCATTTTCAACCAATTTTTTGTTATTCAGTTGTAATACTTTTGTAAACGAACATGCATTCAATACCAATGAATAAAAGATGATTTTCCACATCCTCAATCACGAATCACTTCTCAAATTTTCAGAATTCAAAATAGCGGATCAAAATGACGGATCCAATATGGCCGTCAAAAATTTGAAATAAAAAAAAAACTAGAGGTACATTCATTGCAAGTCAACATCATTCACAGGTTAATTGATGGACTTCAAAACTTGTACTGCCAATATAGCGAAACTGGATACTCTAAAAAGGCCGAAAAATAATCGAACATAATCTACCTTATTTTTTAACACAAAGAGTTTCTGCTGAAATAATTTAACAGTATAATGCAATTTAATTTTGTAATCGATTTTGCACATATATAGAGCAAGTACAAAATTTACATATACTAGAAGAATTTTGTCAGAATTTCATTAACTTAAATATGTGCATTGTTCAGAATATGCATATGTATACTGCTACAGAATCCAGTATTTTCACTAATCGTTGAAAATGAATGGATGAATATTCAATCCGAGAATTACAATCTTGATTATATAAATGGATATACTGAATAAGATTTTGCGAACAGTAATAGAGACGCATTTCAAGCAGTCATCTGAAAATTTAAACCCTCAGCGATGAAAAGTATTCAGGGTATATCATAAATTTAGCTATATCGATTATTGGTTCTCTATGTTGGCAGTCGTATTTTGTTCTTACTTATGCATAACATGACAGATGCTTGTATTCACAAATCAGATATCTGAATCGAGTGTGGTTATATATATAAGGGTCGATCTATCCAAAGTTTATTAAAATCATTGATTAGGCTGGGTATTAACAGAGTACATAGTTAGAACTTGAGCTTATTTCGATTAATCGATTCATTGTTTCTATATTTTTTTAAGCTGATATATGAAGACTGATTATTCCTTCCATCATCATTCATTTAAATTTTCATTTTCTTTTTGATGCCTATTCAAACCAGCCTATTAAACTGGTTAAACTTAAACGCTTTAAATTATTCAAAAGTACAATAATAAATAAGCAATGGAAAATTTTAATCTATAGGCATTTAGTCTCAATGTCACGTATAAACTTTCCATTAAACCCAAAACATTTACACATTTCTATAGTGAAAAGATCTCCAATTTTTAATTGCTTATAACTCAAAAAATGTTGAATGAAGACAAAAAATATTTGGTACCACATTTTATCATGTCAAAAATCAACCATAATAAGTAATGACAGATCTGCTTCTCGCGGAATTGCTGATATGAACATTATACATTTGTTCCTTAAAATCAGTGTCTAAATGTTGTAATATTTATTCACAAGATTGTTTTGCATTATTTATAAATATATATTTATTCCTTTCTGTACATACAACATATTACAACAAAAGATTCCTAAGTTCATTCCACTGTATTTTTTAGTTTCATTTTTTAATAACGTTCTTCATGAAAACATAATTTTAATTTTTTTGTACAAAAATTCTTAATATAAAAATAGTTTGTTTTTTATAACAAATAATAAAAAATATTTATACACCTATTTTTACTGACGAAATATTTTTTGGTACACATCGAGGCGGAATCAATACTACAAAAGAACGTATTATTAACGTGCAATTTATTTGCGAGATTGCGCAATATGAGACAAATGTGAATTCACAAGTGGACGGAAAAATATTTGCTTTATATTCCGAAATTCATTGGCGTTTGAGGCAGATATGAAACCGAGCAGAGGGCACTAAAGCAATTCGTTCATTCCGTAACCTGAGATAATATGCCTCTGGTCGGTGAATCGGAAAAGATTGAGATTTAGATTATATTTTAGTCACTTGCTTATCGTTATAGTCTGAAAATTAAAGGAAATTACAGAAAATATCTGCAAATTTTATGGTTGAAATAATTAAATTTCTTTCCTTCAAACGAACGATTTCTTCGCTTATGTTTGGTCTATTGTAAAAAAGTGAGGGATATTTTACGTTCGAGAAGAATTGGAATTCTTCTTGATTTTCTGAGTGGTTCATTAATATACTGTGATTTAATGTGACAAATAAAAACAATTTAATATTATTAGTAAACACGTTTCACCAAATCTGATAAAGTAACATGATAGGTTGTGAAGTTTACGAAAATAGAAGAGGGGAAATAAAGAATCTGTCAAGATATAGCTGTTGTAATATGAGCACGATGAAAGAAAACACCATATTGGATATATTTATTAAATTGTTAATTGGCTCAAGAAACTACGATTGTTTTGAAGTAATATGTAATATTTTAAGCTATTCTTATAATTTAATAACGACATAGTAATAATGCCAATTAAAAAGTTACATATATACCACGTTTAACCTTTAAAGCATTGACTTATTTTTTATTCAGATATGACGATATCCGAATTAATCGTATTAATTATTGTAAAAGTTACTCGGACTTAAATGCTATAATACTAAAATTTAAAACAACAGAATTATTTTTAAAAGTATTAAAATTGAAGGTCATAAATTTAAATTGTGGAATGTTGGCTTTAATATCATAAACATTAGTTGCATAATAAACACTAAGTGCAATATTTATTCTATGTATTAAACTCTTCCAATGAGTTAATAGCGAATCGGTCCACGTTCACAATATTTCAGTAAAAATTTCGCAATTCACAATTTTCATAACTATTGACGCGACGGGTCGTTTCGGTGTCGGAATCGCATTTTCTAGAACTTCCCCAGGCACAGAGTGGCGTTTAGGTATGCGTATACTGGTTTCTTATACACTGTTAAAAATTCGTATTTTAAATCTACAATTCATGTAACGTAACGTAAAATTAGTAGACATGTATTGTAAAATTACAATACGTATGTTTTAAATCTATAAAATTACTTTTCAGTTTCCAAAGTTTGTAAAATATGTACATTCTAGTTCCGCGGCGCACCGCTTGGGGTATTGACCTTCTTTGTCACCTTTCATTCTCATAATAAACATTGCGTAATGGTGTAATTTTATAAAACAGGTAAAGGAAATCTAGAATAGACGTCTTGTAAATTTACGAGGTACGTATTGTAAAATTACACTGCGTATTAGTAAAAATATCCAATTCATTCGTAAAATTACAAACATTTTTAACAGTGTAATCAAGTATTTTACATGTAATAATATAGTGTAACCTATAGTGAATAACTCGTACTTTTTAAATATTTGAAACGTACCCTCTTTTACAATGTACAAGTATTATAAACGTATAGAATAAAGACACATTGATCCACAGTTTAATAAGTTCAAACACGTTTACGTGTTGCTAATACTCGTTATTTTTTTAGCGAAGTATAACAATCGTTTATTAAAAATAGGATTTATCTTATCATATAATTAAATTACTACATATAAACATAAAACCACAAGTTTATAGGAACAAAATGAATCTAATTGCGTAATTTCCTCACAACGTCATGGTTTGGTACTTGCGCACCAACAGTTTTGTTCCATGTGGATCTCTTTAATTCATTATTTTGAATACATTACTTCGGATCACAAAAAAAAACTTATGCCATGTGCTAGAAACGCAACTAGGTTTTTCTTATAGATTTTGGGCCGCTGAATCCGAATTCGGGAACAGGATTGGTCCTATGAGTTTTTTTATATTTGAGGTTTAAAGTTCGAAAAATTGCTTTTTGCAGGAAAATTTACACATCCCTATAAAAAGGAATAGCATACAATTGCATATTGATTTTTCGCGTATTTTATGCAGTACTATTTAATAATATATAATTATATGTATATGAGTAATTGCGCTATAATTTTAATATTTAGGAAACTCTAAAAATATGAGGTTAATGTCATTGATAAACAAGACCATTTTTTTTTGTACGAATTGACTGTAGATAGATTTCACACAGTAATTTTTATTGATGAAGCAACATTTCTTTTGCAGTATTGTTTAATATTGTACTTCTTTTGAAATATCTTTTGAAATAAAATATAAGGACAAACATAAAGGAAACTAAATTTTAATAGAAAATAAATTTTTTACATTGGATCGTTTAAAAAAAGAGTTCTTTCTTCACCTAAAAATGATTGAAACTACCCTTTTTAAATTATCGGGTCATTTCAGCGGAAAAAATTGAAAGATTTGAAATGCGATGGAGGCACTAATTGTAAAAATAGTACGACACTACAAAAATAGTGGCGCACCATATGTACAATTTATTTGAATATCCCCAAATAAAAACTATCGGTAAAGAAGAAAGAGAAGATAATCATTATTTTATTTTATGTTATTTATTCCTGTATACTGGTAGCACCCTTTCATGACTGAGTACTTTACTTAAATATTGCTATTTGCACCTCTTGAAACATTGAAAATAACTTTGCACTTGGGGGGCTAAAAACAATAAAACTTTTTTCAAATATTCACCCGCCATATTCGGAACATTTTTTGGCGAGTGAGTTGGAACAGTGTCAAGTTCATTGGTAACGACTATTGTCCTATATTTATAATGATTATATCACCAAATTATATAATTTTACTCTATTTGAAAATTAATAAGCAACATATGATATATATTGAGAGAAATTTGAAGAAATAATTTTTCTAATGATAGTAGTAGCAGTAGTCATGTATGAACTAGTATAGATTTATGAGTTTTGATTTTTTACGTTATTTCACATGTTTTTCCTTAAATAGATACAAAATTGTTTATTTTTCTCGTTTTGATTATTAGTAATAAATTCATTTAAAAAAAAAACTTATTTCCATTTATTGATGGTGTCTCGTATCTCACCTGACAATTTTTCATTTTTTTCAAATTGTACTTTCATGTATGAAAATAGTGAAAAGTATTTCATAGATCGTGTAATCCTATGGTTCAGTTGTCAAATAAACATAATATACACCATACCAATGATAGTTTAACATGTGTGGAATGTGAAATGATTTTCCAAAAAGTGTCCCATCTGTCACTAGTTTACCCTAGATCAAATATTAAATTTTGGTGGAATTACTTATATATGTATATATTTGTAAATAAAACATAAATTAAATAGCAGAAAAAAGTCTTGTTGGAATGAGGATCGAACCGTCGATGTTCGAATTACAAAGCAGCCTCCCCTAAACGTTATCGCGGAGTATGACTCATTCAAAGATCCGTCAATTGCTTTATAGAGCAGACTATTTGTAAGTAGATAAAGTGTTTTTTACTCAGACCATCCATTTCTCTGAAAATATCAAAAAATATTTTTAATTTTATAAAATTAACATTATGTCCACTTAATATCATAAAATGGGTAATTAATTTAAATTTAAGCAAATATATGAGTAACTACTTTCAATACATGCACAAATTGAGCCTGTCAATCAAGTATTTAGTAAAATCTTTAAATAATTTGGTAAAGTTAACCAAATATACGAGTGTTTTCATTATTTGAACAAACGAATTGTAACGTTCAAATATTTGATTGAATTGATCAATTTTTGTGTTAATGTACACAATTGTATGTGACCAAGTGTATACCAGTAAATACAATTAATAGAAGCGTTTTTGCGAAACAACAAATTTTTTTGGCGCTTAAATGTAGGGGCGAGAAAATTACTTCTAGAGTAACGATTAAAATGGAATTCAGTGGTGCTAGTTTACAGAATTTTTTTTTCCTTAAAAAAATTGGTTTGTTTCATAAATTTTTTTTTTTTTTTTTAAATGGAATTTTTAAAAATCCAGACTTAATTATTTAGAAAAATGTAGTAGCATTATTTAATAAAAGGAAATTTTTTGTTGAGCTACAATTTATAGGTCAAACAAAATTCGCACACTTTTTATTCTATCACCACTGAATTCCTCGCCAAAAAGAATGTTTTCAAATTCTTTGTGTCGTTTTTCCGTCAAAGATGTTGCTTTATTACATAATGGGTTTTTATGCTCAGGTTAATTCTTATATAAGACACATGAGCATTGTGGAATGTATTCCATATTTAAAATTGTCGTTTCACACTCTAAACGACTTTTATGTCACTTTAAACCGAATATAAAATATTTACATGTCAAAGTTGAGCAAATGCAGAAAACAGATATCGATTTATAAAACGCCGAACATCTCCTTTTAAATACTTGTGGAAGTAACGAAATTAATCGTTTGGTAAGAAATGATTGGTTCACGACAATTACATTAAAATCTAGCAGATTATAATTTCTTATTGGCGCAGTCATTCGTTATTACGTTTTTAACGAACTTCTTTCCCTATTTCATTATACAATTCGTGAATCCAATTTAAGCACAGAAAAAATACCGCGAAAAAAAGTAAGCATACAATTTCTCTTTCAAAACGTTAATCTTAATTGAATTACCAGTATTAATTAAGGACAAGCTGCCCTTCCAGATTTTCACATCTTCACATCGTTTACACATTATAAATCTAGATTATTTCATATTACTTCGATCAGCTTACGAAACCTACTTGAAAATCATGGAATAGGGTCATTGATGCAAAGAATCCACAATAGGAATGTAAAAACTCAATCGTAATTTCTATTTTTTTCTTAAAGAATCGATTTTACAAACTGAATTCCTGTTCAAAATGTATTGCATTTGCTGCAAAAATTTCAGTTATCATACTGATCAGACATTCTAACTAAAATTAATTTTTGTCCGAATTCCAGTTTTGGAATCATTCGTAATATAATAATGCGTTCTTAAAGACCTGTTACCGAATTTCGATTGGATTTATATCTTTTCAGATTCGATTGAAAGTAGATTGATAAACAGTATAATATTAATAATACACAATTATTGAATTCGTCCAATAGAATCGAAATTTATGATATATATGTGCAATATTGTTATAATTAACCCAACCAACGAACAAAATAAAACAAACAAGGTAAACATATGTGAACATCTTCATACACTATAGAAGTATACGTTTGCAGACCGAATCCATTTCAAACCATGCAGGCAGATATGGTCAAAATTTTGGTCGGCGTGATGGTCGTGCGGGCTAAGGCGTCAGTCTTAGTCCGCCCGAACTGAACGTCGCGAAGGGCCCGAGTTCGAATCCCCGTCCTGCAATTTTCTCTGCTTATGTCCAGTGTGGAATAACCGGGGAACTTTGCTGGGCGAAGGTACCAATTTGGGACCGCTGCCGACCCCCGTCGGCAGTTATCGGTACCGTCAGCGTCTTATCCGCAGTCGGTACGTCGTGGGTCTTATCTCGGATAAAGAGGGGATAAGCCCCGCGTCGTACTCGAGAGCCAAATCGTCATTAACGCGGGGAAAATAACCTGTCCATTTGTCCTTTTTGTCCTTGGTCAAAATTTCAGATTTAATTGTCGATTGAATATGTTATTCTTTAAGGAAAATAAGGGGATACGTATTTTGCCGAATTTGAAAAGGATCATTTTTAACGCAGTTATGAGTTTTTCAACATTTAAAATGAAGAAACCGTTAAATAATTTTTCTTTTGCGTGCCATTTTTTTCCTAATTAAGATGTTTCGTTTTCTTTTTTTTTTAATTACTAATTAACGGGCGGAATCGCCCTTAACTGTTGCCATATTATTATTAATCGTAAGATTTTTGCTAGAGCTGCAGATCGACTTAAGAAGATGGCTCCTTACTTCACATTTGTGTATGAAATGTAGGACTGCAGAAACCTACACCAGGTACAGCAGCGGTCATGAGTCGATTTCCACCAGATAAACAATATTTTCGAAACGTAAACAAACAACGTGGCTCGTCTTGCCAACAGCGAGCTGCAGCTTGAAACGAAATCGAAAAATTGTTCAGCGGACGGGGATCGAACTCACGACCTACGACTTCGTAGTCCCAGTGCCTTACCGCCTTTTGCTAATTCTTGTAGACGATTTTGAAATCTTGAAAAATCCGTTGGGTATTTTATAAAAATCTTCAAAATTAACAAAATGGCAAACGATTTTCTAAAAGTAAATAAACTCAATTTTCTCAAAAATACGACCTTTATTTCCTAAAATTTGTACCATAAATTCTTATAAATATGAAGAAGAATTACTATAAGTTTCAAGCGCGCTAACCAAATTTTGTAGTCAAGAGAATTTTTTTCTAACAAATTTAGAAAATTATATTTTTCAAGCATTATGAACAATTTTGTTCCAAATCAATTAAATGTTTGTATTGAAAATCGAATTATATTTAAGTAAATAACTTTTAGACAATGTATTTTTTTAAGCTTTTTTTATTCATTTTTTTCCAATTATGTACCGCTGTTTTTGCCATGTAAGATACTCGGTTACCATTTTTATCACCTTCAGTCTTCCAACCGTGGCATATTCAGTTATTGTACGATTTGTATGTAACCTTACAATACTTTTGCTCGAAATTACTGCGAAGGCTTATAATTCTACAAATAGGTTTGCAAATGCACATTTGCAGAAAATAATGCCATTCATATATTTTCAATACAATAATACCCTCACATACGTAGATGTTATAGGGAGATTATATAACATTAATTTAACATTGCCATGTAATAAGTTTAGTCGACCATTATCCTGGTAACGTAACGTTAAGGTTATGTGAAGGTTTTTCTAAGCCGCTATATGTATAACGTTACAGGGTTAAAATTGAAAGGTTGTTATAAACTTGGAACAACATTCATGTTCTGTGAGGGTGCGTACTTTGAGACAGTTCACTGAATTGCTAGAACGATGAAAATTGCTTTCAATGTCCGCGATCATAGCAAGATGTGTAATAACACTAAAAACATGTAACTAATACGTTATGTATTTAGAATAACATAAGTTGTTATAACTGTAACCAAAATATTGTTACATATCTTGAATTGTAACTTACTTTTGGACTGGGTGTGAGTCTGGATACCACGCTTACTATATCTCGCAGTCTAATGTTTTTAGTGGGCTTGATGATGTTCGACAAGACATTGACTATCGTATAACTCTCTTAATCTGAATCAGCGAAAAGTACTGCGAATCAGTCTATATACGCTGATTCTCAGTACTTTTAGCTGATTGAGGTTAAGAGTGTAAGGTGACTATTCTTGTACTCTTTGCTTATACTAAAACTTTCGGGTGCAGCTCAAAAATCCGACAAATCACAAAACAGACGCACAAAAAACCCGACATTAAAAAATCAGACATTACAAAAAACCGAAATTCAAAAACCAGACATTTCAAAAAATGCATATTCTGAAAATGAAATTAATTATTGACTTCTAAATAAATCCTTTGGTCAAACATTTTTGACATTGAAATAACCTTTCAAGTGATATCTGGAACGGCGACCTGAGATCGTTTTTTTTAAGTAATGAACGCACTAATCAAAGGTGTCTGTATTTTCAAATGTCTGGTTTTTGAATGTCGGGTTTTTGAGATGCACCCAAGCTTTTTATACAGCTTCTCAAGGTATGTTATTATGAAAAATGCGAGAAACTGGCTGCTCCTGGGAGGTGCTGAAATTGATATATAGCTATCTCTCTTTCAGGTAGCATGTTGTACTGAACAAGGACATTACGCTCTCCGGTGAATAGTCGAGTAGCACAAGGATCAGTCCTGGAACCATAATTGCTATTTTCAATATTTTTAAACGACCTTGTCGTTTTCTTTAAAAACTCCAAATACTTGCTGATTGTCGATGCAATACAGATGTATATTCAATTTAAATATCCTGTACATGCGCTTCCTCAATGATTAGTAGATGTAGTTCAAGACTGTTAAGCCATTGCTAACTGGTCCAAAGAAAAAGGTCTTATACTAAACGTACAAAAAAACGCAAGCGATGATCCTCGGAAGTTCATCGTACCTTAATTCTATTGACATTTCATTTCTCAGTGACGGCTATTTTATAAATAATGTACTCTTGTTATTCGTAATATCGCTCTGAAATTTAGAAATTTGGTTTACACTATCAGTAGATTGGAAACTCCATATCACCAAGATAATAAAAAAAATTAATGCAACACTATACACTTTTAAATTCAAGAGAAAAAGTCTGTCGTCTAAGCTACGTACACAGCTGGTAGAAATACCTATATTATCCGTATATTGACATGTTTTGTGTATTATGATGTAAAGGAGGAATTATATATAATGCTATAAATAGAGGCATTCGTAACTGCATCAAATTAATACTTGACTTGCGGAGGTATGACAGGATTTCATCATATAGAATAAAACCTGGTTGGCTAACTGTTAGAAGTAACGATTATTTTCTAGACTTGTTTTTAAAAATATTCCAGAATTCTATACTCTCTAAATTTCTTATAATGAGAATTCTCTCTTTAGTTAGTGAAAACCGAGCAACTCTCCTGAAAGAGTGAATATTCAACTGGTTAAGAGTGGAAATTCACTCTTTCCTACAGTGGAGAACTGTTAACTCCACGACTTTCTCTCTAATGAGTTGAATATTCATGCTTTCAGGAGAGTTGCTCGGTTTTCACTAACTAAAGAGTGACTTCTCACTCCATGAAATTTAGAGAGTAGAGTGAATTTTTATACACGATATCTGTGACAACTGCTGCCATTACTAGGAGAGTTTGAAGTGCAGAGAAATTCCCGGAAAAACATTGGAATATTAAAAATGAAATCACTCTTCTGAAATTTAATTTTAGTGCATATAAATATCTATTTTTGAAAAAAAAATAGCACTTCGGTAATGATAAAATCTCACTCTCTTTAGAGTAAAGTTTTACTACATACAGAGTGAATTTTTACAACACGCGAAGAGTGAATTTCTTCACTCTTTCATTTGAAGTGACTGATCTCACTCTTTTGGAGTGGTCTTTCACTATTTTTAGAGTGATCAGTTTGCTCACTCCAGGCTTGAAGTGAAAATTTCACTCCAAGAAATGTAGAGAGATTGTAACTTCACTTTGTAATGCCTTTTCGGTTCGTTCCAGGTTACTAATAAATAAATAAATAAATTACAGCTTTCTAGCTTTCATCTGTTGGTCGCTATTTCAAAATTTTTGACGTAACAGTAAACAACAACTTTCAAACTTTATGTGTACCATTTATTTAAGAAAGTTGTACTACGATTCCTTTCTTTGCACTCTTCGTATAAATCGGGAATAATTCCCTTTAAATTTTTAATATGAAAAAAGTTCAAATTTTGGATCTATATTTTTCGATTTAACAGACGTTACGCTAATTTAAAAAAAAAAAATTTAAATGTCATTTTAACTACCCCAATCGAAAGAGCATTATCGAAAATGACAAACTAAGTCACTTTTAAGTCAATATTATTCCATTTTGCGGTTCAGAATAAAGCTCGAAAATCGACAAGTGATCGCGTATCTCCGATATTTAATGTGTCTGATTTAGCATAACCATTATAAATGTACACAACGCATGAGTGTTTACTGCATGAGCATATATAACGTCATCTTTCCTTGCAGATAATTGTATGGAAATACCGACAATGCTTCAATCTGATTACATACGTTTGAAGAATTTCAACTCGCCGTATGGTTTCAAGTACACCAATACAAGAATAATACCAACAATTCTTGATTACTTTTACATTTAGACACACATTCAACCTCTCAATTATTTACAATAGAACTACTATTGCGTCAATACTAATATAGAAAAATGACATATCTACGCTTTGCAAACAAAAACTACGCAGGTTACGCTTTGATGAGTGCATCAGAAACAAACCGTATATTGTCACTTCCACCAACAACTTCAAATATAACGACCGACGTAAACAATCACGTAGAAAGTCACTTCCTGAACAATTTCATGCCATACACCAAGCCGCGAAATCGAAACAATAAGAAACTATGCTTCCTCCCCTAATTTATACATCTCGTTCAGAATCAGCCAGGAAAGTTGATATTTTTCCCCGGAATCTACTTATTTATTCAAATTTTTACCCCGTCATCGCCCTAAACGACTTTAATCTCCGTTTTCATTAAAGACGCGCGATAATCGGAAAACTTGGAAGATTTCTCGTTCGCTGTTAAGAACCCGCGAATTAGGCACTTCGCATCACGAGGCGATCTCAGCCGCTTAGAAAAAAAAACGAGTACATAAAGCGCAGGCGGTAAAGGCGGAAAAGGAAAAGCGAGCGTTATCGTTATATTCGGAAAATATCGGAGAGGAGAAAAAGGGGCGTCGATAGTACTGTCTGCGTGGTGGGGGATCCTCTCGGAGTGGGGCTGAGGAGGTATTCGACGGGGAGCTTGCGAGAGTGACAGAGAGAGGGCGACAATGAAAAAGACGGTGGCACCGGGCGATACTCGGGTGGGAGAAAATGGAGGACGTCGTCGCGCATTGAAGTCTCCGCGGACGGATCTCGTCTCCTTGTGCAAAGACTCGGATAGGATATCAACCTTGTTCCTCCACGACTGAGGAAAAACACAGGGACGACTTCGTCGTATAGTGTAACTATATTTTTACCGCGAATCGCCATTAACTCTGTATTTACGCGAGAATCCTGCTGAGAGATGTAACAATCTCAGGGAAATAAATGATCGTTTTTTACGACTTTCGGAAATCGTCAAATGGATAGTTAAAAATGAAATACGTAGCATGTGCACTGTAGAAATTACCACTAACAATTACTGCTTATTAAGGATAATTTATTAATGAGTCGATGAACTTAGGAGTATGTTACGAGGATAATGTATGTGACCATTAAATCCAACGGCACTGATGAATGACAAGGTAAAAAAAAAACGAACGTCGACAAAAATAAAGAAATAATTATTTCTTAGGTAGTCGATAACGCATTTTTTGCGGTGACGTAAAATATACCTATTATACTGAAATGGTACAGCAGATGAAATACGTATCTGTTAATGCCTTTTAATAATCTATGATAAATTACCATAAGCATTGTTTTTATTACCATAATAGTTACGATGTTACACACTGCTAAATATTATATTAATATTTTCAAGATTAATCTCGGTAGGGGGGGGGGGGGCTGCTAGATTTCAGCATGTAAAAATTAATTTATATCAAATAAAAAATAATATATTTCGGGATACATTCATCGAAAGATTTTCAAAAATATTTTTAATACGAGTAAATGTTACGGCTATAGTTGTTGATAGAAAAAAATGAAATAAAGAATAAACGAACATGATAAATTGGTATCACGATTAAAGAAAATTTCCAGAATAATTTTGGCCAAATAACATCGATGATATTAATTTTGAACTATAATAGTAATAATTTGAACAAATATGACCATGGGAAATATAACTAATAAAAATAACTTGATGGAAACATATTTGGATAGAAAGTTTCAAACTTTTGGAAATAGAGTTAGGGTTTGTTAGCGGTGTCGCAGCAGTGCAGTAGCCTAGAGCTCCTAGCCCCCCCCCCCCCTCTCAATGGTGATGTAGTATACTAGCATGTACTTAAAGTAGTGAAATTCCAGTTATTCCGATTGAATTATTAAAGTAAAAACTTATAGCACAAAATGACAAAAATTTGATCGCTGGAAAATAAAGAAGACTCTATTAGACAGGCCAAAGACAAAAGACATCCTTTGTTAAAATCAAGAGATTTATTCAAATTTGTCCTAATATTTATTCCAAATTAATATGTTTTCAGTATTCTTGCATATTATTAGAAATGGGTAACCCTTCTTTACCTAGACTGAATCCAGTTTCCACCTAAACAATAAATTTAACTTTCAACCTGACAAGAAATCCAGCCAGTTTAGTCTATCAGATGAATTCTCACCCAGGCTTCTCAAAAAAAAATAATATAAATAAGTTAATATATTAATAAATACATGTGTTATACAAATAATCGTCTTGAAAGAACTTTTTATTTCGGATTTATTTCACTGGCTTGAAATGACCCCCTATTTAGGACCAATCGCCAGATAGTCTAAATAATTCAAATAATGAAAATGAAAGAAAAAATTACATATATTCTAAGAACCGAAGAAAATCCATTTTGTATGTATTATATTTAAATATTTGTTATTCATTACGCCGTATTTTAATAAACTTATCTCTAATAATGTACAATCTGTGCGGAGCAGTAATCTTCGCCACCGCTAGGTGCGTATGCGGAATTTCACCGCTCCCGTTGTAGAAATGGTATATTAGCAGATATACCTATTCACGTTAAGTATGATGGATGCTCAGCTGATCATTATATATAATACGTTATATATGCCTGCTATCTACTGCAGGATATATTTGAAATAACATATTTTGAAACGTTGTTTATCAAATTAATTATAAAAATGATTCGCAATATTGTTATCATTGACTTACATTGATTGGGCCCAAGATAGTTTTGCACGGACTTAGTAATTGATGGGTGTATCTTTACAGTCCATGTCGGGACCCAAATAGAATGACTATCAGAGGGCTGCAGGGTGAACAAATATAGTTAGAGGACGACTCAGTTTCTCTACATGAAACAGGATTAAATATCTTAAAAGCAAAAGTTTCATGCCAATACTATTATTATTACAATTGACAATGTCATATGAGGTTTCCGTTTCTGATTTCTAATATAAACATTTTCTTTTTTTTGTCGTTATTAATGTCTTCTCTTTCAGTTTCTTTCATAATCATTTGTAAATTTGTTTTATAGTTATTACGTATGCATACATACTGTTTTTATCTAGGGCTTACGAGTCACTGTTCGTCAAAGTGACTTCATCATTCTAACAATAATCTTCTTAAAAACAGTAAAAATGTACACAATTAATTCTTTCATAACTACGAACTTCACAAAAATATGTCATGATTATGTCAATGACCACGATATAATCAAGCGTGTCAGAATATTGCTTCATTATGAACATTGTTACAGCCCACAGAAAAATGATATCAATAAATGATCGTTGTAATACCTTTTTACAATGGAGTCACATTAGGTCATGAGTGTTACGTAAAACAACTTTTACCCTCGTGATACGAACATAATTTTTTTATTTAGTAGGTGTCAAAAATGGACATGTTTCAATGATTTTTAATAATGATGACTCAACAAAATCCCTATCTTAATAAAGTGGTCGTCTTACGCCCACTGAATCAAGATAATTATTTACGTTACAAGGGCTTAAAATTAGCTTTTACGCCCATAGGTGATCAGCGGGCTCGAGAGGCGGCGAAGCCATCACCGAGGGATGTAAAAGCTTACGCCCGCGTTATGAACAAAGTTTTTTGTCATAACGGATTTAAAAATGGAGTTACTGCCAACAAATGACTACTCGAAAAAGTAAAGAATTCATATCTTATCCGTGTAATTTTGAAAGTAAAATGCGATTTTATAAATATGTACATATAAAATAGAATTTTACAACCCCATATGACGAAAATTTAGTTTATGTTTCGTTTGGAATGAGTCTGAAATTAAAAGAATAAAATTGTATAGAATAATTTATAAATCTCCCACTATCCTAATCAGCATATCACAATAGTCAATGGCAGTAAGCTGTTTTTTTCTTAACGAAAATAGAGTCGCAATATGAAATTTTCTTATTCTCTGCGCGTTACAGCAATGAAACCAAATTATTGGTAGAGAGGGATTATAATGATTTAAATAAAGTAATACATTATAATACAAAGATTTCGGCCTAAGACTTTTGTCTCATTGGAAATTACTGTAATTTGCAATCATTATAAATGTTGTATATTTGTCGTATTACACTATACCATCCAATTGGTTCCAACCTCAGAATGGGCAAGATCAACAGCTGCGGATATGACAAATTAAATGAAAGGACCTTATATATTTTCTTGTTGACATTTGGACCTCTCGTGGGGCTTCTTTAGAACTAATACATTCTAAATAATTGAATAATTGAATAATTAAATCAGCCTTATTTGTAAACTTATTGATTATTATCTGTAAAGTATTAGTGGTAATTACAGGAGAAGAAAAAATACCAATACTTTTACATTATTTTACATGAGCAAATAACAATTATTCAATGAACCCTTCTTAACCGTTACTATTAGGAACGATACAGGTTTCTCTTATATCAGATGGCGATTAGAAGAACTTGCTAATTAACTAATGAACCCTTAATCAAATCGATCGTTACTATATACCACAGGTGTATACATACCGCGAGGTCGCTCGGCAAATTACAACTCGACGTACCCCATCCATAAAAGCTCGACTACAATTGCATATCCCGTCAAAGTTTCGAGATGGCGCATTAATTGTCTCACCATAATCGTATCGGCGCAATTAAAGAATTAAAAGGGGAACGCACGATCGAGTTCCCGTTGGAGTTCGCCAAGCCGTTGACCCGAAGCACGGAGGTAAGCCTCGATCAGAAACACGCGTCCTCTTATATACAACGCACGTGTATATATGTGCTAGGAGGTACCACCTTTACCGACCGACAATTACGGAACAGATGGATCGAGAGCGATTAAGAAATCCGTGTTGGGTATTGTGTTCGTGTTCGTGTCCCTCTATGGTGTACGGGATCTAGGACTGAAACGATTGATGTATAGGGATCGCAGGATAATAGGTTTAAATGGGAGAGTCAAAGAGGAACAGAGATCACTCCAAATATGAAATAGCTGAATTGTGTCTCGAGTATCAAATTCTACACAACTAAAGACCCTCATATAATACTCTTATTATACACACAAAAACGAATAGTATAATAAATAGGTTCTTGCTATTTTTCCACTTGAAATACCTAAATACTCTAGTTACCATTTTTTTGGTAATTTCAATAGCTTTTTTTCTGTAAGCATTACGAGAACTAATAAATTTGAACTGTCACTTTCGTAAAATTCCGACAATCAACATAAATGGAGAGCAAGACTCAATGCCTGCGTGGATAGGATAACCATTCCACTAAGATAGAGTCTTTTAAACGTTTAAAGTTACAACCTCTCAGTAATATTGTCAAAGTGTTGAAATGGAATTAAATGTCTTAAAACTTTTGCAGAACATTCCCTAAATTTCGTAATATTTAGGACATTACATGCACACTAGTATATAGAGAGAAAATATTGAAAAATCTTCCGGTATACCAAAAAAAAATAACGAGCACGAACCAAATAAGGTTTCAAGAAATTAATTTGTTCTTTGCCGGAATAAATATTTAACTTTTATAATTGATTTATTACAACCAAAGATGTTTATTAATATTAAGCAGTATTACCGGATGCAGGATACAAGCCCTTACGTGTGATTTATATTTATTTACAATTTGCCATCGGTATATAAACCTTATTTAGTAGTATTACGTTTATTAATTGTTAAGAAAAGATTTATTAATACCAAAATATCATCGTCGATGCAATCAACATACGATATATCAGGGATATAACGTTGTTATTTGGGTTATTAATCCTCGCAAAACAATCATTTTGCTATTGAATGGTAGATACTGATATAAGTAAACAGAGATACCATATACTTGTTGCATAGTATATTCACGGCGCGAATGGGTCTGACTTGAAAAGTCTGTATCTACTTACTCTATTTCCCTTATTTACAATTTAAAGAATTCTGGAATTCTGCAATTGGTCGAGAGAAAGGTTCACCCTTTCACCGCTATACCCTGTTACTCATAACGTGCATTAGTTCTTTCTTTTTAAATTACTTCGACCATGACAGAAACTAAACCCGAAAACAATGAAAAACTGTCAGTGGTACAATTTACATGTGCGACTTGACAGTGTCAACTTTATTTGACAGTGCAACTAAAAAAATCTTCTGTATGCATATGTTACATACAGGGAAGGGGGTTGGTCACGCGGTTATAGGGGTCGAATATATATTTCGATAAATGCTAGGTCACATGCAAATATTAGAAAAATATAAATAAAAAAGTTGGCTGATGTTTCGTCCTGGGTCCGCTCACGGACTCTTCAGTGGGGCTTATGAGCGGACCCTGCCCCAGACATATCTCACCAATAAATACGTCATTCTCATATAATATATAAATAAATAATATAATACACATCGAATATTACTCACCCACCGATGAGACCGCGAAGCGACCGGGAAGTCACCACCAACGCACCACAAAGTTCTGGCTCTTTGATATACCCGAACTATAAAGGTAAAACTGGTCCGAACGTCTCGGAACCCCACGATCAACTAACTGAAGGTGCCTTCCACAGGCCCGTTTATTCGGGTTCGGATTATTTGTTTACTAGAGGCAGGACTTCGGAAAACAACAACCACGCCCCAAAACAAACTAATTGCAAAGAAGTTAATTCATATTTTCCTCCTAATTCTACAGGAATTTTACTACAATATTATCCCACTCGACCTAAACGGTTATTAGGAGCTTCGTCGCGTGGCGATCCGGAACAGCATATGAACCTTACCCATTAGAAGGGTTTCGTTTCATTTCGTCAAAATTCGTTTTTTTGGAATTTATTTCGAAAAATAAAAATCGGACTAAATAATGTTGCAAACAAAATTTGTAATGCGGAAAATTCTCTGCAAAAAAGGTTGTATACCGCCAACCACACATGTATGAGTGACCTTCAAATCCATAACATATCTGAATGGTTGGAGGTTTGATCTATAAGCATAGTGCCCTATAACTAGTCACAGATACCACTTTCTTACGAGCTTCCTTTCGCAATTACAGCAAAAATGTATACAACATTTCGAAGAAAAAATCTTCCGCGCTACAACTTAAAAAATGTTTTCGCCGAATTCTTATTTTTAAAATCAATGCGAAAAACTTTAGAAAGACGCATTTTGGTTATGTTTCAAGATAGCGGCCAAGACACGGCCGAGCGACAATTTCTATTCATATGTCATATTCGTTTTCAGGAGGAAAAAATACACAAAAAATACCTTGTCGCTTTTTGGAATTCGAATACGAAGGAAACATTGAGGACATTTGATTGTTGAAGTTTAATTCTTTTTTTTTACAGAAAATTTTGTAGTAAAAATTGTAGTATTTCATATAATACTGTAGTGTTTTGTTCTATGCCTCTTTTAAATGCAACGAAAATTACATTCAATTTCTATATGAAGTACTTGTCATAAACAGAAATAATAGAACTTTCAACTACTGGCTTATCATTTTTAAGTATAACCTGAAGCTCTTCAAAACTATTTTTTTTAATTATTTTCCCTACTTTTTTCCTGAATTTTTAATGCATAATATATAAGAAAATGAATCTAATTTGTTAAATAATGGCAAATTTTACTTCTTAAAACACATACTTATCATATTTGCTTACGCGATACTCTAAATTTTAACAAATAAAGTAACCCAACCAATTTTACGATTTCATTATCACAAAAATCTACATATCGGAAATAAAAATTGCGGTTTATGATATGCATAATACCACCAAATGAACGTCAAGTTTCAACTAAAATTATATGTAATTTAGTTTATTTTAGTTCTATTTGCAATTAGTTAATTTATTATATGCTGTCTCAATATTTATGATTATTATATACGTACTTTAAGTACTATGATAATAATGCCATAACCAATTTTCGTCCAAAATAACAAAAATTAAACTCTGAGAAAAACAACTTTTCAAGTTTGTTTTGTTTACCTAAAAAAAGATGTATGAGTAAATATAATAAGCTCTACTTGAATATGCGGATGTGAAGCTAAATTACATATAAGGGATATTGAGAACCTCCTCGTTTTTTAAGGCCGTTTAAAATGTGAGCATAAGAGAAAGTTATGAACCCTTATTAAGCGAATAATACGCCCAACACACGATTATGTTAGAATGATGCGAATAGAACCAGAGATATTTTAATGAAAAACTATAACTATAATGCAGAATGTTATGTCGTAGTTTTACTTTCATTGCGAATTTTTGTAATTCGTAAATAACTGAAATAATTCAAAATATACTTCCTGGTAAAAATGAAACTAATTATTACATAAATTTGTTGGTTTCAAAGTATATATATATATCCAAATTTTCCTTTATAATGCAGAAAAATTATATTTGGCCAATAAGAACCGACTTGTGTCAAATTCTAATATCCTGATTTTAAAGAAACAAAAACTAATTTAAAAAGATGATCTATTTCAAGATTAACATAAAGTGGATAATAAGTTTTTTTAAAGAAGAGACGACAGGAGTCGTTTGTATTATTGTTTTGTTTCTTATATGTGCACAATAAATAATATACAGTAGCGCATACAGTAGTATATTACGTATCTAGGGCGGAAACGGAGGGATTGATGCTTGCAATGTGTATTTTCGCCCGCGATGCGTACACTATTTTTTGTCACACCCGTACAAGAAAAGTCCAACTCACCTTTAGGGCGTGTAAAGTGGTCCAATGCTGTCAAGCACATTCAATGAACTTCACAACGTGAAAGATTATTTTTCGATGATTGACAGTCAACAGATTGTAAGCGAGAGAAAAACATTTTCCCGCCCGCTGAATGATGGCAGACAAAATTTTGCCGCCCGGTGACGCCCATCTTTATCAGACCGGGCGGCAATCGGGAACTTTTCGTCGTCTTTTCCGGGCGGAAAGATGGACTTTTCGTGCTGGTGTGACAAAAAGTACATTGCGTGTTTATAAAATGTTCTGTTCCAAACATATAAACTTTAATTTCGAAGTCGATAATCGTAAACAGTAGGATTTTACGGTTTTATATTTCGCATCCTAGGCCTTACATTTAGTATTTGCGATCTCTACATGAGACGCGAAATTTCATTTTGCCGCCTGAAAACAAAAAATGTATTTTTGTTGTAAAAGGCTTCGATATGTAGACAAATCTACTCTTTTCAGTCTTTTCCCCTGCAATTTTTATAGTTCTCTACATCGCTGGAGAGATACCTGCAAAAACTACAGGATTGTCTAGTAAAACATGCCGACCTTTTTTCAGCAGGTATGGACTTCATCATACATTTAAAGACGTATTTGAGACGTTTTGAAAAGACTGAAATGCTAACCGGGTATACTTTTTGGTGTAATTTAAATGAAGAGAAACATACGATATTTATTTTCATTGGCGATGGTTGTTGATAATCTTTGCGAAATGGGCTTCTTTTCTGACTGAATTTCGATTTTGTTTTTCGATTGATACGATAATTTGTTGGAGTTACCACGCGGATGAAAAGGAATAGATGCGACAACCAACCGCTTAGTGCTCTCTAATACAGATGAGAAATTGGTTGGAGTAGCGAAATGAATAATATCACTAAGAAATAAGTTGTGTACTAACATATTAATTACAACAAAAAATTAATCAATGTTTAGAATTTATCATTCGGTGTCATTAAGTAATTTGATATTAATAGTACATTATGTGCCTAGGGCGTAATTAACGATCTTCGACGATTGTGAAGTTTATCGCCCAAGAGCGAAGTGACGGTAACAATCACACTAGTCGGAGATCGATATTTCGCCCGTGACCAATAATGTATTTTTTGATATGATTGTCGTATGACTCGATAATTCGCGGCCGAAGGTAAAAAAAGAATTTTTCGATCTCCGGATCATGAGTGTTAATTAGAGGTAGAAAATAGAAACCTGTTCTCTTAAAGGCCATGCACGTCCTCCTCAGAAAACTAAAACTTTTTTTAGTTTTCACTACACTCTCTGTACAATTTTATAATATATTATGTTCATTAAAAAAAACGATGAAAATTAATAAATAAATAACACATTTTTTACTAAAGATAAAATTAAGTTAGAACTTGGACTACAGTAAGTTCTGTGTTGCTATGTCAGAATGTTACGACCTAATTCAAATAGGTAAGCACTATGATAATTTCTCAGAAATTTCACACGATACTATATATAACCTATGAAAATATCAACAATAAAATGCAACTACCGTTGAGTCACTGGAGTTTTTCAATGAGGACGAGCAGGGCCGTCGAAACGTTAAGAGGAGAGTTTTCTTTTGTCTACCTCTTATTAGCAGTCATGATCCGGAGATCCATAAATTCTTTTTAATATAAAATTAAAAAATTAATCAATTAGCTTATGTACTTATTTTCTTAGTCGGTTCAACCAACTTCACATTTGGGTCTGATTTTATGCGATTGGTTGCCCAACCCATTTTTTTCTTCTGTTCACATATGATCTTAGCTTTTATGATCAGCCTTGCGAGTGTTTGGATCAGTCGATAATCTAGATTGATAAAAGTAGCTGTGGTATTGCACAGACGTATGTCGTAGCAATCAAATTTTGTTCACGCCAAACTATATAAAATCAAAATGTCGCCATCTTCAACTTCAGAAGAAGTATAAAAGACTCGGCACATTAACCACAATTTTCCGAATATGGCAAATATTCTATTTTTGTGGACGAATTTGTATCGGGACAAATAACTTAAGGCAATGAAATTTGTTTAAATAAAAATTTGTTTACTCCTTTTAAATGGAAAAGCAATAAATTTGTACCCTGAACCGTTTTAAGGTGGAAGAGGAATATTGTCAATTTTATTTAGATATGATGCAGTAGATAACTAAAGAAAGATAGATAGAAAAGGAGTGAGAGAATGATAGGAAGGCGCGAATGGGTTCAAAGAGAACAGTAAAGCTAGACAGGTAAGCTATAGAATAGAAAAAGGAAGAATGACAGCCTGATAGTAAGGAAAAGAGAAAAGAATTTTATGGAGTGAGAAGAAGATGGTATGATGTGGTATGTGCTCACATACAGACATGCTCCGGTTCGCTTGTCGTAGCGTTGTTTGAGTCAGCCTGGGGTCAGACACTGCCCCCGCTACATAATAATCTTCTTCTTCCTATTCTACCTCCACGTCGTATTCTTCTCCTTTCTTCTTTTCACCTTCCATCTTGCTCTTCTATTTCGTATGTGCCTCCCTCGCGTGATAGGCTGCCCATGCATTCGTTCCGAACCGGCGGTTTGAGCGCACGTGCATGTATGCATGCTGCTCTGCTATCATCTCATTTTTCGTCCAACCATATTCCTTTTGATTTATGCTTATGGGGATTTTACTACCACCGGAGCAGTGCCGATTTATCGTCTATTTTTACAAAATCGCTTCGTTACATAATCGCTGCATTATATTGTTGTTTTGTATGCAAATTTCCTGTAATTGAGCTGGTTAGGAATGTGTGTGCTAAAAATAATGTCCCTGATCTGGCTATTATTTATACTAGGTAGTCTTGAACTTTTTAGTTGGCAGGCGATATTTAGGATTCTGATAGGTTTAAATGGAGAACTGAAGAGGGTTTTAAAATACTCCACCGATAGGGTAGGAATTTTTACTACAAACGGTAAATAAAAAATGACTGAATACATTTTTCAGAAATCGGGCTCTGTAAGATCCCGATCGGAAATATTGTCAAGTAGCCTGATAACTGATCAGGCCCTCACCAGGTACGAGTACGGTCCCCTGGATAGGGCGTGCATGAATGTAAACACATCAGGCCCTGTTCAAGCTCCAACAGGGATCCCTGATCATGTGACGACTTTTTTCCGTGCAGTCTTGTCTGAATATAACATCATGCCTGACTACACTCCAGCATAGTCTCCACAGACATGACTGAATATGGAAAATTATGATGAAATTTTTTTTTTTAAATTGAATTTTTAAAATTTATCTGTAGTTATTTAGGAAAAGTGTTTTTATGTTCACTCTAATTTTCGTTGATTTGTTGATATTCGTGAATTTTTAAATTAATTTAGAAAAATGTAGAAGCATTTTATAAATATCTTAAAAATGTTTATTTAACCTATTTTAAACGACTTATAAATAAGAATATAACATTCAAAATATAATTATTTCTTACAAAGAAATGATAAAATTAATTAAAAATAATTCAAATAAAATAATATTTGTATATCTTTTCCAACAAAAATAACTTTAAAATAATTGCGTTTAATATTTTGTAGGTGAATATATAGAGTTGCTATATGTTTTGTTAAACAATAGGGTCACTATAACAATTACCACGGGTGTCCGTATTACTGCGTTTTTCGTTTGAAATACCCAAATAAATGGCTTAGAATTATTATTGCCTTTTAAAAAAATGTCCATACATTTTTTAATATTCACGTTACAATTCAAAAAAATTTGTCAATTTCAGAATGTTTTTTATTTTTTTCTAAATGAACTTGAAAACTGAACACCCGAATTGCCAAAATTATGTATTTTCTATATGCTTACGGTACCGCAACACCACGCAACACCATCTTTTAAGTAGTTTCAAATTAATCCTTTTGAAATTTTTGACGGTAAAAAACAGGTTTCCATACTACATAATACCTATTTAAGTAAAGTTAATGATAAATAATAGTACTTTTCAATACACGTGCGTAAAAGGAAAAATTTTACGCACCAGTTTGAAACAATGCTTTTTGCCATTGTATGCGAAAAATTTTATTTTACGCAGTGTTTTTGGTGCGTAAATAGTACATTGCAATATGAGTGCGCAAAGTAGGTATTTCCCACACGAGCGAAATTTGTCACCCGAGCGATGCCAGAAATTCCAGATTGTAAAAAAAGTGCAGTAATAGGCACTAAAATGTGCGCAGCAAAAGATGCAATGCCGCAGTAATGGGTGCATTGCTACTTTATGACATTTTAATTCATTATTTCGATAATACTGATATAATTAAACTTTATAAATTATTTTACGAAGAATACATCATCAGCTACTCATGAAATGCTAGAAAGATCGCTTCTTTCAATGCGAAAGTACTGAAAATGCCATTTCATTGTGATATACCCTCTAATGCAGCAGTAATTGTTACGTTTACGCTAAATATTGTTTTAACCACATATGTATAAAATACGTTGTGTATAAGTTACTTTTGTTCACGTGCTGATATAAATATGCGAGCGTAGCGTAGTGGTTAAGGCGTCAGCGTCACAACAGCGGACCCGGGTTCGATCCTCGGTCGGGGTAGGATTTTTTCGGGTTCATAGGTTTAATTGTAGAATAATATTACTTTATAATATACCTATATAACAACACATAAATTATAATAAAGAATGAAAATCAATGATAATTCATCCTACTTTTTAATTTTTCTGCTCTGGCCAAATTATGAGGCCCTGATCTGGACTTGGTCCCGTGCCTGATCCGACACTTGATCCGGGCCTTGTTAGAAAAAACGTTGACTGTGTATCAGGGCCGGATCCGTCACCTGATCAAGGCCTGACCAGAGGGCATGTCAGGGCCTGAATTTATTTCCAGTTTGCCTGATCAGAACTTGATTCTAGCTTGACTAAATTTCTGGTCGGGATTGATTCTAATTACTATAGACGGCAAGTAAGAAAATTACATATAGATTGTATATAATCTATACATAGAATTGGGCATATATAAACTACATATAAATCATATATAATTTGTATATAGTATAATATAGCAATTCTAAATGTTAGAAATGTATGGGAAAGTAGCAAAGTGGTGTTGAAAAAAGTCATGCACAATCATTGTAGACTTCAGGACAGCCGAAATTTCTGTGATACTATGATAATGAAAACAAAACGAATATATATGCAAAACTCCAAATCATGGTCGCTCAAACATTGCAAAAATTTACAAAACATTTGGCTAACCTCAAAACTTTTCAAATAATTTTACATATTAATTGGAGCAGGAATAGTCAACAATGACTAATGCAGTCAATAATAAATGAACACCAGGATGCAAATCACCGAAATTTTAATATAACGAGATGCTGAAATCTTATAATAAACTTTACGTGCATCAATGTGACTTATAATACTGTTTTCTAGTATGTGCGGATACAAGTTAAACGTCAGATCAATGCCTTAATCCTGGGCCCGTGTGTTTCGCGTAAGGGAGATTTTTTAAAAATTGGATTATTTCATTTGCAATTTCCAAGTTTCTACATTATTTACTGCCTCTTGCTATTACATAAAAATACTTTGGTATCCCCTTTTTTATTATTATTATTTATTAATACACGGAGTAAAAGTCCTTAATTAAAAAAAATAACTTTTTTCTAAAAATTTTGTTAATAACAGTCCTTGTTGGAATACGAAATAAGTATATCTTTTAAACATTCATAAAGCCTTAATAAGTATAGAATTATGGGTATTTCAAAGAAATTAAAAGCCCTGTGGATTTGCCCATATAAGAATTTTAATATCGACTAAATGAACTTTCAAGAACATTGATGGTACATATTATATTTCATGCATAATATATTTCATACATAATAAAAGAAATTTTGGTTATATTTCCCTACATATATATAGTATTGTAAGCTTATATAATAAATGTCTATGTAAATAGCTACCTGGTACTCGTAGTTAGAAGCACTGAGCGAAGACGTCACATATAGAATTATGTATGGTGCAATTTATGTACATGTAGGTAATCATACGTTTTTACAAGCAACTGGAATTGTTATAAACATTTCTCACCGAAAGTATAATTGCTGAATGCGATTCTATTACACAGTTAATATAGCTAATTATATTAATAACTATCTTAATAACTACCTCAAGTCAGCGCGAATAAGCATACGTGCGATAGTTTGCGTAATGCATGGAAGAAATTATTTTAGTCATTTTACAATATAGAAAGATAATTTAGCGATTTAAATTCATCATACGAAAATTTGCTATTTCTTTTATACAAAATATACATTTTTAATTGCTTGTAACACTATACCTACAATTAAATAATATTTTTTACCAGGCATTCTTATACACCATACTGTAATGAATCTCTGCTCCTCATGTCCACTTCACAAGACAGAATTTCCAAAACGATTTCTTCAACTCTGATTACATATTTAAATACAGCTTATTTTTATCATATGTTATCCACAACATTAATAAATAATTATTAGAAATTATATTTTCATATATTATAAAACTTACAATAACTACATAATTTATTAAACAATTTTCTTTCATTATTGAACAAAATTAGCAAGGTTAACGTAAGCAATTTTTTCAACTACGTAATTTCATATTACAATCGAAATGTTTAACATTGTATGCGAAGTAAAACATAATTCCGCGAAGCATAAATTAGAACGTCACATGTGAAGTAATAAATCCTGCGTAACAAAAGTCGTTGTCGTGCGAACTTTACGCATAACGGCGTAAAGTAAAATAATATTCGTTTTCTGCAATGTGTTATTGGTCTAATTGCAAAATTACAGATATTACTAAGTTTTTATTGTTTTGACCTAAAATTTTCTATGGTAAAGTCTTTATTTGTATTTACTTGACGTGTATTAATGGAAACCATTTTTGGAACACATTTTATAATCGCGGTACAAATTTACTCATTACTTCAAATATAAAACAGAATTAAATGTGGTAAAAAATAACAATAAAAAGTCACAGATAAATATTAAATAAAGTGACATACGATGCGTTTATCTTTATTTTAGTATCTTTTAGTTTTTTGTTTTGCAATACTATGTGAAAATAATTCAAATTATAAAGTAATGAAATAATAAAACACGTGTTTTATGGTAATTTTTGGGAGAAGCTTACGAGGTAATATTGGCCTACGTTCGTTTTTTGTTAACAATTTAAGTGGAATCGTATAAAATAACACTCGTGAAATAACTTACAAAATTACATAGGTATACTATTAGAAATATATAGCGAAAGTTTATACGAAATGTGGCATTTTACTCGGTAGTAAGGGAAGAGGGGGGGGGGGTGGCAAAATAACAATAAGAATAATGTCTTTATTGCACAATTGTTACATAATACAAGAGCAGGAGAGCTATTTTACAGCATGATCCGAAGACAGATTTACAATAAATTAGAACTATATTTTCTCTCCCTAGGGAGCAAAATATTTAGCTGGAGCAACTCTCTAATGAGAAAATAATATGTTCAGGTATAACAGGTGTTTACAGACTCATTGGAATTCCTCGGGTATCAAACGCGCCCTCGTCGGCATATGCCTATTTTTCTCCCTAGCTGCACAATGTACTTTTAATAACACTATACCTACAAAAATTCCCCTAGTTTTTCAGAATCAGGAAATCCGTTTGCATTTTAGATCACGATCTTACGTTCAATAAAAATATATAGTAAGGTATTGGCTATTAAATTTTATATCAAACCTAAAATTCAACTCATTAAACAAACTTTGAAACTTCGCTCCATGTTGATTGTTTTGAATAACGCTTTTTATTTTAAAAATCAGTTATGTTTTGGAAAGTTAGAATTACCCCATTTTTCTCTACACTTTGTTTATTTAATATACAAATTATTAAATTATTATATAATTCTAACAAAAAATGTTATTTAAAATAAAAATTGTTGTATGTATGATTTAGAATTGGAGTAGTATTTTATTATACTTAACTATGATGGTGCAATATTGTATTTATATTGCTCATTAAGGACTTGAGTCTAACACAAAGTTATGTTTGTTAGTTTTTTGTCTATAAGTATTTCATATATTGCATGAGCTTCATGAATTAAAAATTATAGATTTTTTATGAATACTATAAATTCTTATTCTTTCGAACCACTGAAATAATAGTTGCTCAGCCAATAGTTAGATATTTTGATCGTTTGGAGAGTGCATTGAACCTCAAGGAGTAAGTCCTTAGAACGTATAATTATGAATATTTTATTTACTCAAAGGTAGTACAAATTTACTCCGTTACATTGTCAATTGATTCCGAATTCGATGCATAAATTTTTACACATTAAGGAAATGGTACTTTAATAGTATTAATATGTATCGAGAGTTTATTAAATTAGTGCATTTTGTCTATTAACATCATTACTACCTAAACATTATATCTTAGCAGAATTAGTCAATTGAAGTTATATGATGACTTTTATTTTCTTGACTTTAAAGCAACTTTGTACAAAAACATAACTTACGTTTTCTTAAATATTACGTTCGATCATGAAACTAGATTTATTGCTAAAAGAAATACTTATTATAAGCAAATTAGCAAATTGTATGAAGATCAATAATTCTTCAGAAACAAGTTTATATGCCATAAGTATTTACGTAATGCATCGACGTCAAAATTAACGTTAGAACGATTAAGACGGGCTTATGCAATGATGCAAGGACCGAGTTGGTGTTTTTATGCAAGTCGACCCACATCCATAAGCAATTCATGATGTGCGGCCTTCTCAAGTCCATTCGTAACATGCGTGAAAATGACGAATGCTAATTTACGGTAGTAGCACTTGGATAATTGGAAAAACAATAAATTTACTGTTGCACAGTCATCGATAGCAGTTCTTATTGTTACGATTTTTACAAGGTGAAATCTGCCATAAGAAATGTTATCGAATTGATTCATAAATATCATGCAGACTTCTTTTCGCACTTGTACAGGTTTTGGACCATTTAAAATTAAATTTCCCTAAAATTATTACATTCTTTAATAATTTGCAACTATAGTTTTACTAAAATCGCACTTATAATTAAATTTATCAAATTTATTGTTCAAATAATTTTTTTTTTCATTTAATATGCGAGCGTATATTGAGAGCTGCTGCTTGAATACATTTCCGAAGAGATGTTTTCCCGGCCGGGGATCGAACTCACTACCTACGACTTCGTAGTCCAGTACCCTACTTATGAAAATAAAAAAAAACATGAATGTCTAATGGAGTGTATGGTAGTCTGAAAGATCATATCCCGTTCATCATAGGTAAAATTTTCATTAAAAATTGATTCCATTGATAATCTGATGGATGTCCTTGTGATGTACATAGTTTATTGTATTCTAGTAGTCGAAATAAAAATGGACATTAACGGAATGAATATTAAGAATTAAATAGGCAAATTACTGTGGATGCAAATGAATATTCTTCATCATAAGAAAGGTTTTTGAACAAACATTGTGTAAATAATTGACCAATGATGAACTTTAGATAAATCTTGTAAGAGTAATGTACAAATGCAGGACAAGTCTTGGATCAAGGTTGTTCATAAATGTATAACTGATCAAATTGGCCTGTAAAATCCTTCCATTGTCTTTTTTCAGAAAATTTGGTGTTTTACATTTTTTGGCGGAAATCTTTTTTCATCAGATTACTATTTTTCAAAATAATTGTAAAAAACTAGAAAATTCGTGTTTTTTTCGCGTTGTTTTTAAGATGGCGATGGTCTTACTGCTATTTTGGTAGCGATAAACCTGTATTAAAAAATGGTAGTAAGAAGCTTTTTTAAAAATTGAAATTTATATATGATTTTGACATATATATACATATAGTAGAAAAAAATGATTTTTTTCGGATGCATTTTTTACAAATATCGATTTATCGATACAATATCTTACTTTGAGTGAGATAAAATATATTGCAAGGGTGCACTTAGTAGTAGCACTTAAAAGATACACTGGTATATATTTGAAATTTTCGATATCAGATTCAAAATGGGCAATGCATTTAAAAATTCCTTTTCAAAATTTAACCATTTTTTCCCTTGAAAACTATGGACTTTAGGGACAATTTTACAAAAACAATTATATTCTAGAATAAGTCGAAGAATACCCTTGAATTTTTTTAGAATGTTTTGTCACAATTTATTTTTGAAAAATCCCAAAAATCGAATTTGTGAAAAATGTCATTTTTATGATAACAGCATTACATTATCGGTAAATCATTTTACAAAAATTGTCCACGAACTAAGACGTAAATGTCCAGTAGTTGAATTAAACCAGTGGTACCGGCTGGAATCATGACCAGTCCACGAATAAAACAAAAGAATTGAATTTTCTCCGATATTTATTTAAAAAAAACATTTGTGAACCAGTTAATTGTAAGGTCGGATGTCTTGCCTGATTTTCATACGAATATTACAATATTGACCACTGTATACAAAGATTTCTCAACGACTGATCCACTACTAATCTTCAAATCTTGCATTTTAACAGTGGTAAAATAAGAACAACCACAGAAATTAAAAAGATAAAGTACAAAATTTGATAATCGAGATCGAAAGGAGGCTATCTATTTCTCGCAAGCGAAATACAGCTGCATTTATGCCCACCTTAATATTACGTCCGTAATGTGGTATTTTATGAAATACTATTTTCGAAGGCAGGTTTAATGTTCCGGGAAGGCAAAAGCATTAGTGTTAACTGCTTGCTATTTAATCACGCTCATGAAGAGAGACGCAAGTCGTACGAAACGTTGAGCAAATTCTTTCAATACGAAAATGTTAAAGAAATAATTTCATATACCTATCTAATTACCTACAATATTGTATATTTTATCGATATAAAAATAGGTTACAACAATTAATGAAAGGCTGAGAAAATGGATTCGGCATTTTGAATTTTTCAAAACTAATACCACATTTGTAACCAGTGGCCACAAACAAAACCGAATGATGAGTTTCAAGCGAATCTCATGAATTTGGAAAAAGTCATCCGTATATTGAATCCGCGTAACTGTTACCCCAAACCCTGTAGGAAACAAATTTCAGATATTTTCCGTGTAAAAGAAGCGTATGCAGCAAAGGATTAAAACGAGGATGGGGGCGATATGAAAATATACGTGTCCGTGAAAATAAAATCGCCGAACTTATATTAGGCAGATTTTCGCAATATGAAAAGTTCTAATAATTTCTTGTGAAAATATCTGGAAGCAATATCATCTTAACCCATTAGCCCATACGACATACCAGTATTGCCATTTTGGACACACGGGATTTTAACCGTTAGAATCAAACTCTTTCTTTCTGGAAATTATGTACTCTATGGTTTTATGGGTCGCTGATCACGAATCCGAAGTCAGAATTGCCAAATTTCAAACAGCTCATCCAATATGGCGATTCAAACATAGAAATAATGTTTTTAAAAAAAACAGTTGGACAAATCAATCTTCCGAATGTTCGATATGAACGACAGTTGGGTTCCGTATGTTTTTGGGGTTGCTGAATATGAATTTGATGTCAGAATTGCAAAATTCAAAATCGCTGACTCAAAGTGGCGGACATCAACAAGCTAACTATTACACCAACAATCGGAATTTCACAAAAATCGATGAATCACCCGTTATGAATTTTGCAGTTCTGACTTCAGATTCGTAATCGGCGGCCTCGAAAACTTATGTGCATCGATTTTTGTGAAATTCTGATTGCCGGTGTAACAGTTACCTTCTTGATGTCCGCAATTTTGAGTCAGCCATTTTGAATTTTGCAATTCTGACATCAAATTCATATTCAGCGGCACCAAAAACATACGAAACCCAACTGACGTTTATATCGAACATTCGGAAGATTGATTTGTCCAACTGGTTTTTTGAAAAACATTATTTCTATGTTTGAATCGCCACATTGGATCATCTGTTTTAAATTTTGCAATTCTGACTTCGAATTTGTGATCAGCGACCATTAAAACCATAGGGTACATAGTTTTCAGAAAGAAAAAGTTTGATTCTAATGGTTAAAATCACGTGTGTTCAAAATCGCAGCACTGGTATGCCGTATGCGCTAATGGGTTAATGTGGTATTGAAAAATTTCGCTCCCATACTATCTTAGGTACTTCGAATTATACTATCTTTCTTTTGATTCTGGGTCCTGCTATATTCCAAGTATTTCTTAGTTGATTGAAATGTACAAAAACTTTAATAAAATAATAGTCGAAACAAATGACACTTCAGAAATCTCAGTTGCTTTCGTTTTGAACGATGAAAACATGACATGAAGAAAACAAAAATTGACTGAAAAGCTATGAAGATGAAGAAAAGTCGTCGACTCCGGAACCGTAACAACAATAAAAAATGATGCATTTCCGGCACTAAAGCAAACACAATACTCCATCGGTACTAAAGACTCTTGGATGGCAAAAAATTGTCCCCTTGGAAGGTGAAGGCGATGATGGCAAAGGAACCATTATTGTTATAGCTGGATCCTGGGTGATAGGTTGCTGGTGACAAAGCTGTACCGGCGCATTTGTAGGGTGGAGTAGCAGCTACTCCACTCCGCGCCTACACGCTCGATCTCGCCTCCACGTATAAAACGCATGTTGCAGGACGTCGTGATGAGACGATGGCAGCAAACCCGATCGACGGCATCATCTCGCTGATGACGACTGGTGAAAGACAGAATAGCTGGTATGGGGTATTGGAGGGAGAGAGAGAAAGTCACTCTAAGAAGAGATTCGAACGCGCCTACCGACCGTCAGACCAACGAACGAATGGACGTTCAGCTCAGTGATTACGAGGCTGATTGGCCGCGCGAGATGAGACGGCGGCGTCCTTACTGTCGACCGCAGCTCGTGACGAACGAGCGAGGCCTTTTCTTATTTATCCTACTGCATAGCAGTACGCCCGCGCGACTGAGTCCTCTCCTAATTCTCTCGTGAGTCGTCTTCATCGCTCTTCTGTACCACCGGCCTTTTGGCCGCCTATATTAGATACGGCCGTCCTAACCGGATATGGGACAGGAATAGGAATATAATGAAAATCCAGACGCGGAAGCTTCGGAAAACGCTTGATAAAGATGAAATGACAGTGATTGGTGCAGATGAAAATACCAGGAGAGATGAAATATGATGTCTTCTTCTCGATACGTGACGGCTATTCAAATTCAATTTCGTAATTTTTCCATCCATGCACACGTATGATTGTTCGATTAGTCGGGTGTAAAAATATCCCTTGAAGTAGTATTCATGCTAATGTTTCACAAAATTAATCTTTGAAAAGCCAGGGTAATGGTCTTAGTAAATAGATCAAGATAGGGCCTATAGTAGACATGTTTATAGAGCATCCGGCCTGATCCTGACCTGACTCGATTACCAGAAGAAATATCAGGGTCTGATAAGACATAACTTATCACTGCCGGCTCAGGACCTATTTTATATTTAGGGAAATTTGGAAAAAGTTGTGTTCGGAGTTTCGGCACCACATCTTCCAGCGGCGACCACATCCAAACATCAGTTTGGTATACTCTGAAAATAATTAGCTTTTCATGTTTTCGCTTGCTTGAAATCATCATGAAATGCAACCGATGATACTCATAGTATGAATATATATGGGACATCCCACAATTAACTAAACAATGATTCGGCCTCTGCTCCCCGTTTTCTTCCAACATCTGGTATATTTTAGTATTCGATGAAAAGTGCCAAACCCCAAAAGAGCACCCCTATACCTCATAAACTTCGCGAGATATATGAATTTTTATGATTATATTGAAAATTTTAGATTCATTTGCAAAAGGCATGAAAATAAAATTTTGTAAAAATTCCAAGGTATATATTTTGTCGAAAAAGTCTGCATTTTTCGAAAAAAAGTGAATTATTCCATTTCAGAAGGTATTTCAAGATCAATTTTGGGGAACAGGGTCAAATCTCGTTGCAAAACACAAAAAGTGTAATTTGACCTCGCGAAGTTTATGAAGTACAGGGGTGCGCTTTTGGCTTATCGAATACTAAACTATACCAGAAGTTGGATGAAAACGAAAAGTAGAGGCCGAATCAATGTTTGGTTGATTGTGGAATATCCCATATATGTTTTTTTATCGCTTCAAAATAATGAATGTGCAAGTAGTCTTAATTTTGTGGTCAGTAGGCAGTGAAAGAGAAAAAACCATAATCGGATATTTCGGTCATGATCTTCGTTAATTTTAAAAAATATTATATCGATTGTTGTATAATTTAAACATCTTGGACTATTCACTGGCGAAACAGAAGGTATACTGACTGTTCACACAAAACTTCTTCCAATTAGATTAAATCATTCAGCTAAGTTCTTTTGTCTTAGGCCCTGCAACCTTCGGCTCTCCAGGAGTTCGATCGCTTCGCTTCCAAACGCACAATTCTATTTGGACAATTTTTTGGGGATCGTGAGACAAATAAATATTGTCAATTCTTCTACATTAATGAGTTGCTAGTGACTGTAGTAATTTGTGATCCCTTTTTATTACGGATGTCTATACAGATCGGATCAATGATTCGGCTGATATTATTGGGATGCCCAAAATTGATAAGACTGTTGTCTCTCGAGTAACAGAGTATTATCGAGTTGCTTATTGGCATCACGAATACCATAATCCTAATTAAAGAGACCTATACTAAAGGTCCTAGATTTCAAAAGTAGTTATAAATAATATGAGAACCGCCATCTGTGTAATTTCACTTAACATACTTAAATATATTACATTGGCCGTTGAGTTATAACAAACGTTATTTGAGCAGGAAGTTGTAGTTTTAGCAAAGTGCCTTTGAGTTACCGACGGTTCAGTATCGAGGTAAATTGGCGGGAATAATAGGCAACAGGGCGCAAGCTGGTAATTGCTATTAAAACGATTCATTGGAAATTCTCAGGAACTTCATGTTATTAAATATAATATTTATATATTACTACTTACATGGTTTGATGACACTTTTTAAAAAGACGATTTTATCATAGTTGTGATGATAGAGTAAATGTCTAAATCAGTCCTCATTATCTATCTTTCAATCTATCAACATTTTTATATGCATGGAAAAACGATAGTTACGGTAAGTGTCTTTCCCAACCCAAAGTTTGGTTAATTTTCTATTAATATTTATTATAATTGTACTGCAATAGTGTATTATGTAACAAGGGCGTAATTACTGTAAGCTGAAATCTGTAAAGCTAGGGGAATTTTCTATTTTAATATAGGTTCGCCTATTACTTTTCACACAAAACTAATTCTGAAAATATAACAAAAATTGAACAAATTGGTCAATTAAAGGCTAATATTTTTATAATTAATCATTTTTTATCTGCCCAGTTTGTTATTATCATAAACTTCATTTCAACAAGGTGAACATTCAGCATGGTGAACATACAATTTTTGTCGGTGTATCATTATTTTAAGAAAACGAAAAACGAAACAGTTATATTGAAGAAACATATATAGATGCTGAGCATTTTATTTGATGATGGTGGAGAAGAATAGTTATTGTTTTTACTGATCAGTGCAATAATTTGTGACTGTAATACAATTATAACCTCATACGCAAAACTTGAAAATCGAAGTTAATCGATTCGTGGTCTCGAACTCTGGAGATAATATAGTGGTATCGAAATAAATAAATTATAGAAAATGCATAAATCGTGATTAATAAATTAAAACGCTTCAACTTCTAACGTAAATGTACGTATCATTTTTCATTCATTAAGAATGCGAATTGTGAGGCTAAAATTTGACTGCAAATATCTTAGACAAACAGATCCTTAATTTTTTTTTAATTTAGCTCTTTAAAAAAAGCCTCCAACAATTTTATGCTTTTCCAAATAATCCTCGTTAAACAATTTTTTATTGTTGAATAGGTATGAAAACCGCCAAGGTAATTAAACACATCAATATTTTATCTATCAACATTTATACTTATTTTTTGTTACTTATCGTGAATGTCTTTATTTATTTTTAATACTTAACATTAGGAACGCTTTAATTATTACATTTACGTTTGAATATGTTATGCTGACTGCAAGGCCTCTATCATAACTTATTACTTTTTTCTCATTATTGCTTTTCACTATCTTTTATATTCTGGCATTTAAATTTATGCTGCAGGAATCCACTCTGATGACAGACAAAAGTTTTTCGTCCCAGGTGTCATGAAACTATAGGCATCAACACTGACGGGTTCCCTTGTGTAATCGAAATAAGATCTTTTTGAACAGGGATTTTTTGTTTGGGGATCTATTATTACGGATTTTGGTGTTTGTCAACTCAAATAAAGTTATACCGCATTTTGTGCTAGAAAGTGCGATTTTTGAACTGAACAAAATTTTAATCACTGTTTTTCAAAAAAAAAAAGTTTGAAATTTGTAACCAAAATATTAGATTCTTGAATAGTCAGACATGAAAGATCATAGTTACTTAATCTAAAAATCGCTTGCACATTAATAAATCTTAACATATCAATATTATTTTTATGAAACAAAGTTTTCAAATATTTTTGGGGGTTGAATATGAACCTGGTATCAATTTCAGAAAGCTATAAATATCGGATCCCATATCATGTAATTTAATCGCATATTTAATGCAGCATACAAACATCTTAAAATCAGTACTTGTAATTGTGGGAGCTCTTTCTGAGCTGTACTTAAGAGCCATGTTGAAGATATTCTAATCATACTTTTGAAGATCTTTTATTTTAGTTTGAAAGAATATCAATTTTCGAACATTGCAACATAAATAGCAAGACATCATGATATATATTTCGTGACTTCAGTACAACAAATTTGTAAATAGCAAATAATCAAATACGTTGGAACAAGTTTATATGTCATTTTTCGTTTTTACATTAGTCGAAATTATAATTATCGCAAAAACCCAAATTGTATAGCAAATAAATATATTTCCGAATTTAACTTGCTTACAGTCATCAACAACCTTAGATTGCAACTTCAAAAAGTGCCTTTGTCCTTTCCTACGATGAGATGACAACAGTAAATATTTAGGATCATTTATTTGCATATAATTTTGTTCACTGAAACGTTTGTCTTGAAGCGAAAAATTCAATTTGGAGTAATAGATTTAAATGTATGCTAATCCATTTCCTTGTCCGGGCGTATTGAATATACCTCCACATTCAACAACGTTACAGCGAACGAAAAATTAAATTTACATAGCTATACATCAATATAGCTTTAGGTGCGTTGTTTGTGGTCCTAATCGGCATTTTCGTGCAATTTACTTTATACGAAGCGAGTGCACAGGAGAGTAAGATATGATGTTAAGAAATGCAGTATAGTGGTTTGAAACATCTAGAGTTACCAGTAAGTCTTCTATTATATTATGAAAGAGTAAAGACGAAAGAGGGTACACTTATAACATCTAAAGACAGACATTTTACAAATAAAACTATGTTTAAAGCCAATCTTTTTAGCCACTTTCATAATAATAATAATATAAATACTCGAGGAGAATTCTAAACCAAAATAGATATTTATAACCGAAACATTTTGTTCGAGAACGTTTTGACAATATAATATTTACTTCATTCAATTTCAATTCTACATAATTATATATATTTGTGCATATAAAAAAATATATTACGAACATTATGAGAGCTTGAAATTTACACAAATTATACAAAACACAAAACACAAACTAAAAGTCTTTCTTTTATTTTATATTTGCAGAAATAGATGTTGATTTTGATTCTAATCCTAGTGGAAAGAAAAATAACTACCCAGTAGTAACTTCATTTCTGAAGTACGTAGGTATACATTTGAAAAATCATACTTTGACTTTCATTAATGCTCAAAATTGACCTCAAGGTCAAATTCAAGGTCTCCATTTTGTGGCCCCCTTGAACCTTACAAGTTTAGTCTGACCCATTTTTTTCAGAAGAATTATTCAGCCGTCCTGTTTCAAATCGGACACCATGTATAGTCAATATGAAGTCCTATTTGAAGCCTGTACTTACCGAGTGTAGTGTAATTAATTGCTGTTACGCTTCTTAATTCGGATTTTTTATAACCTCCTAGTTTCTCCATAATATACAAAATTGTAAAATCCATTAGTTATGAGAAGAAACTTTTTTGGATTTTTGTTACCTATTTGAACAGACTCACAAAGATTTTTGTTCAAAATAATATTTATAAATAATTAAACAAATAATATTTTTCTGGAAAATTTGCTTCAAAAAATCTTGTTTATGGTCATATCCAAAAATAATTAGGTGACGAAGAGAAGATCAGATATATTGTCGATCTTAATTTCATTGTTTTTTTTTTAACAGAGTTACTTAACTCGTTAAGTCCGAGAGTTACACATTTTTTTTTTATTTTTGAGCTTCGTTCTCAACAATTCTTTTGGAAATAATAGGTTTAGTAATTCAGTATTTGCGTATATCCATTATGTTGAATGGTCATCAATGTTAATTCATAAGTTGTACTAAATAATTTAATAATGTGCATTATTTAGTTAATGATGCCGAATAGAGATGGCGCATTCCCGTAATATATGTTTCTCACAAGACAAAGAAGCATTTTCGAGTAGTATATAATCTAAATTTCGTAAAGGAAAACTCCGATGGCTCACTGGCGAAAAGTTAAATATCACTGTATAAAACACAGTAGTTCGATTGGCACTTTTATGCACCGGGATTTTTATTTGTTAAATTTTAGAGAGTAGTATGTATAAATTATTCACAGAGCGATTAAAAGATTTTTGTTACAAACTCAACCAATAAAACAGATTTTTTTAAATAAGAAATGGAGGAATATACTTAAGCCCAGATAGCAGAATAAAGAATAGTTTAGAATGATCTTCAAATTATGACGTTTTTCTGAGCTTCGTCGTAGTAATCTCATAATGATATAAAGTTCAGAAAAACCTCATAATTTGACTTATCTCACCTCTTGTAGAACACATTATGAGATCATTCTAAATTATTTTTTTATTCTGGTATCTAGGAATATAACTTGGATAAAGAATGAAAAAATGAAATAAATTACAAAGTATAATTATCCTATATATTCAATTTCCATTTTTTTTTTCAAGTAAAAAAGAAGCTGAATTAACAAAGCATTTAAAAGCACGCATTAACATCTCAAAATTGTGAAACAAATGATCTTAGCAATTTATTAAATAATTCTTTTAGTTAGTAGTGAAATCCTAGTATTCGTATTCGATAAAAGTAATGAAATTGAGCTTTGTTGTTTGGTGATAAGTACAGTCGATTAGTATATTACTTTTTTATATATGAATATAAATTTTCTTATTTTGCGCTGATACAAGCGAAGAGTACTATAAATTCTTATATATAACCGCATACTTATATTTATGTCCTTTAAAATGTCTTTTCCGACTAAATTTAAAATAACTCTAAACTGCACTCCGCGAATTACGATCGCAGTGGTTGGAAAATTGCTTTCCCTATATTCGCATTTCAAGAACTCATCAGGTAAGTGGAATGAAATGAAAATATTTCAACCAAGATACATTGAAATATTCTATTCAAAATTCATAAGTAAAAATAGTTCAATACATTACGAAAAATATTATATAAAAGAATTTATTGATTTATATTTATCTTCTTCAATATTTATAGTATCTGGTCTCATGTATTCTTTCACCAGACCAAGTTATCGGACGTTATTGATATATTACGTCGCTGATTTGCGGTAATAGAGAGCTATTACCGAACAAGCCTAGTAGCATGTTCTGTTAAATTATTTTCATGTAATGTCAAGTAGTAACGGAAGATTACTCGTGTCTGGATCACAATTGAGGTAATGTATCGGGTAACATGGTGAATCTTCACTTTAACCTTGAAGCGTAGCATGGGCCAATAACCTTCATGGATACATGTATGTTAGTGTTTAACCAGAGACGATATTAATGTAAGATGTTTTATATATGATTTTAATACAGAATCTTATGAAAATTTCATCGATTATAGATACTCAATAAATTTAAATGTGTAATGTGAAAGAAAAAAAATAGTTTTGACTGAATTCAAAACTTCAATGGGAAAGTTTACAAATTAGAAATGTAGTTGTTAAAAATTACATTTTTTAAATAAAATAAATTTTGAATAGTCGTAACTTAATATACAATCATTTTTTTTTTTAATATTATTTTACGTCGACTTTTGTGAACCCACATGGGACTAAATTGCGACGGGACCTACAGTTTATGAAGGTGGAATCCGAACCACCTGAGCTTTGGCGTCATAAGACACTTATAAATACAATAATTTATTTCATTCTATGCATGAACTTTTACAATTAATATTTTATTGTACAGAATAACTACATGATGTTTCAACTGCTCCCAAGGATCGAAACTTACCTATTACCAGTATTTGTAGGAAAAAGCTGGAATCACTTAAGTGTTAACTTTTCTTGAATAACCTACATCTTTCTTACTTTTAGGCGAAGATATCAATCTAGCTTTTAAAAGAAATCCTCCATAAGCAAAGAATCGAGTACTTATCTTCGCTCAACAGAAGATAGATCGTTTAACAAATTTTGTACCTTCGAATTGACTAAATTCAAATAAGATGTATATTTTCGGTCTGAATTTTAGGTACTCACAAAATTCTCAATCAATTTTACAATCATAGATTCGATTGTCCATTCGTATTGTATTGTACCCTGCAGATTGCTATTCTTCCCAATCATTGATCTTGGTATGGATCAATGCGTATTGAGCGTTAAACCCCAAAATTCTTTTTACCTGGATAGTAAAACAGGCCAAGTTGAACATTTTACTCCAAGGTTGTTCTCCATCCGAAAGGACGAACAATACTCGTCAAAAGACCCTACCTAAATATAATATGTTATCGGCAGTTCATGTACTAAACCATAAAGGTAAATTAAGGTTAATTTTTAAAAACACAGTGCTAGCTTCATCTGCAGTTTAAGTGTATAGAATGTTTCAAAAGTAGATATTTACAGAGATATCTATTTTCTGTGAAAAGTCATACGCGCAATAAAGTTTTAGATTCGAATGTATTGAGCCCCCTTAACTCTTCTAAATCAGCCCTTTCCGCAAAGTACAATATCAAATACATCAATGATTGATGGTTTAGTATAGAAACTCACGTTTTATATGGAGTACCCCATGCAGGTGCGGAATGGCATAGGGAAACCCCCTCATGTATTGTGGTCCGAACTGATCTTTACCCCGTAGTTTCCAAACATCGATTCTATTCGCGACAATAAACTTTGCGGGTATAATTTATTGATTCTGCAAGTGATCCCTAGGGCAAGTCCGGAAATAAACAGCTTTGATCAAATGCTTATGGTTATATAGCCACTTGTACTTTGATACAATCAGATCAAATTTTACTAGATTCTAGTTGAATCTTGCCATTTGTTTCTGGTCTCTACACTGTAGAGCGTCCAGGAAAGATGGATAAAAACTGGTAGTATCGTCTACTAGGACCATTGCAAACAGTGCATGTAGAAAATTGTAAGTAAATTCGTACAGAACCCCGGAAGTAGTTATTAATAATAACTCCGAAATTTAAAAAAATAAAACTGGTATATGTAGGAACACTTTTATTACACCTTAGAGAATATTTTTCCATTATTCGAAAACGTCAAAAATCAGTATTTTTTCATTCCAACGCTTCTGTATTCAAAATCGTGAAATATGCACACAACATTCTCTACAAAAAAAGCAGTGAATGCTATAGTGTAATGTTAATGAGGTAGCTATGAGCAACGGGGGAAAATGCAATATATTTTATAGCCGGCTCAAAATTTTCATTGTCTTATAACACAAAATTCCAGTGTTATTTATTGCCAAAATATCAATATTAAATAATAGCTATCCATGACTTTCATAGGACATTGTATGCTCTACAAAAAAGGTTTGGTACAGTTTTGGTATATTTTGTATTCGTTTCGATACAGAAATATAAAAATATAAATAGTAACTATTTTGCCACTTTCAACAGCATTTACAAATCATTACAATAAATTATTAGTCACAAATATTCGAAAATCTGTAATAAACGTGAACCTGTCAATAAAATTTTACTTTTATTATATTTCCCATTTTAATCGCTATTTTAAGTTTGTGAGAGTCCGCTCATTTACTACTACTTATCCTGGGCTCTGTGGAATTTACATACAATTTTTGTGCATGCGATAGGGTAGAAGTTGTACGAACAGTTTGTTTAAGACAACGGTACATGGAGCGTTTTACTTTGATATAAAATGAAAGGGATCTCTCCATCTGGTTATCACTCTATTTTTGCTTATCTGCATCTTTCGTATGAATTTAGTCGTTTCTAATGAAAAGTATCAACGAGTCAGCCATATATAGTAGGCATCTGCATTACGGTGGTTTGGTAATTCATTGAAAATATTTTTGGTTGCATTCTCAAGTGAGCGGCTATTTATCCTAATCTCATTCAAGGGAGGTACTCTAGCCTCGCTTAATGGATCGTTTTCCGGAGTGATAAAATTTTGAAATTAATTTTGTTGTGAACAATATCTTGGATATCGTCGAGCAGAGAAAAATGCAATGCATTTTATTCATAAAGAGATGACACCTTGTTGGATTTTATGAATAATTTGTATAAAAAGTCAATATTATGAATATTTGATCTTTATTTGTATGATGAACCGTGCGTTTATATTTTTGTAAGATAAAGGAGTATGGGATAAATGACTGTTCTTATATCAGTAATGTGCCGCTCCTGTAAGGTTCACAATGATTATAGATTCTTCGTGTAAATTGCTTGTATTTATAGCAGTGGAGTATATAAAATATTATGTATAAAATAACAAGGAAAAAAGAAGTTACGTGACATAAAAGGCAATACAAATGATGAAAATTGTAACGCACTATTTGTTGATTTTTTATTTCAGTAAATATTTTGTTATTTTCAATAGATCTTTGGATGATTTACATCTTATAACCAGTTTGATGCAAAGTACAAGCAGGAGCTTATAATTCTATGTTTTTCTATATCAGTGATATTAATAGAAAGTATTTGCCAATTGTAATTAACTTGTCAACGTTAACGATAATAAATCGATTCTGACGAATAATTTTTCGCAAAGTTACCTTTTCTAAATTATAATTAGGTCCAAATTAGTCCGCCGATAAGATGGGATTTACGCTAAAAATCGTAAATTGAAAGTGTATGATTCAATTTTTAAAATTCGGGCTCTGAAAGGGAAATTATGTATAAAGTAATTAGAAGTACCCTTATAGTGCCAGAATTTTTACAAAATTGTTTCAGACATTTTTAACTTTCAATTTTCAGCTTAAATACCTACTTTATCGATAGATCACTTTAGATCTGTCTTAAGGCGAGTCTATAGTATTCTGATGATTTTGTAGGAAATCCTTAAAAAAATAATTACTGAAACTACCGTTTCAAAATTCGGGGTTCGAAAAAGTCATTCCTGTTCAAGAATTAAAATATAATAGTAAATGTTGAAAATAATCTCTTTGGAATTCTTTAAAAGTCTCGATACAGTAATTATTTTTTATTTAAATTTTTCACTCTACACTACTACTTTATCGGTAAACCACATTAGAATCTCTTTAAGTCATCATTTATTATAATGAAAGTTTGGTTTTATTTTATAATTATAAATATAATTCCAAAAAGGGATTTTAAAAAGATGTAAATGAAAATTTCTATTTCAATAACGCTGAATATATTGTAATGTGCAGTAACATTCATTTTTTAAAATACCCATTTGTCAACACAAACAGAAGAGACATGAACTTATGAGATCTGCTTTCCGGTAACTTCGTAAACCTCCGGTATAAGGTGAAACGTTCCAGAAGCCAGCATGTAAAAGATTCTAAGGGGACAATTCAGCTCGTAAATTTCAATTTTGATTGGTTATCACCACCCCACTTAAACAGACACTCATAATCTGGAATACTTCAGCTCACATTACTAACTTACATAAGTGTAACAAACCTACATGAGACATTAGAAATAAATATAGTTTTTGCTGTTAATACAACCATGAATTTATATTTTTGTACTATTCAGTTTCATACATAACTTTTACATCGTAATACGTACACTTAATGCTTAGAAAATATAAATAATAATGCGAAAGTGATAGCGATATGATAAAAAATGTAAAAACTAGACAAAACAAAATTGAACACATTATGATATGGTAAATTTTTATTTGCCTGTTATTTTCGGAGTGGTTTATAACGCTTCTGAAGTTTTATTTTCAAAACTCAAATGGCGGCTCCAATATTGCACGCAACTTTTTTAAACAAAGAATGATTTTCATAATATTTACTATTTATAGGTTTTTAAGACACTGATCAGGATGCTTAGTTCAAATTTTAAAATTCGAAATGCCGGATCCAATATGGCGTCCCGATGGCATACTGAACATTACATCTATTAGTACATTTTTCTTGTCAGTTTTACTCTAATTTTCTCAGATGTTTTATTTCACAACACAGTATAGATAATATAAAATTACTACTACTCAATGAATGGTCACTTTTTTCGGTAATATTTTATTATTACAAAAGGATTTTATCAAATTCTTGTAAAATAAAATGCATAGTGGTTTTCAAGGTTGTTGAAAATGAATTCGATGTCAGAAATATAATCTACGGCCCTGAAATCTCCGAGTACCCACTTTTGTCCCGATCAAGAATTTGTTCACATTTGGATCCCCTATTTTCGATTTCCCATTGTGAGGTTTGAAAATCTGCAATACAAAATTAGCTTCGCCACCCCTGACAAAAGATCCATTCGTCCGTGTGTTAATTCTGAAAATTTATAATGTTTTCTAAGTTTAGAAATAACATTAGTTATAATTCCATTATTCGTCGTTTATCCATAGCGGATTCGGTACTATAGAGGTCTCTGATTCGAGCCGCTTTTTTAAGTAAGTTAGGGGCCTCTCGTAAAAATGCTAGATCCACTCGGTAGTATCCCAAGCACATGCACACCCTCCGAGAAATATATAGCAGAATTTATATGATAGGGACGTGTAATTTAAAGGTGTAATAAAATACATTATTAACTTGTATTAGAAGACGATCTTTATTTATTTACATCTCAAGCATGTTATTCGTTTCGAAAGTATATGAGTTCCCAAAGTCGAATTCATTGATAACGTTGTTGATTCCTTGAGCCATGTGAAGAATTCGTCTTTATATTAAGAATTCAATAAAGAACCATTTTGGTATACTTTTCAAATATTTTGCGTATTTTGATAGAATATAATTTAAGTAAATTGATTTTCTAATTAATTTTTATTTAAATTTCAAATTTGTCCAAAGTTGGTCAAGTCCAAAATATTGTATTGATAACATAACTGAATCCCAGTCTAGTTTAGTTCATCACCGCTACGAGCTTTCACAGGTTGTCGCAGGGTTGTTTCATTCCCATTTATACTTGATACTTCAGTAGATATCGAGCAGCCCCTTTAGTGTAGGAGCAGGGACCGTTTCGTAGCCTTTTATAGGTCCCCTTATGCAATAAGGTGTTTCCGACGTATTTTGGGCCGCTGAATCCGAATTTCGAAGGTGGATTGCTCTCCGAGTGGGCCGAAATTGTTTATAACAATTTTTTTAAACAATTAAGCAATTTTAAATTTTTTGGTCCAAAAAAATTTTTTTTTTATTTTTTGGGCCATTCTAAACAAAAAAGGTCTTTAGTAACTTTTGCGTACGATGGCGCATTCTCGAGATAAAAATTCCCGAATTAAAAAAAAATCGATTTTTGCAGTATTCAGCACACTGCCACATCGACACACGTAATTTTTTGTTGATCTACCTATCCTTAAACTCTTCTTCTGACCTTATATTTCAAGCAGAAAGTTAGTTTTAATCATTCATTTTAAACCTTCGCCATTTATTGAAGTTTTACTAACGCTGTTTTTGTCTGTAAATATACGCACATCTAGTATTGGCACGCACGACATGTTTCAAGTCGCCGGATCCACCTCGTTATTTTTTAGGTATTTTGGGTCACTGAATCCGAATTTTTAGGGTGGAAAGCTCTCTGGATGGTCCGTCATTATTTATAACAATTTGTTTAAACAATTAAATATAATTTTTTTACTTTTCGCTTCCTACAAAATTTTGTTATATTCTTCGGGCAGTTCTGACCTTTTTTTATTTCGGGAATTTTTATCTCGGAATTGCGCCATCGTGCGCAAAAGTTACATAGAACCTTTTTTGGTCAGAATTGCCCGAAGAATATAACAAAATTTTTTAGGAAGCGAAAAGTAAAAAAATTATATTTAATTGTTTAAACAAATTGTTATAAACAATTTCGGCCCACTCGGAGAGCAATCCACCCTCGAAATTCGGATTCAGCGGCCCAAAATACGTCGGAAACACCTTATTGCATAAGGGGACCTATAAAAGGCTACGAAACGGTCCCTGCTCCTGCACTACTTGACACTCGGGTAATTCACGTGACTTCTTATTGTCCGCTGGCGCTGATGTCGTAGAGGTCGCTCCATTAATTCATACATACTTTCTTATTGGTATCATTGCCTGTTCATATTTCTTATCAACTCAGTTTACGTTCGACGCAAACATTCTAGAAATTTCTAAACATTAATTTGAAAATAAAATAATTAAACATTAAATTATCGACTCTGAATTCCACCAAGTGGTGAGTAATAGTATCAAAATTTTTGTAAAATCAAATTTGTAATTAAATATTGGAATTATTCTCGAAATACATTCATCGGAACGATTTCTGTACTTTAATAAAGAATCATTTGTTTTCGTGTAATAGAACTTCACTGACTTCACCATTGAACCTCGGGTAATTTTGCCTCATCAGTGTATTTGCTTGGGTGAACGTTGCTTGTGGCTTTTGAATTAGGGAAGAAATAGTACACGTTTGTACCCAGCTAAATATTATTACTTCGTTCGAGTTTTACAGCAGTCTTTGACAACAGGGTTTAGTATCGATAACTGATTACATTTGAAAATACACGTTTTCCTTAACAATAAAAAATAAGCGAAGATTAGTAAAAATACAGTTAACTACCGTTCGGCACTCAGTTTTTGAATTGGCGCCCAACGAGGGACAGAACTTCCTATCCTGGGATTTATAGCGTTTTTTGCTTATAGTTGGACTCGTTCTGTGTTCCCATAAGAACCCATGTAAAAATTTGCAGTGTATCGTTGCAAGTTGCACTTGTCGGGTTCACATTTGGTGCAAATAGTTACATGGACTTTTATTGGAGCATTGAACGAGTGTAACTCAAAACTGCAAACGATATTAAAATCTCACTCGTCCTCTTTTGTAATTCCTTCTCATCGAATTTCAGATCAGTGGATGTTTCATTAGACGAGATATTGTCAGAAAGTTGAACGAGTCTTTACTTGTAACAAATATTAAGTTATTACAATGATATTAATGGGTTGAAAGTTTTGTTCATTTTCTAAATTGTGTGAAATGAATTTCAAAATACGTTTTACAAAATTGGGAAGAAAATGTCCCTTATATGCAAGGTGTATTTTTAGTTCAAACTTCATTGTAGAATTGAAAAAAATGTTCGATAAATCGAGCAAAAATAAAATATTGAATACATAATTTTCATAAGCGAGAATTGTAGCAAAACATAAAAATGATTGCTGGCATTTTCAAAACACAAACTTTCGAAAGATTCGATACTACAAAAAGTGTCTGAGCCGTCAATAAAGATGTGCTTGAGGGGTCTCTTAAAAAAATCTTTAGCAGATTAAAGAACGCGAAAAACTAATTACCGAACTTTCACTCCTACATTTCTTCTTGCTGATTAAAATAACCGAGTAAGTCGGAACCGAGGTAAAGAATACTCCGAAAACTATCAAAAAACGCAATGCACCAGCAAGAAAGGGGAGGAGTAGAAGCTGAGGCCAGGAAGACATAATTACCGCACGCAGGTAGAGCAGTAAAGGAGGTCCGAGAAGAAAAGGAAACAGATATTAAGATGATATAAAGAACACACGCAGTCAAGTCGACTTTGGAGGTGAAACAGGGGTGGAAAATAACGCGAGAGGAGATGAGGAAAACGGCCGAGGGAAATGAAAAAAAAACGACAAAGGGAGAAGGGACCGTGGAAGAAGAAGAAGGGGGCGGAGGAGTAGAAGCCTACCTCGTGTATAATTTCATGTCACGGGCACTGACTGAGGAGTGGAGCCCCTGTGCTATGATGTCCCGTGCGGCAGCGTCGTGACGCAGGACAGGCGCCACGCCCACCTGCGTCTGTCTGTCCCGCCGCGGTTCTCTCTATACTTCCCGACACGGAGCGCGCAGCACCGAGGAACGTTTAATTTTTTTTTCAGCCGTTTCCTCCGTCAAGTTTTTTTTTTCAAATCTTAAACAAATAATTTCAATGGTCGCGGCACTCCGTCCCGGAAATCACTGCTTCGCAATTAGCATGCGGTTATGGAATTACTTTTGGGTTACGTTGTACGGAGTTGCATATTATTCGTATAATGTCGTTTCTGATGGATGTTCGCCATCTGTCATCTCGTCGATTAATGTTCCTGGCACAAGCCGTGAATCCGCCAAGGGTACTATTAACGTTTTTACGATAGCGCAATATTATCCTGGCGATCCGTGACTACATGTCAACTTTCTTAGTTAGTGCTTATTTTACGATGTTCACGATGTAGGTTTTGATGAACTCGTCGAATAGGAATTTTCTTAGTGTTCCAGAAGAATAGTATAACTCTGTTTATAGTGTTTGGAATACTTTGTTTTGGGTATACAAACACAGATATACAAAAAAGAGGGTCTTGGATGTTGTTGGGAAGCTCTGACTCGAAGTCCGAATTGGTCCATCACGACAGTTTTTTGAGATATTTGAGGTCATGTTCTCGAAAAAGGTCGTTATTTTGCTATGTTTGAGGTTATGTGCAGGACGCAACAATTTTTGTTTGGCCTTCTGTACTATTTGCATCTTTTAGTACTACCTTAACCCTTCAAAATGAGGTTTTATTTGATCACCTAAGATTTTTTCTTATAAAGTTAAGGCCATTTTGAAATTATGAGATATAATCCATTAACGTTATCAAAAAAACAGTCACAATACTGTCTCCTCTCTATAAAATCCATATTTTATATAGTTGTTTATATTTATATAGGTTTCATGACATTGAATTTGACCTTGAGCTTGTTCTCCAAGAGCATTTCAAGGTAAATTTGTTTACATGTATACCGTCATTTCAAATTGGCGTATCTTGATGAAGAAAAGTCGTAATGGAATTCTGCGCATCCCATATTAAAGAAAAATAGTAGTATCACATGATCCAATGAAAGGAAAAACACCTAAAAATGTTGTGTCTTCCGTACATAACCTCAAAAATAGCAAAAACTCTCGTTTTTTGAGTAAATAACCTCAAATATCTCGAAATCCTGATCCGATGGACCACTTCTGACTGCTACGCACAAAATTACATCGGAAATGACCGACAGCTTCCCAACAACAAAACCATGTTGACCTCTGAAAGAATTGCTTAAATGAAGCCAAATATTTATTGAACGCTCCGATAAATTTTTTACTTAAACATTGCTTTGTAAGTAGCTTTATCTGACTGGCAGACCCAGAATACACTTCGAATTTTATGTAAATGTAACCGAAAAAGTACCTTTACAACTTTGTGATTTCGAAGTGATATGTAGTACAACCCCTCGAATTGGCCCCTCTTCCACTGTCTCCTCTCTAACTGACCGTGCGGGCCGTGCTTTTCACCCCTCCATGATCGATCTTCTGGGGCGACAGTTACAGATTTGCTTGAGATCACGTATTACTATAATGGGTGAGGGATATCGTTGTCCAAGAGGGAGCAAGTCCCATTGTATGCCAACTTAAGGGGTTAGAATGTATTACGTTTATATTACGAGCCAGAACATGTCTTTACGGTCGTACCTGCAAGTCAATATCATAGTGTATAAGAAATTGAAGCTGAGACTTATCGTGAAAATAATTTCATTCTGTTTTAATTTATCGATAACTAATCATAAATTTACAGAACACCTACGTGGAAAATAATTCTAAGCAGTTTAACTTGGTAGATGTATTAGTACTGTACACACTCTATTATCAACTAATTTATAAACATTCTATAATAATTGATCGTATCTAAAAAGGAACTATGATAACATTTAAGGTTATGATCAACGTGTTACCGCACTGTGTAACTTTCTAAAAACTACCTCGCAAAGAGGGTTCGTAAATGATTTCTATTTTATTTCATTACGCTCAGGTAGAAATTGGAAGCTACCAGAAGCGTACGTGAAACGAACAAGTAGCGCCAATTAAGTATGTTTCAGAAGTACCATACGCTTAATGGTCTCTTCTTCTATGCTTCTTAAAATGTCAAGAAGAGTATAAAATGCGTAAATCACAAGAATAGCCATATCGACGTTTCCGGTAACGTGCCAGATGGAAATACATTTCTGGAACGGGAACGAACTGAAGCAAGACCAGTCTGTAAGTACATCTAGCGGCGAAAAAAGCCACTATTGATCATGTTAACTTTATAGTGGTATTTTTATATGCATCTTGGCTTATGAAATTTAGAACTTATTACAGTATTTGAAATAAACGAATATAACGAAATTCTGTAAACGCTTTATACTGTTTGCAAATAGTTTTACACCAAACAAACCTGTTTTCTTAAAAGTACTCAATGCGCACATTAAATTAGTTTTAATTATTTTGTTATTTTGTTTAGTCTCTTCTACACGAGCAGTCCGAGATTACCGCAAGGTTATATATTGATTAGAAAGTGTACACCTTAATAAGAAAAATATACCGGATTTTCCATTTTTATTAATCTTTTTAAAATCATAAGAACCAAATAGTTCAAGGTGAGCACATATTGATTTATTTTAAAGTATGTTTATTTCTTATACAATTGCAGTACTTGTCCAAAGCATGATATCCTGCTTTAAAAAGTAACGAAAACTCCCTTAAATTAGTTGGAAGAAGGGTATTTCGTGTGCAACATTTTCCGCACAGGTTACTTCGGCTACCTTCGGTAGACATCGGTAGGTTTAGGGGTCCTCTTCGGTGCACGGACATCTTGAATAAATGGTAAAAAAACAAAATCCAATTTCCCAATGGGGCCTAACAGCACGGTATGTTGTATATACTGTTTGGCTCGAATGCATTGTTCGTCAATTCAATCAGCATTTTTTTAACATCATTTATCATCAACATTTTTCTTTTTTATTTTATTTTATTATTTAACGGGCGGAATCGCCTTTTTTTACAGAATTCTTTCATACAAGTCACTGCGCAGTATTGCAAGAGCAGCGGTCATGAGTCAATTTCCAACAGAGAAACAACATTTTCTAAACGTAAACAAACAATGTGTCGTGGTTTATTAATAGGGAGTTGCTGCCTAAAAACGAAATCGAAAATTTGTTTTTCCGGACGGTGATCGAACTCTCAACCTACGACTTCGTAGTTCAGTATGCTACCGCCTGCATCACGAAGCCGATGCAGTTTCATTTTGTTGAAGGTTTGTATTGAAAATCGTATCTTTTTACCAAATCAATATATTTTTAGTCATACTTATTTATTTGGAAGAGAGAAACAATGATGATATTACATTACGATACAATCGCGCCAAATCGGTGATTTTCGCACCAGCAAAAAGAGTGCGGAAATCAACTACTTCGCATGGCTGTAGTATGCTATTTTTTGTAAACTCCCCGAAAATAATTTTTCGTGCACGGATTTAGGCGTGCAACGTACAGTGCGAAAATCGGGCAGTTTGCGCCGCAAAAAAGTGTAAAAAATTGAATTTCACGCATTATTGAAACGCGATCGCTCTAGTAAAGCGAAATTGCGGATGCGTTGATTTTTTAAAAAAGCGACCTCAATATTTTAGGATATTTTAAAGTGGTTTCTTATTAATAGGCTAGTAATCAAACTCGAAAAAATTTTAAAGGTTTGCAAAATTTAATAAATAATATAAAACGGACTTGTGGTGAGTATTTCAAATTAAAACTATTTACTAATATTGTATCACGTTGTAACAAATAGTTTTTTGGAAAAAGTTTCTATCCACTCAGACTTACATAGATTAACAGTTTCTTGAATAAGGGTATATAAGCCATTCCACTTCAACAGTGTCACTTTACGGATTCGAAGGCACGGATTTCATCACTAATTTTTCAATGCCTTCTTTGGACAAAATAAACACTGCAAATAATTATTTTTTAAGCTGTATTTCAAAAGTTACAACCAGTTACAAAATTGCAAAAAAGATAAAACCGGAATATGTACTTTCTCCAAAATACATTAGATTGTGTAAAATAAAAAATTCCATTTTTTACGCACAAATCAAACTGGAAATATAATTTTTATCGTCAACATCGCGAGTTACATCTTTCTGGAAATAGTTATCATCTTTTAAGGAAAAATTGGGTTCAAGGTTGTACGTCGCGGTGTTGATCTTCAAAATTATATTTAAAAACGGTTTCGTTCTTACAAAATTGAGAGTTTTGTATTTTTTACAATTTAATATTTTCTTACGAAGTGTTCTTAGCTTTAAAATGAGTACTGGTTCAATTCTGAACGACAAAAACAAATATAGATGAGTGTTTGAAACTGAGGGTTTTTTCGGTTTTGTCTTTTTAACTGGGTGTATCTTTTAAAATAGAATGCAAAAAATAATTGTCAGCTATATTTAATTGTCCAAAAAAAGTATAGAAAGATTGGCGGCGAAATACATGAAAAAACCACAAATCATAAGGCAGAGCAACGAATGCGAGTGCGTGAAGTGGCGAATCTCCATTTTCTGATTTTTTTAAGTTTGTTATCAGCATAATAAGCACAAATACGTCTTTCAAGCTTTAGCTACACTTTGTTGACAAACTTCTAATTGAATATTCGCAGGAAGCAATTTTGCTTGTTTAATGTGTTTGGGCATCTATGTGGCTGGCCTTGTCTTCTGTGCTACCTTATCAACTGCGTCTAGCTTCATTATTATAACAGTATCGTATTTCATAAGCTGCAGCTTCTTTTCAGTAATTCCTTTGTCACGTTGGACTTTATTCCACTTTCTAAAATTCTTCCAATGATTCATCAGAAGTTCGCGTGCCTGTGTCCTTGAAGTGTACTTTCATTTTAACTTCCAAATAGAAGTACTTTGCATAAGTATGACAAATAAGGTGTCATTGATCCGAGTCAAGAATTTTCACCCGCTTCGGCAGCTGATTTAGGAACGAGCAAGAATCGTATATTGTATATATCTAGGGCGGAAAAGAAGTATATGGTGACAGATGCACCATGCAAGATGAGGACGAGGGTCGCTTTCATGGATTTTGAAGATTTCAAGTGGTTTTTTACCTTCGTATAATACATTTCAACATAGTTATAACCAAAACTCTACGCGCATATGTAACCAAAAAATGGTATATTCAATTTCGTCAATGATACCATACTCTAAATGTTTTAGACTTTTATCTTGGTTTTGCCTTCTCCTATAAGGAGCGTTAGCGAATGCATTTATGGACTACATATTACCAACGTTTTTCCATATGAATACTTATATCAATGAACTCTCTCAATGCCTGCCGACTGGCTCTTAGAAGGGTGTTCCAATTTTAAATCGAAAATCTGTTTTACATATGTCTAATTCCATTAAAAATATCCCTTAATTCGGCATAGTTTCATCGAATTTTCAAATGGCATATACGCTCTTAAATCAACGATTTTATCGTTCTATGAAGTGTTTGAAAACAGGTAACAAAATTATGCCAATCACCGCGCATGCTTGTGATATCCCTTTTTTACCAGAGCAGCAATTTTTTCTGAATTCCAACACATCATAGAACGCTAAAATCATTGATTTAAACCTTTGAAGCATGCCTTTTTGTAACTCTTTATTTATATATTTAAGGTAATTATTAATTAATTTTGCTGCAATTTTTTGCTTCCTTACCTCAAGAACATGTTAGAAAACGTAAATAAATCAATATTTTTAATTAATTATCATGTTATATTGTTTAAAAAATTTAAACAAAATGTAAAAATGGTGTATTTTTTACGGAAAACATACGTGGAGAAAAAAACGTTACTCAAATGTGACGAGACTGGGTGCTCGAGGGTTTTCGGGGTCGCGGATTACGAATCTGACCTCAGATTTTCAAAATTCAAAATGGCGGATCCAATATGGCCGCCGGAATTCCAAAAATTTGCCTGATCGAGGTGAAATTGGGTACTCGAGAGTTTTCGAGATCGCTGATTACGAATCTGGCCGCAGATTTTCAAAATTCAAAATGGCGGATCAAATATAGCCGACTGAAATCTAAGGTAAATCTTACTTGTTTTTACATTTCGATCGGCCATTTTGGATCCGCTATTTTTAATTTTGAAAATCTGAGGTCAGATTCGTAATCAGTGATCCCGAAACCCCCAAGTACGCAATTTCAACTCGTTCACGTAAACTTTTTCAATTCCGTCGACCATATTGGATCCAACATTTTGAATTTTGAAAATCTGAGGTCAGATTCGTAATCAGCCGCCCTGATAAGTCCCGAGTAACAAATTTCAGCTGTGCCGAATTAAGGCATATTTTTCATGGAATTCTACATATATTCCCAGTCGAAATAACAAACTATTTTAATCTGCCATATTTTAGAAATTCTGAACGGTCTTAGAAAGTGTAGTCTGCCGAGTCTTGAAGTTGTCCTCCATTAATTATGGTTTCACTTGAGGCAGAGCGAACCCTTTCAGGATTTTTCAAGGTCTTCGGTTCGGACTGAAGGAAGGCGCCGGTCGGCGGATTCATGAATGAAGTCTCAGGGATATAAACGACCACGCCGCACCGCCGCCACCAGAATCTCAGAGTCAAACGAAGGCTCGCGAACGGTAGCCGCATACGTTCGCAAAAGCGTTTCAATTCACTCGCGCTAAATCGTCGCGCAGGATGCAGCCAATTATGTTGCAGTTATGCACGTAGGGGCTTGGGGCGGGCGGGCACCAAGAAGATGAAGAAGAACGTGGCGTAGGTGGGCGGCCACGACATAGAGGGGGCAGGTGGGCAAAGAGGGGGCCAGAGTGCAAGACTCCAAGTTTAAACGAAAAGCAGTTAGGGCTGTCACGTGTTGCGGTTTTGTGCGCGGCGCCGACCTGGAAATTGATGCGAAGTGGATGCGAAACGCCGTGACTAGATCCCGGGAGAGAAAAGGCCGCGGAGAACGGTGGGATCAAACCGCTTTGAGAGTCGCGAGCAATACCAGAAAAGCATTTTGTTTAGTCCGACGACTGTCGCCGGTACGTTGCCGCTTAGTCGTCTCTTTGCGGCACTAGGGGAATTTCAAAATCCCACTCTCCCGATCCATAGCGCTAGACAATCGCAATTTCCTGCATTCCGCGACTGCCTCGAAAAATAAGGGAAGAATACGAGATTTTATACCGCATCGTTCTTCTCTTTGAGAGACACTTCAGCTGATAGATCTTATAGAGATGTGAGAGGAGCGTAATGGGAAATATCGGTAAAAGAACAAAGGGTCGAGGGCAATAGGCAAGGACGACCAGTACCTCGATTCCGCGGTCTCGCACGCAGCAATGGATACGGGAAACACTTTACATTTACGTGGAATGGGTATCTATTCCTGGACCAACTCATGTACTTGTAATATCCATAATTAAATGGATCCTGGAGAACAGAATCGGAACATTCTTGGAACATTCAATCATCATCACTTACTGATTGATGTTTATAGTAACTGCTCCATGGTCCAAGTATTTTTCATTCATGCTCTATTTTCGGAGAATTCAGATATCTTTAGTGAACTTTGGACAAATTCATAGCTATAGATATTTCGTTTTTTCTATTTCTGTTCAGTTTAGATACTCAAGAATGAAGAAGTGGTAGGACTTATATTAATTCTATAATAATAGCAATTCAATCGCTTTCAACATACTCGATAGATTTAAATATTGAGCAAGTGATACAGAACAATAGTAATACATATCTTATACATCGAAAAATTCATTTTTCACGATAAGTGAAGTTTCTTCTTGACCGACAGTAGATACATTTTATAATATAACAGGTCCTTGGCTTATTCGGTCGGTGTATACAAAATAATAAAAACGACAATATTTACTTCTCGGCTGTCGATGTCAGCCCTCGTAAGAATTCTTTATTGACTAAAAAAATATAATGTAACTTAATTTTCAAATAATAAATTAATTAACATATTAACATTGATTATAATATTATGGCAAAACCATACCATATATGTAGACTGAAAAATCTTTACTTACTGATGATTAATATATTTTAGGCTTAATTCATAAAAATTGCGTTGTGGCTAACTTATTAACTACACACACCATTACAAGATTGTATAAGTTTTACTGTAAATTAATAAAAGAAGAGAAAAAAAGAAGAGAAAAACCAGATGAATTTCTATTGACTGTCATTTTTCAGACAAGTTAGTTCGATTTGTCAAGTTCCTCATAAAGGTTATTTACATTTACAGGAGTGTGCTTGAGGATCGACGTGGACGAATAATAGTATGTATTACTAAGTCACCCAATTTGAAACCAAAACTCATGATCATAATTTATTTTAAACGTTTTAAAATAATATAATATGTGTTTGGTTACAACCGCGAAAACTTATTAACGATATTAAACGTCACGTTCTTAATTGTTTAACAGAATGTGGTAGTTAATAGGTAAATTCTAGGTCTCAAATCTAATGTTAACTGCGGTTTTTCCTCTCTCTTGATGTAAACATTTTCTAGATCTTTTCGTCGCATCCAGTTCTTTTGGGAGGCGAATATTTTTACATTTTCGAAGTAAAAAATGTGTCCAGTTTCAAAATGGTGTTTAGAGAGCCCTGTTTGTTTATTCTCCGGTGCTAAAATATTATTTCTGTGCTCTCTTATTCGGGTGCCTAATAACCGACCCGTTTCACCAATATACACTTTTCGGCAATTTTTGCAATTTATTTGATAGACCACACAGCTTTTTTTCATGGTGTCAAGTCGATCTTTATAAGGTTTAATACCTCCTAAATTCACATGACAAGGTTTGTACACCACTTGTATTTTTTCTTTTCTTAGGACAACTCCAAGTTTTTTGGTGATTCCTTTAACGTATGGTAAACTTGTCGTGATTCTAAAGTTGTTTTTTGAGGTATTATTTTGATTACGAATGCCGTGTAATTTATCCGATGCTTTGACATCGACAGCCGAGACGTAAATATTGTTGTTTTTATTATTTTGTATACACCGACCGAATAAAAAAAAATCTTATACGTGGCTCCAAAAAGTGTTCCAAACTATAGAAGTTGTCTATGGGCATTTGTTTGGATTAAGTAGAATGATATAATGATGATTAAAATGCATAGAACTATCTTTTATATGAACGTGGAAGTAATCCAAAAGACCCCGCGTCGCTAAATAAAGCAAAAACAATGATTTTCGATATCTTGTATTCTGCGCTAAACCATTCACAAATTAAAAGATTCTTAGTCACTGCTCTTTTACTCAGCGATTAGATAAGTCGGTAATAATGATTTTATATTTCAAAGACTGTAAACAATGGAAATTTCATAAATTTGATCATGTACGTTGACCTAATCAGTAGGAACACCAACCGAAACTTTGTAAACAATTTTTAAGTTTTTAATGTAACACAGCAAATTTAAACAATACAACACATTTCATAACGTTTTTGTAATTAATACAAGTATGGAGGAAATGCCCCACTAGATGAATGATATGTCTAAATAATACATGCAGTATAACAGGCCGGAAACAAAGTTCCGAAAATCAAAACCCCGTAAGGCTAAAAAATTTCGTGAGTCCAGAGTATTTTCATTTACTTCCTTTTTGCCAAATTTACAAAGACAAAGTGAAAAAAAATCACGCTGGAGCCATGCTATATAGATATTTTGGCCTTTCGGGGTGTTAATTTTCGGAACTTTGTCCACGAATACATTATTCAATAAAACGGATTCATTAGCCTGACGTAATTTCTTAATACACAGATTTTCCAAATTAACCGCCTTGCGCCCGAATTATTACGTACTGCATTTCTGCGAAATGTCTATATTTTTTTGACAACTACATGAATGGAGTCAAGTTTGGTTTCTAATGTTCTTGGGGTCGCTGATTATCAATTCGGCATCAGCTTTTCAACTTTCAACATGGCGGTTCCAATGTGGTGGAACAAATATTTTAAAAATAATATGCGTTGATATGTAAATATTTACGCGTTATTTCTTTGGTGGCTGAGTATGAATATGTCATCCGTTTTTTATTTTTATGCGTCCACATGGGCGTGGCGTAGACGTAGTAAGTCCAATTCTCTTTTTATTCCTTTTTCTTTCAGTTTTTATTATTTATTTAGCATATATTTTGATTCTTTGTTTTTTTTTATATTTCGGATCCTCATCTTCCATCCGCCATTTCCAATTTTAAGAATCTGAGACCATATTTATAATCAGCGACCTCGAAAGCCCCCGAATACCCAGTCTTATCTCAATCAAGCAACTTTTTACATTTCGGCTTGCTTTTTTGGATTCTCCATTTTCCACGGAAAATCCGGGACTTACTAATTTCAAATGTAAAGAAAAATGTGTGAACAATGAAAAACTGCGGTGGAAATGATACTGAATTTATCGCAAATTTTATAAAATATCATCCTTGTTTATCACCAGTTACATTTAGAATTTAGACTCTCTAACATGTTTGATTAGAGCGGTCGTAAATATCAACATTATTATGTAGTTTTTGAGTTTACTTTACTCTATTCCAATAGTTCCTAGTTTAGTGGTAAAAGCATCTTCTGCCTATATCATAATTCCATAAGGCAACCAAGTTCTTCGCAACCAAGGCTTAGTAAATACAATACTCTGAAATCGATCGTGATTGTGGTTATAATTCTGTAAAATGTAGCTCACTGCCGCTTATCACTTTTCCGGTTGACTATAGCCGTAAATAGTTGCTTATGCCATTCAGATAATGAAATGGACCATTTGTAGGCCTAACAATTTAAAGATAGAAATTTGTTAAATAAACAAAATTATTATAATCTCAGGGATTTAAGCAGGGGAGTAATGTAATCTTCATACAATGAGAAAACCATTTTTTTACTAAAATTATTGCAAACGCATTTGCAATGTTTAACATGCAATGAAGGGTTATTCTTTCAGTTTTTGTACATGTTGCGAATAATTTCGCAAGTGTCGTAGAGAAAAGTCTTTCAATATAAAATAATTTCCGTTTCAGAACCCAAATAAAATTCTTTCTAAAATTAATGTTATAAATACTTTCATGAGTTGGGTAGTATTTTGATATTATTTCTTGGATTATCGAAAGAGGAAAAGAGGTCAATCACTGAACTGAATTATAATTTTAGTATATTGTATTATCTTCACAATAATAATGTCACTTAATGAAATTAGGCATGATCTTCTTATATTGCCACATATTATTTTGAGGTATCATTAGAAAACCGTGTTATTATCATATGCCAATGTACCAATACATAGTCAAGAGAGTTATATCTCCCGTGCCTCAGCATGGCAGTATAACCTTTATCTTCCCGAAAAGCCGATATATTGGCTTTGAAAGGAACTCATTTCTCAATCAACTGTGCATGCAGACAAAGTCTATTTCATGTAAATCTACACGAAGTATGTTTATCTTAATTATTCTCTCAATTTTCTTTAACAACCATATACAGAAAATTACTGGTATGTTGTGCATATCAATCTATGCTTTGAGATACATAAAACTAAGGTAAATTTTCCTTAATATCAATTCTGTATAACATATCCGGTGTATAAAGAAACAAAGAAAAATAATAAGATACAAAAATTCGAAGATTTTATTAGCTACAAATAAAGAGGAGTTAGGTGAAAATATTTTAACGTCAAAAACTTTGGGAAAAGAACATTATTCACCCTTTCAGCGACTATTAGCATCCTGGTATAATACTTAATTAAAAAATTGATGATCCACAGTTTTTCGTCTTTACCTTAACATGCTGCTTAGTCTAAATGTTGGCTCTATCAGGATGGATAGAATTTGAATGTAATTTTGCAAATAGTTGCTAAATGATACAAGTTTAAATTTGTCGTCACTTTTATAGGACATATTGCACATTCAATAACGATAGTTTAAGCAAATTTAAATAAAATACATTTAACAATAATTTGCTGGATTTCAGCATCGTTTTATTCACATATTAAACATTCTGTTAAAATACCGACATCCATAAACCAATACTTCTAAGGTCGCATTCTTTCAAATGATGTTTCTAAAATTAAAAAGAAAAGACTAACACATTTTTTTCAACACTTACCGAAAAAAAATCGATTTTTTTAATGCATTTTTAACTATTCTGATCACCTTCCAACCTATCAGAAACGTGTTGCCGATTACAGCACTTCCATAATATACATTTACATATTTGGATTTATCCAGTTTTCTGTTTCAAAATAGCATCTGAAAATTTGTGAACTTGAAGAAATTCTGGATTTGTTAGACTTTTCTTTGTTGTAAAATTGTAGAAATAAGTTATTACAAGTTTTGCCTATTTTATATTTTTGGAAGCCGTTATGAATACTTTTTGTTAAATAATGGACCGTTTGTTGTCCAAAACTACGGATGAAAATAATAAGAAAATTTAACTTGAATTCTTTTTGTTATAAATTACGGCCCTTTCTGCCATCTGAGGCTAATTGGCCCTACCGATCGTACAAGGCCATGTAGCCAGAGCCCTGACGGAATCTCACAAATTTTAAATGTTCGGAGTAACAAACTGTCTGCAATTGTGGCTTCGCAACTTTGACTGGATTCTTTGTTATAAGGAAAGTTTAGAAATTTATTTTCTGTGTAGTCAAGTAAAAAATGTGAGTAGAGTTTGTGATCAGAGTTTCTTTAACTGATTTATTAACTAGGTACTCGTTTTTAAATAATAATAATTTTATGTATTTTCATCGTTCTTGTACATAAGACAATTAAACAGTTCTAAGATGGTAATATTGTCGTTTTTAAAACCTAATATTTCTTCGTTACTAATATAAATTTTATGAACTCTTCATTTAATGGTGTCATTAATCATATCGGTTAAGTATTCATTTTAAATTATTCTCTCTGTATTTTACATCTCCTAGAGGGATTAATGTGTTTATTAAATTGTAGTTCACTTTTTTACCTCAAAGGATGTTCTGAATGAAAATTTAAATATTTACCATTTGTTACATGTAAAATATGTACACCTATGTGCAATGATTTTGTCGTTTTTCACAGTCATACTGTCATTTTTTTTCTCACAAAATGTGTGTGGTATAAAAATGACAAGTCAAAAATAACAGAATCATTGCGCACGGGTTTGGGTAACATTTGAGTTTGAAACCAAGAAAGACAATTACACCGTTGATTTTTAGTTTTTACCTAAATTTAATTTTATAGAAGCCGTGAAATTTGTCTGAAAAAATGTATATGGTAATTCAATTTTCTATAAATTATTATTTTGTTTTGGGCTTTCATTTGTATACATCAAACAAAAATTATTTCAGAAATACGTATTAAAACTTCGAAACTTTTAGTTTAATTACTGTTTCTACTCTTTAATCGATCGATGCACCAACGCATTGTTAAAAGAACGACTGTTTTTTACCGATTCTCTTAATTTCTTCAATAATTCGATAAATTAATAATAGTACTTATAAGTGTTAAAAAAGGTACAAAAAGTACATTATTAAACTCTAAATGCTGCGGATTTAGTACACATGATTAAACTTCGTTTCCTCGCACAACACGCTCTACCAATTTTGCTTTTAAACTGTCTGTAATCGCACCTGACAGAAGGTGCGCCTTGCAAGGCTTTATTCTTCCTCCTACGAAAGGAAGACGACCGTGCCTTTGATTTGCACGCAAGTTCAGTACCACGGTCATTGGTCAAATCATTACGTCTCACATTTTCATAGGTCAAAGCTATTACGCACTGACCAAAATATATTTTCTCCATTGTAATGTCTACTCCACGTTTCCACTTAATGGAAAACCTAATGATATTTTTTAATTCTTCAAATGGTGCAATACAGTTATTAAAAGTGTGTATCTCAAAACTAAATATTCTGAAGAGATTACCACATTTAAGGGGGCTTTTGAGATTTTTTCGTTCAAAATTATACAGAACGAGAAACTAATAATAATTTTTACATAAATAAAAACCGTCGACTGGTTTGGTTAATTTTTATCAGCTAAAATAATGTAAAATGGAATTATCGTCTATTAACACAAATTTTTTACTATAGTTCAAAAAATACAATACATAACACTTAGAAACAATTAGTAAAATCGAAGAAATAGAAGTTAAAATAAATATTCAGTTAAAGTATCCAATTTAGAATCAATTCAGTTACCATTAAGGGAAAATATTAAATTCTGTATAACTGAATATTCTAGCTACGATTACATCAGTATCTATTGGCAGAATCTACATGTAATAACAATAAGTTAGTTCTCAATAATATCAGACAAAAGTATAAAACTTTAACATCAATCCCTGTAAAAAACACTAAAGTAATTAATGTTTTAAAGTCGTAAGTATCAAGACCTGTTCCGACAGGGATAATGTTCGCCTTATTGAGAACGTCTAGAACCACCTGAACAGGCCCAGGTAAAATCTTAATAATAGTTAGATAAATATATTTTATCAGGTGTTCCTGATTGATGCCAAATCAAGGAGTGTTCAAGACGCGATAAGAAACATCTTATTTAATGTCATTATCAAATCTGATTTCAAAACTGATATTTAATGCAGAGGTCATGAGCAGTTTATAGAATGTAACAAAATAACTACTAGGCAACATAACAAAGAAAGTCAAGGAGAAATGGAACCCTATTTACATGTTACATACTTCAAATAAATTGCGATACCTTGATATATTCATGTGAAATATTCATGATAATCCAATTCTAAAAATAAGTATGAGTGTTTATTTAATCGATTACAGGGAAGCTAACAACCGATTTTAGGCAAAGTACTTCAAGATAACAGTTTGCAAAATATTCTTCAATACACTGATGATCGTAATATGAACTAGATCCAACAATATTTGATTAAAGAACTTACCATTGAAATAATTTCCACCCATGATGACAATTCTCGTTTAATTAGTTTGCTTATATTCATTCTGCTGCATTTCGAGAGTTATATCGTCTGCACCTGCTATAACACATCGTAATAAATCAAACGTTGCTTTTATATGAGAATCTTTCGTGATTTCAAGTTTTATACATTGCTGCTTCTTGTCGACATATGTCGTATATTCGATTAAACGATCAATATACGTAGCCATCATGATACTGCATAAAATAAACTTTTCAATCCACTTAAACTAGACATGACGACGTAATTGCTGTGCTCACGTAAGTCGTCTCCGGAAACGAAAGTATCGATAAGAAACTACTGCCGCAAGTATTACACATTTATTACTATTGTCAGCAAGATTCTGTTGGGAATTAGAAATACTGGAGTCGTGCGAAAAATACGTGCTCTTTCCACCTTTGCTAATCAATTTCATAATTTTGATTTCAACTATTTCATTTTGCCGGTGTCGAGTAGTGGATTAAATACATACAACTGATAAAAATAAAATAATTTTCATAAATTTGATTAAAATCATATTCCATGCGTTTATTACCCAATGAATATAATATATCCTACAATGTTATTTCAATTTATTCTTTTTCGAGAGCCAAGCAGTAAAACTGAATTACCAAAAAACTTATCTTGCTCCTCCAAGTACCAATTAGCCCTGGCAACAAGTTCGAGTCAGGATATTCTTCTTCAATTTCAGGTAAAATTTGTTCCAGGAAATCTAGCGTGGATTGATACTTGACTGGTAACTATTAGTATTGAAAAATGAAATGTTTCGAAAACTACTATTGGTTAATTATTAAATAAATTACTAAAAATTACTAGGCCATAACGTGGGTTGCACAGTTTTTGAAGGAAATTGTACAGGAAAATAGTCGATAAATCGGTTTATGTGGATTTATTCTTAGTTGAGTGGTACTAAATTTGTTTAGTAATAATCACGCATTATTTTTTAGAAGCAACTTAGATACAAATCTTATACTAATTGTACAATTTCATTTTATTTCCGATTATATATTTTCCGATTGAATGAAACTCCGGAGTAGACATTTATTAACACTCTAATCAGGGCCTAACGTTGCGGTCAAATCCCTGATCAGGGCTTTAAATACAAATGCGTTTACTAGGGCTGTTCTTAAATATTTTGCTATCCGCAATTTTTCATTTGTTACTTAGATTAAATTAATCAACTTGTTTATACGTTGATATGACTTTATGTCGCACAACATTTCTTTAGGTTTACAAAATATATTTTTAAAGCAAATAAAAAAATGTTATAACATTAACTTTAAACCAATAATACTTCTTTAAAATATGCAACTATTACAAATAAAATGAATAATATTTGTCTTACTAGACCTATCTAGATTTAAGTTAAATTACACGCAAATATCATTTCATCCTATCTATCCATAAAAAGAAGGAAAAATTACTATCAAAACTTCTGGTCTACGATTATCATAACATGAAAAGGTAAATTAAGAAAAATTCATAGCGAAAACTCGTAGAAATCCTGAATTTGTATTGGTCTTGTTCTCCCCAGTTATGTTTTCATAATTATTTGTTTAAAAATTTAGAGACAGCAGGATAATTATTGAAAATTAATTAAGATCAGTTTCTTTAGACAACATAAGAGACAAGTTAAGTCAGTGTTGTTGGATATTATAGATTTGTTACCGCTGAAAACGAATGCGTAATCCAAATAAGTAAGTTATCTTAACCGCAAATTGCCGAAAAGGCTATTTTTAAATATTACCACAAAATATATCTTAAAGACCTATTAACTGTACATTATTCTCTTCTTTAATAAATCCAAATAATCCTATTCACAAACGACGATTTTCCAGTATTTGCACATATGGCTCCATCCCGTGGGAAGAAAATAAACATTTTTTCAAAATGCAAGGATTTCAAAACAGGAGATAAGAAATAACTGCTCTAATTAAAAATAACATCTATATTAAAGTTTAAAATATATATTGATCCTAAGATAATAAAAATGATTGCCAAAATAACAGTGAAGGCGGTTCTAAATCCAAAAGTGAATTCGAGTATACGACAACCTAACAGAAAAAAGAATTATCCCCAAATTACTGCAATGTTTTCGAATGATATCAAACTCAAACTGTGGCTAAAACAAAACTTTATTATAATTTCCAGAAGTATCCTTCGAGTTCTGTAAAAAAAAATAAAATCTATATATATATAAGTTAATTAAGTAGAATGATTTTAAACCGAGTACGTAAACAATATTATACAGCAATTAATTCGAGAAATTATGACAAACCGACATTCTAATCAATCATGCAGAAATATTTATTTCATATGGAGAAACGGAAGTTTCAATAAAAAGTCTTTAAAAGAATACTATTTAAGGGAACTAATATCCATACTCTCTAAATCTGAATCAGCGAAATCAGCGAGAACCGCTGCGAATCAGTGTATATACGCTGCAAATCAGCGATAAGTATACCGCTGATTTAATTAGCGGTATATTTATCGCTGATTCGCAGCGGTTTTCGCTGATTCAGATTTAGAGAGTACAATATCGTAAATAATTAATTAACTTTCCCGGAGAACAAAATTCTAGTTCTATATATTTTCCCCGGACTAACTTTAATATAAAAATGCACGCCTATCTCAGTTATCTTCAGATGTAATTTCTGCATATTTTTTGATTAATTTAATCTAAAATAATAAATATCACTAGAGGGGATTGCAGAATAAATTCTTTTTCTGTATAATTTCTACTTGGTGAAGTATATTGTTCACTCTAACATAATTTAATATTAATTCAATTCGTAATCGTCTACTGTTTTTTAGTTGTCAATTGTTCAATTCAGATGTTTTACATCAAAGCTCAATAATTGTCATGAGGAATATCTGACTGCTCACACAAAAATACCAAAAGCAAGAAGTCATGAAGATAATCCGTATTGTGTATATTTATTTTGTTTAGGCAATACATCGACAATGGTTTAGTTAAAAAAGATGCCGCGTATGATGAAAAAGATGAACATTTACCACCCTGCACCATATTCTTCCTGTAACCTAGATCTTTATCTGATTAGAAAAAATACAACAAAAAAAAGTAAATTTACCAACCTTTAAACAGCTGCAATCATGGAAAATAACTATAAGACTAAGAGCAAATGGTATTTATAACACTGTACTATCCGCTAGAAAGCACGAAAACCATCAACGAAGTTTGCAAATTTTGCGAAAGAAAATACTGTCCTAACTCGGATAAGCATATGGAATGATATCAAAATACCTGGTATAGATATTAATTTAATGTGAATTTTAATATTAAAGATTTTATTTTTGAAGAAAATTATTTAAAAATAAATTAGATTTAGCTCACATGAAAGTGATAACAAACTTGTATTTGTGAACATCGTTTTTGTAGCCAGTGTTTTTCTGAAATTGTTGTATAATATGTGAAATTTCACATAAATGCAATTCAAATAATATTGGCGAAAAGTCGAACCCGATTAGGAATCTAACTGATTAGTATTCAAGTATTATTATTTGAAAAATATACTAAAAAAGAAATACAGTTTATTCGAAAATCCCCCCAAAGATTTGTGATTAAAAAAATGACCCAAACATTAAATCTGGACGATGGACCAGTAGTTTTAGGCTCATGCCCGCTACGAATTACATTTAAAAAGACGACTGCAGTCATCAATACCCATCCAAAGAGCATACAATTTCATCATAATTAGTAATCATGCATACATCCATATAAATCAATCATTTTACGCTATTTGTGTTTACGTTAAATAATATTACATTACCAACTACTAATAACGAAGTAACATAATTCCAAACAAAACATATATTACTTATTTCACATATTAGTATTATTGATACCACTCGTAACACAGAATTATTATCTACATGTCGTCAATTCGCGTAAAATGAAATGCTAATCCACTGTCTCCAGGACAGTTATATATATATTATGAGTCTTTTAGTAAATAGTTTTATAATAAATAATCAAATTTATGTACCTTCAATTATGAAGATAAAAAAGCGATTTTTATAAAACAACCGTTCTACTTTACAAACCTCTTATAATATTGTTTTCTCAAGCTCGTTTTAATAACGTAATATAATACCTATAATATTCACATCTTTATTTTAATTACCACCACAAACCATTTAGAGAATTCGGAAGGCAACCGCACACAGATTCAAATCCGAACTTCTGGAATATCGTTCTAGTTAAGAAGCGAGCATGCTAACCACTTGATCAATATGTCTCTTACCTTGGCGGATTGAAGTCACCGTAACCAATGACGATGTAAGCAATTTTGATCAAAATTTCGGTTACTCTTGCGCATCAAATTTGAGGAATTGGTAGTTGAAATTTATTGTTTGCAAATAACATTCGGAATATTTTAAACATCATATTTGTAATTCAATGTTAAGCTCCAAAAACAAATGAATAATATCGAACTGTTATCAAATTCTGACAGCCTTATGATCTGCTGAGTTATGATCAATTTTGACAATTTTTCGAAACTCTGGGAGCTTCTCTTCAGGTATGAACATAGAATCTTTCAAGTAATCAAAATTAAACAAACCTTAGCAGGATGTAAGCCGAAGAAATAATTCCTCATCAACGAGTCATTCCCGACACCTTTATATAAATCAACGGCATCGGTTAGACTAAACAACCTGCAAAAATTATGGGACATGAAGATGTATCTGATGTTAGGATGTCTGCTTGCCATTCAAATATCCACATTATAACTTTAATATCTAAGTCATATGAAAATCTAGTTTTAAGAGCTTCATTGTTAGGCTAAAAACACTTGAGGTGACAATTAGTTTTCAGTTAATTAATAAATGTTCCAAATGTCATTTTTTAATGTAACACTAATTTCAACTATATTACAACCCTGATAGAAACTTGTCCAGTTTACCTTTTACATGTAAAATAAATAAATTGGCCAGAAACTAGCCAGAAACTAGATTCATTTTCTACCAGGGAATGAAGCACAGTTCATTTAGAACACCAACAAATGATCAAAACTCACTATGAGGAAGTTGGAAGGTGAGCTGATCGAAAATTAAATTCTTCCGATTAGACATGGTTGATCTTGATTAAAATTGTCATGTAATAAGACACATTTCCCAATGCCTAATCATTCTCTGGACAATAATAACTGATCAAATCTACTACGGCAATATAACCGAAGCACTTACGCACTGCTTAAGCAGCCGATACACCGACCGACTACTTCCTCTACGAGAGTTCTTTATTGAACAACACGCAATAGCTTATTACCGACGTGAATTAAGTTACTAACTGAAACAAAGCAAAATCTCTCCGAGTTACATGTCTTCAGCGTCCGATGCTCGGTCAAAGATGCACGCACAATGCGAAATTATCGGTGGAAGTAATTACGTAACAACATGTGGTTTGTTCGGGAAAGAAAAGATACATCGGCGAACCTGCAAATCCTACGGTGAATCGCCAGTGGATGTATGTAGTGTGCACTTCGATTGCCGCCTTTCTCCGTTTAAATTGGGATGAAAGGAGCATTCACGGGAGAGGAAGTGGACGTAGAAGAGAGGAAGGAAATGCGAGGTCGAGCAGGATCGGTTTGACCTCCTGAAAGGTTGGTGCACGCGAATAAACATTTCAGCGACAAGCGCAGAGTCCTTCGAAATGCCTGCGTCTTTTTTATTTTTCTTGACCTCGAATCACGCTATACCCTTCGTTGAAAAGACAACCGGATTTACACAGGAAGTGGTGAACCTCCACTCGGAATGCCAGTCTAAATCTCGTTTTTCCGTACGTTCCTGCAAGGATGTCATAGGTCGACCAATTTCCCAATACATCGATTGAGTTTTATATAGGTCAGGTATTTATCAAGTGTTTCTCCATAAACTGATTTTTGGATCGCTTAGAGGATTAGTTTCAGACTCTCGTTTCAGACGTACATAAAATAAAAATCAATATCTGCGAGCAGACAAAATGTTCTTATTCACAGGGTCGGTTCGGTAACGTGTGACCAAACAAAATAACGATCTTAATAATTACTGAAAATAACTCCGTTCTTAAAACAATAACAGTTACTGCGAAACTTTTCCAAGTGTGCACCTCGTTCTCGCGCGACAATTACACCCGTCCTTCGAAGAACACCCAGCAAGACGATACAATGACTCGTAGAGGAGATTCTTTGGGTGTGCTTATGAAGAAGCGGAAGTCGAAAAGAATCAGAGCCGCAACGAAAGCAATTTGCAAACCGAGTTTCACATGTTTCCTGGGCCGATGAGGTTACTCGGGGTAAGCCAACTTAACAGTTAAGTGCGAGTTCTCCTCGCTTCATAAACCAAGAGAAGACGCTGCCCACATGCGGCTCCTCGTTTCGAAAGCGAACTCCTTCCTGCAGGCAGAGAGTGCATACTTTGTGTGAATGCACGAGTAGTTACGAGCATACGCAACGACATGCAAAAGGAAAACAATGTAGGAAGCGCGAAAACACGACACCGCCCGCTGTTGTGCTCTGCCCTGATATTCTCACAATCACACCGCGGCACCTTTTTTCTTCAACCTGCAGTGACATGGGCTGGAAATGATTGATATTTCCAGTTAGGATAATTGAAATAGCTTGACTAAGTGAGGTCAGGTTGTAGTGGATCGATTACTATCTATTTTCGACGTTATGCCAATAAGATCTGCTAACAATAATGATGTTGATGATAATTATACTAAAATATTGTATATGAGACTTAAAAATTCATCATTTATAGAATGTTGATGAAATGATTGATGCCTTCAGTTATAATGATTGAAATAGCCCGAAGAACTGGGGTTAAATAATCGTGGAATGGTATACAATATGTGCACTTTGTGGTACAGTATTGATAACAAGGTTCGCTAATAATAATAATGATAGTGATAGTAACTATAGCAAGTCCAACCATAGGAAAGAGATGGATCTAATAATAATTGGTATTAGGAACACTGATAAACCTACCAGTGATCTTCATCACCGATTTGGGAATCGCTACGATGTGGTCCTTCTTATTGTTAAGTATGCTAACCATTTATATCAATTGCTAAGATTCTTAAGATTTAGTTCATTTGGGTTGACAAGATTCCTCTACCAGTGATGACCAATAGAAGCAGTCTGCATGTGGAAACTGACAATGTGCTGTTATACCATCTTCACCTTTGACTACAGGACTATAGGAGTTAGAATTAGATGTAATGCCAATGACACTTATCGTAAAGGCAACATAAGTCCATAATGAGCAAGTTGAAACTTATTGTTGAAGTGTTTATATAAAAACAGCATCCTTGACATTAGCATTTTTATGGAGGATTAATTTCTTATGAAGTATTACCATATATATAATCAAGGATGACAGTAATGAACATTTTTCTTCATTTAAAATTTAGGTCCATGTGAATACTCATCAAGCTGATGCAATTACGTCCATTTAACAGTTAGACTTAGCTTTTCTGCTTCTGATGATCTCCTACTCGTGATGAATAACTATTGGAGAACAATCTTTCGAAGTAACCTTTGATGATGAGACTTTTTTTTTGAGGATGTCCATGTTTACCATTGCTGGTAACAATGAAAAACGTTGTTGGTGACATTGGATGACCTTCCAAGTTTTTCGACATTATTGCAAATACTCAAATCTCTCTGGAGGCAGTGAATCGTGGCATATCTCGCAGACAAAGTAAAGCTTGCATCTTGCAAATCGGCTGCATATGTTTTACGTTCTCCTCAGTGCGCTGGACGAGATCGGGACGAACAGGTAGAGGCGCAGTTGGTCTAATTGTCGCCTTCCTTCTGGAGATGGCAACACGAGGGGGCCACAACGCAATGTAAACCAAGCAAGCATACGCTTTAAACATCCACTTACGCGTCGTTTCTACGCTCGCATGCATAAGGTAGTTTCACCTCGTACGCTCCGCTTTTCCGAGAAACCATATAAATGTGCGTACAAAAACTGCCACAAAATGCACATACTTTTTTCCGAGATGCAGATGTGAAACGCGAAACGACTTCCGGCTTATACGCTGCTGCGTTTATGAGATAAGTCCTGCAATCTGGGTGGGAAGTTCGCGCAGAAGCGATTACTTATCGTTGAATAGATTTTTCAACTTTTTGCTAGTATTCCAGTGGGTTGTTATGCATATAACGTTAAGCACTAACGTGCTGCCGCATTATATTGATATTGAAGTGCAATTTCGCAATTGTGCGGTTATGCTGCGGTTATTCGAGATGTTGTCTATTTATTTTTTATTTTTTGCTGTTGTAATATTCATATTTTATTTATTTTCCGCAACAGTTTGCTTCAAATTGAATCTTTAAATGAACACAAAAATTACTTTATGATCACGGTAGATACTTACGATAATTTTAGTCTTTAAAGCTCAATGGTTTTGATCCAAACTACATGCCGATTGAAACATTGATAACTGGGATCAAATCAACTATATTTAACACTCCTAATTACTAATAACTGTAGGAAATTAATTTTTGTTATAACAGATATTCACAACCAAATAAATTCCGATTTTCTACAAATAAAGAAAACTATGTTCAAACAAAAATCAAATCGGTAAATTACTCAGAACTTAGATTATGCCTGACCCATAAATACTTGGAGCATATCTCGTCAATGAGTACGAATCTGATGTTTTTTATTTGAAATTTAACCTTAAATATTTACTACTTGGTACGTTTTGTGCCACTTCTTAAAAGTACAATTAGTAGGTTTAAATTCTACAGATGTTTTAGTTTAGCGGATATTTTATATCATTTATATCCACAATGTTTGTTAAGTACAATGCAATATTATAAAATCGTATAAGATTATAATGGAATTTTTGTTTTTCGCCTAAAATCACTCTAACCTTTTAAAAATTACAGTACTTTTGATCATATGCAGCGTAAGGGGGGCGCCGCCCATGACGAAAAATTGCCGGGGGCCCGACCGCACCCCAGATAGATTTCCCCGGTCCCACTCTGGGACCCAATCTGGCTTGTAAAGCTCATGCCAATAAACGCTCAAATCATGAAGAACATAATTGAGGCTACATCAGTATTTTACGAAATATTAAAAGTCTAGTAGTAATAAAAAGTTCAAACCTTTTTTACATTTAATTTAGTAAAATAATTTATAGGAATTGTTTATGCGCAACCAACTTTTCATAGCCCGCACGACAGTATTCCAATTTTCGAGCCGATCATTCAATTTTGATGATCTAGCTACCTTTGTAAAGCTATACTATTTAATAACTGTTTGACCTAGTAAATAAAATGTCATAAAGTATGGTCAATTGAATGATTTATTGGCGAATTAAAAAACGGTCTTCGGTTGTGAAGCACTTAACAAAATCCGCTAAAATTGCAAAAATATTAAGTGAAAGTAATTAAGTGGTGTGTTCAATGTTACCAAATGAATTAACCATTTAACGTCCAAATGTGCAAAATATGTCTAAGATAAAAATTTGACACTATTTCTTATTGGCTAAAAATTGCATTTTCCAATGGTGCATGTCAACATTTTTCAAATTGTCAAATAAAAAAGTTATGCACATTTAAAAAAAAACATGGCACTTTTATCAAGAAACCATAATGAAAATGTTGGCCCGATGAAATTTTGATGTACTCAGAAAAAAAAGTAGTCGAAATGACCATTTTTTTACTACGAATCACAGTGTGAAATGAGGACTTGTCATGGTAATAGTTAAAATAACCATTCTGAAATAGTAAAATTTAACTATTGTTTCATGATTCAAAATGCTACTTATTATAATAGACAAATAGACAAATAGAAACTATTTTAAAATATTCATTTTAGACAATTACTACCTTCACTGAGAGAAATTGTATAAGAAATTGTCATAAAAAATATGGAAAGGAGTCAATATTTACTTTTCAAAAATATTTGTAAACTATGGGAAAAACAAAAAATCAATACTGCGCTAAGTTTGTGAATGTCACACTCTAGCCAGTTAAAAAATGTATTATGCAATACCATTATACACAAAAATTTCAATGTCATGTAACTGTAGTCTATCGATACACGTGCATATACGACATGCATTATGATTATCATATCTTGACGCCCAACGGTCCTCCTTATGACCAAATGAAAATCGACTTCAATAACGGGAGCCAGGGGCTCGAAGAAAAAAGCTGATAAGTGAAAGTGGTAAATTTAACTATTTTTTATAGCAGTTTTAACTATATTTTTCCGACTATCTGATTTAGTCAATTTAACAATGGATTCTTTTCTCAGTGTAGGCCCATCTAAACCTGAATTGCAGTTAATGATTGTGTAAAAAATAGTACATATATGAGCCTATTTCAAATGAAGTATAAATTGCTTCACTATAACAATAATGATAACTGCTGGTCTAGTTATATACTCCGTCGAAAAGAGTGTAGGAACTACATACCATTGATGGAACGGAATACGGAAACGGGTCACGGAATCGTAAAAGGCGGTAAAAAACCATTCATGCGTTCCACAGTAATTAGATTATTTATGTACAATTTTATTCCTAACAAAAACCTAGTGAAGGAGATGGTTCGGTATTAAAAGGTTAGGTTAAAGTTAGTAAAAAGTTAGTTCTAGGGTGAAACATTCGGAATATACAATCATTACACAATGAAAGTTGACGAAAGTGCAATGCATAAACAGAGTGTTTCACTGTTTATCTTAACCTTAAAATGAAACCGAATCCTTTTCCGTTTATTTGCGTTTTCTTTACTCTGTATTGATTCTGTTGGTGTAAGCAAATAACTCTTGTTAGAGAGTGTGTTTCACTCAAAATTCGTCGATCTCGAACTACCGCCTTTTTTAATACGTTTAAACTAAAAATTGACATCAACCATTTTAGAGTATAAACATTGTTTGGCAAACCTGTGTAACTATAGCGTTTCGACGATTATTAAAAACCAAGTTTACAATAATATAGAAATTATAACTGTTCACAACAGTTTTATCACAAAAAGTAACTAAACAAATTAGATAATATGGGTAACGCTATCGAAGTTGATGCACAAATTTCTCTCTAACACATACTGATTAAAACGTGAGCGCGAACTTTTCTGTGAATATAATGTTTAGAAGAAATGATACACTTCTGGAAGTCGTTAGAGTTTGATAGCATATTTAAATAATAGCTTATTGATACTAACCGTGATGAGTATATAGCGCTGTATATCAATTTGCACGACGTTATTGTTATAAAATAATATTACAAAGTAATTTCTTACGAATATTCTGCTTACAAAAAAGTCTGAGATGCCTTTGGGTTATTCGTTTTTATCAATATATTAGTTATATATGATCATAATGACATTTTTTAGAGGTAAGTGTGATTTTCAACCAAAAACAAAAATCTTCTTATAATCATGGATGATTTTATGTATTTTTGGGTGAATACATTATTACAACAATTTTTGTGTACTAATGTACCCCACTCTCTTTCTGAAGAGGACCCGAATTAGGCTCGAAACGTCAAATTTATTGAATTTTATTATTTAAATTTTCTATTAGATATTCATTCATTTTTATTAATTTTTCTATTAGATATTCATTCATTTTTATTAATTTTTATTTTTTATTATTATTATTTTTTTTATAACAGACCATAATAACACCAAAACTATAAATTCTGCTTTTGGGTGAAAATCCGAATTATATCCTTTATATTTACAATACGAAATACATAAAGAAAAACGCACGTGTTGTCATAAAAAATTGTTGGTCCTTTTTATTGATAGTACGTTAACCAATATCGGAGCTTAAAAGTTTCAAAAATACTAACTACACTAGCGTAATATGAGCATTATGAAATTTTACACATTGATTTCATTTGCACATGCAACAATATTCGAACTCTTCATTTCTTGCCACCAAAACAACAATTGCTCTATAAGCTCATTAAGGACAAAAAATATACAAAAATTTAACTTGAAGTTTGATAGTACTTTACAGGCGTATTAGAAAATACTACAAATTAAAAAAATTCATTGTGATTATTGAATAAATTACACGATTTTTCAAAGTATATTTTTCTCATTTCCCGCATTGCAACATTTTACAAATCTATAAATAACACGTTAATGTTCTCTTGGCTTCAATATGATCACGCGTGTTTTCAAAAATTCAATACACTGTCCCAAAATGGCATCTGAAATGAAAATTCATTTTATCCAATTCTATATGCCCTTATTCTAAAACAATTAGTTTTCTTACATAAATGGTAAAAGTGAAAAGTTCTTAAAATTTATCGAGGAATACGCAATATATAAGATATAAAAAAAACAACCACAAAAATGTTTTCATTGCGTTTTAATACTAAGCAGTACTGTCACATCTCTTGTTAAATTGTTATACATTTGGTCCTTAATGGACAGATACATTATATTTGTAATTTCCTACTTTGCCACTAGTACCGAATAGTATTTTAATTAATCTGCAAATTTTATTTAGCAGTACAACATCGAACGATTTAAGCTATCCCTTACTTAACGTTTCGCGATCTTATGTGAATAAACAACTCCCCAAAAAATGTAGAATTTATTTTGTTTTGAAACGCCTGAAATAAATAAATAAAATTAATATTCAACATGATGTAGATTGCAGATTAGATAACATTTTCTGAATCCTGACTACTTTTATTCTGGTACTTTTTATTTACAAATTCGAATAAACAATGTTGTTCATTTGAATTTCGGCTTGGTTAGTGCAAGTTTCTTCATTTCGCCATAATAATTTTGAGTTTATACATTTTACTGTAAATGTAGTTCCGACTTCATAAAAAATTAACCAACCATTGATGATTCAACTTGACAGTTCAAATTTTTATAAAGTAAATAAGAATAGAATTCTAGTCAATAAAATGTTAAAACTATACAATGCGATACCACTAAAATAAGATAACACATCACAATTAATAGGATAAAATATTGTAAGACATATAAAATTGATTGTACGAAGGACGTATACGATAACTGCATTAAGCGTATGCGAACCAGATAACAACTTCAAAAAATCGACATAATAAAACGAGATCGTTAAACATTAAGATCGTAACGTTTTCAGAAACACTTTTAGAATATTTTAAGTACCTGCAGAAACGTAAACGCGTAATAACTGATAAACGCACACAATTGTTCAGTACCAATAACTTACAAGTGACGTTATTATTTTACATTTATCTTTGTCGACTTCCCACATGAAACGACTTCATTGTTTCGATTGTTTAGAAAACGGAACGATCATCGAGATCGATGAAAGTTTACGAGATCGGTACGATATTGCCACACCGTATAATTTACATATATTCAACCATATGGTGTGGTCGAGAATGCAGCTCTGATTATTCGCTTAGTCATTTTTTCGGTGTCGACTAGGTAAGCCATCGGTAATTAAATCGATCTTAAAAAATGCGCTTTGTTACGGTGAATCGTCTGACAGTGTGTGGTCCAGAAACGTGATTTTTGTTTTGAGTGCGCGATTGTCTAGTTAGTACAGTATATTAGTCTGAACGAAAGATTAAATTCCTTTTAACATATCCGCTACACTTTCAAATAAATCTATATATGATCCTGAGAACATATTTGCTGAAATCGTTTATACATAGGTTTCATTGTTTTTGACAGTTTTTATCCATTTATTATGAATGTCAATTAATTTAATATTTTCGAAGGAATGCATGAGTTATCTTTATTTTATAAGTCAAGTTAACAAAACATCAATTATAGGTTTAGACATGATTGATCAAGTCATCTTGACAATATTTTCATTAATCCTTTACGGATTAATCTCTTCATTTAGTATATCGCATAACACCTGCTGGTATATGTTGTCCATCAACGTTAAGAAAAATTATAGTATTTAATATTGTTGGTTACACTTTATGAATTTATGACACATGTTACATTTATTACCTGTTAATTTTATTAATTGCAATTTTCCCAGTGTGAAATTTGCTGGTAATTTTTTATTAAACCAATTTAATTTACATATTCTTTTAAAAATATTGATTAAATGCTATTTACAAAAAATGACAGAACAAAGAACGTTATTTTATTTTGACAAAACGGCAATATTAACAGTCACATATTCTTATAGTATTCGCACCCGATTTTATAGTATAATAATATTCAATTTTAAGATAATAATGTTTAATAGGAAATGATAAATTAATAGACATTTTTTTCGGTTATAATCGATATTGAAATATTTAAATTTAAACAGAATGCACAAGTGTTGGCTAAAAATGATTTTTCAATTCCATAATATAACAAACAAGTGTACGTGTAGGTATTTTTTTTGTTTAATCATACCAAATATTTAATTAAAGATAGATTTTTATAACAATTTATTTGTTTTTCTGTAGGTACTTGATTGTGCGTACTGCATATCAATTTTTCACTTCCTGCTATTTAAAAATGTTTTACAAAAATTCAATTGAAACAGGTTTTATTATTATTAAATGATGAAGTATTCATTAATTACACTCAAACATATGTTCTGTATTCAATTAAATATTAATTTGAGTAAAGAAACTATTTTGTTATTTTAAAGAACAACATGAGTATTAAATTTGCATTTTAAATTTGACTATCATTTTCCATTTGTAATTGTATAAATATCTTAATTACTAAACAAATGCAAGCTAATTATGTCTACATTTTAAAATATTTGAAGATGATAATCATATTTCGATAAAAATAGATAAAAATTTAGAATTGTTCTTCAGCTTTATTCATTTAAAATTATTTGATCAATCAGCAATCCTTAACACAACATTTCGAAATAAAATTGGTTTTGATGTGTTTTTTATAGAACTTTGATTCGTTATAATATGTATGGACATTGTTCATACAAAAAACTAAAATGCACACATAGAGATAAAAGATGCTACTATTGTAATGCATTAATGAAGTAATTACATGAAATCTGAAGAAATGTATGTTATATAAATGCACATTCGGAAAAAGTCACCTTTTATAAAAAAAATACTAAGGAAATAAAGTTTAACAAAACATAAACTTTTTACAGATCTATTTCTTTAATGTGTATATATTTAATTATATAAGGTTTTTTTTCAAAGTAAACATTTTTCAATAAAAAAAATAAACGTTACGATAGCCATTTTTAAGTCTGTAATAAAATGAGTTTAAAAAATTTGTTGAAATCCAATTATGACATTGGAAGGTAGCAAATCAAAAAATCTTCAGATTGGCAAATTGACAATACATATCAAAATCGAAATAAGGTATTTAATTGTGCCTCGAGCCATGATGATAATAGATCGATCCCATGTCGTTCTTCACTTCGACCTCGGACCTCGATGAACGAATAGTCCTGCTGTGTTCGGTGATCAAGATCTGCCGATCTGACTTGTCAAACTTGAGATCATACGCGTCTTCTCATACACGTCAACGAATTCATTTCCGAGACAATGCATAAAGAAGGTCCAGACAAGCGCACAAAAGAATCGTTAATGTGTCGAAATACAGACTTTTTATGATTTGATGAAACTTTTGTTACTATACGATTCTTCTATTCACTTCGTCATTAATCGTTATTTGAATAATACATATGTATTGTCAAGAAATGATTCAAATGCATTGAATTTAATTTTAACACTTTTGTAATTGTCTTGATTTGTAAAAGTTATTGATGTATAGAAACAATAGATATACCAATTACACTTCGAACAAAACTTACCTTAGAACGAATTTGATGAATGTTGTTGCATATTTTAATTTATCAAATATTCGATATATTTATTATAAATGATTATTGAATTATCTCTCTCAAAAAGTGAAAAGTGATGCGAGCAGGGCGCCATGAAAAAGAAGCTTAGATTTTTAAATGTCGATTACCGATCACTCATTATGAACAAATTGACACCATTTAAAATTTATTTATTAGGTCGTGCAGAATACATAACGCCTATCATTTTTTTCCTGGTCGTCAATAATTTGTTATTCACAATAAATTCACAAAAAAATATACAACGAAAAATCGTTCTGGACATTAAGTTTAGGTAAAGTGGTCACAAATAAACCTTATTTTTAATCTTGATATTTTTTTAGAAAAACGTTTCGTTTTTAGTTACGAGCCTAAATCTGAAAATGACTAAAAAGTTTCAATTTCTATTAATATATAACAAATTAAAAGCTTTCCTTAGGATAAAATGGTAAACTTGATCAAATGCCTAATTATATTTATAGTTAGTCATTTTACATTATTATATAAAAAACGCTGTTTTGATATTGTTGTATATATATACTATCACAAAAAATATAGTACATGTAAAGGGAGATACGGAGCTAAGATAGTACAAAATGACGAAGGACTATAATAGCCATATATTCTTGACTTTATAGTGATTCGTACATCAGTGTTCAAATAATAATTATATACGTACATGTCATTATAGTAGCTAAATTTGTTAACATTATTTTCAAATTACAAAATGGTACTTGCACACGAATGTATCGATGAAATTACTTTATATTTCATATTTTCACAGATATATTAAAGTCAAATAAAATGAACCAACTCGGTCCTTATCTAAGAAGCTGAAAAATTCAGCGAATTGAAGAGTATGGAAACATAAATAAAATTATTATTTTATTCAAAGAATTTGATTAAACTAACGGATTTTCGGACTGCATTTCTTAAAAAAGAAATTAAATATCTAATCGGTTCAAAATATCGGTGGGTAAATAAGAATGTCTTCAATCGCTCTCTATGGCGTGCAAAGAAAACTTCACCCACTAGAACTAAGGCGGATATAAAATACAGAATTCCAAGTATTATGAATAATTTATTAATTAGCAGACTTTCTTTGCGAATTTTTTTATATTTGTGCTTTATAAATTCAACGGTATCCAGGGTGCAAGGTCCTTTGCACTTCATTTCAGTAAGTGTATCCATTTCATTTTTCATCCACCTTGACAAGAGCCCAGAATCTTGGATACGTCTTATAATTTGATTGAAACGTTCCCTGCAGGGAAATCCCACTTGAACGTTAATTGTCATCCATCGAAGCGTTGATATGTCTGGATGTTCAAATTTATTGAAAATGTATCTACCATCAATGTCCTTGTAATGTGAAATAATCAAGTTCGCCACATTTTCAAATGCCTGTATTATTTTTCCGAAAGGCCCAAGCAATTGTTCGGAAGTCATTAGGCCGAAACTGGAATTATGAGTTTTCAGTCCAAAAAAAGGTAAGAAATGAGTAAGGATGGTCAACTTCAATGTGTAACGATGCATGTTATGCATTTGTTTGGAAACCATTCAATTTCTCGGGCGAATTCCTTACGTTCATGACTTTTTGAGAAATAATCATCTTGGTGAATAACAGCTACATTTTGTTTAGATATATCCGGCCTAGGAAACTGTATATTCGTTTCACGTGAAGTATTATCCTGAATTTCCAGTAGAGTGCAATCTGAATATTTATATGATTCGCCAAATTTTCTGAGATAACTACTGATATCTGTATAGGAATAGCACTTTTTTCGGAATAATGCAATTAGATATAATGGTGCAGTTCCCGTTGTAGTGTATTTGTAAATAGAATTAAATAGCTGCTTCGTATCCGACATGAGTTCCTCAAAATTTGCCGTGCAGTCGGCCGTGACAAGACTAATAAAAAGGGTTATTGATCTAGGTTCTAATGTAACAAGGTTTCTGTATTCATTTTCTAGGTAGGACGTTGCATCTTCATAGACATTGATTTCAGCGTCGGTGCGAAGGATGATTGTTGGAAAGAAGTTTATAATTCGTTTGGTAAAAGTATCCATTCTTATTGTGGTCACGAAATAACAACACTTGATGCTTATGACACTCATATCGTAGGTAATTTTCTAGGCTATTTAGCCATTCTTGTGCTGATACACTGATAATAATTAAGCATCCTATTAAACATGTTAAGATAATTGCTCCCTTCTTCATGTTGTGAACGGGTAAACGATACGTTAAATTTCAGATTCTTCAACAAAAATATTTATTAAATATGACATGGGTCAGTTATTAACTTTGCTTTCAAAATTATCGTATAATAAACGGTATGTCGGTACTAACTGTTAAGAAAATACATTTTCAATATATGTTTAGTTATATGTTGCCGAGGACGACGTTTTTAGAATTGCTGCTCTTGGGAATTGGACATCGCAGTTACATCCTTATCACAACGTTGTATCTTATATCCCATACCGTGCTAAATGTAAAATAAACAGTTTATTTAAAAATAATTTTTTTAATTCACAAATAGTACAAATTTTAAAAGTACAAATTTAAAAGATTTCCATAAGATAGAAATGCAAACTAGTTCGAATGTGCCATTAATGTATCTTTATTTAGTCATACTATATTTTTATAAAAACCGCGTGTTTTCATACTTTTGTTGATTCACTGAGAGAAAAGTTAATAAAAAGAGAAATCGATGTGGAGTAAGCATATAAACTAGAAGGACGGTACACAGTGTTAAAATCATTGTATACTCAACGTCGTAATAACTATATTTAAAGGGTATATGACAGAATCAGGTTTGTCCATTTTTAATTTAGAAAAAATGTTATTATTACGTCATTTCAGTCTTTCTAATTCATGAAGTTTTATTGTAATGAATGTTCCCCACGCTTTGCTACTTTTTTGGCCCAAACTTAAAACTAAAATGAAAAATATATAAAAAAACATATTAATATTGGAATACAGAATGCAACCAATCAAGACCGCGACACAGATTTCCGATTTTGGGTTGTCTGAGCCCAACAAATAATTTTGGACTAAAATTTACATGCTAAAAAGTACATGGGTTCTAACTGTGTATTTACCATACAGTGACTTCCATACGGAAAATTTTCTAAATAAACAATCTTCACTAAATATTAAAACATCGAAACTAATTTACGGGCCCATTTTTTATTTTAAATTAAAATAAAAACTAGATGCCTTCGACCCGGGTGCCTACAATTTTGGCTAAATTCGTATTGTAGTTCCCTGACGAAAGGCTGATTCTTCCGGGAATATTCCCATTTTAACACTGCCAGGAAAGAAGGCGGCAGAGGGTAGTTCTAGCATCGTTAGGTTCGAGTAGTTTCTATACATATATTGTAACAATATCTTGTTCCTTAAATAGGGTGAATATGCCAATGAATGGACGGTTAAGCATTTTTCACACTTTGATCGATTGTAACTTTTGAATTCTTTTATGAAAATTTAATTATGATACCACCATTAGAATCGTTAGACTCTGCTCTTTATGACCGTGTAGTTCAACCTTTGATTTTATTTAATTATTAACCTCGTCTTCATACGTTTGTAAAAAAATCCGCTAAACCCCAATGAATAGACGGGTTAAATCAAATGGGACGTTTTCGGTACCAGTTTTGGATGGCTTTAAAACTTTGCTTTGATTTTACAAAATAATAAACATTGGAAGATCAATAGTACTGTAAATATTGTTTTGAATGTTCAAAAAACATAAAAATATGTATTTTGTTGCATTTTGTGCATCATACATTCATAAGAAATAGAAATATGTAGAAAATCGTCCATTTATTGGCATATTCACCCTATATTAAAATTGAAAATGAGCATTTTCAAAACTTCGACCACGACCGCAGGTCAGCCGAAGCACTGATAAATGAGCACGTCTTGTTCACACTGATGCTTAAAAAAACGCGGTTTAGTCGAGTTTTTGACAGGTCGGGTTGCAGGAAATAAATTTTTTTATATGTGGGATACTTCGGTTTGCGTTTTTTACGGCATTATCGTTAATTTTACGAAGAAATGAATAAAACCTTTTTTGAAGAGAGTTCGATGTTCTATATTTTTTGTTTGAAACATTTTTTTGTACGATTTGTATTTTTTGTTAAAAAATGGAAAAAACGTGTTTTTTTAGCGTTTTTGTGTTAAACCTCCCCATAATCTAGTATGCATTGTCTCCAAAAACTAATCAGATCTAAGTTTGGTCAAGAGAAACCTAAATCCGTTTGTACTTTTTAAATTCGTCATGTCAATCGCGAGATATCGCGTATACAAAATTTTGCCCACGGACGGACGACCGGACGGACGTACAACCTAACGGACACCAATTTTTTTATTGTTGCTTTGGGTTCCTTAGGGTCTGAAACGTCGACATTTGATGAAAAACTATAGGGTAATTTTTTGGCGGGAACTGACCAAATTCAATCGCCAGACCTATGGTCTGGGTCGAAGTAGTACATAATTTAATTTAAAATAGTAGCTTCACAATAAATGTTTAAATAAATTTAGTATAATTTGATTAAAAAGTTCTCTGCAAGGAAATCCGAAGTGAAGATGAATGACCATCCACCGGAGAACTATCTAGATTCTCAAATTTATCGAAAATGTTTTACCATCACTGTTCTTATAGCATGAAATAATCACATCTTCTTATACGAAGCAACTTCCGTTAGTATATCTTTTATTAAGTGCATCTGAGATAACTCGAAAAAGAGAACCATTGTGGTCAGGTGAATCTCGAATGTTTACAATGTTTGTGGTGTTCCACTTATTAGGATTATGATGAATAATTCCTGTTGCCAAAGGTGAAATATTTTCCATTATATTCTTATAATCGTACCTAAGTAAGTCATCATTGGATTCAATTTTCATTTGTGCGTTCATATTGAGTTCAAATTCCAAAAAAAGGCTGATTGTTATAATTTACGAACTTCCAAATTTTGAAATTGTTTGGAAGGTTTTTTCGTTTTGGCCACTCCAAGAGTCTAATAGTAAGATCGTTTTCTCATTAGATACTGGAAGAAAGTCTTCTTCAAACCATCTTTCCCAAGACCACTAAATTGTTACAATTTGATGACAATTATAACAATCAGCCTTTTTCAAGGCTACAAAATCCTCACAGTTCGTACATTATAACAATCAAACCTTTTAATAAATATTTATCATTTTTCCAGTTGAATATCTTAATATTTTATAAAATATCAAAAATTAAACAATTTAAGTTAACCGAAATAAAAAATCTAAATGAATTACAAAATTATTTGTTTAAATAAATTATTTCACATGTAGCACGGAATCAGCAAAAATATGGAACATCGAGATAGGGATATAGTTGAGTTGTCTAATTCCCTAGAGAAGAAGTTAATGAAGTATTTCCAATGGCAACAAAGATCGAAACACGGATGACATTGACATTACATTATTGTATTATTTAACGCTTTGTAATACTCTCAAAACAGCAAAGTTAAGAATTGAAGTATATCGCAAATAAACTGTGAGAAATACAAAAGCATTTTAATACTAAACGTAGTCGTAATTTACTGTTGGTTTACGAATGCTACTAAATAAGGGATATCTAAGACTATTTCAATGGTATCTAAAACTAGTAGTAGTGCCAACTGATACTGCTTGTAGCAACTGGCAGATATTTAACCATTACTGCTGGTATCTTATATGGTTTTCGCAGTGTGCCAAGGTTCGCAAGTGCTTAAAACAATTTTTTTGAACTTTACAATATCACGATTGGGTTTTGTTAACGACTGGTGGAAGGGTTTTAAATAAAACACGCGGTTTGATCGGCCACACGAAAATATTAATTATTTATTCCGATCAGTGCCGGTGACGACCCGATCGCGACGCGAACTTCGTAACCCGCCGGCGTTCCGGAACGTTCTCTCTCAACCCGATCGTCACTTTTTCACATCTTAGTTCGATCTTTCAAACTCTCGAACATTTAAATAGACTACGACGTCATATTACACGTCGATATCATACTATTCGAATTACAAATAATTGTATCGAGATCGTCACCATTTCGAAGGGCCTTTTACATAATTACCTAACAGGCCAGCTTCATTTTAAGAGGTACCCCCATTCGGGTGTGTAATGGCGTAGGGAAAACCACCTTTGTGGGAAAAAAACCTACGCCGGGTACCGCAGGCGATAAAACATCGATTCTGTCCGTTTTCAGGTTTCCCGTTTACATCATGAAAAAAGCGTCAATAATCTGGACATGTTTAGCGGCGTGCTTAATTATTAATGTATCAGCACAAGATTGGTTAGATAGTCTAGAAAATTATCTGCGAAAGGAGTGCCGCAAGCATCAAGTGGTACTATTTCACGACCACAATCAGAAAAAGTCGCAAATAATGCAAACTTTTACCAAAAGAATTATGAACTTCTTTCCAACGCTAACCGTGCACATCGGCTCGAAAACCGACTTGAAGTATCTTCGAGAGTTTTTCGATTCTCAAGAGAAATACAAAAATCTTGTAACATTAGAACCTAGATCAACAACCTTTTTTATTAGTTTGGTTTCTGCCGGCTGCTTAACAAATTTACAGAATATCATGACACGTGCGGATGACATTTTTCATTCGTTATACCAATTTAGTAGAGTAAGAACTACGCCATTTTATCTAATTGCATTGTTTCGAAAAAAGTGCAAAACCTTTAGAGATATCTATCAATATTTAAGAAAATTAGGAGAAAGACATCAATTTTTAGATTGCACGCTACTAGAAATTGAGGATGATGATGAACATAACCTTAATATACTATTTCCTAGGCTGAATATGATTAGGTCTAGGAGAGAAAATGCAGCTGTTATTCACCACGTTAATTATTTGGCAAAAAATTACCAATGTAAAAAATTCGCACCAGAAATTGAATGGTTTCCAAACAAATGCATAAATATGCATCGCTACAAGTTGTACTTGTATGTTTTTACTCAATACTTACCTTTTTTTGGACTGAAAACTGACTATTCAAGTTACGGCCTAATGACTTCCGAACAATTGCTTGGGCCTTTCGGAAAAATAATACAGGCATTCGAAAATGTCTGCAATTTTAGCCTCCGTATATCAACCTCAGGAACGGATTTTCCAGACCGTGACATATCAATTGATCCCTATGAAACAATCCCCCCAATGAGTTTAGTGCTTGCGAGTGACCCTACGACACCGATGTGGCCTTTCAATGTCGTAACAACGTATGCAATTAGACGACAAAATGTTTTGAAAATATCACCTAATCTCTTTCTCTACATGTTCATGACCGCAGCTGCTGTGGCCATATTGCGAATATTCTCCTGCTTAATGAAACTAAAGAGTCCTGCATGGAAAATTACAACGATTGCTTTCGCAATTGTAGGCATAGGTACTCCCAGCCCAACACGACTAGCCGAAAGATTTATTTTCATTTCGATACTAATAATATCTATCGTTTATGGCGTTAATGTAATAGAAGATGTTTTGGCATTTGAACTGGATGAGAAGGCGGAAATAAAAGTCGAATCCGCTGAAGATTTAGTTACTTTTAATTATCGGATATTCATGGAAAACAATTCACCGTTAACAACAGCAATTCTATATCATAATCCTAATATGCGGAACACGACCAACATTGTAAACATTCGAAATTCAGGCGATTTCAGCGGCCCTCTTTTTCGACTCATCTCAGATACACTCGATAAAAAATTCACGAACGGAAGCTGCTTTTTACAAGAAGATGTGGCAAACATGATTATTTCACAATATAAGGACATTGATGGTCAATATATTTTCAATAAATTCGAGCATCCATACATATCTTCGCTTAGGTGGATGGTACTTCACCTTCGAGTTGGATTTCCTTGCAGGGAACGTTTCAATCACATTATAAGGCGTATCCAAGATTCCGGACTCATGGCAAAATGGATGAAAAAAGATATGGATACAATTTCTCAAATAAAATGCACAGGACCTTGCGTTACATTTACCACTGTGTTTAAAAAGCATAGATATAAGAGAAACCGAAAAGGCAGTCGCAAAGAAAGTCTATTAATTAATCAGTTATTTATAATCCTTGGAATTCTTTATTTTATATCCACTTTGGTTTTAGTGGGAGAAATTTGCTTTGCACATTATACAGAGCGACTGCATACATTATGGTTTACCAATCGATTTTTTAAGCCGTTTAGATATTTAGTGAATTTATTTACGAATGGATTTTGATGTTCCGAAAGTGCAAGAAGATACTTTGTTATATTTAATTGCAATGTATTTTTTTATTTAAAATTTAGAATGCGTTCCGATATTTGTATGTATTTTGTATTATCAGTGAGAATTTGTTTGTATAAAAGTTGTTGTTTACATTACGTTTAGTTTATTGCGATCTTGCGATTAATCGATCACGATCTAACATCACATCTCCGATTTTATTAAAAATTGCAAAAAAGTTATTACTTGCCATACATATGGATGTGTTAAAGAGATTTTTTGAAATTCCGAAAATTTGAAATTTGCTACACTGTAGTAAAAAAGTCTGAACTTTTGGAAAACAATGTTAATAATTAAATATAATATTAATAAATGCATGAAAAAACAATTTTTTGTTTTCATAATGATTTTGTACCACTGTTTTTTTTTTATATTATAATTTTTTATTTTATAATTTTTATTATATTAGTGCACTCAGCGCCACCGCGTCTCACATGAGAGACTACCTCAGCCGCTACCAAATTTAAACATTCATTGCTCTTAAACTATATTAATGTAATGAAGATGAAACTTTTCAGAAAATTTGTTCATACCTTTATGAATTACTTTCTAGCTGAAAGTTTTCCGAGTCTCGAAACTCGCACGATAAACAAAGCTCCTGAATGCACAAAATCGTATCTTTTGCAGTTTTGCTTTAAAAAAAATAATCTCTTTTTTTATTATTGACATATATCGTTTTTTCTTTCTTCAGTAGACGCGGAAAGCTCTAATGAACAATTCCATTTTCTCTTTGTTTTAAAATTCTCAAAATTGACTATGTTACAGCGAGTTGAAATAAAAAATATTTGCGAACCGGCCACAAAGTAACCAGTGCTATCTATAAACAGAACTCAGTCGTGTTTATTCCTTTCCGTGTAGTCGCACGTTTCGGGAGTGTTCAACTTCAAAAATGCATAACTCGAAAACTAAAAGACATACAAGGCTTTAAAAATTTGAACAAAATATTAAATAAAATTTGCCGTAAAATAAAATAAAAAAGGGTTCATAGTGGTACAAAATGGTTACGAAAAATAAAAATGTTTTTTTTTTTCATGCGTTTATTATTATTGAATTATAAATATTTTTTTCCAAAAGTTCAGACTTTTTTACTACAGTGTAATAAATTTCATCCAATTCCGATAAAATTTCGCCGAGCTATAATTTTTCGAAAAATGTTTGTGAAAATTTCATATGACCGCCATTTTAAAATTTTTCGGAATTTCGAAAAATCGGTTTACCATATCCATATGTATGCCAAGTAGTAAGTTTTAAAAAATTATTTACAAAATCGGAAATGTGATGTCAGATCGTGTTCAATTTGACGAAGAGTAACTTTTGTTTTCGGCTTCCACCAAAATTTTCGAATTTTTATTAAATGGAATTTCTTCTTTGAGACCTGTACGTTATATTTTTTTCTCAAATTCTTTTTTCATGGTGAAATTGTTAATAAAAAAGTCATCGAACTCAAGATTTCTCCTGTACGCCTCAGGAGCCAGGAGACGTGTCAAATACATAAATGACTCTGTAAGCATATTTTTTAAGACAATTGGACAAAAGTAAATACCGCAAGGAATTTAATTCGAAGAAAAATTACAAAGCGCCAACGTCATACATTTTTTGTCGCGGATATTATACTAATTATGATTTTTCAGTTTTCATTAAGGCTAATGATTCTTAAAACTCGTACTCTAACGTTATATTTTTAATAACCCGAGTAAACATTTGCCTCCGGATCGAATCCGATACCGATCCGGGACCCTTATCTCGATTGAATTTCAGATCCGTGTCAGATCAGGGTTGTAACGCTGCCGCACATCCGTAACGGATCCGGAGTCCCGGACGTCCGGCAATCCTGATCCGTCCCTGACCTGATCCGGATTTGAATCGGCGGTAACATTCAATAAAGTGTAAATACAGAAAACCTTGTCCAAATTTGCTGACGTGACCATTTAAAATCATGATTATACAGGTGACAATGTGAAAGATAGTAAAAATCCTTTCCAATGCGTCGTTTGTATATAACCCTTTGCTAATTTGTTATTTAGGTTATACACGAATAAAACATTTCTTTTTATTGACAGGTTAATTCTAACTCTAATTCGAGGTTAACTTTCCAATTCGACAAAACTTACCTTCTTATTTTGTATATTATAATAACTATAGTTGTTAATTAAGCATACAATTAAATAATACACAACATAATAAAATAATAAAAACTGACAGTTCTTATATGCACAGAATATGAAGCCCTATATAACCTACAAATATAACATAACTATATCCAGTCAATGACGCATCGATTAAATTTTGCACAAATTTACAGAATTAGTGCAAATATATACACAAGAAAATTGTTCTGAACTTAACTAATAAATATAAAATTAATATAGCACATTAAAAAATTGAACACAATAAACTTCAAGTAATTTTTTAATCCGTAGTATATTCAAAATACATTTGTGGAAGAGATATAGCAGATTGACGTAAATGGTATTAACGCATTATCAGATTCGAATACGTATATGTATATGTTTTATATCACCATACAAAAATGTGATCCTTTATATATCCTTTCCTCTCAGATTAATTGCATATTATAATGTGAAGAGAGTTATATTGTATTTGGAAACTACAAAGGTCTTGATGGAATCTGTGTACTTATCACTTAAAAGAATTGTCGCTCCGGCTTCATGGTTACATTGGCTGTTAATAATTAATACATGTTGAACAGCATATTTAATATTGCGCAATAACATTAAAATAAATTATAACTAAATGCAGAAAGAGCACGAATTAAGTATAATAATTTATAAATGTCAAAGATAGAAATCATAGTATGGGTTTCAACAATTATTAGAGAGACGAACAGAGTTGACGGTTTTTAGATTATTGTACATATGTTATTCGTCTTAATATTTAATCTAAGCTTATTTTATAAAGAATTATCCACAGATAATTGTCTGGTAATAAGAATCTGGAAACCTCGTACTCTCTGTGACTCTGTAATTCTTGTCGGAACATATCCTACGCTTTGAAACTATTTTAATTGTATTTATTGAAATTTTAATTAATATTTCAGGTAGATATGCCAGGAAATAAAGGTAAAACTTGATAGTAAAAGAGTCAAAGCACCGTCAAGTTCCAACAACAGTTACAGAGCTGAATTGATCCTACGATGATTGTCAGATTACTGTACTTATACATGTTATTGACATAAATAAACATTCATTTTAAATGGGATTTCAGTTTGTGTACTCATTGCAAGAATCTGTATTGTCGTACGGTTTCCATTTTACGCAAGTAAAAAGTACTTACGTGTAAGTCGGCAATTGAACTTTCAAGAAATTTTGATTCGAAGCAAAACATACAACACTTAAATTTTTCCATAACCCGATTAATTTAGTATTTAATAAACATTCATTTTAAATATAATTTCAATTTAGTTTAATTTTCTTAATAATTTTATTGAATTTATTTATTAGAAAGCGTAAGATACAATTGAGGTTTAGGGAAAAGGTTGTTAATTTGGAAAGTTAACCTCGCATCTGAATGTCGGTTAACCACCCAAAAAAAAATAAAACTCACTGACACTATCACATATTTTTTATATTTAATTTTCTTATTCTTTATGTTTTTCTTGTGCATGATAATACTTTAAAAAACCGTAGCACATTTAGACTTTAAAAGCAAACCGCGATAAAGTCGAACTGTCAAAACAGCCCAGCTGATCGGCAGTCGGCACTGCCTATTCGTTTAGTTCTCCCAGCCGCTAGGTAAGGCGCCACTAGAGCTGCATACTGAATTAGAATTCCAAATCCGGATCAAATCAGGAACAGGTACGGGTTCCCTGATCTACCGAATGTAACTGGATAACTACAAATCAGGATCGGCTCCGGAACGGATCCGGATTGCCGGACGTCCGGGCTTCCGTATCCGTCCCGGATCTGAGGTAGCATTACAAATCTGATGCGATCCTGATCTGATAGTAGGGGTAGCCCCAGCAAATGTTTACTCGGGAATGACTTTAATTTGTAATAAAAAAAGCTTTTCGCACCAGGATGTCATTTTATGCTCTACAGAACAATTTTTTCAAAATTAAAATTAACTATCGCGCCCAGGGCAAGGATGGCATTAGCCCTGCTTAAGAGTACAAAGTGACATCCTGGTGTGAAAAGCATTTTTTAAAATAGTTTATATTTAAATCGCTAGAGGGATATTTTCTAATTTTTCGTCATCGTGCGCGTCAAATTTCATGTTACACCTGAATTTGCTGGAATAAAATATGGCAGCAATTTCCTAATCTGTAGAGTTGCAAATTCGGGGTATAACTTAGAATTTTATACTCACTTTGATGAAAATTTTTGTTCATATCGCGGGTGTAAACTTTTACTCTCTGAAAGCGATCATCCGATACTCTCGGAACGAGAAAGTGCATTTTACACCCATGATACGAAAATATCTATTATAAGACACATATTCCTTCCATTGTGCCCTTCCTGACGGATATAAATAAATCCTTCTTGTACCATTCAGAAATCTTATAAGCGCCAATGAGTTGTTTATTTAGCATAACTAAACAGAAATATAATATAGTAGGGGAGGTCGGGGTATTATTGGACACGGGGTATTGTTGGACAGGGCGATATTTTTACCGTTTGAAGGGCTTGAAGTCTCCATCAACTAGCATCGACTCGTCTTATCATAATCTCATTTTCTATTAAGCACTTGACTTTTTTGACACATTGTTACCTCGCTATCACATAAAACAAAATTTTGATGTTTGTAAAGTGTTTTTTTCACTCAGTGTTTTGGTCATTTTTACTCCATTTTTCGAAGAACCAAGTCAGGTAAACATATTTATAATATTCTTGGAACTATAAGCTTTTGACGCATATAATAGTTTTTGATAAAATTTGCATTGTATTACTTATACGCCGACATTTTGTAAAAATGAGCGTTCGGGGTATTATTCGACACTTCTGCGATTTGGACACTGATGCGGAGGAAAATACTGATTTCTGCATAATTTGCATTGAAAATATGCCCGAGAAAGAAAATCGCTGAAATATAGCCCATTGTATCGTTTATGATCAAGGTGTTCACTCGAGTTGTGTCGGAGCAAACCGGAACACTTTCATGTGCCTACCTTTATTTTATTCATTATAATATAAATATTCTTTCGTTTTCATTAACAAATAAACGTTTTCCAGCAATATTGTTCATTTCTTTTATCGATTTACAAGACTGTCCAATAATACCCCGAGATTTTTTAAAATCTCAAAAACCAGTTTTTTGCGCCAGCTGATACAGAGTGTACAATTTTAAACAATTAGGTCAAATTGCTGGTACCAAATAGAGTTTCTGGACAAAATACAAATGTGTCCAAGAATACCCCGACCTCCCCTATAATTAAGTTATACTACTTAAAATCAGTAATAATGGTAACCCATGTTTCTTATATTAATTTATCAATAGCTAAGAAAAGAATGATTTCTTGTATATGTAATAAATACTTATTAGTGATAAAATAGTACATTGAAGACTCATTCGAATTGCCGACCTCGCTTCGCTCGGGCGTCAAACTCGTCCTCGTCGGCAAACACCTATTTTGCACCCAAGTTGCACATATTATTTTCTCATACGAGAGCGTGCAATTTTGCCCCATCGATGTAGGGATCAAATAGTACACGGAAAGAAATGTATAGAGAGTACAGCCAAAAATATAGTTACTCCAGCCATAATATGGTAAATCCAGCCATATTTTTGACAGAAGTAACCATGTTTCTGACTGTTTCCTCTGAACATTTTTCCCGTGTATTTTGGAAATAGAGTGTGAGAACAGTACATTACTCAACCAGGGAGGTAAAATAAAGAATGCCTCCCCGGGAAAAAATGGATTATATATAATTATATATAAATTTAGATGCAATTATATATTATTATATATAATTATATATAATTATATATGGATTTTGGCCGTATATAATTATATACAATCGTATATAAACATATATAATTATATATTAGCATATATAATTGTATATAATTGACGGCTTTATATATAATTATATACGGCCAAAATCCATATATAATTATATATAATTATATATAATTGGATCTAATTGTATCAACAATTATATATAATTGTATATAATCGTATATAAACATATATAATTATATCTTATTATATATAATTGGATCTAATTGTATCAAAAATTGTATATAATTATATATAATTATATATAATCCATTTTTTCCCGGGTCAGACTGCGTGTAATTTTTACCCCACCGGAAGTCGAGAATGAGAAACATGCAGTCTGAGGCATTCTTTTTTAATTCCCGAGGGAGAAAAATAGGTGTTTGCTGACGAGTGCGCGTTTGATGCCCGATCGAAGCGAGGACGGCATTTAGCACGAGTCTACAAATGTCTATTCTCCCTTGTTGCACATACTATTTTCTCATGAGAGAGCGTGCTATTTGGTCCTGCGATGTAGGGTGTAAAATAGTATTTTGCGCTCAGAATACGAAAAACTTATTTGGCTCCCGGATATATTTAGTTTGCTCCCTAGAGAGAGAATGTGCTGTTTTGCTCCCGCAATATAGGGAGAAAAATAGCATTTTGCGCTCCGAGTTTGAGAATAATATATTGTACAACAAGGCAGTAACATAACCTATTCTAGAATCTATTCTTTCTTGTTGAGCATACTAGTTTTTCATACAAGAGCGCCAAATGCCATATTTTTTAAACATACATAATGGTATAACTATAGGATGTAATTTTTTATTAAATAATAAATTCTTTGTAGTCAAATATCATACAGTTTTTGCATTTTTAGAAAATTATATTATGTGCAGAAAATGAATAAAATAACGACAAAATGCTGTAAAGAAAAAGTAAATAAAATTTTAACACGCACAAGTTGGTGAAGAACTACGTGTTGCTGTGTGTTGCTTATATTTTTATTCTTTAGAGAGAATCCGAATTCTGATAGATACGAATTCTTTGCAATTCCCTAACAATGGCATGAATCGAAACGAATTCGTGGTTACGGTTCTGACGTCTAAATTCATTTTTGAACTGACAGTGAATACTTGTAGTTGTAAGGTATGCGTCAATAATATCAATTAGTGTATAAGTAGTATATCTACTCAATCTTATCTAATACTTCAAAAATTAGCAGTAAATGCTATTTTTAATATACTTGAATATGGACCAACGTCACTTTTCTCAGTGTGTCTGATGGAAAGACATTTGTTCCGACTTTATTTCGTATAACAATGAACAGTACTGGAGACCAATTGAGTTAGTGAAGTTATGTAAAAACTGCAAAATGATATTATACGACAGAAATGAATGCAACTTACTCATTTTCGAACATAAAAACCAATAACACCAATACTAAGTAAATAGTTTCTGTTACCTTACTCGTGACTTTTTACCAAAGTATTTTAAAAAAATAGTGTATCATGATATCTACGCAATAAAAATCTCATATCAGTTACGAGATTTCTATGCGCGGACTATAAAGCAAATATAAATTAAAATTTTAAAGGAATACTTTATAAAGTGATATTTAGGTAGATCAAATTCAAATGTATTGTTTCAATTCTAATCAATATTGATCTGGTTACAGTTACTTCATTGAGCCTTACGTAACATATTTCAGACTCTGAAAACTAGTCCAAAGAATTAATTAGTAAAGCAAGTAAATAGAAACATGGCCTGCGGGGATTAATACCTACTTATGAAGAAAGATAAAGCTATCCAGATTTCTTTTTATCGCAAGGATAATCCAAGTCCTCGTCACGATCAACCAGCTTGTAGGAAGCGTGGACTAGAGACGATTGGTTTCTAACGCTTATCACTAAGTAATAGTGAATTATTCTATTAGCCCCGAGTTTATTACGCCATCATCTTCGTCATCGCGTCATCGTTGCTTTAAACGCGTACTTGTAGCAGCCGGAGTCCAGTGATCTACGGATTTCCGTAAGCCCCCTAAGGCTCGAACCCGAGAAGAAGCAGTACTGGCTCTATAAAACGATAAAAAGCAATTTCACACTTTAAGTGAATAAGCATCTTTCATTTAAATTTCAGCTCCTCCATTACCCGTTGAACCTCATCTTACTTCTAAGCTCTTAAAATTCACCTGATGGATATTCCGCGATTAAAAGTTGATTTAGTCGCTTGTTTGTTCTTTTTATATCCGGCATAGAAAGAACGCATATGGTTTTCAAAGGATTTCACGGTATAATGCGGTGAAAACCGCGATTCGAAGCACTTCTCTATTTTGAAACGTGTATCGAACGTGGGAAATATCGTAGATGTGCTTGAGTAACGCTTTATTCCAGAGCGTCACATTTGTTAACACACCATTTTTTGCATATGAAAATATTTTCGTCGGAATATTGTATAACAAAATAATATTTGATTATTATGATAAATAGTACATTATGTAACGTGGAGGCTAAGTTGGTCTTTATACGCCGAGCGGAAGTTTCGTATACTCGACTTCGGCTTGCAAACACACTCGCCTTCGGCTCGTGCGTTCTCTCGCCTACGTCTCGTATACGAATCCGCGAGGCGTACAAAGACCTTGCCTCCACGTTGCATACGATACTTTATGTAACGAAGATACGATTTCCAAGTTTACACGGGGGGGGGGGGGGTAGCAGGGGTTCGGGGTAGGCGGCCACCCGATGGACAATTTGGAATGATGTGAAATGAAAATGAGCATCTGTTCTCACCCGTACGGGCGTATGCAGACCCACGGCGAATAACGAGAAGGGTATTTTCTAAGCATTCTCAGATTAAATTGGAATTGTCCCATTGAAATTCAATTTTTTAAATTTGAAACAAAACCCATGTATACTACATTTTGTATAGTTATATTGAGACGTTCACTTTTTATATAGATTCCGGCATTTTCGAACAGGTTAGAACATGCACGCCCTACGTTTGGTATACGTAGGAATGGTCATCGTATCCGACCATCGTGTACGACGCTTGACGACGAATGGTAATGTAGACGCATCGTTAGCATACGTTTATGGGACGCCGTAGCTTGAATAGAGTACGTATACGGGCACTTTATTGTACTAGTACGTTTTAAGGCACTTTATTGTACTCTTTTCATCGTGTACGATAAAGTGCCACTTAGTGTACGCAAATCGTGCATGATAAAACGCGGAAATCGTCCGGAGTTACATAAAAAAATTAATCGTAAAATCTGTATACTATGTAGTATGGGAAGATACACACATAATTTGCAGATATATGGGGTATTCTACAGAATCTTTACATTGTAGTGATGCCATCCTTTTTGTAGAACTAACTTAATTTTTCTTTAGGTTTAGGACTACAATCGTTAAAATGTGTTATCAAAAAAAGTATTTATATATATATTTCCAAAATAAAATGGCAGCATATCATAAGAAATTTTAAAATATTATGTGGAAAGATCAAATTGGGTCAAAAGGTCTATTACAAAAAATTGTGAGACTGGGGATTGGCGGAACATTCTTTTCTAGGTTGAAATCATAGATGGTATATCTAGTCCATTGACTGATATTTTTCAAGACATTATATATTAGTTACATTCGTTTGTTTATATGCAATTTATTACATTTCTCCGTTGAATTCACTTTAAAAATTAATTATAATGAAATACGTATCGAAAAAATATATGTCTTCTAATAATCCAATGAGCGGTACTAGAGACAAAGTGGATATTGCCCACAAAGACAGGAAATCCAGTTCACTCAATCGTTGTGATGTTAATTTTCAATATGTATTTAATGATTTTCACTTTAATATCACTTCCTTCCTGTACATTTTTATTGAAAATAATATGGTGGTCGAGGTATCCACAGCATGTATGTAAACATCTACATTGTGTAAACAGTTTCACTACAGTGACTTTCTCCAATCCATATTATTAATTAGGATTTTTTTACAACTCTGTACGTCGTTTTAATCCATTTAATTTTATCCGCTGCGTAGAAAGTTTTGGAACGAAATACATTGAGTTAATTATTTGTGTTGTTGAGTTATTGTCCAGTTTTTGTGCTGTATATAGTTCTAAACTACTCTACTACCCAAACGGTCTATTCGGGAGTCCACTTATGTTAAAACTTGCTCAGTCAAGAAATATGTCGGACCCCTAATTTTACCCACGTTGATACCTCCCGTCCCACCATCACGTCTTGCACGACGCGCAAAATGGATCGATGCTTAAGAAACACTAGACATGAAGTAAAAAAAGGTGAAAATGGCAGAAATTATTGATGATATACACTCTTTAATAGTTCTGTAACTATAATCCAAAAGAATTTTCTAAAATAATTAATTAAATCTAACTAAAAAATTATAAAAATCCGTCAGAGTACTATCTGAGAAAAAGTCATTCACAAAATGCTCTAAAATATTATTATATCATTAATTATTATTAATTACAAATATTTCTTTTAAGCTTCATAGCAATACCTACAGCTCGAACTGGTCAAATTATACATTTAAGAACGATTCGTAATTACCAACCCCGTGAACCCCCGAGCACCCAGTTTCAGCTCATTCAATTTAGTTTTTACATTAGGCTCGGCCATATTGAATCCGCTATTTTGAATTCTCAAAATCTAAGGTCAGATTCGTAATCAGCGACCTCGAGAACCCGGGGATATCCAGTTTCACCTCAATCAATTTAGTTTTACATTTCGGTCGGCTATATTGAATATGCTATTTTGAATTTTAAAAATCTGCTGTGAGATTCGTAATCTGCGACCTCAAAAATATATAAATAAATTTATATATGTAAAACTATGCGCCGTGTAACTCATAATAGTTGATTGAAGATCCATGTCTAGCATTCCCTATCTCTGGATCCACTGTGCGACGTGCCTGTCTCGCTAGCTATACGCAATATACTATTTTGTCATACCTGTACTAAAACCACGACTTTTCGTGCCGGTAGAGTGTGCGGCAGAAAACGTATGGCCCACTTATCACGATTTCACGCCCGCTTCTTGTTTTTCACGATTTCACACTCGCCTTTCGATTGGTGCATATGAAGGGAAAGAATGCAGGCATCGAAGACAAGCCCGCTGTCGAAACTCCCTCACACACGTATTGCACAGCACGCCCTAATCCCATCCTTTGCGCCCTTGATACGCAATATACTATTTTATATTTTGTATATTATACAGACATTGTTGTCCAGGACAAAAATAAATGGTTTGCATATATACATACTAAATGGATACCGAGATATAAACAGATCCAAATCTCTTAGAATTGAGCTAGACTATCTACACATACAAATTAATGCCTGTAGCTCCGTCAAGAATGTTTACTTTGAGGTAGTGACCAGACAACACTACTTGTGGTGTTTCGTTTTAGCGAATTGACGGATATTAGAAAACTTCCTAATGCTGTTTAAATTGTTCCATAACATATGGATAAGCTGTAAAACAGCATTTTTTTGTGTCTCGCTGTTTGTACTAAATTTTATTAGTACATTAAGACAATTATTTAAAAAAAACGCGAACTATTTTTAGCAACAAATTAGTAAAAATCTATCAATATTTTTATAACTAAAAGTATGAAAAAATATTGGGTGGGTGACAACTTTTCTGGCAAACATTTATTATCCATCACACTTGCATACGGTATCCAAAAGAGATGATATGATCAGTTTAATATGAGGCAAGTAACGGTTCTTAAAATTCGCTTCTTATATCTTCGGCGGATATAATTGGGGAAATGCGGGCGCATATCGTATCTCAGCTTTTTTAATACAATTTATTGGGGGTCGGGAGTCGTAAGAAGAAGCTGCATTCACCGCTCAATTTCGCGAACGATTTAGTTTTTTTTTCCTTTGATCTATCGGCCTCGAAGCGAGGGACACATGTAAGATCGACCGCAAACCGATATTGAAATGGAATCACGCCTTCGACCGATCGAAGTATATTTCCCATCTGGTTGATGCCCCCACACGCTTCAGATCTCTTCCCTTTTCTACGTGCCGCAGCAACTGCCTTTTCTGCCATTGGGTAGTTGCGTATTTACCGTCCGCGGCCACGCGTACATCACCGCCCCGCTAATGCTACGAGAAACTCGATTATGCGATTTGCAAAAATCTTAAAATCAACAGCTGACTTCCTGCCACTTTTGCGTTATGCTTCCGCGTATTTCATGCTTTTGCTTTATGATGAGTCTATTGTACTCTAACACGAATTCTCGTCATCATATTTTGATGATACCAACAATATACAGTACGCGAAGTTTGACACCGTTAAATACATCAGACTATCTTAAATGGTCCAAGTATTTTGGAACTGATGAGCTTTTTGTCACTGCAATTGTTTCCCATTATCTAGATTGACCTCCGAAGGTTCATAATCACGGTTGGTGGAACTAGTATCAGCTAATGTCCTGCTCCAACATATTCACTAATAGGAGGTAACAATTCCAAACTATTTGTAATCTGTACACCTTTCATCATTCACTAGTTTCTATTATCTTCAAAATAAAGTTTTCAAAATGGGAGAAAAATCAACTTATACAATTTCTTAATATGAATAATCTAATGGTACCTAATTTACGCCCTGGTGTAACCAGATTTCCTCATCAGATTGTACAAGCAGATGCTAATGTAACATTGTCAAAAATTCAAAAATGAAGGAACTGTATGTTTATAACTACATAGCAATTGAATGGCATGCCATAAAATATATGGGTTGTTATATTGTGTATTAATTAAATGGACAATGTATGCTAGAATGTAACGATCTAATAAGATACCTTTACAAGGAAGAGAAATTCCTGCAAACTATCCCTCTCATTTCAAGAATTGCCGAACCCATGGACTCGATCGTCTGCTGCGCATTATCGGAAACTGGTCTGAAAAATGACCCCACCATTTGCAATTTGAGGAAACAGGGTGCAGCCCTAAATATCAGCTTGACTGGCGAATCCCGACTGTCGAAGGGACGTTCCTAGAATAATGTGCGCCAACTAGGGTTGGACTCTGTCAGAAGATTGTAAAGCTTCAGAGCAACTGTTATCCAATTCAGATACATAAAGTCATCCAACTCGAAATCGAAATCATGCTACATTATTACCCGGATATATGAGAATTAATTACAGGTGTACCACTGAAGTTTAATCTATAACTGACAGTGGTGTCTGTGGTTTGAAAGATAGGTGTTAGATATTTTCGAGCCTCATCGACCATGTAGGAAGTTATATGTCTAATAAAACTATTAGTGAAATTATTGTATATTACTGCCAAGACCATATATCATCATCATAAAAAAATGATTAATACTGTTTATAATAAGCATAATGATGGTCTAATCTTGTATTTACAATTATGTTTGAGCTAAATTGTACAAACCAAAGGTAATTCTAAATATCATCAAAATTTACAGCCGTATAGCCTTATGGTGGGAACTGATCGGCTAGTTGAAGGACTGCTAAAGGACCTTCCCTGACTAGGCATTATGTCGTAACTTGAATGAAAAATGCACAAAAACATTTTTTTCTAGAATATTACTGTTGGACCAACCGTAACATGTTCAATAATAATAGTTTCCCTGTTTGAACGATTTGAAAATTCATCCCGAAGACTACTGCAGTGTTTGAATGGTAAAATGGATCATTACCTCGGGAAACTTAGAGACCTGCATACTTCCAAGCAAGCTCCATAAAATGCTGATTTACCACCGGTACTTGAGGTAACGAGGATAACAGGGTGTCGTACATCAGTTAATTGCTAGTGTTCTGCTCAAAACCGACATTGCCGTAAAAAGTAATATTAGCAAAGTACAATGATTTGAAAGACTTAGAAATGCATGGGCGAGGTTGTAAAAAGGTTTGTTGAGCGCCTGTCAGCGAATGGTCAGGAATTACGCATCTCAATTTCCGCGATGTGGTCTAGGGAGTGCTGCGCCCACGCATCTACAGAGCCGAGTGCTGCTGTTGCAGGGCAATACAACGGTTCGACCTGCGCTTCTTAACATTTTGAGCGGAGCGAAACTGCCACAGCGAAGAATGCGAATTGCTCGCTGATCATTTTTATTCTTCATTTTACCGGGAAGGCCGACGCGTATACGAGTGGTACAGATCGCCGCTGTACACACGCCGCCGATAAGTGTGCACGGAGCGTACGGTATCCCACGTGATATTACGGATCATCAGTTCGGAACGTGACTCGTCGAATGGGTTCAAAACTTTCCTCGCATTTTCGAACGTTTGACGTAAATAATAGGTGTGCGAAGAAGCGTAGTGACGCGCTACGCTTTGTGGAATAATCAACTTTCAACCGCATTCGTGCAAACTTTGCCTAGCTTGGGGATTTATGTGATGATCGATTAGGCCAAGAATTTATCCTCCAAGAGATAGGAAGTAGCTGGAGAAAATTCTTGGGAATGAATTAATTTGATAGTTTAAACTAGACCTGTATCAGTCATAGGCAACTAGCGAGCACTTCAAGAAGAATACGACTTGAGACTAGAGGATAATCAATGGGTGGAATCACGAATTAATGTGGCATCTTTATTTACTAAAAACGTCTTGTACAATGCTGAAAGCAGTCCTGATATTATGTCATATTCAGCAATAGCTTATTGGTCATGAAAAACTCAATCAAGAGAGATCCGATGATAGTGAATCCTCATTCCCATTTCTATGCTGTTCAGTAAATGATAATTAAAGGTGTTACGTTAAGAGTACTTATATTCCATGCTGTTAAAGCGTTTAGTATTTAATCACTTGAAACCCATACAATATTATGTCACGTTCACTCATGAAAAAAAAACATAGAGCAGTAGCCGAAAAACTGCCGCTAATTATCTGTGGACCAGTAAAGCACCCTGTCCTTCCGAAACAACAGGCGATGAGTGTGTATACGGTACATAGCGCATTTATTGGCAGTCATTAACAAATCTTTGTTATTGCATTTTGTAGTTCGACCAATCTCAAACAATTTTGTATGTGTTGTAATGCATTCAGCATATTTTATACCATACTTACATAAAAACCGTACCTTTGCGTGCCGGTAAAGGGTGCAACAAACTCATTCAGCGCCTGTGTTTTCTGGGGTCCGGCTGGCGGGCGCATTTCGCGTTTTTGCGCCCGCTTCCCGTTGCCACAATTTCGCACCCGCCTTGTACTTTACCGCGCAATTTATTATCTACGTGTTTAACAAAACGTATTCTGCATATCCCGGGGGATAATGAATGCGGTCTCCCGTCCCTCCCATCGTCCTAAACAGCACGCCTGTCTACAATCTCTTCTTTTGCGTCCTAGATATACTATTGTCTTACACCATATGAAAGACAAATGATAACAGAATAAACACCAAAAACTGCCCAAAAAGAAAAATTATTACCTAAAATGTTTACATATTACACGCACTCATGGTCCCCTATCATATCCACATCTGTCAAAAGTAAATATTACGCATATTTGTTTAACTGTAAGAAAAACTAAACTGTCAGTTAAACAATTTTGCAAATTTTCATGTTGCCCACTTTACCTGATCACAAAGGCGCGGTTTCTGTGCTTATATGACAAAAATAATCATACGCAAGATGGTCGAAATATCTCCGAAGAGTGTGATCGTCATCCTTGCTTCGCTCGTGCGACAAACTTCGTACTCTTCGATGATCGGTAATTGCGCCCGTGTTATATAATATACTGTATTTGCACGTAGTATATACAAACATTAAGAATCCCTTTTGATATCAAAACAATTAAAAAACTACATTTAGCAAGAACAATGTGTTTATGTAACTGAAAATCGTAAGCCTTTTTCCAGTCCTGTTCATCATCAATATACCAACCAAAACAATGACGTAGACTAATGAAACAATGATTGAAGATGTTCAAAATTCAACGTATTGCATAGATGCTCAAAGGTTTCCATCTAAAATATATCAGAGGAAATTCACGGAATCCACATTTTACAGCAAAGTCAGGAAAAGGAATCAGCAAAAACACATAATGACCAATTTCCGTCTGCATTTATTTTTTGACAATTGCTGACCTCCGATGTACGAAATCAAATACGGCTGTTCACCTTTTTTGTTGAAAATAAAGGGAATTTCCTGCCTTGGTAGTTGCCGAATATATTAAAAAATAAATACAAATAATGAAATATTAATAAATATAGTTATTTTATGCCAGCTCTTGAATTATATAATTCCTTCGAAATAATTCACTTACGCACTGTTTTTATGCCTTCATTCATATTTTTTCAGGCTACGCAACACTGTTATAGAATACCGCAGAGCATCGTAGCAAATGCAGTTCCGAACGATTATCCCCCTTGGATCCAGGGCAAAATTTGTTCGTAATTTTTTAAATCTATTACCGCCAATTTCTTCACGTGTATGGGAAAAAAGCAGTGTATCGTTATCGTGATACGAATCGTATTAAATCGTTACTGGCTCAGAAGAAAAAAAAAACTGGAATTAGTACATCGTCACGTGCGATACGAATTACAGCATCGGCTTTTCTCATGAACCGGCAACGGATCGGCTGCGGCGGTAAGGTAGCAGTTGCTTATGATCCGATGGTAGTCAGGTGTGCCATGGAAAGATACGTATACATCGGTTCTTCATCTGTAACATCGCAAATTGAACGGAGATTTGATACGACCGCTGAGCTCGCGGCTGCCGCAAATAAACTCGCATCAAGGCACAAACGCATGTCGATGATGTACCGTGGCTTTGCCCACAAATAAAAAAGAACTAGCTGAAACGATGCGATGCGAACTTTATTGAAAAATAAAAGCGTATAAAGTCATTTTACATAGTCGATGTACCTCGTACATAGGTTGGTAACAGTTCCGTTTTTGTTTCTTGGTTTGAGGAAGAGTTTGAACGATGTTTTTCTATCCAACCTGAATTAATAATTGTTTCAATTTTCTGTAGCAGGTCATAAATAAAGACCAGAGTTTAGTAAAATTGTTGCTGGAGAAAAATGAGTAATATTACTGTTTGTGGTCAAGAATAACAATACGCGTGGTTTTATTTTCTATAAAGAATATCAAGAGAAGCGGTCATTCTTCTCACCAACTCATTTATCTCGAAAACAATATGTGATACGCATAATAACTTACCGAGTTTTCAGAATGATATTCTGAGCTCCCAGCAACAAATAATATTTTTGTTTTTATATATCTTTACTTTGAATCTAGTCCGATCATAATTGATTCAGTAGTTCACGAAATCAATATCGGTTATAAAAACATGTTGAAAATAACGAAATCAATTATCAAATTCTCTTCATCTGTGCGCACCTACGATTACACCTTCAGAGTTCTGTAAAGGTTCAGTTACAATTATGTAAGCGACAAAAGTCTTGTATACAAACCGCCGGGAGTTTCCCCAAACTGAAAATAAAAAATTTTAATAGCTCCTCGAATTCTGGTATAATACAGGGACTTAAACAATATGTGCGTTCCAGTGTCACTCGTAATTATTTGTTTGGCAGGATTGGAAATTATTTGATTTGTTCACCCTTTGTCATACCATGTTGATACTTAAACGAACTGGTTGTTGCCAAACTTTTCATTCTTAAGCCAATCCAAGTTCAACCCAATTTTGCTTGGGTTAAAGTGCACATTCCAAATTGTACTGAAAAAAGAAAATAGTTATCTGAAATAAGTGAACGATGTTTAGTGTGATTGACAACATGACCAACGTTTCTGATATAAATACAACCAAATATTAAATGTCTCCTATCAGACCATGAGTTCGAAAACCCCAGTACATCTTCTCATTGTATACCGAAAACATCTTTTTTGTCACACCTGCAGAAATTCGCCATCTTCACGTGCCGGTAAATTAGTCGGAAAGGCGTCGATTGGCGCCGGGCACCACAGATGTGCTTCTGCGCATGTGCAAAGGGTGATTCAGCACTTTTTGACGACCGCTGGGCTTTATTCTTTGCACGGGCCACAATATCCATACAGGTGTTACAACATACAGTGTATATATCGCGGGCGGAAAAGCATTTTTATCACACCAGCACGAAAATTCCATGTTTCCGCCCGGAAAATAGGAAAGTGCCCGATTACCGCCTGGTCTGATAAAATAAACTCACTGGGCAGCAAACTGTTTTGAAAGAAGCGATTGTCATAAAATGTTTTGCCGCCCGGTGGCGTCATTCAGAGGGAGGAAAATGTTTTTTTCTCTCACTTACAATCTGCTGACAGTCTTTCATCGAAAAACAATCTTTCACACTTTGAAGAATGTGTGACAAAAAATAGTGTACGCATCGCGGGCGAAAACACGTTTTGCAAGCATCGGACCACGATTGTGACCCTGCGAGCAGCGCTCTGTTCCTTCTGCTCGGCCCACTCGTCGCCCCCGCTGCAATGTCTCTGTTTCCGCCCTAGATAAGTAATATACTATTACAGACACTCGGGCGATATTCGGGATTCTTGATCGTGGATTAAGTTCGTACTCGCCGGAAAACAACTATTTGTCTACCTGGTTACGCAATGTATTATTTTCTTTCAACAATCATAGAAACGATTTTCATATAATGTTATATCCTTTTAAAATAAGTATACCGGCTTTAAAATATTACAAAGGTCTTTTCATGAATGAAACCAACAAAGTCTACTAAAAATGCTTTTTTCAACTTTTGCCTCATTTCATTAATATATTTTTAAGTTTACTTTTATATTGCGTTTCATACTACATTTTAGTTAACCAGCACTCCTAAATGTTGTAAAAGTAACTTTTGAGTGTATAATTGTGTAGAATTTGTTCCTTATCTGAGTTGGTTGGATGAAATGAAACGGCGATACCAAAGAATTCATTAATAGTAACGTAATGTTTAATCTATTCTTATAATAATTTCATAATCAGAAAATTCATTGCCTCAAGAACAAAGTTTTGTTACAAGAACCGGACCGTTGCATATCCTCACGCACTCTTAATTTCATAAACTCTATTCTTCTTGGTCGTTTTTAAAGACACAGCATACGTGAACAATTTCTCGAATTTGTCGAGCGTACGTCGAGAATGGATATGTGATCGAAAGTGGATGAAACTAAAAAAAAAGAAACCGAAAAAGGAGATCACGCAATATGCACGCGTAGGTATTTGCGTCATTGCCGGAGGGAAATAATGACACGTTTGTCTCCGGACGGCTAATTCGGCCCTTTGAGATGCCGGCTTACTTATGACGATTTATTTCTTGAATCTTTCAACTTATACATTCATCGTTAATGGCCTTTTCATCGAGTCTTATTTATGGATTGATAAATTAATCACTCTTGAACCTTTCTGATTTTTTAAGAAGAAAAAAGCGGAGCGTGACTTATTGGAAAGAATATTGCTTTAAAATGAGTGAAATGAACATAACATTGGCATCAACTTTAATTCCTTCTTTATATATTTTATTTACATTATTTTTCCGCGTGAATTTGGTAATTCAAGTCAATAATATTTTGCTCATTTATTGAACTGAACACGATAAGAATAACCTAACCTTAATCTCGAATAGTTATGATTACATAATTAAACTAATCATTACCCTAGCAGAATTTTGTCTAGCTGTTTGTTAAACTGACAAATTTTCCTATTCCATTAAGGTGGAAGTAAATTGTGTAGAGACTTTCCACAAACAACATAGATTTTCTATGTGGAAAACATGAATATCTTCATTTTTTTTTATCAAACACCGACATTTTTTTAAATAGTTTATGAAAGAAAGGGGCCTGCACTAAGCAAATGAAATGTGTATTTCAGCGCATTTGGCGAAATTTAAATATCATGCAGTTAAATTGGTCTTGATCAAATGTCCCAATTGGTCAGCGGTTAATAACGGACAGTTTCCGAGTTATTCAACTCTAAAGTTGAATAAATTTGAGTTTTTGGGTGTGAATTTTTTAAAATTGCACAGTCGAAATTAAGAAAGTCCAATGTACCTATGAATAAACCTATTTATATTCAACACGTGAAAATACATATAAGCATGTTGCAGTCATTTTCAACCATCAAAAGCGGGATCCTTTCGTATCGCTTATCCTGATTTTTTTTTAAAGAAAATAATATTATAGAATTTAAATATGAGGCTTGTATTATATGAACACATTTACCAAACTTTTCTGAAGTAATTTTACCGAAATTGATAGAAAAGTTCAACTGCAAATTCAGCAAAGTTCAGCAATTTTTATTTAACCTAATAGTCTCGGAGTAATTTCTTTGTTGGTTTTCGAGCGTCATTCACAACAGGAAAAGAGACTAACCTTGAATTAAGAATGATGCAGTATACTATTTTTGTGTGGGACCTTTCGGATTGCTAAGTCGGAAAAGTATGTCGAAAATGTGTTTTATATGAAAGCCTCCATTTTGGTTATAAGCCATTTAAATACACTTTTACTACCAATATTTTACCTATCAAAATATGACATTCAAAGATCAAGAGAAAAACTGTTCACATCAGGGACAGAAAGGGTTAAACAAAAATCATTTTTTTTGTGTAGTTACGAATGAACAATTAAGACCACCTGGGATTAATGAAGAGATTATCATAGACCTGTTATCTGTACAAAAAAATGGACTTCTGAATGAAATTACATCGGGTAGATGCTTTTTGGAAGCAGAATATCTAAAACAATAACTAAATAACATTATTTATTTAGCAGATAACTATAACTTTTCAAACGATTATGAAAACCCATTTCAAATCGTTTTCTAATTAAGTGCGATTAAATGATAATCGGCAATAATAGCTGTTATTGTCGTCACCATCTCATTTGCCAATATACGTAGGCCAATATATACGTAGTCTTAAGTAGTCGCGGTAATTACACTCGCGAATATACAGGCACAAGGGCGGTGTTTCAAGTGTTCTGCTACGTGGTTTCGGCGAAATAATGCGATGGATCGGAAGTCACGTGGTTTGCGGTATATGCATGTACAATATAAGCCACCAACCACCTGTGACTAAGGTCGTTTATTTGGTGTAATAGCCAAACTTTTTTCAGCAAATTTCAAGTCGATATCGAACTTCTTCTCAACAGCGGAAGAAAGTGATTTGCACTTTCGATATACAACGGAGCGGTGTCGAAGTCTGCTTGAAACGAAGAAAATGGGAACTTTTTTGCCGTGACAAGAAATATTAAAAAAATCTTCGAAACCAAATCGAAACTGCTCTGATTGGCTTTTTATACTAGCAAACAATAAAACTGTTTACGCCAAACATGTCTTGATCACATTGTATTCTTATAATATAGTGGTATACTCCAACTTCGGTAATATTAAATGTATCTATTAAGTACATTTCTTTTTATATTAACAAAAATATGTAATGAGACAAAAATTGTTGGAAAAATTTATGGCAAATAAAATATTCATTGGAAGTTTACGTTCGAACGACTTTAATTATGTTATGATGGTCTCATACGTATGGTTTTAAGCTGCCCTGGCAAAATAAGTGCTTTCACGATATTTAGTCAGTGTTATTATACTTTTTGATTATTATTGCATGATCCCATTCTATTGAATGTAATCACCATCCAATATATAAATATACAAACGGTAAAAAGGAACTCAGGTTAAAAATATATAAATTAATAATTAAGATACAAAAATAGAATCTATAATTTTCAGAAATTTTCTTTTCATTTATATTATTAATTTTATGCCAAAGCTTTCAAATAAGACCACTTTTCTGACACCTCATATTTGAGAGGTCTTATAGAGTTCTTAAAATCCACGGATAAGTCTTCTTAAAGATTACTTTAAGAGCTCTTTCTGATAAGTATTTGAGACTTCTTACAATTTTTAAGACTTCTTAAAGAGCGCTTTAAGATGACTTTTTACTATTTGGGATGTATCAAACAATTGTAATAAATCCTCGCTACGCATATTTTATTGTTATGGTTCTTATACGTTTTGAACACCAAAAATTTAAATGTCACACTGGATTCATTCACTTTTTGCCATTATAAAACGTGCGTGTGTGTGTTTAAAAAACTTTTCTCCCTTGTACAAGTTAAATATTATAATCTTCTTTGTTATTAACAGTGCATGATATGATGACATCTTTTACACGATAATAAATGGAAATCAAATACTTATCGTGTCGAAAAATGAAATAATCCACAGAAAGAAGACATCTTGAAGAGCTCTTCAAGAAGTCTTAAAAATTGTAAGATGTCTTAAATATTTAGATGTCTTAGAAAGAGCTCTTAATGTGATCTTTAAGAAGACTTATCCGTCGATTTTAAGAGCTCTACAAGAGCGCCAAAAAAGAGGTTTCAGAAAAGAAGTTTTATTTGAGGCCTTTGATATATAAAATAAAAAATATAAATGAAAAGCAAATTTCTGAAAATTATAGATTCTTTTTTTTTAGCTTAATTATTAATTTATTTTGTACTCGAGTTCTTTTGTACCGTTTGTATATAGTTATATATTTGATGGTGACTACATTCAATAGAATGGGGATTATACAACAATAATAAAGAATTATGAAAAACCTTGCTAAATATCGTAAAAGCACTTATTTTGTCGTTGTAGCTTATAAACTATCGGTCTACATATGAAGTAAATATCACACGATCTCAATTTTGTATTCAATAGCCACTTGGTGGCTGTGGAAGAAACACAGATCTCAACCCAATTATTATAAAAGAGAGGTGGTACAAAACGAGATAGATTTAAAATCTTAAACAGAAGACCTCTTCGAGATCACGATGTTAGGAAGTCCTAAGTCATCTTTAAGAGCTCGTTTTATAGATGATCATAATTCAGACCATTTCAGAAGGTCATTTTCGAGATATCTTTGGATTGAGCTCTAGACGATCTCTTTAAGAGGTTTGTGCTGTATGGGAACATATTTCAATTGGCATAGTTGTATGAGATGTTGATATAGCCTTAAAATCAAATAAGAATTAAAAGTTGGTAAATCGAATAGTAGAGTGAGACATGATCAAAATGGTCATTATATATGACTTTTATTGATAGAAATTTGTCAATTTGTACCTGACGAAAACAATTAATTTAAACGATGGCTATATATATTATTCACACTTTGTATTAACTGAGGACATTCAAGCATGAAATCGTTGTCAACGCCATTGAATTTTATTTTCATGGAGTTCGATTTCACTGTAACGTAATTGCGTAAATGGAGTCAATTAACCATTGTTGTCAGTGTTAATAACCTAATGAGGGTTTCGTAACCCGTAACGTATCGTCCGAAGCAGTTTTCGTTTCACGTGTGCGTGCGAGTGGGAAATATCTTTAGAAATACGGACCGGTTTAAGGTAATTTGTCCACGCGACAACGTTTTCGTGCGACCCTCGATGCCAAATATGCTCGGCTACAATTACACTTGCGCCCCGATGCGACTAAATTTATTGTACACAAGGTACAATTCGCATTCCTCAGCTATACACAAACCCGTTTATGTAGTTAGAGTTTGCAAATCAAGTTTAAAATTACGACTGGCCAGTTGGAACTGTCTGAAGTCTAAGTTAATATTTTAAAGTGTTGACGAACTATGTGCATCCTTTAACTTATTATATGCATTATCCAAAAATTCAGAAATTCTGAAAATAATATTTTGTATAGTCGAAAATTATGAACCCGTCATTATTAAAATGTGTGGAATTGAATATGAGGGTATGTGAAGTTGACTTCTACAATATTCCTGTGATTTAATTTTCAAATATTTTTATAAATACTAGACAATTATATTATCCCCTAAACCCTGGTAAAAATGGAAGCGTATAGGTACGCTTAAATGTGCAAATTCACGCTTCGCTTTGCAATTCGAACGCATTCAAAGCTTTTTGGAACCGTGAATTTGGACATTAAGCATACACGTACACTGAGAAAAGAACCATAGTTAAATTGACTATATCACATAGTTGGAAAAATATAGTTAAGACTAATATGAAAAACAGTTAAATTTACCACTTTCATAGTTGATTTTACTATAATTTTGTTACATCGACTATCTCCTCATAGTTAAAACAATCAACTATGTAGAATGATTTAAATAAATATAACAAATATGGTTAAAATAATATAGTGTAGTCCTCATTTCACAGCATGTCTTGTAGAAAATCTTTATAATTACTATTATTCATATTTAAAGTTTGTACTATTCGCTTAGTGAAAGACGCCGGCCACGCCACCTGGTGGTGAATTTTGACAACTCGCATCTGCAATTTGTATGGAGAGTGATATGAGAAAGAGAAATATTTAGTTTTTATTTTAATTTTCTGCGGGTTTTCAAAAGCATTAGTACTTTGAGTATATTGTTTGAAATTCGGCCCAAATTTTGTACATTTTTGTTTGTAACAAAATATTATACTTTTTTAATTCGAATCATTTTGAGTTGGACAAAACGAGGTTAAGGGGTTGAAATGAATAAGATAATCCGAACTGGGTTCAAATCAATCACAAACTGAATAAACTTTAAACCAGTAAGTATAGAAAACGGAAAAAATTTGGCTGTAGGATATGTAGTTCGTGTATCAGTGTAATTCGGCAAACGTCAGTGACTCTTCCACCGTACAAAGTTACATTGGAAATAAGAAAAATACCAGGTTTATGTATTAACTAAATTACTGATAATGGAAAATTACAATATATACATAAATATAAATATATTTCAGCTGAATAATGAATTGTATTCTATACAATTTCGAACTCCGAGTAATCATTTTTTTTTGCACAGTATAATAAAATGAACCCTTTCAAATGGTTCTTTAAACCATAAAACTTACTTGCAACACTTAATACAGATCGACATAAACTTTAAAATATCTCAAATTAACGAATAAATAAGAGCACTTTTACATTGACTTTAATGGAAAAGCTCTGACATTGCAGATGCGAGTTGTCAGAAATCTCCACGCTGAGCGCTGCCGTCGATTTCGATATCCCCTCCATCGCCATGCACGAAGCGAATAAAGCCATAGTAAAGACTGCTGCACCCCGTGTGTTTTGATGCCACCAGGTGGCGCCGCGGCGATCGCAGCTTTTTTTCTTCGAGTCCGTGGCTCCCGTTATTGAAGTGGAATTTCATTGGTCTTAAGAAGGACCGTCGGGCGTCAAGATATGATAATACATAATGCATCACGTGTATCTATATATTAGTTAAAAGACATTGAAATTTGTGCGTGTAATGGCATTGCGTAAACATTTTTTAACTGACTAGAATGTGACATTCACAAACTTAGCGCAGAATTGATTTTTTGTTTTTCTCTTTGTATCCTTGTTTATCTTAAACAAAGAACGAAGGGAGAAAAGTGGACTTTTCATATGCTGTGATATATAGTTTACAAATATTTTTAAAAAGTAAATATTGACTCCTTTCCATATTTTTTATGACAATTTCTTATACAATTTCTCTCAGTGAAGATAGTACTTTTCTGAAATGACTATTTCAAAATAGTTGAGTCTATTTGTCTATTATGATAAGTAGCATTTTGAATCATGAAACAATCATTAAAGTTTACTATTTCAGAATAGTTATTTTAACTATTACCATGCCTAGTCCTTATTTCACATTATGATTCATAGTAAAAAAATGGTCATTTTAACTACTTTTTTTCTGAGTGTACGCTTCCATTTTTACCAGGGAAAGACAAAGATTTTTGGTTATTCTAGTCCATATTTCATTTTTATTTAGAACTGTTTCTTCCAATAAAAATTATCTGCTATATTGAAAATCATATCAATTATAAATGTTATCCTTCCTCTAATCGTAATGAAATTCTTTTATGGAAGACGTGTAAAATAGAGTTTTTTCTAACCTGTATACACACAAGTGATAAAAGACGAAGATTTACGAAGTTATAATGTTTCTTTTGGGGACAATAAGAAACTGTTTTAAATGACAAGGGGTAGTTAAAATACACTTCTCTCAGTATTGTCATTCTTTTGTCGAATGTTTAAGCATTGTAGTTACTAATTCAACAGCAAACTTTCATCGTACCAACATTTTCATTTACTTCTTGATGAAAGTGTCATGGCTTTTTTTTAAATGTGTATAAATTTTTTATTTGACAATTTGAAAAATGTTGACATGCACCATTGGAAAGTGCAATTTTTAGCCAATAAGCAGTGACTAGTGTCAAATGTTTATCTTACTGTTAGATAAATTTTGTACATTTGGGCGTTAAAGGGTTAAATCATTTGATACCATTCAACATACCATTTAAACCTATAGCAAATTTCACCAGGAAAAATGAAATAGCTGGAACTATTAAATAGGTAGTACACTGTTAAAAAGTTCTGTAACAATTTCCTGAAAGGGTAACCGAATTTTTTTATCGTTACGGTCTCAGAATTTTACGAAACAGAGTTTAGTAATTTTCTGAAATATTTCATAATTTTTTGAAAATGTTTCTTAATTTTGTTTCGTAAAATTCTGAAACGGTAATAGTAAAAAAACTTCAGGTACAGTCAGAAAATTCCTAGAGAAATTTCTAACAGTGTAGAATAACACAGTGATTGTTCTTAGTTAATTTTACTGTCTAAATACTGATTTTGACAAATTAGATAGCCAAGCTTACTATATAATAGTAAAATCAACTAAAAAACGTCGTTGTTTCCGATTCTACTATTTAGATGGTAAAATGCTGTATTTATTTTTTCTGTGCAGTGTCATAAAAAATGAACCTGTATTTCAATGTACCATATCAATTCATGTTTATTCGAAAAATCCCGGCAATCTGACGCCAAAAATAATATTGCACCTGCATTCGAAGGGGGAAGCACTCCGATTTACTTTGTAAAATCGCAAGTACGTCACAATTACGGGTAACCGCTGCACCCCCAGAAAAAGCGCAGCTGTCAGATTGGAATCAATTGAGGTCGATTTCGATAGTTATTCTCTTCAAAAGAATCAATGATGTATTATGGTTACAATAGCCAGTAATGTGTCCTGTTCAAGTACACTATAAAACGCTGTAATAAAAAGAAAAATGGTTTATCGAGGGAACTGACTTATTACTTATATATACATTACAGAAACATTTGCTTGGAGTATCTTCTAAAGAAAATTCAAGAAGCAAAATTGATCTGTAATGATTGTTAATATTAAAATGTTGTATAATAAAAAATGTAAGAAAAAGGAACAAATATTACAGCACTCTGCTCAATTATCTTCTTTCAGTTCATGAATTATTAAACACTTTGTTTAACATAAAAACACAATTTCTGCTTCTATAAAAAATCATACTATAAGAACACGAATAACAGCTTTGAACACCAAGAAGATACACGAAATATAAACTTATTTTTTAAAAATTACTGCCAAATCAAGAAAAATTGTGTTAGTCAAAAAACTACGAGTGTTCATTATGGAATATTTAATCTATGCCACATAATTCAAGGATTACATTGATATTGACTTTAAAAAAATCAACTAGCTTGATGTCTACATTTTAATTTTTTATCTGATAGTTTTATGTTGAATGAAAAACTTATAAGTGATAAAGAAACCTTAAAGAATGTAACGAGGTTTTATTTGATAGGAAATGTAACATCGTATTTACAATAAGATTAGAGGCCGAATTTTTACACACGTGAAATAATGCGTCGTATCTTTGAAAGATATTGAAAAACTCAAATATATTTAGAAAAACATACATAAAGATTTCACTTGGTGCATTCACTTATACTCCATAAATTATTATTTCGTAACCGTTAAATGTTCAAAATTTTGAACGTTGGCAAAATGTTGAAGAAATTTGTCTGGCCATAGTTAATTTTTTCTGAAGACTATAATTCAATATCTTTAAAACGGGACTGAAGACCTTTTTGCTGTAAAATAACGTTAAATGTAACCTGATTTTTACAGATTTGTTCTTTTTACTGTGTAAAGTATAAGAAAAAGGGTGTTTAAATAACAAGTTAAATCTGAGACTTCAATTCGAACGGTCACTTTGAGTCGTACATTATGTTCTGTACAGGGTATTATTTCTAAAATCCGTTAGTTTCTCATTTTTGTTGAACTTTCATAAACAAACTTATTTAGATGTTAGTGGAGTGCACATTAACCAAACTGTATAGTTCTAACAATCAGAGAGCTGTCTGAATCCAGAAAGTTCTAGCAAGTGGTTTCAAACATCAAATTAAACATATTTGTCATCCATAACAGCCGAACAATCTATTATTATTTTATTTTGTAGGTAGGTTATATGTACAATTTCAATTGAATTTGTTCAAGAAAGATGCATCGATTATATATTAAATAAGAAAGCAAAAATTTAGAAATATAAAAATATGTTTCGAATATCATGATGTTTCAGTATCAGTATAGGTTTGAAATTTGAACTTTATATTTGTTTTTTATGTTTTTTATAGATGGACCATTAATTGGAGAATTCAATCTCGAATGAAAAGTAAAATCGTCCAGAGAAGATTTCGTATATATACTACACAATTCAAAGAAAATTCATGGGCATAAATTGTTACCCGGACCGTAATTATGTTATCATATTTTTCCGTTAATTTCTGATTTCGATACTATATCCATACGAACCTATTGAATTATGAAGTAAGAAAATAACTTCTACTGAAGAGGAGTTCTATCCCGCTTTACAGTATATGCTGTTTCAAAGAATCGGAAAAGTAGTTGCCTCCAACCTATCCTATTTTATACTTCTGAAATTTCACGCCAACTGTTCAGAGTGATGAAGCACACTAACAATTTTCAAAAAGATAAAATCATTGCAAAATACAGTACCGGGATACTATTAAATTTTGTCGAAGTATTTTTACATGTAACTTAAGGTCATCTCACTCTAGTCCTACCAAAATACCATTTTACTAATATTTCGATATTATAACGAGAACTCGGAAGAAATTCTCGATATATCCAGCAAGAATAGACGATTGATTGAATTTTCTTTGCGTTTGAAATCAATGTGTTTTAATGAAAATATATTTTTTATGTAAAAAAATTCATGTAGTTTTTGAAACTAGTAACATATTTCGAGCATAAAATATGACCAATTAAAAATACGACAAATGGCATATCCAAAATCATGTTAAAATATTCATCATTATACTTGTAATTCACCCTCTAATGATCAAACCTACATAATTTTGCACATAGATTATAGTATCGTTTTACTTACACGCATTTTTTAAAACACTGAAAAAAATGATTTTTGAGGTACAATTTTTTTTTTAAAATGCAATTTTTACTATAAGATCGGTTTCTGACCACCTTCTATCCTATCACAAACGCATTCCCGATTGTTTCGCTTCAAAAATATATATGCACATATTTTGATGGTGTAGAGTTATTCTATCTACTACAAAAAAATCATTGAATTGGCTACGTGACAACACTAACATATCAAAAATGGTTGTCAATTTTACCATTATATATAGTTTAAAGTTCAACAAAATTTATAATACGTTCAACCATAGTTGGTTTGTGATCTTTCCAACATAAATATCGCGTGGAGACGCCCGTTCGGGGGCAATAATCGTATGTTCAATTTTGCCGAGAAGAAAGGTTAACATGAAAATAGAAACCTGTGAACTGGCAGAACATGTTCAAAAATTTAAATTTAGGTCGAAATTTATGGATTACATCTAAAAAGTATAAAATTTCAGGTTATGGTCGCTATTCAGTGTTTGAGTATATTAGTAGCTACATTGTGATCTCCAATTTGAATTTCGATGTAATTTTGACTTTAGATTCGGGTTCAGGGACCAAAAAAAAACAATAGGATACTAATTTATTAAGTGCTACAATGCCACTGAATCGGTTAAAAAGCCCTTTTTGTGCTTTTTATCCTATGATTACAACAGGAGCTACAATATTCTTTGTACTCACAAACAAGTTTGGTTGATAAAACCAAAATGGATGCTGGAACTGAAAAAAATCATATATTCATCCAGTAATTTAATTACTATTATTCAAAGAAACATTTGCTTACAAATATACATAATGGGCAGTTAGTTGGTGTACACTCCACTGGTTGTTGCTGGTACCGAAACGATTTTGATGGGCAAATTAAGCCAAAAAAGTAAACGAATTGATCGTTGAATTTGCGCTTTATGACGAAAATACATTTATTACCATGTATTAACTAACAACTTGTTAAACATTTTGCGTTTTTAAGTCTCCATTTTTAATTTACAACCTACAATTATTCAATCTGCAAAAAAATATATTTCCTATTGCAGATTATATTCACTACAGCTTATTACTGGTTTTGATTAACACTTCAAAAAATTGTGGTCCCCTTGAGCATTCAAACCGCAACTTTATCAATAATTTAAAAAAATTACGACGAGAAAAATGTGTCACGAATTTTTCTTTTTAGGTAATCCAGTTAAAAATTATTTAGCGACTGTTTTTGGGGTGGTTTACTATGAAATATACATTAGTTTTACCGAATTTAAAATGGCGGGCAATCATTTAAAAATAGGTCCATTTCGACAAAGGTTCTAACTTGGGGTTTCGCTCTGTATGATTATGAATTCTGCATTACTACTAAAAACTGTAGATTCAATATGGCCGAAAAATATGACAAAAATCTAACCTGGATTTCATCACTAACGAGGCCGAAAACCCTGGAATACCTGAATTGCTTTTCAGATCTTGATTAACTCCATTTTTAATTTCGAGAACTCATTTTTTATTCGGAATCATCGACCCAAAAAATCTTATAATACCAATTTTCAGGCAATTATCATCGAAAACGTCGTCAATAATGATGATCTTTTTTATATTTGTTTATTTGTGCAACATTAATATTAAACGACGCTGTCTTGTCATTTTTATATCTTATTTCATCACTGACTTAACAAAAATAGCAAAAAATTGATCAAAAAACGTAAATAGAATAAAATAATAAAAATTTTAAAAAATCAAGTTTGAAACGGGGATTTTCACTATTACGCAAAGGGTTAAAATTTTCAAATTGTACAAAAGAATTGAATTTCTGTTTTCGAATCATCGTTACTTTACATGCAAAGACTCATTCTATGCTCCTATACGTAAAAGTATCTACGTCTATATCTTGTCGTTATATTATTCATACGGACGTATTATTTGCAACGACTCGCTTTTGGTAGTTCCAAAATCCCGTCTTCGCGAATTAATCTCTCACTAAAGGCCGTTAAGATAAACTTCAGCAACACGTAGAGCAACAGTTAAGGGGTTAACGTACCCTGTCGTGCATGTATGCATTTACGATCATATGTAACGAGATCCACGAGAGTGAGAATGAGAGAAGGAGTGAGAAAACTTATGGCGCGAGCGTGTATGTCAGGGATAGTCAGGACGGCGACACGGCCTCATCTTTCTCGAGCTCTTCGGGTACTCACGAGTACTTAGTCGAGTACTCGAGCATCCATCCGTGAGTAGCATTCGTATGCATACACCGGGTACAACTTCAATCCTAAAAGCTCATCTTTATCGACCCACTACCCCGACATGGCATGCCGGAAAATCGCTTTTGTGTTCTTTCTCATCCCCGTCATTCCACTAATTATCCAATTACTACTTTATCAGAAAAACTATTTTGAAGAAGGTCTAATAATGTACCCAGTACGAAATTACTTTTATTAGCTCACTAGGAACCCTAAGGGGGAGACACAAAATAGTTGACTATAATACAAATAACAACAAAAACAATTGACCAAGGTTGCCAAATTATATCACCACATCAAAAATGACAGAAAGGCTAACAACAAATATATTAAGGCACTTGTGCTCGTTTTTTTAGTAAAATTTATACTTATTTCGACACTTCGAAAAATGACTGTTTGATTGTACATGTGTTCGCTTTTTTATTTGTCATTTTAATTGTTCCGCACCCTAAGAAAACATTAAATGCTTTCAAAATTAATTGTTACATTCAAGAGAATTGAATTATCTTTCAAAGGCGTCAAACTAAATCGGCCACGTAAAGTTTACTTAATTGTGCCCATAAAATAGTAAAAGAGTGTTTTAAGAAAATCGTATGCAAAGTTTTGGATACTAAGTATATTATTTATGACCTCGAAAGTTGCGCCATAATCAGCGATTCGAGCTGCATAAAGTGGCTCATCGGCTTCCTCCTTAGACTCGTTTTGAACCATCATCTAGACTATTTCTAAAATATCGATGTTTTTACAAGCTTTCGAAATAATTTGAATCAGTCGATTTTTTCTGCTTGTCAATTCATTTTTCCAACCAACAATGTACTGGGCTCAATCAACACTTAATGATCAGTTTCATTAGATTGTCATTTTATACAAATATTGGAAACAAATTATGCATGAATAAAAATAAATTAAAACACACGCTTAAAAAATGTTCGTCTTCGATGTTGAAGTTATGTTATTTAGTAGATACATGAGTATATTTTTAACCCCGAAAACGTTTTTGGAAAATTTTATAAATTACGGAAGTAATCGGGGGTTGAATTTTGTTATAACAATTTTGATAATTTTGGAATCGTGGTTCCAGAAGGTTTCAAATCAATCCCACGAAACCCAAAAATGCACCGCGTAGGACCACAAACAAATCATATAATTCGCATAAAATCATTTTCTACTGCCTTAAATTGGATGCACCTCAAAACCCCAACTAATCACAAAACAGACATTTCAAAAACCAGACATTCAAAAATCCGACATTTAAAAATACAGACACCTACGATTAGTGTGTTCCCTACATAAAACAAAAATCTTGAGTTGCCGTCCTTGAGGTCTCACTGGAAGGTTATTTCAAAGTCAAAAATGTTTGAGCCAGGGATTAATTTAAAGTCGGTTGAAGGTAAACTCCGAATTATTTATTAAGTACATTTAGAGGTCAATCATTAATTATATTTTCAGAGTATATACCTTTTAAAAAGTCTGGTTTTTTAATGTCTGTTTTTATAAAAGTCTGATTTTTGAATGTCTACTTTTTGAAATGTCTGATATTTTAATTTCTGTTTTTTGAAATGTCTGGTTTTTTGCATATCGGATTTTTGATATGTCTGTTTTGTGATTTGTCAGGTTTTTGAGGTGTACCCCTTAAATTACTATGATATCTGTATTCTCAAATCCAATATGAGGAAATTTAACGTATAAATATTGTACACAAATAAAGTCTGTGTTGCTTCATGAAATATATTAAATTAGGTATCACTGAATCATTTTTTTTATGATTTATTGTAGTAAATATTTATAATCTAGTGTATGTTACGTTTGATAGTATATAATATTGAGATAATAGTACATAAATACTATTACTAAACTCAAAATTGGACGCGGCGGGATTATGACTTAACAGTTAAACGCTGATATTTTGCCATCCAGTAAGAATTTCCTTTTTAATTTTTACAGAATATTCTTTAAATGTTGCAGAACATACAATAAAAAATTTAATTTTCTTTTTTTTATAACTATTATGGCTCTAACGCAATTTTGCATTTCACATTTGACAAGATCAGAAAAAAATCTAACTTTTTTGCATTTAAAGTTTTTTTCATGCAGTTTGTTAATACTGAGTAAAACGCGCTTGAAAACGGTGTTATGCTTGGGAATGCTAAAATAAAAAAATCATATCATTGCTGTTTTTTGAGTTAAGCGACAATTATTTTAGTTTTTCTTGAACCATTTCAGCATCATTTGTTCGATATTATGATATCAGAACTATCATACTATTGAAATAAAACGTAACATAACAAAAAACAAAACACTTTAGTAAGTATGTGTAGCAAATTTGTTTCCGATATTCCGTAACAATTTATGCACGAAATCGTCTTGTTTTCGAATTCGAATGTATTTGTTAGTTTCGTTTATTAACCTTTACGAAGCGGAGCGATTTTTTGCAGTAACCATATGAAACTCCAATATTTCGTCCAAAACGTTTTGACGCATCGTATTGTTGCCGAAGCAGCAGAAAAATCTTATAAAATAATTTATACCATTTTTCAAAATGTTTGTTCTCAATAAATTTAAAATATTATCCTTTGCATATTAAAACACTGTCACTGATGTCTTCATGCAGTTTAATAAAAAATCAAGGAACCTAATTTGGAATACTAAAAATGGGCAAATATTAAAAGTTTAGAAAATTAATATTGGTTTAAATAACATTAAATAATAATTTGAAAATTCACTATAATTATCTATGCAGTAGCGTGAAACCAAAGAAGTAATGGAATACAGGATTACTCGTTTAATACGATTATAAAATACTTGAATCCAGACACCGAGTATGCATCTGCCATAACCCGGACACATATCGCACACATGCAATTGAAGGTGTTAAGTTACCCCCCGCATTCGCTGCTTCGTGCCTTGGTACGAAGATAAGAGACGGACACAACAGGTTTAATATGCAATTATTTTTTATGCACTTTTCCCTGGTAAATTATTATCAAGATGTTTACTCTTTTTATTCACCTTCACCCCGCCCATCTCATTGCTTTTTCTTTTTGTAGACTATAGCGGTTATGGGAACTGCAGATTTAACCTTTATATATGTTAATATAAAATAATCGACTTTAATTAGTGCATTAACTATGTATAATTTTATTTCAAACATTCTAAAAAATTTGCTAAATAGTTTTTATGATTAAAAGTGTAATGTGCAAAAATTAAATTAATATTTAGGTATAATCAAAAACAAGAAATATCAGATTGTGCTATATTTTGTCGACTAAATCAACCATATGTTTTGCTAATAATGTGTAAACTAATTCCTTTGTTTTTTATGGCTATTCTACATACAAACTAAACGGAATTGTTAATTATCTTTTGTTATAATTGACTGATGAATCACTCAAATTGAGTTTGATTGCTAAGAAATCGAATATGACAATTTATTTTAATTTATTTTCAGCAAATTGGATACACCCTGAAAATTGGCTCGATTGAATATGTTTGACCTTGAAATGACCTTCCAGTTTGACATCCGAGTTGAAGAAGAAAGTTCAACGTGGCATTATACCTGGACCTCGTGATGAGTCACCCTTAACACGTGCATTACGGATTTTAGCGAAAACGATGTAAAAAGTACGATGCTCGAGCGTCAACGCCAAAACTTTCCCCATAGTTTATTACTAAATCTTCATTTCAATACACTGAGAGAAATGTATATTTGTCAGTAATAGGTACACTAGTTTTACCACAAAGCTCCATAATTTAGATGTTTGCGTTAATGTTACGTATATTCACCATAAACATACTGAATTCTTTAGCATTCCCAACATTTCACAAGTTTGTCGCAAACATACCGATATGTGTTGTAAATCTTTGAATGGGAAGAATGTCATTCTGTATAGGAAATAACCCTTTGGAAATGTTGACGTTGACTATAAGCCATCATAATGGATGACGATGACGACGACGACGACGTCTGGAGTTAGGCGACAAACGGAGCAATGTCAGAATTATTTAGGAAGGATGTCAATGGCGAGGAGGTTATGCCAACGAGTTAAATAATGACCAGCAAAAATTACATCATATGTTTGTGGTGAACATATGGAATATGTTCTGAGTGTACGTAGTTCAAAGCATTAATTTGTAAATTACTGGGGCCTCAGGAAGGGCTTGCTGTGACGTCACGAGCAAAACGTGACTGAGGAGAGTGGAGGAAGCGGCTTCTTTTTTTGGTAAATATAACGATAGAGGAGGGGAAGGCTAGGATTCAAGTGGGAAAATATACCGAGACTCTACTTTATAAACATCATCCTGATTCCTCAAAAATTGTCAGAAACTAGTAACACTGTTGGTTAATCGTCCAGGAGCTTTCTTTGAACTTTAAAGATTTTAGATGCCAACAAATGGTTGCGTAGGCATGACATGTAACGATCTGGCTGAAAGAGTTCAAGGTGACTTTGGGGTCATATTTCACAGTAATTCTAACACCTAAGTGATTTTTTTAAATTTCAGTGTTAAATTTACTTTTAGCTTCACCTAGAAATAACGACATAAACATAGTAAGAGTTGTGTCTCTGGAGTGTTTATTTATAGCCTATTACCTCTGTCGATTAGGTGTACTGTTACCAATAGCCCTTAAAGCCCATACGCGGGTCGTTTTCAACCGAGCGAAATTTCAAATTGTTGTAGGTACTTCCACTTCTTAGTTAAAAAACTATATAAAAAAATAGTTTTTATCAAAATTAGAAAAAGTTTCTTAATTGTGAAGGATTAGCGAAGGTTCATGAATATTTTCATATGTTTTAAAGCAGTTTTACAGATCTAAAAAGATTCTGAACCTAAACGGCCCACATGTGGGGTTCAAATCTGCTGTAAAAAACGTATGGGTTTTAAAGTTTAATTACCAGTTTAATGCAAATGTTTCAGATTCTCCCTACTGGCCACGGGGCACAACACTATGATAAGGTAGGAGGATAATCAGCCGTAATTAAAAAAATCATCCTAACCTTATTCCATTCCATCCAGAACTATTTGAAATATGTTTCCTTAGATAAGTTGTTCCTTGATATTAATTCATAATAATCTTCTTCATGATTGATTTTAGTCTATTTAACTGCTTAGTATGAATGAAGAATGTATTTTAATTGTTTCTGACATCTTCAGCAAATAACATAACAATGAATCATAGAATCTAGTCATTTTATAATATAATACTAACAGGATTTCTCAATAATTTGTCGGACTTCGAGAGGTTATTATAAATAAGTTGTTCGATCATTTTAAAAATATAATATTATTTCCTTGTTGGTTTATTCATTTTATTTGCGTACATCTTGAATGGAGAAAACATGTATAGATCTTACATCAATTGAGGTCAAACGCGTGATGAACATTTCTGATAGTCGGTGGACACGACACCGACCGTGCCGCAGGCACGAATCGCTTAAATCGGATCAGTTACGCTTTACGGCAAAATTTGGCTTCCGTCTTGTTTCACAACTAAATTAATAACGCTTTCTTAACTCAAAGACGAGATTCAAAAACAAATTTTTCTTCCGAATGAGAGGAAGCAAATATTGATGTAACCATTTAATAGTATTCAATCGTATGATAATGTTTTTTTGAACTTGAAAAAATCATCCGAGCTGTATTTTGAATATATTTACATTTGAATTATCAAATTTCAGAAATATCTCTTATAAAATACTTGTACCATCAAAAATCAACATTCTGTAATAGGGAAATATGCTTTTCTTCTATGGTACTTGTATGGTACTTTTTTTTATTTCTTGAACTTGTTGCATTTACATTTAAACATGTAATTAAAAAATTGCGTTGAAATATAAATACAAGTATATACTAACGTTCATACATTTCATAGTTATTTAAAAAGTATCGTCGGCCAATGCTTTCGGTGGAACAAAATAAAACAAAGTCCTGAAATTATTATTGACATTAATATAAAATTCGGAATTGTGTAAAACAATAAACTAGTACATATAAAAATAAACTAAAACAAAAAAAAATAATGGCTTCATTTCAATATGTGAGTAATTTCTTAATAAAAGCTAAATTCCTTTGAGTTCTTAGTAAGAAACCTAAACATTTTTCTAACCTGAGTTCATTGACTCCGGAACCATTTTAGAGCAGTAAATCATGTAATTTCAACAGGTAGTAAAAATAGGTATATTTTACTGTAAATAAGACTAATGTATAAATAACTATTCCCCGATATTAGAATATGCAATTGTACATCGCATTGTTATGATTTTTTATATGATTAGGACGATTGCTACTAGCTACTACTATCAAATATTATTTGAAATAATCTTCGAATTTTGTTTTGTTTTTATTATAATTTAATTTAGTCCTAACTAAATCCATATGGCGTTATATATTTGTAATAATTAGAAATAGTTTGCACTTATGAACTGCAAAAGCAACAGTTTATCTTTCACGATCATAATTTTACTATTAATATTTGTTTCTATCTATTTTCAAGGTCCTGTTTGTGCTGATTTGATCTATTCATATGATTCTTGCCATTGAATAGTAGTGATTTCACAAATGTTTAGGTCAATTTGGAAATCAGCATCAGCTGCGACTCGCTTTTTGGCATATGTATTTCTAGATATAAGTATGTATTATTGTAGAGAACATTAGTTTTATATTTGCCAATAAAGCCGTTAATAGTAATAATAATAACAATACTATATCACCATTTTTTTGTAAATTAATAGTATTCACAACTTTCAGTTGTAGATAACTGGAGTACTAAATATTGAAACTAGGATATAAAATTACAAGACTAAATTCTAATTAAATTAAAAAGTTCGTAGAGGTGTACCAGTACAATTTTTTGAAAATGAATTTGTGTGTAAGCACATTCCAGTTTTCTGTTAACTATCAGTCAGGAAAGATTACAATTCAATTGATTAGTAAGTCCCTAGAAAACATCAGATAATGTAATTATCTTCTTCGACGTGGAACAGTAACTCAGCCGATAAAAGAACACAACGAAACTAAAATGAGGACAAACATTACAAGGTGAAAAAGCACAGAATATTTTGAAAACGCTACATTAAAAGTGTAGCTCTTCTGAATACATTTTATTTGCAATTAATTGAATTAAAGATTTCAGATGCTACTAAATTTGACCAAGTCAAAGACGAGCTTCAATAAATTAACATTTATCTTTTTTAAAAACAAACATCAGGACAGGTTGAAGGTCAAATATGTAAATATAATAATTTGAAAACGACGTGATATTTCAGGACCACTTGTTTTTGTTCAACGATGCTAACTGAATCTAAGTTATCCAATAATTGGATTAATATGGTAAAATTAATACATCAGCGTGTTACCCTTCCTGAAAGTTACAGTAAAACACCCGAACCTAAGCTCAAAAATCATAAATCCGGGACATACTACATAAGTGTATGCCATCAAAAATGGGAAAAAAGAAACGGATACCATAAGAATGGTCTAATTCGAATGTTGGCTAAATATTGTCTATTATTTATCAAGTACGGATACAAGCCTCCAAATTAAACTATGACCATTAAGGAGGTTCTAAAGTGGTCCGCCGATAAGGTAGATATTTTCACTAAAAACCGTAAACAAAAAGTGGCTGAAACAATTTTTCGAAATTCGGGCTCTGTAAGGACAATTTTATTTATTATAGACTGCATCATAGAAAATCCCAAAGATATTAATTAAGAACTGAACGAGAAGTTTTAGAAATAAATAAAAATCACTTATTTCCGAAAATTCTCGGTCGGTTCCCAATTAATATCTGTGATATATTCTAGGAAACTTTTTATAGTGCTAAGAATTGCCCTCACAGAGTCAGAATTTAAAAAATGTTTTTCAGTCATCTTTTATTTACTTTTTTTGGTGAAATTTCCTTCCCTTACCGGCCTATCACTTCAGAACCCCTTTAAATGCGATTATCCAATAGCGAACTTCCACTTGACATTTACCGAGTTTTCGTTTCAAACTCATTTTAAATTGAATTCGATTCGAATCAGCTACAGATTTTAAGGTACTACTTACGAAAGACATTTAAAAATTCGAAAAATTGTTTTTGCCTTTCGAATAAATTATACTTTTAAGAGTATCTTCCAAATAATGTCAATGCCTTATTTCTTGTTCTCTGTTAAACTTTGAGTTCAAATTACATTCAACCTTATCCTATTTACTATGGAATATTAAACTACATTTTACAGAATAAAATTTTAAAAATTCGAAAATGTAATTTAGCAGTTTTTATGAAAATAATCTGATATGGTTTAATTCAAAACAAATTTTAGCATTATGAAATAGATGAAACAAAATGCCGTGAATTGTTTTTATGGGAATTCTCATAAAAACTTCGCCTCAGTTGAGGACCCGTAACACGCGGTTCTTATCTGAGTTATTACGAATCTGAATTTAAATTTTCCAAATTCAAAATGATGGCCGCGCAATCTAACTTATAAGTGTCTGTTAACTTTATTTTGATTTTCTGAGATTTTTCTATAATTTATGTACAATGAGCCTGAGCTTTATACTTTTCTGGGTTTGGAGGAAATCTGACTGTACTTCTGATCCTAACAACTGTACTGATCTAATAATGTAAATACTAGCAAAGTTGTAATACTATAATAGAATATATTTTCATCAAATTCGCAGCAAATATCACAGTGTTTTAAACACCATTGATTGTGAAATCGCTAGTTACATAAACGAGGACTCTGTTACTCCCCCATCCTGGCTTCGTCAAAACTTAGTCTCATCTAAATCTAGGATGATGCGTTATGAGTTACAACCCCACAAACCCCGAACAAAACATTTCGTCCACATGCTACATTCGGCTACATTTAACGTGGGCTTCAAAAAAAATTGCAAAAAAATATACATGTTACCAAAATAATTATGAAATATGAGAAATGGTGGTGAAAACACAGAAATAAATTTCAGGAAAAATTCCCGGTGCGGGGCCCAGTTTAGAACATCCTTAACATATTTTGACTACTTATAGGTTATCTTTACCCCAAAACCATAATGTTCCATATTAGAGACCATTGAAGAATATTGAGAAGTTATTCCTTGTAAAAAATAAGATAATAGAGATAAATGACAAGGACTGGGTCATACAGGAAGGAAGGAAATGCATATATCGGTTATCGGAAACGAAAAATTCCTCCGAACGAACATGGATGGCAACAAAGACTCAGTGCAACAAAGGATTGAGAAGATCGCTCTACTTCCCACTCCTTCAGCATCCCTTCCTTCATGTGCTCTTCCTCGATCCTTTTTCCTCTGCAAGATATCTTCCTCTATCTTTCTTCGTCGATATGTGTTTCCTTCTTACTCGTACCTTCTTTGCCATCTCTTTTTCTGCAACTCCGCCCGTTGATCATCTCGCAGTAACAAAACACGTACCGCACGAGGTGAAGCCCCGAGAAGTAGCCACAAAGAAGGATTTTGTACGAATTCCGTGGAGAGACGCATAAACGCCTGACCTCGGCAGATGAGAAACCAAAGGCCGCACTCGCAGGAGCGCGTGGCACCGATTGGGAACCGAACCGCGCCAGTTGCGTCCAATTAGGGATCAATAATGGGAGGTTACATTGTACATAATAATAGAGAAGGAGTTTGTATGGTTTTGCGCGATTTCATGCTCCGTGCATTATAGAGGAGCGAGATTTTTATCGTTCGATTGCCTCAGAGTATTGTGTAAGATTCGGACGATTTTTAACGGCGCGCCAATTGCCGATACGTTCTGATGAAGTTCCGATTGTAGATTTAGTTAAATGACAAACGTGAGGATAGCAATTTTTGCGGTACTTTCACGCGAGGCCCATCCAACCGAATCTCAAACGATAATTTTTTGTTTACTTACCTTGCAGGAAAAGAGCAACCAGACGAGTAATTGTTTTTCTAATTTAGTTAGATTCATACGTTCGTTCCTCAACTCAAGCGGAAGAGAAAGTTCAGTATTCTTTTGTTGTCGATTTTAAAGTTTGACAAGTCACGTATAGAAAAGCTTTATCATTTCTTTGAGTTCTTACCGCTGGAGTATCTTGGCTTCAAAATAACATATCATGGCGGAAGCGTTAATTTTTTACCAATCACAGGTCATTGGACAATTAGCCAAAAAATAGACCATGGATCCGATCGATTCACTCGCAACCGAAAATTGACCTGAACAGCGAAATCAATATGTTGTAATTCGATCTCATTTACGGTCGTTCGGTGTCTACCACCGTGTGGTGACAATAATGTAATTTTTTTTTTAAATACGTAATACGGTCTGATTATGTTGGAACGGAAGTTTGTCTACACGGATTGTCAAATAAACACATATATTTCTCCATCTGGAAAATGGCATGAGTAATACGTAATTGCTTCATCGAAGCGAAAAAATCAGGACAAAGGGAATGTAGCTTGCCAGACGAACAAACGTAAAAGACAAGAGTTTGGTAAAGCGAAGGCGGGGATATGAGGGTCGTCACGCGTCAAAGCATACAGTGGTTTTTTTCTCGCACCGAGCGATGGACCAACGGCGATCTTTTCTGGCATCTTCTCGAGTGGAACGTTCGATCAGCCGCTCGCAATTATTGTCCACAAGGTGGAGAAAATCTCTTCATGTGGCCTGGAACTTTATCCTGCCGACAAACTTGCACTTTCGATCGCCAGCAGTTAGGACCTGCATGAACGGAGTTTAACATTTTTTATGCAACCAAACACCGTGTTTCCGGCTACCATTATTTTCACATTTTACTTTTTGAACAGAAAATTATGCAAATGATTTTAATTATCAATTCGAAATGACTAGAAAATATTTGAAAAGTCTCACGTTGAAATCGTTCAGATTCCTAAGCAATAAACCGTTCAAGAAATCTTCTAATAAATGGAAAATTTAAATTAACCAAAAATTATAAACGGAAATTTTAGAACTAAATAAACTTGGATTTAAATACCTTAAGTTGGCACCTGCTATTTATGGCATATAACTATTTCTAGGGGCCAATGAAGAACTAACTGTGAGAAATAAGGTATACTTGTGCTGAAGAAAGTAAACAAGGTACGAATATATAGTTATGAACCAGAGTGAAGATGTAATATAGATGATAGATTCACGATGGATTCACTACGAATCCACTTTATAAGTTAATGCTTGGTTTTATCATAAACTTATATATTTTGCATTTTATTTTGCACAACATTTTTCTTAACCAAAAATTCTAAAACCTAAACGGAGATCTATCATTGTACAAACAAAGAAAATTACGAAACCACTAAAAATGAACAGGGAAAACTGAATGAAAATTGTGAAAAACTATACAAATTATGATAGTGCAGGAATGTACTATTCTTCAATTTCATAAGCGATATTTAGTTATTTCACTAAGCGAAAAAATAGCATACGGTGCACGTTCTTTATAAAAATAAAAATAAAAATAAATAAAAAATTAACTATTCAGCTACGAGTTTTTCCGTAGACGGTATTTTATTGAAATTTGGTGTATAAGGCTTTTTGAGGTTGCTGATTACGAATCCGGTGTCAGATTTTAAAAATTCAAAATGGCGGATGCAATATGGCCGATCACAAATGTTAAAAAAGTATAGTTTTGTCTAATATTTAGTATATAGGGGTTTTCAAGGTTGTTGATTACGAATCCGGTGTCAGATTTTAAATATTCAAATGGGGGATGCAATACGCCCGATCACAAATGTTGAAAAAGTATCGTTTTGTCGAATATTTGCTTTTTGAGGTTGTTGATTATGAATCCGATGTCTGATTTTAAAAATTCAAAATGGTGAATGCAATATGGCCGACAAAAATTTTGGCAAATTATAATTTTGTCTAACATTTGGTATATAGGGATTTTTGAGGTTTCTGATTACGAATCCCATGTCAGATTTTTAAAATTGAATACGGAGTATCCAATACAGCTGACAAAAATGTTGAAAAATCATATTTTTGTTGAAAAAATATTTTACGCTATAAGTATAAAAAATTATACGATAAAAAATTTGTGTAGAAATTTATTATTCAATTTTTCTACTTGTCGTTTAAGAGATCATAAAAGCAATTGTTTTAGTTATATAAAGTGAATAGTATTTTGTTTCTTCATTTGTTTTTGTTACCATCAGAAATATAATTATTGATTTAAGCAGATAGATTAGTTTGTCGCGTTATATCTATTAAGTTTATCGACTACAAGATAAGTTTTACTTTTATTTTAATGTTTTTGTACTTATTATCAACTATGATTTACTTTTATTACTTTTATAAAGTAAACAGCCGACACATTAAACTTAAGAAGTGGGGTTATATTATGCTTCGTTTCGTGTACAGGTATAGTAATAAAATTATAATTTTTCAACATTTGTGATCGGCTATATTGCATCCGCTATTTTGAATATTTAAAATCTGACACCGGATTCGTAATCAGCAACCTCGAAAACCGCTCAATGCCAAATATTAGACAAAACGACATTTTTTTAACATTTGAGATAGGCCATAGGTACGTTTATGAAGTTGTTATTTAATAACATTTTTAATTATTAATTACGGTGCGTCGGCGGCGGTAAATTCTAAGTTCATGGGTAAAAAGTGTCGAGGGAAGTTTGTAGTTGATCAAACTTTCAGTCAGACTTTTGGTTCTCGTTGCTGGAAGATTTTTTCTGGGAAATTTGAACTTCATTGGTTTAAAATGTAGTTTGTTTAATAAATCGCTCGGTGACAAGTATAGTACACAGATACAATCATACAATATATTTATGGTTTACGCAAAATTTTTACAATATATTAGAATTATATCTTACATTACATAATTATTTATTCGAAGATATATTTTTTACATTTTGCAGTATTAAATCTTTTGGGTTTACACCCTTATTGCGAGTAAAAAAAGTGTCCCTTTCTGTCTTAGCGACCCTAATAATGAATTTTCTGCAGATTTTCGTTGCTTCTGATTTTCATATTTTTAACGATTGTAGTAAAAAATCGTATGGTTACCTTTTCCATTTTGACATTGTATTTTACGATTTAGTTAAAACGTCAAATATAAGATGCTACTGGGATTAATCCAAGAAAAATGCAAACAAGCAAATCTTAAAGCAATAAAAATATTAATCGTTACAATAAGGGGGTTATAAATATCAGAAGTATCACAAAAAATGCTATGAAATAGTACTGCAATATTACAACCAAATATTTCCACACTGTGAGGGCGAAATACTATTTTAGATCTTGATAAATTCCTACTAGTTGCATAATGTAAAATACGATTAAAATGCTCTTCACAGAAATAGCCTTACTTATAAATTGCTGGAGTGGCCAGGCTAACTTGGCTAGGAAAATTGAAGCTGCAGTTACTGGCATTAATATCAACTGGAATAGCGGCACTGTCAAACTATAATAAACTGATATACATCGCGCTGTAAATAGGGGACTCTATCACTCAATTTCCATAAATATGTTAGAATATATCAGTTAGTAGACACACTTGCACACATTGCAGTTAAACAAATCAAGTATACAATGATGGATACAACGAAAATGCAAAAGTATTTTTGGCGAAATTCGAAAAGCAGGTAATAGCGCCAAAATAAAAGTGTTCAGTTCACTTTAAGAGTTGGAAGACTAATAACAAATTACATTAAAGGAACGGATATGGCATTGAAAATAAAGGGTTTAAAAATTTTAATATGAAACCTTTCTCTATTCTTTTAAAAAAACCTTATTTTTCAGTATAAAATGATAGGGTATATTATATAATCACACTCATTAACAGTTATTTTTTGTTGAATAAAGAAATCATCTATGCATTCTGAAAAAATGTAATCATGAACCACAGTATAATCTAAATAACTAATTTTTGTATACGCAAGCATGTACACTGAGAAAAGTGTTTTTTACCCAGTATTAGAATTCTTATGCCCCGTAAAATATAATATTTTACGCATAGGGATTGCCATCTTTCTACTACCTGTTAAAAGACGAAGATTTTATATTATTCTAACCGATATGTCAGTTTATTTTAGCCTTTTCTCTTTAACTAAAAGCAATTTTTGTTTATGGAAATTTATCTAGCAAATTAAAATATTAAAAATGCTTTCTTTTAGTCATAATAAAACATTCTTTTAAAATAGGAGAGTTTATTACAGTTTCGTATAACCTGTCAAAAACAAATGCTGAAGGACGGAAGATTTTACTAGTTATAATATTTCTTTTAATGGCTTTAATACACTTTTTAAAAGCCAACGGATAGTAACTGATAAAATACACTTTTCTCAGTGTATTCATAACTTTAATACCGGGAATTTGATTACAAACTTAATATACCATTTTTCCCCCATGCTGTAATTCATCTCGACATTTATTCACGTGCATATTTGCCTTGAGTTTGTACTGCAAAGCCTTCGTTAATGGATGAAACTCAACGTAACATCAAATAAAAAGATAAAAATACCAATTGAAAACATCATCGCGTAAGTAATGATTTGATTAATGAAACATATACGGAAATAAAGCACCCCGGGATTTTAATTAATGTTAATAAACGAAATGATTTTAAACTGGTCATTTATCCGTACATGCACGTGGCGAAGACGAAATGTCCGGGATCATGGTGCTCGCACGAGCTGCGGCCCCATGCTGGTTTAACGTCATCATTTTTTGCCCTCGTCCCAGGAATAGGTACGTAGAGTGGATGCTGGAGTAATGATGGATTCGAACTAACCTAGACTATGAATCAATGTCTTTGAAGTGATGACTTAAACTTTTAAGAAACGCGACGAACCTTTGGCCATCCTCACGATACTTATCAGAGGACAAAGCGGATAGGAATGTCACTAGAGTAATTATCATTTGTAAATAAGATGTTGTATCTATTTTTCATAGTATGTGCAACGTCAAGGTTTAAAATATCCAACTTGTGGGAACATATTCTCCACGTACTTTCATACACTTCTGCTCCAACTGACAAATTTCGCCATTTAAATTAACAAATTAAATGACATTATTTTGCATTGCATTATTTGTCATCTAAATAAAGTGAAATTCATGTTTTATTAAAAGTAACTTTTGCCTTGGTTATTAATAAGGTGTTCTTCTAGAATCGTCGACTAGAAAACTTGTTCTAGATTTACTTTTTGGTTTATATTTTTCAGCAAAATAGCATTTAAATTTAGTTTTCTGATATCTGAAAGTTGGGATATAAAGAACTATATTTTGGATTAAGGTAATACGATATTAACCTTTATCATCATTGTCTTCCCCTTGTTAAGGTTTTATTAAAAGATAACTTTTGTTGTAATGTCAAATCGCGTCATTTTCCTTTGTTGCGTTCGAATTGATTGCTAAACCGTCCCAGACTTTTGTGATCGATCAAATATCACGTAAGGCTCAATAAAACTAGCAAATGATATACAAACTTGCTGCTACTTTTCCAGCACCTTTGGAGTCGTAAAACTAGTCCGATTTCATTTTGTAAAGTGGAGTGGAATATCGGTTTAGATCTGATGACGAGATACAAAATCTATTCTTATTGTAGTAGTATGACCATAAGTTAGAAAATTTTCGTGTTTGATCCTTTAATTATTGTTCATGTGATTAAAATTTCAGGAAGCTAATCAAATATACTCGGTAAGATCATCAGTGTCATTTTATGTACACTTAAGCTATTGGAGTATTTCATATCAGCGTACTTCATCTTTTAGACATGTCTGGTCTACAAACAACTACTACTAGTTCATGGAGTTGGTTTAGTCTTCACCCCCCTCCGAATGCTTCTGCTCCTACTTTGCATGCCTAGAAAAGTATACAAATGAAGTGCCCAGACGATGAAGTGTCCGGATGATGAAGAACCCAGACGATATGTATCATGAAGTAACCCAACGATAGAGTATCCAGATCAAGAAAGCTTCCAGGCAAGTGTCCATATCATGAAATGTCAAGATGAACTAGAACCTACTACTAGAAGGGCTTGTAACAAATGAAAGTCAACAAAAGATGTATAATGTCAGAATAACCATACGTAATGATCTTTTAAGAAGGTAATAAAGTCGTACACTCTTATACATTGAATATTCAGAAGTATCGTGCACATAAGGTGTTGTGCACATTTCATTAAATCATCAACAGGCAGAAATAAATCAGATCACTTTGTACCTTATCATCTTCATTATTCTACTGTTGATCAATGAAAGACTGTTGAATCATCGTACGCTTTCGTCAGCCGAATCAGAGAGATATCCACCTGAAAATTTACACCGTGAAAAGATTATCATAAATTTACAAAGGCTACGACTTTAATGCTAGCAGGAACCTTTCCCTGGCTGCAGGAAGCCTAATCTTCCAATTTTACGATATCGTTTTGGTCCGTTCAGGCCTTCGATTCCGTGGGACGTTGCCGAAGCAACAGGTGCCAGGGCCAGAAATAGGAACCTCGATGCGAAACTACCTCGCAGTAAAAGCTCACGTAAAATGTGGCCCGAGAGCGAACCACTTTTTCCTCTTCTACCTCGCCTCTTATTTTTCCTCGCGGTTTCCCGGGTAGACGATACGATTTTCCACGTCTCGGCTTGCGACTCCTCCATCACGCGCGAATGTGACGTATCCGACATGTGTACGTACATATACACATATATGTAGCGGAATAACGCTCAACGCATTTTCCATGACGTTCGACTCCGATGATAGCTCTGCCAAGGGGATTATGTTCACAAGGGGTTCCTGCTTGTTTGACTCTTGCTCGCTTTAGCTCTTTTCCTTTTTCCAGAGGTCTCTCTATCCATCTTCTCCAGTTTCGCGTTTCTCCTCTTATCAGTTTCGATCGTGTAGTGCTTTTTCTCTGGCAGTTTCAAATCGTTTTCTGGTTTCAAAGCTTTTCCTCCGATCACTTTACGCTGCCACGATCTTTGCTTCTATGTCAATTTTTCCGTTTGATACCGTCGAAACTTTACCCACCCCATGAGTTTTCTAAATTGAGTCTTTTATGAAGAACAGTATTTTATTTGGTATTGTAGACGAACATTTAGAAATCAGCAATTACGCAATACACCACTTTGGAGTGCTCGGGTGTGAATTTCCTAAAATATAGAATAGTTAAAGAGGGTCGGTTTACGAACATTCTATGAGTGATAAATAGTCAGCATTATATAGGTAAGAATAATATATTTTTGTCCAGTAGATCATTTCGGCATAGTCATCAATAAAGTGAACCTATATGGTCTAAAAGGAAATATGGATCAATTCCATAGTAAATAATGCAACGAAAATAAGTTTGAAATTTGAAACCATGTTTTATATGACTATTATTATTCTTTTGGATAAATCAAAATATCCGTATTTTTTCGTTTGGCAACAAAAAATTCCGTAAAGTTACGAACACTACAAAATTTAGACTATCTTCATAACTTCTGTTGGAAAATTATTTTCACATCTCTACATTCTCGTTTCAGTCAATCATTATAATCAACATTTCACTGTTCCGTTTTTTCAGTTTAAGAGTGTTTGATATTTTCTATCTTTGCAATTTTTTAGTTTTACAAAATTTTAAAAATTAACGAAATGGCATCTGTTTTTTTTAAATTAAAAAACCTGATTTTCGCCCTGAGAACAGCAAGAATTTTTTGTCTAAAAAATTATGGGTATTTGTCAGGTTACATCAACGTATTTCTTTAAGTTATAAAAATAAAAGGAAAATTTTGAATACGTACATTAAAAGTCGAAACTTTTAACAATAACAAATAATTTTTTGGATTTTAAGAACGAAACGGCGGAATGTCATTTTGAGTCCTAGGGATGAAAAATACTATTGTACGCACGCCTGAAAACTTTACGGGTGCCTTCGCAGCCTCGCCAGTACACTTTTCGGTCGTGTGTAAAAGTGTAATCTACACCATTGTTAATTAATCTACTATTTCACAAAGAATTCATCGGCAATGACTGAAATTCTTTAATATTTTTGAATACAGTAAATCTTTTATGGGGCTCATATACGATGCCCCCGATGAGGACCCCCGACAAGGTCGAAAATAAAGTTCGAAAGAATTAATTTTATTTCTTTTTATATTTAAATGAACTGTATTGGCCATTTTGAAATATTACCATTATCCGATTATTAACAGTTCGTTCCTATTTTAGTCTGATATTTCAATAAAATTCATTAGATTTCATAATAATTATATCAGAAATTGCAGAAGTAACTGTGCTCCCTAAATATGGTTTCGTTTCGGATCTCATATTTTTTAATTTGGTTTATTAGATTGGTCATAAAAAAAGAGCATATATGATATTTCTCTGTCAATTTTTTTCTTTGTTAATTATTTGCCCATTTATATCCCAACTAATATAATACCACTATTTTTTTGCTCTTGCCTCATTATTTGCACGTCGAAGACCAGATGAAAAAAATGTCATGAATAATGAAGGTCGTATATAAAGTACAATATCTGGTAAGTTTTGTAGGCACATCGTGTGGTGTGTCTGATTTTTGTTGTTATTAATTTCAACAAAGAATGTGTTAAAATTTTATTAACATAAACTAAAATTGGTGTGCACTCACTAAATTTCTTGAAGTGAAAATGCACTCATTCTCTTAAATTTTTTATCATAATCAATTTTCACTTTCGTAGTTTGTTCATTTTCACTCCATAAAGAGTCAATTCTCACTGTAAGATAATTGGAGAGTATAATTCAGCTATTCTATTTATGACATCAACATCTTTTTCTATGGAGGTAGGTCTTTAACAAATCTGTGTAGATTTTTCTCCGTGAAGGATAGGAAAATTTACTAAATTATTAATGACATATGCATAACGCAACTAAATTTGAGTACAAAGTAATAAAGAAAAACAAAGTCTATGACTGATTTATTAGTAAAACTGGACTAAATTCCGGCAAGCGCACTTTTAAAACGTCGCAAGTGGATTCCTTATTATTCTTCTACTAGATTTTATTATTAATTTACTATTCTTATCAGTTAAAGTCAAACCAGTAAGCGGTAAAATAAGAATAGAAATATAAACAATCAACTACATCTATTTAAAATCTTCATCTAGAGAGATTATTTAAGATTTTGGTTTTTTGAAAACTTTTGTCTTGTTTTATAAAATACTGACATACGTAAACGTAATTTGAATGATGTATGAGCACTAGTGAAAAATACCTTATTTGCTGAAATTAAAGAAGACTATAGGTAAATAAACATGAGATTAGTTTTCCTCTAACAAGTCGTGAAAAAATGTAGTCCAAGTTATAGAAAACGAATAATATTTAAGATTACACAATAGTCTTCCAATAATATTTAAATGTCAGTTATGCAATAGGTTTATGATGTAAGTGAAAACAGTCAAAATTGATCAGACATCGCATGAGGCAATTTTATGTATCTTGTTTCAATTAATTTTGATTATCACGGAAATAATATTGTATTTAAATAATTATTATTTTGTATTTAAAAATATTTTATCCGTAATACTAGTTTCAAACTTTTTCAAACATTAACCCAAAATTGTAAACAGGATACGATAATAAATAAACGAAAAAAAATCTGAAATAAAAAGAATACAACATTTTTCCATCATTTCAATTTCGTCAGTTCGTTTATAGATCAAATAATTGTTCGGTTGAACGTTTGATGTTGGAAGATTGAGTTTGCGTCGAGTGTTAAAAATTGGTGCAGGTGTCAAGTCCCGCGGCTGCTACTTAGCTCGATACGCTACCTGAACTCGATCGATTTCATTTTTTATGACACCATCTGGTGTCTTCCCTTCGATTTTGTAATAGCGCGATTTAGACTTCTATTATACACGTTATTGTGCATCTTGTGCATACAGATTTGGCTCCTGTTGCATCGTTCCCCTTTTTTATCGAATCGTTTCGGGCAAACACAATTGGCTTGGTTAGGAAATAATGCGTTTCCGTTTTCTGTTTTTATTGTATACCTGCATAGCACACGGACTGATACTCTTTTATTGTGGAATCATGTTCGATAGTTTTATTGTGTATGTGTTATTGTGTTCTCATTCTTGATTTTAAGACATTGCTACATCATATATAATATATTTTTTTTTATTTTAAATGTACTTCGAATATTATTCGAATAATTTCGAATATTATGCGAATAATTTTGAATATTATTCAAGAAAACATTTTTGTATACATTACAGAATTCTTTTGTTATGAAATAAAAAATGGTTAAATTATATTTTTAATTTATTGTACTTTTTCTAACAAAAATGAATCTTCTAAATTCATCGCAATTTATGATTAAATACACAAAATTAGATAATAACGAAATATTCATTTTAGCAACATTGTGATATTAAAAAAAATGAATGAAAAAAATCTGTTGAAAAATATAAAGAATATTTTTCGAGTCTTTATCCAACAATGATTAAGCTTCCAGTCATACTATTTCTTTTATAATATTTTATATTCAGTATCAACACGATCTGTTATATTTGAAATAACATTCGATAGCGATAAATAAAATCACCGACTATATAAAAAACATGAAAAAATCATTATTAATTCATTTTTATGAAACCATTTTATTTAATCTAAATTTTCAACTTGGATTGAAATACGGCGATTTTTACGTTCAACAAGAGCATCAAATGGCTTTCTTAATTCGATTATTAGAATGTTGAGTATGTCGTTGAACTTTGAATGTCTTCAAGTGATGCAAAACGATTTCCTTTCATCGCCAAATCAAGGTTAGGAAATAGAAAGTAGTCACAGGAATCTAATTGAGGTGAATATTGAAAATGGTAAACTAAACCATTATGATGTTTCATGAATGTATGATCGAGAAACGATATAAAGGTGTATTAATTCCAAATGATATACAGAACAAATACTAATAATTACTTACTACATAATTTTGGTAGTTATTTATTGCTAAAGAAACACTGAAAAAATATGTTATTATTATTTTAAATGACATGTCAATAGCACGCGAGAACATCCTTGTTAAATATAATAATATAATATCAGGCGAAATTATTATAAAAATAAATATAGAATATATATTTGTCACTCACTTATATGAAATACAAATCTATAACGTCGACGACGACGACAAATAGAACTTTTACTCCCTTGCATCGAAAACTACTATTTTGTCATAACGTTTGTAAAATGAGGTACTTCACGTTTTTTTTTTTACTTTTTTTTATTTTTTTTTACAATTTTAGGGCCTCGAGTCGAAGAAGAGGGGCAATATTGTTGTTGGGTGTCTCCGTCCCCGTGTTGCATACGATATTTTACGAGATGGAATCAGCGATTAGTCGGGCCATGTTAGCCCCCACAGGAAAGGACAAGGAACTGTAGCGGAATAACGGACTCGCAATAATCCGTTATTACGAAACTTTTTAATCTGGTCCGTTAATCGTTCTCTTAATTTAAAATAAAAAGTTTTAAAAAAATAAGTTTTAATTTAAAAGTAAATAAACGAACAGTTTCGAATTCGATATTTCCTGGAAAAAGTATATTTATTACGAAGTTGTTTACACAAATCGCAGAGCGCGCTGATTGATGCGGCGCGAAACCGATTAGACAAGGACAGTGTTAGTGCAAAATTCGAGCGCGATGATTGACCCGGCGAAACGCGAACTAAAAGCTATAAAAGACCGCGAGTTTCACGAACAAACATTCATTCTATACCGAGCTAGCGAAGCGAACGGACCTCCAGACGAACGAATGGGGTAACAGCATTCCCTCCCGGAGTACTTCCACAACACCGGCATTGGACAAAAGAGAGCTTCATCCACTTGACGGCGGCGGATGAATTACCTACCAGGCAACGCTATCATTTCCTGAGGCTCCAGCAATCGAACGTCTCTCGGCGTGCAAGGACGTAGCACACACTCGATAAACTCAAACGAACGAACAAACTCAAACGAACGAACGAACTAACTCAAAAGAACGAACTAACGTAAACGGGCGAGCTAACTCAACAGTCCTTTTTAGGACTTAGACGTTCTTTTCAGCAGGGGCTACCGCTGCCACGACGCCGTCGAGAAGGACGACCTAGAATACAACGAGAATACGGTCTGCTAACCGTTCCATCTCGTGCACGGCTTGCGGGTCTGCTGACCCGGGATTAGCCGACATCAGCTTCATCCACAGCCTACATCCTGGAGGAACGAAGCTCCTGCAACACGAGCGGTCTGCTGACCGGCACATCACCAGTGATGCGTATGTCGAAGGAATTTTAAGAGGTTGCTGCCTTTTGAAATTTCCGGTGGACTCGTGCAACGCCATCGCGATTTGGAAATAAGCTGCTTTCCTTGTTCGGTACGCCGCGCATTCGACGCACGAAATTTCAAGTCGGTTTCAACGCACAAATTTCGCGTCCGTTCTCCTTACAGATTGGTCGATACAGTTTTCACTAAAGTCTAATTTCCTTTGTACTTGAGCGCGCGAATCATCGAACTCGGGGTTTCGAAGTGACAAGCGATTGGTAGCATCACGCACGGACAAAAAGCTTATAAACTCGCGAAATGGCGGGTGACACGACATTCTCATTATAATTTAAGTTACTTTTAAGGAATCCAAACAAAGGTGTAACATGCGCAAAGATTACGAGGAGTTTCCTATTCATAGTTTTATAAAAAACCTTCCATTTTGATTTGAATTATGTCACGTGACTACGGGACTGCAGTCTAGCGGGGGAAGCGATGTTTCTCCTACTTCCGCCACTAACACGGGGATTGAGGGGAGGGCTCGGAACCGAGCACGCCACTAACGCGGGAGTCTACTGTATATTGGATATTAACCGGATATATCTCACATCTGCAAAAAATTTGTTTTGTGAGTTATAAATGGGATATATCTCGGATATATTACATATGTATGATTGGATATATTCTGAGATATATAAATTCTAACCCCTATCTACTTATATGCCAGATATATATCGCATATTTCCAGGATATATCTCAGGATATATCTTTCGGATATATATTTTTCCATGCGGGATGTTATGACACATTTGTTGTGTGTAAGGACACTATTCGTAGAATATTGCACTTCAAATTGTGAAAATAATGAGTAAGGCAATAATAAGGTCCCAATTAGCTGAGGGCGTCCCAGTATTCGAAAAACGACAAAGAATATTACAATTAAACTCTAATTAAAACATATATTAAATGCACGAAAATTACATAAAATAATTATCCAATTTCATGTTAACATGCTTTAATACATAGTCAACGTTGTGTGTAGTAAAAAAAATATATTACAATGCAAGTGCGCAAAGTGGCTGATTTGAGAACCAATGAAACGCTTGCAAAAGCACCTACTTCGCACGTGTATCCTATGTTATTTTTTCCTATTATAGTGCGCAAAGTTCGATTTTTCACACATATTCGCATGTGCGAAGTGTAACATCCCCACACTTTAGTTGCATTTGTAGATTCGCGTGCCGGAAAGTAAACGGCTCGTATGTACCATTTAACTCATCAGCACGAGGCCGCGGATTGCTCACGCGCACTCTGAGGCGCACTCTGAGGTTCATAATAAATAATATGCAATGTGCATGTCTAAATGGATTATATTCCATAAAAAATAAATTTCTTTTTTAATATAAAAAATTAATTCCCTATATTTCCGGAGCAAAACAGCCCGTTCTATCCCTAGGGAGCAAATAAATATATCCGGGAGCAATAGTATACTATGCTTCCAAGGAGGAAAGCGCGCGATTCCTGAACGGGAGGTTTGCTGCCCGAGCGGTGCGAAGGCAGCACTTCTACGCGGAGCGCGCTTGCCTCCCGTGTGGCATACGCTATTTTTCCCCCGACGGAATCGGCAACTTTCGTTCCGCGTTCCAGGCATGGAATACGGACATTCCGACACGGTCGGGAGAAAAAAAAGTTTCTGACATTCTTAGCGCAAAATACTATTTTCCTCCCTATATAGCGGTAGCAAAATTGAACGCTCTCGTATGAGAAAATAGTATGTACAACAAGGGAGAAGGTACATAGGTGTTTATAGACTCGCTTCGCTCGGGCGTCAAACTCGCACTCGTCGGCAAACACTTATTTTGCTCCCCAGTTGCACAATCTACTATTCAATACTTGTTTTGATCGAATCCCACCTTTCCCCGCGTCCTTGGGCCACCGCTACAAATTTGGTAGGTATCTTGCTACATTTACATGTCAGCATATTTGCCCAGTTAAGTTCCAAGTCGTTATATTTGTCTGTCGCCGCATTATTTTTTTCCACACCTTGCGCGCTGGGGCCTCAAGAAGGGCCTGCTGTGAAGTCACGAAGCGGCACTCCCCTTTTTTGACAAATATAAGGAGACAAGAGAGGAAGGCGAGAAACCGAGCGGGCAAATATACCGGGAATCTACTGTAGTTCAAAATTTTGAAAATTGGCTGAGTTAGCGCTAAAGAAATCCAGGGGCCAGCTAAAATTCCACAGGGCCGGTTCTACCATCCGGTCCCTCATATTGTCTTACAATTGGGCCAATTATCTTACACAAATTAAATTCCATAGGTTTTCTAAAGTTAGTGAAAGAAAAGTTTATACGTCACAAATTTTGCATTATTTGTACATTTTGTTGAACACATAATTACTCAAAAAGTATAAAAAATAACTGGAAAACATTGGAACATCGTCGAAAACCGCTAAAAAGTCTCGCAACCAGTTGAAGTCTGAGTGTAATATAGTGAGTAACAGCTCGCAGTGGAATTTGTCAAAATGTCAACATCGCCACTAATAAATAAAACTTCGCGGCTCTACTTTGGGTTAGAGTGCCCTGATGTTAAAAGTAATTTTATATTTTGGACTCATTTGAGATATCATTTTAGTTGACATATGAGTAAATAAATGTAGTGAAAATTTTCGTAACTACTATCAGATTATATCTTTGATATTTTCGAATTCCTTAGTGTTTATACTAAAACAGTGTCAATATTGGTTCAAATATCATTTTTCTATTTCTTTAGTATCTTTTTATGGGAAATATTTTTCATTCATCAATTGATGTGTGTATCATCTCTCACAATCTCATTTTCACCCTATATAGTATATCTCGGTCGGCCGTTTTGCTGAACCCACCGGAAATCCCTTGCATTTATGACCAAGCAAACTAACGTCTCAAAGATACGTATCGAGGTGAGAATTACTGACCGAAGTGATAGCCTTGTAAACTGATCATCTAAATGGAAACAATACCGATCTTTGTTGAAAATCTATTCGCGAGTAGTTCGCGAGTCTGTAAAAATTTACTTTTATCGGCATATATCTAAGTTTACTCAAAATCATACCATATCACACGGAACAAAGAACTCCCGTTTGATTTTTATTTTGAATATGTATTATATCATTTCAGAGATTAGTACGCTGAAAAAGGACTTATTAGTCGCAGGTATTTATTAGAAAATTTGTACTTAAAACAAGCAATTACTTTCATAATTAAAATAATATTTGCTCCATTACTCTTAGTGAAAAAATAATTGTTAGATTTAAGTAAATTAATTTTGTAAAATAAATGGTATTACTAGAATCTTTATATCATGTATTATATACCTATATGTATATTTAATTGCAAAGTAGATATACTCTTCTACCAGTTGGAATATTTAACTAAATCTACGAAAAGTGGGCACTATGATATTTACCATAATATTTGCTTATAATTTGAGGGATTAAAATGTTAATATTATAAAGAAAATAGCTATAAAAAAGGATGGATAATATTTTATGTAACTTACAGATTAAAAAGTAATTTACAAAACCTCAACACTCTGCAAAATCTTTGTTGGCATGTGGGTAGTGTCAGAAAAATTCATAAAAAATATGTCAATTGTCTCATAATCTTACAATAATTCGAATGAATTCTAATAACACATAGTTACTAGGGATTTTTGTTACTTTCATTATTTTCACGTATATGAAGTCTTTAACTAGAATATGTCCTTAAAATCTGGAATAACTTAAATTCAAATTGTGAGACGCGAGTAAATTCAAGGCAGTGCTGATGTAGGGAAACGTACGTAAGATCAAACTAAGTTTATGATTGATACCCCTGTCAAAGACCCTTGAGAAATCAACCACGACCAAGACGGTGTCTATTTCTGCAATTCGCGATGAGAGAGACGACTTTTTCAAATATAATTTCATACTTGCGACAACCGATAAAACCATTTTAAAAAGTTGATATTCAGCAACAATTTTTGATAATCATTCTAAAGGATTTATTCAATTCACAAAAAATTACAATTTCCAGAAAATTGCTTTTCCTTTTTAATAATATGAATAAAGAAAAAGGTATTTTTGATGCGTCTGGAAAATAATTGAGGATGCCCAGAAATACACATAAAAGGGGAGCGCATAGTCCAAAGTTACTCACACGACACAAACGTCATATAATACCGCTTACATATCTATATTAAGCAAATATTCTCCAATAGTGTAACGCATACCTGTTCAATGAAAGAACAGAGATATATCTCATTGATGTGCATTTAAAACTGTGTATTCAACAGTACAATTGAAAAAATTACTTAAATAAAATACCAGTTAACTATACACAATTTAATTAATAAACATGTATTCGTAAATTTCTAAAAATGTTTCTGTTGAATGACTGTTAATAATTTTTATTAACGACTCATCTTAAATTTGCAATATTAATCTCAGTGTCACATATTTATGTTTACAATATTGTATTTACGTTTTCTCACAGTCACCGTAATACCGAGAATTATGTACAGTATACAAACGGCCGATCATTTATATTAATTAATAATTTTTTGAAGATTTTAAATTGATTTTGATAAACTTCTAGTTTGAAAGTCTTAAAATGCACCTAAATGCATCTTAAAAAATATACACTTGCAAGAAAGATCTATTTCAGATCTTTTAATGTCTTTTTTATTTTTACGCAAGGGGACAATGAATGCTTTTTGTGTATTATTTGGTAATTTTTTTATTATAACTTGATATTACCCCCTTAACTGCGACTACAATTTAAAAAAAAGTGCCCAAAATGCCAAAAACAAAAATAGGGTTGGATTTTAATAATATTTGGTATGGGTAGGTTTTTTGAATTGCTGATTTCGAATATGGAGTCAGATTTTGGAAATTCAAAATGGCCGATCCAATATAGCGCACGCCTTTACGTCCTTCACAACATGTTCTTACGAATATTCCATCCACTTCAACGTATAAATATTCAACAAAAGGGTACTCGATCAACAAAAAGACGATCGACAAAAGTGTCAAAATTATGACGTTACGTTATGTTCTTGTTTCGACAGCTACCATAAATTATGATTTCTTGATATACTATATTTTAGTCTTTTAAATCTACGTTATCATATAACATTTGTTCTGCAAAAATTTATTTTTACCTGTTATATTTCGTCGTTCACTATATGTTAAATACAGAATATAACAAACAAAATGAAAACTTAAAAAAAAGAAATCTAAAAAGAAAAAAAAAAAATTTTTAATTCAGTTCAAAGACCTTCAACCTTTACGTGGTGAATTGTGTAAGTAAGTAAACAATGAAATACCGAAACTAACGAAGAGAAGTCCGAGTAATGAGTTTCAAGCAAAATAGTTCAATTTTCGAGTGAAACGTGTTCGGCATATTGCATCTGATAGTTTGAATTTTTCAAAATCTGGCTTTAGATTCGTAACCAACGACCCCAAAAAAACCATTGAGTAACAAGTTTCAAGCGGTTTTATAAACTTTTTATGCATAAATTGATTGAACACAATGTCATACGTCATGGCGAAGATTTTTAAAAAATCGTGTAAACTACCATCTTTTTGCACGTATATTTTTTTTTACACATCGATTACGAAAATGGAAAACGTCATCGTATTCGGTACATCTGAGACTGTCTATAAATAGATTTGATTTTAATTCACATAAAACCCAGAATTTGTTAGTCTAACTTATACCATGACGAAGATTTGCGTTTTTCCGGCAGGCTGGGAAAAGTCCGAAATTACGAAGATCTTCGTCATCGGCAGTCAAGAGGTTAGGAATAATTTTGGCAAATATCGATGAACTCGTATAGTTTTATATATATTTTATAAAATATACTATTAATATCTTGAAATACGATTTAAATCTTTTCCTGAATGATTTAACGCTCGTTTTCATGTTGAATCGATTCTGTTGATCACTACTTCCAGTTTACTCCCCATACCTTATCATACTAGACTAACATCCTTACGAGTAATTAGGTAACGAACTACGGTTGATCACTAGGACAAGTATCTTAGCATGTTCCTCCAGGTACCATCCGTGCTATTACTGCTAATAAGTTTACGACGCCACCAAAACAGGCAAGTCGAACCTGTACAAAGACAATACAAGGCATGAGAAGTTCTAAGGCATATATTATGCTGAAATCATATAAGTAAAATAAATGTGAACATTACGCCCATAGGAAATGCAATTCGGAATAACACAAGGCGTTAAATTCGTATTCTCTTGCAGTGCCTTATATGTGCTATTTGTATACTCTGTGCCTGGACTCCTTGAACGGACTTGCTAGAGGTCGTGGTCCCATCACTATCGGCTGTGTCTTGGATCTTTTAAGCGGCAGGCAAACCACTCACGTTGAGCAACGGACCGCGAAATCGACGCTCACGTATGAACTGAGAACGGAGGATCTTCTTGACCCCCCCCCCCTCCTTCGTTTCCCCCATCGCCCAATAGGCCATCCTCCCCCAATGCCGACTCATCTCTTTGTTTTGTCTTCCTCACTTCTCCTCTTACTCTATTGGCGAACGTTCGCAATGTTTACAGTTTACCTACTGAGCTTTGTATTTTTTCTGGATGTCCAGCTCGAAATTACTTTCGCACGAGCAAAAAAATTCCATCGTATACATCTGATTTCTCACCAGCAGCATGAAAAGAAAATATGTCCGGACTTTGAAGGTGTCATGTGTAATGCGCATTCCAAATGTTCACAGCAAGATAAAGTATCAATAAAGAAAAAGATCTCCTTAACATGAGATTTCATGTTATGACAAAATATCTATACTGAAAATGATTGAATGTATTGATGTTAAAAATATCAGGAACTTTTGAAAATTGCCTAGTGGTCATTCAAAAAAATGTGATAAAACTCTAGTAATTAATGTTGTTAACGGCTTATACCTATGAAATGCATTAGATGTTAAAATATTATAGTTTGAAAATTTTTAAACATTTCAAATATCTTCCGTCGAAATCGCTCGGATTCTCAAAACGCTAGGCCTTGTCGAAACATTTACAATCTCATCTAGGGATGAAATTAACCCGTTTCGTCCTGAAATGCCCTAAATTTTGACTTCTTTTCATCAGGTGCTCTCTCATGGAGAAAGTCACTCAATCGTTTTGATATAACCACACTTATTGTATTTTTTCTCGAACTTTCTAAATCCGATTTCAGATTGACCATATCTGCCGCCATTTTTTTACTATGGCGGTTTAAGCATAAAAAAATCGTGAATTTTTAAAAAATTTGTTCAAATAATCGTATTTTTGAGCAGGAAACCGTGTTCGAATCAAGCTTAATCTCTGTATCTGGTGGAGTAAATAGTTATACTAAAAGATAGGATGGTTATTAATTCTCCATTCAAAATGGCGGCTTCAAAATGGCGGTTCTCAGTGAACATTTTGTTGAAAAATTTCTGGACGCTCTAACTGAACAATTATGAGCTTGTTTTAAAAAATGCTAAGAATAAAAAATTCTTAGAATTTATCGAGAAATATAGTGGATTTTTTTCAGATTTTTTAAATGAATTTTTGAAAAATTTTTTTCAAAATTCTTTCCAAAAGTGTAATTTTTTTTCGAAAAATTCTAAACAAAATTTAGTGCATGCTCTGATGAATTCTAAGAGCTTTTTATTCTATGCATTTTTTCCCAAAAGTTGATAGTATTCGAGAAAGAAAAATCTTAAACTATAATATTTGAAATTCATTTCCTCGAAAACTATCAACTTTTAGAAAGAATTGCAAACAACAAAAAACTCTTAGAATTTACCAGAGAATGCACTAAATTTTTTTTCAGAATTTTTCGTAAATAAATTACAATTTTGAAAAAAATGTTTGAAAAAAAATTTCTCAAAACTTGATTTAAAAAATCTGAAAATATTCCACTATATTTCTCAATGAATTCTAAGAACTTTTCATTCTCAACATTTTTTTTAAAAAGCTCGTAGCTTTTGAGTTAGATCGTCCAGAAATTTTTCAACAAAATATTGACTGAGAACCGCCATTTTGAATGGAGAATTAATAACTATCCTATCCTTTAGTGTATCTAATTACTCCACCAGATACAGAGACTTAACTTGTTCCGAACACGGTTTCCTATTCAAAAATACCATTATTTCAAGAAATTTTTTAAAAATTCACAATTTTTTTATGTTTAAACCGCCATAGTAAAAAAATCGCGGCAGATATGGTCAATGTGAAACCGGATTTAGAAAGTTCGAGAACAAATACTATAGGTATGTTATACCAAAACGGTTGAGTGATTTTTTTTCTCTAAGAAAGCACCTAATGAAAAGAAGTAAAAATTTACGGCATTTCAGGACAAAACGGGTTAACAACGAAAAGTAGAAAAAGGAAAAAAGAAAAAAGAAAAAAGAAAAAAGAAAAAAGGAAAAAGAAAAAATTATATTCATAACTACAAAGTTAAAAATCCTTAATGAAATTTCGATTTGACAGTCACTTGAAACGGACTGATATATAAATATGATTTGTTAGCGTGAAAATATAATTAAAAGAAAAATTATAATAAATCCAAAAATAAAGAAAAAGGCAAATAATATATAATAAAATAACCAAGAAGACAAAAACAAAAAAAAAACTATATAGACGAGCAAAAAAATTTATAATAGAATGTAAAAAATAAACAAAAATTAAAAAGTAAACAAAAAATTAAAAATAAAAATAAAAAAGATACATGCGTGGCATTTCGTTCAATCCTCTAGTAATGTTCAACAAAATTTTTTACCTGAAAATTACTGAAATATTCCTATAAATCCACAAAATGATAAGTAAAAGATGTTTCAATGGTTTTCATATCCTAAACATCCAAACTTTATTTAACGAAGTTTTTCTATGTAATAGTGAAAACTTCATCACTGTAATGAAGTAATGATTTATCAACTAAAGCATAAATATTAATTATTTCCATACACTACTGAGTATGGCAATTTTTTATATAAAAAATCTAAATTCTACCGAATGTTCTTCCAAGTTCCTCGTTATTTTTTCTGAATTTTTCACATATTTTCGGTTTCTTAAAATTTTTCATATAATTAACATCTTAATTTAGCATGTTTCCCATTTTCTTTGAAAAATGTTTTTTCAAAAAGTCGCTGTTCGAGAATCGAAATGATTTCGACAGAATGTAAATATTTCGATCATTTTGCCTCGCTCGCTTAGACAATTCGACCCTATGGAGCGTCGGCTATTCCTTAATACTGGTTCGTTTACTAATAGCTTTCATTTATATTATAAAATTAAACCGATATATAGGGGGTCCAAACATATTTAGGTCCAAGTGGCTTCGATAGATATATTAAAACAATATAGTGTTTCATATATGTACAAAAATTGAAAATGTTTACACCTATGACCTATGGTCTGGTCGAAGTAATGAATAATTCAATTGAAAATTAAAATAACACTGCGATATTAATTTTGAAAAAATTATTCATTAGTTTTGTTTATCGCCTTAAAAATGAATAACATTTTAAAAACTACTACTGGGGAATGGGCGGCCTTGTGATAAATCTAAGAGATGGTATTTATAATTAAAACCCAACTGTTTAACATTTCGGGCTCAGATGTAGGTTTCCCTGTAACTATTTCATTAATTTATATATGATAAGTAAAAGATGTTTCAATGGTTTTCATATCCTGAACATCCAAACTTATATATATATATATATAATGCATTATTTTCCCACAAAATAGTTTGAGCACACTTTCATGTAAACTGGAACCAATTTTAGAAACATGTCCTTTTTTAATTAGATGTTTGCATTGAAATATACTGTACTTGCTCTTTTTTATTGCGACTGTTACAATTAAAACCTCATCGAATGGCCTTTATGCGGAGGAGATATCTTGCGAAAGGTCTCTGGAAAACCTTTTCAAAATTTATGTGATATTTTACAACAAAAAAAAGTAAACAAAATAAAAAATATACCATAAACCTTCGATCCCATATCATTCATATTCGGTAAATATCTACCCATCCCTTAACTCTCAACTCTCTTTGGTCTCAAATATAAAAGTTTTCAACTGCAGACCTCAGTAGCAATAAAATTATTATTAATAATTATAATACACTTTACATTGAACATATCTAAAAGCTGAAAATAGGTATTTTCATTACTTCGACCTGACCGCAGAATAACCAAAACATAAAAAACAACTGAGTATTTTCAGTGTTGAAGTATTCATATCATGTTTACAATGAGAATTTGTTGAAAATATAATGTACTCATTTGAATTAAATTACCTATAAAAAATGTACAGAACTTAGAATCATATTTTGCCAATACGTCCATTTAAAAAAAGATTACTTTATTTTTTTTACACCCGATTTTTCGGATAACTACCGCGCACATTCCATACCTTCCCGTGATTATTGAGTAGTTTGTGAACTCTTAAAGTAATGGCGGTTCTGCTACATCCGTTGATCCGAAAATTTCTGAATTTTTTGTGACTTACCAAATTTTTCTTTTCAATTTTCCGAAACGATATCGTATAGAGCCACTCTTAAGCTTCAAATCACATCATCAACTTTAAAAAAAAACTTATGTAGTTTTGACGATTTTCTATTTAGTGAAATATGGACATATAACTACGACGGCTGGGATATATAAAAAAAAAGTTATAACGTAAAAGTAACACATTTTTCAACAAAAGCACTTATATATCATTTCTTCTATTGCAAATTAATTCGAAAAAATTACACCTAATTGATTAAAAAATATAAAAATTACTAGAATTAGAAAATACAATTATTTATAACAAAATTGTTTAGACAATTCCATGATGATCGCGTAGATGCGACTTTAATGAAACGACCCGAGCAGAAATCTGTCCAGGCTGCCTGAAAACTTAGCAGGGCCTGATCAGGCATCAATCAGGCCCGCCTAATAAGGTGTGCCTTATCACTCCCGGATCAGGCCCTGAACAGGCAGAAATCAGGCGCGCCTGATAATGTGCCTTGTCACTTCCGGATCAGGCCCTGACCAGGCTGCAATCAGGCGCGCCGGATAAGGTGTCCATATTGTCACTCCCGGATCAGGCCCTGAACAGGCAGCAGTCATGCGCGCCTGATAAGGTGGGTCTTAATACTGCCGGACCATGCACTCGTCAGAGGACTACAACCTGCATCTTATCAGGCAAACGTAGTTGTTGCCTGACCATGTTCAAACAGAGGATTGCAAAGCAAACTTTACTTGTAGCTGCATATAAGAATTTGTTATAAACATCATTAAAAGAGATTTCACGAGAAATATGAATGCGACATTTGGTTCTACGGGATAAATTATGTGAAAAACGTACATGTATTATTGTATTACTATTATATAGAATAAATAACAATAATAGATATACGTTTCATAGATAATTTACTCCGTAATATCGATTGCCGCAAATAGATTTTGTCTAAAACAGTGTTTGACGAAATTGTTTATAAAATATTAATATAAATAATTATATAATTATAAATAAGAAAATACACATATTTTATTTTTATCAAATATCCTATGTCCAGTCGTTAATTTGGCACTAACCGCCATGTGATTAGCATGGGCCAAACTGATTTTCGATCATATTATTTACTTATTATTTTTAACAACAAATTTACGACTTTTAACAAAACATTGTACTTATTTTCGGTTCAATTTTTCTCTTAGATTGGATTAAAACCGCCAGATTTAATATAGAACCACTATTGTCGAAGTTGTTTCTTGACAAAATGTTATAAACTATTATTTTTTATAAACAAAAAAACATGGGTATTTGATTTTTGGCAGGTATTTTATTGACGATAGTTGGTTTGACGCTACCTGAGTTGTGCTAGGTATGGGCCTTAATGGGTTAATAAAAGACACAATTTTTTATAAAATGCTGCAATTGCGAGCGTAGCGTAGTGGTTAAGGCGCCAGCGTAGTGAGCGAGAGACCCGCGTTCGATTCCCGGTCGGGGTAAAATTTTTTCTTATTTATTTGCGAGCATTGAAAAATGCAAATACAGGATGCGATATATAAAAGTATAATATAAAATATAAATAATATAAAACATTTTTAATGTTTAAAAATTAAATTCAGAAATAAAAATTAACATAATCATTCGAATGACACATTTATGAAATGTTGGATTAATAATATAATAAATATATATCATTAAATATAAAGTGTATATAAAAGTGACTCGTACATTTGTTTGATTCATTTTATTTAATTATTATTGTTTAAACGAACTTTAGAGGTACCTCATCAGGCCCTGATCAAGCCCTGACAGAGGCCTGACCAGGGCCTTATTTCAGGATGCCTGATCAGGCCCGGACCAAAATAATCGTTACGTTTCTGATCAGGCCCTGATAGGGTAGCCTGATAAGGGCCTGAAATATAATCAGGCAGCCTAAGCAGGGCCTGATCAGGGCCGTATCGAAATTTCTACTCGGGGACATTCAAGAAAAACATTCTCATTCAACAAAATCACATTCAACGCGCAATTTTATTTAATTTCAAAATAATAATCGTAAAAGAATGGAGTAATATCGAAAAATCGGTGTCAAAGTGTAAAGTATGAGAATAAAATTTAAAAATCCCCAATACTTTCAACTGTAGTCTCGTCAGTTTTTATTTCATTAACGTGAGGCATGGCTAGTTGAAGAGTTATGCCTTTCGGCTTTTGAATTTAAAAAAATGTTTGAATCGAATAAAACTACAACAGTTGTGAGAGATTTTTGACATGAACTTGTTTAAAGGCGGTTTTTTTGCTATAAAACGAAATTATGGGGGTGTATCGGAAAATGGCACCAAACAATTTTTTATAGTTGTAAATCTACAACTTGTGACAGGTCTCCATAAAAGTGCCAGTACAGTAGCTCCTACCATTTAATATTGTTTACATACCTAAATTGTCTTAATGTTTTAATAGTAACGTTTCTATACAAGCTTTTATAATAATAAACACTAAGTTTTAAACGAATATTACTTATATTACAAGTATATTCACCCTTAACAATTTTGCGGAAATTCCGACATTAAAATGTTACGAATGAAACAAAATTTTAAAAAAGGGTGTTTCAAAAAAGAAATTACGTAACATTTTTATAAAAGTACTAAACTTTCAGACAATGTTTCTTAAAATGACTAAAGTGTGACACAACATGAAATGCAAGATACATATAAAGACTGAGATGTAGTTCTCTTTTTGTCTCCAGGGGATGCCGTGGCGACGTTCTTATCTATCCATTTCGCAACTCCTGCTCCAGTGTAGAAGTCAATTATTTTCATTTATAATCGCGTAATTCCTAAGCATACATAAACACGTAGTACTTCGTATATATCATTTTTCGTGAATGTAGATAGATATCCGGATAAATATAATCTGACTAGATAGTTTTTATCGAATCTGTCCTTATTGTTTGAATAATTAACTGAGGCGGAAATTGTATAACTAATAATCACATTTGAATAAAGTAATTACAGAAATATCGATAAAAATATATTGAATATAACAAATCGAACCTAAACATAATATTAGAATTAGAAAAATATTTCTAATGTATAGAACGGGGGTTTAGAGTACCCGAGAATTACTAAACTGTTACGGAATGTTTTGAAACATTAACCGAAGTATTTTACTGGAGAATTACTAAATTGTACCGAACATTTCTGAAACCGCAACAATAAAAATACTTCAGTTACATTTTAACAAAATTTTGCAAAAAACCTCTAACAGTGTACCAACGAAATAATGTACTGGCTCTAAACTTTATATTCATGAAATCAATTTACCCTATAAATATGTACCCAATAAAATAGTTTCCTTTTTAAGTTATTGATGAAGTTAAGACATTCACGACTCATTGATTTGATTGCAAAACTTTTCTCGTAGATCTGAGTTAGACCCAGGTACAGAACGTAATCACTTAACCTGCTTAGCGTTTGATTTAGAAGCAGCACGGGGAATAAGTTCTTTAAATGAAAGTACTAAAAGTATCATCGAACAGCCTTATAGGTAAATTAGGATCTGAATTATTCTGAGCAATGTAAAAAATAATCCTAAATGCGTGTCATATCACGATTATCTTTTAACCAAGAAATACTTAAACAATGGGCGTAGAAGAAACTATATAACCGTAGCTTACTTTATAAATTTTAATAAAATAGTAACTAAAGTTAAAACTGCATTTTCACTAATGAAAGAACAAAACGTTACAAAATAAATGCATATTGTTCAAAACTTTTCGAAATCATGTAAGAGAATTTTACATCTTTCTTAACAGCCTTTTCTTCTGCTCGAATAGACTGGGCAAAATTTTATTACCACTACAGACCGTCAGACCGTTATGAAGTAATATATAGCAAGACTTTACCTTCTGTAGAAAGTAACGTATTTACTGTTCCATTTTATAGATTTTCTCGTACGAAATTGAACTATTGAGATCATCTAAATACTGTGTTATTTCAGGAATTACAAAAATTCTTTCGTATGAATACACAGATCCAGTTTTTCGCACGGTCTGGAATTCTTTGATTAAAAATAATTATAGAACAAAATGTAAGAAACAAATATTAAAGTACTTGCACTGATTGGATGATAAGATCGTCATAATTTCTGTAAACAATATATTATAATTAAATGAACTAAAAAAGAATTGAAGAATAAATAATTAAAATGTAAATGTATTATGTTATTGACACTAGTACAAAAAATATAACACAACTAAAACTTAATAAATTAACGCAATAATCACAAAATTTAACGATGTCGAGAACATTGAAACGATAAAGTTTTACTAACAGTTGGTATTAGAGATCTGCAGACGTGTCGTATAATTTTATATACGATTAAAGAGCCTCTTGCTGTCCTTAAATGAAATTATTTTATATTCAAAGTTTTATGTATGTAAACAAAAATAAATAAAGATAATGGTTTATATTGATAGGCAAAATATTTTTTGCTTAATCCTGTGTTTTTTCTGACGTTGACATGACAAACAATGATAAACGACATTAAGTCCGCGTAAAGAACGAAATTACATAGTTTTTCAACACAGACATGCATTCAATTAAAACAAAATCAAGGTGTCCACAACCGGAACTGAGAACTATTTTTAAATGCCAAATTAAACGATAAAATAACAGTGACAAAACTGCTCCGATAGAATGAAACACGCGGTATGAACGAATTCGTAGCGATTTGTCCAAAGTCAAAAATAATATGAAATCATTTTGCCATTTATGTATTTTAAAATGTTATTATCTGACTCTCAAATGTACACAATTGCGAGTCTTGGTTTCAGTCTCACGCTAATAACTTCACATTGTCAGCATACACGCTTCAAAATAAATAGATTCGTAGCGTACGCTTGTTTTCCAAATTTACGTAGGCGTGTCCACAACCGGAGCGTGTCCGCAAACGGCACACTTTCTATACTACAGGCGTGCCATTTTTTTATTAATTAAAAGTTAAATTTGTCAAGGGACAGAGACTCCATCTAGACTAAAGGAAAACCCTATATGTCACAAACAATAATCGAAGGGCGGGAAATGACTCTGCGGGAATCTGCTTTCGAAGTTTGGAAGTGATGCACCCCTAAACAGCATAATTGCTGTTTTATTGGTGAGAAAATATAACCCTTTTCTAAGACGGACCTGGGAACTCTTCGAAACTTACAGGGCAACTCTGCATAAGGGATAAACGACAACATCATCGATGTACACAAGTAGCTGTTACATATATTTAATACAGTCGAAATCCTGTAAAACCCGCTTAATAAAATACCAACAATAAGGAAGATGAGAGTATGTTAGGCCAACTTACATTATTTATTCTGTATGTATGCTTGGAGTCTCAACGCAGGGCTGCTGCCGCACTATGCTACAGAAATTCGTTTCATAAGTTTTGAGGCAGGTTTTGGATGGATAACCTAATACTCATGATGTCGCCCCGAGCATCTCGGACCCCCGCTCCCTTTTGTATAATCGTATAAAGAATTGAAAAAGCGAATAATGAAACGTGCAGTAAAGTAGATTTAAGAGGGCAGTGAAACAAATAACGCAATTAACGTTGGAAGGATTACCTTTAAAGTATTTACATACACATCAGTAAGTAGCTGAATGAAATTTCAAATTTATGTTGTACTTCAAAATTATACGTAAAAAATGTTTTCTGTTTCAATTATTAGTTTTTCATTACCACCGCAATAACAAGCATGGCCGAGTGGCTACTGTTCGAAAATAGTTCGATTCTGGTCTAAGGCAATTTTTTTTTCCTTCGCAAAATATATAAATCCTAAACGAATTGTACGAAAGAAATAGACATTGCAATCGGCAGACGTTGACAAATGTATATTGAATTTTCGGCTAAGAATAATTTGATCTGATTCGCTTCAATAAATATATTACTATCTCTAAACGTGCATTGTAAATTATAACGATCTTATGCATAACGAATTATAAAACTATAGTAAGTTTAATTTTAAAATATCATTTATTTATTTTTGCTAATAATAACCGTATATAATATTAGATTGTATTTTTCATTTAAAATTAGATGTCCGCCATAAGAAAATGTATACTTTTTTTAAATTTGGACATTTATTTTTTGAAAATCGCGCATTTGTCACGCATGTTCCATATAACTTCAGAAATTGGGTGCACCTCAAAAACACAAAACAGACATTCAAAAAACCAGATATTTAAAAAACAGAGATTGAAATCACAGACATTTCATATTTGAATATTTTTAAATGTCTATGTTTGAACGCAGGTTTTTTGAGCTGAATCCCATAAATTAAGTGCACCTCAAGAACCCGACAAATCACAAAATATACACTTCAAAAACATTCACAAACCAGACAAAAACAGAAATTAAAAAACCGGATATTTCAAAAAACAGACTTTTAAAATATGTCTGCATTTTGAAATTTTTGTTTTTTAATACCTTTTTTTGAAATTTCCAGTTTTTGAATCTCTGTTTTTTGAAATGTCTGGTTTTTTAATGTCGAGTTTTTAAAGTATCTTGTTTGTGATTTGTTAGGTATTTGAGGTGCACCCCATAAATTAATATAAAACTTTTGCAATAAATAAATCTCTTTGGATCCGCATAATCATAGTACATTCTAGTCTAAATGACCACAAGACAAATATTATCGCTTTAAAATTGGTGGTTGTTGTTTTTCTGTGCTGTGTGATTGGTACTCATTTTTTCTTGTAAATATAAATATATCTTTGATGGAATGATTAAAAGAAGTGCGCTGCTAATTTGTTTAACATTACTGAAGAACAAATGTTTGGATGTGCAGTGGTCGATTTCGCAGGATGGCGCATCGAGCACCTCGTGCCTCCCACCACAAGCTCATTACACATTCTCGCATTTGTTTTTCTCTCCCTCCCTTAAATTAGTTAATATGATCCGACTGTAAAACGAGTAATGGGTGCAATAAGTAAGTCGGGAGAATAGATTAGCAGGGAGTAGAGAGCACAAGGTGCAACGTGAATTAGCCCATCGTTTCGAAATGTCCTCAAAAACAGGTGGCATAAGTATCCATTAGAGTAGAATCGACGGTACTATCCCCGAGGTTATATCTAAATAAAAAGTCGGATATCAATTTATAAATGTTGTATTCTCTTTGTTTTGTCAAAATTTTTTACAGCTTTTGAAGGTCAACTTAACTGTTTCATTATTATTAGGCTAGAGTAACTTTATCCTTAAAAAAGAACAATAAAGTAGAGTCCCGGTATTATAGCACCTCGTCATACTTATGTCCCATCATATTTTCCCAGTACCGTCTGGTTATATTTATCTGTCGCTGGTCTCTTTTTCCCCCAGCCTGCGGGATGACGCTCCCTTTTTTTTGGTAAATAGAACGAGACACGAGGGGAAGGCGAGGAACAAAGTGAGTAAATATACTGGGACTCTACTGTATCAAGAAAAACCAGGATGCGTTCAAGCTTGAGAATATAAATTCTAATACGTTTCATCCTGCACTAAATGATACACTAAAGGTTTTCGAAGTGACATTTCATTCCGATAAGCTTTCGATCATTGGTTTCATAATAGTAATTAAAAACAATTATTACAATAGTTATATATTATAACATTATTCATTAAATTATAGTGTTGATCACGTCGATAAACTCTTTGGAACAATTCTCCTGCCCAAGCGTATTTTCCAAGTAGAAAGAATTTATCGATGCTGTAGGTAGCTTGGTACTCGGTGTTGGAGAGCAAGGAGGATGATTTCTCGAGTAAGTCACGACCTCGTGTGTCCGAACACACGCATACGTTCTCCGGTAGGGTAACATTTATGTACAGTTACATGCTTCGTCGCATCGACAGAATGCCCAAGCTCGTTGTTATCTCACGAGCCAGTTCCGCTGCGTACCTATCTGAAGTGCATATAAATCCACTTTTTCCCAAGGAAGACCAATGTCCAATTTCGAAAATTTAAAAAGTTGTTGCATTATTAGCATTCCTAATATGATTAAACATTATATATAGGTACCTTTAATTCTATTTTATCAATATTTGTTGATATATGAAGCATAATTTCACACGATCTCAATAGATTTGTTGGTTGGAAGCGATAAGGTTCTATTTCGGTACTGGAATAAAAATGTTTCTATTTTGTTATAGAACCTAAAAGAATTTTCTCGGTGTAGGAATGGAGAAAGTTTTACGTCACAAAAAAATTGTTTTGATGCCAATTTAGATTGGTAAAAATGCATTTTGTCGGTGTTGGGGAAAAAAGACGATATTTCGGCTTAGATTTTTAAGAGATCCTGTCGCGAACACTAAAACGAGACAGCACTTTCTTTCTGCAACATCGACGAAATATATATTGTTACCAACCTAAATTGGCGTCCAAACAGTCCCCGCGAGATAGGACCTTTTCATTGCGTCACCGAGATAGAAACCACTTACTCAATGGAATTAGCGATTCATCGCTAAAACCCCAATGGTCAACTCCACTTCCAGTTGGTAGAAGAGTTTCAGTTATAGGTTCTGAAGAAGAATATATAGGATGAGCTGTCTTACTGTCAATACTGACCCCCTTCACTGGGCTATGCAAAGACTTTCAGCTGCAGGCATTTATGACAATAATTCACGTTAATATCCACATCTTATTTTCGCTGTAACTCCGGAAACTTCAAATGCGCTTTAAATCAAATGTTATTTAATAAATATGCAAATTCTAAGGATCAAGAACACCATCGAAATGTAATTCTTTCTATTCGCTAGTAACCAAATATTCCATTCATATGCGTTACTTATTCAAAGAAAAATGGAAAATATAGATTAACAATTTTCAAAGACATATAATTTGGTGGATAACTGAAATGTAATAGGAGGTGCACGCTTATCGTTCCTTATTAGTTGAAAGCTCGAAGCTTTCGCAGGCCAAATGATACTAATCCGTCGAAAATGAATACCTGCAGTACACGTACCCGAAAAAGCAGACAAAGGAGAGGCAGAAGAGCGTTCAAGTGCAGGGCTGCCAGCACAGTAAAGGGTTGAAATCGGCAACAGTTTAAATTTACTCGGGGAACTTGTAATTTAGAGATTTGAGCGCTATTTGACAATTTCCTTCATTTGGGATCATGCACGCGTTCGTGCTACGGGTTCATAAGTATCATACATTTGTTAGTTGCTGCGAACTGTTACGAGGACTGATTACATGCCTCAAGAAAAGAACCGTTGGAAACCGTGCGTGCCGGAGCAGGGACGATCGATGAGCCTTTTTATTTCTTTCCACCCCCCCCCCCCAGACGTGTATGCTATATATGATCTCGTGTTAGTCGACAGTTTGTACGGAGCTTCCATTTTTACGGCGTTTATTCTACGCTAGCAATATCAACGATAACGAGGAAATCCGCTCCTAATTCATGTTCCGCGTGGCGGAGATTTAAATTTTTGCCTATGCCGTCCGTCCAGCTGTAAAAGTAGGAATTTTATCAAGACAAATTGAATATCGGTACACAGGTTGGTCATAGGAAGTTCATAAATCTTGCTCATTTCGAAAATGTGCAGTTTTATCGTACATTTACTGTCATGGTTATTGGACTTTTCTGAACGTGTATTAGCAATAATGTAATTGAAATATTCACACGGAACCAGTCCTATGATGAAACCTCAAAAACTTATAAATTCAGTTTGAGTACGATGAGAGATAATACTTAATGCATTCCCGAGTACAAATTTTGATACGACCCTGATCAGGTCTTGTTTAGTCTGATTGCAGCCTGGTCAGGGCCTGATCCGGAAGTGGTAAGGCACACTATCAGGCGCGCCTGATTGCTGCTTGTTCAGGGCCTGATTCGGGAGTGATGTGGAATTCCTTATCAGGCGTACGTGATTGCAGCCTGAACAGGGCCTTATCAGTTTTCAGGCAGCCTGGACAGAGTTCTACTCAGGTTCTTCTGAATAGAAACAACTTACTATTTCTACTTAGATTCCGCTCTATTACAACCATAATGAAGTAAAAATAGCGTCTTTAACAACAACATTTTTAACTTTCCCACGTGATAAGAAACTTCATTTTTATGTTAGGCGTTAACTGTCATCATATTATAACCGAATTTATCCATTTCGAGTTCCATTTCAAGGAAAGAAATGACTATGTTCGTGAGCTTCTGAACACTCTCCTTTACTCTCCTTTAAAATATTGCACCATACAGAGTTAAGTAATAGAAATATATTAAGGATAATTTTTGTTTTTATACTCTTTACTTATTCTAAATCTGCATATAAAAAATGAGAAAGAGCATTTGGTCTTGCAGTTATTCTCGCGTTAAAGATTAAATTGTTGATCGAACTCCTCGTGAATCACCTAACTATTGCATTGAAAATTCTGACCAAAAGCGAGGTGACTTTGGGAAGGTAAGACATGATAAGATATTCATTTCAACAAGGGATTTGAAGACTGATTCTTCAAAACCCGAACAAATAATTGCAAACCATATCTTCAGAAACATACATAACCAAATATCTTACGGACAACTTCAATTGGTTAATATATTATTTTGAAAATAATATTTTGAGAAAAACAGGATTAAAGACCCCTGACAAAACATGGAAGATCAGGTTTGGAGATCAAAAGGTCCAACTAAGAGTACATATGTTTCCTGTGGACTGAAGAAACATCAAAAGAGATAAATTTCAACTCGGATACCATTGACAGATATTCCATAATACATTTATCCCTAAATTGGTGAAATAACGTAATTTTGACAAACTATCTCGACAAATGTTCCAAAACAGTAATAAACCTTGCTTACGGCGATAGCGTGACTTATGTCGTGGATATAAATGAAGACAAAGGTGAAATCCCCAAAATGGCTCCATTACTGCGGGTATCGCATCTTCCACATTTTAAAAAAACTGTCTGATCTGAAGTATGCATGTTCTTCGTCAGGAATGCTTTCTCATTTGAGATATTCGCGATCCCGTCCCCGCTAATCGTCGAGCATCGGTCGCCCTTTATCTTAGGGTGGTTTCGCCTTGCGTAAAATATGCGCGAATTCTCTAATACGCGGGAGACGAGCGAGAGTAACTTTAATTTCGTTTCTCGAGAAAAAGTTCCGGGTGTTTAGTACTTTCGGGGGTGGCATCGAGAGAGATAGAGAGAGGAGAGAAAGAGAGAGGAAAGTAGCAGGTATTTGATCGCCAGATACTACCGCATGTCGTGTCGCCCCTCGAAAGAGCAGGGCGGCTAAGACTGCGGAACAAGGGTCGGCGGCTCAAGTCCGTCGGGGGTGGGACGAGGGAGCTGCAGGGGGTCCGAAAGACAAAGAGAGGCTCTAATGCATGCCTGCTGAGAGAGACTATAAAAATCAATACCTTAAATTACCGGGCTCTGCTTAATTTTCTTCGGGTAACTCAGCCATCCTCCGCACACCCCGTGTACGCCCTATACCACCCAATCCGCCACCCTGTCTTTACGGAGCGCGCAGCCGAATTCTTTGCCGCATTCGAGTGCACGCTTCGCGAAGCCTAATCGTACCCATCATACTGAACCAAATGAATTCTTGCAGGGTCCAATTCCACAATTTCGTGACCATTGAGCAGACATCGCTGTTGAACCTGGATTCCGTCGTAGGCGACATGAAACCCGCAATCGCCAAGTCTGAAAGGTGTTTGAAAAAGTGTCACAAGAAAAGAAAAAGGTCGGAAGGACACTTCATAAAAAGCAAAAACATAACTGTTGTCAAAGAGCGGAGGTGGTTCAGTTGGTAGAGTATCGGCTTCGTAATCAGAAAACCCTGGTTCGATTCCGGCCTCTGCCATCTGTCATCGGGACACCTCTGTATTTGTTTATAAGTGTCTAATAACGCCAAAGCTCAGGTGGTTCGGATTCCACCTTCATAAACTGTAGGTCCCGGCGCGATTTAGTCCCATGTGGGTTCATAAAAGTCGACGTAAAATAATAAAAAAAAAATAAAAAAACTGTTGTCGTCTGTCATCAACCTTTCCTATTCGTTATTATTCTGACATTTTCATCAATTTGAAACGTGATTGATATTGATCACCACCACTCTAGATCATCATTCGCTACCACCAACTGGCATCCCGTTTTATGAGTCCTCATTTATAACACTTATAAACTGTAGGATTTGTGTCGATCCGTTAATCATAACATTGCGGCGAAATACTCGACATCGCTTTAATTCGAATCCTCTACAGTTTTGGGCTAACCAGTAACTTCCACAGGTTATCGGCAGGTGGAAGCAACAAAGTTTTAATTCATTGTAACAATATAGACTCTTCTAGTTCCTTCTCGTACTAAAAAAGGGATTCTACATAGGTGTGGCAATGAAAGTGGTTCTATCTCACGGGGAATATTTTTTGAATAATTTAAGTTGGTAAATATATATTTTGCCGTTGTTTCAAAAAGAAGGTGCTATCTCGACTTACGTTATAAAATGAGCTTGTCCTGAACACAAAAGCGTCAGCTCATCTATTCCCGTCAACACCGACAAAATGTATACGTTGCATGTGGCCACATTGGCGTCAAATAATTTTCCTTTTAATCTATACATCTATTGGGATGTTGATATGGTAAGCAGTATACAGTTCTGTAGGAATAATTACTATTGAAGTAACTGATAGACTTTTCTGTTGTCTTCGTGTAGCATGTGACATATGGTTTCTTGAAGCAGTTCATTGAGAAAGTTCGGTGGCATCAACAATAAACGTATTTTTTAGGTCGACCAAATGTACTAAATGTACAGTAAAACATTAGCTTTAAAATGGACGTTAAATGTTTACCAGCATTTCTTAATTGCTCATCAGCATATGGATTTTTAGTTTAATTCACTGGCTAGGTACCGTTGTCTGACAATTGTCACCTAAGACAAATGACGTGGCTTTCTTCTCAAGTTGCGTGTCAAATCAAAGGCAACATTTTTACCAGGAGGTCAAGTAGGATTTTGATTAGTGTGTAAGTTCCATTCTATTCCATTTCAATCCCCAAGATTAAAAAATTTTTTTTTTTATAATCTTTTATTTATACGACACAAATCCATGGTGCGTCCTCATATTAGGTCCAAATGTCATTGGTATATAAACATCCAATCGACAGCCATCTTTGGACGGGACCAAAGTTGGATGAACAATGGATGAAAAGTACCATTTAAATAGACGAAAAAAGGATCGTATGGACGAATATTGGGCATCCCCAATATCCATGGATATTAAAAAATGGACAAATAATGGACCAGCTTCAGACGTAAAGTGGACGAATTTGGATTTAAAATGGACAAAATAAAAGATGTATGGACGATCAGTGGATATTCAGAACATCTTTGAACGTTTAAAAAAAGACCTAAAATGGGCTAAGTTATGGACTCCAAGATACGTATATTGGACATATAACAGGCGGGCTTTCGGGGACGGGAATAGGATAAAATAGAAGTCCAATGGACGTACATCAGATGTGTATATTCCATAAAAGAATAAAAACTTATTACAGTTTAATTTATTTTTAAATTAATTTTTATTTTATAAATAAATGAAAATATAAATAAATATTATTTAATTGCAAACTACAATTCTACAAACCTTGTACTATCTTGATGTGCTTTAATGTTTGCAAATAAATCGGACAATATAGAATTAGGAAAAATGCCCCGACGGAGAATCGAACCCTTTAACCATTCGAACACTTTAACCACTAATCAATGGTCGTAATTGAGTTATCGTGCAAAATACCATTAGTTAAAATAGAGTGCAGAACTTTATGGAATTTGACAAATTAGCTCATAACGATTTTCAAAATACGTCACATTTTTGGTTCTAAAAACCTTCAATTACAAAATTATAGCAATATACTTTAGTATAAATCGATTAATTTCATTTTCAAGTGGCGTTGATTGGGCGTCAATATTGATATATAATTCCGAAAGAAAATGGAGCGTTAATATAAAAACAAGAGTTTCATCGAAACCAGGCATGCGTTATAATTGCTAGAAATTCTTCGGTAAGAATTCATTCATCGAAAGTAAACAAAAATTAGATCCTACCCTTGCGATATCCCATCTAGCGAGATTGCACAACCACCCTTGGCGCAAGGTTCGCAATCGAGATGCTTGATTTTATTGTCCCTTTTAACCCTTTCTGGGTACTTTCATCTCCGATTCTCATCTTCGCTTCAGTATCGTTTTTCCTTCCATTTTGCTTAATTTTCCACATCTCCCGCCTCTCGAGCTCCGTTTTTACGAGCTTGGCCCAAGTAGGCTACGAATCTGAATAACAAAAATATAACATTCTCTTCATTTGAAATTCTAAGAAGTATCACGCGATATAAAAATATGATATCACATCTGCATAAATATACATAGTGTTCGAAAAATCCTGAATTATCGCGTAATAATCCTTTCGTAAGCAGACAACTCTTCAAGGCTTAGTCGTTCACAATTTGGTATTCTCGATACGATCGTTCCCTCTGAAATCCTTGATATCAGTGGCAAATATTTTTCCTTCGCGCTCAATTAGAATGCTAAAAAATCCCTTTTAATATAATAGTCACGCATCACGAATAACAAATTCAAGCAATTCAAAAAAACTAAATTGAAAAGTTTTCTAAAATGCATTTATGGCGTTTTACTAATTTGGCGCCTAACTATGGACGTATGGATTTGACAATAAATCAAATGTAGCATAGCGATGTAAATATCTTGAATGAAATAAATTTGATAAATAGAAAGAAGAATTACCATACTGCCTTTTGAAAAATATTGCAATTTCAGAGTAATTATGGTCATGCAAAATTTGTACAAAAATCGTTTCTCGATTCAGCAGTCTTTAAAAGCACAAAATAGCAATTTTTGCCAATTATTTACGTATTTTTTATGTTTAGTGATTTCTACCAAGAATTATTCTTATCCTTCCAATATATATATATATATATTCCGAATCATAAAATCAGACATGTCATACGCTTTAAGTCAATTATTAATTTTTTTGATTCTATTTACGATTCGTCGCAATATTCATGGTTTAAACTTTAAAATGATTACGAGTATATTGACAACTTTCCAGTCATACATACCCTATTGGGTATCCTACCACTCATGTCTTTTTGATCGTTCAGGAAAAATTCTTTTTGTTTAATTTGTGGACATATCCTACCCTCCAGTATCTACGGAGGAATAATTAGGGAGGCATATTATATACAAACTTAAATTAAAGAAGCACTGGAATTTGTTTCCACGCAATATAGTTGAATTATATTTTTTTATTATCTTTCGTTACGGATGAAAGTAAGAAACTTCCGCAAGCAACGTTTCTTATATCAATATACGTATTTACTGTATTTTTTTTGTATATTTATACTACGATGCAAACCTAATTATGTCTGAAAAAACTCAATAAAAAAGAAATATTCATGACTCGTTTTAAAATTTTAAAAACAATTTGTAGATTGCATTACTTTTTAAATGAGCGCTAAAAATGTACGTATTTTGAACAAATCCAACAAAAATGAATATAAAATTGTGTATAAAAAGATTTTACAAAATCTTATTTAAACCATGCCCGTTTAACTTTAAAATATTTTAAAAGTACTTTTCTACTGTTAATGAGTAATTTGGTCCATTGGAATTTAAAGGAGGCCAAAAACGGGCCTTAGGTCCCTCCTCCTTCTGATATCATTTCAACTACAACTTAACCCACCTTACGTTTTAATTACAGAACAGAATATTTACTTAAGAGATTGTCCATTGATATCCTACTTCTATATTGTGTGTCCACTGATACGTTCCCCTTTCCAAGAGAAAATGCCGGTGAATGTCCAATTTATCTCTTTTGAATAAATCGAGCATGACCCTGCGACCACGTTTCCACGCCTATGCAAACAAAATGTGACCTGTCGGCGCGCGATCAGTCATTCTGCGTCAATGGGTAGATTTCGTTGCTAATAGCGATGTAACGGTCAGCTGACACGCGTATAAATGGGTGCTGGAAAATAATGGGGATTTAATGAACAGCAGACCAAAACGCCTACCCTGCCCCTAGAAAATGACCCTTCGTTTGACGCACTTCTCGACATTCATGAACAGCAAATATTTAGACAGCATCGATATGTTACTAACTGACTTTTATATACTTATTAATAACAGCATTTTTCAATGTGCAGCTTATATTTATATTTTTGTAATAAACAATGTTTGAGAGAGTTGATGCCGTGTATATATTGGATATGATTTCTTGGAGATATTTCAGATATCAAATATATCCCGATAGTTTCTTTTTTTTATATTTGCATTGACATCCTGCAATTATAAATTACAGAACAACCTAGCCATCCTGAGACAAATTTTGTCTATCGCAAATATTGCAAATGTTTATCAATACTAGGGGAGGACGAGGTATAGCGGAACACGGGGTAAACCGAAACATTTCAATATATATAACACCGTGTAGTACTATAAAGGAGTGGCCATTGTTTTAGAAGTGTTACTTCTTGACAACCATTTTGCAATATGTGCAAGGCATCTATAACATTTTATTGCAGCGGCAGAATTGTGGTTTGGTTTTAAGCGTCTCTGTCAGAGATTTTGGTTACTTCTAAATTTTTGTTTTCGGATTGCAAAAATAAAAGATGGGAACTATGTGGGACTGCATTATTGTAGTTTGAGATGTGCTTTTTAAGAATCCCCTCGTTATATACTCCATTTTTTGTATACATTTGAAGAAATCTTAACACAAAGCTCAAAAAGTGTCCTGGGGCAAATCGGAACTTTTTTGACGGGGTAAAACGGAACATTAGTTTTTTTTATTTTAAGTTTTGTGCTCCCCACTTTAGTATCCATACCCCTCCCGGGCGGCCTGATTTGACCAAATACAACGAACTAAACCGTATGGCATTTCGATTATTGTAAATTTAAAGCCCGAGATTATAAGAAGTGTTTTTCAAAATGGTTAGAAATTATAAAAGAAAGACTGTCCAAACAAGTGAAGACTCCGTTCGGCAGGCTGTACAGACAGTGATAAAAGAGAGTAAAATTCGTGTTGCAGCCAGATATGTCGAAGTTAGTACGTTATGGCGTCATGTTCAAAATCATAATGAAAGTTTTATTAGATTGTTCGAATTAATTTGTTACTTGGTTACCATGTTACTTTGTTTACAAATTAAATAAAATTAAACTCTGTTATTATAAATTACATGCATATGTTTCTTTTCCCTAAAATATAGAAATTACTTCATTAATGATGAAAAATTTGATGAAAAATCAAATGTTCCGATTTGCCCCAGGACATGTTCCGGTTTACTCCTTCTGTTTCGGTTTACCCCAAAAAAAGTAAATTTTTCATTTCGATATTCCAATAACATACGATGCCGCGAAAAAATTCTCTTTCCGGAAAAAGTTGCGCAATAAGATAAAGTTTCAAATGATACTAGATAACAGTCGAGTCGTTTAACTTTTTTGCCTTATATAATACAAAATAAAAAGGTGTTCCGCTTTACCCCGTCCTCCCCTACTTTTTCGTAAAAACACGATTTCCGTTGAAATCTATCAGAAATAAGTCGATAAAAAATATATACTATATTTGGAAAATTTGTTTCATAAATTTAATTGACTGGTATGGAAAGGCAAACTGTACGCATTTTCATTGTTTCTGGGAGAATGTTTCCTATTTTATGGTATAGATTTGGAAAAGTCTATAATTTAATTAACACTAGTAGCTGAGGTAACGTTGCAGTAAAAATTAGCTGTCTTTGCAGCTATTCGAGATTTGTTACTTGGGGTTTTTAACGTAAATTAATGTAAATTAATGTAAATTGTCGTATGGGTCTGTTTTCAAAATTACCATCACCTACTATAAAATTCAAAACATTACGACATGCATATTTATGGCTTATTAGACCGAAGTAGATGTAAAAGTGAAAATAATTTTTTTATATTGCAATATAATGGAGCGTGTAGAAATATAGAGCAATAATGAGGTATTTCAAATGGTTGAAATTGCTTAACGACAATTGTCCATAGATGAGAACGGTTGAGGAATGCCAATATCCACAATCTCAACTTCAGATTTAATTTGAGTTTTTGATATAGTATGAAACGAAAACATATTTTTCTAAGCCTTGCCTTTACAGAAAGTCATATTTAAAGCATGCCTACATTCTATATATGATTATCTGAAGGGTCTTTCAACCTTTCACATGTTCAAATGTGAATTTATCCGAATTTATTCACAGTTATTAAGGTTAGATCTGATTAGATATAATTATATATGTTCAGAATTGGGTCATATTATGTAGGGTGAAATTCTTTATCTTGAATCGTCAAAATGTTTCTTAAAATACATATCTGACGAAAACTATATGTAATATAAATTATTTTTATACGTGGTGGCGTCTAAAAATATTGGAACATACGCATAAAAATATCTTATTTAATTATTTGATAAAAGTAAACCATGTAATAAAATAAATTATATTTACTATTCTTGGTAGTAAATAGAAAATTAATATTGCTATATGAGACTAATACTAAGGAATAAGTGCAAACGAATAATTTTTATTGTTGTTTTTAACTAGATTTTACTCATATGTGGACAAAACATTTTTTACACTTTCGGTTAATGTTTCTTAGTCTTATTATGCACGACAAATGGTTCAATACAATTATAAAGGTATTGCTGCGTACCCCAGCAAATGAAAAATTAATCAGAATTATTCGAAAAGTTCAATACATTTTAATTCTGTTTCTTAATCCGCGAATAAGCATTCGGAAGTATATGATGACATACTATCAAATGATTCTCCATATGATGTTGTATACATCATTCACCTACTACGAAAATTACTATTTCGTATACGTTTTTTTTAATTTCAAAATCTCAAAAATAAATGTTATTTCTGTTTATTTATTTTCCTTTTGCACTAAGGACAAACCAGAACTAAAAACATGTGCCTTTGTGGTGGTTTGTGCAAACAAAAATAATAGGAACTTGCCCATCATACATGCTTCATAGATATTTACACCGAGACCAGTACATATATGTATAAATTTAAAAAATTAAAAAAAAAACGCCGGGATTCTTTTGGATCAGAATGGGAACAGCATTTTTCCACGACACTTGGCGGTTACTGTCTTAACCACGAAACAGGAGCGATTTGTATGCAAACAAAATCAGCAAGTATATTTATGGGCTTCCCCGATAATTATGAAGCATTATCAAGTTTGTGAATTCAGAATGATTGACAATCTCTCACAAACACTTCTAGAACAATCAGCAAGGAAATAATTCCCTTTACCGTCGCGGCGAGTATTTAGAAGGATTCAACAGCGACGACCATATTTTGTTCGGAATACTGAAGAATTCGCGTTATAATTTATATTCATCCAGAATAATTGATAATAGGGAATTATTCACAAAGTTCACCAAATAGGAATCGAAGCTAAATATATAGTATATTGCGCATCTAGGGCGGAAACTAAGTCATTAGAACGGAAGTGATGAGAGGGGACGAGAGGGAAAACTCTTAATCGACGAAGGCAACAAATGCTCGATGGCCCTTAGGGCATGCGCACAAGCGCAACTGGGGAGCCAGGCGGCAATAGATGCCTTTCCGACTACTTTACCGGCACGTAAAGACCGTGAATTTGTGCAGGTGTGACAAAAAATAATTTTCTACCATTAGAATATCTACAATAATCGTTGCAAAGATCTTGCCATTCAAAAAATTAAATAATTATTAAGGTTATATATTTTGGATGCGGGTCGAAAAACCAACAAATAAAAAATCCGATAGGTCAAAAAACCGACAGTCAAAACAGCGAAAATGGAAAAACCTATAGGCCAAAAACCGAAAATGAAAAAGCCGACAGACAAAACATCAACACTTAAAAAACTTACTGTCCCCGTGTCGATATGTATATTTTTATGTGTCTTTATTTTTACTGTCAGTTTGTGGACTGTGGGCTTTATGACCTTCGATCTTTTTATCTGTTGGTTTTTTTATTTGTCTGTTTTAAGACGTGCACTCTGTATTTAGATTGGATAGAACACATAAAATGGTAACACCAACCGCATTTATAGTAGCGCTGACAATACATATAGAATTTGAAGTAGCGGTACAATTGGCCTCAAATTTATTTTATAATCAGGATCTAGAATGTGAGCAGTTTACAATCATTTTTAAAAAGATATACAACAAATAATTTTTCGTTGAGTTATGGTAATTTGAAAAATTTACTATATAGTTTTGAAAAAAGATAAAAATGACAAATATGAAATTTGCGGTTCTTCGTACCAGTTGTCCACAGAAACATTACCTTTTATGTGTACTTACGTAAGTCGATTGAACCGTATAGTTTGATTTTGGTTACAGTCTAATTCGGTACGTACAACACTATTTTTATCCCCGTGACAAATTACTTACTGATCTGAACGGAGTTAGATCTAACCAAATTGGTTTAATCAGAAAATATGTTTCTTTTCATATAAGTGAATATATTTTTCCTCTTAGTATCATTTAAAATTATATGTATTGGTTACATTAAATACTCAGTACATTAATATGTAGTTTGAACTGAAATCGCACTTACATACATAAAAATACCTCTACATCTAATTTCCATTATTTGAATAAAAATGTCATGGAAAGTAATTTTTTAAACTTATTTAATTAGGTTACAATAATTTTTTTAATCCTTTCGAATACTTGGGATGCTACTTGCAGCTTACTACGGGTAGCTCTGTCGCACTATTTATGTGTTTATTCGTGGATTTGAGTTTGGTTCCACTTCAACACATGTTCCTTGCGACTTACTTTTGGAATCAATATATTGACCTTGAATTTAATTTGAAATAGTTACGGATTTTTTCTGTCTTGCATAATACTGCAAATTCGAAAGGATTGCAAAAAATTATTGTAATCTAATTAAATAAGTTTAGAAAATTACTTTCCATGACATTTTTATTCAAATAATGGAAATTAGATGTGGAGGAGATCCTCCATTATTTGAATAAAAATGTCATAGAAAGTAATTTTCTAAACTTATTTTATTCGGTTACAACCATTTTTAGCCCTTTCGAGTTTTCAATATTATGCAAGAAAAAATCGGTAACTATTTCAAATTAAGTTCAAGGTCAATATATTGATTCCAAAAGTAAGTCGCAAGGAACATCTGTTGAAGTGGAACCAAACTCAAATCCAGGAATAACCACATAAATATTGCGAAAGAGCTACCCAAGTCGCATGCCAAGTATTCGTAACTGACCACCGTCAGATTGCGCTGGTCATGGTCCCGACCGTGTAAAACGCGACGTTCGCCCTTGCCCGAACCACTTTCGTTCTTATTTCCTTTCCTTTCATTTTGTCCTTTTTCAATCTCCCGTCCTTTTCTTTCTTCGATCTTCTCTGTTTTAGCCATCCCCGTCCGTAACCTTTGGACTCTCCTCCCATCGTCCCACTCTCTCGGACGACCGTGGTCTTCCTTCCACTCCCGATCCTGCCGAATCTTCGCCTTTCTTTCGTGGGAGAGAAAAAGAGACGGGAACAAGGACGAAAGAAGATAGCCGGAGATCCTCGACGAGGAAAAGAAAAAAGAAAAAAATCGGGTACTGAGTCCGAGAGTGAAAGTCCCTCCGGGCTGGGTGATAAATTGATAGTGGACGCGCGGCACGCGCCCCTGAAACTCGCCAGGCGTAAACGCGTAATTTTTATCGAGGGTGTAAACACGATTGTACACTTGTTCCGTCCTGTTGAGGGTGACCCTAAACTTTTCGAATTTTCGAAACGGTCGAATTATGCGGTCGCTAATGAAGGTTGAAATGACCCCGAAAATTGTGGAATTTTATAATGACAACAGGACTGAATTTTATTAATTTCCTACGGGAGAGTAACTGAATTAATTAGGGAAATAACGTGAATGAAGTTTTAGCCGTTTAATTGCGTATTAAAATACATACGTGATGGAATATAGTACTATAAATATCTTAAACTGAAGATTCGCTCTCTATAGAGCGAGATTCAAAACACTCTAAAAAAAAAGTGGGGTTTGCACCCTTCCTAACAGCACCTAACCTTATGACAAGGTTAATTAAGGTCGCAGTAAGATTATCGACATTAAGTCAAACTTATTTAACCTTACTACAAGGTTTGGTGCTATTAGGGTTTGAACCTTTTGAGGGTGGAAGTAATTAAGTTCAAATCAAGGGTTTTTTATGGTTGGGTATGATTTTTATGGTAGCTGCAATAGTTTATATGCTGTATGCCAACAAAATAATTAAAAATTTCAGATTCACCTTGACCTTGAAATGTGATATTTTAAGGTCAAGTAAACTTAAGAATAGATATTCAAGTTACGCTAGAGTCCCGGTATATTTATCCGCTCGGTTCCTCCCCTTCCCCTCTCGTCGCCTTATATTTGTCAAAAGAAGGGGAGCGCTGCTTCTCCCACTCTCCTCAATCGCGATATGCTCGTGAAGTCACAGCGGGCCCTTCCTGAGGCCGCAGTCCGCAAAGTGGGGGAAAAAGAGTGCGATGATAGACAAATATAACGGGACGGAAGCGAATAAATATGCTGGGATGCAAATATAGCGAGATGCAATTATACCGGGACTCTACCGTAAAAGTATGTGTTTTCCTGTTCAACCATTTCCGGTACATAGTCTTTGAACGAACCACATTTCGTGAAAATTTATATATATAGAGACTCCTTGGATCGATGATTACGAATCTAAATTTAGATTTTGAAACTTCAAAATGGATTCAAGATGCCCGACCATTATGGAGAAACATTACTTTATCATGAGATCAAACTGGGCTACTTACACTCTTAGTCTTACCCAGAACCAAGGACGTGGACGTGGTCATGGATAACTATTAATACAATTTCACCGTCTATTCAAATTTTTGCCCTCTAAAAGATAAACTTAAATTTAACCCTTCCTATTGCATTTTACTTATTTTAGACTGATCTTTCACTTGTAATTAATTTAGATAGTCTCGCTTCATAAAGAATAAATTTTCCATAAAGGAAAGTAAAAATTAGTTTGTCAGAAATAGTACCACGAAAATGTGAGCGTTTAAAATACTGATATTACTGTACAGGTAGTAAAAGCAGGAGATCCGTTAATTTTACCATTAAAATACAGTAAATATGATAAACAAAAATTACCATTACGTTTATTACCACATTACCGTATATATTACTTTATAGATTGCACAAGCTATATTATTTTTACATGCCTTAGTACCCTTATAGAGCATTGACTATCCTCTGGAATTTTCGCATAGTTTGTATATTGAAGATTCGCAATGAATACTTGGCAGATGTGAGCAAGTCTAAATCAACTCATAAAACGGATCAGCTACTTCAAACAAAAATTGGTGCTGTTATAAAAGCACAGTTTTTTTGCTGTTGTCTAAATCTAACCCACTGATTTGACTGCCTTACATTAGGAGGCTACAACCTTATCAATTTGATTACAAACCTATTACGAAATACAAAGTGCGTATAAAAAACGAAAACCTTTGAATACCTACATTTGCGTATATCAAAGTTAAGTACGTGAATCTAGCACATTCTTTTGTCCGACTTATTTGTTTTGATACCCCGATACTTGTGTTTGCGTTGCTTTTCCTCTTTTCTAGCCCGGGATGGACCTACATTTTTATAAGGAACCTCAGCTATGCAGGAAAAAAAAGAAGCTTTAAGCATCCAACCACTTAATGCTTTCTATTCCTGGCGAGAAATTGATTGGTGCATCTGAGGAAATAGTTACATAATGACCTTATTAGTTTTTTATACCAATTAATTGGATAGCAACCAATTTATTTCTTAATGAAACTATTCATTTGGCTGCCCCAATCAATACGTTTTTTCGCTTGCTATCGCTGTCGTAGTCTTCCCGGTGTGAATTTACTCATACTATGCGGAGCTTTTCTCAACAAGTAAAAGGTTAGTTTGCCCAGTTGATATATTGTTTTAACTATTGGTTTTTTATGTCTTCCGAATAACCTACAGCTTGCGTGATATGTCAGAAATCAGAGACCTCTGCAGTGCCGTCGTGGATGCAGATGGAGTCGCATTAAAACGTTTTTTCTGAAAGTAAACATGGCATTGATATTTGAATAACGTCAGTTCATATACAATTACAGTATCACTAATAATTCTTACTATTTGAGGTATTAAAGACTGAAAATCAAGTACTACTTAAATTCTTTATTTTCTAAATACCTAGGAATAAATTAATATTTCTACATTTTACTACCAGCTAAAGAATGTTATTAAGCGAACACTAAGTTCTAAGTAACATTCATAAAAGAAAAATGTTTTTCAAAATGTATCTTTATTAAACATCAATTAATACTTTTGAACAAGTGCTACCTTTTGTGGAAACCTTAATTTGTCGAGATTCATTAGATGCAGTTATATTTATATCTCATTGATCTTTGGACAAATTGTATGCCTTATTCGTGTGTGAGATGCGGCGCAGATACGGAGAGACACCAAGGGTAATCATAGATTTGAAGCACGAATGTGATTATCACTGGCTCACGATGTACTACACGCTAGGTGCAACTATCCTTACAATTTCTATGAGGGACTGAAGTCGGAGAATGTCCTTCGAGAACGTGGTTATATATGTAATGTGCTATGTATGTGAGCAGCTGCCGCATACAAGTTTAATTTCTGCTCTTGTGTCATAAGTATTTCCACCTAACTTTGTACGTATATATATCAGTAACTCTAGAACTAATAAATCAAATGTCGACAGTCAAAAAACACTTAATCCCAGGTATTTTGTTCTGACTGTTCGAATGATTTTCTCACGCTAATCATGATAATTTGTTAAATACTAATTAGGCATTTTGTGCACCTGCTAACTATTCTTTCATTTTGTCTGTAGAAAAGGAAACATTTTTAAATTGCAAGGCAAAGATTACAAATTTATTTTAGTCATAATATAGACATTTATATTAGCAAATTAATATAAAACTCTGAATTAGAGTATTAGTACCAAGCCTGTAAGTCAAAAGTTATAAAACTAATTAGGTGACTAGTGAACCACTTGGATATTTATTTCGCTATTTATTACAGTATACCGTTTGGTACGAATTACTGCATAAATTTGAATTAATGGACTAATTGAATTAATAACCGAATTTAACTAATTAATTTTGATAGTAATATATTAATTTGATTTTATATATTTCTGGAAGCAGTATTGGTTATTGACAATATTTTAGATAAAAAATGATACTTTACTCTATTAGGTAGGTAATCTTTTCTACGTTTATTATTAGCTCTTTACTCAACCATGGTAAAAATTCCTTTTTGATTTACTTATTTCAAATAGTTACGCTTTAACTGCAAAATAACTTGATATTCATCGTTATAATATGCCCTAAGGGAATGTCATAAGAAAACATGTAGCAGCAAGTACAGTGATGATTTTCAAACATTTATCGTATTAACCGAAATACGGTTTTGATATACGTATGTGCATTGCGAGTAAATGCGCATTTGAATTATTCAGTCAATTAAATCTTGTTTGCACACTACCCTCGACACTATACGCACTATTTGTTAAAGAGGATCCAGAATAATCTTCAAAGTGTTACCCAATTATGAACACATTTAAATCATAATCATAAAACTCAAGCTAACCTAATATTTAATTAAAGAAACACGTTATTGCAATTAATTAGATTAAAAGGGAAGATGAAACACACTTATCCTTTCTGCGCACAAGTTTTGTCTACATACCAGCATATTTGCATTACAACAATGTAGTACGCTTTAAAGTGAATCTAAATAGGGGAGTAAATATTACATTATGCTTGTTGTAATAAATTTAGTTGCAATATTCAATTACGTTTTGGTAAACTGAACGAATTTGAGTAAAAGTTAGTCCCAGATAGATATATGCTGGTTTGTAAAGTTTAGAATTTGTGGGGTGATTGTCCAATTTTTATTTCAGGAATGCAACTTTAAAATATGATCATTTGTGTTAATTTAAAATCGACAATTGATTCCTCATATGTTCTAGATCATGAAAGACAGGAACATTATTACCAGGATGGTCAATAAATCAACACCACCAATCTCAATGCCGCAAATAAAAAAATCTGGACGGTTTGATTTCGCCGTGGACGGGACACACCCTTCATTGCAATCTCTTACAGTGCAGCAAAAGAGAGAATCTAACGAGTCGATTTCCAGGACCTCGATAAGACTGTGACGCACTGCTATTGCCATTCGATTGATTAAGAATGATTTACTTGGTCAACAAATGTTGCCTCCCTTATTCTCTCTTGGTTCCGACAGATCCTGTTTCGTGATTAAATCCTTTGAGAATTGGATTGAAGGACGCTACAATAGACGGCATGTCAGACCCGATTCGTATACCCTTAGCATCAATACAATGTATATACATATATACATTTCAAATGTCAATTCTCCTTTTACACCTGAATTCAATATGGCAAATGAAACCGATGTATCAAGCTCGTAAAAGGATGTGTAGAAATGCATGTTATGTGCGAACTTCGCGAGGGGAAGAAATTCCGAACTGACAGGAATGAGTTTTGTATTTATGAACAGTGTTAGTCAGTTATCTTCTTTTAAAATAGTCAACTTTTCGATAATAGTGTGTTTATAATTATTAGGAATAAGATAATGAAAATTATAGACCCAATTCTTGGCACTTATAATTAACTACATTATAGCTTTCAATGTATGTTTGTAAGCATTTGGAAATTACCATGTAAAGACGCGAAGAAAGTTTAAAATTTTATGGAATAAAAGTGCGATTATGTTCTAAACTCTTAAAAACAAATCGTATGTAAAAATTTGATCTCTGCAAAATGTTTGAAGAATATGGATTTGACTACAATAACTGATTGATACTTTTAGTACATCATACGAAGTGATTTTGTCGCATTATAATAATTGCCAATGCAGACGTTTGTTAAGGCCCTGATCAGGCGCGTAACGCTGTCATAAACTCCTAAAAACTCTTGTTCGTAATGAACTTTCCCTCCGACTATGAAGTCGTTTTCATGACGAATTAGAAATTAATATTTTTATTTGCAGGAATTTGTTGGAACTGGTACGACGTTTTCACGACGTTTTACGTACTGATCAATCCAATCCGTTGGAGCTCCAAATTTGGCCCCGTTTTACAACAACGCTGCGTCCAGAAGCTGATCAGTGCCTTAATAAATGTCCACTGAAAAAAGAAATTCGCGACAAAAATTACCCTGCCTGGATGTATTCGGGATCCGACCGTAATTCCCACCCTAGATCTCACCTGGTTTCTCTCACCGAAGTGCTTTTTTCATTCACCAGGCTAAAAAACAGTCAATGAACAACTTACTCAACAATCCCTGACATCTCCATCTCTGAAAAGGAAATTTTTCCTATTCTCTGAGGGTAAGCAAGATCTATCGACATATTAAATAAGTAACAAGGTGACTTTAGCGTCTTAATAATTTTATAATCTGGGAACTAATTATAGAAATTGAATTAACGCATTATCAACTTTGTAGAGAATACAATCCCAAAGTCAAAAGTCTCCAAGTCACCACGTGAAAATCAAAGTCTTCCGTGGACATCGACTTTGTTCACTTTCGAATTTGTCAAGTTCTCCCTTGCACTTTCGTCCTCGCTAACGAGGCACGTTCACAAACGCCGGAAGTTATATGCCACGGTGGTTATTGCATGGGTTTCGAAGCCCCGACCGGTTTGCCGTACGAGTTACATGGTTCTCGCCGTAGTTTCGGGGCTGTGGCAGTTGCGCTAATTGTAACTACGGCCCAAGTCGCGCGCAACCCTTGTACTCGTAACCGATAAGAAATGCGAATTCGCTTCCCATAAAGAGAATTATTAATCGAAGAAAATGATCTCAGAAGAAAAACTTTCATAGTAAATTTATCATTTATACTCTTCGTTAACTATGATCATCTAGACTTTAACCCCTTACATTTTTGATGATCTTGACCGTGATTTTAAAAAATGCAAGTTTGCTAAAGAGACAAGATCACCCAGATACAACTCAATATATTCACCTAATTCAAATCAAGTTCTATCTGATATTAAAAAATTCATCACGGTCGTCTTCGACATGCCGTCATGTACACACCCAATAAACTCGTGCCAGAGTTATTACGCAAACTTCCTGCAGTCTTTCGCGCATGAATAGATACCGGTATCCGGTGGTGAGTCCACTTCCGCAGCGGTAAATCGAAAGACGAAGTGAATGAACGAGAAAAATAGAAAAGGACATACGAAAGCTTCGCATCGCGGTTGAAAGCGCGATAGTCGTAGTCGGTGCTCCTTTCATTTCGCAGATGAAGATAAAGATTCGTGAAAGCGGATTGAAGTGAATATCAGCCAACTGAAGACCTTAATTTATTCGTTAATAAAAGAGCATGAAAAATATGGGCTGGACGAAACTCTGGAGAGTGGGCAAAAAAGGCAATGAAGGGGGGAGGAGGACGTTTGCCCCCGGGTTTGCCTTTTTTATGCGACGCGGGCCGAGAGGATAGCGCTGAGTCGAAGAAGAGCCTCGGGCAGTTTTATTCCAGGTCGGTCGTCGCGGAAGCGTGAGGCTTCCGAGGGTTTTCAAATTTTTCTAATTAATTATCGGTATCGATTGGTCCTCCCTTGATTCGACTTGGGGAAGATGCCGACGGCCACGTTGGGAAAAGTCGTATATATTAAGGTCGATGACGGAGGCGAGGCCCATCAGGCTATTGAACCGCTTTGGCAGGTATATCTGGAGATTATTAAATGTGAAATATACTTGTGGTTTTTCAATGAGAGTCGAGATTATTGGGCATAAAAGATTAGATAACAATTTAATTTTCTAAGAGGGATCGGATATAACTGGAAACTGCCTGGAATATTTCAGATGTTCCTGAAAATGTTTTGAAGTATTTTTGTTAGTTGCATAAAGTACATAATAATTATACGTGTGAAGAATAATCATTAGTAGGATTATGGAACATGCCAGCTGTTCCTCAGCTACAGTGAAAGATTAGGAAATGTTACAGTTTACTTGTAATTGAATCTGGTCAGACCAGTGAGCTGCTATCAAACATACAAGGTCTTCGCAACTATTCCCCCTAAAATATGTGTAGGTGGTTTAATTTATTGGAACATTTAGAAATGTGGGCAAATTTGCGAAACCTTTAAATTTCGTGTCATTATGTATTTCTGAGCATTTTTATTTTATTTTTCTGTGATTAAACTGGTCAACATCATTAGGAACACTTCAAACATATGGACCAATGTATGTAATGCATTATTGATTAGATAAAAGCAAGAAATTCATACCTTTGAAATCGAAAAATATGTCAAAAACGCATAAAATAAAATGTCCCCACAGTAATTTTTTTTCACGTTTGGTCTTGTAGCGATTTCAGCGTTTCTTTAATCTGTCTGGATTTTTTACACGTATTAATAGACAAAAAAATAAAGAATTTGTATCCTGATAGAACTATGTGCCCTTTTCAGGAAGGCTGAAAAGAGTACCTTTAAAATGTGTCCCTCGTTTTTTTCAAAAAAACAATTTTAGTTCATTTTCAACCGACTGCACGTGCAGCATATCTTTAATCGTTACGAGCAAAAGGTGATAATTTTGAACACGGAAAAAGGAGGAAATCGAGACTTAGTTTAAGAATGTGCTCACAAGAGAATTCAAAGAAATATATGCTTGAAATGAAAAAGCACTTGCGTAACTGGTTAAAATAATGGTCATTTTTCAATAGCACACCGTCAATTGAAAAAGAATATTATTTGCAACATGTGTGATCGTTTCAAAAGCGCGAATAGTAGGTAACATCAAAACGCTAACATATAATAGTGGTTTCAACTCTTTGTATCACGATGGTAAATAACGTTTCCTTTGATTTTTCATTATTAAAATTGTAGTTAACGCATTCATGTCAAGTTTTTTACGATTTTCTGTAAGTTTAGTGATAAAATAACATATAAAAATGACTAAGAAGACATTACTGTTTATAGTTTAGGTAGTATAAATAAACAAATATGAAAAAATTACGGTTTTTTCGAAGAAATTTATTATTGACAATATTTTTTGTGATAATTGCTTAAAATTTTTAACTCAGGGTTTTTGGGGTCCCTGATTACAACATTTCTATCTAAAAACATAATATTTATTGTATTTTATTCAACGATATAATTCTCAAACCAACATGTATCTGAATGCATACCAATGCAAAAATTGTATCATTTCAGTACTATTTAATTATAAATTTTACATTCAAATTGATAATCGCATGAAGCAATTTCTCAAATGAAAGCACTTTCTTGATGTGCAGCTTAGTTTGTTTTCAGATTTTCGAAATTCAATATGGCGGCTTCAAAATGTCGAACGTCACCTCTATATTTTAAGAGTTAAGATCACTAATATAAAAATTCTCAGATGATAATTTTCACTCTTCAGCGTTCCTTAAAAAATGAAGCACACTGCGTCATTTGTTACCTCTTAATCTATATTACAACATATACAAATTCCAAGAATGTGCTTAACACATACAACTTGTTTGATTTTATGACTTAAAATTCAAAGGTTTCGCGGATTTGCCCATATACATCTTCTTGGTACATCAATCCTGCTCTACCTTATCCATCTTCACCATTATGTCAAAAATATGGGATAAAATGAGAAATATAAACAATAAAGAAATTGCCTTTATTAAAAGATTGAACTTGAGTTGTCTGAGAGTTAGTAATTTTTAATTGGACATTATATGCAACGTTTTCATGGATAACTTCGGAGCTTTATCACAATTCTGAGTTTACACTTGTTTCTAGAATTCGATATTACCATCTTCACCATGTATATAACATTTGTATTTATAATTAACATGCATTCATTAATTAACCAGTTAATTAATAAAAAATATAATTTTCAAAATACACGTAATACCTACTAAATATTATTGTGCAAGATATTTATGATAAAAATATTAATTATGGTGTTTTCCGTTATTAAGATCCAATTAAACTGTGTTCATCTGAAGTGGACATATAAATAGGATGTAACTATGCAGTGCGGATGACGAATGGTCGACTAAAGGCCAAATATACTCAACTAAAGTCGCAAGTATCGATTAAGAGATAACTAAAATTTGCTTCATGAATTCTGCAGTGATGGAAGTTTCAGCGTCAGTAACCAGTTGAGAGGAAAAGTCAAAACACGATTTTTCTATGGCGTGAATAGATTGTAACAGGAAAACTTCAAAGTTAAATTCCTGAAGAAAACGACAATTAGATATCGAAACGTTGAGGAAAATATTAATAATTTGTGGAACCGCAACAGCCAATAATTTTTTCTCGAGATCCTTAATTATTAACGCACGGTTCAATTAAAAATGCACAATTCGTATGTATAATTTAGTGCCCAAGTTCGTTTGTAAAATATTATACCGTAGTTATTTCATAATTTTCGTATAACATTAGAACAAATTTTATTTGTAGATTTGCAATGTTCATCAATGTTGGACACACATAATTAACCACTTAAAGATGGCTAAGAAATTTATTTGGTAGTTTGAAAGGATTCGAAATGAATTTCAATTATAATTATTAGCGCGTTATACCATTCTCTGAGGCTAACCAAGTGAACACCAAATCGACAGAGGAAAGATCACCCTTTACACAAAAGCCTCTCTTCCCGAAAGGAACGTTCTTCCCTTCTTATCATCAATTTGGTTTTCATTCCAAGAAGTTCATGGAGAGACGAGGACATTTAGCGAAGATAAACACTTCTTATATTATTTAATACAAACTAACAGTTAATAAATATAACATCCCTTGAAAGTGTATTAATAGCTTGGTGCAAATTAAAATTCAATTTATGTATGTTCTAAATAATTTTGTTCAAAATTAATGATATTTTGAATTACGTCTAGTTATTTTCAACTTGTTTCTAATTTATTTATCGTTTTTATACTCCCGTTATATGATGCATACGTAAAGTATGTGCTGCTGAGGGAAAACTTTAAATTTTTTTGGAGAGAAAATGCATTCTCTATGGAGTGAAAATGGAAAATCTAGTGAAAGAGCAAACTCTCACTCTTAACGAAGTAAACTTCACGCACTCAATAGTGCAGAAAATAGGATATGTAACTCGAATGTGTGCATGTACTATATGCCCTTGATACATAATATACTATTATGCAATTGTTTAAATAATCCATAAAAGTCACCTTACCATTGGGGGAGGGTCTTGTACCTACGCAAACCCTCTCTCGGACACCCCTTTTCCAACCCCGAACCCCTCTGATTTTCTCCACAACTTTTTATCCCATGAGGTGAGAAATCCCATTTATACCTATTACTAGATTCATGCACAAAAAATACATCCAGTTCAAAATACAGTTCATACTGGTTTTCGAGATTCTGTAAAAGTTCTTATGACGCTATTCCATTTCAGCAACATGGGTTCCAGGAAAAAATCCCCGTCCAAGGCTCAGTTTAGAAGCCCCTTAATTAAATCTTTTTAAGCTGGCCGTTTAGAAGGAGTTATAGTTAAAGATGATGATACGAAGAAACAGTAGCAATTTTTTTTTGAAATTTTACCATTCTAGATGGTAATTTTGGGTGAGAGTAGTAGAATGGAAAAAATTAACCTCTTTCTTGGTAAAAATTATGAGATTTTTTGTAATTTTTGCTGTATCAATAGCAAACATTCCAAGGGCGTATATTGATGTCATTAATAAGTATCATTAGCAAGAATCGCAATTATTCTCAAGACTATCCTAAAATTGTTATCAGGAACGGTAAAATTTCTAAGAAGACTTTTGCCAGTGTAGAATAATTATTTTTATTTTTTAGGTTAAGCTTGGCATTATCTTAACTAGAGATTTTTCAAAAACTAAAGACTTACAAAAGAACTTAGCTTGTTTTTTGTTAACTCAACCGAAATAAGTTTTGATTCTTGGAGATTTGGGAAACGGAATAGTTGATGAAGTCGTGATCGAGGAAATATTCTAAATAAGATTTCCTAGCTAAATGAATATTTCATGGATTCATCCAGACCGATGTGAGCGACAGAAAACTCCTATCTTATCCATGCAATTCCGGGAGGATCAAAATGCGAATTTACTCTCGCAAATGGGGGCGAGAAATCGGAATTTAGAACCCCGTATAACGAAACAGATATTTCTTTCGGTATGGATGTGATGTTTTTGAGAATTATGATTGTATTCCAAGGTGCAAATTTTTATTAATGGGCAACGAAGATTCTATTAATAGGATTTGTAACACTACACATAATCTTGAAATTATTTCTTTAATCTATTCCAGCATTAATTTGTCTGTCGGTTATTTTTAGAGGGGAGCAAGAAGAAAGATGATTGTATCTAAAAACAATGTGCTTCATTTGAATCTGTAAACGCCGCCCCTGACCTCTATGGAAGGAAATGTCAAAAAAGGACCTCTGAAAATTTTGTAAGGACCTGACCGAGATATCTTCAAAAGGTATCAATGACCTTAACATTGAATTTTACTTTCAGAGTTATTTCAAAGAAATAGTGTGTTTCGTCAAATGCGAACTCCTTTTTTAATTCTAACATCGAGCAAAGCAGACAATTTTGAGTCTGAGATTATATTTCAAGTTTACTTTATAACTGTAAATAATTAGTGGTAATACTTAAAAATGGACCAAAGACCCGATTCTTATCAGGTTTGCTACTTATATGTATAAACATTTAAATAATCATGGACATTGATGATATCCAAGGATATTACTGCATTATAACCATAAATTGATAAATTTTTGATTCCGCAGTAAAAAATACAACAAACGAATGGACAAAACGTAATTTTGCAAGTATTTAACCTGGACTTGCTTAAGGTCACTAAAACGATCTGTAAATATAATTTTAAATATAAATTGACTCACTCTGCCCGATTCCAGTGTAAAAAAATGAAGATGAATGAAAAGAAATCGGCGTAAATTTACAATGACTTTGAAAATCGAGTCCAAGGACAAGGTTGGTGAACCCTCTGCTCACTTCCCGTGTGGAAAATGTAACGCCATTCCGGTCCGAATCCTTACAGGATTCCCTACTTCGGATCCGATTTGGATCCGGAAACGACAGGAAATGTAACTTTTTGTAGGATTCCTGCCAGGATATCTCACCAGATTCTGATCAGAATCCTGTTTCGTCCGACCATATTCTAGTTCGAATTGTGCTTTTTCGACTAAAATCGTACCCATACAACACAAAGTCGATTCCGAAAGTCGGTAAGAGTCGACTTCAGAATCAACTAGAATTAAAGTTGACTGCATGTCGACTTAAAGGTGACTATTACCGGGACATTCATAGTCGACTTTCATAGTTGTATGATGTGCATTTTAAGGTTAGTTCATCCTTTAATATTAGAAAATTAAGCCATTTTCTGGCCAGTATTACTGGGCTCCATTATTTATAGCATGCAGACCAGAAAAAATGACCAGAAACTGGTCGCATTTTCTACTAGGGTTGTATTTCACGGATTAATATTTCATAGAGCTTTGTAGTATTTAAATTTCACTAGGAGGATGTGTAGTGGATGTATAGGATTCATAAATTGAATTGAATTGGACAGTAATATTGCAGAAGAAATATACCATTCAACGCAACTAATAAAATCAGTTAAAATTGAATTAAGCTAAAACATAATACAAAATGACATGTCCTTATTTACGGACTAGGTGTATTTCCTGATCCGAATTTGGTCAGATTCTGATCCGAATCCCTAAATAGGGGTTCCTGTCAAAATCTAGCCATATTCGGATAAGAAACATGGAAAACCCAGAGAGATTTCTACACGGGTTCATCTTTTGCAGAGATCATTATTTTTACAGATAATGGAATAAAGTGAAATTCCCTGCATATTAAGAATTCAAAGTTCAGTGAAGTCCCGGTATATTTACCCGTTCGGTTCCTCGCCTAATGATCCTTCCGTCTCGATATATTTACTAAAAGAAGGAGAGCGTCGCTTCTCCCACTTCCCTCTGTGGCTTTATAATCTTGACGCCACAGCAGGCCCTTCCTGAGGCCAGAAGGTGGGGAAAAAGGAGTGTGGCGAAAGGTAAATATAACAAGACGCCACCCGGAAAATATGCTGGAATGTAAATATAGCGAGATGCAATTCTACCGGGACTCTACTGTACTGACGAAATATTTTTGTAAAGACTGAATCGCGTTTTTCGCTCGAGATTGTTGAATTCCCATCGACAAAACAGGTTCCAACATGTCGAGTGTAAAAAGTGATATATCGTCAAAAGTTATTCATAAAAGATCTGAGTTTATAGTCTACATCTCTTAAAAATCGAGGTTTAAAATGTACAATATAAAGAATTTAATTGTATTTCATATAAAATTACATATAATTACTAGAAAATATTTTCGCATCCAGCATCTACAGAATTCAGTATTATACAAAAAAAGGTAAACATATCTTAGAAACGATTAAGACTTTCGGAATGGGGATGGAATGTCGTGAAAATCTCTTCAATTAAATGCGACCCTCAACGGTGATACGATGACGATATAAATTCGCGTCGACGGTATCGTGGAATCGACCGAACGGCATCCGTTATGGCATCGACTCTCTCTCGACGAGCTCGCATCGTCGTTGAATTTCAACGTACATGGAGGTCCTCTAGGAAGGGTGGTCAGTAATGCAGTAAGACGAAGGGTTGATTGCCTGCGAAAAGGAAACTCTTGGGAGGCAGAGCGGGATAGAACGAAGAGAACAAGGGAAGACGGTGGCGAGTCCGACCATAAGGGGGTGTTGGGGGTCGGGGGTTGGGGGCCCCTGAAGCCGGGGGTTGGGTGGGTCGAAGAGGGCGACAGCGAAATCGCGGAGTGAGAACGAGGCAAGTACGTGTAAGGGTGGCAAGACTCGAAAGCGATATATAGGCAAGGGGGTTGGGGAGTTGGGAGACGAAGACGACTTGTGGTTCAGCCGCGGAAGATAGGGTTGCTGCTGCCCAGCATACTGCGTCCTTTCGCCCGACCACTCTCCTCCTCGTGTCCTTTAAGGTCCGAAGAGGGTAGACGGAATGTTCTTGCACACTCGGTGGCAAGGACGTGCGCGCAACTCCCTTTACGTATCTACCTAACGATGTGTGCGTGTGCACTTCGAGGAAGCTTCCGGGAGTTAGCGAATGTATTCGGCTAGCGTGTGTGTATGCCCATTTCGAATTTACCTACGTGCGTGTGTCAGTTTTTGCGAGGGCGAAACTAAGGAAGGGTATGTATGAAGTAAGAGGGAATAATAACGGCGATGACTTAAAAACTGCACTTGAGACGGCGTGTGGCAGTTTAGACGAAGAATTATTGAAACGAATAATCTTGAAAGGATGACTTATTTCCTGCTACTCAAAGATTCTTTTGATCTCGTTACGTATAAATACAACGAGCGTTGCTTGATGAGAAACAAAGCAATAATGAACGCTGGTCTTTGACATACAGAGCCGTGGACCAATATCTTTGCTTGACATTCTTGTTATCTAGAAACCTCCGTTTTGTATTGGAATTGTCTTAAGACTATCCATAACTTCATTTCTTAACTCGTTTTTCTGTAAAAGAATATTGACCCGTTCAGAAGGTTGGTGTAAGACTCCAAGAGATTACAAGGTTCGCCGTTGTGGTCAAACCATTTCTGGGTTCAAATTATTTGAGAGTGTACATTATACACTAAAAGAGTTGCTGTGTTTGACTAAACTAAACTAATAGATTGTGATATCTATACGAGTTGAAATAGTTAGGTGCTGAGACAAAGCCGATATGAATTACAAAATAAACTGTGAATGTTGTGTTCGTCAAGATGGCCGAGGAGCTGCATATAAATGTTGTACATCAAGCGCTACGATGAACAGATGATAGAATCATCACTGCACGTTGCAAAATTGTAGTTTAACATTTTACGCTAAGTAGTAGGCTACCTGATCAACTGTTCGAGTTTTATGTTGCACTTCGAGATCAGGCCATGAATAATATAACAAAAAAACATCGAACATGGAAATATAAACAATCTTACCAATCAACTACTGCATAGGTAAGTACAAATTGTACGTTATCCTAACCGAAGTTTACAATTAACACAACCATCTTGTTTGGTTCTACTAAGCTTGATTGACTCTCATGAACTTATGTGATTCATTCTTATAACCGTTTAGTTGCGCAAACCCAATTAAGTTTATTAAAACTCGTTTGATCTTGAATAACCATGTCTCTATTTTAGCGTATGTAATAATGTCCTTCATGTTCTTTATTCAATGTCTCGGGTATTTTGTAATAATAAAGTAAAGAATAGAGTTTCATATCTACTTGAATTATGTTGACCGTGTACTGTAAGCTGCAAACTCTATTTTAATCCTTCATTAGTCCACATCAAACTAACTTTTCATGCAAAACTATAATATTGGCTATATAATGAAAATATTGCTATTTGTGCTATTCGTTTATGTCCTGTTACAATCCTACAATTACTATAATTAATAGTGATTGTCATTATCATTTACGATTGTTTCCTACTGCCTCAGTCTCTGTTTTTTTAACCTGATATTTCTCTAATTATATGCATAGATGAGAAATGCATCAGATAGACGATATCACATCACTACTTTGTCGATTTGGAACAGTGAAAATGGAGCCACCACCACAGTGAATTGAGAGATAATTTTACGTAGTTTATCCTTTAATTACTGTAGAATATGGCCCACACGATACCCTAGTAGAAATTTTAACCGGGCTTTGACCAGAACTCAGTTGGGTTAAGTTACCCTAGTTAAGTTAAGTATCCGACCTGGTTTGTCACATTTTTCCAACTAGAGCCCGGTCCAGTTTGAGATACCGACCCGGCTATGGTCAGAATACGTCCAGGTTACCATAGTTAAATTCGAAACCCCAATGGCTCAGTCTAACCTAACTGGATATCAACCAGAACCTGCCTTCTGCACATGAAAAATTTAGTTAATTCTTTAATCGGAGAAACCATACTGGATCCTAACTCTAACCCTATTTCTATTCGGGCCAAATCTGGCCAATTCTACCGAAGTATTTATCTGCAAAATATCATTTAAAAAATCACAATTTTCTTGTTTACTGTAATTCATAATTCTTCTACATGTGCAGAATAAGACATTCATTTTTAACGAATAACAATTATTCAATTGTAAATAATTTGATATTTTATTAATTTCTTCATGAACAATAATACTCCATATTACATATGAGACTCCTAATTGTACCCTATACTTCCCTGATATTTTAACATAATGAAATGTTGAATCCCATCACGGGACGATTCCCTTTTGAAGTATTCCATTGAAAATAAACCTATATTTCATCTCTCATACTGACCTCGAAACCGACTTTTTGGTAAGCACTGTTTCAGGCATAACAGTGGTTTAATTTTACATGAAATAAATTAAAGTTACTATTCTATAGATATTCCAGTTGATGATAAAAAGTAACACATCATTCAAGCATTAAAATATACATTTTATTCCCTGGAGAAACCAACCAAAGATACTTCAATGTCATAATTGGATTTGGTAGAAATAATTTAGATGAGGAAATCCCTATTTATTTATTTATGAAACAAATTTACAAAATTAGGTTCCTAATTTCATAGTTTGTTATGATATCATTAATTACTATATACAAGGTGCCGAAGAACTGGGCTACGATATTTCAGGAGGTGATTCTCTATGATATTTCAAACAAAAAAGTCCTATGCCAAAATCGGATCTGAGACTTAGAATTTAAGTGACGGGCCATTGAAGTTTATAAAAAAAATTAATTTTGTTTGCAATAACTCGGCTCGTTTTTAAGTTATTATGCTTCAAATTAAAAATGGTATAGGTAAAACTAATATGTTTAATTAAATCTTACTTGACACATGATCACCTTTGTCGATATTTTTCTCAGTATTTGTTTCCAGAACGTGGTATGGAACTCCTAAATTGTCAGTCACGTTTTAATGCGAATTTTTACAAGCTTAACTTCTCCACTTTCTTAAATCCATTTACCATGGAATTAATAGATCCATTTACTCTAGAAGAATGAAAAAAGGGTGAAGCAAGTCTAACAAGTGATTCCTAAATAAAGGGGTTACGCCCTTGCTAAGAAGAGTAATCTTATAAGATGTAACCTTTATAGCTTGGCTAAGATCAAAGAGTCCAATGAATTTAAAAAAAAGTAACCTGTACCGAAAAAGTAAACTAATAAATATTGCATGAAGGCGTTATAAATATTAGCTGAAATCAGACGTAAACGGTCAGTCTCCAGCGCTAACTTACCTTTATTTAAGTACCGTCAAACTTAAGTTTATAATTCAATTCTTTTGTCGCCTAAACATCACCATGGTCTAAAAGTTATATTGGAAGGATCCTTCTCCTTGAAATTAAAAGTACCCTTCTTTTCTGAGAATCTTTAATAATAGGAAAGTTTCAATTTTGCAAATGTAAAATCACGATATATTGTGGTTGAACAATTTTGAACAATTGAACTCATTTTAACACAACATCGGATTTAATGTGCAACATTTACAGTTACTAAATTAATTGTATAAATATTAAAATATATACATATACAATAGTATTAAAAATGTCGATATTAACAAAATCAAACTCACATTGGAAACATTAATCGAGGCTGTTGGGAGTCACTAAACATTATTAATATAACTATAAGTTCACTCTAAGAATTAAGTGTTTCGTAAATCAACTTACATCATCCACCACTACCCTCGTTTTATACCGCAACAAATTCATCAGAATAACATCAAATATCAAATGTCATCTAGCAACATCCGATAACATCGATTAGATCGACTATAAACATATGTAAAATTAATGTACAGCTGTTTGATTGCAAAAAAATGTATTTGAAAAGTTGATTTTGGAAGTACCTAAAGGAAACCTGAATATCGTAATTTCATACATATGTAAATGTAGACCCACAGGACTTCGGAAAGTGTATCGTATTTAGTCCAGTCTTAAAAGGTCCTCAAAATATCGAACTTTAGTACTCAAAGTAGCGTTAGGTCTCAAGAGCATTAAACGGCATCATAAAATAAAAAACATATTCCTTCAAACCCTTACAACATTTCAATTTCAGGCTATTTTATGTAACTCGACATGGAGTCGGAATGAGACTTTCTTTACGCTTGATTCATCCCCGTCGAATTAATTTAATGTTTCGCACAAAAACACCAGTGCAAAGCTAAAACTACATTTTCAAAATTTGATTTAAGTCCCCTTTTAAGTTAATTAGTTTTTCGGTGCTTGCAATATATCAAAGATTATATATATACTTGCGGTTAAAACAAAAATTACGGTGCTTCTTTCATTTACAGATGTAAATTTTAAGTCTTCGGAGTCCCGAGCTTTTTGTACAAGGGATCCCTTTACATTAAACTTGCCGTCCGCAGTGAATGTGATTGCGTTTTCTTATGAATGTGTGAGGGAAAAGCCGGTCTGTGAGGGTGAGCACGTCCGTCCTACCCACAGACTCTATACTCGAAAAGGGCCAAACGTCGACCAAGGAGTTACCAACCTCTAAGCACGCCTGTCTACTTATTTCGAGCACGAACCCCATCGAGTCCTTCCTAGATCTATCAGGTGGCACGAATTTATGCAGTTACTTCCAACAATATCTATCGAATAACATCGATTGCAATATTATTCGTGTGAGGAATAACGCTGCTGTTGTAATTTATCAGCGACACATCCAATCATCAGTATCTTTGTTTACATCAACTTGTAGATCTATGGGTTTCTGATATCCAAAAATCGAATTTCTTACTTTATGTGGCTGAAGGGAAGAAGAAAATATGCATAACACGTTTCTTCATGGTTGAATCCTCATCTATTCATATTGTTTGGTGGAATTCGCTGTCACACATATTCGTTGAAAGATGGAATCACTTCAATTTACGATAGATATTAGGGTTTCTGACCTACAAAAATTTCTATCGATAGTAGGCCTCCAAATAGTACCGCGAGCAATAAAATGGTGTTCATTTTTCCAAAAGTTTCGGATTTATTTAAGGTTCAAAATTTCACAATTTTGAAAATGGAACAAGTCACATCCCGTAATGAGGGACCCCATATAGGTCCGAAACCTTTTGTAAAATTAACACCATTTTAGTGCTCGTGATAGCAAATGGAGTGTTACCCTCGGTAGCAATTTTTGTAGATTAGAAGCCCTCCCCTATTTTTATTATTTTAAATAAACCTGCATAAAAAAATAATTCACTCCAATTTATACATGGAAAGATATGAACTAAGCTTTGACATATATGACAGATGTGTATATAATTCACCCAATTCTGTGGGCTGTTACTAATTTACGAAAAAATACCATTTTGAAAAATGGGATATTAATTCTTTCAGTCACAGTCCAAGACTACTGTCCAATCAAAATACTCTGGGTTCTTTAACATCTATGAACAGTTCCTTATAGATATGGTGGGGTTTCTTGTTTCTGGTCATCTTAAGGTTCCAATCTTGTCAGAAAAGCATATTATTGCATTATTATTTTAAATAATTACTGCTAACAAAAAATTAATACTAAACAAAGCATATATTTCAGTCAAGACGAAAAATAAATTTGTTTAATACATAGGTGTTTCCAATGTGGGATTTCCAAAATTCAAAATAGTGACTCAACTATGTCCGACCGAAGTTCCAGCCCGTCACAATAACAGGTCCGATTACTAAGCCAGTCAAAATAAAAGGCAGATTTTCCCATAAACTTTATCATACTGCTGTCGATGAATTAGTATTCACGAATACTCCAGGAAGATTTTTGATATTTCCGAAAACTCATCGAATTCTTTAATCCTTAGAAGCATGGTAGTAACACACGTTACCACCTCAATTTCTTTGATTTTTGCTCATTTAAACTGCAGTTAACCCATTTAGATCGGTGTTTTTGCTATTTTACGTTGCTATAGTGATACAGGAATATGTAAAAATAGTTATTAAGACATAATTATTTATTGTTTATTATTTATAAATAATCAAACATTAAAAAATTGCGATTTTTTCGAAAAAAATCATTATTAACGCTATTTTTTAAGATAATTGTTTTTGAAATTTTGTATAATAGAGTTTTTAAAGTCGTTGATTACGAATCTGACCACAGATTTTAAAAATTCGAAATGGCCGATCAAAGATCGCCGACCAAGATGTAAAAAGTTTCTTGATCGGGTACACCTCGAGTACACGAGCGTTTTCGTGGTCGCTGATGACGAATCTGACTACAGAATTTGCTATGATAGCTTTCGTAAGAATCTCAAGGTCAATTGTTAGCACTCAGTTAGCACTAAGTCAATTGTTAACACAAATTATGGCTCGATCTTAATTTTTCAAACATAACCTCAAAACCAACAATGCGATGTTTGAAAACCCAGTTTTAGAACAAATGAAACTTATTCATGTTTCAAAATTGTCAGGGTGCATTTACGAAACTTTTCAGCAAATGTTTGAAATTAATTTTCATTAACAAAACACGAACACAAATATTCACGCAAATATCAGAGGATTTTATTGAACCGCGTTAAAGGCAACTAGCAATAATAACCAGCATTGCCAGCCTTCAAACATGGCATCCCTTGGAGAAATCGAATGCTACAAGTGTTGGTATTGTATATACATTATATGAAACAAAATTTTACTACTTCACTTGTGTCTCAAAAAATTCCTTTAAACATTTGACGTTTCTATGAATTGAAAGGTTCATACAACAAGTTGAATAATTTAGGATGTATCGTCCGGATGACAGGACTGATAAAATAACATCTGATAAAATTTCTTGGATCAAAACAATAATATATCTTTCTCTTTGCATTTCCAAATTCCTTTTTAAAATATTTTAAATGCACAAATGTTATTTTTTGCATCGGTCACTTTAAACAGTGACTTCGTTCTTATATTTAAAAAAATCAAAAGCCTGTCTCTGAATACATTCTTTACTATCTTATTCCTCTTTTCGTTTATAAGTTAACATCAAAACCCGCAAAAGAAGAGATAACTCATCTCGAGGTGACTTTACTGCCTAAAATAGTATTTTCCGAATTCAATTATATATATTTACAATAAAACCATCCACACGAACTACAATAACTTACAGATTAAGCTATTATTGTAACTAAACGAGACTGTGAGATATCAAGAACGAAGAAAGGGATTAAACCAAAATAACGAGAAATTAATTAATCGTCTCTTTAATTCGATAACTTAGAATTTTTTAGAAGGGTGTTTTATTTGGGAAATTCTCAAATGAAATTTCCTGTCCTCGTGTATTTCTGAGCTAAAATCCTTTAAAATCGATATAGCCCGTCACCCTCGTGAAATTAATATGGATAATGTAAGTGTGTTTTAAATAATTAATTATTTCATCTTCATTTGAAGACAAATCACGAAACATAAAGTGTTGGTTATCTGAAAATTCTGACATTTTCGCGTACTGAAGTAGTATTAACTATTAAACTAATAAAGGGATTCTTCTTTCAAGTTTCCTTTTTTTGCAATAACATTACATCAACAAACAAATACCAAACATATCAACAATCAAATTCAAATGTAATAATTTGTTAGCAGAATACATACATTTTTGTATATCTAATACGATGTTAACTACTTGAGAAGTGAGCCGCTTATATATTTCAATCACCCGAAAACCTTGTAACCCTACAATCCGTTAACTTCAAACTTTAGTCGCAGTAATGTATATTTATGGAAGAAGAAGATGAAGGACAAGCAATCTCTTGAAAAGATATCAGTATTTCTTTAAAATATTGCGTATATTTATTTAATTTACAATTTTACGTTTCTGTTAAAAATGTTCATTGCAATAAAAACCTGTCATAAGAACTTCGGAAGTCACATAAATTAAATAGACATACGAGGGCCTAATAACAGTTTGAACTAAATATCATTACTCACGCAACCTTATGTACTAAACGAGTAACTTGAAAGTTTCTTTGAAACACACATTTACTGGTAAAAGTACACATTCGTTCTTAACTTGCTCTTAATTTAACAAATTTGCGAAACGAGTCATGATATCAATGTAATTCGTATTTGGTCAAAGTAGGTTAATTTGTCAAATTACTTATTATCGAACAAATAATTTCATAATTGTTCTTAAATATATACATTGACAACAAACTATTACCAGAGATGCACAATGGAAGTTTTGATATGTACATGCAGACTGTCGAATAGATATCGAATTTACTCGCGAGGTATACGACGTCAAGTTTTAATCAACTGTTACAACTCATTTGCTCCATTTAAGGTCACAACTTCCATCTTGCGTCCTTCGGGAAATGTATATATCATTATAACAATACTGCCTTTTAGTGAAACGCTCAATGGTATTAAAGACTGAAAAACATAGAGCTTTTGCACCGAGTTATTAATATATACTCGTATAAGTACTATTTTGAACTTAGTAAGTAGAAGGTAATCCTATTGACGAGTTGTACATTTGTTACATTTTGGGTATGGGCTTTTGACCTCGAATACATAATTCGGCAGGTGTAGAGCGGCCTAAAATGTGTGGGATTATTTAAATATTTTATTCATGTGAATGTTATGTTTTATCGCTTTCCGGATAACCTAATTATATATAAAATGTCTCCAGCTTCATTTCGAATAATTAATACACATTTTTTATGACATATTTCTTATCAAGGACTTTTATGTAACTGTAAAGAGAATAAAACTATGAAACGTTTTTGATGGTCATTAAATTATAGGTATATGTTTTAGTATAATTTTGGATTTTAAATACAATAATATTTTTGTTTTCCTATTATTTTAATCTGCTTTTTCTCATTTATCGAATTTATGGCACTGTTTTATAATAATCTTACTCTATTCCAATGTATTTTATAAATAATTTGAGGAAATAATGATAATTAACCAGAGTCGAAAAAACGACAAATCAAAAAGCCGGCACATAAAAAAATAGACATAACAGACAAGCGGATAGTAATTTTTTCAAGTGTCAGTTTTTTTACTGTCCGCTTTTCGACTGTCGGTTTTGTAACCTGTCAGCGTTTTGATTTGACGGTTTTTTGATTTGTCGGTTTTTCGACCCACCGTCGGGACTTAAATTACCTTTAATTAGATTTTTTATGCGACCCAATAGTTAGTTTTTTACTCGAAATATATCCTAAGATGTGAAGCGATATAGAAATAAAATTAAATAAAAATGAAAAATTTGCGAAGTTAACAGATGCGTAAGAAAAAAAAAATTGGGGCATTCATGAATTAAAACAGAAATCCACATTAAAGTGGATCCTTTGAATGTATATTGGAGAAATCATTGCAGTTCACATATTTCACTGACATGTAAGAAATTATTAAAGACGTAGGATTAATATCTTGACCCCCAGTTGTGATAGCAAAGTTGTCGTGTGTGATTATATCGGTCACAGATTTTATGTTATTCCAAATAGATTAAACTTAATGAATTCAAATTATCTTAACCTTCGCCGGTCACTGGGGGTCCAGCAGACCCCACGATGAATTTAAAGGTAAATAATTCGCTTTATTAGTTTTAAATTGGAATAATATTGGAACACCTATCGGTAATTTAAAGTACTACCAATCAATTTCTGGTAATGCCGTTGTCTAACAAACGTCAGTATACTCGTGGTACATTACAAAAGTTAGTCGATGTCGTGTCGGGGTCCAGCGGTCCCAATGTGACTACGGTGTATACTTAGAAGAAACTGAAAAAGATTTTATTTCATGATTCGTGTAGTATAAATAGTCGAAAGAACACGGTAAATAATGCGTATTGCACATCTATTATTTACTAGCAATAATATTATGAGACATATATTATTTATAGTTTTTTAGATAAGGCTTACAATTTAAGAGTTCGTAATATTCGTAAGAGACTCAGGAAGATGAAACTATTGGCGGAGATGCTTCAGATATTTTCGATTATCAAGATGTCAATTACTTTATTTGTTCAGTTATATATCTTATATTTAAAAATTGTGTATAAATAAACAAAGTACGTAAGTAAAAATTATGTATTTTATTTTTTAAAGATTATGCTTCATTCATCTAAATAAATACCCTTTTTAAATTGTAAATCAATAGATATTTTTTTTCTACAAGACCGCAATCTGCAAAGTACGTCTAGAAAATTTCATTAAAAAATATTAAAAATATAATAAGTTATGATTTTTTTAAGTAAATAAACTCATTTTCTTCCTTTTTTTATTTCTAATTTTCTTTAATATGTTAGATGCAAACTTATGCAAATTGAACAATAGGGTGGTTGAACAACGTCTCAGAATGTTTATAACTTGCTACGATTTAATCGTCTAATACAGGAACGATTTTAAGTGTGTCGTTCTTAGCATTTTTAGGAGGTGTGACCGGCGAAGGTTAAGAAAGAGTCGTCTTTATAAAGTAGAAGGACGCAAAGACGTTCTTCATGTCAATTCGAAAGAGTGACATACATTTTGAAATTGTCTCAAACGCCTGGAACATGATGTCTTGAAAAAGCTCGAGTTAATTTCAAAAGTATTATTCCTTGAAACAATCAAAGAGGAACCCTCGGAGGATGTCGTGTCATTAATGCGAATTTCTACGTGCAATTTGGCCCTGATTCGAAATCTTCCCGTACGTCACCCGTTAAATCGGTGTAGAATCCCAACCCTGGCAGTCGGACAGGCGAACGGAAGGAGACGAGTAAGGAATCCGAGCACGTACACCCACACAGCACATATACGTATTAAATATATCTGTATGGGTATATTTACATATATGCATGCATTTCTCCATATACCCCGTCAGTGCGTGCTCGTAAGACGCACTTCTCTGTGGACGTACGTGCAAGGACCCCACTAACACGCGCGAAAGCGTCGGCAAGGGCCACCCAAAGAGACCAGTTTGTATATGTGAGCTTGCGATCACGAAATCTCGCCACACGCGTGAGTATGTAAGCTCGTGGGTGTGTGTTCGTGTGGCTGTTTGTGGGGGTGGAGTAGCACAATAATTACTATAGATATCGCACGAAAGGGTGGACGGGAGCTCGACTTGGCCGGCAATCGATTCTCACACGCATGCCACACGCACGCGACACGTGACCAAGTGGAGCAACACACGCACATACGCGGACAAAGACAGGCGTTTACATAAGAGAAGCTCCTTGGTCACCCCTCGATCGAGGGAGACGAGACGAGGGTTTGGGGAAGGCGGCGTGAGAGAGAGAGCAAAGTCGAGGGTTGCTGGGGGAGGGCGGAAACCACCCTGTTTCTTACGTGTTCCCTCGGCCCCTCCATACCCCGCGCCTTCTGCCCAAGCGTTTCTAATTTGCGTTCTCCTCCGTCGGCACTCCTTCCCCTTAGGTTAAGACGCGCTCGGCCATCCCGTTGTCCGTCTTTGCGAGCTTTCACGCACACGTGCGTAAATGCAAGCACCGTGCTTTAAAGAGAATGCCTGCCCGTGTCCCAACGTCCGGCACACGCGCAACGCCGGTGGCATACGTGAAGGCGACTCCATTCTACAACCACTGATGTCTGTTTATCTGTGTTCCTCGTTGCTTAGTTCTTGAGCGGCAGAACATCAACGGCAGGAAAATTAATAATTTTCCCATCTTGAAAGTAAACGGAGTACTGTCCAAGACATGTTATCGGCTACGTTTCGGGAATTAATTGTATTGAACGAGTAATTAAGACGTCAATTTAGTTGGAATTGATAAGTTTAGAAATAAGACGAGAAATCGGGATGAAGGTGTTGCCTTAAATTGATTCTTATTATCGAATTGGAATAATGCAATGCATTTCTTTTACAAATAATAATGTATTACGGTAAATTAACTAATAAAGTATAAACAATTTTAAGCTTCGGCTGTAAACTGTAAACCGTAAATTCCTTTCAAAAAGAATATTAAAGTTATGAAATCACAAATATGAAAAATAAAGAATATTACTGCAATGTTATTTAAGTGTCCGATAAAATGAATCCCCTTTTTTTATTAAGTATGTTATATAAATTTATAATCAACATAATACGACCGTTTTCCAATTGTCCAGTTTAACGCCAACGAGACCCTTTTTATTTTTTACGTCGGACAGCGTAGATCTGCTATTTTAAATTTCTAAATTTTAAAATCAGATGCATACTCCTCATTCTCCAAAGCTACTAAGTGATTTATCTTTGATCTGTCATTTTGAATTTTCAAAATCTGAGTTCATTTTCTTAATTATCGATCCTGAAGGCCCTTGAGTGACTAATTTCAGTTTTCTGTGTAAAATAAATTTTAATTATTATACTTTACTTGCAGAAAGTATATTTTAATGTAATTTTGAAAAAAAAAACTTTTGCTAGTTTTTTATTTGATCTTGCGGCTCTTCCTTCCTTTCTCGTTTCTGTCGATGAATTTGTTTTCGTTCTTAATTACTGTAAGGTTTTTAAAGTTCAGTTTGTTATTGCCCCAGTTTTCTTGTCAATGATAAGCTCATTTTTCAAAATAAACACGCGCATTCATGGCAAATAATAGTCTGAACATTTTTGAAAGCTGAGTGACGCAGATCTCGACATACACTGATGTGTGAAAACTGAAAATAAAAATATCGATCTATTATATGAATTTACACTAGTCGAAACACAATTGATCTACCATCCACCCATACATCGCATATTTAGATTTAACCCTTGAATGCCCAACTTGATTACATTTTCTTGTCAAAAGCAGTAGCATATTTGTCAAAAGTACATTTCTATACGTTCGCTCTTTCTGAAGAGCAATTTTTATTTGTCGATTTGTTTGTAAGTCACGATCTTACTTCGGATGCTGGAAATTATTTTAATATGGCCATCAACAGTTACGCTTGCGACCCTCATAGTTGACAAAATTTGTTTAGCGATCATTCATTATAATGGCTTTGTCCGTGTGTCGTCCCGATTGGAAGAAAGCTTCCCAATATTTCATTAAGAACATACTTTAAAAAGTCGTCCGCCATATTGGATCCGCCATTTTGAATTTTTAATCTGACTTCAGATTCGCAATCAGCAGCCAAAAATCTGTAAGGAACCCCTTTGACCCCTCATATTTCCAAAACGGGGCATATGCTCACTTTGGAATTTTGCAGGGATTATTGGGTCATCAGATGTAACCAATTGGCATTAAAAAAGTTTCAATATTCGATGTATAAAAAGGGGGCATATTTTACAGAGGCTCTTTTGTTTCTTCTTGCAGGGCTCATATTTTTTTGTGATCGATCTGTAGTCTGCAGAATATTTTAGGTATGAATACTTTAAAAACCTAATCCAAAAAATTGTAGAAAGTAAATAAAAATAGAATGGTTATCTGAAGTAAGAGATAAAAAAGGCGTAAAAAGGCAACAGAAAAATACCACTACCCTTCATTTTTTGTTGTCATGATTGAAAATTATTAAACATAATAAAAACAGATGTTTTCTTATTAAGCACTACGCTAGTTTACACAATTTGCAGACATCTAATTTTCCGCGCATTACAAATACAATCTATTTTTTAAAATATGCCAAATTATAAACTACCGCTTATCACGTTAATTTGTACATCGGTAGATGAAATTTTCAGTTTATTTCATATTTACCGGAGACTCATGTACGTCAGCCAACTTCATTTCGGTACCCACATTTTTGTGTGCACTAGCTAAAACTGGAACTAGAACTAACCCTTGTTGAAATATCATCGATCACAACATTCACTACTAAACAGAAATTTATTATTTTCAGCGGTTCTGAAAACTATGTGTCATTAACAATGTTGGTGACAAGAAAATGGGAAATGCTTCTGATAATGACAAACGGTCAATAATTACGGGTAATGCAAGAAAAAGGTAATGGGTGACTTGACATGTGGATTATTGTGACGGAATTACGAACACTGATAGATCATGATGAATGGGACTGTTTAAACTGGACAATATTGTTCATAAGTATTTACTTATTTTCGCCGGATTAATAACCAGGATGGTCAGTGCATTGCAGTGAAAACCGCTTATTGCAACACCAGAAAGTCCCAAGTGTCTAGTTACCAGATCCGTAAATAAACTACCTGCCCCATAAATTTCTGCTGATCTACGGCACCTTTCCGAAATTACCCCGACCTGTCAAAATCAATCAATTACTACAGCAACCGCCAAGTGGAAAGCAGCACTCGTGCTCCCCTTCCTCGAATTCACTAGCGGGGACTCGAAATCGTACCCTGACCCCATATTACGGTGGGTACCACGGGTTATTTTTCAGATGGCATTTGCCAGCCGAGCGATAGGACCTGTGGGATCGGCAGTTACTGAAGCAGGGGGCCCCAACTATGGCTATTAATTTTGGAGTACAATCATGATCAATTTTCATCTTTATAAAAATTTCTAATGATGCAGGCACCCTATAGGTACCGCACGTTGATTTTGGACCATGAGCGGTGACGTATAATCATACCACATAATACGCGACAACACATATAATGATTATCTACAATCGACAATCTCCATAATTGGTGTCGTTCATGATTACAATCACTATTGATCATTCAGTTTGATATGTTATTATTATTCACATGCACCCGGCATTATCGTAGATATAAAAGACTAATACTTTTATATCGTAAAAATTGATCTTTACTGAATTGCACAATGAAATTATAGATCACAGGCCAATAAAAGTTATAACTAGAAACCGGACTATACTTTTCCGCAGGTTTTCGTCGCGTTGAATGCAAATCTGGCGACAGAATTAATCTATAATAATAATAATAATAATAATCACATCTTTATTGGCAATTACAAAAACAATACAGGATATAAATAATACAAAAATGCCAAAGGGCGAGCCACAGCAATTGCTGTTTTACAGACTGACCACTAATCTATCTAGATTAATTCTGATATAATATCTATTGAGATATCCTAACGGGTGACAAGCATTCGTCCTAATAGGCAATTGTCCTAATAGTGTATTGCTATAAGTGTATGTGGTATATAACTTTACATTATATAAAGTTTTTATAATACAATATTAGGGCAATTGTCTATTACGACGAATGCATGTCACACATCCTAACCTAAAAGTATAAAAAAAAACTCCATTTCCTACCATTTTAAGTAGTATTCTGTGGCGGAACAAAATTTTTCTTAGCAATTTGGCAAAACGCAGATTAAAGTGCTATTCATCAGATTTAAAGTGCGTTATTAGTCGTTCCGATACGTTTTTTTTCATCCAGTTATCCAAGCTTTTGTCGAGGTATAAATATGATTTTCATTCATTTAGTAAACGTGCAATTGTATGAAAATAATTAACAAAATAAGGCCAACCTTCTTAATTAGAATTGGTCAATATATTGCGATCTCCTAATCCAAAATTGCGATAGTGCCTTAACCCCATGACAAAAATTCGAATTGAAAATGGTAAAAGAGCATTGTGAAGCTGATGATAGCAAATTAATTTGCGTTTTGCCAAATTCCCAACATAAAATTTTGTTTCGTGTACAAAAACTTGACAAAATCGGAGTTTTTTGCACTTTTAGATTATACGTCTCAACAATTTTGACGCGATAGAACTATTCTGCTGTCAGATTTAGATTCAGCTCATTCACAACCTTTGGAAAAGTATAGTCCTGTTTCTGGGTATGATAATCAGCCTCATTTGGTTGCCCTGTGGAATCATAGACCGATTTGTTTTTTGAATAATATCATTTCATTGTTTGATGGTCTTTTTTAGTAAAATCCAAAATATTAACTACACAATTCAAATTCCTTCTAATAACAGATTTTTTCATTTCCTATTAAATGTTGTTTCCAAATAATAATATTTAATATGTGCGTGAGACATTAAGCTATTTTAGAAACCCGACTTTTCTGTGTTTACATCAAGTACTGATGGATGATCTTGCTTTGAAGTAAAACGGCGATTTCATTAAACTTCCTCATCCGTAATATTTTTACTTACCTGGTTTTAAAGTTCTTGTCTTAACCCGATAAGGCCGAGAGCGGCACAAATTGTCACAGTTTTTCATGTCGATAGTTTTCAAAGAACGAGTTAATGAAATTGCACGACACCTCATATCCTATAGTTTTTGGCTGTGTTCTTTTCGAACCTGACCTCCATTTTCTCATAAATTTAGCCGTTTTTTAAATATGGCATCTTAAAGAGGGAAAATGTCGGAAAAAAAATTGAAAGCTTTTTAAAATAAGTTATTTTTCTATATAAAGACGTCATCCAATCTAATCCCGTTTCTGGATCCTGTGGCATAATGACTTGTACTTTATGAATACTTCGATATTATGGCGGCTTTAATACGGAGCCAAATTGACGAAAATTGTACCTTTCTGTACGTTCCGCTTTTTTAAATAATAATTTTTTATAAATTATATTATATTTTTTTATTGAATTTCACTCTAGGACTAATATAAGGTCTTTCTGGGCATACTTTAACAACCTCAGGAAAAGTAATGTTTTGCCTAATACAATGTATTTAAATGATTCATTCGTTGATAATGGCCACGATATCGCAAATTTGTTCGCTGCGAATTTCCAGTCAATTTACGCCAGGATCTGTAGTGCCTGTAGCTCTGATAACCCGAGTAAAAATTTAATATAAACGATAGATCTATGATGGATTCACGGAGAATCTACTCCGTGAAAAATCCGTCCTTTGAAACAAATATGGATTTAGTTTTATAAAAAATTTAATATGCATGATAGATCAATGATGTATTCACGGTGAATCTGCTTTATAATATGTTAGTGTTTGGTTTTATCATGAAATGATATTTTTTGCATTTTATATTTTCATTTTTACATTTTATACTCTCTAAATCTGAAGCAGCGCGTATATTCGCTGATTTGCAGCGGTTTTCGCTGATTCATATTTAGAGAGTAGTAGTACAGAGAATATATACAAGTAATATTTGGACAAAACAAAACCATTTATACAACAGTTTTTCCTCGTATTATATTTCAATACAAAAACGGAGATCTACATACAAACAAAGAAAACAATGGAAAAACTTAAGGATACGGTACTGCTGCTCTGCTCGTACATTTCTGCGACAGTAGAACTTGGCGACTTGTACTCCACCTAAAAAATATATCATCAAATACAAAAACAAAGACTAAAACTTGTATTTGCTTATGAAATATCCAAGGAGCAACGACATGTCACTCTAAAAACTGCAGCTGTCATCACTTATACAAGAAAATCGAATCTCCTGCAGGAACCAACTGAATAATTTCTTTTAGAATAATTTTCAAAACTTCTTGCTATAAAAAAAACGGGAACACGTGAAAGCAGATTACAATTTATCAGTTTAATTTTATTTTAATTAATAACACTGCATACATAATGTATTTCGTATTTAGGTTCGGCACAAACTGCAAAAAAAACAAAGCTCTTCTTTTATTATACAATGACAGTCCTTGGTAATGTGGTTGCTATGGAGGTTGTTGATTTTTAACATGTGCTGAACTTTTGACAGTTTGTATCGAGCATTGGTACAGAATACTTCGTGTTGGACATTATAATAAAAATAAGCATACATGTTGTAATTTGTTTTCTCGTGTTTCTGTTTCTGTAGTAAGAATTTTTTAATATTTTCCAAGCAGAAATTATTCAGTTGGTTCATATGATATTTCGTTGCTAGGATATTTCTTACGGAAAATATTTTTCGTATTTTATCAGCATTTATGTATGTATTCTTTAGGATCAAGTCATAATTTTGATGTAGTTTTGGAGCAGTCCAGGAACACCATATCCTTGAGTTTCCTCGTGTTTTTGAGTAGTTTCGTTGCTTCGTCTTTTCCTTTGTATGTGCAATGTATATCTCTGTTTATCAATTTAGGTTTTGGCATATTAAATTAATTTTTTGTTCGAAAATAAAAGTCTCTACTATTATATTCTATATCAAATATTAAATACATAATTTTAAAGTAAAACTAAGCACTAATTCGTACAGTAGGTTCACCATGAATTCACCATGAATCAATCGTGCATATTAAATCTTGATAAAGATTAAATTCATATTTGTTTCACAGGACGGACATTTCACGGAGTAGATTCTGCGTAGATGCATCATGAATCTATCGTCTATATTAAATTTTTACTCGGGAACTTAAACACAGAACCTTATCAGTCTTTAGTCATAACTCGCGAAGATATTTTAAAGGCGTCTCTATTAATGCCCATACAGCACAGACGTTGCAAATATATAACAGTTATGTTGCAGGAATGTAAAAATGTCCTACTTCATAACTGTTTTATATCAATAACGTATTTGGTATGTAACAAAACATTTTGTGCTGTCTGGGTGAAGGATGACCTTGGCGGTGGTCCAGATATGTTGCCTCCAGTCTTAAAAAAATGCATATCTTTCCTGATTAAGCCATTGCTGCTTATTTTTAATAGTTCACTCCTCGGGAATTTTTTTAGCTCTATGGAAAAAATCATTCATTACTCCTATTTTCAAATCTGGTAATAAACAAAACATAAAAAACTATCGCCCTATCTCTATCCTTAATGTTTTATCAAAATTATTCGACTTAATAGTTGCAACAAAAATTTCGGACTTTATCCTCAGCAAAATAGTTGCCCAGCAGCATGGCTTCGGAAAGATAGATTTGCGATATCGAACCTTCTAGTTTTTTCTTCATACGTCACAGAAGCACTTGATGCCTCTCATCAAGTTGACGCAATATATCTGGACTTTTTAAAGGCGTTCGATTCCGTTGATCACGGCATTATGGTGGACAAATTGCGTTTGTCCGGCTTAGGGATCACTGCTTGCATGGATTTATTCCTATTTGATAGAACGGTATCAGGCTGTCCGAATAAAGGGATATATTTCCAACTTTGTTGAGTCTTCATCGGGAGTTCCACAGGGATCTCATTTGGGACCGTTACTATTTATTTTATTTATAAATAATTTGGGGAATGTTATATCCCATTCCCAATTTCTCTTTTATGCCGATGACCTGAAACTATTCAGCATTGTTAAGTCTCCCTTGGACGCCTCTAAAATGCAGCGTGATCTCGAGCGAATTAACGATTGGTGCCGCTCTAATCGACTTTATCTTAATTTAAATAAATGCAAGATAATGCACCTCAGTAGATCACATTCTACCTTCCGTTTTAACTATGTCATTCAAAGGCATGATCTGGCTTGGGTACAGAATATTAGTGATCTTGGCGTGAGATTTGACCATGTGAGATCGTTTTCCGGGCACCTACAGTTGGTAGTAAATAAAGCCTTCAAACAACTCGGTTTTCTTAAGCGTGCGACCAAGAACTTTACTGACACCTAAGCTATCATTCACTTATACAAATCTCTAGTCTTGCACATTTATTATACGCCTCATCCATTTGGTCCCCTTTCACAAACCGTGACGTTAAAATACTTGAATCCGTTCAAAGGAAATTTCTGAGATATATGTCCTACAAAACAACCAATCCAATGCATAGATTTTCACACAGCTATTCACAAATATCTACCCAATTTCACATCCCTACAGTCCACTCAGTTCATAAAGTAAATGATATCATCCTTGTCCAAAAAATATAATACTCTCATCGCCTGAGGTGTCTAATTATTTTACATCTCGTAGGCCTACGCACTCTCTTCGATTTTATCGCACGTTAAATGAGTCCAACTGTAGGTCCAATATATTGTACTTTTCCGCAATTAATCGTCTTAGGAGAACATGGAATGCGCTCCCACAGCAATTCTTAACAATTGATACCATATCTTTGTTTATCAACGCCTGCAGGAGTGAGTTCCTTGTCGTGTACTCCCCTTAAATCTGTGTTGTACCTAGTTTTACTATGTTTTATAGTTATCATGTGGCGTGTCATTTTTATTTGTAAACATTATCATTACCGCAACGGTTCTCCACGCTCTTTTATCGATTTTAGCTAATTATGTATACTAAATGTGTGCGCTTAATTTTAATTCTTAATTATTTTAATTGCGTTATTTTTATAATTTGTTTTTATGATCTGTGTACTTTATATGTATTTTGAGGGCGACTAGGCCCGTAAATAAATATAATAATAATAATAATAATAATAATAGTAAAAATCAGTTAGGGGGTGTTTTTGGGTCGCAGATTAGGAATTCGTTCGAAATGGCGAATCGAAAATGGCGAATCAAAAATGGCGGACTAAAATTTGAACATTTTATTCGTTTTTCTTAAATATTACATGAGACTATTTCAAGGGTCGCAGATTACGAATCCGTTGTCCGCTTTTCAAAATGAAAATGGTGGATCCAGAATGGCGGACATAAATTTGAAAATTACCATAGATTTTTATGCCATTGTGCACAAGAGGGTTTTTGGGATCACAGATTATGAATCCGTTGTCCGATTTTCAAAATGCAAAATGTTGGATCCAAAATGGCGAACAGAAAAATGAAAATTTTTATCGATTTTCAGGAAATTTTGTACACGAGTGTTTTTGAGATCACAAATTACGAAACCATTGTCCGATTTTCAAAATTAAAAATAGCGTATTCAAAATGGCGATATGTAGATTAAAAATGCTCCATCATCACAGAAGCTATGGCATAGTTACGTAATAATAGTCACATTAAAATGTCCTCCTCAAAAGCGTCACAGTTACGTAACGGTGATTGTGATGTATTAGTTACATAACAATTTTTTCGTCTCGAGGCTTCCGTATAGAACACAGTGCGAGATACACCCAATATGTACTGACCCTTTTTTGTAAAGCGTGAAATTTCTAATAAAAATGTCAAGGAGAGACTTTGTCTAAAGTCAATATCCGAATCAGCGATTCGTGATCTACAACCGCAAATCAATTTCAAACCAAATTTTATAAAATCGACGGACACTTTTTAAAATGCAGTCCAACATTATGAATTTTGACAAACGGACAACGGATTCGTAATCTGTGGGCCCTTAAACAGTCTGATGTAAAATTTCAGAAAGAAATTTGTCAATTTTTAGTCCGCCATTTTGGATTCGCCGTTTTGAATTTTTTAATTTTGACAATGAATGCGTAATCTGCGACCCAAATACACTGATTTTCATAAAAAATTATTCATTTACAAAAGCGGTATGTACAAAAAGGTCAAATTTTCGTCATGTTGGCGCCGTATTGCAGCCGCCATTTTAAATGTTCGGTCGGACGTCACTATGCCACAGAATCCAGAAGCGGGATTCGATTGGATGACGCTTTCCTATAGATAAATAACTTTTTTAACATAGTTTTCAAGTTTTTTCCGAGTTTTCCCTCTTTAAGACGCTATATTGAAAAAAGGCTAAATTTATGAAAAAATGGAGGTCAGATTCCAAAAGAGCATACACGAAAATTAAAGGATATGAGGAGTCGTGCAATTTCATTGACTTGTTCTTTGAAAACTATCGACATGAAAAACTGTAACAATTTGTGCAGCTCCCGACGTCATCGGGTTAAAACGGTCTAAGAATACGGACCTAAAAGTATGGACCCAACATTGAATAAAAACATAACAATAACAAATAAAGTGTGTAACATACGTTTATTTTTGTTACCAATTAGTACCTCGTTCTGAACAGACGGGATGTTCCTACAATTGGTTACCCATCACACAGTAAGGCAAAGAATTCATTCATTTGGGAAATCTGCAAATCATTTTAAAAACGTACCAAATACCAAAATACAAGATTATTAGGAAAATAGAACTGATATTTAATTCAATCGACTATAAATACTTTTTTGAAATTGTTTTTTTCTCGTCTAGATATATTTTTGTTCATATTTTCATATCTTTCAAATTGACAGAAATCAGATATCGAAACGCTGCACGTATATATATATATATATTTATACTGCGATATAAATGGCTAAATATCGATTTGATTCAACAGGAGACACGGTGAATTGATAACAAGATTCATTAAGGAGATTTTTCAAAAAGTCCTCTTGTTTCGTTCAAGAGAAATTAAACTTCTTCTGAATCACAATATGCAGAGTAATATACCAGAGCTTCTCTATCACCAGTGTCGCTCTGTACTGCGTTGATTTCTTTCTAAGTATAAATGAAGCAAAAATAATCGTCGAATGTACGAGTTGTATAGTCTCCATATAACGGCGACCGGCAGCAATATATTACTGTAAATGTAATCGATGTAGTAATTTTTTAATTCCTACCTGTTGGATAAATAAAAAAAAATTCGGAATAGGGTCAGATAATTTAATTTGACTTCATAGTTTCCGAAATATACGTGTTAAAAAAACAAATTTATTTATAAGACAATATGACCGGTTAATTTTCGAAGAAATCTATGAAATTTATATATAAGAGGTCGAGGCGAAGCGACACTGATTTTGTTTTTGCCCCATAATTGTTTTTGCAATGCAAATTCCGAATCAAGATAGTATCAAATGGTAAGTTCATTACTTTAATACTCATACCCGAAATGCGTGGTGCACCTTCTAAGGCTACCGAGATGAGAGGACACGGAAATAAAATAAACAATCATGAGGTGAAGCACAGGTACCGAGGCGAAAAGACGCACCATAGTTTTAAGTGGTATTCCCGCAAAACTGTTAGGAAATTAAATACAAATAATGTTCTTTATAATTATTGTTTTAAAAACCTTACCTGTTATTAGAAATTGCATGAATCAATTTCTATAATAAAATAAGGGAAATTCAGAACAAAAAAGTAAGTTTCGATATAATTTTTTTTTTTTTATTAATTAACGGGCGGAATCGCCCTTTTTTTTACTTAATTGTTGCCGTATTTTGAATTGTAACATTTTGCGAGAGCTGCAGATCGACTTAGAAAGATGGCGCCATACTTCACATTTGTGTATGAAATGTATGACAATGTCATGAACCTATACCAAGAAAAATGCAGAAACCTATACCAAGTACAGCGGCGGTCATGAGTCAATTTCCGCCAAATAAACAATACTTTCGAAACGTAAACACAAACAACGTGGCTCGTCTTACCAACAGCGAACTGCTGCTTGTAGACGAAATCGAAAAATTGTTCACTAGACGGGGATCGAACTCAGGACCTACGACTTCGTAGTCCAGTGCGTTAACCGCCTGAATTTATCCATTGCCTTATTATTATGTCGATAAATGCAAAACCGGCAAGATTTGAGACTTGGCAGGAGAGGAACATATATTCCAGCAGTGCACGAATAATTGTATTAGACTCACGCTCTTAGTGTTTCGTCTATATTCGCCATCCATATTTTTAAATAAATTAAATCTCTAATGTGAAAAAATTCGAATATTTCAGTGACCGAAAGGGAAGACTGATAGAATGCCAAATGCGTTTACGTCCGTTTTACAATGAATAGTTAAACAATGTTACACAGTTACACAGACAATGAAGTTTCAATCGTCTTTTTGTTTATGCGAATTACTGTATAGTATATAGTAGAACGTCGTCGCTTCGTCAGGGTAGAAAGTTTTAAATTTCAGATATGATTCCTCAGCATTGACATCACCAAATAAAAATAGCATATTACGTATCTAGGGAGGAAACGAAGTCATTGCAACGAGGGTGTCGAGGGCATCGAGGGGGGTAAAACCTGAGAATATTTAGCGCATACCTAGAAATACTAAAACAACAATAGAATGGAAAGGATCATCACAATCTATATTTATACATATCCTATACTTTGACAATACACAGGTTTTTCTTGGCATCTAAATTAAAACAATTACGATTGGCTCGAAACAGAAAAGAATAAAGTAGTCATTAGAAGAGTTCAAAAGTTTGCATTTGAAGTTCGATTTTGTATTGTCAAATTTTGCGCATACATCACTTGATTTATTGCATTATCCATTGTTATACAATTGATTGAGGAGATTCGACATCACCTCTCTAAATTTTTGGAAGTGAACATTCAATATTTATGGACTCAAAATTTAGCCACACTGGTGAATTATTTAGGCAAATTATTATATTTTTAGGCACAATTTTAAAAATTAATTATATCTTCAATACCGAAATATGATCAGTTTTATAGTTCGCTAATGGTATCGCATTGTTTCTCTCCTCGCAACAATATTCCCCTATTATGATCATTTCGATATTAAGATACTGCAGTATTTGTACATTCTACAATTATTTTATACCTGCAGCACTAAGTTTCCATATGCGCATATATCTTCCAAACACTGGTCGGTACAAGCAACAGCGGACGACTTGCACTAGCAAACCAATTTCAAAATAGTATCGTTTCGGTAAAATAGATTAGTAAATAATATTCATTCCAAACTAATATGTAAATTCCAACTGAAAGCAAAAAATGCTTGTTTGGATAAGTGTTCCATTATAGAAAACCCTCAATAATCCCTACTACCCAGTATTCGCTACTCTAAGTCAGCACGTTTTCTTACGCGTAATCCCCGGAAACGGACGAGATCGGCTAGCGTTTATTTTTCTTTCAGAACTTTCTACCGTAGTGATTTCCTTCATCAGGTTCGTACGAGGGTCAAGAGAACCTCGCAAAACTCAATCAAAACGACTCATGACTTTTTTTTAACTTTGAATTGGAAGCATTAAAAAATATAATGAGGTGAACCATTCTTTTTGTGGGAATGTCTTAAAATCGTATTGTAATAAATTTAAATTAACAATAAGTTGCACAGCGTTAACCCACATTTCAGCATGAGCAACGGCGTAAAACCTTAATAATACTTTTCGTACCAAGGTCGCAAAATAAGAGTTTTACGCCTGCTGAATCAAAAAATTATTTTCAATTTCTCTCCTGATATCCTAGAACCTTCAGTCTGGAAAAGGGATAAACGATTAGATTCGGTTTTAATGCATGCCAAGGTAGATCAGAAGATGCTATATAATTCGAATTATTTTTCTTAGGTAGATAAAATGCTATGTATAATAAATGTGAAATTTCACTGTCTAAAATACCAATTTGACCACTTTGACTTGCAGTGGTCTAATTGGCAGTTTTATGCAGTGAGATTTCAGATTTTTCACCTTAAGATTTTAGAGAGTGCTTTTGACAATACATGTTCACTTACTTTTTCGCGTGACTTCTAGCAAACAAAGTTCAAGAGAATTTGCATTGCCGAATTTTGATGAAACATATTTTTATTCAAAAACAGTAACTATGCTTTTATTCAGTTTTTGTATTCTGTGACCCCAGTTTCATAGAAAAAATCGAAATTGTTTCTGCCAAATTATGTGAGTGAAAACAAGAGACATTTGCCCCTCTTCTCAAAGCCATTAAGAAAAAATACCAATTATTGTTCAAGCGTAATCTTGAAAAACTTAATTAGATTATATCTACCGTAATCTCTGTTTTCTTTACCATCTTGCCTATTCAGCAAGAAGCTCATCGTATTTTCAGTGGATCTTTTGAAGAAATGGCATTCGTATAGCAAACACATACTACGGAATATATCTGTGATATATTGCGTAGTATTTTTTGTTATTAATATAGGTACCAACCCCTGTCGATAATACGGGATACCATTGACCATTGGTACATATAAATACTCGAATGATAGTTTACGGTAACACATTGTCGTCAGTAATAGACTTTTTGTTGTGTTACTTTATAAACAACTAATCCAAACTATATTGCGTTATATTCAATCTAAGGATACGATTCAGATTGATATCTACTTAATCGATAATAGCGTTCCCAAAAAAACATTTCCAAGAAAATCTACAGGAATCCTGCAAAATCATTCACCGGAAAATGATTCCGCTAAAAAATCCCCTCTTGTTTCATGACGGATCTTTTTTGGACCTGCTTTCCCTGGGCTTTTTCTCGGGTCTTCTTTTTCTTCTATGACCGCGTATTTTATAATATACAATACATTTACTCTTTTTTACGTTATCCTTCAACTAAAAGGACGATTCTCCAGAGAAACAGTGTTCTGGGGAATATATAGCTTAGAACGAATAACTGCCCAGCATCTTATCATTATCAAAAATACTAGCCTGAAGCTGATGAGTCGCTAGGGCCTAGAGTTGGCAACAAGACCCTCATGGACTGACCGCTTCATTGTTCAGATGTTGCCAGTCAATAATTGATTGATCGATGCATGAGTGAAGCGTCAACCGGTCTGTAGCTACTGATAAGACGATATTTGGCATCTATATAAATATGCCAACCGCGACACCACATTTTGGACTCTTCCTTTCCCAACGACATCCCCGAAGTGTCTATCTATATCCCTTACTAGTACATGCATAATACTTGAGTCTGTTTTGGTCCAACTTTGGACCAGCATTTGGCAATATTCTTCCAGGTTCCATATGAATTGACCGATAATTCAGCTATTTCTATTAAAGGGCCAACATCAGCAACCAAATTATCAGCATTGGCAATTGGATGGGTCATATGTTCAATATCAGCAACTATTACGTGAAAGCATGAAAGCATGTTGATTTCTCGTTAACTCAACTTTTCTTTTTAAGCTTTCTTTGACATTATAATATAACTGCTTACATCTGAAAACAAAAATTGTATACATTAAATAATACTTGAAGCGAAATTTGTTATGAATTTCAATAAATTAGTGAGTTCTAATAACTGTCTGCAATGACACCTAAGAGTGCAATCAAGAAATTACGAAAATGTATTATCTTCGCGTAATCAGTTGCGTTCTGGAATTGAAAAAATTGTCTTCAAGGCATCTACAGCATCCTTCTTTCTGTCGATAATGTTGTATTCTTTCTGAAACTTGTTGAAATCAAGTTTCATACTATGTGTCTAAATTATATCTATTTTATATGATAGTCAATTCTAACCTACCTTTTATGCAAATACCTACCTTTATTTCGACGTTAATCCAATGCCAGCTTATACCATGCATTCAAATGTCTTACTTTAGATTGTGTATCACTGTATTCGCGTCATGAACAATTTTATATGTAATATCATACAAATCCACCAGGGTAAAATATTCTATAAAATCAAGTCGGATAGCGACAATGTAACATTTGAAATAGAACAACGTTACAGACGTTGGAAGCATGGAGAACATTCCAAACGCATTGCGTCTTTACGAAAATTCCTAACGTAATTTCCACCGAGAAAATTCCTACCAAGAGAATTCGAAACATTTAATCGATTGGCAAACTATAATAATTGGCTGTTATTGGGAATATGACTGTGGAATGGCGATGCAGATATTAATAAATACCTTTTTTAACAATATGTGCGTCTTTGTCATGATTCAATATGTCCTGATAATATCACATCCATCGAAGTATATCTAATTAATTACATATTACGGTTATGAAAAATAATCAAAGTTATGAAGACATCAGCGTCTAGAAGACTGACCTGTTTCAATGTATGAATATGAGAATAAGCTTCTCCTACTATCGCTAAAAAATACTCATGCACTAGTAACACTGGTTCAAACCCGATAATATTGAATAATAAGTTCATGAAGATTGATCATCAAATTATGTTTCATGATGTACCGATTGATACAAAAAATACGAAAGGATGTCAGTTTTATATATAAGGTTACTGCTCTGATAATGAAATTACTATTCGGACTTTGATGCAATAGAATCAATAGCTTTCTCAAGATCAGAAACTTTTTATAATATGTTAACACATACACATTCTACGAAGTTTAGGAATGATATCATAGTTAAATTATCAGTGATTCGACAGGCCATAGTGAGAGAGCACTAACTGTACCCACCGTGCACCAACTTTCGGATCGTCCATACCCTTTAAACCGAATGCGTAAGAACGATACTCGCTTCAAAACCAACGAACCCCAACGATCATTGAGTGAACGGCAAATTGAGCGATTCTGCTGAACTTAAATCTAATGCAATTCCAAATTCTATTCCATAAAGCGAGTCTTTCCAGCATCAAACTCCTGATGTCATTAAGCTTTCCTCGTCTTTATATGTCACATAAACCGCCAAGTACGAAGTGAAAATATCCTTTAATAACGTACGCGTCACCCTATGATATCGGCAACCGAGATAACTCTTGACACCCCATAAAACGCGAACCCGTAAAACGACCACCTACATATTGGCTCGAGACGGGATTATCCAGATCGCTATCCACACAGAATCAGCGCCGGAATCAGTTGAAACTTGAGATTTTTTGGAAAGTCGCTAGTCAATAATTCGAAATCTAATCCCAGAAGAGGGTTTGAAAACAAGGTATCGTCATCTTGGCGAAGAGTGAAATCTGGGCATTCTATTCACATTTGAAGTGCATATCATCCGGTTCTTGTCCCTGCCCATGGGTGGCTACGTGCAAACAGGGCAGTGCGTTAAGTGCGTTATCGTCGGTCCGAGTGACTCCTAAGGATACGCATATAGTGGTAAAGAGGTGGTGGTAAGGGTTACGAGCATCGCTCATCAGTGGCGGCCATATTGCCACCCCTGGTCCCAAACCCCCAAGACAGGAGAAATGCGCGCGAGCCCTGATAATTCCCCGCCCCTCTCACTCACCATTTCTCCGTCTCTCTTTTGTCCCCTTTTAGCCAACGGCCGTTCGGCTACTTCTTTCTTGGTCGCACCTCACGCCACCCGCGCCTTAGTCTTACTGGTTTCTTCTCCTTTTCTCCCTTCTTCTGGCGAAGCGCGCTTCTTCGACTTCTTCTTATTTGAACCTCCGGCGCGCGGTGCCCGGGCTGCTTAATGAGAACCACCACCTCTCCTAACGGAAACCACCCCTTGCGCACTCTTTCCCTCTTCTTCTACTCCGCGACGGAAAAGAGGGTGAGGGGTCTGAACCTCTCTTTTTCTTAGCCTCCTCTCTTTCCCACCCTAGTGAGGGAACGAAAGAAGAGTGCGAAGACGGCTCTTTCTCTCTCCCTTTCCACTTTCTCGCTTCCTTTACACGTCTCTGTCTTTTCCGATAGCTTACTCGCTCTTCTACTTTCTTTCTCTACTTTCAACGATCTCTTCGTCTTCCGTCTTCCTTCTCTCTTCTACTTGGTGACCGTGGTTAAGAATCGTTCTCTTTTTCTCGCTTCCTCCTTCTTTCCTTCTTTCTCCCTTTTACCATGATCCTTGTTATTCGCGTTCATTCCACTTGCTCTGTCACTCTTTACTCTCTCTTTCTTTTTCATTCTCTATCTCGCTCTCTCCTTCAGTTTCTACTGCCGCGCAAATGAGAAAACGAGCGAGGGAGCGAACGAGGGAAGAAGCCCGGCGTCCTACCACACACGCGAGACATTTTAGACTTTTACGGTATTGATTAGCGAAAAATTAACATCCGCGCTCCGCCAGTAAGAAGCGCCGAAAGTACTGGGCGACTCGCGGTATTCCGACCTAAAAACGTCTCAGGAAAGAAGATCACAGCGTCGACAGCAGCAACGATGACATCGAAGATCCCCCGTTGGATAACGAGACCCGTACGGGCCTGAGGTGAAGAGTCGCAGGGTCGTCAATGTCGATTCGATGTTGAAAGAAGAGATTCGAGTTATTGAAATATACTCGACGAAAATCTGTGGGTGCGAGAGCTTTCCAAGTTTACCGTGAGACGTTCTCACAAGCGTTAAATATGAAAGAGGGCTGTGCTGATCGGTAGTAAATATACCCAAAAGGAATCTTTATTTAACGCGCTCTGATGTCGTTGATTCGCTCTTACAGGTCATGTTTTAAACATTTTGTAATTTCTTTCAATTTGAAAGAACCTTAGAGAACCACGCGGATACGCAGGGATTCTCAGACTACATTTGGCGGGATGTAATTGACGACATTCTTACATCTCCATATCCATGTGAATTTTTATTACTGATAGTAAACACTTTTAGTCCAGCGTGTATGATTAGTGATTCCAATTAAGCGGAATTTCGAACTAGGATGATGCAAGGTCATCCTCTATCAATTGATCGACAAGTCTCTCATACTATCGCATAAAAACCATTCAAATTAGCATAATACATGTTACCATAACAGTTGGTTACTATTTCTGGTGTTATTCGGAATTTATTTATGTTTAGTTGGGGTCCCTTAAAAAAAAAACATGTCAATCTTCGAATTGAATCTGCCATTTTCGCATGCATTTATCCGCAAAGCTTTGACTTTTGCATCACGGAGATTCCTATTCAAATCCTTCATAGGTTCCCCATGAATCCTATCCGAATTATGGTAGACCAATCGTAAATTGAAAACAAGAATATCATCTCCCATTTTGATTGTAACTATGGTTTTCAATTTTTTTTGGTATGCGAATGAAGAATTTTATAATGAAAATTGTCGACAAGGTCCTTTTCAAGGTCAAAACTGAAAAAATGCTTTTCCAACAATTGAGGATCCTTATAACTTTGGTTCTGGAAAAAAGACAAGAATTAATATAAATAGACTAAATTACTGCAAACAAATAACACTACAATTAAATTAGGAGTAATTACCAGCAATTATTGCCAGTTATACAGAATAAATCTTCAGTACACAACGGAATTTTAATATGAAGTTTGTATATTTGAGTCGGAATTCTTATTTAGGCATTGGCAACTTTAATTTTAAAATAGATCGGATACAGTATGCACGTACTTTTGTTATTGAAAAACATGTACTTGATACGCAGATCCCCCATAGATCCAAACAGATACGCCATATCTTCAAAATAGGATAGAATATGACCTCTAATACAGTAAGAGCTATTTCAATAATTATCTTCTTCGACAACCTCGCTTTTTCGACAATTCCGAACCTCATTAGTTCGACAGTATATGGAGACCTCTTCACTCCCACTTATCCGCATCGCCGTACGCTCATGCTCAGAGTCATCATCATCAATCATCATCAAATCAGAAGAGCCAATGACAGTCCTTTAATGTCATGGTCCACGTAGTTAAATCAATGTCGATCTAGCGAGGCCAGAGAGAAAGAGCATTTGAAACCGATCTTGTCGAAAAAGCGAGGTTGTACTGCACTGATAACACGGGTGAGTCAACATGGTTTTGTTATTGGGAAGCTGTGGGTCAGAAGTGACCCATCACATCAGAACTTTGAGATATGTGAGGTTATTTACTCGAAAAAACGCGTTTTTCTGCTATTTTTGAGGTCATGTTCAGAAGACACAACATTTTTAGGCGTTTTTCCTTTCGTTGGATCATGTGGTACTACTCTTATTCTTTAACAACTTTGATTTTTTGGCTACAAAAACACATAGGTTTGTCCACAAATTGATACTCGGGGGTTTTCGAGGTTGCTGGTTACGAATCCGAACTCAGATTTTGAAAATTCAAAATGGCGGATCCAATATGGCGGACGACATTTTCAAAAATGCATCGGATTCATTTGATACTCGTTACTTGAATGTCTTCGATGATTACGAAAAACTTTTTAAATGATAATAAATTAAAAGTTTTACTCCCGCAGTTAGCTGGTAAGTATACTACATTACTTACTGCTTTACTTTTTTTGTTTTTGTTATTTTCTTTTTTTAATTTTAAAAAAAATTTTTGTAGTTCCTTTAAATTGAAAATTTTTTTGGTTTTATATTTTTTGAAAATGTAGTCCGCCATTTTGAATTTTCAAAATCTAAGTTCGGATTCGTAATCAAGTACCTCGAAAACCCCCGAATGATGAGTTTCAAGTGAATTTGATGAATTTTTGAAAATATCGTCCGCCATATTGGATCCGCCATTTTGAATTTTCCAAATCTGAATTCGGTTTGGTAATCAGCGACCTCAAATACTGTAGTATGCTCATTTGCACAAATGTAAGTTTTCTAAAAAGTTGTCGACATTTTGAGCCCACTTATGAAATTTTGGTCTCGACTGCGAAGTGGTTAATATGAAATGCGTAGAATTCATTTACAACTTTTCTTTACCGAGATGCGCCAATTTGAAATTACGATATACATGTAAACAAATTTACCTTGAAATGATCTTGGACAACAAGCTCAAGGTCAAATTCAATGTTATGAAACCTATATAAATATAAACAACTATATAAAATATGGATACTAATAACTAAAATCACGTTTCAGTATTGTGAATGTTTTTTTGATAACGTTAATGGAATATATCTCGTAATTTCAAAATGGCCGTAACTTTGTAAGAAAAAATCTTAGGTAATCGAATGAAACCTCATTTTGAAGGGTAAAGGTAGTACTAAATAATGCAAATAGTAAGAAGGCTAAAAGCAATTCTTGCGTACTGTACGTAACCTCAAACATAGCAAAATACTTCCTTTTTCGAGTGCATGACCTCAAATATCTCAAAAACCTGACGTTTCGCCATGATGATTGAGATTAGCAGTCAGCATTCACTCTTCATGTCCTTAGATCTTTCAGCATCTTGTTTATCCTGTAGAGGCGGATAGCACAATGCTCCTTTAATCGTGATTATGAAGATAAATACAAGAGACATTAATACAGAATCCATACAGATACTCCAGAATATGCATAAACTCGGTCGAAACCGCATTGGTGAAATATTACACAATACTTATATATTATCCAATAATTTGTATACATTACTTTGCAGTTTAGCCGAGCGATGTTTTAACCTGTTAGATATAATTATAAACTGGGAACTAAGTATATAGTTCATAGAGTCCTACCGATCCAGACCTCATCACAATTTATATATCCCAAGAGTCTAGCTCCCATTCAAGATTTTACATTTTAAATAAAATATATATTTTTCCTAAATTGAAATCCTGATGTGTCTTTGATATAGCCTATTTATAAAAAAAAAAAATTGTCTGAATTAAAATAATTACCGAGTTTTTTTCTCATAAGTTAATATTTCAAAATTAGTTTTTATTTTTACAATTCCAAGTCAGCAAATCGCATGACTTGTACACCCTGTACGATTTTCTCGCTACCTTCCTCTGTTTTTTCACCCGTGTGTTGTTTCATGCATTATAAGTAGATTGAAGTAACAACATCCTCTAGGGAAGAATGAATGTGATACAAGTATAGCAAAACCTGTACAGAAATTCAAAATGGTTTCGTATCGAAATAAAACTGAGATTCCTCGTTTGTTATCTGATTGTGTTTGAATGTCATATCGGAATTTGACGTGAAACCTACTTCCCTTAGACGCAATTCTCACATAAAAATTCTATTCTCGTGGATTCCATGCATGCTCATGTAATGCATAGCTAAGAACGTCTGAAGTATTAACTCAGCATACGTGTGAATTTTATTTATATACTCCAAATGAAAATATGAGATCGATCATTCTTTTATAATTGATGTTTTTTTTATCAAATAAATTAGATTTTATTATTTTTTAGTAACATTATGACCAGTTTATGAAATTAGGGCTGGTTAATTTTTACTACAATTGAGCACATTAAATGAGTACTTTACATATCGGCAATATCACTTTCTATCTTGATATCACAAACTCGCTGTGTAAAATTTAAAAGTTTTAGGAAACTATTGTATTCATAAAGATCGATATAAAATGTTTTTAATTTAATTGAAATTTTAGTATTCATATAAAATGGATGCACCATTTGTAACTAACGACGAAAATTGGGAGCATTTTTCCATCTTATAATTGTCGGCATTTTTACTTTATAAGATTACTTCTTTCACTAAGGTATTGAGTTCAAGTCGACTTACAAAGGACATACTGCAGTGCGCATAATAAGGAACCGACTGCGATTTTTGAAGTTGTTTAGTAGTTTATTCCAACTAAAGTGTACAATGAACACAATCGTCATTATCCCATTGCTTGAATAATGACGTCGGACCTCCTCTATCGTGTCAATCTACTCTGCATCCACTCTATCTGCGTCGTACCTTTTCTTATTGTATCGTGAGTAAGTTTAAGATCAGAGAAGTTAAGTTCTCCAACAAACTTTTCAAAAAACTTTCGCGATTCGAGCATTTAAATTAAGATCTGAGATTGGTTGTATTTAAGAGTTAAATACTGTTCAAATTAAAGACATTCTGGTTAAGTGGTCAAAGAAGATTTTTTAGATACGCCTTCAAGACAATCAGTTAAAGTGTCGCATTTAATTGGACAATTTTTTAAAATATTTATAAACAGATTTCATTATCCTCTCACATTTTAGTCGTTCAATTGGAATCCACGATCGTTTCTCGTATATAGCATTCTTCCGTGATCTATGCGAACACTCGTAGATTAGATTCCGAGCAAGGGGTCATTATGGTTACGTGTAGGTAAGCGAGTTGGTTATTCGACTGTTCCAACCATCGATTACCACTCCAAACCAATTAGGGCCCTTGATCGTTAAATGTAAATGCAATTTGTCGTAACTCTTTTTGATCAGTACTACCACGCGCGATTCGATTCGATTTACCGCCCGATCTTCGAAACAAAGAGATATAAAATCAGTCATTAAGCCTCGTCTATTTAAGAAACATTTTCATACAAATAAATCAGTATAACTACTGCCAACAGAATATTTGTCTATATAATAAAAATTTATAATAAAAATTTCGACTTCTGATATATAAAACGTTAATGAAGCAAAAATTAAATATTAAATTCATTAAAGGATAATACACAAAAATTGTTCTTTTGAGGGGTTTTCTACCTTCCTCTTTACGTGTATACTTCTTCTAGGAAGGATTACGTCTTAAGCCTGACTACGGAAAAACTCGTTAATATTACCTCCTATGTTCCAAATTAAGTAGACTAAAAAATCTGTTTACTAATATGTGCTTTGTTCAGAAGAATATAATGAAATGTAGTAAGTAATACCAAAATTAATTTTTGTAGGTAATAATTATATTTAGAAATGATAAATAGTAAAGAAATTGAATACCAGTTGAGAAAGGAAATAAAATTTGATTTTATAACTGAAGAACGTAGCTATTCATTTTGGGTTTTATAATAATTATTTTTGTTAATTTATGGTTCCGTTCCTTGTTGATCATCCACTATTTAGTAGAATATGCAATAGATATTCTTGGTATGTATCGGTCTATTTCTATATATAGATTTGAATCAAAATAAATAAATACGTAAATATATAGACGTTCAGTATTTAACGATATGAAGTTAAGAACGTGATTAAATTGTTCTCAACGTTCATCCCAGCCTTAAGTTCATTATTTTATTTTAAAAAATTACGATTAACTATCGCGTCCAGGGCAAGGATGTCATTAGCCCTACTGAAGAACACAAAAATGACATTCTGGTGCGAAATGCATATTTGGCAATAGTTCAAGTTTTAGCGCTAGAGGGATATTTTCTCCTTTTTCCTTTTTACATTAAAACCCTATCGTATGAAAAAATTTTTATATAAGAAGACAATTAAGTAATGCGTTCGACGTGCACGGACATCCCAGTGACGTCTGTATATTTACGTATTTATTTATTTTGATTCAAATCAATACTTAGAAATAGACCGATACATACCAAGAATATATATTACATTTTCATTAATTCAAAAGCGGTCGAAAAATAAACAATTAATCACTATTTAGTAGGCCGTTAAACCGAAAAATCTAGCGAACTTTTAATTCCTCGTCACACTAGGACGCAAAATATGGTTTTGCACCCAAGCAAACGCAAATCGAAACGGGGGAGAATCAACGTATCAATCATATATATATGAATTTTCAATAGCCTTGCATTGTATCCCTGGTACATAAAGTACTCCGTGATAGTTTGCATCACTTTACGCTCTAATATCAAGAAGTTTCATTACTTTGATATGGTGCCTTTGGAAGACATTGTCAAATTATTTTAAAAATAATAAGAATACTTAGTTACCCACCTGAATGTGCGTGATGTTTTCACTCTAGTGGTGATGACGTTTCTTCTGCTAATTACAACACTCTTCAACTACGAAAATGAGTTACGTAGTATACAGAGTACTTGTTGAATACGATCCTTTCTCAAACAACTTTATATAAAGTAATAACTGTGATGTAAAAACAAAAGATTTCTAACCGCCAAAAATTGACTTCGTTCCAAAAATCACAGAATGTACTTCGACAGTTTAATTTTATGTCCACCGTTACCCCTTGTAACACTTTTTTCAAACCTACCAGTCTACTACACTCTTCTATCCAGTTTCTTCTTGCGTTATTATTTATGACGATGTAAAAAGTACATCATTGTGATATTTGGCGCCGTTGTAAATAAATTGACAAGACTCAAACTCAAGTTCGAAAATTGGCCACCGACAAATATCCTATCCTGATACTTACAAAATAAAACCTGAATGAAAAAGATGACGAGTAAAAAAATTATGAATATGGTACTGCATGCACTATGCTATGAAAAGACGTATCACCTGTATTGAGGCAAATTTAAAAGGGATGAAGTAATCAGTACGATATCACCCAAAGCACATTGTGTATCCACTCCTTGGTAACATATTCTTCTCACTCCCGTGAAGATGCATTTGCCTTACCCCTCTTGTCTATAAATCATATCACAAATCCATTGCATTCGGATTTTAAGAGAAATTGATCGGGTAGAACAAGCGGGAATCAGTAATGTGGTGGGAGGCACAGAATGCTCAATGCGCCGCGCCGCTGTGCGTTTTAGTTCTTCGGCCTCAAGAATGCGACATAGTCGCAGTCCTGGTCGTCGGGGCTGGACATAATGCCAAATACATAGTCAAAGCAACAGATAACGGAATCATACATAATGATGCAAGAATTGTGTTGCATCCACTGGTTCCCAGTAACGGGAAGGCCGGTCGCAGTATGTTGCTCTTCTGAGGATATGTATATCATGGGCATTTTTTTCATCTAGAGAATGTGCTAAAATGAGAGTTCGTAATACAAAATATCAATGCTAGTAATGATGACATCCCTCATACAATTCACGAAATAAGATACAAAATCAACGATACAGTCTCCTTGATGTTTGGTACGTACGTGAGAAACGAAGCAAAATAAGCAGCGTACGTGTAGCATTCTGGAAAATCAAAACCATGGATTATTAATATTCGAGTTGTATCTCTTACGGCAGGAAATCGTGGCCTCGGGCTGCAAAATTTTCCGGGAGCATACATATCGTCTAAGTTTCCAGTATCCATTCCGTCATTACACGATCCATCGTTCCTTCACATACTGTCGGTAACCAGTCCTGGCTGGTGTTTTCTGACAAGTCAACCGCAAGATTGCTCTTGAATATAAAAATGCGCTGCAAAGCAAAATCCAGATCGGGCTCTCAATCCGGGACCGGCGCAGACTCTCCAATTACGTACGCGTATACAATATTCATTTGCCTCGAGATATTACCGTATAGGCAAGCTAGCTCGGAAATCCGATTCGCTCTTACGGTTTTTACCCTCCGGTTTTACGACGTGTAGAAGATTATGCCATATCTCTCTCCTTTTCTCTCTTCATCTGCGCCATCCCCTCATTCGCGCCTCTCGCGTTTCTCGCTTCTTAAAAGCACGAAGCGAAGACGAAGAAGGTGAGAGGACCACGGAAAGAGCAAGGGAGAAAGGGATAGTCCACGGAAGAGAAAACTAAGGAGGGTAGAATGGCTGAGGGGTTGCTCAACGAGATGCGGGGGTGGACGACGGACGAGAGGAGCAGAGAGGGGGTTTGTGCTCGCGGGTCGTTATTTTTGTGCCTGCCTCGTCTTTAATTTCTCCCCACCTCCACTTTCTTCCTTCGCCACCACTCTACGATGCACCCCTCTCGACGCGACTCGATGGATAGAGCTCCAGACAGAGAGGAAAAATAAAGGACGAGGAGAGTAAACTTCCTGCATCCTTTCGCGAAACGGCCACCCGCGAGAAATCCGAAAGAAAGACGGAGATGAAGTAGAAGTTAGAAGAGTGGAGGAGCAAAAGAGGAGACTCCGACTCCTTAAAGATATAGGTGAGAGCGAGACGAAGTATCGGAGCTTACTGGAGAAGAGGAAAATAAGAAGATAGTGAAAGAGTGAGCGAGAGCCAGGATGGACCGCAGGTAGGTACAGCGGTTGTCTTAGTTCGTATGCATATCTCAGTGGCCTCCACATATTGATTCAGGGCGTCATTACGCTTCGTCTTAGCTCGGCCCATCCCCACCAGAAACTTTACCATCACCACACTACCATCCAGACGCTACCACCACTACCACCATAACCGTTGCTTTTACCTTACCTCACCAAGCCACCCTTAAACCGACATCCCTCTTCTTCCTCTCACTGTGTTGCCCGTTCCTTTGCCCTCGCCATTCACCCTGTACCGTCCTCCGTCCTTCAGACGCAACGGCCAGATTAGGGTTGTGGAGACGTCCGTCCGTTCGTCCACCTAGCCGCACCGGTAGGTAGGTTCTTTCCATCTACTCTGCATACGTGCTCGGAATCGACCGAGCACCGACCTCGGACCTGTCCATTATGCCTTATCGTCTTATATGTCCAGAACTTGATGAAGATTATGCAACGCGAACAAGAAACTTTCAATAGATTCAGTCGAAGGAGGGAACTTCGCTTTTCCAAAGTACAACCAGATACAGGGTTTCAAATTTTGATTTCTTGGTGGTTCCTTTATTACAGCTAAGGGATAATGTGTGTCTCTGTTTATTGTGAATTGGTTAAAAGGAAAATGGAGGTTACAATTTGTACCATTTTTCAAGAGCATTTCTATATACCCAACTCAAAACATGATTTCCTGTACAAAATATGCAGGGACATGCGGAATAATTTGGTTCCATAATGTATCGATGTCATTACGAATGAGGCTATAATGCATATACATTTATAAGGATATTTATGTACTTCAATAATGCATGACAGTTTTCTACAACAATATTCCAGAGGAAAAATTTTAAGTTACCAGTCGTTACCTAGTCTAGAAAAATATCGTTAGGTGTCATATAATGCAGATAAGTTATTTATGCTAATAACTTCGACGTAGACCGCCAGTCTGGCGAAGTATTGAATTTGGTCCGCTCCCGCCAAAAAATTACTCTATAGTTTTTCATCAAATGTCGATGTTTCAGACTCTAAGGAACCCAAATCAACAATAAAAAAATTGTTGTCTGCTACCTTGTCCGTCCGTCCGTCCGTATGCAGAATTTTGTCTGCGCAATATCTCGCGAACGGATAGGCCTATCGGGATAATTTTTTTTTTTAATGCGCGTCTTGGCATAACTTAGATCTGATTAGATTTTGGGACCGATACACTCCCTATCTCATATGCCAAATTAGTAAAAACCAAGAAAAATAGCCTTTTTCGCAATTTTTTTGGCAATATCACTAAAAGTATTCGTCGGACAAAAAAATATTTCAAACAAAAAAGATAGGTCATCAAATTCTCTAAAAAAAGGTTTTATGTATTTTCTTCCTGAATTTAACGATAATGCCATAATAATGCGATAATTTATATTTATATAAATATTCAAAATTCGTATTAGTAGGACGAAACGCAACTAGCTTGTCAATTTCGGGTGTATTCCAGTATAAAACCCATAGAGCAAAAACCCATCGTACTCACGGCGTAAATAGTAGTTTTCGATACAAAGGCGTAAAAAAGTATTTCCACCGAATATGTGGGTTCGAATGTAATTTTATTTGTCCATGTTATTTATCAATTCTGCGGTCTGGATCGAAGTTATGAAAATGCTCATTTTCAGTTTTTAGACATTTAAGACACACTACATTGTTATACATGTGTCGAAACTAGTAACCAAGTTGTAGGCACCCGGGTCGAAGGCATCTAGTTGATTTTGAAATACTTTATATGTAATCACCCACTTAGTAATTAATAGAGATATTGTACCATTACATCTAAAAATGACAGTGAAATAAATGGCTCATCTAATACGACAGCAGTAGTTCTATAAATATTCTTTCTTAATCTTAATGAATCCTTTTTTCCAACACATATGGTCGACAAATAAAAACGCATGCAGAATGGTTTCTCCGTTGAACATTGCTGGATACATATATGTGCTATAAATAAACACAAGGCATAACGAGATTTCTTTTTCCTTCTTATACACTGAATCTAAATTTTCATAACGTAAATCATCTAGAACACATGGATTCAAACGATCGACATAGCATCGTATTTTATAATATTACAAAAATGAATAATATACTATAAACTTTGTTTGAAATTATCATAGAACTAATTTAATGTCTGAGTCAGAGCCTAAAGCCCAAACGGTCTGGCAGTACAGCGATATTTGAACATGAATGATGGGTTAAAATGAATAATTTAGTTTAAAGCGTTCATCATGATGATATTACAATGTAAATGAGCAGTATTAGTCGGAGGCGATGATGACAAATGATGCCATTTGATGGCGATTGGAGATAAAGGACAAATTAATTGAATTGTTTTTAATGTCAATAAAGTCATATTATGTAGAGTATATACTTAAAGGCACTGAAAAATTTATTAAACTATATTTATATCATAATTTAGTTCAAATTGTGTGATAAGTGTTTGAAATAACACTATTCATTCAGTCAACCTTTATGAAATATAATATTTAGAAAACGATGTAAATGTTTTAAATGTTTATAACAATATTTGATGAATTAAAAATCAAGAGATTTATTTATCACTTCGTTGAAGAAACCCCATAAAATTTTCATGGAAATGTGGCAGTACATGGACAAAGTCAACAATTTGCAGGCACATGTTTACATTTTCATTAACTAAAAAGATTAGTTACGATTTCGAAAAAAAAAACACTTAAATTCTTCGTAGTCATGAAAACAATTCATACAGTATCAACAACAGCAATAGTTTCCAGGTACCGTAACCCCAAAAACATAACTTGGATTATTGCGCAATTTTTCACAAAGTTCCATCTTCACTTTGAAGTAGAAACAAGCTTGATTAGCGTAATTACATTCCACCTCAGGTTGCAGAAGTTCGGAGACAAAATATGTCAATCGGAAATTAGAAAATCATCTCTGGAGATTAAGTAAGTGGTTCAGTGTTTATTTTTTACCACCCTGATTACAGAAATCGATAAATTAAGACTTAAAAGAACCAGTTATCGATTTATCACTTTGAACTGTCGAATTAATTATGTTCACTGTAACGTGCTACCTAGAAATCTGGAATTAATTTTGTAATTTACTCAATGTAAATAATTTTCATAAGATATAAATAATAAAAGTCCGAAAATAAAATATCCGAAGGTGTAAAATTCAGTATTAGGGTGATACTCATTGTCCACTTATTAATTTATCATTGGAGTTAATTAAAGCAAATGATTGTGGTTAATGTTATGTATTGTACAGCACAACTGTACATATAACAAATATTATATTTGAAACATAGAAATGTATTGTAAATTACCGATTCCAGAGTAGATGGTTGGATGAGTATAAATGATAATTTGATAATCGTTATTGTTTTCCTTGAACTTCTTCAGTTCAATTTTCGCCTACCTCCCTTCATACACCGTGAGATTGCTCTTTTTATTGTAGCATTTTTGAAATATAATAATTTTATACACGACATTATATTGTAGCAAGTTTTTTCTGAGGTATTTTTGCCTCATGATAAACCTGTCCTATATATCCTTTTCTCGTTTTTTTAAAACGTTTTTCTTCCGTTTGGACTTTTACTACAAATAAATCATTTGTAGTATTTATTTTAAAAGTAGTTACTTCAATATGGTTGTAAATTTTTACCTAAGAGTCAAACCTGCAAGATCTATTAGTTAAATGTCATTGCTCAAAGTCCAAAACACCTATAAATGAAATGCAATTTCATTTTTTTGCTTACTCAGAGCATTTTTTACTTCAAATAACTTCCGCACACTTAGATCAAAGACCAACTTTAACTGAAATTTGGAAGTAAGTTGGTTGTATTTTAGTACGATTTGCTATTCATCTTATATTCTCATAGTCTAAGGAAAGTGCGAACTTATTAATTACGTAAACATAACATCATTTTAGCATTATATATGATATCTCAAATTTTTGTAATCTGTGAAATTCTAATTTTCTTAAAACATATCTTGACTTTAAAGACCTAGCTACTATTCGTACTCAAAGTTTTGAAATACTATTTTATTGTTAAGGCGTTTTATAAGACGACAATTAGCACATTATTACTTAATCAGGGTCATCCGAAATTGACTTGGTCACGAACCCCACATTTGCTGCATGAGTAGATGTATCTTCTCAAGAAATGTCTGTAACACCTGTAACTTTTAACTTTTAAATTATACTAACTTTATAAACGCTTTAAAAAAATCCATTTTTTCCGAGTAGGTATAATACATTGAAAAGTCTGTTCACCATTTTTATAACTCAAATAAAACACCCCTAAAGTATTCTTTCAGTCTAACGCTTCAGTGGCATACATCGTTTAAAATAGAATAAACTTGTTTCTAACAATCACCCTCACAGAGCATCAATGTTGTTAATATTGAGGTTGCGCTAGGGGACCAGATTTATTATACGGAGGTTGCAGAATAGTCTTACATTAATGTTTTATAATGTACAACCAAGGTTAATATTTTACATGTATGTGAATGTATTATTATATTTCAAATACAGTTAAATCTGACAATACAACAAAAATGCCTTGTATCTTCATGCGTTATAAATATACATATACTAATACTAATTCTAAACCCATTTTCATATTGGGAACCGAACATAGCTTCGAACGTTGGGAAAATACCTGGTGGCTATAAAACTAAATTAGTCAGTACACAATAATAGTAACCTTACATTAAAGATAACATAACGTTACTGTGACTAACTTCGTAACATTAGATTTTTAATTCTCTATAAGATTATCACATTCTACGTTGTCATTACGCTTTAAACTATGGCACAACAAATCTTATTTGATATTATAACAATGTTGCGTTTAAATGTTAAGATTGTAACTTTGTCTATAACCTTATCACGATGTTGTTTTACGTGTGGGAAGTAGTATTTGTATAGGTATCGAAATTACATGAAAGGTAACCTAAAATTATTGTGGTACAACCTTAAGTCACATACAGGCCATTTGTTATCTATATTAATCATAAATATATAGAATTTTAAAAAATTATCATCTTCATGTCATTTAATACGATATTTATTCTTTGCTTTAGGTTTTGGAGGTCATGTTGAAGACATCAAGAAACCCAAGTACATTACACAACCAAACTCCGACACATGTCAAGAATTCTACATTATTTACCAACAGTGTACAACTGCCATTTCAATGATCACATACATTCACATAAAATGATTTAAGTTCATTAAGTATTCAAAGAAACCTGCTAAACCACCTTTAATCTAAAAAGGAAAATTTTTGTTTAATTTCTTTTTTTTTTTGAGATAGAGGATTTTTGTATATACATATACATTGTGTTAATCGTGCAAAACGTGTTTAAAACGAACATAACCAAAAGGTACCTATACCATAGACAATCTTGTACCAAACCAGGATAAACTTCCGAAATCGCCCCCAACCGATTTTAATGTACATTGGTATACTTACGTATTTCGGGGTGCTGATTACGGAAATGATAATGAAAATTGGCGCAAATTTTATTTTCATGGTGAAAACCTTAAAAAACCACCCTAATTTATGTTTTTCTTTGCAATTATCTCATAAAATTCTCAAAATTTCGAAAAAATCTTCCAATAAAAGTTATAGATTTGATCGAAATACACATTTTATATTTTATGCATATTCCCTCCAAAATCGATAGTTTTTGAGAAAAATCGAAAAAACTACAAAACACCATGCCTAGCCCTAACAATGCCTAAACGCATATGCGTGCCCTAAAATTAACCTAACCTAACCAGTCAGAACTCTGCCTAGCCCTAATAATGCGTGAAAGCATATGGGTGCCCTAAAAAACTAACCTAAGCTATCCAGTCACAAGTCTGCCTAGCCCTAACAATGCCTAAAAGCATATGGCTGCCCTAAACCTAACCTAACCTAACCAGTCTGAACTCCACCTATCCCTAGCAATGCCAAAAAGAATATGCGTATCGCTACGTGGAATTCATGTTATAATTGATCGTTTTCATGGTGTTTTGTCATTTTTTCGATTTTTCTCAAAAACTATCGATTTTGGCGGGAATATGCATACAATATAAAATGTGTATTTCGATCAAATCTACAACTTTTATTGGAAGAATTTTTCGAAATTTTGAGAATTTTAGGAGATAATTGGTAAAAACATAAATTATGGTGGTTTTTTTAAGGTTTTCACCATGAAATGATAATGAAATTTTGCGCCAATTTTCATTATCATTTCCGTAATCAGCACCCCGAAATACGTAAGTATACCAATTTACATTAAAATCGGTTGGGGGGCGTTTTCGGAAGTACACCCCCAAACCATAATGTACTGATTACTTGTTTCAGTAGTTGCAATAACAATAACCGGTCAAATTCAGCTTAAATCTAGTTTGAATTAAAAAGGAAGGTTGATATTTTACTTGAAGAATGTAAAAATTAATTCTCCAGATATGACTTGAATGGCATTCTAACTTCTTTTTTGTTAAATAATTATCTGGTATTGCCACGTCCTGCAGCCATGTGGAATGCTTACCAAGAAGATTACGGATAATAGTTACAAATTAATGAGTATCTTTTTTCAGCTAAATATTTATATTATAATTTAAAATTTAAAACATTTTAGACGAATAGATGCGTCTTTCTAAAGGGATTCTAACAGCAAAACTATTTACTTCTTCATAACGCAGTTATCCGACGCAGAAAATGCTTGTAAAAAAACTCGTACACTGACATATTTATGATATATTACAAGGTTTGTGTCTGAAGCTGCAATATCAGCATGTAACAAAATTGATGTATATTATTGAAGAGGTTGGAAATTCATACATATTTTTCTTGAGTCTGAAATATTTATTCACCTCAAATGTAATAATCCAAACGCTTGCGAGTAATAATGTTGCACCATAAGCAAGAAGAGCCTTTAACGTAATTTTATAAAAGTAATCACCATGTACGGAATTATTTGGAGACTTACTTTAAGCTTAACACAGATATTCAAGAAATATCTTTAAATTATCAAATTCAATTGCTTACACTAACACATTAAAATGAAATAAATAAATAATTAATCATTATACGTAACATTAGGTAAATAACATTGTATTTACTAATAAAAATTTATATAGTCATTTATTGCGATTTATAACAATAATATAATACTACGTATTTCAAATTTAAGTTATAAATTGCCTTTATATATTTTAGTTTATATTTATGAAAACGTATACTCCTCAGAAAAATTTCCAAAAATACCGACTATTCGATTGAGCTTTTTATTTTAGGACGCCGTAAAATATGCAATTCCTCTATTATTAAAAATTAATCGTGTAACAACGAAATATTCAATTTAAATAACAATAAAATTATTCTATGTCAACTTATTCAAATAAACTGGGTAGCTGCAAAGATTTAGAAGAACTTTTGTGAAATATACCAGGCTATCATTAAAAGCTCAAGTTCAAGGTGACCAAATGATAGACCGCTACGACCCCTTTAACTTTTGTTTGTGCCGTTTCCCCTTACGAGCTGATTATTAGGAGATATCCACGGTTTCCAGTCTTTCTTTAACCCCTTTCGGTGCGATGAATGATAGGGATATTTGTTAATAAGTTTCCGTATTTACACCTACCATAGGCACCATTTACACAATCAGTTAATTGCGGGATTTCCAATTGGTACACTGTAACAAACATAATTTAAAACTTAAATACAAAGTTAAAGTATCCCACTCTAGAACATTTCTTGATTATTATTTATAATTTCAAACGTACCGAAGACTACCATTAAAATTCATATAAACATTTTTCATCGGATAGTAATGCTTAGTGTTTGACTCATTTTGTAAAAAAACTATTTATATTCTTTATTTTCTTTAATAAGGCCTTGACCTAATTGCTTCATATATGAAAATAGTACTAAGGAATATGAAATCCCTCTTAATAAAGTTTTTATATATAAATTCGTGGTCCTCAATAAATCTATTAGTTAAAAACTACTAATTAAAAAATGAAAAGTAATAACTAATTCAATTGGTAGCCACTTTACCAATGAATAATGAAAAACTACTAATTTATTACTAATTCTAAAAACTCGTAAACTAAAGCATTTAATTCGTACTTAACAATTTAATAAATTAGTACCTTTTTACTTTTTTCTAGTACGCAAATGACTAATCGGTAGTAACCCACTTATCATTTCAGATTAGTAGTTTTTAGCTAAATTATATTTAAAGAGAACGTTCCTATAATATGCAATAGTAACTTTTGTAGCTTTAAAAATTTTTCACAAATTTTCTGAAATATGTAACGGAAGCTTTTTACGGTAACCGTATCATAATTTTCAATTCTCAAAAATTATTGATTTTTAGTTACACTAACAGAAATATCTAAGGTGAATGAAAGGTTTATCAACATGTGTGACGTAGTTATGCACGTAAATGCCTAGTAATTTAAGTAGATTTGTTGTTAATTACATACATAAATTATATAAAACATATCAAATTAATTATTATGGATAACTATTCGTTCTTCTGTGGTTAAATTCATTTTTATCCAATTTGTAGTCACATCGATCATCGAATATTTTTCGTCTGATTTCATATTTACAAATCATCAAAGTCATCATGAAGGAAAAGAAAAAAAAGAATAATAAATGTAAATTTAACTTCGATGTAATAATAGTTAAATTAAGATCTTTTCCCCACAATTGGCAAAAAGTATTATTTGGTGTGATGTCCTTAATGTTTGAAGCAACTATAGTAGTCACCATCAGGAGGATTCAGTCTTTAATTTTCATTATTTTATTTCTAAAAAACCGATCCACATTTCGTCTATCACTTTAATCATCACAATAATCAGAAAAATTGTTCAAAGTGTATTTTCTGAAAGGGGAACTTCATCGAATTAGATTACGATGTGCCTGTTTTCTGTATAAGAAATAATAAACAATTCCCTGTAATCTTTGCTATTTGAAATTATCAATGTAAAACTCGTCGGGATTATTAACATGTTTGAAATAAAGGAAAATATATTGTCCGTAATCAGGCTGTTCACATAAGTGATATTTTTAACACATAAAAATGTGGCTCACATATAAAATTATGTTTTGAACATTAAAATTAAGGATATGCAATTTATGTATTACAATGAATAACAACTATTTAAAAGTATGAATTTAAATCTGTAGAAGAATGGTAATGAACTCTCTTAATTCATTGGAGTGAAATATCACTCTTAAAGAGTAAAAATTAGTGTAAAAGTGAAAGGCAAGCACTCTGTATGGAGTGATTATTTCACTTGAATTGGAGGGAAATTTTAATAAAATGCTGAAATCCTACATGCATAAATTATAATATAATAACACGTAAAAGTTTTCATACAAACATAAAACTTTATTACTTTTAATAAAGAATAATTAATTTGTATGTTTTCATAAAATAAATTGTATCAATCAATTTTTCGGCATATTTGAAAATAGTAGAGAATGGAGGGTGCGAATAAAACTGACACGGAACTTCTTTTGAAAACGTGATTTACTTCTTTAATTTCTATTATCATATTAATGTTTTTATTTTACTTGTATGTGCTAAATAAATACTGATAATATGAAAAATATTTTATAACAATTTTTTTAAAAAACAACTCATGATCAAAATTTGTAAGCTAATATTCTGAGGCGATTTTCATGAAATAATCGTAATTATATATTTCATTATAATATAAAATTAATTTTAACGTCTAATTTATTGGAATATACTCAAAAGTTTCATAAATTCCTTGTTGTTGCCAAGAATGAGTTTTTAAATTGAACCTCGGATAATTTCAGTAATCACGTGGTATTTGAGTAGAATGCATATATTTATGTTTTATGAGAGCTTCACGTAACCTGTCGGTGTCTTTAATTTATCTAATAAATTACTAATTTAATATTTACTCATGAGCATCTCAACATCAGAGTCATCTAAATTAATATTCTTTCTCACACTCTGTGCGCAAAATGCTATTTTGCTCCATATATTGCCCTTTTATTTTTGTCAAGGTAAAATCCTGCAGGATTGTAAATATTAAATTTCTTAATTAAATTCAAAGACATAACTTTATATCCATAAAGAGAATATTTTTTAATTCATCGATCATTCAATCTACGTTTGTTTTTTAATTGAGAATCTAAATTTGCTTATTAGTTTCAAATATACTTATTTCAAATGGAGTATTCAAATACTCAAACTCTTGCATATTCTGCATTTAATTCGATGAAGGTTTAAGATGCAACGTACTGCCACCTGTTTCATAGGAACAGAACCTTGAGAAAGGTGTGACCGACTGCAGTTTATGTTACGACCGTCGATATAGCAGGTGCTTTGAAACTTTCTAAATCAAGTGTGTACTGTACGAAGGTAAGTGTCACCTAGTTTGACAAAACATATTTTATAAACTTATTTTTGTTTTAATTATTTTAATTCACGACATGGTTAACACCTCTGACTACTGTTTAATTATTACTGTTTATTCATTCGACTCCACCCATCATTAAAGGAATGTCAATGAGATTTTTATGAAATTTGCAAGTGCATTTCAATAAATTTTGACAACTTGTGTAATATACTCAAACAACATTTTTGTTGTTTAGCTGACTAGTAGTTTGTGACATTAAAGTATTTGAAGCTGAATAATTCAATATTTGTATTCGACAGTAAATTCTTATAAATAAGAATTATTAAAGTTTATTGGGTTTAAAAGGATAGTATTTTTCTAGACTTAAAATCTTTGAGATTTTGATTTAGAATAAATTTGTACATCACCGTTGATGTACACATATTTATTTTTGGAATTTTTGTTTTTATTGCAGACATCATTAAAACTAATTTTAAGAAGCATGGTCATAAAGTGGGTTTCATTTAAATTGGAAATATTTTAATTATTATTAGAAAGTTATATGACAATATTAAGGTAACAAATTTCAATGTCAGTTACAAAATAAATTCAGTACAGATTAACCTCATTAAACAATTCAATAAGGGTATACAGTATTAATTTTAGTAGTGCTTACATCAAGTAATGACTGTTTAAAAATGTGCTAAATATACAATATTATATTTCTAATTATTAACCGAAATAAATTTTTCACAAGAACAATTTGTTACAAACATTATTATATACTATCATTTTCAGGGTCGCTGATAATAAATTCGATGTTGGTTTTCAAGAATTCCTAATGGCGGATTCAACATGGCGGACGAAATTTTAAAAATTCATCGGATTCGCTGGAAACTTGTTAGTTGAGGATTTTTTACGTAGCAGGTTGCGAATCCGGAGTTAGTTTTACTAAATTCAAGATGGTTGATTTGATACACAAAATTTTAACAAATGCCAAAATTAGGATAAAATTTTTTTATCGGAGGGTTTCGAGGACGCTGATTGTGAATTTGAGGCTAGTGTTCTTAAAATAATATTGCAGACTGAATATGAATGTGTCAAAAGGAGCCACTCTGAAAACCGTGTGTAAGAAATTTAGTTCCAATAAAATCGCATTTTAAAATTGTTGCACACCATATTGGATCCGCCATTTTGAATTTAATAACATTAATGTCATATTAGCAATCAACGACCCCAAAAACTCTTATAAATAAATCTATAGAGAAAAAACTTGTATAGTTTGTAGAAAAATGCATATATTGGGAAAAAACGCAGGAAAATAAATATTTGTTATGTCTATTAAGTTGTGTATAACATATGGACAAAAAATGTACCTGTGTCTTTTACAGTCAAAAAGAAAAGTAATGAAATATAAACAAATCTAGGTATGTCCCCCTATTCTACAAAAATACTAAGGTCCATAAACATTACCTCATACTATACTGAAGGTTTGGAGAAACTGCCAAAAAGTTTCAATACTTGTATATGAATCATTAACTCTGTCTATCTACATATACCTAATACACACATCTATACAAAAAAATTAATTCTAAATGAAACATTTTTAATAGTTTAAACAGTACAAAATCGGCTATTAATAAGTAAAAGAAAACTAAATAATGCTAATAATGACTATATGTGTTCACTAGGGAAAAAAACAGATGATGCCACTTTCTGCGAAAAATAAATGACCGACGAAACAAGGACTATTTTTGTGTATAATTATAATTATGGTGAGTCGAATTTTAATTAAGAACAACATTTTAGAGTGAAAAAAAAATCCTATAAATAATAATTTATAGATAAAAATCAGATAATATAGTTACGTTTTTATTGCTATAGTTTCAAAAATTGGATTATTCTCGGTGATCACAGATATGATGTGCAACATTACTGAATCATTGTGTAATTTTCCTCTAAATCCTCCAAAACAAAGTATTACAAATTAATCTAATATTTAAAGCAATGCATAAAGCAAAATTTAAGAAATGGTGAAAAAAACTAAACATTTATAGAACAAATCTTACTTATGCGATAAAAAATAAGCTTACTGTATTTTACCCAAAAGATGCAAAGATGGTGGTCTGGTTAACATTCATGTTCATTGAATTGTCTTTACACATTTTTCAAATTGAAATGCTGAAATTCACATGAAATAGTGAACGTATGTCTTATACACATTATGTGACTAATTCGTCAATCACATTCAGGATTTTTTTTAATGTACTACTAGTAGTCAAATGTTCCTCTATAAATAAAATAATAAAATTGCTAGCATATCAGATTTACAGTGTAGAAAAACTCTTGTTACAAACTGAATGCATATCCTGCGTATTACATTACAATAGGACCCATCCTAAGTTATACACTCGGTTCGTTCAAAATGGCGGAATATTCTCAAAAGTTGAAGCCGCTGACTATCCCCACTTCCGCATCTTTGTTTATATCCGTCGAATGGGTATTTCTGTGTGTGAGTGTCGCGAAGCGAGTGTGGCTCAGCGAAGCAATGTAGTGGGGGAAGGGGAGGAAGAGAGTGTACCACTTTGGACAAGACAACTCTATAAGTTTGGATAAACATATAACTTTGGACGGTATAACTTAAGGCGGGGACTACTGTAGTTACAATTTAGAATTATTTACCAATACTAGTGATCAACATTCCATAGCATCTTTTATTGTACCTTTGTAATAGGATCAATAATCATTTGGGTATACTCTGTATATATATTGTAACTTTTTAATAGGGTCAATAATCTTGGATATACACTACCAGTGAGAGATTATGTCTTACCAATGAAAAAGTACTGGCAGTCATTATTGTGTCAGTACTGACTGGCTCCATCACTCAGTACTCATTTAATACCGATTACAGTACTTTCTACCTATATTGGGTCAGTACGTTGACGGTACTATTATCAGTACTGATTCATTGCCGCAAACAAAACCATCTACCAGTCAGTACCCACTAATCTCCGTGAATGAGTACTCGCGGCCAGTACTGCGTTGGTATCTCTACGGTCATTTACTCCGCCTATTTTTACCTGGGTGATACCATTCGCTTTTTATTCATGCATTAAGTGCCAAATAGTTATTGTTAAATTTGGTTCATTTATAAATGACATGATGAAGAGATATCTACATGAATAATTTAGTTTACCCATATTTACGTAATGAATAAAACAGAAACGTGTACATTAATGTTTTACATGGCTATATATAAATAATAAATCCTAATATAAATAATACACAATTAGACGTATGAGAAGCGTAGGACATTTTTCAGAATCACTGTAAAAATTTCGTAAAGAATTTGATGTTTATTTGTTACCGATCATGCATTTGAAATAATTTAAGTCTGTTAAAATACAATATGGTGAAAGTATAATAGCCAATTACTAGCGTTACAGAAAAAATTAAATCTAATACTATGTAAATCAATATAAGTAAATGTAAATCAAACATAACAAAATGCATGTTAATGTATCAAAAAAATTGGATAAATTCAAAAGAAGTAATCATATTACAAAAAGTTACGTGAACATGAGAATTTAGATGTATGACTTTAAACTAACTGTAAATTTCAAAAGAAAGTACTCATCTCATAACCGCGTCGAAAATACAGGCTGAAATCCCACAAGTCACTAGAATTTCCTCTGCATTTTTAGTATTAAATTCCATCTGCAAATTAATAATGATAAATAGTTTCTAGGAATTCATTAGATTTTCTTTTATTTATAAAAACGGATCATTAAAATAAATGTATACTTCACGTCATATAAAACACCATTTAATACGTTCTTTTATTTCTTATAATCATTCCTTTCGCTACAGCTTTTATTAAAAAGTAATCAATTCATGATTAAACTCACATCGGTAATCATCATTTCTGTTAGATAATCTGAAAGCCCGTGAAAATTCCTTGTCATGGAAGAACGTCCATAAAACGCGGATTACATTTATTTACTGTTATCTGAAATATTCGTTGGTATATATTAATTATTTTCTGCATATCCCTGAACAGGATGCCCACGCGTGTATATCTTACAAAATAAGTGCTTCGAAGGTATAAACCGTATCGAAATTTATGTACTCAAAGGCTGCTCCATAAAAACGAAGAATTTGAGATGAGTTTCAGATTTCATGAAAGATTGCATTATATTTTATGGTTTGTAGAGTTTTCATTGACCGATGTGCAACGGAACATTTTTATGGACTTTTCATTGCAGAAATACACTGATTATGTCTAAATTTTGAAAGAAAACAGTCATTATTTTTGAAAAATAAAAAATCAAATCACCTTCTATTTAGACTAGTTACTTCGGTCTCTAATTTTTATTTCTAAAAATATAAACAACTTTGATAATTTAATCTTTAGTTAACTAAAGTCTAGAAGAAAAATTCATCGCATTCCAGATTTTTCTAAAAATTATGAAATGTATGATTTTCTCAGATTTTTGTAATATGATCCGTTATTCATTTTTTGAAATATTTTAATATATATTCTAAATGATCAGAATAACATTTTTAAGGACTTTTTGACACGTCACTCGTAAATTAATTAACTTAAATGATGTCTTATTCAGATATTTTCCGTACTTTAGTAAGAAATAAAGAAATAATTATACCTGTTTTTTGATGACAGGACAAAATGACCAAAAACAGGTAATCACACGACAAAAAACACAGCAAATTTTTTAATACAATTTTTGATATTTGGACATTAATATTTAAATAATTAAGAGAAAATAATTTCACATTATAATACATGATGATACATTTTTTAAGTAAATTATGCGTCGTGTGTCGTGCGTCGTAATCTTGATATATTCATCGTTTTTTTTATTTCAGTTATTATTACTGTTGCATATTGCAATAATATTTCAGTATTATGCAGTTCTTCGGAAATTGAAAATTTTGCGCTAGTGCGAAAAATCGAGTTTCTCGCATAGAGTGTTGAAAATGTATTATACCAGCCTTTAGCGGTATGGTTTGTTCGCAATTCAGTATTTGGGACTGCTATATATTAATTCTCCAGCTATATCAACAAAATTGGTTTTTAGCATACGTTTTGTTGCCCACTCAATACATATTATTTAAATATTTTCAAACTAATCTTTGAAATATACAATTGATGTGTAGGTATGCTGGCTTGTTTTTTTTCCACTGTGTCCTTTTGTCACAGTGAATTTTTGTCGCAATGACTTTTTGTCGCAGTGACTTTTTATCCCTGTGTCCTTTTGTCGTATGTTTTTTTAATTGTCTCTTTTTATTACGTAAAATGTTTTTTATACATGCACTTTCGTGAATTGTAATACTCTGCTCGACAAAACTCTTAAAGCGGTTGATCGCACTACGGTGTTAAATTAGCACACTTTCAGTATTATAAACTACAAACGATGGTTGGTTGATAACACATCTCTTTGGTGCCCAATATTTTTGAATGATCTCAGGGATAAATGACTTTTCAAAAATTTTTTTCACTTTCGCTTAAGGGGCCGTCCATAAACCACGAGGACAATTTTTCACAATTGCCGCTAAAAAAGTTTTTCGCAACAAAAATAAATGAAACGTTGGAAATATCTGAAAAATATTAAAGTACATTCCAATATGCAATCATGAGGCAATTTATGGATATCTGTAAAATATAATGCTGGAAATATATTCTTCTATTATTTCAAATGATCTTCTGATAGTTAAGACTTTAAAAAGCAGGCAGCTAAAATGACAGAAAATACTTACAATAATCTTAAAGATCTTGGTAAAATCTTTAAAAACAGACGGTCTGTTCATTTAGAAAAGTACTTAAACAGTTATTTATTAATGCCATTTTGATGCAAGATATTTTCCAGATTTTTTAAAATCTTTTTTATTTTTATAACAATGGAAATCATTTTTCCAAAAGTTAGTTTAACGAAATTATGTTGGCTACGTTAAGTCATGTAGCAGTATTTTACGTCTCCAAGCTATGTCATAAATGCAGCTTGAGGTTTGTTTAATTGCCTTGTTTAGTATATGACAGAAATTAATAATATTACAGTAAATCATAAAAATATATACCCAAAATATGAATAGGAATTGTAAAAGAGCTTACAAAATTATATTGCAACTGTGCAAATCCAAACAGTACTTACAGTACTTACAGTTATTATGATCTTTTAACGATTTTATTTACAATTACTCACGTTTGATCTACTTAGGTTCCTTATATAATCATTGGTCCTCGTAATTTAGAACTCATGGGTTCGTACTAAATTTCTTGGAACGAAAACTCAATCTTTATAGAGCGAAAATCAAACCAGTTAAGTGAAAGGTTGTCAATCTTTTAGAATAAATGTTCATGCTCAATGTTCACTCCATAAAGAATTAATTCTCAGTCTAACAAAATTTGAACATTCCAATAAAATATAAGCTAAGAGTATGATACTTTCTAATCCGAAGATTCCTAGATTAAAACACAGATACGAAACTCCTAAAAATATTCAATAATATCTAAATAAAAATAAATCTTGCGTTCTAAATTTGAACAGCGAATAACCTTAAAATTGCCATATTTCATATTAAGACATTATACCGTTATTTATTTATTTTTAATACTAAAAATTGGATTAAGCAAAGTAGTAGGCAACAATTATGTTGATTACGAGCCGCTTAAATTATCTCACAATTATAGATAATATTCGCTTTTAATTCTTGACAGTTTCGTCGATTATCTAATCAATAATAATGAATTCAGCACGAGATAAAATTAATTGAGACGAAAGTTAGTAAAAATGTACTATTACTTAGATACCTACATTTAGCACGTGTATAAATAACTCATTTCAATTTTAATTAATCACTGGACCGTATCGCGTAGATGCCGAGAACGGTAGAGTCGATTTTATTTGATATAAATCTTTCACGGTCGATAAAACGAAGTAAACATTGATTTAAGATATGATTATTCTTTCTTCCTCAATTCATTTGTACTTTATTTTTTCACCGAGAGAGTTAATGGTGTTATGTAGATATGCAATTACACATTTATGCTCTGTACTGGACAGTCTTTTAAATCGACACGAAAATAAAAGCTTTTATTTACGTAATAATTGTCTTGAAGTGTATGTAATCGATTGACTGAAAATTTCAAGTTACATAACAACTGCAGATACATTGATTGCGCTTATACTTATTACACATACATAAATTACAATTTACACATTCAAGAAATGGAAGAGAACACACGGAAAAAAAATTATCTGATTACAGCAACTACGTAAAAATAGTAAGCATATAAGTAGTGAATGCAACAACAAAAATAGTAAATCCAATAAAGTAATGTTTTTTACTATTAGTCACAGACTATCGAAATGTTTAAAATCTGCTCCTTACTTCTTTTGTAGTTAAGGTAACCAATTTTTTGGTAACCAACGTATATGCTTTTCAGAACACGTCGATAGACGAAACAAAAGCATTATAATAAAATTTGATGCGATTTGTCAAAACTAACTATAAAAATTAACTCTTAATCCCGACGCATGGGTCGTTTTCGATTCAGAGAAAAATCAAATTATACTTTATAAATTGCACAACTGTAAGCATTTTCAAACGGCAGGACATACTTGACCCAGGTAGTGGGAGGAAAAGTCCTTAAAATAGCCGTCCGGAACTAGGGGTTAAGTGATCAATAATTGCAAATCGATAAAAATAAAAATTTGTAAAAGTAAAAACGTAGTTGTTCTTATAAAGAAATGTTGTCAGAATGTCAACTAACATAAAATGATAAGGCTATGGAAACAACTGTAGCCATTAAATGTTATATATAACATCACCTTCAACAAAAACTACACAAAACTTGATTTGAAATTATATAATAGCTTTCTTAAAGATTTACATCGAAGTCATATATTTAAAGAAAAATACGGTGAATTTGTCAGGAAAATGGTAATCTATAAATATCAATAATCCAGCATTTGACTATGATATGTTCAAATTTTGAAGAAACTGTGCCTGAAACAATTAAATAAATTCTTATTTGCAACATTTGCTGAACGTTATCAGTAAATTTTACTCAAGTTCTCAGCAAAATTTATTACAAACTTGCTAGAAAATTTAAAAGTATGTATCCCATAAACATCGTGATTTGCTTGTCAAAGACGTCCATCAAATATTTAGTTATTATTTAATTATGAGCATAAAATACATTTAACATATTGTGCGTATACTTGGTGTGAACGGTCCATATATTAAATGCACAAAAAAGTAAACAAGTAGAAAAAACCGTAACAGACGAATTGCGATGGCAATATGCGTCTGGCGCTTTGATAATAGATCTTCTTATGTGTTAAATTGTAGACTCACTAACTTTCAGATTTTGAATTGATATAATAAGTATCCCTCTTGCGCTAATAATTTAAACTATTGTAAAAATGCGTTTTGCACCAGGATGCCGTAATGTGCTCATCATTTAACAACATTTTTTTTCCAACAGCCAATTTTAATTCAAAAACTAACTCTACTATCTTGTTGGATAGGTATACATTCTCTTAATATGAGGATTTTCGCTACCGTTCATCATTCCAAAAAATACATATACAATACAAATAGGTACATAACCATTTAGGAAGATTACTACACCCCATAAAAAACAATTATAGCCTTTTTCTAGTGGGATTATTGATAAAGTAGAAAATATTTTTAAATTGTTTACTGTTATGCGGATATCGTCATATCGGTCTTCCTCAAACAATTTTCATTTACAGTTAAAAATAATTTATATTCATCACAAAAAAATAGATACTATTAACATTATAAAATTTGCCATAAAATTCAGGTAAATTAGTTTTTGTAATAAAAAAGTATTAAGAAGATTACTTTTTATGAATTCGTTCGGTTTATGCATTGGAAAGAAGATGTTTCGCTTATGTATCGAAGTCCGTTTCAAGTTTGAACTTGGAATGACTAAACACTTGTAACTCGAAGGTGTTTGGTGCGTTTATTATCTCAAATACATGCCCATTTTAGAAAATTACTACAGTCAATGAAGAAAATTCTAGTCTTTTTCTCCGTCGACTTGTTCCTCGCAATATTGATTAAATTTTTTCTATATCCGGTTGCGCAAAAATTCGATTTCATGCAACGTTTTCCGTGCGTGCAATGATTGTCTCTTTAAGGATCGACATGGACGACGATTCTCAATAACGATTGGCTGAAAAACTGAACTGCCATATCCATACTACGTACAAAAAACGCTATTATTGTCCCCTTTAAGAAACGTTTCAATTTTGGTTATACCTGTCGGATAAACAATGTGTGTATTTAACATTTTTAAGTCGGACGAATCTACCGTGGCAATATCCCCCTAATAAAACATTCTGATATACAATTTGTTAAGAACGTTTTAAATGATTATTTCAGTTATAGACATACCAACGTTTAATAACCGTTTGATTTATGGTTAACATAATTCGTCAGGTATTCCGATTTGAATCCGGGACCACAGCGTACAAAGTACCAACTTAACCGTTAAGCTATACAATTACTGATGAAAAAACATCAAACTTAAAGTAGTTGCGCACGATTTATAAGAAAATTACTACTTTAATAAAAATCTGAATCTTTTACCGAGTGAAAATATCTTGGCTTTTATTGCAGCTTTATTAGTAATAATAAACGCATTTACAATAGGATGCTAAATTAATTTCTTCTCGATCGTTTGTAACAATATAATAAATTATGAATTTATTTCTTGGTCTCATCGATCATCTGACTTGTGAGTAGAAATCGTGAGTTCGATCCCCGTCCAGGGAAGAATATTTCGAAAACGATTTTCAAGCAGCAGCTCGCAGTCCGTAAGACGTGTCATGTTGTTTGTTTACGTTTCGCAATGTTGTTTATCTGGCGGACATCGACTCATGACCGTTGCTGTACTTGATGTATGGTCTCTGCAGCTGCTACATTCCATATACAAATTTGAAGTATGGTGTCATCTCTAAAGTCGATCTGCAGCTCTCGCAGATTTAAAAAAAAATAAATAATTTGAAGTTCTCAGTTCAGTTACGTACTGACAGCAGCTGGTTCCTTCTGGAGTGTAATTAATTGCTACAAGTGACTGCGAAAGAATAATAAAATATTTTGTAGTCTCTTACCTGATTTACTACTATTCAAGGATGTTTATAAACAGTTACTAATCTTGTGTTTTAAGAAGTCGATTATTGTCCAACCTTTTCTAATTGACGCAAATAGACAAAGGTCGTTTGTTAAAATGGAGCAATTCGGAAACCAAAATCGATTCTGGTATGAGGTCCGTTTCCTACAAGGACAAGGTCATTAGAGAGTAATCAACATCAGCAAAAACAATACTTACAAATATATTGTTAGATTAACGTGAAGGAACCAATTAATTTGTTACTGATTGTAATTCTTTTTATTTCCAACTTCCAGCAAAAGATAAAGAAATCTTCGTTCGGTCATTACTTTTCAAAAAGACAGTCGTACATATTTCAGGGTGTAGATCTTTTTGTAGGGGTGATACGTAACAATATATATAACTTTGTAATACATAATTTTGAGTGTATATCCAGGAAATCTTTAATAAAAAACATTAAAGCTTTTTATGAATATTTAAGGAATTCACGCATGTTGTGGAACTAATATGTACGTTTTAACGTTTAGTCTGTCCTCGGTTGACCAATCACTAATTACAAATAGTGCGTTTCCACTATTATGGTTAAAAGTAATTTAACGTATCCAAGTGTAACGTGAAATTCACTTCCCAAAGCCGCTAAATTAGATTTCTGTTTTTTGAAATATTGTATACGCGTTAACTCTTTACTTTCAAACGTCAACACTTTCATCAGAAAGAGATTATTTTCTGATTTAAAATATCTTGGGGAAAAAATGAATAAGTATACTGAATATTTGTTTAGAAATGGATGAAAAAGCTTTCTGCTGGGAATTGTAGATATAATAAGCCTTATTTCTTGTAAAATTTACCATAGAGTATTAAATAGTTTTATTTATATAAAATCAACGTTTCTAAGCTTCCCAGATTCTCATGGTAAAAGAATTCAAAAATTAATAAATACACAGCGAAAAACAGATTGCGAACAATGTATCGAGAATTTGTGACAAAAACCTCAACGATAATTTTTTATAAGAATATACATACAGTTTACTAAATAGATGAACAGATTTCCTTAATTTATCTAATTACTTGCTTGAGTCCATAAAAGTGTACAGCCAAACAACAGAATAGAACTTTCTTGATTTTTCTAACTTGTACGGATTTTTATCTTTGTGTTTAATTTAATACCTTTGTATATCAGCTTTGATTTCTTCAGTTCTAATGTTTTCTTTCAAACACTCAAAAAGTGGGTGTATTAAATTTTGGTAGAGCAGTCTACTCCACTACTTTTTTATGAAGAAGTGGCAAACGTTCTAACCAGGAGTAGATGACTTCTAAATGTTGAAATGTGGTGTACGAAGGGTAGTTAAAGTTTAGTTTATATTATAATAGGTAGTTGTCATATCGAGTTAAGTATCGAGGTCCAGTTTTACGAAATTATCTTGCTATTTAATATCTAAATGTGTAACTAAATCCTGAAATCAGAGACTTATATTGCATCGTACTTGTAATGCCTAGAGGATATAACTGACACTTCTAATAAGCATGACTAGATTGTAATTAGAACATTGTCTTATTGCAAATAATCCTAACACATCTTATAACTTCCAGTACTTTAAATACTAAAAACTAAGAACCGTCAAATAACACTCAATTAAGGCGTTTTTGACTGTGTCGTGGAAAGACTTTAAAAGTGACGTTTTTCAATGTACAACGTAAACATGTTCTTGTTACATTTATGTACATACGTATGAATATTTATTCATATTTAACTCGTACTGTTCATTCAAAATATTTTCTAGAAATGTTTTCGAAGAAAACGTGGAAGTTTATTTTAATGAACGTAGATGCATATCAGTAGATTCTTTTTGCTGAAAGCTTAGCGTGGGATGGCATTTTTGGTCCTACTTTGATGTCCTATTGGCCAATTTCAACACAATGCAAGAGGTGGATGATTAGTATTAGGGGACTCAACGTTAATGTGAGGACCCAGGTGAAAAAGTTTGATAAAATTTCATCAAAGTTCCTACATATACAAAGTGTATAAAAATTGTATAAATAAATAGTTCTATATATAAGGGATACAGTTGCTGTAAAGTATGTGCATTTATACAGCGATTTTATAAAATTCATATAAAAATGGTATAAAGATAATACAACATAAGGGAGCTGTGAAATGAGCATGAAACCAATTTCTACTAAATGAAAGATCTGGAAACGATTCTTTTATCACCACTGAAATTTTTGCCACACCACTATGACTATAAAATTGAAAGACTCATTAAAATGTATCTCAAAATTCGAACACCGATGCACAATGAAGATGGACCACAACTCCTTCCTATGGGAACTTTTCTATAAATTTTCAAAGATTCCATCAACGAATCAGAAAGAAAACTGATTATTCCTTCAAAATTTGCTCAAATATCTTTCCTTAGATTAGATACATCGGATTCTGTAGCGCCAATAGTCACAGCTGTAATTCAGGCTAATCGCAGTATGGTCCCACTTTTGCATCATACAATCCTAAACCTCATTTGCTTAGCGACATTCTTGACCGTTGAAAATGATTGAAAAAATAAAGGTTTTATTAACGTTTTTAAATTCTACTTTCCCGTGCGATGTACTTTTTATGAAGGCTGGACCGAACTGTCCCAAAAATCCGCGTTCTCTTCTTTCGATCTAGTCGTTGGTTTAATACGAGCAGTTTTTTAACATTTTCCATTCAACCTCCATAAAAAGGTCATCACATATTAGGAAATTAGAATTAAAAACCGTCAATTAAACATTTGTTTATTTTCTCCTGGTGTATTTCGAATACCTAGCAAGTACAAGAATGACGTAAAGCAAAAGAGGTTTTGGATTTTATGATCCTAGGAAAGTCATTTCCGCAAATTTCAATGGAATAATCAGTTCTTTTTCACATTCGTTACAGGAATCTTCCAATTTGTACAAAATTGTCCATATCCAGAAGTTGTGGTCCATCTACATTATGCATCTAAATTGTTTCTACTTTAATATAATGTTCCTCGGGGATATCGATTTTATCAGCATCGTGGTGTGGTAGAAATTTTGGAACAGATAGAAAAACCGTTATCAGATTTTGTTCATCAATAGTGTAGTTTTCTACTCACTAAATTAAGAATATAGTTTAAAAGGTATTCTCTAATTTCGGATGCTTACCGCATTGTTTTTTACATGCTTAGTAATAAGTGATACATTTTCTCCAAAGAAAATATACTTTCAGGTTAATTTTGAAGAAAATCGTTTCATTTTCCTTTCACATTTCCCTTATTTTATATTATCTTTATATTAGACGTTGGGGTGCAAAACCTGCCAAGTTCAAAAAAAATAAAAACTGAGATAACCATATAAACGTACATTATATATAGTTCTTTGAACGTTTAGAGATTGTGTATATACAAAAGAAATGTTTACCCTCTAAAATTGAGCACTACACTTATGAATCTGCTATCTTTCCAATGTTAGCAGTAAACCGTTTTCCGCGTTTTTTTCAAAACTGCATAAAACGGACTTGTCAGGTTTTGCACCCCAACGTCTCATATAATTTTATATGGATTTTATAAAATCGCTAAATAAATGCGAGTACTTCATAACACATATATATTTTATAATAGAACCATTTATTTATATAATTTTTAAACATTTTGTGTACAGGAACTTTATTAAAATTTGATAAACCTCCTACGAAACTTTTCCACCTGGAGAACACAAAAAAAAGGTAAAAAATAATCCTTACAAATGTCGAAAATATGTCGAAAAGATCTCTCTAAATATCTTATGTAACAATTTCGAATATCTTTTAGCTATGTATATGAGATATCTTTTAGATATATAGAAAATATATTTTAGTAGAGAATTTGTCACTAAATTAAGAAAACGTAAAAAATTTAGACAATTATTACAACTCTATTCATTTATTTAAAACGCTCCAAAATAAACGAATAACGATTGAAAAAAATAAGAAAAAAACTCGCCCCGCCAGGGAATCGAACCATGCTCTCTTGGTCAGCACTCTAACGCCTTAACAGAAGTAAAAGAAAGAGAAAGCAACCGGATAACTTATCTTTCTCAGAAAATAACATAATCATATTATAATTTTATAAAATATACTATATATGTATACTTCGTCGTATGAGACCAATGGCTCAAAGTAAAGCATAAAATATACATAAATGAACACGTATGAAACGTGGAGCTAATAACCATAGAGCTACGTTAATAGACCTTATACGCATTCAGTATTTTCCGGCCCTCATTATAAAATATGGCACGAATGTCTCGTTTTGGTGAAACCACTGCAGTACTCGGAATCAGTTGAACCGTAAAGTGCAGCAAATGTGCCCAAGTCCGTTAGGAATCATACACGAAGTCCACATTGACAAGAAATATTTAGATAAAGTTAGGAAGCAGTATTTTTTCAGAGATTTCCTTGGACGAGGAACCCTTTCACTGTATGACATAAAGGTCGTCAGCTTGAGAATGTCCTTAGGATCAGGATCTTCGATTGTCGAAATATTGGCTGAAAAAATAACAAGTTTATCAGCAAATAAATTCTACTTAATTCTACTTACTGTTTAAAAAATCATGACTCTTCAAGATTTTGTTTTATTTCTCCCACTAAAATATCGGCAAGAGATATAAATATCACATAAAAAATGTTTAAAGTAAAAGACCTTTTGGAAAATTTAAATTTCAAAATGGCAGCACAAAAATGGTTACTTATGTGGTGTTTTTATTTTACTCATACACGAGTATACAACTACAGGAACTGAATTACAATCCGTAAAACTGGTTATGCGAGGATTTTTTAGGTTGTTTACTAAATTGGCTTTTCCAAAACATCAAATATGGCGGATGAAATTGTTTGTATCTGTCGAAATCATTTGATACAAGATATTTATTTTTCAAAGTTACGTTTTGACATTTCATGTTGCTGGGTTGATAGAATTTGATATCATCCCAAATAGCACGAGGATGGAAAGTCAGACTTCTGGAAATTGACTTTATTATCAGACGTCCAATATGAGTCGTTTTTATAACATAAAATTGTCCAACATCTCAAAATAAGATTTTTCGAAAATTGAAACTACTGCAGGCTATAATTCGATATGGCGCATGGAATATATAATAATCAAAATATAGCGTTCAAGACCATGCTTAATCGATGATGCCAAGCCACATTTAAAATTTCAATAACACTTTCCGAGCTCATGTACGGTCGATATGTGTCTCTTACTATTATAACCAGGCATAATTGAAATTCGTGTAAACTTCCATCGTCTCACGGTATTGAAGACTGCAAACAAGACAGTTCTTCCGTTAATCGTCAAGTGGAGAACGGTATTCGCAATCCATGATCTATGCGATACCGCTGCTACCTCGTTCGCAAGGTTACGCTTTAGCGAGTTCTGGTCCAGAGGTGCAGACGCACCTCGATCGTGGCACACCGACGACTCCGTAAAGTGGTGGTGGCAAACGGTACCGGAGAACCCGAGGAGGAATCGGACGCGTCGTGCGTCGTCGAGCCTATCCGCGATTCGACCGAAGGGAAAGTCTCGGTCGGGTCAGTCCAGACTTGCTCGCGCCGAAGGCTCTTATCCCAGTGTTCAACGCGAAGCGATTGCCGAGCGAGGTGAGCGAGTCGTGCGTAAAACCCGCAGCCGCGAAAAACGAGACGACGAGAAATGCTCGTCCTGATCGGTATCAAACCCAAAAGCGGATTCCGAAACGCGATCTCGTGCAATGGTGCCAGAGAATCGGGGTTGAAATAGGTTCCAGGAACATTTTGATACCAAGTCGGAGGCAGAACCGGTACCGCGGATACCACCGCGTGTGGTACATGGGATTTTTATTATTTTGAATCCCTGGTCCTTGCCGAAGGACCGGTAAGGAGTGCATTGTCCTGTGACTCGGATACCAGGAGCTTCGAATCTCCCGCAGTGCAGTGGAACCCGCGAAGACCGGTAAGCCAGTTTTATGCATTTCGGTAAAACGTCGTCTTATTGGAATTGCAGCATTCCACGCATCCGACAAAAACTCGGAACTATTCTTAGACTTGGAAACGTAGAAATGCCTGACATCAATTACTTCACGGTGTTATCACTATACATAATATTGAAGAAAGTATTGCATCCACCTTTCGTGAAATCGCATTTCACACTATCCAAGCGACAACACCATCCTACATTCTTTGTATCCGAGTTCACTCTATCATCTCTAAATTTCGACTCGTTCCGAAAGATTCCAATGATCCACTTTACTTGAACATCTTCATACTCTATGGTTTTTGTAGCGTGAATTATTTGCAGACATTCGTCCTATCCGTTGATTCTGATAATACGGAAACATTCAGGAATACTTTCATATTAGGTCATCGTTCAAAATCCTTCTTTTGCCTTGGAAAATCAAGAAGAGCATTTTAAAAATGTTTTCAAATCATTCCTACGGTAAAGAAACAACGATGGTTTCAAAGTTTTGGGTTTAAGGTAGACAGCACCTTTCAAAATATACAGTATACCACGGGAATCAGTTCGGGTCAGTGAAAGATTTTTTCCCATCTTGAGCAATGAAGCAACTTTACATAAACGCGGTCATCACCATGGCGCAATAAGAAAGGTGAAACATGGCGGCAATTAGGGAGAGGATAGCGATGCGACTATTCTCGTTGAGAAGGATGTCCGGTCAATATCATTTGACACGTCAAGACGTTCAAGAAAACCTCTCTCACACCATGATAAGAGCACACCAATATAGGTCTTTAGCCTTGCGTGTGTTTTCTTGCAAAATCGACTAATGTTTTTGACTGGTCGAACTGGTATGCGCTGAGTACTTTTGTAACTCCTGTTTCTCTAAAGATGGTTAGACGAAGACATTTCAAATTCACTAATGTTGCTTGACTCATTAGATGTTTTCTTCTCTTGGTTTGATTTTTGTTGATAGTACTTGACAATTTCTCATTAACAATAATCTTTTATAGAATATTAGAATGTTTACTTCCTCAAAATTATGGTTTGATGTAATCACACTCTTGTTTATCAATCTCACATATACATAAAGATTAATTCCCCTTCAGTTACTTAATCATGAAAACAACGTCGAAATGATTGAAACATTCTTTCAAAATCTACTCTGAAATCATTCCGAGATGCAAAACACTTTTTCAAAATTGTTTATCCACGTGCATGACTGTTTGTTAGAAAAAGACTTGAGTTGTGGGGAGTGTTTACCGATACAGGAAAACGGTTCAAAGTATTTGACAACAGATAACTATTAGTATTACTAATTACCATTGGAAGGTTATGTTGAACAAGGTCATAAGAGTTAGGGAATTTAGAATGTAAACAATCTAATTGGTTTATAGCGGAAATACACGATTGACTTAAATTTGTCAAGATAATTATTTCATGTCTGTTTCACTATTGGACATTCCTTGGCGAAAATTAAAAAATGTATTTGAAAATATATTTCGATTCCTTGATATAGACGTTATTTGAATCTACCTGCAAGGGATTTTAAGGTTTAAAATATTAAAAGAAGACCTTCATCTCACTAGTTCACTTATTTTCCATCAATTTTGTTCATCGAAATGTTTCAAGATCAGTTTTTTGCATACATTGTAAGCACTATAAAAATCTTGTTCCAATTCAATAGTTGTGTAAGATTCCAAAAGTCAGTATGAGGATGTCCTAAAACATTCAAGTCATTTAGTACCCTAACCTCGAAATGGGGTTATATCAATTTGACACGAAAAGAATATCAACAACATTGAAGAATTACATTACAACATCTCAAAGACTTTTTTTGACAATCTTGTTTACAAATAAATCATTTGAATGCCAATAAACGATTATCTAAACTGAACTTCTGAAAGAGCAAAATCATTTAGAAGATCAATTATTTACGTCTTTCAAAATTTTGACGCATTCACTTCATGCAACATATCCAAAGGAGCAACTTCTGTCGTTTTATGATCATGATATCAACTGTTAACTACCGAAAGATTCAAACTGGAAATAGCTTTTTTTAAACAGGATATGGTCTAGTTTTAATTCAGGTTTGAATTCTAAGCGAGAAATATACCATTTTTGTAGTTGTTGACATTCAAAAAGTCTCTCATATTTCTTGATATCTCAGCGTCATCCCACAGACACTGAAATGCTGACAGATATCGAAATCTCAATTGTTCTCCTCCATTATTTTATATTGTCCATTCTGATGATTTTTTATATAAACAATGAAGTATCAATATTTTTAATTACTTTGAGAACATTCACAAACAAATAATAAATAGTAAGCATCAAACAGATCTCATTATTCCCACTCGAATGGTTGCACATGTCAATAATGACTATTCATCACCGTTGCATTCCCCCAATCTCAAAAGTGACGTAAATCAATTCGTGACCTTTGCTAAGCTTTTTGGCGAGCAGTTGGCAGCGATAAATATTGGGGTTCCCCATAGTGATTAGATGACGTTCGTCGATAAACGGAACTGTATAGCAGGTAAACTTTTCATTCCGTCAATTGATCGGAATAGAAATCCGTTTACCGACCATTGTGGATTATCCCTCATGAAGGGGTGAATCGGCACAGGTCCCGAACAAAGGAAATCACCTGGAACGAAGGGTGATTGAATACCATCAATAACTGATATAACACAGGTTGATCTACAGATACATCAATTTCAGATAAAAGCCATGCGTGCAAAGTGTTTATTTTGTACCGGGCCCGCAAATATGGCACTTGATTTTCATTGTTGAGAATATCGCTCAGGTGCTTTATTAAATTCGGGGGTTTTTATAGTGATTTTTATGCACTTTGAGGTCATTTATAGTTCGAATTTTGTTAGTTTGTGCATTTGTTGTCTTGTTTAAACATTGTTAGCGATTTCTGCGATATTTGAAGCAATTCATTTCTTATCTCATAAACTTAGCTAAACGATAATGTTTCTAATCGTTACAAAGATAACTATTACTACTACTTTACTATATTCTCATTTTATTGTTTTCTTATCAACATTTCATTTCCAAACATAATTTAATTGCACAGTTATGATTACATTTGAAAGAAGTAAAAAAACTCTTTTAGTTAGGTCAATCGGGTTGATGTAGTTAATTGTTAGTGTTTTTATTTACGTTAATGATTAGTAGTTAGTGGTTAACCCAAAAATATTGTTACACCGTAACATTTTTTTAATTTAGATAAAGTAACGTTTTCTATTCATTAATTTAAATCTATGAATTATTATTTTAGCTACCTTCAGATCGGTGTATCATCTAATCAAAGGTATATACATAAAACCTTACTAGGAAACTCTTGAAGGTATTTGAGCAAATTTAATCTTCATTTTGTTAATATAAAATTAATGTGAAGGGCGGAAAGTGATCACTTTACGACTTTGAATTAAATTAATAGATTTGCTTACATTTATGATACTATTATGTAATTTTTTTGTAATGCAATATAAATTCTAATGCATTATAAAAAACATTTGGTTAAATATTATTCATTAATATAGGTTTTACATAAAACTAAACTATAAAACAATGAAAAAAATTCTAACCTGACTCTTATCTATTCAAATCCATACTTATGCTGCCTTTTAATCATTTTTTAATTTGTTGTAAAAAATGTGGAAATGTTGAAATAAAAAATCCCGCGAAAATAAAGTAACATGAGAATGGGATTTGCCCACAAGTATAGACATTTTTAAAAGACCTAAGATGACTTACATAGCAGGCGGAAACCTTACGGTCTAATCTTAAAAACCTTTCAATAACGTATTCATGTGAACTTTCCACGAATAATAGAATAGAAACCGGTCTACAGTATGTTATTTGAATTTTTAGAACCCATGAAATAAGAAAACAAGATATCTCATAAAACTCAATTGCTTTTAAAAAAATGGGAGTTTTAAATTAAACAAATAATATATTGATGAATGTAAAAATTCTAGTATAGATGAACATTGGATGTTAAGGATGCGTAAAATATAAATAAGAAGAGTATTAAGATGCAATAAAGATATATTAAAATTAAACGATAAAATTAATAAAACATCATTTTGATTTAGTTTCCAACATTTCATTCTGTTTCCCAGTTGCAAGAACAATAATACACTGTAGGATTATTAGGAAAAATTTTACAGCTGACGTCAAATAACATTAAAAAATACAATTTCCAATCGCAAATTTTTCAAAGTGTCATTATCTAGAAAATCGTTCAACGATTGATATTGCGTAGTGCAGTGTAATGCACGATAATTCTTAATCCACTACAATTTTGTTTTTCACTGCCGCCGCAATTTGTTAACAACCTTCTAAGTTTCATTGAGAAAGTATTTGAATAACCTTGATCTGCGTAGTTGAATTTATTTATCAATATTACATTTAATTCTATATATAAACTTATTTGATATTTAAATCTGACAAATATAACGATTTGTTTAAACAATTTTAATTGAGTAACACTAAAAAAGGACATTTTTAGAGAAGATATAGCGACTAAATACAAAAAGACAAATTGGTTGTCAATTTCATTTTAAAATAATAAATAATATTTATTTAAAAGTATCAACCTAAGGCCTCCTCAGTATTTTTTAATTATCAGTCCAAGTTATTTTTTATTTCTAAACTCCAGAATCTCTAGTTTTGATAATTATTTAATTAAAAATGTTTTCAATTAAAATATATTAATTATCTTAAATGCTAATTGGATATTTACAAAAAAAAAATATTTGTAAAATCCCGAACATGTTCCTAAACATAAAGTAGTATACTTAACAAAAAATAAATAATAGAAAAAACAAATAAACAATAAAAATGGATAATGGAAAAGATACTTTGATTATTAATGACTACTTTGTTGCCTTTCATTCTATTATTGATACGTTTAATTATTTTGTAAAAAGTTTACAATTTTTAATTAAATAATTAAATCAGTATTATTCGATATGTACATACAAAGTGAATAGAAAAAATTACTTTGACTATCAAACTACATTGAAGATGTAATTAGCATAAATCAACCATTAAAAATATTATGTTCCAGTCTACGTTTGTACAATATTTTACACTGTTGGAATGGATCAAGTATTACTACTCATTAGTAGCAAATAAATATACATTAGTTTCTTAGTCAAGAAAATATTTTTTGATGACATAATTTAATATTGTTATTTCACGCAAATGAAACACATCCTTAATAAAAATATACCCACCCTCGATTAAAATTTAACACTCCAAAATTATATTTTTAAAAATATTCCTTCTCTGAGGTCTTGTATTCTTCAAACGTTAGTTAGTCGTAGCAATTCGCTTCCGAACGTTTAATACATTGTGTTATGTCACAAACCAATACTCGCAGCATCGAATTATTTCTGAACGTGCTTCATAAGAAACTCGCATTCAGATTAAAATTCATTCGGAATATTTGCACACATATTGTTATAGATTAATATGTTTATGAGAATTTTAATTATAAAATTTGAAATGAAATAAATTTAATTAAAATAAAATCAAAATATTAAAAGAACGACCGAATACAGCTAATAGATTAATATTATAATTGAGGCTTATTTTTTGCCAATTTATTGTAAAATAGATGAAGGATTTCCATATTTCTTTTTTTTTAATATTATATGTCCAACACGTACATTGATAATTACTACCTTCTTTCTGACAAACTGCATTTATCTTTATCTACTTATCAACCTGACGGATTGTGATATACGAAAATAAAACATTATTATAATATAAACATCAGCATGACAAGAAAAAAAAGAGTGAAAAATTTCTTGATATATTCAGAAAAGATAAATTTTTAAAAATTTATTCAATGTTGAGAGGCGTATTACTATCCTAAGTACAAATATGATATTATAAATATTCTTAAAATATTCTGTAAAGGTATGTATTATATTATCGGTGATGAAGAATGATAACATGAATTGTTACTTAATAATAAATCTTACGAAAAATGTCGTCTTATAGTCCTACAATTTCACTTTTTTTAAGTTCCATTTGAATACACAGTTTGTATTATATTAAAATATACAAATTAACCAGATTGCATTTTGGACTAGAATCATTCAATTAAAAAATAATTGTATTACAGTTAATTAGGTATCAAATCTATGCAATGAAAAGAAAAAATACTTTGTTGGAATAAATCAATTGTTACTAATACGGAAAAAATTATGACATTCTCGTTTACGTTATTCTTATAATTTGAAATGGTGTCAATACATTAAATGTATAGAGAGTTTATTATTTAGGTGCGTTATAATTATAGTTTTTATACACAAATTTTAAGAACTATATTGATGCATTTTTATCTCGTCAACTAATTTAATCACTGTATATGAATCAGCAATACATAAATCGCTGGTAATTACGAGATAATATCAAACGAATGAAATCGTTCACTTTTTCTATCTTAACGATCTATAGATCAATCCCGTACAATCTGCCTATCGAACATTTTTATAAGTATGATATACATTTTATTGAATACAAAAATGACTATCCGCTAGTTTAATTACTACAAATTATTTTTATTGCTATATTGAGAGATGACATTTTCTTCAAATCATAGAAATAAAACTGGTAATCGAACTATTTTTGACGAGGAAGTTTTGACTTCAAATTAAATTTATATTACTTCAAAAATACGTTTTAAAAGATAGTTTTCAAAATAACTATTCTATGAATTCAAGAAATCAATTTCTAATCGGAGATAGATACTACATGTTTAGATTTTATAATGAGACTCAGTAGGCAATAAAAATGTAAATATGAAACCCGAACGGCTTACATTAAAAAAAAAGATTTTCTCTTGAGATATCTTATGAATGTATCCAAAGTCAATAAAGTAAACGGATTAAGCGAAGAGACATTTTGTTAATTTACTAAACGGTATTTCATATAATTTAAATTCAATTTTTTGCAGTTAAGTACTCATATAATTTAATAAAATAACTTCAATATAGTACAGAATAATTTGAAGTGTCTAATAGAATTATTATTTCTATTTATAAAATGCCTACTACATACTTATTCAGAATTTCATACAATTAAATAAATTTAAATACAAATATTTAGTATATTGAAGTCTTATTGATATTATTATTAAAATGTATAATACATTAATAACATAATCCAAATCAATTATGGCTTTTATCATCAATCATATGCACCTATTTATCTGGTTCTGTTAAAATAATAAAATTTAATAATAAATAAATTATATTAAATATGAAATTTGAATATCTTGATATTATTACTTATGATCTAATTTCGACTCAAACTTAATGAAGGATTATTACCGATTTAATTGAAGTTACTATAAGTGCATGAAATTATACACAGATAGTAAAAAAGTTTAATGGAACTATGACGAAATGGTAGAAACGATTTTAACATAGGTAAATAGTAGAATAACGACATGAAAGATTATAGTTAATATTTGAGGTTTTGTACGAGTGATTTATTTACCAGAAAATAATTTGAACAATTTCATTTAACTACGTTTTGTATTAAAGTATTTTAACTATTTTCTTTCTCTCTGCGTAGATTAGCAAATGATTACGAACGACTATGCGAGTTTAAGATTAGTAATAACAATTAAAATCCATTATTTAATGCGAATTATTCTTCCATGACTCGTTTATCATCTTACAAAATTTTTCATTTAATTTCCTAATTAACTTTACTTTGCTTAGTAACGTTCTTTGATGTAACTATGTATTATTTTTTATTAGTCAAAAACTTTACGATAAACATTCCATTTTTTTGCTAATATATATGTATTAATGCATACTTACTACCCGAATATATTAACGCCCAAAATCACGAAACGGTTTTTCTGAAAACAAATTATGAAAAATATATAATAACAAATGATGGTAATACTTCTTTATGTAAATTATTATACTTTTGTGATTTTATTTGAAAGCGAATTGTAGCCAATTTTGTTGTAATAATGATCCCTTCCATGGATAAGTTTTCTTTAAAATTTAATTCATTATATCGATTTAATAACGGGCCAAAAGTTTGAATTTCGATCGACTGCAAAATAGAATTACGAAAATATGTTTACGTCTGTTTAATACACATGTTAAAAAAATGTACTACTGGGTCAGGCTGTAAAACAGCTTGTGCTGTGTCTCGCCCATTGTACAACTTTGTATCTTTGTACAATACAGACGTTTATTATTATTATTATTATTATTATTATTATTATTATTTTTAAACCAAACTTTCGTGTAATAAACGTATATTCAATGCTGTCTTTATTATAAATTAAACGGTTCATATGGCAGTTTTAGTAAACAGATCATGAACTATTAAGGTTAAAAGTGATAGATTAAACGTTTTATTAACGTAAGCCATAAACGAATATTCATGCATGTACATTCATATATAATATTACACCTTTATTAAACGCACTGGAAACTTATACTTAAGGTACATCATAAATGATATTTTCACATTTAAAATACGTTTCGTATAATATACACGTATTATAAACGTATATATAATATATAAGCGCTTGCAATACTGGATTTCATGATATACCTAAACGATAGTGTTTTTGTTAGGTGCTTGCGAAAAAAGTGTTTTTATTTGCAATTTAAAGGCCAAAAAATTAGCATAGAAAAAAATCTACAAATACATACACTACTCTTATTGACTACATTCAAATTAATTATAAGGGCTTTCAAACGTTCTAAACGTGTAAATATTACATTCTGTAAAGTAGCCTTAAGCGTCATTAAGGGCTTACAGCGACACCTTTCAATTGTCGACAGTTTTTCCTGTGTTTTATTCAAAAAAATAAAATCCAGTGGCTTCTCTCTAAATCTAAATTATTAAAATACTAACATAAAATGAAAAACAGTTTACCATGAATTAGCTAATGTTTTAATAACAAACAGTGAAACAGCACTAATATGAATTATACTCATCTAGTACTAAAAAATAGTATTCGCCTAATGAATTAGAAGTGACGATAAAAAGTAATTATATTACAGTACGTTAGTTTTCAATTTTTATTTATTACGAAAATCAACTAACAACGGAAAAATATCAAGTGCAGTGAATAGTAGAAGAAAATTCTCGCAATATTATGAGGTGAAATAATATCTTATTATATTTTAAATTTTAAAAACCATACAATTAGACGTAAATTTATTTAAAACTGCATTGAGCTTTCAAATAGGCTACATGGTCGAGAAAAATTGAAGTCTAAAGCATTTTAACGATGTCCAATTCACAGCAAAAAAAGGGTCCAACACGCAGCATTGACTACACTTTTTTAAGCCGGAAAAGCATATATTTATCGTCATTATACGTATCTAATTCTTTTTGCATCTTAAAAAGTAGGAAAAATAACATATAAATATACAATGTATCATAAACAGAAGTTACTTTATTAACTATTAAAAACAGGCAATTTTACTACTAAAAAAATGCAAAAAACAAAAAGACCTTTTTCTAGTTAATTGCTACTGAGGTAAGCATTTTTTAAGAAAACTAATGTATTGCAACTTGTCGATGAAGTGAATCTTTCGCAAGAAGTAGATACCGTTACCGTTACATACACTTGTCACTAAAAAAAGTAGTTGAAATGACCACTTTTTTACTATGAACCATAGTGTGAAATTAGGACTAAGCATAGTAATAGTTAAAATAACTATTCTGAAATAGTAAGTTTAACTATTATTTCATGATTCAAAACACTACTTATCATAATAGACAATTAGACTCAACTATTTTGAAATAGTTATTTCAGAAAATGACTACCTTCACTGAGAGAAATTGTAAAAGAAATTTTCATAAAAAATATGGAAAGGAGTCAATATTTACTTTTTAAAAATATTTGTAAACTATATATATCATAGCATATGAAAAATCCACTTTTCTTCCTTCGTTCTTTGTTTGAGATAATCAAGGAAACAAAGAGAAAAACAAATAATCAATACTGCGCTAAGTTTGTGAATGTTTCACTGTAGCCAGTTAAAAAATGTATTTTGCAATGCCATTATACACACAAATTTCAATGTCGTGTAACTAGTCTATAGATACACGTGCGTATACGATATGCATTATGTATTATCATATCTTGACGCCCGACGGTCTTTCATAGGACCAAATGAAAATCCATTTCACTAACGGGAGCCACGGGCTCGAAGAAAAAGCTCCGAATGCCGCGGCGCCACCTGGCGGCATCAAAACAAACGGAGTGCAGCAGTCTTTACTACGGATTTATAGTAAATACAAACTTTAACTATTATTAATAGTAAATGTAAAGATTTACTACGAGACATAGTGTGGAATGAGGACTACACTAGATTATAGTTATTTTAACTATATATTTGTCACATTTATTTAAATCATTCTACGCAGTTGATTTTTTTAACTATGTGGAGATAGTTGGTGTAACAATGTTATAGTAAAATCGACTATGAAAGTGGTAAATTTAACTTTTTTTCATAGTAGTTTTAACGATATATTCCCAACTATGTGATGTAGTCAATTTAACTATGGATTTTTTTCTTAGTATAGTTAAATGCTACTAAGGCAAGCATTTTTTAACAAAACCAATGTATTGTATCTTGTCGATGAGGTGAATCTTTCGCAATCAATAGATAGCGTTACCGTTACACATTTCCGAAATATCAAGGGGTGTCCAACTAGCAACACTGTCTAAATCACAGCGATTCACACTGTCTAACTCCCCTACCAAATAGAAAGTAATTCTACTTAAATCACAAAATATCCGCGAGTAACAGTATAATGTTAACATAAATGGGAGTAAGTGTCGGTTGGTCTCGGTTGGACAAACATTTCCTTTACAATTTCTCTCGGTGTATCGAATAAAAAAAATAAAACCTACAATTTCCTGTATTTTTTTTTCGAATCCGGAAATTCGTGAACATTGACTGCACTTAATTATAAATATTGTCTTATTTTTACCTAAATGATGATACATATATGTAACTTATTAGTAGCCCACTTTTTCCTTTTTCTCTCATAGTAAAAATGATCTCGCAAGTAGTAAAAAGCTTCTATTTCAGATGTAGAGAGTATATTTTTTATAAAAAAGGTTTTATCAAAAAATGTTGAATGTGATTCTTAGCATAAAATTCATCATATTTTTTCACCGATGACTCGAGTTAATTATGACATATTAAAAAAGCTCAACATTTTTGATAAACGATCCAGTTTCTGCGATAATAAAGTGCACGTGGATTATTACTTAGGTAGCAAAGTGCAAAATGCCATTTCTATATGTTATTCAAATTATAAATATTTTGAGTATCAAATTTCTACCGGATTCGTTAGTTAGAAAAATTCCTTGTGGCAAGTCCAATATCATCGGCGTGTACTGAATCGCGAGTCAGCAGATAGGAACAGCTGAGTACACCAACATAACAGCAGAATGATACAGTGTCACGTCGAAAGCAGATCATTATCGGTTCAAATGCGTGTCAACGCACGATTTCGCGGCCAACACGTTTATTAATTCACAACTTCCTGAATATCAATGTACGAATATCGATTCGCAGGTTTTTCCCCACGCGATAACCTTTCGCATATATGCATATATCTTACTAAAACAAATGCGTTTACTTAAGGAATTATAATATTGACAAATTGACTTACGTAGTCGAGATAACTTATGCAATAAATAAATTTCTAACTATTTTAATACAAACGTGTTATTATACAAGTCGCCGTGATCCCTTTTTCATGCGAATTGCTGTAATTAGAAATATCAGGAATATCATCCTATCGGTATCGTTAAGGCAATGACGTAGATTGCATGTTTAATGAAAATTGCACGCAATTCACGGAGGACAATGCTCATGAAAATTTTACAGCGCTCGATGAAGTTGATTGATGCTTACAATGGAGAGTACAAAATACTGATAAAAATGTATGAAATTCATTTCATTGTTTATAATAAAATCGTGGTATACATAGGAATATTTATAAGCTTGTTTCAATGATGAAACCGGGTAAATTTAAGAAATTGAAAAAATGCACTTAATCCTTTGAAGCACGGTGTCCTTTCTGTACGACACCTTTTTGTAACCCATTTTTTTTAATTTTTCAGTAGATTAAAATTGAATTTTAGTTCAATTTTTTTTTCCGTACTTCGATAACATATTTTTAAATGTAAACAATTAATATTTATTATGAATTATTGTGTTAAATTGTTTATAATGACCAAGAATGTATAACAATTACGTGATTTTTTATGTATGCTGAAAAGAAACCGACGTTGAAATAAGACGAAACTTAGTACACCAATGGTTTTTGGGGTTTTCGAGGTCGCTGATTAGGAATCTGGCATCAGATTTTCAAAATTAAAAATGACGGATCCAAGATGGCTGACTGAAATGTAAAAATTTACTTGATCGAGGTGAAACTCGGTACTCGGGGGTTTTCGAGCGAATCCAACATGATGGTCCAATATGTAAAAAGTTATTGGACCGAAATCAAACTGAATACGGAATAATGTTACATCTTCAAGATAAAATTTAGCAGATTCAACAAGCGGTCACGAATGCTGAAATTTCATAGTTCGTATTTTACGATCTCGGAAACTGTTACATGATGGATGTTATATTGAATCCGTCATTTCTAATTTTGAAAATCTAAGATTAGATTCGTAAATTATGATTCCAAAACTCTCGAGTACCCAGTTTCATCTCGATGAAATAAATTATTACATTTCGGTCGGCCATCCTGGATGCGCCATCTTGAGTTTTGAAAATCGCAGACCAGATTGGTAATCAGTAACCTCGAAAATCACCGAGTACCCATTTTTACTTCGATAAATTTATTTATTTTGTAATTTTTGTCGGCCATCTTTGATCCGCCATCTTTAATTTTGGAAATCTGAGGTCAGATCCGTAATCGGCGGCCCCGAAAACCTCCGAAGGACAAGTTTCAGCTATTTTCCATGCAAATAAAAATGTATGCTTCAAAGGATTCAATTATTTTTAATATCATGTACGTGAATTAGATTTGTTAAAAACATTCCTAACTTTCTAGCGTGAATGTTTTATTTTCCTTGTTAAAATTGAATGACTTAAGGTTACCAGACGGTTTTCAAAATTTTCGATTATAAATACGACATTTATAATACAAAATTTGTAGGTTTAATTAAATGTTCGATAAATTTATCATAAATATATATTGTTCTATTCATAATAAATATTTATTTAATTATAATATAATGAAGTGAACATGACAATTTTTTGTCAAAATATTGACAAAAATAGCACAATTAATGTATGAATTATATATTTTTTAGCGTACTTCTCAATATGCTATTCTGTGATAGAACCTAATAGAATTTTTTTTGGAAACAAGTCCTTGTGTGTAAAGTACTTTCCACACGCACTTGTGCCGAAATACTGTTTTCCTATTATAGTGCGCAAAGTTCGATTTTGTGCACGTATTTGCGTGTACAAAGTGCCACTTTCCCACACTTTACTGATCTTATAACTTAGCGTGCGGTAAAGAAAATTTGCGTGCGGTAATGAAGTTTTGCGTGCGGTAAAGTAACGCTATAGGTATACAGACATGTAGAATAGACCTGTCAAAACTTTCATTTGTTTTACTTTTCAATCGCTGTTCTTCAGTACGGAAAACGATAGGTATAGGTTAATTCTATCTAAAATAGTAATGTAATTGAAAATGTACCCGAAAACGCGAATGCGAATGAATATTTAAATTCATTAAAATTTATATAAAATATTAATAACAATTAACAGTAATAACGATAATAAATAATGTATTACACAGATATTTATAAATTTAGTCTATTTATTATAAAATTTAAAAAATCATTTACAAACACTGTTTTTGGTCGGGGGGCTCTGCCCCCCGAACCCCCCTTCTCCAAGTATTATCGAGTGTTTACTTTAGGAACGAGTTTACTTTACGCACCGAAAAGGTGCGCATAAATATATTTTCTTAAACATTTTTTGCTTTTGACATGCCGATTTACAACTAAATTTCTGGTTATTTTCGTTTTTTTTTGTTACTAGTAATAAATATTCTTATTGATAGTATACAGTTTGTAATTAAAACACGAATAAAAAGGAAGAAATATGTGAGCTGCATGTCATTGTGTTACTTAATATAAGAACAATTAATAATAATAATAACGAAAATATGGTTAATAATGGTGTAAATGAACTACCACAATCTGTAATTTTACCCTTGGACCAGCGATACTCTAAAAACAAATGTTAGTATTAAAATTATTGATATATAAGAAACAATATATGTTTTAAGTGCGGCATCTTATTTTACACCGAAACATAACCAAAAATTCTGCCAGGTTTGACCTAGCAGGTAGAAATTGAAATTAATTATTATTCAAACCACGAACAAATTTATTCAATAAAAATGTTCATAAAATGCCGAAGAATCCCCAGTAGAAATTTTTTTTTAAATATCCAGGCACCTAGATAGATATCCGGGAGCGAGTCAGAGCCAAGCTTGCGCCCGGATATTTGCAAACTGATTTAATATAATAAACCATTAAATATCTTAGAAATTCATCAAGAAATGAAAAATCGTCTATTTCGGAAAATTCTCGGTCACATCTCGATAAATATAAATAACTTACATGGTGACTGGAATCCCGGAAGCGTGGACAATTCAGTTTATTAGACGTTTTTAAATGAATAAAATAATCACAATATATTCAAAACAATACATTTCAAACCGGTGTAAAAATTGTCTAACAAAATTGACAGTAAATAGTCAACAAAATCTGATATTTCTGATAAAACTTGTATTAAAAAATGACCTAAAAATGCCTATTTCTTTGTCAATAAATGTCCAATAAACCAGCCCACAATTTTTACCAGGGAAAAAGTGCAAAAATAATTTATTTACTGTCTAAATCGTCAGTGACAAAAATAAAATTTTCAATATACGTTTCTTTCTTAAAAAAAATATTGCTCTTACGCCTCATCAAAGAGTTGCGTATTTAGTTGTATATTGAAAAAAAAAGTGTGCAAAACAAAAAATTATGATTGTGACTGTCGTGGAATGTTATTATAGTTATTGCTGTTTCTTTACGTAAGTTTAATTTCATTTTTTATGGAACGTAAAAAATCATAAGTTGAATATCTGATTACACATTCCATATACTTGATAAGATGTATTCGATATACATATTTGTAAATACCAACTTTTGTTTGATAAATTGAATACAATAAGCATTTGCTTGTTAAGCTTTATATAGTATCAATCGAATTATTCGCGTGTCATCATTTTTGCATGATATAAATTACAAAATTGGCATAAATTCCTTTGTACACACGCAAAACAACGAAACTCCAAAATATTTTATTTCGATGCTAAAATGTAATCTTTTAAAACGAGAATATTTTATTTCACTTTTAATTTGGTATCAAATATCTTCAAAATCGAAAATTCGTATAGTTTTATATAGATTGTATTAAATCGCTGATGCACAATCGACGCTGACGTTGAATTTAATCATTTATCTAAAGAAAGTAGGTCAATTAACCCAATAACTTTTGATGAGCAATAATTATCTCGACTTCGAAACGATGGTTGGTAGGACCACGGTTCGTGAGAAAGAAATTTATTATAACCGATTAATAGTTAATTATGAATTTACACTGACGCGCGATTACATGTGCACTTACGTCATTCAGGATACGAGGTCTGTGCAGTCTGCAGCGGCAAAAGATCAAGTATGTATCCAAGATCCGACGTCGATAACTGAGTCAACCAGGAGAGTTACTTTTCCCTCATTTTACCTTAATCGTATACAATTGTAACTTTGAAAGTTTGTAATTGTAAACAGATACTTTTTTCGAATGTTATTTCGTTTTTAACGAAGAAGACAAAACAATCACATTTAAAAATGACAAGAATTTTTCAATTTTAACTTTTGGAAGGGAATCCAATATTCACGGACATGACTTGAAGGCATCCTAACCTAAAATACCAAAACATCGATTTTTACTTTTATTTGAGGTTACGCAGGTTCGAATTTGTATATTAACTTGAAAAAACACAAAAACGTCTCAAAGTGTAAACATTGCCCTTTCAAGTGCCGCTTACTTTTTTGGCTGATTTTTAAAAGTAAAAACTTCGTTACATAACCTCAAATGTAGTTCAGAATTGCCGCTTTTGCACTCTAATATCACGATATCTCGGAAACCAGAGCGAATTGGGAGATTTTTACTCCGAAGAAGCATATACTGATCCCTAATTAATACCAGATTTATTTGAGAATATTTAACCCTCAGGGTACTTAATATAAAACTGCAATATTTCATACACAACTTAGATCGACTATATATTAGGATGTAATTCATAAATTATAGGATTTGTTTTTTTTTAATCGGTAAGAAATTTTCTCAGAAAGTTGATCGTTTTATCAGATTTGTAGATACAATTATAAACACATATACTCAATTTTCAGCGAGTTAAAAATAAAATTTAAATGTGCCATTTTAAGCTAATCAAACAGATCAGACTAAATAAATTGGACATTTCACGCCAGATTTGTGGTTTTTATACTAATATACGACATTCCCCTTCTTTAGAGAACAATACGAAAGTTCACTACAATATGTTTAGACCAGTGTATAATGCAATAAAGAAATGTCTTTATTTATTAAAAACGAAATCCAATTTTATTAACCTCGTAGTAATTCTAAGCATTTTTGTTGTTTTAAAACCGTTTATAAATCATTATTGCTTAAAAAATATACACTTCACAAACAAAAGTGGCTATCTCTAAGACATCAAAGATGCGCATCTATTCTAACGATTAACTGTACTTTCCCATCATTCTAAATTTCGATTTAAGTTCTATACTATTTAAATAATATAATTGTACGAGGAAAACATGTTAAACAAAGATCTTAAACATAACCTTAAATTATGTAACATTTGAAAACAAACATTATGACAAAAGACTTGCATACGTTTGGTTGAACGCTTTTAATTTATGTAGTTTTTTCATTTGAGTGATTCAGCGAGGCAAGTACGTCTGAAATACTCAGAGAAGTAATCCTCATTTTAAAACACAGACATAATATTTCATCTTAAATTTTCAGTTCGCTATACGATGAGCATTACAAAACTATACGAGGAAATAAACATAATCTGTATACTTTTTTATTCTCCAATGAATTACTGACTGCTATTCTCTATGGCCATGTAACTAACGTAAATAGCAACAAAGCACTGAACTGGAAGGTATCGCCATTAGGGCGCTTTTCTGCTGGGGAGAACTTTCTCGCAAGTGGAGGAATCTACGAATGCCTTTGCATCGCTTATAAGTTAATATAAAACGATTCTCAGAATTCATATTAGACATTTTTGTCCAGATAGAAATCTTTATCTGCTTCGATAATATGGTGACAATTCATATTTTCAATTTACAGTACAATATTTTTCATGACGTGTAATCATGTACGTCTATAACTCTTCACAACCATTAACTTTTAAAATGGATTATAGGTACGTTTAAAACGTGAATTTAACGTCCATGAATAAACTCTTTTTTTTCAGTAACCACTTCACTGGTAATGTATCATATGTGTACAAAAAGTGCCACTACTGGTAACGTATCATATATGTACATCATTCAATAACTTCCACAGTTTTCAAGGAAATTGCATTAAATTTAGTATACTACAGTTTTTTAGGTTGCTAAATACGAATATGATGTCATATTTTCAAAGTTAAAAATGGCGGTTCCAATATGGCGATTCAAAAAAGGCGACTACAATTTATATGCTTTTTAAACAAACTTTTTTCATTGTCGTCTCGTGGAATACCAGTGAAATTTGTTACTCGGGGGTTAAAGAACTATAGGAAATTGATCCGTCATTTTTTATCCGCTATTTTGAATCTATAAACAAATGAATAACTTGAAATTCATTTGAAATCATTCTCAGATAAACATATTTTCTTGTAAAAAATGTTTCAATATTACTCTATTTTGTGCCCTGAATTAGATCAACCATTTTGAATTAAATTAACCCCCGTTAACTCCCTAGTTAGCATTTTGAGCGAAATTTTATGAGCAAAAATGTATGCTTCAAAGGGTTAATCGTGTCCCTTTTGAGGGTGACGAGCCGAAAGGGGGAGTGAGATTTGTTGATTCCAAAAGATATGTTTTATGCAAAAATGGAACCCGCATTTCACAGTTTCTTGTGCCTCGTATCAGTTTTGGCACTTTTTATTTGAAAGCGGCCACCAGTGAAGTGGTTAAGGTGAAAATCCATGATCAAATTTAAAGAAAAATCGATTAATTTCTTTTTAAAAGATAATGATTTTAAAAATAATTCTTTGAAAGTTCAAGGGTACCAAAGACACCTCTCAGATATTGCTGTACATAAAAATTAAAACTTATTATATTCTCGGAAGTATTTGAGCAACCATATTGTAGCAACGAAAAATTATAATTTTTGTTACGGATCAAAAATTAAGCTACTAAATGTTAGTGCTACTCATCCATTACATTTATGAATAATAATTTAGTAGAACAAAATCGTATTTCATTCTCCATACTAGTAGTATTATAAAAACTAGTTTACAAAATTTCGATTCATCATTTCTCAGAAAATATAGATATTTTTCCTCGCCCTCAAACAGCTTCTACTATATATTGGGTCTAAAAAAATTCCCTAAAAATATTGTAAAAGAGAATTTTCAAAGCATTTTTTTCATAAATCTTCTATTTAATCCGGGAAATAATAACGCAGAATATATGAGTCAATAAATTATCGCACTCAACATTTTTCAGCTTCAAAATGGTGCTTGCTGCCTTTCAAATTATTAAAGGGATGATTTATAAATAGCGCCTAAATATCTGAATTCGAATAGTATTTCTTTGTTAAATAATAGTTTTTAAATCAGAAATTAACTCCATGTAAGTTTTGCGCTTCTGATTACAACTAAGCAGTCAGATTTTCAAAATTCAAATCGGCAAAATTTTAAAAATTGTATCCGACATGTAGTAAATCAGTCGTTCAAATTTATCATCGGAAACCCAAAAAACATCAATATGGAGTTAATGAGCAATTCGAATCAAATAGTAATAATTTTTACTAGTAAACAGTTAAAATCTACAATTTATTTGTTACTATTAAATTAGTACTATCAACTTTTCGTTTAGTTTAATTTTACCAACAAAATAGTAATTTTGTATTATTTGTTAGAAAAAAATAGACCCTTTCCTAGTGACCCATTTTCCATTAAATTAGTATTTTTGTATTAATTCATAGATAGTACAAAATAAGTAGATATTTGCAAACCGACATTCCAAGACTGAAAAGTAAGCACTATTTTGAAGCTGAAATGTTTTAAACGCGATATTTTCTTGTCTTGTGCATTCTTTGTCGCAGTTTCCGATATTGTAAATTGCACCTCTATAAACAAAATGATTTAAGAATTACCGGTATTTTGGAAAAAATATCTGTATATCTCAAAGAGCAGACTTCGACACGAAACATTCTGCACAGTTTTTTACCGTAACATTTTCCAATATAGCACTGAAGTTCTTCAAAAAGTATTCATCCCACCGACTCAAGTGATATAAACATTGAAAGATACAAGTATGTTATGTCATTTGTTATGTATTTTGAATTATTTGCCATCCTTTAAATCTTTTAATCCGTTGTCTTAAACCTTTTTTTATACAACTTATGTCAGCGATGTGAGGAGGTTATTCCAAAGTTATATTTAGAAGAGCCAGTTTCTAAATGCACAAGTGTCGCACGTGTAAATTTGCTCCTTTCATTGAAATTGAAGAATATGCTAATGTGTTCTTTAAAAGAATATATACATATAGTCAAAACCTCTTTTCTTTAATATGTATAAGGGAATCCATGATGTTAAAGTGTAGTTGTAATCTTTTCTTATTTATGTGAACTTGTGTATAAAACTATCAGTTTAATGGAACTAATTACCTGGTAAATAAACGTTAAAGCCTCTTTTATTGTAATGTTTACTAAATTTATGACGATCGTTAACATTTATGAGAGGCTTATTTTTATGAAACAATCTAATCTATCTTTCAAAGTATAAAATAAAACAGTATTTTAGATAAATAATATCCATCTCATTTTTCAAGTCCACCTTTCTTTGTCATAGTAAGGGTGAGTTTGTCATAAAAACTTGAATTAAGAAAATAATAAATTGAATTACGAAATGTTTCTTGTTTTTAAAAATGTATTTCCGTGAATCAACTAAAACTTTATTTACAATTATTCCAAAGGTTATTTATGTACCTGAATTTTTGTAGAACATTGGATGGATACTGGTAGGATAATAATTATTAAGGAAAAACATTTTTAATTATAATAATTTGTTTCTGGATTAGAAAAATGATTTCATGTTTTACACAAGATTTAGAATAGAACACTTTTTAGGATATATTTGCTTTGTCGAAGTTTTTGTACATTAATTATTGCAAAAAGAAGTGTTCTCAATACGAAATCACTTATTGCAACTTTTTAAAAATTAATTCCTGAAGTGTACAAATTTGTTAAACTATCTTAAAATGAAACAAAAATATATTTAATTGAATATCGAAAAATACTGAAACATATTTGTTTATGCGAAAAATTAGGTTTGTATAGAAATGTTTAAACTTTTGAAATTTATAATACAATTTGTCCGTTAATATGTTCTCAAATATTAAATCATAAACCGCGTATACTTGCTAAGTCTACTCTGACATCAGATTAAAATCTTAAATAATACAACATTTTTACAAATTCTTAGATTTGTATTAAGTGATATATTACACTAGTTAATTTTATAAATAGATAAGTTAATTAATATAGAAAATATTTAATAATATAAAGTTAATAATTTTATTTTGAAGAACAATTTTCGTTCCACGATATATATATAAGTTAGTTGACTTTGTTGAACCACCTTAAAAGGAAAATATGTCTGTGATGACGCTGATTGCTCTATCTAAACTGAAAGTTACAAGTCATCTGCGAACATTTACATGAACTGTTCTCTGACAACTTGACCGTGACCGGCCTTAAGGAGTTTTTGTAAGGTTTCACCATAGAAAACAAACTCCAAATATTCTTTTATCTTCAATGAGTATTTGTTTTCTTTAAATCAACTTATAATATCTAAAAAATTTAAATGTTGGCTTATGCGTAGGTTTTGTTTTCGATATTGACTTTATTAACAATTTAAAAAACTCTCAATTTCACGGTTTAAATTTTACCTTAAATCTTATCAAATTGGTTTCAATTGCTAATTTAATAATTATATTCTTATCCCAGTTCCACTTATCTATACGTTAAGGATTTATGTCATTTTTTAAAAATATATTCAACAAATAATTTATTCCCTACTTTGTTAATTTTATGTCTTGTCTATTACAACGAATATTACAAAGATATACTACTATTCGTTAATTTTACTGTTAGAATTTATGATTTGTGCAAAAGTATTTCGTTGTCTTAGAGACTACTGGTGTCAAAAACGTAACGCGTAAACCTTGCGCACTTAAACAAACTAATGCCGTGAAAGTAGACAATTTTTACACTTGCGCTTGCCAAAGTAAAAGACGGAAACGTAATTTGATTTTTTGAACAGATCTTGTATAACTTGTAAAATTATTTTGTCCAACGACATACATTGTATTATGTTATCATCGTTACATCATTTCCTTTCGGAGTTACGTTTGATACATATTCGCGAACTCGATATATTTTTTTTGAGAAGTGAAGATACTAATTAAATATGACAAGTCGATAAAACTTTGTTTCTCTGTTTTCAAGATGGAATTAGTTGGAGTGAACAAGACTTTATCGTTAAGAGTGAGCGCACAACTCTCGCAATCCAGAGATTTTTCCCTTTTTCATAACTACCAACTTTTCTGCCTCAAATAGTAAGATATGGTATAAATAACGTTTTCGTTGGCCTCACTAACAAAACTTCTATAAAATGTTCACACCTTTCATAGAACTAGGACAATTTGTTAGTGTATTCTTTTTTAAACTGAGTTTTATTTTTTGCGTGACCAATAGATTTTTCAATATGGCCTCCGAAACACAAAAAATACAAGGAATTTTTTATTTTTATTTCAAAGATCCTTTTAAAAATTTTTATCCAACTTTAAGAGGCATAATTTCAAAATTCAAAATGGATGTTTCAATTGAGAAAATGTATAGTACATCGGATTTCTCAATTTTTCGTTGTTTAAAGTAACAAGAAATAATGATTACTACCCTAAGGGTTACTTTTGATCATGCATTTTTGGTTGAAATTTCGAAATTCAAAATGGCGGCCCAAAAAAATGGGTGTCACACCATAAAAATATAGCCGCTTTTTTCAAATTTACATTTAGTTTGTTTTAAAGATTAAGAATGTTATATCGTTCTGTTAAACTTCAAAATAGGAGCTCAAATCTGGTACCTTGACATATATATTCGTTCTCACTAAAAATGCATAACATTGAGCATTTGTAGATTCGGTGTCAGTATAAATTTTCAGTGCCTTATATTTTTTCATATCGAAAAAAGTTTCGTATACTCTGCCCCCCATAATTCAGTCGCCATTTTGATTTCTAAAATGCCCACCTCAGATATATTACGTACAAAATATAAATAGTCAGTTTCATGCGTTTTAATTCAGAATATGTATTTATAAACATACACCCGCCACACTTTTTCGCCGCCATTTTGGATTTTGAATTTCGAACAACAAACATCGAAATTATGATGGAAATGAACATAAAAACAATTTAAGCAAAATAATGGAGAAAGTAAGAAATGAGACCATAATTATAATTATTACTGTTTTTTAATGTATATATTTACTTTTTTTAATTACTGAATAAAACTTTGGAATTCAAAATGTGAATTTGAAACTACACTGCCTTAACCTGGAAAGCTACAGATCATCAGTGTACCAAGTGCTTCGACATCATTTTTATGCTTTGCGAGTGCAAAAGATTATAAGACAGTTTTGACCTCTGTATTCTTCTCATATGCTTATAAACATAGTCAAATGTAAAACTTATTTTATGTAATTAATCATTTTCGCAAACAATAAAGAACCATTAAAAAATTGAATTATTTTCATAAAAATTCATTTTCATTTCGTATATTCGCTGAAAACATATTTACCCACTTGTACAAAAAAACTAATACTGTCGTTAGCTGTTTGGAAATTTAAATTGAAAACTCGCCGAATTTAATGGGTTTCAAAACCAATACACAAATCCGTTGTCGATTTCTTAAAATTCAAAATTTCTCATCCAGTATAGCAAACGAAATCAACAAAATCCAATCAACATTTAAAAGAGCTAGTATTTCGGGGTTTTGCAATCGATGAATACGAATCCGTTGTTGGGTTTTTTCATTTCAAAAAGAACGGAAGAAACAAACGAAATTCAGAAACCTCATAACACTGTCCGACACTGATTTTGCCTTTGACAAGCGAAGTATCAATTCTGAAGTATTTTTCATGCTGAAAACGATGGCGCTTGTGGATTTTTGCTATCACGCCAAACTTTGGAGAAAAACGTGGTTAAATTTGTCAAAATCAGTGTTTTCGGCCATATTTCGGGTTATTTTGTAACAAAGGGGAATTTATTTTTGACAAGCAAAGTATCATTTCTCAAGTACTTTTTCGTGCTGAAAACGGTGGCGCTAGCAGAATTTTGATATGACCTCACAATTAGGAGAAAAACGTGGTAAAATTTAACCTCATTTTTTAACCACATTTAACCTCATTTTTCTCCAAAGTGTGACGTGATAGCAAAATTCCACTAGCGACATCATTTTCAGCAGATAAAAATACGTTGGAAATGATACTTCGTTTGTCAAAAATAAATTCTCTTCTGCTACAAAGTAAACCGAAATACGGCCAAAAACCCTATTTGTCACACATTTAATCTCATTTTTCTCAAAAATGTGAACTGAGAGCAAATTTCTGATAGCACCATCATTTTCAGTACAAAAAAATACTTCAGAAATTATACTTTCCTTGTAAAATTAAGTTCCCTTATGTTACAAAATAAACCGAAATATGGCGAAAAACACTGATTTTTGCACAATTAACCACGTTTTTCTCCAAAATGTGACGTGATAGCAAAATTCTGCTATAGCGCCATTATTTTCAGCACGAAAAAATACGTCGGAAATGATACTTCGCTTGAGAAAAGCAGACAAAAAGTAGCATTTTGTCGGACAGGGTAATGAATCTCTATCTATTATTCTGTCTCAAATAATATTAATCTGCCATTTTGAACTTATAAAAAACAGTAACGGATTCGTAATCAGAGATCTACATAACCCTTAAATAAGGAGTATTGTCAATTTTCATTCAAATTTTCATATTTTGTCCGCCATATTGGATTTATCATTTTGAAATTTTAAAAATCGACAACGAATTCGTAATCGGCGACTTCGAAAACCCCTATAATCATAAAAATGCATTGTCTAGAAAAATTCGCGGCTTAAAAGAATAATTAAAAACTTCACAAATATTTGTAAAAAAAGAGTAACGAACAATACAGATTTCATCACGTTCTGAACGTATTTAAACGTAATTAGCTAATAAGATAGTACGCAAATATGATGACCGTTTGTTATTGAATACTAAAAAGTAAAAAACAACAGAAAATGCAAAAGAAAAGGCTTGCAAATCCGTCACAGAAATCATTCGATGATAAACATGTATGAAAACAAAAACAATGTAATGCTTGTTTATAAAATTACTTTCCTATTAGACGTGAAGAAGATTTTCAAATTGAACATATCCTTACAGAGTAATTTTCATAATCATAAAATTTAACTTTCATTCTGTGTGTGACTTTTTCAAACATTTTCTACTCTTACACATATGAAAAATGTGTACTTGTACAGATTGGTCTTCTACAGGTTAAAATGCACAGAAATAATAACGTGATCTTATATAGTAGCGTGAAATAAAGTGATCTCAAAATAATACGTCATATTGTCTATTTTGGGCTTTCAAAATTCATAGCAAATTAGATCCTTTGCGTGTATAATATGTTTCAGCAATACATTTGTGAATGACAAACACTTGATCTCTCTATTTTCTGTAGTTAGATATTCAATTAAAGTTCTCTAAAATATGGCTACATCCGAGAACAAATGAGACCTTGCTAGATTTAATATAAAACGAGATCTATTTGATAAAACTCGCTTGCAGGTATAAAATGTTAATTTTATATTTGAGATTATTATCTTCGATATTCACTAATTGTGTAACACTTAATTTTTATTACAACTTCGTGATCAGCACGTGTCAAAATATATACAATAATGAGAGATCCTTATGAGATACAAATTTTTTTTTTAGGTTATGTCTCCCGAATAATGTTTTGATTTTTGTTCGTAGCTTTTCGTGTTTTCTCTTAAACTACACAAAACATTTTTTTCCACCAAATCAGCACTGAGTTCTGAAAACGAGGATATCATACTATGATGGCGGATATTACTAAACGTCCACAGAAGATTACGCAACATTTTCTAAGGACTTTAATAATGACTTCTTCATCCCCAACTTCAGAACATTTAAGTAGTTTTCACGGAAAATATTTTTACGTGTGGCTATTCTATCCACCTTTTATTACATCATCATATTCATGACACATCAGAATAGTGAGTTCGCCTTTTCGGAGCGATACACTTTTTGTGAACGTGTAATAATGTTAAAACGTACACAATTAATTATACCCAGCAGTTAATAAACATAGCTGCAGTAAAAGTCAATAAACTACATATTCCCACTGATTTTTCACGTACCAAATCTCAGAAAAACCTTGCAAATGTGTTTTAGAACGGCACAGTTTCTTCATTCGTTGAAATCGTATGAAAAACCAACAAGTCAACTACAACGGGCTACCACTCACGAAAGCCTAAATACTTCATTTACCCAAAAAAATCCTTAAAAAACATAATTTATTGCCATATTTACGATCCGAATAATTCCCTGACATGTGCAAGAAACTAAATAGTGGCAACAAAAAAATGGGCAACCGGCACGCAAAATTGTAAAGTTCAAAGGAAATGTTGCAAAATTTCAAATAATTGAATACATCGTATGTAAATTAATTACCTTTTCAGCTAAATAATCACAGGTATCGAAATAATTAATGTGTGTGTGATAATTACGTGCGATGAATGCATTTATAGCACTGTATTGCATAATGAGAAACTAGCACAGTCCATTGATAGCCGAAACAAAAAGTTTCTGGCATGCTGATCAGGTGTTCGAAGAGTAACATTAAATTAAAATGTCCTCTCTCTCTTACTCCCTCTCTCTTCCTCACTGTTACCGAGATGAAATAATCGGTTGGAGCTTACCCCAAGAGATATATCAATTCACGAATACGTCATCGTGCTCAACGTAACTTTCACTTGCCACTTTCACTATCGTTGTCCTTCCAAACATGCAAAACCGGTAAAGTACCAGAATAGGGATAATACCGATGTTCAACCTTCGCCATTAGTTAATCCTTTAAAAAAATTAAGTACGGAGATAAAAATCTTGTACTCCACCTGTTACAATTACTGAGTGCGTGTTACGTAAAGTACCTGATGGAAGACTGTCTTTATCTTTTAACATCGTATAATTGAATTAATATATATTATTAAAGTGAGTTTTTAAAATATTATACGTAACGGCCGTTAAGTACTTCTTTATTTCATTTCGATCTGGATTAAATGAATGGTGAGGTTAAGCTCGACTGATTCTTATGAGACCATTGATACTTTATAACCTGGGAATAAAATGTACGTAGTTATTTTCGACTGGTGACGTTTATTGGTTACCAAAATGTCGCTGACATCGTTATAAAAGTAAGAGAGTATAGTGCCCTAATAAAATACAACCCGTATAAGATCTCCTTTTATACAGAATCATCAATTCCAATTAAAAAAGAACGTATAAGATTTTCTCTGATAAGTGTGTTAAAATAATTGTTGACACAAAAAATTTAAAGAATTATTTTACATCATGGGTTTAGTTGTAAATTTCATGAACTGCAATCTCATGGCAAAATTCGAGACATCGTAATTAATCGAGACATCGAAAATTGATTTCGCGAAAAGCTGACAGGATTTGTTAAAAATTTGTTACTTATGAAAAATTCAAAATATTATATCAATAATAGCCGATTTTATTTTATTTTAATCTTGAGTGATTTTTGTATGATTTTATACGAAATTAAAGTATGAATGAACATATCTCGATCAGTAACTTCTTTGAAGTATTCGTACCCAACTTGTAAACGCTGCAAATATAAACAGAATTTAAAATTGAAACTTTCCACCAATAAGGAACGAAAAAACAGTTTGAAAAAAAAACATATTTGAAGTTTCACTCGCTGCTGTAAAATGCAACGAAATGCTTCGTTATATCAGCTTCAAACGTGTTTTCACTTAGAATTTTGCTTTCCATTCGAATGCACGCTATTAAACCTTTAACTAGTAAGTTCGGTAAACCAAAATCAATATTTTTAATCACCGTTCCGTTTGCAATTCACGTGAATTTCAATATTTTACAGAGAATAGTTTTAAAAAGATGGCACAACACAGAATTCATTCCTAATGCTGTGTTCTACTTTGTTTTAGTGTAAATGCAAATCTCTACATAAATCTGTTTACCGTTGGAGAGGAATTTCTAATATCATGCACTATTGAGCAAAAGAAATCGAGATATTCGTTTTGGACAGATTTCCGAGTCGTGAATTCCAAATATGATATATAAATACTGAACTTACAAAAACAGTTTCCTCGTACAAGAACGAATGTATTTTTAGATCAGTCTTCATTATACCGGTTATTTTAAGAACTATATGGATAAAAAAATTTCGTATTCCTAGATTTTTACTATAAATAATCGCTGATTTTAAAGTTACCTATGTACCTGAAGAGAAGACTATAAAAATTATTAATAAATTTGAACTTATTCATGATTACTTCTTTGAATAAGCCATACTGATTATGAAGAGCTGTCATGCATTTTTTGTATTGTACAACAAATTACCAATAATTTTACATTTAGAAATAAAATTTTCTTTTCTCGTATTTCATATTTGATACAAAATACTATTATTTTTCGTTTTCAATTAAAGTGATATTTAAACGATAGAAGAATAATGATATTTTATGAATCTACAATATTACTTATAATTGTTGCAAATAAACATATCCGCCAAAGCCCGTTTTTATGTGAATCTAATTCGTGACCGAGGAAATTTGGTAACATATATATGCTAAAAGTTTATGAAATGAGATGTTTGAAGATGCAGAGATTACACAGAACCACCAATTTTTGTTTTGAAAGATACTTGAACCAGAGGTAGTGGATCCTATAAATGTTTGGCCGCTGACTAACGAATTTGTTACCCAAAACGACAGGTCACGTTTTTCGCGATATCTTATCTGAAAAATAGTCAAAAATACCCCCTTTCGGAAATTTGAGGTTAGGATATGTGAAATATCTTACGTCACGGGACAAATTGGACAACTAATTAGTTTTCAGCGACGAACAATCTATAAGATCCAGTACCACTGAGTCAAGTTATCTCCCCTCAAAAATTGTTTTGAGGTCCTGTGTAATTAATCACTGAAGGTATTTCTAAAAAAAATAGCACAAGACCTCAAAATTTTGATGTTGGCCACAATTTCATTCAGAAGTGGTGGATCTTATAGATTTTTAGTCGCTGAAAACGAATTCTTTGTCGAATTTAACTCATCGCTTCAGATTTTTCACACATCCTACCCTTAAATTGATAAAAAGTATATTTTTCAATATTTTTCGCATCAGATATCTAAAATTCTCACATGGCGGGTCAAATAACAACGGATTCGTTTTCAGCGACCAACTATCTATAAGATCAAAAACTATCAAAAACCTCTGAGTAATGATTTTTATAAAAATTAGCTAACGTTTCCAATTTTTTATCCACCGTATTGAATCCTGCATTTTAAATTTTGAAAATCAAACGTGTTGATTAAGTTCTGATATTTTATACTGTTATAAACGCCTGTGTCTTATTTTAGCTATAGATGATTATATTTGTATAATTGTACACCATTATCCTAAAATGACCAGAATTAATCATGATCATTACGGACTAAAATTTCGATATATACATTCTAAATTATACATTATAATGGACATACATACAAGGATAGGAATTTTTTGCATAATTATTAATGAATTTTGTCAAAAATATTGCCTCTAAATTACTTGTAATTATGAATCTGAATCATGTATGGAAATATCCAAAACATTTTTCCGTGGGAAAAAAAACGAATTGCTAACTGTTTCTTCTTTTTAGTAAACTTTACTTGATTTAATACAATAGGTAAATAAATATTTACTTTGATATGCAATTTTCGTCGAGTTTCCTTGTTCCTTATGTTCCCTACTGAGATAGAATAGTGTATATATAGAGTGAAATATGTAATTTTTTACTCTTAACAGTTTGAAAGGAATGTGTTTTGTTACTCAGAAGCAATTTATTTACTAATACAAGTTTATCCGCAGTGATATAATTATAAATAAACTCTTATGCATTGATCGTAATAAATCTAAAATAGTTTCCCAATAACGTTTGGTAAATGTAGACATGCGTCGTCATTAGATCCTTCCCAAAGCATCGAATCATCCCGACCCTTTCTAAAATTGTAAAACTAGTTCAACCAGTTGTAAACATTTCTTAACCGTACCACAGACAGATCACTAAAAAGAAAAGTGCCTAACGCCTCGTTTGCAGCATTCTCCTAATCCGAATGGATGTTCGTTCCTAAAGATCTATAGTCCTTTCATTTCAAACATTCGCTGCATAATCATCTAATCAGATTTTTTGCTCTTCCTTGTCAATGTCTAGTAAAGCTCATAAAAAAGATCACACCTTGTAGAGGTAATCGCTAATATAAATATTGGATCTGTCGGCAGATAACATCGGTAGCATGAAATGAATTATAGAAGTTGCCACGAACCGGCACGACCCGATTAATCATCAATCCTGTGTCCTTTTTGCGTAACTTGCTCGTAGTGATTTATCGATCCAGAAGAAGAAAGGAAAATAATCGAAAATGGCATACTACTGGGCTATTCCTTCCAACTCTTGAATAAATTCGACGATGCGCAATGGAAAAGTCGAAGCTTTTTCTTATCCCCCGTACGGAGGCAGAATAAAAAAGACGTCGGATGTTCGGGAAAAAACAATCCGATGATCGTGTCACGTGACCTTCCTCGTCCACCACGATTGAAAAGGCCGATAGCTTCGATCCTTGGGTCGGACGCGGGGATCACAGCACGTCATTGACATCGCTGCGAGTCGCAGGAATCGGAAAGATCTCTCTCAAGGATCGAGGCATTTCCCTACCCCGCGGCCAACGGGATTCCACCGGCGAAAACCAGGTGCTAAAAGAGCCGAAAAAAATCCTCGCTGAATCAGCAGGTTCGCAAACCGGACTCGTAAGTTCCTGGGGAAGGCCGAGTGTCCGCTCGAGCTTCGCTCTGAAGATTCTCATTTGCCTGTTATTCCTACTTGACGTTTTCGGAAGATCACATCGTGTACCAAGAGCGCCTGTTTTTTTTGTGGAAAGAAACCATTGGGCAATTGGATAAACCAGTGGACCCTTAGACTCCGAACTGCGAGTGCGTCATGAATCGTGGATCCTGGTTTTTGTTACGAAACTACCATCGGCCTGCGTGATTTTTCGACCGGTGCTACAGAAGTTTGTGGAATTGCGTATTGTTAGTGTCAGTAGTGTAGTGGATCCAACGTGTGCTGCTTTCATACCATCAGATTCAGCCTGTAAGTATTGTTGGACTAAGTGGAAAATGTAACTTCTGCTTCGACTTCGTCTTTGATAGGTCCTCCCTTGTTTCCGAAATCAGAGATTTTACGGGTTTCACGTTTTTTGGCGAATAAAATTTTCTGATCGGGTCAATCAGCAGATTACAATTGAATTATATCTATATTGAGCAATTATCATTACCAATTTAAATGCAATCGAACACTTGATAAATATTTCTGTTGCCTTTTGAGAAGTTCAGTAATTTTTTGTGAAAGAGTCGAGTACAAAAGTTGTTAACCTTCTGGTGTCTTTAACTTCTAAACCCTTCTCTGCTTTGTACGGAAAAATATTTATCCGCGATAGAATTTCTGATATTCTGGGTAAGCCTTCCAATAAATTATTAATTTTTATATGGTTTCCCATAGTAATTACACATTTAAGTCCTTCAATGTTGTAGTTATACCGAAATTATTATGTGATTCTACAAACTTAAAGTTTTGAAAATATTCCAAATGTGGGAAAATATCAGACTATTATAAGCTTCTTCAAAACAGAAATCACATAATATTTGCAGTTGCTTGAACCCAACTATAAAATTCGTTAAGAATTACTAACAGTGGAAAATGAATCTAGTTGATAGCTATTTTGCCTTGCCCTTTGGTTGCCACATATGGACCAACAAGAATTTCAACAAAATACCTTCATCTTATACCAGGAAAATGTTGTTAATTATAAAACTATATATTTTTCTCAGTTCTGTCGAATTTTCTACACAAATATTCCGTGTAATGTTTTTGTTTTCTCCCAAAATAAGGAAAATCTAAAAGCCATGTTTGAAGCCATGAAATGTTTTTGACTTTCATGAAACAAAACCTACGAGAGACAATTCTAATCCAATGACACATGCACAAAACAATATTTGGATCGTATAGCAATTACAACCTATTGTGAATATTTTAGAACTGTTAATACTACATTGAAGTATCTTATTTTCACGTCTTACTATTAAATCAAGCCATATCACTGATAAATCAGGTCCCATGATTATAATTCATGCTGATTAAATAAATTTAATTTGCAACATTACTATGACAGCAAAGCAGTTTGCCGTACGCCCTAAATTTTATCTTCAGGGTGTGGTTCCAAATTGGAACGATAATCCTGATGCAAAATAATACAGAAGAAAAGTTAATTTATCATAATTCATCAAATCATTAAATAATACTATCTCTTAGTTCGTTATAATGATGAACCGTGCATGTAACTTATTTTTATTAAATACATTACAAAAGTTTGATCCAATTACATACGTAAGGATTTTTTTGCTAACGATTAGAAATCTGATTATAATTTTCTTTAATTAAAATGACGCATTCAATATGTTGGATATACTTGTAAGAATCTGATTGTACCCGGCTGTAAAAACTAAAATATAATTCCTCAATTCATTACAAATTTCTTTTCTCAAAATCCTTAATTGACAAATTTTGTTATGATAAATCAACAATTTCCTTTCACCATATATTTGTTATACAGAAATACACATTTCCTGCAACTTTATTTAGCATTGTCTACAAATAAACACAATAATAAGTAGGAATATTGTGTCGTTTTCATTTAAAAACATATTTTCAAAATAAAAAAGCAAATATCTACAACCAAATCACAATTTAAATAGCTCAAGTCGGTTATTATCCAACACCCTTGCAGCGGGTTAAGCTTTTTGTGATTGATTTTGGAACAGGGTGGAATAAAGTACACTTCAACACACCAATACAACAAGTGTATAGTTATCTACTTACTATGCTCTAAAAGATTTGTTTAATAATATGATTTACTCCAAAAATTATAGTAAATTTTAATACAGACAACTTTTTGGTCAAAAACAGTTGTATCATATAAATTGTCACAAGTTGAAAGTGTTTAAAAATAATAGAAATTAACTAAACATTGTGACAAAAATCATATAGTACCTGCAGTAGCAATTTTTTATTGAAGTCACTAAATCAATTGCATAAACGTCCAAGCTTAAACGGAGTCCCAACCTGTATGATAGTCCCCTACAAAAAAATTACTCGTTTGGGTAACAGATGACAAGATAACAATAATTGTCTATTTGAATTTCTAGTTAAGCATTAAGATAAAAAATTAAAAGGATTAAAAATGTACCTAAAAAAAGTATATAAAAACTACTTTTTCATTTTTAAGGTCTCCATATAAAACAAGATTTTATACGTTCATCGTAATATTTTTTCGAAGTATGCTTTAAGTAAATTGGTTGTATCTATATAATCGTACACTTGTAGCATTTTTGCTGAATTTTTTGTAGTAAATGTAACTTAATCGAGACTGAAAAATATTTACCTAGCAAATTCAACGAATTTAATTAATTGAATGAAAAGTAGTAAAAGGCAAACCGTAATGTCGTCGTCAAGTTATTTTTATATAATAATCATGTAAGAACGATAATCAGTAATTAATTTACTAACTTATTTTCTGAAATATAAAAAATAATTTTTTTTTATCGCTCATATTAACTGTGCGTGCAAAATATTCATGTGAATAATTTTTCGGAGCCATACATGTACAACAAAAAATCCAACTTTATATAAGAACCTACTATAGATACGCTCAGCATATAAGATCTATGGAAATGAGTTGTATAGAAAAATGCGTGACGAATTTTAAATGTACTTTCTTTGGCCCGTATGAGAAGGTCACACACGTTTAAGAAATGCTGAAATCTTTACTCTGGGTAAAAGTAATGCAGTGAGATGTCTTTTAAGAGGTCGAATATTACGAAAAATTTGCAGCTATACGCAGCCATTGAGTTATGTTTTAAATTATTCGCTACATCTCAAAATTTTTTTCTGAAAAATATCTGTCATATTTAATAAGTTCTACAAATGCAAATTACTTCATTATTCATACTTAATGAACAAATAATTAAATATAATTAGTTTTTAATTACCTACTTTGATTACTAGATTAAACACAAAAACGTTATTTGCTGCAAAACTGTCGATTTTTATTTAAGACGTCACTGATAATGTTACATTTTACAATGATTTATTTGTTGAAATCATAAATCTATTTACTCAAATAATTTTGTAATATCCTGGTACAAATTTGTCCATTTTTTTTACACTGTCCATTTACCCTATGCCATTAACATAATAAATAAGAACGTTAAACAATAATTGTACAAAAAATGTTTTCATTTCTACCAGGGTATAATAAAATGATATCACTGTACAGACAATATTCAGTTTGTCTTAATACATAAAAATGTTTTACTATAACATTTTAGAGGTTTATCAATTTAGCATCAGCAGTTACAAAATGTTTCTGGACATTAAAAATAACACAATTATAAAAAATTTCTGGTAAATATTCGCTTGAATTAACCTAAGCAGAAATTTGTTCAAGGAGCCCAAAGATGTTTCTTAATTGGTGGATTAAAGGCATAAGACTTATCTTATTTATAATTTAAGAAAAACTGCTAAATGTTTCAAATATTGTAAATTAGAGCCAGACCAAAGATCTGATCAATACCTGGTAATGAAACCCCAATTTTTCATCTTCTGAATGTTATATATTTCGTTTATTAACGAGAAATTCATAAAAAATTCTGAACTCCAATATAATATTCAGAAATCGATTATTAAATAAAAAAATCGTTTATATGCAGCAACTTTCCTTATGGCCAAAAGCACATACGAACTGCAATTTGTATAGGTATAGTTTCTTTTAAGTCCTATCTTGTGTCAAAGGGCCATAAATTTGGTCTGGAGTACGAAGACATTAATAGAGGTTTAAAAGAGAAAATCATGAATACTATGTAAATTTTGATGAGTCTGCGGGGGTCATAAAATATACGAAATTAAATTCGAAAGCATCGAAAAAGAATTTTACTTTTTCTTAAATGTCGTATATCTAAAACAATTTCGAGGTATCCTCGAGTAAAATATTGTGAAATTCAGATCTCAATTATATCAATCTTACTTCATAAAAAATATAATTTTTAGCTAATATGATGAATCTTAATTTACATTCTTTTCATTAAATTAAAAACCTTTTACAGGTTTGTAATGTAATTTAAAAGACATGTATTTCTCTTCATAACATATTTTGTTATCATTGATATTTTGATACTTAGTTAATATAAAATATGCTCGATTTTAACCACTAATTATTCTGAAAGTAGACTGACTGCATACATATGTAATCCACTGCGATGAATCTGTATAAAAACGATGTAGACGTACATTCCTGCTAACTGAAATAAACATCAAGGTGTCTCACATAATCATACTCGATTGTACTTGAACGGAATTAATAGGCAGACAATGATTTAGCGTTAAGAATGATTCTTGATATCAGACAAAATAGATACACATTCGATTTTTCATGAGGATGTAAAAAAACGGTTCTGTCAAAGACAAGAAAAAACGAATGGAAAACAGTTAGCGACGTCTGAAAAAAAAAGAGTAACGAAAAATTATGCAGTTCGTTGAAATATCGCCTAGTTTAAAATTATAATTGGAGTCTACAATGTAACAAAATGTAAAAAAGAAGAAACGGTGAGCATTTGCTCAAAAAAAATATTCTCATTGTCCTTGAACTTTATTGTCTTTACATCGAAGCACTCCGGAATGATTGAATGATACTTGAAAATGTTTATGTGTACAATGACGCAGTGGTTATCCAATGAGTTTAAGGTCACAATGACGCTATATAACAAAAAAAGTTGTATTGCGGTTTTTCCTTGTATTCGATTGAATTATTTTCAAATCGACAAAGAACACAAAAAGATTCTAGACATTTAAAAAAGGCGACAACAATGACCATATAATTAATTAATTAATTATAATTACTTCATCTCAATGATTATAGAATTTGTTTGAAGTCGTCAATTTAAAAAAAAAACGCTCACAACTGAAAAATAACAACGTAATTTGTTCGTCCATTCATCATCATATTTATCAATATTATTGTTGGCGTATGGTATTGTCTATAATTTTACTGATATTACTTCTGTCCTTATATTTAAATTGGATGTACATGTGGATCAATTCGACAAATACTGTAATTTTCGTGGAAGCAAAAGCATATACGTCATACCCATTTCACATACGTCAAACTTTTTTATGCAATACTAAGAAAATTTTATAAAATACATTTATTTTCTTGTGTTACTTGAATAGCAACATAATTTTTATCCCTTTTTGTAATATCTGACTTTCGATGATTCCCTGTACAGACTACTAATGTTGGTATTGTCAAATAACTAGGTATATTCTCCAGCATCCACCATATTGCTAAGTGAAGATTAGAAGGATCTCGTGAATTTGAAGGTCATTTTTCTGGGTTCAGCGCCCTATTGACAAACCTGCTTTCACTTCGCCACGTGAATGGAGGGTTTACACATATCCCAAAAAAATGTGCTAAAAGTTACAATTGAAAATATAAACCAGCAATGACAGATTTTACAATGGCAATAACAATAGGAATAACTATAATTGGAACAAAAACACTTCGCTGCATGTAGCAATGTCTCAATCTATTTTTACAACTCCATTTAAGCAGATAATCAATTCTATTGTGTTTTATAGACATTCTGTTAATGCCACGAACATCAAGAGGATACATTAAGGAAAATTGTTCAATACAGAATTGATTAATTCGAATATGAAGTTATTATAAATAGATCATCGTTTCTGTTCAATATTGTCTTAATTTGTAATTATTTGTTACGTACTGTAGTTTACAAACGTGTAAGGTTTTTACACATTCTCTAAAATTAAAAATCATAATCGTTATTTATCACGTGAAATTTATAAACGGATTTATTTAATTCTTGCATGATAAGTGCAATCGTTTTTGCTAGTGCATTTTTACAACGTTCATAACTGTTAGAAGGATGCATAAAGTGTCCGATCGTAAATTCTTTATTACCTTGCACTTCCAATCTACCGGTGTGACGACGATACCTTGTATTTATGCATTCGTTAGTAGGAAACTGCAGTAACTACATTTATTTTGAAACTTTATGGTCAGACAAAATTATTGCGTATTAATATGAGGCACAAAAATTCGAAGTATTTAGAGTAATTAATGATGAATTTTTTCATAGTCCTGCTGAGCCCTTAGAACTCGCTTTGCATAAAACGACATACGAAAGTAAAAAATTAACAATGTAGTAAAAATATAAATAGAACCTTATTCCAGATGTTTCAATCGATCTCTGGTCAAAGATTTGGTGAAATTTATCTTAAAATGGCGACACATTTTCAGTATAGAAAGTATACATCGAAAAGATGAATGAAAACGGTTCTTTGTAAAGTTTATTAAGGGAATAATGGTACCATTTTTAAATTGGTCACATTTAAAGCGATCCAAGCGTACCCAGCTGTGCACATGTAATTCGCAATACTCTTACGAAACGCATCTAAAATGCAACGACATATTATATAAGTCAGTTAATTTAGAAATTTATTAATGATCGTTCTAATTGAAGATAATTCATTAATAAACTTTCATAAGGACTTCACAGACGATAGAAAACTCGTTAGGTTAGAAGCATTAAACTAGTGTTTCGTCTTTATTTACGCAGAAATTACAGGTACGTCATACCCTTCTTAGAGTTTTCTATGTAAAAAATGACATGTAAAAACATTAATGTTGCTTATTTGAAAAGCATGAGAGAACTGATTTTAATCAGTTTTCTTCGACTAGTTACAGGTAATAAAATCGTAAATACGTTAACGAACCTTGATTATAAAAGTAATGAAATGTTCGATAAGTACTCAGAAAACTAAATTTTTGTTTATGATGAAATAGGCCTTATTTTTTTTGGTTGTTACATATATTTATATCTCCAGGAAAATCTGTGTATTCAAATTCCATCCAAATTACAAGGAATCTCATGAACTGATCAGTTTAGATCTACGGTTCAAATCACGTATTGTTTGATCGAATTTTGTTAGTTAAAGGAAATACATTGAACCAATCTGTTAATCGAATGCTTAAAATCTTGTAAAGTGAGAAGTTCACTCTTCCAAAGACTGATTGTGTCAATCACACGAATAGGAATAAAATACCACTGCATAAAGAATCAGCATTATCAATTTTACAACGTGAATGTTCATGGCATGGCAATGTTCAGTCCATATATTAGATAATTTTATTTCATTTTTCTATCTTTCCACTTTTTTACAGTGATTTTTAACAATTGTATTTTTTCCCTGAGATACGACAGAGAGCTATTGAACTTATTAGTTACGAAGTCATTTAAATCACTCTAAATTTAAAATTTTAAAACAATTTATCGTTTATAAATGAGCAGTAGGCTTCAGCGTATATATAAACATAACCTGAAAAATACTGTATGTAGCATTAAACTTTGTAATGGATAAACATTAATTAGGTTAGTTAAACGAGATAACCATCCCACTAGTACGGAACTGGGACTACTTAACAATTTCAGTAATAGGAAGCGGAAGAACTTTCTACAAGCTATAATTCATTGTTGATTTATTGTTTGCATCAAATGAATAGCTTCTAAACATAAAAATACGCAATTTTCGACAATAACTATGAAAAATTATAGTTGAAATGAAAATAATTACATGATTATAAAATGGTTCTTCACTGCTGATACTATCTGTTACCAATCGAGAAGTTCATAATATCCGCGAACAAACGTCTAATCAAACAAGCCATCGACACCCCTAGTTCTACGACCTCGCAAATTTCAGTAATATAATTTGAAATTAAAGTTTTATTAACTACAGTTTCTATTCAAAGTCACGTCCAATATGAAAATAAATTTGAATATAGTAAGTCACTCACGTATGAATCATTACAAATCTAATTGAACGCCCTGTTGCAACATGAACCCATTTTATTCGCTCAATAAAAAAAAAACACAATTTCCGCCATCGAAATGGAATTGTGATTTAAATTCGACCTCCAATAGGTTATAATTTTGAATCAAATTAAATCTAAGCACAGTATATAAGTATCACCTACAATTTGAAACAATGATATTTACTGAGAAACGGCGAATGGTCACTGGAAATCAATGTCTATTAAATGTTTTCACCGATTCAAAATTAAGAGAATATTTTTGCATGTCTAAAAAAATTAAAAAAAACACTCAAAATAAAAGATCTAACCGAATTCTTAAAAGTAGCTTCATTCGACTTTCTGAAATAATAATTTGTCAGCAAAATTAGCCTAAGATGGCTAATAAATATTAAAAAATGGACTGTAACTTTTTTTTTTGCAACGTTTTTTTGGGAACACTGTTTATGAATCCGAAGGTGGATTTTAAAAATTAAACCTTAAAAATTTCTGATGTGTCGAAAGGGAACGATTGTTATGACGAGAATTATGTATGGTTGTTAATTCTAAGCGTATTTTAGATTTTGCTGAAATCAAAATTTTGCGTTTTATTTTATTTATTTAAACATAATAATAAATTTAAAAACAAATGTCGCGTAATGATTTCTGCAGCGGTCGCTTTTTTATAATATTATAGCCATAAAATTAGAGCAAAGAAAGTATTTTTAATTTTTGTATCACAATTTTGAGCTGTTCTAAAAAAAAAAGCAAAAGCATATATACTCGATGTAAAACTATTCATCTATAACTAAAGCTGGGAATTTCATGTTGTACAAGTGAATCCGACATTTTAATCCGACCAGAAAAAAAGGTCTCATAAATTACCTAGAAACCCATGAAACTCAGAGTCCATCTTTCGTAAATTCAATCGCTGACAATATATGAACAATTTTTGTCATAATTTTTAATGATTCAAACAGCTGAAAACATTTTTCTACTCTTATTTCGTAACTATATACTTAAAACTTAATATAATAATAATAGTGTCTTTATGGAACAAACAAATGGCGCTCAAAGGGTAAGACAGCGAAGATCTATTTTACAGCCTCACCTAAAAATTAATATTGTCATGCAAGAAACCGAAAAAAAAGTACAGAAATCACGATGTGAAAAATTCTTGTTATAATTTCTTATTATATTTCGGCAAAATCTAAAATAGGCACGAAAATTTGACCCAGTTGAAATTACAATTTTATATGTGCTCAAAAAACTATAATTATACCTCAAAAAAAAGGTGGCAGGTTTGGCATATAGCCCCGTATATAAACATTATGTTTAACTTAAAAATGTCGACTGTCGATCGTGTAAATCCAATGTCAAAATTGAAAACAACAAATAAAAAATGTGTAGGGAATTAGTTATTGTACTAAGGTTTGGGATTTGATGGATTTATGCAGAGCACTTAGAAAGCAGTTAGAAAAACTTTTCGATTAAACTAGATTCATGGTGATGTTCAAAGCTATGCATTTCGCGATATACACTTATTTGAGTTGATGCTTCTCTATGTGAGCTCTTAAGCACTTCTTAGCGAACAAACAGAGCGTACAAACGGTTTACCTTTATCTTCACTGTCATCAGAGTATAATGTTCTTGCTTTACTTTAAGCTAGTATTGGAATAAGTATAATATTAATACAAGATGTTAATAGATTGTAAAATTATTTTGGGTGAAAAGAGTACATTCTGTAATATTTTTGATATACACTATACATTCAGCTAGAAGCCGTTTTTGTCTTTCACTTCATTGCGTACGATATATGAAATAGGGATAACACTGAGTTTCTTTTGACAAATCCATTTGTTACATAGCGATTTGCTAAACATTTTTCACGTTCAATTACGAAGGGTGATTTCAACTCCAACAGCGCAGTGTTACTGGGAGTAGATCTTCTATATCGCAAGACTCGTATGATTGCTTGTTATTACATTTTTTTAGATAGTACATACCTTCCTTTCTCTAGCAACATAGTCTTAAGTACCGTACTTTGTTATGGAACGAAGGAAGTAAACCAAAATGAGGCAAAGTTAGCACAAATAGCTATAAACTTATTTGTTGTGAGACCTTACCTAACATTCCGACTGCAGCTATTTTATATTTTCATCGGGGATGCAGTTGAAAGCTCTACATGGAAAAAAAGTTTGTGTTCCACATAATTTAGGTTTGTGCACAGTCCAAACTTATTGTGTATTTAACACAAAATTTCGGCACAGTACAAATTAAGTTTACATTAAGCACAAACGAGGGTTATGTTGCACACAAACTTCTAGATTTGGGATGAAAACAAACCTGGTTTGTATGGAGCACACACTTTTTTTCCGCGTACGCCCTTACAGTCGAGATGTTCAGACAGAATATGAGCAGTGCTGATCAGCATCGTTAGAGATACTCCACAAACTTCTTCATTATTACACGAAAATTATTAATTTACTTATGTTAATGCAACTCTGAATTGTTACTTTTAAATTAGAACGTGCGTTTTACGCAGGATTCGAAACAGTAAGGTCGATGGATGTAACGAATTTCGCACATCTTGTTAGGTTATGCAAGTGTTAAAGAGGGACTATGCCCAGTGACGACATGAGCTTCAAGAAAACAAATTTACCCATTGTTCCTATAACATTCTTATGTCATTAATTTAAATCCTGCATAGAAATATATTCAGTTTTTACTCAACCTTAACGTGAATTACAGAACCGCTGCAGGAAGGAGTGGGAATAGAATTGCAGTACTATGAACAGTTAGTATAGTTTTCTCCTATCCCATCAAACATAACGCCGTCGAAAGAACCTGTGACAACTTGCTTGTCTAAAGAGGAATTCAAAATCTCAATCCCTAAGAAATTGGGTTCCATTAACGGTCTTCTTTAAAGTTGTAGTCAACGTTGGTCAGATCACTGCAGTATATACTTTAGATTCTTGTAGTAGTCCTCATAAATGTTGTATACTTGAGCAGGTCCAAATTCAAACTTCATCTACCTTCGCAATGTGAATGTTGTTTCTGATCAATTTTTACCAAAGAATGCTACAGACCATTTTCCATTTGTACCAATTTCTACAATTGTATAACTACAGTACAATTTTTATAATTTTTCCTAAAAGTGTAATACTTTTTCGAAAGTCGGGCGCCAACAAAAGAAAGGCGGCAAATCTCTCGGAATAATCGCTTCGTGTAATCGTAACGATTTTACGATTTCCTTCGAGGGTCGGTCGATTACTTGCGCGTGACTTAACTCCTCCTGTGTGTACAAACACACATATGCACATAAACACACATACGCGAAGTTCGCGCTGTGTAACGGCTTTCACCTCTTTTTATCAATCTTCCTCACGGAAGTACTCGCGCATTCCGTTCCTCTAGTCCATAAAGCGGATTATACATTTGATTGGCTCTTGATTTGCATAAATCGCGCATGCACATTGGCGACTGTATTACGCAACGTAACCATCGTATCTTCCATATATACATGAACAAGTATATATATACGAACGCAACACGTGCGTGTCCGTCACCAAAAGTCGTAACGCGAGCGAAAATCTCGCCGACGCGGTCATTTCGCCCTAATTTAACAGGTGATTATTTAACTTTCCGATTGCGACGCGTATGTATGTTATGTCGCGCCATCAAGGTCAGGCGACGAATCGATGCAAACCAACGCGTACTGGACGATTTCACGCAGAAGCCGACCGGTTCTTATTTTTTTTTCCTGTACGGCTTCCGAGTGAGTGCACGTGCCCTACTTATTGGTGATTCGCGAGGCGTAACGTAATACCTACAATAATCGGTGCACTGGCTCGAACATTTCCATCACCTGTACTCGCGTAAGGAATTCGAAATCCAGTAATTTACAGTAGTTTCAATAGTTACCAATAGTTAGTTCTTCACTCGAGATCCTACCAACCAACCGTTCGAAAGCGCCACTATAGAATCGTCTCGTGATACCAGGCACATACATGATTACGAAGAATGCTAAGCACTTGCGTACATTAGTATCAAAACGAATTGTCTGGGTAGAAGACATCTAACGGCTAGTCTGAGAAATTGATGTTCCTTCTTTTTCATGTCGATATGTTCTGAAAATTACATTCCATGTACCCGAACCCATCAGCTAAATGGAGCATCTTAACAGACTTATCGTGCATATGCACAAGGACCAATAGTGCTGTATTGAAATCCGGTATTTTTGGAATAGTTTCAATAGTATCAATAATTCTTTACCTGCGTCGGGTTCGAACGTCTTTGCTATCAGCGTCTAGTATGCCGAAAACTAGAAATTGCAGGTGCCCGTTCGAATGGATCCCGATGGAATGACATCTAGCGTCTATAGTGTGAAGTTGAAATTCCTTCATTTTCATAATCATATTTTTAAAGTTACTGGAACCCAATACAGTGACCCTCCCCTTATTTTAACTTTTCTAGTCAAGGAAGATGGCGGCTTCTTCCCTTATTTTACCGCTTCCCCTCGTCCTCACCACTGGCAGTATGAAAACAGAGAGGAGATATAGTGGCGTCTTTCTTCACCTGTATGCGCAAGCGCAAACAGCAGTCCGCACTCTTTTGAACACTTTCAAATGGCGAATGGTGGGGGCACTCACGAGGGGAAGAAGTTAACATAAGGGACGAGAGAAAGTTAAAATAAAGGACGCCGTTAAAATAATAGGAGTTAAAATGAGGGGAGGGCCATTGTATCTGCCAAGAAACCGGCGCCACCGTGAAGTATTGTAACCAGTCCCGGTGGAATCATGAACGTCGGTAGGCAAAGGAGGTTAAGATAGGGTTTAGTGGGTATGCCTGCAGTATCGGATAGACGGGAGAGTCTCACACACGGGGGGGGGGGGTCTCGCATGACTCCCTTATGGTGCTTCGGATAAAAAAAAAACCATATATCTTTCACATGATAACGTCAGGTAGACAAATGTGCACATTAGTCATGATTATTTCAAACTATTGAATTCCCAATAATCATGTTGGTTATGACAGTTAGCAATTCGAATTCAGCACTATCATGTAACTGAATTCTTTGCTATATCATGATATATGTTTTTCATTCGTTTTTTATCTTTCTTTTGTAACACTAGTTGGACCTACAGTTTTAAGAGGGCTTTGAAGTTTATCTGTAAACGTCAGGAAAAGTGGTATTGCCAAAACCTCCCTACCTATGTAGAACAGTGAACTCCAGCCCTTAATACCCACACAGAACCTATATTAAACTCTGAATTCTCCACCGTGGCATTGTATCGGCTCCAGGACCATGCAGATCGAGACCCCTGGATCCGACAAGGTTCTGTGGGGGTACTAAGGTTTGGAGTTCACTGATCTCCACTGGCTAGACGTTTCAGCATTACTATTTTTTTCCTTAACACCACTGCCTGCGTAGAACCTTCCATGCTGTTTACTTGTAAACCATATAGAAGTCAAATTTCTTAAGTGGAAGGTTTGCGTTTGTATAGACTTTGAAGCTGTTCACTATTGGTGCTTGGTGCCTATTTTTATTGCAATCTAAATGATATTTATTAGTTTGCTGCTCTTCATCTTCTAATCCTTCGTTCTGCTTTAGGATAAGTTCCTTCAGTTCAAAACTGCTAACTTGCCTTCTTCCCAAGCTTGGTTTTCATGCAATTTTTTTCAGATATATGTATTTAGAATAGCCGTTTAGCAAGTGCTCGTGGGTATTTTCTCCTCCAATTCTGCAGGACACATCTACCTTTAGTCAGAAACTTGCCAGTATGGCTTTGAAATGATTATGTCCAATTAGGAATTGCGGATTACAGTTAGTGATTTCAATGTTAGAACGGAAGCTATCCTTTATGAAAAGAAATATTTCGGCTATTTGTGAAACCTTTAAGAAAGCATTCCACTTTTTTCCATTTTCTTTTCTTCGGTCGGCATATCACTATAGATGTTTCCGCCCACAATGATCTTCAGTCTACTTTGGAGTCATATTGGAGTCTGTGTTTATCTGTTTCCAGAGTCGCCGGCATGTGGCCCTTGAGTAAAACCATTGCATCTGCAGACGTGATCCTATAGGACCCTATAACTTTAGAGCGTACCTCTGAACACTCTCTGGAATAGTATCAACAATACTTTGCTCCAGTCAAGTTTAAATTCTATGTAGTAGAACTATTTATCACAATGATCACTGAAAAGCGCTAAGCACCATTCAAATTAATTCTCGTAAGCTCCTATTCATATCGTCGTATTGTTACAACGGTATACCTTCCTTGTAACAACGTCAGCTGAAGTTATTCGATCATCAAAACGCCTGATTGTAAATGTAGACACGGGCCACAAGAGTTCCGGTGTATTGCAATCATTTTACTTTTTCTGGTATATTGAACTCCGGTAATTTTTAGTTTCAATATTGTCAATAGTGCTTACTCAAGTTCAATTATAATCCAATGTCCTAGAAACAAATACATATCACGCCGAGGTACAAGATGCTAATTACGAATTGATTCTGGTGAGATGACATATAACGTAGGGAATTGATGTTATTCCATTTTCATATCTTTATTTATTTTTAATTCCGCACAGAAATATCTTTAATTAAATTCGCTGTACTTCGAATAATTTCGAAATTAGAATATCCCTAAAATGTTTCATTGTCTGGAGTAATAAATCATATTTGTATTTAGACAGGTCCAAATATACTGTCCGAAAATGCGTGAAACTAAATAATATGCCCAGACGCAGTGCAGCTAACTTACATTTGAGTCAAATACCTAAAATCTACTCGTCTCTTGTTCATGCCAATGCGCGGAATATTTATTGAGAATATTTAATTCGCTACTCCAGTCAAATTCAAACCCGACCGGAAATTGCCTGATTACCAAGTACTGATCAGTACCTTAGCAGAAAAGGTAGTACAATACATTAGGATAAGATCAAACCGCCTGATTACTATTTTGTTTCAGCCTTGAAACATGACTTATTACGAGTGTAATAAGCGAAAGAACTTCAATTTACATCAAAAGGTTAAATTTAACATTTTTTCTCCCTGTAGCTGTAGAATTTATTACAACGTGACTGATTGTATAATGCCCCCTTAGGTAGCATAACATTAAATAATATATACATTAAGAAATTAATATATATTCATTACGTAAAGAATACTTAAAAGCCGTTTATCTTTCAAAAATTAACGGCTAAATACACAAATTTGCTGAGTTGTAACGCAGATGGATCTAAAAATAAAAATAGTTATAATTCTCATTAAATCATTCAAACCCCAAGGTCCATCGACGGGAATGTCAAGACGCGTACCACTTTTATTACCTCTGGAAGATCGAAATAAATCAGCACCACATACAGCCTTTCCCTGTTTGTCAACTGTTATATTTTCTGTAAATCTGAAATAGTAGCATTCTACTATTTATGGATATATTTTTACTATTTGAAGAAGGAAAACGCGGACTGCTAACGAAGAATAGAAATCTACTCAACCGTATAAGTAAATGTAAATTACTAAATGAATTAATTAAATATAATTCTTACATTCGAGGAGTTAAGTGTTATTAATATTCCTTGAAAAAAAATACTTTGCAGATACTTTTGTTCCCTTACATACTTTTCTCCCTTTCCATGAAGATTAAAATTAATGAAATTAGAGTGAAATGAAAACAAATGCAAAATCATCAGCATTAGCCTTCGATGTAATATACGCAATGTACACTGAGAGAAATGTTTATTTACAGTTAATGTAATAACTTCATAGTAAAGCTAACAGAATTTTGATCTTAAGGTAAGATATATCCTAAAGTTAGCGTAATCTGAGATTCGGTTAAATTTGTTATGTTAATAGTTAATATAAGAATTTTTAATATTAAGGTTGGGGTCATTACGTGAAATATTTCCGCAGTTTCACCGAAACAGAGATAAACAAACATACACACCCGCAATCATTCGATTTTCTGCGAATTTTTCGAGACATTGTTGACATCCGAAGTTCAAACGACAGAATGTAATGTAAGAATTTAATGTACAGTTAGCTCATTGAATGTTAAAATATACGAGTTAATATATAATAACATTAATTACATGCAGGATAGTGCTGATATTTTCCTCTCAAAGTTAATGAAGAGTCTTGAAATTAGCTTACATTAACTATTAGTAAATAATTTCTCTCAGTGTACTCTCCAAATTTGTTGAAGTGAAAATTCAGTCATTGTATTCTGAAAATTGAGAAACTTTAATGAAAGAGAAAATTTATCACTCTTTAAGTGTGAACTTTCACTCCACGTAACGCTAATTTTCACTCCGTAAAGAGTGAATTTTCACTCCAACAACTTTATAGAGTACAATAGATCCCTATTAGGATGTGGCAATACGCCTTCTTCAGAAGCGTGATTAACTAGCAATAACTACAGTGTAAACACTGCTAGTAGAAGTTTTTGTTTAAATACATTATAATTTTTTTATTAGACAGAAGTAATTAAAAAACCTGTTTGGATTTGCATGACACAACGCGAACCGTGGGTTACTTCGATTTTCTCTTCCTATTGTATTTTATTAGTACCTAAAGTATTTTAATAATTGATTGTTTTGCGAGTAACCCAATCAAGATCTCATTTGGCCTTATGATCTCTCCATGATTCAAATTCATACGTGATATAAGTATCTTGTTGTCAGGGATCTTCTTCGTCACAAGTTTTTTCTGTCTACCGTTTTTGTGATTGACGCAATGCCACGACGTATTTTGTTCAATCACAAATCTGGGCGCAATAAGTAGTTAATAAATATTGCTTAGAATCTTACCAGAGTTATGCTCGAACTTTATTTTTTAAAATCAAAGTTACGTATACTTATTCAGTCAGAGCAAAAGGAAACATTGAGATATTAACTAATTGATATCATCAGATGTAATTTCTGTATTTCTGTATATTTCTGTAAATGTACTAATTATTTTCAAACGCAAAATGTAGAGAACTTGTAAGTAAATAACCACAACCAAAGAGATAATGTACTACATCCTGCGAAATAAATATCTACAAATAAATATAAAAATGAAATTGTGGCTTTAAACAAAAAATAATTTTGCCCCGTAATAACATAACCCGCAAATGCCGTGGATAAAGAAAAGGTTAATTAAATGTTTTCACACATTTTAGTTTATATAACAATACGTTAAATATATATTCAAACTAAATGTGGGTAATTCAAGCCAATAACATGCCCATCTCATTTGTGCGATTGATTAGCTATGTCATAGACCGCAATAAAATAAATTAAAATCTATCTAAACCCCTGATAAAAAACTGATGTTTCCGGATTATATAATTCCATGAAAATCGTCAAAAAGAAAATAGAATGGTTGTTTTCTATAGAATGTTCTCGTAAATCTTTATCGGGGGGAGGCATGGGCTAGCGCATCACTTGATGCGCCACCAGCACATTTTCCTGCAGTCTAATTCTTAACGGAATATTAAAAAAAAACGGCCACTGTGTGCCAGAAGTAAAACCGTTCTAATAATCGGAAAGCAATAATTCAGTTGGTTTCTGTAGTTTCCTACATTCTCGACAAATGTGGCCGATCTGCAGCTCTCGCAAGAAATGTGAATAATTTGTATAAAAGGGCGGATCCGCCAGTTAAGAGAATAAGTAAATAAGCTATTAATAATGATTATAATTAATAATGACAATAATTAATAATGGCAATAACAATAATAGTAATAAGTTTATCGTTATTAATTTAGATAGATTAATACATAATACATCTGAGCCAAATGGCGAGTCACAGCTAATGCTGTTTTGCAGACTGAACAGTGTATATTATATACGTACAAAGAAGAATAGTAACAATAAACTAAATGTAAGGTACACAACAAGTTTTATAGAAAAATAATTCTCACTGATAATACAAAATACAAACTAATATACGAACGCATTCTAGATTTTAAATAAAAAAATACATCGCAATTTAATTTAATAAAGTATCCTCTTGCACTTTCGGAACACCAAATCTATTTCCATTCAAAATAAATTCACTAAATATCTAAACGGCTTAAAAAATCGATTGGTAAACCACAATGTATGCAGTCGCTCTGTATAATGTGCAAAGCAAAATTCTCCCACTAAGACCAACGTGGATATAAAATAAAGAATTCCAAGGATTATAAATAACTGATTAATTAGTAGACTGTCCTTGTGACTGACTTTTCGGTTTCGCTTATATTTATGCTTTATAAACCTAGTGGCAAATGCAACGCAAGGTCCTGTGCATTTATTTTGAGAAATTGTATCCATATCTTTTTTCATCCATTTTGCCATGAGTCCGGAATCTTGGATACGCCTTATAATGTGATTGAAACGTTCCCTGCAAGGAAATCCAAGTCGAAGGTGAAGTACCATCCACCTAAGCGAAGATATGTCTGGATGCTCGAATTTATTGAAAATATATTGACCATCAATGTCCTTATATTGTGAAATAATCATGTTTGCCATGTCTTCTTGTAAAAAGCAGCTTCCGTTAGTGAATTTTTTATCAAGTGTATCTGACAGGAGCCGAAAAAGAGGGCCACTAAAATCACCTGCATATTGAATTTTTACAACATTGGTAATGTTCGACATCTTAGGATTATGATTAATAAGTGCTGTTGTTAACGATGAAAAATTTTCCATTAATATGTGATAATCAAAACTAACTAAATCTTCAGCGGATTCGACTTTTATTTCTGCCTTCTCATCCAGTTCAAATGCCAAAACATCCTCGATTACATTGACACCATAAACGATAGATATTATTAATATCGAAATGAAAACAAATCTTTCGGCTAGTCGTGTCGGGCTGGGAGCACCTATGCCTACAATTGCGAAAGCAATCGCTGTAATTTTCCATGTTGGACTCTTTAGCTTCATTAAGCAGGCGAATATTCGCAATATGGCCACAGCAGCGGCGGTCATGAACATGTAGAGAAAGAGATTAGGTGATATTTTCAAAACATTTTGTCGTCTAATTGCATACATCGTTACAACATTGAAAGGCCAAATCGGTGTCGTAGGGTCACTCTCAAGCTCTAAACTCAATGGGGGGATTGTATTATAGGGATTAATTGATATGTCGCGGTCTGGAAAATTCGTTCCTGAGGTTGATATACGGAGGCTAAAATTGCAGACATTTTCAAATGCCTGCATTATTTTTCCGAAAGGCCCAAGCAATTGTTCGGAAGTCATTAAGCCGTAACTTGAATAATCAGTTTTCAGTCCAAAAAAAGGTAAGTATTGAGTAAAAACATACAAGTACAACTTGTAGCGATGCATATTTCTGCATTTGTTTGGAAACCATTCAATTTCTGGTGCGAATTTCTTACATTGGTAATTTTTTGCCAAATAATTATCATAGTGAATAACAGCTGCATTTTCCCTCCTAGTCCTAAGCATACCCGGCCTAAGAAATAGTATATTAGGAATATGTTCAGCATTATCCTCAATTTCCAGTAGCGTGCAATCTAAAAATTGATTTCTTTCTCCCAATGCTCCTAAATATTGATATATATCTCTAAACGATTTGCACTTTTTTCGAAATAATACAATTAGATAAAATGGTGTAGTTCTTACTCTACTAAATTGGTATAACGAATGAAAAATGTCATCCGCACGTGTCATCATATTCTGTAAATTTGTTAAGCAGCCGGCAGAAACCAAACTAATAAAAAAGGTTGTTGATCTAGGTTCTAATGTTACAAGATTTTTGTATTTCTCTTGAGAATCGAAAAACTCTCGAAGATACTTCAAGTCGGTTTTCGAGCCGATGTGCACGGTTAGCGTTGGAAAGAAGTTCATAATTCTTTTGGTAAAAGTTTTCATTATTTGCGAGTTTTTCTGATTGTGGTCGTGAAATAGTACCACTTGATGCTTGCGGCACTCCTTTCGCAGATAATTTTCTAGACTATCTAACCAATCTTGTGCTGCTACATTAATAATTAAGCACGCCGCTAAACATGTCCAAATTATTGACGTTTTTTTCATGATGTAAACGGGAAACCCGATCGTGATATTATAAAGTTCAAAAAAATTGTTTTGAGTACTTGCGAAACTTGGCACACTTAGAAAACCATATAAGATACAAGCAGTAGTAGTTAAATATCCGACAGCTGCTATAAGTAGAATCGCATACCACTACACATAGTTTTAGATACCATTGAAATAGTCTTAGAGATTCCTTGCAGTAGTATTCGTAAACCAATAGTAAATAACCACTATGTTTAGTATAAAAATCCGTTGTATTTCTCTCAGTGCATTTGTGATATACTTCAATTCTTAACGTTGCTTTTTTGAGAGTATTATAAAGCGTGAAATATTACAATAATGTAATTTCAATGTCGTTCATGTTTGGATCTTTGTTGCCATTGGAAATACTTCATTAACTTCTTCTCTCGGGAATTAGACAAGTCAACTATATCCCTATCTCGATATTCCATATTTTTGCCCATTCCGTGCTACATGTGAAATAATTTATTTAAACAAATAATTTTGTAATTCATTTAGATTTTTTATCTCGGTTAACTTAAATTGTTTTATTTTTTATATTTTATAAAGTATTGAGATATTCAACTGTAAAAAGTATAAATATTTATTAAAAGGTAATTAGCCAAAGCGTTATCGAAGACCTTAAGAAACCATTCTCAATTTCGGCCTTCACTTTCCGCAATAATAGCTTGAAAAATAATCGAATCTAATTATTTTACTGTGTTGCTTTCATAAAATATAAAAAATCAAAACATCAAACTTATTGTTTGATATATTTTACAACTCGCATGGAATATAAAATAAGATGGAATATAGAGATGAAAGCACCCCTGTAAGAGGTAATTCCCAAGCGCAGAAATTAATGAAATACCTTTATTGTCAACAAATAACTAATAACGATGGACGACATTAAAATTGCATTATCTCAACACTCATCGCTGACATTTCTTTCGTAGTTGAAAATAGTCGTAACGTTTTTATAAATTGTAGCATATCACGCTAGGAAGTCTTCCTAAATGTGTTAAATAATTTCTGTTGTTAAATCTGCATCATAATGGTTCAGAGTATATAACATGAACAAGGCGGGGACAATCTTGAAATGTTTTATAATAAGCATAATTATTTTTGGTGCATCAGCACAAGATTGGTTGGACAGCCTGGAAAATTACCTCCGACAGGAGTGTCGCATGCATCAAGTGTTGTTATTTCACGACCTCAATCAGAAAAACTGACAGATAATGAAAACTTTTACCAAAAGAATTATGAACTTCTTTCCAACACTAACCGTGCACACCGGCTCGAAAACCAACTTGAAGCATCTTCCAGAGTTTTCCGATTATGAAGTGCAATATAGAAATCTTATAACTTTAGAACCTAGATCAACAACCTTTTTTATTAGTTTGGTTTTGGCCGACTGCTTAACAAATTTGAACAATATCATGACGGGGACGAAACAGCTTTTTAATTCGATTTACGAATATACTATAACGAACACTGCACCATTTTATCTAATTGCATTGTTCCGAAAAAAGTGCAAATCCTTTAGAGATATCTATCATTATCTGAGAGAATTGGGAGAAATAAATAAATATGTAGATTGTACACTACTCGAAATTGAAGATAACGCTCAACTTAGAACTAATTTACTATTCCATAGACGGAATATGTTTACTGAAAATGCCGTTATTCACCAAACTAATTATTTCGCAAAAAATTACCATCGAATTTATACCCGAAATTGAGTGGTTTCCCAATAAATGTGTAAACATGCATCGTTACAAATTGTATTTACCGGTTATTACTCAGTACTTACCTTTTTTTGGCCTAAAAACTGACCGCTCAAGTTACAAACTGTTGACATCTGAGCAAGTGCTTGGTCCCTTTGGAAATATATTACAGGAAATTGAAATAATGTGTAATTTTAGTCTCCAGATATTAACAGGAAACATTGACTCATCGATCGGCGACTTTTCACCAAGGACAAAGGACAGGACAAAGGACAGGAAATTTTCCCCCGCGTTAATGACGAATATGTCTGTTTGCGGGTCGGCTCTCGGGTGGAGAGGTACAGGACAGAGACAGACAGTACAAGACAGAACTATAGGCAAACACAACACCCACCCAGAGCCAGTCCCCCCTACCCCAATATCGGTACCAACAGATTCGACGGTATGTGCCTTAGCGAGTACGACGCGGGGCTTATCCCATCTTTATCCGAGATAAGACCCACGACGTACCGACCGCGGATAAGACGCTGACGGTACCGATAACTGCCGACGGGGGTCGGCAGCGGTCCCAAATTCGTACCTTCGCCCAGCAACGTTCCCCGGTTATTCCACACTGGACATAAGCAGAGAAAATTGCAGGACGGGGATTCGAACTCGGGCCCTTCGCGACGTTCAGTTCGGGCGGACTAAGACTGACGCCTTAGCCCGCACGACCATCACGCCGACTTTTCACCATTAAATCCGTATCAGTTACTGCCCCCATTGAGTATGTCTTTGAAGAGTGATAATACTTTAGCAATTTGGCCATTCGATATTGTAGTATTATATGCAATTAGACGACAAAATGTTTTGAAAATATCACCTAATCTCTGTCTCTATATTTTCATGACGGTTACTGCCGTGGCCGTATTGCGAATCTTCTCGTTCATAACGAAGCAAAAGAGCCCTTTATGGAAGATCACAAACATATCATTTGCAATTGTAGGCATGAGTGCCCCTAGTCCGACACGAATATCCGAAAGATTTGTTTATATTTCGATGATGCTAATATCCATCGTATACAGTGTCAATGTTATTGAAGATGTTTTGGGATTTGAATTCAATATGAACACACAAATAAAAATCCAAACCGCTGATGATTTACTTAGGTACGATTATAAGATTATAATGGAAAATATTTCACCTTTGGCGACAGGACTTATTCATCATAATCCTAATAAGTGGAACACCACAAACATTGTAAACATTCGAAATTCACCTGACCACAATGGTCCTCTTTTTCGAGTTGTCTCAGATACACTTCATAAAAAATATACTAACGGAAGTTGTTTCGTACCAGAAGATGTGGCCAATATGATTATTTCACACTATAAGGACAGTGCTGGTAAATATATTTTCGATAAATTTGAGAATCCTGATATAAGTTCTCTCCGGTGGATGACCATTCATCTTCAATCAGGATTTCCTTGCAGAGAACGTTTTAATCAGATTATAAGGCTTATCCAAGATTCCGGACTCATGGAAAAATGGTTCAAAACAGGAATGGAAACTATTACAGAAGAAAAACCGACGAGCCTACTTCATCACATAACCCTGTATTCATAAAGCACAAACTTAAAAAAAGTCGACAAAAATGTAACACAGAGGGTCTACTAATTAATAAGTTATTCGTAATCCTTGCAATTCTTTATTTTATATCCGCCTTAGTCCTAATAGGTGAATTTGTCTTTGCACATTATGCAGAACCACTGCAGAGATTATGGTTTACTAATCGATTTTTTAAGTCATTTGGATATTTAGTGAATTTATTTAAAAATTTATTCTGAAGCTACTATTTTAAATTAAACGATGTATTTTAATTTAAAATAAAAAATGGGTCCGTAAATTAGTTTCGATGTTGTATTATTAGTGAAGGGGGCTTATTTATAAAATTTCCCGTATGGAAGACACTGTAAATACACGGTTAGAACCAATGTACTTTTTAGCATGTAAATTTTAGTCCAAAATTATTTTTTGGGCTCAGACAACCCAAAATCGGAAATCTGTGTCGCGGTCTTTGATTGGTTGCTTTTTGTATTCCAATATTAATATGTTTTTTTTATGTATTTTTCATTTTAGTTTAAATTTTGGGCCAAAAAAGTAGCTAAGCATGAGGAACATCCATTACAATAAAATTGCATGAAATAGAAAAACTGAAATGACGTAATAATAACATCTTTTCAAAAATTCAAAATGGACAAACCTGATTCTGACCATATACCCTTTAAATGTAGTTATTACGACGTTGAGTATACAATGATTTTAACACTATGTACCGTCTTTCTAGTTTATGCTTACTCCACATCGATTCCTCTTTTTATTAACTTTTCTCTCAGTGAATCAACAAAAGCATGAAAACACGGTTTTTATAAAAATATAGTATGTCTAAATAATGATACATTAATGGCACATTCGAACTAGTTTGCATTTCTATCTTAAGGAAATCTTTTAAATTTGTACATTATTATACTTGAAGACTTCCGAGTTATCGAAATAATTCAGCCAAATGAATTAAAAAATTATTTTTAAATAAATTGTTTGTTTATTTTACATTTAGACCAGTATAGGATATAAGATAGACTGCCGTGATAAGGATGTAACTGCGATGTCCAATTCCCAAGAGCAGCGATTCTAAAAGCGTTGTCCTCGGCAACATATAACTAAACATATATTGAAAATGTATTTTATTAACAGTTAGTACCGACATTCCGTTTATTATACGATAATTTTAAAAGCAAAGTTAATAACTGACCCATGTCACAATTAATAAATATTTTTGTTGAAGAACCTGAAATTTAACGTATCGTTTACCCTGTTCACAACATGAAGAAGGGAGCAATTATCTTAACATGTTTAATAGGATGCTTAATTATTATTAGTGTATCAGCACAAGAATGGTTAAATAGCCTTGAAAATTACCTACGATATGAGTGTCATAAGCATCAAGTGTTGTTATTTCGTGACCACAATAAGAAAAATTCACAAATTATGGATACTTTTACCAAACGAATTATAAACTTCTTTCCAACAATCATCCTTCGCACCGACGCTGAAATCAATTTCTATGAAGGTACAACTTCCTACCTAAAAAAGGAATACAGAAACCTTGTTACATTAGAACCTAGATCAACAACCCTTTTTATTAGTCTTGTCACGGCCGACTGCACGGCAAATTTTGAGGAACTCATGTCGGATACGAAGCAGCTATTTAATTCTATTTACAAATACGCTACAACGGAAACTGCACCATTATATCTAATTGCATTATTCCGAAAAAAGTGCGATTCCTATACAGATATCAGTAGTTATCTCAGAAAATTGGGCGAATCATATAAATATTCAGATTGCACTCTAGTGGAAATTGAGGATAATACACCACATGAAACTAATATACAGTTTCCTAGGCCGGATATATCTAAACAAAATGTAGCTGTTATTCACCTAGATGATTATTTCTCCAAAAATCATGAACGTAAAGAATTCGCCCCAGAAATTGAATGGTTTCCAAACAAATGCATAAACATGCATCGTTACACATTGAATTTGACCATCCTTTCTCAATTCTTACCTTTTTTTGGACTGAAAACTGATAATTCCAGTTTCGGCCTAATGACTTCCGAACAATTGCTTGGGCCTTTCGGAAAAATAATACAGGCATTTGAAAATGTCTGTAACTTTAGTCTCAGTATATCAACCACTGGAATTGATTCATCATACCGCCACTTTTTGTCAATTGATCCGTACGATACAATGCCCCCAATGAGTATGAAGATGAAGAGTGACACAACGGCAGCGATTTGGCCACTCAATATCGTAACACTCTATACAATTAGACGACAAAATGTTTTGAAAATATCACCTAATCTCTTTCTCTATATCTCCATGACCGCTTCTGCCGTTGCTGTATTGCGAATATTCTCGATCTTCATGAAACAAAAGGGTCCTTTATGGAACATTACAAACATTTTATTTGCAATTGTCGGCATGATTGCTCCTAGTCCAACACGAGTATCCGAACGATTTGTTTACATGTCGATGTTGATAATATCAATCATATATAGTGTTAATGTCATAGAAGATGTTTTGGGATTTGAACTGAATATGAGTGCAGAAATAAGAATCCAATCCACTGAAGATTTACTTAGATACAATTATAAGATAATAGTGGGACATTTTTCGGTGTTGTCAACAGCATTTATTTACAATAATCCTGAAATTTGGAACGTAAAGAACATATTAACAATTCCACATTCATCTGGCTACAATGGTCCTGTTTTTCGAGTTGTATCAGATGCACTTGATAAAAAATATACTAACGGAAGCTGCTTTGTACAAGAAGATGTGGCGAACTTGATTATTTCACATTACAAGGACATTGATGGTAGATACATTTTCAATAAATTTGAACATCCAGACATATCTACGCTTCGATGGATGACAATTAACCTTCAAGTTGGATTTCCCTGCAGGGAACGTTTCAATCAAATTATAAGACGTATCCAAGATTCTGGGCTCTTGTCAAGGTGGATGAAAAATGAAATGGATATACTTACTGAAATGAAGTGCCTAGGACCTTGCACCCGGGATACCGTTGCATTTGTAAAGCACAAATATAAAAAAAATTCGCGAGGAATTCGCAAAGAAAGTCTGCTAATTAACCAATTATTCATAATACTTGGAATTCTGTATTTTATATCCGCCTTAGTCCTAGTGGGTGAAGTTTTCTTTGCACGCCATAGAGAGCGATTGAAGACATTATTGTTTACCCACCGATATTTTGAACCGATTAGATATTTAATTTCTTTATTAAGAAATTTAGTCCGAAAATCCGTTACTTTAGTCAAATTCTTTGAATAAAATAATCGTTTTATTTATGTTTCCATACGGTCCAATTCGCTGAATTTTTCAGCATCTTAGATAAGGACCGAGTTGGTTCATTTTATTTGACTTTAATATATCTGTGAAAATATGAAATATACAGTAATTTCGTCGATATATTCGTGTGCAAGTACCATTTTATAATTTTAAAATAATGTTACAAAATTTAGCTACTATAATGACGTGTAAGTATATAATTATTTGAACACTGATGTACGAATCACTATAAAGTCAAGAATATATGGCTATTACACTACTTTATCATTTTATTGTAATATTTCAGCTCCTTATCGCCCTCTACATCTACTTTTTTCTGACAGTATATATAGAACAGTATCAAAACAGACTTTTTTTTATGTAATTCTGTAAATTGACTAACTATAAATATAATTACGCATTTCAAGAAGTTTACCATTTTATCCTAAGAAAAGCTTAAAATTTGTTACATATTATAGTACTTGTAAAATTAGGTTTTTTTTTCGAAATAAATCATCATATAAATTGGAAAATTTATTTCTAAATAAACTTTACATATATTGTCACAACTAGCACGGTGTTCGGAATAAGATGGAACTTTTTGATAGTCGTATGTCTGTGTTACTCCCATTCTCATGAGCAACAATTATCGAAGCGTTGTCCATGGCAACAAATAACTAGACATAATTGAAAATACATTACATTAACATTAACATTCCCTTTTAGTATCCGGAAATTTCAAAAAGCAACGTTAATAAATTAATCGATCCTTGCAAAAAAGATACTGAGTCAGTACACATAATTTTTGGAAAAATGCGAAAAAATAATTTATTTTTCGCGCCGAGCAAATTCAGAATGCTTTTATGCATAATGTTAAAGGCTATTTTAAATACATGTAAACATTAGTAATGGATTTAATGCCAATGTTGCATAAATTTCGATTAAATCGAAATAAAAGAAACATTTCAGGAATAAAACTAGCTAATTTATTTCATAAAACTGATACAATTTATAAATTACATCCTCGGATGATTTAATATAAATGATCCTCTTCTATCTCTTTAGTAATAGTTGATTATTCGATCAGAGAATTCCATGAAAATATATATTTATATGGTTTGTGCAATTTTGTTAGATGTTTAATTATTATGATGTTGAAGTTCGAAACGTTTGAATCCAACGAAAATAATTTTTTTTATCCGATTTTTTTAAAAAATGAGTCAGATTATTCATTGCCATCATTGTCAACTATTCGATGAAAAAACGAGTGGCCTAGCTGTAATTACAACTTTTATCAACCGTTGTTTGTCATTTTCACCGTTTTTCGACATTTTTCCCTTCCCGTCATCCGATTTTTTTGAAAATGAGTCAGATTATTCATTGCCATCATAATTAACTATTCGAAGAAAAACATGAGTGGCCTAACTGGAATTGCAACTTTTATGAATCGTTATGTGTTTTTCACCTTTTCTCCCCCAACACATCCCCTGGGGCTAGAAACATTTTTTAGCGTTAATTGGGTTCGTCTATGACAATGATTAAAACAAAATTTCATTCGTCAAAAAAAAAAAAAAATTTTTCGTTGGACTCGAACGTTTCGAACTTTAACATCATTAATTTTTGCTTTTTTTTATTGGAATTTGACCACTAGTGTATAAAAGGCATCAGTGAGTCATTGCATTCAAAAATATATATAAACATGCATTAAATAATATAAATAAAGTTAGTGCCTAAATTCCTTAGAGTGAGAAGTCACTAGAACCGAGCAGCAATGATTGGAGTGGACATTCACTTTTACGAAGAGTGACATTATTTCACCCTACACTATTTGTATATCCAATTTTGACACATTTCTGCCAAAGTTGTTAATAAGTTTATACATGATATTATGAAATTCGAAATGTGTATAACAAACTTAAACTTCCAATTTATGTAAAAAGGGATGGTCCAAACAGAGTAGTATTCCAAGAATTCATCGAAGGTATTCTTGATCCCCATGCATTCTAGACATCGATCCTGTAATTCAGAAATAAATTGAAAATATTTTTCCAATAAATATGTCTGCAATATTGAAAATTACGAAATGCGGCCAGCAAAGCTCAGAAGTTCGCTGAATTTGGTTTATGAAAAATATTCATCACACATTTAAACTGAATATGTAACATGATATATTTACATTCATTATTTTTTCGGGATATATTTCCGAAAAGTATATTCGTGAAATTTTTTTAAAGTATTTTTATGTGATGATTACGATCATTATACTTTCTTCAATACATCTCTTTAGACCCAAAATTTTCTATCGATGGTAAAAATCTTGTTGAAAAGAGGTTTTAGATCTAAAACCTTGAGTTGATGGTAAATCTCTTACCAGAAGAAGGTTTTAATCTAAACATTTTCTGTCGATGACAAAACTTCAATAAAAAAAAAATTTAGATGTAAAATCATTTGTTGATGAAAAACTCTCATCTGGAATTTCTTATCAATGGTAATGGTCTTGTGGAAAACAGTTTCTAAATTTCAAATCTTGTGTACATAGTAAAACTTTCATTGATACAACTCTTCAGATCCGAAGTCTTCTGGCGATGGTGAAAATTTGGTTGAAAGAAAGTTTTACAACTAAAATCTTGTACCCATGGAAAATCTATCACTAAAAGAAAGTTTTGGACCAAAAATCTTCTATCGTTGAAACAAGATTTCAGATTTAAAATTTTTTGTCGATAATAGAAATCCCAAAAGGCAATTTCTAACCTGAGAATTTTTATGAGTGGTTTTTGTCTTCTTTGTATTACTATTAAGTACAGTATTAAGTACAAAAATGTCTTACTGTTTGTACAAATGAGAGGAAATATGAAATATCACAATAATTCCACTAATCTCCACAAACCTTTAATATTTGAATAAATTAATTTAAAATTAAGACACCGTTTGTTATGATTACTTTACTTGTGCATATTAGAAATGTATTAAATTTAAGAACATTTTTATCAGCGAACCTAAAAACGTTCTGTTTACGCCAACTACTTAACCATTGCATTTGAGTAACCTAATAAAAATATTTACGGTTATCACAAGGTATTTTAGACACCTCTTACCCGTAGATGTGCTTTAAAAAATCTGAAAAAATTTGTTAGCACACGGTAATATTTTAAATTAATGCAACATTTTGCAATGAAGAGCATGATTATTTTGTGTATATCCATATTTACTTCCTTTTAAGGTAAACACCCTAAATTGAGGTGGTTCTCATATAATTCAGACCTAATGAACTTTAGTTATGGATCAGACTGTATATTTCATGACACTGGTATTTATATATGTACTGTTGCACATGACATACGTGACACCGTCTCTTATGCTTTTACGAGAACAGTATGATCGATAGTATGTATGGACTAAGTACAAACATTTGCGTACACACTGCTCAGTCTTTGCTAAGTTGTAAAAAAGAGCACGTTATAATAATAAACGCGCATCGATCATATTACACAATCGTTAAATTTTTGTTTTCAGGTCTACTATTCCTATTCTATAAGTTTTTCCAGCACCTTACGCAAATTTCACTACACCGTATGCTTAATATACGTAAAAAGTAACTGATTTTATAAACCTGAAGTGAACAAATTTTACGTGCCATAGAGACATTGGTGCCCGTGTATTGTGCAGTGTGTCGGAATTGAATTAAAATATGTAGGGTATTAATTCAGCAAATTCCGTATGCACTCAAGGCTTTACATACAAATCTGTTTAAGTAAGTTTTAAAATAATTGATACTATTGAAATGACAAAAAAATATTGAAAGTGAAGTTAATATTAACACTGTTTAACAGTAGATAATGTAGATATTTTAATAGACACTTATAGTATACTGCAGTCTTATTGTCTATAAGTTTTAAAATAAGGCGTCTAATAAATATTACCAGATAATAATTTTTATATATATAATATAATAAACCTCGAAAATTCAACAGTCTTCCGTCTATTATGCGTCTATTATTTAATCTGTTCGGTTGTAGAAAATAAAAAATGTTTCCCGGAATTATTGTTTGAGTTCCTTCGTATTTTTTAATTACGCTTACGTGTCGCCAAATAGGGTGATAATTATTAATCACGAACAGATGTCGCTGCAATAAAACCGCGACCTTTACGAACGCAAAGAAATCTCGGGGAAAAGGAAAAAAAACGATTTCGTCGAAACGCACAGGTATTCATTGCAATTAAAGTCCGATTATGCGCATTCTCTTCGTGCAACGAATTGCGGATTCAATCGTATTTAAATCACTTATACCGACCTCCTGGAGTGAGATTAAACTATAATGATATCGATCTTACGCGTTTTCGCCATATAGCTTTCAATTACAACAAGTATTTCATGACATACAGCTAAATCGTTTCACTAACTTAGTCTCTTTCAAGTGCCCAAAATACAATTAGTCACAATTATCAAGCAGAAAATTAAAACTTGAATATTTAACACAAATTTGAATTAAAATATTATTCTACATAATACCATGATTTTATTCTTTTACCTAAATATCTGAAGTTGATTTTCGTAATCACCGTCAACAAAATACTGCAGATAACCTTTTTATGCAATACGTATAGTAATATGAAATTCGAGGTAATTGTATAGGATCAGCTATTTTAAGACATCACAAACAGATAAAAGACACAAAAAAGACGTATTTAGGGAGCTGTTTTAGGATTCTTTAAATACTGCTTAAAAAGAGCTCTTTAAGTGATATTTGAGTATTTTGAAGTCTCGTGGGTTGTATTTATGACACGATCATCGGTCGGCATTTGAAGTAGCTGTTGCGCAATTTCAATTTTGAATTCGAACGCCACCTAGTGTCTCTAGAAGAAACTACTGCAGTCGAGCCTTCTTGAATGAATACTTCGTTTTCGAATATCCAAACGTTTAGAGGTTTTAAGGATATTGGACATTGGACAAGTTGGTGGTGGGGAATCGATATTTCCTCCTCAAATATTTGTTACCGGAAATTGATATGCCTCGTGTTCTCGCGACTGTATTCGTTAGTGGGATTCGACTTAGAATGTATGCTGACGCTTTTAGAACGACACATAAACAATATTGAAATGGATTCGACTGTTCCTCAAAAATGTGGATCACAAGCACAACACCTCTTTAAGATTAATATTTCATGTAATCGTAACATTTCTGTAAGAGCTCATTTTATAAGATATTGCAGATTAGACCTCATCTAATGCTCCTTTGCAAAGCTTTGAAATGAGCTCTGACAGACTTTTTTAAAAGGTAATATTATTATTTCATAGAGTGGCAGTGTAACGCTCTTGTAGTTTTCGTGAATTTTAATGGCATTTTATTACATTTTATGTTCTGAAAACTTAACGCCATCGACACAAAAACCGACTGCACAAAATTCTCCATTTTTCAACGAAGTAAATTTGATTATACATATATTCGTAATTTTTCAAAATTAACTTAGCCGTATTGAGTCAACAATTTTTTAATTTTTGAGCTGCAAACGAAATTTATAATTAATCATTACAATAATTAACCTGTTACGAGGAGTAATATTCTTCCCTAAAAGGATATTATGCACGTTCTGACTTTCCATGAATTTAAATGACATAGTAGATCCATCATTTTGAGAAATTACCCATCATTTTAAGAACTTTGAGAAGTTAACTTCCCAGACAACACGTAACTTTTAAAGAGGACCTCCAGAGCGCTAACTCTGGATGTCTTTCAAAAAGAAGACTTGAAAAGGTCTTGGTGAAGATGATCTGTAAAAAGAGCTCTTAAAGAGGTCTTACTTATGATCTTCAGAAAAAAAACCGCTTAAAGGTCATATTTCGGAGGTCTTAAAATGAACTTATTTCAGATCTCTTCAAGAGCTCTTGTCTATAGAAAAAAGACCACCCAAAGAGGTCATATTTTGGAAGTCTTAAAAAGGATCTAATTTCAGATCATCAGCGCCAACTTATTTTCTTGTAACCATTCGAACAGTTCTCGGAAAATATTTACGATTCAAACGATACGCGGTGATACTGGTTTTAGTTAAAATTTGTCTCACAGTTGGCGATTTTGATCCTTAACATCTCATATTGGAAAAGTCTTACAAGGAACCAGATAAGTCTTCTTAAAGATCACTTTAAGAGCTCTTTCTGAGGAGTATCTAAGAAGTCTTAAAATTTGTAAGACCACTTAAAGAGCTCTTTAAGAGGTCTTTTTGCCGTTTGGGTTAGTACTCTATAACCATCAGCTACTTTCTTGCTGCGAATATATAAACTCAGAGAAAATTATAGCGTTCGTTACTACATTTTTGAGTGAAATTTAGACACTGTAATATTTTATAGGAATATTTACTGTATTTATGGTTCTAGCTACGATTTCCACAGTGAAATGAAATATAGTATAGTGCTGATTACCACAAACTTGTGTGAAATACATCTATAAATTTCTCTGACTTTAGTTTTCCGCATTTTTCATATGTGCTTCGCCTTATGGAATCAGCAATTTTTAATTTTGATATTAAACGATATCGATAATTAACCAAACAAATGCTTTTAAGGCCTGGTATGAATGGCTGCCAAGAAATTACATTGTGAACCGATTTATCCTGAATTATTATGGTTCAGTGTAGAATCCTCCACTTTAAATATATTGATGAGACAACTTAATTTATGTTGTTAATATCAGCTATCATTATTCAATCCATCTTTGACTTGTAATCAACATTTATAAATAACCAAATAAATATTAACCGTACGCAAGGGACAAATGATGCCTTAAACAATATTATACCATTACTCAGCTTTTTAAAGATTTCGACGCCATATTAAATCTCCCATTATGTTATAAAAAGATTTAATAACTCACGATTTATATATTTTTTGTAACTAAACCATTAATAGACAATTTAACAGTTTTATAGAATATTGATATTAGTGGTTATGAAACTAGTAAACATTTTCTTAACTCTAGTCTTTTCATTTTTTTCAGGAGGATGCCAGCTCTTAAACTCTTCGGTCGCAAGTGGTTGGCTGCCTCAGATGATCTGGTATATCCTGGCCTGTTTGAAATTTTCATCCGAGTCGTTTGGTAAATATGTCATTATTATTGTAAATGAACTTGAACTAACAAAAAGCACGTCAGCCATTAATACCTTTATTCAATACGTTTTTTGTAAATATTTTGGCCGGGGAACAAAGTTCCGAAAGGCTAAAATTTCGATATTGCGTGAGTCCAAGGTATTTTCATTTGCTTTTTTTTGCCAAATTTTCCAAGACAAAGTGAAAAAAATCGCGCTGAAGCCATGTTATATCGAAATTTTGGCCTTTCGGTGTGTTGATTTTCGGAACTTTGTTCCCCGGCCAATATTTTAAAATTCTTCGTTCAAACATATTTTTATGTAACACTTTGAAACTTGGTGTCCTTTCTGCAGGACAACTTTTTGTGTTTTTTTTCTTTATTTTTCAGCGGATTATAATTGAATTTTAGTTCAAAGTTTTTCTTCCGTACTTCGATAACATGTTTTAAATGTAAAAAAATTAATATTTATTATCAATTATTGTGTTAAATCGTTTATAAGGACGAATAATGTATAAAAATAAAACGAATCTGACCACAAAATTTACTTGATTGAAGTGAAATGGGGTACTCGGAGGTTTTCGAGCAAATTCAACATGATGGTCCGAAATGTACAAAGTTATTTCACAGAAATCAAACTGAGTACTGAATAATGTTACATTTTCAAGATATAATTTAGCAGGTTCAACAAGCAGTCACGAAGGCTGAAATTTCATAATTCGTCTTTTACGACCTCGAAAATTGTTTACATTTTGGCTGTCATATTGAATCCGCCATTTTGAATTTAGAAAATCTGAGGTCAGACTCGTTATCAGCGACCACGAAAACTTCCGAGTAACAAGTTTCAGCTATTTTCCGTGCAAATAAAAATGTATGCTTCAAAGGGTTAAAAAGTTCATAAAATAACGTTTGGGGTATTGTATGTATTATAACAACTACACGGAGAAAAAAATCCCAGAATTTTTGTACGGAAATTTCCTGAAAAATTACCGTGCTGTCCCATAAACGCAGTGCATGTTGATGGCAAAGTAAAATTTACATTGCTATGCTGAATTTTTCCAAAGTAATATGTAAAATTTCGGATCAAGAGCACAGTAAAAATTCCTGTGCCACAATGCAGCAAAAATTCCTGTGCCACAATACAGTAGAATTTCCTAGGTCATAGCATAGTAAACATTTTTGGCTCACAGTTCATTTCAAAATGGAAACAAATCGAATGCAAACAGAAAATACGTGAAAATTTTGCACACGATATCGTTTATTGAGTATAGATGAAACAAATTGCAAGCCTACAAGTAATATCAATAGTTCTTAAAATCGTAAAAACCTTATCGACATTTACTTTCAGCTGACAAGATATATCAATGTTTGTTGTATATTATTTGTATGCACGAACAAAAAATTTCTATTTTACTTTCAACTTGAAAAAGTAATATTTATATTTTATTAAAATTTAAACCAATAGGAAAAGGACTATTAATAACTGATTCACATATTCCTATTACCCTGTATAAATTGGCCGAACTATTTCAAAAGAAATTACTGCAACGATAACAAAAACAGTTTACTCGGTTCGGACCAGTTCAGACCCGTACGTCGGACTACTCGGCCGCCATATCGGTGCTCTTTTGTTTTCACCGCAGTTAGACTCGGTAGCATTCGAATATGTTCGGAAACTTTCGCTTCCAATTCGAGAAGTGGCATAGTAAAAATAATGAAGCAACATATTATAAATTCTTCAAATATTGGGGATTATTTGACTTGCACTAACTTAAAAACTTGCTGTCCTGTAAATTTTACTGTGCTACACTGAACATTTCGACTAGCTCGTACATAAAAATATCTAGCCGTTATTGCAAATATTCGTGTCCAGAAAAGCAATATTTCTTGTCTGTTGCTATAAATATTTCCGAAAAATCAAGTTGCACCCGTTTTCAGGTGACTAGCACGGTAATTTTTCAGGAAATTTTTTCTCCGTGTAGAAAATGTTGAACGAGTTTAAGACCAAAAAATAATTGTTTTAGAATCGCATTAAATTAAGTTCATAATAACTATTTGAACATTACAATAACTCTTCAAGTAATGTCAGAAACACAACAAACGTTTTAGAATTAAAAATTGTTACGACGAAAAACAATTTTATTATTGTACATCAACCTTAAAAAAATTCTTAAAATTAATTTATTTTTCTTGTTTATTTTTATGAGTTATGCCATAAAAGACTATAATATTGTTTGATACATGGTATCAAGTAAACGTTATTATAATATATATCGATCAGTAACGCTTAAGGAAGTAGATCGCGTGATTAAAAAGTAGGATTCGAAGATAGAACTCATTTTTTGTATTAATCCATTTTCTGAATGGACATTTCTCACTATAGTTTTTAACGATTGCATTTTGCAAAAAAATCAGGCATATCTGACGTAAAATTAACTGAACGTTTAGAATCTTTTGTTCGATCTTTCAAAAAATTCAACCATGAAAAATTATACAGTGGCCCTCCCCTTATTTTAACTCCTATTTATTTTAACTGCGTCCTTTATGTTAACTTCTTTCCCTCGTGAGTTCCCCACCATTCGCCATTGAAAGTGTTCAAAAGAGTGCAGACTGCTGTTTACGCTTGCGCATACCGGTGAAGAAAGACGCCACTATCTCCTCTCTCTGTTTTTCTTCTCTCATACTGCCAGTGGTGAGGATGAGGGGAAGCGGTAAAATAAGCGAAGAAGCCGCCACCTTTCTTGACTCGAAAAATTAAAATAAGGGGAGGGCCACTGTAGATGGTTATTCCCAAAAACTCATGTATTGGAAAAAATTGGCGAGAGGTTTAGGATTTTCTTTTTTTTTAATGGTAGGCTTTCGAAAGCAATATTAGGAAACAAAAAGTTCTTGGAACTGCTCAAAGAATACCATGACAAATACCTTCCTTCATATTTTTCCGAATTTTGTTGAAAGACTTTTTCAATTTTTTAAAATTATGGGATTTTGAAAAGTAAACAAAGTGTTCTTCAATCAATTCCAAGAATTTTTTGTTCAACAACCTTTTTCCCAAAAGTCTATCATTTTGAAATAAAAAATTCTTAAAAACAAAATATCGCAAAAATCGTTGAAAAGGTCAGGAATTTTTTATTTGAAAACTATAGGCTTACGGAAAAAATGTTACGAAAGAACAAGTTTTTGAAATGGCTCAAAGAATAATCTTACATTTTTTCGAATTTTGTTTGACGACTTCTGCAATTTTTCAAAATTGGAGGATTTGAAAAGTGAACAAAGTGTTCAAAAATTCCGACAAATTTTCAGCGCATTCTTCGATCAATTCTAAACATTTTTTCCGGAAATATATAATTCTCAAATAAAAAATTCCTGAACCTTTCGCTGATTTTTTCGTGTTTTCCTGGACATTTTGGATACTTTCACCTTTATTTCCGAAATGTTAATATGATATCATTTCAATGTCAAAAACGATAGAAAGAAAGAAAACGTACAATTTTAAAAATGCATGTTTTTTGGAAATAATCGTATATAGTTTTTCACGGTTGTATTTGTTGAAAAATCTGCACATATGCCGGCTTGGACATTTTTTACAACCTGTTTTTACACAAAATACAACCATTGAAAACTATAGTAAGAAAATATCTATTCATGACTTGATGGGTTAAATTAAAATTATCAGGATCCAAAAATTATTTGTTTTTGGACCTAACCCAGTTCAACTTTGATTCCTCATTGTCTAAAATACGATCAGGTTTAGATTATTTCTTTGGACTCATACATTTTCATCCACAATTGATATATTTATGTTTAAAATAATAATAAGTGTTGATCAAAGGGAGAAACTATTCGAAATTATGATTAATAAAAATTGCAAACAGTTCAACAATTTAACTAGTGTAGAATGCACTTACATTGCAATAGATCCAGAGCGGAGTATAAGATATATAATCGCGTTATTGTAAGTGCGGAGAAATGAGAATGGGTTATACTTCGGGGATTCCCCCAGGCATTCACAATGTATCTATAGATCATTTGGTTCGAATTATAATACAAAAACTAGATGCCTTCGACCCGGGTGCCTAGAATTTTGGCTAAATTCGTATTGCAGTTCCCTGACGAAAGGCTGATGCTTCCGGGAATATTCCCATTTTAACACTGCCAGGGAAGAAGGCGGCAGTGGGTAGTTCTAGCATCGTTAGGTTCGAGTAGTTTCTACACATATATTGTAACAATATCTTGTTCCTTAAATAGGGTGAATATGCCAATGAATGGACGGTTAAGCATTTTTCACACTTTGATCGATTGTAACTTTTGAATCTTTTATGAAAATTTAATTATGATACCACCATTAGAATGGTTAGACTCTGCTCTTTATGACCGTGTACTTCAACCTTTGATTTTATTTAATTATTAACCTCGTCTTCATACGTTTGTAAAAAAATCCGCTAAACCCCAATGAATAGACGGGTTAAATCAAATGAGACGTTTTCGGTACCAGTTTTGGATGGCTTTAAAACTTTGCTTTGATTTTACAAAATAATAAACATTGAAAGATCAATAGTACTGTAAATATTGTTTTGAATGTTCAAAGAAATATGTATTTTGTTGCATTTTGTGCATCACACATTCATAAGAAATAGAAATATGTAGAAAATCGTCCATTCATTGGCATATTCACCCTATATTAAAATTGAAAATGAGCATTTTCAAAACTTCGACCACGACCGCAGGTCAGCCGAAGCACTGATGAATGAGCACGTCTTGTTCACACTGATGCTTAAAAAAACGCGGTTTAGTCGAGTTTTTGACAGGTCGGGGTGCAGGAAATACATTTTTTTATATGTGGGATACTTCGGTTTGCGTTTTTTACGGCATTATCGTTGATTTTACGAAGAAATGAATAAAACCTTTTTTGAAGAGAGTTCGATGTTCTATATTTTTTGTTTGAAACATTTTTTTGTACGATTTGTATTTTTTTTAAAACATGGAAAAAACGTGTTTTTTTAGCGTTTTTTTTGTTAAACCTCCCCATAATCTAGTATGCATTGTCTCCAAAAACTAATCAGATCTAAGTTTGGCCAAGAGAAACCCAAATCCGTTTGTACTTTTTAAATTCGTCCTGTCAATCGCGAGATATCGCTTATACAAAATTTTGCCCACGGACGGACGGACGGACGGACGGACGTACAACCTAACGGACACCAATTTTTTTTATTGTTGCTTTGGGTTCCTTAGGGCCTGAAACGTCGACATTTGATGAAAAACTATAGGGTAATTTTTTGGAGGGAACTGACCAAATTCAATATTTCGCCAGACCTATGGTCTGGGTCGAAGTAAAAGAAAATTACACTGTAATCAAGTTTTATTACATTCTTTAAAAGGAAAAAAGTCATTCGTAAAGGCGACAAAATTCCGATACATTAAGACCTACCAAACCTAATAACTGAATTCAATTGTCTGCATATTCTCTATTTCCTAATTTGGTTTGGAAATAATTCTTTTTCCGTATATACAATAAAAATGGGTTTAAATAAAAATGAACAGTAAAATAAATAAATGAATGAAAATATAAAATAAACAACTTTATAAACATTTACTTAAGACAAAAGTTATGTTAAAACGTTTAATTAAATATTTCATTATGGTAATGATTCATTGTTTTCGATGAATTTTGAATTTATTGCACTATGAAACTCGGCACAGAATATGGGATATGATAGACAAAAAACTAGCTATCCTTGGCAAACTTTACTCACTTCCTTGTATAAGCGAAATTTTTATGACGTTAGTAAATTATAAGACGGGGATTACAATATTTACACTGTACACAGAAGTACTGGTTGCGATTACGTCGTCAATCAGTCTGGAACATATGAATAAATTATCATTTGTGTTTTCATAATAAACGATAGATTTAAAGAGATGCTAAATTACCAATAATAACACTATTTACGAAAATAAGATTTCATATTTTTAATAATTGAATTTACTATATTTATTAATAATACAAATTATTTTTATGATCTTGTACTTTAAAATTGGTTTCACCCGCGCAGAATATAAAAGTCAATTTTTCAAGATAGACTAATTACTCTTTAAACTTTACTGTTTATTCCAAAAATTTATTAATGTAGTTCAATTTTATTACCTGCTGATAACGGTACAGTACTTTCTAGCTTTGAGTCAGACTTTAGTGGGAAATAGTACTTCGAAGTTGATAATAAATTAAAATGCAATTTTATTATTACAAATATCTTAAACAATGATTATAATAAGATTATTTTCGAATCAAAACGTATATTTTTGAAGGTGTCTCGTAAGGAGACTTAACCCTAAAACACAGTTGTTTAGTTTTATTTATAATATTGAACTATATAGAGTTTACTTACTTCCTTCAAAGACTCGGACAGGAAATGTAACATTTGTTATTATTATACAAATCATAAATGAAGAAAATTTAGTCTGGCTATTCAGGAAAAATATTCTTCATGGGGTATATTAATTTTATCTAATTCTCCTTCATGGTTAAACATACAATTAAGCAATTGCTACATCCATTGATACACTTGTCAGAATTAAGATACTACCCCGCTATGTCGGAACTAGATCAGGTTACTCTAGTTGCATTCCGAAGCAGAACAGTTCGGGCTACCTCAGCTGGATTTCAACCACAACCCAGTTTCTATTTGGGTAAAGTCTAATTAATTGTTTAATCGGGTTAACGAGGTCGGATTGCAGCTGGAACCCGGTTTCTATTTAGATGAAATTGTGCCAATTCTATTCGAGTTCTTTCAAAATTTCTTTTTTTTTTATCGGATTTACGGATACCCATATCTGTACTAAAATTTTGTGTATTATGTACGCTGTTAAATGTACGACATTTCGTTACAAGAAAAAAGGGACCCTAATAATAATGGCCGAACAAATTTGACCCGATTTTGTCCGAATAGACACAGAGCCCCAGCTGGGTTAACTCAATTAAAAAATTAACTAGATTTGACCAGAGAATAAATCGGGATCTGGCTGGAATCCAACCGGGTTAGCCTTGTACATATGCCGAATACAACTAGGATCGCCTAGTAAGGTTCCGAACATAGCCCAGTCATTATCTCATGTCTAACGGTGCTCTAGTCACACTAACGCGATAAGCCCGCACGGAGAGAACTCTGTTGACTTGAAGTTTCTATCTAAATTTCGTAAAATGAAAATTCACTTTTTATGGAGTGAAAATTGAGAGACTCTATTGAAAAAGTGAGCTCTTACTCTTTAAGAGAGCAACTCTGACTCCAGACAGAATGAGTTTTCACTGGTAAAGAGTGAGAATTCACCGTTTCAATAGTGGGGCTCCATTTGCACTCTATTAACAATAAATTCTCACTTTAAGGAATTTAGCGATTAATGTACCCCTTATTTACTCTAATTTAAGGGTGCACCTAAAAAATTCCACAAATCGCAAAACAGACACTTCAAAACCGCGACATTCAAAAACCATACAATTAAAAAAACGGACATTAAAAATCCAAACATTTCACAAAAAACATATACAAAAAACAGACATTTCAAAATGCCCACATATTTTGCAAGTATTTTTTGAAATATATGTTTTTTGAATGTCTGTTTTTTCAAATGTATGGTTTTTGAATATCGGGGTTTTGAAGTGTCTGTTCTGTGATTTGACGGGGTTTTGAGGTACACCCCTGGTTTTGAAATGTCTGATTTTTTAGCATCTGTTTTTTAAATATCTTGATTTTTAATTCAGTTTTTTGAAATGTCTGGTTTTTGAATGTTTGTTTTTTGAATGTCTGGGTTTTTCAAAACCATATACGTTTTCGGAAGCCTGTCAAAAGAGTTATTACAAGGTAAATTTGGATTGTTTACATAAAGCATTGAAATATATTGCTAATATAATATCCATTCGGATATTTACTAATATTTTCTGTTTTCTTACAACCAAATGAAAAGTAGGTAAAAAAATCTTAAATTAGAATGTACCTCAAAAACCCGATAAATCACAAAACAGACAATTCAAAAATCCGACATTCAAAAACCATACATTACATTTAAAAGTCGCGCTCTTAAGGAGTAAGAGCTCACTTTTTCAATATAGTGTCTCAATTTTCACTCCATAAAAAGTGAATTTTCATTCTACGAAATTTAGAGAGATACTTCGTTAATACGTTAAGACCTCTCCAGTACGATTCGGATATTTTTAACAGTCGCGCTTCATTTTCACCAGAATTTGTGAACTTAATATTCTGAATTTATAGCCGCCAGGATTGGATTCCGGAGGAATGCAGTATCTACGTTTATTAATTTTTTTTTCTCAGATATATTATCATTCTTTTACTCAGCTCGGTTCTTCTATTACATGTAAATATAAAAGAACAGCCCAACGATAATACAATAAAACGTCTACTAACTCCTCAGACCATCTTGAACACGTTTTATGTGGCATTTTATTTCTCTAGGTTCGTACTTATTGCGGTAGCATGTTCGAGGTACTATGCCGAGACGTGGAAATGTCGATCAGGCGGAGACCTCGTACGAGTTTTTCTCATCGGCGAGATGGTGATTCTCGGAATCGTCACAATTCTCGTATTATTCATCGTGAATCACAGTGCACGAGGATCCATAGTTGATACATACGCCAGACGTTACGTCGAGCCTCTACTCACAGTCAAGTAAGTCATAAAAAATCAGCATCATCATGAATGATCATAAGTTCTTTGTTTTGTGCTAATTAGTCAACGAAATTGATATTAAATTTGTTGGCTTAAACAGTGGTCTAGAAAATTGTTAATATATTGAAAGATTCAGGTAGGCTCCATGATTAACAAAAGAACTTAATGGGACATTATCCGAGGAGAATTGGCCAAATAGAAACAGGGTTCAAGCTGGGATCCAGTCTGGTTACCCGGTTAAAAATCCTGGCCGGGGTTTGGCTGGAATTCGATTCAGAATGTATTTAAACTCATAAGAATTTCAAATATAACTAGGATAATCTGGTCGAATTCTGATCATAGCCCATATAGTATCTAATATCCGATCGGGCTGTAGTCAGGAAAGCATGACAAGCCAGGTCGGAACCCACACACAATCGCGGTAACCCGGATAGATTCGGGTCAGAGCCCGGTTGAAAATTCTGCTTGGGTATTTCGACTATATAAAGATGACAATCTATAAAAATAATTGTTGCAATTAGCAACGAAAAGGTTTCTTCTCGACCGTCGTAATTAAAAATAAGTATACTTAATAGTATTTCTCGGTATTAAGGGTCAATTAACTAATAATATAAAAATAAAATAATTTTTTGGTTTTCGATGGAAAACACGAAAATGGTAAAAAGATGAACATCGCCGGATTTTGTATGATAATCGCGACAAAACCTTAACTTTGGAATATTCATATCTGTATTTAAATTGATTTACATATAAATGGGTTTTGTGTCCCTCTAGCGACTATCGTAGAAACAAGTGCCTATTGTAAATAATATACATTTCGTCCCAGGATCCCGTGTAGACTCTTCAGTAGGGCAATCACGGGAATCCCTGCCCTAGATGTATATATGGTTTCTTCATTTAGTGTGCAATTTTTTGAAAATCTATGAAATGTGAAAAAAATGAAAAAGACAGAAAGAATAAAAAATTGTTACATAAAAAGCGTAGAAATATAGTTAGCACTAGGCTTGACCCATGAAATTTGACCAATGTCTATCGAGAACATTTAATGTTCAGTAATTTAGGACATTACGTAAAAAAATAATTGTTAGAGAGTTGGATTTATATGCATATGACAGAAAGAAAATTTTCTCAGTCTATTAACGTGTATTGTCTGAAGGCATTACTCATATCACATGTAATTATTTAGTTTAGTTTGGAATTTATGCAGAATACGCGGTAAGAATTGTGTACTTTAAATGCTGTAAAATTTTGTTCATACTGCAAAATCTCATTTTTTTGTTATTTCATCATTTTCTTACGTTTTTACATTGCTTCAAATTTGCTAGAAGTTTTGGCAGATATTTTAAATATGCATTGTTTTGTAGCTAATGTAAAAAATATGAAATTAACATATTATTCTAGAATTACATTTTTAACATTTTCATGTTCAATTTTATAAAAATACTTTGCAATTGCATTGTCATTTTTTATTATATTCATTTTAATGTAAATATAATTGTCTTTTTACTTTTGAACATGCAAACAAAAATTTCTCATTTTTTGAAGAAACACATGATTTTATGCAATGTATTCGGAAATTTTTAATTCGGAAAAAAAAGCATTGTTCAACATTAAAAATGGCAAGTTCGCATAAACCTCTAACTGAATTTTGCAAAATTGCACGAAAAATTCTGCATCAAAAAATAAGAACCGCCTCCTTAACATTGCTCACCCAGACTTAGCCAATGTACAAAACATGCATATTATATCTCGTGCCGACGCTAATTGTGAGAAGTAACCCATTGTTATCTTCGGTTGGAAGAACACGACATATCACTCAATCCACTTAAAGTTACAAACTTGTACTAATAGCCATGACAGTGGCAATGTTTTAAAAGCATTCTACAGAAGAATAAAACAGATAGGTCGCAAAGTTAAACTCAACTTTTCATGGTTGATTTACCATTAGTTATAGGTAGCAATATTTGTTTGGACATATATTATACATTTCTTCTTTCAATATTTGTACAAACTTTTGTTGTAAGTAAACTACTATAATTTAGGGTCATTACTTTCTTAATTCTACGAAGAATATTTTGCAATTTTAAATAACAATTAATCTTTTTTCATAAAAAATACGGCGGTAGAGGTAATTCATCCTATAACAGCGACTATTATTATAACAAAATAATTGAGGTAATATAAGTATACACCAAACGTTTGGGCCATTTAAAGAAATGGTTTAACGCCATTGCTTTCGTAACCGCTGATATAGTTAATATTTCGTTGTATTAGCTTGATTCTATCCAAATCTAAGTTTTGGCCTTTCATTTGGGGCCGGACTACGACTTTTATCTCTGGCCAGGGACTGAATTAATTCCGAACGCATTTCTAGTGTACGGAATTAAAATATGTTTCACCACTTGCGAAAATACACTTTGCATGTACCCAACAGGATTTATATGCGCCACCAAGTGGTGAGCAATTTATATATCAGTTTTCCAAGTCACCGTGACCGCGACCATTATGCGAATAAATCAGCTGAAATATCCTCCTGTTTCAAGAGTGACTACTGAACATCACAAGCCCAAGTGACAGTTTAATTTTTGTTTATATTTTTAAGTATACTTAGAACGTGTTCCGGATCTTCTACCCAAATAGCACAATCCGTCCCGGGACGTCCTGGGGAGCTCCTGAGGACGTACAAATATCCGCTTTTGGTCCTCGGGAGCTTCTCAGGGGCTCCTGAGGACGTCCTGGGATGGTCTTGTGCTGTTTGGGTAAAAGCGCAAAAGTTGTTTCAATTTTAATTTACGATCTGTAGCAAAAATGACTACTTTATCGCCGGGCCACTTTAAAACCCCTTTAAGGGTATTTTTATGATACAAAAAATTCATGTGCGGTCTCTTAAATAGACTTCACAATATTTCTCTCGAATAAATTCAATTAAAATGTTGATATTCCAACAGAATACTGCTGCTACCTCCAGAAATAGTATGGAACGTATTGGGCACGTTATGGTTATTTGGCAACAGCGTGCAATGCAGCAACGAGCACTACACGATCGCTGTGGTGGAGGCCCTTGTCTTCTTCGACTGGGTCCTGATAGGCCTATCGATACTAGGCCTCGCCTTGGTCTTCGACCCTCTCGGATCATTGGGCCTGGAGGACAAGGCCGTCGAGGACTCAGTGGAGCACGGCAAGGTCTCACGCATCTGGCTGAGGAGGTGCAAGTTCTTTTGGTGGATGCGCCGCGACGAGACAGCCAACGAAACTTTCCAACATGTTGCTGGTGAGACATAGGTACATGCGGGTAAGACCGGAATAAGTCAGGACCAGATAACACGTATTACTGTTCCTGATTAAAAAAAAAAGAATACCCGATAAATTTGTTGAAGAAATTAATATTCATGCCATGACCTTCAAACCAGCCTTACAGAATTAAAACGGATTTGACACACTGTGAGAAATGTTGTTTTACAGTTAAATGTATACTGAAAGACTGATAAGTGTGCTACACCATTTGGCACGAACGAGAAATTATAAATACTAAATTATTAGGATATTTTTGCTAAAATTGGTATAAAAGTCTAAACGATAACTGCGCGGGCAGCTTATTTTCAATGCACGATAGAAATGGTTACCCAGTCGTGAACTAATTTGACCTCTTTGAATATAAACTGGCGACGTCGTCATTCGTCAATATCCTCACTATCAGCTGAATCATTAACAAAACCTCTTCTTCTTCAAAGGAAAGATAACTTAATAGTTAATGAACATCTTTTTATCATTAACGCAAACTTTAATGACAATTACCATTAATCTTGACCCCAACAATGCATTAAAGATGTCCATTATAATGAGCACAATGTGTGTGCCAATCTTAGGTAATATAAAACAATTTCAATATAAAGAGAACAAAACTTATTCTCTCCGTGTTCTTGTTCTCTCCGACTGTGGTAAGAAGCAAAATGTATTTAAACTTCATTTTAAAGATCAATTTTTAGTTTTAGCATAAAAACGAAATTGGATGACATAATCGCAATGTCATAAAATTCTCTCGTCATAATAGCAATTCGAAAAGTGACTAAAAATTGCAAGGCAAATTCGGTCTACATTAATTGTTTTACATAACGTCCACTAACAATTTGGTAATTTCAGGTTTACTGAGTGCGCTTTTTCGTCGTACGGATTTGGTGCCTTCTGATGTGATGGCCGGTTGCGTCTTGCTGCGAGTACGGCAAAAACGGGAGAACCTTGAATTGAGAAGGCTTAATATCCTCGAACGACCAAAGTATACAGTCGGTAAGTTCATCATTTTAAGTCTGTTCACCTCCTTTCAATGCCGATTATATATCACTGCGAAGAGAACGTACTTGATCTTTCTCCGACCATACCCTTCATTTAGAATTCTCGAAAAAAGGTGTATTTCGAAATTAACCTTTAGTTAAGAAAATCCAATACTTTGTTCTTTTCTGTCACCGTAATGGAAACGCCAAGGACATTCAAGGACTGAAAATATATTCGTGACTTTCATTCTATGTTCTGAAAAACTGCATTTACATTCATGTGAACATATCGCCTTTCAATTAAAGATAAATGTCTGCCAAAACTTGTTCGCACACAGATCCTGACAAGTAGATTGTGGAAAATTCTGTGTAACTTTTACAAATCGTTTTGAAATGCCCCAAAGTTTTTTTTATTGGGTAGTAGAACTCTTCTAGGAGTTTTAAACGTGTACAGAATATAAATTTAGTTGTATAGATTTTGAATTCTTCTGTTCTTCTTAAGAACTGCGTATTTCCAAAAATATTGTTACTTATTGTTTTGGAAAATTACTTTCAAATCTAACCTTTCCATCTTCCCATTATACATCGAATTTTTCATGTTCTTTATCAAATTTGTAAATTATCTTCAAACATTAATCGCATATCAAGGGCGCATTCAGTACCCTTTTATTTATATTTTTTTTGTAATTGTCCATACTCGCTTAAAATCGGCGAATTTTATTTCTGTTTTGGCATAAAGGTGTTCATTAAATGTGGCAAATATTGCATAAATTATTGCAATAAACTCTACTTCCCTAAACAAAACAAAACCGCAACACACATATTTATTTCACATCGTAAAAGCAAACGATAATTCCGTTAGCAAATTCATTTCTCTCTACATGTTTGCAATTTAACCGAGGTTTTTAAATCATACTTTAAATCACAAAACCAATTTTATTTATTTTCACCCTAAAGGTGTTCTGAAGGCAGTTAGCATCTTTCCGGGCCAGTGCTGAACTTTTATTTGGTAGCAGGATTCTTGTCTGTATTTACTCTTTTCATCTATTCAATAGCTTTACGAGGACCCCAAACTTTGACTACGATAATCCCTGGAATAAAATCTTTTTATGAATACTTTGATTTTAATAGCTGTTCTTAAGATGTTTTAGTAATTTTCCAGAAATTTCCTGTATTTCTTCCTCAACACATCCATCAACTACGGGAAACAAATATTTTTAGTTGATTTGTCTTTGTGCAAAGCCTTGATGATGCTTGACCATTTCTCAAGACACATAATTCATTGATTGTCTGTTTTCTTTCTTCACAAGGATATTAATATTACACTATCACAGTAAATAATTTATGTTAATACTTAACATTTCTTAAAAGGTTGTAGATATATCCAAGCACAATCGCTATCAATCGGAGAGTAATTATTAAAGCGTGACATTTCAAAAATTGTAGTGGCATACGTAAAAATTAGCATCTTTCCTTTTGTGATTTACTGCTTACATTTTCGAGCTATCTTTTACACTATGGCACCAGATTTATGTCATTTGCATTACACAATTTACGTTCACCCTCTATATTATTAATTCATCAATGTAGCCTCTAAAACTATTGAAATTCCGACAGCAATCATCATATAATGTACACTTTTTAAAACATGTATCAGTTCTTTTATTTCGATGAAGTAATACAAAATATTTATCTCCAGACAAGTTTCTATCAACTTTACATTAACCGTCCTTATTTAATTTGGGATTTATTATTCTTCGCTTTTTATACATTTCATAATAATTCGATTTTAAAATATCTCATTCATTATTGTCAAAAGAATACAATTCGCAGATTAAAAATGACAAAAAATGTGTAAGTAGTAAAAAAAGATCCTTTCGTGATAGTACACTCTTAAAAAAATACGGGAATTCTCGGAATAAGAATTGATAATAACAGAAAATTCGTAATTACACGTGTGTGCTTTTCTTATTATTTCAGATGGTGAAAGCATATTCGCTGGATCACCAAGCTGGATGTCCTTGGAATGGGCGCATCATTACATACAATTATCGATATCATCTTACGGTTGGCTGTTTGTACTTTACAAAAATCTGTGCACAGGTTGCTTTCAACTGATGCGCGGAATGACTTGCTGCGCGTGTTTTAGGTAAGTACTATCGCTCCTTACTCTGCTTTTATCAAAATTTAATTAATTTTCAAATGTTATCTTAATTGAAGATCACTCATTATTTTAAAATAAAATTTTCTAAAAAATGCATCTAATTAGTAATCTGCATGTGCACTACGAAGTTGTTTATATTATAATTTAGAAAAAATTTAAACAACATCTAATAAGATACCGATTGAACAGTTATTTTTAACCCTCCGGGCGTAGAACTCTATTTTGCGCCCGCAAACAAATTATCAAGCCCTATATGCCCGTCGTATTAAAAAATATATATGCAACGCGAGCAATTCGCTCGAAGATCGGTAATTGCGCATTTGTTACATAGTATACTTTTATCAAATTGGCGCGATATTTGTAATTAAGAAAATATTTTGAAAGAGTTTTGAAACAAATAGAGAAAACCAAATATTAAATCATATTTGATGTTATGTCAGTATCAACTGTGGTCTAACTAAATTTACATAACGTTGAGCATATATCTCATAATAACTTTTTGATGTAGACACGAAAGATTTTTAGTGAAATCGTTAATATATTTGGTACTGTAGCCACACCGTACAAACCTATATACGACAAAATCGACTACTTTTAAGTAGTTAAATGGAAAATAGTAAATACAACAATTATTGTAACTATACAATTTTTATTACAGTTAATAGTTACTAGTTACAAATATTTGCACAAAGATATAGTAAAGTTGTGACAATATTTTTGTAAATTTAGTCAAACAAACTTCTACATTTCTTTCCACTAATATCTCCGATTTGTATGGTAATTAAATATTTCACTAAGAAAACCAAACAGATCTAAAGTGATATCAAAGTACTTAATATGAATAATCAATGCACTAAAGAAGATATGCTAAAGCATCCATATTTTTCACATTTGCAATGAAATTTCTCAATGTTTGTAATCAGACTCTCAAATTTGAAGCGCTCTAAAATGTTCAACTTTCATTGAAACGAGACAAAAACGAAATTGTTTGTTTTTGAATTCTCTCTATAACTTCTATAATCACTTATACATTTTCCATTAAGAATGCCGAGTAAAAAAATTACAAATGCTTCAGTACGAAAGTCGTGATAAATCGTTTGATATCTACAAAAGTATCGATCACACGACAAAATTACATGAAAAAATGGCAAAAGAACATAAAAAACCATTAAAATTTCGACCTTCCAAAAATTATTAGAACATGAGTTATTATATTTTTTACTGCAAAAAAAGCAACCTGATAACTACAGAGATCGAAACCTTAAGTTGAGCTTGATACAATCACTGCTTGCTTTTTTTTTGTTTTTAACTCAATGTTATGTACATATTGACTTGACTAACAGAACAGGTTTTCACGATCAATAATGCTCAAATGCGTTTTTGACAATTTTTAAATAATTACAAATTTGCCTCTGTTTCAATCTTTTCGATTCTCTGTTTAGATATATTTACGCCAGATTTAGATACATTTTATTTCATTCGGAAAATTCGTTGAGAAAAGTTTAGTCAATTTTCATTTAAATTCAACAACATATTTAGAAAATGATTCATTGTCAATAATGTTTAACTTAAAAGCTACATTTCATCAAAACAATGTGTCACTCATTTTCTAAGTGACTAATTCCAAGTTAATGGATTAATCACGGAAGAATTTTTAAACGGGAAACCTAAAGCTAATTATAATAAAAATATTTCATAAATACACAGAAATCTTTACCGTGCTATAATTATACGATCAAGTGTAATATCTAGTTCAAATTCATAATGATTAAATCATAAGTGCACCGTTATTAATTGTGCATAGCAGTTAATTGTTAGGCGTGCTAAAACGATTGCGACAGTTTTTTAGCGTCCATGCAAAAAGTTGTTAAGGGATTATAAGGTTGTATTTTTTTTAAGGAAAAGCTTCGAAACTTCACTGTATTCTTGACCAATCAAACTTATGTCCTTATTCGTGTTCATTTATTTATTCATTTATTTATACATTTCTTTTAAAAATAAATCTTACAGATAAAAATCAATAATTCAATTAAAAGTATATAATAATAGTTAACCATTCTTCGACAAAAATCGTAAAATGATAAGCAAATAAACGTGAAGAAACGTTTTTATGATTATTTTTTATTAATTATTTCTTATTCTGTTTTTTATATGAAAAACATTTTAAATGATCCACCTTCATTTATTCATAGGTGTTATTTACTGCTGTTTTGTCAGTAAATTGTGAAAATCCAATCTCATAATACCATACGAACAAATGTAACGATTTGTATTATTGAAAAATAAATTGATTCAGGAAACCGAACTTATAAAATTTTCTAACGTCTTTCAAATTTTAAAACCTATATTTAGCACAAAAACAATATTTTCTGTAAAAAAATGGTTATATTAAAAATAAAATAATAGTATTTGTAACTTATTTTTAAGAAAGTTCTCAAGAATTATTATTTTAATATTTACGTTGTTTAAAAACCAATATTAAAAACATTATTACAGAATTATTCCGAAAACAATATCTACAGCAACTAGCATTTAATTAGTAACTGAATATGGAATACTTTTAAACGGTTTCAGAAGGAAATATTCTTCCTAATACACAGCCACATACTTTTAAATTTTTAATGGAATATAAAAATATTTATTTATAGGAACAAAGTAACAACAATGTAGTAAATATTTTTATACATACTACATGTCATAAAATTTGTATCGTGACGTTTACATGGTAGTTACCAATGTTCGATGGCCGATGTATCATTAAAAACAAATTTCTTAAATGAATAAAATTCTTAGATTCATTTTTTTTTTAATTTTGTAGCAAATATGAGAAGTAATATTCCCGGAGCTGACGGATATTTTAGAAATTGATTTCCTTGCCCCCTAAATTTTGTTGACTTGTGGTCATGAGTGGCACAAACGAATATTGGTGGCAAGTATATATGGCAAGGTCTGTTCAATGGGCACAGATCACAGGGCAAGTTTTTAAATTTATTTCTAATAAAAATTACAACACTTCATCAAAGTATATTTCATTCCCTGAAAAAAAGATGAGAATAGTCGAATAAGTGATAGAGTGTCATGATTTAAATTATTGCATTTTGTGCATGAGATACTTTTTAGGATGACTCCTTTCCATCACGCTAATATACGTTTTCTACAAATTCATATATGCATATTGACACGAGTCAAAATGTCTAATGCCTGACCATTTAATCCATACAAAAGTGATGTCTGATAATGTACAAAATTAAACAATTTCTATGCGATTTATGCCTCGCAATTCGTCTTTGCCAACTACATATATTTATTAGATAAGACCTCAAAAATAAGTAACAAAATTGTCTGCCGTGAGGAAATCAGTCACCAAAAAGTTCGCCCACTTCTGGACTACAACATTAATAAAATAGTTATATGACATTTATGTAACTTTTAGTTTCGTGTCTGTTATGTTTCGTACATATCTGTCTTCCCCGTTTAGGTTTGCCCTTGATTCTTCATTGGAATAGAAAAATTGTTATTTCCATAGTCTTACATATACATTGTCCTTGCGTGAAAAATCTTTTTATAAAACAAATTACATTTTGATTAGAGTTCCATTTGATCTTCTTGGAAAAACGCATAACTCTATCGGTATAGACACGCATCACTTGAATGAAAAAAATGAAAAAACATTTTGCACCCATCACACTTTAATGTGAACCTACTAATGCTGAAAAAAACACTTGGTTTAAAATATTCCATCAGGGGCTTTTCAAGATATTGCAATGTAAATATTATATTTAGTTTATGTAACTAATTTTCCTCCCTCTAAAATTGTGATCGGTTGCCATGTTATAACTTTTTTGTGTATATTTAATATATTTTTTACAATTTTTTGGACCATTGTTCAATTTCATTTTATTTTTAATTGCATATATATTATATATATTTTTTCGGCAATTCTAACTTTATTTTTTTTTTTATTTTTGACCAATATTCTGGAAATTACACTTCAATATTGCATGGAGATCGCCGTTAACTTCGTACCGTCCATACCATACAGAAGAAATTTTTTCAATATCTCTATGAAACCAGAAACAGCTTCACTAGCTGGTTCAGAATGAAAACAAATCTTTTACCATTATAACATTCTAGAACATCGTAGAAAACAGCATGAATTTTTGGAGTGATAAGTTTTTCGAAGCACGAGTGTCTTACAAAATTTAAGCGCTTTAAATCTGTAGCAAATTATCCTAAATAATTTCACAAAATAGGTGAATATAAACGCTTTTAACTTGCGCATTTATCTACCAAATAATAAAACTTCTTACTAAAAATCTTTTCGAAGTAATTTTTCCGCAATTTATAAATATTAATACTCTACAGCTTTACTTTATAGATACTTTTATTCTGCGCGATTTAAGTAAAATTAAATATTTTAAATAATTGCAATATCTAGAAAAACCTTGGATGAAATATTTGAAACCGATGATATTAAAATATTTAAAGTTTTTTTTAGCATTACTATAGTAATTACTAAAGCTAACGTAACCTAACCTGACCTTACCTAAAATTACTGTAGCAAACGAATGAATTTGTTTTCTTTAATTCATTTGCTGCATTAAATTACAAGTGGGCATGTATATGATATTTTATAGTTTCTAAGAATCGAATTTTGTGAAGGTATAACAATATTTATATAATTTATTTATATGTGATAGTTTTTAAACAATTTGTGCAGCAAAAGCGCGTATTTCTACAACTAGTCAAATATATACTGAATCATATAATCATAATACAACTGAATCAAATATAATTTTTTTTTAATTTTTCGTATGTTCAAATTCCAGACAAAAATTAACTTTTTGGACATACTGTGTAGCAAAAAAAGATGTATATTATATAACTATTTTTTATATAAAAACATATTATATTCTTTTAAGAATAACTAATAATACAACATATATGAAACCCAGATTGAAAAATCCTTTTAGTATTTTATAACGATATTAATAATAGACATCAAATTTTAGTATATCAATCAAAAATGTTATCCTATTTTCATTTAAGTATACGTTAACTAACATACATCTGTTGGAAGAAAAGAATTAAAAATGATTATAAATTTAACGTAGGTGCATTTACAAATTAATGTAGTTAACGGCTTATACTTACAAATTGCATTAGATGTTAAAATGCTATAGTTTGAAAATTTCTAATCATTTCAAACACCTTGCGTCGTAATCGCTCGGATTCTCAAAAAGGCTAGGCCTAAAAATTAAAAATGATAATTATATTATTTACATACAATTTTATATGATAATATATAGTTTTTTCGCAGTATGTAACCATTTACAATTACGAAATTTCAAATTCTGCATTCCATTTTGCAATAAACGATCCTAACAACCCCCGAGTAAATAATTTTAATATTTCTACAACATTTTAATCGCCATATTGGAACTGCCATTTAAAATGTTTAAATTTTCATCAGATTTATGCTCAACTATCCCGAAAACCTCCGATAGATGATTTTTATGCTATTCTAACAATTCTGCTAAATTTGACCCGTCATTTTGGATGCGCCATTTTGAATTTTCAAAACTTGGGATCGGATTCATAATCAGTTAACCCGAATAGCCACTAGTAATGAATTTCATATGATTCTAATATTTCTATAAAATGTTAGCCGCCATTTTGGACCGGCCATTTTGAATTTTTAAATTTTAGGATAATATTTGTAATCAGCGAGTTCGAAAACAATAAGAATGACATAATTTACACACAAAGATTATTCCAGCGAACCGTGAGACTGTTAATAAAAAGTTTTAATTGTTCAGTTACTAAAATCTTTATGATTTTAAATCATAATTTCGTGTTTAAATAGAATAAGTAATAAATGGTGCCCATTAATTAACAATTTTAAAATATATTTAATACTTTTTAATGTTTAAAATCACATAGACAATACAAAAATAAATGTAGACGTTTCGGAAATTTATCTGCAGACTACCCAAGAATCGGCTTGTAACTCACATTCGTCATCAGCACATTTGCATGCATTACCTTCTGCAATGAACTTCTACTCGAATAGCATAATTATAATTCTTGCTTTTAAAAGATAATTGGTACCTTGTAACCCATCAGATGTTCAGAAATTAGCATTCCGTATCATGTATGAAGCAATTGTCAAACACTCGAGCTGTAAGCTTTAAGAGAATAAGTGACACTGCTTAGTAATTAAGATATCAAAAAAGATGAAATGTGGGTTTATGCCCTTTTTTGTGAAATATGTTGTATAATAAAGTCACGAATTTTCCTCTTTACTTGAAGAAGAAACCCGTTAAATAGCAATCATATTGTAGTATTGACCTGTTCGGGCTCTTTTTAAGTCAATATTTTTTTCTCGTATATTTATTTGATTCGAGGAATGGCAAAAAGCTCACAATAATACCGCAGGTCGCCATTATCTTTAGTAATACTAGATCTAGGGCATTAAAAAATTCGGATACGTTGATTTTACAACTACTAAACAATTTTTTATTGACAATTTCGAAATATATGTTAAAATTTATCTTTTTAGAGAGTTGAAAAATATTTTAAATACATGTCCACAAATATTGTCTATGATTTATCAAATTGAAAATACTTTTTAGTAAATTTTGATGAATTTTGTGCAAAATTCTTATTGCTACTTTATCAGCCCTTTCTTCTCTGAATTAAAAAACCTTCCTGCACAATTGAAGTGTTGCAGAGATGCTGGAAAAATACATTATCGTGATCTTGAAACAGATGGAAGATTTTTTTGCTTTGATTTTTTGAATTTTCATAGAAATACGGCCAACAATGAGGATTTTGTGAATATTATCATTTTCAGCTTCAAAAATACACCGAAAATTATACATACCTTATCAAATGTAGAATAATACAGCTCGTTTTGATCAACATTGTTGCAAATTTCCATGTCATTATCTCAAAAATGTCAACAGATAGAGAAAATATCGTTCTTACCTTTTTTATAGATTTATTCATATCCTACAACTTTGGTTGGACATATTTTGCACTCTAATGTACGATTGAAAAGTACAACCATTTGTTTATAAAATTATGCTTATTTTTCAATAAAAAACAACATTCGCATACGCTCCGATTTTCTGCGATTTTGGATATTTCTTTCATTCATTTTTTAAGTAATTATCAAAAATCGGTCGTGTTGCAATTTGTTTTGAGTTACCTCCTTTTTTCATTCTTTTCTTGGACTATATTGAATCTCTTCAGCATATCCAATTCTTTTTCAATGAAAATAAACCTAAAAATATTTCACGTCTGGGTTTCGGGGATCATGAAGTTCTTACTGAACACTTCGTCATGACAGAATGAAAAATATGAAGCAAAGTATACCCAGAATGTAATTAAATGGGTGCAGATTACTTTATGTTATTGTTTAAACATTATTTTAAATACAAACCCGATATAACATTTAGTATTTTTTTTTAAATAAATGAATCATTTTCAGGAGAAAACACATTATCGTAGTGGACGATAATTGCTGTCTTTGTAACTTGTCAGGCGTCAAGTCACTGTCGCAGTTGTCCGAGGAGGACATCCTATTTGCGTCCTTCAGAAACCTACTGTGCGAGGTGAGCATACGCAATTCTCCATTATCCGTTTTTCTGGTTTTAACAACCAACGATTGTGCATTCAAATTTGTAAATTTTGTTTCGTAGATACCATTCTGCGTGTTGGCGGATCACAAGACGGCCAGCATAGTGGTGGTAATCAGAGGCTCTTTGTCATTGAGGGACTTGATTACGGACATTGCTGCCGCTTCGGACAGTTTTGAAATTGAAGGCTTACCGCCGGGAAGCATGGTATGTAAATCACGATCCTAACGAGCAAGTTTTATGTAATCTTTAACGGGTAAATCTCAATAACCATGTATGGACCTTGAATTTATTATGCCCTATTTGCCACAATCTTCCTGCAAAAAATGTATTTTTCGAAAAGAGTCAAAAAATGGTTTGAGCTGATAACCATTGAACACCTGGAGAAAATGAAACATCGTCATTTATTAGGGATATCAATATATTTCTTTTCCCACTTATCCCTTTCAGAATAGATGTGTAATATGTTTGGATTTTTTTGGAAATTGGAATATTTGGTTCTCAAACAATTTTTTCTGATAATAAAACAGCATCCAACGTTGTGGCATTTCTTTTGGAGACTTTCAAAAATTAAGAAGAAGAACGGGACAATCGTTTTTGAAAAACATTTTTTTAGTAAATGAAAATGAAAAAATCAAATCTTGGGAAAAACTTTACAGCAGTTGAAATCTATATCTAAAACACAATTCGAATATAGAATGCCATCTTGAAAATACAGAATATGTTCATTTTCTAGTTTTTGAATTTATTTTAACCAATAAAATTTATGAAAAATGGTTCGGACAATAAATGTGGAGAGAAAATTTAACGGTTTTCATAATATGTGGTAACGAAATCGTACATGAATGAACGCAACAATTTTTCTAAATTCGTGCGCCGCATTAGATACGCCATTTTTAATTTCGTAATTCAGCTATATGCGAATTCGGCTATATTCGATATGAACGTCCAAATTCCGGACCGGAAAAAAAGGTATAGCCAAGATCCGTGTCGGTCGAAGGAAACAAATATTCCCGTTCCCTTACCATTTGCGGTATAAGTTTACGTAAATAATATTTTCATGTCATCAGTTAGAAAATGAAATAATAAAAAATAAGAAGATTATACAAGCGTGAAGGCTTATTATTGTTTCATATATTTTTTATAATTGCGACGTGAATTTTTTGGACAAATATAATTCTATAAACCAATATGGCTGTTTTTGACAGGAAGTGAGTTCAAAGGCCTTAACGTTAATGGAAGTATATTCTAGAAATATTAAAGTATCATTTAAGTCGAAAAAAATGTTTGATTTTTTGAAACCGAAAAGATGTCAGACCTCCTTAATATACGGATATGAATGTTGAAATGTTTGTTTGGTTAGTATTTTAACCTTTTTTATGATAAATAATAACTGTTTAATTAAATAAATTAAGAAACCGACAAGCAGTTAGAATCGCAGTTTTCCAGACTGATAAATTCGGATAGAGTATAATAAGAGCTAACACCTAATACCAAATTTGAATGTTTTATAGTGTGAGAAAGTTTGAAAAATCGTTGTTAAAGTCGCGCATAATGCGTTGAAAAATTCAGTAATCTAAGTAGTAAAAGTCTGTTTCTACTACCAAAAAGACGGCAGACTATTACTACTTAGATTACTGCTTATTTCAATGTAAAATCCGCGACTTCAACAATGACCAACTAAAATTTGGTATTAGGTATGAGCTCTCATTATACTCTATTCGAATTTATGAGTTTTGGATGTTCCATCTCGAGGATAGATCTTATTTTGCTAATATTTGTGGTTTTTCTAATGCAATGTATGAAGTTTTTTAAAAATCTAACTGGAGAATCTTTTTCCGAAGTTTATCTGCTTCATTTAAACAAGAAGACGTTAAAATTGGTAAAATAGTTTCGCCTTAATTGCAGTTTGAACCAAGCTGTACAGGTAATTCCCCACAGTGTAACGGTCCGGAAATCGTCCAAAAAAGGTGACTACCATCGACTATTAGCGACGCTGAGAACCCGGATGGTATCTTCTAGAATCCTATAACTCTCGGCTTTTAATTGATTCGTGGTATAATGTCATTATTTCTGAATTTAAAAAATGTTTACATTATGATGTCAAATTTAAACATATAAATGCAATGCTATATTTTTCGAAATAACCTTAAGAGAAATTGACAATACCTTACGTTGATACGTTAAAAAAGTGACTTTCATTGAATTGCAGCAATCACGGAACACTTTTTGCAAAAACGTTCTATTCCGAGCAAGGTACAAACGTTTAGCAAAGTGAATTTGTTTCCTTATGTAATCCTGTATAAAAAGTTACATGCCAAAATAGCAGATTATATACCCAGCTCTTATAGTTTTTTTCGTACTTCCTCAAGACACATACCTAAATAACATACATTAACAAACAGTTTTTATGAACCTTCATAATCAAGAGGGCTTCAGGACAAACCCCAACTTAATCAAAAAAAGAGTTATTTTTTATACAACAATTCAAAAAATTATATTTCCGTATAGTACGCAGTGACATCTTTAAAAATGTTATAGTGCTTATATTTTTCACGACAACAAATTAATTAAAACCTATCACAATATTTAATTTTATGTTGATTTTAAACCTGATACAAGTATTCGCTTAATACAGTTTTCATTTCATTATTTAATTTATCAGTGCTATAAAATATTCCAATATCCAGAGAAATCCTCATAAGTCACCACTAAAACATAATACGGTAACAGGACAAAATTTCAATTTTAATTTCTAAACTTGTCTTGCTATAAATATTTTACTAGAATAAGTAGATTTTGATTATTTTTACGATTATTGTATTTGTTTTATGGTAATGACAATATCATTAATGGCAACATCCTTATTCTTGATAGTTTCAAGCGTTCAATAATCAAAGAGTGCCGAAATAATCCACCACATTAAATTATTAATCACTGATCTCAGCTCCTGTTTGTAATGAACGAGCCCAAAAAACCTTTAATGACCATTTTAAAGAAAATCCATTAATATTTTAGAAATGTCGTCCATCATATTAGATCCGCCATTTTGAATTTCGAAAATGTGACCTCATTTTGTAATAAACGACCCCTGAAAAACATAAATTTGGAAAATCATATTTGTTCACTATAGGCCTTGAAATATCTGATTACTTTATAGTAAAAAAGTGAGCATAAACTATTTATAGATTTACATAAATTTGGAGTTATGGAGCAATTGCATAGTTTAGGGAACTTCATTGGATATCTAAAAAAGTAAATAACATACAAAGCCAGAACTTCGAGCGCCATTTACAAGACCCCATTTTGAAATGTTGAAAAGTATTAGGTGCTATGTTGGAATTGAAACATTTTAAACGGGATTGATTGTGTTTCCGTGTATTCTGCGTTGTTGTTTCCGGGTGTAAATTGTAGATTTCAATAAACTATTTTAAAAATGTATGATTTTTTAGAAAAAAAATAGCTGTATCTATTTAAAAAAGAGTTCTGCACCAATTATTTTCGCAGAATCTGAAAGAGCAGACTTTTGCACGTAAGAAACGTTTTTGTTCTTGGCCATAAAATGATCCAATAAAGGGCTGAAGTTTTCTTTCAAAAAGTGTCTCAGTCGTCCTGAAAGGATTAAGGGGGGTTTGTAGACTAAAGAAAGACACACTTCCTCCATGGTATTTTGTAATAAATTTCATTTAAATGATGCCCTTTGAGTCTTTAGTCAAAGAATAATCAAAACTCTGTCGATGATATCTGACACTAGAACGGATGCCTCCAACAAAAATTATATTCGCGGTAGTCATCAGAAGTGAAGTCAAGTGAAGTTTTATCTGAAATAAAAAACCAAGATTTTTCTTTTAGCACGTGTGATTGTACCTCATTATTGAACGTAGTTTCTTTTAATTCAACATTTAATTTTTGACCATGCATAAACTTATAAAATAAGTTGTAATTATCAAAAATCAGAATCCTTAGTCAGGTACTAGTCAATCATATCCAAAAGAAGTGTGAAAATAGTTGCCACCAGTTTCAAAATTGTGGTATATAATAAAACAATTAACTGATATTTTAATGGTGAAAACCGGCATAACTAATTACAGGAATAAGAATTGACTATTTAAAAGTAGCAAATAACTATATATGTATACGACATTTAAATATACTCCTCAATTATTTTCAATTTTTTTAATAAACCATTTTTGTCGATTGTAAATTCATCTACGTAGTCGACTTTTTATATAAATATACATAGTAAATATTTCCTTATATGGATCGTTCCGTATTAAACAAAAATTCTCATTTTCCTTCACATTCTTTTATTGCATAATCTTTGACTGCACTATCTTGATTAGCTGGGGTTACTACTTAAGTAGTATGATGCATACCACATAGCTTTGATATGTATATTGTTACTACTTAAATAGCAATGACGACCACTTAAGTAGTAAGGGAATGTACACGAGATATTTGATGCACATTACACTATATGAGTAGTCTCGTTTATTTATTTATCACATTGTTTCACAGTTTTAGAATCATGTTCTGAGAATTTTTGACACGATCAAGAAATATTTGTGGTTGTCCTAAAGAATCAGAACCTAAACTGGTTCATTATGTTTTTCCATATACTACAAACTATAAAAACAAACATAATTGAAATCCCCATTTCTTGTTGCTAATTTAGCATTATGTACTATTAATCATCAGATATAAATATAAATAATATGTTAAAAAAATTGAATACTAAATTATTTAAAAATGAATGTATTAAATAAGGATTGTGGTTTTAAATAGTTATAGTTATACATATCGTATTGTTTATGATTTTCAGGCACATAGAGGAATGATCATAGGATCTAAACTTGTTTTGAAACAACTACAACAGTACAATGTTCTCGAAAACGCCTTCAAGAGATACCCTCATTACAATCTCACACTAACAGGTAAGACCTACTGTGATACAAATTTGTATTTTACCGATCATACTTCTAGTACACATTATATAAAAGTATCGAACAATAATTGAAATCGATGGGGATGAATGAGAGTTTGAATCACATAATCCAATGTTTAAAAATTAATTGAAGTAATTTCTGTTTTATGTATGATCTAATGATTCTTATTTTTATTTGATACTATCCTACATAATTTTCAGTTATAATTTAGACAACAAAATTTTGTCAGGGTCATTGATGAAAATAACCAGAAAGAAATAGATAAACTTATGGGAATAAAAATCAGTCATAGTTAAAATTTCCATTTATGTTTGGCAAAAAAAATTTGTCAGATTATAAAATCACATGTATTTTTTTCTAAGTTTAAAGTAAAAATAACGTGGTAAAACACTGAACACTAAATTCTTTTATTAATTCATGCAGTGTTCAGAATAAAATCGTACACAGTTGTTCTACTTCGAAAATGTGTACAATAATTATCGTTTTACAGGAATTTACTATTATTACATTCTTATTTGCAGGTCATAGTTTAGGTGCTGGTTTAGCAGTACTACTGGGGTTATTAATTCGACCTCGTTTCCCCACCCTTAGAGTTTACGCATTTTCAACGCCAGGTAAGGTCTCATTCTGAATACTAAGCTATGTATTGCACGTTTCATTAATATATAAATGTTTTAATTGAAATTGCTTAAAGTCATCGAAAACAGTAAGAGGTTCATACTTCCAACATAATAAAACTTATGTTACATTAATTGAAATATATTGAAAAATCTACATTCACAATTTAAGTGTATTATTTCCACATATAAACTTTTTCAATATACAGACGATCTTACTTTAAAAAAATACTAAAAATGTAAAGAAACACTATCGAGAATCTACGATGTCATTTTGTACGTGATATAATTAATTATTTGAATAGTAGCAAGTAAATGTTTACATGAATTAAGAAATATATTATTTCTGATCGAGCAGATAAGCTTCTGCCATCAGAAAAAAATTAGCTAAAAAAATTAAAAATACGCACGACAAGCATCGTGCATCAAATATTTATTTATTGTTTAATACTCGCATTATTCACAAAAAAATAGTAACCACAAATAATACTTGTAATTAATAATAAATAATAATCATAAATTAAGGTCTAACGCATTTATATTTTGTCCACAGCTGGATTACTCAGCCGAGAAGCTGCAAAAGTAACAGAAGAATTTGTACTGACTGTAGGCCTCGGCGATGATTTAGTTATGAGGCTCAGCGTCGATAGTATAGAGAATTTCAGAACGTCGCTGTTAATAACTTTGCAGGCCTGCCGCCTTCCAAAGGTATAATCTCTTTTAAGATTCCTTAATTTGGTATTTGTATACATCAACAAAAGAAGCCATCTCACGTTACAGGATTTAAGACTATAAAACTGAAATTTAATGTTTTTATCATAGGTTTATTGTAAAAAATATCATATTTACACCAATTTGAATAGACTTGAACGTTTTTAAAAACATTTCTTTGTGGGATTCAATGAACCAGAGTGTTAGCCATTCTAAAATCAAGGAATTTGTTATTTTCTTTTTTTTGTGATTTCATGAAAATCTACATAAAAATGGTTTGACATTTTTAAATAAACGCGTAAGATTTGTGTAATGAAATAGTTACAGACATTATAATATGTGGGTGAATTATATTGAATAGATTGGAATCCTACCTCCATTTATTTTACAAATTTCACAGAAGTATTTTTTGAAAAAAGAATTCAAATTTCCAAATATATTCCACAACATGGCTTCTTCAATAACGGATTCTATTACAGAATTATTTTGTAATATTCTATGTTCAAGGTATACACCTGAACATGCCATAAACATTAAGAACATCGTAAACCTCAAAATTATGGTCATTTTAATCGATTCTCTTCTAATAACTAATTCAGCTCCAGCGCACAATCGTTATTGCAAGGCTAAATGTTCCACATCTTCTCAGATTACTGCCTTTAATACTCGATACCTAATTTAAGATTTGAACGATTTTGTATGATCTTTTTTATTAAGAGCACAACTTTGCTTCTGCCGTTCTTTCTTAGTTGAAATTACGCAAATTGATTTCAGTGTACGAATGAACGCGAATTAAAAAAAATGGAAATATGTATTCATTCTAAATTAAATTGAATTAAACAATAAATTACCAAAACTGTTATTATATCAATTGAATTTAATTCATGTCAATCGATTGGAATAATTGAGTTTCAACAAAAATGAATTGGATGGCACAGCTAAAATATACTGAGTTGCAAATAAACGTTTACAAAAGAATTAAGAATTTGAATTTTAACATTCAGTTCGTGTCATATTTACACGCAAAATCTACCCCACAAATTTTATTTCAAACAAAGGATTATAACGTAGACTAAAATGAATAACATTTTAGTGTACCAGCAAAGGAAAATTCATTGAAATTCATTGGTTTTCGCATTTTAAAATCATTTTGTATTAATGAAAGGTTGTACATTTTATACATTTATTTTTCTAATTATTTGTTATTATATTATGGTATATCTTGTCCCATAAGAAAGAAATGTTATTGGTAACAATTAATTATAGTAATTTTCTAGTACCATGGTGTTTTTCGAGGTGTCAATCTGGCAGAATCCTGAAAAAGTTGGAATCATTTATATTTATTAATTAAAATCTTTTAGAGTAGATTTATAGTATCTTGAGGGGTGCCATTAAGTAGTAATCACAACTAATAAAATGTAAATTAAAAAGTTCTGACTCACTTTTTGTTAATTCATGCTTCATAAAGGCAGTTCTAGCCATTGTTTACTATTTATCTTCTAAAAAGAATTAAAAACAATTAAAAAGAATTGGCCGGGAATTTTCTACAATACATGATATTGCCGAAAATTCTCGATCAATTCTCGACAAATTTCTTTGAATTTTTTTAAGCATAAAACAATATTAGAATTGCCTTTACGAAACTCAAATTTAGAAAATTCGATTCGGTAATTTTAAATTTCGATTTTTAAGCGTAGATTACTACCTTATCGGCTGATCATATCAGAAATCCATTACAACTTTCTTCTAAATTGATTTATAAATTTTAAAAATTTGGGTGAACATAAAAACACAGTTTTTTTAAAATTGCGGATGGATTTAAAGAAATTAAATTTTAAAAAAATTTTACATTTTTTATTCCAGCACCACTGACTTCCGCGTCAAAAGTTATTAAGAAAAAATCTCTTCGACCCACTAAAATTCATTAAATTAATTTAAAAGTTTGGCGAACAGTAAAACGTATTTCCCAAATAATTACCCATGGATTTTAAAAAATTCCATTTCTTTTCGAGGAAAAAATTGTTTTAGGTCAACAAAATTTGTTTACAATTTTTATTATATTATCTTCAAATTCCTCGTAAAAAATGACTAAAGATCCAACTTTTTGCCATTTTTTGAACGTTTTTTTTATTTAAATACGTTATTTCCATTCAAAATCTTTTACCTCCCAACCTTGCTATTAGTAATAACCGATTCGATTTCATTCATATCAGTTACATTTTCATCTAATCTTTTTTTCGATTGAAAATCATTAAATTTGTAGTCCTGTAATAATCAACTATCCATTCAAGTTCATTCGAGTCAAATATATCTATTTTTCCATTGAACTTCATTCAACTTGCAATTGTTCTATTCGCACTTTTCAGTTGTAATTCATTTAACGAAATCATGTCTTCATTCCACTATGGCTAGGTTAGAGGCTAGATTTTTAAAATTCAAGATGGTGGATCCGATACGGCCGACCATATTTCATGAAATGATTCAAAATCATGCGATAATGTTCATAATTGTTAGAATAGGGTTTATTTTTTCGAGATATTGACGTTTTGAAGAGGTTAGGTTGATTCGGGGCAAAACAAAAAAAATTCCTAGATGAAGTTCATATATTTTGTGCACTTTTGGTTGCAGAAAGGCATTGATACGAAGAAAAATTCACAAAAAACGAAACACACGAAATTTTGTTCATTTTTTTTAAATGCGCCATATTGGTTTTTAAAGCAATTTAAATGAAATTTTGACCACGCCAATCGAATCTTTCAAGTCACTATTAATCTTATTTCCTGATGAAAATGAAGGTCGAAAATAAACGTAAATATGTGCGTCTTTCGTCCTCAATGGGTTAAAGTACATATATTGAACACTTTTCTAACTGGAGCTAACTGGATCATCTGAAACAAACTGTCAATTTTGTCGCATGGATTATTATACGTAACAATGTAGCGATGTATAAATAAAGACATTATTTATTATAATAACGTATTTATTAAGCAAAATACATTGAAATATTTTCATATTACATTTTTATTAAAAAATCACCGTCAAAAAGGCAATTGCATAAATTATACAAAAGTTTTTTAAATTTCAGTATAGAGTGGTCCTCAACGGATTCGGTTACATACTATTTGGGGTTCCACATAGGGATCTCAATCGCACGTGGAAAAATGGAAACACGATAAATTCCATTCCAGGGCAGTTGCCGTTACTCGCGGATTCTTCGTCCATTCAACAGACGGTATAAATATCGATTTCTTAACAAATTAAACCAACTTAATATTTTCGCTGAATAATTTAAATTAATGAACGAACCTTCAGGAAACGATGATTCTCGAAAGAGACATCACGAGGAGGCGATATTCGAAGGTCAGACTATTCACCGCCGGACGAATACTACACATCGCTCGGTGTAAATTCACTCCCGAAGAAAAGAAGAGGTAAATACGCATAACTCAACTTTTTTTTTCATGAGAATTTTAACACTTTTTTTTTAACTGATAATAACAATATCGTTTTAGTAAAAAGACGGACAGAGTTCGAAAGTATGAGATGCGGTGGGCGGAACCCGAAGACTTCATGGAGCTGTCCGTGATGCCGCGCATGCTACTCGATCACTTACCCGAGAATCTCGAAGAAGCGCTTGAGGGTTTGATCCGACAACAAGAAGAACTGCCAGAATACTTCGATCCGCTGTGAAACAATTGCACTATTTCAACGATCTGAAGACACGAGTGAGAAATTTGTTTCGCTGGGCAGAATGTCTTGCTTTATCGAATAAGACTAGGTTCATTCAGTTTTTTATACGTCCTATTTATGTACATAAATAAACATTCGATCATAATTTTAATATTCCTAAATTTTTATTCCTCAATATATTCCTATATTCGACGATACCGTCCAGCGATGGCTGCGTAAACACATCCAATATTCTGCCAATCGACAAGAGACGTCACGGAAGATGTCATGTGTATTAAAGTCTTCTTTACATGTAACCGATACATGGGAAAGACCATCGTTAATACTTCCTTTCGTTATTTATTGCAACAGATAATAAAGGTGTCTAAGTTACGTCTGAAGAAACCCCGGGGACGTGCTGTAGGAAAACTTATTTCGAATATTGAGGCACTCTGAAAACGATTCATCCATGAAATCATCATCGTCACACTCCAATTCCGCGTTGCTTTTCTTTAAAGGAACTACTTCTGCTGTCACTGATAAACTTTGACTGCTGTTATATATGCTGTTTATCCTCTGTCCACTTCGATGCAGAATGTAGGGGTCGAAGGGGAAAAATGTATCCAGAAACTTGGTGAACCTGTGACTGCTGTGGATGATGGGAAGAGTATCGCGAGAATTTCGATCGATCACTGTATAACAATACGCCAACTGATATTTTCGTGTGACTGCTGCAAAATTTTGTACCACGGCCGGTTGACAGACTTTTAGTGGATTTAATCTGCATGTGACGATTTTTGTTAGATTAAGACCTTCAAGAAACAACAAATCTGAAAAATAAAGTTTTGTTTATATTCTTTCGTTATAATCTTCTGACAAATTATCAATTTCTATCAAACAATGTTTCATTTTATTCATTCTATGTTAGTAAATCATTTGAAAAAGACGTTTGTTTCTAATTCAGCGTACTTGAACTAATTCGTTATATAGAGAAATCGACAGAACCGGTCGATTTTGACTTATAAAGATTATTTTCTTGGAAACTGTAAGCTTCAGAGAAAATGTTCTTAGAATAAAAATATACCTACTCAAATTCTTAAAATAACATTTTTCAACATCTCGATTTTTTTATTTTTTGAAAAATCAAGCAGTGTATTATTGCATGCTGATAAAATTTGAGAGATTTCTTTGACTCATTCCTAAGCATTGTTGTTCTTATAATGTTGTTAATCTTTTTAAAACTTAACAAAGTTTCTTCTTGAAAACTATAGACTTTAGAGAAAATTTGCTAAGAATAAAAATGTCTTAGAATTGAAAGAACCTTCTCAATTCTTTTCAGATTTTTAAAATGCCTTTTTTTAAAAATTTCGATTTTTTGAATTTTCAAAAAACCAAAAAATGTATCAATGCATTGTGGTAAAATTTGAGAAGGTTCTTTAACCAATTCTACGACATTTTTGTTATTAGCAAATTTTCTCTAAAGTCTATAGTTTTTAAGAAAAAAAATGGTTAAGTTTTAAAAAGAATTTTGAACTTCTAGGCGCCATTTTCAAAACTGCCATCTTGAATTATGAATTCTGATATGGTATATTTTAATCCTGGCGGTCCATGGACGCGATATTTTCAACTTGGATATGTTTCCCAACGTAATTTCGAGGTGAAAGTGATGTTTTACTGAAAAACAAAATGTAAAAAACCATGTTTTCTTAACAGACAACCGTGTATCACTTTTTTGCGGTTCATTTTACAGAAATTTGATTAAAAGATTCTGAAAGAGCATACAATTTTACGTTAGAAACAGTGGAGCTCAATTTTCTAAAGACATTTATATACAAATTATCGATGTTGACACTGATACTGAAAATCCATCCGTCTGGGCGTTAATGGGTTAACACATGCCGTTCAACAGTATATTTGTTTTCAACAGTATATATATTATCTAACCAAACCTAACATAACCTAACCTTGTCTAACCTAACCTAACCAAAATACTAATTTAATGGAATATCTCCGTCGATAAGCCCACAATATTCATTAAATTCTTTAATACAAATTGTTATTATTCATTTGAATTATTGACAATTATTAACAGAGATTCCAGATTTAATTTGTTACGATTAATGTTATTACACTTGATTTTCAAAATACAATATAATTCAATAAACTAAAATTAATGTTAACTTTGTTAAATGTTGAAATCGCCAATGTTCAGTTTACAAATGTTGAGTGTGAATGTTGAAATTGCAAATGTCAACATTTCATAATGTTGCTTAAACCTGTTATCATTGTTTTGTGATCTCGTTTGCATAGATGACCCTGTGAATACTGAATAATCTGGTATTGAACGTTTTTTTGTAAGTCTTCCTGATTGTTGAACTATATTTGCTTTGCATGCACAACACATTCGGTAATTTATTAGTAACTTTAATTTTTAATAGTGTCAATACTTTTAATCACAAAATACATGCTCAGGATGTTCACCATGACTTGTAGAATGATTTAATTTCAGCACTATGAACATTTTCTTTACTTATAATCGGTCCAAAACCTCAAACAACGCGACGAATAAATGCTTCACGCAAAAAACCGACGGTAACTAAAGTAATAATAATTATATGCTCATTTTAATATCATTTGCTACTCTTTGTGTTTACTTTTGAAAACATCACGCACTGATGCCGATCGATGTTTTTGTTTTTTATTTTTTAAAATTAGGATATTATCTACCCTGTAATCCTTCGGCTGTTTTTATTACATATTCGTTTTTCAAATAAATAAACATAATTTTTTTTTCTAATTCTTTTGAGACTTTTTTCGTACTGAATATTTTAGAGAACAAACATGACAATGTTAATATAGTGAGGCAAAATATACACTTGCACGTTTAACAAATCTTTAATAAAAAGGAAAGGAAAGAGAAATTATGTTTTCAAAGTTACTTTTTGAGTGTTTTAAACAATTAAATATTTGAAAAATCGTATATTTATACTCTATCTACAAAACACATCGTACAATAAAATTTGTTATTATTTTACATTTGATTTCAAATAAGTTCTTAAACCTCGAGCATATTTACTGATTCAGTTTGTATTTTTGAATTATGGGCCTTCAAAATGGGAGTTCCAATTTGGCAGTTTCATAACAGAATTATAATAATATCTTTAGATCAGACAAGTTACCTAGCTAAAATATAGCATTCTGTAGATGTGCGACTATAAAAAAGCTAAATTTGAAGCCATTCGCGGTCGATCATAGTGTGACTATTGTAGTATTTTCTTTACTTCTACACTCAGAAAAAAAAAGTAGTTGAAATGACCATTTTTTTTACTATGAATCATAGTGTGAAATGAGGACTTGGCATGGCAATAGTTAAAATAACTATTCCGAAATAGTAAAGTTTAACTATTGTTTCATGATTCAAAATGCTACTTATCATAATAGACAAATAGACTCAACTATTTTGAAATAGTCATTTCAGACAATTACTACCTTCAGTGAGAGAGATTGTATAAGAAATTGTCATTTATATTAAGAAAGGGGTCAATATTTACTTTTTAAAAATATTTGTAAACTATATATATCATAGCATATGAAAAGTCCACTTTTCTCCCTTCGTTCTTTGTTTAAGATAAACAAAGAAACAAAGATCAAAACAAAAAATCAATACTGCCGTAAGTTTGTGAATGTCACGCTCTAGTCTGTTAAAAAAAATGTATTATGCAATGCCATTATACACACAAATTTCAATGTCGTGTAAGTAGTCTATAGATACACACGCGTATACGAGATGCATTATGTATTATCATATCTTGACGACTGATGGTCTTTCTTATGACCAAATAAAAATCCACTTCAATAACGGGAGCCACGGGCTCGAAGAAACAAAGCTGCGAACGCCGCGCCGGCACCTGGCGGCATCAAAACACACTGGGTGCTGATTGTTTCGTTCTGCACCGGAAAAGTTAAACACACAAGAAGAAAAATTTACACCTATAATAACACTGCAAATTTCAATATCTTCCCTCTTTAACACTGTGTTATTATTTTTATATGTGGTATGTACGTTAATATTTATTTAGTTTTCTAAATTCAATGGGTTTGTAGAGATATCCTAAATAGTATTAATATGAAAATAGTTAATAGGATATTTATAAAATTGTAAAATATGTGCAAAACATGAAATCGACCAGCTTCGTGGATTTGTCCATAACTGTCTTTTACGAAGTTAAATTAACAAGTTTATATTTTTGTATTTTCGTCATGCACACTCTTCAAGATAACCTAAACTTCCCTCGCATGCACTATCAAAAACCACCGATCCAAAAGCCACAGCGTTTGTTATCTCATATAATTATTAATCAACAAAATAGATTATGACTTTAATCATTAAAGAATAATATTTTAAACATATTGCACTTACTTCTTTTTCCATCAACAATATCCTTGTGTCGGAAAGCCAACAAATAAAACATCGCTTGACAAACTGAATAAAATACAGTGTGAACTCTGATATCACTATTGGCACATTCTAAACTGTCTTGTGAATTAATGTAACTGTGTATCCATGTCGACATATCTGATAACACATCTTGTAAAAGCCTGAAAAATTACAAAATTAAAATTAACTAATTTGTTTAATTTCATTGTATTATTGAGTAATGTAATGCGAACCTGAGAGGAACGAAAGGTGCCCTTGCCAGTAAACTAGAAACGTAAGAAACTGCTGACTGCCTTATAATCGGAGCTACGTTAGGGTTCGAAACTTTCTGCCATAACCATTTAACAAAGGTTTCCACTACCGCTCCCTTAAAGCTACAAAGGTAGTACATGATAAACTGAACATGGTGACTGGCGTATGTTGGTAGAATTATTCTTTCAAATGCACTTAATAGATCATTGTAAATAATTCGCAATGAATCTATATTTAAATTTCCGTCGACAAAACAGGAATTATGTACATATTCAAACATCTGTTCCATGCACACGTCTAATATTTGTGCAGCAGGTAGTTTCATTCCTTTACATTTAGTATTCTTACTGTTTGTTGCTGCCGAATCATCTATTGCAAACATTTCTTCATCCTCGTCCATTCCTTCTTCTTCGTGATATTGAATTTCGGAAGGAGGTGCACTCACATCCAACGTAATTAACCTAAACATTGTTACATCATTAGCAAACATTAATTTTCAAACTTTTCATCGTAAGAAAAGAACATTTATGTACCTATTTATTATTAGAGACAAAATATCCTTTCGAAGCTGAGGGGCGTACAGTGTTACTTGAAATAAAGCAAAGACATATCGTTCTGTCGTATGAATTCCTTCTGATAAATGTGGAAATGACGCTACAAGAGTCTGCAAAAGTAATTCACTAATCCTGTATAAAAATAACGAAGAAGTTAAATGTTTTTTGCCGTATTTATGTACTGCTGTATTATTAAAAGTCTTACATAGGTATAATTGTGATATATCTCAGAAGTATATCGTGTATGTGATTGAATTTCGCAAGATCTTCCTTTGAACATTTACCATTTTCCCACTCTGCAGCACCTTCTTCAGCTAATAAAAAAACACACAACATTTTAGTTGATGAACATTTTAGTTTATCTTACAGTTAATTGAAATCAATAAAAGAATATAAATTAGTACTTACGAACTTTCAATTGTTTCACAAGAATATTAATTATAAATTTACAGTAATGAGAATGCATGCATGTAAGATCTTCCACAAATTGCTTGAAAGCAACTACAATGCTCTCAGATCGACATGTCCACTTCAAATTTAGTAATGCTTCAATAAGCAGCTTGTGTACTGATCCCAGTAATAAAATATTATCCCGAACATCATTCAATAGTTTAAGTAAATCATCATCCTAAAAATTACAAAATGTTGGATATTTTAAACCATGTATGGAAATTAATTATTAATAAAAAAAAGACATGATCCAGAAAATGAAGATCGATTGACAATAATTCAGCATTTGAATTCCACTTTTTAATCTATCAATAATAATTCAAGAATAATTCTCAACTTAAATGTAAAAATACCCTTATGAGGATTCAAATTGCGCTATTCAACCCTATTTTTTTTTCTGCAGCTTCCATACAAATTCAGAAGTAATTTTCAAATCGTAGACACTTAACAAAATGTCTTACTATTGTTTATAAAATACTTAAACAATTAAAGCACAAAAATTCCCTCCAGAGGATTCAAACTGCGCGTTTCAATCTCAATTTTCTTCTGAAGCTTTCTCATACATCAACAAACTATTCGCAGCATGTACAAAAATTAACAAAATTTCTTACTTATATTTTTTATTTATTAATCTTATAAAATCTATTATCGATTTATTAATTGAACTCTATTTTTATTAATTAATAAAACTTTAAATTTTAAACACAAATTAACTAATAAAATTATTATAAACATTTTAAAATGTAAAAACTCCAAAAGAATTTTAGTTTCCTTATCACGGTTAGAATTAGGAAACTTTGAACATTTAAAGGGTATTATTTCAAATTTTAAACAATTGGTACATTGTTGCACGTATTCCATGTTTAATTTTGGCACCGGACTTCAGATTTATAATTGAGTTCACCCCGTCGCCCCTACGTGTTGCAAAATTTATGAGAAAGCTTCAGAAGAATATTGAGATTGAAACGCTCTGCCTGAGTCCTCTGAAGGGCTTTTTTAGCTTTTGATTAGTTTAAACAATGTATAAACAATAGTAGAAAATTTTGTTAATTTTTTCTACTTACTGCAAATAGTTTCTTGAATCTTCAGAAGAAAATTGGGACTTAAGTTAAAAAGTGAGTCCTCTGGAGGAAATTTTTTTGCTTTAATTGTTTAAATATTTTATAAACAATAGTAGTAAGCCATTTTATTAAGTTTCTACGATTTAAAAATTATTTCTGAATCTGTATGGCAGCTGCAGAAAAATAATTAAGATTGAATAGCTCAATTTTTAATCCTCTAAAGGGTATTTTGACACTTTAAGTTGAGAACCAATGCTTTTTCGAATCCGCTGCTAGTTTCAACATCATGTCATGAATATAATATACCAAGAATTAAAATAAATTTACTTTGAATGAAATTTGTTAAATATTCAGATATACATTCAAAGACGAAATTTCTAACATTGTTAAATAAATTAATAATAATTTCGAATACAGAAAGATTGGAGAAAGTTAAAAAATGTAATTTGAGTTTGTACTCTCAATTAATATCAATAGTTTCAATCGATTGTCATTTTCTGGTAAAATATAAATATAATAGAAAACATAACTTATAATTTACATTTCTTTATAGATGTTTATGTATTTCTGTACATTTTATAGTACTCCACTTCTCTTAGTGTTAAAAAAGTCCTGTTAATTTTTTAGCAATTAATCAAATACTTTTGTTTAAATTCTTTATAATTTTGTATATTTCTGTGGTTGCTAAGAAAAGTCAAGTAACTGTAATTTTTTTTTAAATGAAAGAAACTACCAAAATGTAGCCCTATTGAATCAGAATTCTTATTAAGTATCCCATTTTATAAGCATTAAAGAAATAAAAAATACCTTACCAGAAAAAAAATAAGGCATTAAGTTTATGTGTAGGAGAAAGCGGAGAAATTCCGACCTACTTACGCAAAATTCAATTTTGAGATAGAAATTGAATCGATGAATCTAAATAGTATGCTTTTTCAATGTGTATTACGTGACCCGGTGCGTCGGAACCAAGTTTATTTGCAAAGTTTTGATATATGAAACATTTTTATGGATTATTATTGTTTGACTTCCAAAAAACATATTACGACCAAACAAAAAATCATTTTTCCAAGCAATTTTGAAAAAAATTTTGTCTTTGAACGAAATAATTTTTAATATTCTTCTATTTAATTTTTTGAGGGGATCAATTGCTAAGCCAGTGGTGCTACCCCATACGAGAATACCATATTTCCAGACTGCGTGGAATAGGGAGTTGGAAACTCTGCGCAGTAAGGTTTTTGAGAGAATATTTCTGAGTCGCAAAAAAACGTGAATAAAATACCTTAGTTTTCTGGTGATAGAGTGTATATGTGTGTCCCATTTCAAATGAGCGTCTATTGCAACTCCGAGGTATTTAGTATTTTTTACAATTTCAATTTGTGGACATGTACATACATTTTTATCCTCGCATAACGAGTTATGAAACGATAGGGATTTCACCGTAGGTAAGCTGTCTGAGTAGCATCCGAAGGCAATACATTTAGTTTTTTTAAAATTCACTGTAAGTTTATTCGCCGCGAACCATAACATCAGCGTAGTAAAGTCTTGTATGGTGTCTTGAATCAGTGTGTTCCAACTATTTCCTTCATAAAAAATAAACATGTCATCGGCGTATGCAATCAGCTTTCCTATATTGTTTTGGCAAAGCAGTTCATTTATATAGATTACAAATAGAAGTGGTCCCAAAACTGTGCCTTGAGGGACACCATGTGAGGTATAGTAATAGTCGCTTTTCGTTTCGTTTAGTGCTGCATTTTGAGGGCGATTTTCAAGATATGACTTCAGAAGGGCTAATACTACACATCTGACTCCATAGTCTCTTAGTCTATCTAGAAGTATGTCATGGTCTAATGTATCAAATGCTTTTTTTAAATCGACAAATATACCGACGCAAGGTTTACTCGCGTTTAAGGCATTATATATATGTTTCGTAGCTTCAATAATAGCGTCTTCTGATGATTTCCGCTGGTGAAAACCGTACTGGAGCTTGCTAAGGAGATTAGATTTTACAAAATATGAATAAGTCTTTCTTTTAGTCAAATTTCAAAGATTTTTGATAATGCCGATGTAATGGATATTGGCCTATAGGTTGGATAGGTCGTTTTATGACCGTTTTTATAGATTGGAATGATTTTTGCGGCTTTGAGCTGGGTAGGGCATGTGCCTTTAGAGAAACATAGATTTATGATATAAGTTATTGGGTGCACAATGAGAGGAGCAAGAGTCTTTAGCGTTTTGACAGAAATATTATCTGGACCAAAAGCAGTACCATTTTTTAAGGAGTTAATAATATTTAAAACTTCGGTTATGGGTACTTTGGAAAGGAAAACTGATTGCGTTGCTATATTGGTTGAGTTTCGACGAGCTATATTTGGAGTCTGTGAAGCGAGATTTTTTCCAACGTTTGTAAAATATTCTATAAAAGCTTCTGCTATCTCGTAAGTTGTCGTGAGTTTATTGTTTTTTTCGTCCAGTATTTCATGTGGTATGTTGTTATTTGTCTTAGTGTTTCTACCTGATAAACAGTTTTACAGTTTTCCATAGTCGTTTAGGATCTTGAACACTTGTATTTACAATGTTTCTGTAGTACCTATTACGCGTTTTTAAGATTAAGGATTGTAACCGATTCACGAGTTCAGGTCTATGTGGTTGCCTAGTGGCGTTGAGTCGAAGTTGATTTCTTCTTTTGATTGATTGTAGTAAGCCGGTGGTGATCCAGGGAGTTCTTCTTTTAAGCGTGGTGGTACTGGTAGCTGAGGCGAGCGCCATAAGTTCTTGTAATTTGCATATTAAATGTGAGGTTGCCGTTTCTGGATCGCTAATTTTGCAATAATCGTCCCATACGACCTCCTGAGCTAGTTCCAGTAGTTTATTGTAGTCAACAGTGGAGTGGTGACTAATGTCGTTAGTTCGGCATCGAATTGATCCAATTGGTGCAGAGAGGATTATCGGGTAGTGGTCTGTCAGCGGAGATAGGATAACTACGGCCATCGGTTCAGAGAAGCTATTTAGCTTTTTATAGAAAAAATCTGAGTGCAGTTTATAGAGTGCCAGTATGTTGATCTTTGTGGCATGTTCAAGGAATAGGGTGAGTTTGACAGCTTTGTTTTGATTGTGAGGAATTATCTCAAATGTATGTGTGATGTGTTCATTAACATACACAGCTGTTCCATCACTACGATTTCTGAAGCTGGCATTATGAAAAGATTTGTATCCCGGAATCTTATAAAGGTCTATATTATCTATAGTCTACGTCTCCGTGAGTATAATAACGTCGAATATATATATTTGTAAGTCTGCAGCATGACAAGTAGGTGTTCGTAATTTTTCTGAAGACTGCGGATGTTAGTATGCAGAATCTTGATTGAAGATGGAGTTCTGAGCAGGGTGGAGTAACAATCTCCGTGTGAGTCGAAAGTAATAGGGCTAATCTCTTGTTCTCTAAATTCGTGAATTAAACGATCTATATGCATGTATTTGATAGATATTGGGTTTTAGATATTACAAATTTTTTGCGAGAGATGTATGTTTCACATTCATCTCTGTCACTAGCTGCATGATTAGTTGATCGGTTTAGATTGAATCGTTTGTTCGCTTCCTCACAGTTATTGCACTTTTTGTTGTCCTTCTGTTTGCATTCTTTGGATGAATGTGCCCCTGCACAGTATTCACAGATCGGAGTATTATGTTGACACTTCTTGACACTGTGTCCGTAACCATTGCACTTGAAACATCTGTTAATTTGAAAATCGTCATAAACCGCGCATCTTTGCCACTTTATAAATATTTTTTAATTGTTTTGCATAATTTTTCTATAGACGTTGGGGCCGACTTCTGCAAAAATAACACTTTGTTTCTCTTTTGTACGATTTCTGCTAAATTTCATCTCAAAAAACGGATTGGGAAGGTCATTAAAATTTTGATTTATAATTTCAGAAGCAAAGTCTTGCATAGTGGTGTCACCGTTGTAGCCTATAATTTTTATACGCGGATTTTGCTTCTTTTTTAATTCAGCAGTTTAATTTAAAACCGTTTTAACCCATTAAGGACGGGAGACGCACACATTTAGGTTGATTTTCGACCTTAATTTTCAACAGGAAATAAGATTAATATTGACTTGAAAGTGACCAACCCTACCAATTTCGAGTATGCTCTTTCGATTGGTGTGGTCAAAATTGCATTTAAATTGCATTTAAAAAAAAGAACAAAATTTTGTGTGTTTCGTTTTTTGTGAATTTTTTTTGTATCAATAACGTTGCCGGATCAATGCCTTTCTGCAACCAAAAATTTTTCTCAATAGTATCAATACCTCCATACGTCTACCTGGATTTTAAAAAATCGCAATCTTTTTAATTTTTCAATACAGTGGGTAATTCTGACCCTTAGTCATTATTTTAGAGAAAATTAATTCTAAAGCCCTGTAACGGCCCTTGTCAATTCCCTATGCCTTTGTAAAGGTTTTCAAGAGTTATTTTACAATGTTGAAGGTATTAAACAATTTGAAGTGAGTAAACATCTAATCAGTAATACTAATCTTCATATTTTTCATATAATTAATATCTTAATTATATTTTCTTTGAAAAATGTTTTTTCAAATAAGCTACCGTTCAGCAATTGAAATGATTTCGTCAGATAGTGCTTGAAAATATTTTAACCATCTTGCATTTAATTAATGCAATTACCACCAGTTGCTTCGTTTAGGCCGCCGAATTCGAATTATTATTCATCTAATCAGTAAATTTGCAGAAATAAATTGTGGAGGTGTTTATATTTTTTAATCATCTCACGTTGATATTACTTGGAACACAAGAATACTATAAACATACTTTGAGTAATTACAAGTACAATAAAGTTAAAAACGAATGGAGGTCGGAATTACTCCTCAAATTCATTTCTCTAAAATTTACGATTAATTTAAAACTGCTTATTTTGCCCTCGATTTTGCCTAAATAGCATAGTAACTTATTTTAAGAAGAAACCGGTAACTTTCCAAAGCACTGACATTTTCTTGATTTGCAATTTAATTTCCTACCAAATTTATTGATTTACTAACATGGTAATATCTAATATATAACATGCAACAAAACATAATCCTTGCCGATACATGGCTCACAATACAATGAAAACCTTTCTACTAGTGGTAAAAAATTAATATTCAATACTGTTTTATATAATATGCATAACATTTCGTCGAGTTTTATTTTAAATGATTAAAAGTTAACTGATTAAAAGTTTGATAACTTAGAAAAGGTAAAATATAATAATTATTTAGGTTACTGATCACTCAGCTTTTTTTTCATACCATGTAGTGATAGAATAAACACGCTATAAAATTATTTATTAGAATAAATTAATAAACAAAAAATTTTTAGGAAAAATAATGCAACTCAATTTTTATATAGAAATCAGGTCATCAACTTTGATTATCGTTTGTTGAAATGTAAAAACTTATTAGTGGGACCATAAACAACCTACCCAGCAATCGAAATTGTATTGACTTTGGATTAATTTTTCGCTTTTAAATACGCTATTTGAAATTTTCGAATACATTCGAATCCAAAAATACTTCACTATTATTTTAATACAAAAATATGAATCCAAAAGAATACATAAATAATATTGTTGCCGAAACTACTAAAAATACTCGAAAAAGGCAAAAGTTGTGAATCGATCTGAATACAATTGAAGATTGAAATGATAATTTTTTAATACAATCGAATCCATAAATAATAACACTTAATTACCGGAATTAATGAATCCATTTCAATACATGACTGAGCAAAATAATGCCTGCTTTAATCCAAATGAATTTAAAATAAATCAATACAAAAATTAAAGTGTGGTGAATTCATTTGAATACAAATTCTTAATGATTCTTCATTTTAATACAAATGATGTATAAAAAAAAAATAACTTCCGCTTTGAAGTGAAAAAATATTAAAATTATGTTCAAATATGATGGAATTTTTGCAACTTATTTTTTAAAAATCTTTCGGTATTTTCCCTGTATTTTCCAAACACCTTGATTTTCCCAGCAACCACAGATTACCATATAATATACTTTCCTTACACTACAATCATCGATTACTTCTCTTACACCAACCATTAATCCGAATCTCTATTCAAATTTTAGTTTTAAATTCATATTTTTTAATGAAAATATAAGGAAAGAGGTTCATTTATGAACACCCTTTCATTTTTGGCTCATAAATTTTGCTCAACTAGATATTATGCAGACATATGCATATGTATGGATAGCTACAGAGCTTAGTTAACTACGATTGAAGAAACTAAATTGATCTTATCGACAAGAAAATTTTGGTTAAGCATTTCGTAGAGTCGTCATTTTTGACAAACAAAATTTTTTGGTTCGGTTGTGAATACTAGTGAAAAATCTACTAAAAATAGGAAAAACTGATGTAAAACCGCCCCAGATATATATTTTTTAAAATTTTTAAAATTTTTTTATTTATTAATTGACAGGCGGAATCGCCCTTTTTACTTATTTTTTGCCATATTGTTCTTATATCGTGAAAATTTTGCGAGAGCTGCAGATCGTCTTACGAAGATGGTGCCATACTTCACATTTGTGTATGAAATGTAGGACTGCAGAAACCTACACCAAGTACAGCAGAAACGTACACCAAGTACAGCAGCGGTCATGAGTCGATTTCCGCCAGATAAACAATATTTTCGAAACGTAAACAAACAACGTGGCTCGTCTTACCAGCAGCGAGCTGCTGCTTGAAAACGAAGTCGAAAAATTGTTCACCGGACGGGGATCGAACTCACGACCTACGACTTCGTAGTCCAGTGCGCTAACCGCCTGAGCCACGAAGCCGATATATACAGAAATGATAATTTATTGTTTTTAAAAACCTTTAACGACAGAAAAAGAAAAGAAGATAGCACTATTGATACCCATTACTCTTCATTTCCTTCACAATGTTTACTTTCGACCTTTCGACTGAAACTGTTGAAAATGTAACCCGTGCGGAAAAAAGTGAAACAAACGAAAGCCGATCTGAGAAAACTTGGAAACCAAGGATTGATTATAAATTATACAATAGATATGACAATATTTTATGATTTGTCAAAAAAAGGGGTGTTCACAACCAAATATTGTAGCCAGATTAAAACATGATGAAAAAAAATGTTGTTTTGCACATTGTGGCGTCTGTCGCTATTAAATCACTTAATACAATAATTTTACTCTGTAACTGTGCACTTACCGTTTCTTTGATTAAATTTGATTTACATGGCTTTCAAGAATACTGAAAAATAGATTTGGGGCAACAAATAAATGTCAGAAAATCAATTTGTTCGCACCAGTTACTTTTTGCTTTCATATTCGCACAAAAGCTACATGTAGCGATAACACACATTTGATATTTGTCGAATTTGATTCATTTCCTTTTAATCAAAATGTACTCAGGGGTGTTCACAACTCAACCTCTTACCTTATCTTATTTTATTGGTCACTAAATAATACATACAAGGTATATTGTACTACTAAAAAATAGTTGAAATAAATAAAAATAATAAATTGAATGGCAGGTTAAAGATGTAACTTCTAAAAGTTTGAACACTTTGTATTTTCTTACATTTTTAAAATGTTTTCTTATACATAATAAAATATTAAGAAATATGTATATCTATGACAACGGATTATTTCAATTATGAGAAAACTAAATGAATACTATAAAACATCAAAGGTCCAACAATCATCTTTTAAACTACATTACACTTTTCTAAATATTTGTACATTTTTATTTCTTTTTAAAATATTTCTATTTTATAAATATTGTAATATTTCATAAAATGAAGAAATCTTTTTTTCTACAACTACAGTGAAATACTGTTTTCGATACTAAAAAAAACCTTCTTATTTAATTATTAAAATGTGAAAATATTAAAACTAACATACCTTAATTGTTGAATCCCGAAGTATACAAACCAAATCAAGGTAAGTTTGACGATCGATATTAGACTCATAATTCAAAAGTGTCGTTTTAAGATCAGACGGTAGTTTGAAACGTAATTTTTTTTGTTGATTAAGAAGAGTCGATCGCACGCCAGACCCTTTCAAGATCGAAGCAATGCTGCTTACTCTTGACGAAACAACTGACATCTGAAAATTTCATAAATTACCGCAAAATCAGTTTTAGCTTCGATTAAATTTGAAAGAAAATTCAACAATACAAGTGCGTTTCGCATATGTCTACAAAGTAGGTTACGAGATATTATGAAAAAAATAACAGCTTTCACCATGACAATATGGAGTTGTATGATGGCTGATATTTTTATAATTTAAGAACGTATAATTTCAACAATACTCAACGTACTGTCAGTATAATTCGAGTTATATACAAATTAGTTTAACTCGTCTGCAGCTGTTCTATATATACGTTAAATTTTAGGTTAGGGATCAATTTTATTTTCTATATTTTCACTACTCACCTTTTACTGCAAGATTCGGGAGAAATCAAAATAAAAGATCCTGTATTTGAGATTGTAAACACATATACACTATATACAAATTCGTAAAACTTCACCGGTTGTAAAAAATTGTAATTTTACATCGCCAACAACACGCATGAATACCAATGAATACATGCGGCCGCTACGATACGACAGACGGAAATAAACGATATATGTATCTGAATTTCATTTTCGATACACCGTTGTACACCATTCCTAACCTACGATAAACATCTTGTCTTCGTTCTATGAATACGTTTTCCAATATAAAAGAGAGTTGGAGCTAAAAATGGCGGTTACACCAGTGTTTGAAACGAACGTAACCAACAATACACGTGCCTAAACGTCAAGATGGCGTCACGCGGGTCATTTGAAACATTATACTATTTAACAATAATTCATCCAGCAATCGAATTTGGATAGTGTTGTATAGAATTGGATTCAATTATTAAATTCTGAATCCATACTTTGGTCAACGTTCAATCCATTTTAATACGTAAATACAATTCTATTCGTTCATACGAATAAAAAGGTTACTTTCTGAATTCATATTAATCCAAAAAAAGTTTTCTTTTTAAAAATTAAATCTTAAATACATCCGTATTCAACATTATGGATTCAAAACTATCCAAGTGTATCCATTTCAATAAAAAAAAAAGTTGTATCTCAAAAACGAAACTTTGAACGAAACGTATTCAACATTACGGATTCAAAACTATCCAAGTGTATCCATTTCAATAAAAAAAAAGTTGTATTTCAAAAACAAAACTTTGAATACATCCGTATTCAACATTACGGATTCAAAACTATCCAAGCGTATCTATTTCAATAAAAAAAAAAGTTGTATCTCAAAAACGAAACTTTGAATACATCCGTATTCAACATTACGGATTCAAAACTATCCAAGTGTATCCATTTCAATAAAAAAAAAGTTGTATTTCAAAAACAAAACTTTGAATACATCCGTATTCAACATTACGGATTCAAAACTATCCAAGTGTATCCATTTCAATAAAAAAAAAGTTGTATTTCAAAAACAAAACTTTGAATACATCCGTATTCAACATTACGGATTCAAAACTATCCAAGCGTATCTATTTCAATAAAAAAAAAGTTGTATCTCAAAAACGAAACTTTGAATACATCCGTATTCAACATTACGGATTCAAAACTATCCAAGTGTATCCATTTCAATAAAAAAAAAGTTGTATTTCAAAAACAAAACTTTGAATACATCCGTATTCAACATTACGGATTCAAAACTATCCAAGCGTATCTATTTCAATAAAAAAAAAGTTGTATCTCAAAAACGAAACTTTGAATACATCCGTATTCAACATTACGGATTCAAAACTATCCAAGTGTATCCATTTCAATAAAAAAAAAGTTGTATTTCAAAAACAAAACTTTGAATACATCCGTATTCAACATTACGGATTCAAAACTATCCAAGTGTATCCATTTCAATAAAAAAAAAGTTGTATTTCAAAAACAAAACTTTGAATACATCCGTATTCAACATTACGGATTCAAAACTATCCAAGCGTATCTATTTCAATAAAAAAAAAGTTGTATCTCAAAAACGAAACTTTGAATACATCCGTATTCAACATTACGGATTCAAAACTATCCAAGTGTATCCATTTCAATAAAAAAAAAGTTGTATTTCAAAAACAAAACTTTGAATACATCCGTATTCAACATTACGGATTCAAAACTATCCAAGTGTATCCATTTCAATAAAAAAAAAGTTGTATCTCAAAAACGAAACTTTGAATACATCCGTATTCAACATTACGGATTCAAAACTATCCAAGTGTATCCATTTCAATAAAAAAAAAGTTGTTTTTCAAAAACAAAACTTTGAATACATCCGTATTCAACATTACGGATTCAAAACTATCCAAGTGTATCCATTTCAATAAAAAAAAAGTTGAATTTCAAAAACAAAACTTTGAATACATCCGTATTCAACATTACGGATTCAAAACTATCCAAGCGTATCTATTTCAATAAAAAAAAAGTTGTATCTCAAAAACGAAACTTTGAATACATCCGTATTCAACATTACGGATTCAAAACTATCCAAGTGTATCCATTTCAATAAAAAAAAAGTTGTTTTTCAAAAACAAAACTTTGAATACATCCGTATTCAACATTACGGAATCAAAACTATCCAAGCGTATCTATTTCAATAAAAAAAAAGTTGTATCTCAAAAACGAAACTTTGAATACATCCGTATTCAACATTACGGATTCAAAACTATCCAAGTGTATCCATTTCAATAAAAAAAAAGTTGTATTTCAAAAACAAAACTTTGAATACATCCGTATTCAACATTACGGATTCAAAACTATCCAAGTGTATCCATTTCAATAAAAAAAAAGTTGTATTTCAAAAACAAAACTTTGAATACATCCGTATTCAACATTACGGATTCAAAACTATCCAAGCGTATCTATTTCAATAAAAAAAAAAGTTGTATCTCAAAAACGAAACTTTGAACGAAACGTATTCAACATTACGGATTCAAAACTATCCAAGTGTATCCATTTCAATAAAAAAAAAGTTGTATTTCAAAAACAAAACTTTGAATACATCCGTATTCAACATTACGGATTCAAAACTATCCAAGTGTATCCATTTCAATAAAAAAAAAGTTGAATTTCAAAAACAAAACTTTGAATACATCCGTATTCAACATTACGGATTCAAAACTATCCAAGCGTCTCTATTTCAATAAAAAAAAAGTTGTATCTCAAAAACGAAACTTTGAATACATCCGTATTCAACATTACGGATTCAAAACTATCCAAGTGTATCCATTTCAATAAAAAAAAAGTTGTATTTCAAAAACAAAACTTTGAATACATCCGTATTCAACATTACGGATTCAAAACTATCCAAGCGTCTCTATTTCAATAAAAAAAAAGTTGTATCTCAAAAACGAAACTTTGAATACATCCGTATTCAACATTACGGATTCAAAACTATCCAAGTGTATCCATTTCAATAAAAAAAAAGTTGTATTTCAAAAACAAAACTTTGAATACATCCGTATTCAACATTACGGATTCAAAACTATCCAAGTGTATCCATTTCAATAAAAAAAAAGTTGTATTTCAAAAACAAAACTTTGAATACATCCGTATTCAACATTACGGATTCAAAACTATCCAAGCGTATCTATTTCAATAAAAAAAAAGTTGTATCTCAAAAACGAAACTTTGAATACATCCGTATTCAACATTACGGATTCAAAACTATCCAAGCGTCTCTATTTCAATAAAAAAAAAGTTGTATCTCAAAAACGAAACTTTGAATACATCCGTATTCAACATTACGGATTCAAAACTATCCAAGTGTATCCATTTCAATAAAAAAAAAGTTGTATTTCAAAAACAAAACTTTGAATACATCCGTATTCAACATTACGGATTCAAAACTATCCAAGTGTATCCATTTCAATAAAAAAAAAGTTGTATTTCAAAAACAAAACTTTGAATACATCCGTATTCAACATTACGGATTCAAAACTATCCAAGCGTATCTATTTCAATAAAAAAAAAGTTGTATCTCAAAAACGAAACTTTGAATACATCCGTATTCAACATTACGGATTCAAAACTATCCAAGTGTATCCATTTCAATAAAAAAAAAGTTGTATTTCAAAAACAAAACTTTGAATACATCCGTATTCAACATTACGGATTCAAAACTATCCAAGCGTATCTATTTCAATAAAAAAAAAGTTGTATCTCAAAAACGAAACTTTGAATACATCCGTATTCAACATTACGGATTCAAAACTATCCAAGTGTATCCATTTCAATAAAAAAAAAGTTGTTTTTCAAAAACAAAACTTTGAATACATCCGTATTCAACATTACGGATTCAAAACTATCCAAGTGTATCCATTTCAATAAAAAAAAAGTTGTATTTCAAAAACAAAACTTTGAATACATCCGTATTCAACATTACGGATTCAAAACTATCCAAGCGTATCTATTTCAATAAAAAAAAAAGTTGTATCTCAAAAACGAAACTTTGAATACATCCGTATTCAACATTACGGATTCAAAACTATCCAAGTGTATCCATTTCAATAAAAAAAAAGTTGTATTTCAAAAACAAAACTTTGAATACATCCGTATTCAACATTACGGATTCAAAACTATCCAAGTGTATCCATTTCAATAAAAAAAAAGTTGAATTTCAAAAACAAAACTTTGAATACATCCGTATTCAACATTACGGATTCAAAACTATCCAAGCGTCTCTATTTCAATAAAAAAAAAGTTGTATCTCAAAAACGAAACTTTGAATACATCCGTATTCAACATTACGGATTCAAAACTATCCAAGTGTATCCATTTCAATAAAAAAAAAGTTGTTTTTCAAAAACAAAACTTTGAATACATCCGTATTCAACATTACGGAATCAAAACTATCCAAGCGTATCTATTTCAATAAAAAAAAAGTTGTATCTCAAAAACGAAACTTTGAATACATCCGTATTCAACATTACGGATTCAAAACTATCCAAGTGTATCCATTTCAATAAAAAAAAAGTTGTATTTCAAAAACAAAACTTTGAATACATCCGTATTCAACATTACGGATTCAAAACTATCCAAGTGTATCCATTTCAATAAAAAAAAAGTTGTATTTCAAAAACAAAACTTTGAATACATCCGTATTCAACATTACGGATTCAAAACTATCCAAGCGTATCTATTTCAATAAAAAAAAAAGTTGTATCTCAAAAACGAAACTTTGAACGAAACGTATTCAACATTACGGATTCAAAACTATCCAAGTGTATCCATTTCAATAAAAAAAAAGTTGTATTTCAAAAACAAAACTTTGAATACATCCGTATTCAACATTACGGATTCAAAACTATCCAAGTGTATCCATTTCAATAAAAAAAAAGTTGAATTTCAAAAACAAAACTTTGAATACATCCGTATTCAACATTACGGATTCAAAACTATCCAAGCGTCTCTATTTCAATAAAAAAAAAGTTGTATCTCAAAAACGAAACTTTGAATACATCCGTATTCAACATTACGGATTCAAAACTATCCAAGTGTATCCATTTCAATAAAAAAAAAGTTGTATTTCAAAAACAAAACTTTGAATACATCCGTATTCAACATTACGGAATCAAAACTATCCAAGCGTATCTATTTCAATAAAAAAAAAGTTGTATCTCAAAAACGAAACTTTGAATACATCCGTATTCAACATTACGGATTCAAAACTATCCAAGCGTCTCTATTTCAATAAAAAAAAAGTTGTATCTCAAAAACGAAACTTTGAATACATCCGTATTCAACATTACGGATTCAAAACTATCCAAGTGTATCCATTTCAATAAAAAAAAAGTTGTATTTCAAAAACAAAACTTTGAATACATCCGTATTCAACATTACGGATTCAAAACTATCCAAGTGTATCCATTTCAATAAAAAAAAAGTTGTATCTCAAAAACGAAACTTTGAATACATCCGTATTCAACATTACGGATTCAAAACTATCCAAGTGTATCCATTTCAATAAAAAAAAAGTTGTATTTCAAAAACAAAACTTTGAATACATCCGTATTCAACATTACGGATTCAAAACTATCCAAGTGTATCCATTTCAATAAAAAAAAAGTTGTATTTCAAAAACAAAACTTTGAATACATCCGTATTCAACATTACGGATTCAAAACTATCCAAGCGTATCTATTTCAATAAAAAAAAAGTTGTATCTCAAAAACGAAACTTTGAATACATCCGTATTCAACATTACGGATTCAAAACTATCCAAGTGTATCCATTTCAATAAAAAAAAAGTTGTATTTCAAAAACAAAACTTTGAATACATCCGTATTCAACATTACGGATTCAAAACTATCCAAGTGTATCCATTTCAATAAAAAAAAAGTTGTATCTCAAAAACGAAACTTTGAATACATCCGTATTCAACATTACGGATTCAAAACTATCCAAGTGTATCCATTTCAATAAAAAAAAAGTTGTTTTTCAAAAACAAAACTTTGAATACATCCGTATTCAACATTACGGATTCAAAACTATCCAAGTGTATCCATTTCAATAAAAAAAAAGTTGTATTTCAAAAACAAAACTTTGAATACATCCGTATTCAACATTACGGATTCAAAACTATCCAAGCGTATCTATTTCAATAAAAAAAAAGTTGTATCTCAAAAACGAAACTTTGAATACATCCGTATTCAACATTACGGATTCAAAACTATCCAAGTGTATCCATTTCAATAAAAAAAAAGTTGTATTTCAAAAACAAAACTTTGAATACATCCGTATTCAACATTACGGATTCAAAACTATCCAAGCGTATCTATTTCAATAAAAAAAAAGTTGTATCTCAAAAACGAAACTTTGAATACATCCGTATTCAACATTACGGATTCAAAACTATCCAAGTGTATCCATTTCAATAAAAAAAAAGTTGTATTTCAAAAACAAAACTTTGAATACATCCGTATTCAACATTACGGATTCAAAACTATCCAAGTGTATCCATTTCAATAAAAAAAAAGTTGTATTTCAAAAACAAAACTTTGAATACATCCGTATTCAACATTACGGATTCAAAACTATCCAAGCGTATCTATTTCAATAAAAAAAAAAGTTGTATCTCAAAAACGAAACTTTGAATACATCCGTATTCAACATTACGGATTCAAAACTATCCAAGTGTATCCATTTCAATAAAAAAAAAGTTGTATTTCAAAAACAAAACTTTGAATACATCCGTATTCAACATTACGGATTCAAAACTATCCAAGTGTATCCATTTCAATAAAAAAAAAGTTGAATTTCAAAAACAAAACTTTGAATACATCCGTATTCAACATTACGGATTCAAAACTATCCAAGCGTCTCTATTTCAATAAAAAAAAAGTTGTATCTCAAAAACGAAACTTTGAATACATCCGTATTCAACATTACGGATTCAAAACTATCCAAGTGTATCCATTTCAATAAAAAAAAAGTTGTATTTCAAAAACAAAACTTTGAATACATCCGTATTCAACATTACGGATTCAAAACTATCCAAGCGTCTCTATTTCAATAAAAAAAAAGTTGTATCTCAAAAACGAAACTTTGAATACATCCGTATTCAACATTACGGATTCAAAACTATCCAAGTGTATCCATTTCAATAAAAAAAAAGTTGTATTTCAAAAACAAAACTTTGAATACATCCGTATTCAACATTACGGATTCAAAACTATCCAAGTGTATCCATTTCAATAAAAAAAAAGTTGTATTTCAAAAACAAAACTTTGAATACATCCGTATTCAACATTACGGATTCAAAACTATCCAAGCGTATCTATTTCAATAAAAAAAAAGTTGTATCTCAAAAACAAAACTTTGAATACATCCGTATTCAACATTACGGATTCAAAACTATCCAAGTGTATCCATTTCAATAAAAAAAAAGTTGTATCTCAAAAACGAAACTTTGAATACATCCGTATTCAACATTACGGATTCAAAACTATCCAAGTGTATCCATTTCAATAAAAAAAAAGTTGTATTTCAAAAACAAAACTTTGAATACATCCGTATTCAACATTACGGATTCAAAACTATCCAAGTGTATCCATTTCAATAAAAAAAAAGTTGAATTTCAAAAACAAAACTTTGAATACATCCGTATTCAACATTACGGATTCAAAACTATCCAAGCGTCTCTATTTCAATAAAAAAAAAGTTGTATCTCAAAAACGAAACTTTGAATACATCCGTATTCAACATTACGGATTCAAAACTATCCAAGTGTATCCATTTCAATAAAAAAAAAGTTGTATTTCAAAAACAAAACTTTGAATACATCCGTATTCAACATTACGGATTCAAAACTATCCAAGTGTATCCATTTCAATAAAAAAAAAGTTGTATTTCAAAAACAAAACTTTGAATACATCCGTATTCAACATTACGGATTCAAAACTATCCAAGCGTATCTATTTCAATAAAAAAAAAGTTGTATCTCAAAAACGAAACTTTGAATACATCCGTATTCAACATTACGGATTCAAAACTATCCAAGTGTATCCATTTCAATAAAAAAAAAGTTGTATTTCAAAAACAAAACTTTGAATACATCCGTATTCAACATTACGGATTCAAAACTATCCAAGTGTATCCATTTCAATAAAAAAAAAGTTGTATTTCAAAAACAAAACTTTGAATACATCCGTATTCAACATTACGGATTCAAAACTATCCAAGCGTCTCTATTTCAATAAAAAAAAAGTTGTATCTCAAAAACGAAACTTTGAATACATCCGTATTCAACATTACGGATTCAAAACTATCCAAGTGTATCCATTTCAATAAAAAAAAAGTTGTATTTCAAAAACAAAACTTTGAATACATCCGTATTCAACATTACGGATTCAAAACTATCCAAGCGTCTCTATTTCAATAAAAAAAAAGTTGTATCTCAAAAACGAAACTTTGAATACATCCGTATTCAACATTACGGATTCAAAACTATCCAAGTGTATCCATTTCAATAAAAAAAAAGTTGTATTTCAAAAACAAAACTTCGAATACATCCGTATTCAACATTACGGATTCAAAACTATCCAAGTGTATCCATTTCAATAAAAAAAAAGTTGTTTTTCAAAAACAAAACTTTGAATACATCCGTATTCAACATTACGGAATCAAAACTATCCAAGCGTATCTATTTCAATAAAAAAAAAGTTGTATCTCAAAAACGAAACTTTGAATACATCCGTATTCAACATTACGGATTCAAAACTATCCAAGTGTATCCATTTCAATAAAAAAAAAGTTGTATTTCAAAAACAAAACTTTGAATACATCCGTATTCAACATTACGGATTCAAAACTATCCAAGTGTATCCATTTCAATAAAAAAAAAGTTGTATTTCAAAAACAAAACTTTGAATACATCCGTATTCAACATTACGGATTCAAAACTATCCAAGCGTATCTATTTCAATAAAAAAAAAGTTGTATCTCAAAAACGAAACTTTGAATACATCCGTATTCAACATTACGGATTCAAAACTATCCAAGTGTATCCATTTCAATAAAAAAAAAGTTGTATTTCAAAAACAAAACTTTGAATACATCCGTATTCAACATTACGGATTCAAAACTATCCAAGTGTATCCATTTCAATAAAAAAAAAGTTGTATTTCAAAAACAAAACTTTGAATACATCCGTATTCAACATTACGGAATCAAAACTATCCAAGCGTATCTATTTCAATAAAAAAAAAGTTGTATCTCAAAAACGAAACTTTGAATACATCCGTATTCAACATTACGGATTCAAAACTATCCAAGTGTATCCATTTCAATAAAAAAAAAGTTGTATTTCAAAAACAAAACTTTGAATACATCCGTATTCAACATTACGGATTCAAAACTATCCAAGCGTCTCTATTTCAATAAAAAAAAAGTTGTATCTCAAAAACGAAACTTTGAATACATCCGTATTCAACATTACGGATTCAAAACTATCCAAGTGTATCCATTTCAATAAAAAAAAAGTTGTATCTCAAAAACGAAACTTTGAATACATCCGTATTCAACATTACGGATTCAAAACTATCCAAGTGTATCCATTTCAATAAAAAAAAAGTTGTTTTTCAAAAACAAAACTTTGAATACATCCGTATTCAACATTACGGAATCAAAACTATCCAAGCGTATCTATTTCAATAAAAAAAAAGTTGTATCTCAAAAACGAAACTTTGAATACATCCGTATTCAACATTACGGATTCAAAACTATCCAAGTGTATCCATTTCAATAAAAAAAAAGTTGTATTTCAAAAACAAAACTTTGAATACATCCGTATTCAACATTACGGAATCAAAACTATCCAAGCGTATCTATTTCAATAAAAAAAAAGTTGTATCTCAAAAACGAAACTTTGAATACATCCGTATTCAACATTACGGATTCAAAACTATCCAAGTGTATCCATTTCAATAAAAAAAAAGTTGTATTTCAAAAACAAAACTTTGAATACATCCGTATTCAACATTACGGATTCAAAACTATCCAAGTGTATCCATTTCAATAAAAAAAAAGTTGTATTTCAAAAACAAAACTTTGAATACATCCGTATTCAACATTACGGAATCAAAACTATCCAAGCGTATCTATTTCAATAAAAAAAAAGTTGTATCTCAAAAACGAAACTTTGAATACATCCGTATTCAACATTACGGATTCAAAACTATCCAAGTGTATCCATTTCAATAAAAAAAAAGTTGTATTTCAAAAACAAAACTTTGAATACATCCGTATTCAACATTACGGATTCAAAACTATCCAAGTGTATCCATTTCAATAAAAAAAAAGTTGTATTTCAAAAACAAAACTTTGAATACATCCGTATTCAACATTACGGAATCAAAACTATCCAAGCGTATCTATTTCAATAAAAAAAAAGTTGTATCTCAAAAACGAAACTTTGAATACATCCGTATTCAACATTACGGATTCAAAACTATCCAAGTGTATCCATTTCAATAAAAAAAAAGTTGTATTTCAAAAACAAAACTTTGAATACATCCGTATTCAACATTACGGATTCAAAACTATCCAAGTGTATCCATTTCAATAAAAAAAAAGTTGTATTTCAAAAACAAAACTTTGAATACATCCGTATTCAACATTACGGATTCAAAACTATCCAAGTGTATCCATTTCAATAAAAAAAAAGTTGTATCTCAAAAACAAAACTTTGAATACATCCGTATTCAACATTACGGATTCAAAACTATCCAAGTGTATCCATTTCAATAAAAAAAAAGTTGTATTTCAAAAACAAAACTTTGAATACATCCGTATTCAACATTACGGATTCAAAACTATCCAAGTGTATCCATTTCAATAAAAAAAAAGTTGTATTTCAAAAACAAAACTTTGAATACATCCGTATTCAACATTACGGATTCAAAACTATCCAAGTGTATCCATTTCAATAAAAAAAAAGTTGTATTTCAAAAACAAAACTTTGAATACATCCGTATTCAACATTACGGATTCAAAACTATCCAAGCGTATCTATTTCAATAAAAAAAAAGTTGTATCTCAAAAACGAAACTTTGAATACATCCGTATTCAACATTACGGATTCAAAACTATCCAAGTGTATCCATTTCAATAAAAAAAAAGTTGTATTTCAAAAACAAAACTTTGAATACATCCGTATTCAACATTACGGATTCAAAACTAACCAAGCGTCTCTATTTCAATAAAAAAAAAGTTGTATCTCAAAAACGAAACTTTGAATACATCCGTATTCAACATTACGGATTCAAAACTATCCAAGTGTATCCATTTCAATAAAAAAAAAGTTGTATTTCAAAAACAAAACTTTGAATACATCCGTATTCAACATTACGGATTCAAAACTATCCAAGTGTATCCATTTCAATAAAAAAAAAGTTGTATTTCAAAAACAAAACTTTGAATACATCCGTATTCAACATTACGGATTCAAAACTATCCAAGTGTATCCATTTCAATAAAAAAAAAGTTGTATCTCAAAAACGAAACTTTGAATACATCCGTATTCAACATTACGGATTCAAAACTATCCAAGCGTCTCTATTTCAATAAAAAAAAAGTTGTATCTCAAAAACGAAACTTTGAATACATCCGTATTCAACATTACGGATTCAAAACTATCCAAGTGTATCCATTTCAATAAAAAAAAAGTTGTATTTCAAAAACAAAACTTTGAATACATCCGTATTCAACATTACGGATTCAAAACTATCCAAGTGTATCCATTTCAATAAAAAAAAAGTTGTATTTCAAAAACAAAACTTTGAATACATCCGTATTCAACATTACGGATTCAAAACTATCCAAGTGTATCCATTTCAATAAAAAAAAAGTTGTATTTCAAAAACAAAACTTTGAATACATCCGTATTCAACATTACGGATTCAAAACTATCCAAGTGTATCTATTTCAATAAAAAAAAAGTTGTATCTCAAAAACGAAACTTTGAATACATCCGTATTCAACATTACGGATTCAAAACTATCCAAGTGTATCCATTTCAATAAAAAAAAAGTTGTATTTCAAAAACAAAACTTTGAATACATCCGTATTCAACATTACGGATTCAAAACTATCCAAGTGTATCCATTTCAATAAAAAAAAAGTTGAATTTCAAAAACAAAACTTTGAATACATCCGTATTCAACATTACGGATTCAAAACTATCCAAGCGTATCTATTTCAATAAAAAAAAAGTTGTATCTCAAAAACGAAACTTTGAATACATCCGTATTCAACATTACGGATTCAAAACTATCCAAGTGTATCCATTTCAATAAAAAAAAAGTTGTATTTCAAAAACAAAACTTTGAATACATCCGTATTCAACATTACGGATTCAAAACTATCCAAGTGTATCCATTTCAATAAAAAAAAAGTTGTATTTCAAAAACAAAACTTTGAATACATCCGTATTCAACATTACGGATTCAAAACTATCCAAGTGTATCCATTTCAATAAAAAAAAAGTTGTATTTCAAAAACAAAACTTTGAATACATCCGTATTCAACATTACGGATTCAAAACTATCCAAGTGTATCCATTTCAATAAAAAAAAAGTTGTATTTCAAAAACAAAACTTTGAATACATCCGTATTCAACATTACGGAATCAAAACTATCCAAGCGTATCTATTTCAATAAAAAAAAAGTTGTATCTCAAAAACGAAACTTTGAATACATCCGTATTCAACATTACGGATTCAAAACTATCCAAGTGTATCCATTTCAATAAAAAAAAAGTTGTATTTCAAAAACAAAACTTTGAATACATCCGTATTCAACATTACGGATTCAAAACTATCCAAGTGTATCCATTTCAATAAAAAAAAAGTTGTATTTCAAAAACAAAACTTTGAATACATCCGTATTCAACATTACGGATTCAAAACTATCCAAGCGTATCTATTTCAATAAAAAAAAAGTTGTATCTCAAAAACGAAACTTTGAATACATCCGTATTCAACATTACGGATTCAAAACTATCCAAGCGTCTCTATTTCAATAAAAAAAAAGTTGTATCTCAAAAACGAAACTTTGAATACATCCGTATTCAACATTACGGATTCAAAACTATCCAAGTGTATCCATTTCAATAAAAAAAAAGTTGTATTTCAAAAACAAAACTTTGAATACATCCGTATTCAACATTACGGATTCAAAACTATCCAAGTGTATCCATTTCAATAAAAAAAAAGTTGTATTTCAAAAACAAAACTTTGAATACATCCGTATTCAACATTACGGAATCAAAACTATCCAAGCGTATCTATTTCAATAAAAAAAAAGTTGTATCTCAAAAACGAAACTTTGAATACATCCGTATTCAACATTACGGATTCAAAACTATCCAAGTGTATCCATTTCAATAAAAAAAAAGTTGTATTTCAAAAACAAAACTTTGAATACATCCGTATTCAACATTACGGATTCAAAACTATCCAAGTGTATCCATTTCAATAAAAAAAAAGTTGTATTTCAAAAACAAAACTTTGAATACATCCGTATTCAACATTACGGATTCAAAACTATCCAAGCGTATCTATTTCAATAAAAAAAAAGTTGTATCTCAAAAACAAAACTTTGAATACATCCGTATTCAACATTACGGATTCAAAACTATCCAAGTGTATCCATTTCAATAAAAAAAAAGTTGTATTTCAAAAACAAAACTTTGAATACATCCGTATTCAACATTACGGATTCAAAACTATCCAAGTGTATCCATTTCAATAAAAAAAAAGTTGTATTTCAAAAACAAAACTTTGAATACATCCGTATTCAACATTACGGATTCAAAACTATCCAAGTGTATCCATTTCAATAAAAAAAAAGTTGTATTTCAAAAACAAAACTTTGAATACATCCGTATTCAACATTACGGATTCAAAACTATCCAAGTGTATCCATTTCAATAAAAAAAAAGTTGTATTTCAAAAACAAAACTTTGAATACATCCGTATTCAACATTACGGATTCAAAACTATCCAAGCGTATCTATTTCAATAAAAAAAAAGTTGTATCTCAAAAACGAAACTTTGAATACATCCGTATTCAACATTACGGATTCAAAACTATCCAAGTGTATCCATTTCAATAAAAAAAAAGTTGTTTTTCAAAAACAAAACTTTGAATACATCCGTATTCAACATTACGGATTCAAAACTATCCAAGTGTATCCATTTCAATAAAAAAAAAGTTGTATTTCAAAAACAAAACTTCGAATACATCCGTATTCAAAATTACGGATTCAAAACTATCCAAGTGTATCCATTTCAATAAAAAAAAAGTTGTTTTTTAAAAACAAAACTTTGAATACATCCGTATTCAACATTACGGAATCAAAACTATCCAAGCGTATCTATTTCAATAAAAAAAAAGTTGTATCTCAAAAACGAAACTTTGAATACATCCGTATTCAACATTACGGATTCAAAACTATCCAAGTGTATCCATTTCAATAAAAAAAAAGTTGTATTTCAAAAACAAAACTTTGAATACATCCGTATTCAACATTACGGATTCAAAACTATCCAAGTGTATCCATTTCAATAAAAAAAAAGTTGTATTTCAAAAACAAAACTTTGAATACATCCGTATTCAACATTACGGATTCAAAACTATCCAAGTGTATCCATTTCAATAAAAAAAAAGTTGTATTTCAAAAACAAAACTTTGAATACATCCGTATTCAACATTACGGATTCAAAACTATCCAAGTGTATCCATTTCAATAAAAAAAAAGTTGTATTTCAAAAACAAAACTTTGAATACATCCGTATTCAACATTACGGATTCAAAACTATCCAAGTGTATCCATTTCAATAAAAAAAAAGTTGTATTTCAAAAACAAAACTTTGAATACATCCGTATTCAACATTACGGATTCAAAACTATCCAAGTGTATCCATTTCAATAAAAAAAAAGTTGTATTTCAAAAACAAAACTTTGAATACATCCGTATTCAACATTACGGATTCAAAACTATCCAAGCGTATCTATTTCAATAAAAAAAAAGTTGTATCTCAAAAACGAAACTTTGAATACATCCGTATTCAACATTACGGATTCAAAACTATCCAAGTGTATCCATTTCAATAAAAAAAAAGTTGTATTTCAAAAACAAAACTTTGAATACATCCGTATTCAACATTACGGATTCAAAACTATCCAAGTGTATCCATTTCAATAAAAAAAAAGTTGTATTTCAAAAACAAAACTTTGAATACATCCGTATTCAACATTACGGATTCAAAACTATCCAAGTGTATCCATTTCAATAAAAAAAAAGTTGTATTTCAAAAACAAAACTTTGAATACATCCGTATTCAACATTACGGATTCAAAACTATCCAAGCGTCTCTATTTCAATAAAAAAAAAGTTGTATCTCAAAAACGAAACTTTGAATACATCCGTATTCAACATTACGGATTCAAAACTATCCAAGTGTATCCATTTCAATAAAAAAAAAGTTGTTTTTCAAAAACAAAACTTTGAATACATCCGTATTCAACATTACGGATTCAAAACTATCCAAGTGTATCCATTTCAATAAAAAAAAAGTTGTATTTCAAAAACAAAACTTTGAATACATCCGTATTCAACATTACGGATTCAAAACTATCCAAGTGTATCCATTTCAATAAAAAAAAAGTTGTATTTCAAAAACAAAACTTTGAATACATCCGTATTCAACATTACGGATTCAAAACTATCCAAGTGTATCCATTTCAATAAAAAAAAAGTTGTATTTCAAAAACAAAACTTTGAATACATCCGTATTCAACATTACGGATTCAAAACTATCCAAGTGTATCCATTTCAATAAAAAAAAAGTTGTATTTCAAAAACAAAACTTTGAATACATCCGTATTCAACATTACGGATTCAAAACTATCCAAGCGTCTCTATTTCAATAAAAAAAAAGTTGTATCTCAAAAACGAAACTTTGAATACATCCGTATTCAACATTACGGATTCAAAACTATCCAAGTGTATCCATTTCAATAAAAAAAAAGTTGTTTTTCAAAAACAAAACTTTGAATACATCCGTATTCAACATTACGGATTCAAAACTATCCAAGTGTATCCATTTCAATAAAAAAAAAGTTGAATTTCAAAAACAAAACTTTGAATACATCCGTATTCAACATTGCGGATTCAAAACTATCCAAGCGTCTCTATTTCAATAAAAAAAAAGTTGTATCTCAAAAACGAAACTTTGAATACATCCGTATTCAACATTACGGATTCAAAACTATCCAAGTGTATCCATTTCAATAAAAAAAAAGTTGTATTTCAAAAACAAAACTTTGAATACATCCGTATTCAACATTACGGATTCAAAACTATCCAAGTGTATCCATTTCAATAAAAAAAAAGTTGTATTTCAAAAACAAAACTTTGAATACATCCGTATTCAACATTACGGATTCAAAACTATCCAAGCGTATCTATTTCAATAAAAAAAAAGTTGTATCTCAAAAACGAAACTTTGAATACATCCGTATTCAACATTACGGATTCAAAACTATCCAAGTGTATCCATTTCAATAAAAAAAAAGTTGTATTTCAAAAACAAAACTTTGAATACATCCGTATTCAACATTACGGATTCAAAACTATCCAAGCGTATCTATTTCAATAAAAAAAAAGTTGTATCTCAAAAACAAAACTTTGAATACATCCGTATTCAACATTACGGATTCAAAACTATCCAAGCGTCTCTATTTCAATAAAAAAAAAGTTGTATCTCAAAAACGAAACTTTGAATACATCCGTATTCAACATTACGGATTCAAAACTATCCAAGCGTCTCTATTTCAATAAAAAAAAAGTTGTATCTCAAAAACGAAACTTTGAATACATCCGTATTCAACATTACGGATTCAAAACTATCCAAGTGTATCCATTTCAATAAAAAAAAAGTTGTATTTCAAAAACAAAACTTTGAATACATCCGTATTCAACATTACGGATTCAAAACTATCCAAGCGTCTCTATTTCAATAAAAAAAAAGTTGTATCTCAAAAACGAAACTTTGAATACATCCGTATTCAACATTACGGATTCAAAACTATCCAAGTGTATCCATTTCAATAAAAAAAAAGTTGTATTTCAAAAACAAAACTTTGAATACATCCGTATTCAACATTACGGATTCAAAACTATCCAAGCGTCTCTATTTCAATAAAAAAAAAGTTGTATCTCAAAAACGAAACTTTGAATACATCCGTATTCAACATTACGGATTCAAAACTATCCAAGCGTCTCTATTTCAATAAAAAAAAAGTTGTATCTCAAAAACGAAACTTTGAATACATCCGTATTCAACATTACGGATTCAAAACTATCCAAGTGTATCCATTTCAATAAAAAAAAAGTTGTATTTCAAAAACAAAACTTTGAATACATCCGTATTCAACATTACGGATTCAAAACTATCCAAGTGTATCCATTTCAATAAAAAAAAAGTTGTATTTCAAAAACAAAACTTTGAATACATCCGTATTCAACATTACGGATTCAAAACTATCCAAGTGTATCCATTTCAATAAAAAAAAAGTTGTATTTCAAAAACAAAACTTTGAATACATCCGTATTCAACATTACGGATTCAAAACTATCCAAGTGTATCCATTTCAATAAAAAAAAAGTTGTATTTCAAAAACAAAACTTTGAATACATCCGTATTCAACATTACGGAATCAAAACTATCCAAGCGTATCTATTTCAATAAAAAAAAAGTTGTATCTCAAAAACGAAACTTTGAATACATCCGTATTCAACATTACGGATTCAAAACTATCCAAGTGTATCCATTTCAATAAAAAAAAAGTTGTATTTCAAAAACAAAACTTTGAATACATCCGTATTCAACATTACGGAATCAAAACTATCCAAGCGTATCTATTTCAATAAAAAAAAAGTTGTATCTCAAAAACGAAACTTTGAATACATCCGTATTCAACATTACGGATTCAAAACTATCCAAGTGTATCCATTTCAATAAAAAAAAAGTTGTATTTCAAAAACAAAACTTTGAATACATCCGTATTCAACATTACGGATTCAAAACTATCCAAGCGTCTCTATTTCAATAAAAAAAAAGTTGTATCTCAAAAACGAAACTTTGAATACATCCGTATTCAACATTACGGATTCAAAACTATCCAAGTGTATCCATTTCAATAAAAAAAAAGTTGTATTTCAAAAACAAAACTTTGAATACATCCGTATTCAACATTACGGATTCAAAACTATCCAAGCGTCTCTATTTCAATAAAAAAAAAGTTGTATCTCAAAAACGAAACTTTGAATACATCCGTATTCAACATTACGGATTCAAAACTATCCAAGGGTCTCTATTTCAATAAAAAAAAAGTTGTATCTCAAAAACGAAACTTTGAATACATCCGTATTCAACATTACGGATTCAAAACTATCCAAGCGTCTCTATTTCAATAAAAAAAAAGTTGTATCTCAAAAACGAAACTTTGAATACATCCGTATTCAACATTACGGATTCAAAACTATCCAAGTGTATCCATTTCAATAAAAAAAAAGTTGTTTTTCAAAAACAAAACTTTGAATACATCCGTATTCAACATTACGGATTCAAAACTATCCAAGTGTATCCATTTCAATAAAAAAAAAGTTGTATTTCAAAAACAAAACTTTGAATACATCCGTATTCAACATTACGGATTCAAAACTATCCAAGCGTCTCTATTTCAATAAAAAAAAAGTTGTATCTCAAAAACGAAACTTTGAATACATCCGTATTCAACATTACGGATTCAAAACTATCCAAGTGTATCCATTTCAATAAAAAAAAAGTTGTTTTTCAAAAACAAAACTTTGAATACATCCGTATTCAACATTACGGATTCAAAACTATCCAAGTGTATCCATTTCAATAAAAAAAAAGTTGTATTTCAAAAACAAAACTTTGAATACATCCGTATTCAACATTACGGATTCAAAACTATCCAAGCGTATCTATTTCAATAAAAAAAAAGTTGTATCTCAAAAACAAAACTTTGAATACATCCGTATTCAACATTACGGATTCAAAACTATCCAAGTGTATCCATTTCAATAAAAAAAAAGTTGTATTTCAAAAACAAAACTTTGAATACATCCGTATTCAACATTACGGATTCAAAACTATCCAAGCGTCTCTATTTCAATAAAAAAAAAGTTGTATCTCAAAAACGAAACTTTGAATACATCCGTATTCAACATTACGGATTCAAAACTATCCAAGTGTATCCATTTCAATAAAAAAAAAGTTGTATTTCAAAAACAAAACTTTGAATACATCCGTATTCAACATTACGGATTCAAAACTATCCAAGCGTATCTATTTCAATAAAAAAAAAGTTGTATCTCAAAAACGAAACTTTGAATACATCCGTATTCAACATTACGGATTCAAAACTATCCAAGTGTATCCATTTCAATAAAAAAAAAGTTGTATTTCAAAAACAAAACTTTGAATACATCCGTATTCAACATTACGGATTCAAAACTATCCAAGCGTATCTATTTCAATAAAAAAAAAAGTTGTATCTCAAAAACGAAACTTTGAATACATCCGTATTCAACATTACGGATTCAAAACTATCCAAGTGTATCCATTTCAATAAAAAAAAAGTTGTTTTTCAAAAACAAAACTTTGAATACATCCGTATTCAACATTACGGATTCAAAACTATCCAAGTGTATCCATTTCAATAAAAAAAAAGTTGTATTTCAAAAACAAAACTTTGAATACATCCGTATTCAACATTACGGATTCAAAACTATCCAAGTGTATCCATTTCAATAAAAAAAAAGTTGTTTTTCAAAAACAAAACTTTGAATACATCCGTATTCAACATTACGGATTCAAAACTATCCAAGTGTATCTATTTCAATAAAAAAAAAAGTCGTATCTCAAAAACGAAACTTTCAATACATCCGTATTCAACATTACGGATTCAAAACTATCCAAGCGTATCTATTTCAATAAAGAAAAAAGTTGTATCTCAAAAACGAAGCTTTCAATACATCCGTATTCAACATGACGGATTCAAACCTATCTAAGTGTATTCATATGACTTAAAAATTAGAGTATTTGTTAAATTTTTCAGTTTGCAATTTATGCATAATTGTGCATAATTCTTTTGAATTTTTATGGATAATCGATTTGAAAAAGTTACTTGTGAGTTGATCGTCAATTTCGATTTTAAAACATATAATTATAGTTTTGGCGCGTTACTGTATTTTGTTCGTGAAATTGAATACAGATGGATTCCTTTCTTCAGAATTCAATGCATTTGAATACATATTTACGGAATCAAAGTATGAATTCAAAATGAATTAAAATTTTCAATCCAATCCTATCCAATCTCGATTGCTGGGCAGTCAGTTGTATCTTTAGGAGTCAATAAACAAGAAAATATGTAATATATTGTTGATTAATTTGTTCAATCCCTTAACCTTTTAACCCTTTCAGTCACAGGCGGACACCAGTGCTGAAATCAGTTCATTCTTGGTGCTTGGTGTTTTTTGGGGTCGCCACTTTGAAATTATGAAAACTAACATCAGTTTGGGACTCAATGACCCAAAAATCCGCCGGGTAGCAACTTTGACGTGATTTCATTCGGATCCATCGATAGAGTATATGCGACTATGATTTTGAAAAAAAATCGACTTTAGTAGGCATTTTTGAGCCGTCATTCTGAAACGTAATTTATTAAAAAAGGGGGCCTTCCATTTTTAGAATCTTCTACAAGTTACCTTACGAAACCTTATAATTTTCAGTATTGAAAAATTATTTTGCTCCACATTATACTAGAAGAATATCAATTATTATTTATTCATTACCAATGAACATTTATATCAGACTAATACAGATGTGACACAATTATCACGTCACACGCGCAATCTTTGTTTCATGTTAAGTGTCATATCGTTGATTACGACACCTTACACCTTACACCATGACCGAATGACAACACCTTATTTAAAAATTTTAATGATATAAACTAGATGCCTTCGACCCGAGTGCCTAGAATTTTGGCTAAATTCGTATTGCAGTTCCCTGACGAAAGGCTGATGCTTCCGGGAATATTCCCATTTTAACACTGCCGGGAAAGAAGGCGGCAGAGGGTAGTTCTAGCATCGTTAGGTTCGAGTAGTTTCTATACATATATTGTAACAATATCTTGTTCCTTAAATAGGGTGAATATGCCAATGAATGGACGGTTAAGCATTTTTCACACTTTGATCAATTCTAACTTTTGAATTCTTTTATGAAAATTTATTTATGATATCACCATTAGAATCGTTAGACTCTGCTCTTTATGACCATGTAGTTCAACCTTTGATTTTATTTAATTATTAACCTCGTCTTCATTATACGTTTGTAAAAAAATCCGCTAAACCCCAATGAATAGACGGGTTAAATCAAATGAGACGTTTTCAGTACCAGTTTTGGATGGCTTTAAAACTTTGCTTCGATTTTACAAAATAATAAACACTGGAAGATCAATAGTACTGTAAATATTATTTTGAATGTTCAAAGAACATAAAAATATGTATTTTGTTGCATGTCGTGCATCATACATTCATAAGAAATAGAAATATGTAGAAAATCGTCATTGGTAGTCGTCCATTCATTGGCATATTCACCCTATAGTAAAATTGAAAATGAGCATTTTAAAAACTTCGACCCCGACCGCAGGTCAGCCGAAGCACTAAATAAATTTTTTTATATGTGGGATACTTCGGTTTCCGTTCATGCGATCCAGTACATTAATACGTTTTTCTTCACGCCCTGGACGCGAAAGGTTTTGGCTCGATTGGTTATTTATAACTGAAAAACTTCCGAAATTGACAAGCTAGTTGCGTTTCGTCCTAGTTTCCCGATTCTATAAACCGTTATTTACAATAACATCAACAGTATGTTCATTAATAACAATATCCTGAACCACGATCAGTTGAAGTTGTTGCTACCGGCGAAGCCCCGAACCCCCCTCCCCGCTACCCCCTCCCATGGCTACCCAACACCAACATTACAGTGAATATTTTTTTTGCCCCCCCCCCCCCGATACCCGCCTCATTCCCCTGCTTCCTCTGTGTCTCTGTTTTTCATGTAATGTATATAATATACATGCATATGCATTGTATACGTATGTATGTACAATTTATGTTAATTTCGTGTTAATTTGCTTCTTACGGCATTATCGTTGATTTTACGAATAAATGAATATAACCTTTTTTTGTAAAGAATTCGATGTTCTATATTTTTTGTTTGAAAAATTTTTTTGTACGATTTGTATTTTTTGTTAAAAAATGGAAAAAACGTGTTTTTTGAGCGTTTTTTGTTAAACCTCCCCATAATCTAGTATGCATTGTCTCTAAAAACTAATCAGATCTAAGTTTGGCCAAGAGAAACCCAAATCCGTTTGTACTTTTTAAATTCGTCCTGCCAGTCGCGAGATATCGCGTATACAAAATTTTGCCCACGGACGGACGGACGGACGTACAACCTAACTAACGGACACCAATTTTTTTATTGTTGCTTTGGGTTCCTTAGGGCCTGAAACGTTGACATTTGATGAAAAACTATAGGGTAATTTTTTTACGCGACCAAATTCAATACTTCGCCAGACCTATGGTCTGGGTCGAAGTAAAAGAATTAAATTACTCAATAAAAATTAATTTTTATATAAAATGTGGAAAAAATTTAAATACATAAAAATGTTTGCAAGGTAAGTATTTTTTTCTTATACATTAACCAGGAACTCTTCCTGTACGCTTTTCAAAGCGTACGTAGCCGTCGTTAACAAATGCAAAACGTTGAACTCGTAAAAGGTACATATTCACGCTTCAAGTATATCAAACTTTCGTGGAAGCGGAACGCACGTTCCTTACGCGTTTCCCAAATTTTAGGTGTGCCGTCGCCAAGACGGTATAAATCCTTCATAAATGACAGTAATTTTGGAGATTTTAAAAATTAAGCTATAGCATTTTAACCCATTAAGGCCTAAACTTAGACATGTTTCCCAATGCAATTTCGAGGTGAAAGTGTTGTTAGAATAAAAAATGTTTAAAACCCATGTTGTTTTACAAAAAAAAAACGTGTATAACTTTTGTGCTTTTCATTTTATCGAAATTTTATTGAAAGATTCTGAAAGAGCATACAATTTTACGACAGAAATAGTGGGAGTAAAATTTTTCCAAATGCTTTTTATATGCAAATTATCGACGTTTAAACTGATGCTCAAAATGTGTCCTTTATTATCTCTATATATACTTACTCACCCAAACATATAATTTTAATGTTAACTTTTCATAAATATACATGTATGTATGTGCACGTATACATTTATCATATGTATATACAATAACACAACGTTTCAAATGGGTTCATATATATATGTATATATACTCAAAAGTGTGTTCCTTCGGAGACACCACTCACAAATAGACGTCAAAATGATGTAAAAGAGGCGTACAAAATAATGAGTGTTTTTGCTTAGAGTAGAACTCCTGTTATTTTAACTACAGTAGGTCCCGCTCTAAGTTATACCGTCCAAAGTTATATGCCTATCCAAAGTTATGTAACTCTCTTCCTCTCCTTTCCCCACCACATTGTTTCGCTGAATCACATTCGCTTCGCGACACTCACACACAGAAGCACTCATTGGGTGCGCATGTAGGTGTTTTACGTTCGCTTCATGTAATGGTGGGGGAAGACGTAAGGGGAAACGATTAAAATAAGAGGGGCTGGACAATTTAAATAAAAGAGAGATGATTAAAATAAGAGGGGTCCTACTGGATACTTTTTTTTTGACGTCACAATTATGACTATCAATTGTGCGACGTCGTCATGTATGACTTGGTGTCACTGCCAAAATTTTAGGTAGGATTCTCATGAGAATCATATGAGAAATCCAAATAGGATGTTCACGAGAACCAAGTGAGATTCTTATGAATATTTTTCGCGACTGGATTTCAGCCAATCAGAGCGCGATATTCAAAGGGTTCTATGGTCATTAGTTTCAAATTATACTGGAAATTCCACGGCAGCTCCTGCAATTTGGAAATTGCATTCGAAAATTGCATACTCGCTACTCATTTGTTAAAACTTCTGAATTCATATATGATGGATTTCACGTCAAATGTCCAGACAAAAAAAAAATTTTCTCCAATCCAGCCCCAATTTTTTTTTATGAGTTGTACTATAGTTTAGTAATTATTCAGGAAAATATTTTTTAATTTTATTAAAAATTGGAGGAGTGGGAGGGGTGAAAGTTTTGAACTTTTTTATGTCACGCGCTACTTTGTGTATTTATTCCACTTAAACAAATAAATACAAAATTTATTTCAGATATGATTTTGATAGGATTTTTCATGAACTTTCGATTGGTGTAGTCCATTTTGAATTTATTTTTTATTTTGACCAAAATTTTTGAAAATCAAAAATATAATTCAAGTTTTTTCGACTTTGGGCACGTTTTTTTTTTTTATATATTTTTAACAGAAAGCTGAGGGTTTTTCCTATAAAATACTTGAATTTCAAAACATCGTTTTTTTTGTTTTCGAGAAATTGAATTATAAAGATTGCGCGTCACGGCAACTCGAAGCACCAATGCACCGCGCTGCTACGCTAACGACTTTGGATTATTGCCGACAGGTGGCTGAACTCGTGGCATGTTTTCTCATACACGAAACGTTATAATACAGAAATATGGTAGGAAATATGATATTTACTAAATCCCTTTATCACTCATATTGCACTGTGTCTTTTATCACGCGTTAAACTGTAATTATCCATTTATTTGATCTGAAAAGATAATTGTAAGTAACTGCACTTTTGCAATTGACATTTGCAAGATATTTTTTGTTTTAGATATATCTTCTTTTTTTTCATGGGTTTAATTTTTTCATTTATTTTTGTTTTATTAAAAAATGAATGTTAAGGCAAGAAACGTGTGGAGAAGCAGGTGGATCAACCCACTAAAAAAAAACTATTAAAATAACAGGTTTGATTAGTGTTTCTGAGAGTTTACGAGAGAAATATCCTGAACTTCCAGAAGGTTCAAAAATTTGTACAACGTGAAAGTTTGCACTTAATAACTCTGGAGAACTCAAAATTCAATCTACATATTTCTGTATTATAATGTTTCATGTATGAGAAAACATGCCACGATCTCAGCCACCTGTCGGCAATAATCCAAAGTCGTTAGCGTAGCAGCGCGGTGCATTGGTGCTTCGAGTTGCCGTGACGCGCAATCTTTACAATTCAATTTCTCGAAAACAAAAAAAAACGATGTTTTGAAATTCAAGTATTTTGTAGGAAAAACCCTCAGCTTTCTGTTAAAAATATATAAAAAAAAAAAAAACGTGCCCAAAGTCGAAAAAACTTGAATTATATTTTTTATTTTCAAAAATTTTGGTCAAAATAAAAAATAAATCCAAAATGGACTACACCAATCGAAAGTTCATGAAAAATCCTATCAAAATCATATCTGAAACAAATTTTGTATTTATTTGTTTAAGTGGAATAAATACACAAAGTAGCGCGTGACATAAAAAAGTTCAAAACTTTCACCCCCTCCCACTCCTCCAATTTTTAATAAAATTTAAAAATATTTTCCTGAATAATTACTAACCTATAGGACAACTCATAAAAAAAATTGGGGCTCGATTGGAGAAAATTTTTTTTTTGTCTGGACATTTGACGTGAAATCCATCATATATTTAAACTAAACCTGCTCATAGATTATGTTTTTAATGTTTTTCTCTATCGTCATTATTATATTTATTTACAAAGACATATTATTGCTTCTTTTGTTATTGTTTATGATAGTGTAAATTTATTTACGAAGTAACATCTATTTATGTTCCAGGAATTGAAAAAAATTATATGTAAACGTTAACTGGAATGACGGGGGTTTGAGGGGCGGAGCCTCTCGCTCACAAATGAAAATAATGTGAATAATTTGTTGTTTCATAGAATATATTAACGCTCAGTGTTGTCAGCTTATGGGGATTTTGTACGATAGTGGGAGAAGCTTACACAAGCATTACAGTAGGTAGACGTTCTATCACCATCGCCCAAATCCCCCTAATTTGGCATCACTGCTTTTACTTTACGCCCTAGTTTCACTTTACGCACAGTCTTTACTTTACGCATACGTATGCGCTAATGGAGTACTTTACGCACGGAAAAAGGCACTTTACGCACGAACTTTTCGCACGGGCGTGCAAAAAAATACATTGATTGCAAAAAGCACCAAAGTGGCTTTATTTGTTGTAAAATCAGTTATTTTGTAAAAATATTTCGTTTCCAAAATCCCAATATCGGCACCAATTGAAATAGCTGTAGGGAAAATAGAAAAAGGTGTAACATGTTTCCGTCCATATCTTACAACTATGGGCAAAGAGTTTTATCAAAATTTATTTAAAAACTCAAATGTAAAGATAAAAAAGAGCCAAAAATATAAACACTATAAGATTCATATTATATATAAATTCATAAGCCGCGCATTCTTTATACGCGTTCCGTGTTTCGCCGCGCGCTTTATTAAGTCTCAATCGATTTCAAATTTTCCAAAAAAACTCCCTCTACTTGTAAGGAACAAATTACTCGCTTGAAGGTTTTTGAAATCGAAAGTTCCCCACAGACTTTTCGACGACGTAGCTGACTATTCGCGGATTCCAACAGTTGCCATTAAAAAATTAATTTGTTGATAACGAAATTAACTTTTACAATGCTTTATTACTTCATAGGCATCGCTAGAATAGGTTCGGTGTACATCGCAAATTTCAAACAATTTTAACAATAATTGGCCGAGATATGGCGATTTACGTTTTAAAATGTAATTGAATTTTCGGTTCTAAATTTTATTGTTTTTATGTATTAAAACGGAAACTATTCATTATTATTAAAAAATTCTTGGAAAAAACTTGTTTGGTTTGTCATTTTCTACATTCATGTATTTTTTAAAATCGAAAGATCGACTTTTAAAAATTGAACGTTTTTTATTCGTTGGACAAAACTTTTCAGGCTGTTCGAGCGTCGAGCGAGTTATAGAATTGGGCCCGCTCAATTTCGGAAATCGTCGCATTTAAGACAATGTTAATGAATACGGTCAGGACAATAGGAGACATTTAAATTTCTGGTAACGAATATTTGTGGAGGAAATATCGCCTCCTCACCTCCAACCTTCTCTTCTGCCAACGCCGACGCGCAGAAAATTCGACGGACGGGAAATTATTCGTTAACGGAAATGTCTGCATATTCGAAAACGACGTATTCGTTAAAGGAGGTTCGATTGCACTTTTGTCATTTCGGAAACTTCATATGCCAAGACGTCTCTTTGTTGCCATAATGACGCGTGTTTATGATGTCTCAGAAATTACAAAATTGTGAGACGTCTCCTTCAGTCATGGGCTAGCTGCACAACAGTTTTCACAGCTCTGGACGGGTAACGTCAAAAATTTCCCCTAGAAGTAACCTGATTACACTACTATTTTATATGACTGCATTTTGGTAACCCGAAAAAGACGTTACTCCTCCGCGTATTGTCGTTTCGTAATGGTACATATGTAGGTGTTATAACCGAAAAAGACGATGCTAGCACCAGTAATTATTCCCTGTTATTCAATGTTACACATGTGCACCGTATAAATCTGAAAATGCTCTCCGTGTGGATTGATGGATCGACGCATGAGGTTTTTGGGATCTGTCGGCATGATATGCCGCAAATATGCTGTGAATAAAACAAAGCAAAACTGCACCTATGCTGATTATATGCCGGACATGTGAGCAGTATTTGCCGACACATTTGCTGTAATTATGACAGCATACAAATACGCAATGTGCATGGCTGTATACCGACAACGTGCGGAGACTGTGTTATCTGCATAAAGTGAAAAAAATACCGATTTTTTTGCTTTTAACGACGCTCACAAAGCACCAAATAATCACACAGTTATGAAATTATTCACAAATATTCTTAATAACATAACAAAAAAATATACAAAAAAAAATTATTTAATTTTATGATTTAGAATTTTAATCCCTATTTTTCGTGTTGACCGCGACCTTCTTAACTGCTCGGCAGTTTTGGACTGTAGCTTACAAGTAACCCTACCCAAGTGTGTCTCACCAATTGGAATGAAACTTTTCATACGTGTAGAATATCGAAAAATATTGGACACGTAATTTTTTTTTTGCCCTTAAATCGTTTTAGTGGGTAAAAACTACCCCCTCCCCCCTGTATGATACGTTTGTATATATTTATCACATTAACTGTTTAATAACGCAGCTAAAATACTTAAAATGATTGCAAATTATACAGCATTTATTGTTTTTGAGGTCGCTGAATACGAATCTGGTGTCATATTCTCAAAATTCAAAATGTCGGATTCAATATGGCGGATGAAACAAGGAAATGTTGACAAATCCACATGAAAATAGTTACATTGGCGGTTTTTTGGGTCACTGAATACAAATTTGGTGTCAGATTCCCAAAATTCAAAATGGCGTATCCAATATGGCGGACGATACGCCTGGCGTAAAGAATTTCTAAAATTGTTTACATGTTTATAGTTTCTTTAAATAATTACTGTTAAACGCTTGAATTTAAAAATAAAAAAAAAAAGATAATTACTTTGACTTGTATCGGAGGTTAGTTTTATTTTATTCGGAAACTAGTAGTTGGCTACAACTGTAACATAACAACAAAATAACATATTTTAAAACAACCGCCACTTTCTTTGAGCCGCCATTTTGAACTGTGAGAATCTGACATCAGATTCGAATTCAGCAACCCCAAAAACCGCCAAAGTAGCTATTTTCATGTGGATTTGTCAACATTTCCAATGTTTCATCCGCCATTTTGAATTTTGAGAATATGACACCAGATTCGTATATAGTGACCTCAAAAACAATAAATGCTGTATAATTTGCAATCATTTTAATTATTTTAGCTGCGTTATTAAACAGTTAATGTGATAAATATATAAAAACGTATCATACAGGGGGTAGTTTTTACCCTAAAACGATTTAAGTGCCCAACAAAAAAATTACGTGTCCAATATTTTTCGATACTCTACACATATGCAAAGTTTCACTCCAATCGGTGAGACACACTTGGGTAGGGTTACTTGTTAGTTGGACATTATTCACTTAGGAAAAAAATTTATAAGTACTTTAAAACCTGTACTTTCATCAATAGAAAATCGAATGTGAAAAATAATTTTTGTTTAGTAAAGCAATAAAACATTTGACAAAAATTGCAATTTTTTTAGGACATACACTTCATTGAAACGTGCATTATTGATTAAATGTTATAAAAGATTTCTTACAGTAGAGTGAAATATAGAACTTACAAGTTTTATAAAATACACTATATATACCCTGGTAAAAATGAAGCGTACACTTTAAATGTACGGGAAACGTACACGAAGGGTACGTACCCTTCAACGAAGCGTATACTTAAATATGAATATCAAAAGTGTACTCTTAAAAATCTAGGTGTACCTTTCATTCACTCTCGAAGTACTTTTCCATAAGGAGTACGCGAGTACTCTTAAAATGTCCAAATTCACTCTCGTACTCTCGGCAAGCGAAAGGTAACTTAAAAGTACATGAAGGGTACGTATGCTTCGTTGAAGAGTACTTTTCATGTACTTTTAAGTTACCTTTCGCTTGCCGAGAGTACGAGAGTGAATTTGGACATTTTAAGAGTACTCGCGTACTCCTTATGGAAAAGTACTTCGAGAGTGAATGAAAGGTACACCTAGATTTTTAAGAGTACACTTTTGATATTCATATTTAAGTATACCATATTCTTATTAGGAATGAAACAAGGCATACGGGAGTGTAGTTAATGAAGCGTTCTTCAAGATGAAATAAAGCGTGTAATAGAGTGTCGTTTGTCAATTTTTATACAAGTACAAGTTTGAATTAAATATTTTATTTAACAATATTTAAAAACAATAACGTTTTATGTATTTATATATGTGTACAGGCGCAGTGGCGTACTTATATTTACAATCATATTTATATTTTACTCAGAACTCATAGCATTAATCTCCAGAACATCAGTACGGAACAATGCAAACAATAAAATTAAGAATTGTCTTAAATTTTAACACAAATATCATATGACGTTATAAATATAGTGATAGGCAGTGTTGCTGACAAAATGTAGTCGACACGAAGAGCAACTTTTGTAAATTTTTGTATTGGTACTAGGTGAGGGTTTTCTGCGGTTTCCCTGCACCATTGCACACCGAATGGGGTACCTTGCGTAAATCGGCTGCAGCCGTGCTATGAGATAATGTCGGTAATGGCGAAATCTGCTAATACCAAGAAATATTGATTTTCGGTTGCAGAGCTTGAAAATGAAAAAAGACAGTTGAAGTCGTTGGCAAGTTTTGTGTTTTTTGGGTAACCAGGTGGATCGCTTTACGCAGACGTCCGGATAACACCGTTAGCGCATTTATCTTAAATAAGTATCTTAAATAAGTTCCGTGTCCGGTTCCGTACTGAGCGACCGAGTTTTCCGCCGAGTCCTCCGGGAAGTCGTGATCGGTTGAATTTGAGTTATTGGTTCGGGTAGTCGAGTCGCAGAAAAAGGACGCCAGGTGATATTCGGCAGAAACCCAGTAATGTAAATCCTCCAGGCGGCCGAAATTGAAGCTGGTGGTCGCCCACCTTCAAGAATTCTTCAATTTGTAATAGGCCCTGTCGAGGTCACCACTGGTACAGAGAGGTCGCTCTCTTAGTTAATCGAGTCCGCAGAATTCGCATCCTTCGTTCGATCCATCGGTTTTTGTTTTCGTTTTCTTCCGACATTTTGGTATCATCGTCCAACTCACTCGGTCGCGTCGTACGAGAACCCTACAGATTTCGCCACGGACGATTTATCTCATCGTGAGAGAGTCAATAATAAAAAAAAGTTTTGCTACAGAAAAGTGACAATTTTTTTGAAATACCTCCCTGATTTTCACTCGACATTCGAAACAGACAGTGACAGACCAGTGGTCCGTATCGCACACGGTCGATGATCGCGTAAAGCATCTGTGTTGAGGAACAATACTTGGATCGGTGACTGCTCGAGATCTCAGCTTTTTTACGATACTTTATTTATCTTAAAAAAGTTTTAAAATTATTAAAATTAAATAATAAACTAAAATTAAGAAAAAAGTGAAAAATACAATTTTTTATTAAAATCTCTTATTGTACATTTTGGGAAGCGGTATTTAAGTGTACGTACGTTCGCTCTTAATGCCCAAAATCACTCTTGCTGTACGCTTATTGTACTCTTATTGTATACTTCGGGAAGCGGCATTTAAGTGTACGTACTTTTCGTGTACTCTTATCGTAATGTACACGAAGCGTACATACTCTTCATGTACCTTTAATTGAACCCCTTTTATATTTCAAATAATTTCGTTTTTTGCGATTATATTAAAAACGTAGAGGGATAGAAATTTTTTATTTTAACAAAAAATTCGCGTAGTTAATTTTCCTATTAAGATATCTAATGAAAACTTTAAAATTCAAAAGTCAAAAAATTACGAGCCAAGGGGCCAACAAATTCTCCGGCGTTTCCCACGTATCTCCTTTTGATCGCCAGGGGTTCAATTTCACTCTTACTGTACTCTTCGTGTAAACTTCCATTTTTACCAGGGTAAAGTTTATTTAATTAACTATGATAATGAAAATAATTTTGTTTTTATTTTGCATATTTATCATTTTATCAGTTCTTGAACTTTTAACAAAATATGTTTATACTAAACATTTTTTATTAGACAATTCATTAAAAATGAATGTATATTTTACAATAACATTAACTAAAAATTTATTTTGAACACATTAATATATCGACAGCAATAAAATTACATTAGTAATGAATTTAAATAAAATTAATTATCCTAATATCATTGAGGTATTCCTTCTGGACGATGATTCATTGCAGCTATCTTCAGGTTTCTTATTGCCACAGTAAACTGAAACAAATAAAATTTATTGCTAAGTACAAGCATCAGACACAGATTGTGTAACATTAAATAAAATGAGTTTCATAATTAATTCTAATGAATTTATTCAGCTTATGCCTTGAAAAATGTCTTAAATATTTCGACTTTTTTGTTGTAACAAAATTTCTGAGCATTACTTATTTTTTGTTTTAACCTTTATTAATATGAAACCAAATATTTCTTAAATGTTTAATTTAATTTTTATTCTGCTGCAGTAATAAATCATGGATTTTTCTTAATAAATTGATACTAATTTTGAAATCGCAAGTCAATGTTTAATAATTGAATATTAATGAATTCACTCCCCTTAAGCCCTGCTGTTCTATTACTAATGACAGCTTAAAAAATGACTGGCACACTACTGATAGTTTACATTATTGTCCCAGAATAGAAGGGAAAATGACACTTGTTGCACTTTACAAAATAAATTACTTTATTCCAAATGTGAATAAAGTAAATAATCCGAAGAAATTTGTCAAACAATTTTATTCAGCATGGATCAAGTACACCTTTATATCTACACCGAATAACACCACAAAAATAATTAAGCGTGTATCTGAATCGTGATTCAAATTTTCCATGTGACCAACTGCCAAGACTTGACTTAACTGACCTTGAACAGGAAACACCTTTGCTTTTGCTTTTATTAATAATTATGGCGCATTCAGACTAGAGCGACGTATTGTCGCACATCGCGCGCGATGAATTCCTAATCCCGGAGTTTTTGAGATTCGTTATAAGTTTCACAGAATAATCACAGATTATAATTAGTCTATTATTTAATTTTACTCATATTTCACATTATTTCATTAAATTCTTAATTAACCATAGAATAATATACGCCTGCGAGGAATCCGTATTGGTTAACTGTCAAATCATGCGACAAATTCGAAATGTCGCGGGCGATTTCACACTTAACCCTCTTCACAGGCGTATATTTCTTTACGGTTGATTAGTAATTCCATGAAAATGTGTGGAATATGAACAAAATTAAATAATAAACCTATTACAACCTGAGATTATTCAATTAATGTTATTACGAGTCGCAATAACTCCGCGATTAGGAAACCATCGCGCGCGATATGCGACGTACGTCGCTCTCGTCAAAATGTGCCATTAATTTGCAAGAGGTCGCACATGTACATTAAATTTGGAAATTTCCAAATCAGTACAATAGATTACGTTATTGATACATACATGAACACCTGCAAAATATTGTCCACAGTACTTTGATGACAATTTGGTTATTTAGGAGTTTAGTATCCAAAAATCAGTTTCATTTGTTTTCAAAATGTTTAAAATGTTATACTTTGGTTAATCAACAATTTCCAAAGACATGTATGTTTTAGTCACTTTTAAATGAAACACATTCACCCATTTTCTGCACTGACAAAAAATACCAGTAAGATACATCAAGAAGTAATCAGAAATAGTGCATTTTTAAAAAGTATCACATAAACATATTTTGATATTGTTACATAACAGTCAATATTTATAATTTAAGTACAGTAGAACCCCTCTTATTTGAAATTTCCCCTTACCCCCTTACTCTATAGATTGGAAATCTACTTAATGCTTCAATAGTTGATGATAATATCTGATATCTTTTTATTTTTGTTAGACATCGTATATATTTTAGAGTTGAATTATGTAAAATATATATATAATTTAGCTGAAAAATGTGTAGAGAATTTTAAATTTGGATAAAAATGTAACGAGATCACAACTCGTGCCTTTATCTGATAAATAAAGACTGCAACATTTCACATTTATTTATGGTCATTTATATCTGCATTCGAGTGGAGAAATAAACATTTTAAATTTACATTATGCACTTTATTACATACAATTATGTATCAATAATGTTTTGTTTCACAAACAAATACACTGTGATTAAAACCAAAATGAATATAGGAGACAATATTTAACCCAAATTTGCAAATATGACTAATGAAAGCTTCAAATCACTTCAAATTCAGTGCTAAGCTGCTGACATTGGATTCGTTTGTTATTTTGCAAATGAAAAACTTTTCAATTTTTGTGGAGGTCTTGAAATACACATCATTAAAAATTGACAACATCCTAACCTTCAAATGTGCACTTTTATTTTACGAAATCAGCAGCTTCTCGAATAATTTGTATGATGTAAATCATGAGTTTGATGCAAAATTTTAAATTAATTTGAAATTTCATTACATATTTTCTGAAAATGGTTTTATCATAATTGTGTAGGTTTCATAAACATTTCCACCCATTTTCTGAAAATGAACACCTTTTGTTGCAAAGTTACAGCATTTATTTATAACAATTTAGTGTGTTTTTCGATTTCAAGTTTTTTTAATAGACAATTAGGGGGTGTCCATTTTCTGAAAATGGTTTTATCATAATTGTGTAGATTTCATAAATATTTCCATCCATTTTCTGAAAATGAACACTTTTTGTCGCAAAATTACAGTGATTATTTATAACAATTTAGCGTGTTTTTCTATTTCAACGACTTTTTATAGACAATTGGGGGGGGGGGGGGGTGTGTTCATTTTCTGAAAATGGTTTTATCACGATTCTGTAGATTTCAGGAATATTTCTAGCCATTTTCAGAAAATGAACACTTTTTGTTGCAAAGTTACAGAGATTATTTGTAACAATTCTTTACTTCATTTTTTTCTCTAATTCCAGAAAATAAATTTCTCGAATTGCCAGTGAAAAACTCCAGCAGCCAATTTGAATGGGTTCAAACGGTTCTGGCAAAACAGCCGTTGAAATCGGATGCTAATTTCAGGGTCATCCTATCACATACTCAGTAACAATGAAAACTTTTATAAATGATATTGTTTGATATTTTGCAAATTTTTTGAAAAATACAAATTAATTTTATAATATAAACTGCAATATAAACAACATTGAATACAAATAGTAATTTTTAAGAGTTGCTATTGAAAATGTATCCTTATTTATTCATTAATTAGCTCATTATTAATCCTTTTTTCATATTGAAATTGTTAATATACCACATTCTGTGAAATCAATGCGTCAACTATTGTAAACTTTGCCCAAAACAGTCAATAAATACTCCAACAAATCATTACAATAACATTAATTCAATTTTAACACTATAATCAACGAATTTGTCAAATAAGAAAACGTTAATTGCTATGTGATAAATAAAAATGAATTTCACAATAAAACGAAGGGGATGGGAAACATTTTAATTTACTTTTCTGAAACTTACTTCATAAATGTCAACGGTGGCATACCAGGATCTGCTCCCTGTTTAAAACCTAAATACATAAAAGAACAACGTAAATATTGCATCAAAATAGAAAATATAAAAAAAGATTTAAATAAATATCTTTATTCATTACAAAATAGAAAACACGTTAAAATAATTGAAAAACTAACCTAAATATAATACGGTTGGAATGAATCCCCAGTGGAATATAACTTTTGACGCCGTTAAAACGAGAGATATTTTTTGTTTTGTGCACGGCGACATTGCCATTTTATTCGATATTTTTTAAATATTTTTTAAAATTTGAATAACACGTGCTCGAAAGAGCTAATTCACTTCAACGCGAGTTTCTATTTCAGAATTTTACAAAATGAACACCGATAATCGAGTCTCGAGATCGAGTGGATCGAGATTCTAGAACAATCGAGCGTCGTCGATTGTCACTTTATCGAAGTCATATTCACTGGTGTGTGAGCGCCTGCCGGCTAGGGGAAATTCTTTCTGTTGTCATTATACCCTAACTGCATGTTCACGAATTTTTGGCCGTTTTTCAAAGAATTCTCACTCAACGGGTAAAATTGGAAATTTTCAAAAAATCATAACTTTGCAACAAAAAATTGTAGCGATTTTTATCAAAAATGAATTTCAAGGTCTTGATTTGTAGTATGTATTTACAAAAAAATTGGCAATATCAAGAAAAATGTATTAATCATCTGGTGATAGATAAAAGTTGGAAGAAAAAAGTTACAAAATTTGACATTTTGAAAATACAACAACTAACAAATATCTTAAAGGATTCGGTGGTATGACACGTTATTTGACGACTTGAAAAATTCAGAGCGTTCACGAACTTTTGGCCGGTAGTGTATATATTATCAGTATTATATTTTAATTTTGTTGTGTTTTGTATTACACTATCTATATTGCAAGCCTAGAACAAAAAAAAATACTATGAAGGATACAAGACGGCTGTTTTGCATTTTGCTTAGCGAAACTATTGAGAACAAGGTAAATGAAATTCGAGAGAAAAATATTCCAGATCAGTAGAAGGGGAACAAGCTCGCTCGACAAACTATAGGGAAGCGGAACTATTGAGAGCGGCTCTATCGAGAGGGTCGACTGTATATCTGCTCGATTTATAGACTATCACCAGAAGCACATATGCACGCTGTAATCCGTATGCAAAGTTCTTTTTCGTGAGTTTCATAGCAATAAACAGAAGATAGCGAAATTGCATATGCACGGAAAAAAATAGAACGTCGCTCTAGCGAGATTGTCCAGCTAAAATAGCTTCCCACTGGCCAGCAGATCGCGAGTAAAGACGTAAAATGACAATTGAAATTCGAAATTCTCAAATTTTTTTTTTTCTATAAATAGGTATACTTTTCTTATGTCTTTAAGAATTTCTACATCAATTTTACTTACATAATTTCTAGACGATGTGGTTATTTATATGATTTTTATATGATTTTTTAAAGTCGTTAATAGTGAAAAAATCACTACTTTTTTCATTTTAAGGCTTCCGTATTGATTACCGTGTTAGATACGACAAAAATGCACTCAACATTTTTTGTAGAGCACAAAATTTCCTACAAAAAAGTCACTGAGAGCCATAGTCTAATGTTAATATGTACGGCATGAAAAACATCGGAAGCTATTGAAAAAAATCATTGAAATTTTAGAACAGAGATAGTTATCTTATTCGTGACGTATCTATTAACATTAGACTATGGCTCTCACTGACTTTTTTGTAGGAAATTTTGTGCTCTATAAAAAAGGTTCAGTGCATTTTTGTCGTATCTAACACGGTAATCAATACGGAAGCCTTAAAATGAAAAAAGTAGTGATTTTTTCATTATTAACCCCTTCGCTGCGGATGACAAAGATCTTTGTCATTTAGGACTTTTCTCTGACTGCGGCAAAAACGCAAATCTTTGTCATGACATAAATTAGTCTAATGAAGTCAATAATATATCCAATTTGAAAACTTGAACATTTCTAGCCAGCCTAAGGTATACCGAACAACATGCCGTTGTCCTTTTTCAAAAACATGTTGTCAAAAAAAAGATACAAACTCTTAAAATATGTTGTTTTTACGATTTTGTAAAAATCTTTGTCATGAGCTATGTCGCCGTATTAGGTCAATTTATGCATTAAAAATTAATGAAATCGTTTGAAACTTGCTACTCAGGGGTTTTCGAGGTCGCCGATTACAAATCTGATGATATATTTTGAAAATTCAAAATGGCGGATCAAATACCGCGAGTTAATGTTAGCCTTCCCCCGTTAACTTCGATATACAATATGTACTTACACATTTTACTACGAGGAGGTTGGAGAAAGATCTTCAAAGTGCAATTTTTTTCTGTTTTTATACATTTTTGTTTAAAATTGTTTTTAAAATAAAAACTGTAACATATTGAACTCTAGAAATCAGTGTTTTTTCCCACATGTAACACGATAACTCAGGAGTACATAACAAAATTTTGAAATTTACACGGAATAATCTGGATAGATAATAAACTCTGTAAAATATCTATAAAAACTAAAAATATAGATTTGTAGCTGCAGAATCGAAGAAGTTTTTGATAAAAATACAAAATTCGGTATAAATATTCTATAAATAATCACGAGAGTGTTTCTATTGCCAACCTGCCACGAGCAGCATTATTTACATATGAATAACAAATTGCCGTAATATTGTAATGCAAAAACTGATATAAGATTCGTAATCAGTTCGAATTTTGATTATGACGTCCGCCATATTGAATCCGCCATTTTGAATTTTCTAAAAATGTAACTTTAGATTCGTAATCAGCGACCCCGAAAACCTCTGAGTAACAAGTGTCAGCGGAATGATTGGTATTTAGAAAATTTGTCCGCAATATTGAATCCGCCATTTTAAATTTTCGAAATCTGACTTCAAATTCGTAATCGGCGTCCCAAGAAATCCCTATACACCAAGTTACAGTAAAATCTAACCAAATTTTTTTTCCCGCATTTTGGGCACTTTTTGTGAAATTCTCGCCGCAGCGAAGGGGTTAACGACTTTAAAAAATCATATAAAAATAATATAAATAACCACATCGTCTAGAAATTATGTAGAAATATTCTTAAATACATAAGAAAAGTATACCTATTTATAGAAAAAAAAATTTGAGGATTCCGAATTTTAATTGTCATTTTACGTCTTTACTCGCGATCTGCTGGCCAGTGGGAAGCTATTTTAGCTGGGCAATCTCGCTGGAGCGACGTTCTATTTTTTTCCGTGTGCGAACTCATTGTTCGCCATAGTCATTTTTTTTTCTGCAATTTGAAATAATTTTTTAGAATTTCCCTCCACCCGGAAATTGTATGCAAATTAGTTCTTATTGGTTTATCTTCGATAAAGTGTAAGAATAAAATTTGGCATACTCTAACTAATCGTTCAAAAACACAAGTTTTTGTTACAAACAGTGAATTACGTTTACAACACCGCGGCATGCGACTGCGGATTTATTAGCCGCTTAAAATTCTTGAAATACCCATACAATGTGTGTGTCCCTTTAAGTTGCATACATTTATCTATCATTCACATTTTTTGGTCACTAGCTCCTAGTCTATTCTAATTATTAAAAATGAAGAGTACATTATGGTTCAAGGGCAGTAAATTGCCAAAGACAATAATTGAGAACTGACCGAGAATTTTCGGAAATACAGTACCGTTCAAAAGTATGAGCTCACCCACGCGGAATTTTGGCTAAATTAAAATGTTGATATCTCATCGCCAAGTTAACTTACGGGAACAATAAAAAAAGGGAATTAAAGAGGAGACTTTCAGCTTCCTAGTCGCGATGGTTTCATTTTTATATATACATTGCTCTACAAACTATGCTCGGTTTACTAAAGTTATTTTTTCGTATTATTTTTTTCTTTTTCAATCAGCTCGATTTTTTTTTTTAAATGATTGCAAGAGAAATGTACAACGTGTAATCGTAAGGTAATCCCTATAGCTTTAATTTGCCTCTTCGGGATTTGGTCTAATAATTTTTTACAAATAGTTATTCAATTTTTAACAAAATAATGTGATTTTTTTTCAACCTGCTATATCTCGGAAAATTGACGTGATATAACAAATATTTAACACATAAAAAGTTCCATTTTTTAATTGTGTATTGGCAGAAATTTTTTCTAATTTTTAGAAGGAAATTTTTGTTATCCTATTTTTGCAAATTTACGCTTTTGTGCTGCGATTATTAACAAATATAGATTTGCTTTTGAACTATACTCAGTTTGCGATATATTAATTCATATACACGTATTTATAAATGGACAGTGAACTTTATTTTAGCATACATAGAAAATATCAACAATTGTATTCATGTATATATGTACATTTATTAAATTTTGCTTTCTTCAAACAAAAAACTAGTGGCAAAGCTTTGCGTGAAACATCCTAATATAGAGACAAACACAATCTTAAACTTGATCATAGTTTAAATGCAACTTTGCATCCGAAAATGATTGTCGACAAAATTCGGTAAACAAAAATTTCCTTGTCAAATCGATTCAGTGATTTTTTATTTATGGTTTTTAGTGAAAATTCCTACTTTATCGGATGAGCACTTTAGAATCCCCTTAACCTTCAATTTCAAGAGCAAAATCCGAATGTAATTTTACATCAGAAATGGCTATTTTACTGCAATAATTGTAAATGTTACACTTTTCTTCGAAGTCGGCTGAAACTTACATTGCGGTCGAATACATTTACACTTTCGGTGAACCACATACAGTATGTAAACAACTGCCTAGTAACTGCTAGTAACTTTTCTAGTCTCAGACTCTCAGTATGGTTATTTTACGCTGAAATTTTTTACAGTGTATGCGTAAGGGAACGCATGCATATACGCGTTCATATTTGCATATGTATACGATTGTTGCGTTGAATTTCATAATGTACACAAACCTTAATTTACTGTGATTCATCTTTCGATACTGTCAATTTTGTTTCGTGAACACATATGTCTACATTTTATAAACATTTATTTATATGCAATAGTTTCAATGGCTGATGGAACAAAAAGCATGATTTTTATAATTTTAGTAATCTGCTGTCAAATATACCTGGTACATGTTAACATCCAAAGTTTGTTCGAATATATGATAGTCTAATACACATTTAATTTGTGCAATTTAATGTTCTTAGGCATTGGCATCCAGTCCGTATTGTGATTTTAATGTTTGTAACGCAACTCAGTATTGTTGCCATTACAATAAGTGTTGTACAGACCCAAACCAATGTAAAAATGTAATATGCGAACCTGGTACATATTGCTGTGACATAAATAAATGTTGCAATGACTACAGTGCTATCAAACTCACGTAAGTAAATCTTCAATACAATTGATCGAATCTAATATAGTTTAGTAACGTTAATTTAGTTAGAAAAGTGCCAAATCACAATTTAGAATGGAATCATATTACGCAAATTTGACTACTGTGTAGTATAAGCAAATATATGATGTAATCTGAAAATTTATATTAAATAAAAATTAAATGATAAAGGATATTTGTTTAAATTCTATTATTTCAAGAATACATTAAGTACCAGTTTCCTAACAAAATCTGTATAATAAACAATTATAAAAATATATACATAATATACAAAATACCAATAATTATTAACTCTTTCGCTGTGGACTATGTGTATACACTTAGTTATAAAATACTGAATAAACAGAGAATGAACAAACAGATATATATCAGCGTTATGCAAAGTAAGTGGGGGTAAGGGGAAAATTAGAATAAGAGAGGTCGGAGCCATCTTGAAAAACTTTACTAATTAGAATAAGAGAGGTCCCACTGTATCCGTATCTACACAAATATCAAATTGACTGGAAACATCGTAACATTTTGAGATCACCCAGCAAACACAAAAGTAAAAGTTATGTAACAGATATGTAACATTTATGTAACAATGTAACCGTTACGTAAATGTTACATCACTGTTACTTTCTGTGTTTGCAGGGCACTTTTTAATTTTCGGTCTTCACAGCGAAAGGGTTAAAAATAGAATTACTATTTTAAAATAAGCAATAGTTCTTTATAAATCTTGATTAAATTATTATTTAACACAATAGAATTGGACTTATGGGAGGGTTCGTTGGAATACTTGCAGCAACCTACTTTTTCTGCAAATATCCAGGCATCAAAGCATTTCTATTAAGAAGGCGACTGGAACAATCAGTGCCGTATTCGTCATGTAAATAATCAGTAACGTACTTTTGTACGGTGAAAACATAAATGAATGGTCTGTATATATCTGACATTGCCTGTAGGCTGACATTTTTAATAACATTGTGTTTGACGCACATTCTGTGAATCAGTGTATAAAACAAATATCTACAACTTTGGATGTCAGCATATCAACATGCTATCCTGGAAAAAGGAAACGAGAAATATAATCTACTTTACAGCGCAGCATTATTCCATAATTACTACTAATATCGATTTCATAGTTTAAATATTTACAGACATCAATACAAATTTGTATGATATTTACTTTTAACAGTATTGTACAATATAAAACATTCGAAAACAATAATTTTATTCAGTGTTATGTAATATAATGGTGATAATTAATGTGTGCAAGTTTTTAATGCTCATTTCTGTACATCTTTGATTATATATGCGCAATTGTTAAAATAAAACTGATATATTGTAATATATATGTGTAGCATTCATGATACATTATTATTAATTAATTTATAAATATACACATGATTTTTAAATGGTGTCAAATCATTTAATACAATACACTTCGCATGACAATATTTGTTGGCATAAATAAAATTTATATTTCGATTTGAACATTTTACCAATGTAGTTGTATATAGTTGATCCCATGGTATAATAAAAAGGTTTAGATTTTATAAATAATAATGATAGTAATAATGTCTTTATATTACAGTGTGCGTAAAAATACCCTTTTACGCATTTATGACTTTTGTCTTTGACATTTCTCACAATGAAATATGGTACAGTATATGTGCAAAAATATTTTATTGACGAATGTGCATGCGATCCTCGTCTTTGGATCGGACTGTCCAAAAGACGAGATTTAAGTTAAATCTTATCGGTTAAAATTAATTGAAAATCATACAGATTGCAAATATACTTTAGAACTTTATATTTTAGCAACAAATATAGATATTTAATATTGAATATTTTCTTTGAAGAATTTTGAAATTAGAAATTCTTGGTAACGTCAGTCCCAATATGAAAAGTTTTTGTAACTTTGTTAATAACTATTTATTTTATTTTAAAACGTTTCGACGACATGTGTGCCCTCTTCATTTATTTATAGATGATTGAATTAAATAAGTGAAAATGTAAAATTTAACAGACGTGTTCGTAATTGAGAACGGCTGGTTAATTTGTCAGCTCTAAAGCTGGGCAGCGACTCGATGTATGTTTTTGTCGCCCCATTGTTGTATTCCTATTTTTTTTCTCATCGACCACATTCTGAATCACTAGCAGTATGTTGTTATATGTTTTAAAATAAAATAAATAGTTATTAACAAAATTTCAAAAACTTTTCATATTGGGACCGACGTTACCAAGAATTTCTAATTCTTCAAAAAGAATATTCAATATTAATTATTACCAGCGGTCAAGAAAATTCATGAATATCAGGATGATTAAAAATCCTGGTCATACAAATATAGATATATTTGTTGATTTTAGCAAAAGTTGTATGTATGAAGTGTCAATTGTTGAATCTGTGATTTGAAATTACTGTTTTAAAAAAGAAACTTATGATTTATATAAAACATTGTAACTATTTTATTTTTAGGTTTTAGTTATATATTGCATGATAAATACACTGAATTTGTACATAATTAAATTTATTTATATATGTCCACTCATAATTCTTACAAACTTATTTCATACATTCATTTATCAATAAATATATACATATATATATATACACATTTTCGCACCATTGCTATCGAGTCTACACATACTTTGTTCATTTATGGAGAACATTTTTGTTTTGATAATATTTCAAAATTGACATAATACAAGTGACGCTATCTTTCTTATTGACTAATTAGACTTCTTTTATTAGCAAATGTTATTTTGGTTGACGCCCGTTAAAGTTTATAGACAAGATCTATATGATCAAAATGAAATTAAATATGATTTACGTTCACTGTCACTTCAATACTTATATAAATAATGGTACTTTTTGGTTCATTATTATTTTCCATTTTTTCTTCCAGCTCCCCATCTTACTTATTTAACCGTTTCCCATTAGTCTCTACAGATGTCCAATGCTCAAATCGCATCACATCCACCTCTAAATTTGTCCTTCCCTCTTATCGTACTGTTACCCTTGAACGCTCCTTTAGAGTTTATGGCATTAGAATTTAGGAGTCCCTTCCACCTGACATTCGTAACATTACATCAATTGATACCTTCAAATCCCATTTATTTCGTCATCTTTTTTCCTGTGATAATTCTACCACAAGCTAAAAATCAATTTGATTTATAATTATGAAGTATATAAGTTATAGCTCTGGTATTTTATGCTTGTTATATGGGCATTTGTCTTATAACAAATCTAGGTCCATGAGTATTTATATTAGGCGTAAACCACACTGGTGGAGTTAAGTTGTATTATGTAATTTTTTTTTTTTAATGACTTATATTACTATGATTATTATTTTAATGTAACTTGAATTATATAGAGTTAACCGTAATATATATTTATTCTGTATTATTTGATTTTATATTAATTTTAAGTTGTAAAACTCAAAATTGTATTTATCTTATTGCCACAAGGGATCGCAATCCCATGGCAAAATAAATATTACTTACTTACTTACTTACTTACTTACTTACTACTTTTTGAGAGATTGAATATGTTAATTACCAACTTAAAAAAGATAAAATTGCTCATTTTTTTTTCTGATATAGTATCGATACATATATTGTCAAATCTACAGAACTTTTGACTTTTGCTCAAAAAAGGTTGAAAAAAAAAATGTTAATCGCACACTATCCCCCTTCTGCATACATGTTTGTGTACCCCTCTAGGAGAAATAATCTACACCTTTTTTTTCGGGCCATTTGAATGTGTATGAAATACATAGGTGTTTGTAATAATTTTGAATTTATTTTCACTAAACTATTAATTACATTTTCTCTAACAATACGAACAAAATACAAGAATTATTTATGGCCCACATAATTTCTGTTAATAAATGATCGATTGATGGAATCACAGACATCAAGAAACATATTAAAAACTTATTAGAGATATGCTCTACGATAATGTGAAATTTGTTATGGTTACATGAATTATTTATTTCAACTTTATCTTGCCATGGATGTACAACGAGCACATATTCATAATATGGCTAGATTTCTTCATTTTTATCTCAGGAATAAAAAGCATCTATTATTTCATTGGATTATTACAGGCCGTAATCATGAAAGCAAAATATCAATAAAATGTGGATTTCACAAAAAGTTATTTCTTGTTTTCAAACGGATGCTGAAATCTTATAATAAACTTTGTGCACATCTATGTCACTTATAATACTGTTTTCTAGTATGTACAGTTACAAGTTAAACGTCAGATCAATGCCTTAATCATGGGGACGTGTGTTTAGTATACACTGTGAAAAATTTCGATGTCATTTTACAGTGAAAAGGTGGAAATCACCGTACCAATGAATATCATAAATTTACAGTGACAGTAAAATTTCTACATTATCGATGTATTTTACACGTGTACTGTAAATTAGAAAGAATCAGTTCTTAAGGTCAATAGCACCACAGTGGTCGATAATTAGAGTTAGTTTACATTGTGATTGTAATTTTACATGCTAAAGAGTGAAAATTACAAAGGCGATGTAAAATTAAATTTTTTTAAATTACACAATCGATGGAACATTACCACGATTACCACTGGTATTTTTATTTCCACCTTCTTCACTGTAAATTTTACACGTTTATAGTAAATTCCCAGTAAACGAAAACGAATAGAAATTTAAAAATACGAATTGAAATGAATTCAAGTGAATTAAAATGAATTAAAAAGTGGATTCAATTAATCATTTTCATGCGTTTTAATTCAATTGAATTCATTTCAATTCGCATTTTTAACTTTCTATTCGTTTTCGTTTACTGGGTTTCCTTTTGTTTTCATGTGTTATTTACTGGAAACATGTAATTTTATAACGATAGTAAATAGGAAATGTCAACAAAATTGTAAAAACTCGGAAATATAATTTTACATTTACTTTTCACAGTGTAAGGGAGAGTTTTAAAAAATTGGATTATTTCATTCGCAATTTCCAAGTTTTTACATTTTTTACTGACTTCTGCTATTACATAAAAATACTTTGGCATGCCTTTTTTCCACAAATGTTAATAAAGGTTGTTGGAATATAAAATAAGTATATTTTTTAAACATTTCTAAAGCCTTAATAATTGTAGAATTACAGGTATTTCACAAAAATTAAAAGTTCTGTAGATTTGCCCATATATATATAGAAAGTCTTCATGTTCTTTTTCAAATTTAATATTTTACGTTGGGTTTTTTTTTTATTTATTTAAGCATTTTAAATCTTTCACAGTTTTATTTCTGCAGACTAGATTTAATTTAAATTAAATTTTATTATTACACTCATTTAAGTACATTAATGATTCCCGGTCAGTCTGTAAAACAGCTATTGCTGTGACTCGCCCTTTGGCATTTTTGTATTATTTATATCTTGTATTCGTTTTTGTAATTGCTAATAAAGACGTTATTATTATTATTATTATTATTAATATGAATTTGTACGCTGCTATATTCGGTTTACAAATTAACATTGTAACATTTAACGGTAATTGTAGTTTTATTTTCCTCAAATTTTTCAGGAGCGATATTCGTTGATTATCAAATCTTCCACACTGCGCCAAATCACAATATTTTAGGTTATGAAACAGATTTATCGGCAGAATTATTTATAATACGATTTAATTTTGAAAACATTTATGTTACTATTTCAGTTGTAAACATTTTTTATAAAATGAAGTCTTATTGGTAATTTGAGTGTCAGAAATGTATTTGTTAGTCTTTTGTTTTCTTTGTCTGAAATGACTTGGTGTACTTATGACGAGCAGAGTATTTATAATATATGTGTTAGAGAAATTGAAAAAAGTTAATAATGTTCTCGCACTAAAATGTTGAGGTATACATTGTTTGTAATGAATAATGATGAAAATATGTAGAATAACAATTGAATTTTCGAATTTTAAAGGTTGTTCATTTGGTTACATTGGTAGACCTGCGAATGACGTCTGAGCCAGCTCCGAAATTTGAAAATCAATAAACTCAGCTCGGTTAGTCTCGGTACACACATGACAGTACATACAAGAAGGAAATGGCTGTCATGTCAAAACACAAAGTAAAACGTGCATCGAATGTGATTCGATAAATATAAACGATTAATTAAATGCTCACGAGAAGCATGCCGCGAGACACTAAGTGGAAACTTGCGATTATCGCCGGATTTTCCGAATGCTTAATTTACGTATGTGCAATTTTTTAGCTATGGACGATTTGGTGACGTTCGTTTACGCATATCTTATCGTCGTCATAGAAAAAGAAACAAAACAATTTTCTTGAATATTCTTTACAGTGTTACTGCTTCAAATTTTAAAAAAACATTCTTTAATTTTCATTGAAATCTTGAGCAAATTTCTTGAAAATGTTTTTTTTTGTAGGATTGTTTTTTTTTTAATATTAAAAAAAAAATTAATTTTTAACATTACCGTTTATTTGATAGGCTGAAGCAAAATATTGTGCCTTTGAAATTCATGGAGAACCAATGTATTATAAGTAAGTCATGAATATGTTAAAATAGTGTAATAATAATCAACCAAAATCTGAAGGCATAAAGAAATATTAATATTGGATTCAATCGTTACAGCTGTCCAAAAACAGAGTACTGTTGTAACTTCGGTTGCTGCGTTTCGCCTGGTTTCCAAATTTATCACCTGTGGTATTACTGGTATGTTTTACTTCATGTAAATATTACTTAAATAAAAATAAACATTTGATATACTAATAATGAAGTATAATACTCCTTAGGCTGCTGGTGATAATTATGTTTCTGGTATGTTCCGGCGGTGGCTGGTGGTATCGTTACTGGCTACAAGGAAGATACAGAGCAGCTACTTCTGCAATCCCTAATCGAAACTCTGGTTCGAGGGGTCCTAATGCTTTGAGAGTTTCTAGGTGCCAAGCACAACAAGCACGTATATCGTACAACACAGCAAGGAATACCGTCCTTTTACACCGAATGTGGAAAGGTAACAAAACTATTAATGACCACGATATTGATATAAAATGTATTAAGAAGATTTTTTTATCTTGAATATATAAAATATATTTATTAACCATGTAATTAAAAAGTTAACCATAATTTAAACATTTTTATTTATAAATATATTTGATTACAGTTTGTTAATAGATGTTACTAATTTACTTTTTATTACATTTTACATTAAAAGTTGTTACAATTGTGAATTTTATTTTGACATTTATTATGAAATTCTTATTACCAATAAACTGTTGCACATTTATTAAATGTTCAAAAACAAGCTACTGAAACTTTATTACCATTTATAATTTTTAATCTAGTATTTAGTTTTGTATGCCCAAAGTTTTTTTAAATAACTCTGTATTTTCATGTTCAACGTGTGCAGTAATAATTGTGCTTACATGTTATTTATGCAATATTTGACCAAACAAATCCGAGATTAATAATCTGCTACTTAAAAATAAAATAGTTAAAAACACTTCATAGTTCCCAGCAAACGAATTAAAGGAATGTAAAATTTAAATTCTTGTAATTCAGTTACTGAATTAGAGACATTGAGACGTTGGAAAGAATCGGGAATATGTTTATATAATGAGAATTTCAAAAAAATGCACAAAATGACAGAAAAAAACAATTTGTTAGATGTTGCTTTAACTTGGTGTATAGGGGTATTTTGGGATGCTGATTACGAATCTGAAGTCACATTGTTAAATTTCAAAATGGCGGACAAATTTTCTAAATTCCAACCATTTCACTCGATATTTATTACTCTGGGGTTTTTGGGACCGCTTATTACGAATTTAAAGTTGGATTTTGAACATTTTTCAACCAAAATGGTTCCATTTTTTGAAAATTTCTCCGCCATATTGTAGCCGACATTTTAAATTTTCAAAATATGTCATCAGATTTGTAATCAGCGACCTCGAAAACCCCCAAGTAACAAGTTTCAAGCAGAATGGTTAAAAAAATGTCCGCCGTATTGGATCCGCCATTTTGAATTTCCAAAATCTGACCTCAGATTCGTAATCGGCGACCCCGAAAACCCCCGAATAACAAATTTCATGCGGTTTTCTAAACTTTTTATGTATGAATTGATTGAACACAATGTCATACGTCATGTCCAAGATTTTGCAAAAATTGTGAAAACTACCATCTTTGTGGATTTATATATATTTTTTTTAACACAGCGATTATGAAAATGGGCAACGCCATCATATTCAGTATACCTTTGACTGTCTAGAAATGGATTTAGTTTTATTTTACATAAATTTCAGAATTTGTTAGTCTACTTTATATCAGGACAAAGATTTGCCTTTTTCTGGCAGTCTGGGAAAAGTCCAGAATGACAAAGATCTTTGTCATTGGCAGTCAAGGAGTTAACCACTCAGAATTGAGACGTACATATAGGAAAATAAATGCTTGAGTCTATATGAATTGGTTTTCATAAATAAAAATCATGGGTATTTTATTTTTGGCAAATATCCAATTTCCAATCGTTACTTAACCCTTTGAAGCATACATTTTTCCATACATGGAAAAAATCTGAAATTTGTTACTCGAGGGGTTTTGGGGTTGCTGATTACGAATCCGACCTCAGATTTTCAAAACGGATCATCCAATATGGCGGACAAAAAGTTGAAAATTGACATTTTGAATTTCGAAAGTTCAATATCATATTCGTAATCACGGACTCCAATAAGCCCGAGTAACAAATTTCAAGTAAATCCAATCATTTTATCATATTAAAAATGCATTTGTGGTTTTTAATTCAATTATTTGATATTTGTAAATTATTTGTAGTCACCGACAGAATTTAATGTAAGCTTTATTGGCAGTTAACGAACGTAATTTTACATCGTCTTTGTAATTTTCAATTGTTTTCCATGTCAAAAGCAGGGAAAATATAAAATTACACGCGCACTATAAAGTGGTTCTCGTCGTTCTCGTCGACCGCTGTGGTGCTGTTGACACACACATATATATATATATATATATATATATATATATATACATTGTATATGATCACACAGATGTGCTATTTCGTTTATTCAGTGACTTTATATTTTTATCGAAAAGGGAATTGAAGACATTACAAATTATAGGTAGCTGAATTACAAAAAATTTAGTTGATATATTGGTATATCATTCCGATCATATCTAAAAATTACACCAAAACTTGGGACATTTCACTGAGCTAAGGTAATTTTACAGTGGAAATGTAAAATTCCGACAAAACTCTATTATATTACAGTGCCGTGTAAATATAGAACTGATTTTTTCCGTGTTACAGTGCACATGTAAAATTGCATCGATAATGAAGGAATTTTACAATATCACTGTAAATTTACAACGATTTTCACTGGTATTTTTATTTCCACTTTTTCACTGTAAAATTACATCGATTTTTTTTACAGTGTACCCATTTGAGTGCATCAATGTGCAATGCTTTGCGCACAACCGTACATTTTACGAATTTCGTCGTACAGTCTACGTACAATTTTACTTTACTCAGGAAAAATAGGTATCAAAAGGAAATTCCGTACGCAATTACAAAAATACGTTTATAAAGTATGATATTGCCTGTGAACGTGAACAGTCATTACAGCTAGGAAGTTGAAATTTTCAATTTAGATGAAGATTTAAAATTTATGGTCCTTTTAAACTCATTTCCTCAAATACTTGTGTTTCTCTCCTGCTTCGATGTTTGCATAGAACTTCCATAGCCAAAAATTTAAACTTATGAAAATATGCACATATTTTTTTGTATGCATTATATATAAAAATAAAATAAATTGAAAATATATTTTAAAACTATTCATTTTTTCAATCGAAAAGTTGACGTTCTTTTCTTATTTTTGCCTACAGGTCCACAGAGAAGTATACCTTCTCCAGCCTACAATGGCGCCGCTGCCAGTTCGACTCACTATCAAAACACAAACGTTGTTCTGAACGACGCAAACTGCCCCTATTATCAATTGTATGGACCCCCTCCAAGTTACGAAACTGTGATCGCACAGACCCGAGGGAAAATCTCGAGTCCAGCGTCCCCTGAACTCATGCGACCTAACCAGCGTCCAGGAGAAGTGCGGAACAATATCCTGCCGCAGTGTTACGCCCATCCTTACAGTCCAGGGAGACATAATGGTCGGATGGAGCTGAACCATTGCCAGAATTCTGACATTAATTGGCCGAACTCGCGATTGGCAGAGCTTTACAACACAAATGACAATGCCAGGAGAGTTCTCTCGATGCAATTGGACTTTTTGCATCGCTCTGTAGGAGGGCCTATTGCGCTAGACAAGTCGGACAGTTCCGATGCTGAAACGGTATTGGAACAACACCTTCCGGAAAGTTGCCCTCTCACGAGGATAAACTGCACAGGAGGATCCCAAGAGCATCTTCTCGAAATCAATGCCGACAAGAGGTTTATTTCCAAAGTACACGAAACGGTAAACGAAGATTCGCAATCCTCTCAACCGGAGCTGGCAACAGGTTCGCGAATAAACGTCAGTCCTGGTCGGCCGCAGAAAGTCCATGGAGGATCATTACGGATAACTCGTAACAACGCCAAATCTGATGCTTGCCATCATGTGCACAGTACCACACGAAACGAAAGGGAACTGTGGACTCAAGATGAGCGAGAAAATTCCTCAGGTTCCGTACAAATCCATCAAGAGGATGACTCCGTTACCGCACAGCCAGCAACATCCGCCGAAGCTTCAATCCTTGCTTCCGGCATCTCTGAATTGAACCCATCCAATAATGTGATATTAGCACCTCGTACTTGCGTCGTCGCGAAAGACGTCTCAACAAGCGATGCGAATCAGCCCAATCGCCAACGCCCTCCTCCCCAGTTTGATGAACGGGGCAGTACAAATTCTAATCTTGAAAGTAAACGCAAATTAGACAGGTCAAAGTCGCTCGACTGAACGTTCGTCGCGGCAAATGAACGAACGTAAGTGATTAATATGTATTGAGTAAACTTTGAGTGAACTACGAACGAAGAGTGTGTCGTTGCCGAAGCTGTTTCGAACGATAACTTCAGGTTCACTAGGATGGAATACGAAGAGGAGAAACAGGTTATAATGTTCAATCATACAATTCGACACTTGTACCGAATTCAAGTCTATATTGGAAGAACCAGCAAGATTTTGCCTATCTGCCACTTGTTTCTGTTGTACGAAGTATTAACACGCAGAAAAGGCAGAACCCGCTGCTCATTTCGTTCTTCCAACCGCTGCAATACTTTCGAATTCAGTACAGTATCGATAGCTATATATTTTGTTATTTTATCGTGGAACATATCCACGAATTACATTTTCCGATAGTCGTATGTATGTTATTACACTACGTGACGTGCCCTACTGAATATTTTTATGAAGTATCTAAAAATCATATTTTGAACAATTTCCTAAAATAAAAACTTACCAATATTTACCACCCGAATCAACTCAGTAAAATCTCACTTGACAATACCAATTGCATTTCTTTATGATAATTGGGAGGTCTAATGCATCAAGTTTGAGGAATATTGACATCAACAACACAACGAATTCCATGATTAAGCGCTTCGCATTATTTTCCATACAATATTTTTCATCGTAGGTATTTCCGAAAAACTGTCATTTTCTTATGTCGTGTTTCTAATTAAATAAGGATAACTGAAATGCATGGAGCTAAATCCCAAGCTACTAAATACAATATAAACAGTAATTTGTTGTCTTGAACCAATTTTTACCCCAATGCCACGACTGTAAGCAACAGGCCTAAAAACCGCGCGCAACTCTTTCCAGCAAGTTTCCCACGATTTTCTGTTGATGTGAATAGTTAAATTACGTTCGGGATAACATAGCGATCCCAGGAAACGAAAAACCATTCAAAATTATTGAAGATTGTTCACTTTTGAGCTTTCAATTCTATTTGTTGAATAATGTGTTAGAAATTCTGATACTTTTTATGTAACTGAAGTAACAAACTTTTATTAAATCGTGTAACGGTTAGACAAATTACGAAACTTGTACCAGAGATCTGAATATTGGTCGCAGCCGCAACGCTAGCATCCTTACAAATTTAATCCTAAGCTTACGTCGTTCCATTATCTCACAAAAGGTACCGAAAAAGTAAGTTTTTGGAGGTTATGGACCCAACAAACGAAAAAGTATACGAAAATAATCTGTGTACGATTTAATACGAAATAAGTCTGTTTCTTTCCCACTCTTTCAGTTACGAATGCGAGTGTATACGATATTATACGCGATACATAAACGCACATAACCTCAAAGAAACGAGATTACTATGGATTATCGATTGATTTAAACTCAAAACTAGAAAACAGAACATTTCTTCGAAAATTATGAAATACGGAAAACGATATAATCAATTCTTCAATTAAATTAACAGAATTTAAAGCTATTTTAAGCCGCAACAAATCAATTTTTGCAATGCGTTAAATACGGTATCGTATAAGATCGAATGAATTCAATTCTGATATTACAGGTCGTATAAAATAGTAAATCTCGAATAATCAATACGCCACTAGAAAGAAACAGAATGCAAAATATCGATTCCGTATACTTTTTCGTTTATTGTGAAGAAATAACTTAAAAAATCTGATTTCTGATTCGGAATCAGCGATCCAAAATACGTAAGAAATAACTAGTCTTTTGTGTCTTTTAGTACTGGCGTTATTTTTAATTAAGGATTCATATTCAGCGGAATAAAATACATATGGGATTAATGTGTTCGTAAAATAAGGTAATAGACTTTCTTTTTTGTGCATAATATCCCTGTAAAAATAGTTTCTTTTACAATTTTTTGAGGTTATGTATGTAATTTGCTAAGCGATCCCCATTTTTTAATCCAGATTAATATTGAAAGGATAGAAAAAGATACCATTGAAGGGTTCTCAACTTGAAAAAAACGTATATTCTTTCACCTTTAAATCTATATCTTTATAAAAGGTGTCTTTTTACCTTTTTTTTTTTTTAATTATTGACGAAATTCGCCAAGCAGGCATAATTCTTTACTGCAGATTCGCATTCAGCGAGTTAAAATACAAAAAATAATATAGTTATCTGAAACCAGTCATATTGCATCTTTCAAAAGCCTATACCATTATAAAAGCTAATTTTTTATGCCTTTTGGAGGTTATGTCTGAAGTCTGTCCAGCGACTCCCATTTTTTACTGCAGATTCGTGTTCTGCAGCTCAAAATACGTTGGATGAGTCTGGTCTGGACTCCAGTACAGAAAACAAAAGTCCATATAAAAAGAATAAATCATTTTACACATATTGTACACAAAACATTCCAGACTACACGTAAACGATCATTTCCAACTTTTATTTTAAAAAAAATGACAGTTTTTCCGAAAAAGTCCACATCCGTGAATGTATAAATACCTCGCACTGTATCCTTTCACTTAATTTTCTTTGGAGTTCTTTCATTATAATCTAGCATCCTACTAATGGTATGTTCTGAAAAATGTCGATATCACTTCATACTAACGAAGGGAAAGAACGCAAAGTAATTGTGCGGTCGTTTTATATTTTCACGTGACAAATGATTCTCAAACCTACGTTACTTATCAGAGGGATGTGAGATGTCTAGAATACTTTAATTGAAGTATTCAATCTCCGTTGACACTCACAATTTACTGCCATTTAGCATAAAGATTTACTTTAATTAAATAATGTAAAAAGAATGAAACAACCGTTGTTGAATTGGATCCATTGGACCTTCAATATTTTATTCGTTTGGGATCAAAGCGAAGGTATACGAAGAAAGTTTATGAACATTTATGGGCGGAGGGGGGTAAATAAAATGTTGAAAAGTGAAATAATTGAGGTCTAAACGTAAATGTACCTACATCACTAAATTTGATATGAAACTAATCATTATTTAGTTTGGTATGAATTTACAGAGTTCTTTTTTGTAAATTTTGGTAAGATTTCCAATCACCTACAATTTCGCATAAAAATCTTCAGTAAGTATCTTATTTTATGCAAACTGAGAACTTCTTTTTGCGTAAAAGGAACGGAAAATATACGAATTACACACTATTGCAAAGTACGAAAACATCGTTACTTTCTGTATCTGAAAGTTATCGATTAAAAAGCACATAATTCAATGAAGTTAAGAGGGCAAAGTACTGACAATTAAAAAAATAGAAAATTTGCCTAGTGCTATTAATCGTACAAAAATAATAAACTGTTGTTTGGTGTGATAATGAGTAATTATGGTAACTGTTTGAGCCAATACCATAATTATATGCCAGAAGCAGTTTCTTGCCCTCTTAATATCGTTACTGACTGGGTATCTTACTTTATCAATTACATATTAAGTGAAACTACGCACAATATCGCATACTGGCGCACGTCAATCATTCTTCAGTGTATCTATTGAACGAGGCTGTCGCACATTCTTGTGTTGAGCTAGTATTTTCTAGGCTCGCCTGTAAAGAAAAGCTGTCAATTCTTTTATAGTCTCGTTATCGATACCCAACATATATTTCGTGCTTATTTATACTGTTAGTTCAATCGTTAATCAGTTAATGTTTCTTTTTTACGTTATAAACGCAATTTAACGAAGTAAATAAGTAAAGTTATCAAGAAATACGAGACGAACTATTAAGACCATTTACATCAATATGCGATTATTTTAAAATTTGTATTTCAATTGAAAAGCAAAACGCATCCATAGTTGCCATTTCAACGTTGTAGGGATGATCAAGTACAGTCTCGTGGCTATTTAAGGGTTATGCAACACGTCTGTTTAATTGACAGTCTTGTATCAATTAAAACATATCTTCCCGTAAGTATAGAAGAACGATATTTTTAAATGACTTTTAGGAACTTCTATTTTTACTGCGTCACACTACGACAGTTCGACATGATTCTAAACAAATACGTCGATATTTTGTTTACCCATACTGCGAGCTATCCGTTCATTCCGGCGTTTAACGATTTTCTAAAGGCGTAGAGAATGTTCGGATCTCCTCGAAGGAACCGACCAATGGTACTTGACGTATTTAAGAGTAGTCTCGTAATGTCAAAGGAGAAAAGAGCTTCGATTAAAATGAACGGTGCAATCGTTCGTTCGGAATCAATGGTGTGATTTTACTCTTAAAGGCAATTCTAAATGAACGGCGCTCTTAAATGTTGTTATGACTTTTTTTATTGCGAGAAGTTGATTAAATTTAGGCGGATGTTGTTGCTGACGACTGTGTTATTGTCAATTGTTTATTTATAATTCCTTATACTTTTTCTCCGTATACTTTTATTCTATTCTTATAGAATTTCGTTTTTTATATTTTTTGTATTCTTTTTTTATTACTCTCTGACCTTCTTAGGTCTCCTAACTCCTCTTATCTTAACAATTTATCTTCACCTATATTCTAAATGAAGTAATTAGAAAAATGGCAACAAAATAAATTACTTAACTTTTTTACTTGTAGCTATTTATGATCTATCATCGTTTTTCAGTATCGTGTAACTTAATCTAGTCATGTATATTAATCGGAAAGGTTTATATTAAATCGTATTGTTTAGCTATGAAGTTTTTATACTTTTTTATTATGTATTGAAAATCTTTGTGTTTTGTAAGCATTTATAATAATTTTGAAAGTAAATGTTGAGTATACACATGGAACCATGTTAAATCCCATTTTGTGGCGTGACTATATGTGTATAAAATTGTTGTCGGAAGTTAATTGTAAGAGGACACTTATAAGATTACGTTTGACTTGTTTTTTTACGAGACTTTTACATTTTATCGAATAGTTTGCATAATGTACATATTCTATATATTCACTCTAAAATCCTTGAAGTGAAAACTCACTGCATAACAGTGAAATCTCACTTTTAAATATAATGCCGATTGGACCACTGCAAACATAATATTTACTCGGAAAAACATTCATCGACTAATTTTCATAGATTACCGACTGTTGATTTCCATTATCCCATTCGGTGATCCCAAACGAGTGGCACCGGTACGTTCTAGTCTGAACGCGAATTTCTTATATATTTATTTAATCACATTTCACCGCTTGTGAGAATGATACTGCATAGGCTGGATGTGATGGAGACGATATACGCGCCACCAGACGGCGAATGTTTGATACATCACGTTTTCTAGCATTTCCGTCTTTCCTTCAGATCGTTTAGACAAAGTTGAGTTCAAAATGGTCGCACACTCTGTTTCATATAGTGAATTTCGACACGGGTTCTAACCTCACTCTTGTGCTAACAGTGAACAATCTCACTGTATTCAATACAGTGAACATTTCACTTTACGTAAAAGTGACATTTTCACTTTTAGAATTTTAGAGTGTTGGTATTACATTTGATATTTTAGTTAATAATTAGTATCGTAGCTAATGAAAACAATAATCTTAAGACAATTTAAGTTTTAAGCTCTTTTCTCCTTATATCCTCTTCCGTTTTGCCGCTTTGATGTTATACTTACTAAGACAAAGCGTCAGTATCTTTGAGCAGCACACCTACTTGCGATTTTTGTGGATGAAAGGAAAATATATGCTTTTCTGTCTACAATGAAATCAATGTCGGCAATGCGATTAGCGATCGAAAGTGTAATGCAGAAAGCCTTAGCAGTAGTGGTAAAATTGGAATCTCTCTCGTGTATCTCGAAGCCGGCTTTTACGGCGATGACCATATTTTTCCCTACAAATAGCAGTATATTTTAAATGGCGATTGTAGAATATTTCGTTAAACGATTTTCCCTTGGAATGTTCCGATTATGAAATATTTTCAAATCGTCTTGTCAGTGTTGCTTTGGACTGATAAAGAATGGCGAGGTCCGTTACTACTGGATCGTTGTAAAGTTTATGTTAATACGCACAAGATGACAAATCATCTGTTAAGGTAATTTAACATCTTATTTCAGAAAGTTTATTTCAAATTTCAACTAATTTCGTTAGCAGTTTTTGTGTTTTCAAAATTTACATTTGTTAAATATTTTTTAAAAAGTGGAATTCTTTCGCACCTAAAGGACGGAGTAAATTTTTAAATCCATAAAACATGAAATTTATTGGAATAACGACATGTGATAAGAATATTAATTATTAAGTCTTGCACAAAATATTTTATGAATTTTGCAAATTTTCAACAAATATAATTATTATACATGATTATTTTCACAATCTAAAAAGCAAGCCAAAGTGATCGAAAGATAACTTTACATTTGAGGGATTATCGTAGCATGTAAAGCGAAGAAGGGTATCGATGTTTTGGTTGTTTTCTAAAATAGCGGTCCAAATGTGTACGTGCCAATAGCAACCAAATCTTAGGTATAACATTAAGTAAAAAAGGAGCAAATTGTGAAGATGTCTCGCGAACTGTATCGTCGACTAAGAGGATAAGACAAGGTGCCAGCGGATGAAATGAAAACTATATATACAACTATTTTTTGTAATCATACATATCATCCTGCAAACCGTTTATTCAGCATTAAGAGCGACTCGTACTACACGATTACTTACTACATTCAACAAAGTATAAGAATAATAGATAAGAGTTTAATGGAAGGCAGAGTTCAGCGACGTTGCAGCAACCCAATACACCGGATTCTTAATTCGATTCGTACATACAGTAATGGTTTAAAAAATACACATTTTGGCATGACGATTGCAAAGTAGAAAAATAAGTTGTACAAATTAAAGTATTCTATTGCGATTGCGTGAAATCGTCATTTACGATGAAATGAAAACGTCAGACAATGTTTATTTATTATATTGGTGGTCGTATTTCATTTCTATATGGGCGGTTAAAAAGTTATCATAAAATTAAAACAGTGTACGCTTCGCTCTTTCTCTGGGGGTCAGAAATATCGTTTTGGGTACAGATCCTTCACTGAAAAAATGATTTAGCTACCGTTGCAAACTGAAATTAGCCAAAACAAGGCCGTTGTTACTCCTAAAAGGTTAGAAATGGCAACGAATAGTTTGCAAAAGCTGCTAAAACATTTAGCTGAACAATAAAATATCCTTACCTGTCATGCCTTAGTTGTGGCTGCTAAAATTAACTAGCTGCAACTAAATTTTTCCGTGCTGTAAAGAAGCCGTAGTTCAACCAATCAAATTGGATGAATTTTGGTTTGGGCTTGCTTAATGTATTGGACCAGATTGCTCGAAATAAGTAACAGAGTACGAGGATTTGTGAAAAGTCAACTTTCGCTGTAACGTGCAATCATTCGTATTGATAAAGCAGAACACTGTAAAATATTGTAACTACTGTCAACATGTCTCACTGAAATAAAGGCATATAAAATATTTATTCACGTACAAATTACGAAGTTGTATTTATTATTGTTATGACTGATATTCATAATTTTCAACCTTTTCAGAACAAGTTAAGGAAATTCCTTTACGCATATTAATGGTGTGTTATTGGAATTTATATTACGTTATTGCGTTAATTATTTGTATATTTTTTTTAAGAAAAAGAGGGGTTATTTGACACGTATTTTAGTCATTATGTCTAACAGAATCGTTTCCTTATAATGAATAAATCCCGTAAAGCGAAGTTTCTTATAGTGGGCTTTTACTGTATTTACATTCATATTTAACAACTTCTTTTTTCTTAAAAAAATTATAGTAAATAAATAATGTAGTTGTAGCGAATATTCTGCAGCAAAACATTTCCCTATAGCGGGTTTCTATACTATACATTTTTTGTTTCAGATTTTCAAGTTCAGCACATGGTTCACCGCAAAAAATAATAATTCATTTTGACGGCCATTTTTAATATCCAAGAACTTCACAACGTTGAAAGATTTCAACGGTCCTCGACATAACTGAGAAGGCGTACCTACATAAGCTAAAAAATGTTACTAGATAGAATTAGACTTTTAGAAGTAATACGTCATAAAATACGGAAAATAGTTAACGACATCCTTAATAATAAATATAAAATAAAGGATAATACACAAAACAACCAATTAAATGCGAATATGCATAAATAATTATGAGAATATGTTGCGCGAATATCATAACCTACAGACGTCAAATTTAAAGTATAAAAACTGGCGATCCCAGCTAAATGATTTTCAAATGACCCTTCAGCATTTTCTTGGATTCATTTTCCCGTCAAATAGTTTCAGATCAGATCCAGGGGATCCAAGACCACGCCTAAAAGACGCGAACATTGCCCGGCCTTTAACTTACTTTATACCGAATATTTTAATCAAGTTAGAAAAATCGCCCTGGGTCGTTTTCCTCGATTTATTTTCCTATCGAATAGTTTCGAACGAGTTTCTGGGGGTTCCTAGAGGAAGCCTAGAAGACGCCAACATTGCCCGGCCTTTAGCTCACTTTATATCGAATATTTTCATCAAATTAGAAAAATGACTCTGGGGCGTTTTCCTCGATTTATTTTTTCGTTTAATAGTTTCGGACGAGTTCCTAGGGGTTCCCAGAGTAATCCTAGAAGACGCCAACATTGCCCGGCCTTTAGCTCACTTTAAATCGAATATTTTCATCAAGACAGAAAAATGGCTTCGGAGCGTTTTCCTCGATTTATTTTTTCATTTAATGGTTTCGGATGAGTTCCTGGAAGTTCCCAAAGTAAGCCTAGAAGACGCCAACATTGCATGGCCTTTAGCTCACTTTATATCGAATATTTTCATTAAGTCAGAAAAATGGCCGGGCAATGTTGGCGTCTTCTAGGATTACTCTGGGAACCCCTAGGAACTTGTCCGAAACTATTAAACGAAAAAATAAATCAAGGAAAACGCCCCAGGGCCATTTTTCTGACTTGATGAAAATATTCGATATAATGTGAGCTAAAGGCCGGGCAATGTTGGCGTCTTCTAGGATTACTTTGGAAACCCCTAGGAACTCGTCCGAAACTATTAAACGAAAAAATAAATCGAGGAAAAAGCTCCGGGGCCATTTTTCTGACTTGATGAAAATATTCGATATAATGTGAGCTAAAGGCCGGGCAATGTTGGCGTCTTCTAGGATTACTTTGGAAACCCCTAGGAACTCGTCCGAAACTATTAAACGAAAAAATAAATCGAGGAAAAAGCTCCGGGGCCATTTTTCTGACTAGATGAAAATATTCGATATAAAGTGAGCTAAAGGCCGGGCAATGTTGGCGTCTTCTAGGCTTACCCCAGGAACCTCTAGGAACTCGTCCGAAACTACTAAACGAAAAAATAAATCAAGGAAAACGCCCCAGGGCCATTTTTCTGACTTGATGAAAATATTCGATATAAAGTGAGCTAAAGGCCGGGCAATGTTGGCGTCTTCTAGGCTTACTCCAGAAACCCCTAGGAACTCGTCCGAAACTATTAAACGAAAAAATAAATCGAGGAAAACGCCCCAGAGTCATTTTTCTAATTTGATGAAAATATTCGATATAAAGTGAGCTAAAGGCCGGCCAATGTTGGCGTCTTCCAGGCTTCCTCTAGGAACCCCCAGAAACTCGTTCGAAACTAGTCGATAGGAAAATAAATCGAGGAAAACGACCCAGGGCGATTTTTCTAACTTGATTAAAATATTCGGTATAAAGTAAGTTAAAGGCCGGGCAATGTTCGCGTCTTTTAGGCGCGGTCTTGGATCCCCTGGATCTGATCTGAAACTATTTGACGGGAAAATGAATCCATGAAAATACTGAAGGGTCATTTGAAAATCATCTAGCTGGGCTCGCCAGTTTTTATACTTTAAATTTGACGTCTGTAGGTTATGATATTCGCGCAACATATTCTCATAATTATTTATGCATATTCGCATTTAATTGGTTGTTTTGTGTATTATCCTTTATTTTATATTTATTATTAAGGATGTCGTTAACTATTTTCCGTATTTTATGACGTATTACTTCTAAAAGTCTAATTCTATCTAGTAACATTTTTTTAGCTTATGTATAGGTACGCCTTCTCAGTTCTGTCGAGGACCGTTGAAATCTTTCAACGTTGTGAAGTTCTTGGATATCATTTTTAACTCAGCTATTTAATATCTTTCAGTAAAACAATCACTCAAAGGTGTTCAATGTGAAATAAATGATCTTTTAAAAAATTTCCTAGTATTCTTTAACCAATTAACGCCTAAAAACCTGGAATTATTAGCTCACACTCGAGCTTCAGTAGGTACTGAATAGAAGGGTAAGGGTGTTGAAATGAAGGGTTTCGGGCGTGTTCTTTCGATTCCAGTCAAAATTGCATGTCTATGCCTTACGAAAGCATCAATTGAATTTGAAAAAGTACCGAAAAATTGGAAACATTTTTTTAATAAATTTTTTCCAAGCCCATAACGGATGTCGATTCCTTTCAAACTATGAACAAAAGTGAACAAAATAGTTGAAGTTAAAGAGGAAATTTTTTGTTTTCAGCTTCATATAGTTTAGATTTTTAAAAATGACGGAATAGTGTGAGTATTTCGAAAATATACGTGTTTTTCTAAGCATTTCTGATATATATCAACGTTAAATAAAATGTTTTCCACCAAAGTATAAAATTTCGTTTGATTAAACATCTCCGGTAATTTTCTAGTGCATTTGACGGTCTCCATAATGGCGGATTCATTATGGCGACCTGGGAACGGTGAAAATATCGAGTTTTCTCACGATTGTCAAAAATAAAAGTATGAAAATATTTATTTTATCCCGTTACTCCATTTTTCCTACTAAATTGAATCAAAATTCAGATACAGATTTTCAAACTTATCTTTCTAAAGTGTATAAATTTTCATGAAATTTATTACTCGGAGGTTTTTGAGGTCGCTGAATACAAATCTATTACCGGATTTGCCTATTCATAACGGCTGATCCAATATAGCGGACATTTTATCCAAAAATGACTATGATTCGTTGGAAACTTGTTATACCAGGGTTTTGGGAAAATTGATTGAAATTTATTAACCTCGTTGTAATTTTCGAGTAATTTTCTGCTTGTAACTTGTAAATTATAATGTTAAAATGAAACCTGTTTTAAGGTTAAATTTTATGGTTGTAAGAGACGAGACATTTTTATTTTTATATCAGGTATTAAAGACGATAATTCTCATACGGTGCAACTTATAATGGTGATTTTTTCTAACTTTGTGAACGTATACACCAGTCGCATTTTACACTCGCAAATAATAACGCAATGAATTTGTTTTTGAATGTAATGTTATTAATATCAATGTTTTCGTACGTTTTGCGAGAAAACCATAGCACGGAATATAATTGTAGTAATAGACCCATTTCGAAGCATTTCGAAACATTAATTTTGTTATGTTAATTCAAGAAAATGCCGATAAAAAACATAATAAATATTAATTATTACATACAACGTTGCGGTTGTTTGTGCTAAGAGATTAATTTGTGAAGTAATGTTTTTTTTTTATAAACATGCATTATTAGAATAAAAATTCGATGTATTTTAAATATTTATGTTTTTTATTAGAAATATTCTAAAAACGCCCAGATCGCGAGGGCCTTTTTATATTATTTTGATTTAAGAAACAGTAACTATCTAATTATTAAAAACAACTATTTTATCGAATAACCAGCTGAGCATTTTTATGCCATTTTTCCCGTCATGGTTGCAAATAAATGAGTTTAGGACAATTTTTTATTATTGTTGTTATTTTTTATTTAATAATAAGTCATTATTGAGTAAATAAAAATACAATATTTAACTTTTTTAAAAATCACCCTAGGCCATGGCCAATGCCCAAAATCAGATTCTTAAAATCATAGAAAATAAGATCTTTCGCAATTAGTATGGATCGCTGCACACAACGGAATCTTCAGAAGCGCAGTAGATAAAACGGTAAAAACAAGTACAAAATAATCTCTCAAACAATTATAATTATAGATTTATAGATATAGGAATTCCCTTTACTAAATTAAAGCAATCACGAAATTTACCTTAGAAGATACAATCAAAGGTTATAACTAGTACCTGTTCAAAAGAAAAGATATAGTGACAATCAATGGACTAAGATATGATTACCACAGCTTTGCTTCATCCTGAGTAAGAAAGAACACAGTGGATTCCACAGCCTGCGGATATGGACGTACACTGCTAAAAGGAAACACATTAAATTTAATAAACATGTGCTGGAAGCAAATTCCAATTATGCCATTAAACTACTTTTAAGTACCTTATAAATTTAATGTCATTCTCCACAGAGCTTCATGTGTAATTATAATCTCAAAAAATGTATCCATGCCACCGAATGAAAACTTCACCGCAAAAGAATTCATTTAATGTACAGTACCCCCCCCCCTCTGGTATAAATTCGATTTAAATATTGGCCAGTTCTTGACAAATAAACTTGTGTACTGGCCTGTTTGCGAGTCTAGAAAAATGTGGCCAGTTTTCCGTTCAAAATGTAACAAAATCATGGATTGTTTTTCGATAAACTGTGGACATTTTCTGCTCTGTTTATACAAACAGTGCTTAGAATATTTAACATGAACAACTTAAATACTTTTTTTGACTAGTTTCTAAACGTTAATTCAAATAATACTTTGTAGATTTTTTTTTACGATAACATAAAGCTGTTTATCTATTTGTTGTAGTTTTGGAATAGACGTTTTTTGAGCGTGACTATTATTTAGAAAAAAATTAATAAAGTATAATCCTCATCATCAGCATCCTTATCATCATCACTATTATTGTTACTATTTTCGTTAACATTTTCATCAGTTACCTACAAGTATCACAATCAATTAGCACATACTTGTGTACATACAATCAAGTACATACGTTTTCTTTATAATTTTCCTCGAATGCTTAATATAATTTAATCCGATTGTATGATCACTAGCTGTAGAAAACAATGCAATTATAAACGGACAGGAAAGAGTGATCTTATTACTAACTTACACAATGCAAACGGGCGACCCACGCCAGGCAAATATTTGGGAGATACCGATTATTGACTTCTGATTTAATAGCAAGGTACCATTTTTCCAAGAACCGGGGACGATGAAAGGAATAACAACCGTGAAACGTAAACAACATATGTTATGGATTGTAAACAGTTCCCTGCATTTGTTGTATGCGCCCTTCTCCAATCCACATTTATTTCATACATATTTGATTATATGTTTTGTAACAAAATACTCATTTTATGATTTGTGTCTAGTTATTGCCTAGTTTCCAAAATAAGGAAACTTACTCTTGCACATATATCTGGCAAATATATACGTTATGTTTTTTGAAACTATGCACATTTAACTGAATATTAGCATAAGCACATTAAAAATCACGTGCACGTACTTAAAATGTACATACTTTAACTGCACTAAAATTTAGTGAATACGTGCAGTAAATACAATTCGCCTATACATGAAACATAATGCACAATTATTCTAAGACTTATGTTTCGGGACATTAAGATGCATTTTAGTTTCAAACTCATTAAATTTAATGTATCAGTGGGTACTGACCTTACATTAAATTTCATATAATTTTTAACAGTGTAACTTTCAAGATGCAGATCACTTTTTTTGCGATTGTTCGTGCCTAAACAACGATAGAAGTACAATTATCTAAAAACTTATGACATTCAAGATTATAGTTAAACTTATGTAATACCAATTTTAAATAATTTAACAGCAGACTGATTAAAATGATTATAAAATACCTCTAAGTGATTGCAAATAAATTTGAAAATCACTTTCTGTAAATTTCAATATCTTGCAATAGGAAACAATTTTTGTATTATGCCGTGTAAATCTGTAAGAGGTCTGACTGTATCTGAAAACATAAAAACAACACTTTTTTTTAAATATTTAACCACTGTTTATGAATATGATGACAAAAATTAGGTTCCGCCAATATCTTGACCGCTTTCCAGATAATGCAGTAAAAAATGTAACGTTCATGAGCGTTTTGTATTTATTTTCAAAAATGAAAAGTGAAAAAATGTTTCCGACAAATTTAGCCATTGAAAATAATTACATATAAAGACAATACAAAAATATTATTAATAAATCTTATTTTATTTTTAAAAACTTAAAATAAATATTTTCTTGAATCTACAATATTTGTTTTCAGCATACGATTTTGGACTTAGCTGAAAAACATCATGCATTATAAAAGAAACACGCACATAGAAAGACTTGTTTAGTGGATTACTTTATTTTTATAAGCACATTACAGAATAATAAAAGACCCCTTATCTTCTCTTTTCTAAGGGTCGAACTCTATTAATATCGTGTAATTAATGTATAGAATAAGATTCTTAAAACAAAGATGAAGAATAAATATACTTAAGAAAAAATGAATGTATTTTTGCTGTGTAAATAAAATTTTAAATTTATTCGTAATTTTTCTATATGAAATCGTTTTATACTAGCTTTATTTAGGAGAAAAGGTTAGAAATGTCGATGTTTCATATTAATCGATTAGATATACAAAATATTTGTGTTATATTTTAATGCTATTTAAGACTGCTCGGTATAAATCCTTCCACAGATTGCAATTTCGCTTTTCTATATGTGTGACACCTATTTTTGATAGATTGTTTGATTCGGCGTAATCGTCACGCTCAATTCTATTCGTCATACGAAAATCAATGAGAAAATGTCCACATAAACGAAAAGAGCTACCTACAGCTAACAAAAGTTAGTAAAGATCATTTGTCATCATTTTAATGTTCTTTACTAAAAATATTATTAATTGAAAGTAGCTGGAAATGTCATTAACTACAGCGTATGAAAAATAATAATAAGTAGTTAATACAAATTTCATATATTAATATTTAACTAATATACCTACTGGATTCGATTCTAGAAATAATTATCAAACTTTCTTTTGTTACTAATTTTATATAATTTCATAATAATTTATGAATCAAACAAAATAATTTATAAGACCCATTAACAAATCATTATACGTCAAGCGTCAACTGTTGCTAATTTTACTTTTGATTATAAAGAAATGTGTAGCGACTGTGTTTTATCGCTTTAATAAATATTTTAAATAAATTTTGTTTGCAAGTAAAAAAGAAAAAACTTTTGCTTAAAAATCAAAACGAGACGACTAAAATATTAGACGAAACCTAAAGAAAATTCACGCAGAGACAAAAAAAACACTAATAAAAATGATATCCGTCAACAAGTTTTACATCCTAGAAAGATGCTATTGTCCTAACAGTAAGAGTCAATTCTGATATGATTTATCCCGCAGAATCCAAGGATGTACGCCAAAATATTGAATTGGACCTACTTTGGCCCAAATTGACGGTTAAAGGGGGAAAAAACGTGTTTTTGGTCATTTTTTGTTTGTTTTTTTTTAGAAAAGTAGCAATGATGGTAACGAGTTTGAAGCAATTCGAATTTCAAAAAGTTCGTCGGGTATATTGGACATTTTGCATTTCTTTATTTTTTTAAATTCTAGTACAGACGTGAAAAATATCCCAAAATATGATTTTGTATCCCGTTGACCTTCAATTTAGTCAAACACTAGGACCACGTCATATTTTGGAGTACATATTTGGATTCTGCTGGAAAAATGAGAATTGACTCTTACTGGATGGAAAACACCATTTTTTTTAGGAAATCGAATTTTTCACCCCTTTGACCCTTAATATCTCAAATACTAGTTCCACTTGGATATTTTAGCGGTCATATGTGGAACAAAAATCCTACTAGAATCAACCCTTACTATAGAATAACATAAAAATCTTAACTTTTATTGGGCTATGCTATCGATGAGAACTTATACCACATGCTTACTACCACATGGAAGCTATGTTAAGTAATAAGTTTTTGATTAATTTGTTAATGGCGCATGATAGTTATTGAACAATATATTTAATAATCTTATCGATTTAACTTAAATTGAAAATTGTCAATTAATCTTTTAGTATAGCCTTTGAAACCATAATCACATAAGTTTTTTGAAATACTTGTAATAATAAAGCACAAAGCAAATATTAATGTAATTCTTGTCACAATAACCTCACAAATTATAAAATCGATATAAAGATAGTGTTCATGAATGTCAGGTGCTAATTAATTATGATGTGATTGTATCACATTGACGACGTTTTGGACACCTGCCGTGACTCTTGTCGAGGCGAGTTTAGCACCCTGGGCAATAAATAACCGTAAGAATTTAACATCAATATTGAAAGCATTGGAACACATATAACCTTTATATTAAGAGATCCATATATAAAACGGTTTAATATGAAATAAATTATTTTAGAATAAATGAATACGTTAAAAAATGTTTTGTGATTTAGCTGAAATTTCTTAAAATTATGATGATTGTGGATTGGAAACCGATTTTATTTTTTATAATTTTAGAGAATAAACAAATTTTGACATGGTTTTAAAAGTAGATTTAAAAAATTCAGATATTCTTCATCGCATAAATTTTAACTACGAAAAATATAAAAAAAAAAGAGCAACAAAGTATTTTTATTATAGTTTATCTAAAATGAAATATTCTACGAGAAAAATGATCAGTAAAATCTACATAAAAACCTGTTAATCGTTCATAAAGTGTAGCTTTAATTCTTACAAAATTTATTAGTAAAATCAATAGAAAAATCTATTATATTCATTTTTAAATTTAATTTCTTTTAAAAATAGTTAAATATTAAGTATTTCCGTAATTTATGCTGTATACCACATAATATTTTGGTTGCATTAATGGTATGATCCTTTTAACGTATAGACAAATAATCCTGAAAAGTATACATATCTGTTGACGCAAACATTTGTTTGCAGATCTTTTTGTTTTTACTATAAATTTTATCCAGCACTCGATTAATAAATTTTTATGGAGGTGTATCTATAACTAACGGATTCTTCTTTTGCGAATTCTAAACCAGACTATTTATGGTTTATTATGTGGCTGTATCAAGACTTTTACATCCAGATAAATACGTTTTTTATTTTTTTTAGATTGGTTGATAATAAGTATATTTTATATATGGAAATAAGTTATTTATTAAACAATCTTTTTCATAACATTCTTCGTGATTATCAATAAATCGTACTATAAAAACGTTCAATAACTTCAATTATCACAATCCCGAAAATTAAATAAACATATCCAATAGAAAAATTCAAAATTCTAATAAGACTAATAGTGAATTTTTCGCAGAGTTACCACAATTATTTTACGAAAAACGTTTCTCGCAAGTTAAAATGACTTGCGACTTCATAAGTATCTTCGTTTACTAAGAGTAGTAAAAGCTGGTTTTGTTCCGACACCGTAGGTATTGACACAAACTATTTACAAATTATACGTTATTTTTAAACCAAATTGCAAAGTCATTATTTTATAACAATTTTTCATTTTCAAAAGTTATACACGCTATTCTTTTTTTGAAATTTGGATATGTTGTGGTACTCGAAAAACTATACGTATATCTACGAATATCTTTGAGAATAGTGAAGTGAATTGAATGATTGTCAGTATAAAAAGACGAGAATCAGACTAGGAAGCGAGTGCGTGCTGGGGACCCCACTATAACCGAATATAACTAACTCATATCTTAGATGATAACGAACCCACATTTGAATTTTTGTAATTGCCTTAACATATATAAATGTTCCAAACCCTAAACGATAAAATGTTGCTGGCTAAAATATTGCACCGTTATAATTACAAATAAAGCACGACTTTTTTCGGAAATTTCGGGCTCTACATTTCTCGTATGAAACATTTTTTTGCAAAACTTATATCTCCTTTTTCTACATTTTTTTCGCAATAGCGGCTTTTTGTCTAACCGTCAAATTTTATCACTTTATTCGTAATTAGGGTGAAATAATGTGTAAGAAACTTTTTTTATGTTTTTTTCTGGGTGGTCATGTCTTTCCAAACATTTACCGCAATTATGTGATTCCTGAATCATAAATCAATCAGAAAATACTCTATTTTTTACTAGACTCGTTTATAGTTGAATGTGTAACACTTCTGTTACTAAAAATGACAATTCCTTGTCTAAAATAAGAATATTTTGCCAATATAAATCATAACTCCTAACTTTCTGTATTCTTATAACTTTATCTGGTTATGAAGGTTTTTAGAAGTTTTATTCAGCATTAATAAGAGTGTAAATTAAACATCTGATTATTAACAATGCGTAGTTAAGCACAAACTCGATTTCAAATGATCAGAAACTAATTCTAGCAATAATAGGAATTCGTGAACGTTTTACATTTAACTATACTAAAAAAACTACCTGACAAAGTCGGCTACTGTTTGGTAGTTGATATACACAGAGGGGAAAATGGGTTAATAAAAATATAGTAGAAACGATTATAACATATATAAATAGTAGAATTAACAATATGAAAGGTTAAAGTTGATATTTGAGGTTATTTGCGAATGATTTATGTATCGTAAAATAGTAAATGATACAATTTGATTGTTCCATTTACTGCGGAAATAGTTAATTTAACTACTTTTTGTGTTAAAGCGTTTTACTATTATAAAATGATTCCATTAACTATTTTTTTCTCTTTGTGTAGAAATAGTCAAAATAACAATTTATTGTTAGTATGCAAACCCCTTCTTATGCTTTTAAATATATAATAAGCAGTTAAATTTGTTCAAATATATATCTAAACTTTATTCTTCAAACTAACTTCGCAATTTCATTCGTCTAGTTTTATATTATTACTTCTTTTGACTGCTACAAGGAGGACTTGCAACCCATGAAATGCAGTTAAGGACACATAAAATTATTTGATTGGATTGAAAAGTAGTCAAATTTTGTTCGGTAGATAAACACGTTTTGAACAAAACGGAAGATATACAAAATATACATTTCTCATATGAAGATCATTTATTATCATGAAATCAAAATATAACCCTCACCATCTTAACATTAAAAGGTATATAAATGATGTCTGCACTGGACATCAGCCATTAACTTTGGTTGTCAATTTAGTTTCCTGAACAGGAACTATAAGATACAATATTTGATTGTCTTTGATTTTTTACATCTTTACATACACACTACACAGGTCTTCAACAATATACTATAGGATGGTTAATAAAAAATAAAACATTTTTTTCCTTACTTTCATCTCAATTCTTGCAGAATATTGTAAAAAACGAATCTTTTCTTTATATTGTAAATCAACATTAACCCGACCCACAAGTCGCTTGAAATTTGAACTTTTAATGAAAAAGTGGATTTTTTTCAGTTTTTTCGGAATAGTTCTGGAATCAACATTCTTGTTTAAAATTCCGCTAAACCTACCTTTAACTTTTATTAAACTTTATCAGAACATTAAAAACCCAGTTTCAAACTAAAAAAAAATCGTAGCGTTTTTGAATAAGAACCAATTTAAAAAATCAACAAACCGGTACAATGTCGTCATTCATTTATTCTGAGGTTTCTGTACAAGTATTAATAAAAAAGTATGTATTATAATAATATTACTTCTCCATTCTTTTCGATTATATTTTTAAAATATAGTATAACAGAGCTGAAAACGTTGAAAATAATCGTTTTTAGTTAAATTTTATTTTAATTGGATTAACCTTAATTAGAAAGGAAAACCATTTTCAATTTTTTTTGTGTATTTTGTCCGGAAAAATCTGTTATAAATTTTTCCATGTACACCATATTGTCTTTTATCGATTTCTACATCAAACGCCTTGGTACTAAACCTCAGAATAAAAATTCGTGAATGTATTGAATACTAAATACTTTTGCATGACATTTAGACTCGTGGCAGTATTACTCATTCCAGGGTGGTAAAAGAAATCATGAAATCACTAGTCAATTATTGAAAAGTATCGAAAAATAATGAAACCTTATTTTTTATTTTTATTTGAATTGATATTAACCCGGAGTACCCGGACCGAAAGTCGCTTGAACTTTAAATTCGTAACGATAAATTGAATTTTTTTCAATTTATTCGTGATATTTTTCGACACTCTTGCTTTAAATCCCTCTAAATCTACAGTTTAGATACTTTTTGCCTAACGTTTTAAAACATCGAAATTTTGGATTTAAAAAGAAAATTAATAAAATCCTAAAATTTTGTTGAGAATTTTTTCGTATTAATAATTTTCATAATCCATTCAAAAATATTTTACCTACGTAGTTTTAAATTTTTTATGATTACACGATTAAAATAAACTATATTTATTTACTTGTAAAGCTGATTTTAGAAATACTACACTTCCCGTTCACAATTTGAATATTGAATTTTGTATCTGGGTTAAGAAGATATCACAGTTCAAAATTCAATATTTTTAATATTTTTACAGAAATGATAGTTTAATATAAGTAATAATAATATATATTTCTACATTTCTATGAAATTTTTTCGTCTCAGATTTACTTCAGAGATATTATACATTTGAAATTTTTAACAACATGCCAGACATACTTACGTTTTCCTTTATCTGATTTATATTAATATTGTGGTCTAGTTAAAAAATTTTAATTCGACTAAAAATAATTGTTTTCAAATCGGTGAAAGTATATTTTCATGATATAATCTAAAGAAATTAAGCATTAAGTACAATATATAATGTTTTATTAATTTTTTTGGAGTAACATTCAAGTAAACAAACGATGGTTTTTGTTTTTAATTTTTTATTACTAAAAAATCCGACGAAATTTTAATGCTAGATAAAGTTTAAAAAAACGTTTAAGAAAAGTAGGTATGGTGGAATTTTAAGTAAAAATTTCGATGCGGGAATAATCACGAAACAAAAATTGAAAAATAGAAAAAGCAAAAACACGTGAATTTTTGGATCTTCATTACTTTCGAATTCATTCCAAAGTAATAAAAAAAAATCACGCTAGTGAATATTATTGTTCAGGACCACCCTAACATAAACCTTGATATGTTTTTATTACTATTACTTTTGTACATGTAATATTGTAAATAATATTGTAATTGTGGTAAAAAATCTGATTTTTAATGTTATATCTTACACGGAGAATTATTTTCTTGGAAATTTCATGAAATGAGAAAAATTACCAAATATTCTAATTCTTGGGATTTTTACTATACAGATAGTACAAATTCTTGGAATTTTTAACATCCCAAATAGCAATTGTAGGACGACTTGCGCAATGACGAAAATTGCTATTCTTGCTGATGAAAATGACATCGTAATGTTATCAATATAAGTTCTTGGAATGTTTGCTATTCAAACAACAAAGATTACAAAAAATCTACTATTTTTTCCCAGATGACGGAAATGTTCTAAATCTTAAGTATTTTATAGATCTGTCTCACAATTACCATCTGGAATGGCAAAATTTCCAAGAAAATTTTTTCCCGTTTATAAAGACATTTCTGTATTTTAATATACTTGTTTGTTTTTTATATATAAATAGGCATATAAAAGACATAGGCACATACGATGTCATAAAACAATAAGACAATAAATAATGATTTATGTAACTTCCGTAGATTGACTGTTTCGTGGAAACGACAACGACTTCATCGTTTGTACCAAATTCTTTTATCAATTAACAGCTTTTTTATTTGAAATTACATGTTGTTGTTTACGTCTAAATCTGTACATCCTCTGGTTCGAAACGTGTAGCGCATCAGGTGTAACGTAAACAAGAGATACGATCACCACACATCGCACACAATCGGTATAAATTAAATATAACAAGTGTACACTTATGGGTGCTGATCTTTCATTAAATCAAGATCTATGAGTTTGTCGAGCACCTTTTGAAAGACACATTAGGGGGACTCCCGCACAGCTGCCGCAGGGGTTCCTTTAGGTCGACGTGCGTGAAAATCGTGGAACATTCGTGTAAGAGGGTTGAACGCGAGGGTGCAAGGGACGAGGGGTTTTCCGGGGGCAGGGGGAAAATTCGGGGATGAAAATGTGGCACACGATGGGAAGTGCGCAGGGCACTGGGGAGCCGTAGGGACATCTCGTTCGTCCGTGGTGCGCATCGATCGAGCCTTGCGCGTTCGAGGGATGCTGGCCATTCTGATCTGAACCCCTGAAGCACCACCCACCCCAGTCAATGTCGCGGTTCAAGTTTTCGAAATTAAGCGCCTCGGCCTCGCGGTAGAACGTACGACGACGAGCCATGTGCCACCGAGGAACCCGCAGAAGCTAAATCCAAAAATTCACCAAAATCCAAGTGTCCCCGGCTTCGTCCCGTCTGGATCAGTCGTCTGGCTCATGCAGGAGGACCGCGAGATCTCCTGTCAAGATTGTCAACCCCTCGAGTTCCTCGCCACCAACAGCGTCGAGACAACGGCCCACCTAGGGGTCGACTAATTCCGAGGAAATCCATCATCGAGGTAATTTCCCTAAGGGACTTGCCACAAGTCGGTCGTGCGACAAGTGCGTCGGAAGTGTCCGTACGGTGTTCGCGGAAAATGGCACCCATCATGGTGCCGATTCGGATTTCGCATACCCGAATTTGACCTTTTGTCCAAGGACTCGGATTGTGAAATCTTCTCTGAAATTTACAAAAGCAACATCCAATTTGGTAAAACTCAAGTTTCTCTAGTATAGGACAGTCATTCGTGTAACCCAGTGTGGATCTCGTTATAGTATGGTTTCGTTACTTTTTGACATTCTGCCAATTAATCGATTATAGTTGTCAGTTGGTACTTAAACATTAGTTTAAAAGATCAGTCGATTAGTAGGTAAAATCCCATGTCCTTGTACCGTTCATTGAATTTCAATGAGACACGCGTCTGAATTTTAACAATACTGATTTCTTGGCAACTTCATGACGAGTTTGCGTGATGTCGGCTTTGGAGTTTTTCGTTTTCTAGAAATAATTTTAAATCTTGTCGCGGTTAATTGATTCATGAAATAATGTCATGGACGTGAATCTACGTCATTTTAGCACAATTTATATTTTTTATCATTTATAATGTAAGGTTTGATTTATTTAAGTGTAGAGTGAACAAAGCCCTAAGTTAATGTATCTGTAAGTTTGATTATTCATTTCACGGTTTATTGGTTTAAGACTTTTATAATTTATAAAAGTGAGGCCAATTCAGAGTTAATTTTGACAAACTGCAAATGTATATTAAAGTTTCATTTCATTCTTTGTATTTCTTAGTTTTAATATCTGCATGTTGTAATATTTGGCTTAATTTGAAATATTTTTAATTTAATATTTCTTTTTTTAAATTGCATTAAACAGTTTGTAAAAGGCTTTGTGTAGTTAAAACGTTTATTGAAATACAAAATTTCCTAATAATTGAATTTGTGTAGGTTGGAAACTGATGAATTTATCAATTTTTATGTAAAATCCACATTAAGGGGATTCTAAAGTCCTCAGTTGATAACGTACTATTATCTATGCAAATCGTGACTGAAACGGTTTGCCAATGCGGGATCTGTAATTGCAATTGAATCGGTCTATGCAAAAAGGGCACTAAGTCCATTTTTCGGTAAATTGAGATAATAATAAATTCTAACTTTTGAGGCTCCGGTCTTTCATTTGGCACTTATTAAAATTATTAATCTTCATTTCCTGATTTCCGATTTATGCAAAAAGGGCCCTAAGTCCAGGACTTAGGTCCCTTTTTGCATAAATTGGAAGTGACATTTTTTTATATCGCGTATTATTTACACTGAGAAAAAATGTAGTAAAAGATAGTATTTAATACTACTTGTTGCGGTAAAATATGTGCCAATAAATACATGTCGTATATATTTTACCACTATAAATTGTCATGTAAGATATATTGTAGGATACGCGTTGTAGTTGTAATAGTTACAACTACACTGGTGAACAACAAATACTCTACCAGTTTTGTATACTATCCATATTGGTAAATATAGTTATGTTAACATATACGAAAATCATGTTACCACAATGTTTAGTATTGAAATATTAAATATGAATAATTTAAACTTATTCGTATTAAGAGAGATTTGTTTACTGATTATTACACACATACTCACTGTATTTACAAATAACAATAATCTTTCGGAACTGTTATAATTTAACGTCTGTTAATTAACAACCGTCGGTTAAAATTACAACAATATATACCAGATAAATATCTAGGTTTCTACAATTCCCTGATCGAATGGCCTACTGTTACTGATGAAAAATATAATGAATTTAGTTCTTAATAAACTGCAAAATGTAATTTTACATTTATTGTACTTTTGCAAATAAATTAGTTAGCTGTGCTATAAAATTATTACTTTTTTTTCATGTTACTCGTGATTCATGCAAAAAGGGACCTAAGTCCACTGATATTTTTTATAATTATTAAAAATCCTCTTTAACTTTAAGCATAGAACGATATTTGTACTATTGTAAGTGCATAAAAGCAACATTTCTATTAAATAATATTTTTATTTCTCATTCTGTAAGAAAAGTAAATCAGTTTTTTGCGTTTTCTCAACAACTATCTATATGGACTTAGTGCCCTTTTTGCATGGACCGATTCAATTCCAATCACTAGAATCTCAACAAAAAGTACCAACATTGTGGAGAATTAACCGAGAATTTTTAGAAATGGATGATTTCTGCTTTTTTCCGAAAATTATTAATCCTTGACCAATTTTTCTGATATTTTGGTTAACGTTGAATTTACAGAACCCAAATATTGAAAAGTAGCCTCTATAATTTTTAATTTAAATTTTTCAAAATGGCTTACTACCCTAGCGATTGACGACTTTAAAACTCCTTTAAGCTCAGTTATGTTAAGATTTTACTCGTGTTGACAAAACTGAAAATTAGATATAACATTCAGACATTAGTTTTTTGTATAAAGAAAAAATCTTTTGAAAACAATTTCTTTAGATTCGGATTGAAAAGTGAAATGAGAAATTTATGTAATCAGAAGACAAATTATAAAATATATCTCTTAACAAAATTTTTATCAAGAATGCGTATCTTGCAATATTCAACACAATGAAAAAGAAATTTTTGATTAAACGTCAGTATCATAAATTAATAAACAAACTTGAGCAAAGCCAATAAAAGGGTTGAATAATATCCGCTTCTTTCGAACATTCCTTGCGTAAAATACTTTTGAATTATATTTATTTTTAATTCAGTAAGAATCTGCAGTCAAATTTTAATAAATTTTTTACTTTCGATTTATTTTTGAGATAGATTTGCCACAAAAATATTCTGAAATTTAATATTGTCATACAAATTAACTGATACTAGGATTTTAATTAAATTCATCATATTTTCATTCCATTATTTTCTAATTGACAACTTTTTTATGTCGTGGATTTAAATATAATGTGTTCTAACCTAAAAGATCATTTTTGCAGTAATAAATACCTTAAAACTATGTCAAATGTAAACATGCATAAAAAATAATTAAAAAAAGAATATAAAATCATAATTGTTTCAAAAAACATTATAATAATAATTTTTCCTTATAAAAATAAAATGTTTATATATGTAATATATCTAATAATTAGTCACTATAAAAAAAAAAGTAATTGATGAACAACAAAAAATGTTTTTCATTAATTCCTAAATTGCCTAAATGCTGTTAAAATTCCTAATACTATTCAGAACAAAAATAAAAGAAAAATCAAGAAAAGATATTATTTAACTTAAACCAAAAATATAAATTAAAAAGTTCAATTGGTCCTTGAGGTGATTTATTTTGAATACATTACACTTAAAAATCCATCTCTTGCATTGGTCCATTATAAGAACTGCTTTAAAAAACTTAGTAAGAGCACATTTCTAAAGTAATGAGCTGTTTTTGTCTGTTCGGATGAAATGTAAACTCGTATCGCAAATATATTTGTCAAAGTTTTTTGTATTTTCTTTGTTTGCACATTCGAAATTCAAAAGTGATTTTTATATTCCTTGAATAAAGCAAGATCCAAATAAATACTTAGCGCTACTCACTATTCAGGAATAAACTATTCGATATATTTGGCTTATAAATAAAAGTAATTTTTTCTTAGTTATGGTGGTGATTTTGATAATAACACTTTAGGACAAGAAAACGTAAAAAATAAGTAAATAATAATAATAATGCAGTGAAATTTCACGCTCATCGTGTAAAGATTTGAGCCAAAAAGTTTTCGCTTTCCGGACAGATTGAGCTACATAAGAAACCATTTTTGTTATTAAAGTTATTATTAAAATAATAATAATAATAACAATAACAATATTATATCTTTATAATTCAATAATGAATGGAGAGAAAGAAAAAATAACAACACATAAAATAAAAAAAAAATGTGTTCAGTTTTCATTTATGTTACTAAAATATTTTACTTGATTTGTTTAAAACATTCACATATACGAAAAATAGTTCAGATTTCTTTTGCGATATATTGCTTCAATTCTATACATAAATGTTCCTGAAATGAAAAGTCAAAGAATTTAAAAACTACACATGTAATCAATTTTTGTATGAAATTCAATATTTTGCAAAAAATGTATATAACTCTCATTTCAAGTGAATTAGTCATAACTAAATATTACGTAAATGGTTCAGAACAACGATAGTTTAAAAAGTTTTAGATAATACATATTTATTTAACGCTTCAAAACATGAATTTTAAAAAAGTAAATAACCACGTTTATTTTAAAATGTATTAAAATTAATTATATTCTTCTTACGAATTAACTAACGAATTAAATAAACTTCATTATATTCTTCTTATGAATTAACTAACGATAAAATATTTTCGAAATTTCACATCGGGTGACATTGAAAATTTAACCCCCCCCCCCCCTTAAATAAGGCAACACGGACAGATTCTATCAATTGAAATAAATATTTTCTTTTATTTAAAGAAATTTACTAAGAAGAAAAAATATTTGTTTGCTACAACAAAAATCTATGAAGTAAAAGTGATAAAAAAGAAATTCCTTTTTACATGTAAAAACTTTTTTTTTCATTCAAGTATAAACCCATTCATTTTTGACTGTATTAAAATATAAAAATATTCTTGCATGTACAATTTCAGTGAAAACAATCTTTTTATATCTGGAAGTGTTCAGTCAAAAGCATCTTGTACAATGTATCTATTGATTTGTTTACGTATATGAACGGACCGATATGCTCATACCAAATATAGATTCAAACGTGACGGACATAAAAATAGATTTAATATTCATATCCACATAATACAAAACAGCATGGAAATTAAATAACAGGAGGTGAATTATTGCAACTGTTAATAACTCATTGACACATTTATTTGAACTAAAATTTGAATTCCCCTACATTTAGGTCAATAGCACTGCATAGTTTTGTTTATACGAATCGCGATTCTACATTCAGTTTCCACACTGAAAACAAAAATTAGTAATGTTGACTAAATATGTGGTTGCTTGTTAGCAGCCAAATATTCTGTAATTTCAACTACGTTTAAAAACTTCAATTATGTACCACTTATGGTAGGTGAATGAACCTCTACAAGTTGAAATAACTACTATAACATGTCGAAAAAACACTATGCATTAAAATTTTTACTCAATCTCGAACCTGCCTAGTAATATAAACTATCTAATTCATCACTTATACACAGACTATTTGCTAAATGTATTAAGTTTAATTAATACAGAACATATTATATGTATTACTAAATGGTTTCGAAAATATAACTTTATATGTGAATTATAAAAAAACTAATATATATTAAAGTCGTGGAAACTGCAGAGTTTCACAGCAAAAACAGGGATTGCGAGTTAAAAAATATGGAATCTGATCAATTTATACAAAATGCTTAAATACTCGTTCATATATCGTAATAATATAAAAACATGTCCGTAATACTTTCGATTAATATATGACGATAAAATAGTGTTACCCGGTCATCAAAATTACCAAAAACGAGTTAGGACTGCAGTTAACCGTAAAGCATTTAGGTTTGATTTATCTCCGCATGGGGTTTACTAAATAGTTGAAACTGGAAATTGGCGTTATTGATTTTCCTTGAATTCCCAGTGTAGACATTGTTATGCCTCATTAATACCGTATCAAAAGGGGATCTGTTAATGGAAAGTTTGTTCCTCGAATTAAATTGGCCCAAGCTTAGGTTTTCTCCAAATCCAAATCTTATTTATAGTAATATCCAAAAACAATTTCAAATTATCTTTTAGGATTACAGTTTAAATAAAAGATTATATATCACTCTCATTTTTCAAAAATTATAGTTTTATTTCTATTAATTAACATGACTCGAAAGATCTATATATTAGATTCATTTTGAACTTTCGACAAAGAAAAGTTTAGTCGTAAAGAACTAATATGGAAATGAGTTAGCTAAATTTTTGTACTTTTAATCTATTGCTTTTCGAAGTTTTAATAAATTGCATTTGTTTGGTTATTATCAGTGGCATTACTGGATTAATGGATTTATTAATGTTCAATTGGTAAGAAGGTCAAATACAATGGCTTCCATAAACATTTATGTTTTATTTATTTACATTCGAATTAAGAATCATTCCTTTTAAACAGTTGAACAAGATAACCTCCAACATGAAACGGAATAAAAAACCAAATTAAGAAATAAATTACATTGCAGTCCACATTTAACTTTCATTCCGGACAAATTTTAATTAAATAAGATTTCCAATAAAAGAATATACTTTATTTTTCAATTAAAACAGTCTTGCTTGTTTGAATAATAATTTATGTCAATACACGGAGAAAAGTGTTTTTTACCCAGTATTAGAATACTTATGCCCCGTAAAAGATAGTATTTTACGCATAGGGATTGCCATCTTTCTATTACCTGTTAAAAGACGAAGATTTTAGATTATTCTAACCAATATGTCAGTTTATTTTAGCCTTTTCTCTTTAATTAAAGGCAATTTTTGTTTATGGAAATTTATCTAGCAAATTAAAATATTAAAAATGCATTCTTTTAGTCATAATAAAACATTCATTTAAAATAGGAGAGTTTAATATAGTTTCGTATAAACCTGTCAAAAACAAATGCTGAAAGACGGAGGATTTTACTACACTGTAAAAAATGAAAATGAACTTTACAAATCTGTTGGTTGAAAAATATGGTGATTTGCCCACTTTAAACGTTGTAATTTTCCTAACTATGCTGTAAGTTCCCACGCTAAATTCGAAATATTACAAGGTCATGTAAATATCCTACGTTGACCAGTTGTAAAATTACAATTCGATGTATTTGTACCACGCTGTACGTGGGTGGAAATCGTGCCCACGTTGTACATGTGTATTTTACAATGTTACGTATAGTTATAATATTTCTTTTAAGGGTTATAATACACTTTTTAAAAGCTAAGGGATAGTAACTGATAAAATACATTTTTCTCTTTAAATACAAGAATAATTAGTACTTCAAATCTTTTTTGAATTTTTATTACATTTATGAATAATATACATACAAATATGGTAAATCTTATATTCAAACTAAAATTGATATAGGTAATAATACACATTTTTTACATTTTTTAAAAGTTAATATTACATTTTTTTTAATTACAAAATTGCATAACAAATTCTGAATTTTTAATATCTTTTATGACATTTGTTTTCCAAAATTTAAAATAATTTTAAATTATTTTTTGACATACTATGCGTAAAATTTGATTTTATGCACCGGTCCTATCTAATCACATATTAAATAGCGGTGCGTAAAATCGCATTTTACGTCCTTGTATCGAAGAATACTATAATTCCCTATCTGCAATTGATTCAGTTTTATCTTTGGACACTACTGACTTCGTAAAAACTAAAAAATCTGCACAATTGCTGCTTATTGTAATAGTCGCAAGTTATCACATTAATTGTATTAAGAAAATGTGTGTTTTTTTTTAATAATTGTGATTTTTAGTACACCTGACTTACTATAAGTTACATTTCTTTAAATTGAAATAAAATTTTTAAGGTGTTTTAGAAAAACTAATAATGGTTCTCGCTCTAATAAAATTGTTAATTTGATACCAGACTGTATGTTATTGGAAATGATTTAATAACATTTACAAGTATCGTGGTTGTTTCATTAAATCGTGCGTAAAATTTACATAAATATACCGAATATATTGATGCTTGATAATGAACTAATCAAATGGCATTTTTTGTCGTCATTATATTCCCACGATCCCAGCAGGTTTTCTTATGAATTAAGACAGTTGTCTGCGCAATTCAAAAGTGTTTGGAAAAATTATTTGACATGACTTTATTAATATTATTTTTTAATTAAAACAAGATAGGGCACGCGCTTAAGCTATTCGATTCATATCAAATTATGGATTTTGCAGACTTAAAAAGACAATACGGTGAAAAAAGCTAAAGTGCCAACAGATTTCATGTAATTTCTTGATTATACTTTAGACTATAGTAGATAACCCAGGTAATAATGTTTTAAAAGTTTTTATATGGACCTACAAATTTTGTACAATATTGTAATAACAAATTTTATAAAATCTATATTGTCCATAAACAAACTTTATAAAAACTTTATAAAATTGTTATAGAATCATTTCTTTTAAAAGTCGTATAAAGTAAACTTTACGCACTCGATTATACTTTACGTAAACAATATTTCGGCACACGTGTGTATGTGTAAAGTTCTTTACATATACGCACTTGTATCGAAAAGTACTATTTGCGTTCAGAGTGTGCAAAATTTATTTTGCTCCCTGGGAAGAAAAAGTGTTATTTTGCTTCCTAGGAAGAAAAGTTATTTTGCTTCCGTGATATCTCCATAACTTAAAAAATGTATCAGATTATTCTTTCGCTAATAGCTACACTAGGACGCCAAAACGATATCCAACTCATACTCTTAAAACAGCTGTACTATAACTAAAATACAGTGTACTTAATGGATCTATCAATGTGCTGTTTTTTGCAGGTAAATAAAAGATGACGCATTTTCGTGGCCATTACATCCCCTCGTTCGGGGCAACGTTAAGCGTCGCCTGGGAAACAATAAAAGCAAAATGGCCAGAAAACAGTCCCTGTATGGAACTTATTCGTGGCCCCACCACGGGCCCACCAAGGCCCGGTTATGGCCAGACGACTGATTTTCGCGAGTTCAACGAAGGAGGCGAGTGTGCAGAAATGACCACCATGAACGGTGAAAATGGAGGTCAAAGCAATGTCGCCATGGCTGAGGATTCCTTCAGCTATCAAAGGAGCGGGTGAGTGTATACTGGGTGTTTTATAAATTGTCAACTTAATATGGTTTGAATTGATTCTTTATTTAATTGTAAACAGAAAAGTTCTAAACCACAATATCATCCCATGCATAGAATTTTAATGATGAGTCCTTACTATGCACTTCACTATGCATCTCCTGATCACTTTTGGCATAGACAGCTTCAAACGCTTCTCATTCTAAAAGCTTTTGAAATTTTGATTTCAGACTTTTTTGTTTGTGTTTGAATAAAGAATTAGTTTTTGACATAATTATGATTGAAACTGGTCCTTAAATCTTTTCGTAATCAGCATTCAAGTTTGATATAGGTTCGATTTGAAAAATGATTTTATGTTCAAAAAGTTGATTTTATCATTACAGTTAAATGTGTTCTTGTCAAAATTTCATTATGTTCGAAAGTGTCATTCAAAGGTAAATAAATCAAATACGTTCACTTTCAGGGATAAGGGCCGAACGGGTAGTGTTAGCAGTGGTGGCTTCAGTGAATTCGACGAGGGCGGGGGTGAATTCGGTGGTTCAGGGGTGAAGATCAACGAATGGCAGGCCGCCTGGAATGTTACAAATGCTATTCAGGTATAATTATCGTATTAGAAGTCACGAAAGGGCATATGAAGGGTGGATAATTCGACATAGTTAATGTCGATTCATTTTCACCCCAAGTAAAAATCCATAATTTATATGGCAAGTTAGTATAAAAAATATGAATCACGGAAACAAATATCTAGTGATTATAATGCTATTCAGATTCTGAACACCCGATTCGTGTGTTTTCATACTCCTTCACCATGGGCGTTTCACTCTATTTCCTCGAGGCACATTAGGGGATACTGTAAACCCCAAGGAAATAAATTATTCTGCCTCAAAGACACTTTGAAATTAATCGATTCTAAATTTTGTGTACATTTATCACACATATACTTCTTCAAATTGGGGCAAATCAAACTTTAATAGTGAAATAGCCGATAATGTCTATTTTAATAGTTTAGAATGATAAAGTTATCTCTCAACAACTGTAATTTCCATAAACCTCAACAACTGCATGTTGCTTAAAATGTTAGAGCCCGTAGAATTCGAATCTGACCTTGAAAATATTTGATTGACCCATGATTGTGAGCAATTTAAAAAGACACAAAAGAACTGTCCGCACAGGAGGAAATGAAAGCTCAAATATTGTTTTTTGAGATCCAAACCAGGAATCTATATATTGTGCACAGCTTAAGTAATTGGGAACACCTTTTGTGCGCAATGCTCTTCAAAGCTTTCGCGTACATTTTCTGAAGCTCTGGATTGAAAGGACTAATTTGCAGTGAAAGATTTTTAAAATTTTGTTATGTCCACCATAATTCATCCGACATTTTCATATTCTGAAATTTATCTTGTGATTTATCAGTTTACATTTTTCTTTCTCCATCATATTGATTTTTCCATATTAAATTTGATTTTAAACTCGTAATAGGTAAAACCGACAAACACTAAATACAAATTTACGTTCAAATAGTATATTTAATCCTGTGCGTCTAAGAAAATGTACATAAAAGCATTGAACGGCGTTCTGGAGTCCTCGGACAAAAAGCTGTCCTTATCTTTGGTCTCAGAGGGCAATATTTAAGCTGTCATTTTGTCATATGCACAGTCCGTTATTTTATTATTTCATAATAGCTGAAAGAATGCAAAATATTTCTTTACTCTTTTACACTTAAATTGCCTAAAAACTTGAACCAATCCAATATTTTACGATCAGTTTAGGATTCCACCTTCTTAACCTCTAAACTAGAATATTATAATTAAAAAATAAATAAAACTTTCACATTATATCAATCCATTAGGTGTGCTAGATTTCGTAGACAAATTGGTACATCCTTATCCAATTAGAACTATTAACACTATACTCCTATCTGAATTTCATGATAATATTTCAACCATTCTCAATTTTTCTGGAAAGGTTTACACTCAGAGAAGTTTGATAACTGGTCTATTCCTGATTATGGAGTTCCAGGCCGATTTTATAATGTTGAAAAGAAATATATTATTTTCTTATTTCCATCACTCTGCCCTGCTTAAAAAAGTGAACATAAACGGACACAACCGGATAGAAACGGAACGAAAACAGGATAAAAATACCTCATTATGGATAAAAATTGATTAAATGTCTGTATATTTCCATCTTGATTTGGATACGATATTTACAGTTTTATGCAAGGTGAAGGGTATTTGCACCCTCTTAATTTTTTACTTGATGAAATGATTCAAACGGTTACTACAATAAACAGTACTCTTTAAATGAATTGAAAGATGTGTGTCATTTAGTATAACAGGCTTTCATGTTTCATGTTTGTTAGTGGAGCATAATTTATCAAGTCTTAGTAAATCAACCCTGCTGAAAATATTCAGTGTGTCCAAAGTTTAAACTGTAAAGAAGACATGCAGTAAATGTAATTTGGACCAGAGTACTCTTCCCTTGCAGCTCAATGTTTACCAGAGGAATCAGAGAAAATTGAGAATTTATGATAGAATCTATTATTTTCATCTGATCAACTGTCAATTAAAAGTCAAGTACAGGATAACAGATAAATATTTAATGTGTACAAGTTTGAGAAATTGTAGAAAACGTAGTAAAAGTAGAATATATTAACCTGTTAAAAATGAAAAGTAGATTTAAATATTCCTCGAGTGTATATAATATTCAAATTACAGTCCTACACTACAATTCTACACTCCCAAAACCGAAAAAATATCGTAACTACTGCATGATTTGCACTTGAGAGTAGTTCTCCTTCCGCCGATAGGAGGCTACGTCCACAAACATGGAATGGGTAAGCTTGTAGAAAGCTTCAGATGGAGATTTATATACATGGTCGATAACCATGTGGTCATTACAGTGATAAAACAGTTTAGTTATGAGGGTCAGAAGTATTGTCGAGATAATTATACGATGAGCCTGAGGATTATATTTATCAGGATTATATTTATCAGGATTATTAGAAAAACTGACTGTACTTCTTATATCCTCACAACTATAGTGTTCTGTCCGTGTATTTGTTGATTTCGGACAGTTATAAAAAAATACATGGTTAAAATGCACAGGTCGTCGCTGATGAATCCCGATAATCATATGGAGAGTGAAACTTCGCTTAAAATGTTCAACGTTCATCAATAATACTTATCGACATTTATATCAAATAATGTGCGATCTCGCTCTCGAACTACTAAGGCATCTACCATCATATGGACATAACTGCATGGTAAAAGATGTTACATGGATATGGTGGAACACGTGGACATTAATTTGACCACATGGATACTTTGATCATGCAGTCAAGAATGACCAGGTGGAGAATGTTCGAATTCCATCTTTCTGATCCTGACCACATGGCCAATGACTACATAAATCTCCATTTAAAATTTTAAATGGAAAACTCTATATTCATTTTCATTATAGTTATGCACATTTATTTCATATATTAATATAGTAATCAAAGCGTTAATAATTTTTAGACATAATATTCTGAGTCGGAAAAAATAACGTAATTTATCCAATGATGTAACTACACGACCTTTGCCAAGTAGGAAGTATTCAGTATGCATAAATATGGTTATTCTAAATATACGCCTAAAATACGCATGAACGTTTCATTTAAAATCAAGAAAGGTTTCTTTAAATGCATACAATGTGTAGGTTCAAAGGGCCAAAATTATAGAGTACGTTTGTACGCATCTATTTAACTCCTCATAAGACCCTGCAGGAAATATTTGTACTCTGACCATTTATTTTCACACGTTGTGCATATTTCCTGGACACAAATGCGTACAATAATAATAATAGCACATTTAAATTAGTCGAAACTCCACGTAAAACGTGAAAATTCATGGAACAGCGATGGGATTTCAGGAACGATGTATTTCGGGGTCCTGAATAGCATAATAAAAGTCCTAATTGATAGAGCTTGTGTTCCGGACCCCAAAACACACCATCCAAAAAATTCCCCAATGTTCCAAGACTTTCCACGTTTTTAGGCTAATTTGACTGGGCTATAACCTTCAGCAGTACATTTATCTTACGCTTAATTTCACCCCGATTATACGCTTCCGTTTATCCCAAACTTTTGCCATGATAGGCTATTCTAAATTAATGTCTCACGCCTTATACTTATCAACTTTAAATTTCAGGGAATGTTCATGGTGTCGTTGCCGTTTGCCGTTCTACGAGGTGGCTACTGGGCTATTTTTGCAATGGTCGGCTTTGCTCATATATGCTGCTATACTGGTAAGATTCTCGTCGAATGCCTGTACGAATTCGACCCAGCAACCGGGCAACGTGTTAGGGTACGCGACTCCTACGTCGCCATCGCCAAAGAATGCTTCGGTCCAACAATAGGTGCTCGAGCTGTCAACATCGCCCAGATCATCGAACTTCTTATGACCTGCATTCTTTACGTAGTGGTCTGTGGAGACCTTATGAAAGGTGCGTTCACCGAAGGTCCATTAGACTCTCGCAGTTGGATGATGCTCGTTGGTATGTTCCTGCTGCCATTAGGTTTCCTGAAATCTCTGCACCACGTTTCTGTACTGAGTTTCTGGTGCACGATGGCCCATCTTTTCATCAATGCGATCATCATTGGTTACTGCATCCTTCAGATCGGTGACTGGGGGTGGTCGAAAGTGAAATGGACTATCGATATGGAAACTTTCCCCATTTCCCTCGGTGTGATCGTTTTCAGTTACACTTCGCAGATCTTTCTGCCGACTCTCGAGGGCAATCTGATCGACCGTAGTAAGTTCGATTGGATGCTGGACTGGAGCCACATAGCGGCCGCTGCCTTTAAATCCCTTTTCGGCTGGATCTGCTTCTTGACGTTTCAGACCGACACCCAGCAGGAGATTACGAATAACCTGCACCCAGCAGGTTTCAAAGGTTTGGTCAATTTTGGCCTAGTGGTGAAGGCCGTGCTCTCCTATCCGCTGCCTTATTACGCCGCCTGCGAGCTCCTTGAAAGAGCCTTCTTCCGAGGTCGACCCAAAACGATCTTCCCTACGATCTGGACGGTCGACCGGGAGCTAAAGGTCTGGGGGTTGGCGTGGCGTGTTGGCGTTGTCACCTTCACCATCCTCATGGCCATCTTCATACCACACTTTGGTATCCTAATGGGCTTCATCGGTTCTTTCACCGGGACGATGTTATCCTTTATATGGCCCTGTTATTTCCATTTGAAACTCAAACGAAATTCGATGGATTGGAGCGCCGTGGCCTACGATTGCTTCGTTATCTTCCTCGGGGTCCTCTTGGGCGTCATCGGAGTTTACGATTCGGGCAAAGCACTAATCAGGGCTTTTGAGATAGGCTTACCCTTTTAAATCATCTCGGCTACACGTCGTGATTTACGCGATTTTCTTTCTAAGCCTCATCGTTAATCGTAGGTGATCTTCCATTTGTTCAGCAATTCCGAATCGCTCCATTCGCACCCGCTGAACTTAGATGGTTCTACTTCTTATGTTATTGATTTAGTAATTTAGAATATAGCATGATATGAACCATGCTTTTCTTGCAAATGACAAGATTTACAACAGGAATAAGTTACTATTTCTTACATTTGGACGTAAATAACGATTCAGTCAATTCTGAGATTTTAAGAGAGGAAATGAAAATGAATAGTCTCAATTATTTTTTTAGTATTGATATAGAAAGTACCGACGGCATTAGAGAGCCCTAACTGTCGTCACGTGTAATGAATCCAACAGTTTCAAATTGATTTGCCTTAGAGTATTGATGAGCTAATAAAATTGAGTTTTAGATGTGGCCATGTTATTTTTCAAATCGGAGAACATGAATGGTTTGTAAATAACCAATGTGAATGTAATGATCTATCACGAAAAACTTTCGTATGTTGAAGCAGATCGTTTGTTCATATTTAAAATGGGTGCTCTCAAACTTAATTGATGAATCTTAACTGTCACTTATCAAACAATATTAACTGTACTATTTGGCAATTTGGCTATTTGACAAGCTACTAATTAACTCTCATTTAACTTAAAATTGAACTGACAAGCGATTGATCACGTACCTTCAATGTTCAAACGAGCGAAAATCGATCGACGAAAACATTGGTCTAAACGATTTATTTATTATTTTGTAATACTTGTACATATTGTATGATATATATAATTCATGAAGAACGTTCAAGAATGTATCGTAATGTCATGTAGTACATTAGCGTTATCCTTGTTTCCTCTAATCGAGGCACAGTGCGAATAATTTTTTATAATTTGTACATTTTTGTCGGTATACTCAGCAGTTCCAGAAGCCCGAATCTTTAGTAAAGTTATGTTGTTTTTTATAGTTGTTTACTACCTAAAGTAAATGAAATTCTTTTCATTCATTTGAAAGTTGGTGGGAAGAACTAAATAACATTGGTTCTTCTAACCATTTTTCTTTATGATCGTTAATAAAAAGACATTTTTTAGTTTAATTTTTAGACAAATTAAGTTAATGAAAATAATTATAGCACAATTTTGCACTGCGGTTCTGATCCAATACTTAACATCTCAGAATTGGGCAATACTTACAATTATTTTTCTCGACGTTGATTATGAATCGTGTCAGCAGTAACATACTGAGCTGGTACTGGGTCGGCCCTTTAATTCCTTTTACTTGCGAGTCGAATGGGGCGCTTTGTGGCGTTTTTGTATATGCCTCTTAGTGTTTATTGAGCGAAAGCTCACCAGCGCGACTTGGGAATGCTTTTTTCTCTCTTACCTATTTCGATGAAAAGAACAATGTACATGTGACACAGATTTTTCACGCGAGGGAGACTGAATCATAAATAACTTTTTCTTCTTTGAAAGATGTATTAACTATTTAAAAGTGGTTTCTCTTTAGTTGAATGTGCTATAATGTAGGATATAACAAATGCTGACAATACGGTAGATGATTAAGACAATAATTGTTAATATCGATAAACTTTGTCAATTTAAGATGAATTTCGTCGAGGAAGCTCAGTTGTCAATTTTTTAATGAAGTTTTTAATCATTCATTATAGTGAAACGAATTTAAATTATTAACAAATTGGATTTCAAAAACAAATAATTTTTCATTCGCGGAAATGAATAGACAATCAAAATGATTTCATTTAAGTTTGAACAACGCATGACGATTTTGATCAACGAGGAAAAACTTAAAAACTTAAAAATTAAGATAAATTTTGCTATATTTCACAAGACAGAGGGTGTTGGAGAATATAGCTTCGTGACCCTTTGAATTTGAGTTCAAATTTGCCACAAAATGTGACAAAACAAACAGGAAACCAACAGATTTACGTACCACGTACGTTATTTTAGATATTTAGAATGCTGAATTAGAATTTGAAAACAAAGTTGGAAAATTCGCAAATCAAAATCAAATACGACTACAGTGGGCAATTTTGAAGATTCCTCTTTTTCTTTTTAAGTTCATAAATGAAAATTATCTTATCAAATTAATGTCTTACACAATTATATCAAAGAGTTTGTTGAGATCGCTGCTTGTGAATCAGCAGGCAGATTGTAAAAATTCGATACGGTCGATCCAATATGGCGGACATGTATTTTTAATTTAGTCAGATTTGCTGCAAACTCGTCAATCGGACTTTCGGAGTATCTAATATAGAATTTGATGTGAGATTTAAATAATTTTAAATGGTGATTTTAAAATAACGAAAAATTTTCTAACCCAGATAGGTGATACGCGACCTTTAAAAAATGTTAACCTCTAACTTAGTAACTTGCGGAATTTTTGACATTTTACAATGTAAAACGACACATAAAAATTAACAAAAACAGAGAGTGTAAAGTCTTACCGCATACCTCGACGTGATCACTTTCTTCAATAACATCTGAGACTCTGGAGTAACAAGATTTTCAAGATAAACCATTTATTTTTTAGAAATTTAACAAACTTTTTGGACCCGCCTATTTGAATGTTGAAAAATGGTCTTTAAATAACGAGTTTCCAATGACTCAGATGAGATAACAAAAATTTTTCAAAACTGAGTTCAGATTCGTAATTAGTGACCCCAGAAATACCCGAGTCACGAATTCTCTGCAAATTCAATGAATTTAGAAAATGTGATCGCCATATTAGTTCTGCAATTTTGAATGTTTATAAACTTATTTCAATTTCTTAATCAGTGCCTACGAGAACCTCAGTATACATACTTTCAAAAATTCTGATGATCTAAATATATCGTAACATTTTGGAACCATATTTACAATTTTTGTTCACAGCATAGATGTTAAATGTTTATTTTTAATGAAGAATTAGACATTAAATCGAACTATGTGGATGCGCTACAAAAAATAAATAGCCATAAAATATTTGATTCTCTGTTCAAAAGCGAATGATGTCAAACTAAAAGATAATTAACGATTTATGACGGAAAGAAATACCAATAAAGTTTGGTTCTGCTTTTTTCACTAGCTATGATTAAATTAAAAATAGATGAAATAAAGTAGATCATTTCCATCTTCGTTCAGCATAAAGCAATGACCTATAATTTTTACTAATATTTTAAACAACAAAAAAACGTTTAAGGGTGAGTACATTTCCGAGATAAAATTTTACAATTTTACAAACATCATTAAAAATTTGACGAGAGTGTTATAAATACATGTGAGGGAAACACATGAATTAAAAACATATCCTGATCATATCTTTATACATATCAATATTTAAACATTTTTTAAAACCGCTCTCTATCTTATGTTTAATTTAAAATTTACGGTGGGTTTTCAACAGGAACACATCCGTAGAACTGTACGTTCTTACAAAATAATTAAAAACTTTGGTGCTAACTGTTTCTATTTTCTTGACTTTAAATTATTCAAAATTTAAATCTTTGTTCGTCAACACGGTTATTATTTCCTTAATATTCTAAAGCAAATCAATTTAGATAAAAAATAAAAGTTATTCCAGCTAATCGATATATTAAAAAATAATATATGGAATACAGTATATTCTTCCATAAAAATTAAAAGTTGTCAATTAAATTGTCGATGAAACCACTTCTATAGTTTGATTTTCTCTCCTTCGTGTAGCTTTGAGACATATTTACCAAACTCAGAATAACATTTTTATTCGTTTTTAATGAATTCAAGCTTGAATAAATCGGACAAATGGAAAACTAGTTCTTTTCATCGCAATGCCCCCGCAGTGTCGCCTTCGACAATGAGAAGCTTTAAGTAGTTTCGCATTGAGTCTTAGTATTTAGCTCCTGCGGTGATCGTGACAATATCAAAGTAAAGTTAAGGGTCAATGTCTTCCAGTATTAGAACGCGAGAGTGTTGAAATGAAAGCTGAAAAAAATATTAGGTGGCGAATGCATATATAGCGACGAAAGAGTGGCGATGCATATTGTACAAGTTACCTATTGTTAACTAGGTTCTGAATTTTATAACTGTATTGAGAACCTTCTAATTTTTGTGTAAACGTTGAACGCAGCGAGCAAACGCGAGATGCTGCGGATCCAAAGACTGGCGGTGATAACTGGAAAGCATTCCAAAAAGGTTTTCATTCGAAAAAGATTGGTATTTCCAAACTTTTACAACGTTGCTTATCCCCCCACAATATTAGAAACACATAACCGTCTCGTCGTTGAATCTCAGCAAGTTTCTTTGCGTTCTTCCGTATTATACACCGAGGATTGTCTAAAAAGGGTATTTTAAAATTACGCAGGATGTGACAACCGTTTAAATGAGATGCGTAACCAATTGGTGGTAACATATTCGAAATTAGTACACTCATCAAAACCATTCTTCATGTATTAAAAGGAGAAGGTTTACATTGACCACTACAGGGCTCATCAGTAAGGCTGTATAGTGAAGACATAGGTATACGTATCTTCAGTACTTACGTATACGAAGAACTTTGTATTATATTATTGACAAAGAAATCCTGAAAACATTGTTCAGGAGATAGTTTCAACTTATTTCTGACTCGATTTTTTAATAGTGATGATGTTTCTTTTCCTAACATTTAAGAAAATATCACTTTATAAAAGTAGCGTTTTTCAATGTATCCATAGTTCTATGGCTGTGACTTATGGTGCATACATTTCTTCTACAAATTTCCATGAGAAAGGTTCCGTAGAACGAAACAATTTTATGTACAAAAATATTAAAATGACTATCGTCGTGCAAAGTTCAAGGGTCAATGTGGAGTGAACAAAAAATTTCGAATTTTCATCACCAGATGGCACGCTTCTCACTTACCGAAACTTGCAAGACATTGAAAAATGCCACAAGTTTTCTTTGAATTCGAAATAAGAATACAATTTTAAAATATCCCTTTTTCGGTACGCCTTATTATACATATTATATATACATATGAATATCGTGGATCGGAAAAGGTATATAATTATGTAAAATCGCGTAACGTAGTTAATATCCGACGTCTTCCGAAATCTGCCAGAATCGCAGATCGAGTGATTAGTAATAAGGTAGAGATGACGTTCGCCGTCGTGAGATGATCCGAATGTCCTCGATCCGAGAAGACATGAACATATTCAATACGTACCTTTAAACATTTTTGGAAATATGTAGACGTCGAGGTAATTGACAAGAGGAATTTTCATATTTTGCATTTTTTTATCTTCTTGATATTTAATATACGATAAGTTGAATATGTTTGCGAAATTTTTCTTTGTATGTAGACGTAAATTTAGTAGATCATATGTTTATATATAGTTATTATATGTTATACATAACCCTTTCAGGCATTCTACGAGCGTTTGACACTAAGAAAGGTGCGTAAAATATACTAATTGTAAGAGACAATAAGAATCTAACAAAAATAATACGAATGCGATACATTCGTATTCTAAGTTACAAACAAATATAATTAATATACAATGTTAAACACTGTTATATAATACTTTTATTGTATATACCAAATATTTTAGTAATATGTATATTCAAAAATGGTTTCTATCCCTATATTAGTTATTGATATTTGTCCTAATTATTTATATTAGATTACTAGTTAATTAATGAGTTTTTTAACAGTTGTGTTCTTATATATGTCAATATTAAATTAAGAACATATCGATGCAATAATTTTAATAATACTCTATGGTCTTATTTTGAAATATAAATTGACAAATAGATGTCACTACGCGTCAAGCGACAGTTTTCTCGCTTTCATGTGATTCGACAATATCGCGAGCATAATTTCATTATTTATATCACCGAGATTTTTATTAATCGTTTTTAAAAACATGTTTAGTTATTTTATGTTCAGTGTGTAACGTCTCACATGCGGATTTACGCATTACTTAATAAATGTTTCGTTTTTTTACAACATGAAATGAATGTCTATTTTTCATAATACTTACTTCAAATAACTTCATAAACCATGTTAACTTATGTGAGCAAAAAGATGGAGTGTTATGCGAACAAAAAAAATATGTACATAATATCAATATTCCTACGAAATGACAATACATGAAAAGTGCTGATGCCTGAAAGGGTCGAAATCTTCTCGCGACTTCTTTTCGATTGATTTTTGTCAGCCTATTTTTGCAATACGCATTTTTATAAACTATTCGAGAATGTGTAAGTGACTTTAATAGATGGCATTCGAGGACGATCGGTCAGGATCTTGCGGAACAGAAAACGTTAATTATTGTAACAAACGAGTCTTCCACTAATGTCTTCCAGAAATACGAGGTGTAATTATATATAAATATATACATATATTAAATATATTATATATTTATGTTGCGGTATACAGATCGAAATAAGCATATTGATTATGTCGATGATAATAGTCTATATAATATATACACACGCGTTACAGACAGGAAATTATACGGGATATATGACGGGCAGGAATCGAATCGTCACGTAGTCGAATATACGACAAGTGGAGGAGTTTTCGCAAAGACATTTCGAGTAGTTTTGACGCACATGTGGATTATATTATGCGGCGAATAACCGATGGAAATAGTACTGTTCGGTCCTAGGCCGTAAAGTTCAATTTTACGAACCGAGTGGAGATCGTAAAATTTTACGGCCGAGGAGCGAACACTATTTTTTGATACACTGTTCGCAAAAGTAGGCACTTTACCGACTGTTTTTAGTCCGTACAGTGCAGAGATCAGTCCGTAAAATCACACTTTACGGACTAAAAGGAGTCCGTAAAGTGTCTACTTTGCGGACACGTGTATCAAAAATAAAATTGTCTTCAACTAAGATTTTTTTATTTGATCTTTCTTAGTGATTGTAATCAAAGGTTGTACACAAATTTAGATGTGTAATCATAAATATACTTTGTGAATGCGGAAAAAAGGAAACGAATAATTTATAAAAGTAGTAAAATTTGAAATAAGATAACGTTGAGATGGATTTAAAAAGTAATTCTACAAGGGATTACTTCTTTCTTTTTTCCGAATGATTCCGCTGAAAATCCTTATTGTTGCGTTACTTAACCATATATTATAAAAAATGCTCGAAAATGAGGTGAATTACTGTCGTAGGACATGTGCGAGTTAGAGAAACCGACTGAATAAAGTCAGCAATATATAGGGATGTCTAAATTTGTAGCATTTTTATTGCCTTGAGTGAATAATTCTGGCGAAATTCGCAACACGATGCAGTGACTTTGAAAAGGCGACGTTTATTAACGAAATATTTGACGAATTATCGCGTTACATACGAACATAATTGTCATAGCGTTTACCACATGTGCAATGTACGAGGCTTCCATAAGATTGATGACAAAATATATAATACTGAAATTTTATAATTGTTGTTGTGAATTATACATACAAGATGTCCAAGAACTAGAAAAAAATGTTAAAGTTATTTCAAACCGACAAAATATCACGAGGTTTGATCTTCGTTTTACCTTCTAAATTGTAGTGAAATTTCACTTCTAAATACACAAAAATATATACTGTTTTTTCAATAGTTCCTCATTGTGTACTGAAATGACGGGCTGACAAATTCAACTGCTGCTAGGTAGGAAAAGAAATTACTTTAGTAACACAAAACCACAATAAACTATTTTTTTAGGCGATAACTTGAATCACAGATTGTAGAGCTTTTAGATTTTTGTCGACTGAAAACGAATCCGTTGTCTACTTTATCTCACTGCTTTAGTTTTTTAAATATTTTCGACAAGAAATATTAAATAATTTATCTTTTTGGCAAGTTGAAATTAAGATTATCTTGAAAGCATGAAGTGATATACAGTAGAGTCCCGGTATATTTTCCCGGTTCCTCGCCTTCCTCTCCCGTTTCCTTATATTTGGCAAAAGAAGGGGAGTACCGCTTCACCCACTCTCTTCAATGGCGTTACGTTCATGACGTCACAGCAGGCTCTTCCTGAGGCCCCAGTGCGCAAAATGGGGGAAAAATAGAATGGCGACAGACAAATATAACAGGACGGAAGTGGGGAAATATGCGGGGACGTAAATATAGTGTGACGCAAATATACCGGGACTCTACTGTATTGGAATACTAGGTTTTTAGTGTCACTAAAAAACAAAGGTGAAATAAAGGAATGCAAATTTCGGACCGTAAATAGGCTTAAACTTGCACAGAGCTTTAAAAAATGATCGCTTTATTTAAACTTTATCGCGTTTGTACTTCATTGGTATTCCTAGGTTAATCTTCAGTGGTTAATACGTTAATTTAAGTTATTTATGGGTCCTTGGGTCTATAATGACACCATCAAAGCTGTAATCCTTTTAAAAAGAAAAACCCCAATTGTTACAGATTGGAATACATTTGTAGAATTCAAGGAAGACATAATTTTTAAAATCAAAATTCGGTGCATGAAATGTAAAGAGAGTTTGCTATTATTTTTCCGATGGACCATTTTACTATTAATGATCTTGAGTGTTTTAATGAAAAATGCAAATTTTTTACGATGTTCTTTATAAACATTAAACTGATATCTTATAAACGTCGTTTCTAGGTGCACACTGATTTTACATCTACACATATTCGTTTTTGTTTACATTTGTTTACATTAGAAATATACTATAGATATATAATCGGTAAAAGTGAAGTGCAATTATATTGTTAGGTAATATTATTTTTTAAACTTTGCAGCCGCCGCACTTCTAAGTATTAGTACTATGGTACTTGATCGAATGTCGCCTTTCTAGAATATTACTCGTTTTAGAAGGTACGTATTTCATATTTCTGCCGATAAAATGATTATATACATACGCAGAATGAGGCCGATATCCATACCCAGAAATAGAAATATACTTTTCCAATGGTTTTTGATGCAGTGAATCTAAAGCTGGCCGCTATTGTTCTATCGCGCCACGGTTCTAAGATATCCAAACCAAAAGTGCAAACACATCGTTTTTGTCCATTTTTACAAAGTTTTTATGGCGGAACAAACTTTTTGCAATTTGGCAGAACGCAGATTGAAGTGCTATTCATCAGTTTTAAAATCCTCTTTTCGTAATTCCGATTCGATTTTCTTTCTTCGAGTTATCGAAGTTTTTGTTGAAGTATGATTATGATTTTCGTTGTTTGCATTTTTAGGTTAGGATATCTTAAAATGTTGACGTTATAGAACAATTCTGCGGCTGGGTTTGGATTCAGCACAACGAAAACCTTCGGAAAAATGTAGTCCTATTTCTGGCTCTAAATTTTGTTGGCCTGTGTAATATACAAATTGATGGCTCCACGTCTTTATTTCACATGACAACTAATCACACAACAAAATAGAACACGACAATTGATCGCACGACAAAATATCACATGGACAAATAATCATAAACAAAAATATCACTGAGGTAAAAAACCAGCCCTAAAATATTGAACATTGCACACGGAAATCCATGTCAGTCTTTTCCCGCCGTCATTTTGGCTTTCGGACATTTTGGTCCCTCTGGTTTGGCGCCGGATATTTTGGTATCAGGCTACTTGACCCTCGTTATTGTGACGAGAATTATTTTAGATAAAATTTTGTTTACTAAAATGGGGGAAACAGAGAAATGGCAATGTCATGAAACTAACCTAATCTAACTACTCAGAATTCTGCCCACCACTAATATTGCCTAAAAGCATATGCGTTCTCTAAAACTAACCTAACCTAACCACTCAGAACTCCGCTTACACCTAATAATGCATAAATGAATGGCTGCACGGGGAAATTTTTAAATGTGTGATATTTTGTTGATGTGATATTTTATCAATGTGATATTTTGTCATTGTGATATTTTTATGCGAGATATTTTATCATTGTGATAATTTGACATGTGATCAAATGTCCGTGATATTTTCTCGTGTGATTATTTGTCCGTGAAATAAAGACGTGCTACCCAAATTGATAACATAGACAACGACACAAAATTTACAGTCATAAATTAATAAACTTTCCGAGATCAACAACATCGGTATATTATTGTAATCAAAGTTTTTTAATGCGATAATATACAGAACGCTGAAAAATTTATATAGAGCTCGATATTAGAAAATTGGGACATGCTTTTAATATTAGCAAAATTAAATTAAATGTAAACGGAATACTGTGAAAAAACTAAATAAATAACATATAATATATAATGAGTTTAATACAGTTTTGATTACAATACTTATACATTTCAACTTTCATATACAAAAAATTACTTTCACCTTCAAACATGACGAATTGACGATTATACGATTGGAAATTTCTGTAACCACAGTCATGCTCTAAATATTGTCCCGCCGAATAAAAGGTAAATTCTCAATCAGTATTTTAAAAGAGCTATGATGAAGCACGTCATGAGTATCTGGATATTAGCTGCTGTTCTACTTCATTCCACACTTGGTACAACAGAAGATGGCGACGATTATACCGAAGGTATCACGTCTATAATATTTTTCTACCCGCCTGTATATTTAAAGCTTTTGAACTATCATATAAATATTTTTATATTTTTTAACATATAATTTTATCATTAATTTTATTGATTTTAGTGTTTCCCAGTCAATAAAATACTAATTTCACCAGCTGCTGTGTACATATTATGTGTATATGTATTTATTTTTAAATGTGTTATATTTACATATATATATATTTGTTTGTTAGTAAGTACATATATGGTTAAGTATGTATGTGTACATTTTAAATTTTCTTCGTAGAAATTACACATATATAATATATTAACAGTGCTCGTTGACGTTTGTATTATTCAGCGCAGATTATTACAAAATGGTTTCGGATTGTTGTAATTACAGTTGTATTTTTAATGGACACCATTGAAAAGGACCTTAATAATAAATCGAAACGTTGGGCTAGTATTGTTGAGTAACATCGAGAATAAAAACGAGCTGAAATGGCCATTTTGTTTATATTTTATTTCTTAGTTTAAAGTACTCAGTTTGTGGTAAAAACCCTAACTTGTGGATATTATACGATGCGCGAATTATATAGAGATTTTGTTAAAGAAATGATTACTTGTACTCTCTAAATATCTTCGAGTGAATATTCACTATTTACGAGTGAAAATTATGTTTAAAAGAGTGATTTTGTACTTTTTAAAAGTGTATTTTCACTTCATAAAGAACAAGTTTGTAAACCTTGAAAGTAAAAATTCGCAGTTTCGCTGGAGTGACGCAATGCTCACTCTGTAAAGAGAAAATTCCTATTCTAAGAAATGTAGAGAGTATAATACATAAAAACCCACAAAAAGTGTAATAAATGTGTAAACACAATGAAAATTGTCGTGCAATAGAATTTGTATTTTGTAAGAACTAGATTGACAGGTTGTAATTACTTCAAATAGTACATATTGAAATTAAACTCGAAATAATTAATATGAATTACGTTGACCTAATGATTAGGTAATGATTTGGCATACAGATCTAATTTTATTTTTATCATTTTAAAATTTTCAATAATGCGATCGCATTTATTAAATCAATGATGTATCGGTTATTGTTCCAGATAAATTAACGCATTAGATGCCCACCTTCTAACACTTAAAACTATATAAACTTGTTAGCGGTTCTTTTATTTTAGATAGTAATTTGACATGCAAGCTTTTATTATGGCCAAACGCTCCATTTATTTGTAAGATTACTAAATCAATTTTTTGATTATTTGCTATTAGTCTTGAATATTTGGAAAGGTACCAATATAATCCCAAAAACTGGTTAAATATTTCCTGACAATACAAAAGCTTTCGCACATTGAATATCGGTAACGAAATTTTTTGTTTAGGTACTTAATAACAATATTCCAGTTAGTCCTCTAAGGGCCAAAATATTCTTTATAAATATATTAAACGTTTTTGTTTTTGAAAAACACCGCAATATTACATAACACCTTCGTAGAGTACAAGATAATATATTTGGTGCAATTTCTATACCCCACCGAGTTAAAATGGCACATTTTACAGAGACACATAAAATCAATAAACAACACATTTTATAAAATTACGTTGATTAATGACTAATCGATCATGTATAGAAAATTAAACATTATTTATGTCATAATACAAAATACTTATTGCCGATAACATTAATTTTTAGTAGACGACGTTCCACGAGTAAGGATCAAAGTGTTTCGTGGAGAACTGAAGGAAGAAAATGGCGAGACCTTTGCTCCTTGGGGATTTTGGATAAAACAGCCGAGTGGACGCTGAATACCATAGTTGTAACCTATTGTATTTTTTATTGGTCTTGTCTTGGTAAATGCCAAATCCATCCATTTAAAAAAATGTAAATGTTTACTATGTAGGCATGACTTCTATTAATTTTGCAGCATACAAAGTATAATACCATTTACACTGTATAAAATATTTGTTATTTTTGTACATTTAATTAAGTACATATAAATAAAAACAAATAATCTCTTATATTTATTATGTACCAAGAGAAAAACATAATCATCAATTTTGCAAAAAAACGTTCCCATTTACAACAAGACAATATTACTTAAAATGCATCATCATTTATTTGATACCAAAATAGGTTAAATTAAATTCAAACTTCTTAAAAATATTAAATAAAAAAACTAGGTTCAAGTAAATCAATTAACCCTTTAAAGCTTAAATCTGCACAGTTTGCACACAGATTTTATCATCGTATTTTTTGTATGCTCTTTCGAATGGTGTCGGTAAAAACTATTGAAAGAAAACGTGATTTTTGAGATACGATTATTTTTTTTAAGGCAATTTTCATTATAATACTGGTTTCTGATCACCAACTAACCTATCAGAAACGTGTTCCCGATAACTTCACAAATGTGCTTCACATATTCTGATGTTTCTTGATTTGGATTTTAAAGCGACGTCTGAATGCCAATATCTTTTTTAAAGTGCAGTATGGTTGGATGTGTGGTGTGCGAGTGCGCATGTGTGTCTGGAAATGGACACAGATAACACTCAAAAGGATTATTCAAACTTCACTAATGCTACGTTTTCATATAATATTTATAATGAAAATAACAAAGGTAAGTGTACAAAATTGAGCAGGTGGTGGCTAAAAATTATTTGGGCAGATCAAATACGGATTGCATCTGAGACAAGTAAGAATAATTATTTTGATACTGTAAATTACATTTTAAACAAAATCGTAACTTGAAAAAAGCGTTTTTGCTAATATTTTTTAAGAAAAAGTGTTAAACATCACTTCTTGAAAATTTTAATAGCGTCATTCGAAAGAGCGACTTCAAAACGTGTGGGATACGGAGGTCACCATTTTTAAAAAATGTTTATTGCATACAAAAACGATCCTGAAATCCGTATGAAAATTGTCCATATTTGGTTATTAAAGGACTAATGAAAAAATTGTGTACCATGTTTGTTATTTAAACTGTATTATAATATTATTAAAGTTAAAATTTGAAGATTCTTATAATTTCATGTTTCACAAACTTTTACTTTTTTCATTCTACTTCAAAATACTTCAAACGGTATTATAAAAACGATCATAAAAACTGCAACACGTTTTTCCATTATGTCCACAAATTATTTCAAGACTTTCTTGTGTAACAACGTTAGACCATTCAAGTTTTCTGAATTTGTGTTATGTAATTATTCGTGTATTACTTCGACCCAGCCCTGTTAAAAATGGAAGCGTTGCATAAGCATTAGTTAAGAGTACTGTAAGAATTCCAAAGGAGTTTGAAAAGCGTTAAATCAAGAAGCGTGCCAAAAGAGTTAACGAAGAGTGAATTTGGAGAAAAACGCTTAACGTATTCTTTGATTTTTACCGAGGAACACAAAAAGTGTGTTAAACGTAACATGAGCGTGAATTTGGACTTTTTGTATCTTCGCATAACGCTCCATTTTTTCCTGGGAGACCAAATAGTTCTTGACGAAGTTTTGAATTTGGCAATTTCGTCAATAAAAAGTACACTACAGGTACTTTTTAAAGTGCAATATTTCATCAAATTTCCACTTCTCAGACCCTACAATCACAAAAATGCAATATCAAAATTTTGTATTTTTAAAAAGTTATTTTAATAAGTTATATTTCAATTTCACTCAAAGTTTTCTGAAATTAATCAAAGTCGCTTGAAACTCGCTTGACAAAAATTAATCGTACAAATTTTCGGCATCGCGGATTACGAATCTGCTATCAGATTTCCAAAGTTAAAAAATGGCGGATCTAATATGGTAGATGAATTTTATCAGAATTCATCAAATTCGCTTGAAACGCGTTACTCGGAGTTTTCATGGTCTCCGATTACGAATCCAACGTTGGTTTTTTAAATTCAAAATGGCGGATCTAATGTGACACTCGAGTTATTTATAAATTTTTCGGATTTGCTTTTCAGATCTTGTAAATGTATGGAATTAATAGAGATATATATTGAATACATCGTATTCAACATTACGGATTCAAAACTATCCAAGTGTATTCATTTCAATGAAAAAAAAGTTTTCTATCAAAAACGAAACTTTGAATACATCTCTATTCAACATTACGGATTCAAAACTACCTAAGCGTATTCATTTCAATGCAAGAAAAGTTTTATTTCAAAAATGAAATTTTTTTAATCCGACAAATTACGCTTTCGATCGTATTCATAAAATTGAATGCAGATGGATTACTTTTTCTGAAATTCAATCCGGCAAATGACGCTTCCGATTGTATTCGTAAAATTGAAAACAGATGGATTCCTTTCTTCGGAATTCAATCCATTTGAATACATATTTACGGAATCAATGTATGAATTGAAATTTTCAATCCAATCCAATCCAATCTCGATTGCTGGGTACCTATCCCTTGTGGAAAAATATTGCTGAAAAGTACTGAAAATGTGTTCCTGAAAATCTCTACAAAATACTGATTTAGTATCGAAATTGGTTCAATCGAAAATGCTTCATTCGGAATAGGGAAGTATTGGCCTTATAATTGTTATGCTGAAGCATTGAGAAGCATTCAAAAGTAAAGTGGTAAATTCTTGTAATAGGATTTGGAATGATTGACGATAGGGAAGTATTTATGGTGATCAACAAATAGGATTCAAAGTTAAAAAATTAATACTTCTCAATACTTCTCAATCATTCTTCGTTTGCTGGGATCAAATAAATGTTATTGCATTATCTGAAAAAAATGCAATAACAAATTACTAATTGTTATAGATCTAATATATTTAGAGAACTTTAAAAAAATTCAGTAACTTTCATTATTTGTGCGAAAAACGATTTGTTAAAACTTTCTGAAAATACCTGAACATTACAAATACAAATGGCTCGAATTTCTATTGTGAAAAAATGCAATAACAAATTACTAGTTGTTATAGAATATTTTTAGAGAAATTTAGAAAAATTTCGGTATTTGTGCGAAAGACGATTTGTTAAAATGTTCTGAAAATACCTGAAAGTCACAAAAAAAATAGGCACTAAATTTTTATTGTGATTTCTATTTATTTCAGTAAACTGTACGTTATTTCATTAATTTTTCAGTATGTTTTTAACATGTCACTATAATTTCAGCAATTTTCAATAACATTTTACTGAAATTTATTCTGAATTTGTCTGAAAATGTTTATAAACTTACATGCTGAAATGGAGTCTCAATTTCTATATTAATTCAGATTGAATTTCAGCAAAATTTAGCTTAATTGATCATTTCAGCAAATTTCATTATTTTTTCAGCAATATTTTTCCACAAGGGATAATAAAGGCAAATAACTCACTCACCGTTCCATAAGTTTGTAGAAAACAAGCTGATGAATGATATAAGTTTCACAACTACATTAGCTGGCTATCAGGGTAATATGATGAAACAAATAATTGCATTTTAAATTTCAGTCCAAAATGTCACAATTGTGCACTGCGCATGCGAAAACACGACATAGTATGTGGTGACCATGTAAAACCTAACCTGAAAATGGGATGCATTTGATGCATCACTTTCACTTGACCGTATACGCATTACGACTGCATTTCATTGCGTGGTGTAAAGGTGTACACATGTAATCGTGTGTTATTGTTGTCTGTACACGAAAACAGTGGCTTGACATTTGTAATTTGAAATTCATAAATTTAATCAAGCAAATATAAGAATTAAATATCAATATATAAAAGTAAATTTTGTTAATCAATATATTTTGTATTCATAATAATGGCTAATGCAAAGTGATCATTTGTATAAGTTTGAAGTACATCCTTAAATTATTTAAAAGTAAAAGTTTAAATTTTTAATAAAAATTTATAGTGTTGTTCCTTAAAATATCAGTGCTTATAAATTCAAAGATTGATAAACAGTAGTTTACAATGGAAACACAAGTTGCAGATGATCCAGATGAATCTGCTATCGATAAGGTATGATTATTTTTCACTTACTCGTAGATAATTTCTTGAAATTACGATCAACAGAGAATTTAGGACATTTAAAAACAAAAATTGTTATGCTATTACAAATTTCCACAGCTAATCGGAAGTAAGTGAACGTGATTAATATTTTGACAGCTTCAAGATCGTAACACGAAATTACTGTATTTTTTTCATTTCTACCAAAATAAACCGAATATTATTAAATTATCCACTACTACATTTTTCTTACAAAGTGTGTGATGAAAAATTGAAAACGATTATTTGTTATTTGAATATAAATATCTTTATGAAATAATCACAATTACAAATCATTAAATTTCATAAAAAATATAGACTTATTTAGCGTTAATGATAATAATTTTACTTAGCAATTTTACAACTTCCAGGTTTATTTTGATTGTATTAAAGATCGTAAATATATTTAACGCATCTACAAATTATAATAGAAGTACCGAAATGTATTTTAATATATCACACTGAACCCAATTTAAACGAATTTAATTTTAATATCTTATAAATTATAATATATCATGGTAAAAATATTTTTCTATCAATTTATTATTTTTAAAAGTTAATTTAAAAGCCGAAAAGTATAAACTTGTTTGAATAATTTGCAGCATAATTCTGATATGATTAATAATTAGATAAATAGAATCAGATTATAAATCATAACAAAAATAAAAATCTATTGAATATTTAACTTTGCATATAGAAATTTTTGTATAAAAATGTTATTACAATACTTGATTTTGAATGAAAGTGCAAATATTTATTTATTTATTTGTATACGGGCATTAATGCTCTTAATAAAATAAAACAAAAAAATATGTACAATATCAAAATTTTGTAATTATTACATTATAATAATTACAAATTAATTAATTAAATACAAACAATTTTTAAAATAAACTAAAAAAAAACACGTTTTCTTGCAGTTTTTTTAAATATAGCGGCTTCAGTATGTCCGACCGCCAAATTTTATTGTTATATTTTGAATCAGGAGGCAAAAATACGCTGAAAAAGTATCTTTCGAATTTTTTTTAGACGATGTAGTCTTTCGAAAGATAAACCAAAACATAAAAGCACGATAAAAAAAAGTGCCTACTCTTCGATTTTAAATTTTATTGCAAATTCCTAAAATATCTCACAATCAATCTCGAAAAGAAAATCAAAGGTGCAAGAAAGTCAGGGTTGAATTCAATCGAGATCCAATGTGACAGCCCAGTAAACGGAAATGGATTGAAGAGGGATAAAAATGTATTCATTTTGATGAAATTGAATCCGCGCTTTTTATTTTTTTAATCCCTGCGAATCCAAAAATAATATTACCGAAAATAAAAGGATTCCCAATTCCTGCTGAAGGATTGGAGTTGAGTTTCTCCAATCCGTGCGAATCCAAAAATAATATCGTCAAAAAAATATAAGCAGACCAATCCAAGCGAATCCCCCAAAATAATATCAACGAAAATAAAGCGTGACAAATACAAGCGAATCCCTGCTGAGAGATTCCAATTATGTTTTTCCAATTCCTGCGAATTCCAAAAAAAAAACATTTCCCAATCCAGAAACTTACGAAGCCACACAGCAAACGAAAAAGTATTTAGAAGTATTGACAAGTATTCATACATGTTACATTGAATGCTATTCGTTGGCCTTTATAATGCTTCCCTATTTTCAATCATTTGTAATCGTTATGGAACATTCACTGTATTGTTTTTTAATGCTTCTCAATAATGCATGATTACGAGTATAAAGTGAATGCTTTGTTATTCTAAAAGAAGTATTCACATGTTTATTTTGAATGCTTCTGAATACTTTCTGTGCGGGAAACATAATGAAGGCTACATAATTCTTCAAGAAGCATTCATGGGGCATTCCATGCCAAACGGGCAACTGAGAAGATTAGCCTTTTTCGGTGTCTCCCATTAAACGCTTGTATCTGAAGTTCTGTTTCCGAGAAAGGAAAAATAACTAGTGGATTTTATTCGTCTTTTTATGCAGTTCCCGATGATTAAAATGATTTTTTATTTTATTTATATATTTATCATAATTTTTCAGTTTAAAAAATAAAAATTGATTTTTCTCAAACTTGGACATTTTAAATATTTTTTTAAACAAGCTCAAATGAAAGCTCGTATATTTTTCTATAAAATAACATTGTCATAATTATGGGTCGGTTGGTTCTTCATCCTGAAATGTGCAAGAAATGCAGCCTTGTGAGCGGCAATACCCAAATGCACTTATTATTATGCATATTTATGGATAAAGAACCAAGCGGCCCATAATTGAGACAATGTTATTTTATAGAAAAATATACGAGCTTTCATTTGAGCCAGTTTAAAAAAATATTTAAAATGTCCAAGTTTGAGAAAAATCAATTTTTATTTTTTAAACTGAAAAATCATGATGAATATATAAATAAAATAAAAAATCATTTTTATCATCGGAAAGTGTATAAAAAGACGAATAAAATCCACTAATTATTTTTTCCTTTCTCGGACACAGAACTTCAGAAACAAGCGTTTAATGCAAAGGGCTAATCTTCTCAGTTGCCCGTTTGGCATGGAATGCCCCTTATGTGAATTTTTTCAATACACCTGAATATTTATTTTCTTCAAACAAATACTTCCTAATTCTGTGTAAACTATTCCCTGACAGTATTTATAATCATACGGTTGTATTTGTTTAATTATTATTTAGATCTAAAATCTTACGTAGATGGTTAAACTCTTGTCGAAAGAAAGTTTTAGTCCTAACATGTAGTTGATATTAAACTTCTTGCTGCAAGAAAATTTCAGACCTAATGTCAGTGGATATACTGAGATTGATTCATCGAAAACAGAAACATGATATTAATCTAATTGCTTGTTTGCTTTATTTTGAATTATGAAGACTGAGGAAACAGCCTTAATTACATGTTCTAATATGAAATGTGTTATCAGTTTTATACCAGCGATTGACGATAGCAGACCAGTGGTCTACGTTGAGCGCAGGCATTTGCTTCAAGTTAAGCATCCTAAATGATGAGCAATACTTGGATAGGTGACCGCATGAGAAACAAATATTTTTACCACAATATTAAGTTACCTTCGAAATAAAAGAGTCTAACTTAAATTGTATAAAAAATTAAAAATAAAAAGCATATATTTTTTAATATTTTATATGTCAATATATTCTCGTTACTTCTTAATACTTTTTTGTTTGCTGGGAGGAATTGATTGGTGTTCATTTCAATCCTTCTAAATTCACCTCCGTGGATAAAAAGCGCATATTGGGAGGGATTGAAATGGATTGAAATTTTTGTCAATCCTTTTGAATCCATTTCCGTTTACTGGGAGCCTTAACTGCTTGTAATGAACAAAATAAATGGATCATATAGCAATTCTATAATTTTCTGTATCTGTCTTAGAACAAAAACTTACAGGCACAATAAAAAAGAAGTATTGCAAAATTGTTTAAATTACTTTTTATAATAATTGATTTTTGATTTTTGAGAAAAATTAGAAATAAGTTTGAGATATGATACACTAAGAATTTAATCTGTGTTTCTGTAATTACCAATCGAATGCTACTTGTGCGAACAAATAAAGTGTAAAATTGCCAAACTTTATAAACATATCTCAATATAGTAGAATTTAATAAAACATCATGAATGCTTATGTCTATTATTAGTTGCTATAAATTTTCTAACGTAATATCGCAGGTGGTTTTTATGCGTTCTGAAACAAGTATTTTGCAACAAGCATTGGAAAAACTGGGAAACATTAGTAAATCCAGTGCCCCTACACAAACGGTGATAGAAGAAAATTCAAAAGAACTTGTAGAAAGTGTTCAACACAAAATTCTACCTACTAGTAAAACAACAAATGTTGAACTTGCAAAACAAGTTCGTACTGGTGAAATTACACCATTTCAAGCAGGAAAACAACACGCAACACCTGGGTAAGACTTAAAATTGATGTATGTTTCAATTTCAGCGTAACGTATACTAAAACTGAATATCAAATGTGAACACATTTTAGGCCACGGAACAATTCAAATCAGTTGCTGGATTTACAGCAATATATTCGTCGTCAAGCTGAGCTAGCCGAACAAAGAAAAGAGTTAAAGAAATTAAAAGCTGCTGGCAAAACAGAAGATTCTGTTCCTGCTAAAAAAATGAAAATTTCAAATAATAAAAAAGAAAAATCTGGAAAAAAGAAATCTAAAACACAATCAGTACATACATTACAAAATGAAAGTGACGAGTGCAATTTTAGTTTAAAACCACCAAGTAGTAGACATAACTTTGAGAATGAAATCGAGAAACAAACTGAATGTACATTAAGAGATTCTGAGACTGTTAGTTTTTGTAGTTCCGATATGTTCACAGAAAGTAGCACTATAGAAAATTCAGCTGAAATATGTACAAACATTGTAAATAATGTCGATAATGCAGACGATTCTGGCAGTGAATACATTCCAAGCGACGAGGATGATTCAGGTAATTAATGTACAACATTGTATAACTAGAAACATGAAGATACTTAATATTCAAACAATTAATTGCAGAAAGTGAAGTTCAAAATTTACCAAAGAAGAAAAGTAGTACAAAGAAGAAAAGTACTAGAATAAGTAGAAGTGGGTATCTCATAATATGATTCTAATTTTTATTTTCTTTAAATCTAATTATCTTCCTTTTAGTTAAAGATGATGGAGATGAGTCGTTATATCGACAAAGAGTTACCGAAAGCAAATGTAACATACGACAACCGCTACACAAAATAGATAACTTGTTTAAAGTACCGTATGTTATTTGGAAAAAACTTTTTAAGTAAGTGTGTATAATTTATGACTAAAGTTTATTTATAGCTACGTAGTATTTATTTTAGCTGAAAATTATTATTCTTAGGTATCAGAGGGTATCAGTGAAATGGCTGTGGGAACTTCATACTCGAAATTTAGGAGGATTGTTAGGAGATGAAATGGGATTAGGAAAGACAGTGCAAATAATTGCATTTCTTGCCGGCTTGGACTGCAGCAATTTAATATCGGACGGTGGAAGGTACGCTTCATTTTATTCATATATAAGAATTAATTGGCAAATATTAGATTATAATAAAAATATACATTTTACTCTGTAATTATGTAGATTCAGAGGATTAGGTCCAACCCTCATCGTTTGTCCTGCAACGTTATTGGATCAATGGGTAAAACATTTTCATGATTGGTGGCCGATTCTTCGCATATCCATTTTGCATCAATCTGGCTCGTACCCAGGTACGATTTCAATTTCTAATAGCTTACGATTAATATTTTCCAAAGTATCATAAACTTTAACTATCAACTTTTTATAAGATTAATGTAAAAATTATTTCTTCTTTTAATTTATTTAGGAGATCCCGAAGATTTAATAGAGAGTTTAAAATATGGCGGAGTATTAGTTACATCTTATACTGGAGTATTGGTCCACAAAGCTTCGCTTGTTAAACTGCAGTGGCACTACGTTATCCTTGACGAAGGACACAAAATTAGAAATCCCCAAGCAAAGGTTGGCACTGCTACTACTTTTTAATATAAACGATTATGTTTAAACAATTTTCAATATTAAAATTCAATTTAATTAAATTAGGTTAGCATGGCAGTGAAGGAGTTTAAGACTCCGCATAGATTATTACTGACAGGAAGTCCAATGCAAAATTCACTGCGAGAATTATGGTCCCTTTTTGATTTTATTCTTCCGGGGAAACTTGGAACATTGCCGGCATTTTTGGAACACTGTGCTGGGCCGATTACTCGCGGTGGTTATTCGAATGCATCTTCGCTCCAAGAGGCTACAGCTCTTCAAGTAGCGACGATGCTCAAAGATGCTATCACGCCGTATATGCTTCGGAGAACAAAATTTGATGTTCAACATCACGTCAGTTTACCTGATAAAAATGAACAAGTAAGTTCTTACATTATATTCTTTTTTTTTCCTATTGGTGTATTTAATAAAAAAATTAAAGTATTCTACGTATCGGTTAACCATTACAATCATTAAATACAAAAAAAGATTACTTGAATTATACTTATATTTCAATGTTATCAAAAAACAACAAAGTTAATACGTTTCTGTTTCTATTTCAGGTATTATTTTGTAGTTTGTCAGAAGAGCAAAGATCGCTTTATAAGGAATATTTACGTTCGGAAGATGTGTCGTATGTTCTTCATGAAAAACGGGAAGGCGGAAGGTATCGAGCGAGACTTTTACTTGCTCTCACTGCCCTGCGGAAAATCTGCAATCATCCCGATTTGTTTTTATACACGAGCCTAATGGTAATTGAATTATTAAGATGATTAAACATTTATTTTTAGCTTTTTAGTGTTAAACAAAATTAGATATTAAGATAAAATTACAAATGATGATGCTACCTCGTAAATATTAGGTTTATCATTATTAATTACTATGCGAAAAAATGATAATATTGTTGTCGTGTATATTTAGACGGTAATTACTAATTACCGCTTAAGGGGGTTCAGACCCAAAATCAACTCTATGAAATACTCGTTAAAAAATGGGAAAAAATTATTTCTGTAGTAATTTTTGACGCAGAATACAGTGGCGCTAGAATAAAAAATGACACATAATAAAAAAATTTGCTAAAATCCATACGAAATTATTTTAAAAATGTGTTTTTGAATCCACCCTAATTTTTGGGAATTTTTAATTTAATTTAGAAAAGTGTAATAGCATTTTTCCGAATAGGCAAATTTCTAGGTGTCAGCAAATTTGTGAGTAAAGAAAATGTTTTACCCTGTTTATTTTATGACCACTGTATTCCTCGTCAAAATAGAAAAAACGAAAGATGAAAAATGTGTTTATTTTGAACAAATTTTTATTTAAATAATCAAAATCTTAGCAACGTACATTATATACTTCTTATATCATTTACCTTTATATTTATGCCTAGATTTGTGAGTTCCAATAGCTTCAGAATGTAAAAAAAATGATTACATGTTACATCTAGGTAATACGAGAAAACGTAAAACTATCTGAAAACAGAACTGACAGTTTGAAGTTGAGCAGCACTTATTTATCAATACGGGCCTTCTTTTTTTTTTTAATACGAGAGGCATATGGGTCTATAATTCGCGCCAAAGTCCATTTTATGCAAAATATATGCAACTTAAACAAAATTCAATATTATTATTATATCAACGATGTTTTTTGAATATTCTAGTAATTAATATGTAGTAAGTAATATTGAAATTTATTGAATAAACATTTTATTGCAGCCAGATTCTGAGGAGGAGGAAGTGGAGTTTACTGATTCGGATATGGATAAGTTCGGACATTGGAAACGTTGTGGCAAAATGACGGTGGTGAGGTCACTGCTTAAGATCTGGAAGAAACAAGGACACCGAGTTTTGCTATTTACTCAAAGTAGACAAGTAAGACCAGTAAATTAAATTTATCATTTTTAATTTAACACAATTGAACCGATGAGGGTCATTAAGGCCGTTTTTGTGCCCTCCTCAAATCGGCCTATAATTAATATTATTCGACCAAAGGTCTGGATGACGTATTAAATTTGCTCATCTCGGGAAAAAGAAATTACCCTATAGTTTTTCATCAAATATCGACGTTTCAGACCCTAAAGTACTCGACAATACAATACAAAAATTGGTATCCGTGATCTTTTATGTACATACGTCCTATTTTTTTGTCTCGCGATATTGCGCAAAGAGTAAGATTTAAAAGATAAACCTCTTTTTCAGTTTGTCACGGTTTAACTGAGATCTGATTCGATTTGGGAGTCTATCCATACTAGGTTATAGGGTGGTGAAACAAAAAGCTGAAAAAAAACTTTAAACTAATTAAGTAATTTCCATCAATATTTTGAGACGTCTAGTAAATTTCCCTTTCGGTCATACACAATATTATAAATACGCACTAATTAACATGGTTTAATCCAAATTAGCATATTGAAGTTTTGATCGATCAATGATCGAAATTTTTTTTTTTAATGTTTAAACAATCTAAAATGCAAAAAAATAACTTTCTACAAAGGAAAAAAGGTTTACATGAGTACAAAATCGATTACAGACGAATTACATTCCGTCGAAAAATCGATCAAGTCCAGGCGGGTGGAGACGTAAATTTTACAAGTCCATAACTTTTGCAAAAATAATTTCGACCAGTTTTAACTAATAGAGGGTATTAATATAACCGTAATTAATCTACCATTAAAAGCATTAAGCTACAGTATGGTCGGAAAGTATTCATTTTCGCACTTAAAGACTGTGAAAAATCGATCAGGTCCAGGCGGATGAGGCGTAAATATTACAACTCCATAACTTTTGTAAAAATAATTTCTACCAGTTTTAACTAATGGAGGGTATTAACATAATCGTAATTAATCTACCATTAAAACCATTTAGCTATAGTATGGTCGGAAAGTGTTTATTTCCGAACTTCTTTCCGGCGAAAAATCGATCAAGTAGAGACGGATGAGACGTAAATTTTACAACTCCATAACTTTTGTAAAAATAATTTTTACCAGTTTTAACTAATACAGGGTATTATTATAACCGTAATTAATCTACCATAAAAAGCATGAAGCTACAGTATGTTCGGAAAGTATTCATTTTCGAACTTGAAGACTGTGAAAAATCGATCAAGAGCGGGCGGATGAGTAGATTAATTACGGTTATATTAATACCCTCCATTAGGGGTCTTCCATAAACCACGTGGCCCATGTGGGGGGAGGGGGGGGTCTGACAAAAGGCTATGCTGAGCCATGTGAGGGAAGAGGGGGGGGGGGGGGGTTGAAGCTGTGCCACGGGGTTTTTATTTGGAATTTAAAAATTAAAATATAAAATATATATAAAGCCAAAATTTAAAATTTTTACTGTAAAAGTTAATTCTACTTCACTTAAAAAAGTCATTTTAAAAATCTGAAAAAATTTGAGAGTATTCTCTAACCAATTTTAAAACATTTTTGTTCTTCGTAAATTTTTTTTTAAGCTTATAGTTTTCAAGAAAAAAAATTATTACACTTTCCTAGGTTTCAAGACTAATAATTGTTTTTCTTGAAAACTATAGACTTTGGAACAAATTTTCTTACAACAAAAATATTTTAAAATTGGTTAAAGAATACTCTCAAATTTTTTCAGATTTTTTAAATGACTTTTTTAAAAATTTCGATTTTTCGAATTTTCGAAAAATAAACAATTATATCCATACGTTTTGAAAAATTTGAGAGTATTCTTTAACTTATTCTGAAATATAATTGTTCTTAGAAAGTTTTCACTAAAGTCCATAGTTTTCAAGAAAAAAATTTGTTAAGTTTTTAAATGAAATTTGACATTGCGGTCGCCATTTTGTAATGATCACGTTAGTTTTTAAATATTTAAAAAATTTATGTTAAAAGTACAACTATTTATGCCACCTTCCGTGATGGGATTTTGTGACAGCAAATGTTCTTTCGGCAAGAAAAAAATGTTTTATAAAAAAGTACACTCAATTTTTCGCGTTTTTTTGCCATTCTGGGCGCCATATTGGAAAAACAACACCAGATATTGGAAAATGGAGTTCAGATTCGGAAAGAGGAGGCTTCAATACTATACGATACACTGTTGCATACAAATTCATTCCTGCTTTCTATAAAATTTTCTAAAATTTTTCTATTTTAAATATTTCAAGGTATGTTTTCATTTATGTTTTCCTTGTCACTAATTATTACAGAAAGGTTTTTATATAATTTAAAATTATTTGTAATATATACCTGATGTGGCTCTTACAAAGAACGCTCTATGTCAAATTTATGGTGAAAAACGCTCCATTTCTAAATTTATTATGAAAAACATAATATGTCAGGATTTCACTAAAAAAACTTATTTAGAAATTGAGCGTTCTTCGTAGTGACATCTAACATAAAGCATTCTTCGTGGTGAGGTCTGAAATAGAGCTTTCTTTATTACGAAATGAATTAGAGCGTTCTTCGTAAGAGCCGCCGATATAATGTGCTTAACAAATAAGATATAAAAAAAAATTGAAAAAACCACGTTCCTGCCGGGGGGGGTGGGGGATCAAAAAGGGGGCAATTTAGGGCCACGTGGTTTATGGAAGACCCCTTAGTTAAAACTGGTAGAAATTATTTTTACAAAAGTTATGAACTTGTAAAATTTACGTCTCATCCGTCTCTACTTGATCGATTGTTCGCCGGAAAGAAGTTCGGAAATAAACACTTTCCGACCATACTGCAGCTAAATGGTTTTAATGGTAGATTAATTACGGTTATATTAATACCCTCTATTAGTTAAAACTGGTCGAAATTATTTTTACAGAAGTTATGGAGTTGTAAAATTTACGTCTCATCCGCCTGGACCTGATCGATTTTTCGACGGAATATAATTCGTCTGAAATCGATTTTGGACTCATGTAAACCTTTTTTCCTTTGTAGGAAGTTATTTTTTTGCTATTTTAGATTGTTTAAACATTAAAAAAAAAAATTCTATCATTGATCGATCAAAACTTCAACATGCTTCCAAATTGTAGTAGCAAATTCTAAACTTTTCTGAAAACTCGTCCGCCATTTTGAATATTTAAAATCTTATTCCTTGTTTGTAATAAGAGGCTGCAACACCTCTGAGTGACAAGTTTTTAGTAAATACAAATGCTTTTAAAAAACTGTTGATGAATTTGTCTGCTCTATTGAATAAGACATTTTGAATTTTTAAATTTTGACCGTATTCTTAATCAACGATCCCAAATATTTAGTTGTAGTACTGACAAAAATGAATTCTCGATTATTTATAAAATGACTAAGATGTTATATAACTGTTAACATGAGGTGTGATTAAGTACAAATCGTTAAGAATAATTGTAATTGTTTTACTTAATTTATTTTATGGTGACCATTTATTAACGAAAAAAATGTGCGTCGTAATTTCTTCAAATTTGTAAAAGTGACATCAAACTTTGAAACGACTAATACTCAAATAGGCAAAAATTCGTAAAGTTTGATTTAATGGCCTATTTTTTAAATGTAAAGACAATTGAGAAATTGCAAACATTAATTAGTTCAAAAGTAGTCGCCCATACAAAATTCACTACTTTAAACGATTGAAAACTGATTTGAGACATCATATTCAAAACGCCTATTTTCATCCTTATATATGTTGAATGTTTTTGGAAAAGTGCGATAACCGAAGTTATTCGGTAAATCATTAAAAATACTAATCTCGAGAGGTATAAAATATCATCTATGTTGCAATTTTGTATGTTGATTGTTTTTACATTTTCAGTTCACAAACCAAAAAACGTTTTTAATCGATTGTCAGGCATTTTAAAGAGATTAAATTTTTCATATTATCGCCTGATTTGAGAACGGTCAAAAGTTCCCTTATTGTCCCTCGTCCTTTTTTGCAACAAAAAAAATGAAAATAAATTCGCTTTGCAATGTAATAAGCATAAACTTCTTATAGTCAGCTATTTCAGATTAAAGAATTAATTTATATGCTCATTTCATATTAAATTTCTTGCTCTTAATGAATTTTTATACACGGAAAAAATTTGGGAATTGTCAAATTAAGTCTGGAGTTTACTTAGTCTTAATTTAAAACTCTGTGAAATCTGCTGTCCTCCATATTCTGCAGTTTTCACAGAATTAAGCTTGCTCTGTAGTCATTTTATCCCGTTTAGTAATTGTATTTTATGAGTCAAACTTTAATATAGCCTTTTATTGACGTGTATTAGTGATTAATAATTGAATTTTTTTTTTGTATCATAGCCGTAAAATCCGGAATGTCCGTAAAATCAAAAACAGTCCGCAAAATAAAATTTGACGGCCTTCGGTATCAAAAATGAATGTTCGTCAATGACATTTGACGGCCTTATGATGAAAATTACTATAATAAAAATTTGTTGTTATGAAATTTCATATTTTCCTTTAGATGATGAACATTTTGGAAATTTTACTGCAAAGGGAACAATACACTTATCTGAAAATGGATGGTACCACCCCGATGGGCCAACGCCAGCAAATAATTACCAAGTTCAATACTGTAAGTACAGTTTACATATTTATAATTTCATTTTTAATTGTATTTATTAATTTAAAATTAGTTGATTTATTTATTTATTGATTTATTTGTTATCGACGGCCAAATATGGCCTCTATACAAGAAACAATAATGGTAAATTGCGCTCGTTGAATTGAACAGCTTGGTATAAAATACAATAAACAGGTAAATGTAGTAAACGCTGTCTAAAGACTAAATAACATTTGAAAAAACAAAGATTAATATTTATAAACGAGGTTACGCAAACTGACTTTGAAAACGCCTATTTGCATTTGACTTTTGATAGCTACTGGTAGGTTATTCCAGTCACACCTTAATCTAGCTATTCTGGCTTGAAAACCAAATCTAGATTTACTATTATCTTCGCGAATTTCACGATAATTTTATTTTTTCATCCATATATTTACCATTACTATCAATCGTTAATACGTATTCGATCGTGAAAACAATAAAATACATTTAAGACGTAGTTAAGTACCTGATAATGACATTATTTATGAGTTCCTGTATTAATTCTTTTTTTAAAGAAACTTGCCAAGCAAAAGATGTTCTGCTATTTTTACGAAAATCTCAACATGCGTCAATGTCACTATATTATTCATTCTATTAGTACATATGGGCAAATCCATAGAACTTTTGACTTTCATGTTATTTTAAGATTCACGTAAATAAGCTGTACAGAAATATTTATAAAACATTACTATTTACTAAAAAGGATATGCTTTTCAAGGTACAGTTATTGGTTTTGCATGATAGTTGATTAAAAAACCAAAGGAAACACGAAAGCTCATAAAATTTGAATAAACTGCTGCGTGCAAATCGTATTTTTTTAAATATTTTGTTCTGTAACTTTTGGAACGTGTATTCTTTTCATTTGAAAATCATGTCGTTGATTAATGGCACTTTATAAAAGCCAAAGATACTTGAAAAATAAGTGTGCCTATCGCTTAATAAGAATGACATGCGTCCAAAGTCGCGTGCAGAAGATTTATGGAAAATGAAATTTTCGTTAATTTCTAACAATAACTTTTGGAACAAACAATATTATGGCTCCATACTTTGGGAATTTTTAATTGATGATATAATAAGTGACGTATTCCAAGGAATAAGGTGTGCCTTGTCTCATCTTAATTCTGTGCCTATTACAACCTATAGTCTTCGTGCGTAACTGTTGTTGAAAAATGACACTTTTGTCAGGCACACGAACTATACACAATTAAATGCCTCGATTATTGGCGTAATTTAATGTTTTAGGTGTCATAATATTACTCTGAACTTGTTCCAGAAATACAATACGATGTTCAGGGGTAAAACAGGACATGAAATTATCTCTTTGACACAAACTCCTTTCTTTACACGGAAAAATGCTGAAATTTGTTACGCGCGGGTTTTATTGGTAACTGATCATAAATACGTTGACAAATATTAAAAATTGAAAATGGTAGATACGATATGGCGGACCAAATTCCTAAAAAGTTGCTTGAACCAGCTGAAACTGAGTATTCGGGGTCGCTCATCGGTCGAGATTCGCTACAGCTTTGCTCCAGAAATAATGAAAATGTAACTTTGGGTAACTTTGTTTTTCATCTCCCTTGCTTCAACTTCTCTGGTTAAAAATGAATAAATATGGTACTAATGACGACTTACGTTATACCTATTTAAAATTTTTTTTCAGGATTGCCGGGATAGTAATGTCTTAAATCGACTTAAATAAATGTTTGCTGCTAAAATTTGTATATTATGAACCTAAAAGGAAAAAGAAAGAAAACCCCCGAATACCCAATTTGAGCTTGTGTGAGTAACTTGATACAAATTCGGTCTTCCATATTGAATTCGCCATCTTGAATTCTAAATATCTGTTGACGGATTCGTGACCAGTAACTTAAAAAACCCCGAGTAACAAATTTCATCTGTTTTCCGCGTACAGAAATATGTTTGGTTCGAAGATATAATTTTAGGTCTCGTTTTACCTGACTGCGCTGGAACAATCCTTTAAAAGTCGTAACGTGTCGTTTTTTCTACATTTTATATGTTTTGGAGTGGCCTCTGGTTGATTTTAAATGTGTGCCACCGAAAAAAAAATGTTTTTCTTAAAGCGTAAAGTTAAAAGTTCTGTGGATTTACCTATATACGCTCATTTTATAAGTTAGAAATATATTAGGACTGTAATTTATAGCCTTTTTGAGATTCGCAGCTTGAGTTTCAGAATCAAACTGCGTTCAAGACTATCAATATGTCAGGTTGTACAGCAAAAATCAAACCAGAGCTTAAACATTTGAAAAACTTGCTTTGAATAATTTTTTAGTAAAATAGTCACTTTTGTATACTTTCAAATTCAGTTTTAAATTTAGTAATAAACCTAACGTTTAAATATTCAAATTCTTAGTCTTTGATATGATGCATTTGTATCGTTTTGACATTTTCCAGTACGGCGATAAACCCAGCAATTCCAGAGATATCGATATGTCAAACACAGATTGAGATTTTCAAGCTGAAGTTCTTAATTTTTAAAACGACTGTAAATCCCTGTCTAGATCCCTCCTTTACAAACAAACAGTTTTAAAATTGAGAACTGCGATCATTTTTCTGAATAAAACTAGGGAACCACTTGACCCCAAACAGATCACTTAGCCAAGGTTAAATAGGTTTAAAGAGGCTTCTAAAGCAATCTCATACGTTGTGCAGAACAGGGGGCTATGCTGGCGGGGTTCCCTTGACTCCATTGAGGACATAAGCCAAAGATACCTGTACTTTTGGCAACAGGGGTTGCGAAACCAGAAAATATAGAGCACGTGTAAAGAACCTTATGATTAACCCTTAAAAGAGACACTGGGGTAATTAGTACTCCGAGGTGGCCTCTGTATTTCCTGATACAGTAGAACCCCTCTTATTTGAATCTTTTCCCCTCAGGCAATCCCCCACCACCGCTCGAACATCTCGATACAGTTTACAGTGTTTACACCATCAAAGTTGTACAGTGTAAATATCGTTTAATCTAAATTTGCAAACATGTATAGTCGGTAGACTGATATGTAATGAAATTTCAAATTAATTTAAAATTTTGCATCAAACTCATGATTTACATCATATAAATTATTCGAGAAGCCGCTAATTTCATAAAATAAAAGTGCACATTTGAAGGTTAGGATGTTGTCAATTTTTAATGATGTGTATTTCAAGACCTCCACAAAAATTGAAAAGTCTTTCATTTGCAAAATAACAAACAAATGTCAGCAGCTTAATACTGAATTTGAAGTGATCTGAAGCTTTCATTAATCATATTTACAAATTTGGGTTAAATATTGTCTCCTATATCCATTTCGGACTTAATCACAGTGTATTTGTTTGTGAAACAAAAAATTATTGATACATGATTATATGTAATAAAGTGCATAATGTAAATTTAAAATGTTTATTTCTACACTCGAATGCAGATATAAATGACCATAAATAAATGCGAAATGTTGATTATAAAAATTCTCTACACATTTTTCAGATAAATTATAATTGTATATTTTACATAATTCAACTCTAAAATATATACGATGTCTAACAAAAATAAAAAGATATCAGATATTATCATCCCATATTAAAGCGTTAAGTAGAGGAAGGGGGTAAGGGGAAATTTCAAATAAGAGGGGTCGGCGCCATCTTGAAAACCATGATCAATTGAAATAAGAAGGGTTCTACTGTATATCCTTATTTCCAAGGGTCAAAGAAAAAATAAGTGTACCTTATAAGGGCTAGAAGTTCTTTGAATAAGAATCAGCTGGAGGATAACTGTTGCTTTATTAATCATCTACGTATAACTAATTACTCCACCAGATACAGAGAGTAAGCTTGATCCGAACACGGTTTCCTATTCAAAAATACGATTATTTGAACAAATTTTTTTATGTTTAAACCGCCAACCGGATTTAGAAAGTTCGAGAAAAAATAGAATAGGTATGGTTATATCAAAACGATTGAGTGATTTTTTCCCCTAAGAAAGCACCTGATGAAAAGAAGTCAAAATTTACGGCATTTCAGGGCGAAACGGGATAAACCGTACTAATTTTGAATTCTTTTAAATTCACTTTTTGAATCCCTGGAGAATATACTGCGAGTTTTCATTATATCTAAGTTCAAGATTATTTAAAAGAAATAATTACAAGCTTGTATACAGTTATAGTATATGCACTGTTTCTACAAGCTTTTATACAATTATAGACAAAATCACCAAACTTTATCTAGGATTCAAACATTTTAAGCATGGAGTGGGAATTCCGAATTATTCAACCAAAATATTTCCAACACATCTACAAAGATTGAAAAAAATTCTGAATATTGGAAGATTGGAAGAGGTTCAGAAAGTGAATTCAGACATTGAGTACAAAATTATTATGAATAATTTTCAATCGATTTTCATTTGCAACATTTGCACGGTACATTCCGTAAGAATTCAGTTGAATTATCGATTCAATTCTTATGATAATAATTTTTAATTATATGTATAAAATTTATTTATTACGACGAATATATTGTATCATACCTTTTTTTTGTACATACCGTCTGCACGTCATTTTCTTCTATTTCGTGATGTACCTCTCTCATAATACCTATTTCTTTTGTTGTTATTACTCTTCTTTTATTGTCCCTGAAAAATAGTGCAGTCTCAACCACTTGCCTAGAATTAACGATAAACTAATTACTTAAATCTTTATCATTTTCATTATATATCAATTTATCAATTTTGATTGCAAACATTGAAATTGAATGAATAATCCTAGAATTGTTTAATAATTATATAAATATCAAGAGAACTTTTCCTTAATTCTAATATTTAAAAAATTATTATTGCTTACCTTCTACTTTCCTAAATCTGTTTACTCGTTACCGAATACATACAACAACAAAGTTTGCTTATGACATTTCTAACTGTGACATGAACCATTTAAAAATAAATATAAAAGGAATTTTAATTTTATTGCAGATTCATATCAAATAGTAAATTGTAATTAACATATGTATTCATGAAATAGATGGACAAAATATTCTTATATACGATTACTAAGTAAATAAATATATACAAAATATATACATCAGAATGAATAAATGAATATAACAAAATGTACTAACATAACATAATTGCGCATTCTTTACAAGTTTTATATTTATATCATCATTTATATTTCATGTGAATAATAGAACTGACTGTCCCTGCGAGTTAGTCATTTGTTCATGTTTAAATATAATTAGATTTTTTCGCCTTTGCAGAATTCGTCGCTCTTCGTATTTTTGTTGACGACAAGAGTTGGAGGATTAGGAGTCAATTTGACAGGTGCGGATAGAGTCATCATTTACGATCCAGATTGGAATCCGGCAACTGATGCTCAGGCTCGTGAACGGGCTTGGAGAATTGGTCAGGATAAACAAGTAACTATATATCGTCTCATCACTGCTGGAACTATTGAGGAAAAGGTAAAATTAATTAATCGCAAAAATAATATATACAGCTGAATTTTAATCATATTTATTACATAACCATAGAGCAAAACACTATACAATATTTTACATGTCTCCAATTTACAAATATTATTTTAATTTGAAATACAGATATATCATAGGCAGATCTTTAAATTATTACTGTCAAATCGTGTCTTGGAAGATCCTAAACAACGAAGATTATTTCGAACCTCAGATTTAACGGAACTCTTCAATTTAAACGAGCCTATTAATGGCGAGTCCTCAGAGTCGGATCGACTATTTCAAGATTCCAAACTTTCCCCGAACCAACCCAATTTCTCATCTAGTAAGATCGAAGAAATGCGAAAACTTGCATCTGCGCTCAGTAAAAAATTTGTTGCCTCTACACCAAACACCAAAAACGTTCAAGTACCTGAAGAAAATACCGATAAAATTTCAGAAAATACTATTAATTCTGAAGATATACTCAAAGATTCATTGGACAATGAATCTTCAAAAAATGAAACCAAAGAAAAATCTGAATCAATTGAAGAACAAATGACATCAGTAACTGAGAATCTAATTGAGCAAAATTCTCAAAATAGTAACGATGAGAAACAAAATACCAATTTAGATTTAGACTTGGAAGAAGGTGAAATCCCAGATTCACCGACACGCAATTCACCCGTTCAACAAACTTCTAACGACAAAGAAATTAACAATGACGAAACTGTTCAAGATACTCAGAACAAAGTTAAGACTAAAGACTCGGAGCATAAAACTAAAAAGCACAAGAAGAGTTCGAAGAAGAAAGTTTCAGCTATTTTTGAAGGAGAACGAGTGTCATGTTTACTTGGTCGTCGATTACAACAATCGAATCTGGATGAAAATGTTGTTGATGCGGACGATCATTACGTACTATCAAAGTTGTTTTCGAAAGCAGGTAAATTATATTGTTACTATAAGCAATTATATATAAATTAACATAAATTAATTATTTCAGCGGTAAGTTCTGCTTTCAAGCATGATTCGGTGTTATCAAACGCTATGCTCAACCCAGAAGCATCGACTCCGTTACAGCGAGCTGCGAAGGAAGCTGCTTCTGAAAAAATGGACTTTGTACGTCAGTCTCGAAAGTGGTGCTGGAAACCAAGCTATGACAGTATATCTGACGACGATAATTAATATAAACTCTATTTATTTTTTCAACGCAAAAATAAATGTAAACTATATTTTTGATTTACACTTTTGTACTTGAAATACATCTGTAATGTAAATATGTAAATTTAAGTAAATAAATGTAGTACTTATGTTAAAAACTAAAATATACTTATATTCTAAAAGATTTGTGATAAAATTAAGATAACAATAATAAATATGGGCAAACTCACGAAACTTTTAACTCTCATGGTACAGGAATTATGTTTGGATAAGCTACGATTTTCATTTCCATTATAATAGCATTTAAGTTTATTTTTACTGTGTATGTTCTTCAAGAGGAATGATGATATTAGTTCATGTAGTGCATATCACGTTTGTGTTCCACATTTAAAAGTACAAAACCCCCGAAATCATAATTGACACTCTCATAGATTTTTGTATTCTTAACAGTGTAACATTTTTTTAATTTTAGAAAATACATTTCTGACGATTTTGAAGTGTGCTCTATCGATTCCCGTCAAGAAAATGACCAAATACGACTATTTCTGCAAACATTTTTCAAAATAAAAAAAATTCCACGTTTTTCTTAATTTTTCACGATTTTCTCCACCGAAACGGATTTTAATGAATGAAATGTATATATAAAAAGTGATCTCGATTGTTGAATATAAATAACATACTAATAGAATAATTTTTAGCAATGGCCGACTCAAAATGGAGACGCAACGAGCCTACAATTGTTGATTATCTCAGGCCGATTAAATTCTCTGAAATTTGATCTCTTTGACCCTTTTCGTCCCACAAGTCCGGAATTTGGACACAACTTTTAACGATGTAACTTTTGTTCCAAACAGCGTTAAAAAAATGAAATCAGTCAAAATCGATCGATTTGGACCTTCTGTTTCAAATGCCGTGGTCAGAATCAGCCGTAAATTTCAGAGAAAAAAGTTATGATGATTTTTTCGAAAAAAATACTGATTTTTTCGTCGTTTTTTCCCAATAATTGCGTTTTTTGACATTGAAAAGGTCAGTGCTGATCATTGCAAAACGTACTAATCGCGTCTTTTTGCTCAGACCATTCTTCTCCCGTCGGATTTTTTTCAAAAAACAAAATGGCGTCTCCAAGTTGTAATTTTACATTTCCTCCCACAAATATTGATTATTTGATCGCGTAATGGTTCCAATCACGGAAAACTGGGATGAAAAAGCAATTATTATCATTTATGAATACCTGCTCCTATCGTGATTCATTCATAACCTCAAATTAGTCATGTACAATTGGAGCATGCCCAAGGCTGGAATATCACAGCAGTAGTTGCAGACTTTGCAGGGGTCAGCCATAATAGCGGACAGGTCAACCCACATCTTATAGTACGATATGACTTTCAATATCTGCAATATTGATTTACAAAATACAAAACAAAACACCAAAATAAAAAACAAATAGTTCCTCATTGCCTCCACGTATGTTTTGAATACAAGAAAATTAAAATAAAAAAAATGAGGAAAAGTATTTTAAAAATAAAAAAATGTCGAACTGTACTAAATGTTTAGGTTATAAACCGATAGTTAATAAGCCATAAGGGTATTTGGTCATTTTTAATTTCACACATAAGTAATATTACGGAAACGTCGGAAATTGTGTGAAAATTAGACAAATAATCGGTATAAACCCATTGTGTCTAACTAATTTGAGGTTATGAATAAATCATGATGAGACTAGGTATTCACAAATAATAATTACTTTTTCATTGCAATTCTCCATGATTTGAGCCGTTACACTGTCAAATAATCGATATTTGTGCGAGAAAATTCAAACTTACAAATTCCATACACCATCTTGAAGCCGCCATTTTGTTTTTTGAAAAAAAAATCCGACGGGAGAAGAATGGTCTGAGCAAAAAGACGCGATTAGTATGCTTTGCAACGATCAGCACTGCCCTTTTCAATTATTGGGAAAAAACGTCGAAAAAATGGTCATAACTTTTTTCTCTGCAATTTCCGGCTGATTCTGACCACTGCATTTGAAAGAGGAGGTCCAAGTCTATAGATTTTGACTTATTTCAATTTTTTTTAACACTGTTTGGAACAAAAGTTACATCGTTGAAAGTTGTGTCCAAATTCCGGATTTTTGGGACGAAAAGGGTTATATGTATGGGATAACCGGTTAAAAAAATCGATCGGGGGGATGCCACCCCTTCTAGGGGGTTGACAATTTTTTTAGAAAAAGCAACCCCAGGAATTGGTATAGGAACTAATTCTAAGCTATTTTCTCCTCTTTTTTTCTACGATCAATACTTTTTGAGTAATTTGCGATTGAAGATGTTCGTTTTTACCCTAAAAAATGCATGTTTTGCACGGGTTTTCACGAATATTGTAAAAACTACGCGTTTTAGCAAAGCTGTACAGAACAAAAATGAAGGTAATAAAATAACGAAGCGATTGCATTTTTATTTTTTATTGTAGGTGCTATAGAACCCGAATTATGGCTCTTTACAGATCAAGTCGAATTGCATGCTAGCAAAAATAGAACATTTCAACTTGAAATATCGCAAAAACTAACGTTTTTTTTTTTCAAATTGAGTATCCGACCTTTTTCAAAGTACATGAAAGGAGCTTTAAATTGAGCGCTGAGTGCAGTCGATAACACAAAAACTGACGGAGTAATAACAAATTTAATATTGTTTTCTTGATTTTAAGGAACAAAAAGCGCTAATAAAATTAATTTCCTCCTGGCCCAAATTGAAATAAAACGTAATCCTTTTGCAATTTACTTCAGTTGGGTTTCAACTATAGATTCTGGAAGTTTTAACGGTTTTAGAGGCCTAAACTCCGAAAAATGCTTGATATACCTTTGAAAAAAATATTGAATGTAAAAAAATTATTTTTCTAATATACTTATGTTTATACATAAATTGAGGGGTCCGGTGCAATAAGGGCACGAGCGCTCGAACCGACTTATCGTAAGTAGTTACAGTCGGTTTTGCAGTTTATTTCATTTATTCTGTTTTGCTTAATAGATAGCAATTTGCCGCCAGTGACAAAGTTATTGGTATTAAAAATACCTGCAATTTGAGTCATCACTCGTTTCAATTCGATGAAAATTAAGTCTAGGGGAGCCTTCGGAAACCGCGTATTTCTATGTCTCACCGGCTATTGTCAACCGGTGAAAAATGCGTCTTCCGAAGACTTCCCTGGACTAGATCATCGAATTGAAACGAGTGATGGCTTAAATTGCAGGTATTTTTAATACCAATAACTTTGTCAGTGGCGGCAAATTGCTATCTATTAAGCAAAACAGAATGAAATAAACTGCAAAATCGACTGTTACTACTTACGATGGGTCGGTTCGAGCGCTCGTGCCCTTATTGCGCCGGACCCCTCAATTAGTTAATGTATAACGTTTTCAAGATCGAGAAAATTGTTCATTGCCTGAGTTTGTACCTGGCCCCATTGGAGATGCTGCAAATTGTCAGACGATCTTTGAATTTCGGAATGTTTTATTCAACGACGAGATGATAAACATTATCGTTGAGTGTACAAATACAGAAATAGAAAATGTATGTTCTGTCGCAATGGCTGAGGGTAGAAACATGGAGACTTATGAACATCTGACAAGTGAAAATGAAATTAAAGCATTTATTGCTATATTGTACCATTCTGGCATGTGGAAAACAAATCGAGTTTATGTCAAAAGGCTATGGGACTATGGAAATGGAATTACATTTTACAAATATGTAATGCCTTGCAGAAGATTTTTATTCTTGCGATTTTATATAAAAGCAACCAGAAATCGCGAAGACAGACTAGCTCCCATCCGTAAATTTTGGGACATTTTTATTAGCAACTGTACAACAAATTATAACCCCAGTAGTATGTGTACAGCTGATGAGCAACTCCATTTTATTTTTATTACTTTCCACGTTTACATCGTTTACTGCGATTACAGATGGTAAGTCAAATGTCATTCATCATTACAATAAAAGGAAAGGAATCACAGACACCTTTGATAAATTATGTCATGCATTTACGACGGCCAGAAGAAGAAAAAGATGGCCATTAAGACATTTTTTGGCATTTTGGATCAAGCTGTGGTAAATTAAAAACTTTTGACCTGTAAGCTTACTAACGAAGGAAAGCCGGAAAAATAACAGCGCAAAAGTGTTTGCACGGCATAATTGAACAGTTGAGCAAGCCGCACTTGTTACAAAGGAGGGGAATTGTAACCTTGCCAAAAGGCATAAAGTATGGTTTACAAGGAATTTTGGGTTCACAAAAACCACCGTCAGGTGACTCTGCCCAAGTTGTAGGGAATTTATGATGTTGACCTATTTATTGTCTGAATATTATGTATTATGCAACTGCGAGACGTTAAATTAAGTAAGAAGCGATTATATCGACACTACACCGAAGATTGGCCAATCAAAAATAAGATGCCAGATTTCTGCACGGAAGATCATGATATCGACGGAGCACCGATCGCAGACCAATCACGCGATTTCATAGGCTACGCCTAGTGACGATGATTCGATCAAGGTGGTGCTAATGACGTCTCGATATAGGTAGCAGGCGTTTCGCGTTCGGCCATGGTACAGGAAAAATCAGTTTCCCCTCGTTTAGTGACAAGCAACCGGTAGTAGAGTCACTCTCTTGATCGTTGTCCTCCAAAGCGAACGGTTGTATAGCCAATAAGTTCAACCTGTTGGTCATCACGAATATTCTTTTGCGTGCACATAAATTCGCAATTCGTGTTTAGACTGCGCATTCTATGAACATCTCAATGGCCATTTCGCGACATTAAATCGAGTTGAACGTTTCAAGGCCTAGGAAATGAGGAAAGGGATTTTTGGCTGAGATTTGAGTTTTGAAAGTTTGCACATACCGGGGAGAGCCTTTGTGCGGGCTTCACTTTACACGCCATCTTTGCTCCTCGGCACTTTCAGAGGTAAGACTTCAACCTCATTTACCTTTTGTGCAATTTTGAAGGAAGATTCGATTATTAATTCCTCCTTCGTAACATCTTTGTTTTTCAACAAAAATCTGAGTCATTGGAAACTGGCGAAGCTGTCCAAAGGCCATAAACCACATGCAATTCCGACATCGACATTTTGATTTGGAGCATCAACCTACAATTTTACCATCGCCATTTTGATTTGCCATGTCCATGTGCTGTTTTTGCCAGCAAGGAAGATAATCGTCAGGGAAGATAATCACCATAGAAGACTCGATAAGTTTTGTCTATTATTTTTACAATGTTTTCACCTGAATTGATTGAGGATCGTTTTTCATTTGTAATTGTTTTTCAATTTTCGAATCGACATATATAAAATAAATGTCGCTTCAATGTCGCTTAAAAGTCCTCCTTTTTTCATTTTATTCGTATCAATAATATACCTACATTTTAATTTTTATTTTACCAAAATACTTCTGTTTTATAATAAAACAATTTTTACTACTTTTCTTCGGTTACAATCACTGTGATCTCTTTTTCCGTAAATAAAATAGTCCGAAACCTCTAAAAATTTGACTGAGTTATGACCGTTAGAAGGTCATTTATATTACAACGAAACGAACGCTCGCAGCGCTCCGTGAAAATTATAACAGCTGCTTCGGTGCCTATGCATGTGAGTATGCATAATATGTTTGATTTGAAGATTGTCCGTTAGTATTGTTACGGATGCTGGCTACGCACATATTAGCACTCGTAACATAGATAATGCAAGCCCAAAAGGTCAGGAAAGGAACGTGCCACGCCGAGGCTCGAAGTAAGATGATCCATAAGATCGTCACTACACGAGCACACAATAGTACACGTGCCCCGAATCGCCGAGGTCACGAATAGGTCAAAGGGGTAAGCGATTCGTGGAAGATGACACGTGTCCCACAACAAGTGCAGGTGGCCGTCCCGAAGGAACGATGATCTCATCGACATCTAATATTCGAAAACAGATCAACCATATAAAAAGGGCAATTGCAATGTCCGAAGGCAGGGTCGCCCCATACATCGAACTAAGAACATCGGTCGGTGCAGAGCCGCACCGTTCGTAATAGGCTGAAGATCTCCGAAAGATTCGTCGGTCATCAGCGACACTCCGCGAATTGAACGACTTTGTGGGACTTAGTCCCAACTCGATCTTTTTGTAAAACCTCAGTTGGCGATAGAAATAATAAATATACATAGTTTAAATCAACTCTCGCCTTTCACTTGGGGTGTCGATCCCCTAAACGCGTATCCTGCAACCCGATTCCTTTCGCTACCGGGAATCAGTAAAAATAATTAAATTGTTACTTCGAAAACGTAACACTAAAAAAAAATTTTTTTGCAGTTTTATTCGAAAATGGCATTCCGATCGACAGATGATCTAACCGTACATTGAAACTCACTATGGGTATAACAAACGGTAACAGGGAATTTCGCGTCTCAACAAAATGGATAAAAAAAGCGATGCTACTGTTACGGATGCTGGCTACGCACATAATAGCACTCGTAACATAGACAATACTTGTCTTTGTAAGATCGACAAGACACACACACCGAAGGGCCCGATTCGGCGTCGCACATATATTGCACACGTGCTGTAACTTACACTGGGAACCACGGGTTCCTCTAGCTGCAAGCCCAAACGGTCAAGAAAAGAATGTGCCACGCCGAAGCTCGAAGTAACACAATCCTTAAGATTGTGACTCACACACGCACACAATAGCACACGTTCCCCGAATCGCCAAGGTTACCGATAAGTCAAAAGGGGTGAGCGATTCGTGGAAGATGGCACGTGGCAAACAACAAGTGCAGGTGTCCATCAAAAAGGACGATGATCTCATCGACATCTACCATATAAAAAGGGCATTCGCATTGCCCGAAATCAGAGTCGCCCCGCGATTGACGCCGTGAAGATCTCGGTGCAGAGTCGCCCCGTTAATGATCGAGTGAACATCTCCGTTAGAGTCGCCCCGCGATTGACGCCGTCAAGATCTCGGTGCAGAGATCTCGGGACTTAGAAGCTTCGCGACACATTAATCCGCGACTCTCCGCGAATCAATACCGGACTTAGTATTTATATACCCGGACGATCTGTACGACCTGTAGTTGGCATTTCCAAAAATAAATCAAAGTTATTATTACTAAATTCGCCAGTATTTCGTCACTTGGGGTGTCGATCCCCTTTATGCGGAAGATCCCAGAAACGATTCTCAGCTATTGAGAATCATCCCTTACAACTCCTGATCCTGATAAAAATTGCATTACGAAAAACATAAAAATCGTAACATAAAAAATGGTGGCAGCGGTGGGATCCGCAAGTGACTGGTGACCTTCAAAAATAACTTTTCAAGGAAATTAGAACGGGTAAACGAAGTCCGGTTCGCGTAAAATAAAGTTGTGAATGAACACGAGCTGTTTGGAGACGCAGCTATCCAGGATTCATTGCTCCAGAACGCGGAGGAGGCCTTATCCAATTCAAGATTCACGAGGGCGCTTCACTAACCTGAGGGACTGTCCAGTAACTTGAGGAAGCTCAACGCATCAACTAGAGCAGAGAAGACATCGAGGACGCTGATTGTCTACTTCATGAGTGCAGCTACGTAAGTAAATTTGCATTTCTGTACAAATTTTCTCAAAAAAATAAAAAACTTTGGAATAATTTATCAATCTTTTGCTCAGAAGCATATTTAAATTTCACGAACAAAAAGAGAGAAAATTTGTAAACTATTTAACGATTGTTGTGAATTTTATGAACTTTGAAATATTGTTGATTTAAAAAGGAAAACTATTACAATTCATTTTGAAACACTATTGTAATTCATTTTGGAGTGCCTATTCAATTAATGTTGAAATACTGTCACAATTAACCTTGAAATATTGTTATAATTAACTTCGAAATATTCTTTTAACTAACTTTGAATATTATCAAATTTACGATTTGTTACATCGTGCGAACATTTTTTAACAAAAAAAAAACGGGAAATTTTGAATACAAAACAAATGCGAATCAGAAATTAATAATAGCGACTTTCAAAAAAAATATATACAAAAAATGGCGGACTATAAAAGCGAAATAACGACAAGCGGTAGCCACCAAGTGGCCCCCGCAGGTCCGGTATATGTGGTAGCACGAGCACCACCAATTGCGGAAGCAGTGAGCAGTGTGCCAGAATTTGACGGCACCCGCGAAAAATTCTCAGACTTCGAAAGTGCGTGTCGCGACGGATTCAGATTATTATCGGCCGACGAAACCCGGATCTACCTACACATGATGAGGAAAAAGCTTACCGGGAAAGCGAAAATTTTCTGCGAAAAAATTTCGACATACGCGACAGTAGAAGCCTTTCTGGCCGATCTAAAATCTGCCTACGGCATTTCTAGTGATCCGCTCAAGTTGCTAGCGGGATTAAAAAATACTTACCCCGGACACCGCGAAAGTTTAGAAGATTTTGGTTACCGTTTATTACGCGATTATCGAGCTCTCGAGAAAGCTATAAACTCGTCGAGAGATTTTGACGCAGTTGCCGGTCAGAGATTATTAACTTTGGCAAATCGTGACGGAAAGGACCATTTCATTTACTGCGCGAAAGGCCCTATGGAAGTACGCCTCACGCAGTTGAATCCAGATACGCTCGAGGCTGCCGTAGAACACGCTAGAAAACTAACTGAAAAATACAGCGCGAAAGACGCAGGATCCGATCCTATGCTAGGAGGTCGCGGAGAAAGATATTATCAGGCGTCTGCTCATTTAGTTTCGAAAGGTCCGCAATATCAGCATGACTATTTAGACCGGCCAGGACGTTATGAAATCGATCCTGAATGGCGAAATTATAACGACATTCAGTGTAGTTATTGTAAAAGAATAGGGCACTCTCGAAAACAATGCCGAACTCTAAAAAATAGGAATTTCGATACCCAGGACATGCAGAGACATTGCACTTGGTGCGATCGCATAGGTCACACCAGAGATAACTGTCCGGCGCAAAGATTTAATCAACAAAAATGCGAGTTTTGCCAGCGAATAGGTCACGGCAGTGAAACATGTTTTTTTAGAAACGGCGTGAAAAAAAAGATTTCGGAAGGAAAATTTCAGGATAGGTCAAAAAATAGGTTTGCAGAAAATAACCAAACTTTTTTTAATAACGGTCGCCGGGACGAATTGAAATTCCGGAATGACCGAAATAGGGAAAACCTCGCAAGTTTTTCTGGAAACCGTTCGTTCTCGGGAAATTATCATTCGTCTCATCAGACTAATGATAGATGGCAGAGAAATAAATACGGGAATAATCAAGACACCGATAAACGAGAAAACATTTCATCTTACAGCCAAAATCACAATCATTTAAACTCCAGGGGCGCTCGACAGCAACCAGCAATGTCGAGCGACGCCCGAGACAAAAATTCCACTCGGAAAATGCGCGCCGTGAAAGCGGAACGGCCAGAGTCCATTTCGGGCATGTTAGTTTTTCAGAATGCCCACGAATAGACATTTCTAGCCCCGATCTGCATTACGGAAACAGAATATTCTTGGTTGACTCCGGAGCAGAAATAAATCTTATAAAACTGAGTAAATTACGTCGAGATCTGTACCCCGATCAGGATATCAAATTCGATTTAAGCGGAATCGGCAAAGGAATAATCGGTACGCTAGGTTGTGCAGAAGTACAATTTAATGATGAAATTATAGAGTTACAAATAGTGAGAGATGACTTCCCTATCGATGAAGATGGAATCATGGGAAATCCTTTTTTCCGAACTCTCGGAGCAAAAATCGATTACGAACAAGATTGTGTACATATAAGAAATGATATAATCCCATTTATTAATGAAGAATTCATACAGATTTCGCCAAGAAGTCGCAGAGTAGTTCGCGTAGAAGTTCTAAACAATTTAGACTTCGGATTTGTACCAAAAGTCAACATCTGCAGTGGTTTATTTTTTGGTAATGCCCTAGTGAAAAATAGCGATGGATACGCATATCTGTATGTCATAAATACGAACGACTATGAAATAAAATTTACCGTCCCACAAATTGAACTGGAAGAATGCGAAGTAGCAGAAAATATACAAAGAGAAAATAATGTTATAAAAACCATGCAGGATCTTAAGAATTACGAAGATATTAGGAAAAAGCAAAATCACGCAAAAATACAAGTGGCTATGGGACATGATAAACAGAGAAATAACGATGTTTTGAAGCGGATAAATGTGGACGGCTTGTCGGACGAGGAAAGAAAACATGTGGAGAATCTCGTTCACGACTACGCTCACATGTTTCACTTACCAGGGGAACTATTAGGCGCGACTTCCGTATTCAAACACCGCATTCATACCACAAATGATGTGCCGATACGCGCTAAACGTTTCCGGCACCCACCTGCTATAAAAACCGAAATGCAGCGACAAGTGGACGAGCAGCTCGAGGCAGGATTGATTAAACCGTCCTGCTCTCCATATGACTCTCCAGCTTGGGTTATCCCTAAGAAACCAGGTCCTAACGGCGAAAAGCGATGGCGTTTAGTTATGGATTTTCGCGATCTCAATGAGAAAACAATTGGGGATGCTTATCCTATTCCGAATATTACTGACGTTTTGGACCAATTAGGTCCGTCCGTGTATTTTACAACTCTCGACCTTAAATCTGGGTTCCATCAGATAATGATGGATGAGCGAGATGCACATAAAACTGCGTTTTCGACTCCAAACGGTCACTATCAATATGTAAGAATGCCGATGGGAATAAAAAACGGCCCCAGCGATTTTCAGCGACTTATGGAACTAGTATTAAGTGGCTTACAAGGGATAGAGCTACTAGTATATCTCGATGACATAATTATTTATGCAAAAAATTTGTATGAACATGAGGTTAAATTTAGACGACTCATGAAACGACTTCAAGACGCAAATCTTACGTTGGAACCCGATAAATGTCAGTTCCTACGCAAGGAAGCCGCGTACTTGGGGCACACTATTGGTAATAATACAGTTCAGCCGGATGCGAAAAAGATCGAAGCGGTAAGGAAATATCCGGTCCCCAAAAATCGAAAAAACGTTAAACAATTTCTTGGACTAGCGGGATATTATAGACGATTTGTTGAGGGATTCTCAAAAATCGCCCACCCGTTAATTATCTTATTACGTCAGGATGTCAAGTTTACATGGGGTACCGAGCAGATAGAAGCGTTTGAGAAACTAAAGGATCTGTTATGTAATACACCAATCTTACAGTTACCAAATTTCGACGAGCCGTTCGTTGTCACTACGGACGCCTTGGGAGTAGCACTTGGCGCTATTTTATCGCAAGGCAAGATTGGAGAGGATCTACCAGTTGCATACGCATCACGAAGTTTGAAAGGAGCAGAAACCCGATACACTACATCGGAAAAAGAAATGTTAGCTGCGGTGTTCGCCGTAGAACAGTTCCGTCCATATTTGTATGGTCGAAAATTCACTCTCGTAACAGATCATCAACCGCTAAGATTCCTTAAAACTATGAAGGATATGAATTTGAGATTACACCGTTTTCGCATAAAATTAGAAGATTACGAATACGATGTGGTATATAAAGAGGGGAAACGCAATGTAAACGCGGACGCATTATCGCGTAACCCAATCGATAGATCCGACCTCGAAAATGAAAATGAATATAACGACGAAATAGATATGGTCGATAATAAAATAAATAAAGAGAATAAAACGATTAAAAAATTAAAAAACGCACGAAAAACTGAAAAATCGTGTATGCCAATTAAAGGCGGTAAAAATGATAAAGAAAACAAAAAACGATCAAGAAACGCTAAGAGACTGCGAGTCTCAGATGCTGACGGGTCAGGAAATCCTGCTCCGAAAAAACGTGGTAAGGATTTCGATGAAGAAACCGATACGTATGGAGATGTTGAAGACAACGTGACTGACTGCGACAAAGAGAGCCAGAGTTCCAATGTAGAAATGCTGGGAGTTGAAAAGACAGCTCGAAAGAAATACATAACCGAGGTCGAAAAACTCGAATTGCCAGCCTACATGAAATTAGGAAACCATAAAGGAAAAACTCGGTCGAGACAGCAAGACGGATCAACTTCAATGAAAAAACCTCCTACACCGGTGAAGAAAAAACAAAGAAAACAATATATAACGGAAGTAGAAAAACTACAAGTGCCGGATTATTTGAAAATTGACCCTACAGTAAAGCGAACTCAGATAAAAGAAAAACCAAAAATAATAAAAAATGAAGTGCTATCCGAAGCAGGAACGAAATTAAACTATAAGAAACGGTTAACTGATGTTCGAGACCGTTGGAGGGAAATAGAAGAATTCCCTACTGAGGACGAACTTACGTCACAAGCAGATACAGAAACCACGTATTCCGAAATGGAAGAGCTAAGCGTCAGAGAAAACTCGAAGAAAAAGACGAAAATGAAAAATCGAAAAAGTCATACGTCGGACAACGAGGACCTAGAAGATTCTTGGTCGTCGGATTTTTCCCTCGACCCGCCCGAAGAAACTATACGTTTACTTCCCCATTCGACGCCCAAGGAGAAGGGCCCATCTAAAAATAGTTCTTACTCGCAAGCGCAGAGAGCTAGAGAAGCTACCATCGACGGAGAGGGACACGCTCACCCGAGCACCGACGAACGGCCCGGAGATCGGGACGAAACGAAAATCCTCGACCAGTCGATGGAACTCGACGAAATCCCCGTTGAACCTAACGAAATCGGAGAAAACGAAATGCAGGTCGACGAGACGACCATGCGTGCGTCTGAGAACGATGAATTGTCTCGGCATTTAAATTATTCACTCTCAAACTCATGTATGGAACCCTACAAAACTCTAAAGGAGTATACTGATATAGCGAAAGACGGAAATTGCCTTTTTACCTCCTTAATCAAATTACAACAGTTAAATATGAGCCCTCAAAAATTAAGAGAAACGCTGAAGGACAGCGATTTTCTATTATCCTGTGCTGAATATGTACGTGCATTTTCCATACTGGAATCTACGTCGGGATTCGGCGACGATAACATTTTAATGATATTTGCACGACATTTCAATACAAATATTTGCGTACATGAGCATAGTCCGACAGATAAAACACAATTTTATCACGTAAAACCGGAAAATGCACACCAAACGCACCATCTACATCTCGATAGGCTACACTACACCCCACTCTTGCCCGAGTACATAGGCATGTTGGGACTATCAGACGCGACGGTAGGACATAGGTCATCGTACGTCGGGAATTTCCCGAACGCAACGGAGCCGATTGAGGCAGGTCACGATCCCAACGTCTCGACACAGCAACGTGGAGGGAATGGCCCGAAACGTAAACAGAAGTCCTACGATCCGATAGACGCTGGGAGAAACGAAGACTTTTACGAGCCTGTCGATTCTAAACTAAGAATAAATACTATCAACGATCACGTATTCAGTAAAAAGGGACATATTGTCTACTTTACCACGGCCAATGGACATTTAGATAGCGAAATTGGTCTAGGCCTCGTGGAACGACATTTAATTAATTCCGACGAATTGTCGTTCAAACGATTAAAAATCGGTGAAGTGATTGTACATAAAAAAGGTAAGACCCGACTCTTCGGACTTGTCGTTAAACAAAACCTTGATGATCGAGCCTTGAAATCAAACATTGTCAAATCCATCAATGTATTGGATGCCCTTTTAACAAAATTTGAGATTTCATCCATAGTAATCGGACAGGATCGCGACATGTTCCAACATATTCAATGGCGAGATATCCAAGATACAATACAATCACTACTTAGCCAACGAGAACTAACGATCACCTTTTGTAAGGACAACCGTTCCATACCTCCAGTAAGCGAGCGATTCGCCATAATAAAAGAACACCATGATTCAGTTATAGGAGGTCACAAAGGAGTGACAAAAACGTATCGTCGCTTATGCGAAAATTTTTTTTGGCGAAACATGAAAAGTGACGTCACGGAATACGTAAAAAGATGTGCCGGATGTCAAAGGAAAAAACTCGTACGCGTAAAAACACGATTACCAATGGTCATTACAGACACACCACGAAACGCATTTGACAAAATGGCCCTTTATATATGGGGACCAACAGATATCACTGAGAGTGGAAATCGGTATGTATTAACCATACAAGACCTACTCACGAAATACTCCCTTGGAATTCCGCTAGCGGAGGCATCAGCAGTAGAAGTCGCGAAGGCGTTTGCAAAACATTTTATTTGCAGTTTTGGAGCCCCTATATCTATTCTTACCGACCAAGGTCGTTGCTTTATCGCAAAGATCATAAAAGAATTTGCGAAAATTTTTAAAATTAAAACATTCGTGACATCTGCTTACCACCCGCAAAGCAACGGGAGCCTAGAAAGGAGTCACCAGGTGATGGTCGACTACCTAAAGAATTTTGTCGAGAAACGTAGCGATTGGGACATTTGGCTTCCATTCGCCATGTTCTCATACAACACGAGTGTTCACGAAGGGACAAACTACTCGCCACACGAGCTTGTATACGGGACAAACGCACGATTGCCAAGTGCACACGACACCCGCGAGAAGCTCATTACATACGACGATTATTTGGCAGAATTGACCTAGAGAATCACGGAAGCACGGACGTTAGCCGCGATGAATCTCTCACAAATGAAACATCGATCGAAAAAATATTATGATCAAAAATTGAATATTTGCCATTTTCGCGAAGGTGAAATGGTATTATTATTAAAAGAACCCCGGAAGGGCAAGGTAGACGACGAATACACTGGGCCCTATGAAATTATTGAAATATGTGGCTCACGAAATATAAAATTACGTATCAATGCGCGAAAAAACAAAATAGTACACATTGATAAAGTAAAAAAGAACCATGACCCGTTGATGGATATTTGTCTATAGGAAATTAAAAAAAGATGTGGAAAAAAGATATATACGATAATGATACAAAAAAAATATAAATAAAAACTTAACGGATATTTGTCTATAGAAAATTAAAATAAGACGTAGAAAAATATATACACCAACGATAATGATACAACAAAATATATATAAAAAGTTGATGGATATTTGTTTATAGAAAATTAATATAAGATAGAGAAAAATATATATTAAACATAAAAAAGTGGATAACTGACTAACCCACACGTAAAGATACACATACTCGGAACATTGGAGAAATGAAAGGATGCACTACATTTTTACGCATCTTTAGAATTTACCATCATTCCTCCGTTATACAATCACAGAATCCGTGGACCAGATATAAGCTGACGATTTCAGAACAGTATAATACAAGCACTGAAACAACACCCCGACGCCGGGAGGGCACCAACGCCTCCCCCGGAACGCACGGGAAGAATCATAAACGACGAAGAACAAATAGAAAACACTTGTTAAATTTTCACTAAACATTTTTTATTTTTTTTTCAAAGAAAACACTCTCTCTCACTTACAGAAGAAATCGGCACGCAGAAGAGCGCCGATGATTCGGTAGGCACTGTAATCCACTCTGAACACACCAGCCGACGCATCATCTTAGAAAGGACAATAAGAACTGAATGAAAGATTTGGACAAAATCAAAACGTAAGAAGACGAAAATGCAACTATCGATACTGAAGCAATCCACACTTGTTTAGTGGAAAGATAAAATCTGTTGAAACAAGCCATTTCTAGAACAGAATCCCTATTGTCCTAGGACCACACGGATCGTGTAGAAAAGCGAAAGAATCATATAAACACTTGAAACTCTCAAGTTACATTACCAGTAAAACATTATCGAAAAATGCGATACGCGAGGAAAGCGAAACTTGTAGAGTGGGCCTCACACTTAAGAGAGAGAAAAAGAGAATAAGCCGGAGAGGCCCAAGTGGAGCATAGGAATAACGCGCGCACGCGTTTTCTTATGATCTTCACCCCTTCCATATTTCTCAATATATCGAAACACAATTGATGTACTGAATATAAATTTTGGAATTTTTTTTTGTTAATAAATACACCAAATAACCGAGGATATAAAAATTTGCTGCGAAACGCAGATATCCAAAATCAGCCTTAACAAAGTGAACGTCTGTATGTGCCATTTGTTGTACAAAAATAAAATTTATTTTTTATTCTTATATCAAACGGTCATTAGGACATGATTATATTAAGAATACGTGAACAAGATGATACAGAAGTTCTGCGTATATAAGATTTTTTAAAAAAAAACCGATGAATAATAATCAAACCAAAATTAGAGATAATATTCAAACCAAAGTTTTTTGAAAATTTCATTCATACATACGAGTATTTCAACAAGTTTTTCAATTATAATACACATAAGTGTATCAATAAGTATTTCAATAAGCATTTCAATTATACTAAACATAGGTGTTTCAAGGATTATACCAATTATAATACACATAAGTGTTTCAATTATAATTCACATAAATCTATTCAATTATGATACATAGAAGTATTCACAACAATCGTCATGTTTGGTTATTCCCTGATAATGTCAACAGTGAAATCTCCATGGAGTAACAAAACTCAGAAATGCATTTTTACAACGCCATAGACAACATAATGCGCTATAGCATAATAGGCAGTGTTAGTGATGTGTAGTGTCAAGTGTGTATGTAAGATATAAATAGACTTCTGAACACAGACCACGTTACGGCTAGCCCGGCATCCAAACGAGACAAGGAGGCGCCATAGGGCTACAGCGGACTTTTTTATGTATGCACACTACGGGATGCGTCATAACATGTCATTTTATAAGAAATTCAATACGAACGCCTAAGCAAGCGCATATAAATATATATATATATATATATAAGAAAAATGTATCACTAACCATAGATTAAGATACTTTGGAATGTATAAGATGACCCAATAAGACAATAATGTAAAATTTTTCTTACTAACAATAGCCAACTGAAGGTCACGCGTATAATTTAAGTTGCATATTAATTTTTTGTACGGCCATTGATTGACGGTGGATCGTCAATTTTTTCAACCCCGGGCGTGTTACGAATGCTGGCTACGCACATAATAACACTCGTAACATAGACAATACTTGTCTTTGTAAGATCGACAAGACACACACACCGAAGGGCCCGATTCGGCGTCGCACATATATTGCACACGTGCTGTAACTTACACTGGGAACCACGGGTTCCTCTAGCTGCAAGCCCAAACGGTCAAGAAAAGAATGTGCCACGCCGAAGCTCGAAGTAACACAATCCTTAAGATTGTGACTCACACACGCACACAATAGCACACGTTCCCCGAATCGCCAAGGTTACCGATAAGTCAAAAGGGGTGAGCGATTCGTGGAAGATGGCACGTGGCAAACAACAAGTGCAGGTGTCCATCAAAAAGGACGATGATCTCATCGACATCTACCATATAAAAAGGGCATTCGCATTGCCCGAAATCAGAGTCGCCCCGCGATTGACGCCGTGAAGATCTCGGTGCAGAGTCGCCCCGTTAATGATCGAGTGAAGATCTCGGTGCAGAGATCTCGGGACTTAGAAGCTTCGCGACACGTTAATCCGCGACTCTCCGCGAATCAATACCGGACTTAGTATTTATATACCCTGACGATCTGTACGACCTGTAGTTGGCATTTCCAAAAATAAATCAAAGTTATTATTACTAAATTCGCCAGTATTTCGTCACTTGGGGTGTCGATCCCCTTTATGCGGAAGATCCCAGAAACGATTCTCAGCTACCGAGAATCATCCCTTACAACTCCTGATCCTGATAAAAATTGCATTACGAAAAACATAAAAATCGTAACAATATTTACTGCTTTTTTATATTAGATTATAACTGCTTTCTTTGATATTTGTTTATTTATAACAATTTTAGAACAAATTAAATTTAAATATTAGTGGTGTAATATTGTAGATAAATCTTCAGCTGCTAAAAAAACCACCCAATATCTTTAAATACTTCGAAATTAAATTTGTATAAATAAATAATTAATTTTAAACATTAAAGGACATTTTTACATGTATTTCGTTCTTTGCGACCCTAAAAAACGTAGCTAACATAATTTTTTTACTAAATAATTGTCAGATCTCAAATTTTGAAGATTTCTAAACAGAAATGTGGTTTGCACATTAAGAAAACGGACAGTTTCAATGACTTTTTATTGAATCTACGAAAATAAGTTTATTTCCCAGAAGACTTGGGAAACTTCAGTGGCTCGGCGGCGCCATTAAATATTATCTAATTGGAAAAAGAACAAATACTATTTATAATATTTGAAATTCATTTCCTCGAAGACTATGAACTTTTCGAAAAAATTGCAAAGAACAAATAACTCTTACAATTCATCAGAGAATACACTAAATGTTTTTCAGAATTTTTTGAAAATAAATTACAATTTTGAAAAAAATGTTGAATAAAAATTTCTGAAAATGTCATCAAAAAATTTGGAAAAAATTCCACTATATCGCTTGATGAATTTTAAGAACTTTTCATTCTGGGCAGTTTTTTAAAAAAGTTCGTAGTTTTTGAATTAGAGCATCCAGAAATTACTCAAAGAAATTTTCATTGTTGACGCCATTTTGAGGTCGTTAAAATGATGTAGGGTATAAAAGTAAAATTTTTCCTTAAAATGGAAGTATTTTGTTCACCTTGGTTCAGAGTTTCAATAGAATCCCAATATTCTAATAGCTCGAAAAAAATTGATAAGAATACAAAATTCTTAATTTTTTGGAAATTTTGTTCATATTCTGCGCCATATTGGAATTCCTGATGGCTGAAACTCAATTTTGACATCGGAATGTTGAAGAGCGACCTCGAAAACAGTTAGGATACGTACTTCTCAATTGTTTTCAACGTTGATTTTGATACGAAATACTTGATTGAAAATGAAGTATAAAAATTGTCATTTCAGGCGTTAATGGGTTAATAAAAAGCAAATTAAATATCTGTAATAATTCGTTCCATTATTTTAGTTAAACCACAAAAGAACCGTATACTTTGGAATTCAGAAAGATTCAAGGGAATAACAAAATTGTTTTCTTTTCAATTCAATTGGATACAATTTTCCAGAAATTCATCGGAATTGGGAACAAACGGAAACAAATATTTTATATTCCGCTAAATTCCATTGTATCCCATCATTAATGAACAGGGAATAACAGGAAATTCAATTTCAATTCCTCACCATTCCTTTCTGTTTGCTGGGTGGGGAATTTAAGGGCATTTTGTGAAAATGAGTAACGAGCCTGAATTATTACTTCTACAGATTAGTTGACTGCATATGTTGAAGCAAAAAGATATGCTTCGAATTATAAACAAAAATGTTAGTACCGAAAGTCAAAAGTTTCATGGATTTGCCCACATTTTACAATATTTCACAATTTTTCGACAGCTCTGTGTAATTTACATAACGTATGAATAACAATGGACACCGAACCAATCGTCTAAAAATACGTAATAAATGCAGAATTACTTTTTTAATTGCGTTCAGTTAAAATATCTAAACCTGAAATGATTTAATCTGGTATCTGTCAGTCTCAAGACGGGATAAGTTAACAATTTGAGGTGAAAAATTGAATAGTAACTCGATTTAACTTGTTTCGTAAACACTTGCTTTTTATTTTTGTACAATGCTATAATTAGAATGTATATCGTTAAATTTATTACTTCAATCTATATTTATACTAACCAACATTAAATCTATATTACTTACATAATATGCACGCGTTATTTACAAATTTATTAAATTTTACATCATTAATTTCTGAGAACAAAAATTATGATAGCACCAAGTTTAATGTTGCAACATTCGAAACTCTACATTAGAGATATTAAATAGAATCTCAATATTAAATATATCGCTATAAAAAGTCACGATGAATTTTAACGTTATAAAAATGTAAATAAACAAAGTTTGCAATTTTCCAACGTTGAAATAATCACAGCACTATCTAGTAAATACACAAATTGTGAAACACTTAACCTAAACACACTACACGCAGAAAAATGACGAGTTTCGAAAATTCATTCTGACTTTTTACACGATATAATAACGCGTCATTTAGAGTTCATGTTGTTGGCCATTTAACAATTTCAGAAAAAAAATGATGAATAAACTTCCAGTGTAGAAAAGATCTCCTCCATATTACTTAAAATTGTCTTCAGTATTTGGGATGTTTTTACAACTGGCCTGCAACGAAAATGATAAATATTTGCTTCTTAGATAATTCGTTTGTTTGCGTCATTTTTTAAATACTTCAGGTTAGATCTGAGTACATTCCGAAACCGTTAGACTTATTTTTCTGATCAATACTTTCTAAAGCAATGCTGAAATTAAGATCTCAGAAAAAAACTGGATCGGATTAAGCGCTTTAGTTTAAATTAATAGAAATCTTGAAAAGTTATTGGAATTTTAACCATAAGTGTTTGGTACTGTTCACTAAAGAAAATTATGTGGCTATGGTAACATATGTAACGTGTGCATATTTATACACTTAGGTATTTGTAAACGATAAATGCATACAAAAATATATAAATGTCATTTTTCAAAATTAAATTATTTTGAAGTGCGTTCAAGTCTCCCATACTATAATTACTTTGCAACATTGGACTGTAAAAGTACCAGCATAATGTTTGTATGGATTTATACACTGCTGTCAAGACAAAGTAAACAGAAGATATATGAATATAATTTCCAACTTAATCGTAAAGTTTAATTAGACTACAACAGTGGTTAACTTTCGTGCAATTATCTTTGCTAGAACATAATATGTACGTAGAAAAATTAAAGATAAGTTTCGATTCAATTTTCCATACAAATTGTAATGAAAGGAACAGCGAAATCGTTATGAACACACTTTCTTACGCAAAATAAATTAGATATACATTATCTTAAATAAATAAACTAAACCAACTTGTATATTTATATTTGTACAACCGCCTTCAGCCGTGGCCTCAACGTTTAAGGAATTCTTCAAGGGTTGGTCCAAATCTGCCAAGAGGATCTTCGGGAAACATAACGTAATCTCCGACAAAAGTGGGCACCAGTAAACGCTTTTCAATCGTATCTCTCCATCGCGGCTGCTCTTGATACAAATCTCTGTACTGATCTTGAGACACGACAATTCCATCACACGCTGTTGCATACTCCAATATATACCTTCGTACAAATCAATAGTGACTTGGTTGATCTCACGCGAATGAAAAATACGAATTAAATATTCCTACCTATCGTCGTAAGGTGTATAACTCTTGCCTCCCAATTTTCTGCTAGGTGTAAAAACAACGATACCCTCTGTGTACCATTTTTCTAGCAATGGGAAGTTAAAGGAACGCCTATGTTGCGGTATGAATACCTTCACGACATGACCTCGCTTAGTGAAATAGTCTATCAACATTTTAATACCTTTCTCCGAAAAGGTTTTGTTGTGCGTATATCTAAACATAAATGAAAAGTTAGAATAACATTCAAATTATGGAAATATTTTAAAATATTTATCACGTACGCCATTGCAACATTGGTTCCATCAACCACAATTTCCCGAAGACTTGCTTTATTCACCAACGATGCGCTCGGTTGCGGACTATTGTTATTTATGCTTGCTTGATGAATTAACATACTATCGATTTTTTTATTTTTCGATCTTCGTGTTTCTTTACCCTTTTCAGACCTGCTAATTTTTGTCCTTTCAGGACTACTTTGCGATCCATTCCTTTCCTTTGTTTCTCTAATTCTTAATTCGTCTTTTTTACTTCGTTTGTATTCCTTCATTAATTCTCTACATTTTACTTTTGACGATTTAAGCTTTGGTTTTGGAGGTGATATCCTGTTTGTTGTTTTGAGAACTCTGTACAGGGGCTTACATTGATACGTTTTACTTTCCAGGGGTATGTAATCGCCTGTAGAGTCGACAAAACTATAGTTGTTCAAGAAATCATCAAATTCTGCGTCACTTTTTGTTTCTGGACTCTTTTCAGGCATAGACGACCAAACAACGCAACAATCGTCAACCGGTTTGGAAGGAACTTTATTCCATACTAAAATCATATATTAAAAGCGTAATTAAAATAATATAATATCAAACGAGAAAGTCAATATTAGGTCGTTCATTTTTTTTTTAGTTTTTCTTTTCAACGCCATTTTTAAAACAGTACCAATATTTCATATTATCCAAGATTTGAAATGTACCAAGCGTTTACTTAGACGAGGACAAGAATCTATATTTATTCAATGAAAATTATGTGTAGTTAGTACAAGATTCAACGAGTCAATAATTAACACTGTAGTATTTACATACTAATTATCAACTCATTAGATAATTTTTAAAGAATTGCATATCTACAAGTAAGAATTGCAACTGACGATATCCAATAACGTCAAATAGTCCAGGAGCTGCCTATGTTGCTAGTTTGTATGTCCCCACTCGAAACAATGTTTTTTGACGTATTTTGGCCGCTGAACACGAACTTTTTGGGTGGAATGCTCAAAATTGATCGGTTAATTGTCTATAACCAATTTTTAAAACTATTGAATAATATTATTCTTTTTGCTCCGGAAAAAATTTGTTCATGTTTTTTGGGTAATTTTCAACAAACAAAGATCTGTAGTAATTTTCACGTGGGATGACAACCTTTTGAGATAAAAATTCCCAAACATAAAAAAAGTCGATTTTTGCCATTTTTGACACCCTGCCACACCAAAACCGATGTTTTTTTAAAATCCATCTAGGCTTAAACGTTTCTTCTATTACTATACTTTAAGTAAAAGATTCAATTTTGACATTTTTTAAACGTTTTCACAGTTGTTGCGGCGATAACTTCCGGCGGTTTCGAAGGGTGGACATGCACTAATTTCGTACACATACAAATATGAAGATTACACATCTATCCTCGTATTTATAGCCTCCGAATCTAACATTGCACGATAGAATATTATAAAGTGGTCGATTGCTTATAACAATTGTTCATAACAATTTGTTGTTAATTTTTTTTTTAATTTTCATGTTTTCTGTGATTATAATCTCCGACATTCTAGGATGAAATATTATAAAGCGGCTGATTGTATATATCAATTGTTTAGAACAATTTGTTTATGACATTTGTGTTTAAATAATGTAATAATTTTGTTTGGAAACGATAGACTTTCGCAAAAAATGTGATGGAACAAAAAGTTCTTAGAATCGATCAAAGGAAACCTCAAAATTTGTTCACAATTTTTCTACAACTTTTCACATTTTTTCAAAATTTTGCGATTTTGCGAAAAAGTGTTTTAAAAATTCTGACTCCTCTCTTTCAAGTGGGGACATATAAATGGCTACGGCAACATAAGTAACTCATAGACTAATATTTAAATCAACATTATATCTACAATTATAGAATGCAAATTATAGTAAATCTTCTTTTCCGTATTTGGTGTTTTCGTAAATGAAAAAGGTTTTTCTTAAAAAATTATTTTTGCATAACTCAAGTTTTGTGACAGGGTAAATAAATTAAAAAAAAAAAACCCTAAAAAGTAACGTTTCGACCGGAAATTAGGTCCTCTTCAGAATACATTTAATCTAACATTACACGTAATAAGGTAATAAAATAAAAAGTGGTTATAGAACACACATTAGGGTGGCCTTTATTTTGGTCATTTTTTAATTTCTCGGTTTGATGTAAACGTATTGTTTCTCTATCCATTATTCGGATAAAGAATGATTAAAATAATACGTTTAGAAATACGTTTCGAGCTCCTTTATAAACGGATAAAATAATAAAGTTCTAGACGAGTTTGGCATACACTTTCTGCAGACAAAACGTAAAGTAATATCGACATTCCTGACATAGTTAGCAAGTTTTTTTAACTGGACCTACTTTACTTGACGCAGAAAGGTGAAGAATATGAAGCAGACAGAGTTTTGTTGGTTAAAATTGTTTTTTATCGCTTCTCTTTTGCCTAATTTTTGCTTTAAAGTATTGCTTGAATAAAAATCGAATAACTTGGCTTCGAATTACTCGATTTAGGTCTATAATCTCTCATTTTCTTCTTAAAATATACACAAACTCAAACATATTTCATAAAAAAGTTTAGGAGTAATTATTGCAGAGTTAAACTAAGAAAAACAAAGAAAAACTGTAATTTTTCAATAAATATAAATTTTATGGGTTCTGCCTACCACTTGAAAAAAATTTTAAATTTCTTCTTTCATCCTTCTTAAAATTAACTTTAAAAGACTCAACGTTTCGGATCTCTCGAGTCCCTCTTCAGGAGTCAATAATTAAAAACAATTTTTAAAGTTAATTTTTATTTTTTTGTATATATTTTTTAAAAAGTTTAAAGTTCTATTTATTATTCTTTAAATTTTTTTCTGTATGTTTTCAATTTTAAATAAAGTCTTATTTTTAAAAAGTGATAGTGTCTTTTAATTTATGAAGCAGGAAGAAAGAAGAAAATTTTTTTTCAAGTTGTAGGCAGAGCCCATAAAATTTATATTTATTGAAGAAATCAAGCCTATCTTAAAACCCTATTTATATTAAAAACTGTAATTTTTTCATTTTGATCGTAAAAATTGTCGACTGAAAAACCGTTATTCAATCAACAAATTTTTTTTATTTTTTCATCGCATTCCATGCTATTCCGGAACCACTTTAAAGGAATCAATTATTACAAAAATTGGACTCGACTAGTTATCCGAAAAGTTACAAGAAAAATTCCAAAAATCGTCTTTTTTCTATTTAAAAATAATGTCAACCCTCAAGTGGCACATGTTAATGAAGTTTAATCGATGCGCCAATTTTTTTTTCATAAAATGGAACACTTTTGGGAATTCAGACGAAGAAATTAAAAAATGGCCAAAATACGGGCCGCCCTAATACACATGCATGAATATTTCACGATGAGCTTTGATCAAGTTTAAATAAAAGTATCGTGCACATCTCAGATTTCTTCTAGGGCCTTTTTGGGATTTCCTAACGATTATTTTAAGCCGTCAATGAAAATGGTCGCCAGGGAGAAACTCAAAATAACTCAATTTAAAAAATTGTTTTAAAGGTTTTTGTAAATATTTCCGTCAAAATAGCATTTAGATCTAGTTTTTTGGCATTAAAACTTAATTTTTTAATCAGAAAGACAATCCCGACATGTGTAAACTACTTTTATACTTTTTAATTCAAAGGATGTTCAAAAATAACCAAGCATAAATAGATTTTATTGTTTTTTTTTTGTTACAAGGTTATTATTTCTTTTTAATAATGTTATTATCCGTGACAAAATTACCATAGGACGAGTTGTACCTTATTAGATTATCTGTAAAACTAAAAAAGTGTATGTATCTTATATTGTTCCAAAGTTATAGCACTTTGAAATTATATCATAAGAAAAATAGTATCTAATCTTAATTTAATAGTTTTTTATCACTGCTTTTTGCATATAGAAATGTTTATTGATAAAACAAAAACTTAAACGACTATTATTCTTATGATATAACTTTTTGGCATCATTGGACTTCTTGGCAAAATATCCTTCGATGGTCCAGAATTGTCTAAATCTGCTGTTTCTTATAATTTCAAATTGCTCTAACTTTATGACAATATAAGATAGATACACTTTTTTAATTGTACAGATAACACTAGTTTACAGCCAAAATGTACATTCAATGCCATATTTTTTTTGGGTTTATTTAGGCCTACAAAACAAGAAAATCATGGGAAAAATTGTTTCTACGGATAGGGTTTCGAGCAATGAATTTTTGAACATTTTTTTCGTTTTTTTCTGAGATAGGAACACATATTAGGTCATATCTCCGGTTCAAAGTACGCAATTGCATAAAGTAATTAGGCAAAATTAAAGGTAATTTCCTCACCTACAATTTCTTCTTACATTATATTGTGATTGGATTAAGAGTTTTAAAGTTATGTGCCAAATTATGTAAAAAAATTACCTTTTTTGGCCAAAAATTAAAAAAAAATTCACTGTATCGCCTTAAGCATATAGAAATCGTTAAAATATGTACAGTTTTTAATTTTTTACGTATAATTCACCCTTTCGTGAATACAAAACGCTACTTAAAAATTAAAATCCATGGATTAATACGTAAGTTATCATCAATTTAGTAAAATTGTAAAAAATGCAAATTTGTTTTTTTTTTGTATTTTTCTCTTTTTTTGTGACTACTAATTTGGTTAATTCATATAATTTTCTTTTTAATATTAGAAAAAAGTATTTTTGCATATTTAATATCAATCGCAATGAGTTTTTACTTTAAATTTTCATTTTTTTAAATAAAATTATTTATTAATAAGCCAAAATTTGCACTTTTTTACCATTTTACTAAATTGATCATAACTTACGTATTAATCCATGGATTTTAATTTCTAAGTAGCGCTTAGTGTTCACAAAAGGGCGAACTATACGTAAAAAATGAAAAACTGTACATATTTTAATGATTTCTATATGTTTAAGGCGATAGAGTGATTTTTTTTTAATATTTTTGGCCAAAAAAGGCAATTTTTTTTACATAATTTGGCACATAACTTTAAAACTACTAATCCAATCACAATAAAATGTAAGAAGAAGTTGTAGGTGAGGAAATTACCTTTAATTTTGCCTACTTACTTCATGCAATTGAGTACTTTGAACCAGAGATATGGCCTAATATGTGTTGCTATCTCAGAAATAAACGAAAAAAATGTTCAAAAATTCATTGCTCGAAATCATATCCGTAGAAAAATATTTTCACATGATTTTCTTGTTTTGTAGGCCTAAATAAACCCAAAAAAAAATATGGCATTGAATATACATGAAATTTTTTTTTTTGTAAACTAGTGTAATCGAATAAGATACAACTAGTCTTATGGTAATTTTCTCATGGTTAATAACCTTATAAAAAAGAAATAATAACCTTGTAACAAAAAAAAAAAACAACAAAATCTATTTATGTTTGGTTATTTTTTAATATCCTTTGGATTTAAAAGTATAAAAGTAGTTTACACATATCAGGATTGTCTTTCTGATTAAAAAATTAAGTTTTAATGCCAAAAAACTTGATCTAAATGCTAGTTTGACGGAAATATTTACAAAAACCTTTAAAAATTTTTTAAATTGTGTTATTTTGAGTTTCCCCCTGGTGATCATTTTCATTGACGGCTTAAAATAATCGTTAGGAAATCCCAAAAAGACCCCAGTGCTCACCGTGATTTATGTTACTTAGGAAATTCAAGATTCAAATTGTAAAATAAGTTAGAAAAGTTAACATACCCGTTTCTTCCGAATTCTCATCTAAAATAATAATAGTATCATTTTCCGTGCTACATTTATTCGTGCAATTTTTGTTGTGTGGAGCAGGTGAGGAGAAACTGGTTGAAGGCACCATAGTACAATCTATCTCTATAACATCAGTCGATGTTTTCGTTGAATTCGTGGATTCTTTCAGATTAATAGATTTATTTTTCCCAGGTTGTATAGTTTCATCAACTTCCAGTACTGTGTCATTTAAAACAATGACATTTTCCGAGTAAGATGCTGATTCTTCTTCTACGTTAGGCAATATACTTTGTCTAAGTTTCTTCCCCCTACCACTTAAAGCAGAATCGTAGCTACTCCAATCAAAATACGGCTTCCTAAAAGTTCAATGTTGTGAATGCTTCATTGATTTTAAGACAAAATAGATCGAAGTACCTTTTAAGATTTTTAATATATTTTGAATCTTTGCCCAATATTGACAAATTAATATTTTCTCTATTATCCATCGCATCAACATCATCTACAACAATGACACTCTCGTTATAAATTTCTTTCTGACATTCTGGCATCATTGGACTTTTTGGCATCATTGGACTTCTTGGCAAAATATCCTTCGATGGTCCAGAGTTGTCTAAATCTGCTGTTTCTTCAGAGGCTTGATCGTTTACAGGAATTTCTTTCTTTTTCGACTTTACAACGGGTGATTTTTCATCTCTACGAAAGGAAAACAGTTCGGTCATTCCACGTCAGATTTACAATTAAAATTTTAAATTCTGCGGCATATTTTTTTTCATATTCTAGACAAAAAATTATTTTAATATGATATCTAAAATTTTCGAGTTATGATTTTTCAAAGTTTACGATGTTATAAAAACGTATTATTTTCCAACTCTTGTAACTCAATTTGAATATAGAACAAATATTTGTTAGTATGAAAGATTCGTATTTACTGACGCTTTGCAATGAAATATAAAAAAATTTTTTTAAAATATGTTTGACATATTTATTTGGTAAATGTTATAAACAAATTCGATTTTCTGAAAAGCGGCATGATTTTTAAAAATTTTTTTGCATTAAAAATATTCGTTCAACTATGTAGAAAATACTGTAAAAATTTCAGAATAGCCCTCCATTAAATCTATTCATAATAGATTTGATTTAATCAATACTTTTAAAATAATGAAGGGCATTATTAAGTGTACCGAATTGAGACAGTCCTATCCTTTACGTCAGATTTCTTACAGGATTCGTTCAGAGGTTATTAATTGATGAGGTTAATCGATCGGATATCAGGTATTATGCTCCGATAACTCGGTTGCGGAGAGCATGGAACTCACTTTTGCCTGAAGTTCGAGAACTGGAGTCGTTAGCGATATTTAAATCTCGAATTTTTCTAATGTTTTCCACTTTTGGATGAATTTTTTTATTTATGTTAATTACATATTTATAGGTAGCGATTTAATTGGTTATCTTATTTTTCTATTTTTCTACTGTATTATTAAGTTTCACCTAATATTGTTATTGTATTTTTATGTAATAGGCTTTTCGCCGTTGATTCTAAATAAATAAATAAATAAATAGCCCGTTAACAACTTTTTAAGTAATTAATTATTGTTTAAAGAACTGCGCCCCGAGCTGTACCTTTCACAAGTCATACTGGTTCCTTCTACACGAATTTTTATTAATTTAATGGTTAGTACTTTGAACAATGGTATAAATAATGTCTACTGTTAAATTTTACTGTCGTTGTAATACTTTCAAGGAAACAGCACATAGTTCAAAATATTTTTTTAAAAAATTCGATTTTTATAAATTTGACACGTTTTTAAAAAATGTTAGTTTTTAAAAAATTCAAAAGTATGAGCTCACCCACGAAGAATTTTGGCTAAATTAAAATGTTGATATCTCATCGCCAAGTTAACGTACGGAAAAAATAAAAAAAGGGAATTAAAGAGGAAACTTTCAGCTTTTCAGTTACAGTGGTGTACATTTCTCTACGAACTGTGCTCAATTTACTAAAGTCATTTTTTCGTATTATTTTTTTCTTTTTCAATCCGCTCTCATTTTTTTAAAAATGATTGCAGGAGAAATGTAGAACGTGTAATCGAAAGGTAATCCATATAGCTTTAATTTGCCTCTTTGGGATTTTGTCTAATATTTCTTTACAAATAATTATTTAATTTTGAACAAATTAATGTGATTTTTTTTTCGATCTACTATATCTTGGAAAATTAACGTGATACCAAAAATGGTCAAGAAACAAAAAGTTACATTTTTTAATTATCTATTGGCTGAAATTTTGTCTAATTTTTAGAAGTAAATATTTGTTATCCTATTTTGGCAAATTTACGCTTTTGTGCTGCGATTATTAACAAATACAGATTTGCTTTTGAACTATACTCAGTTTGCGATATAATAATTCATATACACGTATTTATAAGTGGACAATGATCTTTATTTTAACATACATAGAAAATATCAACAATTGTATTCATGTATATATGTACATATTTATTAAATTTAGCTTTCTTCAAAAGAAAAACCTAGCGGCAAAGCTTTGTGTGAAACATCCTAATATAGTAAAGACAAACATAATCTTAAACTTGATCATAGTTTAAAGGTAACTTTGCATCCGAAAATTATCCCGCTAAACATGTAACGTAAATGAAACGAAATGAAATTTTTCCAAATTTTTAGAAGAAAATTTAATTTAAAAAACATTTTTTGTGTAACAATCCCGCTAAACAAAATTCCGTTACAGCAACATCTTTGAAACGTCGCATTATAGCTATGCGACCAAACTTATTTCGTTACAAAAACATTTTTGTGACCTTGGAACCAGAAATGTCCTGCCACATTTACGGTTTTTAAGTAACGTTTCATTCGTAACGTACCTGCGACGTTTGAAAACTATGCATCCAACGTTGTAAAAACGTTACATTAGACGGTCATAAATAAAAATCATAAGAAATTCGACGAATTACTTTATTTCACTCGAATTTTATTATTATTTATGTATCGTTAGATATGTTAAGAAGGAATGTAGTTTTATAATTTGGTCGCAAATAAATCTATGAATCTAAGAAAAATCCATCCCGACCGAGGATCGAACCCGGGTCTACCGGTTACAACGCTGACGTCTTAACCACTACGCTACGCTCACATACGTATTACCACGCGAACGAGAGCTCTTATACGCAATCGTAGAAGGCTTCTTGACAAATGCGGGTTTAGTTTAAACAAGATATGTTTAAATAATTTTGTCATTTCTATATCAGGAATAATAATATTTTAATATTATTTGACTATTTTGTAGTAATTTATTGAAATTTAAATAAATATTTTTAAGATATCCGTATAATATCTTTTTTAAACGAAATTGATTAATAGACACTGTTAAAAAAAATGTAAAGTTAATTGACACACGTATATTTTACAAATGCACTACTTGGAAATAAGTTATGAATTACGCGGATATTAAAATTAACATAAGTGAACTAATTTTTAAATTATGAATTAAATTTAATACAATTTACATTAAAAATAATATGGTGCGAGTTAGTTTTCTGGACAAGTGAGGAAATTTACAAATTTTGTACATAAATATACTAAAAGGAAGCGAGTTTTTTTAAAATAAATACACTGTATATATAAAATGCATATTCTCTAAATATTACAAAACCCGTTTCAATTTCAAATGTGAAGTATAACAATAGTTAAATTTCACTTCATTGCAGTCTCAGTCTCAAATTACTCTATATTTTAAATTAATTCTTACCGTAATATTACAAAAAAAAATATTGAATTTAATGGACATCTGTGTTCAAGTTACACACGTATAAGAAATAAAAAGAACAAAATTAATAATAGCAAATAATATTATGCACCAAAAAAAAGAATAATTATAAGAAGAAAAAGATTGCATGTAAATCGTATACGAAAACAAATGCTGCATCCGAATGCTTCCGAATCTTGCAGGCGAAGTCTGAGATGGAACCGACCGAAACAATAGAAAATATGCAATAACTCATGTCTACGAAACGTCGCATTCGTAACATTACATAAATGTTACGTTAATAACCTGAATGCTATGTTTTAAATTTCCTTGGTGATTTTGTGACGTTGCAGAAACGATTCCATAAAACGTTTTTAAAACTGTTATAAAGTAACATTCTGGTAATGTTACACATTAACTTTACGTATTTAGATGTTGTGGAAAGTGGTGTAAATGGCAACAAGACGTTGTTACAAAACGTTACTTTTTTGCCATAAATGGGATAACATGTAACGTTTCATTTACGTTGCATGTTTAGCGGGATCATTTTCGGATGCAAAGTTGCGTTTAAACTATGATCAAGTTTAAGATTGTGTTTGTCTTTACTATATTAGGATGTTTCACACAAAGCTTTGCCGCTAGGTTTTTTTGAAGAAGGCAAAATTTAATAAATATATACATATATGGGCATATCTCTAGAACTTTTAAACTTTGGGGTAAATGAATTTTGATTTTTATTTTTAAAGGCACATGCTTTACATTAATTGTATTGTTTTCAGTATCTATCAAATAACATAAAACACCAGTCGTCACTCATTTTTAAGCTTCGTCATATGCTACTTTGATTAAAATGGCCAAAAAATTATTTTTCATTTTTTATTTTTAATGCCTTATACAAAAACGACTTAACAAAGGTACTCATATAAAAACTGACTAATTTCTGAAAATAATACACAGATTGTTCGGAATGTACCTAATTTACTTTTTTCGAGGGTGCTCTTTCGAATTGTGACTTCAAAATTTCAAAAAATTGAGTATTTACCTTTGATTTTGGCAAAAATATGTGAAAAAAAAACACATTTTTTGAGGTAATTTTTTTTTAAATTTCGTTTTTCATGTCGATACCGCGATTTCTTTGACCGGAAAAGTACATAAAAGGTGCATAAACTGTTTGAACTTAAAAGTTATGCTGGTAGGCATTTTGTATTTCACCTTGAAATATCCAAAATGGCGGCTTATTCCAAGAAATTGTTTAAAATTTTGTCAGTATGGAAATGTAGCATTTTAAACAAATTTTCAGCTGAACTGTCTATCTTATAAGATGTTTTTGGGTATGTTGATCACGAATCTGAAGTCAAAATTACGAAATTCAAAATGGCGGCTCCAAGATGGCCGACCAAAATGCGAAAAATTACCCAAACTTTATGAAACTGGGTTCTCGGGGGTGAAATGTTGTATGTAGAGGTTTTCGAGGTCGCTGATTACGATTATAAAGTCAGATTTCAAAAATTAAAGATAAAGTTTTATGGCTTCTAGAACAGGAATGCAGTTAACAAATTTCCCGTATACTCTTCTATTATAAAAGAAGAGTTCACAATAACTTTTAAGCCTTTAAAAGGTAGATTCAGCATGTGCCAATAAATTGTGTACATTTTTCTGACGAATCACATTTCAATTTTCCATATTTGAGGGCTCTAAACTTATGAACTACATGCAGCACATGATTCTACCGGTGCTTAAACCACTCCTTATTATTCACGGAATAATAAAATATTTATATAGTCGCATTTAATGTGTCGTTACAACTGTTTACAGCAGTCGAATTACGAAAAAGTTCAAATTTAAAAAAAGTTATCTCGCAACTGTGAGTGTTCCTCCTTTCATTTTGACGAAAGGCACATCCTTTTTGTCATGATTTTTCACTTCCATATAATCTGAACTACTTATACTGTGAGCACGAAAGCACACAAAACTTTTTAAAAAAGAATTATTATGAATGTTTTAAAAAAAAAAAACATAATTGTCGCGAACAAGAAACTGTCAAATTCGACACTTGCGAATTCGGGGTTTAATTCGTTCATGATTCTAATGTCGAACACTCGCTAGGGACACATAACAGGCACTATAATCTGCCAAAATATGAGGTCATATATTTATTTCTATGATTTTTAAGGTATCATAATGGATGTCATGTTAAAGTTTAAAAGTTCTGGTCTGATTTTAAATTTTAAAAAATCATGGCGCTTTTCAGAAAATTGAATTTTTTTATAACATTTACCAAATAAATATGTCAAACATATTTTTTTAAAATTTTTTATATTTAATCTCGAAGTGTCAGTAAATACGAATCTTTCATCCTAACAAATATTTTTTCTATATTCAAACGAATTTGAGTTACAGGAGTTGGAAAATAATACGTTTTTATAACATCATAAACTTTGAAAAATCATAACTCGAAAATTTTAGATATCATATTAAAATAATTTTTTGTCTAGAATATGAAAAAAAATATGCCGCAGAATTTAAAATTTTAATTGTAAATCGGACCCAATTATATTTCATCAATACCAATTACTGTCAGATTATTAATAATTTAATAAAAACTGTTTTAAAAAAAACGAAACAAGTTTTCAATAACTTACCCTCTGTGGCGAAGATGATTTAACGGACTTTCATAGGCCAACGATTTTCGTAATATATTTTTCCTGATACTGCGCACAGGATTTCGACGTCTGCTTATGGAAGTTCTTCTCGGAGATAAACATTGAACAAGACTCTTTCGTTTTTTACCAACAGCTTTAGCAGCTTTTCCTCTTTTCATCGTGTTTATAGAGCCTTTACAAATGCAATTAATAGAATATATATTCGCATTGGACAGTCACACTTTTCTGAAAATTATCATAAGATTTTTAATTCACTCTGGAGAGATATTTCTTCATGTTATGGAAGTGCACGTGTAATATGCACATAAAAATAAATAACACTAAGCCGTAGGAATCACTGTAAATTTAAGATCTCTGGAAATTTGTCTGTCACTTGTAGGTTAGACGTAAAATTCTTGAATGTTATTCAGTCTCTCAAAACTGTCGGAAATATCAGACGGTTAGACAGAATCATTCAAAAATGAATTTACCAAGCATCTTCGAATTTTCCTTTTTGCCCTTTACAGACCTCAACGGACATGTGTGTATGATGTAATTGTTTTTTGCTGTACGGGGTTACGTTACAGGTTCCAACACGTTTATCTTCTTTGAAGGGGTATTATTGAAAATGGGACACATCACACGGATGCATGCTAGAATATCTAAACAGCAATATTCACTACATATATACATACGCAACGCACGCAATTCAATTTTATTGTTATTCTATGTCAAAATGGAAGGTGGACAATCGACAAGTCGCCATTGTATATTTGTAAATCCACCTTTAGCAGGGAACACGCATGCGCATAACCTAAATATCATAACATAAAGGTGAGTATACATGAACGGAACGGGATTTTCCTTCATGCAGATACATATTTGAGTTTAATCTATTTACGATGTAAACAATTAAAAAGTACGCATAAATGATTACGATATCTTTAATAATGCTAAAGTTCAATTTGATTGTGGTATTGAACTTTCTTTTCCTTTCTTCATTTTAAATCCAACGTAAAAAGATGTGTTACGATTATGCATCATTACATTCGTTGGCTATATGTTATACTTTTAGTAGATCAACAACTTTCTTCGCGCATAAGTTCAATGTTTGCTAGATAGCGTGTAGAAAGTCGGTTACGATAAGGGGAGACACTGGTCAGACTTTAGCTACATTAAATTGCAATTTAAAAAAATCGGAAAAAATCATCATTTTTCTTCACAAATTAAGTGGCGTAGTCGAAAAAAGAAGGCTTCGTGTACTCTTAAAAGCCGTTTATATATGTAAACGCTTAGATAACACTTAAAAGGTTCATATTCACGCTTCAGAAGTCTTCTCAATTAAGCGTCATTTAAACTTATTTTAAGCGTATGATACGCTTGATTAAGCGTACAATTTCGCAAAAACGTTTCTTGTACTCTCATCGGACGCTGGTGGTTATAGACCCCAGCATATCATATGTTGGGGAAAAATATTTAATAACGTTTCCAAGAATGTCATTTTCAACAAAAAATTTTCGAAAAAAATTGAAATGTGTAAAAATAATTTGTTAAGTCACTTTCTTTATTGATTAAAATTTGTTCTTCTCCGCTGTTAACAATTTTAAAAAAATGAACGGATTTTAACGAATGACGGCTTACTTTTTCGAGAAAAAGATTCTCTTTAACTTTACCGCATAATTTTTTTTTAAGATTCTTTGTTTGATCACCAAAATTACTCAAAATTCGTAAAAAGTAATAGTTCTTTTTTAACCCTTAAAGCGCCCTGGGGGTACTGGGAGACCCCACACATAAATATTACATTTTTTCCCTTCTAAAACTGCACTTTTACACCATTTTTTATTTTAAAGAGCTACATTTCAAGAGCCACCAGTTAAATTTCTAGGAAAAAATATTGAAAATTGGCTGAGTTATGATTTTTTTGTGAAAAATGTCACTTTTGTATTTCATTTTTTATAACGGGCACCAATAATTTTCTTATCAAGATAACTTATCTAAACGGTAAAATGACACTTGGAGAGTATCCAGTAATTTTGTTGAAATGAAATAACGAAAACTGTCTGCGCAGGACGATATTATTTTCGGATTGGGGTCTCTCACGACCCCACATGGCGCTTTGTCTTATTTTTATATAGGTTGGCGCTTTAAGGGTTAAAATAAATAGAGATAATTTATCATTAACTTCGGAAATTTGAAAATATCGCATGATCAAGTTGTAGAGAATCTTTTTCTCGAAAAATAATCCGTCTTTCGTTAAAATCGGTTCATTTTTAAAAAATTCTTGACAGCGGAGAAAACCAAATTTGAATGAATAACAAAAGTGGCTTAACAAATTATTTTTGCACATTTTAATTTTTTTTTTTCAAGAATAATAATGCTTTCAATTTTCAACAATATTATTAATAATGAAAATTAAAATCTTGGAAACATTATTAAATCATTTTCGCTGACATACATTAGCCAGGGGTCTAACTACCTTAATGAACGTTTCATTTTTACCAGGGAAGGCTAATTTTCCATAAAGATATTAAACTTTGAAGTTTAAAAAATATCTGCTTAGGTATGGAAAAAAATTGTTGCGTCGGAGTGATTTAATTTTTTTCTGTGCGCTATCGGTCCGCTAACGAACTTTCAGATACATATTTTCATTTTTAATTCACAATATTTAGTGGCACCTTATGGGGAGCCACCGGTGAGATTTCAGGTACATAAATTGCAATTTAAAAAAATCGAAAAAAATGGTTATGAGCATCATTTTTCTTCACAAATTAAGTGGTATAGTCAAAAAAATAAAAAAAAAATTTTTTTTGCCGAGTTAGAATTGTTTATTTTTTATCTAAGCCACGTATCGACAAATCCATTTGTAATTTTATTTGAAATCACAATAAAAGCATACAAAAAAAATTTGGTTACACTTTATCCAAAATTGACGGTGGAGATGCATTTTTTAGGTGTTTTATGATCGATTTTTAATAAACTCAACCCCTTCTTGGTTACAAGAACTGTTCATTATTAGATAAATTCCAAATTAATGTTCATTGAAACATAACAAATACATTTATTTCATATTCCTATTTTTTTTTTTAAATAGATATTAAAATCAACACTGTGTTGGCTCCAACAACTATTTATTGTATAATAAATTTCAAAGAAATGTTCAGTGAAACGTAAAAAATAAATGTATTTTATATTTCTATATTTTTTTTATTACCAACATTTTTTTAATTTCTTTCAATTTTTTTTTCATTTTTTAGCTTTTACATTTTTTTTCATGAATAAAATATCTTTCTAGAACATTCCTGCCCCGTACGTAGTCCCTTTGTTTTCCATAAATGTACGGACATAAAATACGTAAATAGCTCCACTTCTCCATTTCGGCGTATAATGCAAAAATTTGTCCTGCGACTATTTTTTATATAAATAAAATTATATATAATAATCTAATGAAAAGTTCAACAACGACGAGCCACAACCTTGTTAAACATGGTATAAGAAGTCTAGAAGTATGAAATAAGGAAGGACTATGTACGGACTAGAAATACCTTAAAAAGATATTCTCAAAATGAAAAACAAAATGTAAAAACTAAAAAATTCAAAAAAATGTTTTAAATAAAAAGATATATAGAAATATAATATAAATTTATTTCTTATGTTTCAATAAACATTAATTTGGAATTTATCCTATAATGAAGAGTTCTTGTAACAAAGAAGTGGTTGATTTGATTAAAAATCGATCATAAAACACCTAAAAAATGCATCCCCTCCGTCAATTTTGGATAAATTATAACCAAATTTGTTTGATACGCTTTTATTACAATTTCAAACAAAATTACGCACGGATTTGTCGATACGTGGCTTAGATAAAAAATAAACAATTCTAACTTGCCCAATATTTTTTTCTTTTTTCGATTATATCACTTAATTTGTGAAGAAAAATGATGCTCATAACAAATTTTTGTAATTGCAATTTAATGTAGCTGAAAATTCGTTAGCGGACCAATAGCGTACAGAAAAAATGAAATCACTCCGACGCAACCATTTTTTGCCATACCTAAGCAGATATTTTTTAAACTTCAAAGTTTAATATCTTTACGGAAAATTAGCCGTCACTGCAATAGTACCCGCAAAACAGATCCAAATACGCATGAATAAATTGCAAACTTTTAACGAAAATTGAAAAATGAAATTAAACGAAATTAAAACTGAAGTAATAGTATTCTCGAAAAAATGTAAAGATATGAAGATATTTCTATCTATAACTGTCAATAATTATAAAAATATCCTGACGATGAATGCGAAATACTTAGAAGTTAGTCTTAGATACGAAATTGACCTATCAAATGCATGTCAAGCAAATACTAAAAAAGGCTAATATGCAGTACATATACCCACCAATGATTAAAAACTCACTTTCTATAAATAATAAAATATAAAATTTATAAAATGTTAATACGCCCAATCATACGTTTACACGACGAATTTTTTAACACAGGTTTTTCAATTTGCTTTTCCTACATAATAGAATAAGAACATACCAACATGGCGCATGATCTCATTATTATATCAATACTAGAAGTAAGTAAATGCTGTTAGTTATACATATAATATAATTTTTATATAGTATAACAAGTATGCTGTAAGTAATAACGGTAGGTTGAGCTATCAGTGGCAAGGACTACTCTATCTATAAGAAACTGTAAAAGCTAGTCTAACTATAAATATGTCAAGCATACCGTAAATGAATGATAAAATGGTTAAAAAAGAAAGGTCTTTGTTTCATGTTAAGCATCGCATGCTGTTGATTACGACTGGATAGATGACCGAATAATAAATAAAATAATTAATTTATCTTTAAAAAAATTAAATTATATGAAAAAAGTTAATAAAAATTAATGTTTATATACAATGAGGGGAAAAATGTAAAAATAAAATAAATAAAAATGTTTGTAAAGTAAGTATTTTTGTAGACATTAATCCCTGAAGGCTTTTGAAAGCGTGCGTAGCCATTCACAAATGAAAAATGTTGACCTCTTAAAAGGTTTATATTCCTGCTTTATGTACTCCAATCGAACTTTCGTTGAAGCGGAAGGCGCGTTCTTAGAGTGTTTTCCACATGTCAAGTTCACTCTTTATGAACTCTTAATGGACGCTCATATTTTTGGCAGGGTTACTTAACCCATTAACGCCTGAAATGAAATTTTTTATACTTCATTTTCAATCAAGTATTTCGTATCAAAATCAAAGTTGAAAACAATTGAAAGGTACATATCCTAATGTTTTCGAGGTCGCTCTTCAAGATTCCGAGGTCAAAATTGAGTTTCAGCCATCAGGAATTCCAATATGGCGCCGAATTTTTAAAAAAATTCAAAAAAATTGGGAATTATTTATTCCTATCAATTTTTTTCGAGCTATTAGAATATTGGAATTCTATTGGAACCGTACATAGTGGTGCATAAAACAGTTGAATTTTAAGAAAAAATTTTATTTTTATACCCCACATCATTGTAACGACCTCAAAATGGCGTCAACAATGAAAATTTCTGAAGGTTCTAACTCAAAAACTACGTGCTCTTATAAAAAAATTCTAAGAATGAAAAGTTATTAGAATTAATCGAGAAATATAGTGGAATTTTTTCAGATTTTTGTAATTACATTTTGAGAAATTTTTTTTCAAAATTTTTTTCAAAATTATAATTTATTTATGAAAAATTCTGAAAAAAATTTGGTGTATTTACTTATGCATTCTACGAGTTTTTTGTTCTTTGCAATTTTTTCCAAAGTTGATAGTTTTTTTGGGGAAAAAATCCTAAACTATATAATATTTGAAATTCATTTCCTCGAAAACTATCAACTTTTCGAAAAAATTGCAAAGAACAAATAACTCTTACAATTCATCAGAGAATACACTAAATTTCTTTCAGCATTTTCGTAAATAAATTACTAGTTTGAAAAAAATTTCTCAAAATGTCATCAAACAATGTTAAACAAAATTCAATATATCGCTTGATGAATTTTAAGAACTTTTCATTCTAGGCATTTTTTTAAAAAAGTTCGTAGTTTTTGAGTTAGAGGGTCCAGAAATTTCTCAAAGAAATTTTCATTGTTGACGCCATTTTGAGATTGTTAGAATGATGTAGGGTATAAAAGAAAATTTTTTTCTTAAAATTCAACTATTTTATGCATCATTATGCAAGCTTTCCATAAAATTCCAATATTCTAATAGCTCGAAAAAAATTGATAAGAATACAAAATTCCCAATTTTTTGGAAATTTTGTTAATATTCGGCGCCATGTTGGAATTTCTGATGGCTGAAACTCAATTTTGACTTCGGAATCTTGAAGAGCGACCTCGAAAACAGTAGGATACGTACCTCTCAATTGTCTGCAACTTCGATTTTGATACGAAATACTGAATGAAGTATAAAAATTGTCATTTCAGGAGTTAATGGGTTAAGGTAGTTAGCAGTCTATAAAACAGATGTTGCTTTGACTCGCCCTTTGGCTCGAAGGGAATCTTTGTATACTCTCTTTGAAGTCAATAAATACGCAATAATAATAATAATAATAATAATATTTTTTATCGGACACCAAAAATGCAAGTTGTGTCCTCACGGGAAAGCAGCCTGTGAAGACACAGAGGGTAGCACTTGTATTCCCTAGATGTTACTAAAAATAACTAGATTTTCGCGCGCTTTTAGACCTTATAGTCATTCATATTTACACCACATGACTATATGTCTGAGACTGTGTCGATCACTGATAAATAAATGCATGCAGTTTAATTTGAATTGTGATTGTTACAAATGGAAGAAATTCATTTGATTAAAATTTAAACAATTTGAAGAAAAACTAAAAAAGCGAAGTAGAAATGAATCCGAATGAAGTTGAATTCTTGGCAGAAAAGCAACTTGTGAGCATAGTGCCAAATTTCAGTTTTGGGGCCATTTATTTGATATCTGGGTCTGTGGGACCATTTCGGGCTGGTTTACCCGTAAAGGTTCCCATTTGGTTGGCATTGAATCTTAAACAACAACAAAAATGTAGAATAATTGGTCAAGAATGGATGGACACAGAAGAACTGAACAGTACAAAAGATATTGAGAAACAAGAAAAGTATGTATCGATATTCGTAATGGATATTGATTAATCGATTGTTGTACATGTGTTTTAAACTGTTTTTTTTTGTATATTTTTAAAATAGAGTATTTACAAGAATGCCGAGTAATCATTTTATGGAAGAAACGCAAATGCTCCTTAAAGTTGCTGCTGATGACATTCCGGACGGTGACAGTATCAGGACCGCTATCAAGGTTCGTAAATCTGTTTACAAATTATAAGTCCAGATTAATTCCCAGCAATCGAAATTGTATTGAAATGTATTGACTTGGATTAATTTTTTGCTTTTGAATACGCTATTTGAAATTTTTGAATACATTCGAATCCAAAAATACTTCACTATTATTTTAATACAAAAATATGAATCCAAATGAATACATAAATAATATCGTTGCCGAAACTACTAAAAATACTGGAAAAAGGCAAAAGTCGTGAATCCATCTGAATACAAATGAAGATTGAAATGATAATTTTTTAATACAATCGAATCCATAAATAATAACAGTTAATTACCAGAATTAATGAATCCATTTCAATACATGACTGAGCACAATAATGCCTGCTTTAATCCAAATGAATTTAAAATAAATCAATACAAAAATTAAAGTGTGATGAATTCATTTGAATACAAATTCTTAATGATTCTTCATTTTAATTTGAAGTGAAAAAATATTAAAATTATGTTCATTCCGTAATTATTCACTTCAATTACAAAAAAGTAATTTTCGAAAATGAAAGCCACAAATGACTTTTCATTCAAAATTTGGAATGTGAAATGTTTATTTTAAACCAATTTCCAATTACATTTAACAGTGCTCTGTCGGAAATGGTGCACTTTATTTAAGAGTTCAATACACAAGAGTCCAAAAAGTGTTGTACACTTAAATGAAATGTATTTGTACACTTATTGGACACCTAATTGACACTTATTTTCAAATTTACGCAATATCTCGTAAACGGTATGAGATACGAGAAATCTGATGAAATTTTGCCATGATGATTCAGCTGACATACACAATTAAAAAATTTCATAATTTTAGAAATTGAAAATTTCGAACATTCTTGATTCATGTACAGTGGCTTCGAATCATCGCACCCCGGTACCCCTGATGTATGTCAATTTCGTCAAATTTCACGTATCTCGTACAGTTTTCAAGATATTGCATAATTTAGAAAAAAAATTACAATATTTATTTTACCAACAAAAATATCTACTATCTACATGCACTTGTTCTTTTCAAAAGTCGATAAGCAAATTATTACAAAAATGTAAAATATGGTAATAAATTTAGCAGATTATTTTTATGTACACAATTCATTAATGCTCCACGTTTCAACTATTTGTTAGTTTCGCATCATCTTTTACAGCAACGAGGAGGTCGAGTGATGCAAATTTTTTTTTTCATTAAATGTATGAACTGGGATTATTTTTGAATTTATATATATTGCCATGCATTAAAATTTTTAATACATTTCAATCCTTTTCAATACTTTTAAGATCAAATAGCGCATTTAAATGTATTGTAATGCATTCAAAATTTTCAATATATTTCAATGCATTTCCGATTGCTGGATTATTCTTGTACAATCTTAGTTTCAAAAATTCAGAATAGCAAAAACTAGTATGAAATAGTTTTTATTCTTCGGTTTTATTTGTTTCTTTTATGTATACAGATGGAAGTGATTGAGCAATATTTAAATATTAAACAATTTTTAAGTTATAAATATGAACATTTCTTATTCTTGAACACATTTTGATTATCATTTTTTGCTCTTTCTATACTTTCAATTGAAAACTGGATTGATTATTCAGGAAAAGTTTTGTTAATTTTATAAATCACCCGGAAATTAAAGGAGAATAATGATATAAATCAATGTGTTTATCATTTTTACATCTTACATATTAAAAATACTATTCTATATTTACGAAGATCTTAAAAAAGACTGATTTGTAATGATGTACAGTTTTATCATTAATTCTGTGATTGGCAGTGATGAATTGTTCTTATCTCTTCCTATTGAAGATATTCAAAGAGATTTTGTTCACTTTTGTTCCAGGAAATTAATTTTCTTCTTTTATTAATCAATCCTATAGAAATTAAATGACATAATATTAATTTTATATAGTTTTCTAATTTATGCTCTTTAGAAGATATTTTTCGCATATGGGTGGTTTTAAAAAAACTGTCTTCATTAATATGTACCATTAAAGTAGCAAAAGATTTATTTTTTGTTTGACATTTTGATTTTTTTTGTAATTATTAGATGTACGAAAAAAGTAACTTACTCTAAATGCACCATTTATAAAGTTAACTGGTTAGTTACATGGAAAGAAATTTTAAGTAAAGCCACTGCTCAGGGAAGTAACAGCTACCTTATAGATTAACATTCGAAATCGTTAAAAAGAACATTTTTATAAGTAGATACACTTTTATTACACCTTTTTGAATAGTTATTCATAATTTTCCGACTATTTAGTTATTGATAATTAATTTTAATGATCTATAAACGTTGTTGAAACGGAAAAACTTGGTACTTTTTTCATTCTAAAGCTTCCGTATCAAAAACACTGCATAAAATTTCCTACAAAAAGGTCAGCGAGTACACAAAGTATTAACAAACACATTCTAGACATATTTTCTTCTAATTAAAAGAGAGAAAAATTGACGGTAGTGTCTTTGGTAAAATATTGGTAACATAATCAATACCGAGTAAACAAAAATTTATTGAAGGTCGATTGAAATTTATTCATGACGTCATGTCTGAATTAGCTTTCTTAACTTCTTGAATGAATTTCAATGAAAATATTTATTTGAATTACTTTTAATGGTTAATAGTTTGTAGAAAGTTATTCGCTTCAATAATTTTGAATGGGAAAACAGTGAAATGGAAAAAGTGTCATCGTTAAGGAATTTCAAAAGAAAATTGCAAATAGAACAGTTGGAGATTTAATTGTAATGGAAAAATAGTTATATTTGCTTCAAATGAATTAATTTCAATTTGAATTATAAAGAAAGTGAAACATGAATTCATTTGCTGGGTAGTACCTTTTACTTTATTTATCATATATAAAAAATTAAATCTATGGCCTTTTATTACATGATGTCCAAATTGACTTGTTTGTTATGTATTTTATATTATGTAATGTATGTGATTATATCGGGATGTCGGTCTTTTTGAAAAAAATAAAAAAAAAATAAAAAAATAAAAACACTTTTCTTGAAAAAATTGTATTTATTTACTACGTTTCGGCCTTTTGTGGGCCATCTTCAAGACTGATTACAATCTTTTGATTTTTGTCAAAAAAACCTACACACCGACATAATTACATTATATATTTTAATCTACGGTCGAAGAAACCACACATCATATATATTTTATATTATTTAAGCTCATTTTTGTAATTTGAAATTTGTATTTTCTTATGAAAATACTTATAGACTTTAAATCACTCACATTGGTCTTTAGAATGTTTTGAGGTATTTCAATGCAATTTTACAAATCGAGACCTCCAAACAATTTAATCGTATTGTACAAAATAATTTAAGAAGATTGTACCACGGTAGAGAAGTTAATGTAAAAAATGTCTCTGGGTAATTCCAATTCTATCAACATTTTGATATGATTGTCATTCAGCGCAATTTAGTACACTTGTATCTTGTCGAAGTGTTCTAACCGAAATATTTAATCCGAACAGACTTTAAAAACAAGACCGATAACTATATTTGTTGTATTCTATCGAACATTGATTTATACAATGTTTAAAAACAACATTTAAATAATTGAGAAAACCATACACTATATAATTTTTATGGCCAAATTCATTGTTCTTTTTAGAACTAAATAACTTGTAGCAATAATGGAATTCGATTGATATATTTTTTTTGTAGGGATCAATTAAATATCTAAATTTTGCATTTAGTAGTTCGTTGGTCTTCATAGACCTTTTCTGCTTCTATTATTTTGTTTTGCAATTTGACTATTGAATTAGTGTTTTTATTATACAGGACAAAAGTTCTTGAGTAACTTCAGAAATAATTCTGAATATTCTGAAATGCGAAATGTGGTAACATATGGCTGCAAGTCACAGATAAATGCCATCTACCGAACAAATTTAAACCGGAACAAATAGATTACTAGAAAACTATTTGAAAATTGTTTAAGAAAAGTTTAATAGAACTCAATAAGGTAGAGATAAAACAAAACAGATTTTTTAATAGATAAAATCTCTTTCAATCATCTGATGATAAATTAATTTTTCTAAATATATTGACTTCTGACTATTAATTAAGGTTAAGGTCCATATCGAGCACTAAATCCAGTGACAACCAAAAAATTAATTAATGCAATCATATCGAAATGTTGATAGAATTAGAATTATCCACAAACACTTTTTACATACAATCATATTAAATGCTCAACCGAGATACGATTTTCTTAAATTATTTTCTATGATACGATTATATTATTTGGAGGTGTCGATTTGTAAAATTGCATTGAAATACCTGAAAATAAAAGTATTCCCATAAAAAAATCACCAATTTCAAATTTCAAATTGAGCTTAAATAATATAAAATATATATGATGTGTGGTTTCTTCGAACGTAGATAAAAAATATATAATGTAATTATGTCTGTGTGTCGGTCTTTTTGAAAAAAATAAAAAGATTGTAATCAGCCCACGAGAGGCCGAAATGTAGTAAATAAATACATTTTTTTCAAGAAAAAGCTTTTTATTAAACGGATAATCGAACATAAAAAATGCACTGAAAAAATATATCCAATGTTTTTGGAGACTAATTCAAAATCAGTGTTGACTTTTTGTTGTCATCATCTTTTAAATTATTCATAATATAGATATATTCCATTCCTAGAACCATTTATTTTGTTTTATCTCTACCTTATTAAGTACTATTAAACTTTTCTTAAATAATTTTCAAATAGTTTTTTAGTGATCTATTTGTTTCAGTTTAAATTTGTTCAGTAGATGGCATTTATCTTTTCCCATTATGTTTAAAACCTTGACATTATTTCCAATTCCATATACTATCTTTTATAACAAATTTTGTCATTTTACTACTTTTTATTCACCTCTTTTTTTTTAATAAATATCAGAATTTGTCAAGAATTGAAACAAAATCTACTTACTTCAGAAATTAAAGACACTATAGACCAAATTACTTTTTTACGAGCTCATAAATCACATCCTTGGAGACTCATTACAAAAAGATTACCTAACAACATTTATGAAGAATATTTTTTTAATGAAGAAACCTTTTTTACCACAAGACTGAATTTCAATAAATTTAAAAAAAAAACAGAAGAGATTTTTCACAGAAATTTTAATTATTTTAATATAATATTACATCAGTGTAAGAAGAATTGAATTTTTAGAATTAGATTTATTTTAATTATGGAAAGGAGACTTTTATTCTATTGAAGGAATGGAAAATTTTAAACAACAAACTCGTGGCATTGATTATGAGGAGAATTTACTTCCTCAAATGTAAAAAGAATTAATTCCTTCCTAAACACATTTTTCATAACAAATGTTCTCATTTTATTACTTTTTATTCGCCTCTTTTTTTAACAAACATCAGAATTTGATACAAGAATTCTTTATACACAACTTTGGAGACTCATTACAGAAAGACTGCCTAACATTTATGAAAAATATTTTTTTAATGAAGAAACCTTTTTTATCACAAGATTCAATAAAAGACTTTTCACTTAGGAAAACATCAGAGAAGAAAATTTTAATTATACATAGCATGTACATAAATAAAAGTGAAATGAATACCATGTTATGCAAAAGCTTACAAGTTATTTACAATGGTTTTAAAATGCAAGATGGTTATGGATGCTTAATGCATAGAAACTAGAAAAGTCAAATGTCTATATTAGTTTTTAATATTTAATTTTCCTAAAGAATGGTTCCATGTTTATTTACAAACATCTACAATTTTAGTGATTTATCAATTAATTTGTATCGAAACAGGATTTATGGGATATACGAATGGCAAAACTTCGGAGCTCGATAGTCGCATTCGTTCAAAGCGAAGGCGGTGGTACCCATGCAAAACTGGATCACCTGACCACCATGGAGATCAATAGTGTTCGACCTTTACTGCCGAGTTCCTTAGATGAAATTATCAAAATTCAAAATGTAAGTAATATTAAACAGGTTGCAAATTACTATACAAACATTAATATAAGATATTCTTTAAGAGTATCTACAGGAGTGTTATTTTGTGTACAAGATTCTACAAAGCGCGACATGACCACTTCTGTAAATATTCTGTAATATCAATGCATATATAGTCCAGTTTTTTGAAAACCAGATAGTTACAACTAAAGTACATAAACATTTTATACGAATCTATGAACAATTTTAAATATAATGATTTTAAAAGTCAGTGAGAAATACCTTAAATAGATTAAAAGGTGCACGATTTTGAAAATGTTATCTTAACAAATAACTGAAATAAATTCTGTAAATTTAGAGAATTTGATTTTAAATGTAAAAAAATAGTATTTTCTTTATCTTTTCCCTAGTAAAAATGGAAGCGTACGCGTATGCTTAATGTCCATATTCACGCTTGCAAAACGCTTTGCGTACGCTCCATTTGCAAAACGAAGCGTGAATTTGGATATTTGAGCGTACACGGAGAGAAATTTCTAATGTTTATACCGTGGGTCACCTTCGCCCGAAAAGACTCAGGCTCTCACTTACGAGATTCGTTTGTTTTCATACTCTTTTGCCGCGGCCGTAGAGATTGACAACGTATTCTACCGCGGACGCATACTTTATTTCCTCAAGACCCACCGGATTTTATGGTGGGTAGCGGCATGGGATGCGTCGATAAGAGTTCCGTACTATAATCGTTAGAAATTTCTCTCCGTGTACGTGTACGCTTCCATTTTTATTAGAGTTCTGAACTTATACGTTTTTTACAGGCTCCTGTAGGTCCTGGCGCGTCTGGTTACACGCAGTCGTCTCAATCGCAATGAGAAGTGGATGCATGCGAAATGAGATTTGGTGGTTACCCAGCAAAGACACCAGTAACCGTTACATAACAATTACAAAACATTTACATAACTAAGTAACTGTTACTTTTTGTGTTTGCTGCATATATATTGATGTTACTGTAAATATGTTCGAAAGTGTATTTTTGTATGTATTTTCTTGCCTACATAAGTTAACCATATAAAAATGTAAGTTAGTAGTTAATAATATATAGTAAGTTAGGAGCAGGAATAAAAGAATTTGAAAATTATCTGCACATGTGTTATATATTTTACTTCCTCCATGACTACACTCTTCGATTTTTTACACACAGTCGATCACTAGCATATCAATCACATTTTCTCGGCCTACATGACTAAACACGTAATTAAATATATTATATTTACATTGGTACAGTGACGGGTCGGAAAACCTCACACAGACCTTTCGCTTAATACACAATATTTACACGTTTTATTATACAGGGACTGAATCCCTTTCCCGACTTCTCTTCAAATATCGATTCGTATGGGAATATAAAATTGTACAAAATAAATGCATTCGAAATTCGCCGAAGCGGCAAGGAAAGAGACTACGACAGGATTAAATAGGATCGCGGAACACGCACGAATGCGCCACTGCGATGACATTTGGTAATAACGGTAAAAAATATATCTTACACGTAAACACGTCGAAAAACTTTCCACCTTATCACAATCTTATACAAGTATATGCCAAATCGTCTTCGACTACTGGCGAGGTTACTTGACGATCGGTACGAACTCAAGTAGACAGTGACGAATCGTCACTACTGGCTCGAACCTGGTATGGAAAAAAACCATTGCTACAAGGAACGATCTATCGAACCGATACATATACAACCAGGTTTTTTTTACACGGCGACTATTTTGCTGGGGTCGACTTTTACTCTGATGAACATGGTGTCGTCTTTGACGAAGTGACGTTTCTTGACCATTTCATGAGAGACAAACCGAGGGAAACCGAAACCCAGAGAATCTGGCTCTCGACTGGGTCTCTGGAAATTTTTCCATGTTGGATCTGGAATGAAGCTCTCAACAATGTTACACGCTTTTTCCGCAACCACTGTCTGATCGAACATGGTGAAGGAAACGCTATGGGAGAAAGGCCATCGTAGAAGGGCGTCGTACTCGCCGGGAAGGATTTTTATGTAGATTGATATATGAGTACTCTCTCCTGTTCCATTTCCATTCAAGAAAATCGATGCCTGTAAACGAAATATTTAGTTAATTCAAGATGTCAGAGGTGAAAGAGAATGATTATGCAAGTTTGCGGCATTGCTCAACGCTAAAATAAATTTACACACTGACCTGAAGTTTATATCCATATTGACTAGTGTAGAATGGTGGGCTGATAAGTTCCATGCCTTCCTTGGATTTAGCTTCGATCATTTTGGCAGCGTAGTCACTGATCTTCCAAATCAATGTCCCGCTGTAATTGAGCGAAAGCTTACTAATTGCCGACTTCAAGCTGGTAATCTGGTGTTGCTGTTTCGTAACGACACTGCACATCAAGCCAAGGTGAACCTTTGCTGATTCTTCCATGTGTTTATCCAGTGAAAATCGATTACCCTAGAAATTAAAACATCGTAAGTTTTGTTGCCTTAGTGAATTGAAGTGTGAAATCTTTTTACTGGCATCAATGGGTATTGCTGATTAGATAAACTACAAAAGCTTTAAACGCACTTTTATCGAAATGATATTTTTGCACCTGGCGCAAGTGATTTTTCAAAAATGGTCTGGCGTATCGATTTGAAAATTTAACATAATATTCACTACTATTATAGCTATCATCCATAGCACAAATGTGTTATCTCTAATTATTCACGATTATACCTTTAACACGAATAACATTTGTTCGATTATATGCAATAATTCTCAAGAAACAAAAATGATCTAAAATACGTTTTTTTTTGGACGTTCACATTAGAAGACCCCTTAAATAAAATGTAGAGCATACCTTAAATCGACATCCAGCATCTTTGAATGTACACGAGAGAAGATGAGTCGTGCAATGGTCTTTGAGGTGAATTTCGAGATCTTCTCTGGGTAAGACTGCCGTTTCACAGCGATGAGGACAGGCAACTGGGAAACGACCGCACTTCGCATGGTGTGCTCCAAGGGTGTCGAAGACGAACTCTTTGTTGCAGTACCGACAGGCAACCAATCTTTTCGCACATTCACCATGTTTATGCTGGCTCAAGTGCCTTCGTTGAACTTTCATGCCGCACTTGTTCTCACAGTACAAGGGCTCATAACCACACGTTCCCGTGTGCTTCTGAAAAAGTAAAGTAATTGCATGTTAATAAATAGGTTTAAACAATACTAGGTTCTATGCAGAGAACTCGACATCGACTCGTTACTATGCTTTTTCAAAATTTATAAGCAAACCATTCAATCTTTACTAAAGTTTATTTAAAAACGTCGAAATTTACGAATTCTGACGTTAACGGTTATACTTCTATAGGCAAGAAATGCGAATTTCGTATGTGTGCTCGAACTTCATCAATATTAAATAATGGACGGAAGTCGTATACTTACTTCTAGTGTGTGACCGGTGAATTCTTTGGCGCAAAATTCGCATCGTGCTCGCCGTTGAGCACACGTATATTTTAGATGATCCTCCATTAGGACTCGAGGAATCATGGCACCGCACTTATTACTGCATGGTATGGCATCGTGCTTACATGTATTCAGATGGGCCTGCAAAAATTCAGTTTTTCTGTTAATTATTTGATTACAATGTGAATAAAGATGGAAACATTTCACAAATGCTAAGATCTGTTCATTCATTATTTTAAAATGATTACCAACCTTAAGTTTTCGTAGTTCGTCAGACCATTTGCAGCCGTCTTTGTGATGAATACAGTAGACGATTGATCCCATTATTGCCTTTTCTGCTTCCAAATCATGAAAGTTCTGAAACAAAAATTCAATTTACTACATTAATTGAATTGTTTGTTATTAAATGTTGAATATAATTGAACAATCTAAGTTTTTAATTTATAAAACAATCAATTAATATATTTTTTGTCGCAAACAAGTAACATGCTGTAATTAGTGATCGTATCTGTATTCGCGAATTCTCATAGCGTTTACTTTAGGCAAATAAAACAAGTCGAGAAAGTTCACTAATAAGGCCACGATTACTAATTAGTGCATTTGCTTCAATCAATTTGTACCTAAAGGGGCAGAGCAACGTAACTTGTTGCCAGGTGAGGTACAATAATGTTTCTTATCCTCAAATGACGCAAGTTTAGGTAACACATTGTATATGTAACATCGTTCATTAGATTGCTCATAGTCATTCTGTATTCCCAGAGAAAACTGGAAAACGACCGACTTGACATTCTTGACCACACTGGAAATTGGAGAATTATTAGGATATTTTCATCGACTTCCAGATTTATCCACTAAAATGCGTGAGCGGATTGCTCAATTCGCTCCATTCCTTAGTGTTAAACGAGTCGGAGGAAGAAAGTGAAAAAAAAGGCCGGTGAAAAATAAAAATACGGCGTGATGAAATCGGATGAGTACGTGCAGCGTGGCCTTAATTAAGGGGCGGACATGCGAGGGATGCCGCGCCGTAGTGAACTCGGCGAATACTTATCGGAAACAGGTTCTTAGACATAGGCAGTTGTTTAGTATCGATTTTAGATTTATCGTAGTTCGAGTCACCGCCCGGATGGAAAATTGTTAAGGAAGTCGACGATTAGTTTTCCAATTACGTAAATCAACGCGTATAGTCACACGCATTATTATCGATCTAATTAAATTACAATTAAATCATGAATCATAAAAAGTAATTGAATTCAAACTTATTATTAACCATTACAGTTTTTTGTAGCTTAGATAGGCAAAATACCAGGGTTTGTTAAAGTAATTCATTCATCGAAATCCTCAGCGTGCCAGACTGCCACGCGCATAGATCTTTGTGGTTGGCAAAGTCACGCATGGGCGAGATATCCAATCAATTGAAGAGAAGTCGAGCGTGATGAGTCGAGTTAAAATCATTTCATTGTGGGTTTTCAATTTTATTCTCCACGAAAATGACTTGGGTCGTTACACTGCCGTATTCTTAGCCAAAAGCGAAACAGAGAAGGAGCGAGATATTCGTTGGCAGGCTTTCAATTTTTGAGTCTGACCCCAGTAATAAGTTTCTGCGGCTTTTCCTGCCGTGGCGTGGTTCTTGTAATTTGTTTTCATTACCCCAACCGTTTGAGCTTTCTGTTGCTCGTGTAATCCAAGATTCGACACTAATTAGTTTGATACCTTAGAAGTTGATGTTTGACCCTTTTAATAAGTGTGATGATTTTTTTAAATAAACTATGCACGTGGAAGAATTATTCTATTATCCTTTAATTTAATTGCTCGGTATTATTGACACCAGTGCAGGCACGAGTTTACGCTTGTTTCGTGCTTTTGGAAAGTTATAGGCTATTCGAATTCCGTATTCTTCATCCCCTTTGTTTTGCCTTTGTTGTGAAGTGTTACGACCAGTAACTACGTTTAGAGTCTCTTATATCGACGCAGTATTTTGCGTTGCACATTCCAGGCACTACGCCGAAGATAGCTTGAGATTTAGATTTTTTCGTTCCGCACCGCGCGTACCGTGACGCGTAATGTTATTTCCGGGAAACTTATTGCGAACAAGGTTTTAGAAATAGACCCTCGCAATTCGTTGCAGGAGCGGCCCCTCGCGGAGAACAACGTGGGAGACGTGGCGCGGAATGTGGACACCCGACATTTTCCCATTCTCTTCCAGAGTCGGTCTTGCTGTGACTTTTAAATTGCCGGCATTTAAAGGGCTCCTTTAATAAAGTGCTTTGCCATCCACTTTCTGCGAACGTCTCATGAGGACAAGTATCCAGAGACTGCGAAAAAGGGAGTGCGCTAAATTTCTTTTCACGTTGTGAATGTGGGACTTCTTTTTCCAGTTTGATACTTAAGTCATTCCCGAAACCAATACAAACAGATTTTGAAAACCAGTACACATAATGCAAAAAGGGTGATAAAAGTCCAACAATTAGCAATTTCCATAGTAGGTGAAGCCGAAAATACTAGAGAGTTTCATATAAATCACTGAGCAATAAAGTTGGATAAGGATCAAGACTTCAAAAATAAAAACTGTTCACGTTTTTATTGAAATCTTAAACACCGATTCGTTCCAAAGGACCGACTTTAAGACGAAAACATTACTTACATTATTGCGTGGCTGTGTGTCACAATCTCTTTACCAACCTGTCATCCTAATTTTAACGCAAATTTACGCCTGACTTTTCTTTTAGGAAAAAGACCGGTCAGTCGGTCGTACGAGCAACCGGGAGACCCCCGTGGCCTCGGACAAGAAAGGTGCGGCAGTTAACTTCTCGTTTTCGGAAAATGCCTTGTGAAAGTCTTTCGAAGATCCACCTGGGCGGTCAGACAAGATCACCGAGTTTTCGGCAAGTGACTCTGGGATAGAGACGACAAGATTATTGGGGTTTACTATGTTTGTTGTCCTTTGTCGATTGCCGCATGCTGCAACAAGTCCATTACTCACAGGGTGCAGGTGTGCCATCGCAGACGCGGAGAAGCTGCAGTAGAAGGTATAATCTAGTATATATATGTTTGCACGAGCACAATCCTGCTACGACGGGTTGAAACCTGCACAGCCGGCAAGGTCGAGGAACTTAACGCGGATGACCGTCCATAAATGTGTTCGCAGGTATGCAATCTGGGGATGATTTTTTAACTGCATTAAGTTACCAATAAATCATGTTTGATTGTTATAACTTTAGCTAGATACATATCCAATTTCGTCTAAGTCTAGTGAATGAAACCTTTTTTTAAGTCAACTTCTCAAGAATAGAGATGTCTTGAATTCCAAAATTGAATCCTGTTCAGAAGAATTGAAAATGGTTCGCTTTTAGACTGATTTAATGTACAGAAATTACGGTATAGCAAATAATGTCACGTGCATCAAGCCTGAGTTCCTCATGTAGAAAAAAGTAGATTCGATATCAAAAACAGTTATAGCTGAAGAAGAGTGCTACTTTAATTTGATACATACAAAGGAATATTTATATCAATCAATCTAGAACACAGGGAAACAATAGCATAAATATTGAGCACTGCTGCCATTCATTTCTTGGAATTACTTTTTCATGGCTACAATTATAGGGGAATTACAGGGGATGTGTCGGTCGCCCTTTTCTTTTCGTGGCTCGACAGGTCCTATATAAATAACTACGACGAATTGCAGATTGTTTGACGTGCGAAACGAACGATCGTAATAGAAGGTCATAAATTACATTCGTTCTTCTGATTTCAGTCATGGCATGGTAGTCAATTTGTGGAAACAAAGTTTAAAAGCACACTAGATTTCACTCAAAATACCATTGTGTGGGTTTCACAATTGCAATATTTATGTGCCATTAAATTCTCTAGTATCGGTCTCCTCATTTTGCTTGTGTTTTCCCATTTAATATTATTATTATTCCGTAAAATTCGAAGTCGTAATGAGTTATGCATTTATTAAAACCCGAAAAATAACACCTGTTGCGCGAGGGCATACCACCTGTTGCACAATGCTGTGTTCGTCGGAATTACGACATATTGCATTGGAACATCCTATGTGTAATTATCGAATTGGATATTTGCGCAATATTATTGTCAATAGCGGAAGATTCGCGGGGGCGTTGGAACTTTCGCAACGATTTACTACGAAGGCGTAATTCTAAAACAATGAATTGCAAATACTCATTAGTACAGTTAAACGTGAGAATCTAATTCTATTGGTATACATTGATCGCTTCCAATTCTCAGAACTAAATTTTCCGTCGAACAACGAATTTCTCCATATATGGTTCATTGAAAAGCCTCATGTTTGTTAGTGAAGGTAGAATTGAATTTATAAAGATATGAATACGAAGGTGTCGCCAAACTATTTCATAAGGCAGAATTATTTTACCACGATTTTGGTCTGAATTTCTTGCTAGGATGATGTTTCAATTTAGACAACAAATCTTCAGACAGATTCGACAGAAGATTCGAGAAAAACAGAGAATTGCTTCTTGAGAACATTTCTGTCAATGCATAAAACGGATATGAACGATCAGGAAGGGAACGATGAACGAGGTTAGGATTGAGTTGCCACTCGATTCTATTCGAGTCTTCCGATCGTGTGACATCACTTTTAGCCCCGGGCGCACGGTTACTGAGCGTATCTTTTACAAGATGCTGCGTGAACTGACGTCATTGCAAAATAACGGACACGATCGTTGCGTTCCAATTCTATACGTGCGACCGACCGACTCTTAAGAACACCTTCATCTACATGTCGATTGCTTGCATTCTATCTTTGCGAATAGGCGCTCCGAACCACTATAAGCACCCGCCGGAACTTTACAATTTCCCAGAAGATAGATACCTAACTGCAATGTATTAAACTTTAAGTGCAATTCCCGTGAAAGTTGTAAAAACATAACTATCTCGTTGCACCATACCTACATCAGCGGGGTATGTTTAGAGGGTGCTTGTTTATGTTCTGTGTTATATCGGTTTAGATTCTAGATCAGTTCTGTCAGAAATGTCTGACCTCCGAATTTTCCGAAGCTTGGCATGAGGGGAAAGTGTCGAGGGCAAGTTACATTCAAGCTGATCGTCGCTTTAAATTCTTCGGCGCTCCCAGATGATAAGGCCAATAGTTAATAACTTGCTAAGAGCATGAACCGGTATGGGCATCCGCAAGGACGCGTGACTCGAGTCCCTCATCCGTGTCTTATTTTGATGTGATCAGCGATGACTACGACGCACCTTTATCCGCTCTCCATACTTTTATTGCATCCGCAAATTGTTAGTTTCTAGAGAATCCACGATCAACCTCGAATGCACGTGACCAGATTTGTCGGAAATATAAGAAGTTCATTTTATATAAATTGTCGCAAAAGATGCAAGCAGCGCCTGCGATATCGATCGACGTAATCCGTGAGGCATAATATTGTATACGGTACATGATAATAGAGTGTAACGTACCAGTAGGTGTACTGTTATTCTAATACAACTCAGTGCTTGTCTAGTACATCACTTACAAAATTACTGACTTATTTACAATCCTGCATTCCTTTTTTTTTGAAGTAATTAGATAAATTTATTTATTCACAATTTTCAAATAAATGCTTCGTTTAATTGTTATATTCTTCAAGAGTAATGCTATAGAGTTATGCATATTATCACCAGTGACCTTGAAATCCAAAAAGTTAATGGAGCGAATTAAGCACTTGAAATAAACGAACGAAGCGAATGAGGTGAATGTAATGCCGACTGAATGAAATTAAAGTAACCGAAGCAAAAGAAAGAAGTAAATGAAGCATATTAAGAAATCTAATTATACAACAAAGAGGGAATGAAATAATACATGGAACATTCAACTTGTAATAATTCAAATACAAAAAAGCATCGGAAAACCCACATACTCATCAGAGATTGAAATTGTCGCCGGTATCCGTGCCATATGGCTTTACATTTGATGTTAACAAGGCGCTTCACCATCTGGTTCCGGAAAGATTGTATCAGGCTGATCAATAGTGAAGAAATCAATCGGACATGCACACAGCTAACTGATTTGAGATTCAGAATAATCCTGCATTGAAGGTCATACATCCAAACGAAACAAGCCTGAGAATCGGAATTGTCGCATCGAGGTTCCGGAACGAACCTGAGGAAATGACCACCTTTCTGCCTGATGGGCATACTTTCTAGGTTTTGTCGAATTGAATTCGAATAAAAGGACAAAATGGAAGAAGCGAACGACATCGCGTGCGGAAGCAAAACTTCCGGTTGCCGTCGAATCTTTCGAGCCTGTGAAACGCAGTGCATTATTGAAGTATACGAACAAATACACCTACCTGCACCTCAACCGCGTGTGTAATTTCAATAATGACGACATGCATGGGACACGAAAACGTAAAAATCGGTTTAACGGAAATAATACATGGGAAAAACTTTCAAGGGTACGTTCGAAATCCCGAACTTACTCGACTTTAATTTTTATGTTACGTCATTTCCTTCCGTCATCGCGAAAATTCTCAGGGATATGGACATCTTCTCATTAGTCTTACTTTTAATTAGATAATGATTATTCGAGCAGATGACATAAAATTGAATCAGAATAAGAAATAACAGACGAATCCGCATAAGATTTCAGCCCTTTTTTACTAGAGTCGCAAATAATGACCAATGCGAAACGCAAGACCCGCTATTATATTTATTCACACAGTAACGTGGGTACGATACTCGCATAAATTTGAAAGCCGCCGTTTCCGTTAAAACCACTTCCGCGGATCTTAAATTGCCGAATTGAACTTGGACTATTGAGGAAATCAGAAAAAATACGTATTAGAATGAGAGTCTTTATTCAAAATTGTTTATAGATCTGAATTTAATCATGAAGAATGAACTATTAGGAATCTCCACTTTTTATTATAATTAAATCATTAGGTGTTTCAAAAGAATATTACGTAATGTTTTTGTGATGAACATAGTAGCACCACATTGGAGTGAACAGAACAAGACCTTTTTTTTTTATTATTTTACGTCGACTTTTCTGCGCCTATATGGGACTAAATCGCGACGGGACCTACCGTTTATGAAGGTGGAATCCGAACCACCTGAGCTTTGGCGTTATTAGACACTTATAAACAAATACAGAGGTGTCCCGATGACAGATGGCAGAGTCTGGGATCGAACGAGGGTTTTCTGATTACCAACTGAGCCACCGCCGCTTTCAGAGAACAAGACCTTGTGAGTGGAATTTTGAATCTGATTCGATGGCAACAAGTACGCTTGGATTTATGCAATTCCTCGGCATTATGAGTTACATGAAGCAACAGCATAACGACGTGTTCTTTACCCAGTTCACGAGTGCGAAAAATGTAAGAAAAAGACACTAATGAATGAAAAGATACGACATCCTGGATGTAATTCATATGTGACCAACCTTGCATGAATGATTAATCCGAAAAAATTACCAGGACTTAACTCGGTACTTCAATGGTGTTGCGAACGTCCTTGGGAGAAAATAATACGACGTGTTTCTCACGGGTGGTCCTGACAGGTTCCACGGGAACTGCGCGACTTTGCCAGGCTTCGCAAAAAGAATAAGCTGAGAAAGATCCGAAATTTTGCAGTGTCCAAACTCAGACGAGAAGGAAAAACGATGAGGACGACTTGTTGAGACCGCGGAAGGAGTAACGAATGCAGCGGTTTCCGGTCCCGGCGACGGTTAGCGTTCAGTGACTGGCCTTCTACGTGATCGTCAGGAAGGAGAAACGTGCAGAGCGTTAAGGGCGTTAGCTTTTAAGCAGCAGCCTCGTAATTACCTCGACATATAACTCGGTCTTATCTCGCATTCCACAACGCGGGTCAGAAGTTGGCACGTCGATGACGCGACGGTTCGCACATGAAAGCCGCAACGGGAATAACTTAATACGCGACTCCCCCCTTTTTTGATAAATCGTCAAGGACGGCCGGACGCAAGTATGCCTGGCATTTCCGTGCCGAACTTTACCGGCTCCGATGGCCTCGCCTCGTTTCTCGCTTTTACTTGCGTCCATCATCCCACACCGCCTCCAAACGTATGTCGATTTCGAGGTTCCTTCGGTCTCCAACGGTCATCGATTTACCGCGAATCACCGAAACTGAGAAAATGTTGTTTTGAAAGCATACATGTGAGCATCTACTAAACGATGTCACTATACGAGATAGTTCGAGGAATAATTTAAATCAAATGTGATCAAAGAATAAGTGGGAAGGATCTTCTAAATAAAGGTCACCTAGTGGTAACGGTTGTTAATAGATGGCTTCGCAACTCGAGGATCTGCAATAGATGACAATTATTGCAAAGATGAAACATGAAGATTTATTTACGGGGAATTCGAAATCCTATGTCAAATGTTGTGAAAAACTGGAACTGGAAATTCCACAAGTTGCGCTGAACTCCTAAATCCATTAAAGTGATACTCCTACAATTGTCGATAGATCAAATATAGATACGTATTCTTGCTAAAGCTACTGTTTGGATTTATATTCTAGATAGCCAAAAAGGGAAAGGTTGCCGGTCTCTCTTAAAAATTCATTGTACTAATATTTAATACCAAGACGTTATAATTCCCCCCACAAAACTTAAGAGGAGTAAAGTCGAAGAATTTCAGTTGACACTCTTACGTGAGTATTTGCAGATAATTCCGCATATAATTTCACAGATCAAAAGCAAGACCCAATAACCGCCTCCCTATCACTTTCGAAGACACCTTGCTGCTCATGGTGGGTGGCGGTTAGGAAGGGAAAGGGGTCAAAGCGATTTGCCGTTGTCTCGCACCGATCGACCTTTCGCTGAATAAAACAAGCGTTATATGTATGCGACGATGCGGGTCTCCAATCCCGGTTTGCAGGAAACGATTCGCTCTCTCGTCGCGAGACTCACGACTGACATTCCTGAGAAGGTAATCCAGTAAAGTCGAAGTCGCCGCGCGCCGTCATAAATACTCGAAAGCTCCCGACATCTGTATGTCTACTGCATTTTTGCCGCCTGCAAAATATTTTATTGCCTCATATAGGGGCGTCGAATTACCTCTATTTCGCAGAATGTGATACGAACAGCATGTGAAAATATGCAGTCATTTGTGGACAATGCTGTACTTGCCAAAAATAATGTAATCTCCTGAATTACGTATTTCCTTGATTTTCAGTTCCCTTAGTTCTTTTTACTCTGTTATATAGTAATGGAGTCATCCTAACATGATACTGAAACGTCTCTTTTGTTTTCTAATTTGGTGGTCTCTATTGTGTGATCTCTATTACATACTGGAAATAGTACCATCACTTCCGTTAATACATAAACCCTAAAAAATGATCGAAACTTATGAGACGTCAATTTTATTAGAACGAAGGAACCATGACAAAGTAGTGGTGTATCCTACACTAAGAAACACCTCCGGCCGAAGAAACGGTTGATTTATCTTTGGCAGGTTTCGGACTCTATGTAAGATGTGCCCAAGATTTATTATAGGCACACCAGATAGGGAAACGCAATTCAAAGGAAGCGATTCCTGAAAGTAAGATTTCAGGACAAGACTTGTCCCGACCTTAATGTAATAGAACACTTGAAGTGTATAACAAATTTCATGTCGCGATTGTAAGATGCAGGAAAGCAGATGTATTATAATGACTTTGATGAAGGTTCTTTCAAATTATACGTTCCTTGAAGAACGGAATATATCGTCCGGTCACCAGTACCGTCCCATGTAATAATTTCGTTCTCATTTGAGGAAAAAACTGGATCACTGTTTCGTTGTAACGACATCCGGCATATCGTCGCGAATTTTTTTCATTCAGTTTTTAAACAGTCATCGTCAGCTCGTTATCTCCAGTCATGGAACAAATCACCACTTCATTTTGCGAATAATTGCATCGCCTTTCTTCGGGTATGGAGACAAAGCTCGTATGTAATGGGGATACCTCTTGATTTAATAAAAAGTTCAAGGTTAGTACTTTGCCGGAATATATCTAGCCCTTGGCGACATGAAACGCCAAACAAATTAAAGGTGCTAAGAATGAGATTGCGAACCGCGCATCCAGGAAACCAATAAAAGGTATTCTTACTTAAAAGATAGTATAGAATTTTCTCTTTCTACCGGAGTCAGAGTTCGTTCGTCGTAACGGAGTGAAATTTCACTCCGAGGAATTAAAAAATATGTTTTTTATCTGCCAACAACAATATTCGATTACGCCGGCAAGTCAACTTTCGAACGAAAAGCCCGTGTATGAATGTCATGCCACTGTCTTTCTCTATCTCTCATGTAAGTTGATTTCCTTGGTTCATTCTATCTCTTTCACGCCAACGTGTATTAACTAGGTGAGTCGTATATTATGGGTGTACCTTGGTGCACGTATCCAAGTCGATGTAGAAGTAGCGAAAGATACCGAGTTTGCTCGGAAGCGGCCGAAGCCATCTGTTTCGCTCGGTTCCCACGCTTCCAGAGCCTTGCCCCGCTTCGACGCGACTGAACCCTCTCCTTCTGCATCGGCTGCAGGGCCCCACCACGCCTACTATATACACGAGTCGCCTTCTGGGCCTCATCCGCAGATCCGCTTTAATTCCAGCCTTTCCTACACGAACCTAACTGCATCTCGGCTCGTCTGCTCCTAAGCACGAGCCGTGCGCATTGTTGCGGCGGTCATTAAATTCCCTCCCCTCTACTTTTCATCTTTCTCTCGAGGTCTTCTATATGTATCTCGGCACAAGCCTCCATCGGACACCAGCTCCTAGAAGGAAAAATTGCCCGACAGCGATGAATTTGCCCGACTACTTTTACACGCATGTCGCTGGAATTCTCCTTTGTGCTTTTATTGTCTTATTGTACAAGGGGAAATAGCGTCGTAACTGTCGCTGTTCTGGTACTCGAACTTGCGCTATGCGATGGGAGACTCCTTTTACCAATTTTGATGGAAGGCGAATCGTGCAGTAAATTACTTTTTTTAACTCTACAAATTCTTGTGTCACTAGGGACGTTATTGCAGAGACCTGGCCAAGGACCAGGAGCTCCCCTTTGCGAAAATATGACATTTAGACGTCCGCAGGTGCTCCTCAGGACATTCCGGGAAGTATTTTTGTGTGCAGTGTGGGAGGTGAAAGGTCGATCAATGTGAACAAACTAATGCTATGCGCAGGATGTTACTTTCAAACCTATTGTCTCAACTGAAGGAGCTTTTCTACTTTCCTCGGAGGATATTACCTTCTCTGATATATCTAACCTTGCAAGTTCATATAGAGAGATCTCAATGCATGAAAGTCGTTAGATTATCGTTGACTTTGTATTGCTCGCACAACTTGAAATTCCAATTTATTCGTATCTAACGAAGACAATTTCAATGAATGAATGCCCTTCGCAGTGACTCAATAGCTTCATTGGGAAGTACTACTCAATGACGGTTTTCAAACAATCACAGACTGAGGTCAGTAGTATTTTTTCTCAACGATTACTGTTCCTGACATTGAGAAAATAGATAATTAGGTCAAACGTTTACTGAAGTATTAATTGCATAGGCTGATAACCAATCATAATTATTTAGTCGATTTTTAAATTTACTGCTGAAAACTTAAGATGCAAGATTAGGAGTTGTTTTTACTTCCTCGGTTTACTCACATGATAATACAGTTATTAGTAGCTTCCCTATTAGAAAATGAATCCAGGTTTTGGCTAGTTTGTATCCAGTTTACATTTTTTCCATATTAACCCTCAGTAGACCGACTGGGTATGCCATACCCGAGCACCTTTTTGAATCCCGCGACATTTTTGCGGGTCGTGATGTAGAGGGCCAGAACCAGGGGGGGGGGGGAAACTTTGAAGCCTCCTGAAACTACCCCCACCTTGTGCAAGTCGGTGCGCGCCTGAAAGACGCGCCGAGGACCAAGACATCAGGGGTGAAATCCCACAAAACAAAATGTCGAAATATGCTCGCTGTAATTTATGTGCCTCTGATCGTAAAACGCAATATCGTTGCTTGAAATGTAGACGGCCAATGTGTAAAGAGCACACGGCCAAGGCCTGCGTGGATTGCGTTTCATGTATGTAAATAAATAAAAATAACAATGTGTGATTCAAAATTAATTTTTACTGCTTCCTCATATATATACTGAGGAAGTAGTAAAAATCCGAGATTGAAAATGACCAAAAAACCCGGGGTGCTTGTGGAAAATCCATTTTAATTGCGAAAGAATTATAAAAAACATTCGTTTTTGCGTTTTTCAAAATTACGAAAAATTGGTCATTTTAAATCTTCAAAAAAAAAAAATACTTTTTGGAGTAAATCAAACAAACGACCATGGATTCATAAAGTTTAGATCCTCAGCTTTCCGAAACCCTACTTATAGGCCACAAAATATTTTTTTCCCTAAAAATACAGCCTTTTAAAAAAAAAGTGATTTTTTGTCATTTTCCGTTTGAGGCATGCTCACTTTTTTTTTAAATATCTTTTTTTGTATTCAATTTCGGGTATTGTAACTAGTTCCACTGTATTCCTGGAGAATTTCCGTACATTTTAAAAAAAATGTATTAAAATCCGTCACTTCCAACTGGAGATATGGCGCTTTAAAAAGTTCCGGGGTATGGCATACCCAGTCGGTCTGTACCGGGAGGATCTGAAGGTCGGTCTACTGAGGGTTAAAGGTATAGGAAAAATGGGCAGTGTAACAAAAAAACTGGACAGATTTCTACAAGGGTTGAGATATTGAAATAAACATACACATGCTTGGACCGCAACAAGAAGATTATGTGATAAGAACATGAAAAAATAAAATTGGAATCGTCGCGTAAATAATTATAGCATGCAAAACGGTACAAAAAATGTAAGACTAAACACTGATGAAAAAAACGGCATTCTTCTTCGTTGCGTTATTCACGGCTATATTATTGTGAGTCCAGACAAAGTGTTAATTACCGGAAAGAATTAAAGTTCTTAAAATGAGACGTGACCCGAGTCTCGCCGACGACGCGACGGTTCTCGAATTTGGTTAATTCATTATTCCCACACTCAGGTCATTTCTTCGTATGAATGACCTTTTTTATATGCAAGTGTCTACAAGTTGTGTTTCAACTCTTTTATATTTTATTGGAACTTTTCTCAAAATACTCGACTTAATTTCAGCGTCAATCTATTGAAATAAGCATAAGACTTGATACGTCTGAAGAAATTTTAAGTATGAGAAAAAGTTAAATCCCAATCGATGAGATATTAACTCCGATGTAGGTCTACCGTTTGATATTTAGGAAGGGAATTCGGTGAATGGGATTCTTCGGGATCGTCATTTCGTAATGTTTTGACTTCGAGCCAGAAAATTGGAAAGCTTATACGAAACGAGAAGTCAATTAAAACGTTAAGAGGCTTTTTAAATCAATTATTGCTTTTATAAGAATACTGATTTGTAATTAAAAATAAATATCAGTTAGGTATATATTATTAGAGTAAATTTAATTAACTACAATAGCAATTTCATAGTTTACTCAGAAAATTCACCTTTCAGAAGTTTAATCGGTTGTGACCTGAGCACGTGTCTTAAAGGTCTATAAATTTATTTTCGTTTTCTACTGGAATTTCTTGGTCCCTATATGGGAGGTATCCTACCTCCAAGCTGTTTTTCACGCTATTAGTTTTCGATCGGTACACTAAAACAGTACAGATTCAAATCAATTCAGTTCTAAGAATTTCGCCATCCTGTAATCTGATCAAATATATTGGAGAGTGTCGATAATTATTAACAATAATTAATAAGCACATGAAGACTCAATTCATCATAGAACACGAGATTTAATCATAAACAGATCTTTGTAATTATTGTTCATCAAGCAGGTGGCTTATTCTTTGAATTATTACTGTTTGCACGCAACTTACAGATTCTATTAAGCGAATTTATTTCTTCAGTAACGATTATCGTTATTTCATGAGATAATATTTCATGTCACGCAATTTTCAATTGGAAAGTACAACAATCGAATTTGTGTATATTAACAATATTTTTTAATACATGCAAACTAATAATGGTGTGAAACTAACGGTATTCTTAGTCTGAGTACACTTGTGCAGCTTCTTTCTGCTTATGAACATTCATTTTTTTGCAACAAGCAATTACTTAATTGCTAAAATGCCAACCGACGAGTAATTAGTATCCTTGCAGATACTGTTTTGAGCACTTTGTTATTATTGTATTAATGAATACGTAATTATAAAGAGTCGGAGGATCTGATAAGTTCGACAATGAGCTGCACAACGACACTTCGGAACATTGCTCTTCATTTCATTTTATGTTTCTTTTGAACTTCAATGCCTCATCAGTCTTTTTTTCTCATTTTCATTCTTTTTTTAGAAATTTCGAAGTTGGATCTTCTCACCAAATGTAAACATTAATACCGTTACTCTCTTCGTGTAATGAGAGTAACAATTATTGGCTTGAATCCTCGATAAATTTACATTTTTCTATAACATTAGCAATGCTGATGTTGAGTTTTGGTGTTAAATACGATGTGCGCATTGGTGGAATGCAGTGTATATAGCGGCAATTAGCCAGTGCGTGTAAGAAAACGATAGAAAACGAGAAATAAAGCTGACGGTGCTTAGTCGAGTTTCGCGTTTTTATTCGGCCCGATTTTTATCACGTGCGGGAAACCGGAGTATACCGTTTCAGTCTGAATAACCGATGTGTTGCCTCGTCGTGACGGTGTTTTTTTGTAAAAGCCTTGAAACATCAGAGGGACGTGTCCTTATTTGTTTTTGATCGGATACAATCAAACTATGCATTTCTAGAACATTTTTGCCGACAAAAAGAACCCAGGTACAAGAAGATTTCCATTTTACTAAACGATTCTAGACTAAGGCTTTGTTCCAATAATGACAATGCGTTTTCTTTTAATTTTGCGCTTACCATGATCTAATTGTGCGAGAAAAAAGATGCCCAGTTCACTCTGCTACTCCCACTCTGTTCTAGACTGCTTTTAAACTGCATTGAATATGCTACGATTATATCTTCCCTACATGTCCAAACAGGATTCGTTCGTTGCCAAATCGAATCAAATAACTCCCTCGAAATTAGCGTTCCCTGTTAGCAACAAGGGGGATATATGATCCCTTCCGCAGATTAAGCACGTGTGTCCTGCGTTTTCACAATTGCAATTCCATTGTTAAAACCAACAACAACCAACAACAGTACGTGTTCTCATTCACATTCGAGTGTTAATCGGTTTACCTAAAACATTTTACTTTTTTACCGCAACGAATCTTGTCGCTAAGTGCTCAGAAAATGAAAAAAGTCGCACCCTTCCCCTTCTTTTCACCCCCTGTCGCGCGCTACCGGGGACATAATATTGACTGCGCAACATTCACGGCTCATTTATTCCCGAGTCGAAGTGTCGGCTGGCTTTTTTATCTTACGAAGTCAATTCGAAGCCAATCGAGTAGGTCCCAAAAGGTTCCGGGAAGCAGGAGACATGCGACAAAGGTATGTCTGTAGGCAAGTGCCCAAAGTGGAACGAAACGTTCCTAATGGGCGATAATTTACAGGACGGCTGCTTTTTTCGTAAATCGACCTCCACGACGTTATTTGCCAGGTCCGATTTTCATTCTAAGGTGTTGCTGCGAAAATCACCTGGGTTATTTGGGGAAAAGTGAAGGGCTTCCGAAAAGAAATAACCAAAGGTCGCGAGGGAGTCTAAACGTTTTTGCGAACAATGGAGAACAGGTTTTAGGAAGTTAAGGGAGAAGATATGCGGGGTGTTTACTCCGCAGAATGAAATAACTCGGAGATAAGTGGTCTATTTGACGGAAGGTTTGAAGACCACGTTTGACAGGTTGTTGTTCGCGGAATATTAGCGTGGGATAATTCACATTCGAAGTTACTAATTTAAAAAAAAATGTTTTTGTTTTACAATTTATTAATTTAAAAGAAGAACAAAAATGGACTTAATGACAACCAGTATTGTTACCATTCAGAATTTCGATTAGAGATAAACGAATGCGCGACAATGAGCTACCATTGTGCGGGAAACACGAAACGAGAACACGCGATGGAATACATCAAAGGGAGGGTCGCTGGAACATCTGCTTTTCCTGAAAATTCATGAAAGGTGGAAAATCGATTCATTGTCTAGATTGAAAAATGTAAAATACGCCTAGGGCAAATTTTTCAAAAAGTTACAAATTAACTTTCTCCTTAGAATATTTAAAAGTAGGTACATTCAATTAATTGATGGTGCGGTTTGATTTCCATTCTATTTCAGACCTCAGACGTCCGACGAACCTCCTAAGACGATAAAGAAGCAAACCGTGTCAAGCATCTCGGCGATTTTTCGCTGTTGGTTGCGTAAATCAAACGCGGTGTAACTAATTATTTAAACGCCTCCCTTTTCGCTTCTCTTTCGATCTGTTCGAAGACGGAAGACGCGATCTGCAACATCTGGACTCCATCCCTCTCATGGTTTTCTATGAAGTCTCTTGTGAGTATTTATAAATGTCTAACTGTCATTGTTTTTACGCGAAAGTAAAACGAAGCAAAAAACGTGAATAAATATTGGTGTAAGATAAAAATAAATATTTGTTTAGAAGTCCGTGCTTTTTACTCAGTTCGTGCCAGCAAATTAATCGCACCTATTTCCAATTTGCTTTATGACTATTGTAATATAATTGACTGTAAAAAAGGAAAAGCGGAAGAAGTTTCATTAAACAAATAACACTTTATGACGTATGCACATTTCCTTTATTGCACAAGTGCTTATTGTTTATGCAATTCGTTGATGAACGATATACAATAAAACGAATCATTTCTAATGTATATACCAAGCACTGTTATAAACTTTGGCCATCTAATAAACCAGCTAATAATATAATAAGAAAAAAAAATAAAATGTGGGTTTATTGATTGACGGTGACCAAAAATGGGCAATAAACGACCAACATGATCCTACTGAGATTTATAAAATGACAGTGTGCATTTACACGGCACTCGAGAATCAATAAACGAGCAGGGTGTTAGAAAATATCAATTCCCTCTTTTGTGAAGAATCATCCAAGTAAATGCGAGGTCTGTTTCGTCCTATTGAAAATACCCCCCGTGCATTGTTTGTTTAGCTGCCTGCGCGTCCATTTGATTTACGATGTTGAACCTTAACTCGAACTCCAATGGCAACCAAAAAACTAGGTAACTAGTGCCATTGTGATCAGGATTATCCATCGTATACTAAATACGTATTGTACTTATTACCGATTCACTGCCTCGCTTGGTTTCCTTTCGTTTTATCTCCGAGCCGCGTTTTACCTAAATTCCTGTAAAGGTGGCGCGCGTGCACGCATACATTTACACTTTTCGTGTATATAGAAAAGCACTTTTAAGTGACTAATGCCTTTCTTAAAACGCGACGACTTGACCATTTCGTCGGAATGCACTTTCGGAATTTCAAAACTCGCGTGCTTTATCTGCCTCGTATAAGAGTAGCATCTTCCTACCGCAAGGAGGAAATTATACGTATTATGGTGATTTCGCGAATCCGTGCTGCCAGTAAGGGGCTTTTAAGGGGCCTCAGAAATATTTGAGTAATATATCGAAAATGATGCCAGGAATATTTATTGAGCGTGCACAATAAAGACTCTTTTAAGATGTATTCATAAAGGTGCCTGTACTAACAACGTCCTTGGATTGGTGAACAGTACAACATAAACGAATTCTTCGTCGAAATTCACGATCTGTGTCAAAATTTAATGGTGCGTTTAATGTACTGATGGAATCTTAATGTCGAACGAATAAACATGACGTTGGCCAATTGGAAGGTAAAAACACTTTACGTCATTGCGTCGATACTAAATTACACTCTAGTACATTGTTAACTCCAATGTAATTGTCGAATTTTCTCAATTTTTACCTTCGAATTACCACAATTTTTTTTTGTTTACTTACAATTACGTAATGTGATGTTCCAAAAAAGCTTACATTGTATATTTACAAAGATACGTAATTTTTGAGAAATGTTAACTTTTATTTGTAACTGTTCTGTACCAAATACGTAATTCTATTTGCTAACTTTCATCGCGTGAGTTTTTATGTCTCCTTTTTTGTTTTGACCATATATGGAAAGACGTTCACATCGTATTATGCATTTGGAAATGGTTTTAGTGAATGACAATTAAATAAACACTGTTAATAATAACTTGATCAAACGAAACATAATATCAGCATGACTTGTAAACAAACCGCTATAATCACTAATCAAAATAGATTATAACCATTAGTTAATTTTTAAAATAAATACTTAATTGCATCACACATTCTTCGATGTTTTGGTGAATTGTAATTAATGTGAGTCATATGTTAAGTATTTATGATCAATTACAAAACGATGCTTATGTGTTATCAGTGCCTTGCGAGGTAAATTTCGACGAGATTTTATAATTTACGTGGATATTGTGTTGATAACAATTATTAGGGAAATGATAAACAACTGCATATAATTCGATCGATCAGAAATTGTAACAAAATACTGTAATGATGAATGAAATAGTTATTTTTTTAAATTTCATGAGGAATTTGTATTATCGGAAGATACGTGAGTTTTGACTATGTGAAACCTATCAGTCAGATTTGAATTTAATCAACACAAAATTGTATATTAATGTTTTCATTTCTATATATACTGTCTGGAATTATTTACATTTAAAACTAGTTAGAAAATCTTATTAGATAGTTCTGTCTTGACAAAAAACTATATTAAGAAAAGAAATAAAGATGCTGCAGATAATAAATAAATAAACATATTTATAGTCTCAATTTTGAAAAATGTGTCGTCTTAAATTAGGCCACGGTGAACAAGGATGAACATGAAAATATAAAATAAGAATTTCTGTTATGATCCACAATTTAATCGTTTTTCTATTCACGGTCGATGATACGTCGAATTTATATTTGACGTCAAAATTCATTTTCGTCCATTCACCGATTCTTTCCGTACTGTGGTGAATTTGACTACAATAACAGAAACTCGAATTTGAATTCGGATGTCACCGTCAAATATTTTGTAACATCCGGACATTTACAGTTTTATTAATGAATTGTCGGCAAAGTAACTGTTAACGGCAAAATGTGCAATGTTGTAACGGTGGGTATTCTTCAACTAACGCTCTATTTTTGAAAATATATTATTTTCCTTTTATTTTAAGAATATTCCTTTATTCTTATTCAACTCGATGGAACGGATAAAGTATATTGTATTTGGATTGATAACATTTCAATACGAATTGTCTGCATGGTAACACTGATAACTGGCCAATCAAAATATTATAATCGTAAAATTGCGAGGTTGCATCCATAAATGAACAGTAGTTACGATAACGTTTTTTTTTTAATTGCAGAATTAATTTGATAACAGCTAATTATTCGGTTATGGCTTAAAATGATGCTTGAGTTTCAAAGAATAGTAAGTATAATGTAAAGTGTTTAATTAAGTAAGCACATTATCTTATATGACTTCATTCATTGTATTATACACTGAGAAAATTGTATGATTCACAAAAAATTTTAGGACCGTCATCTTATTGTGCATGATAAATTACTCACAATAAAGTAAAGTTAATCTGAGATGTTGGAACATGAAAACTATTACAAATATAACGAATTTTTTCAAATTGCCGGTCAGTAATGTAACAAAAGTGTAACTTTGTACAATCGATTTAGGATTGTCAAAAATATAAAATTAAAGCACTTGTCAATTTTTATCCTCATCATTAACGTTCCGTTTCCTGTTCCAAGTCCACCTTATCACCGATTAAAAAAGTGAAATCCCAAATTTTTCTCAGTGTTAACAATGTGTCATAGAGATCTCGCGACCTCGGAAGTCTCTGATAGGGGATCACTAAACAAAATTCACATGATCGGTATTCACCTCTTCGCTGATAATGGGCGTCTTATCCGTGTTGTCGTTGATCGGGCTAGGTGGTGAGGTCGGGCTAACGCTGGGGCTCACGTTGAAGGCCTTGGACTCCTTAGTCGGCTTCTGGGGCGACACCCTCGCCGGGAAGCTAAGGGTCTTCGTCCACTGGGTCAACCCACGCACCATGTTTTCTATTTTTAACGGCAGTTTTAAATAAAAATGATCAACAATCCTTAAGGATCACCACCGAATGCACTATGGATAACTACTGGAGACCGAGATTGAACGTTCGATTGGTACCCGGGACGCGAGGTATCCGACGACGATATCACTCGACGTACTGGTCGAGACTGGATTGGAGTATCGGAAAGATCGGGCTGCGGAGTGGCGAGCGGAACAGCTGCGTCGCCGAGGGCCCCTCCAGTCTTTCCGATTGGCCGAGCTACTACGAGAAAGAGAGTGCTTCGAGAACTTAGAATGAACTTCGCTTCTGGTGGGAGGGAGTGAGAGAGAGAGGCACTATGAGTAGAGTGAGACAGAGTCGATTGATCCCCGAAGCCGAAGGCGAGGAGAACGACCTGCAACGAGGCTGCGGGAGGGTGCAGGAAAGCAACAGAGAAAGATAAAGGGGGGAATGCTGAAAGAAAAGGACGAAGGATCGGACAGGATCCATGGATCCATCGGTAATGTGGCACACGCCAGGCAACCGTTCCTGAGATGATCGTGCCTAGCCAGAAAGCGATCTTTCCCATCAGCAGTGGACGCCGGGAGGATCCGAGCCTAAGTCCCCCCTTACTTAGCATGCAAGACCCCCTTTGCCCCAACGGCTTTTCAGGGCGCCTCGGGAAATGCTGCAATTAGAGGCTGTATATATACGGAAAACAAAATGCACTTGTGTACACGAAGATCCCGTGCACGGTTACTGATGAAGTATAGATATGACCGTTTCTAACTCGTGCAAAAGATGCACTCCAAATCGAGGCTGGGAACCTGGGGTTCCGAACATAATTGTTTTTGCAGGTCTCCCATCATGACATATACTCTCGAAATTTCTTCGAGTGAAATTAAACGATGTACTGCGAATTAAGAGTGGACATTTGAGGCTTTCAAGATTTATTTTTCAGATTTTATTGCAGATATCATTGGATATATTGATTGAAAAGAAAGGGAGTAGTCAAATTAAAATCTGTTAATATTACTGTTCATTGAAATTATTACTTGAAAAAAGTAAATCTTATAACCAATTAATGTAAAGATCGCACATAGTTAAAATAAAAGAAGTATGATTTCTTGATCTGAAATCTCTGCTTCTAATTATAAGTAACAAAGTGAACAACAAAGTGAGTGGACAAAATAAGATTTTAGTAATGTCTTAGCTCTTCCATCACAAATGTTTGATAAATTAAATTACTTATAAAACATAAATAAATTTTAGTGTTTATTAATTTTTAAGTTCAATGAAGTTGAGTATTATACTATTATCCATGTAGCATGTTATTTTCATTAAAGAAGTTCCTTTAGATTAAAATGCCATAGCTTGCACTAATTTTATAATGTATTGCCCTTTAATTAGTTTTTTTTTGCACTGGTAAAATTTGAGAAAATATCATATCCTTACAAATTGACTACGGAATTTTGCCAAAAACTATGTAATTAATACTGACATTCCTTCAAATCGACATATTACATAATTTGGCTACATTATCGAAACATTTTATAAAATATGCAATGCGGAGTACAAAAAAGTTATCAATCATTTGAAAATAATATTTTATTATATTGATTCTTAATAAAAGTATACACTTATAATAGTTCTAAGGAATATTGCGGTTACAGAAATCCAAAATCCCCTAAAAACGTCCATATCTTGACTGTCTACTTAACCTGTCAGAAACGTGTTCCCATTTATTTTACTTCAAAAGTATACATTCATACATTTTGATTTATTTTGTTTTTCGTTTCCAAGTGAACGATAAAAATTTTTGAAATTGACGAAAATGCCACTATTTCTGATCTGCTAGGTTTTTTTTGTAGTAAAATGGAACAACGCCACCTCCGTTTATCGACATACTCTTTTCTACGACACTAGTGACACCTGACACCCCTTTTAACGACATGCCAGCGATTCCCATCATCCCCACCACGTCTAAACGCTTCCCCTCACCAGACGGCGCATGTATACGTGCATAGCTCGCGAAACAACCGCATTGGTCAAGTGACGTGTGACGTCACTTTAGCATGCTTGTCGATGGATTGCGGTGGGGGAACGCACTTTTCTAGCTGGCATGTCGATAAACGGGAGCTTGAGGGGAAGTCGCGGAACCGACCCATGTCGGAAAAAGGGGGTTCTACTGTATTACGAGTTTTGTATGACCCGTTTTAATTTCCGGAAACAGTAACATCCCACAAAATCCATTTTCAATATGGCGGCTGCCATGTGCTCAGTAGAAATACGTAGAAGCCATATTGGATTCGCCATTTTGGATTTGGGTAAACTGATTCAAGATTCGAGTTTAGCGATGATTGAAACCGATGAGAATTTTAATTAGCAAATTTCACAGCAATGTTGGTTGTAACAGAACTCGAAATACGTATTTGTACTGAGCACATGGCAGTCGCTGTCTTGAAATTGAATTTTATGGATATTACTGCTTCTGTAAATTAAAATAGGTGATACAAAACTCGTAATAACTTATTTGTTCGATTTTACTACAAAGAAAACATAGCGGATCCGAAATAATAGCATTTTCTTCAATTTCAACAATTTTCAATGTTCAGACGCCATTTTGAAACGAAAAACAAAATAAATGAAAAATGTTAATGTTTAATTTTAAAGTAAAATAATCGGGAACACGTTTCTGATAGGTTAGAAGGTGATCTGAAACCGGTATTATAGTTAAAAATGCATTTAAAAAAAATTGTTGCTAAAAAATCGCGTTTTTTCAGTATTTTGTAAAAAAATATGTTAAACGTCATTTTTCGAAAATTTCAGTAGCGCGAATCAAAAGAGCGATCTCAAAACTAGTCGGATATAAATGTTTCCATTTTTTTAAAATTTTATATTTTATACATAAAACGATGCTGAACTCGATGTGCAAATTGTGCACATTTGGGACTTAAAGGTTTAATAATAATAAGCAATTGTGGATAGGCAAAAAATATAGCTAATCCAACAACTGTACAAATATAAAACATGGGATTACAAAAATAGTTCAATTAACTATTTCTATAGTATCAAGACATTGATATTGTTCCGTTTACTATTTTTCGATCGTTCATCAAATATGCAGTAGAATACATGGCCTCCACAGTTTTGTAATATAATAATAACATTAAATATCTCAGAATAGAAGTGATAACATTTATTAAATGAAAATAATCTCTTGTCGTATGCAAAATTGTTATTGGTATATGTTAGAATATGTTAAATTGTATAAATAACATACTGTCTTTTCACGCTGTTAATTCTATTGTTACTAAATTTCTACTTTTTTTTAAGGATACGTTAACTCTTTTCTCTCTCTCTCTCTCTCTCTCTCTCTCTCTCTCTCTCTCTCTCTCTCTCTCTCTCTCTCTCTCTCTCTCTCTCCCTGTAGACCAGAAAAAACCAGACAGAGGTTAGGCGGAATTTACTTATCGACCCAGTATTTACTAAAAAAAAAACAAGAGAGAATTACATTATAAAAATATACAGATAGGTTTATGATTTACTTTCATTGTATGAAATGATTATTGAGTAAAAATAATTATTTTTCCATTTTTTTGTTACAAGTATTACGTGTAAAGTATAATAAATACAAGTGAATTATTCATAAAGTTATATTACAAATAAACATTTTTTAACATGGCATTACTGACCGACAATCGGGGGTACACACAAAGAAAAATATTGTATTCGATAACATACTGATGTTACCGGATGGTAACCGGTGCCATCAGATGTTATCCGGTAACATTGTCATTATCGGTTTATCGTGAAATTTAATAGCAGATAGGTAGGCATAAAAAATGAACTTAAATTATAAATAATTATAAAATATAAATAAAAACAAATTTTTTCTGGGTAACAAATGGAACAAGTAAGTCAATTGAAATAATTTTTAAAACTATGATTTGGATTTAATTTTTAAACTGTCATTACATAATATAAAACAATATATACCAATAACTTCAATATTTTCGACAGTCTTTTCAGATATATAGTCATCGTTATTATTATTGTTATTATTGTTCAGAAATGTACGTTCGCTAATATAAATCCGAATGGAATTTATATAAATAAATACATTTCTTGCACCTGTCTAACGATAATTATTATGCAATATGCATAAAGTGCAAATAAAGAGAGTAAAAAATACGTAATATTGAACTTTACTCACGGAGTGTAAAAAAGAGTTTTAAAAAGTGTTAATTTTTTAAAATAAACAAGTAATAGAAGCATAAATTGCCGTATTAAACAAATTTAGGTACAGTACAGAATTTATATATTTTCAACCCCTCCCGTACGAATTTCGTGCTTGTCTCTTGAATTTTTTTACATTTAATTGCACGAATTTTTGTTTTTTTTTTCATAATTTTTGTGTGTAACATGCTACATGCTTGAAATTTGGAATTAACGCAATTAACTTTTCAATGTACATCACCTAATTGTGAAATAGTCTAATGTAAATACTGAAAAATTTACAGATTCACATAATTATGCATACAACTGTACACACAATTCATAATGTTCTATACAATGCAATTAGAAGATAAGAATAATATTGTATTAATCACTTGTCAACGTTAGCAGAACGGTAACATTTACATTTTCTTTTATTTATGAAAAAAATGATAATACTGAAATAGAAATTCTCTTTTGTCTGTAAACATGGCCGAAAATGAACATTTTTACACATTTAACATCACATTAATACAATTATCTTAGTCAGCCTTAAAAAAATGAAATTATAAAGAAAAGTTTAAATCTGAAATTTACATAAAACTAGGCGGTTTTCATCAATGCATTGTTGATTAAAACTTTAAATTATCTGCAGCATCAATGATTTACGAATGGTGCACAATTGCGACACATCCATCGACCGAAAATTTGTGATAAGGGATCTCCAAAAGTTGGTTTGCCTTATATGTTAGGTCAACCCAACCGTTGTACTAATAGGTTTATTATGGAACATAATGCTAGCCAATAGTGATTGGTCGATAACTTTACAAAGCAAAAATGTCGGTTTAGTTAGACCGATCGTCGCTGAACATCTCATGACTCACTGATTCGGAATTCAGGGGATGCAGTAGCGATTTCAGCATCGTGTTTTAAAACCGTGTTTTGTTATTTTTATTCAATATTATGCTCTGTAAAGTTCCATTAATCGTTGAAATATAGTTGCATATTTTTAATAATTATCAAGGTCATTTAAATAATAAAAATATAGACTCCGTATTGGATTAATTATTCGTTTGGTCACAATTATTTTTAATTCCTTTTCTTGCAAATGTAATTTTTACTGGATAAAAAAGGAATGGAAATGTTTACAAACTAAATAATTTCTTTTTTTTTGTCTCCAGCAAATTAGCTTTCATCGGGGTACAATATGAAGAATTCAAAATGCCAAATTCTGAGATTAAAAATATTTATTTTTCAAAGCCATCTTACACATAACAGCCACATACCTCCAACATTGAAAACATCCATAAATTAATCATTTTTATGTGAAAAATCAGTACTGGAGCACAGTCAAGAGACTGCAATTTTATGTAAATTTTATTGACTACATTTTGTTCAGATTTCGTGTGGACTCATTTTGTACGATTTTGTCAGTGGATCCTAAATTTTCCTGCGCCAGGTAAAAAAACGGTTTTACCCGTTGACAATATTATGTACTCTCTACATTTCTCACACCAATACGAGTTATATTTTACTCTTTAAGTCTATACAATAGTAAACCATTTTAAAAGTTTCTACCAGGAATCGTTTACCCGTTTTAATTTTATATCAATCTATTTTTTCCCTGTTAATTTTCTACTTGGGTTGGCCTGATGGGATTCAAGCCACTGAATCGTTCAGTGTGTTTCCCATTTACAATTAAAATTATATTTTTATTTTCTAAACAAGAACATAATGCTTATCAAGATTAGGGTAAATAACTGACAGATTACTAAAGATAAAGATCATCCAAGATATTGTCAGGCGTTTAATATCGACGTGTATAATAGACGATGAAAGCTGTCTTGGACTAGACAGGCTATGCAGATCAACCTGAGAGCTTCCCAATGATGTATCTCGGAAAATGCTGCGGGACAATCGAGCGATATGATCTTCGAGAATATCGGACGACGACAAAGGATTCTGAATGTTTCAGATTTAGATGATCATTTTTCATCTCGAGGAAGTGGGATCTAAACGAAAATTATAGGGGTGGATGGACGTGTAATGCGACTGAACAAATATTACGGTCATTGGCATTATAAAGGAATCTTTTACGCATGCATGTTTTTAAAAAGGGAATTCTAAACATATCGTATCGTCATATTTATATGGTCGAAAGTTCCCGATGAGTCATTGAGTTGTTGATAAGGAAAGTGGTTGGTATTCCTTTGTCGTAAATATTTGGTATATGGTTTAGACATTTCAACACTGTTAAATTTGTAGTGTTTTAAATGCCAAACTTGCAGACATTAAAAAAAATACGAAAATTCTCATTCTTGGGAAACCACAGTAGAATACGAAAACATTTTTTTGTTTAAATGATATTTTAGGGTTTCCAATCGGTTAAAATGTTTGAATGTAAAAAATTTCCATTCTACCGGGCTCTCTCGGATGTGCTCTTACAGTAGTTTTTCTCGAAACAGCTTTTTTGAACTGGCCGAATCCTTATCTCGTACGAATCTTCACTAATCGATTCGAAATGTTTAGAGTATATTCAAAATACTTTTCTCGGAAAACGTCCTTTATTAAAATTGAATATTTATTATATAATTGGATTGTCGGCGATTATTAACGTGTAATTAAACAATATTTTGGAAGAATGAATAATTATAAGATTAATTCTTGGTTAATGTTGGTCCTTTTGCTAAAACGATAATTAAAAAAAATTAATTTTCGATGGAAACAATAAATAATGGGAAAAAAGTGTAAGGTGCAGATTTTGTATTACTGTATAATTATTCATTTTCGAGCGGTCAAGAAATTTTAAATTTGTTCCTTTCGTATTGAACAGTTTGTTTACATATTGGGAGAACCCTACACTAAAAAAATAGTTGCTTAAAGGAAGTCACACTGCCAAAGAAAAAGATATTTGTTAACTACAAGACATAATATATCATGTAAAAATATTACTCGTTACAATATCATAAGACAAAAATATTACACGTCAGAAAATCACATAACTAAACGAAAAATTGTAGAACGCATATATGGGATGTTTCAATATTTAAAGATGACATAAGGATGACATTAAGATTTAAGGGTGAAATAATGACCGCCAAAATGCGGTAAAATGGGTTTCATGGTTGTACAAAATCCGCCATTTTGTATTCGGAATTTCATTAACATTTTCAATCAAAAGACCCAAAGTAGGTTTCACATGCCTTTTTGGACGTATATTTTTCAAATTAGAACGTATTAAAATCGTTTCGTTTCGATTTTCCAAAAGGCCAGAACTTTTTTGAAACCACTTGACTAGACGAATATTTGGAGTCTACAAACGTCTTGATAGGTTAATCCAAATTTTGTGTATGCAGATGATTCAGTTAACATAAAACGTTCCATTACATAAAAAAAATATTTTAATATCATCATAACAGTTGGCAAATACTTTTTTACAATAAAAGAAATATTTTTTTCGATTTAGGCAACTATTTTACTTCGATACAGATATTCTATTTTCAATGTACAAAAGTAGTTACCAAATTAAATCAGCAATTAGTTCTTAAATAATTGACGGAAGCGTGATAAATCACTTTAAATTAACATTCGTTTTATTGGTTATCTACATTATAAATTAGTAAAAGTTATTGATACATTTGTTCGAAAGTGGTCTAAGTAATTATTATAAGATCTTTATGTAAATCAATAATAAAAATAAAACGAAAATAAACTCAATTTAGAAAAACAGAGTGACTTAAAATATCATTTGAAAGCTTACATGTTCTGGACTATTGACATTTACTGCGACCTTACGTGATCGTAAAATTTAAACCACGAAAACGACCACTCTCACGCCTCAAAAGGTAAGATGTAAGGATCGTCGAAAAAATTTAAAAGCCAGGTAATGTGACAGCTCTTTCGAACTTACACGGATTTTTAACGTTGAAAATTCTCAAGGTGTCCCCGTGGAATTTTCTGCAGGTTTAAAGAGACAAGTATTTTAATTCAGATGCCGCGCTGGTTTCTTTGTAGTTATTGTGAGTGTCGAATAGCAAGGATAAATTTTAATTTTTTATTATTAAAAAAATGAATTACCAAATGAATATGAAGAAAATAAAAATGAACAAAGGTAAATGACACAGAATAAAAGATCTACATAAATTGTACAGAAATTATTATTTGAACAGAACTTAAGAATTGACAGCAAAAATATGTAAAATAACCAAATACGCTAATAATTAGAGAATGAAGAATATAAACATCGCAGAATTATGAACAAATGTATTGTCAAAAAAACTATCAATCAAGGCGTGAAAAGTCGGCGACTAATTGTAATAAAAATGATTTTTCCTAGTAATAAGCAAATAGTTAAGTTCTACTAATTTAAAATTGTTCATTGTTCTTTAATGCGTTTTTATTAAAATGAATTAGTAAGTATTTACGTTTTTACGCTTTATTAGTAGTCTTCATACTATATATTCATTCATAGTTTTTGACTAATTGAAATAAGGAAACAATAAATTAAATTATAAAAATATATTAATAGAATTTACAATAAAATTTGAAAAAATCACGTTCCAAATTTTACAAATAAATTATAATTCTTAATAATGATAAAAAATTACATATGTATAATGAATAATACAAAAAAAGTTGCTACTTAAAAAAAAAGATAAAATGTAATTTTGCTGGGGCCGGAAGTACTATGGTTACAGTACCAGATGATGAAATGTTTAGGCGTTGCGTTGAATGAAAGCAGTAACGAAAATTTAATGACCGTTAACACAGAATGAAATGTTCGTTTTCGAAAATAGAACACTAAATTTAGAATGTTTATAAACAATTCATTTATTTGTTTTATACTTTCATGCCTTAAAAATTAGTATTTATTAATAATTAGTTATGAAGTTTATTTGAAATATTTTGAAAAACGTTGTTACTATTCGCGTCAATAGTCGACTCGTGTATCATTTTTTCATTTTTTGATGATATAAAATAACGTATAAATTAATCAGCTGACATGGCAGTACATCAGATAGAAAACATTTTTTTTCTATTTAAGTAAATATTTATTCTTTTTCTATATTATTATTATTTTATTCTTATTTAAATCTTCAACTTCAAAGAATTAAATTTTCTTTTTTAAACTGTGAAATTTGTATAGGATGCACAAGTTGCAGAAGCGTCACTTAAAAAATGACTTACACAACTTATACCTGGCGTATTTTTGTCTGCTGATTGAAAAAATGATAATAAAACTTGGCGGTCGGCCGGATATTTACAGACATCTTAAAAAAAAAGAAATTTTTAGCTTTTCAAAATAAATGCACAAAAAAGCGCGTTTTTTCGCAGTTTTCTTAGGATGACGGACAAAATATGGCCGACCGTTCAAATTTATTATCATATTCGTAAAGTGGATCCAAAATACGTCAGAAACATGTTGTGTAATTCGTTTTTGGAATGGAGCAACTTTACCGTGCACTGTTAGGAAAGGTGAAAAATAAATTATAAAGTGTTGATGCGATACTTAATTTCCACTTATTAATAAATAATTGGAATTACTTTTTTTACAAGGAAACAGAAAGTCCCCGAGCTTAACTTTTTAGATAATTTGTTTGATGGTACGTGGACAAAACACAGCATTAACCGAAATAACTTGTTTTAATTAACGTTTGCGTTTTGTTAGTAGGGTGAAAAATTATGTACAAAAAATTGATTTTAAAATTAAAATATACACTCTTTTGCTGAAGCAAAAGCTGAATAATGTTATGTGTTATCAAAAAATATCTAGTGAAATATATAAAAAGTGAAGTTTGGAAGCTTTCTCACTTTTTGCAAACAAGTGGGCAGTCGTTACAACACCAACATCGTAGAATTTATTTTTGTATTTATTAATTGTCGACATTTACGCCCTCGGATATTTTGTTTATGGATTTCATTCCTTTCGGCTTTTTTAATTTCGGATTAATATATACTTTGGAAACATTTTTTATTGGAGATTTTGAATTCCCATCGTATCTTACATGAACAATATGTACTCTCAATTTATCAAGGATGGACCTTCAATTTCTTTATTTTTCGAATTCAAGAAATATATTCTTGAATTTCGTGAATGCGATCACCATGAAAAGTAATTCTTTTAGAGTATCATTAAATTTTCATCAAATTTACAAATTTTTCTAACATAATAAATCAATGCTATTTCATTAATTCGAATCGTGTATTTGTAAATAAAAATGATGCAACGAAATCTTTTAATTCCCTTCATTTGTTTTAGACGTAATATTATTTTCACACTTTGTCACTGTCGTTTTGATCAATACGAGTACTAATCAAAAGTCTTTCAAAATATCATTAATAGCCTTGATATAAAAATCTTATAATTAACTTTTTGTAGAGTTTTACTACTATCTTGTTTGTAGTAAAAATGTTGCATGTATAAAATGTGAAAAATACTCAATATTTACACTAGTTATGAGAAATACTGTGATAATTTGGAAAATGGCCATGCAATAAACATCAATTCACTTCTTTGACAAATAACTGGACCTGTCGTAACAAAACTATTTTATGTTGGTAATAGGATGCAATAAAATTGTAAACCTAAGTAATTTCAGTTACATAAAGCTGTTCATGCTTCTGTTTCAGTCAAATATAATAAACTTGATTTCGAAAGTTATTACAAATATTAACTTTTCTCTCTGGTACAAAAGTATCAACAATAAAATACAAAAATAAAAGTCAAAAGAATAGTTGACCCCTTATATTACAGTGGGAATAAAATATCACCATTATCTGAGGTGTTGCTCAACAGCAGCTGGACATATTATAATTTAAAATATAAATTTAAAAGTTATGTTGTTGACTAAATACAAAGATGAATTACTTAAAATGGAAAGACACTAAAAACCTTTAAATGAACTAGATGAAAGAAGGAACAAACCTCAATATTAATAAAAAGTGGACATTGTTTAATTCATTAATCCAAGTCGGATTATCTGCTTCAGTTTCGAGACTAATGTTTAAGTAGTTAGTTTTTTCTTATTAATACTAAAATAGTTACTAACTGAATTTTTGGTTTATTCTTCGAATTGTGTCAGTGAGTTCTTCAATTAAATTAAAGTCAATTGAACCTTCATTCATGTTTTTGCATAGTATAATCCTGATAAATCCATTAAGATCGAAAAGTACAGAAATTTAATGTGAAGTTTGACAGTGCTGATTAGTATTAAAATGCAATGAAACAAATATTGCAATATATGATTTTTATGGCTCAGACCGCGGAATTTCGAATGGCATATTGGAAAATACAGCAAGTTCAAAAACAATAAGTTACATGGGGTTATTTATTAAAAATCTCGATTTTAAGGTTTATTTTGCGCTCGTTATTTTTTATCATTTCCCAATTTAGAATATCTTAGAAGAGTATAAATAAAGTATCAAAAATGTCTGGGATTCAATATTATCAAGCGTATTTTCAAAAAATTCAAGACATTGGCCCCAAAATGGCGTCTGGAATTAAAATTTGTTTCACAAATTTCAGAATGCCCCGTCTCTAAAACAATGCATTTTCTGAAATAAATGCTATGAATGAAAATTTGTTAGAATTGATTTAGGAATACCGGGCATTTTTCATATTTTTGTTGTGAAATTATCCTCTGCTAGCATTTTTTAAAAGTGATCTTAGGACCGTGTAGGATTTGAGTTATCGCTGAGATCAATAACAAATAAACAAGTGATGAAACAATAATATGAGTAGATCTAGACTAAATACAAACGCATCTAAGATGATCTTCAAGTATCAAGTCTTATTTGATCGTAGTGTTCACCGCAGTTAATGAGATTTCCAATTTTTAAAAGGATTTTAGATCACATGCGATCTATTTTAATATCATTTGAGCAGTTGAAAACGCAAGAGCTTCTATATATAAAAGTGAATGGATTCTTTAAAGCTTAATATAAAATTTGACCATCAATCTAAGTATAGTATCGTTCATACAAATTTCTGTAAAAGGACGTTCTTATCAAATGATTCTTTTTTAATAAATAAATCTAGAAATAATAGCCTACACGGAGAAAAATAATCAGCAAAATCAGCCGAAAAATCCGCAGATTCTACCAATTTTATCCTATAGGGACAGCTGTTGGAATTCCGTAGGGATAGCCGATAATTTCAGCTAAATTTACTGAAAAAGTCCGCAAATTTAACGGAACAAATCTGCTAATGTAGCGGAAATCTAGAGCTAAGCGCGAATTGAGTAGGGTTAAGGCTACATTAGCGGAATCAAAACAGCTAAAATTGCACATATTTTTGGCAATTCCAGCCGAAAATTTTAGTTGATATGAATCAGCTAATCCAGCGGAGTCATTTTTCTCCGTGTAGTCATTTTGCATTTTCACTAGGAAAGTGCATTTTTATCGATGCAACCTTTTCAAGGAGTGGAAAGCCTAAAAAAAGTTCTTTTAGGCATTTCAGCTGCGCATTTTTTATAGCATCATTGTTTTTTCTTTTTGTAATTACTCGGCTTCTATTAGTGATACATCAGTCCTAATTCTGAAGATTTAAGATTTGAAGTTTACCATTTACCCGAGAAAAACTGATATGAATATTTAATTAAATATTATTTTTTCTTTATCTTCAATAATCACAAGATTTTATTGAACATTATTTCAACATAAAGTAAAAAACGTAAAATTACCTACAATTTCAACTATTATTGATTAAGTTTGGTTAAAAGAGACCTCGAAAACAGCGACAAATTTGAAACTATTCGCGATTCGCGAACAGTGCAGCAAGAAAGAGTCTTGCAACTTTTGGTGAAATAAATTTCGTAACATCTTATGGTATTAAAGGTTCAGCGAAAATTAAATGTGCAAAATGAGTACTTAGACGTCAATATATCTTGAATAGAAGCCAAGTAATTAAAAAAAATGATTTTTGCGTTTTTTATGATGCTAAAAAATGCACAGCAGAAAATTGGTCATTGGTTGAACTTCATGTTAAGTCTTTTCAGGTCTCCCACATCCTTCTGAAAGGTTTCGTTGGTAAACTTTCCAGTTTAGGGTTATTTTTTATCCAAACTGGCGGAACCATTATTTAATTTTGTTAAATAGATAAACAAGTCATAGATCTCTGATTTGAGCAAGTAAATAAAAATTCATTTTCAGTCAAATACATTTGTTGAGACTTTTTTCGCGTGGTGGCAGTATAAGTTAATGAGTTTATTTAAAAGTTTTTGAATATTCAACAGTTTTTATCTCCATACAAAAGATGTAACATAGAGGTTTTAAGCTTGTCTGTGTCCAGTTTGAAAGGAAAGGTATTTGATCTAAGTTTCTGTAGAAAGCATGTCAAATGTAAAGTCAGGTTTTGGTTACAATGGTAGGTTTAGTTCGCTAGGGTGCATTAAAATAGGACCCAGAGGCGTATTTAGTGTATTTTTAACACACTATGCTTAATTCTATTGACGAAAGAACTTTTTTTTTTTAATTGTTACTTAAAATCGGATAGCTTAAAACAAATCCATTCAGGGTATAAATAAAAAAATGCAATAAAACAGCATGGCGTGAATTACACTTCTATCGATTTGGGAGAGGTGGGTCGTGCAGAGTAAATAGAAAATTTATGTAACAAGTAAAACAATGCCCTGCTAAATATACGGACTTTCGGAGTGAGTTGTCTATTTTTTGTTGGATGAGAATAGTACAAGAAATGAGTCACGTTTACCTATTCCATGATAAGTAATGACCATCACATTCTCGGTATAACGCAGTTAACCGACGTGCAACTACCTTTTTGCAAAATATTCCATCTTTTCATTGCGGATATAGCCACGAGCTAAATCGTTGCCGGCAACATGCCAACAACTGGTTTGGACGTTTCGAGCAGAAGGCATCTAGTTGTGTCAGCTTTGATGTCGTTTTTTATTTCTCGTTGACAGCCGTGGATGAGATACCAAAGATTCGCTGGAAAGGTTCGTTACTTAATCCATTATGTGATTTTCAAAGATAGACGAAAGGATGCGCCAGCGAAAATATTTGCAAGTCATTGAACCAGCCACATAATCCTCGCGAATTAAACTAATTCTCTTATTCAGTCATTTTCACTTTTTCGTGCAAAATTTGAATATTTATATTTTCCAAAAACACTGAAAAGTTCATATTTATAGATTCATGCTAAAAATTAAAAAGGCACCATTTTTAAAGTGAAAAATTCAGATGTACTGATTATCTGGAGAATCTGCGAGGGAATCGTAAAAACTACATAAAACGCGAAACAAGGAATTGCGTCTGTCTAATCTCTCACATAAACAAAAGCACTTTATGGAAACGTCAAAATATTTTCCTACGAAATTGTCTAACTTTGTAACAGGATTGGTTCATATTTAATAAACTGTCATAAAACGTACTTAATTTTGCTATAAACATTTTGATAATTTTTCATGAAAGTTTCAACATCCGATTTTTCCTTACCTACAGAAGAGTTTGATATCCCAGGATAGGAAATAAAAAAATCCAATTTCAAGTAGCAACTTCAACCAACTTAAAATGTTTGATTCACACTTGAACATACGTTCACTCACGTCTGCAAATAAAGTCAATGCTGTGTTTTCCAGCAATGGAAGTTTCTAAATTCACACAAGTAATTCACTCTATGCTGTTTAAATGTCACTTTAAATTGAGCATAGGAGTTTAGAACTCTTGACTGTAGTATGTATGACGCAGCAGAATATTTGACGTCAATCAAAGAAGCATGTTTTTAAGAGGTATTATATACTTCGAGAATATTGAATATTTTTACAATAAGGAGCAAATGAATGACTGATTCGACTATTCACTAGTTATTGAAAGATTCCTCTAATTACGTCAATTTTATTATTTTATTCGAGTGGTAAAAGCTGAGTTATGTTTAGTCTGTTTCAGGTGATAATTGACATAGTTTTACGTTCAGGATCTTGTCACTGACTTTCATTCGATTAAATTTTTTAAATAGGGCAGTTTATAAATGAAATGAGCATTATATTTTCTTTAGTTAATCCGTCACTATTAGCTGAAGCAATTGCGGATTTGTTTTTCGCATTCATTAATCTGTCGAAGTATAAATCACATATATATCACACATCAGTATGGTTATAATTCATTTATTTCGATTCATTATTTTAAATCTTTAAACAATTCAATTCAGTTGATAGAAAATTGAATGTATAATAAAAAGAAGCTTCCACCGCTTTAATAATGATCCTACTTGAATTTAATTTCATATAGTTCTTTGAATTCTGCTTATATTTTATTTTAATCAGTTTAGAACACTTGCGATCATTTAAAATCAAGAGGTAGCCATCTACCGGACAAAAAACGCGCTATTAGACCGCTAAACTTAAATTCCATAAATACGCATCCTCGATTCTAAGTAAAAGTACTAAATATACAGCTTAAAAGAGTTACAAGTGCAATAGCCAATAGCAATAAAATAAAGGAAAACAATAATAAATATCCAATTTAACAAAAAATTTCAAAAATAAATCAAAGAAGATAGTGAATTTAAATATTCTATCATTTATATGTGAATGTAAATGAAATCTTGACACTTGAAAGCTTGCAATTTTCCTCCCGCGATATAGGGGCAAAATAGCATTTTGCGCTCAGGGTGTGAGAAATAGAGAGAATAAAGATGAAACTATTTTATGTTTAAGCAAATATATTCACATTTATAATTATTACAATGTCATTCAAATACGATTAATCTCTTGGTTTTATTTCATGTTTCATTAACAATAAAATATTGGTAATTTATTAAATCATTTTAAAAAATTGTTAACAATTATCTGATTACATTTTTTCAAATCCGTTACCTTAGATTACTTGTTTAAAAGAACCCATGGATGTTTAAGTTCAAGCTTCATATTGACAGCATTAAGTTAATGCAAAATATTAGAATGAAAATATTAATTGTTTTCAAACATATCCAGAAAAATGGTAATTGGCCATTTTTGAGAATTCGCTATACATAATTTCCTATATGAATAGATTTATTCACTTAATTTTGACATTAAAATAAAATTGCCAATTGAGGAGTATTATGAACAAATGGTACCATAAATAACTTATAAAGTACGTATCTAAATTATGAATCATTATTGATACATAAGCATGTATCGACAATGGTGCCCGTAGAATATTATCAAAACTAATTCTTAAACGATATTCTATAGAGAATTATAATGAGATCTACGCCTCATTTATTCCAAAACGCAGACGCACTCTTTATATGTACATATTTCCGTACCGCCTGGTTCCGGGAAGTCACAAAAGTCAAAACAATTCAAAACAGGAATTTTAAATATCAAAAGACACGCGATCACTTCGAAAAAGATAGTCGATATTCGAATTTTATTACCTGAGTTTTGAGAATGCAGAGGAGTAATTATGCGTTTCCGGACGCTTAGCTCGAGATAATCGATTAGTCAGCAGAATTCTTAAAAATGAGACGAATACGAGTTGGAAGGGATTATTAATTGTCATCGAGACACTATATTTTATCTATATCGCAGAATATAATTATGGTATTATATTTATAAACATGTTGTTTGTATATTAAATATGTCAAAAATTATTTATTTTAAAAATCATTAATGATTGCATCAAGTATATTTTTTATTTTTATGAAAAACTAAAATTTGTCAGGAAGAAAAGAATATTTATTAGCTATTTTTCATTTATCATTTTTTAGGCAATTGTTAATTTAGCAAACTTAATAGGTTAATAGGGCAAAGTTCTTTCAAATCTAAATAAATTACCTAAAATACCACACTAATTTTATGTCTCATCATCCCAGCTTTGTTAGTTTGTGTTTATTGGCGGTCCAGTTTTGGTCAGATATCATAACATTAACTTGTCGTATCCAATAACTTTGAACCGTAACATTAACGGCGTAGAATATAGGTCTTTATTGAAAGCAGATATAAAACTATTAACTCACAAGTTGATGTACGTTAAACACAATCGATTATGTTTCAGTTTTCGTGGAGAAAGTAGTGCAATTGGGGCCGGTTTCACCAACAATGATTGAAATATAATCATCGGTTAAACTCCTCAACCTGAAGCATGATAGACCAATTTTCAGTTTAATCACAGATTAAATTTTAATCAAACTTGGTGAAATCTCTTTGATGAAGTTGATGAAGCCACTTTTTCAAAAAGTAAGAAGTGTTCTTTTAAATTCAGCGAAGAGAAACGTTACACTTTGTGGCATAAGCTGATTTTCATCGGAAGAATTGAAAGGTGCCAATTTGCACAAATATTTGAATGTTTGGTACCTAACCATTCACCATTTTCCCAAACCTTGAAATGTGTATAATTTTCCGACATTTTCGAGTGACTTTACAGGTAAACATCAATGACATTTATCCTCAAACCTTGTACAAAAATGCGGCTTCTACTCAAATATTCCTAACTCGAACCCATAAATTTTGGTGAAGTTTGTTAGGTAAACAGCCCCAAAAGTGCTTTATACCAGGATTATATCAGTAGGTTACGATCATCGACGCTCCCCTACGAAGGGAGTTTATTTTTCGCTAAGAGGTTTGCTTCCATCATTTGAAAAGCCAGAGCAAACATATAAAATTGCAGCCTGGTGGATGCATCTTCCTCCATGTTTAACTTCGCGTTTGTGACCGTTAGTTAAAATGAAAGTTTTGAATGCAGTTTCGATAGACCATGAACAACGATTAATTTCCTAGCGACCAACCACCTACTCATTCGATTCAGGGGTCTTTCGACCGAGACGAACCGCATCATCAGAGACTACCGTGCTTAAAAAAAAAAAGATGAATCCTCCCGCAGCTTTCGCAGCTGTTGGTTTAAATAAGAGTGAACGGCCTGGTCGAAAGAGGGAGGGAAATTGAGAACGAGACAGGAATACAGGCGCGTTGCCAGGCGCAGGTTATAGGCAGATAAAAAGGCCTCGTGCGGTCTTATTGTCGGGGTCCGTGTCGGCTCACGACCCAAGTGTACGTGTGTATAAGAAAGGAACAAAGAGGTGGGGGTGGAGGCAAAAGCAAAGTGTAAAAGGCCGACAAATGGACAGGATCTAGCCAGCTGCGGCCTTCTTCGACCTTCTACCCCACCAAAGGCCCAATCTTTAGCCAGGTCGGGTTGGGGCCTCCAACCAGACCGAGTGCGGACGTGCCTGCAATTCCGAGTCATTTTGTTCCTCAAACCAGTCAAACGATCCTCTAGCAATTCGCCAAAAGTTACTTTTTCTTCATTTTTAAAGCCCAGCAGAACGCTCCAAAGTTCCCAGGGGATTTCCGCCCAAGGCACAGGATTTCCTGGCCAGGTACAAGTGTTGTCCAACACTTGTTACCCTAATTATCGTTTTACCGAAAAAGAGTAGATGCAAGATACGGATGGGTGTAACTCATTCTGAACTTTGACTCTTCCCTCATTTTTTTTACATTCATTCTAGCAATTTCTCATTCAATACTTATCTTTTTTTCAGTGATTTTTTCTGCATTTACATAAAATTGAGGGAGGTAGTTTTAAACTGATCTAATTTTGTTTTGTGTTTTTTTTTTTAGTCGGAGTATGTTATTTGGTTTTACAGGTTGACTACTCGAGATTTAAATGTCCTTATATATTATATTAAAAGTGTTTAAGGCTGTACATCGTTCAAGGATCTTAATACGAACTTTGGTCAATTGAACAAGTCATTTTTCTCTCTGGTGCTAACTTTAAAAATACAAATTATGAGGTATTATATAGTCTGTGGTCATTATGGAAACCCTAAGAAAAAATGTTGGCTTTTTTTATTTACTATCATTCTATAAAATTTAAATTCTAATTAAATATCATATGTTATAAATATTTTAAAATAATACTCGCGTGAATCAGGTAATTCAATTATTTTTCTTTGCAAAAACAAGGTAACTGACCTTGATCGTCAAGTTTTTACATCCAAATTCACATTTTCCAAACATATTGAACGAAGTCAACTGAAAGTGTTCTTATTTCTACCCTGTTAGAAAACATTTTCACTTTTTTAAATCATATTTAATCATGGATTTTACGTATTTGTTTTATAATGGACTATGATACTGACCTCGTGAATTTGACGTCGCATACCATTTTGAAACTTCTGAACAGGTTCAGACCTGATTTCTATAAAAGGTTATGTGGCATTTTGTCCCAACTTCGTCGGAAATAATTGATCAAGATTAATTGTAATAATCGAGAAAAGATATATAAACGTTGATTAGACCTTAAAGTTACCATGTTAGTATATTCTCTGGTCACAAATTTATATTATGTTATGGCCTAATTAAACCCTTGAATAAATATATTAAATACGTCGTAGAGGAGAAGTTTTCAACGTTTGATTTTCAAAAAAACTGTGGGTATTTTTGCATGTAAATTAAAATTTTCCACTAAATTGTATAAAATATGTACGGCACACGTCATTTCTGAAATCATGTAATCAAATTCAAGACATTTCATTCGTTACGTATGATAATAAGGTATTTTGACTGTGTTACAGGCTGATATTCTAGCATAGTGTTAGTATAGAGAAAATTACAAAATTAGATTATTTACAAAAAAGTTTTTAGGCCTTTTTAAACATTTTTTTTGTTTATAAATAGTTTCAGTGGAAAAAATTGTAAAAAATAAAAAAAACACTAAATTTTTTTTTATTTGCAATATATTTGTGAAAATGATACTTTTTGTTATTTTCTCGACGGAAATGCATAGAGCACACTTGAAAATAGGGGAAAAGGTATCTTTCAAAAATGAAAAAAGAATCTTTTTACTGGACAAACTGAGCTGAATTTCACGTACCAGCATATATCATTTAGGGATGAAAGGGGGTTTAAAAGACAAATCACTATTTTAAAAATAACTTATATAGTATGCATGAAAATAAGAGGAAAATAAATTTTATTTAGTTCTTTACAAGACTAAATTAAGTTATTTTTAGGCCTAATGTTAGTACTATCAACAATCTTTACTTTAATTTTTTGTATTTACTTTACAATTTTATAAACAATATTTATTGTATGTTTAATACATAAAAGAAATAAAACCTTAGGCACAAATATTTTGTTAATTTAAATCGTCCATATATAAATCAAAATTGAAATTCTTTGCGATTCACATAAAAAATGTGTAAGAAACTGTCTCCAAATAATACACTTCAAATATTGGTATAATCACAAATTCCAACATTTGCAGAAAAGGTAAAGTGTCCACGACACCATATAAAATTTACAACTTCAAAGGTCGTAACAAACACAAAAGTTGTTTGGTTAGCTGGACTACCTAACATCGTAAATCTGTATATGATTCGTTTTGAAAATTATATTTTTAGTGCAGGTAACTGTACAAGGTTTTCGTGGTCGACGAACTCGAACAGGTGCCAAATTTACTTCGCTTCATGGTATTTTCTTTGATTCGGAGAAGAAAATTTTGAGTCAACTACTTAATTGCTTCAAGAAGTGACATAGTCATTTACTAAATATACCAAAGACTGTAAATTTATAAATTGAATAATTAAAACTGGGTAAAACTTGAATTTTTCGTAAATTCAATGACTAAAACTAGTCACTGGTAATCACTGGTTTTCCTTTCTTCCTTTTATCTTTTTTTTTATAAATAACATGTGATGATAAACGTAAATGCTTTTAATTTGACATTTTGGCAAATGCCGTTCCGAAAAGGGATTTCTCGTTAAGAGATCTAAACATCATATTAAAGTTTATTAAATTAAAAAAGTTCCTTAACACTAACTACCGCGTGTTGTTTCTAAAAAGAGCAATATAACGAAGACAACCTTTTTTACTTTTAAAATGAAACAGTGTTGAGTAATTCGTTGAATTGTTTTTGTCTAATTATTTGTTTACCTATTCTTTATTTATATTAATTTTAAAAATATTATGGGTACATCACACAACTTAAACAAATTGTAAAAAAATAACACACTGAACGAGTGCAATTGTAAGCAGAAAACGCAATAAATTTCCCGCGTTATATTCTTGTTAAAAATTAATTTTAGTCTTGGCAGATAAATTGACAGGTCATTGCTCTTTTTTTGTAGTTTTAAATGTATATCACTATTCTCTACTATAATACTGCATTAAATTTTAGCAACACGTGATCAGAAAGATATTTATAGTTATAAAGTTAAAAATATGTCGTATATTTGTCTATAATTATTCTTTTTAATAGTACGTGAGTTGATGATTTTAAACAGTCAGTGACGTTCTGAAATTTAAAATTGGCACAACTATATTTCCAGAATAGGCTGAACCAGAATCATATCTTTTCCATACACTGAAATAGCTTGACTCCAACAGTTCAAATTGGTCACACTAAAATGATGCCATTCGAATTATACGGATTGTGTTTGCTAGAAATGACTATAATATGTCTAATTTAACTTAGGATTAGTATCTAAAATATTACGTTTAACTTCTGGAAGATCTCAGACCATAGCCGGAAATATTCAATACTTAAAAAATTTCAAAATAATTTAATCGTGAATCGCTTCTCAGAATTTACAAAAAGATGAAAGATAATATATTTTCTAACAAACTTTAAAAATAATAAATCCATATTTTAAACATACTTGCAAACAATTACATTCGAATAAAGCTTACGCTAGTTTTTATATTATAACATATTTGATTAGGTTAATAAAGTATATAGTAAAGTTTAATATTAATATCAGAAACTAGGAATCGGTCTTAAAATGTTCTGTGGATATAAAAGTTTAATACAGGCGTTTCTCAATAACTATAAAAATTATTATACTGATGAATACTTCCTACTTCGATACTCAAAAAAATAACCCCCCATAATAATTGTTAAAAATGTAATGTTCATATACTACCAAAAACCCTTATATTAATTTGGTAAAAATATTAATATAGAACAGAATGAGAAATACAAAATTTCCATTCCCAAATGACAAATGTCAACATTTTTAATAAATGTTATTGTTACTATACCTATAGTATCCAGTTATTAGTAACACCTAGTGTGAATTACAAATAATTTTGTTTAAAGTAATCATTCTACGTCCAATGTAAAAATTTAAGTTTTTCCAATTTGAAAAAATATGTTATATAATGTTTATTAGTTTTGAATTATTTTTAGCATTAAGCCTAACACTGTATTAATGAATTCTAAATTCAACAAAACTATTTAACTAAGTAGACCTCTACGAAACTTACGTACAATTTCAGTCGATCTTATTATAATAATTACAATTTTAAATTAGTATCTGTTATTGTTCCACTAATTAAAGACAGTAATTAACTTTTTTAAAACAAATTAGTCAAATTTATAACTACAAATAGTTTAGTTTCTTGCTAACAAAAAAGTTCCCAGTTGAAGCAACCTGTTTTCTCTCGTTGTCAGTAGTTTCAAACTAACTTTAGAAAGTATCTTATTTTTCAACAACTCAATAACTTATTTTATAAACTATTAAATCCTATTTCTCTTTCGCACGTATCATCCTATTCACATCATTATCCCGGAAATAAAAGGAAGCTTCTTAATTTGTTCAGTTATATAATTTTACATAATTTCAAAACAATTTTGTGGTACGGTCTATCCGAATATCTCCATAATTTGTACTTCACTATTTTTACGACTTGGTAATATTCTTCGCGTAATTCTTTCTGCAAATTACTTGCATAGTTCAGCCAAGTCAGGGCGTTCATAAACCTTGTAATCTACGTAATTTCTATGAAATCCCTGAAGGTTATATAGCGATTAAGTTCTCGTTACGCAAATTGTGCGCATGTTTCGTATTATGTGACCACCTATTTTATTATTGAGAGTAAAAGAACCATTTCAATCGGCTTAAGTGTCATACACGCCTTTCATGAAATTAAAATTGCACTAAGAAAAATATATAGTAAATTTATCGAAATGTTGAGTTACCTAGTGGGAACTAATACTTTAGTAGTTTTTATACCTGTATAACAATGTTCTTGGGAATTTTACCATACCAAATAGTACTTTTGGTACGTAGTGAAAAAATACAAAAATATAGTAATTATTCCTAGAAATAATGGCATCTTTCTCCACTCTACAAGTCTGTCCTAAAATAACTATCTGAAATTATACAATTTCCAAGAAAATCTGATTTCCAAGAAAAACTGCAAAATAATTAGTCGTCACTGGGTCACGCTTCATTTAATTTGTCAGTGGGATGATAGTATTTTTACACCTATAGTTACTTATAAGGAAAAGTTTACAGATTAATGAAAATATTTAACCTGAAAAGGGTCTAAAAAGCACATCAAAATTGTATACTCGAATATAGGGTGGTAGGTAGGTAGGTAGGATTGTATGATTTCGCCTGAAACTGAAAAAAAAGTTTGAGTAGTGCGGAAGTACAAAATTTTAAACAACTTTTCGGAATCATTTTAGAAGGTGTCGAGTGGATTGTACAAAAATTGAAATTTACGATGGCTGACCTGAAATATGACAAATTATATTTTACAGGATTTCGTAGGTCCATATGCCAATATTGTGGGCACTTTTAATCAGACTTAGCAAAAGTTTTGATATACTTTGCAGAGGTAAATTTGAATCTGCAGTTCTTTAAACACCCTAAAAACTTTAAGTAACTCGCAAAAAAATTGTGAATATCATTTATATACATGCTAGATATTTTGGAAAAATTTGTTTTGACCTATTATAAAATATTGAATTTAATTTAATTTTTTATATGGTTTCAGATAATTAGATTTTCAATCTTTGAGATCGATGTAAAGCAAGTGAGATATTCAGGAGCGCTGCAAGAAGTCTTAACATTGCTCTTATATCACTTAAAGAGGTCTTTAAGAAGACTTATACGGCGATTTAAGAGCTCTTCGAAGTCTTGCGAATATGACAATCCAAAAAAAGTGTTATTTAAGAACTTTTCGTCTTGCTACTCTCTTAATTTGAAACAGTGAAACTCAAGGAAACCAGTGACTATTCACTGTTTTTAGCGCTTTAAAATTGAACAAGTATAAAATAAATCATTTAATTACTTCGACCCAGACCAAGTCTGGACGAAGTATTGAATTTGGTCACTTCGGGCATAAAAATTACCCTATAGTTTTTCATCAAATGTCGACGTTTCAGACCCTAAGGAACCCAAATCAACAATAAAAAAATTTGTGTCCGTGATCTTGTACGTGCGAACGTCCCGTTTTTTTGTCTCGCGATAACTCGCGAACGGATAAGCGTATTGACATAATTTGTTTTTTAAAATACGCGTCTTGACATAACTTAGATCTGATTAGATTTTGGCGTAGATCCATCCGTCCATTACTAAAAAAAATTAGCCCCAATTAAGTTTCTTCGTAGTTTTTTGCATTTATTTTGAAAAATACAAATTTTATTTAAAAATGTTTACAACAAAAAAGATAGAGCGTGAAATTCTCTACAAAAAAGGTTCTATGCATTTTCTTCCTAAAGTCAACGATAATGCCATAAAAACTGGTTTAAAATGTTTATGACTATTGTCTGAAAAAGTATTAAATTTGGTCACCTCGGAAAAAAAATTACCCTATAGTTTTTCATAAAATTTCGACGTTTCGACCCTCTACCCCCAGGGGTAGTCTTCGCGAGCCCCTTGGGCGCGGTGATCACCTATGGGCGCATCAGTTCTTTTACGCCCTTGATACGAAAATAACTATTTCGATATATCTAAAAGATGTCTTATAGTTATCTAAAAGATATCTGTCAGAGATCTTTTCGACACTTTCAAGATATCTTTGACGAATTATATGTATATATATTGTATATATAAGATCATAATAATACATACAGTAATTAGTAAAACACTGTAAACATGTAATATGCACCGAATAGTCTATTACAATAAAAGTGCATGAAGTAAGTGTTTTGCAACTTTTATTTATTAATACTTCGGCTGGCCTGTTGTCGGGGTCGAAGTTTTAAAAATGCTCATTTTCAATTTTCATACATATAAGAAACACTATATTGTTGTAACATATTTATCGAAGCCACTTGGACCTAAATATGATTGGACCCCCAAATATCAATATAATTTTATAATATAATGGAAAGCTATTAGTAAACAAACGAGTATTAAGGAATAGCCAACTTTCTACTGGGTCGAAGTTTCTGAGCGAGCGAGGCACCACGCCAACACTAGTTGTAAATTGGATTCTTTCGAGTTCATTTTAGTATTAGAACGCCAGGTAGTATCCCGATCGTTTGGTCAACTATAAACGAGACTTCAAGATGTTGTTTTGCACGTATTTTTGAAAAGAGTTCATAAAGACTTCTTTAAGAGGGTAAGTGCTGTTGGGTATCTGCTACCAGATTAACTACCAGATTTTATTTGATTTATCGACTGAATTTCCGGAAATATTCTGGTCTTAAAATTTTCTCGTGGAGAATGGAATTTCTAGATTTTGATTTTGATCACCCTTGACTAGGTATAAGATCAATGACATCTGTTAAAATTGGTTTTAAATAGAATGTACTTGCAAAATCGTTTTTCGTTACTAAAAAGACCTAGAATAATTAGAGAAGAAGTTCGTCAAATGTAAGGTGAATTATAAATAGGTTTCATTTGATTTCAGTAGATGCAATCATAAGTCAGATTAAATTTGATGTACAGTAATATCTGATAAATCAAACTCTTCAATTAGATCTCATATCAGCATTCATTAAATTTATATTAAATTTGATCAAAACTTGATATTAAATCACCAAAATTTATTAAATAGTATTATCAGTTGTCGACAAACTCAGTACCAAACACCAACGAGCATCACAAAAGTCAAAATATTTGGGCAGTTAGTAGCACATACCCTAGTTTCCGACCTTCAGCAAATACAATAGACTCGTGAAGATGAAGGGTTTAAACGGGCAAAAACTGCCATCATAATGTGTTTAATCTGTACAGAGAAGTCTGCCAAATTTCGAAAACGTAATTTAACAATCGCATCATCTTAATGACGTTTTTTGCTCATTTTTTTAAATCAAATGCCTGTACGCTTGGTTTGCGAGATGTTCCCACCATCAAGGGATTGCTTATTTTTGAATTCCCCCGCGGGGCGTTTTTTCGGCTCACGGGAAAAAATTGCAGTAGAAAACACAAAGCACGGGCGTAAAACCGGTGCTGGAGAACAGTTCGTCCGAAATCGGTGAACGAACAGGCAGCGACCGGTAAGTGCCTGCACCTTCGTGCTGCTATGCCAAGATTGTCGGGTCTGCCAAGCGAGTTGAAACTTGCCTTATATATGTGTCTATATATATATATATATATCTATATATCGGACACTATTAGCCTCCATGGTGGGCCTCGTGGTTTTACGTCAGGAACCTTTGTAGCAGCTTAGGATAAGTGGAAGCGTATAAACCAACTACTAAACATTCAAAGGTCGCGAGAAGGCTGAATTCCGAATGAAGTCGAAAGCGATGGACTTCAAGTTGGTACACGTCGTTACGGATCTTTTTGTGGGTCTTCCTGGAACTTTTTATATGAATGAAGTTTTCGTTTAATTCAGTCTTCAAAAATGATGAAGAACAAATATTTGTATATGTGGGCAAAAGTTAGGTTTAATTATGATCGAAATGACCTCCGAGTAGCGAATTAAAGATAATGCCATGTATTAATTATAACATAGAAATTATCAGTATTTGGAGTGAAAAGTAACTCTTTACATGAATGAGTGAATTTTCATCCTAAGTTAGTAGAATATCATGCTTGAAGAATTGGAATCTTACTGAAAAAGGTAGATGATTTATTATTTTACAAGTGTCCCAGGGAAACCTGCAGATGATATACGGGTTTGAAATCAAAGAAATGACTTCATGTGTCCGACGTTTTAATACCACCTAAAATTTAATATTGCAGCAGAAATTGACGTTGGAACATATCTTGACCGCTACCTTGAAACAATTCCAATTGAATGTTCGTACGTATTTTGGAAAATACCAATTTCATGCAAAAATGTTTAAAAACAAAAAATGTAGAAATTCAAAACATGCCTTAAACTATACGATCCGTTTTTTCAAAATAGTTGAAGATTCACACGTCATATCTCCTTAGTCTACTCTCACTTTACTTGTTTTCGGTTACGTTCGCGCGGCGAGCGTTTAACTGAAACGTTTCTAACTTTGCTGATAGTTGCCAAATACAGTAGAGTCCCGGTATAGTTGCGTCTCGCTATATTTACTTTCTAGCATATTTTCCCAGTTCGGTCTCGTTATATTTGTCTGACGCCGCTCTCTTTTCCCCACCTTGCGCGCTGGGGCTTCAGGTAGGGCCTGTGACGTCACGGGCTTAAGGCGACTGAGGAGAGTGGGAGAAGCTGCGCTCCCCTTCTTTTGACAAATATAAGGAGACGGGAGGGGAAGGCGAGGAACCAAGCGGGAAAATATACCGGGACTCTATGAATCCTTTTCCATTCCCGCTCTGTAATGTATTAATTTTTACTTAACAAATCTTAACGATCTCATTTTGTATTTTTCTTTGTTTCTCCCTAATAAATTGTAAAGGTGATAAAAGACACACCGTTCATGCGCGACTTCTGTTTAATGGGTACTTGACCTAAATATTAGTCTACTTTATCTATGTATTATTTCGCTGCCTAGAGTGTCTTGAAGAAACTAATCTCTGAAAAACAGTTTCGACGCGACCTTCGATCCGGCGATCCGGTATTGACAAAATTTTAAATAAATTTCGAGGAACTAAGAAAAATAAGTGATTATCTTTTTCACCTTCCCGTATATTTAATAATAAAATATTCCGCGGAGTTATGAGTGCCCAATTTGTAAATCCACTTTTCAGATTCTCTTCATCACAACCATTAACTTGGAGGTAAATGCAGACATTAAAATTTGTTTCCTCCAATTAATTTGTCAGTATGTCATGCGATTTCGTTCACATTTTAATTTAATTCTTTAAATACACAAATAATTTGATGGTTACTCGTACTTATATTGTGTCGTTGGAAAATAAATAAAAGTAAATTATAAATATGAATGAAGATACATGTCAATAAGCAGATATATGTGTTATATATCTGCTATTCACATAAAATTGGTATATAACGTATACATTCGGCACTAAACAGTTCCGTACAGTTAAAAAGACTCTAAGCCACACAAAAGAGTTTATATGTTTATGTGACAAGTTTAGGAGTTTATGTTGCACCCAATTTTATTCTCTTAAAGTAGTATAGTAATATTTATCAGTAATTTTTGTCTGAGAAACAAGCATATCGTTACTTAAGTAGAAACAGAAGTGATATTCTTTTGTTTAATTCCGTGCGCGAAATTCAATTTCGCATACTGCTTTTAGTGCGCGAAGAGTCCTATTTGCGCACGGTACTTCGTGCACAATGCTTGTTTCACTCGAGCGCAAATTATCTACTTTGCGCACTTGTGTCGTAATCTACTATTATTACTCCATACAGATAATATTCATTTCATATTATTTTTCTACATTTTTCAAAAATAGTTTAATGTAATCGGATAATTTTTTGATTCGTTGTTTAATTGAATGTTCCACGCAACCTCTTTTTGCCAGAAATGAGAAAAGTGGGTATATATCAACTTCAGCTGAGTGAAAAAAAAGGAAAAAGAAGAAACCAAAAATCCCTTCCTCAACAACCGAGAAAACTTTAGGAGGTGAATGATCAACGAGGAAATCGTCAAGCTTTTCGAAGTTTTCTCACTTGTCGGGGAAGGGTTTTTTGTCCCCCCGCCCCCTTTTTTTTTCATTCTCGTATTGGAAAAGAATTTTGTCTTTCTCCTCCATCATAGATTACAAAAAAAATCTACAAAATAATTTAATGTTAACGTTATTATGTATTTATGTAAAAGAAACAAATGCTTCTGATTTCCATTATTGGTTCGCCATTTTTAGTTTTAAAAAGTATGTATGGGGAATTCAAAGCTTAAACCTTATGGACACGACATTTTAAGCTTCCAGCCATTTATCTGTGCTTATTCCTGTCGGAAAAAAACGTATTTTTGCCACAAAATATTTGCTACAAAAATAGGCGTGTCTTTTTGAATGTTATTTTTTTGGCATTTCTGTTTTCGAAATCTTATAAAACGTATTTATCACCATAATATATGGTTCTTTCGGTGGATGCCCTAATCATAACGAAATGCAGAGTTGAAAATTGTATTAAAAATGTGTCTCCCCAGTCCTTAAAAGGGTTTAAGGTCTCTTGTTCATTTCCCACCACATCGAATTTTTTCACTCATTTTTGTAAAAAAAAAACAATTAACCAGTATTCTTCTGTACAATCTTAAAAAAATGGTGAATTTTTCAAACTAAAATTGTTTTGGTATTAGAAGAAATTAAGTAAGAAAACTTAAAAGTGTATTCTCCATATCTGTGTTTGCTCATTATAAAGCGTACATTCAATACTTAAGTATATTGAATAATATTGCCTTGCATAAAAATCATTAACTTCGATTTAATGTGTACCTGTATTTTCTAGTAACATGTGACAAAGAAAAAGATATTTTTATAACATTCGCTTACTCTGATAATAAAAAGTACATATCGGAATGTTCTGAACTTTTTTAACAGTGTAGATAGAATATCGAGGAATATACAAGAGACGCCAACACGCACTGTGTCTCGTTTACATACAAAGATGCTGGACATTTTAGTAACGTGATTAATTTTATCATCCAAACGATAACTTTAATCACCTATTCCTTCCAGTGTTGATGTAAAATAACATGATAAAACATTCTACCAAAAATTCGTCTAGAATCATTTCTGATATGCATGAAATACATTTAAGTTTCAAAAATGTTGTATTCTTTAGATATTGAAACTGGTTATTCAAATATTACCCTTTTGTCCAAAGAATATTCATTTGTCAAAAAAGATTTGGAATGACCTACGATAATAAAAGATGATCCATTCCCTGTATAAATATTCATACACTTTAATAGTAATGACGTTGAATTACTGAATAGTCTAACCTGTATGTTAAGAAATTTCGACTATTTTATAATAGAAGTATATCTATTATAATAACCTACGCGTAATAGTGGGTCTTTGTGGTGATATTTTTTTTAGTATACGTATTTTTTAAAGATATAAGGTCCTATACTTAATTTACAAGTTGCAGAATACGAAGACAGCTACAATATACTAAAAATTTAATTCGTCGGGTCCAATATTTTATTAACAAATTTTTTTTTTAATTCTGCGATATTTTTGGACACGTTTGTGGCTTATAAATGGTTTAATAATGAAATTGCCGATTACTGGAACACCCGACAATGTCAGAATATATAGTGCGTATGGCAGTTACTTTTCTTATAATAATAATTAGTACAAACGATTATTATAATAACATTTATTCCAAAAGTCAAACTGGGCAACGTCTGGTTAGTTAATGCTGTAGTCTACTTGAAGCTGGAAACTGACAGGCGTTTTCTTGTCCACTTTCTTCCCAAATTTATTTACTTTTTGGGTATTAAACCTGACTAGATTCTGGACATTGCTCAGTGAAGCTATTCATATTTTCTACTGATGAAATTTAAAAAAGTGGTACTATACTCTGGTATTCTATAATAAGACATTTTCCGTTATTTTATGAAGTTGCTACTTCAAACAGCCGTTGACTAACAAGAGTATTTTCTGAGTAACTCATTCACGAAAGTGATACAGAAAAGTCTTTCATACTGCAGTCTTCACCACATGTCAGTCTTTCATTGCAGTTATGTAATTCTCTCTCGTCACCCACTGACGAATGCGAACAGGGCTGTAATGCTCGAGATTATATTCATATACCTGGAGTATTTCATTTATCCTTTCAATCTCAATGTGTAATGAGTGAGTAAACGTGCTATTCATTCTTTTTTTCGCAATCCGTTGCTATTCTTTGTGTCCTCGAAAGCTTTCGTAGTAAAGTGCGTACTGGATAATTTTGTATAAGAATATTTCTGTTTCATACGTTTTGTGATTGTAACATAGAGAAAGAAACTCCTGTCAAGTACGAATGTTTTAGTCCGATCTTACAATGTCGTAATTTTAATAGCCCCCGATGATAAAAATGTCTCTGAAAGTATATGGCAACTAATTTATGTCAACTCAAATACTTTAGTAATAAGAGATGATAAAAAATATGTCCAGTCAAGAATTTTAGTTTGGACTTTTAAACAATATTTCTGTTCAGTGCAGCAACAACTTCAATAACTTGTCAAATATTTGCAATTTAGCATTGTCCACAACCTGTAACTTACTGCAATTTTTATTCCAAATAGAAATACAAAACCCATGACTATAATATAAATAGTAACATTTGTCAAAAACGCGATTTTTAGGCGCATTTTAAGTTTCTAAAAATGTATATTCGATATTAACATATCATGTAATGTATTCTGATTGTCGATGATGGATGATTCTGACTCAAATTTTGAATGATGATGAATTTCAATATCCATAATCATCTATTAACAATTATTCATATTTCATCACCTTGGAAAATCATCCGGCACTATCCTATGATCTATAATTCCTTCGAATATCATACGGACGATATTTTGTAATTGTTGTCCTAATCATGAACTTTCATCCTCGTACTGCAAAATCTATTTTATTCTGCCTTATTTACAGACATTACGTACTTAAATAAAGTATTTCAATTAAACAATTACAAATATTTGTTGTAAAGTTTCTTAAAATATTTGGCATATTTTTATCATTTGTGTTTTTTCCGATCGTAAATAAGGCATCTCGTTTTTTTTTTCAATTTCAATATTCAATTTTCAATTTATTCATGATATAGTACATATTATTACACTACTTAATATCAGCCATCCCCTAAAGTGCAGAATAAGTGCAATATTACAGAGGGTTTTGAATAATGGATAACGATCGGCATGTCAAGTCTTAAGTTTCCTTTTGAAAAATAATAATTAATTTGCTGAAACATATATATTTGCTCAACACCATAAACTTACTAGTCAGTGAACACCCAATATCTCAAGAACCTTATGTGTTTTCTATTACAGTTATGCTTTTGTTATATCTTATTAATAATTTGTTAATTAAAAACAAAGACGGTGTTAAAAGTCTTACCAAAATAGTCAACTTTATGGAAATGTATCTAAGACACTGAAATAAAGCAGAAACCATGAATTGATTGCTTTAATTTCGTACTTGTAGGTATGTGGTGTATAAGTTTTTTCGTTATCTTACGGGAACTCGATAATATGACAGATTTCAAACATTCAGTGTCCAACTTCGAATATTTAGTGTCCATGAAATGTAGTGCAGCCATTCTGTTTTAAATGTTAAAATGTATTTTAAATTAATTACTTAAATGGGAGTTGGTATTTATGATAAAATTGGCAACGAATATTTTATGCGGTCCTACAAAATTTTGTTCTCACTGATGTTTGCAAAATTCTCGTTAACCGATAGACTTATAACGATGTACTATTGAGCATTATATACACATTGACTTTTCAATCAGAATAGTGACAATTTATATCCGTTTTCAAAGAAACCAACAACTTGTAAAGAATGAATGCAATCCTTGGGGAATCGGAAGCGTATTATATTGAAAACCACATTCTCTTTTGGAAAGCAAAAACGGAAATAGTTAACATCCTTCTCAAGCATATTACGAATGACTTCACGAAAGTGATGACAATGTTGAATGAAAGTTTTTCCTTTTCAGCAAGCTACGATATACGTAAGCTTGTATGTTTCCTTATCAGTTCCTTATCTACTATAGTGAAACTAGTTCAACGATCCGATTTTGGTACTGGTCGTGTTAACTAACTATTAATTAGTTGGAACTAATGAAGTCTTTCTTACATAATAGTGGTACAGATCCTGAATATTTTCTGAGAATCGTTAGATGATTATATGACGCGATTGCTTGTTTGTATTTATTATATAATTAAGTAACGAAGAACGAACAGGATTTAATTGTAGTTTACTAACTTCCTGTTTTTATGTTCCGCTCGAAAATGCAGAATGGATTTTTCATCGTATCTTCACTTTTCAAGGTGTTCACAAACTTCCTGAAGTATTCTAAGTCCGACGTGGATTCGTGTCATATAGCAGATTTGGTTCAACGGTTTCTCATGAACTGTACACGTATTACAACTATTTTTTCTTGTTAAATTTGAGATTTCTTCTTACTGAGAGTGGGAAAGAATTTGAACGTGTTCGTAAAACGCGAAATTAAAAGTTTATTTCTGTTTCCATAAAACATTTTTTTAATGACCAATTTCAGTTAATTTTCTACCTCTTCATATATCGGGTTGATGATTATGAATATGACCTTCGATTTCCAAATTTCAAAATGGGGATGAGTTTAATATTTTTGACCATGATGAAAATTTTGATGGCTAAATGTTGATACTAACAACTCTTTCCAATGTTGCAAATATGCGTTTTGGAATGTTGTCTTATGTACTAAAAAATGTGAAATTTAAATAAATAAATTTGAAAGTTTCTTTTTCATTTTAAAATTATATTTTTTTTTAGAATCATGTCACTGGTTTTATATTTAACAAAATCCGTCAACACTAAGAAATAAAATTCATAAGTAATTTTTTGAAACACCACGCTTTTAGTAACCTGAGAAAAATAAAATGCTTTTCTTCGACATATCAAAAATTAAGGAACCATTTCAGTACCTTAGCATATTACTGATATGATTCTATCCTATTTATACGTTAAAAATTGCAAAGTAAACAACTAAACGAATTACTAACAAATGTTTCAGTTTGGATTTATAACAAGGATAAAAGATGAATAAATTACAAAGGAATTAATTGTACAATTATTAGTTATATCATTCCATTACAGAAGATGGGACCAGTTTCTGGTTACGTTTTCTGGTCGCTATTTAGTAATAAATATGTTAATTTCCTACTGAAATTTAACTCATGTGCAAATAAAAGCAAATTTAGTGAGGCTAAACAAAATCTATAACACTTTTAGTTCTGTTAATTATGCAGAGATAGTGCTACAGAAAGAGAGGGAGAGAGAGAGAGAGAGAGAGAGAGAGAGAGAGAGAGATTTGATTAAACTATTTTTTGTTTAAATAAACCACTTAACAGTAATCGTTATTTAAATTAATTATGTGCTATTCCCCGATATTTACATAAGTAACTGTAGAATTCAGTATGCGAAACAATTGTAAATATATGATATCATTATGTACTAACCCTTATAAAAAAATAAAAGTTCCTCATTTCCATAGTAAAAATAATCTCCAGTTGCATCAGGTTACAGTTCTCAATTCTAAACGCAAATTTCTCTAGGGTAAACCTTTCCTATTATTAATTCTGCAGTTGTAATTATTGCAACCTGTTGATACCATTTTTAGGATTAATTATTTCAATATTTTTTCCTCTTAGTATAAAGAACATGTTATGTACATATAACATGTAAAGAATTGGTTACCATTTTTTCAAGTTTTCAAGACATTTCTTTAAATGACACTTTAAAAAATCTCTACTCTAGAAATTGGAGATTTGGGTTTTTGAGAAAGTAAAAACGAACCGCTTCTCCAGTTTCCAGTAGCCGAGTAAACATTAGGGTCGAAATCGGGAGAAACCGACACTCTGTCAATATACGTAAGGAATACGTCATCAGGATCGATAGAAAACAGTCATTCCTAAGGTAATTTTGTTTGGATATTACCCAGACCCACTGAATGGTCGACATATGTCGAGGCAATTGCAGTACAGAAGCGTGCCGAATTGCATCCAATTTCTCGCCGGTACAACGCAAATTGGATGATTGGTCTTTTTTGCGAAACGGGAAGGTCGGATTATACGAACAGTTGGTCGACGACGAATTTACCAACGGTCGACACTGCGGAAATCGATACTTTGACGAAATTGAGTAATTATCGTATGACTTTGTATGCATTCAAAGAATAGATTTATAAAAATTTGTTTAGTTTATATTGACATAACTAATTACTTTCTGGCATTTTTATAAACCAATTATTTCAAACCCATTTGCGACTGATTATTTTTCAAGTATATTTTCATAGAATAATTCTGATATTTATGACAAGCGCAGGTTTTAGATTGCAAATAAACATTTTTAGCTAAAATTTGTCAATTCTGTCCTTAAACAATTTTTCGAACACAATTTTCTAAGCACAAATATTTTCGGGACACAATCGACACAATCACTTTTATATGTTATCTTCTAATCTCTATGAATTATTGAAAATATGAATTATTTCGTTTTAAACGGTACTTTTTACAACTGTCACAAATGTCATTTTATCATTATTGTTTCTTAATTATTATGGTTCAAAGAATTCCCTTCAACTATTTTTGTTTGTGTAAGAAAGTCTTTTACTGACTTAAAAACTCTGAACCAGCAGTTAAAAATCAATTACTTTTAGTGTAAATGATTGTAAACAATTGCATTAAGACTTATATACACAAGACATTATTTCATTAAAATTTGTATTCCCAATTTTTTTCTTTTTTTTAATTTACTTATAGTAAGGGCCTGAAACGAACCCAAAGAGTAGCTCATACGAAAGGAATAATACAGATTTATATATGAAATGAGACGATAGTACTTGATCATTAGGTATGATAGATGATTAAATATTTGTAATCAGAATTATATAACATAAGTTACATACCCAGTTTTCAACCGGTTGAAATCAAGCATCCCTTTATGAAGTAGAGTCCTGAAAAATAGAAACAAATAACTATTTTTGTTACATCAAAATTAAGATAACAATACAATTAACACTATTCCATAATTCGAAATTTCAAATCGACATTGGTCGAGAAGATATTATAATATTTTTATCTTTAATTACACCAACACTTTTTTGTTACCCACACCATTCAGCTATGATTTTTACCCATAATTGACGAAGAAGCAAAAAAAGTAGGTAGCACATATGGAGTTCCTTAAAATGAAACAATTTTTTGTCCCTGTTGTCACTTTGGACTGATTATGTTTCAGCATACATATATTAATTGATGACATCATAATGACCAGTAATTACACTTTTTTATTGTTGAACCATCCATTGGTAAAAAAGACAAATTAGTCGGAAGAAGACTTTTGTAATTTGGGTAGAGTATAACGCAATTTTTCAGAACTACTTGAACTCCTGCAAAATTTTCAATGCAAGAAAGTTTGGAATTATTTTCAAATGTTTCATAAATCGTGTTCATACTAATTTACTTAGAAGATAATAAATACTTAGAAGATAAAGATAAAAACTATTCAAGTATCCTATTATGTCATAGAAAAATTAGGCAATTTAAAAAACGACTAGCAATAAGTAGGACATTATCTCCGTTTGTAATAATTTTTAGCTAATAAGGAGTAAATATCTCCACTCTAAATAAAAAGTTACGGTACAATTTGTCGAATGCAAATTTGTATCTTAGTATGTTATTAAGATAATATGAATGATTATTATAAGATTAGGACATTTAAAAAAAATGCAAGTGAATGTAATGAAACGTATTGCCTTGAAATTAATCTCTTAATTTACGTGTAATCATCTTCATTATAGAAGAAAATAGAAAACTCTACTTTTTTCAGAAAATAACTTTGGTGATTTATTAAATGGTACTTTATCCTTATTTAATTTGAGAAAATAACTATGTAGTTAAATGTTAAATTTAACTATATGTAATTACAAACTGATTTAGTTCAAACAAGTAAAAATTTTACTGATACTCGGACTTTTTATTTCAACGTAAAGTTATTTAGTGAGTTAGTGTTTATTGATAATGTTGATAACGTTAATAGTACTATTTTTATGGATGCAGACTTTCATCATTAGAAAATATACCATTGTTCTCAATAAAAATTGCTATGTTTTCCTTTTATGTTTGTATTGCTGATTCAATTAAACCGTTAGAACTCTTATCAGAAATTATAAATTTTCGTATAATAATAAGCTGAAAATTTCGCACTGTAAAAACGCTACCAAAAAACTTACATCACCTGAACATTAATTTTTATATAGATATATACCATTAGAAACATTAACGTATTGTACATAAAATGTGTAAGAAATGTCATGAAATTTTTAACAGTGCGTCTCTGTGCTTATTATAGCACCTAAGATTATTTTAATGTATTTTTCACTTTTTCCGGAAAATTGTTGTCATAGAAATAAAATAAATATGAAAAACATCTGTTCCGGCGTACATTAGTTTTAAGAACTTTCAATAATTATTTAGCTGCGCTATAAAACAAAAGGATATTATATATTACATTTAGCTTTCTTAAACGATAAACATTGAAATATACAATATGTCATTAACTCCACAGCTCGTGTCATCATTTAATTTTTTAACGCCTGCTCTCTTTCAACGTCGTACTATATTTTATGTTAATAAATTAAGATATTAATTAAAAAATTACTAAACAACAATAGCAAGCTGTAATTAATTGAATATGTAATATTTATTTAGTAATAAAATTGTATTGGTACGTTTCAATTTAGACTTTAATGTATTAATTTTATATTACCCAAAAGCCTACTAACTTAATTAACTGGTATAGTCATATACAGTAACATACGCGTTTATCGACCGTGGAAAGTAATAAATACGTTGATTTGTAAATAACGATCCTAGAACTTTTTTAGTTTCCAGCCACTAATTTTGGCTCTCTTCACAAAAATTATGTTAAAAAATTTAAAAATATTGATTGCAGAATAGCATATATAAAATAAATGTATATTTTATTTGTCATCATTTGAGGAAAAAGGTGGAAATTCTTTAAACTTGCTCTCAGTCCCACCCTGCGTTGCAAATGATAACAATTTATATGAATCTTAATTGGATGCCCAAATAAAAAGAAAAATACAAATACTTTAGTCCGAAAATTATTAAATCAAAGGTTTACTTATCAAGACTGAAAAATTAATATATAATATATAATTGTCGTCCTTAGTGATGATTAATATAAAATATCGAAATTTATAATAAACTATTATAAATAATATGTAATTTTAAAGCTTCAAAACGAATGTTTATCGAATTTTCATTGATTTTAATAAACAAAATTTCATTTTCGAGTTTAAATTGCTTTCTTTCTTTGGCCAACGTTATTATATTCAAAATTCTATTATTAATGCATTCAACAAAAAAAAACTTTAAGATATCCATTCACATACAAATTTTTCAGAAAGGTACAGATCGATCCAATTAAAATTGATCAAAAGAACCCGGAATTTTTCCACAAATGCAATTTTCTTATTAACTTCAGTAAAAGAAATTCTATTTTTAATTCCTTTAATTTTCTTAAAACGAAATTAAAAACAAAATCTTCTTTTTCAATATGGAAAGCCATCAAAATGTCATCAATATTACGTATATGCAACGGAAGATAAAAATGCAATTTATTTAATAAAATATTTTCAATAAATTCTAATGTCAAATTTGTCAAAGTATTGGTGATAAAGTAGAACCCATAGGCAAATCAAAACCTTGTTTATAAATTTTATTTTTAAATCTCTTGTTTTCTAAAACTAAATTTCAAGCTCAGATAAATTCATTTAATGGGAAAATAGTATAATCTTTAATCTTATTCCATTTTTGTTTTATAATCTGAGTAATTAATTTTATAGAAATGTTAGTAAATAAGGACATTATGTCTAACGACATAAGTTTATGGTCTTCTGGAAGTATAATACAGTTGATTTTATTAAAGGACAATCCCACTTGTCTAAAATATGTGACTGTCCTTTCCTATAATATTTCCTAAAATAATTAGTAACAATTTTTCTAAACTATAGGTTGATGAATTAATAGTGGATATAATAATTCTTAAAGGATTCTTATTTTTTTTATATTTAATACATATGACTTTATGTCATATTTAACTAAACTATTTTGATCGCTTCAATGCCATAATAGATTCAACAAGTGGAGATCTAAAGGTATGGTTTTATTATACTTTCCGACATTCCTGTTATTTTCTGGAGGGTTCAGCAAAACAAACTTCAAAAGAACGGAAAGGACTGTGAAATCTTATGCGGAAGTCCTCCCCAGGAAAATGACTTCCGCAGAGACGCACCCTACACTGAGGCCACTGTGACTAAACTTACGTCGGATGATAAATATACGTAAGTAACTGTACTGACCTATCCGTTATTAGGTGGTCGTGCTGAGATTTTGACAAGTGCAAACAGCTGCACTATTCCTGCAACGTCGGAAGCCTAAAAGAGGTATGACGTGACTTGAGACGGTTTTGACAATTTTCTTTACCTTTTTCTTTTAGACCAAAGACTCCTAATTCTTGATCAGTACATATTATGGTAATAAATTATTAGTAGTATTTTTTAAATTATTCGTCGATTAATAAGAACCTACGATGTTAGCAATAAATAAATTAAGGGGAGCTTATAGTTCAAAATAGTTTAAATGTCAACAATTTTAGTCTTCAGTTTAAGAGTGCAGAAGTGAAGAAAATAATGACATTAAATATGTACAGGGACTTATACGATTTTGAATGGCCAATTAACCATGTGCGAATTCATTTATCAATTTTGTATTTGCAATTTTGTGACGAATTATTTGTTAAAGTTTATAGTTTTATAACAAATATTCAGTTATGTATACAAAAATTGTTACATAATTTTTACTTCAACCGTAACATATTTCCACAAAATCCTTGCATGGTCAATCAAAATTATTATACACACTTATATTTAGAAAATGAATAGTCAACAATTAAGGAGGATTCATGAAATCATTTTAAAAGAATATAAAAGAATAGTTATGGAATTTATCCGGTATAAAGTGACAATTTTGTTTTTAATTTATTTTTGTTACATACAGAAAAAAAGTTTAAAATTAATCAAATAAACAAGTCACCTCATTGTAAAAAAAATCGAGGGAATACTGCAATAACACGTAGAAGATTTCGTAAATTCTCGTCGACATAAACAAAAAAATGTTTTAAAACATTTATTTTTACTATACATGAACGTAACACTTTGTACCAATTTCCCTTTCCAAAAAATATCGTATTTCAATTTTATTTCTTCAAAAACTCAGGATTGCTCAATTTTTTTATACTTTCTAACCTCCGTAAATATAGCACATTAAGCCCAAATCGTCGTAAATTTTAAACGAAACGTGAGCTAAACGGTGACATAGAATTTTAGTCTTGTAAAAATTAGAATACAGAATCGTGAGCGTACAATTTCACTCCCATGTGGTTATTTTATGATTCTTCCTATGTGGTAGCATACATTTTGAAAAACGCAGATTTAGATTTTTCAATTTTAGAATGTTAGTAGTTTTTAACGATGAAAAAGATCGCAGGGAAATTGTATTACAATCGACGATTGTGTCGAATCCCGGACTTTATCGCGTTTGACCGTATATATTTATCACGTTCCACATTCGAGCTCATACACATCCGTCCAGCTTCAGAATTATCATTATAGGACACCTTGCGTCAGAATAAATATTACCCAGAAAACGAAGGGAAATAATAAATCTTTGTTACAATGCTTTCATTGTAATGGAGCAAATGTTTAAACGAAGAAATATTCTGTTATGTACAGAAAATGTACAAAAAAATGACACGCTTCAGTTAAAGAAGACAATTAGAGAAATAGAAATAAATAAATTAAACTCTGATAATATTTTTAATCATCGCTTCAAGTCTAAAAAATTTACATTTTTTTTAATAAAAAAATCATCGGGTTTGAAACATAACATGGATAAACCAATGTCCTTTGTTGGGCGCCACATGTATGTCTCGGTAACTTTGATAGAAAAATAAAAAATATTTTCTGCTTTGTTGATCTTCGTTTTAACTGGTTTCTACTAGTATTTGGTTAAGATTGTGGTCAGTTTTCCCGGTGGTAATTTACTCTCATTCGACGGTAAACTGAAATTATTTTATAGACAATGTAATGAAGAGATTGTGAACGATTCTTATAAGAGGTTCTTGTACACGCTGTATCTTAATCTTTTGTGATGTCAATGTGAATTCTTTTATTTTATTTCGGTCATCTGTCAACATTTAAAATTTTTACAGATTTTTTAACTTTGTGGGGTGTACCTCGCCCTGTGATTTCACCTAGAGACGATAGAAATGCTCCCGAAATTCCAACGTCATTTTTTTTCTTTGGGTCTCCAGATAAGTTGAAATTATTTCGACAAAGCCTCGGGAATCCGTGTTATTACGACGCAAAATAATTTGCAATTGAAACATATTGAAATTTAATGTAAATTGTAGGTTAAAAGCCTACAACCTAATTGTTAATTGGTTATTTGTGAATTTGTTATTTACTTTGGCGTAAGTTAATTCAATATCAGCACTGCGTTTCGAAATGCAATTATTTGTAGAAATATGTTGATTATATTTGAAAAATTTGGTAACAGTTAAACTGGACAACATTTGTGTAGGTAAGGGTAAATTGATCGTATTTTGGAAAAATGATTCTTTGAAAATAATTCATGTTTAGCATGTAGATTTAGTATTATTATAATATCTCATAGTTGCAACAATTTTTATTTTAGGAAAATCAGTTTTCTCAAAATGTAACGTTACTTTGAAATCCACAAAAAGTATCCCTACGTTCAATTTCTTTACATTCGTCTTGTAGACTGTCGTTATTACTCTTTATTACTCTCAAACATCGTTTATTTGCACGCTGAGTCATTCATTTCTGGTGCGTTGGGAACAGTTTTACTCAATGAACCTCGCCTCGTCTTTGCGCGTGGAAAATAGCAAATTGAGTCGGAGAATTGCGAAATAACGATGTAGAGCCCAATATGGTGATAACAATAAATAACATAATTTCGCGGCCTATTACTGCTCAAATACGTGCATATTATATAGGTACGTACGCAGATAATCTCTGCAAGCTGCGAAGCAAGTGAAATTACTGCCTTCTGCCGGCTGTGAATCTTTTCTAGATGTATCTTGAGGCAGGTGTTCCCCATCATCCGATATGCCTGTTGTAAAGGAACACCTCAAAATCCAGCCTTGCATATGGTTGGTGACGTCGACAGACGGGCGGCTGCAGCATATATACAATGCATCTTTTCAAGCAAAATCGCGATGCACATGTTCGGATTTTCCGAAATGGAATGTCAAACGACCACGCCACCATGACAAAGGTTATTTCTGATTTTTGAATACTTATATTGGAGGCTACTGTCTTTTGTAATCCAAAAAATGATTTTATGCTTTACGTTCATTTGTATATATAAAAATGTATCTCGAAATTTAAAAAAATTGTATTCTAAATGCGCTTGTGCAATATCAGGCTTCAAAACTAATGTGATTTGTTTCGAAAACTTAAATAACATGTTTTGAAAATCTTAACTTGGCTAGAACTTCATTGCTCACCTGTTTCTTTAAATATTGATTGATGGGTAATTTGGGAATAACCGGAAAATACTCTATTGTTATTCGACACTTCCTAACCATGCTTACTTTGCAAATTTTAAGGAGAAAGAGACGTCTTTTGGCTATTTATATTCCCTTTCACTGACATTTCTTGAAATTTGTTGAAGTAACAAAATAACATTTAGCACCATGTAATTGGTATTTAAATGTATTGATATTTTATTTTTCATTGCACAAACATGGCATCCTATAGAAATATAGGGGTATGGGCATGTTTTAATGCTTTTGAAAGGCAGGTGGATACAGTTCCGTTTTATTTTGCATTTTGAAAAATCAACAAGAACCTTCGGTGAAAGATAAAGATCGCGTAATCAGAACGAAGCTTTCGAAACAAGATTCAAGACGTAACAGGTGTTCAATAGGACGGGAGGTTGAAAGTTTCGGTTGAATAGTGTTCTCATACTTCGGTTCTGGAACAAAGTAGCAGGAATTAAATATAAGGATTGCAAAGACAATAGACCGAAGAAATGAACTTGGACAGCGATTGATGGTTAGCTGTTTCTTCAGAATTAGGTCAATCTATAATTTAATTGCTGTTATTAGATTCAACGAAGTGTTCTATTATGGAAATTTGTTCTAATGAAGTCAAAACAGGAACAAATTATATGATAAAAATGATGAACAAAATAGTATGATTTTGTATGGTTAATTGATAATATTGTGGATAATCATGTGCAGTTTTCTAGATTATTTTACTTAAGTTAAATAATTGAACAAAAAAATAGTTGTGGCTTGATGACTTTCAAAATTAAAATTATTTAATTTATGATAGAAAATAAAACCTACCTAATAAAGAGACTCAATAATGAATCCACAAATAACAGTATAGAATTTTATATTATAATGACCGACCAATTAAAAAAGAGTATTATTAACGTCTCTGAACGTTTTGGAGCAGTATTACTAGTAACACACGAAAATAAAATTTATCGCAGGTCCGAAATTAACCGAGGTAATGGAGGTTAAAGTTTAACGCCCTTGAATTATATAAATTTACATGTATTTCATGGGCCTTCTGTTTTTGCGATTAATTTCGACTCGATATTTTGACATGTAAAATCGCCGAACTCCAGGTTTATTATAATACTGTTAGGAACCAAATGAATAGAAGAATTTTTGGAAAATTGTTCAAAATTTTAAAAACTATCTGCAGGTCCAGAAAAATGATTAAAGTCTTTGAAAGGTTTTTTTAAATCCTTTCTTAACAAATTCGTCGAAATAAATATTTTTATCTGAAAGCGTGTATTGCATAATATTTTTGTTTCATTACTCGTGTTTAAATAAATTAACAGTTAGAAAATGAAAATTTAGAATTATGATAAAAAAATGGATTATTTGACCTGGAATGCTCTATATACTAATTTCAGAGATTTTCCTATTTTGGGAGCAAAATTAATAATGAATATCCTAACATTTATAGTTTTTTTTTAGTAGATATAAAGACAAGCTTTTACGGAAAGAAATTATTACATAATGTATTAATATTTAATAATTGCTATATATCAGCAGAAATGTGTTTAAAATTTCTTGATTAAAGATAAAGCAATCCATTTAAGAAGAATTAATATTTGCTCAGATTTCAGAAAAGTAGTTCCGCGAAGTTATTCTAAAAAATATTTTGTTTCTCACCAAGCAGGTTCTAGTATAAAAAATGCGATTAACAATAAGTATTCGTATTTTCTATAGCTCGAAAATTATAAGAACGAACAAAGAAACCATCTCTGCTATGGCATATAGGAAACACAAGTTTCATTCGATGTCTTTTGTAACGCCACTTTTACTCAAAAGAGATCAATGTCGACTATTTAAGTTTTTGCTCTTCTAACCAGAACATATGTTTCTTAAAGTGACGTGTCTGCAGCTCCAGAAGGATTATAGGCTCGGTTTTTGCTGTATATTGTTCCAGTTTGAAATTCAAGACTGCGATGAGCATTCTCGTACTATATAAACATCTATTCGTAATCGGTCATTCACCATATTTAAAATTCCTGCAGTTTGTATATAAAACGGTGGGAAAGTTTCGATGTATGTTTTACATGTTAGTTTTGTTATTTTTAAAGGTAATTTTTAAAATGTTACTGCCATTTACATGTGTTGATGTATAGTTTCATGAGAATCTTTAACTGTTTAAAAGTCACAATTCCTATTCGCTTGTAGGAGTTTTTAACCTCTTGGATGCCGATGACGAAGATATTTGTCATTTTTTACTTTTCCCAGACTGCTCATGATATAAATTGGACTAACAAATTCTGGAATTTATGTGAATTAAAATCAAATCCATTCCTAGTCAGTTTAAGGTGAACTGAATATGCTAGTGTTATCTATTTTCAAAACCGCTTGAAACTTGTTACTCAAGGGTTTTTGGGGTCGTTGATTGCGAATCTGAAGTCAGATTTTGGCAATTCAAAATGGCTGATCTAATATGGGGGACACTTTTTTGAAAAGTCGAATCATTCTACTGGAAACTTGTTAAACTCGTTTTTTTTGAATCGCTGATTACGAATCTAAAATCAGATTTTAAAAAATTCAAACTGTTGGATCTAATACGACGAACACCCTTTTTCGGCAATTGAACCACTTTGCTTTAAACTAATTACTCGGGCCTGATGTCTTTATTAGTTTTGGTATTTCATTGTTTACCAACTCATATACTTTACCACGAAAAGGTTAAAGGAAGGTCTTGGATGTGCACTTTTTTATGTTTTTTATTATTTTTTATTGCGTAGTTTCCTTTATGTTTCTTGTATTCTTTATTTAAAATATAGGGAACAAGGAAATATAACAGTTCAAAATAAATTATTTTATATTGGTCATGCAGAACAAATGTTATATAATAACGTGTATTTAAAAGACTGGAATATAGTATATCAAGAAATCATAATTTATGTTAGCTGTCGAAACAAGAAGGAATTTTCGGAAGGACATGTTATGAACGACGTGAAGGTGGTTCAACGCCATATTGGATTGGCCATTTTCAATTCCCAAAATCTGACTCCATATTCGAAATCAGCGACCCAAAAAAATACCTATATCAAGTATTATTCAAATCCAACGCCATTTTTCTTTTGGCATTTTAGACACTTTCTTTGAAATTATAGCCGCAATTAAGGCGTTAATAATAGTCGGAGATCATAGAATTAGTGATTATTATTTATTGTAATTAAGTAGTTGAAAATTGTTTAGTTTTTGTTTAAACATATTTATGTTTCGTTTTTTTTTTGCCGTTTTGAATGATTGATTACGTAATTGACGTAACACATAAAAACCATTAAATAAAAAAACCAATAAATTACATTACCAATTATTAAAAATATCGCACGTCATCAATTGAATTCATTGACAAAACGTTATAAATGTATTATTATTATTTGACATATTACTGACCAATTAGTAATAATAAAAAAGTAGTAAAATAAAAAATAAATCTTATTTCATAAAAGAATTAAAGAAGTATTCTTTTGGAACATTTCAACATTTCTTTTTACTTATCGAGTAGCTACGATAATACAATTTGTTATAAACATTCTGTCAACATACACTGCGCAATATTTCTATAAAAATGTTATTAGCATTAAGCACACTTTCTTTGTAAAAAAATGCCAGGAGGACAAAAACCTCAATAAGCTGAAAAACATGTGAATATATAAGGATTCGCTAGTCGCAACAGTAAACCCGAATGTCGGATATCCGATTTCGCGATACGATAATAAAGAAGGCGATGAGCCAACGGAGTAGTTACAGACAAAGGGTTGTTATATTCCCACCGCTTGCATTTTTGCACTTGTAGAGTTTGATGATTCTCTGATTGTTTTAGTAGGTCAGCTAACTTCGGTCTGCCATAATAGAATGACATACGTACACCATTCAGATCGATCGCTAAGCAGATTGCAGTGCACCCCCTACATTTTATTGCATATTCTTATAGCTTATCTCGAGAGCTTTCCAAAACACTATAATAAAATATTTTTTTATTAAGTACTTTTTGAGTTATAAAGGTTTGAAGTTAACAATTTGTTCCTTCCAAAATGCATTCTTACTGAAAATATTAGGGGGAAATCCGATTAATGTATTTTCTTTAAACCAATTAATTGGTCTCATTATTCCGCGCACAAAAGTATTAAGGTTATGATTACTGAAAACTAAATAATATTTTACAAGATATTCTACATTTTGTGTCAAGAAATTGTTAACTTCAAACCTTTATAACTCAAAAAGCACTTAATAAAAAAATATTTTATTATAGTGTTTTGGAAAGCTCTCGAGATAAGCTATAAGAATATGCAATTAAAATGTAGGGGGTTCTATTTAAAAAAATAAGATTGACCTTGAAATGACCTTGAAGGACATGGTCAAGGTCTAAGTCAAGGTCATCATCTTACTCCCCGCTTGAAACCATACAACTTTGCTATTGGACATTTTCTCCTAAGTGCATTCTAACTGAAGATATTAGGGGGGTCCGATACTTTTCGATGACCCTGCATAACATTGTCTAATGTCGATTATATCTTTGACATGGTAAATACTTTTGCTGAAAACGATGGTGCTCTCATAATTATTTATCATGTCACAATTTTGTGAAAATTTAAACTAAATATGTCAACATTTTTGTTTTTGACCATATTCCACCATATAAATAAAGCAAAAATACACACTTAACTTCACTTTCCTATCATGATGTCATAGGAAAAGTCTGCACGAAAAAGTACTTCCAAAATGATACCATATAAATTTAAGGCAATTATTTATTTGCTACAAAAAAATGATTCATGTGGTAAAAAACAAAATTTGACATATTTCACCTCATTTCTTTAAAAAATTGTGCATGATAAAGAAATTTTGAGGCCACCACTGTTTTCAGCATCAAAAAATAATTCGGAAATGACACTTTGCATAAGGCAAACAAAAATAAAATACATATTTATTGAGACTGCCGACTGCCGCATGAAAATCGTCCGAGCCAGGTCTGAAAATCGTCCGACTCTTGGAGGAATTTCGTGCGGCAGAGTGGGGGGAATGTTTATACTCCGCACGTTCGATTTGGCCATGGAGTATGCACGATCTTTATGCGCGCCTACCTAGATTTTTCGTCCGGTGGTCTAGTACCTTTATTGCGCGTAGAGGGCCGGACGAAAATCTTGCCTCTAGTCTCTCCGTGCATCGAAGAACCAATCCGGATTGTGATCGTCTACAATTGGACCGTTAGACAATTGCGTTCATTGAGAGTATTATTAAACACAATTTTATTTTAGACTTTAGACTGATATGCGGGTTATATCTACATCACAGTGTCGATGCATAAAAAACGAACGATTTTAATACATCTCAATGAACCCACATAACATGTAATGTGACTTGACTCTATAATGGTAGGTTAAATTAAAAATTGTAGGGGAGTGTTGGCTGTCATTGATATTTGTGTGTGAAAATTAACTTCGATATCTACTTGAGTTTTTTCAATTTAAGTCATCTCTAACGGAATCCCACGTTTTGTCGGTATTAATTTATTAGTAATTAATCATGGCATAATGGTATTATGATGGAGAGAAATTCAATGCAGTGGAGTTGAGAAACAGTATTAAAAATATCGTGAGATTAGCCCCTATTCCGCAAATTCCATTTTTTTCCTTTTTTGAACTGAGTTGTATAAATTTTACTAACACTGATTAAAGTTTTCATACTATATTTTCAAATTTGTACATGGACTTTAGAATTAGACTTAGAATGGACTTGAAATTAGGGCTTTTCGTCGCGTGGTTGCATAATATTACTTAAAAAAAATGTTCTAATTTATGGAGTAACTTAGAATTATTCAACTTTTGAAATATTGTTGAATCACGACTAAAATGCTACTCTGCAAACTCATAATAATGGTGACTAACGATAATTCCCTGACCCATATTATTACCTCATCTACAAAGTTAAAGTCTGGTATAAAACACTCTTTAAGACGATATGTTTTGTCTTAGTGCAACCTAAAATTATAGAAGATTGTATATTGTTAAAAAGTATTGTATCAACGCCAACTGAATCAGTTTGGGAAAATTAACTTTTTAAATCTCATTTGAACTGTTTACCTCATGTTTTTGTAATCTTGCACAGCATCTTTGCAACGAAGTTTATGACTTCAAAAGAGAAATCGCTGGAAAAATACGAAAAGAACCCTCCTAAAGGTAGATTTGATAATACAAAAATCATGTTCATTTGTTACAAAAATTAAAAAATTGCTTTGGTTTTGGCATTTTCATGGTAAGTTTTTAAGAAACTAAATATTTAAGAATGATTGAACCTAAGTTACATTTATAAAAATTTAACATCAATTTGATGAAAAGAGTACATCGACAAGTAATCATCACTTATACATAGGTTCATGGATCTTTTTAAAAATGTGAAATTGTAATTGATAAAAAGCTCAACATTGAAAACAAAAAATAAAAATTGACAGCCAGCATACATTTACCCTTTTCATAAAAGCCAGCTGAAATCCTTAAAAAAATAGGAATTATGTAGTAATTACCATAACTTAATAAATGCCATAAACAATAAAACCAGAAACGATCAGGCAAAGTTTAAATATCGATTTCTGTTGTAATAAGCCATAATTTAATATTTTAATTCTTTAACATCTTTTGACTGAATTTATCGTAACAAATTTGAGAGGAAAATGTGATGAATCTTATTAATTTACTCTATTTTTAAACTTGAAAAATGTAAATACATTTTATGTTGCTGTTTTCATAATACAATTTCAGAATTGCGCGAAAGTTGTATACATATCGAATGTGTATTGGTTTAAACATTATATATAGTTATAAAATGAATTATTTATATTACAAAGTAGTCAACGAATTATGAATCTTCAATGTGATTTTTAAATTACTCTGGATGAAACTTTCATACTCGTTCTTTGGCATGTACAGCTCTGTCAACACAAGTGGAGTAATAACTTGAGGTTTCATCGAATACCTTCAACAGCTGCGAAACCACATGTGTTTTATCCTACAGATGAAAAAGTGCCGAGAATATTCCGGCCTTACTTCGAAATGGCAAAAAGTGAATAAAAAGATTTCTCGAATCAGGGCAATATGGAAGCACCTGCCGAATTTGCCTCATCTTACGACGCTTCAATGTCGTAATTACGTGATTTACAGTAAATTATCGAATGGATAAAATGTATAAGTTTTTAATATTTTAATTTGTTTTCAATTCATTTTTATTTCGATATCAAAGGTTCAGATTGAAATTAAATGATTTAAAGGTAAATACGTTTCAGGAAGTACTTCTAAGAAAAAAGGTTAAAGGATTTAACATATTTAAAAAGGTAATAAAAATAATAATTAATAGAAACAAGATAATGCAACTGTTGACCTATCGAATTATCCAGAATAATTTAGAATCACTCCAGTGTACTAAGGATTATTTTTAGAGTGCGGATATATCGCACTCATTTAAAAGCAGGTGCTAACTATTTTGCCATTTTGAAGCGATTATCTAACTAATCTTCGGCTATACTAATGAACTATCTTATGACTCCTAATCCTAATTACAGTTTGGAGTGACTACATTATTAGAATCTGTCATGGTTACAATCTGCTCCTGGTGATTAACATGATGCTGACACTTCGACCACCTTCTCACGAAGAAAGTAGATCCTTAAGGAGTTAAAATTTCCTAAATAAAATGCGACTAATGAGTTTTTAAAGTTATATTCGTTTGCTAAATTCTGGAAGATTATTATTTTCAACAGCAGTATTATGCTTCGGCTTATTACATATCGACAAACATACAATCATCATCAGCTGGCAAGGCATAAACATCTAGATGCTCACTCGTTACATGTTGCATATTGCATTTCTTAATATCAGGTATTAAAGCAGTGGATCACAATTTTATTTTATTACCTTATCGTAATTAATATGGACACGACTTATTGGAAGAAAAGCCGAAAAGTAATGTGGATTTCATTTTATACATTGAAAGTCTGTGTTCGCCATTAAGGTAAGGCAGCTGCTTAATAACATATTTTCTTAATAATAGACACTTTGCTAAAATAGATTCGTTGAAATTCGAAAAAGTCCGAAATATTCGTCTAAGATTTCATTTTAATTCAAAATTGCTCCGATTTTCTAAAATTAAATTAATGCGTAGGCTTACAATATTAGTAATGAAACTAATTAGTAGCTATTAGTAATGAAAAGCATAACTTTTAGACAATAATCTGGTTATAAATAAGACGTTAATACCATCAGTGCTGCAATAAGTAAAAATGTTCATCTCGTATAAAAAATCATTTAAAAATAAGATTTTTTATATGAATAAGACATAAGCTTTGCATTAATTCAAAAAAAACTATCGCAATGTCAAGTTTAAATTAGAGTTTTAACGATTTTTACTTGATATGTAACAATTGCAAAACGAATCTATTTCTACGAAGTTTTTCTTGTGTAACACTTCATAATTAGCTACGTAGGATTGGCTTCCTTTACAATATTTCCAAGGTTCAAAAGTTATTGCAATCCTTACATCTGGACGGCATCAGTTAACAACAGATATATTTTACTACTACGGAGAATTAGGACAATATGTAAACCTCTTATTTCTATTGTGTTACGTATTTTCACTCGTGCGAAATTAGTAACTGCGTAGAGAAAAATATCTTATTATTAATTCTACGTTAATTTTAGCAAATATTTATTTGATTACTTATAGATAAATATCATCTACTTAAATTAGTAATATATTTTTCTAAATGAAGTAAAATTTACTAAAAATAAGATCGATTTGGTTTATTCTAAGAAAATGTTTACTAAATTTAATTAAACCTTTTGTTTTTATCATGACTTCCAACTATGGTAATTGCATCAAATAGAGTACCAGACAATTGATGCTAAGAATTCGAATGATATAGAATTAGTTACTAGACGTACTTTCTTCTCTTATGTTCTCGCACTAAAAATGAGCTTCTTATGCACAGAAAACGAATGGTTCTTACTAAAGAGTGGATTCTCATCCCTTTCAATTAAAAATGAATTCTAATGAGAGTACATCCTAAATTTTCTATTGTAGTGAATTTCACCTCAAAGATGGAATATTCACCCACCCTTTTAAAGTCCAATATAACTTCATATTAATGTGAGGTTCCACCTTAATGAAGGCAATGGCATGGTTAGGTATTGTCCGTTCATGCTTATATGTATATCTGATGACATTGTTTAAATTTGTAAATAAAATCGACTTCGTGGATCAGGCGGTTAACGCACTGGACTACGGAGTCGTAGGTCGTGAGTTCGATCCCCGTCCGGTGAACAATTTTTCGATTTCGTTTTCAAGCAGCAGCTCGCTGTTGGTAAGACGAGCCACGTTGTTTGTTTACGTTTCGAAAATATTGTTTATCTGGCGGAAATCGACTCATGACCACCGCTGTACTTGGTGTAGGTTTCTCCATTCCTACATTTCATACACAAATGTGAAGTATGGCGCCATCTTCGTAAGTCGATCTACAGCTCTCGCAAAATTCACACAATTAAGTACAATATGGCAAAAATTATGTAAAAAGGGCGATTCCGCCCGTTAATTAATAAATAAAAAAAAAATCTGTATTATATACTGCTACAGGCGAGTTATAATACATATAAAACATGGAGGAGACTATTCGGGACGTTCCACATTTAAAAAAATGTAACTGTTTGAAATTATATGCAACAACCTAAATTCAACCATCAAAAACGGGCATTATAGCAAAAAAAACACATCTACTTTAATCTACCATAAAAAATAAATTTGTAAAGTTGTGGTAAAAATCAGATCTGCGTTTATAGGTTAGGAAGCTGATATTTTTATTATGTAAAAGTGGAAATGACGGACTCAGTGTAAATCGAATTGGCTCAACATTTACTTTCAGAAATTAGTAGAGTATGCATTATCGCTATTTTGAGAGAAAGATGCTATTATTTATAAGAAACATCATTACTTTTAGGCGGTACCTAGTTGATACCTTCTAAGTTTCGGAAAATTGTTCCAGGACTAGAAAAAATTTATACTGGATTATTAACTAAATTGTCTTACTGTTCCTTTTTCAGAAAAAGTGACTAGAGTTCATATAGGAAAAGTTCTTACTAAACACTATTAAAGGAATTTTTTTTATTATAATGCATTGTTTTTTTAATTTATGAAAACAGAATTTGAATAGTTGTTCCTTTGTAATTTTTATTATTTGACGAAATGTTTCCCATTCGTCATTCATTACTGAGATTTTATGTTGTTATTTGTCTGTATTTTATACTTTCTCGTATCAAGACATTGAACAAAGGATGGGCTTTTACGAGAAAAATTACAGAAGATTTAAAATACATGAATAAGTTGGGAATTATGATTAATCAGCGTATAGAAAAATTGATATATTCATAAAAATAATCATAAGGAATTACCCACTACAGTTTGTTAGATATATGTTACTTATCTCATCTTTACTGCTTGACAGAAATCAATGACAGAATAAGCAATTCCTTGGTGGATGTTTTTATGAGAAACAGTATTTAATGGCCTATTAAACCAATAAAATTCTGATAAAACAAAATTAATGAAATACTTTATATGGAAATCTATGAAAAGTCTGAAGATATCCAATTTCTATTTTCAAACTCAATCGACTTAAAATTATACATGCAGATTCGGAATATTTGTTTATGTTTATATAATTATTAAGAAGAATTATTTTATGAAGGAATTTTAATTTTAATTTTGCCCTTTTTTCATTTTTAAATTCTTTGTATGACTCCCGTTTTTTTACATGCTCAATATTAAATACTAATATTTTCTGTACTGATTTTATTTTTGAAATTCAACTTCCCATATTATATACCTCACTTTGCAACATTACATAAATTTTGTATTTTTGTACTCAACAAGGCAGATTAGGTTAAAGATCCTCCTTACAAATTTTAACTGATATGTTCGATGAAACTAACTTTTTGAGCTTACGACATGTAATTTGGGAGTCTTATTAAACCTAAATCTTACCTAAAAGTTATTTTTCAATGCTAAAAACACGATCTCAAGCCGAAATATTTACTTAATTAGTGCTGATGAAAAATGGAAATAGAAATTTAACGGTCTACTTCGCTGAATTGCAGGTGTAAAACTTAAAGAATTTTGTAGCGTCAACTGCTAAACGTTTGCAAACTTTAAAACCCCTATGTTTAGCTCCAAGTATCGTTTTCCATAATATGATTTATTATTTAAAATATATATATATATTTTATTTTGTTAATCGCTTGAAATTAAAATTTGTCAAAAATCAGATTCTCGGTATTACGGTTCTTTTACTACAAAAAAATAACATTATAAAGCTTAATTAAAATATTGGGTTGTTGATGTCAACCACTATACATGAAAAAAGTGTGTATAAATAACCTGTTTGCGTATTATTGTCGCAAACAGAACTTTTAATTTCTTCGGACTGCATATATGAAAAATTAATAACTCGACCACTATCAGATTCTGCATCGCTCTATCGATAATATGTAGAACTATATGCCTATTGCTAAAATACACATTTCGTCCTGGTTCTCCTATGTGGAGTCATCAGTAAGACCATAGAGGACCTGTCTTAGACGTGTATATAGTTTTATTTTAAAAATTGAGATTTTAAAGCAGAGGAGGAATGCTAAAAATATTGAAAGAGAATATACGTTATTAATTGGTAACGGGATGTCGTTACACGTGCGTAGATACTTGCGTTCCTTTAATAAAATATATATATATATAAATCATTGTTTATTATCGAATGGCATTTGTCTATACGGTAAAATGATAATTTAGTAATTTGAATGGTTTTAAGGCTATAAATAAAGTTTTTTCAAAAAGGACCATTCAGATAATTATACTAGTTAATCAGAATGAGACTTCTCGCATCCCTAAACATATCTCCAAACAATTTTGAGTAATGTCGATAACATAAAATTGTTTTAAAGCTCTGTGCGTAGGATCGTTGATCTACACCCACGCCACCCTTCAAACTATGACCTATTTAATTTCTCTTTTCTGAATATCTAAAAGTCTGCGTTTCTGAGGACAGTTCCACGTCGAAAGCGAGCGAAAAGCACAAGAGCACTTGTGGATTCTGGTAGAGGGAGAAAAAGAATGGGATTTTTCGTATCCAAGCGATTCTATACGGAGCACCTGGTTCGAAAATGCCATCAGGAGGGACCAGAGAGCAGCATTCGGAGGATAGGAGGCATAACAACGAGGAATAATATCGGGATCTTAGCAGCTGCCGTCGTGACAGCTGCTGCTGCTCTGTCCCTTTTTTTAACACGATCTGGCACCAACAACCAACCTCCTCCTACATATAGGTTCTTCCTTTTCTGATGTACCGCGAGTACCCCCCTTTGCTCTCCTTCTCTGGAACGTGCAGCTTTCGAGTTCCCAAATTCGAGGCATCCCCGACCCCGGAAAGGGGAGGAAACCTTGTGTTCTCCAGTTCCAACCGGGGAAACGATAAATCTGCTCCTAGTATGGGCTAAGCTATTTTTGTTCACTGTTTGACTCCGTAAAACGACTCATTTAAGGCTTCAGTTTTCACTATAGAGTGTAGTTTGTTTTTCGATTAAATTACTTGTTTTTAAGATACAAACAGGGGTCATCGTTACCGAAATTTCAATATTTGTTTGAAAAATAAATAACGTATTTCAATTATTTTGGTACGGATATTTTGTAATATTATTAGGTTATAATATACACCTTTAACTAAGTCAGCACTTAATATACCAGTATATAAGTTAGTGCTTAGCACTAATGCTAAGTTAGTTTACTAGGTGGTATTTACTAGTATTCATACTCGTAAGAATACAGCAGAATTTAAAAGAGTTCAAAAAGATTTTTCAGAAAAGGCAGGTCTTCGACTTTCGAGATCTTATACTACTTTTACCGATATTTTGGAACAGCTGTTTAAGATATTGTTCTTTGCGACATTATGGTTTTCTCCACATCTTTTCGGCAGTCTTTTGTTCTCTTTTTCAGCTACTAAAAAATATATGTACAAGACAGTTTGGAATTCGGTTATTTGATGTCAAACCTCATTACTGAAGATTATTATGAGTTTACGGTATGCGTCCTAAGGTCGACTTTAATGTTTCTAACTTGCTTAATCTTAACCAGCTATTTTATGGGATTAGTAGAAAATATACTCTATGACGAAGGACCATAATAACAATAACATGGGCTGAAAGAGTTGCACGAGATGTTATAGAAGACCTTTTTATTGAATAAAGGCAGAAACTTTTCATGGTTCATAAAGGCTAATGTTTCTTTTAATTAAATATGTATATATGTATAATATGTACAAAAAAATGTATCCGCAGACTTGCTGCAGACCAATTTGATTTTCTGAACCCCACCTACCTAATTACGCATTGATTACAATATTACAAATAATTATTAACTACGTTTATGTAGTTTTTTAGTTAGTGAATATATAAATAATAATAAGTTAAGCAGTGAATACCGCGATAAAAAACGATTACAAAAATATACTAATAGCGAATAATGTACCCCACGACTACCATTTACTACTTCAGTTACTAAATAAATCAGTTGCATACTTTTGTCGTATTATCCTTAACTAACTAAGTTAATCAAGTGGTTAGGACTGAAAATGTACTACTTGATTACTGTACCTCGAGCTATTTATTAAGTGCAAACTAATTAGTGCAGATACAAATTAACTGAGAACTTCTAACCCACATATAATTAGTTAATTACAGGTGTTGATATTTAATTTAAAATATCTTAAAATTAATGCAATTTTTTCAGAGCACTGTATTATGACAATCTAATAACAGATGTTGCACAAGAATTTAACTCGGGATTTTTTACTAACGACAAAATAGCAGTTTAAAATAAATGATACTGCCCTGCAAATTTCAATTCTTTTTGTACGAATAAGATTGCATCTGTCGTTTCCAAACGAATTTTTCGCGCTGAAAACGAACTTGAGATCAGAAATGTCCCATATCTTCACTTTTTGAAGTGTTTTTGGACTGAAGTCCTTTCGAACAAGCCCTCAATCAAATTGATCGCATGCTTCCTTAAAATTCGAGGTGTATTTACCTTTAGGGACGACAAAAAAATATGTATCTAAAAGATTTTAACTTACTTAAATCCACGACCAGATATAAAAAGCGTAGTGGATCGAAGTATTTGCATGTTCGATGCTTAAAAATCTATAGTGAGACTTTAAACCATCAAAATGGCATATTAAATATGGCGGAGGAGTTTTTTAAAAATTCTTCGGATTTCTTTAAAAATTGTTATAGTAGAGTCCCGTTATAATGGCGTCGCGTTATATTTACGTCCCAGTATATTTGCTCGGTTCCGTCTTGTTATATATACCAGTTGCCGCTCTCTTTTTTTGATAAATCTAACGAGTCGAGAGGGGAGGGCAAGGAACTGAGTGAGCGAATATACCGGGACTCTACTGTATTCGTTTGTTCTTGTGGCCGCTGATTGGATATCTGCAGTGAAATTTTAAAAATTCAAATGTTTATGTAATTTAATGTAAATATGATGTTACGATTTTGAATATGCTGCGACAAAATTTCATTATTTTCATCATATGTTACGAAATATGTTTTATCATTTAAGTTTAATAAACCTGTAATTAAATTTCTTAAGGAACAATAAATAAAAAACAAAAGTTTATAACTTACTAAATGTAAAACAGACTACTATATACATTTTGTGATAAAATATTGAAATAAAAGCTACGTCAGAAATAGGATGTAAATCATACGGTTTAAATTAAATACCACATAACTATAGTAATGTATACTATTATTATAATACAGCATTTTTATTTATTAACAAATGTTATTCATTTGTAAAGAATATTTATTTCGTTATTTTAAAAGAAACATTTCTTAAGGAACAAAAAACTGTAGGAGTAAATAATAACTTTTTGTTAAGGCTCGATAAGCGTCCCAAAGCTGTCAAAAAAGAGGGGAAAGTTTGGGCCGTAAATATTCATTTATTAGGAGTATTTTTCATAATTTTGTTATAGAAATAGGTTTGATTTCGAAAGGGCTACCGAGTGAAGTAATATAGGTACGATTAGATACACTTATAAATAGGAAAAATCAAACTTCAAAGTTTCAGGTGTGGCGTCGAATCCGACAACTTGACAAAGAAAAACTAAATGTCAAAATTTGATGTGAAACTGTCAGGCTTGATTTTTCCCTTTTATAGGCAATAACTATACAGTTTATTACTAGCCTATTATACTATTTTACCCGGTTATGCTTATGACGAGGAATGTCTTTCTGGAAAGAAATTTTGTAAAAAATTACTTGACACTCGAGAACCCTTAACCAAATCGGTGAAATTTATTTTACATAAATAATAAAATAGAGTAAAATAATTCTTTAAAGAATTATCCATTTATGAATCATGTCTTATGCATATTTGTGCAGACATTCTTTTCTTCTTCGGAAACGGCATAATTTCCATTATTACACTAATTAAATCAGTCTTATTTATTATATGCATTCTGAGAAAACTTAAGCGCAGTATGTTAAATTCACGCAACTGTCAAATGGGTTACATTTCTTCCCACGCTTCGTACAATGTATGATCTAAACCGTAAAATATATTCACTCAATATTTGTCCCTGTAATTATTCGCGCACACCTTTTACTAAAATACCAGCTCCGTCATAATTAGTGTCACGTTTAATAAGGAGCTGTAATGATGTCGTTTAAAACCAGTCTACAGAATTTCGGGATCTTACCTTTCATGGCGTTCGACTTGATAAAGAATATTTACCCTCAAACACAGCTGAAACAAAACAATCGCGTTAAAAAAATTAAGATTTCATTTTTTTAGTTAATAACGTAAATGACTGGAATTAATTGACATAAAAATTAAGTCAGAAGAAGTATTTAAATGTTCAATTAACAGTTTTACGCGATGGGTTTGGTGGTACTATTTTCGAAACGTGTTTCTTTTTTCAAAGCAAACTTGTTACATATTTCAACACTAGAGAAAAACAGAATCCACTCTTACTTAAATCTATAAAATTATATTAAATCGAGGAGTATGTAGTTGGCGATACTATAAAATTTCGATTATTTACGTAGGAGAAGACGGGGTAAAGCGAGACATTTTTATGTTGTATTATATAAGACAGAAAAGTGAAACGTCTCGACTGGTAAAAATTCATTGGAAACTTTATCTCATTGTGTCATCATACTTTTCCTAGAGATAACAATATATTTACGGTGTCGTATATTATTAGAATATCGACACGAAAAAATTAATTTTTGAGGAGCCAACTAAAACAGAATGGGTAAACAGAAACATGCCCGGGGGCACGTGGGAAAATTTGATTTTTAAAAATTTATTAATTTTTAAAATTAAGGTAACATAGCAACCGAGTAACATACTAGGAAACGCTTTCCCCCACTCTTCTTTGAAATATTTTGATGTATTATCTATAGACAAGAATTAAAAAAGATATAATTATTGCAGTCACCTTCCACTAACTCGAAAAATGAGCAATTGACTAAAACGAATCAAAATTTTGACAGATCAAGTTTATGAATGTAAGGTTAAGATTACGTAAAGTGAGGATCACCTTCCTTTCGCTGGTTTCCGCGACTTGCAGTCAATTTTGAGGGTCATCGAAACGGACGACAGTCAATCTCACAGGTTCAACTGCACCAATATTTTTCATTACGGATTGCATGGGATTGATGTTCAACGGATCAAAATGTATGTGATTTATTTGTTCTCAATCTGCGAAAAGTAGTAGTCTTTCTGTTATCATACATATATTTTTATAACATTTTTTTTTTTGAGGTTATGTCTGCAATTTTGCTAGTGACTACTTTCATAAGGTTTATTTTATAAAAAGATCAATTAGTTAACAGAGCCAACTAGTCAACTAGTTATCGCACATTAGTCAGCTGTTAGGAGAGTCAAATTTTACCAGTGGTCAGACTGCTGATAAGTTCGAATTAAGTCAATGTTACGTAGAAATGTATTCTGATTTTAATACCGATGTCGAATAAGAAGAAATCACTTCATCAATGCTGTTTCCATTTCAAGTAAAGTACACATCGCAATCAGTGTAAAACAAACAGTGAACCATTACCTTCTACACTCCATCAATTCCCAATTAAAAAACGTTCCACTGAAGGAACGTTTAATTGTCAAAAGTAATTATTTCAGGCAGTTTTACGAAATGAATCGGTAAACGATGCGGTCCCGAGGATGCTGAAAATAAGATTCAATTTCATGGCATATAGAAAGCGTTCGAATGGAATAGAAAATGTGCAATTATACAAGTGCATAATAGAGTGCAGCAACTGCACGTCGCCCCCAGAGGACTATCTCGCACGAGACCCATCTGCAAATCAATGAGATAGCACCGGACCTAAGGTGCCATTTACTTTCGCGCTGCGTTTCTCGCACACTTGCACATATTTATATATAAAACCCACACACAGAGCTGGTATGAGATTGTGGAATGCGACGCATCCGAGCGTTCGAGGCTCGTGTACTCCGATTCTCACGAATCGAGAAAGGCAATTCAATTCGATCTTAGATATAAATGCAACGCGTCCCTGCGAGGCTACGTGCGCGTGCGAGCAGGCCGACATACGTAATAGCTGAAACCGTAAATCGAGCGTGTAACATTCCTGCGGTATTTGACGTTTTAAACAGGGCCGCAGAAAAAAATGCCAACCTCGAGCCTGCATTGTAATTGTTGTGAAATTCCTCGTGGGGGATACGATCTTTGCGGTTGAGGTGATGGGTTTTATTAGACTCTTCTTCTTTCAGAGGTATTTGATGCAATTGTTCATGAATAGTTAGGTGATAGTTAACGTCGTTTATAACGCCGCACTTGTGGGTAAAATAATCCTTTGTCTGAAGACGAGCCGGGCGAAAAGCATCGTGGGGTCAAAGGAGCACAATTCCGGTAGCCTATTCCGCCCTGGGGTGGGTGTGACCTTTTACGTGATGCATCCCAACATGGTGAACTTTTCTAATTAACGTTCGGAAAAGTAGCACGGCGTTACTTTAATTTACCAATTATACATCTTTCTCGCCATGAAATTATCTACTAATAGTTAGGATGTTACTAAATTTGAAACGCCTGTTTCAATAAGGAGTTGCAAAAATGTTGTAGCTTACTCCGATATCTTCTGGAGCTTTAAACGCAATTCGGTCAAAATGGTAAGTTGAAAGGTACAAAATAGTGACTGATGCAGTGTCAAATATTTTCAATTTGCAACATCTAAAACTTAATTCTCATTAAGCAACATTAAACGATATTTTATGTTTGAGATTGGTGGATTTATATGGATTGTAACAGATTTAATTTTGTAACCAAACCAACTAGATTATCACAACCGAACCATTGAGTTCCTATAACCAAATGGTTTGGTTGGGGAATATGTCTGCCTACACCACACTGTGTATTTGCATACGCATTCGAAGTGTGCAAAGAAAAACCTTATAGAAAGGCGCTGTGAAAGCTGTAGCGTATTTTGAACGACTTTATGGATTTTACATACACAGTAAAAACATTGTTACATATTCAATTCAGCACCATAAAAGGTTTAATTTTAGCCTAAAATTGTGCTAATTTTCTTAAATTAAGTCAATATTTGCGATCAAAACCTTGTTTTAAGTTTTGGAATCTTACTTGTAGTCAATATTCATGTTTCAAATAAAAATTCTCTAACTTAGGTGTTACAAGCTCGAAAATTTTTTCTTTAATTTAAGAAAATTAGCTCAATTTTAGACTGAAATTAAGCCTTTTATAATACTTAATTTGAGATGTAACAATTTTAAGACTTTTTTTTCTGTGTAGAGTTAAAAAGCACCACAAAAAAACTGAAGACACTACACGCATTGCATTCTTGTAGTAAATAAATTGTCCGTTATGTTACATTTTGCACGATTAACGTAAAATTACTGTAATAGAATTACGCAAATATTTAAATATGAATCTAATATGTAGGACGCTGAACAGTTCTCAACATGATTATCGATCTCATAGTAATAGTTTTGTCGCTATTGCAGCGACAATTTTCATTCCGTGTAGAAAAAATTGGTTCGGTTGCAGAAAACTACATTTTTAAACCACACATATTATGCACAATAATCATCTATTTTAGTTCCGTTAATAACAACCGAATTCTTTAGTTTCAAAAAACGTTTCGATTGTAACAACTTGAACCCTTTTCCTACTGGAACATGTACCATGTTTGTTATATTCTGGAAGGCCACGGGCCATACAATCGCTACATGTATCTTAGATGACATCATTGAAATATTCGTTCTTTTAAGTTATCTACTTGCAAGCAATTCCTTATATTGCTATTAGAAAATTATGTAATTGTATTAATAAAAATGAGAAAAGAAATTATATAGTTGACAAGGTCTGTTATGGGGTAATCGAGGATCACTCTATTATTCTCTTGGTTTGCCCTAGAACGTCCCATGCTTTCCTTATAAGAGATTTCAACCAGGATAATTTAAATATGAAATCAAACAAATGAACATATTAATTGCAACTTTCGGTTTAATTTGAAGTATTAAAACTTCATGTTTTTTTTTGTTTTAAGATAGTAATTTCAACTACAACATCTGCTTCTATTTCACTGACCGACTAAATTCTACTTTTTTTACCTCTGCCACGTATCAATCTAGAAAGGTCTTATGTCACTGCTTCCATGAAAGTGAGTTAAAATTTGCTTTTTTTATATTTTGAGTATCTTGGCAGTAAAACAGAATTTTCCTTTGTATAGCGCAATATCATATACATAATTTTTGGCACAAATAAATACTTAATATGGGATTATGAAATATAATTTTTTCTTTCATGAGAAGAAAACAAAAATAAGGAAAACTCAAATATTGGCATTTAATTTATAACTAATCTGAGATTTCTGGGAAATATAACGTGGTAGAGAAATTATAAGTTTGCCACGATTTTCACGCAAAAAAATCTAACTAATAAAAAAAAAGAAAAACTTTAGCAAACTTAACAGTAGTTTCCTTCAAAATACAACAATGTATATGATAAAATACTGACAACAAAATTCTGTCTGCACCATCATTTTTTAATGTAAAAAATACTTTGGAAGAGATTCTTCGATTGTTAAAAGATAAATCGGCATCTGATCGTTATATGTTTTTAATTAATATCTTTATTATTAACTGGCAATAATTAATAATCTGGTTGTTATTAATACTAACACTATTCACCGAATAGTACTAATGCAGCTTTCAAAAAATTAGTGACGTTATTTACAAAATATGGATTAACAATCGGTGACTAACAGGCAAATCGTCTAAATTTATATACTGTTACGTGATTCAACAAACGTTTGAATAAATCTGAATGGAACTCATAACGTTTGCTGTACCACACTATTTAATTATAAACGAGAATGGAATCATTTCTTAAAATGAGTACACCGTATGCTATTGCTCACTTTGCATTCATTTAAATTAAATCTTACTACACATGTTTAGTATTTCAATGATGGGATAAATTAATTTGAAATACTAAAAACTAGACACATAAGTAATTTAAACTATATTCTTGTTAGATTACTTTAAGTAATTACTAATTTATTTAGTTGAAAGTTAGGAATTATTATGTGAAATTTTGTGATTAACATCTACTAAAGTGCTTGAATTATTCCCTAGTACAAAATGAGTATAGTCTTTCACTAATTTTTCAGCAGTGTCATTATTGCCCATGATAATGGTGTACATTGTGAAACAAGACAATACAACCCAAGATTTGATAGTTTTTTTACCATTAATTTAAAGCAGGAAATTTGTTTTGTTTTTCAAGACACAAAAATCACATGCATTTAATAATGTATATGTTTAAATTATAACAAATTTAAATACGAATTAATGTCAGAAAATAATCATTCCTTAAATAACAAATAAAGAATCGGCATCTTCAATTATTTTTAAATATAAGATTAAATAGTTGAAGTAAATAAATGTAAATTATTTAGATTAAAATCGTCTTTCCCCTAATTATTCATAATTAAACATTATAACTTTTAATCGAATAATTCAAATTTTAAGATCTATAGTAATTATTATAACCTTGGTGATATTTCAACAAACAAAATTTTAAAATCGGGAAGATAAAAAATTGATGTAAAATGTCCGCTCACAAAAAGTAGAAAAAATTAAAATAAAATGTTTTTAATGAACAACTGATGGTTTATACATTATGTTTTACATTGTAAACTTTGAAATGCCTCCAACTTTCACAGTTACCTGCAGAGCGCCGATATCATAAACATAGCGAACGACTGTCGGTAAGTGAGAGAACTTTCTACAGTATGCTATCGACAAGTGATAATTGCCTCAGATTTTAATTCACTTCACTGCATAATGTACATGACATAAACTATACTGAATTCTTTTGCATTTGATTAAATAAGAAATACAACTCTTATTTTTATTTTTCGTCAATTTTTAAAAATGTTGTTTTTCATGAGAAAAAAAAAGAAAAAACAAGGAAAACTCAAATATTGGCATTTAATTTATAGCTAATCTCAGATTTCTAGGAAATATAAAGTGGTAGAGAAACTATAAGTTTTTATAAGAAATTATAGTTGAAGGTTGGCATATTTTTTGTCAAAACATTTGAAGATTTTTTGTTAAACTACTTATCATTTTTTATCGTTGCAGAACATGTTTTAAAAAAATAATGAGAGGAATATTCGTAATTTCTCTGTATTAATTAACTGTAATTATTGAACTAGTTAAGTTATATATTACTACTACAAATATCAATTAAAATAGCTTAAAATTTATTAGTTTATAATGCATGATATTATTAAAAGAAATAAAAAATCGGTGAAATACGATTTCCATCAAATATATCATATAGAGTAGGGAAAATAAACAAAAACAGAATATGAAAACGCACAGAGAAAATAAAAATTATTTTTATAAAATACAGACAAAAATCAATAAAAAATGAAAACAAACGTTACGTACTAAAATCTTCCACAGCCTCCCCGACCGACGGCGCGCTTCTGCAATTTTAATAAGATGATTTTTAATTTACACATGTTAAGATTGAAAATGAAAGGTTATTATTTGAGGTCAGAGCCACTAAATCTGACCTCAAATAATATCAGGCATATATACCTTAAATAAGATAATAACCTGTTAATTTCTAGATAGTCGTACATTTTAATATATAAAAACTACATACATACTTTTATTAAAAGCAAACCAACATCATTGCCAATAAACAAATACACAACAAAATTTAATAATTTTATTAATACAGGAGGAAACATAAAACAAACTAGAATAACTAAATAAACGTATTTATTGAGCGAGAAACCAGTTTGGTTAAATAAAATATTAAATATACTTTATACATTACAACTTTTAACAACTTGATTCCGAATAAAACAGTATTTAATGTTGAAATAAAAGTTCTTCTTTTGAGAACGACAGGATATACCGATTTTATAATATCAATATTATCAAATTTATACAGTTTTTAATTATTTCTTAATATTTCTGCAAAACTTTCGCGGCATCTTGAAAGTATTTACATTATGTAGCATTGATGTAACTTTCAACCATGTTGTTGTCCTAAGTTATTAATAGTCTACAAAAAGGTATGTTTCTACTTAGTCTTAGTACTGTTAGAAGAAATTTAATCACAGGAATCAATTGCGCTTACAACTTTTGTATTTTCTGCACAGGTACTATTATTAAATTATACTTCTTAACTAGCTGCAAATATATACGAAAAAAATGTGTAGTACATAAATGCCCATCAAAGAAAAACAATCTACGCAAATTTCAGTGGTACAAATAATTTGAACTCAGGAAACAAAACTATATTATTCATAGAATATTCTTTAGACTTTTCAAAAATATTATTACTGATTAATTTTTTTCTATGTTTGTTGAACGAAAAAAATAATAATATCAACACCAAATTTTAAGAAAATTTTACATGATTCAAGTAAATGGTTTCTTTGCATAGTTGCAACAAAATATTTATTAGAAAGAATATTTACTATTTAAAAAAAAATCCTTAACTAAAATGAATATTTACTTAATTCCACTAAATATTTCATTTTTTTAAAGAAATTCAATCCTTTGTCTAAGCAACGCAATTTTTAGTTTCAGTACATATTAACATGAAAGAAATAGATATTTATTTCACCGTAGTAAATATTGATTCAACTCTGCAAAAAATATTTCATTACTTGAAGTAAATAATTACTTGAAAAAGGCAAATATTTATTTGGCCATATTTAGAACTAAAAAAAATCATTACGATATTATTCTACATTCATACATATTTATTTCACATTCGTACACATATCTGGCATAAATACATAGGGGGAATTAGATAGTCTTATATTTATTTATTATAGCTAAACTTTACAGTCGCCGTCACTCGTCTTTAATTCGCTTAAAACTGAAATGCAGGCTTTCATATCAAGTGAGAATCGACTTCTGGGATTGCGAGTACACACATTAATTTATTCGCCATCTGTTGACAATACCGAAAATCGAGCTTACAGGCACTGAAGTCAATTGTCCCGTCAACTTTAAAATGAGCAAGAACTAAATTTCTTGAATCAAGGGTATATTTCTTGTAATTAAATACGTTATCGAACGGAATAAACTGATATTACGACGTAAATGTTTATTGGTTGCAAATAAATAAATACTCGAAGAAAAAAAATGTTATAAGAAAAGAAACACATTTCTTGGATCAAGGAAATAATTACTGGAACGTAGTAAATATTTACTCATTTTTAAGAGAACATTTATTTATTTTTTTAAGTAAATATTTAATTGTTCACAGTAAATCGTGATCTTCTTTTAAATAAATAATTTGTTGCGACTGTTTAAGTAAACTATTTAATTGATCAATAAATTTCTTGTGGTATGAGTAAATTGTTGTGAATTTATTGATATCAAGTCTTATCATATTCTAAATGTGGACATATGATTTCTTTAACGGAGTAAAATATTTGTTAAAACAAATAAATATATTTCGATAAAAAAAGTAAATTATTTTTTCAGTGTAGAATAATATGAAAAATAAAAAATGGTTTGAGTTGAAATGAAGAAAAATGTAACAACGTCCCAATTTCACTAAAAGTTTTATGTCACGATTTCACTTAACTATTAGTTGTCCTTTCTATGAATTTCTCCGAAAATTACAACTTTTTTCGAGGCTCCTTGAAACACTCAAACAAATCAATTTTTGAGACATCTGTTGAAAATACGAAAAAATAAACACGTGACGCACGACTGCATGCGGGTCAATGGCCTGTCTTTTACGTACGGTCACTGCCGACGATCCATTGTGCGATCGTCGCCCAAGAATTAATAAGGGAAGTAAAAATTGCAGTGCTCATTATTTCTTTACTTGTTGCATTGTTTACGCATAATGACAATTCTAATTGTTTTCATTGTTTTACAAAGTTACTGGACGATTTACTGGAATTTTAATCCTAACATATAATTAATTTTTAAACATTTTTATTTCAGTAATATTTTTTTGTTTGCTTTCTTTTCTAACAAATGTTTTTTTTTGCGTAAGTCTAGCGGCTCGTAAATTCTAACGAGTAACGAGAAGTAAATGGTTAAACCGATGGTGTAATATCATGGTTAAACCTATAGTATTCAAATGTTTTTCAGCTGCAACAACGATCACAAATGTAGCTAACACAGTTTTATATTCGTAGATTGATTACAAAATTTTCTGATATTCAGTTGTCTCATAGGTTTCATTATTTATTGTAGAGATAAATTCAATTTCATTTATTTTGTTATGTTATACTTTTCAACATAAACTGAATGGAAAGCTGACAATCACACTTAGGAAGGTGTTTAATTTTAATATGTTTCGTATGGTTTGAACTCCTCCGGAATTGAATCATGTTGTCATTATATTAGAATGGTAATAAATACTTTTAAAATAAATTATGTAATTCCTAATATTTTAATAAAAAGTAAACAAAACAACTACAATGGATAATCTGTCTGCATCCTTTTCGAGGTTCGCAATTTGAATCTTTACTATGGCACCTATGTTATAGGAATGCTCAACTATCAGCAGATAAAATTAAGCAAAGTTTTATAAAATCTAACTACTTATTAATAAGTGTAACTATTATTGAATTTTCTTTGCTATAAATATCGCATCATGGAGACTATGTAGCATTTTGTTTTCGTGAGGTTTCTTGTAATGACCACTTGAGAATAGTAAAGTTTCCTATCTGAATAGAAAAATTTACTAAAATAATAGTAAATATTAACATACTTGCAAGTCTGTCCTGGGATTCAGTAAGAATAGTAACGACTTATATATACAATTACTCTCAACCCAGTGACAATCAGTTGATCTTACTTTACCCTGAAAATTGACTAATTCGCCGATGTGCCGCGTCCGAGCCATCTATGGCCGTAAGAGGGACTTCAAAAAGGTGATAAACTCATAAAAATATATGGGACAAAAGCTTATTTTTTAAATAACTTTTCAAAACGCCGTTTTCCAATAAATGTTTATTTAGAAATTAGTTCGTATTTTTAGTATTAATCGACGATAATTTCAATAAAATAAAATGAACTTGGTTTATGTCGATATTATTATTTTATTAAATAACTTTGGAAGAATAAGAACTATTTTGTAAATAACCATTTATCGCAATACGTCGTTTTGCAAAGTTATTTGAAAAATAAGGCGTTGACCTATATGTTATTATGATCACCTTTTCGATGTTACGGTCTTACGGCCGCAGATGGCGTGGAAACGGCACACCGACCAAGGCGAACTGAAATGCTGTAGTATCGCTGAAACCATATAAGTAAGAAATAGTTTTTTTTTTTCGAAAAATACTAATGTAAAGTTGAAGTTGTATACAGCATCATCATTGTAGTTATGCAAAATCACATGTTCAGCATTGAATTCATTCAAATTGTAAATCATGTTTTTGATTTTAGGGTTTTTATATTCACATTTTGAAAGAAGGATTTTCGACTAACGATAAAAGACACTTGCAATGTATTTATAAATACATAAATATACGAGCAAATTTAAAAAACAACATGTCTAAAATCATGAGTTCAAAGGTTAAACAAAAATACCAAAGATCGCAAAAAATTAAAAAAAGTGGTAAAATACGAGCATACCATTCATTATGCGGCTCGACAAAAACAGAAGGAAATTCCCCTTTAAAGCACTTTGTTCATTATGGCAGTGCCTAAAAGAGGACGCGCAAAATGTATAAGATTGAAATAGTAACTCGCACAGAGGGCACACATGGTGTTCTTGGGCGTACGCCACTATGAATTTCAACTCGTTAAGGGTCCCTCTTCGTCACCGGGACGTCCGCCCTTATACGCCCCTTTGTCATTGATTGCAGGAGGAATAATCGCCGACCCACCACGCACCCTGGGGTATCAATTTTCCAATCCGGTCCCCTTTTCTCTTTTTTTCCTAGTTTGAATTTCTAAAGGTCGACGTTTTTCAGGCCCCTTGAAAATCCCGAACCTATAATAACGTCTCGTTAAATATTTTTCTAACGCATCTAACTCGCGAGAATGTCGCTCAAAATTAAGAGGTATCCGTTATTGTCGAGCCTAAAATTTGAAGGGATTTAAATTTCTAGAGGAATTTGTTTGCTTTAGAATTCACATGACGAGCAAAGTGTCAAGAAAAACAGATTTGGAATAAGATCGATTCCATCGTAGTTCGGGGAGTATTCTGCTGTGTTTAGATTTTTTTCATTCATGCCTGGACTACATTTTTTCCTGGGGTTAGATTAACTTATATTTTTGTATGGTATAATCAGAAAGTTCACAGTTAAAATAACTTCGCGATGGCTTTTATAAGCTTCATTTTGTCTAGTTTCATGGAATTATTATTTGATTTTTTTAACTGGTCATTTTTTACGAATTTTTGAAACAATGAGATTCTTTGGTAGTTTTTATAATTTTGCAATAATAAGATTTTATCACAAAGTGCATTTTTGTTGTTCTGCTTGTCGTGAAAGATTGAAGCAAGATATTGTTGGCTATGTAAGAAGTGTATAAAGTAGAACATTCCAGATTTTTTATTAATAAATGGAGAAAATTTATCTAATTATTGTTTTAGTTACGTTATCAAAGAGAGCATTATCGGTTCTTCATAAAGTTAGAAAATTAATTACAGTAGAGTCCTGCTATATTTGCGTCTCGTTTTATTTACGTCCCAGCATATTTGCCCAGTTCCACCTCGTTATATTTGTCTGCCACCGCTCTCTTTTTCCCCCAACTCTTCGCGCTGGGGCCTCGGGAAGGGCCTGTTGTGACGTCAAAAACGTATCCGCGACTGAGGAGAGTTGGAGAAGCGACGTTTTCCTTCTTTTGACAAATACAAGGAGATGGGAGGGGAAGGCGAGGAACCGAGCGGGCAAATATACCGGGACTCAACTGTAATAATCTTTGAACTCAAACATCAAGTATATATAGGATCTCTAGACGTAACTAAACAAAATAATAAGTAAAATCGACTAAGTGGTAAGTTACCTAGTGGGTACTAAATCTTGAGTACCTTTTCGTTAACCTGACTAAAATTTAGTTATCTAAACTCTGTGCAGCTAAAAACCTGCAAAATAATTAGTCCCCATTAAGTGGTAACTCATTATTTCTAGTATTAAATAAGATTAAATCAGAATACGATTATAATTTAATGGAATTTATGTATTGACTTTTAAAGTGCATTTTCAAAAAAAGTAAGGAAAGTAGATGGAGATTCTCAAAAAGGTAGATCACCTTCAAAAATATTTTCAAAAGTTCATTAAAAAGTGTAGGATTGAGAAACACGATGGAAGATATTTGGACCATTTTTATACATTTTTACTTTTCATAAACTATGAAAAATTTGATATTTCAACCTTAAAATTTGTTGCAGAATATATTTGTGACAGTTTTTCACAAATAAATTTTCGAAAATTCGATTATTACTACAAATTTCTGTTATTAACACAAATTTCTCTGCGTAGAAATCTTAGATAATCAAATCTTGTCATTGATATAAATTTTAGGAAATGCAATTCTTCCATTGCTAAAACGAACAATCGTAATATATAATTGTAAAATATTAAATTCAGTCTAAAAAATGAGCTAAATAAATATAATTATACCAAATTGTGACCAGTAATAGTGTGAACAATATAGTTTCATATATATCGTTTTTATTTTGGTCACGACCTACTTATTTTTAATTACAAAACACATAAATTTTATTTCATAACCATAAATTACTAACGATTCTTAAATAATTTTCAAAATGATCCGAAAATATGTGTACTGATTCATCAAAATGTTAAGAGTGTTAAATAAATGATTATTGCAATCGACATTTTGAACAATTAAACCATTTTAACTACACATGAAGTAAATTAAATTCATCAATTTTGTTTAATGCCAAAATATATTTTTTGCAAATATATAATCCTTCATTTCCATCAAAACATAAGAGTAAACTGTACGAATATTTTAAGTCTCTTAATTTATTCTTATAATCTCGATATAGAGGACAACAAGTCCTCTGAAAAAAGCATTCTTTGTCAGATGAGAACGACGCCTCCACTCCCCCTCAACATATGTTAGTTACTTGGTTAGATGCAGTTCCAGTGTTGATAAGTAGTGATTAGAGCATAATGATAACTCAAGATCAGCATCCTGCATCTCAATTACTGTAAAACGATGACGAAGAGTCTATGAATGTAAGGGCGGATGAGGGCGGATGCTATATCATAAAAACTTGGAAATTGAAGTTCTCGTAGCACGAAATCGGTGGTGTTTCCGGATATACTTGATAGAACGGTTCCATATGGTCCCCCATCTCTATTTCTTTAACAATCGTCTGCACTCTCTTCCCCCTATATATCTCTCTTTCTCTTCCTGTCTATTTCTAAGCCCCCCATCCGTTTCTTTCTCTTGGAGTATATATTTAATTTAATTTTTTAAATTTTTTATTAATTCAGTAGAACTCATTATTATTTCACTTTTTTTACGTTTAATCCATGCATTTTGAATTTTCCGTTTATAGTTTGTCCAATAGAAAAATACTGCAGAATAATTATAAATAATGACAAATATATCCATCAGTCAATATATCAAGTTTTTTTTCTTCATTACAATAGACCGACGAATTGTGACAGTGTTTCTGGCAGTTTTCGTTGGATTTGTTGAAGTTGTTAATGATAATGTTTCACGAAAAATGTTGCATTGTGCAGGCGTTATAACTTTAACGACATAGACTTGAAATTATTAACAAATATTAAATGGTCACCTTCAATTCTCACTAGAAGTGTTATAAAAACTTCATGAGTTCATAATGATTTTTTAGTTATTTCTTTGGATCATTTTCAAATGTTTTGTGTATTTTCCCGCATTGAAGTCTTCGTCTTTTGAAGTGACCATAATAAAAGGGGAGTGTACAGTGACAATCTCTTTTTATATGTACAGTACAATTCAATTACAGTTTCGGCTTTACTAATGAATGCTGACATAAAAATAATAATCACAATGACATCCCCATACCATATTCTCATTTTATTTTATTTCATATCCTTCAAATGTGGACGAAAGATTTAAAAATGTGTTTTCAACTTATACCCCGACTGGGACCCAGTCAGATTTAACCAGTCCCAATCTGGGCCCCAATCTGGCTAATAACGTTATCCCCAATGCACGCCCAACTCGCCAAGAATACAACTGAGCCTATACTAATCAGTATTTACTGAATGAATTGTAAGTGTAGTGCTATTTTAAAAACTGAAATTTTTAAAATATTAATTTTTTATGTAAATCTATTGTTGAAGCTTTTTTCTTTGAACTCTAATTAATGTAATATCTAGAACTTTAAAGCAGCTGTTCGATCCCACTTTCATGGTGAATTATAATCTTGTGCGATAGTCATTAAGGACCGACTGATCATCATCAATCTTGTCAGATGAAGAGAATATTAAATTAAACCGTCCCCAATAAATGGGGAATAAAACATAATATCATAATCTAACTGGTTTAAACGATCATTTTGAGAACTGTTATTATAAATTGCGTTATTAAAATTCATTTTTCAGAATACTTTATCATCTGCCACTTTGTTTTTTAATTCCTTCGTTCTTTGCGGCCCTTCGCCGGAAGAAATGATCAGACCATTCTTTACCTCTTTGTAGCGCACATTTTGTTAGCATTATTTGTAACGGCAATTGTAGTAATAGTTTTGGAATTATTAATTACATTATTGAAGTACATCAAATGTAGATAGGCGACGATCTAAGAAATAATTTTATTCTTACAGGAAACTTGTTAACGAGGTTTTATCTGTGTTGTTTTGAAGTACAACATAGTATTTTCAAAATTTGAAATTGTTGCATAAGACGAATACTGAAGTAATTATGGATCATTCCCATAAAATACAATTTATATTCTTAGAGATAACAAAATCTAACACTTATGAATAATAAGAAAAATTGGACCATACGACTAAAACGCGTAGAAGATATAGGGAGAAAATTTGCGCATAAAGATTCAGATAAGATATGCTGTCACTGAAGAAGGAAGTCTCGAAGGGTTAATTGTTATGAAGGGTGAAGCGTGTCTCAGTGGGTATGTTTCGGAAGGTTAAGTGTTGGAAATATTAGGTATCCTGAAGAATGAAGTATCCGGAAGGTGAAACAATGACAACAAAATAGTCGAACGTACAATGAATTTTTAACCACTATTCATTTATTATTAAAAGTGTCACATTTGAACTAATTGCGCAATAAAATAATTAATAAGCACCATTTCCAAAAATTCCTAGACACGAAAAATGATAAAAATTATTGTTCAGTAATTTCATACAATTAATAAATTTGGGATTGTTTTAACATCCTTAATAGTAACAATTCAAAAAAACGTAATCTTTTTTATCCGAAAGAATAACACATTTACTCATTCGGTAAGTCTATCCAAAAATTAACATCTGGAATGATAACATTTCCAAGTAAATTTTTCTCCGTATAACACGGAAAATCTCGAGTAGTCGATTTACCTCCCAGTTAGATAAAGCGGAAGGAAGGAAACGTTGAACCTTTTCTATGAATTTGAATATTTAATTCGACCCACTTCCGTATGCCTGTCAGTTTATATCTGTTCTCAATTAATAAAAAAGCACTTTCCATTATACGTCCAATGGAGTCAATATGTTCTAACAAAAAATGTGTATCGAAATTCTGTCCAAACTCATCTGAAAGACGACTCACCATCAACTATTACTCTACATGTATTTCATTAGATAAGAATAATACATACAACATATAAAGATTCAGTAGGAAATAATCCAAATCCTCAAAGATATGCCCAAACCTATCATTATTACTATAATATGTAATTTATTTCTGGTATTATTCTAAATAGGAACGGACACCTTTTGATAGAATCTATTGTCCAGGTCGATAAATCCATTATTTCCGGAGTTTAAGTGCAATCGCTATCCAATAAAAATGTAAAGGTCAATTGGTCATCGAAAACTACTGAGAGGTTAATCTGTGAATGTTAGAAATTATAAAGAGTCGGTTGAAGCTTCGATTTGATGAGATAAGACAGAAATTCCTGTAAATTTTCGAATAATCAAACTTACGCTCTAAAATTTTAACAATGAAAATTCCCAGTATAATAGTGAAATTTCATAGCAATTTGAAGTCCTATATGATTTTGAGCAACCCTATCATTACTTATTTCCATTATTTATTAACGCATATAAATATTTGTCAAGACGTTTTTTGGGTCGCTGAATCCGAATCTGGTATCCGTTTGATCTCCTCGTGTTCATGGCAAGGTCATTTGAAGGTCTTATATAGAGAATCAATTTTATATGCAGTTAATTCAACATATCTATACTTTTTTCGAATTGCTGAATCCAAATATAGCGTCTATTTGACCGGGTCAGGTCCGGTTTTGTGGGGATGTGTTATGTTTTACTACTTGCGAGAATGATACCAAACTCAATGAACGCGTCCAATATGATATGCGCCACCAAACGGCAAATGTTCGAAACATCAGCTTGGATAGTCTTTGCAATCGTGACCACGATTTCTGCCAGTACTTCAGTGAAAAATATCATTTTTAATTTAATAATGAATAATCTCACGAGTCAATGTAGCGAAAAGTTAACTGTTAGAGCGTTTCAAGTCAATTTTCTTCAGATTAAGCTTAAGTTCTCTCATAAATTTCGAGTGTTTTATTTTTCCTGGCATAATTTTTGAAAAATGCAAATTCCACATCGCAATTGATGCAAGAATTAAATTGATACGTTCCTTTCTCACATTCCCGTTCTCGTCCTAGAGGTATACGTCTGTCGGCGCGGCCCCGTTCCAGCCCTCAGACCCTCAGACTGTTACGCCCCTCATATAAGGAGGAATGCACGCCGGTCAGCTGCCCCACGTGTAAAACTAAACTTCCTGCCACGCGCACATCTGCTTCGACGATATTCACAACGCCGTAACGACGACGGCACGCACCGTGTTATAAAACGTATATAGCCGGCGCTGTTATGGCCTGCATTACGGTCCACCAACGCCTCTAATTAAACCGGGTACTATATACCAAGTGAAATAATACTCATTTCTGAGGTGCATCAATCCGCCATGAACATACACGATTACTAAATAGCGCCTTTTCCGGCAGCTTCCCTTTCGATGCTAATCCCGAGGCGCAAGAAATTTCGACGAGATGACAGTTGCGATACGAGCCCAAACGTTTTCAGGAAAATATATATTGTCACGCTGGATGAGTTTGCACTGCCTTAATGCTGTTAATGTTGCGGGTTGAACGCGGCGATATGAAACATCGTTTATAATATATAAATTACAGTATTATACTTTGCACAGCTGGTCGTTGACATGGAGGGTGGTTGTCGACGTACTTGGAGATATAATGAAACGAATGATTTGCATTAAGAGTTAATTCCTTTGCGCAGCAAGATATATGATATTTAATTTATGACCGATGTACACAACGAGAAATTCGCTATTAAAAATTAGCCGCTATGAAACAAGCTGGTACGAGGTGTGGTGGTTTGCAGTGTTAATTTTGACACCCATGAAAGGTTTAAAAGAAACCCGAAATGTACATGAAATTTATGTGGAGGTACTAAGTGTTATTCTGGGAAGGTGGAGATACTTCTTTACGTTCCCATATTAAATTCCTCCTCTTTTACGAATATAAAATATTCATTTTAATCTATATTCGATTTATTGATCTTTTATTTTCACTTCTTGTGTTATGTGGTGACCAAAACTGACCGAAAAATTAACAATTGTGTATTGTGTAGGTAAAGAAGTTACGTAACTCCGTGGAAATGTTGTTTTACACGTGGACGGCTATCTCTACTACGAGAAAACATTCGGCAGCAAACGTTTTGATTAAATTGAAATGACGATAAAAGTGAAATGCTACGCGGTAACAAATTTTGCTGTACAACCTGTAACTGTTATCTGAGGTGGTCGCACCACGTCTTCATATCTATAAGCATACACCAAATTTGGAATCAGCTGGAGACCTGCACACCTTAAAACTGTTGCATAGAATTAGAACTCCTTAAGGTAAAACATAAAATCGGAAAAGATCATCTACGTTTTGACCTCTTGAGAATTCAAAGAGAGTACTCTCATTGAACATTTAATTTGTAAAGGAGTTCTCCAATTCGTATTGTAGTAGGGTCAATCTATTGCAAAGAAATATTAAATGAATTAAAATGTAGCGTAATATTTTAGGGTTACGGCTATTGACACCACATACAACAAATACTACCGAAGATTTCTGAAACCGTGAAGTTATGCGTAATTCAATACGGAATTTTGAATATATCCAAAATATTTGTTATTTTAGTTTGTCATTTTATTGTTGTCTAAAAAGTGGTTTGTATTAAAAAAAATAATTTAAGAATTAGTAGCATCGCTAATTAAGAATTCTTTATGGAAAATCTCATTCTAATCTGTAGAATCAATGAGCTAGAAAGCAAAATTGTCAAGAATAAACATCAAACTTAAAAGTAAAGTTTGAACAACGTTTGCTTAGGGAAATACGTAGAAAACAATACATTTTTTCAAATAATAACTTGTTTGCGATTTATACGATATAATGACGATCATATATGAATCGGTCCATGCAAAAAGGGCACTATGTCCATTGTCCATAGAGATAATTGTTGGGAAACGGCAAAAAACTGATCTACTTCTCGTATGTAACCAATAGTAAAGACATTATTCCGATCATCAATCGGGCAAGAGAAAACGAAGATTAACAATTTTAGTCTTTCCCAATGATAGATCGGAGTTCCAAAAGTAAGAATTTATCATTATCTCAATTTACCCAAAAAGTGGACTTAATACCCTTTTTGCATGGACCGATTCATATGTACTAATCATTATATATGACAGAAGAAAAATATATCAAATCGTGACGATACCGAAAAAAAACACCAATAATAATTTCACATCGGTGTTAAATACGATACAATTGAACTAAGCACATTACACTTTTAAAATATATTGCCGATGTGAATCAGAGCGGTGTGACGTTTGATGGATTTCAGTGTTGATTCTAACACCGAAGAAAGTTTTAAAAGATATGACGTTTGATATGAAATATTTATACTGAGTTTGTAATTTTCGAAAATAACGATCAACGCCCAAACTGTAAACAAACGAAAAGATGAAAAATAGCTGGGATCAACATAATGTTAGCGTCACGCTTTACTTTGTTCGTAAATTTAACGATGTCCGATATTACCGAGAATGTATGTATTTATTATTTATTATATACGGTCGAGGAAATAAATCGCACGATTTCACCCAAAAAAATTAATATCAATGATTTACACTGGTCGTTTTGTGGACCAATATGGACATCGCATCATTATTAAATATGATACGGATTTAACTTCGAAGTTGTGCTGATGGAAAGTACCATGTTTAACACCGATGTTTATAAAGATCTACACCCGTCCGGTTTAAGTTATCGGTATTATTTTTTCGGTGTCAAATGATGCAATTAATTGTCTTAGCTGCACTGAAAAATATTTTTAATAAAGTTCACTATTTTATTGAGATTTAAAAATAACAAAAAACAAAATTACGATAAATATAAAAACGAAATAGCTATGAACATCGAACCGGTAGCAACCACGTGGTTCATCCTAGGAACAGGTCTTGCAATAGTGGCCGTTACTCTTGGAATTTGTAATTTTTATAATTGTTATAAATAACCTGTTATTGCAACTTTCTTTTTTCAATTCTTTTATAATTATGTGATCCAGAATGTGATTAGTAATAAACATTTAACCATATGATCCCATATCACAGAAACTATTTTGTGCACACGTTTGGTTTCTAATTATTAATACAAATTAATTCACATTTAAAAAAACCTCTTACGTAACTTCTAATTTATAGGTGGTATAAAATCTGACGAAATTAGAGGTTACAAAAAATTGTATATAAAAAAGTATTCATAAACAATTAAATATACAAACAAATATTTGCATAAATTTAATCATTTATTTGCATTATTTAATAAATACATTTGTTGTGATTTTTTCGATTTGCCCTTGTTTTCGAGAAAATCGCTTCTATTTATAAAATCGTACATTAAACAATGATTCAAAAAGAGAATTAGCACATTTTGGTTATATTTTTCACACCAGTCGTTAGGATATATTCCTGAAAAAAAATGGCTTTGTTGTAATTTTGATTGGGTCAAACCTTAATTTTGCTGACCTACATAGCAAAATAGCAGGTATTTAGCTTTTCCGACAACATAACACGAAATTGGTAATATAACGCAACCATTTCGTTCGTTGTCCGTTCGTTAAATATTCTAATTTACTGCACCTGCCAAAATCAAGTTTGATATGCATTAATCGGAACAATGCTTTGTAACGCTGGTAATATTATAAAAACGTTAATTGCTAATACTAAACCAGAAACTATTAAAGTTATACAAAAAACGTGTAGAAAATTTTTGTTTGAACAACCGCATTGTCAATATCGAAATATTGAATACCAGTAGGGGTGATTTTACATTTGGTTTTAATTACTAATAGTTTACCTATATATTACGTATCGTTCATATATTAACTTAATCAAGTGACGTGGATGTTTATGAAATTGATTTTCTTAATTTTCTTTTAAATTGCAATTGTAATTCAGTCTTTGTTGTGTTATCCTAACAACCAGTTACTAAAATAAATTGTTTCTGGTTTTTTCATTTTAAAAAATTAAACACTTTTGTACTGTCACAACTCCAAAAATTAGTTATAATTTCAGAACTCAGGTCAGTAATGATTCAGCATTTCTTAACGTACTCGTATGTCACCGTATAGCGATACAACTATATTCTATAGAAATTTGGTCCACCAGACTTGAAAAATAGTATTGGCTGAATACAGTAGTATGTATATAGTACAAGTAATACAATGTGTACTATGTTGGAGGTTAACGTCATTGGTGTCTGTGGCATAAAACACGAACATCTGTGACATTCTACATCATGTCTTTAATAACTGCTCTACAGAAAATTAAATATATTTTCTAAATTTCACGCAGTTTACCCTCTATAAAGTGAAAACTGAGCTATGTTTGTAAAATAATTAATGTTCATCCACATTGAAATGTAAAATTTCATTTTTTTTTCCGCAGTGATAATTCGCTACCACCAATACAAAAACCAGCATTCATATAATAGAACATACGATAACTTCTCTTTTCAAGAGAAAATAGTGAAACAAACTTAATTCATGGAATAATGTATTAGCAATCTAGAGTAAACATTATATTAGTTGTAAATAGTTTATTTTCTCGGTTAATTTTGGATTCATTTCTTTGTTAGTTTATATTCAGTAATTAAAACAGTTGACACAACGCTGGAATAGTCAACAACTGCTTCAGATATTTTTAATTTCGAATTTTTAAAATTTTTATCAGTTGGTTATTTAAAACCCCTTCATGCTTTCAACGCCAATTTAAAACGAAACGGTTGTCTGATTGATTAATATTTTAGATTAATTAAACTGCAAGCGATCAAAAGAGCTTATGCGTCGTTTTTGTTGACCCCTGAGCGACATAACAATAACAGTAACCCAGGGGCCTACAAAAACGGCGAGCATTCCTCATTCTAACCCCCAAATGGGGGCTGGGGAACAAAGTTCCGAAAATCAAAACCCCGAAAGGCTAAAATTTCGATATTGCGTGAATCCAAGGTATTTTAATTTACTTTCTTTTTGCCAAATTTTCAAATACAAAGTGAAGAAAATCACACTGGAGCCATACTGTATCGAAATTTTAGCCTTTCGGTGTGTTGATTTTCGGAACTTTGTTCCCCGGCCCAAATAGGCAAATGTTTGTTGTTATTAATAATTGAGAAATTGTCAAATCTGATTACGATGTCACTCACGCCACTTCTTGGCATTATTTCGTTAGCGACAAAGAGTTCAATGTGTATATAAATGACAATATTGATCAACTATCAAAAATTGCTGCTTTATATATGCACACATATACTCATATAGATTTATTTTAATAAACAATTGATAAAAGTACATTATTATAAATTTAATTGCAACTAATAAATAGAAATTATCTGACTTCTGATAAAGTTATTTACAATAAATAAAATCTATATCATTTTTTAGAACGTCAGAGTATATTCAACGATCTTATATTTTCTCATTAGTGTTTAATCTCTTAACAAAGATCTATATTTTTCTTCGTTAACATTAAAAATTCTCACGACCACAATCCTGATGAAAATCGATGGTAGGAAATGACAGACATTTTCATGTTCATTTCTGATTTCTTCATTTCTCTAGGCAAATAAGGGGGAAAATTGATTCTCATGTAATTCTAACAAATTTATATTCACATGACAACGTGGGAGATATATTCCAACTATCTTTCCATTATTATAATTACTTTGATTCTTATTTTAATGTCAGGCTCGACAAAATAAAACATGCACAGGTTCACGTATGTTTCGGACTGTTAATTAATAGCAAAGAAATATCGGTTTTAAAAAGAGTTTCCAAATGTTATTAACATAAATTACCCACGTAAAAAAGTAGAATGTTGCAAATCTGTAAATAATTGACGAGCATCACCTAAAATGGACAATACATTACATGCTTCTAATAATTTATCTTTAACCCTTATCAAGATCGTTCTTCAAAATCAGAAATAACAGCGCTCAGTTTATTTTTAGCTATTATTTGATATTTATATCTCCGTAAAAAGGATTCGCTCAAAACTGTAATGAATTCTTTATTAAGAGTAGGCGCATGTGTGTATTTGCAATTACTTTTGGGGAGGGTACTTTTCCCGTAATTTCTTACCAATTTCGGTATTTAGACCATTTTGTAAAATATTGGTCCGAACATTAGCAATTACATTATTAATTTCTTCGGCAACTAATCTCTCCCTGGTTTTTGGTGCCCCAGCATGTCTTTGATATCTTCATCCAAGGATGGATGTAAGTCTAGGATATCGATTTATTATCAGAATCATCACTATGAAAGTCTTGCTGATTCTTATAGGACATTTTCTTTAAAAGTTATACCGATTTAAATACTTTAAGACACCTATATTTTAATTAATTTAACTACTTAAATAGATGATTAGAATATTGTATTTAGCCGAATTTGTATTATATTGTATGAAGATTTAAGATAATGAATGTTTATAACTTAAAGTGTTGAAGACCGCTAATATAGTTCAATCGTTTAGACCGATAAAAATTGAATCATTAACGTTCCCTGCCGAAAAAATACTATAACACAAGACTCAGAAAATATATCATCTATTAAGAAAAAAAGTAGCTGAATACCTCAATATTTACGTTATAGAAATGTTGAGGGCATACAATTTCATTCAAAACTTCCGTCAAAACCTAAAAAAGTTAGAAATATTGCGAATTTCGTGTAAAAAGACCTGGTCCTAAATTTAACGTTGTATGGTGCAAAAACTATACAATGGTGCAAAAAATTATAACGAGGGAAATAATAATAACGTAATTCAGATTTAATTTTTGAAACTGCATTTTCAATGTACTTAGCAATATTGTATAAGTGAAATACAAATTTGTGTCTTCCTGATTGTTCAAAGACTGCGTTTCTACGGACGTAATGTTATGAATTTTTGCCAACGTCTTTAACAACGTTGTCTTACATGAATTCAAACGTTCTCAAAGTACTATTAGTTCTCAGAATATTAACTAAACTAGGAAACTATCGGTGTATTGAAACATTGCGGCTCAATAAATTAATCTAAACTGTAAACTGTATAAATTGGATAACACATATAATGAACGTTCAGAAGTTTGAAGCTCGAAAAATAAATTTGTTTAGTAATAAGCTTTGTCGCTTTGTAAACCGTGAGTTGTGCGAGGGAATAAAGAAACGAGTAATTTTCTCCAAACGTTTCACTGTGTATCTTTACTGTCATCTCGATACATATATATGTGGATTGTATAGTTGTGGAGAAATTACCATTGGAAAGAAGATGTTATCAGTTTTTAAAAATTATTTAAATGGTGGCAACCTGGCGTGCGTGATGTTAACACTAAACAAATTTGAAGTAATTTATTTATTTTCATGGATGCGTGTTTTTTGTAATAAATTAGTATTATCTCCATTTTTTTCTATCAGTTACTTATGGTGTCGTATAACGGCTGTTCCATTTTTCATGGTAACGATTATTTGTTTAAATAAACTATAAATGGTGAAATACATCTTACTCTATTTTCTACTCTAAAACTGGACTCGTATGTAATCTCGAAATATGATGTATTATGTATACAACTTTACTTTTTTTTTGTTCGAGGGTGCATTGTACACTAAGGGAAATGATTTACTAATAGTTAATGTAAGCTAATTCGAAGGCTCTTACATTAACTGTAAGGTTATAACAGTAACTGTAAAGTAGAAAACGTCAGGTAACTTTGAGATAAAAATACCAGCACTATCCTGTACGTCAGCATTGTTATTGTATATTAACTCACATATTTTAACATTCAAGGAGCGTTCGTTAACTGTTAATAACGCTTACATTAACTGTTAATAAAGCTTACATTAAATTCTGTCATTTGAACTGCACATGTCAACAAGGCGTCGAAAAATTCGCAGAGGATCGAGTAACTGCGATAAATTAATACTAAAAACTGCGATAGATTAATATTTAAAATTCTTATTTATATTAACTATTAACATAACAAATTTAACCGAATCTCAGATTACGGTAACTTCAGGATAAAGTATCTTACCTTAAGATCAAAGTCTTAATTCTGTTAGCTTTACTATGAAGCTATTAAATTAATAATTGTAAACAAACATTTCTCTCAGTGTAGAAAGTTGGTTAAACATTTACAACCTAAACTAGTAATATTAGCCGCTAATGTCCATTAATCTATACGCTGCCTACCGAAGAAATTAACAGTAGTTATTGTTGTAATTTTTATTTTCAAGGTTTGTTAATTAGGGGTCACTTTTAAGGGTGAATCTTATTATTTGATTTAATTCAATTTATCTTTAACAAGCCGTTGTCAGTGCAGTGTTAGATTTTTTACATAATTTTGACAGGGTTTCGCAAAGTAAAAGTGTTTGCTCCACACAATTTCGTGATCAATTCTGACCTGTAAATATAGTTACGCGGTCGACAGTGGTGTAAAACAAGAAAAATCTTCGTTTCAGTGGTAAAATATTAAAAACATTTAAAAAATTTTTTTTCTGCATTTTTAGTGAGTTTTTTTTTGTTAGGAATGCAAGGGGATGAAGATGAGATTTCTTTACAATTAGCTCGACCTTTGCTATACGCTGCTGGCAAAGGGATGCTCGCTGAGCAAATAAAAGGAAACATTGGAAATCGGTTTTTACCACAAGTTTTACCTTATGTGTACTAGTATTTGCCCAAAACAAACTAGTTTAAATCGTAATATTAAAATGTGTGTGCTGAAAGAATGCTTTTTAAAAATTTCCGTCTTTAACGATCCCTGTATATATGCTCGGCGAATGGTGTGGTTGCAGAATCTTAAGCCAATATCTTAAGATTAGAAATATTTATTCTTGACCAATTTTTGCATTTTTTTTATTATAACCTTGAAGATGACCTTGTCGGTGATTTTATGATACTGTGCCTGCTCAGCTTATTAAAAAAATCAATAAACCAAACCGTACAGAAATCAGAAGGATCAAGTAACCCGGATGACGTTACTGCATGAAACGGGACTCGCCAAGTAGTGGTTCCCATGTTTATTGTTTATTTACGGCATTACCGATAATATTACGAAGAAAGTAGTTAAACCTTTTTTTGCAGACAGTTTCGCGAGAACCCGAAAACAACCGCGTTTTTTTCAGCTTTCACCTTGAAGATAAAAACTTTGTCAGTGATTTTCATGGTGATATTCGTATTCCGTGAACCAAAAAAGAGCAGGATACTAAGCCTCATAAAAATCGGAGGTATCACGTTTTCTGAAGTTCACCTGGTAATTGTTATATAACCGTTTGCAAGATACGTATTTGTAAATATAACCAAATTATAACCAGGTAAAAAATATAGATAGCAGAATAAAAAATAGTTTAGAATGATCTCGTATTGTGTTCTATAAGAAATCGAATGCCTCAAATTTAGAGATTTTTTCTGAACATGAGGTCGTAATCATCTCATAATGATATCAAGTTCAGAAAAACCTTATAATTTTACGCAGCTGACCTCTTGTAAAACACATTATTAGATCATTCTGAACTATTTTGTTATTTTGCTATCTGGGGAGTACCTACCAAATACGTATTCTTCAAGGTTGTGTATGGGATTCGTATTCTCAGGTCACTGGACATACACGAATAATCATATGAAAATCAGTCAAAAAATCAGGTCGAGATATTTACTCTTTTCTACCTTTCGATTGACCCCACGTCCATGGTACAAACGATTTTCATAAAATTGCAAAGTTTATCGCATCCGGTGAATGCAAGATCAATCGAAGGTGCAGCTCGCGATCTTCACGGTTCTCGAAGGCGTCGGTAAAAAAGTACCGAACGAGTTTTCGCACATACACGCGTTTATGTCACCTGAGGGCACGTCCATGTAGCCTTAGACCAGTTGGGCAACCGGAGTGGACGGAAAATGTATCTGCGTGTTCGTGCCTGCACTTGCACTGCACAGAGAAGAATCTCGTCCGGCGACGTGGCCAGATAATTCCTTACCCGCGGCCTCAAGTACACACCGCAAACTTATGCGATTTCTACGATAGAGGAATTCCATAGGCATCGTTATCCAATGTCGAAATATTTTCTAAGGCGAGCAACAAACAAATAATTGTATACAATTATATAATGGAACTTGCGATAGCGAAATTATTTGGTATTTGGATTCCACCAGGAGATTATTTGTATTTTGAGATTCTTTAAACGATGAACTGCATTTTACTTTTGAACTTCCACAATGAATAGAACTGAAGCATTATTCTTTTTTTGTTGTCAAAATTAAATATCCTGTCAATTAGGTCTGAAACGCGATTACATTTGTTTGAAGGATACTATTATATAATTTTACACGAAATTCTTGTTGCGCATGTTATCGGCTAAATGAGTTTGATTGCTGACTTGCTGAAGTTATATGACTATTATTATTGACACGCATTATTCTAACTTCTTTGTTTTTACTAGTCCATGATTATACTGACATGTATGTACTTCCCTAAATCAAAAGTGGAAATTACAATAGATCTACAACGCCTCTGTAGATAGCGGTACCCAAAGTGTCACTGGATTTTATCCACGTTTTTTTAAAGAATTCCACATAATATCTTCCATTAGTAACAATTTTTAACTAAATGTTTTTTTTTTTATTTAAAAATTGTTATTGATATTTTCGAGGTCTCTGCAAATTAAACATTTTACAGTATCCGGCAATTTATTTGGCATTAAAATAGATTTAATTAGACATCAGATTATAAACGCCAGTTATACCACCGTAAATAAAATTACAATACCTAGCAGATGTGTTTCCATTATATGATGTTCTCAAATTCTTATTCGGAATTTTCGATAGATCGGCTCAGTACTTATTAGAGTATTAAGTTATCTATACATCAAATGCGTCGAGCTTGGTTCCGATGACCTTTTTTCAGGTCAAAAGTAAATTATCTATAGATCGCATCAAAGTTTAGTCTATCGTGTTTGTGTAATTCCTCTTAATTAATTCAAATGAGCCACCTGCGTAAATGCCATTTTACAAACGACTGAACGCATCTTACATGAAATTAAACATCAATCGACCAATCATTTTAAAATTGTACACTCGCTTAATAACTAAGGTACTTTTTTGTGCCTTATACTGTAATAGGTCAGGTTCGTGTCATATGTATATAATCTGTGTTCTAACTTAGGTACCTCCAAATGACGAAGTGAAAGGATATATAAGCGAGTTCATCTTACTCACTGTCTTTAAATAGCACGGCTTCGAGTCCTTGCATTTATCTGTAAGTTGCCACGCGCGTCGCTCAAAGTCCCTTTTCTCCTCCGGGTCGTAAAAATGTATAATTTGTTTCAAATTATACACTTCTTAGTAATATTTTCTCAAGTACTCGAGGTTTGGTAGTCATTTTTATAATTGATGCCTTCATTAATTTTTATCAAGAGTTTTGGAGGTTCGTTTTTCAATGGATACGATGGTGTCGATCAAAATACATATTTTGACATCATTCAAGTTTGATTTCAAATTTCAAAATTCAAATGATGCTACAGAAGATCTATGTATCAATAAGTTTTTAATGTTGTATAACTGATTGATGATGTATTCTCTAGGAATATAAAGAAAATAAACATTTACGACATGCAATATTTTAGTCTCATTCAGATTTTAAAAAAATTTTTTAGAACGATTGGCAAATTTATTACGTTTATGCTATTCCTCACGAATTTTGAACTATAAATTTTCTTTTAGTTACCAATTATCTTAATATATTTATTTAATTAAGGTTAATTTAGTCGTTATCGATGATCATAATTTAAAATCTGTTTATTCCATCGTAACCTCTCTGTCATTGATTATTTTTTTAAAAAGAGACTCGAAATGAACATGATAGCATTATCGCCTTGAAATGCATTCTACACTTTTTCTAAATCTTTATTCTGTATTAAAAAAGTAATTTCTGGAAATAGTCTGAAAATTACAGAAAAGAATTATTTATAAACTCATTATAATAGCTATTAACAGATTTTGCCGACAGTGCAAAAAATGTGAAGTAGAAAACTGCCACGTGGTAGTTTTTTTTTCTTGTGGTGCCTTTTGACCTTATTTGGTAAGCTTGGTCGGTATATAGTTCGAAACATGATTGCAGTTTAACAATTTAAAGTGCTCTATCCAATATAGCGGATCCAAAACTGACGGTTTTTTTTTTAATTTGGTTTTTGGATATTTTGAAGTCTATGAATACAAATCTTACGACCTTAAGGGGAGGGTAAACCGGATTTTTCAGTAATATGTTGTAATAGAACAATATGGTTGACAAATTTATTTCTACAGTAAGTTTTTACGAGGAATTCAGTGGTTATAATGACAAAATTATTCAAGCATTTTTTGACCGCTATTTAATTTTTAATTTTCGATAAATATTGAATATTTCAAAATCCATGCGTATTTATTTGAAAAATATGTTTTTACATTTGTAAAAAAAGTTTGAAATATTTTTATTAATTTTTACTATTGTTGAAGCCATTTTTTCGAATAAAAAATTCGTTTTTTGTATAAAAACAATTGAAGATATTTCTCAGTTGAAATATATATATATATATACTAATATTTCATTGCGTCGCTGAATTGAATATTCTGTTGGAAAAGTCTTCTACCACCCAGTGTCACAAAAGTTATAAGTTTCACGGATTTTCTCATGTACTATTTAAATAAGTGGGTCTTATACATCTCGTCATAACTAGATGTATAACTGTTATTAAATATATACTAAACGTTATTGATGGATGTGGGTATATGCATATCTCGATTGACTTACATTGAAACATGTCCGTGATAATTCGATCTTAGTACACATTACTTACTGGTTTCAGGTACAATTTAGTGCAAGAGCATGTACAGCTCAGTTTTAACGTAAATTCAGCAATATGCTTCAGGTTTATTTATAATATAGAAAATAGATATCTCGGAGTTTAGGAGAGAAATTCCGAAGAATTTTCGTCAACCTTTTCTGTATATATTCTCGATATGTCTTATATACTCTCGTTACAGAAACAGTCTTTTCTTGGTGCTTAAAGCAGTATCTGGTGGTCCAAGTAATATACTTGCTCTTCCCGCATCAGATAGCACCGCGTTATCACAGTCGTTACTTAATATCTCTAAGAACATTCTAAAAGTCATTTTACCAAAGTACATTCCGGAATTATGATTGGAGATAATCCATTTAAATGACGCATCTGGAACAGTTTACATGTATAAACGAATTACGACAGTACGTGTAACGTCTTCACAGTACGTAATGACACGTTCGCAACATCCGCTGTGATTTTCTGGTCCTAAGTGCGAAAGATGCAATTTCACGGTACAGCAGGCAGCTCTTATACTCTATTCTCGCAGTGCTTATTTCTGTACTCCATCGATGCGTTGAGAATCAGCATTTATGCGGTAAGGAACACATAGTCCTGGGGTTGATTACGCAACACTTTTTTTGACCGTGCAACTGCATTGTTTGCGATCTCATTTCCAGATGGTTTATATCGATAAACAGACTAAGTACTTTCATACGGTACATAGGTAGATTTTACGAATACCTGGTTAAGATAGCTGATTCACTGCGGCAGATTAGGCCACGTAATGGTAATATAGGACAACAGACACGTGGCTGAGAGAGGTTAATCGTCTTAATTCGTCAAGTATTGCATACAAGATTTTGAAAAAAGTCAATAAAACAATAATTTTAAAAACTGTATGTTCATTTGATGTCAGTACAATGTTTGATGTCTCATGATAGTCTGAGTGAAAATGTAGTCGAGTTTTTCTCAAAAAATGTTCAGTAGTTGAGGTTGTATCTTTGAGGTTTTCTCCCAATTGTTTTTGTATAGCGCTTTCAAATCCAAATTTTTTTTTATTTAGAATTAGCAGTTACCACAACTCATTTAATTTTAGGTGTTAGAAGCACATGATTTCGAAAAATTAAAACCATTATTGAAAGTAGGTAGACTAGAGTGTTTTTGACACACTACTAACCTGTACTGTGAAGAAATATGATTAAGAAAGTAGGACATCTGGTAGCTTACTTATTACAGAAGTATATATATTTGCTTCAGTTGGTTCTTTATAATATTTCACTTTCAATTAATAAAATGTTGACTGGACGAATCTTATCACTATCACATTAATAATGTCTATTATTCTTCCATTTTAATTCGGATATGAACATCGGGTAGTTGTCAGGTCATTTAGATTTTTTTTCAATGAGAAGTATTCAGACGGACATCCAAATTTGTAATAGAATAAAAGTTTGCTGGATCCAACAGGAAGAAAGATAAAAGACATTGTGCCTCAAGAAAGTTATTATTAAGAGCCAGACATAGCATACTCTAAAATTGATGTGGCTCGACTGAAGTAAAATGCAATTTAAAAGCACTTACTTTTAAGTCATTGGGATTTCCTGTTGGATTTTTCTTTCGCGTCTGTGGGAAAATGCGACATGCAAATGAAAACTAAACGCAGTGCACCTCTGTTAGAGACAAAGCGCTGGTGGAAAAGGATACAGCTGTCGCTCGACAGCTGTCGGACGTAATATTGTTCGGATAATTTTATATCGTTGCATTCAGATCGCATAAGTCGCCGACTGTAAAGTGGTCGGAATATTCTCAACGTCAGAGTTAAACTGAACCATACACCACGATCTATTATGTCTACATGCCGGTGGAGGAGAAAGTAGCCATCCTTAAAGAGAAGAGGAACTCTAAAAAGATGCTGGCGAACACGAGAAGTTTCCAACGATACATGCAAACTTGGTCTGTTTCCCTGAAATGCAACGATGGTTTGCATGCGCATAAGAGCCTGCGAGGAAAGTAGTTACGATTGCTAATAAATTTACACCTGGTGGCAAAAGGAGAAATAGTTGGCTGGGACTTTCTTGGGCTATTTATTAAAGTCTGTTTGATTACGAGATTCGAGCGGTTTTACGCCTCTACTAATTTCAGTACAGAATTTTGTAGGATAAAACTAGTTGCAAAAGTATATTCCAGAACGTTTCATATTCTTTGTTTTACACTAGATGCTTATTCGAATTTGTACCATTCCGATAGTCAACGTTTAAGAAGTATTTTAATGACATTACTAAAATAATGTTTTAATTGCATTATTAGAAGTAATGAATTCAACAAAGATTGTTCTTTATTTAGAAGACTGTACGTTGGCAAAATATCCATCATGAAATTCTATGCTCCATTGCACCGCTCTCGAATTGATGCAAGAAATGATTTTTGAAATCGTGCATTAAAAATTATGCTTTTCTGTGATTCTAATATACACAATGTGAACGTCATTGCGTTCGTATATATTTTTTATACATAAAAATATTATAAATAAAAAGCTTGATGAATATTGAAGTCGCCCGACGTTACGGTGATGTTCTGTAAGTATTTAAAGTTGAAAAAGTAATAAAATTTCACTCGTCCCTCATATTTTTGTTTTTAGTCTTATGAGTCTAATTGTAAATGTCGAATAAAATATTGTATTAATGTTAATTATATGTGCCACACATTTAATTGTGAGTCGTGAGCATATGACTACCCCTCCCAAAAACTGTCTGAACTTCCTACTAAATTCTTTATAAAGATTTTATACGGAAATGATTCTATAAATAATTCACACAATTTTTATAAATCTTTTATATATAGATACAAATTGTATAAAATTACGATAAAAAATATATTCTATCGGAATGCACAAAATTTGTTTTTTCAAAATTCAGCACTCATTTTAGTAGATTGTAAAATCTGTACTTTCTGTACTTTCGTTAGAAAAGAAAGTTTCTGCAACAGTTTATTCCTTTGCAAACATATGTCAATTTCATATCCACACAAGCCTGTCTCAAGATATCCTCAGGAACTCCACAGGACATCCCGGGACGTATTGTGATGTACTCATTATATACTATGACAAAAACATGTTTCAAAATGTCTCATTTTAACAGACTGAGAAACCAAAATGTCTCATTTGAAGAGAAAGTGTCCGACTTAACTCAGATGAAAAAGCTATATATTCATTTCATAAAAAAATATGTGAATTATATATGAATAATTATGTATGAAATTTGGCATATATAATCTGTATATTTATATAAAGTGTCTCATTTTTTTGAAGTATTTCATGCTCGTGAAATGGGTCACATTGGGACATTTTGTTTTTACACTGTAGGATGTCATAATTGAACCACTCAAGATTGAAAATTCACTATTGCAGAATAGTCACTCAGTTTTCACTCTAAAAAGAATAAATTCTCATTGTAACAAATTTAAAGAGCACAGTATATAATGTGTGCAGAATAAAATTTTGTACATTCAGGCGTGGAAAATGTTTTTTATCAAAATTGTATTCGATTTGAATATAAATATGATGATTTTATAAAAATCGTATAAAGTATTTATTCAATCATTTGTGTATAAACTCTTTGTAAGATTTTATACTGATTTTATAAAACCTGTACCACACTTTATTATATGTAAAATGTATCGTTACAAGAAGAACATGGTACCAGCGGCAAAAGTTCATACAAATTTATATGTATTTTTCATCATACTCCACGTCTGCTTTAATAACACTAAGAGAATTTTTCTGGTTAAAAGTCCCATACTGTCTAGTTTTAACGGGATATACTTGCAATACGCGCAAAAGTGCCATAATAGCATTGAAAATGATTTTACGGTATGGGGCTTTCCAGTGTGCGTTTGGCACATTTTCAATGTCAGTATAGACATTTTTAATATCAGTATGGCACTTTTGCGCATATTTTATGTATATGTCGTTAGAACTAGACAGTTATGGGACTTTTAACCAGAAAAATTCGCTCAGTGACGATAGTTGTTCAAAAATCGCACAGGCGTCATTATTAATATACCGCGTAATAAAATAAACACAATACCGATTTTTGTATGACTTCTTTCGTTTGGTATTTTTGTGAAAGTAGTATTCGATTTGAAACAGCTGAATTTAATACTTGACTATTCAGAGAGGAGTTGAACACCATTACGAATCAAACTCATTAATATTCATTTTTTTAAGGTGGAAAAAAATACTATAAAAAGAAAAATATACAGAAAAGGAGTTTATTCGACAATCCCTGTAGCGATCTTTTACTTCGACCCAGACCATAGGTCTGGTGAAGTATTGAATTTGGTCAGTTCCCGCCAAAAAATTACCCTATAGTTTTTCATCAAATCTCGACGTTTCAGGCCCTAAGAAACCCAAAGCAACAATAAAAAAATTGGTGTCCGTTAGGTTGTACGTCCGTCCGTCCGTGGGCAAAATTTTGTATACGCGATATCTCGCGACTGGCAGGACGAATTTAAAAAGTACAAACGGATTTGGGTTTCTCTTGGCCAAACTTAGATCTGATTAGTTTTTGGAGACAATGCATACTAGATTATGGGGAGGTTTAACAAAAAAACGCTCAAAAAACGTTTTTCCATTTTTTAACAAAAAATACAAATCGTACAAAAAAATGTTTCAAACAAAAAATATAGAACATCGAATTCTCTACAAAAAAGGTTGTATTCATTTCTTCGTAAAATCAACGATAATGCCGTAAAAAACGGAAACCGAAGTATCCCACATATAAAAAAATTTATTTCCTGCAACCCGACCTGTCAAAAACTCGACTAAACCGCGTTTTTTTAAGCATCAGTGTGAACAAGACGTGCTCATTTATCAGTGCTTCGGCTGACCTGCGGTCGGGGTCGAAGTTTTGAAAATGCTCATTTTCAATTTTACCCCCTTTCAGTCCCAGCGGGACACCAGTGTCTACATTCTATTAACTTTTCAACGTTTATGAGCAATTCCCCATCGACTTCGTTGAGGATTTTTGTTCCTAGCCTTCCTAAGACTCCAATAAATGTTAACAAATAATAATATTGCACAATTATTTAAAATAATTATTGATATAAACAAATTACTTTTAAAAAAAGCATAAATTTCAGAAGAAATTCATGCTAGGATAAAGTAATAGGTTTCATGTGGCGATATTTGGTATATAGGGGTTTTCAAGGCTGCTGATTATGAATCCGGTGTTAGATTTTCAAAATTCAAAATGGCGGATCCAATATGGCCGACCAAAAATTTGAAAAAAACGGTAATGTTGTCTCATATTTGGTATATAGAGGTTTTCGAGGTTGCTGATAACGATCCGGTGTTAGATTTTCAAAATTCAAAATGGCCGATCCAATATGGCCGACCAGACATATGGAAAGTGGTATTTTGTCTGATATTTGGTATATAGGGGTTTTCGAGGATACTGATTACGAATCCGGTGTTAGATTTTCAAAATTGAAAATGACGGATCCAATATGGCCGACCAAAAATTTGATAAAGCGGTCATGTCTCGTATTTGGAATATAGAGGGTTTGAAGTAGTTGATGACGTATCTGATGTTAAGTTTTCGAAATTTAAAATAGCCGAGCTGATGTGGTAGATGAAAAATAAAACAAAATATATTTTATCAGAAATTTGATCTTTGAAGTTTTTGGAGTATTTGATCACAAATAATTGAAATATTCTAGATTTCTATGAAAATGCTTGTATGTGGATTTCTATCTTTCATAATTATAATTTAATTTAACACTTTTTTTTATTGTATATTTGCAAATGTTATTGGCAACAGCTCTCAGTCAAAACCAGAGACACGAACGAGGACGTGGCTGATGAGGTCTCCATTTTTTTTTGTCTTTTTAAGAATTTAATTATTTTTTTTTATATTTTTAATATTTTTTTTTATATTTTTAAGATTTTTTTAATATTTTTAAGATTTTTTAAATATTTTTTATATTTTTTTTTTATATTTTTAAGATTTTTTAAATATTTTTTATATTTTTTTTTTATATTTTTAAGATTTTTAAAATATTTTTAAGATTTTTAAATATTTTTTTGGTTTTGGTCGGCCATATTGGATCCGCCATTTTGAATTTTGAAAATCTGACTCCGGATTCGGAATCAGCGCCCTCGAAAACCTCTATATACTAAATATGAGACAATATTACCGTTTTTTTCAAATTTTTGGTCGGCCCTATTGGATCCGCCATTTTGAATTTTGAAAATCTGACTCCGGATTCAGAATCAGCACCCTCGAAAACTCCTGTATACCAAATATCAGAGAAAATGACCTGTTTTCAAAATTTTGGTCGGCCATATTGGATCCGCCATTTTGATTTTTGAAAATCTGACTCCGGATTCGGAATCAGCATCCTCGAAAACCCCTATATACCAAATTACAGAAAATACCCTTCGCGGGAAAAATTCGTGACTGAAAGGGTTAATATAGGGTGAATATGCCAATGAATGGACGATTTGCTACATATTTCTATTTCTTATGAATGTATGACGCACAACAAGCAACAAAAAACATATTTTTATGTTCTTTGAACATTCAAAACAATATTTACAGTACTATTGATCTTCCAGTGTTTATTATTTTGTAAAATCAAAGCAAAGTTTTAAAGCCATCCAAAACTGGTACTGAAAACGTCCTATTTGATTTAACCCGTCTATTCATTGGGGTTTAGCGGATTTTTTTTACAAACGTATAATGAAGACGAGGTTAATAATTAAATAAAATTTAATCGGACTACCGAGAGGGGGCAAGCATTTTTAGGTTAAAGTTAGTTTAAACCCGCTATATTTATTATAAAAAGTTTAAGAATTATTATTTCTGATAATAATATTTGTTCAATTATACATAATGTTCAAAAATAAAAATAACATAAATTATTATGTGTTATTTTAAGAAATAATACACTAATTTAGGTACATTTAAATAGATTAAATTTGAAGCATTACTCACCTGTTCCTATAGATCTGGTATTTAATTTTTATTGGGGATTTGAGAAATGATTAAGGTATTTTCATAGATTTCAGTAGATTATTATAATAATTGATGGTGGAAAAGTTCTAATTGATATTTCTAAATCGTAAATGTAACTCTAAATTTGTTTTTCATTGCATAAACTTTTTATCCTAATGACTTCATTGCCTACAATGCTCTTGCAATTCTCGGTTACTCCGTTAGCTGTGTGAAAAATGAGTTGGCTTACAATAACATACTGGGACAGATGGGAAATTCCGACCCAAGTGCACCTTAGCTAAAGTTTACTGTATTTTTAATGAATTACGCTCACTCGTTACGTTAGCCAATTCGATTTTTATTTTGATTGTAAATATATTATATAATTTTATTATATGAAAGCAGCTCGAAAGCGTAAAATTGTCAAATTAATTTGTAAGCTCGAGTGCTATTTATTGACTTACTTTTTATTGCGTAATTACACTCATTGCAAACTCTAGATTAGTAGTGGGATCGGCAGATGTTTACCCATCTTATCCCAGAAAAAAAATTAATTTCAAATTGTCGAGTTAGCTTCAGTCACGTTGTCATTATCCTACATTCGAAAAATGTCAATATTCAAGGAAATATTTATTTAATTAACTGATGTGCTTGAAATAACTAAATGCATTATGTTTAAGAATTTTTACATGAAGCAAATATTTGCTTATTAATATTTAAATACATTTTTACATAAATCCTACATATGTTATTTAAGTGAGAACTTGAGTTCCACCAAATCCGAACATTTCAAATAAATTCGATAACTCCTCATGTGTTAGTAGCGAATAAAATTAAAATCTTTTTTATAAAACACATTCATTCAAGATATAAGATTACCATAATAATGCATGACAAAATATTACTTGACCACTAAAAAATCAACCCTATGAAAAAATAATAAAACGAACTATTTTTTAGTTAGCCAAACATGTTGTTGATTTTACCATTATTATTTTGGTTAGGTGTAGTAATTACATTTATTAAAATATGTAGTTAAACTAACGCTAATTTTGATATTTTACTTAGTCAAATTAACCTCTCTGTATTTTTCATCTAATTACTTTCTTATTCAGTTTATCTATTGTACGGCAGTTATTATAACAGACGACATATAGTTGTGAACATATTCAACTACTCACAATAGTTAAAAAGTAGTAAAGTCACACGCTACGTAGAATAGTAAAATTTAATTCATAATAATTTATTACTTATTAAAGTTATGGTCTTAGTAATTAGTTTTGTAAATATGCAGATTTGCGAATTGATCTAAAAAAGGAACGCAGTGAAAATATCTCCCTTTCGCTATTTAAATTTCTTATTCTAAATATCAATTTACATAATGAAATATTAAGAACTACTAATCAGTAACTATTTCTCGAGATTGCAAAAAGTATAGTGATTGTGAAGAGAATATAATTACATACTGATTATTTGATACATTATATTCGACTGGGTCAGAATCAAATTGCAAATATTTCGTTTAGCCATTCTTATCGCTGTCCACAAATAAAGCCTATCACGTTATGTTGATTGCGAAACAGAATATGCGTAGCATTGAAACTACTAAATTTCGATAGTAAGGTAACTCCTTTTTGCATGTAAGTTTTTTTTTTAATTTAAGTATCATCTTTGAATAAATTATGACAACATTTAAATAAATCCTATGGATTTGTAGTATAGAAATCCATGCTATATAAAATATTTTAAGACCATATATATTTATTGATAAAACTATTTTAAAATTCTCTCAATCGTGTATCTACCAAGCTAGCTATCTACATAGGAAGTTGTTTCCGATATCATATTAGAAACCAAAAAAAAGTGAGAGTTTATCAAGAAAAATAAAACCTTATTTAACGCGTAAGCATTATACTGTCAGAACAAAAGAAAGACAATCTCCTAAAATAATATAAATAATTGTTGTACATATATTAACTAAAACCATTAAAATTGTGATATTTAAATGTTTAACTTACAGCTAAAATAGGCATAGTTATATATATCATACTATTATAAAAACTAGTAATTTTATAATTTTTTCACTACTTCCGTTACTTGGAAAGACTTTTGTTTTAAAAAAATGTTGTTGCACACTAATGGACTAATTAGTACCATATTATTTGCCTACGAACATAGTAGACGTAAAGGCGTTCGTATTTCGTAAGCAAGCATGACAGAATGGGTACACGATCTGTAGAATAAAAATATTGTAATCATTCATGGATACGATTTAACATTGTTGAGACTACACGAAAATACAGAGTGATTCAAAAGAATAGAAATAGTCAAATACATTTCGAGGAAAGCATTTTGGCGGAACAAAATGTTCGCACAAAAGTTAATTCGACATTGAAATAACATTCCAAGTCAAGGTCAAATCTCACGAGATAATTAAATAGCCAGGAAAAAAACCTGAAACGTTTACTTTTTCCCCAAAATGCATTCCTCCAAAGTTCTTTGGCTGTTTCCATACTTTTGGAATACACTACATATAGTCGATTTTAGACATCCATTATTCTAAACACTTCATTTATTTTAATTATTCCTTCTTTCATTTTAATCAATTTTCCTCACTCCTTTCTTCATAATTATGCGCTATATAAATTAATTCCTTTTAATGATCTATATCTTTTGTCCAAAACACTTTTTCGTTAGATTTGTATTTTAAAAAATGCGTAAAAAATTCTCAGAAATATCACGTTTTTATTAGTTTTGACCTTGAAAATGACTTTGGCATCAATTTTCATTACGATGTTCGTATTCAGCGCACCAAATTACATCGGAACACGTACTTTCAAAATAACTGACAATATGGGGGTTCCACAAATATTATTCAAGATTTGTTGAAAACTGCAAAAAATGATTTTTTTCGCACAAATTTCAATATTTTTGATGGCTCTTTTTTTCATTTTGTTTCTCAAACCCTCTGCAAGAAATAAGGATGTGGATTTTGCTTCATTTCAATTTAGAACAAAAAAAATTAGCATATCAAAAATTCAGGAAAAACCACAAATTTCTTCTTTATCATTTACATTATTTTTCACCAATACAGACGAACAAAATTTTTTTAGTTATTACTTAACATATCTGAAAATTCGGGATCCGGTCTTCTCAAAAACTTCCATATTCTAGTAGATACTTCTATAAATTTTCTTGTACAATCTTCAATTAATTCGAATTAGAATGTCTGGTTTTTAGTGTCGAACTTTTGAATGTCGGGTTGAATGTCGGAAAAAACATAACGTTTGAATTAGAAGCATAATATTTCACAAATGTATCTAAATAACACGTGTACCCTTAGTATGTTACATATAAGGCACCTCTACATGGGATAAAATATTGACACGTCGTCAAAATGCACATTGGACATAAATTGCACTAAAGTGAACCATCCTACCTGGCGTTCATCGTAAATTAATGTCATGCGTGTGCAGATGCATAGTTTAATGGACGTTTGAACTCATTTAAATATCCAACTCTGGTCGATTCAAGTGTCTAACAATTTGGAATATCATTATCAGGTCATCGATCGCGACATTTTCAAAACCACCGCCGACGAAGACTACGAATAAAAACAGCGACCGCATGCATAATGAAAAATTAATTTGCATTTTTGTAACAGGGATGCGATGAATTAACCGCATTATGTATAGTATTGGAAGGCAAGATAATGGAGAGTCATTTCGTTTTCCTGGACGATACTTGAATTCGTAAACATAAAAAGACTGGTGGAGGAGTGGCAAAAAAAGATGATAAGATATGAGCATTAAAAAGTCCTATCCAAGGTCGTATGTACTGGATGCGTACATGGTCTAATCTGGGTTGGGAATCGGGATTCGGGATACGAGGATCGTTTCATTTTAAGAAGCGATTCGCGTCCGCTGACGACTTGACATCAACGCCACATGTTGTCGTTCAAAGGATGGAGCGTGGTTTGATAAAATAAATGGACTACTGTCTGTGACTCAACTCGGATAAAATTCTTCGAAGCTATATGTGATGGCATAAGTACTATGACAATATTTCACGGCAAATAAATTAATTTTTTGTTTTTGTTATGAAAAACTATTTTTTTTAATTAGATATTTAAGGATAATAAGTAGTCGAAACGATGATTCCAGATAACCAAACATAACAAATATTCTGGCGATGTTGAAAATTTTCCAAAATCCGCAGATTACTTTAAACTAGTGAGTATCCCCAATAGCACACTTTATTCCATCCATATTCCCGGTATATTCCTTTGGAACATTGGAAATATTCGAAAGTAATATTATTTCATCCATAATTCAGGAACATTGAAATGGTCAACGTTCGGAATATTCCTTTGGAATATTCTGCATCATAAATATTATTAAGCATTACAGATTGAATATTTTATTCGCATATTTTAAAAACTCTATCAATCAATGTAGAGGGAAAATAATTAACATATATTTATATTTTTAACAATTACCTACTAGATTTTTAGAAAATCATTTAATAATAATTGTGATATATCAGTGAAATATTATGAATTCAGCATAAAAAATAATATTCATTCATTTCGCATTATTATTTCGTCTAAATTATTTGATAGTTTTTGAAATATTCTAACAAAATTTATATTATTTATAATATTTCTAATGCAAAATATTTCAATGTTCCTGGAATATTCCAAAGGAATAATCTAGGAATATGGATGCGATAAAGTGTGCTATTAGGGATATCATTTTGAATGAAGCGAATCAAAGATGCCTGTGAAGCGCTGTTAGGTCGTTATGAAGCAAATGTAAATTATTAGATTATTAATATTGGAAATCTATGTTCCATGAAATACGCAGATAAAATAGGAGATTCTTCATGTAAATGCTAAGTAAGAGTTGCAAGGTTTTTTAGTTCAGCATCGTCATCTTATATATACTTTTACATTTGAATTAGAAATACAAAAAGAGAATACGAGGATGTAGAAGGAATAAAAAAAACTATGGGCATCATTAATATTCTTGATTGTTTCATTTTAGAGCTTCGATCGACGAATACTGATAAAACACAACCTATTCTATTTGGAGTTTTGAAATGCTACGAATTTCAGCATTGCGCATTAAAATATGAACCTTAAATGTTAACCATTCCTTGTTTTACAAAGATAATAGATGAAGTGAGGTGCAATTGAATCAGTAAACATATGCTACTTTCTATTTAGAAGGAAAATTAGTGGTTTCTTTTGATGGCCTTATGTTAATATTAACTGATGTAATATTTATATGAAATAAATTGTTTTAACCTGTATAACTATACTACGAAAACCTCATCAAAATTTTTACTAAGAAAAAGATGCCACGAATAAACACGTGGACTTGAACTAGCATCAATTTATCTTGATCAAAAAGTAGATTTGTTAATTTTTATTAAATCTTAGCATTAAACCTTAGTTCAAGGAAAAAGTATGTGGCAAATTGCCTTCAATCGTTGCCAGCCACAATGACAGTTCCTCGAACTGGGAAAGGTATTTGCGGGGTACGAGTGTTTTCATTAAGTATTCCCAACATTTAATCTCTGAAGAAGAACTGCGTATATCATTGCAGAATGCAATTTGCAATATAACTGTACCGTCTTGGCTACCACTCCGTTGTTAATTGTTTGTATTTATATTGGAAATTCAAAGATCTAAAATCAATGAGATTGTTATTAACTCCGAAAAAAAGTAATTTATTCCCTTGTAGTTTAGTTAATACGGGTCATTAATCTGCAATCAGATCGAGGATTTATCTCTTTTATGGAATGGTGAAGCGAAAATCATAATTGGAGAAATTAAAAACTGTAAAATTAGTTAGTAAACAGTTTCTTCCGAACATAAAAAGCAAGTCAAATTTTGTTGTTCCATTATAAGTAGGAGGCAACAATACGTCGACGAAGTATCCTATTTAAATATTATTTTTGAGAAGAAATATAGTATTTCCAAAGTTTTACCCCTGCACTTGGCACTACGACCCGATTGATCATATGCATTGACGCAAAGAAGGAAGAGTTTAATCAGGGTTGGAATGATGGTAATTATAGAAATAAGATAAAAATCCACCACATTCTCTGATTCGATATGTAAACGTATGGCAATTCTTATTTATTTATGTATTAGCTACAATAAGATAGTATATATAATAATAAAAATAATCTCTTACTCATTTATAAGATTTTAAACAATAAATATTTAAGACCAACGTATATCCTCATAAAGCTACATTAACTGATATATATTTATCAGAGAAATCAATAAAAATGTAAATATTATTAATTTCTATTTTGAAAGAATTTATTCCGAATTGTCTTGCATTTCGTATGTCATCATTGCATGTCGATTAAAAGAAATTATAAAAAACCAATGATTTTATATGATAGGAAAATGTAAGTAACCTCTAATGTTTTTGAAACTTCAAACCGAGAGTAATTAATATTGAGTGAAAAATAGTACATTGAGTAACTAGGTAGCAAAATAAGAGTTTGCAGTCGAGCGCGGGCTGATGCTTCAGCGAAGGGAGAATACTATTGCAATGCTGCTCCCGCGATATAGAGAACAAAATAGTATTTTGCATTCAGAGTGAGAAACTTAGTTTGCTCTAGAATATATTCATTTTTCCCCTTAAGGAGAGAAAGTACCATTTTGCTGACGTGATATAAGAAGCGAAATTCCATTTTGCCATGCGAGTGTGTGAGAAATCTTTTTAAAAGTGAATGTTATAATATGCAACGGATAAAATAAAGCGTCGCGTTATATAGGTAATAATTTATATTACACTGAAGATGATATTATTTCCAAAACATTTTCAAATTAAAGTATAGTAGCTTTGTAACTATTTTGAATTAATATTCCAAGACAATTCTGAATATGTTTAAAAATGCTTGAGTAATTTATTCGTCAAGCAGCCGAGGAGTATAGTGAAGGAGGATTAGAAATCTAGATCTGTTTCATGTTACTATTTTTTCCAGGAAATGCGACTATATTAGAGGATAATTTAAGGAACAATTTTTTTAATAAAGAAGGCTAATCTCTATTTATTTTGTAGGTATCTGTTGGAGTACCGGAATAAGCTGATGACGTGCGAACAGTGACGTTATTCGAATTTTATTTTATAATATAAATAGTAATTTTTTCAATTCCACTTGTCACATGAAAACTAGATTACAGTGTTCTGTAAGAGTCACTTTCATACATTTAGCGCGGAGAAATCATAAGGTTAGAAAACTCGTTTTGTAGAAAAATCCGTTTAAAATTAGCACGTGCCAATTCTTTTATTGCATTATATTATATTGAAAGAAAGTGAAAATGTGAAAATCGTTATGTTGTTAAGTTTCCCCGTAAAGTAGAATAATTAAATGCGATAGATCGTATCCAAGAAAACTGTTCTAAATACAAAATTTCTTTGTTTTTAAATATTGTTTCGATTGTGCATCTAATTGTAAGTAGAAGCGGCTTGTACCGCAGCTGTAAAACTTGGTCACCTTGATGAATATTTCATACGACAATTATTGAAAAACTTCTGACAAAAACATTTCAACATGATTTACACGAAGAGAATAATGACATATGCTTTCACGTAATTATATATAAATACCTAGTACATAATTGCAAGAGTTACGTATTAAAAATACAATGACATTTTTCTCAAAATAAATAGCGTGAGAATAAAATCGAAGTCTTCATACATTTATTTTTGCAAATAGTTTCTATAATAATGTACTTATCTTCTACATCTATAATAATGTGCAGTGAAAACATAATGATGGAATTTACTAGCACCTTCGCTTTTATGGAATGGCCTTGAAATGTAATAATCAAGGTTATGATGCAAATCAATGAACCTTACAATTTGTAATTCCAACATCATACGAAGTGTAGAATATCACTGACCGGAATATTGTCGCTGATGACAAGAATAGAATATTAAATAAGTTTACATTAATTGCAGACAATACATTGTCATGTTGTTCATTTTTTACAATTTTATTTCTAATAAGTAGTTCTTGTTTTATTCGATGCGATTTATTTTATTACCGCAGGTTGAAACAATCTTTGCTTATTTTGTTTGTGAAGTTAATGAAAACTAACTTTTAACATCATACAATAACTTCAAATCCATTAAAAGATTATATTCTTTCAAATTCTGCATTAGGATGCTGGTGATTTGACGCATGGTGTGAAGACCATCACTACAATAATTATTATATAAATTCATAAACTGAATCCTATCATATTAATTTCATAGACCGTATAAAGGATAGAGAGAATGAAGAAAATTAATTGATCTTTTGAAATAAAAGCATCAGCATAAAAAGGCACAACTGCGAATGAAATGGCAATAAATATAATAAAAAAGAGCATTATTTTAAGTTTTGAATTTATAACAGTGTATTGTCAAAAATGCAACGGGAAGGCACGGTGTTCAAAGAACGAAAAATCAGGTAATTATATTAACTAATTAAATACATTCAAGTATGTAGTATTATGTAATGATTACTTCACTGAATAGAAGTAAACTTATGTTTACGACGAGTTTAGAATATTTTTATAATTAAATAATTGCTTTTCTTTCATTCTATAACTTATGTCTTAATATTATTGTTATCAAAATTATGTTCAGAATCACGTAAATGCAACCATAATCTTGTATATTTATCCTTGATGCCTTCAATGTTCCTATAATCTGGTAACTAGTCTTCTTACTGTTATTTCAACCTGTACATTAAACCAGTGAAGACAAGGCGTTAGATAAATTATGACTGGGAACTTGCTTAACTGGCATTTTTTTTAAATACAACTATTAATTGTGTATTATAACTTGTAGGAGGTAACCAATTTCCAACGGAGCACTTTGATAATATTTAGATTTTTATTTCTATTTACAATACCAGGTATGTTCACCCTTCTATCGATGAGACCATAAACCACACTAATTTTTTTTATATTACAGATGCTCTTCAAATGTCCATTATTTTTTTTCTATTTCTTGAAAGAACCAAATGCGGCCATTTAAACTTTCCGCTTACTTTTGTTGGGTTTTTAAGTTAAGATAATAATAACAAATTACAAGAATAAACGTTCAACAATAAACTTTCTTAACATCAAACAAAATTCTAAAATCCTAAATTACTAAATACCAGAAAGCGTACCATGAAACCTGGACCTTTTTTTTCCGAAATCTCAACAACCATAATTATTGCCTTTGTTTATTTATTGTCCTTTTGCACAGAAAAAAAAACAGAATAAACAATATACGCCTGATGGATTGTGTAAGAAAAATTAATGAACGTTGGCACATTATACGTGCATACAATTATACAATCTAGAAATAAAGTAACTAAGAGTAAAAAAGATACTCAATTAAACCATTCTGGTGTTTTTTGGGTAGTTCATACTATCAGAAGCAACTTTTTCCGAAGCTCCAGCACCATGTATATTCAATTTTCAGAAGAGCGGTCTTTATTATTGATCATTTTTGGAAATAATTAATTAACGCAAGATATTAATTAAACTATTCTGGTAGTTTTCGGGGTAGTTTATGCTACTAGAATTAATTTTTTCGAAGCTCTCGGACCATGCATGTGCAATTTGTAGTATAGCGTCCTTAATTGTTGGAATTTTTTGTAAATAAACAATCGACGCGAGATACTCAATTAAACTATTCGGTCGGTTATTAAGGTAGTTTAAGCTACCAATAGTAATTTATTCCGTAGCTGTAGGACTATGCGTGTACTTTTTGCATTATGTTATTTTTCATTAAACTTCATTAAACTTAAAAAGTTTTTATTTTTATAAACAATACTTTTATTATTAGTTACTTTATATCTTGAGCGTATATCTCTGAAGGCAATATGAAACTGTTTATAAACAAATAACATGTAAATAATCAAATTTAAACATTTCGGTCTCTCTATGTTCGGCGCCTATGGATTTCCCGATTTGGCCGCTGCAAGTAGCCGCTAACTTCAGGTTCATAGAAATCTACCGAACTTCAAAATGTAATAAGTAAACACCACGTAAACAGAATCGTATTTAGAAGTGTATAACATCTTACAGGGTCAAAGTATTTGTATGTTTATTATAGACATGTAGTTCGTAATAACTAACAATAAATCTTCAATCGGATATTTATTAACAGTGAATTCGGAAATCGGAGTAATTTCAAAAATTAGATAATTTAAGCATTCATTGTAAATTAAAACTCCCCATTCACCAATTCTGCGTAATTTTGTGGCTGATATTTGCCCGGATATCTATAAATTATTATTATTATAATCTAACATGAAACACGTATAATTAAATAAAAACAAATATGACCATTTACTCTTTATTTTTTAGGAAAGATGCATCCAAACTGGTTGACTTTTTGCGGCCAATGGCAACGACTCTTCCTTTCCGTCAAATCTCCCATATGTAAATACACACATGCGCACTACCACTATGGACCCACCTACTGTCGAAATTTGGCAATATTTTATCTCGCGCGCATTACAAAAATTACATCCCAAATTCCAGAATGAAAGTGTCCAGAAGTTCCCTGATAAATATATTGATGATAATAATCATAAAATTGTGGGATAATTACCTAAATTGGTTAGAATCATACGATGTTAGAGGTTTTGATGCCTTCAACTTTTCCGGTTCCTGACCAGAAGGAAATTAATTATGAAACCATTAATGGTTAAAACCCGGTGACCTATCACATGGCGGTTGAAATTAATTCCAAAGCATGGGTTTGTCGGAAAGCTGGTAAATTTTCGATCAAATTCCTCACAATTACATCTCGTTACGGTAAAATAGTCTGTGATAAACATCGAGGAGGTCATTATAGACATCGTAGTGTAAATTGGGCTATGCTCTGTTAGATTACTAATAATCCACGTACACCGGTAAAATATTATCAGCATAGGCTTCCATTACATTGGAAGTTTTGGGTCTAAATTTATTTGAATCTTCATAAGAAGCAACCGAAAAAGCTCCAATGTTTGTTAGGAGTAATTAAGTCCCTTGAGCCAATTTGTGTCTTGCCGACAAACGTGTTATCGACTTATCTACAAATCGACTGTTCCCCAAGTGTTTCCCATACTGACGGCATAATCAGTTAAGTGGTAGACTTATCGGCAATTTGCGACTACGATTAACTTACCCGTCACATAATCCCAATAACACCATGATAAAAGTAGCGCAATCTCGGTTGATCCGTAGAATTCGTGTTACTACTAATCCTTTCCGTAATTCCTTTAGCTCGTTAGTGAGCAAAAGTACAAGTAGAAAAAACGTCAACACTTCACTCTTCGAAAGTGAATCCGCGGACGACGAATGAGGGCATCGATTTCATCAGCTATAAGACTCCACAGAAGCAGGTCAAAGAGTCAAACGATGCGTTCGGGTGTGATGATCTTCTTACGTGGAATCAGTCGCTACCACATCTCGTCCCCGATATATATTAACCTAACGCAACCTTCCATCCAACCGTTGTGTAATATTCTTCCATGCATGATAGCTTTTAGGTCGTATCAGCAAAAACCTTATCAAACGGTGACTCCTGGGTGGAAATTGAAAGTGAAAATTAGGAGAATCTTGAGAATGACCGCACCTTATGGATTGTCACTGTTTTTGGGCGTAAATTTTGAACGTTTTAGATGGTTAAAAAGGTTAACGACGCCGAGCCGATAATGGAGTAACGAGGAGGTAATGGTGGAGAGGAATCGCGGCTCGAGGGCAGGACTCGTGTCCGCTTGCCAACGACAGCGTCAAGTTGACTGGAGGAAGGCTGACTCGTTTCGCTGTGAGCGAACGCGTGGAACGACTCTAAACCTGACGTTTGCCGTAAGGTAGAATCGGGTAGTCTTTCCAGTCATGTACGTACGACATCGGTACTTGCGTGTATACACACTCGAACGTGCCGGCATATACTTGGAATCTTGGTACGCAGGCAGGTGGTGGCGGACAGGTGAACGTGGCGGAACACAGGAAGTTTACCAGACGAAGAACGACCAGTACGAGGTCTTATGTGCAACAAAGATGGAGACAGGGAAAGAAGACTAGGGAGAGACCGAAGACATCCAGTACAGGAAAGGCAGAGACAGGAAGTGCGAGGGGGGAGTGGGGAAAAAAGAAAGAGTTATGCCGGTTCGCGGGCTATGTCCATTTTGCCGAACGGCCGGTTCTGGAATGCTTAACAAAGTCGGTGTTAGGTCGGGATCTCCAAATTCGAGTATTTCACATTAAGGAACCAGTCGTTTATTACTGCCTGTACCCAACCAGCCGAGCTGTACACGATGACCAATATGGTCATTGTGCCCAGCTCAAAGACAGGTTGCTCTCATTAAGTATAATTGTACTAATTTTCGACAAAGAAATGTTTAAATAATCAAATAGTCCTTCAAGTCTTTGGATACAGTCAGTGATAAGTTGATTAGAGTCCAAGTGCACTATTTAAGCTAGGGGACAATAAAGTTAAATAACACAGGTCTACAAAAAAGAGGGTCTTGGATGTTGTTGGGAAGCTGTGGGTCATTTTCGACGTAATTGTATGCGTAGAATCCAAACTCGAAGTCAGAATTGGTCCATCACGTTAGGTTTTTGAGATATTTGAGGTTATGTACTCGAAAAACGCGTTATTTTGCTCTGTTTGAGGTTACGTACAGGACGCAATAATTTTTTTGACCTTCTGTACTATTTGCATCTTTTAGTACTACCTTTACCCCTCAAAATGAGGTTTTATTCGATCACCTAAGATTTTTTCTTACAAAGTTACGGCAATTTTGAAATTACGAAATATATTCCATTAACGTTATCAAAAAAATAGTCACAATACTGAAACGTGATTTTAGTTATTAGTATCCATATTTTATATAGTTGTTTATATTTATATAGGTTTCACGACATTGAATTTGACCTTGAGCTTATTCTCCAAGAGCATTTCAAGGTAAATTTGTTTACATGTATATCGTAATTCCAAATTGGCGTAGCTTGGTGAAGAAAAGTCGTAATGCAATTCTGCGCATCCCATATTAAAAAAAAAGAGCAGTATCACATGATCCAACGAAAGGAAAAACTCCTAAAAATGTGTCTTCTGTACATGACCTCAAACCGAGGAAAAACCGTATTTTTCGAGTAAATAACCTCAAATATCTCAAAATCCTGACGTGTGGGCCACTTTTGACTTCAGACTCTGATTCTACGCACAAAATTACGGAGGAAATGACCCACAGCTTCCCAACAATAAAACCATGTTGACCTGTGTCATGTGTCCAAGGGTACTAAATTTTAACCGTGGAAGCGTCTTCACAGTTGTAATCCATAAAGGTCCATGTTAGAGACTCGCAAGGAAAGGTGCCCTAGATATAATACTTAATTTCAAGTATGAATTGGATATTACCTATAAAGCTGAAATTATGTAATTTTTACGAAACAAATTTCTATATACTTAGATTAGACAATTAGGGTGTATTAAAGATGAGTAGTAAAACCAACACTAAACTGAATGCTGACCTCGTAGTAGAAATTGTCAGTAAATATTACTCATACGTAGTCTCCCTTACTCCTGTCCCGTACATAATTTATCTAGATCTGCGCTAAAACAAAAGTAGATATAAATCAGTCATAACTTGATTATTAATGAAGGCTTCATAATAAAAAATAAAAAATTATGGCCCACAACGGCGAACGATGGTAATTGCGCTGTTGACAAACTCAAGAAGATGGAAAATTGTCTTTGTTTTATTGCTTTCACTGCTGTGAAGTCAGCCCACTAGGGGAAATTCTATCGGATGTCATAACTTTAGTCAGAAATTGAATTTTTCTACGCCAAAAAAATGCTTCCAATTTGATCCGCTCAAAAATGTCGAATTTAGAACTTTTTGTGGTTCGTAGGTCAGGGTCGAGGGCGAAGTACCATAATCCAGTAACAAACAAACTTAATTTAACCCGTAATCCTGACAGCAGAGCCGTTGTCGACCCAGAGAAAATTCACATTTTACTTTATAAATTGCACAACAGTAAGCACTTTCAAACGGCAGGACATATTTAACCTACGTAGTGGGATGAAAAGGCCTTAAAATAGCCGTCGTAACTAAGGGTTAACCCTTCGGTTAGGGGTTCGGTTAGAAATGTCAAAAGTGGTTTGTAGAGCGGAGGAAATTGGAAGCATTTTTTTGGATACTCTGTCGCCTAAAAATTCCATGTTTAACAAAAATTATGACACCTGGAGGAGTTTCCCCTAGCGGACTTAGCTTCGCAGAGGTCTTTATTTCGGCTTTATTATATTTTTCCTATATTCGCCATCAAACCTGGAGATTACCAGATCAACAGCTGACCTGGAATTGGTAACTCAATTAGAATATCGGGCAGTGCCACTTGGGTTAACATTGACACCAGTGAGAAGTCATGGTATAACCGAATCAAAATACACCTGTTCTTAACCTTTTCCTCTCTCACCAAATCCGTAATATGATTTGCATCCACTGAATATTACAATCAAGGGATTGGTACCACTAATTTATGCTACGGATACTTGGGTTATTTGTTTTGAGGTTTCCTTCCAAACACCTTATGTCTCCGCTCCCCACTAATTTATTCTCCTCGCTCTCCTAAGGCTACGTTCCCCTTTACCAACCCTCATCAATTTCTCCTATTTAATATTGATAATATCAAGTAATACTGGTCATAGTACAATCCAATCATTACTGGATTTAACAGGAGTGTCAAGGGAGAATCAAAGTGCTGGTAGGAGCACAAAGCTTTCGGACCGTCTCTATGCGGTTTGATTCGATGGACTCAAGACTGCGACCGCGAAAAATCTGGCAGAGCCTTCCATGTCATTATAACCTTGGTAATTGATAAATAGATTTTATATATACATATATAGGAAAATTACCAAATTTATTGATAACATGCGCCTGACTTCTCGGCAACGTGTCTTTCGAGTCCGCAAAACTTTGAAGTAAAAAATGCCCTGAGTAGGAACATTTCACTTCAATCTCAGGTAATTTCCGGGAGAGACAACTCTATAACAATAGTACATTATGATCCAAGTGCGGTAATGGTGGAGATAGTATGAGGAGATGAAAAGGTACGGGTTCAAGATATTTTGACAGGAAAATTATAAATCAGTTTTTAAATTCCATACTTTTTGTAGTAAAATAAAAATAACTCAAAAGTTAGTAACGAAAATGATTGGTCAAGCGTTAGTGTGCTTGGACGAGAATACTCGACTTTATACATGAGTGCGTTAAAAAATTGTATTTTAAAATAAGAAAAATTTCAATTTGTAAACAACAATCACAAATTTTCTGCAACTGCATTTTCTTAATTTTTTTCTGAAATTGGTTCAACTTGCGTTTTCTAAAAATTTTCTGACGATGTTCAGTAATAATTTGCATAAACGAAATGTAACTGTCTATTTATTATATTACTTTTCAACTTACTTTCTGTTGCAATATTTATTATGCACTATGATTCCAAACATACATTCCTCATATTGAGTACGAACACATACCAGTTCAAGAGCATTAATAATGCATCAATGTATTCCTGCCTTACAGGAATATTTACAATGTAGTCTTTTCTTTACTGTGAAATTTCATTCTCGAGGAGCTCCATAGGAATCAAAAGTTTGTAAACACTGAACTAGAATGTACATTTTTTCTTCAGCTTTATATTTTATTACGCAAAACATTATATGATTAGCATTTAAAACTGCTTCCTCTTTTTCATAAAGTCGGCTACCATTAATAATATAATTAACATTTAAGAATTTGTTGACCTTTTCCTATCATAACATTTTAAACTATCAGGACCAGATGTCTTCACAAAATAGCCACTAGATGACGCTTCGGAGAATTGAGTTGGAGAACGATCTTTAACACGAATTTCAAGTATTCAATTTTGATGTAAAAATTGACAATCTCTTCAGTATTTCATGTCCGCTATTGTCAATCGAGTGAACCTCAATGTTTTTCTGTTTACAAATTAATTTATTTCTTCTGCTATTATCGTGTCTACCATAACTTTACATCAACTTCATCCTCCACTTACCGTCATATGATTTCGATTACTGGTAAATAATCCGTGACCCTGAAATTTGTCGACCTAATTACAGGTCAAAGAAGATAATCCAGTCCAATGTTGTTTGCTGGGGTAATTACATGTATTTGAACCTAGTACGAATAATAGTGATAGACATCAGCAATATTCTGTACTTTTTGCTTATAATTTTCGATCGTAATTGCAGTTCAAACCGTGGTCTAGTTTACATGTTCCGTGAATGTCTCTCTGATATTACCAATATCCTCTATGCAGTGCCATATTTCAAACCACGCACAATGTTTACAGCGCATACACTGTAGTATTCTAATTATATTGCGACACATCAGCGCAAGTGCAGAATCGACTTAGGAAGAAATCGAATGACTCTCAGCCAGGGAGATTACTGGTCATTCACTTATGGAAGTCGGTTATACTTATAATTGCAGCAAAAAGTAGTAGTCATTTTGCAAAACTTGATTTTAATTGCAATGGTTGTTTTCTTCGTAGAAGTAAGAATAAGAGTTGACCAGTATCCCGGCAGCAGGAAAGAGACCATCGGAAATAACAGTCATGACTCATGAGATCCAATCCAGGCATACAGATGGCTGGCTACCTTTTTTATAGTTTTGTAATATAAAGTACAACTTTATTTCGTTGTTTGTTATGGTTTCAAAACAATTCATCCCTTCTAGGTGACAAACGGATGCTTGACATATTCGCGAAGCTTCGACAGAAGTGGTAAAGTTTATGATTGTATGATGGATTATGAATGTTATCCCAGTCAATATATAATTGTGGAATTATATAACGTGAAGCATTGTTATATATGATATTCTTGTTATTTAAGAAACATTATTATCAGAAAAAAGAACATTTCACACGGTTCTCCACAATATATCAATCATCCCTCGAAGTCGGCCAAAATGCAATAAATAAAGTGTTGAAGCACACTGGGAATAGATACGAAATGAGTCTTAACCATGAACCTAACCCATTAACGCCAAAAGCATATTTTTTTGCAAAACTTTCCGCCCTCTACAAACTGTTAAAACTCAAAACTTGATCGATGCGAACAAAGTACCTTTATATTTTCAACTCTCTCTGGATGAAAAAATTCATTATAACACTTTCTACTAGACATCAAATGTAGAATAAGTTAATATTTTTAAAATTTAAAATGATGACAACTAGTTTATCAAAACGTCGAACATTTTATTTATTTTACCATTTGTAATTACATATGACTATTCTCGAAATCCTTTCGAAAATTTTATTTTATACATATTTTTTACTATCTATCTATATTTTTTACTCAGTTTTCGACAAATTTTTATTAAACATCAGATTTATTTATATTATAAATTTAGTAAGAGCACACACAATTCGTTTTTTGTTGTTATTTATTTTTAATTGTATACATTTTATTTACTAAATTGAAAATAATGTATTTTAAGTTTTTTTATGTAATTTAATTAATGTGACTTTTTATTTATTCCGATACAGTCCTTGGTCATATTGTTAGACCCATACTAAAAAATCACCGTTTTTCCATTTTAATTACAGATCACGTAATTATTATTAAACAATTTTAGTTTTCATGTTTTTAGCTTTCAATATACCGGCAATTCATTCGAGTAGTTTCAAATCATGTCGTTTACCCATTCTGAAAATTACATAATTATCAGAAACCGCAATAGTTTTACACTATTTTCATAAAAATGTGTCAACCCTGGTAAAAATGAAACGTACACTTTAAATGTACGGGAAATGTGCACGAAGGGTACGTATACGCTTCGCTGAAGAGTACTTTTAAGTTCCCTTTCGCTTGCCGAGAGTACGGGAGTGAATTTGGACATTTTAATAAGAGTACTCGCGTACATCTCAAGGAACGTACTTCGAGAGTGAATGAAAGGTACGTGTAAATTTTTAAGAGTACACTTTTGATAGTCATATTTAAGTGTACCATATTCTTATTAAGGATGAAACAAGGCGTACGGGAGTGTATGAAGCGTTATTCGAGATGAAATAAAGCGTACTAATTTGCGTACTAATTTGCTTTTGGATCATTCATTTTTCTAATCGGATGTAAGTGTACACCTCTTGTTAAGAATTAATGAATGAATTCATATGCTAAATAAAGCGTTTTATACGCCTTTATAAATAGAAATGACTCAGAACTTTGTACTTTAAAAGCTTTGTAAATTAGAGCACGTTCAAGTGGTCTTAATATAAAAATATAAACACACGAGGAGTATAGCAAGTCACCAGAAGCAAGGTTAGAGGGCGGGAATGTAACAAATGAAATATCAAATAAAATTAGCAGTTTTGATTTATTTATTTCCCTATACATAGTACGTCGTTTTTCAATTTTTGATACAAATACAAGTTTGAATTAAATATTTTATTTAACAATATTTAATAACAATTACGTTATATATATTTATATACGAGTCTGGGCGAAGTGTGGCATACTTATATTTACAATCGTATTTATATTTTACTCAGAACTCATATCCTTATATCTACTCATTAACTTAATATCCAAAATCACTCTTATTGTACTCTTATTGTACCCTTCGCGAAGCGGCACTTAAGTGTACGTACTTTTCGTGTACTCTTATCGTAATGTACACGAAATATCATGTACAGTAGGGCCTCTCTTATTCTAATTGCCTTTCTTACTCTAATTGTCCAGCCTCTCTTATTCTAATCGTTCCCCCACAAGTCTTCTCCCACTATCGCACGAAAAGTCAACGAAAAATATTGTCCACGAATCACAAGCTCGCAAGCAAAGTAAGTGGGGGTAAGCGGAAAATCAGAATAAGGGAGGTCGGCGCCATCTTGAAAAACTTTACTAATTAGAATAAGAGAGGTCCTACTGAACCTTTAATTTCACTCTTACTGTACTCTTCGTGTACGCTTCCATTTTTACCAGGGAAAGCATCAATAACGAACTTACTTCAGAAATATTTTCGTATTTTACGTAATCGAACTATGTATTTTACACAATACAACCTGTTGCACTGTATTTGAGGTTTATTTGTTTATTTTACGTTCTTATGACAGAACTACTACCATCTACGTTTCAACGTGGTGAATGTATGAACAATTAAATAAAATGTTACCATAAGTATAAAACTAAAAGTTGTTATAACGAACGGTGACGGTCTTGCAATAAAACAACAAAATTTCAGTGAAATATTAATTGTTCAGCATGGGACTAGTAGCATGGCCGGGCTGTCTGGCTGTACATATTTCCACAGATTCATAATCTGTGGTATTTCATTACCCATACATTAGCCGCCATCTGTAGGCTGACTGGTTAAGTTATGCACTGCATCAGACGGTACAAAAGTTGAACGAGGGTTCCATGTTAATCAGTCGATAAGGTCATTTACGCTATAAAATCAAAATGAAGAATTGCTGAATAATTTTTCAAAATTGGGTTTATTTCAATTCAATAATAGATCTCCTGACTACAAAAAATCATTTTTTTAAAGTATTGATAAAATATTTTTGATTATTTTTATGCACTTCAGTAATTTATATTATTATCGTGAATATTAATAATGTTTACATTTTTAGACCCACCTTATATTTTAATGAATATTTGGACAGTACTTGCAACCTCATATTAAATGTTTTTTTTTTTTAATAATTAGGGAAATTCCGACAGGGATAATTACGCCCTTAGCCTGGCAATTATTTTCCATCCATTTGGCAGAGAGTTTTAAATATCGAATATGGATCGATGTAAATATGAATTTGTCACAAGGTCGCAAAAAATAATAATTGATTTTTATTTATAAGATATTTTAATTATATTTTCATGGATTCCAACAATTTAATTCAATTTAATTTTAAAACCCATGATTGATTTCGTTCTTTTTACAATTCTGATTATTCAATATTTACAATATTTCATTGATAGATTTCATGCATATTTAGTGTTAGTATCATTAATCACATAATTTTCCTGTTAGAGCAAAAGTTTATTTCTGTTTCCACATGAACTTCATTGCATGCTATGTTCAGTGTTTAACACTTTAAATTATATTTAATAACACGTTTGCGATTATTAACGTCCATAACGTTAATATTTTCTTGTTCTACATTTTTATCCAACTATTTCCATAGAAGAAATGAATTAATATTCAATTTTTTAATAATTTTAAATTTAAAAAATTATTTAAATTTGAAAAACTAAATTACGGTTTCTGTAATCTTATAATTTGTATTTGTAGTTAATGTAATAATATATTAGTAATGACTATTTTGATACAGAAGGCGTAAAATGCTTATTTCCCGTCGATATTGGCGGGCGTAAAAAACAGAGGCGTGAAATTGGCCTTTTAGACCCGCAAATCGTGAAATTCGAAATTTCCGAACAATCTGCTTAATCCTTACTCAAAAGTAGAACAGTTTCAACTGAGGCGACATGTACTGAGGTTACCTTGAAAAATAAGTGGCCTTAGTCCCTTATAACCCGAATTGTTTTAGCCTGCAACTGTCGAAACGTTTGGTGTGAACACGCTACCCTTACCGCAGATATAAGCAGCATAATCCTAACCTAACAGGCAAACACGCCCATAAAAGTTTAGCAATTTTTAAACATAGTCAATTGCTACTCTTAATTAGATATATAGATAAAACCATAGCATCCAAAAAATCGCCTGCAACAATCAGACGCGTGATGTAATAATATAAGAATATGCTGACCTGCCGTATAACATCGCTGTTTGAGTTTCTCATCACATAAGCGTCGCATTCTGGAAAAGGAAATTCTCTTAGGCAGTTCACAAAACCGATTCTCAGGCTGATATCGATGTACAGTTTTTTAGTGCGGATAGTAAAATATTTCATGGACGATGGCCAGTAACCCAAAATGCATTTGACTAATAATCAAAAGATAAAGAAAAGTAAAATGGAGAAGTAATACATCTAGCCAATCGCTGCAAATTTGAGATATCGATAAACCCACAGTGCGAAGATAAGAAGTTTACGGCGAAGTGAACACTCACACATTAGGACTCTAAGAAAATAATTAATTCTAACAAATTAAAAATAAAAACTTATTGCCTTTTGTCTTCTTGGAGATGGAACAAAGTTACGAAACGTCGAGGCGCAATTTTTTGTTTTAAATTTGCTTTTCTGAGGCATTTAATTTTAACATTTATATTTTAAGGTGACAGCCGCTCTTAATTATTTTATTATTTAATAACTGCCTACATGAAAATAACATCGTTTTAAAATAAAACGATTTGCACGGTTTAAAAGACGTGATAATTTATTAATTAGGTACGCCTATGAGTCAAACGTGTGACCAAAGATGTCTGCTTTAAATGCATCAAAAAAATTGGCTAAATGTTGAGGGGTAGCAATAGGCCTAGTATCAAGTGGTGAGGCAGGATTCCTCTTCTTATTAACTGACGCTACAAAGACAGTTCTCCAAATGAAACGAAAGATGACACAAACTTAATAGATTTTATTATATACTTCTCATTAGGCTGCAGATCGCTGTATACATATATCTGCTTCAGATGTACTGATTGAAGACCCATCTCGACTGCCGCAAAATCCATAAATCTCATTCATTTATTTCCAAACCGCAAGTGGTTTTTATTGCTAGCTTATAACTCTAAGTTTCGTTTTTCATATTTCCGTAACTACTAACTGTAACAGTATAGACAGAGTCGACGGAAGTTTTTTATTACCTTTTTTATTATACTTTAACTTATTCTTTTAATTTTATTTCCCGCAGTACAAGTCGTATTATATTATATTATTTTATTATATGTTGATACAGTCATCAAATAGTAATTTCTCAAACGTGTTAACCTACACTATTAAAGTGCCTCTAATATGAGGTTTCATTCTCAATGTCCCATTAACGCTTAGAAATACACTGGAATTTATTTGTACAACTGTCCGCTTCATTCCATCATAATCAGGACAAAATATGAACGACGGTGCAAGGGTATCCACATCTCTTTTTTTGTTAGCTACAAGTTTGGAGAAAACCAATAAAATGAAAGATTCCAAAACTATACACACATATAAATCGATAATTTTTAAAAAGTTGCTCCTCATAACTTATTCATGTCTGCAATATTAATGGTTTAAAATCTTTTGGTACTAATCAGTGTAAAATGTTTAACTATAAAACATTGTATTGTTCAAGAAAGACGCACTCGGAAAAATTTATAGTAACCGTTACTAGTGCTAGTTATGATCAATTTGTACAAAATACAAGCTCAACTATAGCTTTATCCAAGTATAGAAACCATAAAGAACGATCTATTATTGTATTTGAAGAGTTATTTTCAGTTATTCATAAGATATAACTTAAGCCGAGAGAAAAAAAGTGACGTAGTTGAAACATTGTTTGTAACTTACCCTTAATGGCACACAGATAAACGACTTGTCCCAGAGCATCATTATATTCATTACCCAAATCCTTCTTTATTTTTGTAAGAGCTTTTGTTACATTGATTTTACCATTTTCCATCTAATAAATTGTACAATTAATAGCGGTTAGTTATACATAAAAAATGGCGCGTCAGTTTCTTAGTTAAGATAATAACATCATTTATAAAACTGATAAAAATGTGGTGCTTAAAGAAAAAAATTAGATTTTAAAAATGAATATCAAATAATGAAGATTTCTGATATTATAAAAGAATTTTCATCGCACAAAAATGTTAGCATAATATTTGAAAATCCTTTAATTATTACATTAAAAGTAGAGAGTGTGTCGATTTATCGGCAATATTGAATAAAAATAAAATTATAAGATTTTTAATGCCTTTGATGATCGAAGATAGAATTGAAATTTGTTGCAAGGTGAGTCCAGGGTGAATCTCTAAAAAGTTCAGCCTTCACTTTTTCACAAATCAGAAATGATCCAAAAACATGAAATAATAACCATCTTTGAAAAAAAATGTTTCCAATCAAAAATTGCTTAAAAATCTACACTGTACAGACGAGTCTCTGACATTAGAGGTATATTTGTTGAAAAAGAATTAGAAAATTGCAATTCCATCTTCGCTCAACAAAGGCATTAATATTAATTAGTATAATGAGAAATCAAACGAACTTTCCTGTAAGTGAAGATTATACTCTCGCCTCGTTCTTTGATGATTACATATGTAGTATCGGCTCGTCCCGCGATTTGCACAACATTCAGAGTAATGATCGAAAGAAAATCATGGTTTCCCTTTTGTTTCATGTTGACACCTTCATAACGTTTTATTGTGCGAAGTGACAACTTAGAGTACAAGTTATAAAGAAATTAAACTTGATTTAAAAGAGTAATTTAACATTAAAAATGGAAAAATCAAAGCGAGAAATTATAAAATTGCAAGAAAAAGTGGAAGAAATGCAGAGATTCATAAAGAAGCACGTTAATAAAGGGCATAATCCAATACACTTGCAAAGCCCGTCAGGGCTATTATTAAATTGGAAAGGTACCACGATGACAGGCACAGTAACCTAAAAGGTGTAAAGAGAAGAAGAAGAAGTCGTTCCCCAAATTCTCACTGGAGAAGTGTTAGTAAAACTTCACATCCTCCACGGCATCGACGAAGCAGATCATTACAGTCAACATCGAATTCGTCGGTGGTATCTGACGATACTCAGCAATCGCAATCTACTTGTGACACCTCACAGCGATCATGCAGCAGATTCAGGTAAACATACATACAGATTATGTATATAGAAAGGTTAAACCATTGTTTTAACAAGCGTCCATAACCAGCAATTTTCATTTCCGACTCCTCAGTCGATAGCCTATATGCTTATAAATTTTTACATCTTAAATATACATTTCGACTCACTCACTCGATATTTTACAAATACCGACTTTTAGAGTCGAGATCTCTATTCCAACTGCAGAGTCGATGATTGTTTAACTCGGACTATACAGTCGATGATTGTTTACCGACTTTTAGAGTCGAGATCTCTATTCCGACTGCACAGTCGATGATTGGTTCATTCCGACTATACATTCGATGACTGCGTAATCCCGACTATACAGTCGATGATTGTTTATCTCCGACTATACAGTCGATGATTGTTTAACTCCGACTATACAGTCGATGATTATTTAATTCAGACTTCCATAGTCGATGTTTCATGTCCTTAATCCTACCATTCCTCTGATATTCCAAAAATAATGAAGAATGTCTCACTTAGGTGAAAGGACAAATACAAAGAAGGCTATTAACAAAGAATTGAACAAAGAGGTGCTAAATATCATTGGAGAGAATCCTGTTACATCAATTCCTGATGAAACAATCCTGCTACCACATATAGTAGATCGCTGGCAGGCACTATTATGCACAGGACTAACCAAAGAAGAAAATGATAAAATACGTGGAAAATACCCTTTAAGAGGTTCCCTGTTACTGGAAGCTCCAACTCTTAATCCAGAAGTGGAAAGTTTCTTACATGATAATGAACGGAAACGTGACAAATCGTTCTCCGAGAATCAGAATATGACTGGATTGGCTATGGCTGCTGTCGGTAAAACAATAAATGTTCTGATGGAACAAGAAAAAGAAATCGACCGACTTCTATGGCTAAACAACCTATGGGATGTAGGAAAAATCCTGGCAGATCTACATAACAGGCAGTCAAAAACTCGAAAATCCTTTACCAATTCAACGATTGCTCCAAATATTAAACACATCATAGAGAAAACAAGAACGGATGGTTTCTTATATGGTGAGAATCTTGGCGAAAAATTAAAGGATGGCAAGCTTGTACAAAAAGTTGGTGAAGAACTTAGATTAAAATCTAAAACAAAAACCAATAATTTAAAAAACAAATATTTAAATTGGAAGAGCCCATCCATGCGTCAAAGATGGGCTACAAATCAAAGGGGGCACAGAACCAAAACAATGCCACAAGGAGTTCATCGAATGCCAACCACAGTGCAGTGAGAAGCCGCAGATATCAACAGAATCCACAGAAATACTAGAGGTAAGAAAATCTGCGGGAAGGCTTCGGTTTTTTGAAAACGAATGGCGTAAAATAACCAATGATCAATTTGTGATTAATTGTATCACCGGTTATGAAATCGTAACATGTAGGACCGTGTATCAACGATGTCCTCCACAGGAACCGCATTATGAAAATATAGACGTCGAAGAATATAGAAATGCAATAAACCAACTAGTCAAAAAAGGAGCTGTTGTTCAATATATACCATCTTCTGATCAATGTATATCTCCATATTTTCTTAGAACAAAGAAAGATGACTCAAAAAGATTTATATTAAGTTTAAAATCGTTCAACAGATATATAAATGCTCCACATTTTAAATTAGAAGATGTACGAACAGCAACAAAATTATTAGCACCAAATTATTATATTACTAATATTGATTTACAAGACGCATACTACTTGATTCCCGTTCACCAAAATAGTAGAAAATTTTTGCGGTTCATTTTTCACGAAAGAACCTATGAATTCACTTGCTTACCTTTTGGTCTTTGTACGAGTCCATTTATATTCACGAAAGTCATGAAACCAATAATGAATAGCTTACGAACTAAAGGCTGGTTATCTTGTTTATATTTGGATGATATATTATGTATAGCTAGTAATTACGATGATTGCATCAGAAATACAAAAGAGAGCTTGAACTTAATTCTGCAACTTGGTTTTCTTATAAATTATAAAAAGAGCAATGTTACGCCTAATTACCGATGTCAATAATTAGGTTTTTTAATCAATTCACAGAAATATGCACTAGAATCCACTCCTGAAAAGAAAAAGAAAATAATTGAGACTATTAAAACTTTTAAAAAGAAAACATTCTCCTCTATTCGTGACTTTGCAAAACTAATTGGATTACTAGTGTCAATATCACTGGGTGTTAAATATGGTCCAGTACACATAAAAAGACTAGAAATTGAGAGAAATATAGCCTTAACCTTAAATAATAACAATTTTGATAAACAAATGTGCATAGATAAAAAATTAATGGAGGATTTTGATTGGTGGATAAAAATATTACCTTCTTCCTCAAGAAGGATACGAACAAATACTTTTGAATTAACAATATATTCAGATGCGTCACTGACCAGTTTGGAAGGTTTTTCAACAAGAGGGTTTTGGAATTGCACTGAAAGCAAATATCATATAAATTATTTAGAACTATTGGCCGCATTTTTTGCATTGAAGTGCTTTGCAATTCAGGTAAAAAATTGTGAAATATTGCTAAGACCTCCACTGCAATTTCCTATGTTTACAAAATGGGTGGTAAACGCGTTAGAGTACTTAACGAATGTGCACGGAAAATTTGGAAATGGTGCGCCAATAGAAACATTTTGTTATATGCATCCTATATACCTTCAAAAGAAAAAAAAGAAGCGATAGAGAATCAAGGGTAACAAATATTGATACTGAATGGTAACTAAATAATAGCACATTTAAGAATATTACTCATAAGTTTGGAATCCCAGAAATAGACCTTTTTGCATCCAGAAATAACAATAAATATTCCTTATACTGTTCTTGGCACAGAGATCCTGGAACTACAATTAAACTTGGTGGAGATATTGTTCCGACGGTAACATAGATCCTTTCAAAGTTAATGAAAACTCCATATTATGTTTTCTGACTAGTAAACATAAGGAAGGGGCCGCTTACGGTACCTTAAATTCAATGAGATCAGCAATATCACTGATTCGCGAATGTGACTTCGTAGAAGACATAAATATTAGGAGATTTTTTAAAGGTGTATATCGACTAAGACCACCGAAACCGAAATATGAACAAATTTGGAACACGGATATAGTATTAGAAAAAATGGGTAAACTATATACATTAGAGAGCTTAAATCTAATAGAACTAACACAGAAAATGGTTATGCTCTTGGCTCTATCCACTGCCCAAAGAGCTTAGACTCTGGCCTCAATTAAAATAAAAAACATCGAAGAATCTGATGATGGGTTTCGGGTAAAAATACCTGAATTGATTAAAACATCTAGACCGGGTGGAAAACAGCCAACACTAATACTACCGTTTTTCAAAGATTCACCACGAGTGGTGCACGGCACTCATACTTCAAATATATGTATACACACGTTACTAACAACATTAGAAACGACAATATAAATCTGATACTATCAGTTAAGAAACCACATTCTCCAGCGTCCTCTCAGACTATCAGCAGATGGCTAAAACAGACTCTACAAGATTGTGATCTAGGGGACTTTTCTGGACACAGCACAAGACATGCGTCGACATCAGCAGCCTTTAATGAGGGACTAAATATTAATATATTAAAAAATGCAGCAGGATGGTCTGAAAAATTTAGAACCTTTGACAAGTTCTATAATCGATCGATAGTTAACCTAAAAATACATAAAAAATAAGAATGATCAAAGTTTGAAGTAATATAATTTAACTAAGTTAACATTAATTAAAATTTCAAATAAATATATGATAGGATGTTTTTTGAAACAAATTTGTTAAACTCTAAAAGTCTACATATGTAATCATCAAAGAACGAGGCGAGAGTATAATTGAACGATGAAACGAACTTACCTGAAGTTCGATCGCAATTATACGATCGCCTTGTTCGAAGATGATTACCACCCTCCCAATTCAGTTTGTAATTAATTGCACCCTTCCCAGAAATCAAATTTATTCCCTTAGCCACTCGCAACTATAAACTATATGAAGGTGTCAACATGAAACAAAAGGGAAACCATGATTTTCTTTCGATCATTACTCTGAATGTTGTGCAAATCGCGGGACGAGCCCGATACTACACATGAAATCATCTTCGAACGAGGCGATCGTATAATTGCGATCGAACTTCACTTAGGTAAGTTCGTTTGATCGTTCAATTATATGCGTTCGAAATGATTACAATGTAGCCGCGTTGACTACCAATTCGATCACTATATTTGGAGTTCAAAATTAAACAGCTAAGCATCAACCTCCTTGACATTCACCTCATCTGTCATTATTTCAGAGTTTGTGAAGGGTCTGGTAAAATATTCATTTTGGGTGGGATGTAATAATTTCGAATGAGGCAACGCATATAATTATCATCGAACTTCACTTACAGGTAAGTTCGTTGGATTTCTCATTATATGCGTAGCCTCGTTCTCATGATTACAATGTAGTTGTTTAGCGCTCTTTTTAAGTGTAAATATTCTTTCTGTTTTTTGTTTTTTTTTATAATTAACATTTATTGAAATTTATACAATTGTTGAAAAACTGCGGTAATGAATGCACCTTTATCTGGTACAATAGGTGTATTATAAAACTTAGCGAAAACTAACGAATCCTTGCTCCAGCCCGCTGTACTTTTAATTAAATTAAGATCGACTCCTTTCTTAAAAGCTGATGACGATGACGCATAACGTGCACTATGGGCTGTGTTCTTTCCCCACACCACACTTGTGTAAATAACATTTTATCCATCGACTAATGCTTTGAGCTGAAGCTGTATGATGCGGTTTCTTAATACATAATATTAATGATTTTATGTCATTTCTTAAAACTTTAGTAACCTCCATGTAGAATACAATTGTTTTCGCTAGACAGACTTCTGGTTTTTTGCTAAAAAATGGTAGATAAAATTGCGGTTGTGTGGATCCAATTTTTGATGTCTTCATAGGTTTACTAATTCTAATTTCAACTCCCGTGTCTAGAATATTAATTTCATCAATTTCTATTAATGAAAGAGTTTGTACCCTGTTAGCAGTACCAATAGCTAGTAAAAGTACTAATTTATAGGTGAGTTGTTCCAATGAAAGATCACTTAGCGGATACAATGTAGCAAGGGATTTCAGAACAGGTTCGGTATTCCATATTTTGGTATATTTAGATTTCGTCAGACGTAGTTTAAATATTCCTTTAAAAAATCTTGATATGAGATTACTACCGGTTTATCCACAATAAATCCGGTTTAAACATAAGTGGACGATCAGAAAGCATGGCTATAAACTTAGAGTACCAAGGTTGGGTCGGCCAATAAGGAACTAAGTACTCCAGATGCATTTTTTTGTTCAATTTTTGAAAGAATCCTTGTAATCAAAGCAAAATGAGGGAAGGCGTAAAATGAAAATTCATTCCAATTGATTGTGAATGCGTCAACTACGTGAGCATCAGGATCACTTTTCCAAGAACAAAATGTTTTAACCTTTGTATTAACTCTTGATGCGAACAAATCTATGTCAAATGGACCCTATTCGCGATTAATTTGTTCAAATGCATAATCGGCAAGCGACCATTCTGTATCAATATTTTTTCTTCGTGATGCTTCATCAGCTTCTATATTTTTCTTATAAGGTACATAAGAAGCAAAAACAAAAATATTTCCTTCTTCGCATCATTGCCATAATGATCTAGCTAATTGATTAAGTCCAAAAAATTGTATTCCACCCATTTTATTAATGTAAGCTACTGTAGTAATATTATCTGAACGTAATAAAACATAGCAGTTGGAAATTTTAGATAAAAAAGTTTTTAAAGATAAATGTGCGGCAATTAATTCTAAATAATTAATATGCAATTTTTGCTCTTCCGTATTCCAAAAACCGCTAATTATTTGTTTGTTGAACGCAGCACCCCAACCACTTTTCGAAGCATCACAAAAAATTTCATAATTAAAATTAATTGTTTTGAATGAATCTCTCGACTGAGATAAATTATTTTTCCACTAGACAATATCTGGTGGACCTAATTCGGATTCGACTGTCGCACCGAATTGTCAATTGTTAAAATTTTGTCATAATCTCCGTTATAGATAATAAGAGATGTAAATTTAAGTCGTTCTAGCGATTTACAATACAATGCACCATATGGTACAGCAGGGCAAGCAGATGTTAATTTACCTATAAATTTTGCAAATTCTCTTATCTTGCACTGATTTAATGTCAAAAAATGATGAATTAATGCTAACATTTTTTTCTTTTTTATCAATTGGAATTTCTAATGTTATCTTCATAGAATCAATAATAAATCCCAAATATTGACAAATCTTGTACGGAAGCAGATTACACTTCTTAACATTTATAACAAATCCTAAATATCTCAACAACGATATCGTAGCATTTACGTTTTCTTTGCATGATTCAAAAGCTTTCCCGATGCATAAAAAACGTCGAAATACACAACAGACAAATAACCTCGTGATCTTAACCAAGTAACGATTGGTTTAATTATTTTTGTAAATATGTAAGGACTAACGGATAAGCCAAAAGGAAGACAAGCAAATTCATACAAATTATTTAGAAATTTGAAACGTAAATATTTACGATAGTTACTATTTATGTTAACCAAGAAAAATGCATCTTTTATATCGATTTTGCACATATAGTAATCCTTACTGACTAAGTTTTGAGCTGTTCTGAGATCTTCCAATTTAAAATGAGGTGGATTGATAAAAAAAATTTAATCGTTTTAAATTTAAGACAAAACGTTTAGACCCATCGTACTTTGGAACAAGAAAATAAGGAAAAATATACTGATCATCCGTATGTGTGCACAAATTTATAGCTCCTTTTATCAATAAATTGTCAATCTCGATTTTTATCGCATTCTTTTCTGGTAATTGAAAGAAGTATTCTGTGTAAAATTTTGATAAGGTAGTGTTGAGAAATGAATTTTTACACCACGAATGCATTCTAATACAAAATTGTCGTTTGTGATATTAGCCCAATTGTCAAAAAAATTTGCTAATCGTCCTGCAATTTTTACCTCTGTTGTGTCCCTTATTACGTCTGTCAATTGTTCGATCGATGTGGAGGGTGAGATCGTGAAATCTCTTATGATTTTACCATTCTGTTGGACTGGGGTGCCTTCCGAACGTAAGACGTATTCACTGAAGTCCGATATTTGTGGCCCGTCAGTACTTGCTTGTTTATATTCACTGACGGGCTTTTCCAGTTTATTTTTAATTGGTTTTTCGGTTGTGGAAAAGAAGGTTTCAAATCTTTACTAATTCGTTCAATCGTTTTTGCTTCTTTAATTTTTTCGGAAAGATTGTCTCCAAAAAGAAGCGAACTTGAATCGGTTTTGTCTAACACCGCTTTAACTTGCTTATTTATTCCTGGTGCAATATATGCTTTACGAGCTTTAGCTTCTAAAACATATAATTCTGTTAATGTTTTCCCGCAGTCACATAACATCTCAATAAGCTGTAATCGACTAGCAGGCTCTACATCATCGAGAAGAAGTGCTGTTAATTCTTTTCCTAAGCAAACGAGAACCAATCCTGACAAACTTTGGGTGTGCATAAAGTGCTTATCACGTTTAATAGCAGATTCTGTAAAAGAAGCTATCATTTCCGGATTTAGTTCCGGCACATCCGTAGGGCAGTTTGAAATTTTTGGGTATTTCTTAAAATGGTCGTCTTTAATCGATTTGTCAAGGCCAGATTTTTTCCAATAGTTCCATCTCGAAGCAATATCCGGATGAAATTGCTCTTCTTTCATTTTTGAGGTTGATGAGTCATCACCTAAAACCTTCAATATTTCTTCATCTACAACATAGACATCATCTGAATTGTTGAAATTAGATATTGAGGGCAAATCATTTTTATGTTTAGACGAATTTAAATCGCAGTTTAATGGTTCCACATTATCGACTGCTGTGGAAATTGACTGTGCCGAAGTAGGCTGTGATTTGCAACCGTCATCAAATAACAAAAATAACCCCAAATATAATTACGTCACTTGCACAAAAAACGGTAATGACAGATGAGCTGAATGTGAGCGAGGTTGATGATTAGCTGTTTAGTTTTGAACTCCAAATATAGTGATCGAATTGGTAGTCAACGCGGTTAACTATATTGTAATAATTTCGAACGAGGCAACGCATATAATGAACGTTAATCACCATTATTTAGAATTATAAGGTTATGTGTTAATTTAATTCCATCTAGTACTTACGCAACCCATATTTTTCATTACGCAAGCATTAACTGCATGCCAGTGTTCCCTATTTCCCTCTCGTATCGTATCCGCAATCTCGCCTTTATATTATATCAATATGTTATATAAGAAACTACAAAATACATTAGAACAATGAAAATATCACTATGTTATTACATGGAATCACATTATACGATGCAAGAAGATTATACGATAATATAACTTAATTTCTCCCGTAGAATATTGCTCAGATTAACTTTGAATTTTCAGATGAAGGCAATTATTGATTTATGTCGCGGGAACGAAACATTATAGTTTGCATTAAATATTATATCAGTGCTTTGAAAAAAACATTTCCTATACAGGGTCATCCGGAACGGCCAAATAACTTTAGAGAAATACATTTTTGGGACAAAATTTCAGACAATAGTTTTTTTCTTGCAATTCAATTGTGGCCTTAGATTTCATCTTGGCCATGACCTTGAATGTCTTTTCAAATTAGCCAGGAAAAAACTTAAAACTATGGACTGATTACACATCCATCATACCAAACGAATACCTAATCTCCATTTAAAATATTCAAATATTCAACTTTTTAAGCATATATACAAAAAATTGTATGTGGAACACGTCGTTGTATAAAACAGTGTTATTAAATGATTGAGACTTCAGTTTTATGTATTGGATTTCTGAAAACTTTCTACTCGAAAGCCTCTGTATATAGTAGTTTGTCAAACCCTTTAAATGTATATATAAATCTGAATATAATAGAGTTATACATTATTAAAAATGTTCTAGTTTCAATAAATTATAATTCTAAAGTACTCACCCAAATCAGTTCCTGTTGTTATCAGGCATCCTGCTACTAATCTCTGGAAATAACTCTTGATTCGAAAATTACCCTTTATATAAGCCTATGCACCCAATATATAGAATTAAAAATTGTAATTTGTATACAAGGACGTCCACAGGGAGGGGCAATGAGGCATTTGTCCCCCTCCTCGACCTGACCATTTACATTTATTAGGCTGTATGAAGCTGTAATTAACACATAGGAGCATATTTAATCCCCCCACCCCGCCCCTAAAAATCAATCTGTGGTCGCCCTTGTTTGAATCATTGAAAAAATTTAAAACTATTTATCTTTCAAAATTTGTGAACATACGTAGACGGCTTTGCAGCATTTATGGGTAAAAATCTACTTAATAAATTATAAACGAGTGTTACATTTAAGAGAAATTTTTTGAATTTTTTTTTAAGCGATCATCACCTCACCGCGAACAATATACTACATTTTTCTGAAAATATCAAATAAGTTTCCTCAAATTAATAAATATATATAAAGAATACCGTTTGGGATGTATTAATAATTTTACTAGATAATTGTATTAAATTCTGTATAATTATGCAGTTCATATTAATAAAATTCAGCATAACAAATATTTAAACAAAGTGTTATATAATACAGTATACGAAACAAATCAAAATTGAACTATCTCCTGTTTAACCTCTAGAGAATAGGCTGAATTCGCCATAGCCTTCTGTAACGATATTACGATAATGAAGTAAATTTTAAGATTTGTCTTGTAATAAAAATTAACTCACGACAAGCAAACACACTCCAATAATCGACCAAATTTTCATAATGACAATTGTGGGATTTCTAATAGATTACAAAGATATTTCGCATATATCAGTAATTACTAACTGATCGGTTGTCACTACGATTTTATGGTTACAAAAACTCTGAATCATAAATATGGATTTCTTAAATAATCGGGAAAAGGCATATTAATGGGCCGGAAATTGTTAAAAATAAACAATTCTTTCTCGTTATTTGCATTCATTTGATGCTGAAACTGGATATAGATTGTAGGTCATTATTAAAACTATTTAGGTATCTCTAGAAAATATCTTACATGCAATGAACATTTTTTAATTGTTCTGGTACTAAGAAATTTACATTTAACAAACTAAACTAGCATATATTTTACTTGACGATTCTAATGTTTCACGTGAAATAAGAACGACCTTAACCTTTTAAACAAACTATTTTATTATAGATAATGTAATAATGGAAATTAGAAACTTGTTAGATAATAGTCATATTTTTCATGGAAGAGCTTGAAAAATATGAGAATTGCACCTCCTATAGAATATCCACGCTTCTGCAATATCAGTATGTTAATCGAAGTAGAAACTTCAACTTTATTGTCTTTGTCCATAAACCTTTATTTTACGAATTACAATTCTACACTTCATTTTATTTTTCAGAGAGGAGTTGAATTATGGCCGGATGTAAACGTTACAACAATCTTTATCGAAGGAATTGTCAATCCATCAAATTCTGTTGATTCTTGATGGAAATTATGCTAAACAGGCAAACATTATTGAAGGGAATTGTAACAAAATTCTTTGTTGCCACAGTGAACTTATCAAACACGGAGGCATTAACTGATCTGAATTGATCAGTAGCGAATTATATTCAAGCATCGAACGTATTTATATTTTTCTACGTGTACAAAAACGATCATCGTTTCTTAGATGAGAATATTTTCATTTATGCAATGCACTCATTTGTACAATTTTTGAAAATTATTATATTTCGAGCCGACCAAAGATATTAATTATGTTCATGAATTGTACCAATAATACTACTGATGCCACATATTAGCAATGTTTATGGAAAAAACAATACGTTGCTGTAACCGTATTGCAGATCTTTTCTTCTATTTCATTCATTCTCTTTTATTTCACATAATATAATTTGTGAAAAATGTACATGTTTATATTATTTTGTTTTATCATCAAACATTCATTTTTTGGACATTAATCATTTACAAAATTAGTCATCGTAGCGCATTTATTACCCATATTTATACTGAAATCACATTTTGTAGGTTCCAGTATTATTTTCAAAATTTTCAGTTTCATCATCAATCATCTAAGCGCCTTGGATCACACTTATACAACTCTTTTCGGAACTCCATCATAACGAGGCAATTTAAGAACGACGATATCTTGTCAGGTTCATGCTCTTTTTTGGTAGCTGTAAGTATGGAGAATATATAAATCCATGAGGTAAAATGTAAAAAGTTTGTATTTGGAAACTGGTCTATAATAAGTTATTCAATTTTCGTATGTCCTGGTGAAAAACTGTCCAGTTTCCGTTTACTTCTAACGTGAAATACGGAGACTGAAAAAACTCTTCACTCTTAAATGGTAAAAGAAATAATTAAAAAGATTTGAAAAAACACATTTAATCATGTTTTTTAAACTTTCTGTTACAAGTAGAACACTTCCACAGTACAAATCTCCGACCTGATATATTGTGAAATATGAAAAATGAAGAAACAAAAGAAAAACATATTTAGCCAAAAAATTTGGACGTAATTTCGTTAAGTGATTTTAATGATTTTTGATAGGAAAATATTTTTCAATAGAGTAATATCGGCGGAGACATCTTGAACGGGGGATGAAAATTAGCTGTTTCACCACTTAAATATGTTTTTACGTCGCTAAACGAAATACGGATCAATAATAATATTTAATAAAATTTATGAAAATTAATATTTATTCAATATTTCAACTGTGATTTTTATAACGGGACATTCCAGATATATTAGAAATTAGCACTTTTATGCGTATTTCTTTTTAATGAAAGTTATTTTTAGATCGTATCATTTTCAGTAAGTTAATTGAAATGATTTTATTTTCAATAAAAAAATTCGATCTTTGTAGAAATCCTCGTATATTAAAAAAGATGAAATTATTATCTGCAACTTATCTTTCATAGAACATATATAAGCGGTTTGTCCAATGTCTTCAGTATAATCATTGCCCAATTCTTTCTTTAGTTTCGCAAGAGCTTTCGCAACGTTTAATCTGCCACCTTCCATCTAATTAATTATGGAATAAATAAATATTAGTTTTGTCAGTAAGTATATCAGCTACACAGACTAATATAATATCATTTCACAAAAAAAATAAAACTGCCATAATTGCAAACAAACACAAATTGATTTCTCTACATTTCGAATAATATTTAAAAAAATTATATTTCTGAGTTTTGTTTCCATACGCACTTCTATAAAAATAGGCGGCATACGTTTTAGAAGGTATTTCGATAAGAATTTAAATGTGTATCACGCCGATAATACAAAAGGTAGAATTTATTCTGCAAAGCGTACTTCGTAATTATTATTTTCAGCGGAAATTTGTTTCATTAAGAATAATTAAGAAATCGGTAATAAAAATGGTACTATTATATTTGATGTTTGCTCTGCAAGCGGAATATGTGTTGTTTATTGATGCCTTGTTAAGTATAACATTCTAAATGTTCATAATACTAGCAACATTGATAATAATGACGTTGTAAATCCTAGAAGTATTGTATATTATATATAATATATATATATATATATTTTTTTTTTATCGTATGACAAGGACCGAATTTTCATTTCCAAATATATTTCAATATTTTAATTTTAAAAAAATATGTCCAAGCGTAAGTTCCCGCATGGAAACATATACACTCCGAGGATTATCCTGCTATAAGTGGATTTATTTTATATATATCGCTTTGGCCCAAATTATATTATATGCATATACATACTCTTATATCCGAAGCTATATCCTGGAGATTTTTGATAATAGCTGACAATAAACGTTGCATATCTCGAGAATTCGAAGATATGTAAGTATAATGTATATGAGAAATAAATGGGCTACATACCAAAATATATTTCTGTAAATCTCCGGATATTTACAGCATATTACATGATTTTCATATACGAGGGATATATCACAGGATGTATATTTTTTCTGTGCGGGTTTACGGTCCCATTTCTTGTACATACACAGCCGAAACGTTTCATTATGCAAGCATAAAGTGCATTCAATTGCTCCCTATTCCCTTCACACATCCAGCTGTCTTTCTTGCCTGAATATTAATTAATTTTATTATAAGAAACTACAAAATATATTTGCATCATAAATATTTTAATATATTCATAGAGTCACTGTTCTAAATAGAAGAGAGTTATACTAATATTTTCTTTAATATGGGAGTTTATGTCTGCTTGACTGTGACGATCGGGTGCATGTTTCTAAAAAACGATCCAAATTAATATTGTTAAATTTATTTTGCATTTTTCTGTAAAATAAGATTTGTTTAAATGTCATCGATTAAGCGCAGTTGTATTTTAACCGTATAAGGTACCACAAAAGATACACTAAGAGGATTTTTCTGGTTAGTCCCGTACTGTCTAGTTCTAACGGGCTATACTTGCAATAGGTGCAAAAGTGCCATAATAGCATTGAAAATTACCTTACAGTGTGGGACTTTCTATTGTAAGTATGGCACATTTTCAATGTCATTTCTAATATCACTATGGGACTTTTAACCAGAAAAATTCTCCGTTTCATCTCCAGACCTTCAGCCAATGGCCAATTCATACGTTCTTTTGCCGTAAGTATTCCGCAGAATCCAAATCCGTAGGTCAAAATTCGTAAAATTGGTTGATTCGTTATTGGTAATTCTTTAAACAAATCAGAAAACGTTTTTTCTCGCATCAACAATATCAAAATCTGAATGTAACATGGCTTCACGTTATTGAACTTATTTTCCTTTTGAGAAATTACAGAACTCCGAAGTATACTCTTGAAATCTCTTGAAATAAATCTTGATTAGAGGATTGGCCTTTATGGCAGCCTAAACACGTGAAATATATTTTTAAACATTTGATACTCCATAAACATGAAACTTGATATCATTCGAAATTTGTATACATATGTAACTAGTTTTTGCATTACGTGCAAATAGAAAAATATATTATTAATTACAATAAGATTATTAACTCCCAATACAAAATATTGATAGTATTAATATTCAAGATTTGAAATATAAACTTGAAAAAATGTGATGCATTACGTCGCGAATAATTTTCCTGAATAAAATTCTATTCTGTAGAAGTTCTAATATGAGGCGCTTGATTTTATAAACTTGCCACGTCCATCTTATGGAGTGATCAGTAATTCATAACTGTGAACGTTTTTTAGGAATACCTACAAAATAAATGTACTACAAATTAAAAATTACTAAATTTTACAAAACGGACTTCGCAATATTTGTTCCGAAACATTGAACATGGATGATTTTTATTAAATTTGCTGGTATGGGGGTGGATGGCTGCACATTAGAGGTTTTGCTTTTAAAAAATAGTTAATATCATAGTGAATTATTAGGGTTTGAAGCATTTATAAACATGAATTAGAAAAGAAACAAACTTAAATCTTCCAATATAAAGGGACATACCATTTTGTACTCAAAGTGCAATAACCTAACTGTTTTAATAATTCCTGAATATTTTGCAGTTTCGATGATTTCACTTGATAACCAATTTCGATTGTATCCGAGAATAGACTGTGAAATTTCTTTTCCTTATTCAATATTGGTTTTGACTCCTATCTTTGATATATAGATGTATACGTTTATTTAAATATTTACTTGCTTATTTATTTATTCCAAAAGATGGCGCTCTTTAAAAAAATCATGCAGTTGTGTTTAAATTTGCTCTTTAAAAAAATCATGTAGTTGTGTTTAAATTTGCTCTTTAAAAAAATTTGTCCAAAAGAAAAAATATTAGTAAAGAATACTTTTTAAGTGAAATGCTTTTGCGACATTTGACTAGGGGAGGTCGGGGTATTACTGGACTCGGGGTATTCTTGGACAGCGCTATATTTTTCCCGTTTGTAACGCTTGGAGTCTCCTTCAACTAGCATCGACTCGTCTTATCATAATCTCATTTTCTATTAAGCACTAGACTTATTTTGACGCATTGTTACCTCGCTATCATATAAACAAAATTTTGATGTTTGTAAAGTGTTTTGGTCATTTTTACAACATTTTTCGAAGAACCAAGTCAGGTAAATATATTTATAACATTCTTGGAACTGTAAACTTTTGACGCATATAAGAGTTTTCGATGAAATTTGCATTCTGGTGTTATTTATACGCAGACATTTTGTAAAAATGAGAGCTCGGGCTATTATTTTAACAGACAGGACTGCAGCAAAAACCATTTGTAATGTTTTAAAATAAAAATTTAATTTTACCTACTTAATCATTGAATAATGTATTTTTTTTATTTACGTGTATTTTGTATATCAAAATAAATAATAATTGCTTCAATATATTTAATTAAATGGTATTTATCAAACCAATTCTAAAAATGTGATCATGATTATTTTTAGTGTCTATTTGGTAGAATTTATGAAGATTGAGCAATTTTCTGAGCAGAGATGGGTCAAATCTAGCAAAACAAGGCCAGTTGTAGCCTGTATCTGTCCAGAAAAAGGCCTTGACAATAACCAATTTACATCTGGGTAGTTTAAAAAATTTAAATTATTCCAAATATTGTATATTACATTATATCAATTTATAAAAATAACTTCGAAAAAATATGATTGGCACAGCTTTTTTCTTACTTTTTATAAGTGTAGAAATACAGAAAAACAACTGTGGTTAGTGTGCCTGTCATATTAATTTTTAGTTTTTTCAACTGTCAAATATTAACAGTTCCAGAGAAATTCTCATATATATTTAAAAAAGACATTAACTCACAGGAAGCAAGCAAACTCCAAAGAACAAAATAATTCTCATGATAACACTCGTATTTTTATTATATTTTAATGTTATTTCGGAAATATCAGTAATTGTAAATAATCGGGCGTAACTACCATACTTTTTTTTTATATAATTTTATTATGGCTAGAAAACCTCGAAACCTTGAACATGCATTTTTAAAATAACAGAGCAAATTACACGTTAATTTCCCGGAAGTCATTAAAATATGTAATACAGTTTTTTACGCCGAGCACCCATTTAAAGATGAAACTATACGTATACATTTTAGATTATTACTGATACTTTTCATTACTAATACTGATACTTTTTACAGAAAAATTAACGACGTTCAATAGGAATGTTTGTATTATTCAAATTTAAATCATTTGTATAAAAAATCACCCGCATACAATAGGGATGGTTTTAATTGGATTTAAAATGAATTAAATTTGACAAACAAAGATGCGGTTTTAACCGTATTAGAAATGTGTTTTTGAAACCATTATTTTTTTCATCGATTTTATTTTGTAATTAATATAACAACATATTATTAGTAACTCCGATAATTACCATATTTTCCATGCAAGTGCTGAAACAAAATATGAGAATTATGTATGTCGTACAGTATACGCAGTTGTGCACTATCTTTACATTTCTCAAGATAAATATTTGACATTCCTGGTTGTTCGCCTCTGTATAATGATATTACGAAATCAAATTCTTTGTATTATTCTATTATGCAAACTATTGGATACCAGCGAGGAGTTGAATTATGGCTGGATGTCAATGTTACAAGAATCTTTATCCAACGAATTGTCAATACATCAAATCCTGTTGATCCTTGATAGAAACTGTGCTGAACTGGCAGACGTTATTGAAGGGATTGAAAACAAATTTTTTGTTACCACAGTGAACTTGTCAAACACAAATGCACTAATTGCTCCGAATTCGTCACTTGCCAGTTTTTTTCATGCATCGAACGTATTTCTTTTTGTCTACGTGCACAAGTTCGACGATCACGTCCCAGAGACTAAGCTTTTCTTTAATGCAATGTACGCTTTCTTGACATTTGCAGGAAAATATTACATTTCCAGCAGACCAAAGTTACTAATTATCTTCTTGAATGATACCAATGATGCAAATTATGCCGCATACTTGCGACAATTATGGGGAAAGCAGTACGTTGATACAAGTATTTTACAAGTAGTTAATCAACCTGACACAGATGAGGCAACATTATTCGATAATCAAAATTCGAAGGTGATTCTGCATCGATATAATCTGTTTACCAACACCTACAGCTCACAAAAGTTTTCAACTCTGGTTCCCGTTTTCCCGAACAAGCTACTTAATCTACACTTGCGTAAAATTAGAACAGTGTCAATTGATTCGTTACAGTATGAGTCTAAAACACTTACTTTATACCCATTGCACTATATCGAAATGGCAATGAATTTTTCTCTAGATTTTTTACGTAAAAAAACATTGATACATTCGTACCATGTCGTATAAAACCTGAAATCACCAATGCGTATTTATCGAGGTCAGCTGATCTATTTCATATATATCATGATTGCGAAAATATGTCTGAAATTGAAAAGTTTTCGGAAGTACCATTTATTTTATGGAAAGAACCGAATTGCTTAGTAGTACCACTATCAAGATATTCGGAGGTTCATTCTCCCCTGGGTTACCTAATAATAATCTTGACGTTGGGTTTAGCTGCTTATGCATGGGTATCATCGCGTCTTCTGAAATTTGATAAGCAACAATGGGCCTTATTCAATATTACACAAAGTATTATGGGAATTGCAATTTCCAAACTTCCGAACCGCGGTGTAGAAAGAATTCTTTATATAGCTATTTTTATTGTATCATTTATTTATTCAATAGAAATAACGGAAAAAATTGCTGCAGTTGATGTTCGAAGATTGCTAAAATCCGAACTAAAAACACTTGAAGATGTTGCAAATAGCGAATTGAAACTAGTTTATACATGCTCGATCTTCAGTCGGGCAAAAGTCTTTTTTAACAAAAATTCAGGTAACATGACTGTCCTTTCAAGATTCTTACGTAATAGTGTACTTCCCCCTGGAGAGCTGTCAAATTTTAACACAGACGTGCTGTATCATAAAAATGTAACATTCTTCTCAGAATGGTATGGCGTCCAAGCACTTTTTGAATTCGACAAGGAAATAAATGGAGAACCATCAATAGAGTGTTTAGAAATTGATGCTTTATATTCCTACTCCATCCGAATTTATGTTCCAAAAATGTCTATTTTCTGGAACCAATTTAATAGCATACTTTTGCGTTTGCATAATTCGGGGCTCATATTACACTGGAGAAAAAAGCAAGCCACCAATGTTGAAAAGGTAAAATATAACCTAATGGAACAAGCATTCGGATCGGTGTCTGAGCAACAACAAATTAATGAACTTCGTAATTGGATAGATAAGTTATGGGGTGTATTTGCAAACTGCTTGATTATATACAGCCTAATATTTTTGGCTGAAATCCTTTTATTTTTATGTACCAAAAAGTGTAATTATTCCTCACCTAGAAATAACACTAAACAAAAATTGTTCTCAAAATATATTATAAGAAACGTGATAACACGTAACGAAGTGTGACAAATTTATTTATTTACACATTTTTTAATTTATACGGTTTGTTGTGTACATTAACTGCTAATTAATTCTTATAACCAGAAATTTCATAAAATATAAGATATTCCACGGCGGATGATGTTTAAATTATATTATTGAGCAACCGCCAGAATGTAACATTAAAATTAATTTTTCCAAGTACATCTGCTTTATATGTAACAAAATCGCAATATTTGCTTACAATTGTATTCTACTAAGTATATTATACCAGATTGTGAAAATACTAAAGCCCTGTATGTAGTGCTACAAATAACTTATTATTGTTTACGTGTAAATCGATGCAAAGTTGTAAAGTAAACATTTTTAAAACCACCGCAATTCGCAGTGTATTAATGGAGAATGTGAGTGCAATGCATATTATATGTAGACCATTCGTGATTTATATATATTTATTTTATGTATTAAATAAATACCGAATATGTTTGCAATGCTCACAATATCATCTTTTCTGTTTACGACGCTTCAATGTATCCACCAAATTCTTCTCTATTTTGTTTTTATAAATCATAAAATACCGTCGTTGATGTAAATATAGCAATGCATTATGTGCAATTGTACAACTTAATGTCAGTGCAAAGATTGTAAAGAGGCTGAAGAATGATGTGTTGAAGAGTTTAAACTTGCAATGTTGTGTAGTTGCTGAACACTTTTGAATTAAATAAATTTTCATGTCTGCATTTCTGTAGTTTACGTTTATTTTTCCTATTTTAGCAGATTTTGCTACGATGATTCCAACCACTGTTATAAACAACTGCGATAAAATATTAATAACTATGTTTAATTTGACACATTCCAAATCAGTTTTATATCATTTAAAAATAGAGAAAGTTATTAATAAATTCAGTTCTGCTATCTTGGCAGTGAGACTGTCAATGTTATTTCGTCATCTCTATAACTTTAAGTCATTCGATAATGGCTTTAAGTTCTTTTCAGCTTCACTGAGATACAAGTTACAAGAAATAACTCAATACATTGGTGTTACGTACGGCGATGGGGTCACGTCCTGCGAATCAAGGCAAACAGAACTCTTCTTGTTCTTCTCCTCAACCACCCGGTCTATGCTCTACCATCTACCATGATACTTTGCTCGCGATGCAGCCCGGTAGACCTTCGGACGGAATACTGACTGATGGTGGCCGTGCAGCCGTATTTATACGGTTTGTGACTACGTTCCACACTCGCTAAGTGCCCATTGTCCCATCAGTTCCGTTTTCCTTTCCCATTATAATTTAGGCGATTTCTTAGATTCCGTAATTGGAGCCTGTCGGCGACAATTGGAATATTGAGAAATAAATATCGATGTATTCGTTTTAAGTTTAAGTAATACTTATTTTAACTCCCCTAAGGACCGATGGACCTAGTAGCTGGTGGGCTTGTTGAGTTCTCTCCATGGGTGTAAAATCCCTATAAACGGGCTCTCCCTTGTGGTTGTGGGCAAGACCCTATATACGGGCAGCACGAAGCAAGTGTTTGGGCCAAAGGCTGGGGAAAGTTTGGTTTAAAGACCGGCACTTGTCTGCGTCGGTGGTCCTGGAGTGATAGTTATACGACTTTCGCCGGATACCTGCTTTCAGCCAAGAGGTATTAGGAGCAAGCGCTGGCCTATCGTTGGAAGATGGTCGATAATGACCAAAAAGCGGTCCGTCAAGTGGATCGGTGCCCTGACTACAAGAATAACGAGAAGCCGGAGAGAGCGTTCCTGGTTTCAGCCCACTGGGAGTGCCCTGAGCTGTGTCGGTGTTGTTTTTCGCTGGCATGGCGAGGGCTGTGAGCTTGCTTTGCCTATGTGTCAGCTGAAACAGGGATCTGAGGTCGGCCTCTTCGGGACCCTGCTCGGGAACCGTGCAGTTGCTGTGGATGTCGGAGCCTCCTGTGCTTCGGGCGAGACTGGTCCGTCAGGCGCTCCGGGATCGACCAAGCGGTAAGAACTGGGCCCCGGTGAACTGGGGTCGGTGCCATATTCTCCTTGAGAACTATAAGCCGCAGGTATACCCGTTCCCAGTCCAAGCGACTCGCTCATCTGCACGTGATACGCTGGTAAACACAACCGTATGGATGTATCGTTAGAAAACATAATCAATGTATATGTTCCTGTCAACGAAAAGGCAAATAGAGGAGAAGTGAGGCCTGTAGATAATCCAGAAGTGGGTTTAGGAGAGGAAGTTCAAAAAGCTGCAAGGACTGCAAACTTAGATCCGTAAATCTGCACATTGAAGCGCCGCGTGACGAAGGCGGAGTGCATAGAAGATCGACAGGTTCTCGAATTACTGGACAAGCTGGTAGATCTGAGCGAAGCAATTAAGAAACAGAAAAATGTTAGCAAGGATATTAAAAATGCTAGGGCAAAAATGCTGGAAGCGATTGACGTTCTGAAGACCGCGCAGAGAACAATTAAAAACGAGTTGTGAGATATTACGTTTGAATTATACGTAATGTAATAGTGTATGTAACACGTGTATGCAACATAATGTATGTGAGGTATTATAGTATGCTAATGTATCTGTATGTAATTGTGGACAATTGTGATGTAAAGCGGTGTACGTGTGTGCGCGTAGTAGGTAGGGATGATATCACATGGGTCATGAAGCCATTAGCGCAGAAGTCCCGCGTGCTCCAGTTCAGTTGCATTCAGTCACTCATATCATAGGATCAGGTTGCACAAGCCGATCACGATACGTTCCTTTGCCGAAAGTGTCCTCGTGGTGTCGAACTGGACAAGCGAAACGCGGCACACGGACCGCGCGTCGTCGCCATCTTGCCAGAGATATCAGTCGATTTGCGAGGGTGCCTCAGTCGAGCGAAATGGTGTGCCCTACAGTCTGGTCATCTTCAACGGCTTACATCCGCAAGAAAAGCAGCAGTTAATGAGCATCGTAATTCGTACCAACCGAGGAGAGCCCGTACGACGCTGAATAGGCAATTTCTCCTCGGCGATTTTCATGGTAAGCTTCCGTCACCTTGCTCGATTTCACACTTGTTCGATGGATTCGGTCCTAACCTCAACTCGTCTTATGTTTTCAATGGAAAATCATCGGTTCGAGGTTGCTGACAATCGACATCCAGTTTTTCTTGGCGACTCATCTGGCTGCTGACTCCAGGATGCCATTTTCTAGATCTTCCTCCCGATGACTCACCGTATAATTAAGATATCTGGACATTGTGAGTTGGAGACCTCGGACAAGCAGGTACCTTTGGCATTTGTCTCAGAGGATGGTGCGACGTAATTGTGAGTGCAAATCGATAATTGTATTGACTGTTTATCAAGAACCCCAGAATTTGGACTTTCGCTTTTATTTTATATGACGACACCTAATAAATTCGTTACAGAGTAAGCAGGAAAAAATTGGACGTCAAGATAGCTGATCGAGCCATAATGGCCTCTTCGCAGCAGACTGTGAGCAAAGTAAACAAAAGGGACAGAGAAGATATCTCGGCGCCAGTGACAAGGGAGAAAATCACAGCAAAACATGGAAGGAAGTCGACAACCAGCAGAAGTGAAATAAAGTACGGAGGGAGAAAACCTTCCCTAGCTAAAAAATTAATGGAGAAGGCACCAAAAGGTAATACGCGATAAAGTAGGACTAAACCCAAAAGCAAAGCTGTAATAGTAAGACATTTGCGGAGATCTTGAGCGTCATACGGACGACAGTAAATGCTGAAAAAGAAAATGGTTAAGTCAAGACGATAAAAAGAACCAATAACGGTGCAGTTCTGCTGCAACTTGGCAGGAACGACGATGAGAACACCGTGGAACTAGCAATTAAAAAGTCGCTTGGAGAAGCTGGAGTAGTACGGAAGATAACACCCCAGATGACAATCGAAATTGTAGATATGGATTGCTATGCGACTGAAAAAGAAGTGTCGGATGGAATCCGCAGCCAATCCCGGCTTAACGGATACAAAGGAGCCTAGGATTATGATAGTAGGCCAGGAAATCTAAATAGAAGTAGAATAGCAAGTGAGCTAATAACGCAGCTGACTCGGGAACTGCAAGCTGATGCAGGGAAAGAAGCTATGGGGGGGGGGGGGTAAACGAGAAGTCTATTGGTTAAGTCAAGAGAATGCCCAGCTTAAAAGAGAGTCCCATATGATAGACAGGAAAGCCCAAAGAACTGGAAATAGAGTAAAAGCCAACCTGAAAATGACAGGTATAAGAGCGCTAGGAAGACGCTGGGAAATGCGATCAAGAATAGGAAAGTTCAATGCTGGAAGGAACTGCTTGGAGAAGTAGAGAAAGACTCGTGGGGTAAGGCCTACAGCTAGTCCTAAATAAATTAGGTAACTCTATTAGAAAAGAGAATCTGGAATCAAATGCTGCCCGGGAGTTAGTGAATGCTGTATTCCCCAAGCACCCTACTCGAAATGTGGAAAGGCGGAGTTCCCCCGCAGAAATTCATCTCTTTTCCGAGAGCGAACTCACGCAGGCGGTTAACTCACTAAAGACCAGGAAGGCGCTGGGTCCTGATAACATACAGGCAGAGGCCATGGAAATCGTGAAAGACAAATATCCGCAGCTACTATTGCACATTTACAACGGGATCCCGGAGTAATCCCCCCAAAAAAATTCCTCCCTGGAAAATTCCCCCCGGAAATTTCGCCCTCCGGAATAAACCTCTCCGGAAATTTCCCTTCTAGAAAATAACTCCTTCGAAAATTTACCCCCTAGAAAACAGCCTCTCCGGAAAAAAAAGAAAACCACGTTTTATCATTCCCCCAGAAATTTCCAATCATATATATTGCTCAGTTTCAGTGTTCACGCTCTAGTTAATAGTTGACTCAAGCACAGGAAGTATCAAAATGCATCTCGACATTATCAAATCGAATCGACTTATACCGATATTAATACTAAATGGATATATGTTTAATAAACATCAAGAAACGACCACCAAAGTGATCTGGCGATGCATTAAGTACCGAAGTAAATCCTGTCGGGCTATATGTCACACCACTATGGCAAAACAAACAGACTCTATAATTAAAGAGGGTACACCTAATCTAACCTAACCGAACCTAACCTAACCTAACCTAACCTAACCATTTTTTCGGAGGGGCTATTTTCTGGGGGGTAAATATCCAAGGGGGTCATTTTCTAGAAGGGAATTCTCCGAGGAGTGTTATTCTGGAGGGGGAAATTTCCGGGGGGATGCTTGAGATGACAGGTAAAGTGCTGTAAAATCTCCTCAAGGGAGATTGTAAACGGCACTTAAACGTGCAGGAAATCTATCACCAAGGCAGTACGTTTTTAAAAGTGGTCTCTACACTATGCATGCAGTAGATGAAGTAGTAGCTGCCGCCAAAGAAAGAGACAAGGCACGTCACCAAGCTAGGCCCCATCATGCTAGTTGTGACCCTAGATGTTCAAAATGCCTTTATCTTCGTGAGGTGGACTTAAGACACTTAAAGAGTCTTGGAAAATATCAAACTACCTATTAAATATTCTGGATGACTATCTATATGATAGGAGGCTTGTATACGAGGCAACCGATGGCAACATAAGTAAACGAGTTACAGTATACGTTCGCCTATACGCGTGGCGCAGGGTTAGGTATTAGGACCACATTTATGGAACGTGGTATATATAACAGTTTGTTAAATCTACCGATGTTGGACTATGCATGTTTAATTGGATTTGCAGACGACGTGGTAGCTGTTATTATAGCATGCAATGTGGAGCTAGCTCAAAACATCCTAAACCAGGTCAAGAGACTAGTAGGTGCATGGATGGCGGAGCACCGACTAAAGCTGGTGACCACGAAGCCCGAAATTGCGATACTCACGGGAAAGAGGAATCCGATTGAAATTCCAAAGTGGGCTGGTCCTTGCGAGATCCAAAAAAGTAGAACAATAAAATATTTGGAGATAACCCAGGATACAAGGATGACTTACCGTGCGCATCTACAAAACGCAGCTAGTAAAGTGAAACAAGCCACATCAGCAGTTAGCAGGCTGATGGCTAACACCACAGGACCGAGGCAAAATAAGAGGAACTTCTAATGGTGACTGCACAGTGAATTATGCTCTATGGCTCCGAGATCTGGGCTGATGCGATGAAAATAAAAAAAAAACAGAGCTATTCTAACCAAAGTGCAAAGGAAGGCAGCACTTACGGTGTTCAGCTCCCATAGCACCGTATCTGAAGAAACAGCCCTGGTGATTCCGGGAGTTGTACATATCGACCTTCTCGCTCAAGAGAGAAAACATAGGTTAAAACGGTGACCGGATTTTATTTCTCCGAAAATAGTTTCCCTATAAGAATTCCCCCGGAATAAGTTACCCCGTAAGAATTCTCTTGGAATAAATTTCCTCGCATTAAATTTCCCCGAAATAAATTTCCTCGGAATAAATTTCCCCAAAATAAACCACACGTATTCTAGCACGTAGCCCCTGAATTCGGTTCAAGTACGAATTTGATATTACCTATAAAGCTGAAATTATGTAATTTTTATGAAACATATTTCTATATACCTACTTTCTATATAGACTATTGGGGTATGTTAAAGATGAGTAGTAAACAGCACTACGTTGGATGCTGACCTGGCAGTAAAATTGGCATGAAATATTACTTGTACGTAGTCTCCTCGACTCCTGTCCCATACATAATTTATCCAGATCTGCGCTAAAACAACAGTAAATATAAATCGTATAGTCATAACTTGAATCTTAATGTAGGCTTCATAATAACAATTAATAAATTCTTAATTTGCAGACTTATGGCCCACAATGGAGAACAATTGTAATTTCGCTGTTGACAAATTCAAAAAGGTGGAAATTTTTACTTTGCTTTATGGGGCCATTCAAGTATTACGTCAGCAAATTTTTCATTAAATTTGACACCCCCCCCCTCCCTCTCCCCCTGTTAGCACATGTCAGAATTCTTCACCCCCCCCCCCCCACCCAACTTACGTCAGCTACTACTATTTCACCCCCCAGCCATTATTACTTCATTATATTAATACACTACTGTAAGATTTGAGTTTTATAGCTTTTGCCTGTGCATGAAATTATTCTCAAATCATTTCAAAAGGCATAAAACGTTATAGGGCGACCACTTGCAGAGCGATAACACGTGGTTCTCAGTGGAGAGGTGAAAATTCCCTACACGGTTGCTTACACTTAAACTTTATTCGGGTCTCACTTCCTTTCACAACCATCGGTATAATAATTAATCTTCGCGCAATACTTCGTACTTATTTTTCTCCGAGGGCCTCACTACAAAAATGAAATAATAAAAATAGATACTCTGGTTTATGGTAGTTCAGAACTGAGTATGATACTGATCATAAAAAGTAGAGGTGACGATACTTAATTGGTAGCCAGCCTAGTATTCGTCTAAAAGGTGTGACACTTGCATCACGCTTAAGATTGAAGATGAATCGAATAGTCGAGTTCAGTAGCCTCTGTAATTGCTCACGTTTGGATTTGGAGATGTCACAGTACCCTACGCAACAGTAGTCAAGTTGCGGAAGAATAAGTGTGACTACTAGTTTTTTTCTTAAGCTCAGTGGATAGCAGTTTTTTGTTGATGCGTAGTCGGTATAACGAATAATTTACGTTACGAGTAATGTCAGACAATAATCCCTGCCACGACAAGGTATTGTCAATTCTTATTCCAAGGTTTCGTACGTCATTTGTAAATGGGATCTTCGCACCATCAAGTACTAGGTTCGGGATATGCAGCAAGTCAGTCGCATTGATATTAAACGAGGAACCTAAAATTATTGCCTGAGATTTATTTGGATTTAGGGTGAGACCCATCTGTTTCGCATATTCTGAAATAGCATTTATATCCGCATTTAAGATGATCTATTGTGAGTGCGATATCTCGGGGGTCTCATTAAGCCATGATTTGTAGGTCATCCTCATACATCATATTTGTGGAAAATTTAAGAAAAGAGGAAATGTCATTAATGACAATTGAAAAAAGCAGTGGTCCAAGAACTGAACCTTGCGGAACCCCGACGAAAAGTTCCCTCCAACTTGATTTAGTTGAGCCCTCGCCAATTACCGACTGTTGTCGACCAATAAGGTAGGAGGCAAATCATCCAAGTTCAGGACCGACGACTCCTAGGTGTTTAAGTTTGTACAGAAGAATTATGATGTCAACCGTATCAAAAGCTTTTGAGAAATCGAACAGAATAATGATAGTTACTCGACGATTGTCAATTCCCAGCCTAACGTAGTCCAAAACAGAAATTAGTGCCGTCTGAGTACTAAATCCTTTACGAAAGCCGGATTGTCTTGGGTCTAATAGTTGATGTTTATTAAGAAAATCGACAAGTTGGTAGAAAACTACTTTCTCTAGGAGTTTTACAAATAGACACAAAAGAGCAATTGGCCGATAATCAACAGGCGATAATGGAACCAGCACCTTATTAATTGGCCTAATGAAGGCCTTTTTCCACTCATCTGTAAATACTGATGTATTTAGACTGGCATTAAAGATGTCTACGGGAATATAGATTATGGCTGGTAGAGAGTGGGTGAGACAGTGCAGATCGATGTCATCACAACCCGAGGCGTTCGACTTTACATTTCTAATAATTTGCGTTCTTCTATGGCATGCGTTGAACGGAAGTAGAACCTCTCATCATCACAAATGATAGGTAGAACAAAGAGGTCACATGGAACGCTAATGGATGAAGTTCGAAATTTGTTTGCAGCTTCAGTGTAGTATTTATTATTCCTCGACGTTGCAGGTAACGTTGTTTTTTTTAAACTCATTTTTAACCAGCCCCAAGTTGCAGAGTGCCATCCACAGGGTCTTAGGGGAGTTGTAATTATTTAAGCGTTCCCTACAATGAGTAGTATGTGCTTTATGGATGAGCCTATGAATTTTGATCCCCAGTCCTCTTATATTTTTATTTAGTTTTATATTTTTATTACTTATATTTTTTGTATAGTGTATTACGTTTTTTACGCATAGTTTTAATTTCTTTTGTAAACCATGGGTTATGATAATTTTTCATTCACGGATTTTGACGAGATGCAGTTATCCCAGTTAATTTGTGATAGTTCCATTGGATGGTTTTCGGCTGAGAAATGTTTGTAATTACTTCGACCCAGACCTTAGGTCTAGACGAAGTATTGAATTTGGTCACTTCGGGTATAAAAATTACCCTATAGTTTTTCATCAAATGTCGACGTTTCCGACCCTAAGGAGCCCAATTAAACAATAAAAAAATTTGTGTACGTAATCTTGTACGTGCGTACGTCCGTACGTCCCGTTGTTTTGTCTCGCGATAACTCGCGTACGGATAAGCGTAATGACATAAATTTTTGTTTAAAATACGTGTCTTGGCATAACTTAGATCTGATTAGATTTTGGTGCAGATGCATCCGTCCATTACTAAAAAACATTAGCCCCAATTGAGTTTCTTCGTAGTTTTTTGCATTTATTTGTAAAAATACAAATTTTATTAAAAAATGTTTCAAATAAAAAAGATAGAGCATGAAATTCTCTACAAAAAAGGTTGTATGCATTTTCTTCCTAAAGTCAACGATAATGCCATAAAAACTGGTTTAAAATGCTTACGACTATTGTCTGAACAAGTATTGAATTTGGTAACTTCGGCAAAAAAATTACCCTATAGTTTTTCATCAAATTTCGACGTTTCGACCCCCTATCCCCTAGGGGTAGTCTTCCCCAGCCCCTCGGGCGCGGTGATCACCTGCGGGCGCATAAGTTCTTTTACGCCCTCGATACGAAAATAATTATTTCGATATAGCTGAAAGATGTCTTATAGATATCTAAAAGATATCCGTCAGAGATCTTTTCGACACTTTCAAGATATCTTTGACGAATTATATGTATATATATTGTATATATAAGATCATAATAATACAGACAGTAATTAGTAAAACATAGTAAACATGTAATATGCATCGAATAGTCTATTACAATACAAGTGCATGAAGTAAGTGTTTTGCAACTTTTATTTATTAATACTTCGGCTGGCCTGTTGTCGGGGTCGAAGTTTTGAAAATGCTCATTTTCAATTTTACGTCGACTCAGACCATAGGTCATAGTTGTTAATCATTTTCAATTTTCATCCATATAAGAAACACTATATTGTTGTAACATATCTATCGAAGCCACTTGGACCTAATTATGATTGGACCCCCAAATATATCGATATAATTTTATAATACAATTGAAAGCTGTTAGTAAACGAACTAGTATTAAGGAATAATCGACTCTCCACTGGGTCGAAGTTCCTGAGCGAGCGAGGCACTACGTCAACACTAGTTTCTACTTATAATTGTTTGGTGAGGCTCCCTTACTACTTTAAGTCCGTAGGTCAGGTATATCATTTCGTGTTTAGATAGAGCTGGGCCAACAAATTGACCATGGAACATAATTTTGTCAGAATCATCAACTAAACAGTGGTCAATCCAGGTAGAAGAAATGCCTGTTACGTGGGTACTAGTGTACGGGACGATATGCAAATTGTATTGCAAAATTGCGTAAGTAATTTAAAAGATGATTATTTTTATTGAGATCAATATTTAAGTCGCCCAAAATAACACTATTATTATATAAATGCAGAGATTTTAAAAGCTTTATTTCTAATTCTTTTAAAAGAGGCGTGTTGGGCGGATGATATAATGCGATGAGTAGCAATGGCGGATCTAAAGGAAAAATCAGTTCAATAATCAAAAATTCGGTTTTTGAGGAGATAAGTGAGGAGGGTAATGACGACGATGAAAAAACGGTATTCGATTTAATCGACTGATGGACATATACCGCGACGCCACCACCTTGTTTACATAAACGATCCGATCGCCAAGTGACATATTGAGGGAGACTAACTAGTTCGTCCGGTACAACGTCAGAAAGCCACGATGCGGATACACAAATCACGTGATAAAAATGTTTACCGAAATATAGCTACGAAAAGTGTCGAAACGCTCTTTAGTTCTCAATGATTGCGCATTGATATGACATAATTTGAGATGGTCTGAGAAGTGATTATGTTGAGACTTCTTATTTTCGGCACGGGTTCTGTCTGCGGCAGATATTGAAAATTGAACAGCAGGTAGTCACAACTGCAGTGATTTGAGGTCGTTAATGTCACGTACATACGAACGATCTCAGAATTCTGGGTTTCGCCTTTCTTCATGAGAATAACACCCTCCTTCGGCCACACATATTTAAAAGAATTTTTGCGGGCATAAGTCTTAACTTTCAGTATGAAGTCGTATAGTGGCGCAGGCATCCAGTTATGATTCCTGTCAGCACAACAGCAGAGGACCACAGGACAATTCGCCGAAACCCAGGTCCACGAATTAGATGAATAAAATCGGCATTAATTTCGCTTGCCGGAGATCTAAAATTAACATAAATGTGCCCGTAGGGAAAGCCGCAGTAATTGAACTTTTAGAGAGCAGAAAAATAGATAACAGTTTGATTACTCACCCTGAACGTGTTTAAAAAGTAAATCCGTTATTCCATTTGATTAATAACCAAATTCTTCTATTTCCTCGATAGGGTCGCACGCAGCGGAATTAAGGGTGTTCTAAAGTGGTATGCCGATAAAGTTGGAAGTTATGCTAAAAACCGTAAATTAAAAATAAGTGAATCATTTATTTAAGCTTTAGGCTCTGTAAGGACAATTCTAATTACATATTCTAATTACCGAATTTCGAAAAATTGATTCAATCATCTTTAATTTATGGTTTTCAGTGAAAATTCCTACCTTATCAGCGTTAAGGACCGCCTGGACAAGGTGAATACTCTATCGATAACTCAAGAGTACCATCGTAATAAGGCGAAAAAATAAAATAGGTTACTAATGGCTAAGTAATAATATATTGTATACGTGCTGACGTAAGATTTCGTCGTCTCCCCCCTCCCCCGCATGTCAGCATGTGTCAGGATTCTCCAACCCCTCCCCCCATAACATACTGACGTAATACTTGAATGACCCCTATTTCTTTCGGATCTCATAACTTTAGTTAGAAAAGGAATTTTTCTACGAGAGGGTATCCAAACAAAAAATGATTCCAATTTGCTCCATTCATAAGTGTCAAATTTAGAACATTTTTTGGTTCATAGGCCAGGGCCGGGGAGCGAAGTACCATAATCTAATAACAAACCAACTTAATTTAACCCTTCGGTTAGGGGTTTGGCTAGAAATGTCAAAGGTGGTTTGTAGGGTGGAGCAAATTGGGAGCATTTTTTTGGATACTCTATCGTCAAAAAATTCCATGTTTCACAAAAATTATTACATTATTAATATTAATATTAATATTACATTATTACATATTACAGCTAGTCCACGATGCAAAGCTATTGCAGCAGTCTTTATTTAGGCTTTTTCATATTTTTCCTATATTCGTCATCAAACCTGGAAATTGCCAGATCAACAGCTGACCGGGAAATGGTATCTCAATTAGAATATCGGGCAGTGCCACTTGGGTTAACATTGACCCCACCTATAAGAGTTATTTAAGGTGTCTTACCTCCCATGCGGGTTCAAAACACCCCCCCCCCCCCCCCCGGGGGATGGGGCCAAATTTGAGTGATGCACCAGCACCGCTGGTTGTGCACACTTAAACAAGCAATACAACAATACAGCTCCCAAAATTATTAGCAACAAGCTGCCTGACTTGATGCTTCTGTTGGTTCAGAGAACCTTTCAAGCGTCGCCACGGCACGCCAGAATCCAACCTCTATTTGCGGATGACTACCAGGTGGACACGGCACGCCGAAGCGCTCCCCCGTGTGGAACCCACCTGGTAGGGGCTTGACACCGCACCCCAGCTCCCCAGTACGGTGGGTATCTCGAGTCGTTTTACGATCAGGCATTCGACGGCACAGACCAGCCGAACGATCGGGTCCGTGAGGTCGTCAATTCTCAGAACTTGCTAAGAGAAGCGGATTTTTTAAAAGCATTGCTCCTCTTCGAGTTCGGGCACTTCGACCCCTCCCTCTTCCTTGCGGACGGAGTTACCCGCTCCGCTCTCTTCCACAAGTGCCCTGCGGGGAACATTGACACCAGTGAGAAATCATGATATGACTGAATCAAAATACACCTGTTCTTAACATTTTCCTCTCTCACAAATCCGTAATATGATTTGCATCCACTGAATATTACAATCAAGGGAACGGTACCACAATTTATGCTACGGATACTTGGGTTATTTGTTTCGAGGTTTCCCTCCAAGCACCGTATGTCCCCGCTCCCTACTAATTTATTCTCCTCACTCTCCTAAAGCTACGTTCCCCTTTACTAACCCCACACATTTCTCCTATTTATTGATAATATCTAGTAATACTGGTCATATCACAATCCAATCATATTACGCGATTTAACAGGAGCCTCAAAATGCTGATGGGAGCAAAAAGATCGATCCGCCTTTATGCGGTTTGATTCGATGGTCTCATGACTAAGACCGCGAAAAATCTGGGCAGTGTTAGCCATGTTATTATGACCTTGGTAATCGGTAAATATATTTTTTGACCCTCCGGCCGTAAAACTCGATTTCTCGGGCTAGGGCGAAACCTTCGGCCGCGAATTATCGAGTCCTACGACAATCGTACGGGCCAAAAATCTATCTCCAATCTCCGACGAGTGTGATTGGTACCCTCACTTCGCTGGGGCGACGAACTTCACAATCGTCGAAGATCGATAATTTCGATTACTGGTAAATAACCAGTGACCCTGAAATTTGTCGACCTAATTACGGGTCAAAAGAAGAAAATGCCGCTCATTTTTTTTTACTTGGGTAATTTCTATATTGGAACCTATTACGAATAATAGTGATAGACATCAGTAATATTCTGTACTTGTTGCTTATAATTTTTGAGCGTAATTGCAGTTCAAACCGGTGTCTAGTTTACATGTTCCGCGAATGTCTGTCTGATATTACCAATATCCTCTACGTAGTGCCATATTTCAAACCGTGCACAATGTTTGCAGCTCGTACACTGTAGGGTTCTAATTATATTGCGACACATCAGCGCAAGCGCAGAATCGACTTAGGAAGAAATCGAATGACGCTCAGCGAGGAAGATTACCGCTCATTCACTTATGGAAGACGGTTATACTTATACTTGCATTAAAAAGTAGTAGTAATTTTGCAAAATTTGATTTTAATTGCAATGGTTGTTTTCTTCGTAGAAGTAAAGATAAGAGTTGACCAGTATCCCGGCAGCAGGAAAGAGACCATCGGAAATAACAGTTATGACTCGTGAGATCCAATCCAAGCATACAGATGGCTGGCTACCTTTCTTATAATTTTGTAATATAAAGAACAACTTTACTTCGTTGTTTGTTTTGGATTCAAATTAATTATTCGCTTACACGTGACAAGCTGATGCTCTATATATTCGCGAAGCTTCGACTTTGGTTTTGTCACTTAGTGTTTTGCTATGTACAGAAGTAGTAAAGTTTATGATTGTCTGACGGATTATGAATGTTATGTCAGCCAATACATAATTGTCGAGTTATATAACGTGAAAAATTTTATTTTTGACACTCCGTGCGAGAATCTCGATTTTTCGCACTATAAAATGTTCAGATGCGTAAAATCGAGTTCCGCGCCCGTCTCATTAACAAATATCGTATGGAACATGAGCGAAATGTCGATCTCCAACGAGTGTCTTTGTCACTCATCGGAGTCTTTATCATTCAAACTTCACACTCGTCGGAGATCGATAATTGTACCCTTGTTGCATAATATACTAATATGAAATTCTTGTTATTTAACATTATTATCAGAAAAAAAGTATCAAACTAAAATTCCACATGGTTCTTCACAATATATCATTCATTCTTCTAAGTCCGCCATAATGCCATAAATAAAATATTGAAGTAGACTGAAAATAGATACGAAATAATGCCAAAAGCATTTTTTTTTGCAAAACTTTCCACGCCCTACAAACTGTCAAAACTCAAAACTTGATTGATGCGAACGTGCACCTTTATTTTTTTATGGTCGCTCTTTACGTTTCAAAAGACAGAATTGCGGTATTGCCACTTGGCAATTCAAGACAGCGGTTTCAAAATAACTCAAAAACAGCTGCTGTAGAATGATAAACTGATGATTGGATCTTCATACTCAGTTTTCGTGGCATTTATTATATTCATGTTACATTATTATAATAATTGATTATGAAACAATTAAAAAACTTTCTTTTTCAAAATGGAGGTTGACAATAATCACTATTTCTTCACTAGTTCTTGTTTTACATTCTGAAAAATAATTATTCCATATGTTGCAAAAAATTTAAAATAAAAAGAATTTCATGGAAAACACGGTACATATGTATCGATATCGAATGTTAGATATTATTTGAATGTTTCCCTCTCACTACGTGGAATCCAACAAAGGATGTCCACAGGTATGGTTCTCCGTCTACATTTATTAGTCTTTGTAACTACAAATTAACGAAAATTCCATTTTTTGTTTATCTTTAAAAACGTCAGAATCATATTACAGAATTAATCACTTTAACACGAATATTTAGCAAATTTGAGAGTTAATTTTTATGATGAAAAGTGCCTCACTGGATGTACAAGTTCATTATAACGTTATTATAACACTTTCTACTAGAAATCACATACATATAGAATATGATAACATTTTGAAAAATAAAAATGTTATCTTTTTTAATATTTTATAGGCCATATTGGATCCGCCATTTTGAAATCCCAAAAGACAATATCCAATTTTTATTCAGGAACTTATAAAATTAATGTAATATTTAATTCCACGGGGGGAGTGTTTTTTAAAATATGAAAAAAAATAGTGTGAAGGTAGTGAATATTTTGGAAAATGCGTACCTTTCGTTAAAAAAAAATAAAAATATGTATAAAGAACCATTTAAAATTAATTTTTTGGGGATTAAAAAACCATTTCACTGAAAAAATGTAGGCGAATCACGCGTTTCAAGCCCATATGAATTCAGCGTTCTTCGGGATAGTCGGTAATAGCGTGGAAATATTGCAGACGGCCCGTCGCGCGACTGTGCATGTACATTTTGTGCTGTTGCACCACCGCAGTTTCTGCGGTTTTGACTACCGTGACGATTTACCACATGTTTTCTTTTCACGTAAATGAGATGCATTACTGTTCATTACACAATAGTATTTACAACATTCGATATTACAGTTTAATGCCAAATTTTAATTTAGGTTAACCTACAAAATAGAAAAACACTTGCATGATACACTTAGTATTACGGAGGAATTAAGGAGCGGAACCGTTAAAGCAAAACTACACGATATTGTTTAAATAATCTGAGTGTATTTTATACTTTAATGAAGCGGAGAGGGGCCTTGAGGTTGGTGATGATGACTGTCTTTTTGTTTTACAAACAAAAACGAATAGTTTATATAAAGACTATCGTTGTGTAGAAACGCATTCATATTATCTCTAGTTCGAATTTCGCGCATATTTGCGTTCTGTTACCTACATTACCAACCGATTCAACTTAAGTTATTCGAATAGTCATAGTATAGACATTTGACATGAAACTATTATTTTCAACACCCCTTCCATGGTATTCTAAATAGGAAAGGTGCAAAATACAACAGTTCCTGTACGGAACGTCCCCAAACGACTAAGAAACTTCGCGGATCCATGGATTCAAATTTCATTCGAAGTCGCCAACGATACCTCTTAGTTTGAGATTATTTATTTCCTTTTATTTCGATTCGGAGTCCACATGATCTTTCATGCATCCGATATAATTCCCGCATTCCGAACCTTTAAACTTCTTATTCGCCTGCATTACACAATGAGTCGTAGATCGGAGTTTCCGCCATACGATTTCCGATAAATCGATGGATCCGATCCCTCGTGTTTGGAACGAACACTCGTGCCCCACGTCCCCCCTTGGGATGGGGGGTCGGAACCCCTAAAAAATATAGCTTTATTTAAAAATCGTTTCAGGTATTTCAGGAATTTTAAAAATTTTTTTTCTTTCAAAAGTTACAAGACCGTTTCCAAACTTTTGGGATACCCTGTATAAGATCATAATGATACAGACAGTAATTAGTAAAATACAGTAAACATGTATGCATCGAATAGTCTATTACAATACAAGTGCATGAAGTAAGTGTTTTGCAACTTTTATTTATTAATACTATAATCGGCTTCGTGGCTCAGGCGGTTAACGCACTGGACTACGGAGTCGTAGGTCGTGAGTTCGATCCCCGTCCGGTGAACAATTTTTCGATTTCGTTTTCAAGCAGCAGCTCGCTGTTGGTAAGACCAGCCACGTTGTTTGTTTACGTTTTCGAAAATATTTTTTATCTGGCGGAAATCGACTCATGACCGCCGCTATACTTGGTGTAGGTTTCTGCAGTCCTACATTTCATACACAAATGTGAAGTATGGCGCCATTTGTCTAAGTCGATCTGCAGCTCTCGCAAAATCATAGTCAATAATAAGGCAACAATTGAAGTAAAAAAGGGCGATTCCGCCCGTTAATTAATAAATAAAAAAAAAAAAAAAAAAAAAAAAAAAAAAATACTTCGGCTATCCTGTTGTCGGGTCGAAGTTTTGAAAATGCCCATTTTCAATTTTCATACATATATAAGAATCACTATATTGTTGTAACATATCTATGGAAGCCACTTGGACCTAAATATGATTGGACCCCCAAATATCAATATAATTTTATAATATAATTGAACGCTGTTAGTAAACGCACGAGTATTAAGGAATAACCGACTCTCCACTGGGTCGAAGTTTCAAAGCAAGCGAAGCGAGCGAGGCACCACGCCAACACTAGTTTAAATTTGAAAAACTAAATTACGGTTTCTTTTGACCCTTATGTGCACACCCGGGTACTTGGGTACCCCGCCATGTTATTGCTTATAATTTGATAAAAACAGAATGTATCGATTGCTCCCTCCAGATCTTGGCTAAATGTTGAGGGGTAGCAATAGGCCTAGTATCAAGTGGTGAGGCAGGATTCCCCTTCATATTAACCGACGCTACAAAGACAGTTCTCCAAATGGAACGAAAGATGATACAAGTTAATAGATTTTATTATATACTCCTCACTAGGCTGCAGATCGCTGTATACATCTGCTTCAGATGTACTGATTGAAGATCCACCTCGACTGCCGCAAAATCCATAAATCTCGTTCATTTATTTCCAAACCGCAAATGGTTTTTATTGCTAGCTTATAATTCTAAGTTTTCGTTTTTCATATTTCCGTAATTACTAACTATAACAGTATAGACAGAGTCGACGGAAGTTTTTTATTCATTTTATTTTATTTCACGCAGTATAAGTCATATTATATTGTATTATTTTATTATATGTTGATACAGGCATCAAATAGTAATTTGTCAAACGTTTAATCTACACTATTAAAGTGCCTCTAATATGAGATTTTATTTTTGTGGAATTCATTTTTACAACTTCCTTCTTCAGTCCATCATAATCAGGACAAAATATGAACGACGGTGCAAGGGAATTCACATCGCTTTTTTTGTTAGCTACAAGTTTGGAGAAAATCAATAAAGTGAAAGATTCCAAAACTATATGCAGATAAATCGATAATTTTTAAAAAGTTTTTCCTTATAACTTATTCATGTCTGCAATATTAATGGTGTAAAATCTTTTGGTACTAATCAGTGTAAAATGTTTAACTATAAAACATTGTATTATTCAAGAAAGACATACTCGGAGAAAATTATAGTGACCGTTACTAAATCTAGTTATGATCAATTTGTACAAAATACAAGCTCAACTATAGCTTTATCCAAGTATAGAAACCATAAAGAACGATCTATTATTGTATTTGAAGAGTTATTTTCAGTTATTCATAAGATATAACTTAAGCCGAGAGAAAAAAAGTGACGTAGTTGAAACATTGTTTGTAACTTACCCTTAATTGCACACAGATAAACGACTTGTCCCACAGCATCATTATATTCATTACACAATTCCTTCTTTATTTTTGTAAGAGCTTTTGTTACATTGATTTTACAATTTTCCATGTAATAAATTGTACAATTAATAGAGGTTAATTATACATAAAAAATGGCGAGTTAGTTTCTTTGTTAAGTCAATAACATAATTTATAAAACTGATAAAAATGTGGTGCTTTGAAAAAAAATCAGATTTTAAAAATGAAAATCAATAATGAAGATTTCTGATATTATAAAAGAATTTCCATCACGCAAAAATGTTAGCATAATTTTAGAAAATTTATTTATTACATCCTTTAATTATTACATTAAAAGTAGAGAGTGTGTCGTCTTATCGGCAATGATGCAATTGATGATCGAAGATAGAATTGAAATTTGTTGCAAGGTGAGTCCAGGGTGAATCTCTAAAAAGTTCAGCCTTCACTTGTTGACAAATCAGAAATGATCCGAAAACATGTAATAATAACCATCTTTGACAAAAAATGTTTCCAATAAAAAATTGCTTAAAAATCTGCACAGTACAGAGGAGTCTCTGACATTAGAGGTATATTTATTGAAAAAGAATTAGAAAATTGCAATTCCATCTTCGCTCAACATAGGCATTAATATTAATTAGTATAATGAACGTTAATCACCATTATTTAGAATTATAAGGTGGTGTGTTAATTTAATTCTATCTAGTACTTACGCAACCCAAATGTTTCATTATGCAAGCATTAAGTGCATACCATAGTGCCCTATTTCCGTCTCGCATCGCATCCGAAATCTCACCTGTATATTATATCAATATGTTATATAAGAAACTACAAAATATATTAGAGCAATGAAAATATTACTATGCTATTTCATGGAATCACATTTTACAATACAAGAAGATATTATACTAATATAACTTAATTTCTCCCGTAGAATATTGCTCAGATTAACTTTGAATTTTCAGATGAAGGCAATTATTGATTTATGTCGCGGGAACGAAACATTATAGTTTGCATTAAATATTATATCAGTGCTTTGAAAAAAAAACATTTCATATACAGGGTCATCCAGAACGGCCAAATAACTTTAGACAAATACATTTTTGGGACAAAATTTCAGACAAGAGTTTTTTTTCTTGCAATTCAATTGTGCCCTTAGATTTCATCTTGGCCATGACCTTGAATGTCGTTTCAAAATAGCCAGGAAAAAACTTAAAAATATGGACTGCTTGCACATCCATCATACCAAACGAATACCTAATCTCCATTTCAAATATTCAAATATTCAACTTTTTAAGCATATACAAAAAATTGTATGTGGAACACGTCGTTGTATAAAACACTGTTATTAAATGATTCAGACTTCAGTTTTATGTATTCGATTTCTGAAAACTTTCTACTCGAAAGCCTCTGTATATAGTAGCTTGTCAAACCCTTTAAATGTATATATAAATCTGAATATAATAGAGTTATACATTATTAAAAATTTTCTAGTTTCAATAAATTATAATTCTAAAGTACTCACTCAAATCAGTTCCAGTTGTTATCAGGCATCCTGCTACTAATCTCTCAAAATAACTCTTGATTCGAAGATTACCCTTTATATAAGCCTATGTACCCAATATGTAGAATTAAAAATTGTAATTTCTATACAGGGACGTCCACAGGGAGGGGCAAGGAGGCATTTGTCCCCCTCCTTGACCTGAACATCTACATTTATTGGGCTGTATGAAACTGTAATTAACACATAGGGGCATATTTAATCCCCCACCCTCGCCCCTAAAAATCAATCTGTGGTCGCCCTTGTTTGTATCATTGAATAAATTTAAAACTTTTTATCTTTCGAAATTTGTGAACATACGTAGACGGCTTTGCAGCATTTATGGGTAAAAATCTAGTTAATAAATTATAAACGAGTGCTACATTTAAGAGAAATTTTTTGTATTTTTTTTTTGTTTAATCGATCATCACCTCACCGCGAACAATATACTACATTTCTCTAAAATATATATCAAATAAATTTCCTCAAATTAATAAATATATATAAAGAATACCGTTTTGGATGTATTAATAATTTTACTACGTAATTGTATTAAATTCTGTATAATTATGCAGTTTGTATTAATAAAATTCAGAACAACAAATATTTAAACAAAGCGTTATATAATACAGCATACGGAACAAATCGAAATTGAACTATATCCTGTTTAACGTCATGGCTGAATTCGCCATAGCCTTCTGTAACAATATTGCGATAATGAAGAAAATTTTAAGATTTGTCTTGTAATAAAAATTAACTCACGACAAGCAAACACACTCCAATAATCGACCAAATTTTCATAATGACAATTGTGGGATTTCTAATAGATTACAAAGATATTTCGCATATATCAGTAATTACTAACTGATCGGTTGTCACTACGATTGTATGGTTACAAAAACTCTGAATCATATGCATTTTTTAAATAATCGGGAAAAGGCATATTAATAGGCCGGTAATTGTTAAAAATAACCAATTCTTTCTCGTTATTTGCATTCATTTGATGCTGAAAGTGGATAGAGATTTTAGGACATTATTAAAACTATTTAGGTATCTCTAGAAAATATCTTGCATGCAATGCACATTTTTTAATTGCTCTGCTTGTTGAGATATTTACATTTAACAAACTAAACTAGCATATCTTTTACTTGATGATTCTAATGTTTCACGTGCAATAATAACGAGCTTAACCTTTTAAACACACTACATTTTATGGATTTTATTATAGATAATTTAATAATGGAAATTAGAAACTTGTTAGATAATAGTCATATTTTTCATGAAAGAGCTTGAAAAATATGAGAATTGCATACCTCCTATCGAATATCCACGCTTCTGCAATATCAGTATGTTAATCGACTTAGAAACTTCAACTTTATTGTCTTTGTCCATAAACCATGATTTTACGAATTACCATTGTGCTACGAGCCTCTTCCTCCAGATCACCAAGTAGTCCCCTTACTTTGTGTCGGATTTACCACTAATTTTTAAAGTTTGAAATTAAAAATAAACGCTTTGCTTTGTTTCGAATCTGTCAGTGTCTCTGCAGTCTGCTGTTGACGTTTCATTCATTCCTTTCTTTAGTGTCACTAAAACCACATTATGAATACAGAGGAGCAATCAAATTCCAAAAATATTACAGAGGAGGAAATAATCGAAAGATTGTACTTTTAGAGTGAGAAAAGCTAAAGAAAAGCTAAAGAAGCGAGGGAAACATAAGCAGCATAGGAAAAGGAAACGTGAGTAAAATTGACAACTAAGCGTGGCATTTGTGTTTTTTGATGGTTCAATTCTCAACAATTTCAGGTTGTCAATCAAAATCAAAATACGCATAGATAAGATCTATGTTTGTTAATTTTCTTCGAGGCTTTTCACTTTTTCAAACCCTTGTAACCTACATTTGTTCAAGGGACAAATATAAGTACTAGTTACAAATGTTTCATTTTTATATATCTGGTTAGGCCAGATTATACAGTCCAGGGCTGTTAAAAATCCACTCAAAATCTTCATTAGATCGATCAACCTCCTCAGAGAAGGATTCTCATCCCAACAAGGACCATAAAAGAGGAAGTATTACGATTCGCACGGACCGGATTTTGAAACTAATTCAAATTATTCGCATTGGAGCCGAAATCGTAGCAGAAGCGGAAGTCGAAACAGAAACCAGAGTCGAAGCAAAAATCATGACCGCCGTAGCAGAAGCCGTAGTCGAAACACAAGACAAAGTCGAAGTCGAAATCATGAACATCGTATCATGCGCTGTGACAAGAGCCCAAGTAAAAAGCATTACCGAAACCGTATACGGAGCCAAAGTCGTAACTCCAATAACCGAAGTTGTAGTCAAAGTAGGTCAAGTAGGTATCATAACAAGAATAAACATTCTAACCAAGTCGACAGCTCTAAACTTAACCTTAATGCAACTGATGTCGAAAAGGTTATCGAAACGATTGGTGAACAATCTAATTCTTCTACTGAAAAGAATATTGAAAATTCGGCGTCAAATTCAAGTTCCGAAAAAACTGGCGAAGTTCTAGATGAACAACTTCTCGAAGCTTTAGGTAAAAGAATTACTTCTATTAAAACGTACCCTCCTCCCATGCATGATGACATAGTTATAAGATGGAGGGAGGTTCTTAAAGAAGGACTTCCTAAAGAAGAAAAACTAGATCTTCAAAATAAATATTCGTTACCGAAAACTGCTCTTTCATCGAAGCTCCAAAATTAAATTTGGAGATTAAAGCGTCTTTACAAGAACCTGTTATGTCAAGAGATATTCGTTTAATCTCTAAACAGGAAAAAGTCACTCTCGTTATAGCTGCTTTAACCGAATTGCTATCAATAATATTAAATGATGAAAGTTCCAATAAAATGAAGATCATTAAGGGGCTAGTCCAGTGGTTTCTTCAGGTTTAGAAAATAATTTTTATTTCATGATGGAGACTTTTAATCCATACACATCTTTCCACACTTTGAAACTGACATATTTTAGTTGCAAAAAAATATGTTGTATATATATATATGGGGCATTCTTTGTGAAAAAAGCCACCCCACCTGTCTAAAAATCAGAAACACCTACTTAGGTCTATTTGGGCTCAAATTGTAGCTTAGAGTGTGTAGTTTCAAAAAATCACCGGTACTTTCCGAAAAACAAAATGGCATGTTGCAATATGGCGCCCGGAATGCGTGAAGAACGAACCGACATTATGTATTTCGGTAAAAATTCATTCACAAGAACAAAGAAAACATTTTTTTTTATGCATATCGTACATTATTGTGTGCACTTTGCATACGTATATTACACATTCAGAAATTCAATATGTCCGATTCAATATGGCGGCCGGAATTTAAAATTTATCATTTTAATTAGAAAAATACTCGGTCTTATAGTAAATTAAATTAGAAAAAGAAAACCTCTACTGCAATTTCTCGAAATTATGCATGTTTCTCGTGACAATAATTTATGAACAGATACAATTTCACTGTTACCGCATTTTTTCTAATTAAAATGATAAATTTTAAATTCCGTCTGCCATATTGAATCGGACATATTGAATTTCTGAATGTGTAATATACGTATGCAAAGTGCACACAATAATGTACGATATGCATAAAAAAAAATGTTTTCTTTGTTCTTGTGAATGAATTTTTACCGAAATACATAATGTCGGTTCGTGCTTCACGCATTCCGGGCGCCATATTGCAACATGCCATTTTGTTTTTCGGAAAGTACCGGTGATTTTTTGAAACTACACACTCTAAGCTACAATTTGAGCCCAAATAGACCTAAGTAGGTGTTTCTGATTTTTAGACAGGTGGGGTGGCTTTTTTTCACAAAGAATGCCCCATATATATATATATACATGTCATACTTTCTCTGCTGTAGCTGCGTGAAGTCGGTCCGATCTTAAAACGGCATTCAAGATATCTCGGGTCTGAATCATCTGAAATAAAAAAATCAACATTTTTCTTAAAATATAAGTTAGTAGCTATCTTGTGAACTAGAATAAACATTGTACGATGAAAAATAACGACATGGTTAACTTTTGAATTTTTAAGCGTGTTTTTTTCAACTTCAATTGTTTATAAAATTGCTGAATATTAATAAAAAGTTAAGATTCTAGTTCAGATGATAGCCAGACATGCGTAGAACATCCCCTCAAAATTTCAGCGCGATCGGAAGAATAGTTTTATTTTAATCTTAAATGCCAGCTCAAAAAATACTGTTTCGAGAAAAACGCGTTTAAAGTTTTAGGTCTGAAATAGTGACTAAAAAGCGACTTACCTTAAGGGCCCTCGAGCACATATCTATAGTCACTTTTATATATATAGTAAACGAGGAATTCGCCCGTCTCCTTTGCGACGAACTTGTGAAAAAACGACAGCACCTATGACGCTGAAAAAATTACATGACATTCTTTGAAATGTCCTTTGCGCGGGGAAGCGAGCTTAGATGCATCCGTAAGCAAGAACATTAAAAAAAAAAATTCAAAATTTACCTTTCCACGAGCTGACAGGTACATATATGTCATCTTCGATATTTAACCTCATAGTCGTGGCGAGCGTATGCAAAAACGCTGACATTTGTAACCTCTTATGTTAAATCTATAACTGCAAAGTATAGTGTGTGTTTATGCATAATTTAATATGCGTTAATAATAATGAAGCCAAAGAGGAAGCCTGTTAATCGGCGTAAAATTTATTGGTCTGGGCATAAACCGCATTCACGGAAAAAAGTTTATAAAGCAAAGTAATTTATTATAACGTAAATCTAACCTTTTCATCTATTTGTGCTCGATATTATTTTTTATACTTTACAAAATAAATTGTATTTCGAGTTTAATATTAAAAAATTTGTTTTTACATGTTATAATATATAATTCTACTTCTTTTTGCATTACATAGGCGAAAACGGTTACTTGAAAAAAGAAAAATTAGCGGCCTTTCGAGTAGTCCGGTAAATGGTGTTGCGAATTCTTTCGAAGATAAAGATAAACCGATAAATGAGCTTTCAGACACCTTCGATAATGAATATAAATCATATTTGTAAGACAATGAAAATATACTTGAACAAATTTCACAAGACTTACGCTTCATTTGTGGCGATGAAGATACGGTAAATGTTGAAGTATCGAATACATCACTAACTGACGAAGAATTATTGTACATATTATCTTCGAATGTAATTGGACCAAACTGCATGTCTAATCGTCAGTTATTAAATATTTTACAATCGTCAGATGATGAAGAAAGAATCGAGTTTCCAGATAAAATATCTCCCTATGATTTTATAAAATTGAGCGACAAAACGTTAGATAATTGTAGTAGTATTTACTCTGAAAGAAGAAATATTGTGTGCATGTCATACGTTTTTAAAGAAATTCAGAATCAGTTTAGAAGGCATACAAATAAAGCTAGTAATTCGTGTACATATGAAGATATGAATATAGTAGATTCTATTTCTTACGGGTTGCGGACGAAATTTATCATACAATGCGTCAAATGTAAATATACTGCGAATGTCTGGAGTGAACCTGAAGCTAGCGAAATGAAAACATTAGATATAAACACTTGTGCTGTTCCTGGAACCTTGATAACAGGTAGTGGAATCACTAGTTTACAAGAATTTTTATCAATGTTAAATGTTACGTGTATGAGTGAGAAAATTCAATGAAAAAAGCAGGTGAAATAGAGACAGATATTGCGAGAAAAGAGGGTAAAATAAAAAATGGTATTCCTGTTATCAAGGTTATTGCTGACGGTACTTATTTAAGACGAACATTTTCTAACGGAAAATTCGATTCTAACTCAGGAATGGCAATTATAGTTGGGTATAAGACGCAACAAATTTTGTACATGGGTGTTAGAAATAAATATTGTTTTGTTTGCTCAAGGGCAGAGAAAAACAATGTTACGCCAAATAAACATACTTGTTATAAAAATTATGATAAAAGTTCATCGAGTATGGAGTTTGCAATAATTGCCGAGGGCTTCAACCGTAGTATCCAACAGCACAATATAATATACGAGTATTTGATTGCGGATGGCGATTCAAGTGTATATAGCCGTATTTTACAGGAAAACCCGTATGATAAATATAATGTTGTAGTGAAAAAAATAGAATGTACTAATCACCTATTGAGAAATTTATCTAATAATTTAAAAAATGTAGGAAAAGGCAGAAAGAAAATGTCAAAATGGCGGAAACTAATTGAACAAACTTTATTGCGTATAAGAACTGCTGTTGTTAAAGCAATAGAATACAGGGTAAATGAGAATGTTAGTGAAGAAGATAAAATTTCTAATTTACGAAGAGATATTTGCAATATACCCTTGCATGTGTTCGGTAGTTATGAAAAATGCGATCCATATTTTTGCAGCGGTAAACTGAAAGATGGAGAAATTAATAACGTGATAGAGATGAAAAAAAATGGTATTTTTTCTGAAATTGATGAAGCTATAAGCCGACTATCCTGCAATTGTAGTAGTTTATTACAACAATTAGATAACAACAAAGTTGAAAGTTGTAATAATGTTCTAGCTAAACTTACTGGAGGAAAGAGAGTAAATTGGGGTTTAAAAGGATCTTACGAAGCTAGAAGTAACATAGCCGTTGACCAATGCAATACTCAAACATCATTTTCTAATGTGGCAAATGTTTTAAATAAAGAACCTAATGATTTAGTAATAAGCTTAGAAAATAAAAGAAAAATTTCTAATAAAGCGTATAATATTCGACGTAAACTATCCAAAATATTTGATGAAAAAATTTATGAACCTGTTACAAAAAAAAATGCATAAGCAGTGACAAATTTTATGGCAGTAATTGTCAAACCCCCGATTTAGGCGAAACGGAATATTTGGCAAGAAAAAGTTATATTTTATCAAAATTGTATGAAGCACAAGGTAAAAGAAATCAAATAGAAATCGATACTCGAAAACAAGCTAATTGTGATGAGTGGCATATTTTTCGAAAAAACCTATTAACGTCTTCAAATTTTAAAAATGTTTGCGCAAGAAGAGAAACGACCTCATGTGCAGCATTAGTTAAACAAATGTTGTATCCTAGCGTTGCAAAAAGCCAGGCTATGCTTTACGGTGTAAGGTATGAGAAGAAAGCCAAAGATATGTATAGTGCACTGTATAATAAAGAAGTTCGTGAATGTGGGTTGTTTATTGATAAAACAATACCGTATTTAGCCGCGACACCTGATGGTTTAATAGATGATGACGGTTTACTAGAAATAAAATGTCCTTATGTAGCTAAAAAAAAACACCAGAGGAAGCAATTACAGAGCAGTTAGGTTCATTGAAAGGTATAATGAATAATGATTCGACACATTTAAACAAAAAACATCAATACTTTTATCAAATACAAGGTCAATTACATATTGCTGACAAACAATATTGTGATCTTTTTATCTGGTCACCTTATGGATCAAAATTAATAACTGTAAATAGAGATGACACGTTTTGGACAAATAACATGGAAACTAAATTAAAAAGTTTTTATGAAGAGTGCATGCTTCCTGAAATTATCGATAGCAGAAATAAGAGATACATGCCTATACGAGATCCTGAAAGTATTTTAAACGCTCAAAAAGAGAAACAAATATTAAAGTCTAAACCAGTTTTGAAAAAAGTTAGAAAACCCAGAAATTTGAAAAGGAAACTAAGTCATAAAAGAAATGATAAGCCAAACTATGATAAAAAACCGCGTATAATTGATAAACTTACTTTAGTCGATACTAATAGATTCGATAACGGATTGTTTACTAACATAAATTATTATCTATGTAATCTCGATAAAACATTTACTGTAGCTCAATTCAACTGTAATGAAATTCAAGAATTAACAGGATATGAAATTCATTCTTTGTGGTCTTACGAATTTTCTACTTTGCGAGCTGATGCTTGGATTGACGGCTCGGTGATAGACAGTTTTATGATTGCAAATCGAAAAATAAATTGGAATAATGTAACATTTATACCAACTGCGACCACAAACTACATTTTAGGAGATCGACACGACTCTGATAAAAATAAAGCTTGGCACATGTATAATTTAAATTGGAACTTTTCTGGAAAAATATTTATGCCATACTGTAGAAATAATCATTGGTGTCTTGTAGTTTTAGATGTAGAATCAAGAAGTTTTATGCATTTTGATTCTATTGAAAGAGAAGAGAGTTCGAAAATTTGTATAGAAAATAGGGCATTTCAAGATTTTCTAATATTTCTTCGTGAATGTCGAGATTTTAAAATTAATCAATTATGTGACATACCTTGGATACATACTTCTTGTACCGAAGAATATCCTAAAGAAAATGATAATGTAAATTGTGGAGTGTTTGTTATGTATTATATGAATTCTATTGCAACAGACGCACCGTTTTACGATTTCGATTCTAATGATTACCGAATATACGTTGCAGAAAATTTATTGTCTTTATCGAATTCGATGAAAGAAACTTGTATATATTGCATAAGTAATAATAGACATGGTGATGTATTTATATGTAAAAAATGTCAAAGAATCGTAGATAAGCAATGTCTGATGCGCTCATTGAAAAAGAAAAAAACAGAAACATCTTTTTATAATGAAAATAAAGAAAACGAATATGCTATTCAAATAGTACAAAACATAGATAGTACTAATTATATATGTTTTTTATGTAGCTCTAATGTTTCTGCGATCATGTGAAGAAAAAATAGCGCTGCAAAGGAATATAATGTTCATAGTTTGTAATAAATTATTTCATTGTTAATTATTGTAAAACGAGATAAAGTATAAAATATAAACTAAATAAAACGACATTTACGCGTGCTGATTCATTCTTACACAATAAGTAAAAGAATATTTGATTAAAGTTCATATTACAACATCGAACGATGCCTACTGTTGCATTCTTATGATACTAAGGTTATGAGGTTATGTGTTTTGACAGCTTCTGAAAGGGTAATTTTTAATTATTTTTTATAAATGTTCTAGTTTATGGAGGCATCTCAGCTCGCTTCCCCGCGCCAAGGGCATTTCAAAGAATATCATGTAATTTTTTAAGCCGCATAGGTGCTGTCGTTTTTTCATAAGTTCGTCGCAAAGGAGACGGGCGAATTCCCCGTTTACTATATATATATATATATATATATATATATATATATAAGTGACTATAGATATGTACTCGAGGGCCCTTAATCAGCAATGCCAGGACTGTAGAATCCAATGAAGACATTGAAATGCTTACTAAAAGAAAACAAAACAAAATAGCATGCACGCCTAAACAAGACCCAGCCTGATAACAGGACAGAGCACGCGGCGAGTACGCAAGTACGGCGTTTTTGATATATCAACTTTTTATTCGGATTCTGAGTAATTTTCGAAACAAAATCATTTCTAGCCACTTTCAGCGTATTTCTGAATGTATATTCTATACAAAAATCATATTGTTGAAAAAAAAACGATTTTTTTATGAAAAACCCACTGGACTAGCCCCTTAATATTATAAGTGATTCCATCAGAAGCCTTATAGATCTTCAAAAAGAAGAATTGAATACCAGGAGATCATTGATGTTGGCTAACATCAACTCGACTATGAAAGAAACAATAAAGGCAGCTGACATGGACGAATGGCTTTTTGGTAAAGATTGGAAGAACGAATCAAGGCAGCAAAATTATTAGAAAAATCAAGCAAAGAATTGAAACAAACTCCGAAACCAACTCGTGATATTTTGCCAAAAAACGACCGTGGCCCACCTCACAATGTTGTGAAACAACGCTACTCGATGACAAGTGGGCCGAGAAAAGGGAACTCCTTCAATTATTATCAAAGCCAATATCTGAACAAATATCGCAACAACCGACAAGTACCTCATCAACGTCAATCAGCACCTAACAACAAGTTTTACAACATTCCCAGCACGAAACGCAAACCTTAAATTTCATAAGTTCGTATGGAGGTAGACTAAAATTCTTCGAGCAAAAATGGAAATATATTTCATCCGATTCTGTGATTTTAAATTGGATAAAAGGTTACGTAACACCTTTAAATCACCAGTTTACCAAAATATTCAATTTTCAGAATCAAAATGGTCAAATAACGATACAAAATTAATACAATCTCACATTTCAGATATGTTATCGAAAGGTGTCATTTCTAAATGTCAACCGATAAAAGATCAATTTATTTCCACCTTTTTCCTAGTTCCTAAATCTAACGGCACTAGTCGCTTCATATTAAACCTTAAAAAATTTAACAATTTTGTCTCGACAGAACATTTTAAATTGGAGGATATCCGCACAGCTAAAGAGCTTATGAATAAAAATGGTTTTATGTGTATTTTGGATTTAAAAGACGCATACTATTTAATTCCAATTACACGCCAAAGTAGGAAATATTAAAGATTCTGTTTTATGGGAGAGATATACGAATATAACTGTTTACCTTTCGGTTTAAATCCAGCTCCATACGTATTCACAAAAATAATGAAATCAGTAGTTTCTTCGTTGAGAAATTTAGGATTCATGTCTGTTATTTATCTTGATGATTTACTATTATTTGGAAACAATTTCGATGACTGTCAATCTAATTTATCAGATACAATATCTCTCTTAGAAAATTTAGGTTTTCTGATTAATTGGGAAAAAGTAAAACAATTCCGTCAAAAGAAGTACAATATTTGGATTTCATTTTAAATTCGGGAAAAAATGTCAATAACACTCCCAACAGAAAAAAGAGAAAAAATATCGTCTCTTATAAATTCTTTTTTAATTGATAAGTCTTTCAAAAATAGAGATATAGCATCCTTAATAGGTTCTTTGGGGTCGTGTTGTCCAGCTTCAAAATGTGGGTGGATGTATCTGAAAGATATTTAAAGAGAAGTACACACTATTACAAAAAATAATAATAATTTTGGAAAAAAAATGAAACTAAGCGAAGTAGTATTAAAAGACCTTCGGTGGTGGAAAAGTAATATTTTGACAATGGAAAATTTTTTTGTACCAAAATATTTTATAACAACAATTTTTCCGATGCATCAAAAACAGGTTGGGGTGCATGTTGTGGAGATAAAAGAATTCATGGTTTTTTGAATCAATATGAGAAAACCCTCCATATCAATCATTTAGAATTATTGGCAGCATTCTTTGCTTTAAAATCTTTTGCCCGAAATTATAAAGATTGTTACGCTCTTTTACGCATTGATAATACGACAACGGTTTCTTATATTAATCATAAAGGAGGTATTCATAGTAAATCTCTTTACAAAACAAATGTGGCAATGATGTGAGCTAAAAAATATAATTATTGTTGCATCATATATTTCATCTAAAAAAAACGCAATAGCTGATTTTGAATCGCGCCGATTCAAACCTGAAACAGAATTTGGATTATCTTCAAATGCTTTTAATATAATAACAAACCTTTTTGGCCTTCCAGATATAGACCTTTTTGCAAGTCGATCTAATACAAAGTGTAAAAAATATATTTCGTGGAAACAAGATCCAGAATCTATAGCAGTAGATGCTTTCACCGTTAACTGGTCACCGTAAAATGTGAGTTTGTAAGTCGAATTTACAATATCTCATTTCTTGTAAAAAAGAAGATTAATGTATTACTATACAGAATACATTACATGTAGACATACCTATACAGGTGCGTCTCCAATATTTTCATCATCAGATATTTCGCCTCACATTCGCAAGAAATATGCAACCAGTATTATATTGCAAATGTTATTCGCTATGAAAATCCTACGAGTCTTTATCAGTTTAGAATATTTCGTTGAAGTAAGCAATTAAAAAATGGATTGCTCGGATTGTTTCCCACCAGGCCAGGGTTCGATTCTACCTCATGGCGAATTTTGTTCAAATTTATTTTCTTTTAATTAATGGAATAAATAAATGATGCTTAATTTGAATTATGTTTATTTTATATTGTAAACTAGTCCTACTTTGGTTTTGGATTGTGTAAAAACTGGTACTTCATTTAGAGTATGGCCGATTTAATCACATTTTGATCTGAGTTTGGTCATCTCCTTTTCTCTCGGGATACTCCGGAGACTCAAAAGTAACAAATTTGGCAGATGATAACGAACTTATCAACCATCTGAACTGGTCACAAGTACTACGAGTAGGCAGCAGCAACTTTGGGAGGTTTAATAATGATCAAAATCATATCCCGAAAGTTGATGAAGAAACAAATCTTGGATGATTTTTCCTGGTGATTCTAACGCATAAAACCAAAATTTAACAATTCGTTTCGAACGGGCAATGCATTGCAATGAATGAAGTCAATTGAGGGGAATTTTTCACTGAAATTGGAGAAGATTAATCTATGCATTATAGAGCAATTTGGAGACCTACTTATAGAAATTGTATGCACAAATATCGCACAGTTGAGCGACAAGGGAAGAAAGGGAAATCGAGGAAGTTTTGGCTACGATGTTACTGTAGTTAAGTTACATGTAGTGAAACTGGATCTAGGCTGAATTTTACTACTAGGTAATTGTGACTAGGTAATTTCTTCCAAATAAAGCATCTATAAAATGTGTTTCAGATCTTTTCTTTTATTTCATTCATTCTCTTTTATTTCACACAATATAACTTGTGAAAAATGTGCATGTTTATATTATTTTGTTTTATCATCAAACAGTCATTTTTTGACTTTAATCATTACATAATTAGTTTTCGTAGCGTATTTATTACCCATATTTATAATGAAATCACATTTTTTAGGTTCCAGCATTATTTTAAAAATTTTCAGTAGATCATCAATCATCTAAACCCCTTGGATCACACTTACACAACTCTTTTCGGAACTCCATCATAACGAGACAATTTAGGAACGACGATATCTTGTCAGGTTCATGCTCTTTTTTGGTAGCTGTAAGTATGGAGAATATATAAATCCATGAGGTAAAATGTAAATGTTTGTATTTGGAAACTTGTCTATAATAAGTTATTCAATTTTCCCATGTCCTGGTAAAAAACTGTCCGGTTTCCGTTTATCCTTAACGTGAAATAAGGGGGCTGAACAAACTTTTCACTCTTAAAAGGTAAAAGAAATAATTAAAAAGATTTGAAAGAACACGTGTAATAATGTTTTTTGAACTTTCTGTTACAAGTAGAACACTTCCACAGTATAAATCTCCGACCTGATATGCTGTAAAATATGAAAAATTAAGAAACAAAAGAAAAACATATTTAGCCAAAAAATTTGGACGTAATTTCGTTAAGTGATTTTAATGATTTTTGATAGGAAAATATTTTTTAATATAAGAGGAATATCGGCGGAGACGTCTTGAACGGGGGATGAAAATTAGCTGTTTCACCACTTAAATATGTTTTCCCGTCGCTAAACGAAATACGGATCAATAATAATATTTAATAAAATTTATGAAAATTTGGAGACCTACTTATAGAATTTGTATTTATTCAATATTTCAACTATGATTTTTATAACGGGACATTCCAGATATATGAGAAATTAGCACTTCTATGTGTCTTTCTTTTTAATGAAAGTTATTTTTAGATCGTATCATTTTCAGTAAGTTAATTGAAATGATTTTATTTTCAATAAAAAAATTCGATCTTTGTAGAAATCCTCGTATATTAAAAAAGATGTAATTATTATCTGCAACTTACCTTTCATAGAACATATGTAAGCGGTTTGTCCAATGTCTTCAGTATAATCATTGCCCAATTCTTTCTTTAATTTCGCAAGAGCTTTCGCAACGTTCAATCTGCCACCTTCCATCTAATTAATTATGGAAGAAATAAATATTAGTTTTGTCAGTAAGTATATCAGCTACACAGACTAATATAATGTATCATTTCACAAAAAAAAATAAAACTGCCATGATTGAAACAAAATCTGTCCAAGAGTAAGTTCCCGCATTGAAAAATATATACTCCGAGGATGTATCCTGCTATAAGTGGATTTATTTGATATATATCGCTTTGGCCCAAATTATATTACATGCATATACATACTCTTATATCCGAAGCTATATCCTGGAGATTTTTGATAATAGCTAACAATAAACGTTGCATATCTCGAGAATTCGAAAATATGTAATTATAATGTATAGGAGAGATAAATGGGCTACATACCAAAATTTATTTCTGTAAATCTCCGGGTATTTACAGCATATTAAATGATTTTCATATACGTGAGATATATCACAGGATATATATTTTTTCCGTGCGGGTTTAGGGTCCCATTTCTTGTACTTACACAGCCAAAACGTTTCATTATGCAAGCATAAAGTGAATTCAATTGCTCCCTATTCCCTTCACGCATCGAGCTGTCTTTCTTGCCTGAATATTAATTAATTTTATTCTAAGAAACTACAAAATATATTTGCATCATAAATATTTTAATATATTCATAGAGTCATTGTTAAATAGAAGAGAGTTATACTAATATTTTCTTTAAAATGGGAATTTATTTCTGCTTGATTGGGACGATTGGGTTTATGTTTCTTGTAAACGACTGGTGGAAGGGCTCGAAAATGAAACACTCAATTTGATCGGCCGACTAAAATCTCAATTATTTATTCCGATCAGTGCCGGTGACCACCCGATCGCGACGCCGACTAACCCGACGACGTTCCGAAACGTCCTCTCAAAGCCGATCGTCACTTTTTCACGTCTTAGTTCGACTTTTCAAACTCTCGAACATTTAAACAGACTAGGTACAACGTCATATTATACATCGATATTATATTTTTCGAATTGCAAATAATTGTATCGAGATCGTCACCATTTTGAAGAGCCTTTTACATAATTTACCTAAGGCCTGCTTCATTTTGAGAGGTACCCCCATTCGGGTGTGCAATGGCGTAGGGAAAACCACCTTTGTGGGAAAAAACCTACGCCGGGTACCGCAGTCGATAAAACATCGATTCTGTCCGTAACATTTCTAAAAAACGATCCAAATTAATATTGTTAAATTTATTTTCATTTTTCTGCAAAATAAGATTTGTTTAAATGTCATCGACTAAGCGCAGTCGTATGTTAACCGTATATGGTACCAGAAGAGATACACTAAGAGGATTTTTCTGGTTAAAAGTCCCATACTGCCTAGTTTGAACTGGATATACTTGCAATATGCGCAAAAGTGTCATAATAGTATTGAAACTTACCTTACAGTATGGGACTTTCTTTTGTGAGTATGGCACATTTTCAATGTCAGTGTTAAAAATCGATGGGCGGTGGAGAAATGAAACACGCGATTTTACTCAGCTCCAAATAAAAACGAATAATTTATTCGGTAAACCTGCGGCGGCAACGATATTTCTCGTGCGGAATTCACGGTCCGATCCGATCGAGTTCGTTAGATGGAGTGAGGAAACGGAGGAGGTTATCACGTCGTTTTTTGTTGTTAAGCAACACAAACCTAGGGGAGAGATTTTATCTCACTCGTTTTTGATCTAGAATTAGTGGGGAACGCCATCTTTCCCAGCGGTATTCGAAAACCGTTCAAACGGCCCTCGTTCCGAACCTTCGAATTATTGTTCACCAAAAGGCCAGCACTGGTACGAAATTAGAATCCACGGTAGACCACAAAGTCAAAGAGATCTAATTCCCCGTGCTCAGAACCAAATGGCTGCTATCCATTCTGAGGCGAATCATGAGACGCACTTTTTCCGCGTTCCGAACTTCCGGACTTCTTGTTCACCAAGAGGCCAGCACTGGTACGAAATCGGAGTCAATGGGTCCCATTTCCCGTGCTCGGAACCAGATGGTTACTTTCCATCCGGAAGCGAATCATGCGGTTGAAGTGATGGATATTCGACTATTCACACGCTTTTAGATGGACCAGATTCAAAGGGGTTATTGAAGTAATTGACTAGCACCACCGGTGTAATAATCGAGTCTCCTCTATTGCCTCGAAAGTAACAAATCGGTATTTTAAATGTTTCCACGCATGTCGCCCGATATCGTCGCCGCAGTTGAAGGGCCCGTACACAAAATCCTATAGGCACCCGTCTGTGCGTCTGCAGCCGACTTCTGTGAGGAGTACCCCCATTCGTGTGTGCAATAGCGTGCGGAAAACTGCAGAAAAACCCACGAGGGGTGCCGCAGTATACAGGGTGGCCGATTTATCTGAAGACATCGAAATATCTCGAGAACTATGCACAGAATCAAAAAAGTTGTCGGATGAAAGTTGTTCGACACGAAGGGGGGCATCCAGTGATAATGAAATTTACCCCCTCCCCCATCCCCTGGGGGTGGAGTGGGGGCAAAAACAATAAAACTTAAATAGGAACCCCCAGTTTTTATTGCAGATTTGGATTCTCCGGAAAAAAGTACACCAATTTGACCTAGGAGCTATTGCATTTTGGTTCACAGGTGGCGCTGTAATCGATAAAAATCCAAATTTATCTCAAGACATTGAAATACCTCGAGAACTATGCACAGAATCAAAAAAGTTGTCGGATGAAAGTTGTTCGACACGAAGGGGGGCATCCAGAGGGCAAATAGGGACACTTTGATTCCTTTATGAAAATTTAATATTAAAAATTCTAATATTAGAATTTTTAATATTAGAATTTAGTAATATCAATTGCGAAAATTGTTATTCTGAATATGAAATTTTAATAATGTCCATTCGAAAAATTAAGATTATGAATAATTGATATTCTTCATATTAAAAATCAAAACTGATTACATAAAAATTGTGCATACAATATGGAAGCAATTTTATAAATAAGTTTTCTACCTTCAATAAAATTACATTTTAGGTTTTAAATTTATTATTTAATAAACAAAAAGAGGACATCACGCAATCCATTCAAAAACGCGTCATGTCCCTTCACTCAGCCCATTCATTCTCTCTCTGTATGTTTTTTCCGAAATGAGAATAAATAAGCTGAGCATTGACGGTCAAACCAGCTTCTATTAAACAAAACGAAACTCTTACTTCATTTGGGAATTTCGTCGCCATCTACCGGACCCCGAGAGAACTCACGTGGTTTCATACATGTACATCGCTTGCATTTCGGCCATCACTGGCGCCGGTTCTGTTACATAACGCTAGAGGGCGACATAACTCGAAAATAAAGTAGCATATCATTTTATACATAAGTTGAGTCACACGTAACCAGTTCACCTACATTTTTCTCTACTTTCCTGAAGGGAAGTAAATGGATATCGCGACTTTCTAATCCCCATATTAAAATTTAGTATTCACGGTCTCTCAGTGTAAGACTGTTTTTGAAGTCCATTGTATTGGTAGTAATTCGGTCGGAGGTCACTTTGCTTTTAGAATAACAACTTTCCGTTTACGTGACTATTTTTTGTCTACCCTTCATTGCTTAAATCGAATTGCAAGTTAAAAATGAATCCTGCTACAGTTCCCGAAAAAATCGAAATGATTCTTATTTATGGTGAATGTAAGAGGAATATTGACGATGCTGTTGCGTTGTATGCTGAGCGTTTTCCAGATAATGCTCGCTCGCGTTCTTTTTTTTACAAAGTTGTCAATGCCTTTCACTCTGATGGCAGCGTACAAATGAAAAAAAGGAAGCGAAGATTAACAGTTACAGGAGAAGCTAACGAAGTAGCTGTACTAGTAGCTATTCACCAAAATCCACATGTAAGCACACGACAATTACATCGCGATTCCGGCATTTCCAGAGACAGTATCCAAAGAATATTGCATCGTCATAAGTTTCACCCATATCACATTTCACTGCACCAGGAACTAGATGGCGATGATTTTCATAACCGCGTGGTGTTTTGTGAATGGGCATTTCAAAAAATGCAAACGAAACACAATTTCTTTGCTAATGTATTATTTTCAGACGAATCTACATTCACGAACCATGGTGGCGTCAATAGGCATAATATGCATTATTGGAGCGTAGAAAATCCCCATTGGTTACGACAAGTTAATCATCAACGTCCTTGGTCGGTGAACGTTTGGTGTGGAATCATAGGAAATAAACTCATTGGTCCTTATTTCATTGAAGGTAATTTGAATGGAACAAAATATCGAGATTTCCTAGAACAAGAAATACCATTACTACTTGAGGATGTTGCTATGGACGTCCGACGGACAATGTGGTTTCAGCATGATGGTTGCCCAGCACATTTTTCAAGAGTAGCAAGGGAAATACTAGACCGTGATTACAATGGTAGGTGGATTTGTAGAGGTGGCCCCATTAATTGGCCTGCGAGGTCACCTGATCTAACATCTCTGGATTTCTTCCTATGGGGTTACCTAAAAGGTAAGGTTTATGAACAAGTACCAACGACTCGTGAAAACATGGTGGAACGCATAAGAACTGCTTGCGCAGAAATTTCTGCAGATATGATTCTATCATGTATAAAGTCATTTGAAGAAAGAATAAATAAATGCATTGAAGTGGAAGGTCAACATTTCGAACACTTACTCAAGTAAGTGAACAGTGAGACAGTGAGAGGCAAGGGGACTCACGTAAAACAAGCACCCCAAAGGGAAGAGAAAAATACTACGTCCACGTCGTTGTTCCTGGGTAACGCTAAATGTATTTTTTCCCGGCTTTGTTAGAATGACCGTATTCCATATCCGCTACGCGGGGGAAAATTGTCAATATTGGAGAATCCAAATCTGCAATAAAAACTGGGGGTTCCTATTTAAGTTTTATTGTTTTTGCCCCCACTCCACCCCCAGGGGATGGGGGAGGGGGTAAATTTCATTATTACTGGATGCCCCCCTTCGTGTCGAACAACTTTCATCCGACAACTTTTTTGATTCTGTGCATAGTTCTCGAGGTATTTCAATGTCTTCGGATAAATTTGGATTTTTATCGATTACAGCGCCACCTGTGAACCAAAATGCAATAGCTCCTAGGTCAAATTCGTGTACTTTTTTCCGGAGAATCCAAATCTGCAATAAAAAATGGGGGTTCCTATTTAAGTTTTATTGTTTTTGCCCCCACTCCACCTCCAGGGGATGGGGGCGGGGGTAAATTTAATTATCACTGGATGCCCCCCTTCGTGTCGAACAACTTTCATCCGACAACTGTTTTGATTCTGTGCATAGTTCTCGAGATATTTCGATGTCTCCAGATAAATCGGCCACCCTGTATAGATAAAATCGGTTCTGTCCGCAACAGTCAGTATGGTCATTTTTAATATCAGTATGGCACTGTTGCGCATATTGCAAATATATCCCGTTAGAACTAGACGGTATGGGACTTTTAAGGGCCCTCGAGTGTGGCAAGCCTGTGACGTCAGAAGCGAGGAAAAAGACGACAAAATTTTGCGCCGATCTTTAAGCATTACCGAAAACTTTTCTGCTAATTTTTTTTCATAAAAATATTCTTCACTACATTCTCTACCGAGTGAGTGTTTTTGGATAAATTCTGTAGCTAAGAAGTGATTAAAAATAAATATTGAAAATTTGAATTATACGTATGGTTATGGAACCTGTCATCTTGCATTTGTTTGTCGGTTCAGTCGTTCACGTTTCCTTGCAGCGTGCATGTCGTTTCCAAATTTTCCTGCAATTTTTGGGAAAAAATATGGATGATCTTTTTCAGATACAGGTTCCAAGCACGGTGGGGCGAGATGGAGATACTGTAAGGTAAGAATTAGGATAAGAAATAATATGCAATTCCAAATGCGATGCGAGAAAGTTGTCTCAACTTCGTTGAGGTTAAAAATTATTTTTTAGTTACTTCTGCTTTTCCGCGCTCCCTACCTAAATAATCAAAGCATGAAGTAAATTACAATAGGATCAATTTGTGTTTTTTACATTTTCTTTTTCGTCCGCGTTAGACCGATCAAATTTGGTAGATAGATTATAATGTACCCTGTACTTATAGTATCGTGGTTCACCAAGATCGCTACAAACCGCTGGGTTTTATTTCCTCGAGCGGTATTGTATTTTATCTGGTTACGAATGCCACCTTACAAGGTGTTCATACATGTTTTAGAGGAATTCTTGTAGAAAACCGTACACATGTCTTTGAAATAAATATGGATGACAATTTCTTTCAACTTCAAAATTTCAAAACGAACTTCGAAAACGACGGGGCGTATGTGAGGATGCTTCTAAAATTTCTTATCGTAATTCTTAAAAAATGTTATAAAATGTAAAAAAACAAATATTGAAGATTTATCTTTTTATAATTTACTTCACGCTTTGATTATTTAGGTAGAAAGCGCGGAAAAGCAGAAGTAATTCAAAAATCATTTTTAACCTCAACGAAGTTGAGACAACTTTATCGCATCGCATTTCGAATAGCTTATTATTTCTTATCATAATTCTTACCTAACAGTAGCTCCATCTCACCTCATCGTGCTTGGAACCTGTATCTGAAAAAAGTCATCGATATTTTTTCCCAAAAATTGTAGGAAAATTCGCAGACGACATGCACGCTGCAAGGAAACGTGAACGACTGAACCGACAAACAAATGCAAGATGACAGGTTCCATAACCATACGTATAATTCAAATTTTCAATATTTATTTTTAATCACTTCGTAGCTACAGAATTTATCCAAAAACACTCACTCGGTAGAGAATGTAGTGAAGAATATTTTTATGAAAAAAAATTAGCAGAAAAGTTTTCGGTAATGCTTAAAGATCGGCGCAAAATTTTGTCGCCTTTTTCCTCGCTTCTGACGTCACAGGCTTGCCACGCTCGAGGGCCCTTAACCAGAAAAATTATCTCTCTGTAGAGGGTTCCAAACTAGAGGAGCTGGCGGATAATTAGCAAATCAGGTTTGAATTGCCATTGACTGAACGTCTGGAGACGATTTTTCCGTGCAACTATCGGGTGACATTATGTAATGCTGCGAAGTGCAGATTACGCATGATGTCTTAAATATTCAGAAACAGTAAATATATAAAACCACCATGAACATGAAGAAAGAGGAAGACTATAAATGCGCAAAGAATGAAGAGAGAAATATAGACAAGCAGTAAGTGATAAAATTATGACAATGGCAGCGAGCTTTCACAACAATTTCTTAATGATTTCTTAATGATGTGTTAAACGCCTTTTTAAACTTTATTATACTTTTCAGTTCTTCTGATAGTTAATTATATGCTGTGTACTTATAATCCAGAAGCTGGGTATATTCTCATGTGTACGAGGATGTACAAGCCTAGGGTAATTCTTACGTTCTTTTGCCGTAAGTAATCCGCAGAATCCCAATCCGCAGGTCAAAATTCGTAAAAAATGGTTGATTTGTTATTGGTAATTGTTTAAACAAATCAGAAAAAGTTGTTTTCTCGTTCCGAACAAAGGTTTTTCTATAAATATATGAAGGTTTCTGTAGATTTATGAGGAAAACTAATTAATGTAGAAAATATCTCCCGTAACCCAAGGCTTTCAGGAAAACTCACCATGAAACGTGCATTTCTTACCAGACGGCACTTAGGTTTAGAGATTAACTTAGAAATCTGGGAAACTCCTAGTACTGAATATGATTGAAGCACAAATTACATGAATGGTAATTATGGGATGATTTTCCTCAAAATACATGATAATCGGGCATAAGTAAATTAAATGCACAGCAAATCCCGAAATTTTATTTGGCTTCAAAGCTTATGTGCCCAATAAAGCCGATTCTCTGTCCCATCCCCCAGACTCCTGTTCTTAATCTTTTAATCTACCCGTGGAGTCACAAGAAATTTTGGAAGTTATTCCTCCACCAATTGGATTGCCGTTTAAATGCTTAAAATATGCCATTTCAAGAGTGCGATTTAATTTTTCACCGGCGTCGAATCGGACCCTGGTCATGACTCTATGTCCCAAAGACCCGAATCAGATATATCATTAACGCATCAATAATATCAAAATCTGAGTCTAACACGGTTTCACATTATTGAACTTATTTTCTTTGTGATAAATTACAGAACTCCGAAGTATACTCACTTATATTCATTCCATTCTCTGTATAGCATTCTGCAATTAATCTCTTGAAATAAATCCTGATTGGAGGATTGGCCTTTATGCCAGCCTAAACACGTGAAATATATTTGTAAACATTTGATACTCCATAAATATGAAACTTGATATCATTCGAAATTTGTGTACATATGTAGCTGGTTTTTGCATTACGTGCAAATAGAAAAATATATTATTAATTAGAATAAGATTATTAACTCCCAATACAAAATATTGATAGTATTAATATTCAAGATTTCAAACATAAACTAGTGTTGGCGTGGTGCCTCGCTCGCTTCGCTCGCTCAGAAACTTCGACACAGTAGAGAGTCGGCTATTCCTTAATACTCGTTTGTTTACTAACAGCTTTCAATTATATTATAAAATGATATTGATATTTGGGGGTCCAATCATATGTATAGGTCCAAGTGGCTTCGATAGGTATGTTACAACAATATAGTGTTTCCTATATGTATGAAAATTGAAAATGAGCATTTTCAAAACTTCAACCCCGACAACAAGCCAGCCGAAGTATTAATAAATAAAAGTTGCAAAACACTTACTTCATGCACTTGTATTCTAATAGACTATTCGATGCATATTACATGTTTACTGTGTTTTACTAATTACTGTCTGTATTATTATGATATTATATATACAATATATATACATATAATTTGTCAAAGATATCTTGAAAGTGTCGAAAAGATCTATGACGGATATCTTATAGATATCTATAAGACATCTTTTAGATATATCGAAATAGTTATTTTCGTATCAAGGGCGTAAAAGAACTTATGTGCCCATAGGTGATCATGTTATGGAAAACTATAGGGTAATTCTTTTTCCGAGGTGACCAAATTCAATACTTTTTCAGACAATAGTCATAAGTATTTTAAACCAGTTTTTATGACATTATCGTTCACTTTAGGAAGAAAATGCATAAAACCTTTTTTGTAGAGAATTCCATGCTCTTCCTTTTTTGTTTGAAACATTTTTTAATAAAATTTGTATTTTTCAAAATAAATGCAAAAAACTACGAAGAAACTTAATTGGGGCTAATTTTTTTAGTAATGGACGGATGGATCTGCGCCAAAATCTAATCAGATCTAAGTTATGCCAAGACGTGTATTTTAAAAAAAATTTATGTCAATACGCTTATCCGTTCGCGAGTTATCGCGAGACAAAAAAAACGGGACGTACGGACGTACGTACGTACAAGATCACGGACACAAATTTTTTTATTGTTGATTTGGGTTCCTTAGGGTCTGAAACGTCGACATTTGATGAAAAACTATAGGGTAATTTTTATGCCCAAAGTGACCAAATTCAATACTTCGTCCAGACTTAGTCTGGGTCGAAGTAATTGAAAACATGTAATGTATTACGTCGCGAATAATTGTCCTGAATAAAATTCTATTCTGCAGAAGTTCTTGCCCCGTCCATCTTATAGAGTGATCAGTAATTGAAGAAGGTCAGTAATTGATTACTGTGAATATTTTAAAAGTAGCAGAATATTTTAACTATATATATAAATCAATTGCATAATATAATAGAACTTTTTTAGGAATACCTGCAAAATGAATGTACTACAAATTAAAAATTACTAAATTTTACAAAACGGACTTCGCAATATTTGTTCCGAAACATTGAACATGGATGATTTTTATTAAATTTGCTGGTATGTAGGTGGATGGCTGTACATGAGAGGTTTTGTTTTTAAAAAATTGTTATATCATAGTGAATTATTAGGGTTTGCAAGCATTTATAAACATGAATTAGAAAAGAAACAAACTTAACTCTTCCAATATAAAGGGACATACAATTTTTAACTCAACGTACAATAACCTAAATGTTTTAATAATTCCTGAATATTTTGCAGATTCGATGATTTCACTTGCTAACCAATTTCGATTGTATCCGAGAATAGACCGTGAAATTTCTTTTCCTTATTTAATATTGGTTTTGACTCCTATTTTAAAATATTTCAAAAAACAGCGAAGCAAATTTTAGATGTATTCAGTACCGCTCAAAAGTATGAGCTCACCCTTGTGGAATTTTGGCTAAATTAAAATGTTGATATCTCATCGCCAAGTTAACGTACGGGAAAAATAAAAACAAGGAATTAAAGAGGAGACTTTCAGCTTCTCAGTCGTGGTAGTTTCATTTCTATATGAGTCAAATCACGCCAAGTGAGCACACCTCCGCACCATTTGTCTCCGATCAAGCTGCAACTTGGTAGAATTGTTGTACCAATAGAATACATAAAATCTACCAAATATGGTTAAGTTATAATAACGGGTTGCCTAGATACAGGGTGTCAAAGTTTAAGTTATTTTTTGAAACGTCATTTTTTAAAAATTTCTAGCTCCTACAATATTGCTCATAGGCCAAAAATGTATAGAATATTTTTTTTCTCCATTTTAGGTGTATTTTTCGAAAAAAAATTTTTCGGTTGAAAAAAAAAGTTTTTCCCTAAAAATTAATCATTTTTTTAAAACAATTATCAATTTTCTTACTTTCTCCATGCCGAAATTAACTTTTTTTGCATAAATAAATACCTTAGATACTTAAGATTATGAATCAAAAAAAAATTTCACTGCCCGACATTGCACATAGGCACAAAAATAATTTTTTTACTGCGCGGCGCTCTGTTCTGACGGTTTTCACGCGTTAGCATGCAAGTTTGTCCTGTCGCTGTTCGAAACATATTCACTTAATATCAGTTTTTGTTTAATCTTATCCAGGAAACAAGAAAAGGCTATAATTAAAAATAATAAGATTGTAAAACATTGTAATATTTATTAAATATATTAATAATTACATTAACATAATTTAAGAATAACATGATTTAAAACTTTAACATAATTAAAGACATTAAAATAATGAAGAAACTGTAGAAATATGTTTTATCTTTTCGTGTGATGGGACTACTTTGCTTTGTTTTTCTTAATTATGTTATTTATAAAAATTCTCTGGTTTTCAGAAAAAATGTTGCACTCAATTTTCTCTTTATCAATCGCTTTAAACTTGTGAAACTGGCGTGTGTTTTTGACGGTTACTGCATTTTCATATCGGGATCTTAATTTTGCGTCATGTAAACCGTGTTTTTCTTGAGTGCAGAAACCAAATTCAACATTTTTAAAAAAATTCTTTCCCCACTTAAATAAATTTTTTGGATTAGTAATTTGTTTATCATGGACACGTTGGAGGCTTTTTTTTTTTGCGTGTCTTTTTACACTGCCACCTATGCCGTCACACGCTCCTTTTCCGTGCGAAGTGGCAAAAAAATCCACTCCGCATCAATTCCGCAATCAATTTGATGATTAGACAAATTTAAAAAGTTCTACTTATTTTTGTACTGGGGGCCGGCTCCATCCGAAAAATAAACAGATTTTTTCCATCAGAAAAAAAATTTTTTTACATTAGTTTCTCCAAATTTAAGTTTCAAAATCTCAATCAGTTTAGAATTGAAAAGATGTACATAGTTAAGAAAAACAAAGCAAAGTAGTCCCATCACACGAAAAGATAAAATATATTTCTACAGTTTCTTAATTATTTTAATGTCTTTAATTATGTTAAAGTTTTAAATTATGTTAATGTAATTATTAATATATTTAATAAATATTACAACGTTTTACAATCTTATTATTTTTAATTATAGCCTTTTCTTGTTTCCTGGATAAGATTAAACAAAAACTGATATTAAGTGAATATGTTTCGAACAGCGACATGACAAACTTGCATGCTAACGCGTGAAAACCGTCAGAACAGCGCGCCGCGCAGTAAAAAAATTATTTTTGTGCCTATGTGCAATGTCGGGCAGTGAATTTTTTTTTTGATTCATAATCTTAAGTAACTAAGGTATTTATTTATGCAAAAAAATTTCGGCATGGAGAAAGTAAGAAAATTGATAATTGTTTTTAAAAAATGATTAATTTTTAGGGAAAAACTTGTTTTTTTCAACCGAAAAAATTTTTTTCGAAAGATACACCTAAAATGGAGAAAAAAACATTCTATACATTTTGGGCCTATGAGCAATATTGTAGGAGCTAGACATTTTTTAAAAATGACGTTTCAAAAAATAACTTGAACTTTAACACCCTGTATCTAGGCAACCCGTTATTGTAACTTAACCATATTTGGTAGATTTCATGTAGTCTATTGGTACAACATTTCTACCAAGTTGCAACTTGGCGTGATTTGACTCATATATACATTTCTGTACGAACTATGCTCGATTTACTAAAGTCATTTTTTCGTATTATTTTTTTCTTTTTCAATCAGCTCCCATTTTTAAAAAAATGATTGCAACAGAAATATACTGCGTGTAATCGAAAGGTAATCTCTATAGCTTTAATTTGCCTCTTCGGAATTTTGTCTAATATTTCTTTACAAGTACTTATTTAATTTTGAACAAATTAATATGATTTTTTTCAATCTGCTATATCTCGGAAAATTAACGTGATATAAAAAATGTTTAAGAAACAAAAAGTTTCATTTTTTAATTATCTATTGGCTGAAATTTTTTCAAATTTTTAGAAGGAAATTGTTTTAATCCTATTTTGTCAAATTTACGCTTTTGGGCTGCGATTATTAACAGATATAGATTTGCATTTCAACTATGCTCAGTTTGAGATATAATAATTCATGTACATGTATTTATAAATGAACAATAAACTTTATTTTAACATACAAGAAAATATCAACAATTGTATTCAGATATATGTACATATTTATTAAATTTTGCTTTCTTCAAAAAAACCGACACGCGCTTTGCGTGAAACATCCAAATAGTAAAGACAAATATAATCTTAAACTTAATCATAGTTTAAATGCAACTTTGCATCCGAAAATGATTGTTACATAAAAAATGTTGAAGTCGACAGAATACGGTTAAAAAAAATTTCCTTCTAAAAATTTGAAAAAATTTCAGCCAATAGATAATTAAAAATGAAACTTTTTGTTTCTTAAACATTTTTTATAGCACGCTAATATTCCGAGATATAGCAGATTGAAAAAAAATCACATTAATTTGTTCAAAATTAAATAAGTATTTGTAAAGAAATATTAGACAAAATTCCGAAGAGGCAAATTGAAGCTATAGGGATTACCTTTCGATTACACGTTGTACATTTCTGTTGCAATCATTTTTTTAAAAATGGGAGGTGATTGAAAAAGAAAAAAATAATACGAAAAAATGACTTTAGTAAATCGAGCATAGTTCGTATGGAAATGTATATATAGAAATGAAACCACCACGACTGAGATGCAGAAAGTCTCCTCTTTAATTCCCTTTTTTTATTTTTCCCGTACGTTAACTTGGCGATGAGATATCAACATTTTAATTTAGCCAAAATTCGGCAAGGGTGAGCTCATAGTTTTGAGCGGTACTGTACGTTTATTTACATATTTACTTACTTATTTATTTTTTCGAAATAGATGGCGCACTTTAAAAAAATTATGTAGTTGTGGCTGTGTTTGAAACCCAACGTCCCATTTTTTTAACTATATTTTAAATTTGTTCTTAAAAAAAATTTGTCTAAAAGAAAAAATATTATTAAAGAATCCTTTTTAAATCAAATGCTTTTGTGACATTCTACATATTTAGATTAGGAATATAATAGGAATATTTTTCAATAATTTTGTTTCGAAAATAAACTTTTAACTTCAAAATCTAATTCGGCATTAATTTGTATGCAGTATATGATATCATAGTAATTGCAGTATTATTATATACTATATATTAGCGCATGAAAAAGTTAAAACGAAACGCGTGCAACAAATCAATGTAACTAAAACTGCCGGCAGGACTGCAGCAAAACGCATTTGTAATGTTTTAAAATAAAAATTTAATTTTTTGTGTTACTCAAGAATTGAATTTTTTTTTTATCAACATACTTAATCAATGAATAATGTATTTCTTCTATTTATGTAGATTTTGTACATCAAAATAAATAATAATGTTCATGATTATTTTTAGTGTCTATTTGGTAGAAATTCATGAAGCTTGAGCCATTTTTTGAGCAGAGATGGGTCAAATCTAGCAAAACAAGGCCAGTTGTAGCCTGTATCTGTCCAGAAAATGGCCTTGACAATAACCAATTTAAATCTGGATAGTTTAAAAAATTTAAATTATTTACAATATTGTATATTACATTATATCAATTTATAAAAATAACTTCGAAAAAATATGATTGTCACAGCTTTTTTCATACTTTTTATAAGTGTGGAAACACAGAAAAACAACTGTGGTTAGTGTACCTGTCATATTAATTTTTAGTTTTTTCAACTGTCAAATATTAACAGTTGCAGAGAAATTCTCATATATATATTTAAAAAAGACATTAACTCACAGGAAGCAAGCAAACTCCAAAGAACAAAATAATTCTCATGATAACACTCGTATTTTTATTATATTTTAATGTTATTTCAGAAATATCAGTAATTGTAAATAATCGGGCGCAACTACGATATTATAGTTGGAAAACCTCGAAACCTTCAACGTGCATTTTTTAAATAACAGAGCAAATTACACGTTAATTGCCCGGAAGTCATTAAAATAATATAGTTTTTTACGCCGAGCACCCATTTAAATGTGAAACTATACGTATACATTTTCGATTATTACTAATACTTTTCATTACTCATACTGATACTTTTTACAGAAAAATTAACGACGTGTAATATGAATTTTTATATTATTTAAATTTAAATCATTTGTATCAAAAATCGCCCGCATACAATAGGGATGGGTTTAATTAGATTTCAAATGAATTAAATTTGACAAATAAAGATACGGTTTTAACTCAATTAGAAATGTGTTTTTGATACTATTTTTTTCATCGATTTTATTCTGTAATTAATATAAAAACATATTATTAGTAACTCACATAATTACCATATTTTCCATGCAAGTACTGAAACAAAATATGAGAATTATGTATGTCGCACAGTATACGCAGTTGTGCACTATTTTTGCATTGCTCAAGATATACAGTTGGCATTCCTGATTGTTCACCTCTATATAATGATATTACGAAATCAAATTCTTTGTATTATTGTATTTTGCAAACTATTGGATACCAGCGAGGAGTTGAATTATGGCTGGATGTCAATGTTACAAGAATCTTTATCCAACGAATTGTCAATACATCAAATCCTGTTGATCCTTGATAGAAACTGTGCTGAACTGGCAGACGTTATTGAAGGGATTGCAAACAAATTTTTTGTTACCACAGTGAACTTATCATCCGCAGATGCACTAATTACTCCGAATTCATCACTAGCCAGTTTTTTTCATGCATCGAACGTATTTCTTTTTGTCTACGTGCACAAGTTCGACGATCACGTCCCAGAGACTAAGCTTTTCTTCAATGCAATGTACGCTTTCTTGACATTTGCTGGAAAATATTACATTTCCAGCAGACCAAAGTTACTAATTATTTTCTTGAATGATACCAATGATGCAAATTATGCCGCATACTTGCGACAATTATGGGGAAAGCAGTACGTTGATACAAGTATTTTACAAGTAGTTAATCAACCTGACACAGATGAGGCAACATTATTCGATAATCAAAATTCGAAGGTGATTCTGCATCGATATAATCTGTTTACCAACACCTACAGCTCTCAAAAGTTTTCAACTCTGGTTCCCGTTTTCCCGAACAAGCTACTTAATCTACACTTGCGTAAAATTAGAACAGTGTCAATGGATTCGTTACAGTATGAGTCTAAAACACTTACTTTATACCCATTGCACTATATCGGAACGGCAATGAATTTTTCTCTAGATTTTTTACGTTATAAAACCATTGATACATTCGCACGATGTCGTATAAAACCTGAAATCACCAATGCGTACTTATTGAGGTCAGCTGATCTATTTCATATACTTCATGATTGCCAAAATATGTCTGAAATTGACAAGAATTCGGAAGTACCATTTATTTTATGGAAAGAACCGAATTGCTTAGTAGTACCACTATCAAGATATTCGGAGGTTCATTCTCCCCTGGGTTACCTAATAATAATCTTGACGTTGGGTTTAGCTGCTTATACATGGGTATCATCGCGTCTTCTGAAATTTGATAAGCAACAATGGGCCTTATTCAATATTACACAAAGTATTATGGGAATTGCAATTTCCAAACTTCCGAAACGCGGTGTAGAAAGAATTCTTTATATAGCTATTTTTATTTTATCATTTATTTATTCAACAGAAATAACGGAAAAAATTGCTGCAGTGGATGTTCGAAGATTGCCAAAATCCGAACTAAAAACACTTGAAGATGTTGCAAATAGCGAATTGAAACTAGTTTATACAAGCTCGATCTTCAGTCGGGCAAAAGTCTTTTTTAACAAAAATTCAGGTAACAAGACTGTCCTTTCAAGATTCTTACGTAATACTGTACTTCCCCCTGGAGAGCTGTCAAATTTTTACACTGACGTGTTGTATCATAAAAATGTAACATTCTTCTCAGAATGGTATGGCGTCCAAGCACTTTTTGAATTCGACAAGGAAATAAATGGAGAACCATCAATACAGTGTTTAGAAATTGATGCTTTATATTCCTACTCCATCCGAATTTATGTTCCAAAAATGTCTATTTTCTGGAACCAATTTAATAGCATACTTTTGCGTTTGCATAATTCGGGGCTCATATTACACTGGAGAAAAAAGCAACCCACCAATGTTGAAGAGGTAAAATACAACCTAACGGAACAAGCATTCGGATCGGTGTCTGAGCAACAAAAAATTAATGAACTTCGTAATTGGATAGATAAGTTGTGGGGTGTATTTGCAAACTGCTTGATTATATATAGCCTAATATATATAGCTGAAATCCTTTTATTTTTATGTACCAAAATGTGTAATTATTCCTCACCTAGAAATAACACTAAACAAAAATTATTCTCAAAATATATTATAAGAAACGTGATAACATGTAACGAAGTGTGACAAATTTAATTATTTACACATTTTTTAATTTATACGGCTTGTTGTGTACATTAACTGCTAATTAATTCATATAACCAAAAATTTACTAAAATATAAGATATTCCATGGCAGATGATGTTTTAATTAAATTATATTATTGAGCAACCCCCAGAATGTAACATTAAAATTAATTTTTAACAGGTACATCTGCTTTATGTATATGTATTAAAATCGAAATATTTGCTTCCAATTATATTCTACAGTGTTTATATTATACTATATTTTGCGAATACTAAAGCCCTGTATGTAGTGCTACAAACAACTTATTTTTGTTTATGTGTAAATCGATGTAAAGTTTTAATGTAAACATTTTTAAAATAACTGCAAATCGCCATATATTAATGTAGAATTTGAATGTATACAATGTACACCATTCGTGCTTTATATATATTTATTTTATTTTTTAAACAAATACCTAATATGATCGCAATGCTCATAATATCATATTTTCTGTTTACGACGCGACGCTTCAATGTATCCACCAAATTCTTTTCGATTTTGTTTTTATAAATCATAATATACCGTAGTTGATGCAAACATAGCAATGCATTATGTGCAATTGGTAGTGATGTTTAAAGTGTGCTAAATTGTATAACTTATTGTTAGTGCAAAGATTGTAAAAAGGCTGAAAAAGGCTGATGTGTTAAAGAGTTTAAACTTGTCATGTTGTGCAGTTGCTAAACTCTTTTGAATTAAATAAATTTTCATTTCTGCATTTCTGTAGTTTAGGTTTATTTTTCCTATTTCAACAGATTTTGTAATGATGATTACAACCACTGTTATAAACAACTGCGATAAAATATTATTAACTATGATTAATTTGACACATTCCAAATCAGTTTTATATCATTTAAAAATAGAGAAAGTTATAAATAAATTCAATTCTGCTAACTTGGCAATGAGACTATCAATTTTATTTCGTTTGTCATCTTTATAACTTTTTATGTAATTCGATAATGGCTTTGAGTTCTTCTCGGCTTCACTGGGATACAAGTTACAAGAGATCACTCAATATATTGGAATATTGAGAAACAAATATCGAAGTATTCGTTTTAAGTTTAAGTAATATTTATTTTAACTCCCCTAAGGACCGATGGACCTAGTAGCTGGCGGGGATGCTAGATCTCCTCCATCTTGGAGTGCTTGGGGTTGTCTCGGAATGAGTGTAAAATCCCTATAAACGGGCTCTTCCTTGTGGTTGGGGCCAAAGGCTGGGGAAGGTTTGGTATAAAGACCGAAATTTGTCTGCGTCTGCCGTGCTGGAGTGATGGTTATACGACTCTCGTCGAATACCTGCTTTCAGCCAAGAGTTAGGAGCAAGCGCGGGCCTAACATTAGAAGATCGTCGATAATGATCAACAAGCGGTCCCTGAAGTGGGTCTGTGCCCTGAATACATGAGTAACGAGAAGCCAGAGAGAGCCTTCCTCGTTTCAACCCACTGGGAGTGCCCTGAGCTGTGTCGATGTTGTTTTTCGCTGGCATGGCGAGGGGCTGCTGTGAGCTTGCTTTACCTATGTTTCAGCTGAAACAGGGATCAGAGGCCAGCCTCTTCCGGACCCTGCTCGGGAATCGTGCAGTGGCTAGGAATGTCGGAGCCCCCAGTGCTTCGGGCGAGACTGGTCCGTCAGGTACTCCGGGCCAAGCCGTAAGGACTGGGCCCCGGTGAACTTTGGTCGGTGCCATGTTCTCCTTGAGAGCCATGGGCCGCAGGTATACTCGTTCCCAGTCCAAGCGACTCGCTTATCTACACGTGATACGCTGGTATACACAACAGTATGGATATATCGTTTGAAAACATAATCAATGTATATTTTCCTGTCAACGAAAAGTCAAATAGAGGAGAAGTGAGACCTGTAGATAACTCAGAAATGGGTGAAGGTGAGGAATTTCAAAAAGCTGCGAGGACTGCAGACTTAGATCCGTGAATCTGCACATTGAAGCGCCGAGTGACGGAGGCGGAGCGCACAGAAGATCGACAGGTTCCCGTATTACTGGACAAGCTGGTAAAACTGGGCGAAGAAATTAAGAAAGAGAAAAATGTTAAAATGGATATTAGAAAGGCTAGGGCAAAAATGCTGGAAGCGATTAACGTTCTGAAGACCGCGCAGGTCTCCATTTCTAGGACCTGTATAATATATATATATATATCCCTGCTTTGGGAGAGGTACCTATTCGAGTGTGCAATGGCGTGGAGAAACCACAATTGTTATTATATTTATTAAAAAAAATTTAATTACATATTATTTTATTAAAACGTATTTCAATAAAATATCGCCTGCATATAATAGGGATGGTATTAATTATTATTTTAAAGTTTTAACGGTTTTAGCGGTCACTGTACAAAAAACGGGGGAGTAAGGGGATTAGGGGACATATTTGAAAAAGCGAAAAAAAGTTTAACGTTTTCGGTTCTAATACGAACCGTTATTAACATATTAACGCCTGAAATGACAATTTTTATACTTATACTATAAACCAAGTTTTTTTCAGAATTTTTCATAAATAAATTATGATTTTAACAAAATTTTTGAAAAAAATTTCTCAAAATGTCATCACAAAAATCTGAAAAAATTCCACTATATTTCCTGATTAATTCTAAGAACTTTTCATTCTTAGCATTTTTTTATAACAGCATGTAGTTTTGGAGTTAGAACGTTCATAAATTTTTCAAAGAAATTTTCATTGTTGACGCCATTTTGAGGTCCTGACAATGATGTGGAGTATAAAAGTAAAATTATTTCTTAAAATTCAACTGTTTTATGCACCATTATGCACGGTTCCAATAGAATTCCAATATTCTAATAGCTCGAAAAAAATTGATAGGAATAAATAATTCCCAATTTTTTGGAATTTTTTTAAAAGTTCGGCGCCATATTGGAATTTCTGATGGCTGAAACTCAATTTCGACCTCGGAATCTAGAAGAGCGACCTCGAAAACAATAGGATATGTACCTTTCAATTGTTTTCAACTTTGATTTTGATACGAAATACTTGATTGAAAATGAAGTATAAAAATTGTCATTTCAGGCGTTAATGGGTTAAATATAATTTTAATTTCAGGTTCCGAGTATTCAAACTCTCGCGATACATAAATTTAGTAAATATATTATTAAGGTTAAGGTCAAGGTTATTATTCAATAAACAAATACTTCCATTTTGTAAATAAACGACTTCTCTTCTTATTTACAAGACCTTTCCCTGTGCCGTCTGTGTGTGCGTACAGTATCTGTTTACAATTGATGAGAGCCTGTAGTAAAATATAACTTCCGGTGAATCGTTCATTAAGCAAATCGAGCATGAATTGAAAGATTCCGAGAAGTACAATTCAGAACCACACCAGACAAAACGTGTAGGTTACAACGTGCTCTGGTGTTGGTGTATTAATTTTTTCTCGCCACTAGTGTTCCATTTTCGGAATTGTTCTCAATTAAACGCAAGATGTCAACGGAAGGCGATAATTATACAACGTTCGAGGAGTTACTACTCGTTCAAGAAACTAATTGTTCGAGCATCGATCAGGCTGGAGCTAGCTTACCTGAACCAGCAGCGAGATCTTTGTCGAAAATTAACGTGCTGATAAACTATGTTGAAACGACGTAGAAGGAGTGTCGACGAGTCCACATTCAAATTCTGCATATGACTTCCGATTTGGAGAGACGTCATGCATATTTCACCCAAAATCAATTCCAGACTGTTGAAATGAAATACTTTGAAATTTTGGGTAACCTTCAGGAAGCAATATCGCCAATGCAACCACCAACGCCCGCAACGTACTCCGCCATCGAGACTCAATTGTCAGGAATGGACCACCCATCTCATCATAGAACGTCTAGTCTTCTTCCAAAGATAAGTCTCCCCAAATTTACCGGAAAATTCGATAAGTGGGATTCTTTCGCGGACTATTTTTCATCTATAATTATTAACAATATCGATCTAGATGAAATTCGTAAACTTCATTACCTGAAGTCATGTTTGGAGGGGGAACCACTCGCGATGATCGCGCATTTAAATTCAACTAATGAGAATTTCGTTGTAGCGTGGGAATTGTTAAAATCTTATTTCGAGAATAAGCGATGCATAATCGATAATCATGTCCATTCGTTGTTCGCTCTACCTAGTTTAACTAAAGAATCCGCTGCCGGTCCTCGAGAATTGCATTTTAAATCAGCCGCAATTTTAGGCGCTCTTGAAGCATTAGGTCAGCCGATTAACCAATGGGATCCCATTGTCATTGGTTTGCTTAGCTCTTAGTTGTATCCTGACATCAGGAAAGCGTGGGTATTGAGCTTGGGTTCTCAAAAGACGTACCCAACATTCACTACTTTCAAAGAATTCTTAAATAATCGTGCTTGCGGATTACAAAGCACCGCTATCGGTTCACATTCAACATCAGTGTCCAACTCCAAGCTTAAGCCAACGAATCCAAGTACGCGTCGAAATTCTCATGTACAATCCCACACTACAATGAGTAATGCAAAGTGTTATTCATACATGCCGATCTACCCGCGTTCCCTGTCGCAGTGAATACGGTTTGCATACAGTGCGAGTCACACGCGGCATGCAAAGTGGCGGAACCGCGTGGTGAGGTGGAAAATTCACAGTTTAAACGTAGACCGTTACAAACAAATGCGAGATCGGCTATTCGCCCGAAGCTGTGTAGCAGAATTGTGCTAGCAGATTCGCGAATAATAAGCGACGGATGACATTAATAATTACTCGCTTCGCAGATAGCAAAAGGAAATTTCCTAAATTTGCTTTCGATTCGGACAAGGTTCTCGAAGTAACTGCCGCAAATTTGCTTTTTCACGATTAACTACATTCGCGACTCCCGCTACCGATCGCTAATTCGTTATTAACGCGTAATTACAAATTCGATAGGCAATTTTCGACACAAAGTCAGAGATGTCGCTTCAAGTAACAATTTAAGCATACGAGCTTCTTGAGCAACTCACGTAAACATTACTGCCCACCTTACGGTATGCAAGACGCAATAACTTAACCTATATTACATTTCTAAATCGATTGGTAGTAATGCGACCTTCGATATAGGCCGTTTGTACGTCGATGTAGCCGTTTGGACTGTAACGACGCAAGTCAAACCGTCTGGACCTGGATGACATTCAGTTATCCGAGCGAGCTCCCATTTGGACGGTGGGAGATTATCGTTACGTAAGAGAACAATTTGACCGACTTTCAGACATCGAGTTTGCGAAGCCCATTTTGAACGAGCTTGACACGATCGTACATAATCGCGCGCCCAGGCATGCCAGAATTGCTCCAGCAACCGACGGTACAGCTGCCATCGCGTATGGTACGTACCGAATGACTCGCTGGTCATCTGAGACGGCGGAGCTAGGATTGGACCACCGATAAGAAAATGTCCTGGCGTAATGACTTCAAGGCTTTCAACGTCGTCTGTCGTAGAAGAGAGCGGTCGCGAATTGAGGCAAGCCTCAATTTGGCACGTCAACGTACTAAGTTCTTCGTACGTTGGAGTGTGCACTCCGAGCACTCGTTTCAGGTGTCGCTTTATGGAGCGTACCCCTGCCTCCCATAAACCTCCAAAGTGAGGTGCGGCCGGCGGGATAAATTTCCATTCGACGCCTTCCTGAGCGGCGCGCACTCAAAGTTAGTCGTCGCGGAGAATAGCGCGATACGCCAGGCGCAATTACTCATCAGCCCCTTGGAAATTAGTTCCACAATCGCTGTGGACGATCTTCGGAACGCCTCTACGCGAACAGAAGCGATAAAACGCAGCGAGGAACCCAGGGGTCGTGTAGTCGGTCACGACTTCTAAATGGATAGCTCGCGATGCCATACATACAAAAATTGCGACGTAAGTCGACTGAAATAATAATAAAATAATGAAACGCACGGGGAGGACGGATTACACGAGCCGATGGTAGCGACCCCATAAGTTGGATCGCGGATTTCGCTTGATAACGTGCGCAAGTGACGCACGGGTGTACAACCGACGCAACGATTCTGCGTGCCTGGAGAATCCACACTCGCTCTCGCAAGACGCCTAGCGTCAGTGTAATGCCTCCATGAAGACATTGCATATGTGTGTGCTCTGTGAGTAATCGTGCTACATGCAGGGTTGGCAGAATCACCGGAAACGAGGTCGAGAATGGCAATTGGGCCAATGACAATCAACCTCCGACTCGCAAAAGTCCATCGGAGTCCACGAACGGATTAAGTCGCCGTAGAGGACTCTTTTTTGGTAGGCTCAAATCAGACTGCGCGGGGGGGGGGGGGCAACCGGACCAAGTCAACGAACAGCAAACTATAGAATACTCTTCTTTAGAATTTATTTTAAATAAACTATGCATTTAATTAACTAAACAAATGACATCGAACACATAAATGTAGTTATAAAATCACATTTAAGCGTCTTGATTTTTTCGTGGCAAATAAATCTATCACTTCTTCTGTTTTAATGTCTATATTGCGATGAATTGACATTAACGCAAGACCTGCCATCCTTTCTTGGCCCGAAGAATTTCTCAGGTACGTTTTAAGACGTTTTAATGAAGAAAATGATCGTTCTGGAGTGCTTGTCGTAACAGGTAACGTCGATCAAATTTTCAAAAGCTTGAAGATGTTTGGAAATAACTCTTGGTTGCATTCTCCAAGGGCTTCTTCAATAGCACATGTAGGGCGATCTGAGTCCAAATTTTGTAGCCACTTTGTCCTCCATAGATCGAATTCCGCTTGAAGACAATCATATTCCAAGAATTTTTCATAAAGCGAAAAAGTCCTTGCTTCAAGCTCATTTTCACGGCAGCACACGGATGGAATTAAAGTATAGAGAGATGATAATATCGATTTATGATTTTCGAATCTGGAGCAAAGCTGATCGGTGAAATCATCCAAAAGTGGTATCATTATACTTATTCTAAAATATGTTTCTGGATCTTGCGTATTGTATTTGCTTCTGAGTTGTTGTCGTAATGCAATTCGAGGTATTTTTATCTCTTCGTTTACACTTTGAAGCAAATCACTTGCATTTTTTGAAAATCGTAGCGAATTTTAAATCCACGTTTTCTCGCAGGTTTTTAATAGTTTTTATAGTTATATCAACGTGCTGCAAGGCAGCTACTAAGTCACATTCGGGAGATTGTAGGATTTTGCAAAGTGACAATGTGTATGCAAATAGTACGGCTAAACAACAAAAACTTATGATGAAATCGCTGGCAGTAATGGCTCGCAAAAAAGAAGTCGCTTTTGATGAAGTTTCGGAATCCTTATCCATGCTTAAATTTTCTAACGTATCGAAAATCGCTTTGAAGATTTCTTTAAATCTTATTAATCCATCATGGTATTCAACCCAACGCGTCTCACACATTGCCGTAAGGGCGTGCCATTTGGTTTTTGGAAAGTTTTTCTGTATATTTTCTTGCAAGCACATAGTTCACTTTGCTGAATACTTCAGAAAATTCCCAACTGATTTTATTATAGCAATAGTATTCCGAATTGGCTGAATTTGGCAAGAATGAGGCAGAGCTAAGTTTAGCGAATGCGAGCTGCAATGTACATACAGAGCTTCCGGATGAGTCTGCCGAATTACTGCCTGTACACCATTAAAACATCCACTCATGGCGGCTGCACCATCGTATCCTTGTTCAATTAAGTATTCACAGTCTACCCCTAAACGTTTTAAATTTTTAGAGAATCGCATCAGCTAAATATTTTCCTGTCGTACTCTCAACCGACACCAAACACAAGAAATCTTCGCGTAATATATACATATTGTCATTCCGATCTGTGTATCTGATACAAATTGACATTTGTTCTTGTCGCGAGATATCAGTCGTTTCATCAACCAGGACCGAAAAACACTTAGCGGAATTTATTTTATCGACTAGTTTCTTTTGAATAATTTCACCACAAACTGCAATTAGTTCATTTTGTATTTCAGGACTTAGGTATGTGGCATTCAGTGCCATACTTTCCGAATGTTTTCTTAGATTTAAATCACCGCAATTGTTTCGCATGCGTAGGATAGCTCGGAAGTTTCCGTCATTTATTTCGGGTTCAGGATCGTTAATTTTAATGGGACCTGAATCGCATGTACCTCGCAGTGCCAATTCCTGTCGTCCACACAATTTAATAGTGTCAATAATAGGAACAAGTTTAGAGCGATTTTCAGCTATTTGATCTAAGCGTCCAGGAAAATTGCATGTTAATTCAAGAAATAGTTTTTAAGCTGTAAAGATGAAAAGTTGCTGCTGACAAGCGCGTCGCGACACGTGCATTCATGAGACAAAGAGCGCCGTATATTTATTGTTCCGTGTCTGCACGTGTCGCGACGCGCTTGTCGGCAGCAACTTTTCATCTTCACAGCTTAAAAACTATTTATTGAATTAACATGCAATTTTCCAAGAAAACATTAATAAACCTTAATGAAGAACTTTCTCACTCGAACTTTATCGTAGCTTAAAATTCGCTCGATAAACGAAGCGCTGGAAAGTATCAAAACACGTTTTTCAGAAACGTCAAGCAGAGAAAAAGACATACAATGTGTCCCTTTTAATGTATAACCGTCATGGGAAAAAATCAACCGAGTGATCGAGTGATTCAGTTGCAAAATTAATTGTAACTGAGATTTTATAATTTGGACAATACTTTTCCGACGGAATCCTCGCGTAACCCGTTATTCGAACCAGCCCCTCAATTGAGACAATTTGAAAGTCCAGACCAAATTTAATTATTTTTGTTCTATGAAAAGGCGTTTACAATTGTAAATTGATTGAAACTTTGTTATTACCTGTTATGGATGTTCCTGTGCCAGAAAGAGACAGAGTCGCAAACTTCTCCCTCAGCTGTTTCACGATTCTCCGCGCAGTGTTGTCCAGTCAGCGGGTTTACGGCTGTGTCACTTATTTGAAATACATTGCTCAACGAGTTCTATCGTTAGATTCTTGGCAACACTGTACGCGCGTCCTGCGCAATGCATGCATTGCACAAGGATATTTCAAAAACTAATATAATAACTCCCCCTGGAGTTTTCTCCTATATCATTTCTAATATTGTTCCGCAACACATACTAGTTTTTTAAGAAAATTTTACGACAATTTATTCCGCAATCCAAGAAAATTGCTATTTTCGATGACTTTAGCATTATTTTTTAAGGATTATTTTTTTTATAAGTTTTTCACTATAAGTTATTTTTTTAAATGAAAATAATTTTTTAAAAAACCTGATATCTATTTAAAATTTTAATCATTCCTAGAGCTAACATTTTTTTCAATAAGGAAGCACTGAACATAATATTTCCTAAAATATTTATTTCAATTTGGGGGGGGGGGGGGCCGGACCCCTTGCCCCCCCCCCCCCCTGGCTACGGCCTTGATTTCAGCCACCCGATTCGCGACAAATGTTTTCCAACGTGAGGACTGAGCGTTCAGCCATGCCAATACAATGGTCGCGTCTGTCCAACAAAAAACTGGGCGGTCTGAGAAGGAGAGAAACGCACGAATTTGACTCAATAGCCGTGCTAGAAATGGAGCGCTCGCGGTTCCGTCCGTAACGGTTAACAGTTGAAATTCTTTGACTGCGTTTAGCGGGGATATTCACCATAAAATGCGTTGCTGATCGATGTCGCGTTCATCGATCAAAATTTGGCGATACATTTTTGCGATATCGGCAGTGTACACATACCGATACATGCGCCATTGTAAATGCAGCAGGGGCAAATCCGATTGCAATTTTGGACCGGTTAATTGCAAGTCATTTAAAGAACGTCCGTTAGATGATGCTGCAGAAGCGTTAAATACGATTCGCGTTTTCGTAGTAGCGCTATCAGCCTTCACTACTGGGTGATGCGGTAAATACACTGCGTGAACACCGGGCTCATGAAATTCGTTCTGTCACGGTCGCCAAAATGTCTTCGTCGAGCACGAAATCGAGCAATACGACTCCAGATGCCCAATGAAATGCGGGCTGCGGCGAGTAACAAGGTGTACCAGATTTTAAGGCTCACAAGCAGCAGATTACAAAATGAACAGAACATCAACACTTTATTCGAAATACGGTTTGCATACAGTGCGAGTCACACGCGGCGTGCAAAATGGCGGAACCGCGTGGTGAGGTGGAAAATTCACAGTTTAAACGTAGACTGTTACAAACAAATGCGAGGTCGGCTATTCGTTCGAAGCTGTGTAGCAGAATTGTGCTAGCAGATTCGCGAATAATATGCGACGGATGACATTAATAATTACACGCTTCGCAGATAGCAATAGGAAATTTCCTAAATTTGCTTTCAATTCGGACAAGGTTCTCGAAGTAACTGCCGCAAATTTACCTTTTCGCCAATAGCTACATTCGCGACTCCCGCTACCGATCGCTAATTAAGCCGTGTGTTATAGACACGTAATTACAAATTCGATAGGCAATTTTCGACACAAAGTCAGAGATGTCGCTTCAAGTAACAATTTAAGCATATGAACTTCTTGAGCGACTCACGCAAACAGTGAGGATCATTTTAAAAGTACGCATTGTCATTCTCTTGATGGTCGTTACATTGTACGGTTACCTTTCCGCCCCCCCCCCCTCCGATCAATATCGGACGCTCGCGTCTCCCTGCATTGAAATCGTTTCAGGCTCTCGAACGGAAACTGTCCCGTAATTCGGAGGACTTGTACGAATATTCTGAATTCATGCAGGACTACATTGATCAGTCGCACATGACTCTTGTTAATTTCGATAACAATGAGTGCAATAGCGTATATTTACCACACCACGGTGTGCGAAAGGTATCGATAACGACCACTAAACTCAGAGTTGTATTTAATGCTTCTCACAAAACGTCCAACTCGACGTCTTTAAATGACCACCTGCTTGTGGGACCGAAGCTACAAGCTGAGTTGGGTCATGTTTTGCTACAATAGCGTACCTTTAAATACGTTTATTCCGCGGACATCGCACAGATGTATCGTCAAATTCGTCTTAACCCTCGCGACCGGAATTATCAAAGAATTTTATGGCGTTTGATCCGGATTCTCCAGTAAATGATTACCAACTTAATACTGTCACGTTCGGAGTCTCGTGTGCCCCGTTTTTGGCACTTCGTGTCTTAAAACAGCTGTGCCTAGACGAAGGGGACCGGTTTCCTCTTGGTTCTGCCGTTCTTCAAACTGGCACGTATGTGGACGATTGTCTATTCGATGCCCACGACATCCCCACTGTCAGCGGATTCGCGAAGATCTCGTTGCTCTTTTGAATAGTGGATGTTTCAAGTTACGTAAATGGCCAAGTAACTTGTCTCAATTACTCGCCGACATTGATCCGACAGATCACGGTCTGGCTTAGGATAAGCCAATACACGAGACAGAGGGGATTAAAATTCTGGGTTTGGTGTGGAATCCTACGTTCGACGTTGACCAATTTAAAATTAATAAGGCTGCTCCGACCTTATTCACAAAACGAATTCTGCTGTCGATAATAGCCAGATTATATGACCCGCTGGGTTGGGTCTCACCGGTCATAATTCGGGCAAAGATTATAGTTCAGAAGCTGTGGAAATATCAATTGGACTGGGATACTCGTCTTCCCTTAGACATCATCGATCATTGGAGCACCTTTTATGATGCGCTGCCCGCTCTGGCTGGCTTCAGCGTGCCTCGGTGGACAGGCCATGCTCCTGACATGATTTCCTGCGAACTCCACGGGTTCGCCGATGCTTCAAACGCGGCATACGCGGCCGTTGTTTACCGGCGCGTCTGTCATCACGAACATCCGCCTCAAGTATCGCTCCTCGCAAGTCGCACGAAGGTCGCTCCTTTGAAGCAATTAACCATCCCGCGCCTTGAACTCTCCGCAGCCATTCTATTGGCGAGATTGCTAGTCTATATACGCAAGGTTGAGCAATTTTCCACTCGTTCTGTACACTGTTGGACCGACGTTTCAATCGTTCTTCATTGGCTTCGATCTCCGCCAACACGATGGCAGACTTTCGTTGCCAATCGAGTGGCTCAGATGCAGTCGCTGCTTCCTGGATTGGAATGGCGCCACGTTCCATGTGCGAAATGATCGCTTAAAACCGTGCACTCAGTAATATCACGCCACAATTCTTTGCTGCGGATGCGTGGTCCACGACCGGATCGTAAATGAATGGGCAATGCAAAGTACTGACTTTGATTTATTATATTTATTTGATAAATACATAGACGGAACTCGCGCGATAGGCACTTCTTCGAATCGCGAAGTGAAGATCGAGTCTCTTTATTCGAGTTCCGCGTTTCCAAACTTACTTAATTTACTAAATTACAATGATAACGTAGATTAAACGCGTGTGTAGAGCGGCTATCGTATGCGTATGCGAGCAGCACGGATGCTGCTAAAGCGAGAGCGATTGCTGTTGTTTATACGGCGTGCTGACGTGTATAAATTTCCCGAAAAGAATCCCGTGTGTACACGACGAAGACCTCGTGGAATCTGAGAAACCCGGAACAACGATTCCGAAACGATTGACAAACGGAAATAAATCCCTTACGGATTAATTCGCAATTAACGCACTCCAGCCTCCCACAGGCCCCCGAAATGAGGTGCTGTAGGTGGGATGAAATGCCATTCAACAGCCTTTTCGATCAAGTGATCCTGGAATGCTTCGCTATTGAGCGCGGCACGATACGCGGCTTGCAGTTCCTTATCGGAGCCCTTGACGTTGGTACCGTTGTCGCTATACATTCGTTTAGGTAATCCGCGACGCGAATAGAACCTGTCGAAAGCTGCGAGAAATGCGGCTGAGGTGTACGCGCAAACGACCTCTAAATGGATAGCACGTGAGGCCATGCATATAAAAACAGCGATGTAGACCGGAAATACGCGATATCCACGCCCGCCCGCTAGTCGCATCTGGAGGGGCCCAGCGTATTCCAACAATTTCATTTTTTTGTTATTATATTTATTTAAAAAAATTAAATTACATATTATTTTATTAAAACTTATTTTAATAAAATATCGCCTGCTTCCAATAGGGATGGTATTAATTATTATTTTGAAGTTTTTAACGGTTTTAGCGGTCACAGTACAAAAAACGGGGGAGTAAGGGGATTAGGGAATATATATGAAAAAAGCAAAAAATATGCGAAAAAAATTTAACGTTTTCGGTTCTAATACGAACCCTCTTCAGAAAACTGCCGTGAAAGGGCCAAATCGACCAGACGGGTCGATTCGAGGATTCTTTTTAGGGTGGACGGAGCCGCCGAACGTATTCGTTCAAAAGGAAAGGAAAAAGGTGAAAATTAATAATCACTCGATTTTCTTTTTTTTATAGGCTTGTTTTATTTTTTGATCGCGTTACGGCGCCGATATTCTTCCAGTGTTATTTTTGTTTTCTGCGGGGGAGGAGGCTGGTTGTGGTCGGGGGTGTCTGCTGGCTGTCCTTCGCGTTGGGCGCGTTGCTCTACCAGGAATTTGTAAAGTTTGCGGGCTCGTTCCCGTTTGCGACGCCGGACACCCTTATTATTTCGGGCCACTGGAAAAACGTAACAAAATTTAGTTTCGCGGAAGGAGAAACGCGGGAAACTAAAAAAAAATATGACCTAATTCCCTATGGGTCGATTCCGCATTGGCACGTGCCAATTCCGGAATAAACCGAGGAAAGGGTTTACAAGTTCCTCGAGGGAGAGATAGAAACGCCGGGCCAAAAGATTTGGCCCTGGTCCCGAGCTCTGTCCCTTTTCGGAACTAGTTTACCCCAAAAAAATATATATAAAAAAAGAATTGCCGCGGAGACGAGTTCGCCCGTGCCCGGAGGGATCGAAACGCCAGGCCAAAAGATTTGGCCTTGGTCCCGTGCTCTGTCCGGGTTCAGGTTAGTCGCCTGGAATCTTACCTAGGGGAAGATACTTACTGATAAGATACTGCTTCGATGACAGTAGTATAGGGTGACCGATAGCCAGACGTAAACACCCCCCACTCCTCCACCTTGAGGCAGGTCTGGCGCCAGACGGCACGCGCGCCTTGGGATAGGTCAGGGGTTAATGACCTCATAATTAGGTGATAATGGTTATTAATGGGTAATTAATGTCAAAACAAGCTATAAAAATGTCAATAAATAATGTTAATAGGGTAATTAATGTCAAATAAATATTAATTTATGACCGTAAATAACGCCATGGCCGCCATGTGAGGTAGGCCAGTCGTCTGACGTAAACAAAAACGTACGGACAACCTTTGGCACGACGGTGAGGTAGGTCATGGTTCAGCGACCTGATACACGAGTGCTTCGTGGTTAATTGTTATATAAATAAATAATAAAGACGATAATAAATATCGATAATTGGGTAATTAAAGTCAGATGAGTGTTGATAATGATGATTAATTGATAGTTTGCGTATAAACAAATAATAAAGACGGTAATAAATCACGATAATGACCTTGCGATAAACATATAGGTACGTGGGTCCTTTTGGCGAAAAGTTGAGGTAGATCACGGTTCAACGACCTTTCAACGTCTATGTATTAGTTTTCGTTTTTTGCTATGATGAATAAACGGTAGAGCCGACATCCCACTTCCTCCGTATTGTGTATTAATATTTACCTACACAACACTCCACTGACCTTTATATGTATACATGTGGCGTATGTGTCACTCCACTTGCAGGTCGAGACAAGAAACTGAAATTTCTTACGCCGTCGTTGGAACGCACATGTGGCTTATATTCGAGAGTCTCGGTTTTCTAGGAAAATCTTGAAGACGAGGGGGAGATAAGGTTCTAGAAGTAAGTTAGAATAAGTTATGTGTAAAAAAACTAATATAGATTGTAATAAATTACGATATCGGTCTTGCGACAATCAGTTTTGTTTGGGGCCCTTTGACGAAAAGTTGAGGTAGGTCATGCAGTATTATATTTTTCTTGGAAATCACTCAAAATACGAAAGAGGAGATACGATGTCTTCCTATGAACTTCGAATGGGATGAAAAGCAACTGAAGAGATTACGTAATAGTATGTGCTTACCTTGTTGTCTTAAATTAATAATTACACAAAGGACATAATTATTTTTACTTTTGTTATTATTTTTCTTATTATCATTAATAAATGGAATATCAAAAACAATTTCGCTTATATTGCTAATTTTTCTTAAGTAACGAGAAAACTATTGTTTTTTACAATAATTTACATTTTTACAGCTTTGTTACGCTTTATGCTTTGTTTCCAAAAGAATGCGAATATCTAGTCGAAATGGGACGCCTTTTTTTAAAAACTATTTTACATGTTGTTTCTTCTTTGCGCGTTACAACTTCGTGAATTTTGGTTCGTCGTATCGCACTGAATCGAATTTTTATTTTTGGTGGTGTAGTAACAGTAGTAGTGATAGTAGTACTAGTATAAATAAGTATCATTTTCCATAATTAGCTGATAAATCGAGTCGAAATTGATTTTATTTCCATTTTCGCAATTTAACGAAATCCCCTTGACCTTACACGTATCGGAGTATTTCCCGTTACTAGTTTGTACGCGATAAGCATAAAATTTAGGAGTTCCCGAGATAAAAGTCTGAATGTAAGAACCTGGACCGTAAACCGCTAAATCATCAGTCAAATCTCCGAGAAAAGTCCCGAGCTGTGGGTCGTATTGTTTGGCTGATGTGTGTCCTCCCGATAAGTAAATTACCGAGTCGGTATCAAAATAAAGTACGCGACACGGTCCAATTTTTCTAGGTAGCTGTAGAGTTTCAGGTGAGCTTGAGCTGTCGTTGAATCCGCTAACACGACATTTGTGCAGTTTGACGATGACGATGTTTCTTTGGTTTGTTATGGTGATCCACCCCCCACTGCTCCTTATTATTTACTAATATTTACCAACACATTGCGTAGATGACCTTTAAATACATGTTGCGCACGTGGCAGTTCACTTGTAGGTCGAAAACGAGAGACTTTAATTTCATACGACGTTGAAATGCACACACGTGGTTTTTACTAGAGAGACCCCGTTTTCTAGGAAAATCTTGAAGACGAGGGAGAGATAAAACTCTAAAAGTAAGCTAGAAATCGTACTATACAAAATAATACATATAATAATATACACGTATAAACTAGGATAATTAATGTCGAAAATGTTCGATTTTGTAATCTGGAAACTGTATAGACAACTACTTGATTGTAACACTTTCTTGGAAATCCCCGGAAAATACGAAGGGGAGATATGATAAAGGTAAAACCAGGAAAGATTCGATTTATTAAAAACACGTTTTATTCAAACATAGCAGATTTGAAATGCACGGTGATCTTAAAAAAATTGAATAAACCAGCCTTGCACCTACAAAAACTGACGACGTGAAGTAACGTCTGCTAACGTATAATAACAATCCCCGTTAAATAGAAAATCGAATAGATACATTTTCATTAAGTCTGTTTCGTTCTATTTTTGTTTTCTTTTTCAATATCCTTATATGTAATTTGTAGTTGAAGTATTGACGTATGTGCACTTATGGTGTATACAGATGTTTCGGATATTAAAAAGATCTACAAATTTTGTATCATTTTTCACGTAACCTCAAAATTCTCGAGAAACATCAGAAAAACGTGTTTTTAATTTTTAAAATGAAATTTTTTTTCATCAAATTTACAAGACGTTTTCATTGTCTGAAAGCTAGACTAGTGCAGTTACTCCAATATCAAACAGAAAGTTGAAAAAATTAATAACAGTAAATCAAGAAACGTATCCGAATGTCTGTCAAAAGCCGCCCTCCTAATCAAAAATATTAAATGGAGAATTTTTAGATATTAAGAAGATATACAACTTTTACCTACATCAGTGATTTCATTAAAAAATTACAGCTTATTCGGAACAAAAAATGTTAAGTCTCACGTAAAGTTAATGAAACAAATCTATTTGTTTGTAAGAAAATAAAAATGAAAAACGCAGTTTTTTTCGATGTTTTTCAAAAACTTTAAGGTTAGGAGAAACATGATGTATATAGAGGTTGTACATATTTATAATCTCTAAAATATTCCTACACCACAATATACAAATACTCCAACCATTTATTGTATATAATACGAATGTTGAAAAAAAAGCAAAAATAGAAAGAAACGGGATTATCTAAAACAGTGTATCTTTTTCGATTTTTTTTTCACGGGGTTTATTTTTATACATTGGCAGAAGTTACTTCACGACGTTAGTTTCGGGTGCAGGGCGGCTTTATTCAAATTTTATTATACAATACCGTGAAACGGACAAAAATGTATCATTTTTATTATTTCCAGAATATTAATGTTTACTAAAAAATTGATCGTGCCACTTGCTCACAATATAATCGTTGTTTTTTCCATTATCATTACAGAAATTCTGGTGATATTGACCGCACACAAAAAAGTAACGTTATGAAGACATTTGTCGACCCATCGGATTGTCTTGCAATTGCGTCGAAGGCGGCGAATGTGGTGCTAGATTAATGGAGACGATCCATACATGTCAAAGAAGATTCCATTAGAAAATTCGTCAACATAGAATGCTACCTAGTGCGTGCGTGAACCTGGTTTTATCGGCTGTGTTAGCGATTATACCACAGGTTTCGTCTATACCAATGTAATCGGATCTGCCGGATACACGCCTGTCGGATTTAACCCTTTGAAACATACATTTTTCTTAACACGGAAAATGGCTAAAAATCTTTACTCGGTGGTTTTCGGGGTCACTGATTACGAATCTGACGTCCGATTTTCAAAATTCAATATGGGGGATCCATGATGGCGAACCAATAGTAACGTTATTTATTTTCAACAAACAATGTAGAACTAAACGACAAATACCTGTGAGTTTTACACCCTCGAATTGTACAATTTTAACATTCCGGTTAATAATATGAGGTTAGTATCGCAATCCGCGACATTCCGATCCGCCATTTGGATCCACCATATTGAATTTCGAAAATATGAGTTCAGATCAGCGGCCCCGAAAACGGCTAAAGTACCCAATTTTGTCGTGTTTGAGTGGCGTTTTCGTCTCAACATACGTGTTTTGTAAAACAATCCACCAAATTTACAATTTTTTTATTATTTTAAACAATATGACATAATAATTAATGATAAATATTGATTTATTTATGTTTCTAGCATGTCCTCAAACTTTAAAAGCAAAAAATTTCAAAAAATTAATGAATTATTACCTGAAATATGTAAAAACTGCATTACAAAAACGATGGATCGACACCGTGCTTGTAAGGGTTAAGGATCGTAATACATATGCTCGAGATCGTTTTCCGTTACAGTTGTCCTGTTTTCGTTTTTGCGTTTTTGCTTGTTTTTCTCACTGCCACTGTCCTCTGCAACGACGATACTTTTTGACAAGTTTTTTCATAAGCTTGTAGTTTTTAAAATATCTCGGAATTTTTACCAAATCGAGGAGTACCGGCGAGCTGCCACAAACATTTGTTGACGATGGAATGTGATGGGATACGTTACGCACGAAGACTACGGATAAATTCTTCGCATATAGTAAATTTTCATATATTTTTTCACGCAGAATCCAGATATGCATGCGGAAATATTGAAGTGGATCTACTTTTTGCCCAAATTCTAGGTCAAAAAAGGTAAAAATCTTGTTTTAGGACATCTTCCATGGGTATGCGGCGCCAAAAATTAAAAATGCAAAATGACGGATCCAATATGTCCGCCTAACTTTTTATCGCCTTGACTACTTTTCGAGAAAAACAGGAAAAAATGTCCGAAAACACGATTTTTTACCCCTTTGACCTTCAATTTGGTAAAAAACAGAGTGTAATGTTGCCAAAATGATGACGAGTTTGTAAGTAATTAGAGTTTGCGAATTTTTTAAAGTTTTTCGTACATATTGGATCCGCCATTTTGCATTTCTGGATTTTTTTGCGTCGCACTCTATACTATAGTTGTGAAAATGACCTAAAACATGATTTTTTACCTCTTCGACCTACAATTTCGGAAAAAGTGGGGTTAATTCAAGATTTTGGAGTACATATTTTGATTCTGCTGTCAAAGTCCTATCAGAATTGACTCGTACTGTTGGAACAACAGCATTTTTTTAGGATGTGAATAAGTGCTGAAAATGCCTGAAATCGGATTTTTTAACCCCTTGACCTTCAATACCTGAAAAACTAGAGCCAATTGAATATTTTGGCAGCCATACTTGGTTTCTGGAGCAAAAATCCTACCAGAAGCGACCCTTCCTTATAGAGCAACATGAAATTCTCAAAAATTTGTTGGGCTGTGTAATCATCGAAAATACAAAATCTACCATTAACACGGTACTGTAAAATTGATATAAATAATATATTTTTTATGAAACAATTTTATGTTTGAACATGAATTAAATTACTTATTAAAATTTAAACCTGTTTATATGAAACGACATTCACCTAAAATCTTGCAGCAAAATTTATTGGAAGGACCTATTTTATAAGATGATCCCTGTCTTAGATGGTATTTAATCGTGGTGTTCGTCGTTGCTTACGCCAATTTCTACCAGTTGCATGTTTTTTTGTATAATATATCTCTTGCATGTATTATTCTCCTTAGTGGTCCATGTATGTGTATGTACGAATGTATGCATCTTTCTTCAAAATTTCTTACGCATATTCGACAAATGACATGTATAACACGGATTTGTTGCCTTGTAAGCGGTGCTATGGAAGAGGGGGACCCTGATAAGCTTGTTCAGCGCGGTCCCCCATTTCGAAATTCGCGATTGTCAAGCTTGCAAAAGCCCCCCGGAGGTTTAGGAGCTACTCGCGATAAATGAGCTTGCGAGAGCCGCGCGCCCCGTGCCCGCGACGCGACGCCCAGGTTGTAAGACTGTGTTCGCGCGATGTATATTTATTAGTATAAAATTAGGTGTTATTATTGTTATTATTTTATTTTATTTTAACATTAATTTGTTTAAGACGGAGTATAGTGTACGGTTGATCTGAAAAAAAGTCTTCAAGTTTAAAACTGTCGGTGGACACGGGATGGAAACATCGGTGGACGTGTATAGTATGTGACAAAATCGTTAATAAATTTGTCATTATTAGTGGACGTTTCCTGCGATCGGATGATATTTTATTAAGCCTAATGGTAAGATGAGTATCGTAAAAAATGTTTTTAGGTGACAAATCACCTGCAACGCAACGTGAATTCGAATTTCTAGAAGGTCTACCGATCCCCGATGATTATTCAAAAGAACAACAGTAGCAAAAATTAATTATAATCGACGATCTTTTGAGCGAATCATCGCATAATACCAGTATGGACTCTTTATACTAAAGACAGTCACCGTAAAAATATGAGTGTAATTTAAATTACGCAAAATATTGTTCGTCAGGGTCGTGAACGGCGCGACATTTCACTTAATACCGAATAGCTGCATTTGTGTAAAAATCGTCGAGATAGGGTTCAAATTCAACATCTCGCACGTCAAGTATGTTCGGAAAATTCAAAGTTTCTGCCAGAAGCTTATAGAGATGCAACTTGTCGCCCACGCGGTTATATTCTCTTAGATCTTCAGCAAACCATACCGGATGATTTCAGATTTGGCCCATGTATATTTCCGAACGAACAACCTCACGTTGCATACGCGGGTGTACGTAGATGAAATCAAACAAGTTTTGAAAAAAATGTACAGATAATTATCATTTTTAGTATCCAGTAAATCGCGATTATGGTATGGACTGTTGAAAAACATAAAAATAACAAAAGTCATCTCATCGCAAGAAATCGTAAAGACATAGATCGTGCACAAAAAGTATACGACAGTATTTCGTGTTTTTCATTCTCTGGAAAAAATATCTCACTTTATTGAACTCTCTGTGTCCTGCGGATAAACGACAACGTACAGCTGTGCTGTCAATCGACGACAGAAAACTCGTCAAATATATCTGCGTGTGCGCGCTCATGTATTGCGTGGGTTGTCATTTCTTTAAAATCGCGGTGGAAGAGTTTACTTCGAAAGCAAAAAATGTTACGAACACTCGCCTTTTCCACGAAAAGAAACGATAAAAAGAGGTTTAGACAGATCGGCGGTGGTGGTGGTAAATACCGATTCTTCTGGCATCGGTTATCAGCGCAATTTTCTCGAAATTAATCGGCAATAACGGTGATTAAAAGACATTGGCCTTATAGTGTATGCAAAGAAAATGATACTAGTTCCAGAAAGTGAAGTACACAGGGCGCGTGATGATAAGAGAGCGGTGCAAACATCCGGGACGGAGCTTGATATGAAGTAACATTCAAGGAGAAGGACATAATTTCACTGACAAATTCGATTGTTATCTCCGAAGTTCTAAAAAAAATTTGAAATTACTGAACTACATCTACATCGCACGAAACGTGGAAAAATGAAGGTGTAACCATACACGGTTATGAGCTTATCGGGTCTGACATTGTCGATGTTGTTAACCAGTTGGACGCGAAGAATTTATCCGTAGTCTTCGTGCGTAACGTATCCCATCATATTCCATCGTCAACAAATGTTTGTGGCAGCTCGCCGGTACTCCTCGATTTGGTAAAAATTCCGAGATATTTTAAAAACTACAAGCTTATGAAAAAACTTGTCAAAAAGTATCGTCGTTGCAGAGGACAGTGGCAGTGAGAAAAACAAGCAAAAACGCAAAAACGAAAACAGGACAACTGTAACGGAAAACGATCTCGAGCATATGTATTACGATCCTTAACCCTTACAAGCACGGTGTCGATCCATCGTTTTTGTAATGCAGTTTTTACATATTTCAGGTAATAATTCATTAATTTTTTGAAATTTTTTGCTTTTAAAGTTTGAGGACATGCTAGAAACATAAATAAATCAATATTTATCATTAATTATTATGTCATATTGTTTAAAATAATAAAAAAATTGTAAATTTGGTGGATTGTTTTACAAAACACGTATGTTGAGACGAAAACGCCACTCAAACACGACAAAATTGGGTACTTTAGCCGTTTTCGGGGCCGCTGATCTGAACTCATATTTTCGAAATTCAATATGGTGGATCCAAATGGCGGATCGGAATGTCGCGGATTGCGATACTAACCTCATATTATTAACCGGAATGTTAAAATTGTACAATTCGAGGGTGTAAAACTCACAGGTATTTGTCGTTTAGTTCTACATTGTTTGTTGAAAATAAATAACGTTACTATTGGTTCGCCATCATGGATCCCCCATATTGAATTTTGAAAATCGGACGTCAGATTCGTAATCAGTGACCCCGAAAACCACCGAGTAAAGATTTTTAGCCATTTTCCGTGTTAAGAAAAATGTATGTTTCAAAGGGTTAAATCCGACAGGCGTGTATCCGGCAGATCCGATTACATTGGTATAGACGAAACCTGTGGTATAATCGCTAACACAGCCGATAAAACCAGGTTCACGCACGCACTAGGTAGCATTCTATGTTGACGAATTTTCTAATGGAATCTTCTTTGACATGTATGGATCGTCTCCATTAATCTAGCACCACATTCGCCGCCTTCGACGCAATTGCAAGACAATCCGATGGGTCGACAAATGTCTTCATAACGTTACTTTTTTGTGTGCGGTCAATATCACCAGAATTTCTGTAATGATAATGGAAAAAACAACGATTATATTGTGAGCAAGTGGCACGATCAATTTTTTAGTAAACATTAATATTCTGGAAATAATAAAAATGATACATTTTTGTCCGTTTCACGGTATTGTATAATAAAATTTGAATAAAGCCGCCCTGCACCCGAAACTAACGTCGTGAAGTAACTTCTGCCAATGTATAAAAATAAACCCCGTGAAAAAAAAATCGAAAAAGATACACTGTTTTAGATAATCCCGTTTCTTTCTATTTTTGCTTTTTTTTCAACATTCGTATTATATACAATAAATGGTTGGAGTATTTGTATATTGTGGTGTAGGAATATTTTAGAGATTATAAATATGTACAACCTCTATATACATCATGTTTCTCCTAACCTTAAAGTTTTTGAAAAACATCGAAAAAAACTGCGTTTTTCATTTTTATTTTCTTACAAACAAATAGATTTGTTTCATTAACTTTACGTGAGACTTAACATTTTTTGTTCCGAATAAGCTGTAATTTTTTAATGAAATCACTGATGTAGGTAAAAGTTGTATATCTTCTTAATATCTAAAAATTCTCCATTTAATATTTTTGATTAGGAGGGCGGCTTTTGACAGACATTCGGATACGTTTCTTGATTTACTGTTATTAATTTTTTCAACTTTCTGTTTGATATTGGAGTAACTGCACTAGTCTAGCTTTCAGACAATGAAAACGTCTTGTAAATTTGATGAAAAAAAATTTCATTTTAAAAATTAAAAACACGTTTTTCTGATGTTTCTCGAGAATTTTGAGGTTACGTGAAAAATGATACAAAATTTGTAGATCTTTTTAATATCCGAAACATCTGTATACACCATAAGTGCACATACGTCAATACTTCAACTACAAATTACATATAAGGATATTGAAAAAGAAAACAAAAATAGAACGAAACAGACTTAATGAAAATGTATCTATTCGATTTTCTATTTAACGGGGATTGTTATTATACGTTAGCAGACGTTACTTCACGTCGTCAGTTTTTGTAGGTGCAAGGCTGGTTTATTCAATTTTTTTAAGATCACCGTGCATTTCAAATCTGCTATGTTTGAATAAAACGTGTTTTTAATAAATCGAATCTTTCCTGGTTTTACCTTTATCATATCTCCCCTTCGTATTTTCCGGGGATTTCCAAGAAAGTGTTACAATCAAGTAGTTGTCTATACAGTTTCCAGATTACAAAATCGAACATTTTCGACATTAATTATCCTAGTTTATACGTGTATATTATTATATGTATTATTTTGTATAGTACGATTTCTAGCTTACTTTTAGAGTTTTATCTCTCCCTCGTCTTCAAGATTTTCCTAGAAAACGGGGTCTCTCTAGTAAAAACCACGTGTGTGCATTTCAACGTCGTATGAAATTAAAGTCTCTCGTTTTCGACCTACAAGTGAACTGCCACGTGCGCAACATGTATTTAAAGGTCATCTACGCAATGTGTTGGTAAATATTAGTAAATAATAAGGAGCAGTGGGGGGTGGATCACCATAACAAACCAAAGAAACATCGTCATCGTCAAACTGCACAAATGTCGTGTTAGCGGATTCAACGACAGCTCAAGCTCACCTGAAACTCTACAGCTACCTAGAAAAATTGGACCGTGTCGCGTACTTTATTTTGATACCGACTCGGTAATTTACTTATCGGGAGGACACACATCAGCCAAACAATACGACCCACAGCTCGGGACTTTTCTCGGAGATTTGACTGATGATTTAGCGGTTTACGGTCCAGGTTCTTACATTCAGACTTTTATCTCGGGAACTCCTAAATTTTATGCTTATCGCGTACAAACTAGTAACGGGAAATACTCCGATACGTGTAAGGTCAAGGGGATTTCGTTAAATTGCGAAAATGGAAATAAAATCAATTTCGACTCGATTTATCAGCTAATTATGGAAAATGATACTTATTTATACTAGTACTACTATCACTACTACTGTTACTACACCACCAAAAATAAAAATTCGATTCAGTGCGATACGACGAACCAAAATTCACGAAGTTGTAACGCGCAAAGAAGAAACAACATGTAAAATAGTTTTTAAAAAAAGGCGTCCCATTTCGACTAGATATTCGCATTCTTTTGGAAACAAAGCATAAAGCGTAACAAAGCTGTAAAAATGTAAATTATTGTAAAAAACAATAGTTTTCTCGTTACTTAAGAAAAATTAGCAATATAAGCGAAATTGTTTTTGATATTCCATTTATTAATGATAATAATAAAAATAATAACAAAAGTAAAAATAATTATGTCCTTTGTGTAATTATTAATTTAAGACAACAAGGTAAGCACATACTATTACGTAATCTCTTCAGTTGCTTTTCATCCCATTCGAAGTTCATAGGAAGACATCGTATCTCCTCTTTCGTATTTTGAGTGATTTCCAAGAAAAATATAATACTGCATGACCTACCTCAACTTTTCGTCAAAGGGCCCCAAACAAAACTGATTGTCGCAAGACCGATATCGTAATTTATTACAATCTATATTAGTTTTTTTACACATAACTTATTCTAACTTACTTCTAGAACCTTATCTCCCCCTCGTCTTCAAGATTTTCCTAGAAAACCGAGACTCTCGAATATAAGCCACATGTGCGTTCCAACGACGGCGTAAGAAATTTCAGTTTCTTGTCTCGACCTGCAAGTGGAGTGACACATACGCCACATGTATACATATAAAGGTCAGTGGAGTGTTGTGTAGGTAAATATTAATACACAATACGGAGGAAGTGGGATGTCGGCTCTACCGTTTATTCATCATAGCAAAAAACGAAAACTAATACATAGACGTTGAAAGGTCGTTGAACCGTGATCTACCTCAACTTTTCGCCAAAAGGACCCACGTACCTATATGTTTATCGCAAGGTCATTATCGTGATTTATTACCGTCTTTATTATTTGTTTATACGCAAACTATCAATTAATCATCATTATCAACACTCATCTGACTTTAATTACCCAATTATCGATATTTATTATCGTCTTTATTATTTATTTATATAACAATTAACCACGAAGCACTCGTGTATCAGGTTGCTGAACCATGACCTACCTCACCGTCGTGCCAAAGGTTGTCCGTACGTTTTTGTTTACGTCAGACGACTGGCCTACCTCACATGGCGGCCATGGCGTTATTTACGGTCATAAATTAATATTTATTTGACATTAATTACCCTATTAACATTATTTATTGACATTTTTATAGCTTGTTTTGACATTAATTACCCATTAACAACCATTATCACCTAATTATGAGGTCATTAACCCCTGACCTATCCCAAGGCGCGCGTGCCGTCTGGCGCCAGACCTGCCTCTAGGTGGAGGAGTGGGGGGTGTTTACGTCTGGCTATCGGTCACCCTATACTACTGATGACTCTCGGTGCCGGTGGAAGTCTTGACCCTCTTCGGAACCTAGGCTGCTGGGCTGACGCGATGTATTTGTCGAGCTGAACTTCTGCTCGAGGTTAACTTCTCAACCTTAACTGCTGAATCTTAACTGCTCAATCTTAACTGATTTTTTTGGTCCAGGAGGTGCTGTATTTATACTGGATACCGCCCGTGGTGCCCAGTTCCGTTTTGATGCGTTGTGTCGTGTCACGGATTTTCTATCCAAAATTCATGTGAATGCAAGATTTGCAGCTTCCGTCCGAATTGAACAGAATCTTTTTGCGCGTTTAGACAATTACGTTAATTTTAAGATTGTACAAAAATGAACGGTAGTTGTATCTTGTATAGAACTGGAGATATTTATTTGTTAATATTTACTAAATTAGTTTTTTAATAATCCGATAGATTTTATGCAATTTTTATATGTCGTTGTGTTGTTTTAATAGTAAATTTATATTTTTAATAAACTATTTTGCATTAATTGTTTTAATACAACTGTTGTTGATTTTTGTACAATTTAACATTATTTTTATTGAAGGCTTGTAAGAGCAATTTACACATAGTGATATAAAGCATGAATTTCGTACAAGACATGAATAAACAATGAGATATTCTTAAAATAATTGTTTGTTTTTATAAATTTTGTATTATTGTAGCTTTGAAAACATGATTATCGAGATGCTAAATTTTAAAGGAGGTTCAGTTTTGTAATAGAAAATAAAAGGTTCATTGTTTATTCATGAGATGGTGTTTACAATGTTTTATACGCTAATGTTTGTTTATTCGTTTGTTCGGTACCAGTTTGGAAATTTGACTAATTAAATTTCGTGGTTGAATCTATTGTAATAAAAGGAAAAAACGGAATTTGTTCGTTATTATAAATAAACGTTTTATTTTATTTTATAAATGTGTTTTCTGCAAAACCAGCACTTTATTTTGTAATTGAATTTGTATCTAAATATGGAGACTAATCCGACCAATGTTATCATTCTATTGTTCGTTTGTTTTGGTTTATAATTTTGATGTTATATGAAAAGCTATCTGGAAAAGAATTTTCTTGGAAAAGAAAAGTATGTCACGTAAGCGTGTGCATGAGAAAGCGGATGTACTTTGGAATTTTTATTACTTTTTTAGAAATAGATAGAGTTGGTCAAGGGTACGGGTTGCTAGTCCGGTTTGCTGCGCTTTCTAAAGATGCTTTTAGATTTTTCCGTACATTTTCTTTTGAGACTATTTCGGAAAGTTCATATAAAATAATTAATGGTATTTTTACTCTCTACTGGTTATGTAGGAAACTAAGTGGGAGTGAAAATTCAGGAATTATAGGGTTCTCTATTTTCGATCGGTATCGGTAAGTTATTTGTTAAGAGGTTCGGTTAGTATACGCCAGGCGCGCTATTGCATCGGATATTTGGTCGGTAATTTTGAAATTAGGTGCGTTACGTAGGACGTAACACTAGAATATTTCTAGTAAATCTAATGAATATAATTAAATTTAAAAAAAGTAATTGTTTTTAAGGGGAGTAGATGTTAACACTTCTTATTCATTCCGCCACCCGACCACCCTTTTGGAAACATTTATGGGATTAATGTTTCTTTTTATTTTTATGAACAATTGATTGTGAAGTGTGTGGAAGGTGTCTATTAATATTTGTCATATATGTAAATAAATTTCCAAATTGATGTTGAGAATGATTAATAACTGTATTAACTCTATCGTTAGTTAAATGAAGAATTTAAATATCATATACATATATTGTTATTTATTAGAGTCTATAAATAAAATATCATATAGTTCAGGTAATTTACATTTTTCGAATCTAATATTAACTGTTGATTCAGAATTTTTGTTGATAAAATAATGTTCTATTTCCTATCTGTTTATATGATGTTTTTCTATTGCTAAGTGTTCCGGACAGAATCGAAGTGCGATATTTGCGGTACCCGGCGTGGATTTTTCTGCAGTTTTCCCCAACCCATTGCACATTCGAATGGGGGTACTCCTCAAAGTCGGCTGCAGCCGCAAGAAGGGTGCCTATAGGTACTATGTACGGGCCCTTCATATATGGCGACGGTATATTCTGCATTATAAATAATTGTATTCAATGGTATTTGAGGAGTCGCGATTAAATAAGTATTCACATATAACGATTTCGATTCGAAGTAAAGGTGTTTCATTTCGGTTCAGGGGTGTTGCATTTCGGAGCTGGGATGTTACGTTTCCGAGCAGGGATATTGCATTTCGGAGCTAGGTTGTGCGTTTTGGTTTTTAGTCAGAGTGTAGTTTAGTTTTGAATCTGAAAAGAGGCTCGTTTAGATTCAAGTATACCGGCCTACTGGCGATTCGCTCCCGGATGGATAGTAACCAGTGGGTGCTACGCACGGAGGTCGGGGAGTCGATTGCTGCCGTTGCTGATCCCCTGGCGAACAAGAAGTCCGAAGGTTCACAAACCGGAGATCGATGGTCGGTAATTTACAAATGCAGGGATCGTCGTTTTCGTTGGTTTCCTTTCTGTTCGCACGTATCGAATTATAGAAAGAGAGAGAAAGGGTAAGGTTGGCTAAGAAGGTATCACCCGAGCTTCGGAATCGAAATTTTTAGATCCATCGGGAACTCGAGAAAACAAAAGCATCAAAGTCCTTGACGACGTACATAGCAACTAATGGATATAAAAACGGGCGACTCATCAAGTCCACAGACATTCGAATTTCTAAATTCGCTTTCGCAAGAACGTTGCGATCAGTCGGTATCGCGATGTCGCCGTCGCCATAAGTGTAAATAGAGAGTTCAAGAAGTTGTAAAGTTAAAATCGAGTGTATTACTAAACGAATCTTCCGCCAGGTCCTACCCAACAATTAATATTTTTGTGTTTTGGTAATCAAAATCGTGTTCCGTATCTAAACAATGTAGAGTTAATCCAGTGTATAGTGCTTCCGAACCATTGATGTTTTTGTGTTCTTTATGTCTGGTTTCAAGCCTACGTTCCGTCTGACCAATGTATGTTTTGTGGTAGTGGAGGCACGGAATCTGATAGACTACATTCGATGCTTTAAAATATGGTAGTATAAAACTTTAAAATAATTTTTATATATACGGTCGAAATAAATATTTAAATTATTATGGTATTAATTAGTTCAGATTTTAAATAAATAAAGTTTGACAAAAAAAAAAATGGTTTCAACAGTTTTAAGAATGTGCTTTTGATCACCTTATTTTTTTTCATCGATTTATTACATAATTAATATAATGACATTGTTGATCGCTGTTAACGTAAATTTAAATTTCTAGTCACTGCCAAACCTGACCCCCCTCTCTGCGTGCGTAATGATTGTATAAGGTAGCGCAGTTCAGTTCAAAGACGACTTGCGTGGAACGCACTTACCCGCGAATATGTAGTATCAAGTTAACAAACGGAAATACAGTCCACATTATCCAACTATACCTACACGTGTTAATTTAATTTGCATCGAATCGAACAATTTGGTCACCACGAGCCGGATATTTGAAAAAATAATCAAAATCATCAGCACCATTAAAGAACGCGATTATTGATATCAGGAAAAAATCAACGACATTTGTAACAACAAAATCGACGGCATTTGTAACAACGAAATCAACGGCATCTGTGACAACGAAATCAACGGCATCTGTGACAACGAAATCAACGACATCATCAGAACATAATCGTCTGCTATATTTATTGTAATCAAAACGAACTGTAAGTGTGTTCCAATTAATATGTTCGATTGTTTTTATAATAAGCGAAATATTTATCAAAATCAATAATTAACATAAATTTCTTCAATATCGTTTTTCATTTATCGAAATATTAATAATTTCATTAAATATTCAATTTAACTTCGATAATTTATTCTAGTTTTTATAAAATTATAATAAAGTAACGATGGATTTGGTTAAATTGAAAAAAGCAAGAGGCGTTGAAAAATCTAGATTAACGCGTTTCATTAATTTTTTAAGTGAATTTGATGTATCGAAATCATTAGTAGATTCATTAGAAATTCGAGTGGAAGCGATGGGTCAGGTTTGGAAGAAGTTCAATGAAGTCCAAGCATTAATTGTCAATTTTGAAACCGAAATTGAAGATGATGAAAGATCGCGATTTGAAGAAGATTATTTAAATTCAATTGCTCAGGCGCGAACGTTTATGCGAGAAATTCGTAACCGCGATCAAAACATTCAAATTAATAACACAGTGAATAGCAGTACTCCGACAAATAATGGGGTCGAAAACAATAGAATTCCGATTAACGAAAATATTGCAAATCCCGATATGTCTAATAATTTACAATCTAATTTAGAAAGTGTAAAGCTTCCTGTCATAAATTTATTGAAATTTGATGGTGATTATGAAAAATGGATTGATTTTAGAAATAGCTTTGTAACTATTATTGATAAAAACGATAAGTTGTCGGACGTGCAGAAATTATTTTATTTAAAAGGCGCTTTAAGTGGAATCGCCGCAGACGTGATACAATCTGTAGGCACGGCCGAAGATAGTTATAAAAATGCATGGGATCAATTATTACGTCGGTTTGAAAAAACCCATAAGATTATTGAAAAACACTTTCAAGGTCTTTTAAATATATCTGTAATTACAAATGAGTCAAATTCGTTATTATTAAACATGCTCGACAACGTAATTAAACATTCGCGAGCCTTAAAGCAATTAAACGCTGATACTTGGAATAATTTAACAATATTTATATTACAATCTAAATTAGATGCGAATAGCAAACGCGAGTGGCGCGAGTCAATTAAACGCAAAGAAAATGTAAGTCTTGAGGACTTCATTGAGTTTCTAGAAGATAGAGTAACAATTGTGGATGATCCGTCGCAACGGCATTCAAATGATTTGAGAAAATCTAAGTTTATTAAGTCGCATAAGTCTACTTATGCAGCGTTTAATAGTTTTCAAATCAAATGTTGTGTTTGTAATGAATCACATCATATTTACAATTGTATGAAATTTAAGGGCTTATCGGTCAATGAACACATCGATGAAGCTAAAAAACATAGACTGTGCTTGAATTGTTTGCGTCGAGGTCATCAAATTCAAAGTTGTATATCAAGTGGTTGCAAAATTTGTAACAAAAGGCACAATTCGTTACTACATAATAATCCTGACGTGAACAATTCAAATATTTCGAGAAACATTGATAATTCGAGGAACCAGACAGCTAATAACTTAGTAAATGCAACAAGTTCGTCATCTTATCATGTTTACGTTTCTGACAAGCCGATGAATAATAGTAAACCTATTGTGATTAAAGAAACTCTATTAGTGACGGCTATTGTTTGGATTCAGGATAAATTCGGGTTATTACAAGAATGTCGAGCGCTACTAGATAACGGTTCAATGCCGAACTTAATGACCGAAAATCTGCGACGTCGGCTAGGGATCGATATAACGCGTAATAAGACATATCTTGATGGCATATGCAATTCGAGCAATCCCGTTTTAGGAACGACAAATACTGTCATTCAATCGAAGTCCAGTGGACATATATACAATTTGGAATTTTTGGTAGTTAATAAACTTACATCATCGCTACCTTATAATCGATTTGAGACGAACACAATAAAAATACCTTCAAATATTTCTTTAGCTGATCCAACCTTTAATATTCCAAATTGTATTGATATACTCCTGGGTTCCGAAATCTTTTGGCAATTGCTTTGTATCGGTCAAATTCAGTTAGGTCGGAATATGCCTACGTTACAAAAAACGACATTAGGGTGGATCGTATCTGGTCAATTAACAATCGAACGTCCTCGGGTCAGCTCTGGTTCGTCATTTTGTGGATTAAATGTATTAAATCCCAGTAACCTCGAAAATTTATTGGAAAGGTTTTGGGAAGTCGAAGATTATCCGCACGCTAAGCCGAAGTTGACTGAAGAAATCGAGTGTGAACAATCGTTTATTAATTCGTATAGACAGAGCAATGGAAGGATTTCGGTTGCTCTCCCCTTCAAAAAAAGTTTGTGTCCATTGGGTCATAATCGTCATTCAGCTTTGCGGCGATTATATTCAATGGAAAAACAATTCCAAAAATCGCCGAGGATGAAGGAGGAGTACATTAAGTTCATGCGAGATTATGAACGATTGGGGCACATGGAGCGGATAGAAAATGATGAGAACATAACGTCAAATGTACATTATTTACCACATCATGCGGTATTGAAAGAAACGAGTTTAACCACGAAATTGAGGGTCGTCTTTGATGGGTCGTGTAAATCTGAGACTGGTATGAGTCTGAACGACACGCTCTTGGTCGGTCCAACCATACAACAAGAATTATTCTCTATTGTCATCCAGTTTAGGCAGCATAGATATGTTTTAATAGGAGATGTAGAGAAAATGTATCGTCAGGTGTGGATTGAAGAAACCGATCGAGACTATCAAAGAATTCTATGGCGTGAATCACCAGATCAATCAGTGCAAGAATTTAGACTTAAGACCGTAACATATGGACTATCGTCATCGCCATTTTTGGCAATTAGAAGTCTAATACAAATTGCACGTGATAATCAAGGTAGATTCCCTAATGCTAGCCAAATTATACAAAGAGATTTTTATGTCGATGATCTCCTTACCGGTGGACAAACAATTGAAGAAGTCGTGGAACTTAAAAACGAAATTATAAACATCTTGGATTCGGTAGGAATGCCTTTAAGAAAGTGGGGATCAAATGAGCCCATGCTGATACAAAATAATGAAACCGACACGTCTGAAAACACATCTATAAGTGGAGAAACGAAGCTGTTGGGACTAACGTGGGTCGCCGAGAAGGACTGCTTTCGGTATCAATTTACAGGCGATAATTCAACAACAAAAATCATTAAACGATCACTATTATCATCCGCGTGTCAAATCTTTGACCCATTGGGTTTAATAGGACCAATAGTAATCAAGATTAAAATTTTAATTCAACGGCTATGGCAAATTAAAATTTCATGGGATGATCCGATTCCGGTTGAGATGCAAACAAGTTGGAGAACATTTCACGGTCAACTAAGTCAAATTGATACACTTTGTATTCCACGACATGTGTTAACTACTCACCCAACAAAGATCGAAATGCATGTATTCTGTGATGCATCAGAACAAGCATACGGAACATGTATATATTTACGGTCAACCGATAATAAAGGAAGACTGAAAACGAATCTTTTATGTGCTAAATCAAAGGTTGCACCGATTAAAAAATTAACTATACCTAAATTAGAGTTGTGTGCTGCAATTCTAGGAGTTCAATTATGCAAAAAGGTGACTGAAGCACTTGATTTATCGATGGAAAGAACAATATATTGGACTGACTCGGAAATCGTTCTGGCTTGGATTCGCGGGTCAGCCACGCGCTGGAAAACCTTTGTAAGTAACCGTGTGATAGAAATACAAGAAAATACATTCATAGAGTCTTGGCGTCACGTAAGATCAGAAGACAACCCTGCTGATGTAATTTCACGAGGCATGAACCCTGACAAGTTGAAACATTGTGCATTATGGTGGCAAGGACCACTATGGTTGCAGAAAGAAGAAAGTATGTGGCCTTACACCATGACAGAAATCGCAGATGTTGAGGTGCCTGAAGAACGACCGCAATTAGCCCGAACGTTGTTAGTAACAAATAATCCATTGTATCTCTTCTCCAAATTTTCATCTTGGAGTAAGCTTAGGCGTATCGTTGCTTATTGCGTAAGATTTATAAGAAAAGCAAGAAAGTTATCTGAATGTATTGATCCACTAACTGCCGAAGAAGTTACAGACGCCACGAATCGTATTATTCAACGCGTGCAAGAAGAGGATTTCACAGAAGAGTTAGCGGATTTGAAGAGAAGAGGTTCCGTTAAATCTACAAGTAAATTGATACAATTTAGTCCCTTTTTAGACGAATCAGGGCTCATTCGAATAGGTGGTCGCCTCAATAATGCTCCAATTTTCTTTTCCCAAAAACATCCAATTCTCTTGCCCGCGAAACATTATGTTACTGAATTGATCATTTCGAGCGAACATCGAAGGCAATTGCACGCTGGGCCACATGCATTATTGGCACATATTCGATTGACATATTGGCCAATGCGTGGAAGGGAATCAGTTCGGAGGGTGTTAAAAAAATGCATAATATGTTTTAAAAGTCGACCGAAAAGTTTGGAACAAATTATGGGTAATTTACCGACCAATCGTCTTATAGCCAATCGTCCATTCTCAAGCTGCGGTGTCGATTTCGCTGGTCCATTCAATATAAAATTATCGCGAAATAAATGTAATAAATCATATCTAGCTGTCTTTGTTTGTTTTTCAACCAAAGCAGTCCATTTGGAATTGGTTAGTAGCCTTAGTGCAAAGGCATTTCTAAATACATTAAAACGATTTTTTGCTCGGCGCGGATTGTGTAAAAATATCTACTCGGATAATGGTCGTAATTTTGGGGGTGCAAACAAAGAACTAAAGTTAATAATGAATGAGTTGAAGGCAACGTGTCGAGATGAATTGATTCAAAATTATTTAACAGAACTAGGAATTGAGTGGAAATTTATTCCTGCATACTCGCCACATATGGGGGGCTTGTGGGAAGCTGCAGTAAAATCTGCGAAAACCCATTTAAGACGAGTGATAGGAGATGTAAATTTGACATTTGAAGAACTATATACAGTTTTCACACAAATAGAAGCGGTATTAAATTCAAGACCTATTATACCATTATCCGAGGATATAAACGACCTACGGGCATTGACCCCTGGTCATTTTTTAATTGGGCAGCAATTAATAGAATTACCTGAAATAGACGTTCGCGAAATCCACGAAAACCGCGTCACGCGATACCAATTGCTTTGTAAGCTAAAGCAGCACTTTTGGACACGATGGTCGGTGGAGTACCTCACTCAGTTACAAGGGAAACAAAAATGGCGGAAATTTAACGCAAATGATTCATTGAAGATAGGGAATTTAGTCTTACTTAAGGATGACAATATACCTTCCATGCAATGGCGGTATGCACGTATTGTTGAACTAATTCCAGGAAAAGATAACATTGTACGCGTCGTTCGACTAAAAACTAAAGCTGGTGAAACGATGAGGAATGTATCAAAAATTTGTCCGCTCCCGGTTGAGTGATGTTGTGATATTGCATGTCACGAAACACATTTAATTGTTAATGTAAAGGTTGAAGCTAAGGCGTCAAGGCGGGCGGGATGTTGATCGCTGTTAACGTAAATTTAAATTTCTAGTCACTGCCAAACCTGACCCCCCCTCTCTGCGTGCGTAATGATTGTATAAGGTAGCGCAGTTCAGTTCAAAGACGACTTGCGTGGTACACACTTACCCGTGAATATGTAGATCAAGTTAACAAACGGAAATACAGTCCACATTATCCAACTATACCTACACGTGTTAATTTAATTTGCATCGAATCGAACAGACATATCATTAGTACTTTCCATGCCTACACTGAAACAAAATATGACAATTATGTATGTCGTATAGTATACGCAGTTGTGCACTCTATTTACATTGCTCAAAATAAATATTTGGCATTCCTGGTTGTCCTCCTGTATACAATGATATTACGCAATCACATTCTACGTATTATTTTATTTTTGAAACTATTGAATATCACCGAGGAGTTGAATTATGGCTGGATGTCAATGTTGCAAGAAGCTTTATGGAACGAATTGTCCATACATCAAATTCTGTTGATCCTTGATAGGAATTGTGCTGAACTGGCAGACGTTATTGAAGGGATTGCAAACAAATTCTTTGTTACCACAGTGAACTTATCAAACACAGATGCACTAATAGCTCCAAATTCGTCACTTGCCAGTTTCTTTCATGCATCGAACGTATTTATTTTTGTCTACGTGCACAAGATCGATGATCACATCACAGAAACTAAGCTTTTCTTTAGTGCAAAGTACGCTTTTTTGACATATGCTGGAAAATATTACATTTCCAGCAGACCAAAGTTACTAATTATTTTCTTGAATGATACCAATAATGCAAATTATGCCACTTACTTGCAAAATTTATGGGGAAAGCAGTACGTTGATGCAACCATTTTGCAAGTGGTTAATCAATTTGATACAGATGAAACAACTTTATTCGATGATCAAAATTCGAAGGTGATTCTTCATCGATACAATCCATTCGCCAATATCTACAGCTCTCAAAACTTCTCAACTCTAGTTCCCGTTTTTCCGAACAAGCTAGGGTAACTGTGGGTATTACTGCGGATGCCCCAATTACTGCGGATATTTATAAACGCCATAATTATCGGTATCTGGTTAAATATTTTTCTTAAAAATAAATGAATAAATAATATTAAACATTAATCTACTCATTTGTTACAAATATGGCAATATAAAGTGATTTTAAAATTTTATATCGTTGTTTGAAATTTGTCGATGCGTTTTCATCACCAATCACGCAGTGGCGTCGTTTAGATGGCTTATTTAAAATCTATTTATTTTTACTAAAGGTTAATCATGAGTATATTCTAGCTTTGTTATTCGATAAAGTAAACCATATTTTATAAGAAATGTAACCAATGATCTTCTGACTAGTTATTTTCTTTGCCTATTTTTGAAAACAGTAATAGGTGCCATTTTTCCCTTAACGTTTGTATTACTGCGCGGATCAAATAGGTACATTCTAACCTAGAAATACATATGTACACCTATATAGTCTATACGTCTTGCCGCACTTAACCATGAACTTGAAGCTGACTTAGTATTCCAGAATGTATGCCCTCTATTCACCGACAGTGAATTTCAGAACTTCATGCTTTCTGCTACCATTCGTTAACTAAAATCTTACACTTATGTCTAACATTCATCATCGATCACTAAAATGTATGCATTTTACTTACCGATAGTGAATTTCAGACTTTCATGTTTACTACTAACCCGCGTTGACTAAAATCTTACACTTATGTCTGAAATTCATCATCGGTCACTAAAATGTGTACATTTTACTTACCGATAGTGAATTTCAGATCTTCATGTTTACTACTACCTGTCATTGACTAAAATCTTACACTTATGTCTGAAATTCATCATCGATCACTAAAATGTATGCATTTTACTTACCGATAGTGAATTTCAGACTTTCATGTTTACTACTACCTCTGGTTGACTAAAATCTTACACTTATGTCTGAAATTCATCATCGATCACTAAAATGTGTGCATTTTACTTACCGATAGTGAATTTCAGACTTTCATGTTTACTACTACCTCTCGTTGACTAAAATCTTACACTTATATCTGAAATTCATCATCGGTCACTAAAATGTGTGCATTTTACTTACCGATAGTGAATTTCAGATCTTCATGTTTACTACTACCCCTCGTTGACTAAAATCTTACACTTATGTCTGAAATTCATCATCGGTCATCAAAATGTGTGCATTTTACTTACCGATAGTGAATTTCAGATCTTCATGTTTACTACTACCTGTCGTTGACTAAAATCTTACACTTCTGTCTGAAATTCATCATCGATCACTAAAATGTGTGCATTTTACTTACCGATAGTGAATTTCAGACTTTCATGTTTACTACTACCCCTCGTTGACTAAAATCTTACACTGATGTCTGAAATTCATCATCGATCACTAAAATGTGTGCATTTTATTCACCGGAGTGAAAATTTTATACATTAAAAGTTGAGATATTGATGTAATCAATGCGAAAATTAATTTCTTTCTTATTTAACAATTAATTCTATTAATAAATATGTGCAATTTCTCTGTTCTTTTATTCTTTTTCCTATGAGAATTATTCATAACCTTATTTCATCATCACTTTAGAATCCGCAGTAATTCCCACGCAGAATTGGGCACTTCCGCAGTGATTGATACACAGTAATGCACACAAATCCGCAGAAATACATGCATTGGATATTTTTTTTATTTGGTCTTTTATTGAATTAAAACCACGTTATTTTCCTTGTTACAATTTTTCTTTCGAATCTACTGTTACTGAAGTACCGTCCAAATGATAGAGAAAGAAATTTTAGTTAATCATATGCTTTAAGCAAGAGCCTAATCTCACCCTATGCTAAAAAACCGCAGTAATACCCACAGTTACCCTACTTAATCTGCACTTGCATAAAATTAGAACAGTTTCAACTGTTGCATTACATTTTAATTTTGAAACGACTGCTTTATGCTCTTTAGAGTATATTGAAATGGCAATGAATTTTTCTTTAGATTTTTTACGTAATAGAAACCTTGATACATTCGTAGGATATCGTATAAAACCTGAAATCACCAATGCGTACTTATTGAAGTCAGCTGATCTATTTCATATATATCATACTTGCCAAAATATGTCTGAAATTGAAAAGTTTCCCGAAGTACCATTTATTTTATGGAAAGAACCGAATTGCTTAGTACAGTATAACCTCTCTTGTTCGACATGATCGGTGCCAGACGCTCTCTCTCTGACCTCGCTAGTTTGACATTTTTTTAACCACGCCCACTATGACGTCACGCAATCGTGATTGGCTCATTTGTTTTTACGAACATAAGTGTACTGGGCGGCGGAGTCAAACATACTGAAAGTACGTATATTTTACTCGAAAACGATTTTGTAAAATCAAGTGATTATATTTAAATTAAATATTGGAAGATTATAAAAGATGAGCTCTCGGGAAAACGTCGATCCAAATAAATCAGGTAATTCAACAGCCCAACATAACCTAGACTATTTGGTTACAAAAAAGTTAATTTTCTTTTTACAGGAATAATCGAATTGCATTATTTTAAAGTAAATATAAATATTTTTTATCAAAACTTAGATTTTATATAAAAGTTCGATTTTGATGTGTAACCTGATGCTTAAGCTTCCTGATGTGTAACCCATATTCCTCAAATCATGAGAACCGACTGTAAATTCTGAACATTACCTTTTGTAGCTGCGATAAGATACAACTGTTAACTTGTGAAAATATAGTAGTTCTTCCTCTTCAGCTAACCTTCTAACCTTCTGTTTTCCTAGCATTAATTTCCAGCCTCCTTGCCATACATATAGAAGTCAAGTAGAAGACTAAAACTTAACAACGACAAATGCGGAGGTTATGTCGTTCGATTTGACGGGTGAGGTGCAATCGTCCGAGTCCGGCATGGGTGCGTTCGTGTTCGTCGGTAATATAATGGGCGGGGCGGAGGAGGGAAGAAGTCTCCGCCCACTGTCGAACTAAGGAGGTCGGGCACTGTCGAACTAGGGAGGTTGTCGAACAAGCGAAGTGTCGAATAATAGAGGTTGTACTGTAGTACCACTATCAAGATATTCGGAGGTTCATTCTCCCTTGGGTTACCTAATAATAATCTTGACATTGGGTTTAGCTGCTTATACCTGGGTATCATCGCGTCTTCTCTAATTTGATAAGCAACAATGGGCCTTATTAAATATCACAGAAAGTATAATGGGAATTGCAATTTCCAAACTTCCGAAACACGCTGCAGAAAGAACTCTTTATATAGCTATTGTTATTTTGTCATTTATATATTTAACAGAAATAACGGAAAAAATTGCTGCAGTGGAAAAACACTTGAAGATGTTGCAAATAGCGAATTGAAACTGGTTTACACAATATCGACGTTCCATCGGGCAAATTTGCTTTTTAACAAAAATTCAGGTAACAAGACTGTCCTTACAAGATTTTTACGTAATAGTGTACTTACCCCTGGAAAGCTGTCGAATTTTAACACAGATGTGATCTATCATAAAAATGTTACATTCTTCTCAGAATGGACTAGCATCCAACCATTTTTTAAATTTGACAATGAAATAAATGGCGAACCATCAGTACACTGTTTAGAAATTGTGATATTTCTTACCGCTATATAAAATAAAAATATGTGTTACCATCCATATCTAGGGAGATACACTAGGGAGATACGCTAGTTTCAACGATCATCCCTTAGTTTGGGGTTGATCCGGTGGATGAAATTTTTTCGTAAAATTTATGTGAGTCTCTTGTAATATTACTTACCGATACATAAAATAAAAATATCTGTTACCCCCGATATCTAGGGAGATACACTAGTTTCAACGATCATCCCTTATTTTGGGGTTGATCGGGTGGATGAAATTTTTTCGTAAAATTTATGTGAGTCTCTTGTGATATTTCCTACCGATATATAAAATAAAAATTTGTGTTACCATCCATGTCTAGGGAGATGCACTAGGGAGATACGTTAGTTTCAACGATTACCCCTTAGTTTGGGGTTGATCCGGTGGATGAAATTTTTTCGTAAAATTTATGTGAGTCTCTTGTAATATTTCTTACCGATACATAAAATAAAAATATCTGTTACCATCCATATCTAGGGAGATACACTTGTTTCAACGATCATCCCTTATTTTGGGGTTGATCCGGTGTATGAAATTTTTTCGTAAAATGTATGTGAGTCTCTTGTGATATTTCCTACCGATACATAAAATAAAAATATCTGTTACCATCCATATCTAGGGAGATACACTAGTTTCAACGATCATCCCTTATTTTGGGGTTGATCCGGTGTATGAAATTTTTTCATAAAATGTATGTGAGTCTCTTGTGATATTTCCTACCGATATATAAAATAAAAATATGTGTTACCATCCATATCTAGGGAGATACACTAGGGAGATACGTTAGTTTCAACGATTACTCCTTAGTTTGGGGTTGATCCGGTGGATGAAATTTTTTCGTAAAATTTATATGAGTCTCTTGTGATATTTCTTACCGATACATAAAATAAAAATATCTGTTACCATCCATATCTAGGGAGATACACTTGTTTCAACGATCATCCCTTATTTTGGGGTTGATCCGGTGTATGAAATTTTTTCGTAAAATGTATGTGAGTCTCTTGTGATATTTCCTACCGATACATAAAATAAAAATATCTGTTACCATCCATATCTAGGGAGATACACTAGTTTCAACGATCATCCCTTATTTTGGGGTTGATCCGGTGTATGAAATTTTTTCATAAAATGTATGTGAGTCTCTTGTGATATTTCCTACCGATATATAAAATAAAAATATGTGTTACCATCCATATCTAGGGAGATACACTAGGGAGATACGTTAGTTTCAACGATTACTCCTTAGTTTGGGGTTGATCCGGTGGATGAAATTTTTTCGTAAAATTCATATGAGTCTCTTGTGATATTTCTTACCGATATATAAAATAAAAATATCTGTTACCATCCATATCTAGGGAGATACACTAGGTAGATACGCTAGTGTTAACGATCATCCCTTAGTTTGGGGTTGATCCGGTGATGAAATTTTTTCATAAAATTTATGTGAGTCCCTTGTAATATTTCTTACCGATACATAAAATAAAAATATCTGTTAACCCGATATCTAGGGAGATACACTAGTTTCAACGATCATCCCTTAGTTTGGGGTTCATCCGGTGGATGAAATTTTTTCGTAAAATTTATGTGAGTCTGTATTAATATTTATTACCGATATATAAAATAAAAATATCTGTTACCCCCGATATCTAGGGAGATACACTAGTTTCAACGATCATCCCTTAGTTTGGGGTTGATCCGGTGGATGAAATTTTTTCGTAAAATTTATGTGAGTGTCTTGTAATATTTCTTACCGATATATAAAATAAAAATATCTGTTACCATCCATATCTAGGGAGATACACTAGGGAGATACGCTAGTTTCAACGATCATCCCTTATTTTGGGGTTGATCCGGTGGATGAACATTTTTCGTAAAATTTATTTGAGTCTCTTGTAATATTTCTTATCGATAAATAAAATAAAGATATCTGTTACCCCCAAATCTGTGGAGATACGGTATTTTCACCAATCATCCCTTATTTTGGGGTTGATCCGGTGGATGTAATTTTGTTGTAAAATTTATTTCTGATTCTTGAATTGTTCTTTACCGACATTTATACGCGTTCAAATCGTGGAATATGTGATGTTTTCAGTTGTTTTAATATTTTCAATTTTCGGTTGACTCCACCGGTGGAAACTTCAAACACATTTACATTCCCACTCCAGCCGAATTTATGTTCCAAAAATGTCTATTTTCTGGAACCAATTTAATAGCATACTTTTGCGTTTACATAATTCGGGGCTCATATTACACTGGAGAAAAAAGCCACCCTTCCGTTTTGAAAAAGAGATATATAACCTATTGGAACAGGAACAGGCATTCGTATCGGTGTCTGAAAAACAGCAAAAAATTAATGAATTTCGTAATCTGATAGATAACTTATGGGGTGCTCTTGCAAACTGCATGATTGTATACATTCTAATATTTTTTGCCGAAATCCTTTTATTTTTATGTATCAAAAAGTATAATTATTCACCCAGAATTGACACTAAAAAAGACTTATTCGTACAGTGTATTACTAGAAACGTGAAAACATCTAACAAAGTGTAACATGTTTATTTTTTGACACATTTTTTCATTTATACGATTTGTTGTGTGCATTAACTGTTATCTAATTCATATAACAAGAAATTTAATAAAATATACGATATTCCACAGTAGATGATCTTTTAATTAAATTGTATTATTGAGCAACCACCAGAATCCATCTGTGCTCCATCAAGAAAGGTTTTTATAACATTTTAAATTATAAAATTAAAAGCGCCCCGTACAGGTTTCAGTCTGATCCGCTTTGTAAGAATTTTATGTAATATCTCTTCGGCAAAAATGCGTCAGAATCGCCGCAGACTACTCGACAGGTGAGAATTTCCAGCAAATTTGCTGTCTGTGTGACGACGCATATTCCGTATTTCTGCCGACATATCCGCCGCCTGACTTTTCCCTTATATGCGGCAATATGCAGCTAGCTGGTTGTCTGGGAAGGTATATTATATAGTATTGCGTGGAAATAAGTAGCGATAGGCCTTGAGGAGACATAATAGTTTCGAATCTTAATTTGGTTTGATTTTGAGCCTCCTGTTCGAATTTGCAAGATATCACTTTTGGATATCTCCTTCGGAACCTCTCGCGATATTTGTAGTGCAAACGAAGCCATTATTGAAAGTGGGTTTTTGGGTTTCGGAGCAGGATAGCTGCCTGCTGCGTAAACAGCCAAATTCTACTTTGATTGAGTTTGTAATACGTAATATTTTGAGAGCAGATGTCGCTATAAATATCGACCTTTGATGTCACACTTGGTTCGCCTTCGGATTCCAGATTCCAGTAGCCTGTGTGGGTCAGACTTCGATTTTTGATCTGTGCTGGCCTCCTGGTGAAGGAGAAGTGCGGGGGTTTGGAACGCGACATGTTTTGATTCTCATAAATCTCACTCTCTAAGATAGGCAGTAACCTGATAGGTGCATGCACGTGATTTGGATTAAACTCCGTCTTTGGTATCATCTTGTGCTGGCCTTTGGCGAATGAAAAGTCTAGAGAATCTGGGCGCGAACGAATCGAATTTGGAAACGATTCATTTTGTTGAAAACATTGAAGCAAATTCGAAAAGAAACCGTTGGATTTGAATTTTATCCATAGGTCGTTTGAAAGTGAAGATCTGCAGGACGAAACTTCTTTGAAACTTCCGGAACACTACTTGAGGCCAGTCCAGTCTGTCGCATTTTGGCGAGCTAAGCGAACCCATCTTCCGAAGAAGCTGTCTTGTATTGGGATCTGACATTTGATGGTGGCTGGTTTTAAAACTACTCAAAGCTTGCATTTGGAGAAAGGTCATTGGGACATAGGACAATATGGAGGTTGAAAGCTTGCAAATCTGTCAACAGCAGCGCCAAATGTCAGAACCCAATTCGCGAAACGTTCAAATCGTTCCGACAATATTGCCGCCGAGACGTCTGATTTATTCGAGCGAATAAAATGTTAGTTTTGAAAGCTCGACCACGCGTTTTATTTCACCCATTTCGAACATAAATTATACATACAGGCCTGCAAATTTTGGCTTAGTTCTGTAACAAAAAAAGGGGAAGGTGATTCTGATAGGTTTTTTTAACGTAGAAAACGAATCCGACTTTCAAAATGGCCCATCACGTCAGGATTTCTTGTAATATTGGCTTAAATGGCCCAAAAATGGCCATTTTGGCCATTTTTCGGAATTTTTGTTGGGTAACCAAAATTTTTTTTTTCATTTTGCCCAATTCCATCGTATAGTACTATATGTAAGCTTTAAAACCCATTTTTTAAAATCGCTTTACGATATTTATTAACAAAGTTATGCAGATTTGAAATTTTTTCATTTAGACAAATGTAGGTATTTCAAATATAAGGTTCAAATAACCTTGAACATTGACCTCAAGGTCAGAACCAATAATGTACAATTATTGCACCCTTTGTCCTGAACAACTTTTGTTTAAAACATTTTTCTCTAAAACATTTATTTTTCAAAATATTTCGGGTGGGGATTAAAATGGGACACATTGTATACATACATATAACATTTGCCTATATAAAAAAATTTCAAATCAACGTAACTTTGTTAAAAAAAATCGTAAAGCGATTTTATAAAATGGGTTTTAAAGCTTACATATATTACTATACGATGTAATTGGGCAAAATAAAAAAAAAATTTTGGTTACTAAAAAAAAATTCCGAAAAATGGCCAAAATGGCCATGTTCTGGGCCATTTAAGCCAATATTACAAGAAATCCTGACGTGATGGACCATTTTGAAGGTCGGATTCGTTTTCTACGTCAAAAATCCTATCAGAATCATTTTCCTCTTTTTTTGTTACAAGCCAAAATTCAATGATCATTAAAAAATCCAATGAAACGCCTTTCATAGAACACAAAGAAATTTCGCATAGCTGCAATGAAATATTTATTTTGATTGAAGCATATTTCTTGTAATTTTGTTATCGTGTAGGTCGCATTTTTGTAATGAATTACTTATTCCATTTTAAAAACCAATGATTTCATGTATTACAACGTTCCTGGCTTTTAAAGAAATCCAGGAAAATCAAATTCTATGAAATCCTTGAATTGCATAAATAATACTTTTCATGAGATTCTGAAATAAATATCATTACTACAATGAAATTGTTCAATGAAGTTTTGGAATTTTTATCTCGAAAAGTTGTCGTTCTATGTGAATGTTACTAAGAATCTTTTTTGTTTAAAATTACCCAAAAACATAAAAAAACTTTTTCAGGAGCAAAAACAAATAAAATTATTAAAATGTTTTTAAAAATTTGTGTTCAGCGGCAAGAAATACATCAAAACAACATTGTTTCAAGTGGGGACATACATGTATAAAAGGCAGCGGCAACATAGGTAGCTCCTAGACTAATTAGTTGTGATGGTAAGTTCACTTCTGATACAAACTGAGCCTTTTCATCGGACCACGCAATCCAAGCGTCATCTATCCTGACTTTCGTCGACTTTCTTTCCACCTTCTTTTGTTCAGCTTTTGACTCCTTTAAGAGCAATCTAGCATGGTATTCGATGGTTCGCTCTCTTTTAGTCATATCGCTATTGATTTAAACTTCCTTGCCTGGTAAGACCATTTTTTTTAGTATTTACAGTGGAGCTTTGCTCTGTACAAAAGAAGTTCGACTCAAGTTATATAATAACTGGCTCCTTGCGGATGAAATACATTGTATTGACGACGTTAGTAAGGCCAAAAGTGTCCTGCACAAATTTTTTGATATAATTGACTACGTCCTCGACTATATTTAACCCAGGAATTTTAATAATTTTCTTCCTGACTTGTTTATTTTGCTGTTCAAGCTCAGATGGCAGTTGCAGAATTTGGGCATCCTTTTCACCAATTTTAATTTTAAATTAGGCAGCTAATTTGCAATGTCCTTCCTCAAGTCTGTGATTGCCCACAAATTTTCTTTGGTAGTGGTGTATTTATTATATTTATTTTTTTTTTTGTTATTAATTAATTAACGGGCGGAATCGCCCTTTTTCTCAATTGTTGCCGTATTATTTACTATGATTTTGCGAGAGCTACAGATCGACTTAGACAGATAGCGCCATACTTCACATTTGCACGGAAAAAAATAGAACGTCGCTCTAGCGAGATTGTCCAGCTAAAATAGCTTCCCACTGGCCAGCAGATCGCGAGTAAAGACGTATAATGACAATAAAAATTCGAAATCCTCAAATTTTTTTTTCTATAAATAGGTATACTTTTCTTATGTCTTTAAGAATATTTCTACATAATTTCTAGACGATGTGGTTATTTATATTATTTTTATATGATTTTTTAAAGTCGTTAATAGTGAAAAAATCACTACTTTTTCATTTTAAGGCTTCCGTATTGATTACCGTGTTAGATACGACAAAAATGCACTCAACCTTTTTGTAGAGCACAAAATTTCCTACAAAAAAGTCAGTGAGAGCCATAGTCTAATGTTAATAGATACGTCACGAATAAGATATCTATCTCTGTTCTAAAATTTCAATGATTTTTTTCAATAACTTCCGATGGTTTTCATGCCGTACATATTAACATTAGACTATGGCTCTCAGTGACTTTTTTGTAGGAAATTTTGTGCTCTACAAAAAAGGTTGAGTGCATTTTTGTCGTATCTAATACGGTAATCAATACGGAAGCCTTAAAATGAAAAAAGTAGTGATTTTTTCGCAATTAACGACTTTAAAAAATCATATAAAAATAATATAAATAACCACATCGTCTAGAAATTATGTAGAAATATTCTTAAAGACACAAATAAAGTATACCTATTTATAGAAAAAAAATCGAATTTTAATTGTCATTTTACGTCTTTACTCGCGATCTGCTGGACAGTGGGAAGCTATTTTAGCTGGACAATCTCGCTGGAGCGAGGTTCTATTTTTTTCCGTGTGTGTATGAAATGTAGGACTGCAGAAACCTACACCAGCGGTCATGAGTCGATTTCCGCCAGATAAACAATATTTTCGAAACGTAAACACAAACAACGTGGCTCGTCTTACCAATAGCGAACTGCTTCTTGAAAACGAAATCGAAAAATTGTTCGCCAGGCGGGGATCGAACTCACCACCTACGACTTCGTAGTCCAGTGCGTTAACCGCCTGAGCCACGAAGCCGATTATTTAATAATTTATTTTTAAATAATTTTTGTATCTGACAAAGTAATGACCAATAAGTTAAAAAAAATTTGTCGTAAAGTACCAATCTTTTAGTATTGTAAAAAAAATGTCATCGATGTGTTTTGTTTCGTTATCAAAAAAATAATTATTTAATACCAAACCGCTGAAAGAATCGGTACTATAGGCACGACGAGGACGTCTGTACGCTTGATGGCTCTAGCTCGCTAGCCGTGTGCTGCTCTACAGGCGCTTATCTCTTTCAATTAGTTTCCTCAAAAATAAAATAACATGATCGTTTGAAACCGCTGTATGACGATTTTTCCCGTTAGCTTCACTCTGACTGGAGTGGATTAAAAATTGTGTTATTTAATTAAGAGGAACGCCGTATTAGCGCGTAAGTTTTAGTAATTATACTAAAAACACACAACTTTATTGCCAAATAACAAAGTGCGTACATGCAACAGTGCAAAAGTAATTTAGAGCACGGTGACTTTTTAGTCCTGGTAGATTTTGCGGAGAATTATGGATTCATCGTGCAAGATGAAATTCAAAGTTTTCACTGGAACAACTGAAATTTGTTTTCTTTTATTTTTTAAAATTGTTTAGTTTATCCTTTTTTTATTTTATTTTATTTAAGGTTTTATTTTTTTTTATTATATTATTTAAAAAAAAATAAATTACATATTATTTTCTTAAAAATTATTTGAATAAAATATCGACTGCATGCAATAGGGATGGTATTAATTAGTTCAGATTTTAAATTAATTAAATTTGGCAAAAACAAAATAAGGTTTCAACAGTTTTAAGAATGTGCTTTTGAACAGCTTATTTTTTTCATTGATTTATTACATAATTAATATAATAACATATCATTAGTACCTCCGATAATTACCATATTTTCCATGCCAAATGCTGGAAAAAAATATGACAATTATGTACGTCGTTCAGTATATACCGCAGTTTTGCACTATCTTTACATTGCTCAACATAAATATTTAGCATCCCTGGTTGTCCTCCTGTATACAATGGTATTACGCAATCACATTCTACGCATTATTTTATTTTTGAAACTATTGAATATCACCGAGGAGTTGAATTATGGCTGGATGTCAATGTTGCAAGAATCTTTATCCAACGAATTGTCAATACATAAAATCCTGTTGATCCTTGATAGAAATTGTGCTGAACTGGCAGACGTTATTGAAGGGATTGCAAACAAATTCTTTGTTACCACAGTGAACTTGTCAAACACAAATGCACTAATTGCTCCGAATTCGTCACTTGCCAGTTTTTTTCATGCATCGAACGTATTTCTTTTTGTCTACGTGCACAAGTTCGATGATCACGTCCCAGAGACTAAGCTTTTCTTTAATGCAATGTACGCTTTCTTGACATTTGCAGGAAAATATTACATTTCCAGCAGACCAAAGTTACTAATTATTTTCTTGAATGATACCAATAATGCAAATTATGCCACATACTTGCAAAATTTATGGGGAAAGCAGTACGTTGATGCAACTATTTTGCAAGTGGTTAATCAACCTGATACAGATAAGGCAACTTTATACGATAATCAGAATTCTACGGCGCTTCTTCACCAATATAATCTATTCACCAATACCTACAGCTCTCAAAACTTCTCAAATTTGGTTCCCGTTTTTCCGAACAAGCTACTTAATCTACACTTGCATAAAATTAGAACAGTTTCAACTGATGGTCTATATTTCGAGTTTGATAAAGCGACTGCCTTATGCCCATTGGAGTATATCGAAATGGCAATGAATTTTTCTTTAGATTTTTTACGCTATAGAAACGTTCAGTTAGCATTCACAGGATGTGATCTAAAACGTGGAATCACCAATGGTTACTTATTGAGGTCAGCTGATCTGTTTCATATATATCATACTTGCCAAAATATGTCTGAAATTGAAAAGTTTTCGGAAGTACCATTTATTTTATTTAAAGAACCGAATTGTTTAGTAGTACCACTATCAAGATATTCGGAGGTTCGTTCTCCCTTGGGTTACCTAATAATAAGCTTAACATTGGGTTTAGCTACTTATACCTGGGTATCATCGCGTCTTATGAAATTTGACAAGCATCAATGGGCCTTATTAAATATCACAGAAAGTATAATGGGAAATGCAATTTCCAAACTTCCGAAACACACTGCAGAAAGAACTCTTTATATAACTATTTTTATTTTGTCATTTATTTATTTAACAGAAATAACGGAAAAAATTGCTGCAGTGGATGTTCGAAGATTGCCAAAATCCGAACTAAAAACTCTTGAAGATGTTGCAAATAGCGAATTGAAACTGGTTTATACAATGTCGACATTCCGTCGGGCAAATGTACTTTTTAACAAAAATTCAGGTAACAAGACTGTCCTTACAAGATTCTTACGTAATAGTGTACTTACCCCTGGAAAGCTGTCGAATTTTAACACAGATGTGATGTATCACAAAAATGTAACATTCTTCTCAGGCTGGAATAGCCTGCAAGCATTTTTTAAATTTGACAAGGAAATAAATGGAGAACCATCTATACACTGTTTAGAAACTGATGCTTTACATTCCTACTCCAGCCGAATTTATGTTCCAAAAATGTCTATTTTCTGGAACCAATTTAATAGCATAGTTTTGCGTTTGCATAATTCGGGGCTCATATTACACTGGAGCAAGCTATCCTTCCGTTATGAAAAGGAGACATATCACCTATTGGCACAGGAACAGGCATTCGGATCGGTGTCAGAGCAAAAACAGAAAATTAATGAACTTTGTAATTTGATAGATAAGATATGGGGTTCATTTGCAAACTGCTTAATTATATACATCCTAATATTTTTGGCTGAAATTCTTTATTCTGAAATAAAAAAACTTGTTCGCAAAGTGTACTATAAGAAACGTGAAAACATGTAACAAATTGTGGCAAAGTTATTTATTTACACATTTTGTAATCTATACGGTTTGTTGTGTACATTAACTGCTAATTAATTCGTCTAACCAGAAATTTTCTAAAATATAAGATATTCAACGGTCGATGATCTTTAATTAAAATTATATAATTGAGCAATCACCAGAATGAATATTAAAATTAGTTTTTAACATCGGCTTAATATAAATCATAAAATATAGTCGTTAATGTAAACACTACATTTTTACAACTGTTACTGGCAATGCGTTATGAGTAATTCGTAGTGGCGTTTGAAGTGTGCTAAAGTATATACCACTTATAGTCAGTGCTAAGATTGCGAAGAAGCTGAATAATGATGAGTTGAAGCATTGAAGAGTTCAAACTGTTGGTGATGAGAAAATACTGAACTCATTTGTATTAAATAAATTTTCATTTTTGTGTGCATTTCTGCAGTTTAGCTTTATTTTTTCTATTTTAGCAGATTTAAAAAAAAGCGCAAGCTTTTCAATTTATGCAAATGTGGGAGTAATCATTATATTTTTAATTATTAATCAATCATTTCTAGAAATGTTATATTACAAAATTGTAATAGTTAATTATAATCACTAAAAAATGAATTTCTTTTATTTTCTTTTATTATACTTATTTAAAAAATATTAAATTATATAAATTTGTTTATTAATTTATTTACCGTCGTTATGGAACTACTAAGGTCAGAAACGACTACGAAACTAAATTACAATATGGGATAATAACATACAATGAGTACATTTTAAATCGGATTGAAGAAATTAATATCGAGGATAAATTGGAGCGTTTTTTATAGTTCTTCTTCGGAAGTTAGTATGGTCTTGAATTATGCATGAAGTCATAATCTTGTTCTTTCCAGTTGGTAGCAAGGGCAATCGAAAATTATGAGCTTCGTCGAACAATAGTAGTGACATCTAGTAACATCTAGTTTTTGGAGATTCTGTTGCGATAATGTGTATATGGCTAAAGTTCGCGTGTCCAATTCGTATCCTCGTAATGCAACTTGCTTAGAATCTATTTGCTGCATGCAAAGGGGGTTTTTCAAATATATCCTTCTTTTCATCGTGAAGTTTCATACTTAAAGATTTCCATTTTTTATTGCATTTTTCTTTTGTAGCATGTAGTAGCCGTTTTTTTCTTGTTTCGCTAGGAGAAATTAAAGCTGGTTCGATGCCTTCAAATTTTGTCGCATTTCCTTTTATACCGGTATAAGCGGATCCAGTATAATTCAAGTAAGACATTCTTGTTGTTTTGTTGGTACCAGTACACTTAATCGTATTCTATTTCATCGTACCCCACTTCATAGCCTTCCGTTTCATCGTCTGGACACTTCATCGTCTACGACACTTCATCGTCTGGACACATCATCGTCTTGGACACTTCAACGTCTGGGACATTTCATCGTCTGGGACACTTCATCGTCTGGGACACTTCATCGTCTGGGACATTTCATCGTCTGGGACACTTCATCGTCTGGGACATTTCATCGTCCGGGACACTTGTTCGTCCGGGGCTCATCGTCATCGGGGACTCTTCATAGTTTCTTATGTTATTAGCTATTCTACGTGCACCAGGTCTTCAGGGTCGCCGATTACGGGCTAGGTGGTGGGATCCGTAGAATTTTATGTTATTAGCTATTCTGCGTGTACTGGGTGTATAGAGTTGCCGATTACGTGGTCTAGGTAGTGCGCTACGTAGCTTTTTATGTTATTAGCTCAAATACGTGCATCAGGTGTTCAGAATCGCCGATTACGGGATCTAGGTAGTGCGCTACGTAGCTTTTTATGTTATTAGCTCAAATACGAGCACCAGGTGTTCGGGGTCGCCGATTACGGGATCTAGGCAGTGCGCTCCGTAGCTTTTTATGTTATTAGCGCAAATACGTGCACCAGGGAATCGCAGGTATATATGGACTCGTAGAGCTTGAATCCACCGTTGTCTCTATGTCATGGGGAAACTCTGCCCCCTAGACCCCTTTCTTGTACTAATTGAACCTAACTAACCCCCTCAGGGTGTTGTAAGGTTTGCGACGCCACGTGCGACTCGGGGAGCTTGTAGTGCAATAAGTAGGGGAAAGTCGACCAAACCCGACTGGGTTGTACCTACTACCCCCTGCTCTATATCTCCCATCACGGTCGGCATTGGGCCACCCTCCTCTACTTATTGCCCTCCATTGGAAAAAAAAATTGTGCATACAATCAATTAACCATTTCATGGTATATCCGGAGGGATGCATTTTTCACGTGGGTTTACTCATATCTATTGGTTGGAGGTTAGGTTAGTATAAAAAGGGGGGGTCTGGGGGCGGAGCCCCCCAGGACATAGGGACCACGGTGGATCCAAGCTCTCCGAGTCGCACGTGGGTTCGCAAACCTTACAACACCCTGAGGGGGTTAGTTAAGTTCAGTTAGTATATGAAGGGGGTATGGAGGGCGGAGCCCCCCCCCCCATGACATAGGGACAACGGTGGATCCGTTCCCCATGGGGAAATTTTTTCCGGGAAATTATATAGAATAGTTAATAACATAAAAAGCTACAGAGCGCACCACCTAGACCCCGTAATCGGTGATCTTGAACATCTGGTGCACGTATTTGAGCTAATAACATAAAAAGCTACGGAGCGCACTATCTAGATCCCGTAATCGGTGACTCTGAACACCAGGTTTTTAGGGTCGTCGATTACGGGGTCTAGGTGTCGCGTTCCGTAGATTTTCATTTTTATAACTAAAAAACGTGCGCCCGGTTGGGGTTGCCGATCATGTAGTCTAGGTATCCACTTGGTGTTAACCAACGATGACCTTGAGGTCAAAGTTGAAGGTCATTTCAAGGTCAAATCAATTTTATCTAATAAACAACGGTAACCTTGTCCTTGACCTTGGGCCAAATTTGAAAAAATTTGAAGGTCTTTTCAAGGTCAAATCAAAATATGTTCAAATTTGAAGAAAAATAAGCAAAATTGATTTGACCTTGAAATGACCTTCAACTTTGACCTCAAGGTCATCGTTGGTTAACTCGAAGTCAATACCTAGACCACTTGATCGTCGACCCCAAACTCCTGGTGCATATTTTTTAGTTGAAAAGACGAAAAACTACGGAGCGCGATTCCTAGACACCGTAATCGCCGACCTTGAACACCTGGTACACGTATTTGAGCTAATAACATAAAAAGCTACGAAGCGCACCACCTCGACCCCATAATTGGTGACCCCGAACACCTGGTGCACGTATTTGAGCTAATAACATAAAAAGCTACGGAGCGCACTATCTAGACCACGTAATCGTCGACCCTAAATACCCAGTGCAGGTAGAATAGCTAATATCATAAAAAGCTACGGAGCGCACCACCTAGACCCCGTAATCGGCGAGCCTGAACACCTGGTGCACGTAGAAAAGCTAATAACACAAGAAAGTATGGAGCGCGCTGAAATGTCCCGGACGATGAAGTGTCCCGGACGATTAAGTGGTCCGGACGAAGTAGTGTCCCAGACGATTAAATGTCTAGACGAAGAAGTGTCTCAGACGATGAAATGTCCCAGACGATGAAGTGTCCCGGACGATGAAATGTCCCAGACGATGAAGTGTCCAGACGATGAAACGGAAGGCTATGAAGTGGGGGACGATGAAATAGGCTACGATGAAGTGTCCATAAATCGTTTTGTTCTATCACATATGAGTGAATACCTTGTATCAGTGGGGTTGTTGAATATTTGTTTTTGATTGCAAGTAGACTAGATAAGGAATCGGAGAAGACAACAATATTTTAATGAGATAATGGTGATTCTCCCAGACAACCAGCTAGCTGCATATTGCCGCATATAAGGGAAAAGTCAGGCAGCGGATATGTCGGCAGAAATACGGAATATGCGTCCTCACACAGACAACAAATTTGCTGGAAATTCTCACCTGCCGACTAGTCTGCGGCGATTCTGACGCATTTCTGCCGAATAGATTAAAAGGATCGGCGAAGGGATTAAAGACGCACGAACACGGTTTTAATTTCTTCTGCAGAAATGCGTCAGAATCGCCGCAGACTAGTCGGCAGGTGAGAGTTTCCAGCAAATTTGCTGTCTGTGTGACGACGCATATTTCGTATTTCTGCCGCGTGACCAAAATGACCACATTTTCCCTTATATGCGGCAATATGCAGCGAAAGCTTCGCAAGAAAATCTGAAATGATCAGGAAGGCGCCTGGAGCAAATATTATCATTTTCTGTGGATATTGCACAAGCGGTACGGCCCTCAATAACAGATCCATCTGTATAAAAATGGACGTAGTTTATGTATGTATTTTTGAGACTGAGGAACATTTGTTTCCGGGATTCAGCAGAGGCCGTCTTAGTTATTGCAATCATTTCGAAATTTAATGTATCTGGGATTTTCTTCCACCGGGCGACTCGATTCAGTTTGTGACGGTTGATATTTGGTAGATATATCGTTTAGATTTCCTGATAAATAAGAGTTCTAACTATAAGTGGTTTTCTGAAATGGTTGCATGAATCATAAAGATCATCTACGAAGGTATTTGAGTTTATATAGGATTCTTGAAATTGGTAATAGATGTGCATTTATGATATAGACAAAGCAACATTCGTCTGTATTTTAGCAGGACTTCACTTGATTCCGCTATGAGGCTCGATACGGGACTGGTTCTAAATGCACCTAGACTAATTCTGATGAAAGTGTTTTATAGTGGTTTCAATGTTTTTAGAATGTTTCTTTTTGATGAGTCATAGAGGATACTGCCGTAATCAATTTAGGAACGTATGAAAGCTCTGCATCTCATTAACAGGCACTTTTTTCTGGCTCCCCATTGTAGTGACAAAATTGCCTTGATTATATTTATTCTAGATAGAGAGTCTGCTTTCACTTTTTTATGCGTGGGGTATCAAAGGAAGATTACTGTCGAATATTACACCAAGTATCGTCTTAGAATTGACTTTTTTGATACGACAACCGCTTAAGAAAAGGTCAGATTGCACTAGTTTTTTTTCTAGAGATGATTATGTATTCTGTTTTTTTGAGAGGAAAATTCTAAACCTGTTTTGTTACCCCGATTTTGAAGATTATTTAAAGTATTCTGTAGGATTTTAATCATTAAGTGCATATCTTTATAGGAGAAGGTGAAATCGTTAGCAAATAGATGACCTTTTATCGGAGCCTTGGCAACTTCGGCGATACAGTCAACTGTGATTAAAAATAAGAAAACACTCAGAACCAAACCTTGGAGAATCCCGTTTGTGATTTCAACTTCTATTGATGCAGAGTCGCCTAACCGTACTTTTATTTTTTGTTTTTCAAAAAGTTATAAATAAACGCTAGTATGAGATCAGAAATTTTTATTTTTGTTTTCAGGAGGTGTAGTAATCGTTCTTTCCAAACCGTCATGTATGCCTTCTCAATATCCATTGAAACCACTAAGAGATTAGAATTTAGAGCTAATGCATCACAAGCGTCTGCTTCCAGGCTAATTAACTAAGTGGAAGATCTGTTCTGTCTGAATCCATTTTGGAGATACTATTTTTTAGTAAGTGGCATGTTGAGAGAGGCAGATGGTTGCAGGGTTTTGACGGATCTTTATTCGGTTTTGGGTTTGAGATAACAATAGCTTACTCCATAAAGTTGGAAATACTGCGTTTATCCATTTGAAATAAAATAAGTCGATCATATATTTAATTCCCCTTTACGGGTAACTGTTTGATAAAACCGTTAGGTATTTCATCGAGACCAGGACCTTATTTACCTGTAAGTGATAAGACGCATTTATATTCTTCAATTGAAATAGGATTGTTAATTCGGTCTTGAGTATCTTCTGTGCGGATTATGCTATCGATTTCTAACTGAATTACGGTTTTTATATTTGAGAAATGAGTCGGAGGAATTGGAGTCACTAGAATTGACAATGAAATCGTCAGCCAATATATTACCCAGTTCTAGAAGATTTGTGATATTGGTACAATCAGAGTTTGTTGAGACGTACGGGGTCGTAATAGTGTTTTTTCCTTTAATATGTTTTATTTTCTTCCATATCGTACTTATTGGGGTTTCAGGTGAGATTGAAATTTTAAATCTTTCCAGTGATAATGTTTCACTGTCATTTGCTGATTTTCGAAAAATTGCTCTCGTTTTTATTATATTCCATTTTATTTTCCATTTTGGACGGCTCATAACGTTGAAAATTTTGTTTATTCTTCGACATTTTATAATAGGTTTAGAACGAATAATATCTACATATGACAATAAATGCTTTTCAATTTAAGTAAATTTGAGAGTAATCAGTATGTTTAGTTCTGAATAAATAATTTCTAGAAGCGTTATATATTACAAAATTATATTAATCAATTATATAATCATAAAAAAATGCAGTACATATAAATGCGTATTATTAAAATTTGTTTTCTTTTGCGAGTCATGCGGATGTATTTGAAACAGAACTGTATCGTCATTGTTTTAGTCCCAAAGAATGATTTAATAAATAAGGAATTTACGTCAGTCCTCACGACTTCGTTAATATAACAACTAAATAATACCGTCTCCATTTCTTGGACCTGTATAATATATATATATCCCTGCTTTTGGAGAGGTACCTATTCGAGTGTGCAATGGCGTGGAGAAACCACAATGCAGAAAAAAAACCACGCCGAGTACCGCACATTTAAAAACATTCGATTTTGACCGCAACAATATCATTTTTTTTTGTTATTATATTTATTAAAAAAAATTAAATTACATATTATTTTCTTAAAACTTATTTCAATAAAATATCGCCTGCATACAATTGGGATGGTATCGCGTCATGCGCTCTTAGATCCGATTAAAATCATAATCAAATCAATTATTACTTCGACCCAGACTAAGTCTGGACGAAGTATTGAATTTGGTCACTTCGGGCAAAAAAATTACCATATAGTTTTTCATCAAATGTCGACGTTTCAGACCCTAAGGAACCCAAATCAACAATAAAAAAATTTGTGTCCGTGATCTTGTACGTACGTCCGTACGTCCCGTTTTTTTGTCTCGCGATAACTCGCGAACGGATAAGCGTTTTGACATAAATTTTTTTTTAAAATACGCGTCTTGGCATAACTTAGATCTGATTAGATTTTGGGGCAGATCCACCCGTCCATTACTAAAAAAAATTAGCCCCAATTAAGTTTCTTTGTAGTTTTTTGCATTTATTTTGAAAAATACAAATTTTATTTAAAAATGTTTCAAATAAAAAAGATAGAGCATGAAATTCTCCACAAAAAGGCTATATGCATTATCTTCCTAAAGTCAACGATAATGCCATAAAAACTGGTTTAAAATGATTACGACTATTGTCTGAAAAAGTATTGAATTTGGTCATCGTGGCAAAAAAATTACCCTCTTGTTTTTCATCAAATTTCGACGTTTCGACCCCCTACCCCTCAGGGGTAGTCTTTGCAAGCTCCTCGGGCGCGGTGACCACCTACGGGCGCAAAGTTCATTTACGCCCTTGATACGAAAATAACTATTTCGATATATCTAAAAGATGTCTTATAGATATCTATACGATATCCGTCATAGATCTTTTCGACACTTTCAAGATATCTTTGACGAATTATATGTATATATATTGTATATATAATATCATAATAATACAGACAGTAATTAGTAAAACACAGTAAACATGTCATATGCATCGAATAGTCTATTAGAATACAAGTGCATGAAGTAAGTGTTTTGCAACTTTTATTTATTAATACTTCGGCTGGCCTGTTGTCGGGGTCGAAGTTTTGAAAATGCTCATTTTCAATTTTCATACATATAAGATTGTTGTAACGTATCTATCGAAGCCACTTGGACCTAAATATGATTGGACACCCAAATATCAATATAATTTTATAATATAATTGAAAGCTGTTAGTAAATAAACGAGTCTTAAGGAATAGCCGACTCTCCACTGGGTCGAAGTTTCTGAGCGAGCGAAGCGAGCGAGGCACCACGCCAACACTAGTTTGTAATTTAATTTGAACCACAATGTAATCTTGACAACAATGTAATGGGTCACGTGTTGTCCCAACTTTGATTTTCAGCGTGGGTTTTGGCCCCCTTTGCGGCGAAGCCGGTCGGTCTATGTCTCTATAGCGAAAACGTGGTTTTTCTCCAAAACTTTCAAGCGCTCTATTTTTCTCTTCGATCAGCGTCGGATATTTCATTGTGAGCGTAATCATAATCTTTTTCCGCGAATAGTGCAGTATCGTGTGATTTAAAGTGGATGTAAAAAGCTGGAATAAAAACATTGTCTTGTGTGATCCTCGACTTCCTTTTCAACCTATCGACAGCTTCCAGCTCAACGGTGATTTTGGACCTTTTTTCTCTAGTGTCGCATGCCTACCTATTTTGGGCTAAAGTGCTACAAATTTTGGCGATCCTGCCAGGATCATCGTTCGCTAAGCCGGAGTGTTATTTGCTAAAAGGAAAACATACATCAACTTAATCCCCGCGAGAGTTGTGTTCGCGGCGAAAATCTAGAAAAGTGAAGCCACGCGCTAGCAAGCACGTGACGCGTTTTCAAATTCTGAATATTCCCGCGATAGTTGGACTTGCCTCAGGGCCGTGCCGCCGTTACCGCGCACCTCGAGGACCGTACCAATACAGCAGCGCGCCCCGGGCTTTAATCAGGACCATCAGGACTGTGCCACCGCTGCCGCGCGCCCTGGGAAATTCTCAGGACCGTGCCGTGCCGTTGCGCTTGGCCGTCTGATGCTTCTTAGTCGTTATTATTGCCTTCTAAAAACATTCTTATTTTCAAAGTGACTTTCGTGCATCTCCACACAGTGAGACTTAATCGTACGTTGTAACCTCTACAACACTGGGCCGTAGCTCTCGTTGTTGTTTTGTCCTAAATTTAAGGGCCGGGGCACTTTTTGTTATAGTTGCGTCCCTGCTGCTTTCGGGTGGGACCGAGCGGCGGCCTCGCTCGTCATATATTGTAGTGCGCATGCCCGATTCCAGGGAGTCGGCATTCAGAGAGGGGATCGGATTCGACCTATCCGAAGAAAATCTAAAGACGAGCACTTCTCGCCCGGATCCTCGCTAAGAGGTGTCTGGCCTGAAGCCGCTTCCTTTTCCTAAGTCTCGCCCAGGACTCCCGCTGAGGGATCCTGGCACGGCTTTCCTAGGTCCTCGCACTAGGTTTCCTCGCTGAGAGGAACTTGGGCGATCTCGGCGTGAAAAATAGTTTAACTAATTTCCTTCTTTTTATTTTTTTTTGTTGGAATTAGTATTGTTCCGGACCCCGCTGAGGGCGACGGCAGTACTAACAGGCAATTGTTTTTGGTAACGCCATCGCTGAGGCGATCCCATCGTACTATTCGTATATTCTTCTGGTCCGCCTTTATTGAAAGCTGCAAATCCGGACTTAACAATATTTCTATTAATTAAATATAATTTTAATTTCAGGTTCCCAGTATTCAAACTCTCGCGATACATAAATTTAGTAAATATATTACGGAATGTCTATTTCCACGCACGAAATGCCTCCCACCGCGCGCACTCTGTGATTCCCCTCTCGCGGTTAGGTTAGCGGGTAGTATCGGGCGCGGCCCGCCGCAGGGAGGCCGGGAGGCAAGGTCGCGGTCGTTCCGTGCGTGGATATAGACTCAGCCAATCTATTATTAAGGTTAAGGTCAAGGTTATTATTCAATAAACAAATACTTCCATTTTGTAAATAAACGACTTCTCTTCTTATTTACAAAAAAAGTCAATGTCAAGACAAATGTCGGCGTGATGGTCGTGCGGGCTAAGGCGTCAGTCTTAGTCCGCCCGAACTGAACGTCGCGAAGGGCCCGAATTCGAATCCCCGTCCTGCAATTTTCTCTGCTTATGTCCAGTGTGGAATAACCGGGGAACTTTGCTGGGCGAAGGTACGAATTTGGGACCGCTGCCGACCCCCGTCGGCAGTTATCGGTACCGTCAGCGTCTTATCCGCGGTCGGTACGTCGTGGGTCTTATCTCGGATAAAGATGGGATAAGCCCCGCGTCGTACTCGCTAAGGCACAGACCGTCGAATCTGCTGTTGGTACCGATATTGGGGTAGGGGGGACTGGCTCTGGGTGGGTGTTGTGTTTGCCTATAGTTCTGTCTTGTACTGTCTGTCTCTGTTCTGTACCTCTCCACCCGAGAGCCGACCCGCAAACAGACATATTCGTCATTAACGCGGGGGAAAATTTCCTGTCCTTTGTCCTTTTGTCCTTTGTCCTTATTTACAAGACCTTCCCTTGTACCGTCTGTGTGTGTGTACAGTATCTGTTTACAATTGATGAGAGCCTGTAGTAAAATATAACTTCCGGTGAATCGTTCATTAAACAAATCGAACATGAATTAAAAGATTCCGAGAAGTACAATTCAGAACCACACGAGACAAAACGTGTAGGTTACAACGTGCTCTGGTGTTGGTGTATTAATTTTTTCTCGCCACTAGCGTTCCATTTTCGGAATTGTTCTCAATTAAACGCAAGATGTCAACGGAAGGCGACAATTATACAACGTTCGAGGAGTTACTACTCGTTCAAGAAACTAAATTTTCGATCAGGCTGGAGCTTGCTTGCCTGAACCAGCAGCGAGATCTTTGTCGAAAATTAACGTGCTGATAAACTATGTTGAAACGACATAGAAGGAGTGTCGTCGAGTCCACATTCAAATTCTGCATATTTGGAGAGACGTCATGCATATTTCACCCAAAATCAATTCCAGACTGCTGAAATGAAATACTTTGAAATTTTGGGTGACCTTCAGGAAGCAATATCGCCAATGCAACCACCAACGCCCGCAACGTACTCCGCCATCGAGACTCAATTGCCAGGAATGGACCACCCATCTCATCATAGAACGTCTAGTCTTCTTCCAAAGATAAGTCTCCCCAAATTTACCGGAGAATTCGATAAGTGGGATTCTTTCGCGGACTATTTTTCATCTATAATTATTAACGATATCGGTCTAGATGAAATTCGTAAACTTCATTACCTGAAGTCATGTTTGGAGGGGGAACCACTCGCGATGATCGCGCATTTAAATTCAACTAATGAGAATTTCATTGTAGCATGGGAATTGTTAAAATCTTATTTCGAGAATAAGCGATGCATAATCGATAATCATGTCCATTCGTTGTTCGCTCTACCTAGTTTAACTAAAGAATCCGCTGCCGGTCCTCGAGAATTGCATTTTAAATCAGCCGCAATTTTAGGCGCTCTTGAAGCATTAGGTCAGCCGATTAACCAATGGGATCCCATTGTCATTGGTTTGCTTAGCTCTTAGTTGTATCCTGACATCAGGAAAGCGTGGGTATTGAGCTTGGGTTCTCAAAAGACGTACCCAACATTCACTACTTTCAAAGAATTCTTAAATAATCGTGCTTGCGGATTACAAAGCGCCGCTATCGGATCACATTCAACATCAGTGTCCAACTCCTGGCTTAAGCCAACGAATCCAAGTACGCGTCGAAATTCTCATGTATAATCCCACACTACAATGAGTAATGCAAAGCATTCCGCATGTTCCGGCGATCATGCCTTGTACTATTGTAAGCGATTTAAAAATTTGTCAGTATCGAGACGTATTGATTTTGTGAAGCAACACCGTTTATGTTTGAATTGTTTGGGTGCACATGCGACCGCGTCATGCAGTAGCACTCATGTATGTTTTATTTGTCTTGGAAAACACTATACGCTGCTGCATCGAGAGCAACCGTCCGTGCCTCGGGAGGACACTCTCCTTCTTGTTCAGAAATGCGAAGCGAATCAAACGTAGAGAACTCCGAGATAGTTCTCACTCACTTTGCCTCAGATAAGCCGACCAAATCGTCCGCTATTTTGTTGGCAACTGCACAGGTTCAGGTGCACTCCACGACAGGGCTTACGATTCGAGTACGCGCCCTTCTTGATCTGGGGTCAACCTGGACTTTTATCTCCGATGATCTTGCTCTAAGCACTCGCATTACCCGCGTTTCTTCCGCAGTCAGCGGCATTGGCGGAGCTTCCGCGGGGATGGTTAACCGCGCGGCTGATATTCGTATATCACCGATCTCCGCAATCGGCCCTAGTTTCCATACACATGCTTTAATGCTTAAAAGGCTCACGTCATACGTGCCGATCAACCCGCGTTCCCTGTCGCAGTGGTCTCATTTGACGGGATTACCACTCGCGGATCCCGATCCTTGTTCCACTGATCCGATCCGGCTAATCATCGGATCCGACCTGTATGGATCGATTCTCCTAGGTGGCCTTATTCAAGGGCAGAGCGGTCAACCCACCGCACAGAACACTGTATTTGGGTGGATACTGTCTGGATGGACCACTCTACCTGTAAACGAATGGTGGAAGGGCTTTGAATAAAACACGCGATTTGATCGACCGAAAGAAAATGTTAACTGTTTATTAGCGATCAACCGGTGACGACCCGATCGCGACGCAGACTTCCTAACCCGACGACGTCCCTAAACGTACTGAAAAAACCCGATCGTCAATTTTTTACATCTTAGTTCGATTTTTCAATTTCTCGAACATTTAAATAGACTACAACGTCATATTATATATCGATTATACTATTCGAAATACAAATTCTTTTATCGAGATCGTCACCATTTCGAAGGGCCTTTTACATAATTTACCTAACAGGCCTGCTTCATTTTGAGAGGTACCCCCATTCGGGTGTGCAATGGCGTAGGGAAAACCGCCTCTGTGGGAAAAAACCTACGCCGGGTACCGCAGTTGATAAAACATTGATTCCGTCCGTAACACTACCTACTGAACTAGCTCCGTCTGACACTTCTGTTCATCACTGCGTCGACCATGCTGAGGTAAACTTTGACCTTCAGAAGTTCTGGGAGATAGAAGACATTCCCAACGACCCTATTCTCTCCGCTGAAGACAAAATGTGTGAGTGTCTTCGTCGAGCACGAAATCGAGCAATACGACTCCAGATGTCCAATGAAATGCGGGATGCGGCGAGTAACAAGGTGTACCAGATAAAAAGGCTCAAAAGCAGCAGATTACAAAATGAACAGAACACCTACACTTTATTCGAAATACGGTTTGCATACAGTGCTAGTCACACGCGGCGTGCAAAATGGCGGAACCGCGTCGTGAGGTGGAAAATTCACAGTTTAAACGTAGACCGTTACAAACAAATGCGAGGTCGGCTATTCGCCCGAAGCTGTGTAGCAGAATTGTGCTAGCAGATTCGCGAATAATAAGCGACGGATGAGATTAATAATTACACGATTCGCAGATAGCAAAAGGAAATTTCCTAAATTTGCTTTCGATTTGGACAAGGTTCTCGAAGTAACTGCCGCAAATTTATCTTTTCGCGATTAGCTACATTCGCGACTCCCGCTACCGATCGCTAATTAAGCCGTTTGTTATTGACACGTAATTACAAATTCGATAGGCAATTTTCGACACAAAGTCAGAGATGTCGGTTCAAGTAACAATTTAAGCATACGAGCTTCTTGAGCAACTCACGCAAACATTACCGCCCATGCGGTATGCAAGACGCAATAACTTAACCTATATTACATTTCTAAATCGATTGGTAGTAATGCGACCTTCGATATAGGCCGTTTGTACGTCGATGTAGCCATTCGGACTGTAACGACGCGAGTCAAACCGTCTGGACCTGGATGACATTCAGTTATGCGAGCGAGCTCCCATTTGGACGGTGGGAGATTATCGTTACGCAAGAGAACGATTTGACCGACTTTCACCCCGTACGTTGGGGTGTGCACTCCGAGCACTCGTTTCAGGTGTCGCTTCATGGAGCGTACCCCTGCCTCCCATAAACCTCCGAAGTGAGGTGCGGCCGGCGGGATAAATTTCTATTCGACGCCTTCACGGAGAGAAGAAACCAGGGGCGAACTCTGTGCGCTGCCTGCTAGAAAGTCGATGCGGCGGTTTGCCACGGAATGGCGTGACGAGCGCCAGAGAAAGGCGCAGAGGCATACGGCAAATCTATATACTTTGTGATATAGACCTTCCGAATCGGAATATATACCTATATATGTATCTTTACACGTGCTGATGTTATATATATACCGGACAAACTCCCGATGCTATACAGCAAAACTCCCTACAGTTCGATTCGGAAAGTCTATATTACAAAGTATATAGATTTGCCGTATGCCTCCGCGCCTTTCTCTGGCGCTCGTCACGCCATTCCGTGGCTAACCGCCGCATCGACTTTCTAGCAGGCAGCGCACAGAGTTCGCCCCTGGTTTCTTCTCTCCGTGTTCCTGAGCGGCGCGCACTCGAAGTTCGTCTTCGCGGAGAATAGCGCGATACGCCAGGCGCAATTACTCATCAGCCCCTTGGAAATTAGTTCCACAATCGCTGTGGACGATCTTCGGAACGCCTCTACGCGAACAGAACCGATAAAACGCAGCGAGGAACCCGGGGGTCGTGTAGTCGGTCACGACTTCTAAATGGATAGCTCGCGATGCAATACATACAAAAATTGCGATGTAAGCCGACTGCGACTTATGTCCGCGGCCGCCCGCCAAGCGTATCTTGACGGGTCCAGCGTAATCGACTCCGCATTCATGAAACGCACGGGGAGGACGGATTACACGAGCCGATGGTAGCGACCCCATAAGTTGGGTCGCGGGTTTCGCTTGATAACGTGCGCAAGTGACGCACGTGTGTACAACCGATGCAACGATTCTGCGTGCCTGGAAAATCCACACTCGCTCTCGCAAGACGCCTAGCGTCAGTGTAATGCCTCCATGAAGACATTGCATATGTGCGTGCTCTGTGAGAAATCGTGCTACATGCACGGTTGGCAGAATCACCGGAAACGCGGTCGAGAATGGCAATTGGGCCAATGACAATCGACCTCCGACTCGCAAAAGTCCATCGGAGTCCACGAACGGATTAAGTCGCCGTAGAGGACTCTTTTTTGGTAGGCTCAAATCAGACTGCGCGGACTTATGATTTAAAATCGATAATTCAACTGAGAATGTGCGCAACTGAACAAGAGAAAAAATGCGTTTCGTTACAAAGTCTAATTCATCGGCGTACAATTTTGAAATGCACGTTGAGTTTCGCTGACGCCACTGCTTTGACCAGCGCAACACACGGAACACACGCGCTAAAACTCGACACATGCGGGACCATGAAGAAAATTGGGAGAAAATTTAATCACATCCGACTGATTCTACAGCAGTGTGATGACTCTTAACCGACTGAGGGGCGGATTTTTCTTCGAGATAAGCGTTTGCGTCAAGTGAAGGAACTTAGCCAGCAATTGGGAGGTTGCGTGGGCCAAGTCGGTCCATGCCACCACAACGAAGATTTAGTCATGTTTGACTAGAAACTCCTCGCGATGCGAGTCTGCAGGGTTTTCTACACCAGGGACATGATGCCATATTGCATTGGGCAAATGATGGTGTATTTCAGCCACCCGATTCGCGACAAATGTTTTCCAACGTGAGGACTGAGCGTTCAGCCATGCCAATACAATGGTCGCGTCTGTCCAACAAAAAACTGGGCGGTCTGAGAAGGAGGGAAGCGCACGAACTTGATTCAATAACCGTGCCAATAATACTGCGCCGCAAAGTTCGAGACGAGAAACTGTGAGCTTCTTTAACGGTGCAACGCGAGTCTTTGCGATCAAAAGGCGCGTCTGCCATTCGTGGCTATCTAACTCTGTTCGAATGTATACAACAGCTGCATATACTTTCTCAGACGCATCCGAAAATCCATGTAATTCGTAAGTACTACAGTCATTTGGAAGTGTCCACAGTTTCTGCATAATCATTTTTGCAATAATGATTACGGGTGCGAGCCAAACTAAAGGGTCGAAAAGTCGCGCAATATGCGAAAGCACAATTCTTTTCGACGTCTTAGGCATTGCGTCACGATTAATTGTGAATCTATAAGTATCCATGGAAGGCTGCCATGAAAGGCCGAGTACCTTCACACTCTCATCTGTTTGCAGAGTTTTGTCGCACGATAGCCCATGCTCCGTGCTGTCAATATCGTCGAGTAGGCTCACTCACAGAGTTGCTTGCCCATTTTCGAAGAACGAACTTTCCTTTTGCTAGAAGCTCAGTGACCTGAATCCTAGCTTCCTTCGCCTGATTGACTGAATCGGCACCGAACAGTGCGTCATGAACAAACATGTTGTTGAGGAGGATGCTTTTCCCGAATGTCCTCCGTCGGTGGCGAGTTGACGCAAAACTCTTAGTACTAGAAATGGAGCGCTTGCGGTTCCGTACGTAACGGTTAACAGTTGAAATTCTTTGACTGCGTTTAGCGGGGATATTCGCCATAAAATGCGTTGCTGATCGATGTCGCGTTCATCGATCAAAATTTGGCCATACATTTTTGCGATATCGGCAGTGTACACATACCGATACATGCGCCACTGTAAATGTAGCAGGGGCAAATCCGATTGCAATTTTGGACCGGTTAATTGCAAGTCATTTAAAGAACGTCCATTAGATGATGCTGCAGAAGCATTAAATACGATTCGCGTTTTCGTAGTAGCGCTATCAGCCTTCACTACTGGGTGATGCGGTAAATACACTGCGTGAACACCGGGCTCATGAAACTCGTCCTGTCACGGTCGCCAAAATGTCTTCGTCGAGCACGAAATCGAGCAATACGACTCCAGATGCCCAATGAAATGCGGGCTGCGGCGAGTAACAAGGTGTACCAGATAAAAAGGCTCACAAGCAGCAGATTACAAAATGAACAGAACATCAACACTTTATTCGAAATACGGTTTGCATACAGTGCGAGTCACACGCGGCGTGCAAAATGGCGGAACCGCGTGGTGAGGTGGAAAATTCACAGTTTAAACGTAGACCGTTACAAACAAATGCGAGGTCGGCTATTCGTTCGAAGCTGTGTAGCAGAATTGTGCTAGCAGATTCGCGAATAATATGCGACGGATGACATTAATAATTACACGCTTCGCAGATAGCAATAGGAAATTTCCTAAATTTGCTTTCAATTCGGACAAGGTTCTCGAAGTAACTGCCGCAAATTTGCCTTTTCGCCAATAGCTACATTCGCGACTCCCGCTACCGATCGCTAATTAAGCCGTGTGATATGGACACGTAATTACAAATTCGATAGGTAATTTTAGAAACAAAGTCAGAGATGTCGCTTCAAGTAACAATTTAAGCATATGAACTTCTTGAGCGACTCACGCAAACAGTGAGGATCATTTTAAAAGTACGCATTGTCATTCTCTTGATGGTCGTTACATTGTACGGTTACCTTTCCGCCCCCCCCCCCCCTCCGATCAATATCGGACGCTCGCGTCTCCCTGCATTGAAATCGTTTCAGGCTCTCGAACGGAAACTGTCCCGTAATTCGGAGGACTTGTACGAATATTCTGAATTCATGCAGGACTACATTGATCAGTCGCACATGACTCCTGTTAATTTCGATAACAATGAGTGCAATAGCGTATATTTACCACACCACGGTGTGCGAAAGGTATCGAGAACGACCACTAAACTCAGAGTTGTATTTAATGCTTCTCACAAAACGTCCAACTCGACGTCTTTAAATGACCACCTGCTTGTGGGACCGAAGCTACAAGCTGAGTTGGGTCATGTTTTGCTACAATGGCGTACCTTTAAATACGTTTATTCCGCGGACATCGCACAGATGTATCGTCAAATTCGTCTTGACCCTCGCGACCGGAATTATCAAAGATTTTTATGGCGTTTTGATCCGGATTCTCCAGTAAATGATTACCAACTTAATACTGTCACGTTCGGAGTCTCGTGTGCCCCGTTTTTGGCACTTCGCCTGATTGACTGAATCGGCACCGAACAGTGCGTCATGAACAAACATGTTGTTGAGGAGGATGCTTTTCCCGATTGGAAGATCATGACCTCCGTCGGTGGCGAGTTGACGCAAAACTCTTAGCGCTAGAAATGGAGCGCTCACGGTTCCGTACGTAACGATTAACAGTTGAAATTCTTTCACTGCGTTTAGCGGGGATATTCGCCATAAAATGCATTGCTGATCGATGTCGCGTTCATCGATCAAAATTTGGCGATACATTTTTGCGATATAAGTAGTGTACAACAGGCCTGTGCAACTAACGCAAACGGAACGACTCCTTAATGCCCACCTGATTCGCCGTGGTGGCACTAGTGATAATGGTCTGCCCCGTCTATGTACCACACGTCGATGCCGCCGGGCCGGAGCTCCGGTACACAATACACATGTTTACGCCGTTTTATTACATTTCTTTTATTAGGTTAAAATTTTTCATTTTATAGTTTCAAATTTGTTCTTGGTGTTAAGGGTGTAAGCATGTTTATATGTATTATTGTAAGGGTATGTATATGTAATAAAAGTATCAAGATATACATACAATGTGGCAATTATAATTATTAGTATTTAATGTTTGTAATCTCTATCGCTAATCTTATTGCACCTATAAATGCATATAATATATTAATTTCGTTAACAAAAGTTAGTACATAGCCAAATGGTTTCATCCTTTCTTTTTTAATGCCCGTTAAATGAAACTTTGGTAATCTTACAATGAGTGTTTAACGAGCAATGACAATTAGTAGCACTTCTAATTCTGCATGTTTAAGTGCCCTCAAGCGTAAGCGGAGTCGGGCCAAAAGTGAGAAATCTGAAAAGGTGTTTGTAATTCTTAAAGATCAGTGCAAAATTTTCTCACTTTTTGCCCGCCTCTGTTTTCACTTGAGGGCCCTTAAGATGATTATTTTCTTAGTTCATGTTTATTTTTTACTTTACAGATGCTGACAGTGACACTTCTATTTTCTTAAAATGTCAAATATTTATTTCATAAGCCTTGAATGTTTCGTGTAATTTTTTAGGATCTCCTTTTACCAACAATCCTATTTGTCCTGTTTCAACAGAATTACCTACATACCGATATGCATATGTTGACGGTTAGACACATGCACATCGGCATGTGTGTATTGCACCCAATTCCTCTGGCAGCTACTAACTTTTAACAATCAAGTCAGTTATTTCGTCCATGTGGTGGGTTTTTACCACAACATTTGGCAAAATTTCTTAACCCTTAATCCCTAGTTCTATTTTCGGCTTAAATCCTTAGTCATGGGTCGTTTTTGTCCTGGCAATTTTTATGACACTAAAAGTATTTTAAAAAATCTGAAAATATTCATGGAACTTCTTTAAACCTTCAACTTGAAGATGCAATTATAATATTTTGGAAAAAAGAAATTTTCCATGCTTTTTTATTTAAAGGATGTAAATAAAAAACGAAATTTATAGCACTTTGGAATTTCATTTGCGTCGAAAACGACATTACATTTTACATTTTTGCGCCGATCTTTAAGAATTATGAGTCAGTTTTCGGACAATATTTTTTTATAAATATATTTTTTATTTTATTCACTATCAAATAACTAAGTTTGAATGAATTCTGTTGTTAAGAAATATAGAGAAATATGAGAAAATGTTTCCGGCATACTCGATGATTCGGTGTTAAAACAACATCAGTTCTGCGAATTGCATTTTGCCACTTAGTTCTTAACGTACCATTTTGTGGCACACGAAATAGTGGAACTCTTTCTTTATCGGATTTGGATCCTGTTGTGCACCCCAATACGATGCAAGAAGACATTGTCGGTCACCGAATACTTTTAACAATGATCTAAAAACCTGGCAGAAAACAACTCAGAGACTCCAAAAACCACTTGTGCATATAAATAATGTATTGATTTTATATAAAAACAATACAAAACTAGTGTTGGCATGGTGCCTCGCTCGCTTCGCTTGCTCAGAAACTTCGACCCAGTGTAGAGTCGGCTATTCCTTAAGACTCGTTTGTTTACTAACAGCTTTCAATTATATTATAAAATTATATTGATATTTGGGGGTCCAATCATATTTAGGTCCAAGTGGCTTCGATAGATGTGTTACAACAATATAGTGTTTCTTATATGTATGAAAATTGAAAATAAGCATTTTCAAAACTTCGACCCCGACAACAGGCCAGCCGAAGTATTAATAAATAAAAGTTGTAAAACACTTACTTCATGCACTTGTATTCTAATAGACTATTCGATGCATATGACATGTTTACTGTGTTTTACTAATTACTGTCTGTATTATTATTATTATCTTATATATACAATATACATATAATTCGTCAAAGATATCTTGAAAGTGTCGAAAAGATCTATGACGGATATCGTATAGATATCTATAAGACATCTTTTAGATATATCGAAATAGTTATTTTCGTATCAAGGGCGTAAAAGAACTTTGCGTCCGTAGGTGGTCACCGCGCCCGAGGGGCTGGCAAAGACTACCCCGGGGGGTAGGGGGTCGAAACGTCGAAATTTGATAAAAAACAATAGGGTAATTTTTTTGCCGCGATGACCAAATTCAATACTTTTTCAGACAATAGTCATAAACATTTTAAACCAGTTTTTATGGCATTATCGTTGACTTTAGGAAGAAAATGCATACAACCTTTTTTGTAGAGAATTTCATGCTCTATCTGTTTTGTTTAAAACATTTTTTAATAAAATTTGTATTTTTCAAAATAAATGCAAAAAACTACGACGAAACTTAATTGGGGCTAATTTTTTTTAGTAATGGACGGATGGATCTGCGCCAAAATCTAATCAGATCTAAGTTATGCCAAGACGCGTATTTTAAAAAAAATTTATGTCAATACGCTTATCCGTTCGCGAGTTATCGCGAGACAAAAAAACGGGACGTACGGACGTACGGACGCACGTACGTACAAGATCACGGATACAAATTTTTTTATTGTTGATTTGGGTTCCTTAGGGTCTGAAACGTCGACATTTGATGAAAAACTATATGGTAATTTTTTTGCCCGAAGTGACCAAATTCAATACTTCGTCCAGACTTAGTCTGGGTCGAAGTAATATATTTTCTGTGCAAAGAGTTCTATGTACATTTAAAAACTTATAAATCACTGCAAGATTACTGCACACGAGACACTAATTGAAATCTGTTCATATATAATTACTAAAAATCTGAAAACTCCGTTTGTGCTGTTTTTTTTTCACTTTTCCACTGCACGTTGTTATTCTCGATTTGAAATAATAAAAGCGGCGGGAATCTGAAAACGGCGGAAACTCAAATTTAAATCGTCCTTCGCGCTGCGCAGTTTCCAAGGAATGGTGGAACGACGCGTCGGAGGGGGCTCACCCACCATTGTCAGTGGCGCCCTCATGCACAGCTAGGTGGGCGCGAAGGAAGACACTATCTGCCAAGTATAGGTGTACGGAGTTGCATACGCCTGGTGTACACATGCCGATGCATGCGCCATTGTAAATGCAGCAGGGCAAATCCGATTGCAATTTTGGACCGGTTAATTGCAAGTCATTTAAAGAACGTCCGTTAGATGATGCTGCAGAAGCGTTAAATACGATTCGCGTTTTCGTAGTAGCGCTGTCAGCCTTCACTACTGGGTGATGCGGTACATACACTGCGTGAACACCGGGCTTAGGGAGCGATACTTCGCGCATGTGTCCAAGCGACAGGTATCAGACATAAACTTGTCATATGCGTCCTTTTCTAAGGGCCGCGTGGCTAAGCGAGGCTCAATGGATTTGAGTGTCTGCACGGCGCGGTCGGCGTGTGTCCGATATTGAGTGGAGGGGGATCACGATACGGAATGCGTACAATGTACCGACCGTACGGCGGGCGCGAGTGCGTTTTCTGAAAGTGAAGTATTCCGTAAGCGCGCGAATGGGAGCGATTTCTTCGATCTCCCAAAATTTTGCGAGAGTTTCGAGCAGATTCTCCTGCACCTGCGCATCATATATGCATATTGCATCCATTTCAACCGACTATGCGTCCGTGTTGGTTCTGCCGGCCAGAATCCAGCCAAAAATCGTTTTGATCGCGACCGGCTCGTTCAATCCACCTCGAATTATTCCGTCACACAATGCATACGGAACTAGATCACCTCCGAGCAACATGTGAATCGGCGCGTCATTTGTCGGACATTGGTCGGCTTGCTCAATACCCGCGAGATGTGGCCATCGCGTGAGCGGGTGTTTAAATTTGGGTTTATACTCGGTAAGCGAGTCCAATTCACGGCGTCGGTACTCAGTGCTTTAGTGCAGTCACTGGAACAACGGCTTTGGATGTGTTCGGCGGAAGTCGACCTACACCGGTTATAATGCTTGACGCAGGAAATTCTCGCGTTTGCAGCTTCACGCGTGATTAACGTGTGCGTTGATCCCGAATCGACTAAAGTTCGCAATAGCACGGTTCGCTTCGATGGCGCTGTTATTAGTACGACTACCGTTGATAAAACGACGTGCGCAGGTTCGCGTGCGATACTTAAATGCGCGATACCTGTCGAATTAAGTAAATTCGCGTCGACGGAACTTGGATTGGGCGACGTTTCATTCGCGGAGCTGTCAAATGTCTGCGGTGACATCTGCGTGCGATTCTGTTGCACTTCCGAGTGCAACAACGAATTATGTTTGGCACCACAATCTTTACAAGTGCGTTCACTCTTGCAGCGTGATGCCCGATGCTGAGTGGAAAGGCAGTTAAAACATGTGCCGCTTTTTTTGACTAAATCACGACGTTGACTGACAGTCATATTTCTAAATTTTGAACATTGAAATAATTGATGTGCTCCGGAGCATGCTTTGCACTGACTTTGCCGCTTGGCAACTAAATGATGCGACTGTATTTTCGCGGTTGGTTTTGTGCGCGTTGCGGACGCGATGCTGCGATGTGGTTTCTCGACATCATATGCGCGCGATGCTTCGTATGACCTCAATTTAGCAGTTAAAAATTTGTACAACTGATTATAAGTCGCATATTCTGCGTCTTTTAATGAAAAATTGAATTCTTCACGCGATGCGCGGTCGATCCGCTGCAAAATCAGAAAAAAAAGAACATCGTCAGAAACTAGCCGACCCAGCTTTTGCAGCGCATCGACACTTTCTTGCGCCGTATCAAGTAATAAACGCAGATCACTTGGGGATCCGTCTTGCGCGGCCGCGTTCAATGCAAACAATTTTGCGAGATGCGTGTGCAACAATTGCCGTTTATTTTCATACCGGTCGCATAACATTTTCCACGCAAGATCAAAGTTTTCGGCGGTAACGGACAAATTTTTTAAAACTTTTGCGGCATCGCCTTCCAAGCTTGATTTAAGATGCGACAATCGCTCCAACGGAGTAATCGTCGTGCCATCTACGATCAGAGCCTGAAAGTGATCGCGATACTCGATCCAATCGCTATAACGACTCGAAAAACGCGGAACTGATACATGAGGTACTTGCGTGCGTCGACGTTCTGCAGGTGCTGGAGCAGCATTCGGTGAAGATGGCGATGATACACCCGTTCGAGACAGTGACAACCGATGATGACAAAATTCAGTGATGCGGGAGTGTCGAGATAAATCTCTTCAGCCCTGTCCATAAATTCTTCCGCGAAGTAGGCATCAGCTTCGCAATCTAACAGTTCCACAAACTGTTGAACATCTTTATCATCCTTCTGTATCTGCTTCCAAGTCGTTTACAAATTATTTTTCCTGACATTTGCACGTTCCCATGTGCAATCGGCCGCTGTCGCTGCTGCAGCACGCTTCATCGTGCTCAGATGTTTGTACTGCGAAGCAACTAGCTTCACATATTTGTGATGTTCATCACTTTGTGCGTCACCGCGTTTTGGCCGCAACATGATTTTAGGAGACAATCCCGTTAATCTATATGAGCTTTTAGCAATTTAGTGTATCAGCTGATGCGAGGTGATTCAATTTCGTCACGCGTTGATCGGAGTCCGAAGGCAGTCAGTTTGCCTGCGATGAAGCGGTGGGGAGTCCCTTCTTGAAGTGCATGGAAGGGAAGAACACTCCCACTTTAGCGAGGAAAGTATTGCGGCGTGCAGGAATACATACACTCCTGGACTTGAATTGAAACGGTGTGCGGCTCCAGCTGAACACACACGATGCGAATGCGGAGTGGGACGACGTAGGGGAAAGTCGGTGTGCCGTAATTCCCGTGACGTCGAGATGCGGGCTCAAATCCTGTCGAGATTTGCGAAAATTGCGTGGTTCGCTGCGATGAAAGAGGCTGCGGTGCATCTCCAAATGTTACGTGCACCTCCAAATGACACGTGCACCTCCAAATGACACGTGCACCGGCGGAGAAGTCCGAGTCGAACCGAAATGAACTTTGGCCCTGAGATGCTTCCTAGCAAGGACCCGATCAGATGATCGTGTTCTCTGAAACCTTTGCACTGCTACGCGGTCGCTTTTTCAAGCGAAATTCAAATGACACTGTATTTTATCACTCATGAAACTCGTCCTGTCACGGTTGCCAAAATGTCTTCGTCGAGCACGAAATCGAGCAATACGACTCCAGATGCCCAATGAAATGCGGTGCCCATTCGGTGTGCGGTGCCCACGACATCCCCACTGTCAGCGGATTCGCGAAGATCTCGTAGCCCTTTTGAATAGTGGATGTTTCAAGTTACGTAAATGGGCAAGTAACTCGTCTCAATTACTCGCCGACATTGATCCGACAGATCACGGTCTGGCTTGGGATAAGCCAATACACGAGACAGAGGGGATTCAAATTCTCGGTTTGGTGTGGAATCCTACGTTCGACGTTTACCAATTTAAAATTAATAAGGCTGCTCCGACATTATTCACAAAACGAAAATTCTGCTGTCGATAATAGCCAGATTATATGACCCGCTGGGTTGGGTCTCACCGGTCATAATTCGGGCAAAGATTATAGTTCAGACGCTGTGGCAATATCAATTGGACTGGGATACTTCTCTTCCCTTAGACATCATCGATCATTGGAGCACCTATTATGATGCGCTGCCCGCTCTGACTGGCTTCAGCGTGCCTCGATGGACAAGCCAAGCTGCTGACATGATTTCCTGCGAACTCCACGGGTTCGCCGATGCTTCAAACGCGGCATACGCGGCCGTTGTTTACCTGCGCGTCTGTCATCACGAACATCCGCCTCAAGTATCGCTCCTCGCAAGTCGCACGAAGGTCGCTCCTTTGAAGCAATTAACTATCCCGCGCCTTGAACTCTCCGCAGCCGTTCTATTGGCGAGATTGCACGTCTATATACGCAAGGTTGAGAAATTTTCCACTCTCTCTGTATACTGTTGGACTGACGCTTCAATCTTTCTTTATTGGCTTCGATCTCCGCCAACACGATGGCAGTCGCGTACCCAGCTCTTCCAGAATCGTTCCAGTAGTTGATGGAGAAGTTGCCAGCGAGTTAGTTGACTAACTGAGTAATCTATCGTAAGCGGAGCTGGTGCTGCCAGCAAGGGACCGCCGATAAGGAAGTGCGCTGGTGTGAGTACGTCGAGTGTTTCGGCGTCATCGGAGAGCGGCGCGAGAGGGCGTGAGTTAAGACACGCCTCGATGCGGCAAAGTAGCGTACTTAACTCCTCATACGTGGGCGTATGGGATTCCAGAATACGTGAAAGATGGTGTTTCATCGAACGCACTCCAGCCTCCCAAAGGCCCCCGAAATGAGGTGATGTAGGTGAGATGAAATGCCATTCAACAGCCTTTTCGATCAAGTGATCCTGGAATGCTTCGCTATTGAGCGCGGCACGATACGCGGCTTCCAGTTCCTTATCGGCGCCCTTGAAGTTGGTACCGTTGTCGCTATACATTCGTTTAGGTAATCCGCGACGCGAATAGAACCTGTCGAAAGCTGCGAGAAATGCGGCCGAGGTGTACGCGCAAACGACCTCTAAATGGATAGCACGTGAGGCCATGCATATAAAAACAGCGATGTAGACCGGAAATGCGCGATATCCACGCCCGCCCGCTAATCGCATCTGGAGGCGCCCAGCGTAGTCCAACAATTTCATTTTTTTGTCATTATATTTATTTAAAAAAATTAAATTACGTATTATTTTATTAAAACTTATTTCAATAAAATATCGCCTGCTTCCAAATAGGGATGGTATTAATTATTATTTTGAAGTTTTAACGGTTAAGGCTAAGGAGCCCAAAGCAACAATAAAAAAATTGGTGTCCGTTAGGTTGTACGTCCGTCCGTCCGTCCGTCCGTCCGTTGGCAAAATTTTGTATACGCGATATCTCGCGACTGGAATGATGAATTTAAAAAGTACAAACGGATTTGGGTTTCTCTTGGCCAAACTTAGATCTGATTAGTTTTTGGAGACAATGCATACTAGATTATGGGGAGGTTTAACAAAAAAACGCTCAAAAAACACGTTTTTCCATTTTTTAACAAAAAATACCAATCGTACAAAAAAATATTTCAAACAAAAAATATAGAACATCGAATTCTCTACAAAAAAGGTTGTATTCATTTGTTCGTAAAATCAACGATAATGCCGTAAAAAGCAAATTAATATGAAATTAACATAAATTGTACATGTATACAATGCATAGGTATGTATATTATATACATTACATGAAAAACAGAGACACAGAGGAAGCAGGGGAGTGAGGCGGGTATCAGGGCGGGGGGAGGGGGAGGGGATGACAAAATATTCACTGTAATGTTGGTGTCGGGTAGCCATGGGCAGGTGGTAGCGGGGAGGGGGTTCGTGGCTTCGCAGGAAGCGGGGGAGCGTGGCGGGTATGCCCCCCCCCCCTCCGACCTGTCAAAAACTCGACTAAATCGCGTTTTTTAAGCATCAGTGTGAACAAGACATGATCATTTATCAGTGCTTCGGCTGACCTGCGGTCGGGGTCGAAGTTTTGAAAATGCCCATTTTCAATTTTACTATAGGGTGAATATGCCAATGAATGGACGACTAACAATGAATGGACGATTTTCTACACATTTCTATTTCTTATGAATGTATGACGCACAACAAGCAACAAAATACATATTTTTATGTTCTTTGAACATTCAAAACAATATTTACAGTACTATTGATCTTCCAGTGTTTATTATTTTGTAAAATCAAAGCAAAGTTTTAAAGCCATCCAAAACTGGTACTGAAAACGACCCATTTGATTTAACCCGTCTATTCATTGGGGTTTAGCGGATTTTTTTACAAACGTATGAAGACGAGGTTAATAATTAAATGAAATCAAAGGTTGAACTACACGGTCATAAAGAGCAGAGCCTAACGATTCTAATGGTGGTATCATAATTAAATTTTCATAAAAGAATTCAAAAGTTACAATCGATCAAAGTGTGAAAAATGCTTAACCGTCCATTCATTGGCATATTCACCCTACAAGATATTGTTACAATACATGTATAGAAACTACTCGAACCTAACGATGCTAGAACTACCCTCTGCCGCCTTCTTTCCTGGCAGTGTTAGAATGGGAATATTCCCGGAAGCATCAGCCTTTCGTCAGGGAACTGCAATACGAATTTAGCCAAAATTGTAGGCACCCAGGTCGAAGGCATCTAGTTTAATAATTTATTTTTAAATAATTTTTGTATCTGACAGAGTAATGACCAATAAGTTAAAAAACATTTGTCGTAAAGTACCAATCTTTTAGTATTGTAAAAAAAATGTCATCGATGTGTTTTGTTTCGTTATCAAGAAAATAATTATTTAATACCAAACCGCTGAAAGAATCGGTACTATAGGCACGACGAGGCCGTCCGTACGCTTGATGGCTGTCGCTCGCTAGCCGCGTGCTGCTCTACAGGCGCTTATACTCTTTCAATTAGTTTCCTCAAAAACAAAATAACATGATCATTTGAAACCGCTGTACGTTGATTTTTCCCGTTTGCTTCACTCTGACTGGAGTGGATTAAAAATTGTGTTATTTAATTAAGAGGAACGCCGTATTAGCGCGTAAGTTTTAGTAATTATACTAAAAACACACAACTTTATTGCCAAATAACAAAGTGCGTACATGCAACAGTGCAAAAGTAATTTTTTTAACTCCGTGCGCTAAGTGCCCACTTAGCACACTGTTTTCCGTGTGCAAAGTAGAACATTCATGCACCGTGCGCTAAGTAAACACTTAGCGCACGGTGCACGAATGTTCTAAATTGCACGGAAAACAGTGTGCTAATTAAGCACTTAGCTCACACGTTAAAAAAAATGGTATACGATAATGTACTATTAAAGCACGGTAACTTTTTAGTCCTGGTAGATTTTGCGGAGAATTATGGATTCATCGTGCAAGATGAAATTCAAAGTTTTCACTGAAACAACTGAAATTTCTTTTCTTTTATTTTTAAAAATTTTTTAGTTTATCCTTTTTTTATTTTCTTTTATTTAAAAGTTTTTATTTTTTTATTATATTATTTAAAAAAAATAAATTACATATTATTTTATTAAAAATTATTTGAATAAAATATCGCCTGCATATAATTGGTCCGATTTTAAATCAATAAAATTTGACTGAAAAAAATAAGGTTTCAACAGTTTTAAGAATGTGCTTTTGAACACCTTATTTTTTTCATCGATTTATTACATAATTAATATAATAACATATCATTAGTACCTCCGATAATTACCATATTTTCCATGCCAATGCTGAAACAAAATATGACAATTATGTACGTCGTACAGTATATACCGCAGTTTTGCACTAGCTTTACATTGCTCAACATAAATATTTGGCATCCCTGGTTGTCCTCCTGTATACAATGATATTACGCAATCACATTCTACGCATTATTTTATTTTTGAAACTATTGAATATCACCGAGGAGTTGAATTATGGCTGGATGTCAATGTTGCAAGAATCTTTATTAAACGAATTGTCAATACATCAAATCCTGTTGATCCTTGATAGAAATTGTGCTGAACTGGCAGACGTTATTGAAGGGATTGCAAATAAATTCTTTGTTACCACAGTGAACTTATCAAACACAAATGCACTATTTGCTCCGAATTCGTCAGTTGCCAGTTTTCTTCATGCATCGAACGTATTTCTTTTTGTCTACGTGCACAAGTTCGACGATCACATCTCAGACACTAAGCTTTTCTTTAATATAATGTACGCTTTTTTGATATATGCTGGAAAATATTACATTTTCAGTAGACCAAAGTTACTTATTATTTTCTTGAACAACACCAATAATGCAAATTATGCCACATACTTGCAAAATTTATGGAGAAAGCAGTACATTGATGCTACTATTTTGCAAGTACACGGAGAGAAATTTCTAGCGAATATAGTACGAACATCCTATCGCTGCGTTCCATGACAGTACCCACCGTCAAATCCGGTGGGTCTTGAGGGAACAGAGTATGTGTCCACGTTGTCAATGTATGCGGTCGCCTGAAAACAATATGAAAACAAACAAATTGCGTAAGACAGAGCCCGCGTCTTTTCGGGTGAAGGTGACCCATCGTATAAACGCTAGAAATTTCTCTCCATGTAGTTAATCAACCTGATACAGATGAGGCAACTTTATTCGATAATCAAGATTCGAAGGTGATTCTGCATCGATATAATCTGTTTACCAACACCTACAGCTCTCAAAAGTTTTCAACTCTGGTTCCCGTTTTTCCGAACAAGCTACTTAATCTACACTTGCATAAAATTAAAACAGTTTCAACTAAGGCGTTATGTTTCGGGGTTGAAACGTTTACTTTGAACCCATTAAAGTATATCGAAATAGCAATGAATTCGTCTTTAGATATTTTACGTCATAGAAACCAGCAGACAAACGAAGGATGCCGACTAAAACCTGGAATCACCAATGCGTATTTATTGAGGTCCGCTGAACTATTTCATATGCAACATGGTTGCCAAAATATATCTGACATTGACAAGTACCTTTTGTTTTGTGGAAAGATCCGAGTTGCTTAGTAGTACCGTTATCAAGATATTCGGAGGTTCATTCTCCCTTGGGCTATCTAATATTAATCTTGACATTGAGTTTAGCTGCTTATACATGGGTATCATCGCGTCTTCTGAAATTTGATAAGCAACAATGGGCCTTAATAAATATCACAGAAAGTATAATGGGAATTGCAATTTCCAAACTTCCGAAACACGCTGCAGAAAGAACTCTTTATATAGCTATTTTTATTTTATCATTTATATATTTAACAGAAATAACGGAAAAAATTGCTGCAGTGGATATTCGAAGATTGCCAAAATCTGAACTAAAAACACTTGAAGATGTTGCAAACAGCGAATTGAAACTGGTTTCCACAATGTCGACGCTCCATTGGGGAAGTGTCTTTTTTAACAAAAATTCAGGTAACAGGACTGCCCTTACAAGATTCTTACGTAATAGTGTACTTTGCCCTTGAAGGCTGTCAAATTTTAACACAGATGTGATGTATCATAAAAATGTAACATTCTTCTCAAACTGGATTAACCTCCAAGCATTTTTTAAATTTGACAAGGAAATAAATGGAGAACCAACAATACACTGATTAAAAATTGATGCTTTACATTCCTACTCCAGCCGAATTTATGTTCCAAAAATGTACATTTTCTGGAATCAATTGAATACCGTACTTTTGCGTTTGCATAATTCGGGGCTCATAGTACACTGGAGAAAAAAGCTAGCCTTAGATGCTGAAAAGGTGAAATATAACCGGTTAGAACAAGCATACGGGTCGGCGTCTGAGCAACAAAAAATTAATGAACTTCGTAATTTGATAGATAAGATATGGAGTGTATTTGCAACCTGCTTGATTATATACAGCCTAATATTTTTGGCTGAAATCCTTTTATTTTTATGTATCAAAAAGTATAATTATTCCTCACCTAGAAATAACACTAAACAAAAATTGTTCTCAAAATATATTATAAGAAACGTGATAACATGTAACAAAGTGTGATAAATTTATTTATTTACACATTTTTTAATTTATGCAGATTATTGTGTGCATTGACTGTTAATTAATTCTTATAACGCAGAAATTTAATAAAATATAAGATATTCCATGGCGGATGATCTTTTAATTAAATTATATTATTGAGCAACCGCTCGAATGTAACATTAAAATTAATTTTTACCAAGTACATCTGCTTTATATGTAACAAAATCGCAATATTTGCTTCCGATTGTATTCTAGTGTAAGTATATTATACCAGATTGTGGGAATACTAAAGCCCTGTATGTAGTAGTGCTACAAATAACTTATCTTGGTTTACGTGTAAATCGATGTGAAGTTTTAAAGTAAACATTTTTAAAACAACTGTAATATTTTAATGGAGAATTTGAGTGCAATGCATATTATATTACAACATCCGTGCTTTATATTTATTATATATTTTAAATAAGTATCAAATATATGATATATATCACAATGCTCACAATATCATCCTTTCTGTTCACGCCGCTTCAAATTATCCACTCAATTCTTTTCTGTTTTGTTTTTATAAATCATAAAATACAGTCGTTGATGTAAACACACCAATGAATTATGTGCAATTGTATAACTTATTGTCAGTGCAAAGATTGTAAAGAGGCTGACGAATGATGTGTTAAAGAGTTTAAACTAATGATTTTGTGTAGTTGCTGAACTCTTTTGAATTAAATAAATTTTCATTTCTGCATTTTTGTAGTTTAGGTTTATCGTTTTTTTCCTATTTTAGCAGATTTTGCTATGATGATCAAAACCACTGGTATAAACAACTGCGATAAAATATTAATAACTATGTTTAATTTGACACATTCCAAGTCCGTTTTATATCATTTAAAAATAGAAAAAGTTATAAATAAATTCAGTTCCGACGGCTATTTTAAGGCCTTTTCATCCGACTAGCTGGGTCAAATATGTCCTGCCGGAACTAAAAAATCTGATTTCAAGCAGTCATCATCCAAGTAGTGTTTCTAAACAAGGTTTCAGAAACTAGGGAATGTTTTGTAATAATTCCGCCTAGTGGTCGTTCATAAACTACGTTACCATTTGGGGCCCTGCCAAAAAATATGAGCGCCCATTAAGAGTTCATAAAAAATTAATTTTTAATAATTTGTTGTATGTAATTTAATTTTTGTAAAGATAAATTAAATATCTTTAAATAAGATGTTTCTCATTCGGTCACCTATCCAGTCGTAATCAAAGGCATGCCACGCTTAACATGAAACAAAAACGCCAACGACTGATCTACTACCATTAATCAATCTCTAAAACTTAATATGATAATCGTGTTACACCTGCATTCTACTAGAAACGTTCGTTGATAATGAATAAATGAAGCTTAATATTCTTCCAGTATAATGTGGATCAAAATAATTTTCTTTTGATAAAGTTACAACAGTAAACTATTTACAACCTACATAGTCGAAAATACATGCATACTTTAAATATTATATATTAATTATGTAATTTCATGCTAAATTTCCTTAACGGAATTAATTCCACTGTGAATAAACATTTATTTGATAATCAATATTTCGCTCACCGGCACTGTTGGGTAAAAGGAAAGAAAAACTGTTTTTCTACAAATGTATGTAGATAACCGGTAGTTTACGTCGAAAACGTAGAAAACATGTAGTCTACATGAAAATGGTAGAATACTGAAACATGCTCGAAAACATAACCTATTCAAATGTTTGTGTTTTATGGGTTTCATTAAATTGTTTTTTATTAATTTCTACAATCACAAATGCATTATTCAACAAGATAACCTCCTTAATGGTGACATTAGCGAGGTTTTAAAAGTAGTTTTGATAATATTTACATCATTTGTAACTAATATTTTACGGATGCCTTGTATCTAGGTTTGCCAACTACGTCATTTTGGCCTGGTGACTCCAGGCGAGCACCTGTTTCTCCAGGCTCAAGGTTTGGCATGCATTTCTCCAGGTCATTTATTGTCTGGGTTTGAAATGATTTTTTATAACTAAAATGATGATAGGAGGCCGTAAAGTACATAATAAATAAGTAAAATAAAATAATTATCACAGATTACTACCTTATCGATTGACCCGAATATGTACCTTCACGGCATTTAAAGGACATTATGAGGGGTTCTCAATAGTTCTTCCAAATCATCAGTTACTAGGTGGCGCTTCTCAGCCAATGACCACGCACCATAGAATACCTTTCTATATGTATACCTATGGTTCGTGTCGATAGCATAACCTGCTTGCGCATCGAGGAATTGTCGCATTTGCATAGTTACGAAAACCTTCGGAAGTGGTGAAATTCGAAATAAAAATTAATCGCGAGTCGCAAGAACGAGAATAAATATAGAATATTTGCAAGAAAAACGTGAGTATATCATGATATCTGCTCGAGTAGATATTCAACTTGAGATACTCGTCTATTTCAGATTTGGAAACTGAAGTGGAATTCAGAAACTGAAAATGTCTTCTCAGGAAGAAGAGGAAATAAATAGAAGAAAAAAGCGGTGCTATTTCGCCTCTTTTAATGAACAGTGGCTTAAGAAACCCGAATATAAAAATTGGCTCGTAAAAGAAAGCGAACTTACGGGAAAATGTAAGATACAGTAGTCCCCATCCTAAGTTATACTGTCGGTTCTTTCAAAATGGCGGACGATTCTCCAAAGTTATAGCCCCTCACTATCCCCACTCCCGTATCTTTGTTTATATCCATGAAATGGGTGCTTCTGTGTGCGAATGTCGCGAAGCGAGTGTGGCTCAACAAAACAATGTGGTAGGGGGAGGAGAGGAAGAAACTGGTATAACTTTGGAGAAGGCCAATCTATAACTTAGGATAGACATATAACTTTGGATGGTATATAACTTAGGGTGGGGACTACTGTATGTGGAATTAGTTTTGTTATCAAACACGAGGGAGAGAAGGCCGTGAAAACTCACGAACAAAGCAACAAACATAGACAAAATATTAGAGCAAAAAACAACAGTCAACTCGTAACTGCATTCTTCTGTCCAAAAGCCTCGCCTGATAATTTTAGAGCCACTGTGACAGAATTAGCATCAGTTTATCATGCAGTTAAACACCAACATAGTTACAATAGCACAGACTGTGGCATAAAATTAAATTGTAAACTGTTTCATGATTCAGTTATCTCAACCAAAATTCATTGCGGTCGAACTAAAGCTGCCAGTTTAGTAGAAAACATACTTGCCCCTAAAGCTATTCAACTTGTTTTAAAAGACATAAAATTACAAGACAAGACTTGCCGCTTTTTACTTCGACCCAGACCATAGGTCTGGCGAAGTATTCAATTTGGTCAGTTCCCGCCAAAAAATTACCCTATAGTTTTTCATCAAATGTCGACGTTTCAGGCCCTAAGGAACCCAAAGCAACAATAAAAAAATTGGTGTCCGTTAGTTAGGTTGTACGTCCGTCCGTCCGTCCGTGGGCAAAATTTTGTATACGCGATATCTCGCGACTGGCAGGACGAATTTAAAAAGTACAAACGGATTTGGGTTTCTCTTGGCCAAACTTAGATCTGATTAGTTTTTGGAGACAATGCATACTAGATTATGGGGAGGTTTAACAAAAAAACACGTTTTTTCCATTTTTAACAAAAAATACAAATCGTACAAAAAAATGTTTCAAACAAAAAATATAGAACATCGAATTCTCTACAAAAAAGGTTGTATTCATTTCTTCGTAAAATCAACGATAATGCCGTTGACTCGCTTCGCTCGGGTGACAAACTGCGCTCGTGTGAGAAATACCTACTTTGCGCACTCGTATCGTATACTATTTTTCCTATTAAGTGCGCAAAGTTCGACACCTATATACAACATTTAAAGCGGTGGTGCAAGGGTGGCGGAGAAGGGGGGTTCGGGGGGGCAGAGCCCCTCCGACCGAAAACAGTAATTGTAAATGCTTTTGTAATAAATAGACTAAATTTATAAATATCTATGTAATACATTATTTATTATCGTTATTACTGTTAATTGTTATTAATATTAATTGTTACAATGCAATTACTAATTTGAACAAATTTTAATGAATTTAAATAATTATTCGTATTCGCGTTTTCGGGTACATTTTGAATGACATTGCTATAGTCCGGTCAATTTAGACATTCGAAGTTACATAAAGTCCCAACAAGCTGAATTTCTGTGAAGTTGTTCAAAACATAATTACAAACAATGTCTAGAAGTTCCCCATCATTCCCCTGTAAGGAAAAAATTTAATTCAAGGTCAAAGGTCAAAAAAATGAGTTTTTCGCGATTTTCAGCATAACGGTAAGTTTTATCATAAAAGTACCTCAGATAAAAATTGTAGATCATAAAATTATCTATAAAAAATATATCAATACTTTTTTTCTTACAACCCTGGTGAAAATGGAAGAATACACGAAGAGTACAGCAAGAGTGAAATTAAGGGTACATGAAGAGTACGTACGCTTCGTGTACGGTTTGATAAGAGTACACGAAAAGTACGTACGCTTTGTGTACGTTTTGATAAGAGTACACGAAAAGTACGTACGCTTCGTGTACGTTACGATAAGAGTACACGAAAAGTACGTACACTTAAAAACCGCTTCCCGAAGAGTACAGTAAGAGTACAATAAGCGTACAATAAGAGTGATTTTGGACATTAAGAGCGATATTAAATGGAAATGTTTCTTTAACGTACGTTGAGCGTACGATGAATTTTTCGATTAGTGCGCCTAGTATAGAATGTTCTTAACATATCCAAATGTATTCGAACGTTAGCACCATGTACAAATGTGCGTGCCTATTACGTATTTAAAGGGTACAGGAAAAGTACATATCATTATCATGTAAAAGGACATGTACCTGTGATTTATTAGGCATTTGCAATTTTCATTTAATTACTTTTTTTAATTCTTTTTGAATGATTTTAAGCACTTTATTATTTGTTATATGTATGCATCAACTATTTTATAAGAAGAGTACATGTAGCGAAGTAGAAACATTCTGAAGAAGAACCATGTGGTCGAAACATAAATAATATTGTATTGTATATTCATTCACATTCCGTAGCAATAATAAATTTTATTTAAAACACAAATTACACTTGAGAACACAGAATAAACGGGAAAGACACAATAATTTACATGTGCTGACTATACATTAACATCATAAAACTTACTTTCATTTATAACTTTTCATACATTTTTTGTTTAATACTAGAAAATAAATATTAATAAAGAATAAATAGTAGAATAAGTATTATTGTTGTGGACGATCACATGCTATTCTCCTTTCTCCTGTTCAGCACCTTCTTACCTGAAACCGGTATACAATAAATATAGAAAAATTGACATTACAAATATACGCAAACAACTCCCAAAAATTGCAAATAATCTCGATTATTGCAATGTAATTCCTACATTAACCCTTTGCGGCATAGTGCTATAAGTTCAAAAACTCGTAACTTCGTCAAGAAAGATCATTTTCAAATTCGGTAAAATACGTGTCCCCTTATTTTCCTTGAAGAATAACATATTTACTCGCCGATTAAATCTAAAATTTTTACTTTATCCGCCTGCCTGATTTGACATGGATTTGATCTAAAGAAGTAATTTTGTTGACCCACATATATTGTTTCATTTACTAAGCAATCACATGTTACAAAAGCAACCTCACAACATTTAAAATTTTCACAGACTTCTGCTCCAACGCGCCATCTTCATTTTCCAGGAATCTGGGAAGTTCATGATTTCGTGAAACAGCGCGCGTAACAATACAAATTCTACTTCATACTTTCAGTATTATATGAAGTGTAGTAATAGTATATTATGCAACAAGGGCGAAAATTTAGATCTTCGACGATTGTGAAGTTTTTGATTCTCCGACAATCACAATCGTCGGAGATCGATATTTCGCCCCTGTTGCATCCGATATTTTTTAACATGACGTGCGTGGAACTGGATATCACGCGCGTGCGAAAATTTCGCCCTAGTGGGAGCAATCGACGTTTCACGCACGGAGTATTAAAAAGAAATGTACAAAAAATATACAAATTTGCTAAATATGTCAAAATATGCAGTCGTAAAGGAATGAAAAACATAACGATGACCGCCATAATAACGATTTTTTTGGAACTCTTTCTTCCAAGCTTCACGAGCTTCGACCGTGTCATTTTTTAATGTGGGTCTCATTATAAGCCAAAAGAAGGCCCACGCCCGCAACAAATTTACTTCAGAACAACGTGTACGGCCAATCCCGATAAACGTAACAAAGGAACAAAGAACTCCCAGGAACAGTAACAAAGTTGACAAATTATCCACAATATTAAAAATGTTTATTCAAAACACCAACCACGATAAACAAAAAACAATAACTAAAACTAATCTAATTAATCACTGCAATTTGTCACTTAAATGTTTGCGGAGCTGCTGATTACAAATCTGAGGCCAGCATTGGGAAATTCAAAATATGACTGATCCAATATGGCGGACACTTCTGCTTGAAACACGTTACTCGGGGTTTTTTGGGGTCGCTGATTACAAATCTGATGATATATTTTGAAAATTAAGAGCGGCTACAATATAGCGGACAAAGTATCCAAAAATGGAACCATTTTGCCTGAGGAAGATTTTTTTAATGTTTTAAGAGCGGTAACACATTTTAAAGAAATTAGTTTGGACGCAGTAGGTATTTTCATAACTTCGAGACCGATAACACATTTTAAATACATTACTTGAGACGCAGTAGGTATTTTCTTAATTTAGAGCCCGGTAACACATTTTAAATAAATCACTTGAGACGCAGTAGGTATTTTCATAATTTAGAGACAGGTAACACATTTTAAAGAAATTAGTTTATACGCAGTAGGTATTTTCTCAATTTAGAGACCGGTAACACGTTTTAAATAAATTACTTGAGACGCAGTAGGTATTTTCATAATTTAGAGACCGGTAACACATTTTAAAGAAATTGGTTTAGACGAAGAAAGTATTTTGATACTGCAGAGACCGATAGCACATTTTAATGCAATTACTTTAGACGATAAGTATGTTTTTCATTTTGTGAGACCGGTAGATTATTTTAAAGAAATTAGTTTAGACGGAGTAGGTATTTTCTCAATTTAGAGACCGGTAGATTATTTTAAAGAAATTAGTTTATACGCAGTAGGTATTTTCTCAATTTAGAGACTGGTAACACGTTTTAAATAAATTACTTGAGACGCAGTAGGTTTTTTCATAATTTAGAGACCGGTAACACATTTTAAATAAATCACTTGAGACGCAGTAGGTATTTTAATAATTTTCGAGACCGATAACACATTTTCAAATCATTACTTTAGACGCATCAGGTATTTTCATAATTAGAGATCGATAACACATATTAAATATATTACTTTAGACGCAGTAGGTATTTTCATATTAAAAGACTTTAATATAAAAAGAAGATTAAATAAATTAGGGGCACGGTAAGTAATATCCTAGGCTTTATGTAAACAAAAGGAAAGAAATAGTTTTCTAATGGTAAGGTTGAAGAAAGGAAAGGTGCGAAAGGAAATTTCTTAAGCCTTCTGGCTATTAAAAGAAAGATATAGGCTTTGGAAGATAGCTTTAATTAAAGCTTATAGATTTCTTCGATGAAGAAAAAAAGAACTTACCAGCATTATGGAGTAAGATGTTGATAGAGGGAATCGTTGTGGCAGCCTCACCAAAAGATTCATTGATGAGTTGCAGCAGTACTTACCAAACACATTTCCACATTGAAGTGACAATCGGTATACCTAAAAAATAATTGTTAACATTTCAACAAAGAAATATATAGTTCATATATTTTTTTATATAATGTAATAAATTAAACGGTTTATACTTATCTGAAATTAATTTCTTTTCAATAAACTTCTTAATGCTTCAGTACTCCGTAATTTGGACGTTTTCATTAATTATACAGATTTTGTACTAACCGCGAAAACAGGTTATGGCGCTACGACACACGCATAAACCCACACCGTAGAATAGATAGGGCATTCGAGGGTCCTCAAAGTTTCCATCTTTAGCCGCCAGAGTGACTTAACATAGCGAATAACGTTCTGAGTCATTTCTTCTTATAAAGGCGTACAAAATGATTTATTTAGCACATGAATGCATGTATTAATTCTTAACCAGAGGTGTATACTTACATACGATTAGAAAAATGAACGATAAAAATAGTACTATTCGTACCAAGGGCGTTACTTTTCCGCCCGCAGGCGATCCTCGCGCCCGAGGGTCACGAGTGTTCGCCGGAGGGTGTAAAAGTTGTGCGCCCGTGGTGCGAACAATATTTTTCGATTCTGGAGGCGTAAAGATGGCCATTTCTGCGAATAAAAACACAACAGGGCGTGAAATGATTCGGAAATGGGGCGTACAATTGCCATTTTACGCATTCTGAATCAAAAAAATATTTGTACGCTTTATTTCGAATAACGCTTCATTATATACACTCCTGTACGCCTTGTTTAATTCCCAATGAGAATATGGTACACTTAAATATGACTGTCAAAAGTGTACTCTTAAAAGTCTACGCGTACCTCTTATGCACTCTCGAAGTACTTTTCCATAAGGAGTACGCATGTACTCTTAAAATGTCTAAATTCACTCTTGTACTCTCGGCAAGCGAAAGGTAACTTAAAAGTACACTTAAAGTGTACGCTTCATTTTTACCAGGGAAGCCACCGTTTCTGAGATATAACGATTGTAAAAATGATAAAAGTTGTTATCGTCATAATATGCACGTTTCCACGCCACCTATGAGGTAGTGTACTTAGCGCGTTTTTGTTAACTTGGTTTCCCCAATAGGCCTACTCCACGGGTCAGTTGTGATCCTGTTTAATGTAAAACTATTGCAAAATAACGGAAATTTTCAAAGATTGGGAAAGATAAAAGCGATGTAAATGAAAAAAAAGTGTTGAAGTTTATTCGTCTTATTCGTAAGTTTCAAATTCTTGTTCTTCTTCTTGATCTTCTTCTTGTTCTTCTTCTCCTGCTTCTTCTTCATCTTCATTTTGGATGCAAGTAAATTGCGTCAATAGCGATGTATCGCATGATACTTCGTCGGAGTCAAACGAATCCTCCATTGTTTGTGATTCAATATTAGAGCACAACCGGCCTTGACAATTTGTGCATGCCAAAGAACAAGACAGTCCGACTTTTTTGCAACCACATTTAGCACTGCATCCCTTTTTGCAGTTGCAAAAAATAATGTTCAGCAGTTTTTCCGGCGCAGGTGGAAGTAAAGTTTGAACTGGCTCTAATATATTGTTGACCAACTTCCAACCCCAGTCTGTAGGGTCTAGCTGATAACCAAGCCACACTTAAACTTGGTAATATACTCGAAAAAGATGTTGGTGAGCAGCGCAAGCTTTATATAATATACAGGGTCATCGAAAAGTATCGGACCCCCCTAATATCTTCAGTTAGAATGCACTTAGGAGAAAATGTCCAATAGCAAAGTTGTATGGTTTCAAGCGGGAAGTAAGATGATGACCTTGACTTTGACCTTGACCATGTCCTTCAAGGTCATTTCAAGGTCAATCTTATTTTTTTAAATAGAACCCCCTACATTTTATTACATATTCTTATAGCTTATCTCGAGAGCTTTCTAAAACACTATAATAAAATATTTTTTTATTAAGTACTTTTTGAGTTATAAAGGTTTGAAGTTAACAATTTTTTGACACAAAATGTAGAATATCTTGTAAAATATTATTTAGTTTTCAGTAATCATAACCTTAATACTTTTGTGCGCGGAATAATGAGACCAATTAATTGGTTTAAAGAAAATACATTAATCGGATCCCCCTAATATTTTCAGTAAGAATGCATTTTGGACTTAACTTAAAACCTTTATAACTCAAAAAGTACTTAATAAAAAAATATTTTATTATGGTGTTTTGGAAAGCTCTCGAGATAAGCTATAAGAATATGCAATAAAATGCAGGGGGTTCTATTTAAAAAAATAAGATTGACCTTGAAATGACCTTGAAGGACATGGTCAAGGTCAAAGTCAAGGTCATCATCTTACTCCCCGCTTGAAACCATACAACTTTGCTGTTGGACATTTTCTCCTAAGTGCATTCTAACTGAAGATATTAGGGGGGTCCGATACTTTTCGATGACCCTGTATATATATTATATAAAATTTTACAACTCTAGATGTATATACGTGACGTACTCATGCATATTATGACGATAACAACTTTTATAACTTTTAGAATCGTTATATCTCAGAAACGGTGGCTCGTAAGAAAAAAAGTATTCATACATTTTTTATAGATAATTTTATGATCTACAATTTTTGTCTGAGGTACTTTTATGATAAAACTTACCGTTTTGCTGAAAATCGCAAAAACTCATTTTTTTGACCTTTGACCTTGAATTAAATTTTTTCCTTACAGGGGAATGATGGGGAACTTCCAGACATTGTTTATAATTATGTTTTGAACAACTTCACAAAAATTCAGCTTGTTGGGACTTTATGTAACTTCACTCTCATTTTTTGGTCTAAATTGACCGGACTACTATTTTAGATAGAATTAACCTACACCTATCGTTTCTAAGAACAGCGATTAAAAAGTAAAACAAATGAAAGTTTTGACAGGTCTATTCTGCATGTCTGTATACCTATAGCGCTACTTTACCGCACGCAAAACTTTATTACCGCACGCAAATTTTCATTACCGCACGCTAATTTATAAGATCAGTAAAGTGTGGGAAAGTGGCACTTTGCACACGCAAATACGTGCGCAAAATCGAACTTTGCGCACTATAATAGGAAAAAAAATTTATTTCCTGCAACCCGACCTGTCAAAAACTCGACTAAACCGCGTTTTGTTAAGCATCAGTGTGAACAAGACGTTCTCATTTATCAGTGCTTCGGCTGACCTGCGGTCGGGGTCGAAGTTTTGAAAATGCTCATTTTCAATTTTAATATAGGGTGAATATGCCAATGAATAGACGACTACTAATGAATGGACGATTTTCTAGATATTTCTATTTCTTATGAATGTATGATGCACAACATGCAACAAAATACATATTTTTATGTTCTTTGAACATTCAAAACAATATATAGAGTACTATTGATCTTCCAGTGTTTATTATTTTGTAAAATCAAAGCAAAGTTTTAAAGCCATCCAAAACTGGTACTGAAAACGTCCCATTTGATTTAACCCGTCTATTCATTGGGGTTTGGCGGATTTTTTTACAAACGTATGAAGACGAGGTTAATAATTAAATAAAATCAAAGGTTGAACAACACGGTCATAAGGAGCAGAGTCTAACGATTCTAATGGTGGTATCATAATTAAATTTTCATAAAAGAATTCAAAAGTCACAATCGATCAAAGTGTGAAAAATGCTTAAACGTCCATTCATTGGCATATTCACCCTATTAAAGAACAAGATATTGTTACTATATATGTATAGAAACTACTCGAACTTAACGATGCTAGAACTTCCCTCTGCCGCCTTCTTTCCTGGCAGTCTTAAAATGGGAATATTCCCGGAAGCATCAGCCTTTCGTCAGGGAACTGCAATACGAATTTAGTCAAAATTGTAGTCACCCGGGTCGAAGGCATCTAGTTTTCCATTACATCTGATGCTTCGAACAAAGGAAATATTAAGTTATTTCCTTTAGCTGTAAGATACTTTATACCAGAAGAGGGAATTAAATACAAAATTTTGGATTTTTATTCTGACGATTATGAATCTTCGGATGCGATAACTGATAAAATCTTAGCATGTCTTAATGAAAATGATTTACCAATTGAAAATGTTAGTGCTTATTCTGCTGATAATGCTAATGTGAATTATGGGAAAGCAAATTCTGTTTTTCAAAAGTTATGGAATAACTATGGAACCTGTTTGGAGGGACGATAGGAACAAGATGCGAATAGAACTAGTTAAATCAGAATTTGCCATTCAAATAAATTTCGATATGGATTGCATTAGCTTTCATAATTATTTAAAAAATCCGGAACAAAAGAAACTTATAGAAAGTGCGCTAAGTGAACAAAAATACAATTTTAAAATGTAAACGTAAACGTTGTCGGTAATTAATAATAAAAAAAACTGTGATTTATGAAACTGTAATGGGAGAGAGTTATATATATATATATATATGTTTATGGGTACGCGTGATATGATATCATTTTATGTAATAATTTGAATTTAATATATTAAATATATATATGAGTAATTTAATTCACACCTTTACTATTTCCTAATTATTCAAAACATACAAGCCCTTTAAATCACTGACGAGAATGCATGTACCATCCACAAGATTCGTAGTGGACCCGAGATAAGAGAAAACTTTTTAAGTATTCGCTTGCCACCCCCCCCCCCCCCCATCCACACCCCGCCTTGATAAGCTCCAGGTCGCGCTCCGGAGAAAGTTGGCAACCCTACTTGTATCTTTTTGGATTTTACAGTCTTCAGTTTGATTTTTAACCAAAAAAATACACATATAATTGCGCCAAATAAATTCAAAAGTTTGAAGTAGACTACCTCCATTTGTTAGAAAACAGATGTACTAGACACGTAGAAAACTGAAGTAGACTACCTCCAGTAAACTACCAACCCAATACTGTTTACCGGAAAAGTCCAAAACTGCAATACGATTGGTTCTTGATTCCGTCTAGATTCCGCGGTCCGGTTCAATTCGCACTTCTCACAGATACATATGAGATAGCGCCATCAAGCGCCTCCGGCCTCAAGTTTTCTCAACGCAAAAGTCAAAACTCGTTTAAAAAGACGTAAGTTTGTTATTATGATAATAATCATAATATAATTATTGCAAATGAAATGATATATTCTAAACTTAATTTTAATATTGCATTGAATAATGAATCATATAATTATATGGTTTTGAATCATTAAAAAGTGAAAGAAAAACTAACCTTAAATTTTGCATGGAAATGTGCGTTTTTCTGTCATATATTTTTCTATCTTTTATTTTTTTCCATCAAATTATAAATATTAGGAATAAAATATCCATGTCTTATTTTTTCTCTTTTTTAATTCATTGGTTTCATTACGAATAAAATTTGTTTTAACTGCTGTAACCGGTTCTAACCTCCAAATGACATGTAGTGTTCATTCTGTAACATGTGAAGGGCTAAATGTTACTTCAAAATGTATTTTTTTATCTTTACAACAGTGTTTAAACTATGTTTTTAGTTTCATTAAAAAACCCATATTTATTGTATACAACAGTGTTCGTGTTTTTGCATTTCATTACGTTTGCACGTCAGTGGAAATCTCTAATAATACTACGAAATACGTTTCTTAACCTGCATGAAATATTATTTGCTATTTTTGTTCCAATTCAATGTGAGTAATTAAAATAAACATATCGAGAATATGGTTCGACATAATTGCATTAGACTTTGAAAAATAGTTGAAATTACTTTGGATTCGTATATGAAAACAATTATATTTAATATCTTTTAATATATTTAAATTTCTTTATATTGTGTTAATCGGTTAATTATAAAAAATATTGTGCCAATGGCAACGATCTGACTGTAAATTACAGATAAACATGGGAAAAGCCGACTCTAAAAAGCTCCCTGCAGTTGCGGAAAGTGTCCTTAAAAGAAGAAAGCGACGTGAATTAAATAGTGTATCACGTGTCCACACATCAATTAAGGTATGTCATTCAATTTTTCTATTCCAATATAGATTTTTAATAATTTAGCTGCAGTTAGTTACATTTATTTGTATATTTGTTGTGTTTGCTACTGATTTAATGCAAAATTTATTCTTTATACAACAAAATTAACCTATTAATGCCCAAATGCACAGAAAGTTTACTGCAACTTCAACGCTTATTTTCAATATGAAATAAATTTCAAAAAAACAAAGCTATCAAATTCTACCAGTTTCAAGGCCGCTCTTTCGAATGGTAGTAAGAAAATTTTAAAAAAATTGAAATTTATATATGATTTTGACATATAGTATTGGTAACATTTTTTATTTTTGAAAAATTCGAAAAATCGAAATTTTGAAAAATTCATTTAAAATTAGTAAAGAGTATTCTTTAACCAATTCTAAGACGTTTTCGTTCTGTGGATATTTGCGTCAAAATCTACAGTTTTAGAAAAAAAAAGATTATGAAACATTTATGGAATTCAAGACTAATAATTTATTTTCTTGAAAACTACAAAGTTTAAAAAAAATTTCCTCAAAGCAAAAAGTCTTAGAATTGGTTAAAGAATACTCTTCAATTTTTTCAGATTTTTTAAATAACTTTTTTCAAAATTTCGATTTTTCGAATTTTTCAAAAATAAAAAATGTTGACAATACATTCTGAAAAAATTCGAGGGTATTCTTCGACTTATTCTAGAACATAATTGTTCTTATAAAATTTTTTCTAAAGTCCATAGTTTTCAAGAAAAAAATGGTTAAATTTTGGAAAGGAATTTGTAAATGCAGTGGCCATTTTGAATCTGACATAATAAATTTCAAATATATATCAGTGTATCTTTTAAGTACAACTATCGAGTGTACCCTTGCAATATGTTTTAGCTCACTCAGAGCATGATATTGTATGGAAAACTCGATTTTTTACAAAAAATGTGTCCTAAGAAATTATGTTTTTCTACTATATATGTCAAAATCATATATAAATTTCAATTTATTTAAAATTTTCTTATTACCATTCGAAAGCGAGGCCTGGAAACTGGTAGAATCTGATAATTTTTATTTTTTTTAAATTTGTTTCATAATGAAAATAAGTGTTGAAGTTGCAGTAAACTTTATGTGCATTTGGGCATTAATGGGTTAATTCAACAAATTTTGTTTAATATTATAAAGTTTGGACAATATTTGTAATTGTATGAAAAGTTTTGAAACAATTTTAATTGTTTACTTTTAGTTATAGTTTACTAAATAATAGTAACTAAATATTTATTGTAAATCTTACCTTCATTTTTTATTGTTATTTGTGAATTTAAAAAGGTACTGAACATTAAATATTAAATAGCATACAAATTTGCTGTTGTCTAATTTGGGACTTGATATTTTTACATAATACCCAGATAACAAAATATATCGAAACATGCCGAATGTATTGCATATGAACAGCATATAACCGACATTGCAGCAGATTTCCGACATGTTTAGCAGTTTTGCTACTTTGGATAATTAAACGATATTAACAATAAGATCGTTATGTAAATATTAACAGTATTCATCGAAATTCGATAAGTGTACAATTTCTTTCTTCGTAGATTGATGTTTCGCACCTTATACTTATGATATCTTTTAATACGAGAGACGAGAAGCTTGATAATTCTGGATCAAGTGTTAAAAAAATATTAGTTTAAGTAATTGGACATTATACATTATGACGGTTTATAGTTTTATGGATTTATTTTTTATTTTTAATTTTTTTGTGTGATTTTATTTTTTATAGTCTACTTTCAATTTGTAAAACTTCTTTGGTTACTTTACCCTGATGTACTAAAAACGTAAACATCTGACATGTTTAAATATTGTTATAAATGACAACTAATGTATGTCTTACCCATACATTTTTCACATATGAGGAAAATACCTAACCAAAATATCAGCGTCGAAAATATCACAAATAAAAATGAACAAAATATTAAATACAAGTAATTAAAGTTAAATACAAGAAAATTTCCACGAAATAAACAAATGAAATTCATCAAATTACAAATATTTGAAATAATACATACATAACAATTTTAAACACGCACAGTGTGGGATAAACCACGTAAATACTCAAAACAGTAATAAAAACATACCACTTTTTCGACTAGAATTAATGTGTACTAAAGCAGTACAACGCTTCACTGAAAAATATTCTACACACCTCCATGTTACATTTCCCGGCTTGGAGCTTATTGTATTATACGTATAAGTGTTATAATTTAATAAACTTTTTCCTTTTTTGCTTATAACAAACGACAAGCCCATGAGTTGAACTAACTAAATTAAAAAAACAATAATAATGGTATTATGTTCATATCGTCGTGATTAATAGGGGAGGACGGGGTAAAGCGGAACACCTTTTTATTTTGTATTATATAAGGCAAAAAAGTTAAACGAGTCGACTGTTATCTAGTATCATTTGAAACTTTATCTTATTGTGTAACTTTTCCCGGAAAGAGAATTTTTTTGGCGGCATCATATGTTATTGGAATATCTAAATGAAAAATTTACATTTTTTGGGATAAACCGAAACAGGCGTGGTAAACTGCAACATGTCCTGGGGAAAATCGGAACATTTGATTTTTCTTTATTTTTCATCAAATTTTTCAACATTAATGAAGTAATTTCTATATTTTAGGGAAAAAGTAACATATGCATGTAATTTATAATAACAGAGTTTAATTTTATTTAATTTGTAAACAAAGTAACATGGTAACCGAGTAACAAATTAATTCGAACAATCTAACAAAACTTTCATTATGAACAATCAATACGAGTCTAGTTCAATTCATATCCGAATCTGATGTCGGATAGTCTCCATAATCTACACTTCTTGCCGTACTTCGGCACAGCCGATCCGTTTTTGTGGCAATTTTAGCAGAATTAACTTTCTTTGCTTTTACTTTTTTCGGTGCTGATTTTTTGTTGACAAGCGCAATCTTTCTTTTTTTTCATTTCAGCAATCTCATTGATGGAATCTTCACTCGTGAGAATTGTCGATTTTCCACGTCTTACACTCTTTCTTTTATAATTTCTAACCATTTTGAAAAACACTTCTTATATTCTCCGGCTTCAAATTTACAATAATCGAAATGCCATACGATTTAGTTCGTTGTATTTGGTTAAAACTGGTCGCCCGGGAGGGGTATAGATACTAAAGTGGGGAGCACAGCACTTAAAATCACAAAAACTAATGTTCCGTTTTACCCCGTCAAAAAAGTTCCGATTTGCCCCAGGACACTTTTCGAGCTTTGTGTTAAGATTTCTTCAAATGTATACAAAAAATGGAGTATATAACGAGGGGATTCTTAAAAAGCACATCTAAACTACAATAATGCGGTCCCACATAGTTCCCATCTTTTATTTTTGTAATCGGAAAATAAACATCTAGAAGTACCAAAATCTCTGACAGAGGCGCTTAAACCAAACCACAATTATGCCTTATTGATGCCTTGCTCATATTGCAAAATAGTTGTCAAGAAGTAACACTTCTAAAACAATGGCCATTCCTTTATAGTATTACACGGTGTTATATATATTCAAGTGTTTCGGTTTACCCCGTCCTCCCCTATGTAAATATTATTTACGAAATTCAAAACGGCGGCTCCGAAATGTCTTTCTGCTCCAAAATGTTACCTGCAGATGTCTTGACTAAATTAGGAAAATCGAACAAACTATTGTTGTATTTCAAGCAAACTTGTCAAAATTTTCACAATGCTATTTAGACGAAAATGACAAGAGGTTTTCTCTTGACTATTGTACATAAAATAAAATCATATTTTTTTTATTTCAATCATTTCAATTTAAAAATCTGACTTTACAATAGTAATCAGTGACTCCAAAAACCTTGATATACCAACAGTTTCATACCTTGATCATAAAAAATTTAAAACAGTTTTCAAATTTATACTTTGCATAAGAATAATTAAAGCAGATTCAAAATGGACTGAACTGCAAAAGCTTGATTTTTATAATATTTTTTGGTACTATCGGATTCGTTATCAGCTCCCTGAAGTTACGTTTTGGAATTTCTTATTCATAAAAATAATTTATTTTATTACAAAAATACCCATTTTGATATTTTATTTACATATTTGTGTTTAATAGGCAATAAATACATATAATGTTTTTTAATTCTATTTCTCTATTAACATTATTTTTCATTATGATAGAAAAATGCTGTAAATATAACCAACTAAATCTGTGAGATTATAATACTATCACAAAATTCAAATTTGTTACAAATGAAGTAAAAACTAAATTTCTATGTACTCTTCTATAAGAAAGGAAGTAAATTAAATTGGGTTATTAAGTGACAAACATTGGTTTTGACTCCGAATCTGCAATACCTTCAATTGCATGATTTCCTTGAGGATCGCGCATTTGAATGCTGGTAACATTGGCTAATACTAATGACAATGGTGTTTTACATTCTTTGACCTTCTGTCATTTGTTGCCACTCAATGCCCCATTTTATGGTATATCAATTATTTTCAATAATAATCCAATTCATTTATTAAATTATATTTAATGACAATTAATTATAACAATATTATTAATAATAAATTATAATAATAATTAATTACAACAATATTATTAATAATAAATTATAATAACAATAATAAAGTAAGAAATTGTTCTAGTTATTTTTTGTCTTGTAGCTTTTTGCTTTGGCTTTGTTATCTGCTTTGATTTAGCATTGACTAGGTTCCACTGAGTTGCCTTGAGTGGAAAATGATTATACATTTTTATTATCCGCACTCCACAACATCTGCAAAATTTTATTAGAATTTGAGGCTAATTTTAACTTTGTTCATTTACGGTCAAGCATAATTTCAGAAAGTTTCAGTAGACTTATTAACAGCATTAATTACACCATCTGTCGACTTAATATTATTTCCAACTAAAACAAAATGATCGCACAATTGTTTAAGAGTTGTTATTCTTTTATCCATGTCCTGGAGTAGAAAAGTTCAATGTGGGATTTTCCAACTGCCATTCTTCACAACAATGTCTAAATAATTGGAAATTTATCTTATTTTTGTACTGTGTCATGGGGCCATCACTTCGTGCATGAATTGTTACGTCAGGTACAATCGACTTGATCAGCTGGAATGTTGGATGTAAATGAGCCCAAATAGCAGCAGCATCATGCCTTAAATTTCCCGACACAGTATGAAAAGAAACACACTCCGATTCATTGTGTAAAGTTTTTTTGTAATATTCGATCTATTTACAAAGTATAAGTTGCATGCGTATAAATATGCACATGTGGACACCTTTTCACTGTATTATATTAATATTAAAGTTTTACCATTTTTCAAATTGCGTTCAAATAGTTAAAGAAATGAATCTGCAATTTAAGCATCGGTTATAACATCAAGAAATAGAGTATACAGCTTAGGGGTATAGATCAATCGGAAGGGTATTTTTAGTGTGTCAGTAAAGAATGACAATTTTTAATTCGAGGGGCCCTCTAAGAGTATTTACAAGGCACAGTCCTAAAATAAATTGGATTAATTTGGTATTTCGAAGTAGAGTATGTTACTTGTTCAAATATGGTTTACATAAAACTTTTTTCTGAAAAAAAATAATGTTTGTAAAGTTTTCAATTTTTTAAAAAGTGAGTAACACTTCTTCTTGTACCTTCTACTATTGCCTTGCAGAAGCACATTCTTGAAACATTTTTCAGTCGATAATATAGATTAAAAGGTACCTACAACAAAATTTTGAATTGATTTGCTTCAGACTTTGTTTTATAACGCTAAGAAATTTCTATGGTGAGTCACAATGTGAATTCTTAATAAAATCATGTATTTTTGAGTTATTTATAGTTAGTTAGCTTCATAACTATAATCGACAGCTTGAAATAAACTAATGGAGTAAATTTGCCATCATATTTTACACAGAAAATAGTTTTAAAATAAACATTTCCACTTATCGTAGCTCAATTATTATGGAGTGACTAAAATTTTAAAAGTTTTGGGGATTTGTTCATATATCTCTTTTACACAGAAAACAGATGTTATGTTTTTCACTACCCTTGTGCGAAATTAACAAAAAATAAACAGCACCATTATACAGTACCACAGAAATATTTCACTTTGCAATACAGTAGAAATACAATCAAAGTAACACCCTGGTAAATTTACGCTTTGCTTTGCAATTGAAAATACGCAAAGCGTTTTGCAGAGCATGAATTTGGACATTACAATCTGGGAAGACCAGAGTAAAAAGAAAATAACCAGTTTGTTACATATTGCAAATTATTAATATGACATTATGTGTTCATATACTTATAAAAAAAATGTTTAATATATCATTGTTTTATCCTTGCATTTTAACAGCGACGTGCAGCCAATTACAAGAAAAAACGTACAATAATTAAATCCGAAGATTACATAAAAAAGCACAGCACGAAAGACAGAGATGAAATGAGAATAAAAAGAGAGGCTAGGCACAGAGGAAATTATTATGTAGCTAGCGAAGCAAAATTGGCCTTTGTTATTCTCACCCGTAGGTAAGTTTAAAATTTTTATTTATTTTTTAAATACATTATTTTTTACTAATATAAATAATGACTAATGTTTTTCCTTCAGCGCATCTCTAGCTGCTTCAAATGTACAGAAGATTCTTAAACTTTTAGGTTTAAGGAATCCAAACCGAGGTGTATTCCTAAAACTGAATGAGCTGACAGTAAATATGCTTCGAATAGTTGAGCCTTATATTACTTGGGGATATCCTACATTAAAATCAGTTAGAGATCTTGTTTTTAAAAGAGGTTTTACAAGCATAAAAAAGAAACAAGTTCCACTTACGAGTAACACCATAATTGAAAATGCTCTAGGTAAATATATAAAAAATGAGTTAGTGAAAATTAATAAAATCATAAAAACGTAATTTAGTTTTATTTTACAATTTAATGTCATATTCATTATTTTACAGAAGTTTGTTTATTTGTTTTTAGGTGAATCAGGAATGATCTGTATAGAAGATTTAATCCACGAAATCTTTACAGTAGGGCCAAAATTCACAGAAGCTACTAACTTCCTGTCTACATTTAAGGTAACACAAATTGATTTATTTTCTATAAAAGTATTATTTAAATTTATTGACAAGAAATCATAATATAAGATTAAAAAAATCAGTAGTAGAATGATAATGTACAGTAGGGTGGCGTAAAAATAATAAAAGTTTGAATTTTGACAAGCATACATCACAAGTAGATTCAGTATGTGAAAAGGAGTATTTTCAATTTTTGTTAGATTTTTTGGTCAATATTTAGAGGTCGCCGTCTTTGGTTAAAGATCGTTTAATGACATAAATGCAATGGAATTGATATAGTATATGCTATGTACGATGAATGAGAAATTTTTGTTTAATAACATAGACACTCTCGCACATATTTTAAGAGGTCGAACCTGTTTTAGTCTAGTACAATAATATGGTTTTGGTATTATAATGGTCTGTTGTAAAAATAAGAATAATAATAAAAAATAAGAAGTATTACAAAAATAATGGACAATAAAAGAAAATTTAAATAGTAAAATTCAATAAGTTGACGTTTCGACTCTAATTCAGGTCCTGTTCAGAGAGAGAGTGAAAAAGGAATGTGTATTAGTGTTTAATACCAAGAAAAAATAGGATAGAAGGTTAAATCTGAAATTGGTTTAAATATGTATAAGAAAAAAGCGTTTAATTAACGAAATGATGATAAACTTCTGGAAGCTTTGATACTTGAAATCTTATATTCATAGTATTTTTCTCTTTTTTAATAAAAAAGTTTTCCAGATTAGATCTTTTTTTCCAGTTTTTTTCTTTAGCGAGAATGATTGTATTACTGTAATCAAAATCGTGACCTATTTCTAATCGGTGTGTCATCAAACCGCAATGTTGTTCACTTTTTTCTGCAAAAATATTGTTTTTATGTTCTTTTAGCCGGGTCTCGAGGAGTCTGAAATAATTTTAATATTTTTATCCTGCTAGTTTTATAAACTTACTTGCTAATAAATATAATAATGAGTTCATATATATGCAAGCCAAATATTTCTTATAGAATTTCAGAGTTATTCTGGCAATTAAACAGTTTATGTCAAATGAATAAAAAAAAATAAAATAAATCATTTTAATAAATTAATTAATAATTCTATATTTATTTTTATGATATAATATTAAACCAAGTAATGTTTTCTGCTTTGGTAATGCTGAATATTAGAAGAAACTTTGGAAAAATTAGAAATAAATTACACTTTTTTAAAACACATAAAATTTGGATATCTGCAGAATAATTTAAGGGGATGTTTTATTAAAAATAAAGAATACATAATTTAAAATAATGTTTTACCCCACTTTGATACTGTAAGTATCTTGTAATATTATAGCTGACAAATTTGAGCATTTTTAATCGATTATTTATCGAGATATATAATAGAAAAAAAGAATAAATTGAATTTTTGCTGTAAAAGCTTTAAAAACGAATGAATATTAAATCGCATATCGATTAATTCAAGATACAGCTTTTTAAATCTTTTAAATGCAGAAATGGTTATGACAGATATGATAGAAACCGCAACTGTCAATTTTCAATAAATTTAATTTATTGTTTATCATTTATCATGATTTCGCGGTTACATAATGTTTAGCAATAAGTGTCCAAGTAAAATCCCGTTAAGAAGAAAATTTTGCATGAAATAAACAAAAAAAAGTTTTACTGTTTTTCGTGAATTCTACCGAATTCACTTACGGCTTTTCCCATTCAGTACGGTAGTATTCCCTCTAAAGACCAGTCTTTATCCAAATTCAATAATTTAGAGCTTTAAATTTTGTTAAAATTTACTATTGAACGAGAAAACAACAAACAAATAAACTTCCTTGACACGAGCATTTTTAACCAAGAAGATGGAAGTTTAAAAAATGATTGGTACAAAATAGGCATGATTTATGGTGTAATTGACCGTGCTACTAAATTATAATCTATTGATTTTCATTAAAAAACATTCTATCCCAAAATGGCTACTCCTTAGCATTAATTAATCGGTGTATAAAAAACGTTTACATCTACGTTCAAATAATATTAATGTAACGAACAACAGAAACATATCTAATAAAACAGTAAGTTCCTCTTATTTTAAGGGACTCACTGTGAATTTAATAAAAATTTTAAAAACTCAAAACATTCGAGTAGTCGCTACACCTTTTAAAACAAACATCGCTAAAATTAAACCAGCAAAAGATATGTTGCCTTTTGGTAAATAACATGGAGTCGTCTACAAAATACCATGCTTACACTGCAATAAATCGTATACAGGACCAATCTTCAGACTCCTCGAGACCCGGCTAAAAGAACATAAAAACAATATTTTTGCAGAAAAAAGTGAACAACATTGCGGTTTGATGACACACCGATTAGAAATAGGTCACGATTTTGATTACAGTAATACAATCATTCTCGCTAAAGAAAAAAACTGGAAAAAAAGATCTAATCTGGAAAACTTTTTTATTAAAAAAGAGAAAAATACTATGAATATAAGATTTCAAGTATCAAAGCTTCCAGAAGTTTATCATCATTTCGTTAATTAAACGCCTTTTTCTTATACATATTTAAACCAATTTCAGATTTAAACTTCTATCCTATTTTTTCTTGGTATTAAACACTAATACACATTCCTTTTTCACTCTCTCTCTGAACAGGACCTGAATTAGAGTCAAAACGTCAACTTATTGAATTTTACTATTTAAATTTTCTTTTATTGTCCATTATTTTTATAATACTTCTTATTTTTTATTATTATTCTTATTTTTATAACAGACCATTATAATACCAAAACCATATTATTGTACTAGACTAAAACAGGTTCACGACCTATTAAAATATGTGTGAGAATGTTTATGTTATTAAAAAAATTCATAGCATATTGTTAGATTTTTGTTACATAAAATACAGAGATTTTTTCAATCAAAACTGTAAAAAAAATATTAAAAAAATCTTATCTCATATTTTATTAGATCAAAATAAGTTTACGACTTCTTAAAATGTGCGTTAGAATGTTTATGTTATTAAAAGAAATAATTTATCATTCATCCTACATAGCATGAATTAATATCAATTCAATGGCATTTATTTCATCACCGACCTTTAAGAAAAGACAGCGACCTCTAAATATTGACCAAAAAATCTAAAAAAAATTCAGAGTACTCTTTTTTACATAAGGTATAGTTTACTTTACTGTTTAAAAGTAGTTGGAGTCCATATTTTTAATGTCTTTATCGTAAACAAAATTACAATTTAAAACACTTTGCTTTTGAGCAGTATTTTGTATGTTACCTTTTTGATAATAAAAAAAATGACAATATTTTCTTATTTGACCTCCTGTCAAATATAGTTAACAGTATTAACATTTTCATTTAATTCTCAAACAAAATTGGAGCATTTCAAATTGATTCGAATTTCATATTTTTATATAGTTTCTAGATTTTCTAAATATTGTATACTAATGAAATGTTAATTTTGCAGCTGAATGTACCTAACGGCGGATGGGGCAAAAAGCCCGTACACTTCACTAAAGGAGGCGAATGTGGGAATCGTGGAGATAAAATTGATGAATTGTTAAGGCGAATGATTTAAATGTTACTTGTAATAGTTTAATGTAATTATAAAGTCATTATTTTATAATCTGTATCATATGTATTATTAAAAAAAAAGAAAGTCGCAATTGGTTTCATAGAATCTCACAAATCTAACCTTTATCGTTAATAAATATTTACCTTTTTAATTGTATATAATTATTAAAAATATTTGCTTAGGGAACCAAATTAACAATAAGATATAATCGAAACATCTTTGTGCGTTTTAAGATAGGCTTGATTTCTTCAATAAATGTAAATGTTATGGGCTCTGCCTATCATTTGAAAAAAAAAAGAAAAAATTAAAAATTTCGTCTTTCTTCCTTCTTCATGAATTTAAAGACACTTATCACTTTTTAAAATTGAAAACAAACAAAAAAAATAAAATTTAAAACTCTTTAAAAAATATATACAAAAAATTAAAATTAACTTTAAAAGACTCAACGTTTCGGACCTCTCGGGTCCCTCTTCAGGAGTTAATAATTAAAAACGTTGAGTCTTTTAAAGTTAATTTTAATTTTTTGTATATATTTTTTAAAGAGTTTTAAGTTTTATTTTTTTTCGTATGTTTTCAATTTTAAATAAAGTCTTAATTTTAAAAAGTGATAATTGTCTCTAAATTCATGAAGAAGGAAGAAAGAAGAAATTTTTAATTTTTTTTTTTTTCAAATTATAGGCAGAGCCCATAACATTTACATCTTTGTGCGTTCTCACCGACAACATAACCACTTCAATGGTAATGGATCATATATGTACAAAAAAAATGATTGACAAACGTGGTAATGGATCATATGTGTAAATTTTGCAATAACTTTTACAATTCTTAATGAATTTGCATGAAACTTCGTATACCAAGATATTTTGGGTCGCTGAATCCGAATCTGTCGTCAAAATGGCGGATCCAATATGGCGGCTGTAAATTTGCTAAATTTATTAAAATGTGCGGCGCACATTTTTCTTTATATGGAAAACAGCTGAAAATTGTTAATCGGGGGTTTTCGGGGTCGCTGATTACGAATCTGAAGATAGATTTTGAAAATTCAAAATGGCGGATCCAAGATGGCCGACCGAAATGCGAAACGTTACCCAAACTTTATGAAACTGGCTTCTCGGGGGTTTTCGGGGCCGCTGATTATAAATCTAAATCAGATTTTGAAAATTCAAAATGTCGGTTCCAAGATGGCCGACATAAATGTAAAAAATTTACTTGATTTTGATGAAAGTTGGTACTCGGGAATTTTTTAGGTCGCTGATTACGAATTTGAAGTCAGATTTTGTAAATTCAAAATGGTGGATCCAAGATGGCCTACATAAATGTGAAATATTACTTGATTTTTTAAATGATTAATTAAATGTTAAATGATATATTTTAGGAAAAAGTGGAACCCGTGTTTCACCGTTTTTCGATATCTTAAGTACAGGGCTGTACCACTTCTGGCACTTTTTTTTTTTTAAACAGCTACCACTGAAGTGGTTAATGGATATGATTTATTGATTTGTTGTTACAGTGACAATTTTAAGGTTCGTATAAAATAAAGTTGACTAGTTAAAAAAATAGATTGCAAATATATAACAATTCTGAAGTCTTTTATGCAAATATACTTATGAAACATGTAAACAGATGAAAACGTTAAAAAATGATGTAATGGAAACAGTGTTGCATGAAATGGTACCTAAAAACGTTTGAAAACAAATAACAATAGATTTGTATATTCCACAGTATTATCTAACTTATTCATTTACAATAAAATTAAGTTGCCGGAACTGCAGTTCGTAAGATATTCTAAATATATGAGCTACAAAATTTTACAAGGAACATCTTAGAACGTTAGAGTTAAGTTACTTATTTCAGTTAGAAGCGTCATTAGCTGCCCTGGGGCTTTTGATTTAAAGGATTGTCCGACGACTTCATCCATTCTTTTCTAAGGACTTGCTTCAGTTGACTGAGCCTCAGCGTCGGATTCTGTTCTTTAATTATCGGCATCATGCGTTGCTCGAAACTTATGAAAGCACTTTTCATTCGTTTCTCAGGATGACGGTCCAATTCCAGTTCCTTCATGCTGTCGAAGCAAATATTAATTTATATTTCTAACCTGCAAGAATAACAAATACAAACAATTCGATAATTACCTGAGAAGAGACAATGCCTCGTCGATCCCATGTGCCGATTGTTCTTCGAGGTTAATTCTATTCAAGTTTTCTTCTATCGGCGTTTGTTCATCCTCTTCCTTTTTCCTCATTGCTACGTCATTCCTTTTCGCCGTTACCGTCATTATTTCTGCCCTTGTGATTTTCGCCATCGGTTGCTTTCCACCTACTTTTATCGAAGCCATTTCTTTTTCGAGCAAAGCCTTCGCCTCCGCTTTCTTCTCTAATTGCTGCAGTCGTTTCTTCTCGAGTTCTTCCTAAAATTATATTGCAGCAAAATGTAAATAAACGTAATTATCGTTTCAAATAAGGTTTAATTAAAAGTTGAGTACTTGTTTTTGCTTCTTTTTTAATACTTGTTTATCGTCATCTTGCCACGCTTTGTCTTCGGCTTCTTGTGCCTTTCTTGACGTTTCAGCTTCTTTCGCAGCAGTTTTTCGGGCTCTGGCTACTACAGCCTTACTGTTCTCTCCAACAAACTTTTTTGGCATTTTGGACACTGGAAACACGAAGATCTAATCCAATTACTACATCGATTTGTCGAATACTCCGATATAAAAATATAAAATAACTAATGGAAAGTTCTGTTAATTTTGCATGAAGTTACTAATTTTCCAAAATATTTTGTGAAAACTGTGAGAAAATTATTTTTAATCACCCACCTTTTAGAAAGATGTGTTGAGTCTAAGAGATACGAAGTTGTAATTTAATGAGTACTGATATCAACTGTCAATAAAACAATTCGTCATTTTTGGCACGTTGAACAGATGTCGTTTTCCTTAGAAAAGAAAGGTCGTTCATATATTAGGCGCCAATCACAAATTCTTTCAATAACATTGTTATTCAGTAATTGTATTAGACATTAGTGCAGGTATTTTTAAACTGACCTGTTCACCAAACTTAGAATTGTAATAGGTTGTATTGTGTATTGTTGGTTCTGTTCGTTCTACTCTCTGCAACCATGCAAAAGCAACCAATTGTAATTTCAACAATAACTTCCCCTGCCCCATGCTCACCTATTTGCGTCTTCAACTTGACTTCAGCAGTGTTCACCAGTTAGCAACTCAGTGTCTGACGGATGTCCAAAAGTTGTCTTTATGTCTATGATTCGGACATTTTTTTATTCCAGACGTTCAACGAATCACTGGACCACTCTCTTTACGTTTGATTCAATATTCATGCATGATTCAATCATTTCTCTCGAGTTTTTATATACAGTAGAACCCCTCTTATTTCAATTGTCCCTCTTATTTGAATTGGTTCCCCTCAGGCCTTCCCCCACCACCGCTCGAACATCTCGATACGGTTTACAGTGTTTACACCATCGAAATTGTACAATAGTGCTCCCCTTAAGTCATACAGTCAAGGCAAGCAAGATGGCGGCATCTCCCCTTAAGTCATACAGTGGCCCTCCCCTTATTTTAACTTTTCGAGTCAAGGAAGATGGCGTCTTCTTCTCTTATTTTACCGCATCCTTTCATCCCCACCACTGGCAGTATGAGAGAATAAAAATAGAGAAAGGAGATATAGTGACGACCTTCTTCACCTGTATGCGCAAGCACAAACAGCAGTCCGCACTCTTTTGAACACTTTCAAATGGCGAATGGTGGGGGAACTCCTGCGGGGAAGAAGTTAACATAAGGGACGAAAAAAAATTAAAATAAAGGTTGCAGTTAAAATAAGAGGAGTTAAAATAAGGGGAGGGCCACTGTATTTCATAACATTCAATTTCAATGGTTTTGCAGTGTAATTTTCTTGTACTTTTGGTAGAGTTGTTAGTTACATAATTGTACAAAACGTTACACGATTGGGGGACGTATCAGGATGTATAACATATAAAATTCCCGCTAAACAATATTCCGTTACAGCAACATCTTTGAAACGTCACATTATAGCCATGCGACCAAACTTGTTTCATTGCAAAAACATTTTTGTGGCGTCCTTGGAACCACAAATGTCCTGCCACATTTACGGTTTTTAAATAACGTTTCATTCGTAACGTACCTGCGACGTTTGAAAACTATACATCCAACGTTGTAAAAACGTTACATTAAACGGTCATAAATAAAAACTATAAGAAATTCGACGAATTATTTTATTCAATTCGAATTTTATTATTATTTATGTATCGTTAGATATGTTATGAAAGAATGTTGTTTTATAATTTTGCTCGCAAATAAATCTATGAATTTAAGAAAAATCCATCCCGACCGAGGATCCCCGCTAAACATGTAACGTAAATGAAACGTTACATGTTATCCCATTTATGGCAAAAACGTAACGTTTCGTAACAACTTCTTGATGCCGTTTACACAACGTTGCACAATATCTAAATACACAAAGCTAATGCGTAACATTACCAGAATGTCACTTTATAACAGTTTTAAAAACGTTTTATGGAATCGTTTCTGCAACGTCACAAAATCACCAAGGAAATTTAAAACGTCGCATTCAGGTTACTAACGTAACATTCATGTAATATTACGAATGCAACGTTTCGTAGACATGATTTATTGCATAAATTCAATCGTTTCGACCGGTTCCATCTCAGACTTCGCCTTCAATAACTTCAAAAATAACTTGCACCTTATTATTTTTAATGTAAATTGTATTAAATTTAATGCATAATTTAAAAATTGGTTCACTTATGTTAATTTTAATATTCCGTCACTTGTCCAGAAAAATAACTCGCACCTTATTATTTTTAATGTAAATTGTATTAAATTTAATTCATAATTTAAAAAGTGGTTCACTTGTGTTAATTTTAATATCCGCGTAATTTCATAACTTATTTCCAAGTAGTGCATTTGTAAAATATACGTGTGTCAATTAACTTTACATTTTTTTAAACATTGTCTATTAATCCATTTCGTTTAAAAAAAAATATTATACGGATATCTTAAAAATATTTATTTAAATTACAATAAATTACTACAAAATAGTCAAATAATATTAAAATATTATTATTCCCAATATGGAAATGACAAAATTAATTAAACATATCTTGTTTAAACTAAACCCGCATTTAGCAAGAAGCCTTCTACGATTGAGTATAAGAGCTCTCGTTCGCATGGTAATACGTATGCGAGCGTAGCGTAGTGGTTAAGACGTCAGCGTTGTAACCGGTAGACCCGGGTTCGATCCTCGGTCGGGACGGATTTTTCTTAGATTCATAGATTTATTTGCGAGTAAAATTATAAAACTACATTCTTTCATAACATATCTAACGATACATAAATAATAATAAAATTCGAATTGAATAAAATAATTCGTCGAATTTCTTATAATTTTTATTTATGACCGTTTAATGTAACGTTTTTACAACGTTGGATGTATAGTTTTGAAACGTCGCAGGTACGTTACGAATGAAACGTTATTTAAAAACCGTAAATGTGGCAGGACATTTCTGGTTCCAAGGACGTCCCAAAAATGTTTTTGCAATGAAACAAGTTTGGTCGCATGGCTATAATGCGACGTTTCAAAGATGTTGCTCTAACGGAATATTGTTTAGCGGGTCGAACCCGGGTCTACCGGTTACAACGCTGACATCTTGACCACTGTGCTACACTCGCATACGTATTACCATGCGAACGAGAGCTCTTATACTCAATCGTAGAAGGCTTCTTGGTAAATGCGGGGTTAGTTTAAACAAGATATGTTTAATTAATTTTGTCATTTCTATATGAGGAATAATAATATTTTAATATTATTTGACTATTTTGTAGTAATTTATTGAAATTTAAATAAATATTTTTAAGATATCCGTATAATATCTTTTTTAAACGAAATTGATTAATAGACACTGTTAAAAAAAAATGTAAAGTTAATTGACACACGTATATTTTACAAATGCACTACTTGGAAATAAGTTATGAAATTACGCGGATATTAAAATTAACACAAGTGAACCACTTTTTAAATTATGAATTAAATTTAATACAAATTCCCGCTAAACAATATTCCGTTACAGCAACATCTTTGAAACGTCGCATTATAGCCATGCGACCAAACTTGTTTCATTACAAAAACATTTTTGGGACGTCCTTGGAACCAGAAATGTCCTGCCACATTTACGGTTTTTAAATAACGTTTCATTCGTAACGTACCTGCGACGTTTGAAAACTATACATCCAACGTTGTAAAAACGTTACATTAAACGGTCATAAATAAAAATTATAAGAAATTCGACGAATTATTTTATTCAATTCGAATTTTATTATTATTTATGTATCGTTAGATATGTTATGAAAGAATGTAGTTTTATAATTTTACTCGCAAATAAATCTATGAATCTAAGAAAAATCCGTCCCGACCGAGGATCGAACCCGGGTCTACCGGTTACAACGCTGACGTCTTAACCACTACGCTACGCTCGCATTCGTATTACCATGCGAACGAGAGCTCTTATACTCAATCGTAGAAGGCTTCTTGATAAATGCGGGTTTAGTTTAAACAAGATATGTTTAATTAATTTTGTCATTTCTATATTGGGAATAATAATATTTTAATATTATTTGACTATTTTGTAGTAATTTATTGTAATTTAAATAAATATTTTCAAGATATCCGTATAATATTTTTTTTAAACGAAATGGATTAATAGACACTGTTTAAAAAATGTAAAGTTAATTGACACACGTATATTTTACAAATGCACTACTTGGAAATAAGTTATGAAATTACGCGGATATTAAAATTAACACAAGTGAACCACTTTTTAAATTATGAATTAAATTTAATACAATTTACATTAAAAATAATAAGGTGCGAGTTATTTTTCTGGACAAGTGACGGAAATTTACAAATTTTGTACATAAATATATTAAAAGCGAACGAGTTTTTTAAAATAAATACACTGTATATATAAAATGCATATTCTCTAAATATTACAAAACCCGTTTCAATTTCAAATGTGAAGTATAACAATAGTTAAATTTCACTTCATTGCAGTCTCAGCCTCAAATTACTCTATATTTTAAATTAATTTTTGTAGTAATATTACAAAAAAAATATTGAATTTAATGGACATCAATGTATTTAAGTTACACACGTATAAGAAATAAAAAGAACAAAATTAATAATAGCAAATAATATTATGCACCAGAAAAAAGAATAACTATAAGAAGAGAAAGATTGCATGTAAATCATGCTAATATACGAAAATAAATGCTGCATTCGAAAGCTTCCGAATCTTGATGGCGAAGTCTGAGATGGAACTGGCCGAAACGATAGAAGATATGCAACAAATCATGTCTACGAAACGTTGCATTCGTAACATTACATGAATGTTACGTTAGTAACCTGAATGCGACGTTTTAAATTTCCTTGGTGATTTTGTGACGTTGCAGAAACGATTCCATAAAACGTTTTTGAAACTGTTATAAATTGACATTCTGGTAATGTTACGCATTACCTTTACGTATTTAGATATCGTGCAACGTCGTGTAAACGGCATCAAGAAGTTGTTACGAAACGTTACGTTTTTGCCATAAATGGGATAACATGTAACGTTTCATTTACGTTACATGTTTAGCGGGTTACATTAAAAATAATACGGTGCGAGTTATTTTTCTGGACAAGTGACAGAAATTTACAAATTTTGTACATAAATATATTAAAAGGGAGCGAGTTTTTTAAAATAAATACACTGTATATATAAAATGCATATTCTCTAAATATTACAAAACCCGTTGCAATTTCAAATGTGAAATATAACAATAGTTAAATTTCACTTCATTGCAGTCTCAGTCTCAAATTACTCTATATTTTAAATTAATTTTTGCAGTAATATTACAAAAAAAAATATTGAATTTAATGGACATCAATGTATTCAAGTTACACACGTATAAGAAATAAAAAGAACAAAATTAATAATAGCAAATACTATTATGCACCAGAAAAAAGAAAAATTATAAGAAGAAAAAGATTGCATGTAAATCATGCTAATATACGAAAACAAATGCTGCATCCGAACGCTTCCGAATCTTGAAGGCGAAGTCTGAGATGGAACCGGCCGCAACGATAGAAGATATGCAATAAATCATGTCTATGAAACGTCGCATTCGTAACATTACATGAATGTTACGTTAGTAACCTGAATGCGCCGTTTTAAATTTCCTTGGTGATTTTGTGACGTTGCAGAAACGATTCCATAAAACGTTTTTGAAAATGTTATAAATTGACATTCTGGTAATGTTACGCATTACCTTTACGTATTTAGATATCGTGGAACGTGGTGTAAACGGCGTTAAGACGTTGTTACAAAACGTTACTTTTTTGCCATAAATGGGATAACATGTAACGTTTCATTTACGTTACATGTTTAGCGGGTTATGATTTAGGGGGAGCAAAAGATATGACTTACCGGGAGCTTATGACTTTAGGGAAGATGACTTGAGAGGAGGACTCTCTGTACTGTACAGTGTAAATACCGTTTAACCTAAATTTGCAAACATGTATAGTCGGTAGACTGATATAATGAAATTTCAAATTGAATTAAAAATTTGCATCAAACTCATGATTTACATCATACAAATTATTCGAGAAGCTGCTAATTTCGTAAAATAAAAGTGCACATTTGAAGGTTAGGATGTTGTCAATTTTTAATGATGTGTATTTCAAGACCTCCACAAAAATTGAAAAGTCTTTCATCTGCATAATAATAATAATGATAATAAACGGGGGCGAGACGGTTACGATGGCTAAGGCGTCTCCGTCTTGTTTCGTAACTTGAACGTCTCCGAAGGTTCTGGGTTCGAGTCCCCGCGTATAGACAATTTTCTGCGCGTTGAATTGAACTCAGTACCGACACTGCAATCACCTACCTCATGGTTTGAGGGTGGTTGCAGTGACATTTCACGCTAATCTGGTAGAGATTTGAGCAAAAAAATTTCTCATTTTTCGGACAGATTAAGCGACATAAGAAACCACTGTTGTTGTTTGAGTTATTATTAAAATAATAATAATAATAACAATAACAACAACAATAAAGGGGCCCAAAGGGAATGACGCGTAACACAATGCGGCTATGCAAAAAGCTGCATCTTAGCCTATCTTCCCAAATGGCCTACTCTCACCTCCACGTGGCCTTATTAAAGCCGGTGGGCCCTGGACTCTTAGCAACCTTGCCAGGGATTGGGTAACCAACCCCAGTGGATGGCGAGGTAAGAGACAAACGAGAGAGGCATAACAACGGGGAGTAGGGCTAACCACCCTACTCCCTGTATATGCGGTTACTCATAGAATAACGCGCAGGGCTCCTGACCATCGGGCTGCTTCAGATGCAGCCCAGTCTCGAGGTGGAGGAGCCGTAACAGGTGTCCCGGGACAACGACCAACGAATGCCCACGGACGATTTCAGTGGACGGAGGATCTCAGGCAAGATCTAATGCGCTGCTACGAGGAGAGCTGTCCGCAACAGGGGGCTACATGGCGCGAATGCATAGTCGGTTTGCAGTAATGCATCCCGAACTGGCAGATCGCTTTTCTCAACAACAACTGAGAGATTATGTGGCCTATCTGAGGCGGACAGGTTTCGTTGTTCCCAGCTGTCAACCGGTACCGGATGTGCGGGCAATAACAACTGAGCCCGTACGCGGTGCTGAGAGAGATGCTCCACATTATGAAAGCACGACACTCGTATTTAGGCAAAATTTGACAACGAAAATTTTGCCTAAACAACGAGAATTAGACAGAGCAAATAGCCTACTTCTGGATGCTCTTTCAGATGACTGCGACCTGTGGCAGGTCAATTGTGCCGTTTACGAGGCTGCAAGTGATCTGGTGACTCCGCGAAATCTGACACAGATATCGGGGAGTCGGCAGATTACAAAACGCATGTCTCAATTGAACGGTAAGATTCGACTGACACGGAAACTCGCTTCCCGAATTCAGTGTGTGATCGACTATTTAACATCTGGCCGTTCATTTACGGCTAAAGTCAAGAAGTTCGCACAACAACTGCGGACGTACTATCACACACTGAACAAGCTGAAGTTGCTCAACATCAAGCAACGTTTAGCGGATAAAATTCGGGTTTTGGCCGATGCCAAAAAGAGGCTGCAAAGACGGGAAGAAGGAATTCGACAAAACTCAATATTTTGGACGAATCCTTCCAACCTCTTCAAACATCGTATCGCAGCCTCAAGCGAGTTTCCGTCGATGGTCGCAGTTGAGGAATTCTGGGGGAGCATCTACGAGAAAACATCTAGGCTTAATTCAGACACTCCAGGTATTGAAATCTTCACCGAGTTGTGCGACGAAGTCACACAAAAAAATGAAGATTGCCCACCCGCCAGTGCATTAGAGGTGAAAAATGCCATCACAGGAGCGAGGAATTTCTCCTCGCCGGGCTGGGATGGAATTAACAACTATTGGTGGAAGAAGTTCATTTTTGTCCATCAACACCTAGCCCGAATATTCACCTCTTATATAAATGGAGACCAACCCATTCCGCACTGGCTGGTGGAGGGCCGAACGACACTGATCCCAAAATCGGGAGACTTGTCCGATCCGAAAAACCATAGACCGATCACGAACGAACGTATTGAGAAATCCGTGAAACCGGTGTGGCAACGGATAGTAGAACAACGAGGCTGCAAAATGGGTGTATCCGGCTGCAAGGACAACTTGCTTATCGACAGGTGTGTTTGTCAGGACGCAGTCCAGTACAAGCGTAACCTGTCGATAGCCTGGCTGGATTACATGAAGGCGTATGACTCAACATCGCACGAGCTTTTAAGCTTGTTGCTCAAACGCCTCCATGTCCACCCAAACATAGTGAGAATTGTAGAAGACCTGACGCCTCTTTGGAAACCACGCTTTGTCATGACATCGGGCAAGCGTCGAACCATGTCTAGACTGGTTCAATTCCAAAGAGGTGTCTATCAGGGAGATTCTCTGAGTCCTCTGCTCTTCTGCATCTCACTATTGCCTCTATCCGTTGCTCTCCGGAAATCTCAAGGGTACATGTGTGGACCGCCTGGTGAACGTGTACATAAGATCACCCATCTTTTCTATATGGATGATCTTAAATTATACACATCAGGCGAAGATCAATTACATCGATCTCTGAACATCGCCCTCACATACTCGAGAGATATCGGCATGGAATTCGGATTGGACAAGTGTGCAGTCGTTCATTTGCACAGAGGAAGGTCAGGCTCCCATAACAACGATATGGAGCTCGTCAACGGAAATGTCATCCGCCACCTTAGCGCCGAAGAAGCCTACACATACCTGGGCGTACCTCAAAGGCATGTCCAGGATGTGCAGGCTGCTAAAACCACTATCATTAAGAAATACCGGCGCATTCTCCGTCAGATCTGGTCATCAGAATTGACCGGGAGAAATAAGGTGGCAGCCACGAATATGTTGGCCGTATCACCAGTGCTCTATTCTTTTGGAGCACTGAAGTGGAACGTTGACGAGCTAAGGGCTCTTGACCGAAGCACACGGAAGATGATTTGTATGCAACGCAGTTTGCATCCAAGATCTTCCGTGGAACGACTGTATTTGCCCCGAAATATGGGAGGTCGTGGCCTTTTAAGCCTGGAGTGTATGCATGACCGATTGGTCCTCGAAACAGCTTGCGACGTGATTAATCGAACGGAGGATCCCCTGATGATACTAGTACATCAGCATGAAATTCAGGGGAAGGGGGCGTTTTTGTACAACGCGGCGGAACGAGCGGCGCGAAACCTCGGTCTGGTTTTCAACGTGGGACGTAGTGGTGCACAGGAGGCTGAATCAGTCATCAATCTGTGCCCAGTGCGTCTCAGGGCTAACATACGGAAGGAACAACTCCGTATGTTGGAGGGAAGGCATATCGACAAGCCGTTGCATGGACAATTCTTTCGAAATGGCCAACAACTTGGCTTGTCGGCAGAGATGACCTTCTCCTTCTTAAGATCAGCCGGCTTGAAATCCGAGACCGAGGGTTTTATCTTCGCATGCCAGGATGGGGTCATCAATACCTTAGCGTATCGCCAGAACATCTTACACCAGGCGGTACAGAGTACGCTTTGTAGATTGTGTAGATGTCATGCTGAGACACTAATGCATCTTTTGGCAGCATGCCCGATGTATGCAGTTTCAGCATACATCGAACGTCACAATGCGGCTCTTCGAGTGCTGTATTACCATCTTCGCAGCACTTATGGTATTGATGCAACCCCAGTTTTGCCGTACGTCCACACTGATATTGAATCCGTTGTCGGGAATGAGTCGTGCCGAATATACTGGAATTACTCATTCCCGACGAGCAGGCAAATATCAGCCAATAAGCCTGACATCGTCCTTGTTGACTTCGATGACAAATCCATCTTCGTCATCGAGTTTTCTGCACCAGCAGAAACAAATATAGTCAGCAAAGAGGACGAAAAACGGATGAAATATCAGGAACTCCTGTTCGAAATTCGCAAGCTGTATCGAGGGTTAAAAATCAAGCTCGTCGTGCTGATAATTGGAGTGCTGGGAGGAATAAGACCAACTTTCCTCCAAAACATCAAAAGCATTCCGGCCTGTCGAGAACATGCAAATTCCATCGCAAGCCGAATGCAGAAAGTACTGCTGCTGGGATCTCTCCGTCTACTGCGAGGTCACACGAGATCCTGTAACCGCTTACCCGATGGTAGAGGGAGTGGTTACAGTTACAAAAGAAATGGCCCGGTGCAGTCTGCAGCAAGGAAATGGATATCGGAGCCACTTTTCTGCTGCAGACTGCACACGTGGATTATGGCGGGCCAAGGGAGGTTAGGGTTTTAGTCGGTAAACCTTGCCGTCAACATCCAAGGTGAGGGAGTCCGACACACGGGGGTTTAAACAACTTCTTCAACCCCCTATGGTGCCTAACGCATTTCCCCCCTCCGTCAAAAAAAAATTTTTTTTAAAATGTCTTTATTGTAACACTAAAAGAGTACAAAGGGCTGTTTTGCAGCCTGACCCGAAAGGGGTAAAAACAAACCAATCCATTGTCAGCAGCTTAGTACTGAATTTGAAGTGATCTGAAGCTTTCATTAATCATATTTGCAAATTTGAGTTAAATATTGTCTCCTACACTGTAAAAAATGGAAATGTAAATTTACAACTTGTAGAGTGGGACCAAATATAGCCCATGCTACAAGTAGAACTTTTACGCAATATTATTGTAAATTTATATAGGTACTGTGAATATTACTTTTTTACCTTTATAAATGGCAATTTGTAATTTAAATTTACAATTGAAAGTGGATTTTACAGGTTACCGTGATAATATCTCGTAGAGAAGTTTAAATTCTCCAAGAGAATAGTAAATTTACAACAAAATATAGGGAAAATGTTAGGTTATGTACTAAAGCGCAGTAGCCTTAGTTGGGAAGGTGATTTGAACTCTACATTATGCGGTAAAATTTATGCACGTAATCCTGAACCAATTGTAGTGGCTTGTAATAATAATTTGTTATTTTAATAATTTATGAATTTAGATTTTATGATTTAATGTTTTCTTTCAACAAAAGTTTTGATCGACAAAAGATTATAGCTCTAAAACTTGCTTTCGATCAAAGTCTTTCTATCAAGAAAAAATATTTTAGATTTAATGTTTTCTTTCGACAAAAGATTGTAGCTCTAAAAACCTCTAAAATATTAAAATACATCTTATAATGAATTTTACAATATATTCCTCTGTTTTACGTTTAAAAACAAAATAAAACTAAAATATGTCGAATTTTAATGTAAAAATTAATTTTACTACACCAATGGTTTTTACCCACTTATAGCATGGGGAAAACGCGTCGCGTTGTAAAATTACCACTTTCGGTGTAGGAAATTTACAAATGTCTGAAATTCCTAACTTCCCGTAGAAAATTTACAACGTTTAACGTGGGAATATCACCATATTTTTAGGCATGAAAATCACAACAAACTGTACATTTCTTTTACATTTTCGCCTATTCACCATTTGATCCACCGTATCTACCCCGATGTGCGAGTAAACGAAAAGGGTTGGAGTCGACTGCATGATAAAATTACCTTGTCGCATCACTTTATTGTAATTATTGCAAACTAGTCCCAATCGACCACTGTACCATTGAGTTCGGACGAAGAAGGGGTCTCAATGCTTGCTGTACATCGATAGTCTTTTGGCGCATTCCCATGTATTAGGGCTGAACAATATGAAAAAGTATATAGTAAAGAACTACGCGATTATATGTATAACATTTAATAGTATAGGTCCACTGTTATATGCGTTGTAAAATTGATTTATTGCAAACAATTTCGTGTGCATACAAACTAAAAAATCATGATATCAACCTGCGTACCCACGTGTAATAACGTTATAAATCTTTAGTGTGCACATAATATAATAGTTAACGGGGGATATAGTCCTAAACTGTAAAACTTGAGTTGTTTGTCATGATTTCCTTTTTATAAGGAATGAAACAGTCATTGTGGCATTGTGGGTATATTTAAAGATGGCATCGAAGATGTTACACAAATTGTTTAATGTAAACAGTTTACAAAATGGCGGACTTATTGAGTATTTGCTAAAGCGCCTCGATCTTCAAGTTTGCCGGGTGTCAAACAAGATGGAGCTCGTAATTTGTGTCTGAAATAAAAAAACCAACATTTTTTGTTTTTATTATAAGTTTATCTTCTATTTGAATCCTATAAAACTAGTGTTGGCGTGGTGCCTCGCTCGCTCAGAAACTTCGACCCAGTGGAGAGTCGGCTATTCCTTAATACTCGTTCGTTTACTAACAGCTTTCGGTTATATTATAAAATTATACCGATATTTGGAGGTCCAATCATATTTAGGTCCAAGTGGCTTCAATAGATATGTTACAACAATATAGTGTTTCTTGTATGTATGAAAATTGAAAATGATTTACAACTATGACCTATGGCCTGGGTCGACATAAAATTGAAAATGAGCATTTTCAAAACTTTGAACTTGATGACAGGCCAGCCGAAGTATTATTAAAGAATACAGGTAGTTTTAAAGTAAAAGTGTTAATTGACACAAAAAAATTACTTCCGCCCTCTTTAAAAAGAGTAAAAAGGAATTTTTTACAAACATGTTTCTAAGTGCTAGAATTTTTTTTTAATCAAGAAAAAAAGCAGTTATTAAAAATGGAGAACAAGCGGTGCAATGTTTTCGCTCTACCCTGGAAGCCGGTTTTAGTTCCTCGCTTACATGCTCGATTTGAGGCACTTAGACTTCGAATTCGGATTTAAATTTCGCAAACATATTCTTTTGATAAAAACTATTTTTTAAAGCAAAAATAAATTTGGGCCAAAAAAATTCGAAGTACATATTACCCCTTAATCGCTCTTTTACGGTTTATGTACTACATCTACTTAGGAGGAAAAAGCCGTTTTGTTTTAAATTTTTTTATTTTTCTTTATTAATTCCTTTTTAGTTTGATTCGACACATTGCGTTCGAACAGGTCCAACTTGTTTTGGCTCGGAAAATGCAATTATCAATGGCTGATTAATTTGTTCAGTGTGCACTGAAAAGGAGAGGTCGTCAAGCGTCCATCACCATATTGAGACTGCCATTTTTAATTTTTAAAATCTGATATCAGATTCATAAACGAAGACCGTAAAAATCTATTAATGTTATTTGTCGCATAGGGAAAATAGAAACAAAACTATAAAAATTGCTTTTTTTTATAAAAATTGTTTAGAAATATTACTTCTTCCACCTACATCTCAAACTCCCCCTAGCTGTCTCAGGACCTTGTCATTGGTGAGGGAACTTGCAAGCCGCCGCTCGCCTCTCAATAAATATACCAGTGAAGTCCACTTTTGTGGGCTTCCATTCCATAGGGGTCCGATCTCAGAGGTCCGAAAGTGATCCTGGGTACTATGACACGGTTTTACGTGTCCGATCCTAGGCGTCACAGGAGTGGAGGCATCTTCACAGGTCCTTCCAAGGGCTGTGACATTGAAAGGGTGTCCGAGCCTGGAGGACCACCTAGGCAACCCGGGGACTATGACACTCACAAGTAGCCGATCTCAGGTTGCGAATCCAGTGTACCCATCCCGGGCGGCTTCGACTGCGCGGTGGGCACATTCCAGCTGGGTCGGTAGGAGGGGGTTAACCCCGCATCGAGGGGAGAGGGGCGGGTCCAGCTAAAAAGAGACAGCCCCAAAGTCGGAAGGTGTGTAGGATACCGTGCCGGAAACAGACAAACTGTCGGGGACGACTTGTCAATTGGGCCATAATCCGAATGTCTTGGTACCGGGGGTTATGAAGGTGTCGTAAAACGGTCCTTGGGGCACTAGGCGCCACCCCTCGTATTAAGCTTCACCTCGGTATGCGAGGCTCTGTCGGGGGAAGACTACTTCCCAAGCTACTCGTGAGAATAATATGAATTTTACTAATATTACTTCACCCAAAAAACGAATGGACGGCTTGGGGACCATGGAGGTCGAAACAGACGCTTCGGCTGCCAGGACGCCTCTTGGAAACCTCTTGGAAAGGCTGAGCGACCAACAGTCGGTGTCCTCCAAGCGGCTACGCCCCTCGCAAGAGGGTGTGACGGCCCAGGAGTCGCGGACGGTTAAAACTAGAAAAAGACCTTGCGGAGCTGCAAAAAAGAGGCTCTGCAAAGAAAGAGAGCGTCTAGAGGCCGCCATTGGTGGCCCGGGCGCTAACATTAATACCGGACGAAGGAAACTCCGAAGAGGGGGAGGCATCCTCAAGAGACCCCCCCCCCCCCCGTCGGGGCAGAAACCGTCAAAAAAAAGTAGAGGGGGAGGCGCGAACCAATCGGCTGTAGACAGACAGGCCCATGGGTTCGGGTCTCACTGCCGCCCAGCGGGCAAACCCCCTTACTCTCGTCGTGGTAAATGAGGATTACCCCGATGCCGAGCTGACAAGGGAGCATCTCGAATCCTTCTGCCGGGTCTTCTCGAGGCGTGCTGAAGAGCTGCCAGAGGAGCAATGGCCGAAGATCAAGGCTTCCTTTTGCAAGGGCGGGGCCATCACGTTCATCCCGGCGAACCAGGGACCGTCTCATGGCTGAACTTACGGCCGAGGAGAGCCCCTGGAAGGGTCCAAGATCAGGACCGGGGGGTCGAACTTCTCCAAAAGATGCTGAAAGCTACAGCCTGGATTCCGGATGAACCAGAGAATCCGGCGGTGATACTTCGGCGTCTGGGTGGGTACAACCCCTCGTTGAAGACGTCGTGCTGGAGGGTTATCCGTCAGCCGGCGTCTTCAGCCACGGCTCCAACATCTGGGTAGCAAAGCGAAAAAAATGCTGCTGGTTGTCCAGATTCCGGAAACCCAAGCAAGGGCGCTCGCGGCCCTTGATAATCTGCCTTACTACCAGTGTACCCGAGTGGCATTCAAGGTCCCCGGTGGCACCGGCCAGTAACGGCCGATCATGGTAAAAGAAGAGGCGTCCGGGCAACTTCAGTTTACCCAGATTAACTTGCACCACAGCAAGAGCGCCTCTGCTTGTTTACAGAGGAGCATGGCTGTGGCGCACACAGGCATAGCGCTAATCCAAGAACCTTGGATTGTCAAAAATGCCATTAGGGGGCTGGGGGCTTCCCACTGTTTTAGCAAAACAGGGGCGGTCAAACCCAGGGCCTGTATTCTTACCAAGGGAATCAACGCAGCTCCATTGATGTATCTGAGTAACGAAGACCTAATGGTGATAACGATCAATACAAATGTGTTGGGGAAAATAGCAGTGGCCTCAGCTTACTTCCCATATGACGGGCCAGTTAATCCCCCAAGGGAGGTACGGAAACTGGTGGAACATTGCAGGCAGAAGGGGCTCCTGCTACTGATAGGCTGTGACGCTAATTCACGCCATCAGATATGCGGCAGTACCGACATTAATGTAAGAGGACAGGCGCTGCTGGAATATCTGGTCACCACCGACCAGGGACGTTTTTGCGCCAAACAGTTTTAACGATGATCTTTTTGGTGCGAGGACATTTTAGTGCAAAATACTAACCTGTAACCAGTCACAATTTTATGGCCAACTCGCATCGTGTTACCGGGATGGGGAGAGGGGGTCAAGAATCATAAAAATCATAGGACAGGTGTTGGAAAGATTACGTGACGATTGCATTTCATTTGGCGGCTGATGTAGACGCCAATATGAAATCTATTAGGAACCCCAGACATACAGACTGGGGTGGTTTCAAAAGATACCTATGTGTAGTCCTCGAGGATGTGCCAAGAGCTAAGATCAAGAATCCTCCGGAACTAGAGGAAGCAGCCAAGGCGTTCAGTGTAGGCATCAAATACGTCTTTGAGTGAAACTGCCAGGAAACCCTTGTCAGGGACAGGAGGCTTACCTGGTGGAACCGCACCCTGGAGGCTAAGAAGGTTAACACTAAAAAGCTTTTCAGGTTAGCCAGGAAGAGGAATTATCCCCAAGCCTGGGACAGCTATACTATAGCAAGAGATGACTTCAGAGATGCAGTCAGGAAAGCCAAGAAGGACAGCTGGGAATCCTTCTGCTCGGAGGTCGAGAAGGGACCTCCGGCAGCCAGGCTCGGAAAGGTTCTGGCGAAGGACCCGGCTGCAATCAAGGGAGTACTAAAATTGCCAGATGGCACTGGTACAACGACAGACGCGGAGACACTGGACTGCCTGATCCGAGCCCGCTTCCCGGGCTTTAATGGGTGTGGGAGTGGGAAGGGAGGAGACGAATCGCTCGGGAAATCGTTACCCCCGTGAGAATGAGGTGGGCCGTACACACATTTAGTCCGTATAAGTCACCGGGGCCACGCGGAATTTATCCAGCTCTTCTTCAAAGAGCTGGCGATGTGATTATAGGACCACTTATGAAACTAACTACAGCTAGTCTCTTCCTGGGCCATGTGCCTAGTGCATGGCAGGGTGTCAAGGTGGTTTTCCTACCTAAAGTAGGGAGATGCGGTTATGAATCGCCCAAGGACTTTAGACCAATCAGTCTAACGTCGTTCATACTAAAGTTAGTAGAAAGACTTGTGGATAGGTACATGAGGGAGACGGTCTTAGCCCGATGCCCACTGCACGTGGGTGACTCTAGACAGCAAGCTGGAAGAAACATCTGAAAGACAGATGTGCCGGAGTCACAGCTTCCCTATGGCTAATGAGACGGGCCATACAGGCAGCAACTGGGGCATCAAGCCGGCTACTTTGCTATGGATATACGAGGCTATACTGAAGCCAAGGTTAACCTATGCTTCACTGGCCTGGTGGAATAGGTCCACTATGACTACATCTGTCGAGGACCTAGAGAAAGTGAGAGGGCTCATACTCAGGAGTATCACGGGTGCTGCCAGGTCAACCCCCACAGCGGCACTAGGTGTTCTCCTGGACATAGAGCCCTTTCACATAACCTTGAAAGCCGAGGCCGCAAAGGCCTGGCGCAGGAGCAAAGCAAAGAGTGGGCACAGGAGCTCTGTCAAAAGAACAGGACCTCTGGATGCCTACTTTTGTGGTAGCGTCTTAGACGAGATCGTAGATCGTAGTCACCCCGCTATCTTTTTGACAAAAAATACAAAATCAGTCTCCTGACCAGAGAAGACTGGGAAAGCAACCATGCGACACTAATCAACGGTAACAACTGGTTCACAGATGGGTCAGTTAGGGCGCGGAGGAGTGGAGCAGGGGTATGCAGAGGAAGGGGTGGAAAAGGGTCCACATACCCTTTGGGAGCCTACACCACTGTTTTGCAAGCAGAACTAATGGCTATCATTCAGTGTTCCTATAGAACGCTAAATGAGGATAATAGTACCAATACCACCATTTTTTCTGATAGTAGGGGAGCCTTAGATGCCCTCAATAACTTTAGTACAAGGTCAGGACTAGTCTGGGACTGCTACCAGTCCCTGAATAAACTAGCTGCGAAAACCCGCGTCACGTTGCGCTGGATCCCAAGCCATAGTGGATTCAAGGGCAACGTGATTGAACTAGCCAAACTGGCAGCAAAAAAGAACTTCATTGGCCCCGCACCCGTGGTGGGCGTGTGCAAAAACCTCGCTCGGGAAGCATTCCGGACGAGAGTTGCGCTCGAACATCAAAGGATATGGGGTACCACACTGGGAAGCCAAACTTTTTATTGGCGACAGCTGGCCCTGCAGATGGAAACCGGTATTCCTGAGTGTCAAAAGATCGGCGGCCAAAGATTTGGTGGCAATGATCACTGGGCACGGGGATCTCCGGGGACATCTCCACAAAATAGGACTGGCAGACTCGACGGCCTCTAGGTACTGTGGAGAGGCGGTAGAAACCGCCGAACACATTCTCTGTGAATGCCATCCCTCCACTCGACAGAGCGTGGAAGGGACGGGAAAACCTGCACTGACAAAGCAGGGTATCACCTCCATGGAGGCTACGACCATGGCCACGGTCTGGATGGCTATGCGCCGTGTCACAAAGAAGGAGGTCATAGGAGGAGTGCAAAGGGACTACCCAAGCTCTCAGGTTTCCGGTCTGCGTGACCAAACCAACTTTAATTTTCAATTGTTATTATTTTACATCTCAAAATAAACTTAAAAATAAACATTAAAACTTACCTGAGGTTCGATGCGATAATTATATTCAGTAAATTGATCTTGAAATGCTGATACATCGATATTTGATAAAAAACCTACGTGATAGTTTTTTTTTGTGTAACCAATCTCAGTACTTACCGACAACTTAATTCAATGCAAAAAGAAATGGGATAACGTAAAAAAACAGTCTATTCATCAACTTATGTAATTTATTGTTCAGTTTGTACGACTAACGTATATACAAGGCTGCGTCAATCTACAATTTTGTCTATGGTAATCACATAACGTGGGACAGTATTTCCTTCCGCGCGAATGTCAACAGCTTCGGCACAACGTAAAAGTACGCGTAACGTTTCCAGTCCCTACACGTCACTCATTTCCAGATTTTTTAACAAGTCGGACCGATTTTCACCGATTTTGCGCTAATTGCAAGCAGTCTTCTCTCGCAAAGACCGGCAGTAGCCCGGCGACATGAAACGAGTTAAATGCGATATATATCGATATCGATACGATAAGTACGAGAATATCGGTAGGTTATCCGGTACGTATTGAAGTTGATTCAGGGATACATTAATACGTCGAAACAACGAATAGAAAGCGTCCAAAACTTCTATTGTTTCAAATAAACGTTAAAAAATTATTATTGGCACAAAATCTGCGCTCGCTACTTTTTTTTTTAATTTGATCTTTATGCCGTGGTGTGCATGTTACATAACGACACGCAAAGTTATCGACGTAACCATAATAAAACTGTTTATTGTTAATAACATGATAAAATACTTAATACTGATAGTAAAAATGACAATGTCGTCGTATTAACAATCACAATATATTTTAAATCAGTCGGTTCGATGTCTGTATGTTTAGTATTTTCACTTTGTCATATTTATTATGATTGTCGACATTACGACATTACTTTAACTGTTCATATTATATCTTTAGTATCTCACTGTCTTTTTATCTCTTACATTAACCTAAAAATTAGTTTTATCGTTTGGCTACGAATATTTTAATGCAAGGAATTGTAATATAGTTATATTACGTTGCAACTGAGTTTGTCGTTATGTCAATGCGCATCCATGCCGTGAATTCCACGAAAGAAACGATACGCTACTGCCTCGAAAGGGCGCGCTGTAGTCTTGTCCCCATTATACCATAAATGACGCGTAAATAAATAAACCGACTGATCGCCTCTCTCTCTCGCCGTATATCCTCGATGGCGCTATGTACAAACAGAAGAGGCCGATTGTGCCGATCTCGGGCGATATACGCATCACTGTGAACGATAACTCCTATCGTTAACCGTCGACTTGAATTCGATACGATCTATCGAAAGATCGTTCGATTTATCGTCGCATCTTACTCGCGTGAAAAGGCCTCTGCCAAAGGTGTATGCCACCTTCAAAAATAGGTTTCCTTAAAATATCACTCTGTCCGAGGCAATTGTCGAATAAACCGCGACGACGCGAACCGGTGGCCTGGTGCTCTCTCGTGTCCGTTTCCGTCATCGAAAACGGTTTTTACCTATCAGGGTGATTACGGGCACCTTCGCGAAAGGAACATAAAATAGGGCAATGTAACTGCTATCAATCTGCTATAACGATTCTATGACGAACCCAAGGGCGCCGGCGCTTCATCGCAGACCGCCCTTACGGCCGAAGATGAGCGAGCTGAGGGTACCTAGTGTCGTCGACGTCGCCGTGGCCTCCTCTTCCGTGGTAGGGACCTCGGGTTCATCCGGCTGCATCGGACCTACGTCGGATCGCGTCGATCGAGATCCGGATAGCCTCCGTCGCGATGACTCTCGCAGACTCGACGCCGACAGCGTGTCGTCGTCCGCGAAACAGTCTCTGTTGCTCGCAAATGACGGTTCGCTAATCGTCGAACGATCCGACGAGGTCGCGTCCAGGTCATCCTGGCTGCGGCTGGAAGATATCGAGCCCTTGAGGAAGGTCAATTGTGCCATCGGACTATCGTTCGAACGTCGCGTACACAACGCACCCTGCAGGGCCAGGGGAGAAATGGTCGAACTGCTGGTAGCCGCGATTATGCTCTCGATACCGATCCGCTCCAGCTTCTCTACGATCTTAATTCCCGCCATGTTTTTGTCGCTCCGCGATCGGTGTCTCCTTTTCGACTGCGTGGGGGTGTTGGTCGGGGTAGGGGTCTCACTGCCGAAGGTTCGCTTAAGAATATCCGCGCCGGTGGCCAGGAGGCCAAACGACATCGAGGTCGACGTAGGTGACGGCGACGGAGACCTCGAATTATTCGGAGTACCATCAGGACTGTTGCACGGGGTCGCCGTCGGCGTAAAGTTCTTGTCGGAGTTCGGCGACCCCAAGCACGACGGCGTCACCGCCTTGATGCCCCGCTCGTTCAACATTTTCGCGAGGCCCAGGGTGGTGGAAAACGTCGAGGTAGAATTTCGACGACTGCGCGTGCGCGGCGTGTTCATCCCCGAATTCATCTCGCTGCTCGGCGCGCTGTCCATGTGACTACCGACGAGGCTCGACGACATGCTGGTGTGGTCGTCCGGATGCATCACCGTGCTGTTCGTTAACGTGTACACGGACCCGGTATCCTGGAAGAGCTTGCCAGGATTGCAATACTCTTCGTCTTCCTCGACGTCGGCGAGGGTATAAGTCTCCAGGCCTAACTCTTCCAGTCCTCTTCCACCCCGGGTTTTCACGCCCGGTCTATCTTCCAGGAGGCCGCTCAAGGTCGGTGTCGCGAGCTGCGCCCAATGGTGAAGCGTCTGCGAACCCTCCATCGGCTTTATGATTTGTAACTTTTCCGGAATCCTCCAAGCTCGATTCGAACCATTCGTGCTGAAGCCGCTGAAGTGTCCGCTGCTACCCGTAGACATAATGCTGTCTGGCGTACGACATCCGAAGGGTACGATGTGAGTAGGCGAGTGGATACCACCGTCGTATTCGTATTTGTAACCCGTACCGGTGCTCAAACACGCTCGCCTCGACATCACCTCGGCTGGCGTCAAACGTCGTAAAGCGGCCTCGAGGTCAGCGGCACCCGGAGCTCCAGGAATACCAGTTCCTTGTGGGGCCCTGAAATTTAGATATCAAAAATTATTTTGACCGTATTTATAAAATCATAAATGTACTAAATATTCAAATAATGCATCAAATCCAGTTTAAGACTTTTTAGGTTAGAAATGCATAAGAAAAATATGTACAAAAATGAAATACGTACGGGTATTCCTCGTTGTCCGTAAGGAAAGACTCCGAATCGCTTTGGCCTGCTGAATCCAAACTCAAAAAGCTCGTTCCGCGTGGCCTTCGACCGTGTAAGGTGCTGCTCATCCGTGGTCCCGAGGATTGGCTGGACAACGTCGACATCGTCATCGTGCCGAGGCGCGGAAAATCGCCGACGCTGTGTGCGGATCTGGATGCGCTTCTCACAGTCTCGAAAACTTTCTTATAACTAGGTCTGAAACAAATTATCACCCTGATATGGTATTCACCCATGTTAGATAAACTCATAATGTGTTAATCGCGTTTTTTAATATGTCTTCTCTGGAACGAGTGCCGAGAAGGAATTTCATTTTTGTAGAAAACCTTAGTTTTGTCATTATATAGTGATATTATATAATTTACAGTCGGTTTTCAAATAAATCGATATTTATAATTTACATTTTATTTTGGCTTTTTTAGCAGCTGTTTAACCCTTTAATGCCCAAAGTGACCATCTTTTGAGAATACTTTCAGTGGTGTACAGAATCAACTTAAAATTACTCAAAAAATTGTTGAGTGGTCATTTCTAACCTAAAATTTCATGTACTTTCAGAATCCGGTATCAGAATTGTCGAAAAATGTGTTAATAAAAAGTTATAAACAAATTTTTTGAAAAAATTATGAATATTCGAGGAAAAAAATTCGTTTAACCAGAGTTTTCGAACGAAAAGAGGGCACACTCGTGTGTCTAACGCATGCACATTTGGTCAATGGCAAGTATACTTTAATGTAAAATAGTTACTATACCAAAAATAAACATTTTTTGCGGCTATCGATGCAACCCCTTTTTCACCAAAGTTTTCTAAAAAGGTTCGCGATTTTTTTCTCGGTTGGGATTGACTTAACGAAAAAAAGGTGAACAATCAAAACTGCTTAGAATTGATAAAAAAATACGGGCGCATTTTTTTGAGCAATTTTTGGATATGATCATTTTTTGAATAATTAAAAAATCGCTCAAATAATTATGAAAAAATTCTCACGTGTTCTTTAATCAATTTTAAGCCATTTTTTTCATATTTTTTTTTTTGTAAAGTTAGGCTTTATTGAATTAAAAATTGTGGTATGCTCAAAGCGTGCCTATATGCAAATACTAGCAAGATCTGTGCTGTATTATCTTTTTTATACCTTCAAGGTAATTACGAAAAAAATGGCTTAAAATTGATTAAAGAACACCAGAATTTTTTCATAATTAGTTGAGCGATTTTTTATTTTTCAAAAAATGGTCGTATCCAAAAATCAAAAAATCGCTCAAAAAATTCTGAAAACATTCACACGTAGTTTTTGATTAGTTCTAAGCATATTTTGTTGTATAACTTTTTTTCGTTGAGCCGATCCTAACCGAGAAAAAAATCACGAACAGTTTTAGAAAACTTTGGTGGAAAAGAAGTTGCATCCATGGAGGCCATGTTTAATTTTGGTTTGATAACTATTTTACAATTAGGTATACATACCATTGACCAAATCTACATGGGTTAGACCTACGAGCGAGTCCTTCCGTTTGAAAATGTTGGTTGAACGAATTTTTTTCCTCGAAAATTCATGTTTTTTTCCAAAAAATTGTATATAACTTTTTATTTAACACTTTCTTCGACCATTCTGATACCGGCTACTAAAAGTACATGAAATTTTAGGTTTGAAATGACCACTCAACAATTTTTTAGGCAATTTTAAGTTGACGTTGTACATCACTGAATGTATTGTAAAAAAATGTTGACTTTGGGCATTAAAAGTTAAGATGGCGGTAGTAAATGCAGGTAATCGTTCTTTAAAATATTAGATACAATATGGCTATTGAGAAGGAATTTTGCATGAGAATCTAAATGTTATTAATTGTTTGTAATTCATATTTAATACAAAATAACATTTAAAATGAGCCAGTATGGAATTTTATGCTATTGAGTCGAATTTAAACAAATTATAAAGGTACCACAGTCGCCATTTTGTATCTGACATCTATTTGTTAATTTCGCCGTGGTATTCAGAGAGAAAAAAGAAGTGAAACGAATCATTTCAAAAAATTCAAACGAGTTATTATGAAAAGTACTTAATTTCACAGTAAACAGGCAATAATAATATCTCATTTATTATTTACGGATATTTAAAGATATAATAGTAGAACATGATATATACAACAATTTTAAAAAGAAAAATATTATTGTTATGGAATCACTGCAGTGAAACGAAACCTAACCCTACGTTAGTTACATCTGCATAGTAAACGGCCAGCAACAAAAAAACCTACGAAGTACAAACACACCCTTTATTCCACGTTTTTTGCGAGGCTACATAAAATTTGTAAATATATCAAATTACCAGTGTGAAGAAGGGTCTATATTTTGGTATCAATTCATATTTTGAAAAGCTTCAAGGTATTTTTTTACTTTTAAAAAGATATATTTCAAGGGCTCCTTGTTTTATCACAGTATTGTCAAACAAAGAAACAACATAGCTTACAATTTTTCTGAAGTTATCCGACGACATTCATCGTGAAATAACGTCAAATGCCTCCGTGGTAAAAATGAAGCGTACATTAAAGTCCGGTAAGGGTACAAGGAATGTTTTTTTGCGAAATTGTGCGCTTAATGAAGATAATCGCACGTTTAAAATAAGTTTAAATGACGCTTAATTCAGTAGAATTCTGAAGCGTGAAGATGAACCTTTTAAGCGTTATCTAAGGGTCTAGTTAAGCGGCTTTTAAGAGTGCATGAAACCTTCTTTTTACTTTTGTGCGCTACATGAGAAAACGGAAATTAAAGATTTCATGAGAGAATTCTCTACAAGTTTCCTTGCGGAACCTTCTTAATTTTCAGTATTGACAAATAATTTTACTCTACATTGTACTAGAATAATATCAATCATTTTTTTTTGTCATTAACACAATTAGAAATTGATGTACAGTGATAGATCACGCGCAGTCTTTGTTTCATGGCAAGCGACGAATACTATTGATTGCGCCTGGATAGGTGACCGAATGAGAACACCTTTTTTAAAGATAATTAATTTATCTTTAAAGAGATTAATTTTTATAAAACATGTGGAAAAATGTAAAAATAAAATAAATAAAAATGGTTGTAAGGTAAGTATTTTTTTGTTAGGCATTAATCAGGAACTCTTTCTGTACGCTTTTGAAAGCGTACGTAACCGTTCACAAATGCAAAAGGTTTAGCTCTTAAAAGGTGCATATTCACGCTTTAAGTACTCCTATTGAATTTTCGTCAAAGCGAATGCACGTTTCTTGCACGTCTCCCAAACGTCAATTTCACGCTTTATGAACTCTTAATGGACACTCATATTTTTGGCAGGGTTAGTTCATTTTAAATACTTCTGAACAGATTTTTATAATAAGAATAATTAGTATTATAAAAGTAACATTTGTCAACTATTACATTTTCATGCTGTTAATTCTACTATTATTTGTCGCAACCGTTTCGACCATTTTGTACCATTCAATTAATCCTTTTTTTCTCTCTGTATTAAGCTACTCCAAAACCCAAAATCAGCAGTTCTTAATTCTTCTAAAAATTAAAATTCACCCTCTCATATTTAAACAAAATTAAAGTACAAAAGAAAATAGTAAACAATAGTTACCAACGAAAAAAACTAACTAAAAAACAAATTTCACTTAAGAAACCGGATATTTTTTAAAATAGGACAATGTTGGTTTTACTTACATTCTATCCGCCATTATTCCAGAATCTAAACTTGATTCCGAATATAAGGATGACTCCAATTCTGACGCAATGGAGTCCGGTTGTGGAGCTGCGACAAGAGAAGGGAAGAGCGCTCCACCTCGTGCGACTGGCATCGATCGCTTTCGCTGCTTTCTTAATTGCTCTTGTGTTTCAGTCAGCATATTAACAACCTATGAAAATATATTATACTTTAATGGATAAGCTTTTAATTAAAATAATTGAAGGATGCAAATTATGAGGTCACTGTATAAATAAATGGGAAACGCCACCAATGAACATGTGGGATACCACTACAATTACAGAAATTTATTTGTGTTCAGTATCTTTAATCTTGTACTATTTCATGAGAATCCAATCTCTTAAAAGATTATATTTATTAATTACGTATAGTATTAGGTGAATCAACGGTTTATTTTCCTTGGGTCCGTCGAACACAATTTTATCATTTTACTTTAGATCGTCAGCATGCGAGGACGACGAACAAAATATTTGGCGATCATTGTATCTTATGTTTTTGAGGATGCTCTTTCTAATTACGATGATCAGTATTTTCGAAAATGAATTTTAACAACGAAAAATCGAAAATTAACCACAAGAATCGCTATGTTCGGATTAACATTAATGAACGATAAACTTTTTTAAAAAATGGTTTATCGTTCCACTCCGATTTTTATAAGTCTACAACTTAGCGAATTCGCATACTCAATGTCTGAACTTAAAAGAAATACGGTATGTATACTTAAAAAAGTGTGCGTTAAGACAAAATGGCGTCCGCAATGACAGATTTCTTCTTAAAACTTATGCACTTTTTTGCTTGATAACTATAAACTTTAGACACTATTTTAATAGAACAATAATGATTTAGAATTGAGCAAAAAATACCCAAATTTTATTTATTTGTTGTTTTTTCAAAAATTTAAAAAATAGAAAATCAGAAAAAAAACTTATTTAGAAAGTTGAGAAATTTTCGGAATATTCTTTAACCTTTTTTAAGAATTTTTATTTCTAAATTGCTTAGTGTCCATACATTTTTCTCTAAATTCTATGGTTGTTAATCCACAAACCACATTTATTTCCTTACCTTCTGCAGCATACAACTATAGTATTGCTGTATACTGCTAGTATATTACTTAGAAAAATTACTTAATTCAAAAATATCTTGGTCTAATACCAATTTTTTTATGACTTTTTTCAATATTTCAATTTTTCGAATTTGTCAAGAAACAAAAATATTATCACACAAAAAATGTGTTCTGACCTATACAAAGACATTACTCTTCTGTGTATTAATTACAATGTTTTCAGTTTACTTATTCAATGTTTTTATTTTAAGTTTAGACATGAAGGATGCGATCTATATAGGTTTTAAACATGTAAAACAACGATTGGAAAACAAAAAGTCATTATTAAAAAAGTATTCAACCAGAAAATCACGGATCTTACAGTTAATTTTCGATAATTCTAGAGTTAAAAGACATTTTGAAAAATCCCAACAATCACCATTAAAAAGAGCACCTTTTGAGATGTAAAATACAGTGATTGTAAAAAAATGTTTATAGTGCTATGATTCAAACTTAGGAAATAGGAAAATTACTTTCTTTGGAGGATAGGTTAAATTAGTGAATAGTTTTTAAACACACTTAAACTATCGCTGTTCTTTTAATATTTAAAAAAATTAATTGAAGCAATTAATATAGAGCCTTCTTCAGAAAAACACGTAATCTTATCGTGTTTGTTTTTTAACATTGTGCTCTCAAGTATTCATTATCTCTATTTTAAATCTTATAAATATAAATCTCCTGTTATGTTCTCCGTATTTTTATATTTTTTGCAACTAAATTTTTAAGATCATATGTCTTAGTTCTATTGTAAATGTCTTAATTTTTGTGATATAATAATATCCTATAAATTAAAAAAATGTCAAGTATTAAGAAAACATTTATTTTGAAGACAGAGCTACAGCCAAAAATATTCTCTTAAAAAAGTATCATTATTTTATTTTTATTCTATTTGTTTATTTATAAACTTTTGTTTTGTTAATACAAGCGTTTTAAATGATAATTTTATATTTCCAAAATAACTTATTATAGTAAACATTTTAAGAATATTATTATTATTTTATATTATAATATATTACAGCACGATATTATTATTTTATTTTAATGTCGACCAATATCGCGTCTTCCTCAAGAGCATCTACCAAATGTTAAAATAGAACTGTATTGGCATTCAAGAAAATTTGAAATAGTATTTAATATTGCAGTTTATTACCCTACGAACGACTGAATTATATTTAAAAAATAATAACTTTGATCGCCATCTTGTATCCTCCATATTTAATTTAAATTTCGTATTAATTCTACCTTGAAACTTAATCATTTGTTTAACCACTTCTCCAACATGACGCCTTTTTTGGCGACCTGAAGAATGTCTAAAATGGTGTCAAGACTTAATCTCGATTATTAAAATCTGTGAGTAGTTTTTTTCATGGTATTCTTATAGTTTTGAGTTTAGGGAATACGAATACGATAGAAAGAATTTATTTTGAGGTTTTTAAGGTTATCTAAGACGTTGAATATCAAAAACTTTTAATATTTTTCTGCGAATGACGTCAAACATTTTCGCAGTTATTATCCGACAAATTCTCTTATTACTTTAAATCATTAATACTTAAGTGATATTTATAAAACCTTGAGTTTAAATAAGACTTTAATAATCGAGATTCAGTTTTGACGCCATTTCAGTAATTCTGGCCGATCCGGACCAGGTCACGCTTGACGCCAAAAAAGGCGTCATGCCGGCGAAGTGGTTAACAATTACGAACAGTTAAAAACTAATAATATAACAGTGAAATAGTTTGGTTAACGAACTTTTTATTTTATACTTTGTCTTTTTTAAATCGTTATTCTAAATAAGCAGATGTTTATAAATAAGTAATTACTAATTTAATGTCGTTTATTATTTTAAATTTTGAATTCTATTGCCGAACATTAAATGTAATTACATAAACCTCGTCATTCATATAGTAATGTGGACAGTAAAAACTGAAATATTTTGCAGCATGTACTATGAAATACGGTCTGCCTTTAGAAATAATAACAAAATAAACAAGTTAAACAACTTTACATATTGCCTCTCAAGGTTATAATACCTAATGACATACGCAAGAAAATGTTTTAATTTGAAATAAATATTTACTTGACGCAAGGAAATATTATCTTGAATTAGGTCAGATTTATATAAAACAAGAACCACTTGATAGAAAAAGAATATATTTTCTTAATTCAAGTAAATTTTTTGAATACTGAAAGTTTTTTTAGTGTATAAATACATTTTTTCATCGATACTTTACAACTTAAACGTCCGCTTTTGTTATCATTTCCAAAAATTCGGTAAAATATTTCGAATGTAAACAGTGTTCACACTGTTTTGTTATCTTGTTAAATAAATTAAACTCTTATCGCGAATACTTTTATTAACATATGACGACGAATAAGTGTTACAAATTTTTAAGGGATTTTGAAAAAATATTTTTGATACAGTATCCGACGTATCTTGGGTCGCTGATTACGAATCTGATAATAGAAATTGGCAGTGTGCCATATCTTGGCGTTATCCCGAAAAAACACCAGAATACGTCGGAACCCATATCAAAAATATTTTTTCCAGATGACTTACTCTTTTCTACGATTTCCCGATTTTGAATTTTCTATAAAATATTAAACGAAAAAATCACTATGACTGATAAATTTTGATGGAGCCTACCGAGCAATAAAGAATAATAACGACTAATTTTTGATAAAATCAATGATATTAACTAAAAACGGTAGTAACCTATTTCGCTCATTACGAAATTATACGAATACCGTTGTTTCGTAGATGTTCCTGTTACTAATACTGTGCACTTCAAAAAGTCTAATCTAGTTCTGTTTTTATGAATAAGAAAGTTAATTCAAGTAGATAGTGAATGGTAGCATAAGAGGCGTGAAAATAACGTAATAAAACACGCAATAAGAAATGTTTCTTTAAAAAAGTCTTAACTGATTCTAATAACTATTTAACTGTGAATTACATTGTTTGTGTAATATATGCGTCTAATGAATCGCAACTATATATTAGAATTTAAAAAAATGTACAGTGCGCGCCAAAAATGTTGATCTCATACTAATGTGTTCCAAATCCTATGACGATATTGAAAAACTTGAAGGATACCTTATAAATTACAAAAATAATACTTTTAATTGATGAGTTCGTTTTTAGTTCAGAAGTTTCTTAGTTATTAAATTTTCAGAATATTTAAATTTTAACACCTTTAATACCGACAAAAAAAGCACCAAATTTTCTTGGACATTAACGATTAAATCATTTTTGGAAAAAATTGTTACAATTTTTTGTTTTACAATTGTTATTTCTTGCAAATTTTCATTTTAATCGTGTCAGAATCCTTTGGAAAGAGGTCAAAAGTTCGTGAGTCTGCAGTTTATTCATGTTATGCGAATCGCAATGATGCGGTTCTATTAAAGATGATGCAAAATACTAACATTTATCAAAAATAAGCTTTGCAATTCTTAACTTATATTGTAAACATTCAGAGCGTCCACAATTTTTTTGGCTGGTGTTTTTAATTAAATATAAAGTTTCATTACTATATTTGTAAGGAAGAAAATTCATAGTATAGTATACAACTTTCGGTTGCTAATATTATATAACATATTTGTTACAAATAAATAAGAGGATGAGTAGAAAACTTATTGTTATCTTGCAACAATTTGTTACCACTATAGTATGTTTCTAACTATTCCTTTTTCGTTATATTGTTTTAAATAATTAAGAGAAAGCTACTAAACTATACACACATTCACCGAAAAACGGCAATTTGTAAGTTATTGTATGACATCCTTTGAAGGATATAATATAAATAAAAACTAGAATATTATGAATAACAAAGAACGGAATTGCACGTGAGTTCTTTCATGGGCTGTTATACAAAAGTAAAGGAATAAACCAAAGAATATTATAATAATACGAATAAAAATCACTTTAGAAAATTAGAATATATTACCAAAATATTGCATTTACAATAACGAAAAACAAGCCATACACTAAGAACAATATTTACTAAATTTGACTAACTGTGTGGGAACTAAATTTTTAGTATTTTTTAATTTAATATTTGTTTAAATATTTGTCTCATTCCACATGTTCAATTGTACCTATTAGATAATAATGTAACCAATCATTCTTTGAAATGTGTCTTTTAATTTTTGTAATATGTATCGCAGTTACTTTATATTAAATACAATCTAGATGATATATTTCTTATATTTGGTAAAAGACATTTTTCTCGGGCAAATTCTTATTAACGAATGACCAGATGAATCTAGAATATAATTTTAAAATAAGGTTTCACGATTATTTACAGTCAAAACATTTTAAAATATATCTCTTCTCCACATTTGTAGAGTTAACTCCAATAAATAAGATTTTTTTCTTAATGCTAAACGTGTCGTTCAGTAATATTTGCATGTAATTGATTCCAAGAAGAAAATGTACGTTTTTAACTTCATTTTATTAAGAATAATATATCTTTCTCTAATATTTTTATTGTTGTGTTTACTTTATTTGATGATTATATGAAGTCTACATCATGAAATTAAATTTAATATCTAAAATGATAAGGAATTGTTACCTCTGTATATCTATCCTTGAATTCCGCTAGTTCACTCGCTAAAGTGTTTTGATTTTCCTTGGTGATCATCAGCGTAGTGCCGATTTCATCGTGATCAGCCACGAGGCTTGCTAACCTCAACTCCGTCTCAGCTAATTTCGCAGTGAGACTAACTATCTGCTCGTGTTGTAGCCGATTTTCCTCCTTCTGACGATCAAGTTCGTCAGCTATTCCGTCCACTTCCATGTTGGCGTTTGCTGTAAACACGATTTTGTTATTTATATAAATGTGGAAAATTTAAACAAACGATAAAAAGAGACTTTAGTACGATTCAATGAACGTTTGCTTACATTTGGGTCAAAAGTTCATGATTCTAATTTGATCTGTTATTGGTATTACTCGTTATTCAAACATTGGCCTTATGAATTATTCTCGCTAAATAAGTGAAGCTTAATTACGAGTCTTGATATTCATGTTATCAATTTGTGTCCCGAACGATTCGATATATCGCAATATATACACACTTGCATGTATAAATATTAATCAGACATTAGTTTAACAGTAACTATATTTGACGTAAGCTATGTGTTTTGCTACCAGATGGCGCACGCAATTTTGTTGTCTAACCACAAGTGGTTTGTTACAAAAGAAACATTGCTAAGTACTCGTACTGTATTATATTATTAGTTGCTTTTAGTTACCATAAATTGTTTCTTATTTTTTGTTATTCCCGATATTCCTTAATTATTTTTTGTTTTCTGGTATGAAATGTAAATTTATGGTAAATTCCTGGATTAAAACTCAGAATTATTGAAAGTGGGGCTTTAGATTTGTGTTAAAACTCATCCATTCATTATTTGATATTAGAGTTTAAACTCCACTTGCTAATTTCAACTTATGCCGCATAAATTTCAATTTAATAAGAATTATAATGGAGAGAAATGTTTCAACTTTTACCATGCTACTTACCGAGTTGCGCCGCTATGTCCTTGACTAAGCGAGCTTCTTGCTCCTCGCAATTATCATTTTCATGTACCAACTTTGTGAACTGACACCTGAGTGTCTTATTTTCATCCTCTAGGGAATAGATCTTGCGTTGCATTACGTCCAGGTTGACCCCCAGACTCCCGGTGGGGGCCTCGTTCTCCGGACTCGACTCATCCACATCATTTGTGAGGACCTGGATAAGTTCCGATTTCTTACTGAGATCATAGCTGAGCTGCGTTATTTTTTCATTAGCTACTTTAAGCTCTGTCTCTAATTCTTGAACAGAAGTCTCGAGCTTCTGGTTGTGCGACAGCAATTCCTTGCCAATACGTGCGGTTAATTCTAAATCCTTCTCTTTCTGTGAACAAATGTTGTATCATAATTAATAATGAACTAAAGAGTAAAAAAATTTTAAATTAATCTATTGTTAGGACCATAAATTAATCATAAGTCACGCAATTTCAAAAAGGGAGGGAATCACAATCGTCCCCCTTGTAGATCTAACGATATTTAGTAGGTAATATTAGAATGTAAGGATTAAAGTATTTAAGAACAAGAAATACGGTTCTACTTTTAAAAATAAACAAGATCTCAATCGCATATCAACTGCTAAAAATAAACGTAGAAGCAGGTTACCAAATGGCGTTGCTAATGATATTATTTTATTAGCTAGTATTCTTGTTCTTTCTATGAGAATGCATAAAAATGGTATCTAATTCAAGAATTGGTTACGGGTCAAATGTTCATTATAAATGAATCCAATATTGTGGCTTATACAGTAAATAAATTAGTTAATCGGTTTAACAATTGACAGAAGAAAATGGAAAAATTGGTCGTTTCGACATCCCTCTCTATGAATACCATCAAATTTGCAAAATTAAAACTGGTGGATGTAGAAAGTATGTAAGGGGTAATTTTGGATTTAGCAACATAACAAAACCAATTTGTATATTTTGAGTAACAAATTTAAAATGTTTGCCCACAACACTAAAGAAATAGTTATATAAGACTCTATTTGTAGTGGTTAAATACAAAACAACGGTTACAAGTAGAATAGTAATCCACTACAGATAGTTTTAGATACCATTGAAGTAGTATTAGATATTCCTTGTAGCAATATTAGCAAAAAATTATAGTAAATTACATTTAGTATTGAAATATCTTCGTATTTCTCTCTGTGCATATTTAACCATCATAGGAATTTAATTTCCTTTTCTTTACCAGTAACCTCAAAAACTTATATATACATTTTTAAACCATTTTATAGAATATTTAGGAAAATTTTAATTCTTAATGCTGAAGTATCTGACATGTTGGATCCACGATTTAGAATTTGCAAAATTATCACTATTGTTATTCACACTAATAATTAATGATTTTAACAAAATCTTGAAACAGTTTATTATCCAAAGACAATTCATTAATGGTTTTCTTTTTCAGTATTTTGGATTACTGTCCTCTAAAAGTTAATAAATATATTTAAAAAATCTTTGTTTAAAAATAGCACTTTTTGAATAGATCATCAATATTACAAAACAGAAACAACAAAAAATATTCTGAATGATACAATAAATTAAAACGCCATATTCATTATATAAACAAAAATTTTTATTGTCATAATTAAGTCCAACGTTATATATCCTTTTAATTTAAACAATATAACGTGAAATTTATCAAATTTGGACAGAATATATTAAAAATCAAATAGACAAAAAGAAGGTTTGTAATTTTGATTTATATTAATATTGAATAGATGTTTAATATGTATTTTTTTTAACGATTGGTGTCGTCATTTTAAACATTAAAAACATTAAGTATGTGTACAAATTCATCAATATTTTCACAAAGTACTAAACGTCTCAATGAGAGGTTTCTAGATTAAATATTATGATATAGAGAAAAATCAATTTATTGATCGTCGTGAGTAAAAGAAATAGAAGAACAATTTGCACCCAGAACGAAAAGTTTTGTTGATATTCTTATTTTCGTTCACTGATTGTCAAAAAAATACCTATAGTGAGCTGCTAAGTAACAATTACAAAACTTTCATGGGAGTAATTCTATAATTAATCAATTGTGCGAAATAAAACTACATCAAATGTCGAACGTCTATATTATTACAATTAATTGATCCTAACGAATAATATATATAAAATTTAATAATTTTCAAGGTAATATTTTGACATAAAGCAGCTATTTTCACGTTCAACGTTTATTTTAACTGTACATTTCAATCAGTAACTGATTGCAATACGAATATCTCTGAAGAAAATCAATATTCTTAATTAGAATGTAATTTTAGAACGTGAACGATAAACACTATAAAGTCTAAATGGGTAACAGAGAAATAAAAATGTCAGGCACTTTATTGACAAGGGATTTTGTTATTAGTAAATGCAAATATTGAAACACATTTCTCAATTAAATTTTTATAAACTAAAAGGTGTAAAATCAGATAAAAAAATGAAAAGCAACATTTTTCAAAAGGTTCTATCCATATTGAAACACAAGTACAAAAATAATACAATAGAACAAAAGTTTTTAAATATGTATGAATAATAAAAAATGTGCACATTTGAAGGTGCTGCTGATTTAAGAAAGGTTATTAAAAAATTAAAATGTAGTAATTTCTTTAATTAACTTGTTGTAATTATTAATACAAAGAAATATATAATTATGCAAACGAACGATATGTCCGTAAATTACTAATGGAATAATTAAGTTTTTTTGAGAATCTGTACTATTACAAGACGCAATTTGTAAAAAATATAAATAAAATCTTGTCTAAAAGTTTGACAGTACACTTTTGTATTAAAACGCAGTAAAATACATCGTGGAAATAGATGTTGTTTATGGCCAAACACTGCACATTCAAATGCCGAAAAATACACATTTATTTAACAAAAATCAGGAATTTTTTAGGTTCTTTTTTCAGTTATCGTTATTTATTTAGCATTTTTCACAATGGAATACCTCAGATATTTATAAATATGGCATCAAAAATGTTTGGGCTAGAAGAGAGAACTATTGTACAAAATTAAATTTCAAAATGGCGGCGCAAAAATGATTACTATGAAGTCGATTTTTATTCAAAATCGTAGTCGCATGTAGTCCATAGATTGACCCGAATTACGTTACTTGAAATTTGGTACCCTGCGGTTTTTGGAGTCGTTGAGTCAAAATCGAATGTTAGCTTTCCAAAATTCAAAATGGCTGATCCACAATCTGGAATCAGCGACCCCAAAAATCATCAAATACCAAGAACGAAGATTTTGATTGTGATAAATATGTTTGCTATGTTGGATTCAACGTTTTGAATTTTTGAAAACTAACTTGGAGTCAGCAACAATAAAAAAATGATTTTTCATCAAAAATGCAACTCAAATAATGTACTACAATTTCAAATTATATAGGAAAAGTAGTTTTATTTTACGGAGTTTCACAGATAGGCGTCTTCATACACCTTCATAGATACCTCTAGTAATAATTCTAGTAATTCTGGATGAAATCTAGATAGCACTATATTGTAATTTTTATCTGGGCATAAACGCCGCTTAATAGAATTTAATAGATTGATTTTTTACTCTAAACACCAATATACAAGAAATCTTACGGTGCAGATTTATATTACATTTGCTTCTTATTTTTTTGTGTTCTAATTTTCAATGCTTAATAATCCTGATTACTCCAGTACAATATAATTTATTTAATAATGTACTCCAATAGCAACTAAAATCCACACGATAAAATAATTTCTTACATTTCAATTCAACTTTAATGAAGAAAATTTCAGAAATTCCTAAAAGTGTTTAATACGCAGTACTTGAATCTTTTATGTCAGTGTTATTAAATCTAATAATGTTTTGTTAAAATTAATAATATTTTTATTTTTCTTTAATTTTGAAAACTTAGTTGTTCGCTAATTTTTATTTTGCAAATATTAAAACTTATAACAAGATTCCGATATTTAAGGAATTCATGTTAAATCTATAGGTAAAAGTTGGTTCATGCTTCATATCTATCAAATTGAATTTGGAAATGTCTAAAATTCCTATTAAAGTAACCTAATTTTAAATTAAACTAATTTTATTAAATTTAATCACGTTTTATTTATATCTCACTTCGCAAATTTAATCATATCTTTTTTTATTTTAAAATGGATTTCATTAAGGAATAAAAACATTTCATATCTACAGATGTAACTTTTGTATTTTTTTAAGGTATGGTGTATTTTTTGAAGCACACCATGCCCTGAATAAAAATTTAATTAATTTTCATTCCTTATTATATATTAATCACCTTTTTGGAGTAAAATGCGCTCGACTTCTTGCTTAAACAGTAATGAAATGAAAGGAAATGTCCTTTTAATATCCAAAATTGGTAAAAGAATATTTGCCAATTATCATATTAAAAATTATTTTAACGCTACATTTTATATTTTGAGTACTTTGAACATGAATTTTATTTCAGTAACAAAACTTTTCAATTAAATTATTAAACTGAATGAAGTTTTCTTCAGTGTAAGTAATCCCACTGCAATATGTGAAAAGAAAATAATTATGTATTTCGGCACTGATGACAATAGACAATACAAAACGTTTTTCTTTCTATAATAACACATATTAAACTGAATTATCTTCATTCTTAAAATAACTTAAAAATACTCGTTTTAGTTTATAAATAAATTAATAAAGAATTTAACAAAGAACTTATAGGTTGAAACTCGTCACGAAAAGAACTATTCTTTTTGATAAAATTGTTATTTTTTACTTTGTGTAATAAGTATATTTTTTATATAATTAATAAATGTTATAAAAATTGTTTATTTACCTCCTCCAGAAGCCGTGTCACTGCTTCGATGTCATTGTAGGTCTTGGTCATTTGGCTCACCCGATTACTGCATAAAACTGAAATAGCAAAATAAAATGCAATTAGTAAAATGCTCTCTGAGAATGTAATTTTTCTTGCATCCAGTAATGATTAAAGTAATCAACGTCTTGGAAGTAGCGTGTTAAACGAGGTTATCGCATGGTTCGATATTCAAATGTGCGTTCAAGTGGAAACATTCAGAATCTGAACGATTTGTCTCCAATATGCAAGGTGCCATAAAATGTTTTTTTATTCGTAAACAAATCTAATGATAGCAGGATACTCAAGGATTGACACGTAGCAAGTGCAGGGTGCAGTTATGACTAGATATTTACAAATTGCAACAATACACATGCTTTAAAAATTTTCTAAATAATCTCCGCAAACTGGAGAAAATTAGAGAGTTGAGATAATGGCTTGTTTCGCTGATAACACTTTAAAATTTTACATACACTACATAAGACAGGTTTTACTGGAATTTAGTTAATTAAATCACTCGAATTTACTATTTTATATTTAATCCACTCAACCTATTTTCAAGACACAATCATTATTGTAAAGTTTCGAGCTGTCTACATAAAAAAAACAAGCTGCTGTCTTCATCAATTTTCATGGATGATATTTTCCCGTGATTCGCTGTCAAGTATGTCCATCACACGTACGTTTCGTGGGAAACATCAAAAAACGAAGAATTGATAACTCGTGACCTTTTGTTGAATTTAAACTTCGTATTGTATATCGTAGTGGTACTAGTGCAGTAACGATCGATTCTCTCACTATTTATAAATATCAGAGAATCGTAAATACAATTTTATTTATATTGAATAAACCCTGCTAGTGACGAGGAGGCCTCGTCGAAGTTTTTTTAACAAACAAAAATATTAACTTGTACAATTTTCAAATATTGTTGAAATATTTGGTAACCAAAGAAAGGTAAACGTCTAATCATGTCTTAATAATAATTGTAAATATTCGATACAATTCTCTTTATCCTTGGTTACACGATAATAGATAAGTAAACAAACGAACAATGAGAAAAATATTTCCGTTCAAATGATACTAAATGAAATATGTGAAAAATCTTTTGTATTACATTTCTGTTTTAAAATCAGGTTTCACTCTTTAAGGAGTAAAATCTTAGTAAAAAATAAAACAAGAAATGCGTTAGGGCCTTCAAAACTTATAAGAGATAAAGACGGAAAAAATGTTTTTTCTCAACATTATTTGAATTGATCTTCATCAACCTAACAGACTTTATCATACCTTTATCCGGTAATGAAAGTTTGTCTTTATATGTTCCTATGTTCTGTTTGTAAACAATTCCTTGGTGATTTTTTGTGTGATTGTTAACATGTCTTTTTAAATGAGGACAGATGAAGTTTATCAAAGTTCGGTATATAGAACAAAAATCTGCTGAAATTGATTTTTGGTAGAGCTCAAAAATTAAGGAGGTTATGTTGACATTTTAAATTAAATAAAAAAAATACATGTTATGATGAATTTACTTTAAAAAATAATAATTTAGACTTCGACGCTAATATTTCAAAATAAAGTTAAAACATTAAAAAATATGCCTTTTTCTCTTGTTCTACTACAGTTTTTCCCCTTAAGGGATGATTCACTCCTACGAAAATCATATTTCACTCTTTACAGCGAAATTTCGAAGGAGTGTCTCACTTTCCGCTCTTTACAAATTGACTTTTCTTTGTTTTTTCAGTGTACCAGAAATATTGGTAAAAATGTTTATAACTTAGTACCATATAATGAAAAATATAAATAAAAAGGACAAAAGTACAAAATACCTTTCCTTCCAATTAAGTAATGAAACATTTAAACATAGTAATTTTTCTCGTCCAACAGCTGCACCGCGCAAAGTCAACATTAACCGAGTAACGGTTCTGATATTAGATAAAAACAAAAGGTCATCGATTGTACGTAAAAAATGTCGCTTTTCGTCGAATTGTCGTGTTTAACTCGGTTCGAAAATCGAATGGAAAAACAATTAATCGTTTTTCCAATCTAGTTGCGATTTGTTCATCGGTTGCTGTATCTTTCGATTCTTAGCATAGCCGAGATAATTCTGATTTCCGTGAAATAGTCTTATTTTAACGCCACAAGAGGCATTTTTCATGAGAACGGCAGAAGCTCATGAACGGACGGAAAAAGATTGAATGACGTCATTTTCTAGAGCAAGTTCAACCTTTGTGTTTAAAAATGTAACTAGCCGAAGCAATTGTTATTTCTGTTGTCCATAAAGTGATTTGTAACGAAGATATTTTCATATTAATAAAATATTGATCTTACTATGACTGTTTACCTGCAGAAAAATTTGAAAAATACTTTTATTCTAAGTAATCGTTGCCATACATGCTTTACTATGTAAGTAACAATATGCACATTTTAGTAACATTTGAATTTGTCGGGATAAGATTTCAACTGTAATGATGGTAAGGTGTAATGATGGGCATTTTTTCCGATGTTTTTAAAAAAAAATAAATTCGTTGCGCCCGGGCTTGAACCCGCGACCTTTCGGCTACCGGCCCTGTACCTTACCAAATAAATTTCTTTTAATGAAAACAATTTTTTTTAAATCAATGGGTAATCATCACAAAATTGCGAATACAATGCAAAGAGGGATGACTATTTTAGGATTTTGTATATATATTCAAAATAAATATTTTTGAAAATTTCTAACGGAAATAGGTTTTTAAATACATTATTTAGTATTAGTCTTATTCTATTTAAAAGGTCCATTTAATTTATATTACTCAGATATTAAAAGAAAGACTAAATAGCATTATTCACTATATTCTATTCATGTTTTATTTATAATGCTGTGGAATCCATTAAAAATACTCCTCCTCCAAAACAAAAATGTGTGTTTATTGTAATGTGTTCTTTTAGTACTTACATGAACAACATCTTATACCACATACACTTTAAAATTATTGTAGTAAAGTTAAATAATTGGACTAAAATTTACTTCTTTTAAGTATATTTCATTCCAAAAGATTAGAATTTCGACCAATCATTTTAGAGTGTTCATGGCGAAATTCATAGACTGATTCGAAAATACAATAAATTGAAAGCATGACAAAAAAAGTAAACTCATCGAAGCAATAAGTTTTTACAATGTGCGATATGAAAGCGCGTGCTGCTTCAAATAATCTTAGCTGTTGAAACACTGCGGCCACAACGTAGCGAAGTGAATGACATAATCCGTGTAGAGATACGAAAATGCGTCGTAATGAAGAAATGTGACTTACTTCGTTAAAATATATGTGACGTATATTACAGTGAACAATACTAATAAGCAAAAATACTCAACGAACAACGAACCTCATAATGTGAAGTATCAAAATCAATAACAATTTTGCAAAAATATTTAAATACGTTAATTTTCATACTAATTCTTATAATTGCAGATAAAGAGACTAATTTTCATCTTTTCATCAAATTGAATTTGCAGCTAACCAAAAAAAATAATTGATTTCAATCTGACACAAGGTCGTGCAGTTCTAAAACTAAATGTAAACATAATGGTGAGTATTTAACACAATATGTCACTCTGAATAACGCGTACGAACCTGTCAATATTTTCCTATGACTAGTTTATTCAACATGCATATGTATATGTAGTAGATTAGTTTCACACTAAATGTGAGTGACTAATAGTAATCATTTGCAGAAAATTAATAATGATGTATTCTTTTTAATTAAATTATAATACGTACATGGACGTATTAAAGAAAGTGTCTTTTATAATTTATCAGGTATTGTCTTATACTGGAAGGATGAACGCTGATAATAAATTACATATATTTTAATGAAATACGTGAATGACATTTTAATTTTATGAATGTTAAGGAAGCAAAGTTCGTGCATGCATTAAAAGTCATTACGTTTTTAACAACGTACGACAGAAGCATCATAATCCAATCGTTTTTCTATAAACTTGTAAATTATGACACAAGATTGTTTAAATGACAATATATTACCTAATGACAATAATACGATACTTTGAAATTTACCTAAGTATACCAACAACTTACAAAACGGAAATTTAGTGGGACAGAAATTAGATTTTGACGGACAATGACTATATTTTTGTTTTCATAACTGAATTATTTGTTTTAAAATCTAGCCTCTTGTTTATCCTGTATACAACTAATTACAAAAAAAGTCGATTACTAATTAAACTAATAATATCCACCTACTAAAAAAGTAAACGCCGAGTTTGTAAAATATTAAATATTATTTTCACTGTTATATTAGATTAATTTTACCGAGCAGTTTTGTATCACACCCAATTTAAATACGATCTTAACTGAAATGTGAACAGATGCAAAAAATAAATTCTATTCATCGTTTAAAATTACTAAACATACATAGAGGTGTTACAAAATAAAATCAAAATTAAATTCACCAATCTTACATCGATGACAATAACGACAAAGAGTTCCACAAATTCTTAATTATCATTGTTGTGTTGAAAACAAAAATGGAAAAGAACATTCGCGGTTGTTATACATTCAGTCTTATTCTCACATCAAAAACCGAAAAATTTTATGTTCAAAATTTTCATTACTTTGATCTTTAATAATTTTGTAACTATAGCATCAATTTTTCTAGAACTGTCCAGAAAACTTAATTATATATCTCTGAACTACTCTTCTGTTAAAAATTGCTGCTAACTCAAAATTCGCCCGATGCCTGGAGCACTTGAAGCTGTTCATTCGTGATTTATGCATAAGGTCTATTAAATTTTAAATTAATTATTAACTACAACTGCCGCTATCCAATTTACAGGATGCACGAACAAAAAACAAAATTTTACCGCATTTATTTCTACCCATACGTTTAATTGGGAGATATAGTAGTAGACCACGGAGAGTTCTAGCCCAACGCTGCGCCGAAGACGGTGCGTAGAAGACACCGCAGCAGATGACCGAAGCGCGCTGTGATTGGTCAACCTGCACTACTCTCCCATTCAAAATCTATGCATCGTACAACATTTTGGCAAAGGACTTTTTTGTAGGAAACATTATTTACAATCGATTCTCTGAATCGTTGGGAGGCCAAGGATCATCTGCACACTATTATAAACAACTTTTAAATTACGTTAATAAACTCTGCAATCTACATCGAAAGCCTAAATTTGTTGGTGTGACTCATGCATGCGAAAGCAACAACTCGATTAAATGTCTACAAAACGTCACTATTTGACAATTTCATGTACTAGGTGCCTCGGCAGGGGAACTGAGGACGAAAATTGGAGTAGTCCCTCCACCGCAGGATTGGCAAGTCCAGTAAGGGGCCCTGCTCGTTGCCGTGGTGATTCCACTCGTAAGTGTGAGTTGCAGGCCAACCGCTCGATGCACTTCGGCTTCGGTTCGCGGTATATCATCGTCGTATTCATAGGGGTCGTCATAATCGTCGCCATTGATGTCCTGAAAGGGAACTTCCGACTCCCCTTGCCTAAAAGCGGCATCGACCTCGCCGCTCTCCGCTGGTAAACCCGCCAGGATATTCGGGTTCTTTCAAAATTTATTCCAATTTCGATTTTCTTAAAAGCATCCCCCCTTAATCGCTTACAGATCATCCTTCATGTTGCTATGTTAAATGGACGCGCTATCATAATGTGCCACTTCAGGTTTTCCCACAAATATCACAAATTGTCTCCGTCCGCTTTTTGTTGACTATTGTTCAGTGCAATCTCATATTTATTACTGAAAGGTCAAATGTTCTACAAATCATGCAGCAGTTATGAATGCCTTATGAACGGTATTTTAAGAATAAAAATTCTTTTAAACGCGATTTTATTTAATTTTTTTAGCAGTTTTTTTTATTAACGCTTCAAATCAGCCAATGAGACAAAAAATAACAGAGAATACCGTCCCAAATGTATAGACGGATTTTGAAACAACAAATTTCTCAAAGATAATCAATTTTGAATACAAAATTCCTACAAAAACTAATGATAACGATTGAGAACTAGCAAGTTAATAAAAAAATTGAATGATTTATGTTTATTAAATTAATTTTCGAGAATTCTTTTTGTTTTCAATGCAAATATTATTTTTATTAACGATGATATTAATTTAGTGATCTACTTAAGGGACTGTTTCAAAGTATTCCAATTGGCTAATGTGAAATGTTTGTGTCATTAAAAGCTTATATATTCGGATTAGAATTTAATTACGACTTAATTAAAAATTTTAAAAGGCGGCCGACATTGAACCCGCATGACGTTTTGCATTATTTTGTATTTACTCGCTTTTCGAACGGTTGACGAATGTAATAATGTTTTAAGGGTGATAATTCGCAGTGGTTCAATTCCACACCGATCATGTTTGTTTTTACCAACTACTCTAAAACACTTACATGCTTTGAATAACGACTATTATTGGTGGTTCTTTCAAGTTTTGGTAATTCTTGATGCGAGGAATAAAAAGTATTACTGTCTTTAAATAGTTGGAGTTACTTCGTAAACATTAAATTGTATGTAATCAGTTTATTTTAGCATTTGCTTTTTAAGCACAGTATTTAATTTTTTTTATTAGTTCTTATTTAAACTATTGACACATTGAAATTATCAGTAACAATCAGTCTCTTTAGATTACTGTTGAGAGGAATGAACTGGACATAATCACTTTCATAATACTTTTTTTCAGCTTAAAAGAATATTTCTTTTTTTAAATTCATATGGCCTTTTTAACAAATATATTTTAAAAAGACGTAGAGTGGATTGTACTAAATATGTAATAAAAAGTCCAGTACGGTGGATTTAAAAAAAAAAACAGTAATGTGGAATACTTAGATTCAAATGTCTGATTGTATTTGTTACATTGACACGAATCACATTTACACTTGTTCCCACGATTACAATTATTTTCTCTTTCAACGTAAAATTATTTCCATATTTTTAGATCTTAGATTGTGTATGCAAATCCCATTCTCATAATTGCAGACATAGTATTTCTAGGACATAATTATATTCCATGACCTCCTAAATTAATCCCTTGGTCAAACATTTTTGACCTTGAAATGACCTTCCAGTAACATCTCAAGGACGGCGCGGCGACCCGAGATCATTTGTATAACAATTTTTACTAGTCTGACGAGGACTCCAAGGGTAGACCGGGAATTATGTTAATATTTACTATTATTTTAGTAAATGTTCCCATTGTTTTTATAGCAAATTTTCCTATCTGAATACAAACATTTGCTAAAATAAAAGTAAATATTAACATAATCGCAGGTCTATCCTAGGAGTCCTAGTCAGAACAGTAAAAATTGTTATACAATTTCTATGAATATAGATTTCTAGGAATGAGAATTCACTCTTAATATAGTGCCAAATGAGCCACTCTACATTCAAAAATTGAATTCTCACTCTTAACGAGTGAAAACTTGTTCTGCGTGGAATGAAACCTGGCTCTGTCTGGAGTGAAAATTCACTTTTAAAAAATGAAAAATCACTCTTTCGCTGGAGTTGCTCAATTTTCACTCCATAACGAGTGAATTTTTATCTAAGATATTTAGAGAGAGCCAAGGATAGGTTACAAGATGATCAGTAACTGGGATTATAGTAAAAATTATATTTTAAACAAAACTCTTACATAAAAAATGAAATTTTTCAATCTTATTTCAATATTTTTGAAAAAATGAAGCATTAATAGTAATTTTTTGAAAATTTTATGCACGTTATTAAAAAGAGGGACTTTAAAAATAGTCTTCTAAACTGCTCTTAAAAACTGCTTCGAGCTTCAAGACTTCAGCTTAGTTTGAACGAGTCTGGTCTCTATCTAAAAAATATGTAGCTAATGAGTACTTAATTATTTTTAGAACAAACAACAATGGTCGATATAAAGTTCATATTTGTGTCGCGTTCTTTGACCTCTTTCAGTGTTAATATTTGCGGATGCTCGCGTGTAGTGCAATATTTCTGCAACGGGAATCGATTAAAAACCTGACCTACACGCAAACTGGTGTCAGTTTACTGCATGTCGAGTTCGTAGGCTGTTACTTGAGCTGCAAGGTCGAACAGCACCCATTTCTCATAATATATAACTCCAAGATCTTGAAGCTACGAAGCGCCAAGTTTGATCGACTTTTAGATTTCATCGACCTTTACAACACAGCTTGTAATCGTTGCAACTTTGTTTTCGAGAGCTATCGAATTTTATCCAAGTCTCTTAAACTTTAAATGTTTACCTTCATCTGTCACTAGTCTTTTAGTTGACAGATAACTTTTATTTTTTAATTACCGAAATGTTAGGAAATTTACGATATCAGAATTGATGATTGTTATTGAACATCCAGTAAAGATTACCGACATTTTTCTAAAAAATTCCCGTATTTTTTTTTTCATTTTAGCTATCGATTGCTATTTTTTTAGGAAAACTGCCAAGATTTTTTGCAGATAATATGTCATAATTAATGTCTCTACTTTTGGAAAGATGAATTTTTTCAAAAAATCTCATTTCTCCAAGTAGATGACCATTTTTCTGTATAAATCATGTGAGTTAGATAAAATTGCGGTATTAACAGAGTCATACTTTAAACATCTGTCTTTATTTTCCATGTCAACTCGTAAATCATTATAATTGATTTCATGATTCATTTTCACCGATTTGCAAATTTTCAAATTTATATCTCAATATTTAAAAATAATAACAATCATGAATTTAAGTAAAGGTATTTGAAGGTTTTTGTTTAGATTTATTTTTAGCTATTTTTTGGGGCATTTTTTTTTACGTGCTTTTTATATATATATCAATAAATTTTAGTATTTATACATTTTCAGTATTTAAGTATTTTTTAAAAGAATGCGGATTTTTCATTTCTAATCCAGCCCCTTTCTTTTAATACATATTTTCTGCCAATATTATTTTTAATTTAACCTATGTTTTATTGACTTTTTATGTACAAAATTCACTTCATGATAAGGAAATGCAATGAAAAGTTGAAATTATCTAAGTACATTTAAAAACAATTCATTCATTATAATTATTTCACATTCAGTAATTTAAAAACTGAAATTTTTTAATAATTACTTATGGTTACGGTTGCTATAAAATATATCTATTACTTTAAAACACTTAAACATACACAAAAATTAATGAAACATCTATGATGACTGATTTGAAATAATAAATTACCATACAAACATAGCAAACATTACCTTCTAACTATACATTTGGTAAAACCTGAATTAATTACTTCATTGTTAATTAATTGATAGTGACTTTGTTATTATTGATTCATAATAAATATATTTCACCAATTGACTTATTATTGTTTCATTTCTTCATTGTAACTATAGAAAAATACTTTTCTGGTATGAATATTTGTTACCATGACAATATTTATTTACTATCTGTAATTATATCACTAGAAAAATGTCAAAAACCCCAATAAACAATTACTGGACACCAAAATAAATTTTCCTGTCGAAAGTAAAATAATCGATATAAAAGAATTTCCTGGAAACTACTATCTTTAAGTTAATTAATTCCTGAATGAAAAACTGACTTCAAGCAAATCGCAGAAAATTGCTCACTCTTCAAGACCATTCTCATTCATGAGTAACCGACTTCCTATTGAAATAGGTACGGAAAAAGGAATTATCGTGTGCGTCATATCGATGCGAAATACATTAAGGATCGAAGAGCGTTGCATAAGAAAACCGCATAGTTCCTGCATCTGATCAGATCGCCATAATCTTTTTTATCTTTTATTTTTTTTAGGTTGGTAATTGACCACAGTTGCCACAAGTGGCGACACTGGTTTGCACTACTACTATTTACTCTCGTGAATAAATTTTCTTCCCACTATTTTTGTATACACGATTTCTCTTCCCTATAATTTTAATCGATTGGCTAACTGCATTTTCTTGGAATTTTTATTTACGTGTTGTTACAGAATTTAAGAATTGCATATAAAGTTCTTATATAACTATTCGTCGATTTTGTCAAAAATTTTATTAATTAAAAGTTTACTTTAGGAATGTCGATAACCGCAAATTAAAATTTGTTATTAACGACATTGCTGAGGAGAAAAAAATACCAAATATTTTTAAAACATTAAAATATGCAAACTTTAATCATGTACTGTTATTACAGGCTCTTATTTAATATTCAATAATTCATGGGTTTCTTTAAAATATGGGAAGATTAACACTATTTTGTTCTTTGACAACTTTTCCAAAATAAAAAAAGTCTAATGTTAAAGACAATGATAGAAACAATTCGTTTAATAATAATTAAAAATATAGAACGTTAATCATATAAAACCGTAAATACTTGAAACAAAAAATTTAAAAAACGACTTTTTAACTATACCTGCAAAGACACAACCTAATCATTAAAATTATTCAAATACTATATTACAATATAGGTTCCATATCTTTTATTAATGATTGTTCTACTAATGCACCTAAACTCAGGTTAGTAACTCCAACTCTTTGAATATGGTAACACTATCTACATTGCATAAGATATACCTCATAGAAATCTGATTATAAAAACAATTTTATCCCATAAGTAACGTGTTATTAAATTACTATGTATAATGTCTAAAAAAGGATGAGATATTTTATGACGGTTGACTACGCCATTATATTTATCCACTTTCTGTTATTAAAAAGTGATAATTCTGCTCATTAACCAGATTATTTTCAAATGTTTACTACGTTAGAAGCATATTATACTGAAACTACTCGAGCTTTTCAAAATTTAATTAGTAAGTAATGACTCGTTGATAGAAGTCAAGTGAAAATCGGAGTGTATAATAACACTGACAATGCTTACTGAATCAGGTAATAAGGCAGCTTTCATATTAATCGAAAGTGATTAATAATTAATATGTTCCCCTACTAATTTTAATGAAGTACGAATTTTACTATTAATTATTTAAGGGGCCGTTTATTTATTTTGAAATATTGTTCATTCAATTGTAGAATTTTCAAAAATAAAAAATTAGATAATATTTAGTAAAAATGTAGAATTATTATATCAGGATTTCAAAATTCCAATAAACTGGAGAAATTTCTCAATGTAGTACGACATAGTTACGTTTCAGTGTTGTTTAGTCGATTTACCTTCGAAGGGATAGCCCTGGGACTGACAGTGACATTTGAAGCATTCAAGTTTGGACGATATATGTATTTATTTAAAAGTCTGGAATATACAGAGAGAAAAATAAGTGATGGACTAACCTTATAACAGTACGCTGAAAAAAAATTAGTATTTGCCTGTTAGCAGCCACATAATGAATAATTTCAACTATATTTTGTTAAATGGACTAAATTCTGTTGAATTTGCATCATGCTTGAGTTGGAAGAAGTAAAATACAGTTACTTTTACTAAATATTTAACTGCTAATGCACAACCTCATATTTCGTCGATATTACTACATTTTTTTCAATTTAAAGATACTTTATTACATTAATAGTTAAATTAACTATTTCTATAAAAACTAACACAACAATATTATTTAATTTGTTATTTCCCTATACTTAAATACGAAGCATAGTACAAAACCTCATATTTGCCAAAGTTTTTTAGTTAAATAGTCACTTTAAATATTCTTGAATGGTGAAAAAGATGTAATAAAATTGTTTGAACGAAAATAACCTCATGTGAAAAAAATAGTTATTGCATAGTTTAGTTTATAATATTTTGAATTGTAAAAGTAACTATTGCTAATTATAAGAATTAACTATGTTAATTGTGCTGTTTTGATATGTTACTATTTTTACCCTTTTTCATGGTTCTATTAACCCTTTTTCTCTGTGTAAACTAGTTATTACGCATCGAAAACTAAATTCACTTTAAACTTCAACATTTATTATATAATAATTATTAAATCATTTTTTTAACATTAATATTATCATGAAGGAATGTAAATTCTAGTCCTTCAAAAAAAACAAATCAATTCAAAACATCTTACTTCCCGTTTGCAAATTCACCAGCATTTAATTTAATGGATAATTTCACATAACCTAACGTTTGAAAATACGACATTAGTTTTAGTATTTTCGTATTACAGTAGTATAATATAGTAAGTATTTAAAAAATCCAATTAATAAGCGAAATTGCATTTTATGTAACCGAATGTTAGCTAATAAGAAATATTTTTTCTTGTAGCACTTTAAATACATATTACACAGTAAAAATAAATGTTTACTAAACAAACCTTAATGTCGGTGCATATTAAAATATACGGTCAGTAATTCAGACATTTTTTAAACGGATACTAAATCACCGAAAACGGAAATCTCAACGATCAATACAATGACATAATGACATTCAAAGAAACAATAATGAAAAAAAGAGTTAATCTTGAAAAATGTAGTCGTGATAGTATCAATTATTAACTCATTAACGTCCAAATTGAAGTGAAACTTTTATCCCGGAAAACACAGAAAATTATCTTGTCAACTACTTATAACGTTGTTCTATGGAATACACATCAACAGTTAGAACTAAAAAACAAAGTGGAATAAATGTTAACGAATTTAAAAAATTTTTGTTTACATATCTGGAGTATTTTTTTTTTAATTCAAATGTTCTACCCTGCAACAGAACTTTTATGAATGAAAAGTACATCAAATATTTGTATTTACAAGATATGACATTGTATTATTTTTATTTTTACAACAAATTTTCAAAATGTTGGTTTATTTTTTAGGCAAGGTTCTGAGTTAAGAAGACTGCAGATTGTTTATTAATTACAGGAGAAATAAACATTATTTATAGTATTTTTGCAGTTGCTAATTTTCATATCGACATATTTAACAATTTTTGTACAAATTTCACCGTACATGTGATTGATTTTATTGGTTTTTGTGGTTACTGAATCCTATTCTTTAATAAGAATTTTTAAATTCTAAAGTCTGGATTTAATTTTAGTTACAACGGTAAGAAAAGAACTCATTATTTTATTATTTAATTCGTAAATTATACGATTTTTATATGTTTGAACTCCGAATATTGCAATTTTACATGGGTTCAATTATTACATGCATATCTTTCTGTTAATAAGATATTTCAAAAAATATTATATTTTATCATTATAAAATGATATTATAGATCTTATTGCTCGTATTGTATAAATAGATATAACAAATGTAGCTTTTTATAACGAATATCATTTATTAATTGAATTTCTTCTAATATTATAGTCCCATCTACTCTCTAAAAAGTACTGAAAATTAAACTAGAAAAGTTAACAATTTTCAATAACGCTAAAAATTAAATCGGTTTTTTGATTTTTCGAAAAAAAAATTAGAAGATTCAGTGGACCGGAAGTTGAACTGGGATTTTTCTAATGTCATTCGAATGCTTTTGGTCTTTATTCGTACAAGTTTCTGACAGAAGAAATCAAGTTAGAAAAGTTCAAATGGCAACAATTTTTTGTATAAACCAATGTTTTTATTTCTATTTATATAATACGAGTAATAATTTAGATAGGCAAGTATTAAAAGAAAGGGGTTTTGGGTGGCGTTGCCCCTTACAACGTAGAAGCTCCAGAGGTATTGTAATAATCTTCAAGTAGAGAGGATTATAAATGCACATGGTTGTCTACGTCCAGGGGAAGTTATTTTTGTCGAAAGATATTTTTTTCCTAAGGTATTTTCGTAAAATTGTTTTTGCAATATTTATTTAACCATGAAGTTTTACCGATTTATGTAAATTCTTTATTTATTAAAAATAACTGAATTCGTTGCTAAAAATGAAAGAACATATACAATTAATACATTTTGTTTATTACTACCTATTTTCATAAATATATTGCTTCTTTTTCGAAAATTTTACTAGTAGATAATAAGAAAATATTTTAATTATTGTATACGCTTAGTTGCGTCTATTTAAAACAAATATTTCATTGAATCTACCAAAATGTTACGATTGTTGTTTATTCATATTAAAAATTATATACCAACGGGTAAATAAAAAACTATTAACCTATCGAAATGTTACCCCACAAAAAAGTGGCACTTCAAAACTTTTTTAGTGAGTATGGCCGTTAATTTAAAAGTTATTCAAGAATAATAATTTGTCTTATTAGCACTATTAATTTAGTCGCATTCTAAATACTTTAATATTTTTTTTTAATTTAGCCTATACAAATTTCTGTTAAGGTAGTTAGACCCCATAATATCATATGTTGACGAAAAATATTTAATAACGTTTCCAAGAATTTAATTTTCATTATTAATAATATTGTGAAAAAGTGAAAGCATTATTTTTCTTGAAAAAAAATTTAAATGTGCAAAAATAATTTGTTAAGCCACTTTTGTTATTTTTTCAAATTTTTTTCTTCTCCGCTGTTAAGAATTTTTTAAAAATGAACGGATTTTAACGAATCAAGGTTTATTTTTTCGAGTAAAAGATTCTCTACAACTTTACCGCATGTATTTTGAAATTTCCGAAGCCAACGATAAATTATCTCTATTTATTTAAAAAAAACTACTTTTAACGAATTTTGAGTAATTTTCGTGATCAGACAAACTAATATTTGATCTTTAAAAAATTATACGGTAAAGTTAAAGAGAATCTTTTTCTCGAAAAAATAAGCCTCTATTCGTTAAAATCCGTTCGTTTTTACAAAATTTTTAACAGCGGAGAAGAACAAATTTGAATCAATAACAAAAGTGGTTTAACAAATTATTTTTGCACATTTCAATTTTTTTTTCAAGAAGAATCATGCTTTCACTTTTCAACAATATTATTAATAATGAAAATGAAACTCTTGGAAACGTTATTAAATATTTTTCGTCAACCTATGATATTCCGGGGTCTAAACACCTTAAATCAACTTATTTATGTGGTAGGTATATAGTTTGTTAATTGTCGGCGAACTAAACGTCGCTGTTAATTAGCTCTTTTCGTCTGATTTATTTATTAATTTTGCGACTGATAAGCATTATATTACATCCTCCCAATAACCGTCGTTTATCCCAAAAATTACAAGTTTGACGGAAAAGCGTCAGTACCATAAAAAAGTCAACAAAGAGCTACCATTGGTTGAAATCCCAAGAAAAACAGCATTATAAAACACGTTCTCAAGCAAACGAGTTTCGTACAAAAGCAAAATAAACAATTTCCTTGTCCAGCGCAATGAAACAGTGGAAAGAGTAGAAGAGGGCGTTTACGTCACCACAAGTTCAATGTCGCGCCTGTAAAACATGATTTTATCTGCCGTGAATTTTCATTCCTGCTCTTTTCCGAAAAAAACTCAAAAACATCGAGAAAGGAGCAATCGTTAGCATCCGAGATGTGATCGTCTTTGGAGAACAAAGAAAGAAAACTATTTTGAGCTTGTCAGGAAATGCAATTTTCGATTACGACAATTCCTCGAGATCTGGCAATTTTTATGGGAATTGCAGAATCATCCTCTACTGGCATTGTGTGTGAGTACTGGTACGCATCGAGTCGCGTCTAGGCCATTATCCAGCCAATCAGCTGGTGGTAGGGGATGATGCGCAACTCCGCGTGACTCGCCGGCGATTCCAACATGCATGGCTCCTTGTTTTCCTTTCGATATTTTCAAAAATCACATCTCCGAGCTTTCCCAGGAAAGCTTTTCCATCCAGCTTTTTAATTACCGTTCGTACAAAATGACCCGCAAAAACGCGAAGTGCCCTTCTCGCGATAGAAAGAGTGCGGGGAAAGAAAAGCTCCGGGGATAGGCCGTTGAAGCTTGCAGCCCTGCAGGAGCTTTCTTGCACTTGGTAACTTGGCTAATGAGATATGCCGACGGTTGGTTGGGTTTGGTATCGGTCACACCCGGCACACCCGGTCGCGTTAATAACAGGATTATGTCGGTGCTAAAACGAAAACTGACGGAAAGAATCGAACAACGACAAGCGCGAAAAGACGACGCGTGGACGGCGGACGTCGCGACGTCACGACGACTGATCGATCCGCCATATTCTGAGCATGTTATCATCGTAGGAGGGAGCTGCTGCCGAGTGGAGGTGCGCAAACTCGAAATGCTGCAGCCTGCAAAGTGCACTTCTGCGGATCTGAACTGTCGCCGTCTCCTATAAGCCAGCGCGTGACACCAGAGTCTCGTGAGCTTTCATGTGTACACACACTCCCTGACTTTACTATCCAGGATTATCGAGTTGCGTACGGTGGAATGGTTTACAATTACCTCGCGACGCCATATCGCCAGCAGAAAAAATGAAAAATTTCGAAAACCTTTTTTTTTGCAAAAATCTTGCAAATGAAACAAAGGGGAATGATTTGCTTATAGTTCATCACAATCTGTCTACATTCACGTAGATCTTTCAGCAATATTGATTACGCATCCTCCCTGGTAGAAATGATAACATTTTTTATACAATCCTTGAATAACATTCTTGTTTACCACGTTAAAGGTATATGGGAAATGGACAGTGTAAGAAAAAATTGACAAATTTCTACCAAGACTTCTACAGTAATATAAGATATTAGAAGGTCATCGAATACAATCCCTAGTAGAAAAAGGGTCCAGTTTTTGGCAAGTTTTTACCCAGTTTCGTTTCTTTCCATTTTACAGGTATAGGGAAACTGGACAATGTGACATAAAACTGAACAAATTTCTACCAGGGATCACAAATCACAAATTGTCTGTTGGTATTCTTCTTTTAAGTCTTCGAAATCTTCTGAGACGTTTCGTGAGATTTTTCGTGAGAGGTCGTTTTGGTGGTTTTTGAGACGGTCTTGGTAGCTTTTACATTTTGTAATTTCTTCTTTGATTGTTAAAACTCCGAAATCGCGATGTATGTTTTCATTGGTCACAAACCATGGTGCATTTATTATCATTCTGAGGACTTTGGATTGAGATCGTTGAATTATTTTGATATTGGATTTTGAGACTGTTCCCAATACTGAATTCTTTATGTCCATATTGGCTTCAGTATTGCTTTATATTAAAGAATTTTGTCAATTGCGAATTCCAGTTGAATAACCAAAACATTTTCCGCAATTTTAGACTGAGGTGGTCAATATGTAATGTTGCCAGTTTAGGCGCCGATCGAAATGTATCCCACGATATTTAACAACTTCTGCTTGTGGAATAACTTGACCAGTAAGCGACATTTGTGGACAAGTTTCTCTTCAGGTAGTAAATGTTACGTGTGTAGATTTAGTTTAATTTGCTTTTGTGCGCCATTTACTTAACCATTAGGGGTCAAAACATCAAAATGTAAAAAAAATGTGAAAATTTCCGTCCGTCTTGGGGATAATCGTTAGTTACAATGAATTAAAATACTATTATGTTCAGTACTGACCTGCTAAATAAAGTCACAAATATAGTCTAACAATACTAAATTATTAATCTAACAATACAAATTACTAAAGTATCTGATGGGAATAGTGCAATAACTTATTTGTCATAATGGCCATAGTCGTGAATTGCTATTCGTAACAAGATGTATGACCATGTGGAAAAAACAGATTAGCAATTGTTACAGACAGAATCGATGTTTTATCGACTGCGGTACCAGGCGTAGGTTTTTCCCACAAAGATGGTTTTCCCTACGCCATTGCACACCCGAATGGGGGTACCTCTCGAAATGAAGCAGGCCTGTTAGGTAAATTGTGTAAAAGGCCCTTCAAAATGGTGAAGATCTCGATATAATTATTTGTAATTCGAATAGTATGATATCGATGTGTAATATGACGTCGAAGTATATTTAAATGTTCGAGAGTTTGAAACATCGAACTAAGATGTGAAAAGGTGAGGAACTCCGCGTCGCGATCGGATCGTCACCGGCACTGATCGGAATAAATAATTAAGATTTAGTCGGCCGATCAAACCGGGTGTTTTATTACAAGCCCTTCCACCAGTCGTTTACAGCAATTAAACACATACAAACTTCCCTATGGCTCTTTTGAAGAAAAAAATATAACGTTTTCAACCCGCACTATTCAATACTTTAAACGAGTTCATATCTATAATCAGAGACTCGTAAAACACCATAATCAATAAATGTAAATTTTCGGGCGCCATATTGGCATCGCCATTTTGAATTCTCGAAAATAATTCCAGATTCGTACTCAGGGATCCTAGAAACCCTATATACTAAGTTTCATACTAATTTAAAAAAAAATGAAAATATTGATCCTGATGTTGGATACACCATTTTGAATTTTTTACAAACCATTTTAGATTTATATTAAGGGACTCAAAAAGACAGTATACCAAACAAGTTTCATAAACATTGTAAAAAATTTAAATTCTCGACCGACGTACCGGATCCTCCATTTTGAATGGTTAAAGAATCATTTCACATTCGTACTCCGAAAACACCATGTAGCTAGTTTCATGCAATTTAAAAAAATCCCGAAAAGTGAAATCACTTCAGTCGACATTTTCGAGCTGTCATCTTAAATGTTCCTACTTGCTGTCACTAATATCTTTATCTGAGAATTTAAAGACACAGATTTTGATACTACAACGTGATGTGTGATTTACTGAATACATGAAAATATTAAGTGAAAAACATTTTTTTATAAAAAATTATCTATTTTTTTAAAATAACTTCGCAATATTGTTTATCTGGCGAAAATCGTCTCATGCTTCTGTAATTGGTAAACGTTTCTGCAGTTCCTACATTTCCTCCACAAATGTGAATTATGGCGCCATCTATTAAGACAATCGGCAACTCTCGCAGCTTTAGTCACAAGTATATGCAACGAGGTAAAAAAGGGCGATATCGCTAGTTAAAAGATAATTATTTATAACTTTTTACGCGTTTATTACAAAAAGCTTGGTACCAGGATCTGAAAGAGCAATACATTTTTCGTGTAAAGTTATTTGCAAATTTTTTCATTTTTTATCCAGTGCCAATAAATATCTTTGAGAGATTGGTACGATTTTTGCCTTATTGGGTGTCTTTATTTGCAATAATACCGACGTGTTTATAACTTCAAAAAACCATAGTTGTAAAACTCAGGACCAAAGTGACTTTATTGTGAATCTGGGGTCAATTCTTAAAGGTTCAAAAATGGCTGATCTAAAAAATGTTTCTTTCAACCAGAATCACTTTAAACTTCCGGCGCACGAGATTCTTAATTGCCTTATTTCTAATCTGGTATCAGTTTTTGAAGACCGAAAATGGCAGATCAAATTAGCAGACAGTTTTATTTGGAAATAGCCATGTTAAAATGGTAGAAATTATTAAAACTTTTAAAAATCTCATGCCTGATTTAAAAAATTGAAAATTTCTTTCTGATATGTCTGTCGGTATTATTTAAATAGTTGAGATTCACTTATTGTTGATTATTATCTTTCTTATCAGTATTTTTTTAACCAAGGCATACTTTCTAAAAAGATTGCCTTCTACAGTTTTATTTATCTGTAAAAGTGATTTATATTTTAATTTTATATCAAGCAGTTAGTAATCTTAGATCTGTGATTTGTAATTATTCAAACCGACTCTAAATTACTTATCAGAGTTTCGATAAAAACGTTGTCAACTAACAAAATTTATCAATAAAATTCGATCAATACGTTGTACCTTATAAATACGAAATTTTCGGTATTTTAACATTTTCAATTTGGTAGTTATTTTCGACTATTTTACAAACGTTACACTTAAATGACGTTCAGCTCCTCTTGTTTTACATTTGTTGACTCCTTAGTCTATCGAAAGATTTTTTTGAAGTTTTGAATTTTACACCATTGGGCACCATCTCTCTTTTCAGCTGAATGTAGTGCAAATAATGCAATTCGCGATCTAATTCGAATACAAATGGGGCATTTCTCATACTCCAGTAAAGAGCTATTATCGGCTTGTAGCATGTGTCGCCGACATTTGGCGCCGCCACGATCATCATGGTCTGAGGACGCTGAAAGACAATTTATAGCGGGAATAACTTCGCAAGTCGTTTGACGTTTGCAATGAACATTTTTCCTACTGAAACATTAAAGTTCGAAGGATATTTACAATATATAAAGAAATGTCAAATGTTGCATTACTTTTCAATGTAGGAACAAATCTTCGGCCATAACAAAAAAAATCTTAGATTATTGTAAGCGAATGATTTAGTCACAAGTCACATGACGAATTCACTTAATTCTGAGAACTAGACGGAGTTGGATGAAAAAACGGTTATTTATTTGAACCGGATCTGCTTCATTAATAATCACATATTAACATCATTATCACACGTGGTCACCATTCATCCTGGTAATCCATCAATTTCAAAAAATGTCTACAAACTTCAAATTAATCTGTTTGTTTTTTTTTCAATTGAGATGTTTAATTTTTATAACATTCGGGTTCAGTTTAACGGATTCTGTTGCTATTAGATAATACAGGCCAACAAAATGAAGCCAATCTCCACACCCATAAACTGGACTATACTTTTCCGAAAGTTGTCAATGAGCTGAATCCAAATCTGGCAGCCGAATTGTTCGATCACGTCTGGATATTGAGATATCCTAATCTAAAAAAAACACTGTTTTGCACATATTCAGGAAGTTTTTGTGTCGGAAATGCTTGTTCACACTTCGGCAAAAAACAGATTAAATCATTATTTATAAACTTTAAAATCCCCTTTTTGGTAATTTTGTACGCTTTTTTTTAATGAGTTATCGAATTTTTTATGAAGACACGATTATGATTTTCGTTTTTTGCACTTTTAGGTTAAGGTAACTGAAATTTTTGACGCCATAGAGTAATTATACGACCAGATTTTGATTCAGCAAGTCACAAATTTCTTAAATTGCGAAAAAAATTTATTGTGGTACAAAAACTTACTGAAAATGGAAAACAACTGTGTTTTTCGCACTTTTAGGTTAGGATATTTCAACATCTTGTCGTAATAGAACAATGTTTAGCAAGAAAGTCCGTCTCCGTTTGTTGGTTATTTTTATGTAATTACACATTTGCCAAAATGTATGAAAATCATAATTATTGTTCTCTGACAAAAACTTCGATAACTCAATAAAAAAAAATCGTATTGGAATGACCAAAAAAGCATTTTAAAGCTGACAAATAGCTTCTTAATATTGTTCTTGCGAAATTGCTACTAATAATTTTGTTCCGCCTCAAAACCCTACTGAATAGGAGTAAAAACAGTATTTTTTTTAACATTTAGGTTAGGATATCTCAAAATCTTGACGTGATAGAAGAATTAAAATATGGTTGATTCTGATGATGGGTTAATTATATATCAAGATTCTCCTATATTACTTTGGTATTGACTAGTTGTTCTGCACATTGTCTTCTTAAATATTGCATTAAATTTTATAATCAATAACTTAACATTGGTTTTTGTCAAATTAACCATTGGAAAGGTTTTCGAGATTTATGATTACAACTTTCTAATCAGATTTTTGAAGTTCAGCAAAATGTCGGACGGTATCTTTAAATTTTTTAATTTCGCAAATGGAATCGTATTTTAAACAAAATTATTGAAAGAATATGTTTTTAGTGATTATATTAAATCGCGTGGTTTCCTATAAAAAAATCCGAAATGTCCATAATATCATTGTACGACGAAAATCGTTTAAAATTAGAAACTTTTTCCTCGAAAACAGTGCGACGTAAATGACTCACAAGAGACATTTTTTTTTTACAATTTTGCAAAAAAATTCTGAAAACCCTGTTTTCATTTGTAAACTTATTCAGATTCATAATCAGCGACGTTAAAAAGGCCAAGTAATTCGTTTCGAATTAATTCACTTCAGTCTTCCTGCACCATATAGGATTTGCCCTTTTGAACATTTAAATTCTGAGTTAAAATTCCTGATAAGCGATTTGAAATACGTATAAGTAACAAGTTCCCCAACATTTGTTTTTTATAGGTTAGGTTTCTGTAGAATATTTTTGTTTCTAATTAATTAACCGCAGCATGTTAATATGTGCAATGTTTTGCATTAGTTTTAAATACGCTTTAGCTATGTAGGAAACCATTCTCGATGTAAGAAAGACGAAAAACTGATTCGTGTTATCAATTATACTAAAAAACGCAAATATTCTGATTTTTTTTAACACAATTTTCATGAAATTTAAATATCAATTTTCAAAATTATCAATTATTGGATTTTCAATGTTTTGAATCATTTTTTTAATTTCAGATGAGACAGTACGGAATTATAAACAATGTAATTCTTTTTTTATATTTAGACAGTATAAAAACTTTTATAAGACTTTTTATTTTTATACAGACATTCTAAGAAAGTTTTTAGAGTGAAAATATTTTGATTTACTTCCTAATAAATATCGATAATAATTAAAATGTCTGTTTTATCGTCTGTACATCTTTTTTTGAACCTTAGTAATATGATGTTAATTGATGCCAAATAGTATTCAATCGTTATTTAAACTTTCAATATGATGGATGTTATTAGAAATAAACATTCTCCATCATTTCACTAATGGGTTAGTGTACTGTTTCTCGGTACACCGAAAATCACTTTACAACCCTGGCAGACAGTAATGGATTTCGAAAAACGATAAGTCAATTTGCGAAACTTTTTACACGCAAATAAAACACGTTTATTTGAGAAACTCAACGTAAAATGTACCATCGGTGATGGATTATATTAATCCTACTGATATATCACTTTTTTCATCTATATAATACCATTTTAAAATTCGTTAATACAAAAATACTAAAACTATTTTATACGCGAATTTGTTTTTGCACATTTATGATTGATAATTAAGAGAAAGTTCACTTTATCAAAATTTAATACCGATAATATGGTTAGTAAATGCTTAATAACTGTCCGGGGATTCCCACATTTAGAATATAAAAAAATGTGCAATATCTGATAGAGAAAACGCGAAGCGTGATCTTCTTTACAATCGATAAGAATCAACATTTATGATTATGTACAAAAATGTTGTATAATCCATTGTCGTCTTTTCAGCGACGTATGTCACAATAAATAATTTTTGTTTAATTGATTCGAATGTAAACTTTTCGAAATTCGACAATCAAGATCATAAAAACGCGTCATAGATAGGATAACGACGTGTTAAACGATTAAGAACAGACATCAATGTTTTTGATCGTTATCTTATCAAGTTTTCAGATTATGATGTGAATTTTTACCGAGAATTTAATATGCGTATCATAAAGTATTTCTTGAAAGTGTTCTCCCTATTCAAGTGGACCGGACGCTTTTAATTACCGAAATTTTTATGTAACCAGTGAGAAATTTTAACAATGTCGCCGCCTGACATATTTTGGTTACATCGTTAATGATTTTGACTTAATATATAGGTTAATTTGCTACTTTTCCCAGGACGATTGTAAACTATAATCATTTCATTACCTACATTATTATTACAAAATTAAAATTCATTTTCAAAATCTTACGTACAATTCCGCATCAAAGTACTTTTGAAATTGCTTTAACTTCGATAAAATAGATCGCAAAAATATTCTGAGAAGACCCAAAAGTTCTATCACTTTTATGTTCCTTTTCAAAGTTACGATGTACGTGACGTAAGTCATCTTCAATCTAGATCATGTAAATGCAATAAAAACTATCAGAAAAACAAAGAAAGGTCCATTAACTAAAAAACAAACTTGGTATTTGAAACCTGCTTTCATTAACAGTCTTCTTAGACAGGCATCAGTTATAAGTACGGGACTATTTCGTAATTAATGCGTTAACTGAGTCATTCTCCATTATGAAGGTTTGTGTAGGCAGGAAAGCAGAGAAATTCTTTCACTGAGCAAGGTCAAGACTTTTGGAATATGAACCGTACGTTCTTTCCATTCACTAAAGCTTCAGAGTTACGTTGGTGCTTACTTAAAAACAAACCGTTACATCTTTCTGATTGCACCTGCACATTTCTTTTATATGCATCTAAACACTCTTTTGTGTACTTTCTAAAATGTCAAAAAATAGCAAAAATGTTGGGACATCTGGGAAGGAATGCTAACGAGTCATAACGGGATGTAAGTGATATACCCTCCGGCAATTATGACATTACCTCTATTCAGTAGTAACGTTCGGATGACTCTGATGTAGATCCGACCGTGCTTCGTCCTGGCCACGTGAAAAAGGAAGTCTGAGACGTCCCCATCACCCTCGTGGATATCCGTGTCCTCCAGGACTTCGCGGAGGGCTTCCACGCGATCTTCGGATGTGCTGTCGTCTCCTGCGTCGATCCCCATTTCCAGGGATTCGACAACTCCGAAATCTTCCACGACAAGGGGTTCATCTTGGCTAAAGCTTTTGGTCCCATCTTTTGAACTCGAACCGGAAGTATTGAGTCCGGCACTGAAACCGGAAACGTCAAAAGCGAGAGACTCGAAAGTTGAGTCACCTAAGGCGATTGTCGTTCCGCAACTTCGTCTTCGAACAGGCGGATTTTCAATTGTGTTCTTCGCATCAGGAAGAACCGTCGTGTCGATGTTGCTCATGTCATAGTTCCCGGCCTTTCACACTTAAAAAATTCCACGATCTGAACTCAGAATCACGCACTTGTCACTGAACGTCACAATTTTGCATCCACTTCCATCAGTGGATTCGTCAAAGACATTTTTAATAATTTTAACATCGAAGGTACTTAATTAATCGTTTTGAATTTACACTCCACTGTTTCGTCTGGCACAAAACTTTCGGACTTTGCTGTTTCCCATCAACCTTGAGCAAAAAAAAAGATTATTCCTCTGGTAAGACAATGACTAATTAATTTTACCGATACAGATTTGTCCTGGTTTTCGATACGTTAAGAATTGGCGTGAATGGCAGTGATTTTATACCCCAGTTATTGAGAGGTCTTAGTCGTTCCGCAATCGAGACATTACTGAAAGCTCGACCGAATCGTCTTACCGCTAGGCTAGCAGGTACCTTTTTAAGTTAATACCGCCCTCTAGAATGGGATCCCCACCCGTGTTTACTTTGCTGCGTCTATTCACCTCTGTCATTAAAATGCCACGATAAAGTCCAGAGATTTTTCTATACTTTATGAATGAGATTTATCTTCTACTGGCACTTTACGGCTGTTTCTTTGTCATTTGCATACTTTGTGTATTATTGTACTACAATAGACTGGAAATTTTCACACAACAATCTAAATAGATTTGTAACAGGATAAGGTATAAGTGGTTAAATTCTATACAATTAATCATCCAATCCATTCACACAAACGATATGATATGTATGGACTAAAAGAGTCATTAGTTATCACAACTACTTAATTTCGTAATGCATGTCAGTACTGATACACCTGGCTGTGCTAAGTATAGTATACTGTATAAAACATTTCTTTAAAAGTTTTAATGTAATTATGAGAACCGACCCTCGTATTGAGAAAGATGATTATCTAGTTCACTACATAGAGGGGCAGTTGCATTATGTTGTAACTTGTGCCCTAATAGAAAACATTACATAATTTATTTTGCATAACAAATTTTTGCAAAGTTATTTTTGCTGTACCATCTTAATGTATAATTGCCTTATGATGAACGAAAATGGAAATGTGCAATTATTGTTTTCTTATTTTTTACTTCTACAGTCACTCGTGGGTCCGATTACGTACTATTTGTAAAGTTGTTAAAAAAACTTCCTAGTGGTTAATGAGAGCTCGTTTTTACAGTTATTTTTTTAGTAGGATCAAATTAATAATTTCAAAAATCAAAAAATGATTTTGAAAAATCCTAACAAATTTTCTTTTACTACTTGAGTAAAACAATGGATAAAATCTTATAGTTCTAAAGTTAATAAATTTATATGATATTGTTACTAATACAGTAAAACGTTAATAGCCATATTAAAAGATTTAAATATTAATTAACTTATACTTAAGTATTAAATCAAATAAATAAATGATACTGTGTAAAAATAATAAAATAAATTTAGTAGATCAAATTCAACGATGTAACTACAAACGAATGTTTACTATTTTAATATACCAACAAGAGTTGATGAATTAAAATAAATATAAGATTAACCGACCTATCAAGATAAATAGAACCTTTGTAATTAGTTTAATCAGTGTCAGTAATTATTACAACTTTCATTCAGTTAATAATCAGTTGATTAATTGTAAATAGACTAATAATACTGCGTTTATCTAAATGTTACAGTAATCGCGAATTACGTGTTTGAATTACGTATTATATATCTTAACCAAAATATATTTTTCACTTCATCCTCAATGCGAATTTTATATTAAATCTTGTTAATCAGTAAAATAACCATATAACCATGAAAAAACACATTTTTTTTAATATAAGAAACTAAATAAATTAGTAACAAGAAATAAAATTTTCCAAGGATTAATAAATATGATTTTAAATAACAAATATGGATCAACAGTTAAAATATCATAATTGAACCATTAATAAATGTATGTTTATATTAGCACCCATTGGGAAATTACCTAATATATTAAATTAACGCTTATAAGTAAAGGACTAGTAAAATCTACTACTGAAATGTAATTTTCTGATATTTATTTAGGTTTATTGAAATTACTACCTTAGCTTAATTCAACTAACGATACTGTTAGTGCTTTCAGATGCTTCCATATCAGTATCTAAATGCAGTTCAAGCCCTATTGAATTACAGGTTAAGAATAGAGTAATTTAATCCACTAGAGTTACTAGTTTCACAATAAAAAAGGTGTAATACATAAAAATATTTAGAAAACAAACTTTGTGAATAAAACTGAAAACAATGTTTATGAAGTTTTATGCATTTATGACTTGCTGCTAAATTTTCGTTTTGAAAATGTCCTTTTTTATGTTATTTGATTTTTGCTACTGGTTGTTTTTCTAGGAGTCTTTATTAAACTTTAGTTCATTACTAATTTAAATATATATTATTATTAAAAATTAGCAACTTTATGAGATAACATTATTACAGTCATATAAAATCATTAAAATCATCGAATGGATGTTTATATTGATATTTTAAATCATTTATAACAATTAAAAAATTAAGGGAATCAACTCTAAATTATAATGTTTAATACATCTATTTACCAAACAGCAAATAAATTCGACATGGTTAATTTTTCCTTATTAGAATATAAACATAATTCTGCTTAATATTTTTGAAATATATCAGACATAGTTTTTATGATTTATCAATTAGATATGATTTTAAATAAATATTTTTCAACAACAAATTGTGGCGATTTCTGCAGAAAAGTGAATATTTAGAATATTTCTTATTTAAATGTTCATAAAGTATATCCACGAAAATTATTTCATAAATATTAATTTAATATTCTAACATTTTTCACTATTGATTTATTATCGAAGTCATCGTAAATACTTAAAAACAACCATTTTTCATGCATTTATTTAAAAAAAGTGTTTGTTTTCCTTTTCTTACTTTGTTAATTACAACATTTTTGCATTCTGAAAAGTTTTTATAATTAAAATCCAGTAATGATTTGTGCTACACTGAGAACTAATCAGTAGTAAACATTATTACAATTGTAATAAATATTACTATTTAATACGAAAATGAAATATTCGTTCAAAAGTTGGAAAAGTTCATATTACATTTTGAAAAGTTACTACTTGAAGTAGTAAAATTTTCTAGTTACGTGGTATATTTTGCCTTACTGAAAAACAAAATTCCTAATTTCAACTAAATATTTACTTGAATAGTCGTAACATAATATTTACTTAAAATAAGGAAATATTTTCTTAATATAAATAAATATTTACTTGCTGGATAAAATCAAATTAATATTTAGTTGAATTAACAAACTATTTTTCTAGTATAAGTAAATATTTTGTTGCGACTATTCAAGTAAATATTTACTTAAAATTAGGACATTTATTTTCAGTGTATAATTCCATTGAATTTTACTACTTTAAATAGTAACTTTTCAAAATATAATTCGAACTTTTTTCACGTTTGAACGAACATTGCATTTTCGTACTAAAATAGTAATATTTATTACAATTTTAATAACATTTACCACTGATGAGTTCTCAGTGTACACAGATAGTTTATTGGCAATCTCAACGAATATTTTTAAAGGCTACTAAGAAATTGAGGAAAAAAGGAAAGTTAGGATATATAGCTAAACATATGTGCAGAGCTTCTAAAATCTACCAGCTATAGCTAGTTTCTTACTATGCGTAATTGAAATCCAATTTTTTCTAATCAGTTTAATTGAATCGGATACGAGAAAGTACGAAATCAGTTAGCAAATCTTAAAATGCAAATTATTTCCCATAAACACACAAAAAACAAAGGTCATGTTTGCAACGTTGCATTTGAAAGAAAAACACATGGCGGATCGATGCACGCATACTAAGAGAGTTCACCAAGGAGAAAGACAAAGTCGTCGAGAGCAGTTAAAAAAGAGACGTTTCTCTCTGGAAGTGTTTTCCCTCAATATTCCAGAAAAGGGTCGTTTGCATTTAGTTAAAAATAGCACCATTTTGAGCGAACCTATTTTAAGAAACTCCTCTCGGCAGACTGAGAAGATCAAGTTTGTTTTATCGTCTCAAAAGAAACGGCTTAAAAAATTTTTTAATCACAATTTAATTTACTAAAATTGTTGGAATTTGAATAATTCATAACTTTACGATAAAATGTCCAAAGTTTTTGAGTAAACCTGGTTTATTCGCAAGTCTTTGTAACAAAGTAAATTTAGCATTTCAAATTATTAAATCATTTCTTAAAGCCGCACGATGTCAATTTGCATATTGAAATAATACGAAAATCAATAATGCACTTGACGATTCTTGAATTTCAAACGTTTCTTTTATCGTTATATAAATGACAAAGATCAAATATAAATACAACAATCGAAGAAGTTAAACTTACGCAACGTTACAAACACGTGTCATTTTATTCCTTTGACTATTCTTTAATCGAAAGCTTGAATTTCTTGGTAAAATTCAAAGAAATTAAATTTGCATATTAATGTTATAAAGTATACAGAGAGAATAATTAATGGAAGTTGAATTAACTATTTTTATAGCTTTTCAATTTAAACATTTCATTAGAGCTGCATTAACAGTCTTTAACTATAAATTCGCATAATTTTTTTAATTACATAATTTATAATATTTTGTTATGTTTCTGATTGTATATTTTTACTTCTATACTTTCTAAAGAAAATGATTCATTATAACATTTTTGAACAAAATGTCATAATTTTAAATTACGTAGAATGATTATTTTAAAAATGATGATTTTTTACTTTTGTAATAAAAAATACGTTATAGGCTTAGTTACAGTTAAATAGGCTGTCAAGTACGTTAGAAATAATGTTTCTTTAAGAAATTAAAACTTCTTCGCAAAAGTCAGTAATAAATAATGTTCTTTTTAATGATACCTACTTCTTAAATGACATTAAGTTTTTTATTGTACGTTAACTTCGCTAATATCGTTAATATTTATTATACTCAATCTTGATTTGAAAATGTTTGAAAAGTATTCAATTGAGTTTTGAACCTGTAATCACTTATCTAACAGTTTCCAGCTGTCTTTTTTCATTTGTCATAATCGGTCTCAAGAACACTTTTTTCATCGAATCGCAATCCAAATTTGATTACTCTTATTTAGTTGATCGTGTTTATGCTAGTAATTCCGTTAGTAACAGCGAACTATTACACAATGTGTAAATTCATTTTATTTATTTATCCATAAAATTCGATGGTCATGAAAATAACCAAATTAAAATTACAATTGGTTCTCCTAATTTTATTCGTTAAAGAAATACTAAATAATTTTAGTGTCTCATTTTTTAAACTAATTTCTTCCATAACAGCAAATATATTTATACATAACATTATCATGACAATTACAACAACAGTGTGCCATTACTTTTTTCATAGTTAACTAGAATTCAGGTTCAATAAACCAAAGTATTGTTAACGAAAATAAATAGAAATATGATTAAATTAATTGGAAAACAATTGAATGGGCATACTGAATAACCTGTTAATCTAGCGGCATACTTTTTTTACAATTTTTATTTCTAATGCGAACTTTATTTTTTCTAATTAATAAAGTGGTTATTCAAATGTTTACGTTCCTTTTATTTCCACCTAATAAAATCGCAGTAATACCAAGAAATAAACATTGGATTAATAAAGTGAGTATTCAAAGAAAGTTAAAAAAATATATTTAGACTAATTAAAAATTTAAAAATTATTAGTATATATATAACAAATTAAATTTCAACAATTTTAAGTAACTAATAATACATCAAAAATAACTATTAATCCAATAAATTATATTAACAAATATTGAAATTATATTAATAAACATTTTTTAACAGTTCTTTTTACATTTAGATTTTCGGAAAGAGATTTCCTTTTTGTATTTATTCTATTTTCAAATTTGTTCTTTTTTTAACTGGGTTATTTTTGAAAATCTAAATATTGGCACTGATTAAATATTTTTATGGCAATCGGATCCTGCTTACATATTGTTTTCTGCTACAACATTAATGGTAGGATTATTTGTTACTTTTAAAAGTAGACATTAAAAGTAACTCTTTATTGTATTTCTGAATTATTTGGACAATATGCTCTTTTTTGATTAAAGGAAATAGATAAACATTTTTACTAATAATACAGACAAATTTGATAAATTTCGAATTCATATTTATCAACTGCAGTGTAATCAGATATTCAATTATTGTTTTTAAGTTAATTCAACTGTTGTCAAACTGGCTACTAAAAAACGTACAATAATACGATGATACACACCACCTTCTATTTTCCAGTGACATATTGTAACGTGTACGTTACTGTAAGGATAATCGAATAGCCAGGTCCCAAATTAAGTTAGAAACCTGCAAAATTCGAATTAAACAAGATTTTCATTTCATCAATTATCAACGAGTCGTAGATTTCATTTTCTCGTATAAAACAACTGTAGTAGACACGGAGGATGCATCGTTAATTTTAGTACACGATATATAATTTGTGCAATTTCAGCGAATATTAAGTGCGTACTTGAAAATCGACTAATCACGGCTATTACATTGTCTCCTTCTCTCCATATGGATCTGAACATAACCGCACTTGTTTATGCGTAATTACATATACTTTGCATTGTTTCAATAAAGCCAATTTCAACTCTCATTTCACACAATTATTACGAACAAGTAAAATCGTCAAAATTGCATAGGCACGTACGATTAAACATATACCCGTGCTTTAAAGATGAGATTTCATAAAATTTCAAGAAATTAATTTGGACATAATGCCGTGACATTGCCTTCATGCTTAGTTAAACATACTATTATGCCGTGAAAGACAGAGATTTGACCTACTGCTAGAATATCTGCGGTAAATTGCGACTAAAATTGCATTGTCATTTTTCAGTTTACGCTAGTCACTCAGTTCTGAAAGTTTTGACATTTTTATCGGGTTCAAGTGAGCTAATTGTATTTACTGAACTGTTTAATGAAACACCTCTTTTGTTCCCTTTATTTTGTATTCAAAACGAGGATGTAACAGATATTTATCAATATTTTTACTATTCTCCATCTGTTTGTGTATCGTAATAAGCATTTAAAAATCACATGAGTACACTACCGAAAAAATGTAGTAATATCGACATGTGTTTGCGCAGTAGCGGCCAAATATTAAGTAATTTCAACTACATTATAGTTTAATTAGTAGATTTAGGTGTTAATCGCTAACCACATATTTAGTCAATATTAGTAAATGTTGACAGACAAGAAAGCAAGTTAAAAAACACGCGATAAGAAGCAGATCACTGACCTTGATTATCAAATTTCGACATCAAAGAAGAGGGTTTAATATTACCCTAAATCTTCAACTTGTCTCAAAATTATATAATTTTTTGTATTGCGCATTTGCTATAACAGGAATACAAACTGAAGAATAATTGGGAAGAGATATATGAAACTTTAATTGTATACATAAATTAATAAGTATACTATACCAATATTGAATGACGGTTTAAATATTATCAATATTAACGTTCAGAAAAGGAAAATCATATAATATTTAGAGATGAATATAGCATACAAAATACATTTTATTTAAATTTAAGATTTAATTTGTTTAAATTTTCATAATATATCAAAATATTGTCCAAATATGTTTGTTAAAACCTGACGATTCCACGGATTTAAAGCATTATACAGTATAGAGTCCTGATATACTCGCGTCTCGCTATATTTACGTCCCAGCATAATTGCCCGGTTCCGTCTGATTATATTTGCCTGCCGTCGGTCTCGTTTTCCCCCACCTTGCGGGTTGGGGCCTCAGGAAGGGCCTGTAAGGGCGACTCAGTAGCGACGCTCCCCTTCTTTTAGTAAATACAACGAGACGGGAGGGGAAGGCGAAGAACCCAGTTGGTAAATATACCGGGACTCTACTGTATACATAAATTAAAATTCTACGTATCGGATGTTATATTGATGCATGTAATAAACGTGAGGTGTTGTGGTAATTAAAAAAGACGTATATATCATGTAAATTTGAATACCTTCTTTTAGTGCAATATACATACATTAAACCGTCTAGTTCTTATTAAGATTGTTTATTTCCAGGATTACCCTACGATATAACTAAATCCCACTTGATCACGTGCAATGATATGTCTTGGGAAAAGCTGCCGCATTTAATTATGAAGGCATTGTCTCGAAATCACTTCAGTTTGCGAGTCGACGTCTCATTTATCGCCATCGTCGACACTTAATGAAGCTCAAGCATGCTTTAATATATGCAAACTCTAGTTCGCGTAAAGTAATTATGGATGAAATTAACTTATTTTTTTATGAATGGTGATTAACGAGAGCGTATTGTTGGAAAAATCATTAGTTAGTATGAATTTGCCCATCGATCGACCACAACTTGAAAGATGATCTGGTCAAGTGGGGACATTTGCCTCTAGGAACAATGGCAGAGTCACGTGACGATTGGCAAACGGTCTTTTTGAACGATGACAGAAAGTATAAAATGCTGGTCTTATATATTTATGATAAACGCGGCGGAACTAATAACACCGGTCGCTCTAGAACGAGTGCTACGTCCATCAAGACGTAACGAAGTGAAAATTCGATCGACTTTTATGAAACTTCCATCGTGGCAGATGCAAATTGTCTTTTGTCCGTAAATGGCGGTCGGACGAAAGTCCTTTTCTGCATTTGATGATTTTTAGAGCTTAACGGCAATGACCATTGCGGGCGAATTTTTGTTATTTCCACTTAATAGAGATTCACTGCAGTGTTTTAGTGTAAGATATGCCTAGAAGACCAGAGATTTCACTCGAAAATTGATCTCGTTTGAATTTTATTATGCATATGTGGGATTCTCGAGAACTTTTAATATTCCACTTACAAACGTGAAAGTTTTCTTTTGTAAAATAAAAAAATTGGTTTTCTTTTTGTGTACACAAATATTACACTTTTTGATATATGTATTAATTGTCTGTGATTGAAATAATTATGTACTTGCTTATAGTAGTTCCAGTTAAAATATATTTTTAGATGTTAATTTACGTTTCTCAACCTATATTCCGCTAAAGTGCTCCGCTGATAAGGTAGGCATTTACGGTGAAAATCGAAAATATGTCTGAAACAATTTGTCGAAATTTGAGCTCTGTAAGGATTATTCCAATTACTATACACGGCCACTTAACGAACGCCAAAGAAATTAATTACGAATTGAACGAGAACTATTGAAAATAGGTGATTCTTATTTATTTCCAATAACGGTCGGTCAATTCTTAATCAATTCCTCTGATATGGACTATGCAAGTCCGTATATAGAAAGTTGAATCGCTCTTACAGTGCTCGAATTTTGACAAATTAATTCAGACATTTTTAATTTACGTTTTTAGTGTAAATTCCTACTTTATCAGCGGACTAATTTAGAACTCTCTTAAAGACATATTTCATTCAGTAAAGCAAATTGTTTATGTTTAATGTTGTCGGATATTTTTGGAATATTTTTCTCTTTAATTGACATATTGACAGGATTATCTTTATTTAACTAATATAGAAAAAATTATTTGAATTGGAGTAATTCAGAATTATTCATATAAATATTAAAAGATATTTACCATCAAACTGAAGTATTAGTTATAAATAATTAATGAAGTACTTGCTGTACGCAGAAAAAAATTTGTTGATGTGCAAACATTTTTGTATACAACACCAAATGATTTATAATCATTTAATATTGAATAGAAACGCAATAAATGGTATTTTATTTCAATCATTAAAACTTGAAAGTTAAATGTCCAATTGCATTTGAGTATGCTTAAACGAATTAATTCGAGAAAAAATAAAGCAGCCAAAGATAAATTTTGAGTAGTACTATCAGTGACTATAATACGACGCTAATTCTTTACGAATTGCTGATTTCAACATAAAGCGTATTCCAAATAAAAATTTAATTTGTACGATGGTACATTTTGTGATAAAAAATGCAATGCTTTCCTTTTGGTTGGATTAATAGTGGTATTTATATTAATATTTATCTGCAATAAACGTATTTTAAAAAAATATTAAAGTCACTTTTTCCATATGATTTGACTTGTGATATTTTTTTTTGTGATTTGGCGAAATTGCCAAAGTATTTACAAAATTATTACGTTTTGATTTTTACAGCAAAGACTATATTTACAGTATTTAACGAAAATTAATTAAATTTTATATGTTTGGATATTTTTTGTTGCCTTTTCACAACTTGCATGTTTTAGAATCTCTTTTTCTAAATATTGAACTTCAGAAATCATAAATACGTGTTAATTTCAAAGTTGCTTGTGGTGACCATGAATATATTTCTTAGTCTAAATGTAAAAATCTATTTTTAAGACTCCGGTAGTAGAACTCGATTTTGCGCCCTGCAGTAAAATATTCGGGCGCAAATTATCGAGCCCCCGAGGTCGCTTCGCTCATCTTACAAACTTTGCAGTCGTCGAAATTCGGTAATTACGCCCTTGTTACATAACATACTATTACTTTTTTATTTTATACTCTTTTAAACCCTTTCACTCTTAATAAAATATTAATGATTTTCATTTCTATAAAGAAAATGCATCCTTACTACTTGGAGTTCCAGCAGTTTACCATTTAATTTACGTCCAAAATCATTTCAATTAAAACGATGAAAGATAATATTAATTAAAATCAAACAAATATTAATTTAGTTTGCACAATATCCATCCTTTAAAAAGCTTTAAACGCGTGCAGATTTATTTATAGAAAAACATGATATAGGACAGGAAAGCAATTTTGTATATTTCGTTGTGTACCATCAATCAAAATTACGAAAGTTTATTGCAAGGTCACCTATAACATTTGGTGTCTGAGTAACGGCAAATTTATAAACACTGCTTTAATATGTACTACGTTAAAATATCAAAAAGTTTCATACAAATTAGTTTACAATTTATTAATTTTTTAATTTGTTCATTTTTGTTCCATTTAACTGTCAAATTTTCAAAATTTTTTAAATATGTTTAAAACGGTAAATGTTATCAAAATGTTTATTTTTGGTACTTTCACTGAAAAATAGTTACAAGAATTAAACATGATATCCTTGACAATAAACGCAGTCAATTTCCTTTGAAACCAAGGAAACCAGATGACTAGAGGTAAATTGATAGGAAACGTAATACTGATAATGATATTTATAGCTTTATTAACTTCACGATAATTCGTGTAATTGAATGTCATTATTGTAGTATGAAACATGATCGCTCGTGTCTTTATAGAAAAATTATATTGATCATGGCTAACGTTTGTTATATTAATTTATAGTTTAAATAAATTAATATTAATTCAAATACGTCAATTAGCTAACCTGCATAGTTAATTTATTTTTGAGGTTAGTTACATAGACAAAATCACTTTGTAGTGGTTTATAATATTTTGTAATAAAATTACTCTTGATGTGATAAAAAATATTTTCATTATAAATATTACTACATTTTGTTAAAGCAGAGTAAAGCAGAGTAAATCAGAAGGCATGAGAGTTTTGACTACTTCGTTGCAAAAGATAACCAAACATTTTTATAAATATTACTAGAATACTCAGCAAATGTACAATGTGTAAAAACTATTTTAATTATATTTTAATAAATATCCAGTAATGTTTATTGACAGTTCGATAGAATACTTATGATATCATAGAAAATCAGAAAATGTTGGTAATGTTTAGAAAATACTAGAAATAATAAATATAAATTTAATGTTTACGGCTTATGTTCTTCAATAACAACTGATGATAATTGCATTATTTAAACATTTCAAGTTGGTTGAAATAATTTCATACGCCCTCTGTCGAAATCATTTCGATTCTCGAACAGCGGGCTTTTTGAAAATACAATCCTACATAACATTTCATTTGTTTCAATTTGAATCTCAATTTTGAGACATTATTGTGGAAAATGTGAAGGACTACGAAATTTGTGGCTAATTAAAAATTAACGATACTGAGGGATACGGGGAGACAGCTCAGTTGACACATGGCATAAATAAGAAAGGAAAAGCAATAGTCCAATCACAACACTGTAAGTTTCTTAATCCCCAATTCAACAGTTAAGCAACTATCTAGTAAGAACATTATTCGTTTACATTGTCTTTCCCACCACGACGAACGTAAAAACTTGCAGAACCTATTTGTTATACCTTTCTTATTTTAGAATGAGTTGGTAGAGCATTCGACCAGAAAAGTCCCAGGTCTCTACCCAATGATCTTCCCAGTTCCCCGTTATTTTTCAGAATTTTTGACACATTTTCGGTTTCTTCCGATTTTTATATATTTAACATCTTAATTTACCATTTTTAACATTTTTAAAAAGACCGCTGTTCACGAATCGAAACATTTCGTATGCAAATATTTCAACCATTTTTAAATGCTTAAATAGTGAAATGACCATCCATTGCTATTGCAAAACATTAGCTAGCAATATTAAACTCCTATTTACTATTTGTATAATACCATCCTGCATAACTTTACTTTCTTTCTTATTTAGAAAATAATATTTTTACGTGTAATCCATGAGCGAACTATTGCGAGACCTTCGTCTTAATTTTATTTTAGAAACTGTAATTCACTCAAGATCAGACAAAAATAATTAAAATTACTATAAATATTGGACCAGTGAAACATTCCCTATCGACGCAGACGTAACCATGTGAACGGGATTAATAGATATATTTGACAAACTTTCAGTCTACCTTGAACTCGATGATCAAGGCACACGTAACTCGGTCTATATTTGGTGCAAAATATACTTGCTTCGAAGGCATACGTATATCATCCATCAAACAGGAGGGAATCCTTGTTTAATTACATTTCAAATACATTTCAAATGTGCAGAATAATTACAATTACCAACTAATACGAATTTCATGAAAATATAAACGCGACCAAATCAATAAGACTGAAATGAGATCCAGAAAAAGTAAGTGTTTGGAGTACCTAATAAATGTTACGACAATAAAAAATTGTATATTTACATTTAAAGCGATTTTCAACTCAATTTTCAGAATGCAATACCAGAAATTCTCAAAAAAAAGAGGAAAATCATACGTAAATCTGAGTAAAACTTTATATATATAGTCATTTGGAAATTTTAAATGATTTTTTGACAAGTAAACGAAATATTGAAGCAACGTTTAAAATAGTATATTAAGTAACAAGGTCGCAATTACCGACAATAGTTGTTAATGCGACAGGCGTGTCTTGATAATTTGCTCTCTAAGATTTTGTTGCCGGGTGGAAAATTGAGTTCTACTCCCGGAGTGTTAAAACATTGATTAAAAGAATCCAAATGTCAAAAATCTTAACTTTAAATCATATACTTAATTAGATCAATAATTAAAATAATCACAACTTAATTCGTTTGGTTCTCGGGGGAGTCTGAATGTCAAATTGCCAAGACAACCGACAACGTGCAACAATTGATAAACAGCTATAGTGAGAAATCGTTTAATGTGTATTTGTTTAGTATATTGAGAAATTTTGAAAATTAGTGTGTCGCTATATGTAGCAAAAGTTTTGTATAGTAGAGTCCCGGTATATTTGCGTCTCGCTATATTTACGTCCCAGCATATTTGCAGAGTTCCATCTCGTTATATTTGTCTGTCGTCGCTTATTCCCCCCCCCCCCCCACCTTGCGCACTGGGGCCTCAGGAAGGGCCTGCTGTGACGTCACGAACGTAACGCGACTGAGGAGAGTGGGAGAAGCGACGCACCACTTCTTTTTTGACAAATATAAGGAGACGGGAGGGGAAGACGGGGAACCGACGGGCAAATGTACCGGGACTCTACGGAATTCGCAAAATTCATACGGAACGTTACTCTAAATTACCGACAGTCGGTGTCACGGATAACTAAATGTGCCATACCAACAAGACGATTTGATTACAAACCGAATAAGTATGGTTATCTGTAACCTAAGCGTTCAATTCTTAAGACCGATGTTTTAGTAGCACGAACCAGGTCCAACCAAATTGGTTAGGTTAGGACACATAAATGTTATTATTGAAAAAGAAGTTGAATACTAAATTAACGATTCTTATAAAAAAAAGTTCATTTTAAAATTACCATCTGATGGTAAAAATGACCTTTTTGCATGCAATGAAACATTTATTTATTTACTTTATTTTCCTGCCATGTATAAGTCATTGACTCGGTGTTTCTCAATTATTTTGAAAAATGCATTGTTAAACTTTCGCATTTTCTCGTTTGTATTCGTGAATAATCGCGTTTCGGAAGGATAAAGATGCAGATCCGATCCCGACATCGACAGCGATCGATCTTTAATTAGCGAAAGCCGGAGACGAACGTCGTAATTATTTCTCGCAAGCTAATTGGAGCGGAGGAGGATCTTAAGCCGATGCCAACTGGAGTATCAAGTTCGTTCCCATGGCGTGACGTCACGATACCCGATGAATCTTTTCCTCGAGAAAATCATAATGGGAAATGCATATGCTAGGGAAAAAGTTCACCGACTGCCTCGCGATTATCTTGTATATTGCATCAAGATAAATCGCGGTATATCCGCGTTGCAAACGAGTGAAATCATACCGAAGTCTCTCACAATTGAAACGGGGAGAAGATGCGTAGAGATTATGTCCCAACGTTTTTCCTCCCAGTAACGATCGCATTTTCCAGCTCGTACGCACTAATAATTGCCACTATTATCACGCGCTATGATGACTATATATAAAATTACGCAACAGTGACATGAAAACAAAGTGAAACAATTATGTTAGTCCCTCGCATTTTCTAATTAAATGGTCGGTGTCCATTCATGTAAAAGCATTTTTTCCAATAAAATTTGAAATAATAAAAAACTTGTTTTGCCGCTTTGTATGGTTATATTGGGGTCATTGTCAGTTAATCAAGAATGACGTATATGACGGATATGTTTTTGAGTGTGGACATTAATGTTTAACGTGTCCTTGTCAATTTTTAGATGGAATATGGTAGAAACATTATGATCAATTTCAAAAGGATAATGTTTTCCTCGTTTACGTTAGGGCTTTTCAATCCGTTGGGAAATCAAAACATCGTCGACTAAAATGAAAATATACTGAATATTTAGAGAAAAAATATAAAAATGAAAACATCTGTTTTACTTTTACTTTTATATTAAAATCAAATATCAACATTGTCTGAAATAATTAAAAATTTTGGATTTCGAATTTCGATTACGCAAAAGTGGCGCCCAACATACGAACAGTTATTTTTTGATTGCAAGTTATGAATTTTACGAATTAGGATTCATTCTTTTCTATGGCATGAATTCCGCTCCAACCACTTGCGACTAGACCCTCTGAGCTTTGCGCCACCTAGTGGACAATGATGTAACTCTCGCTCGTGAATTGTTTATAAAGTACTGTATTTTTTGCCTCTCCGTAATATACTAATCGAAAAAGCCCGATGGACGTCGAAATCTAGCGATGTACTGCCAAAAAATTTATTAAACATTTCACAAGGCTTCACCCATTTGTAATTATCATTGCTAATACAAATTATGAAGATAGATTATGCAACAGTGTCATTCTTTTATCCAAATCTTAATCAGATCGAAGCGAGAATCACATACATTATCATGCATATACTACACATATTCTGCACATACTTTAACTTCTTAGATCATAAAGTGCATTTCATAATGCACACGTTCGAAGTGTGAAAATTAACGCTAATTAAAATATTTAAATTTCAGTACTTTTTAAAGCTGGTATTTTAATGAAGAGGCGAAGAAGATAGTATTTTCGCACCACAGTGCTCGTTTCAATTTCAATAAACCATATAAATTTTTCATGAGCACCTTCCGTGCAAATAACACCGACTCCACCAGAATATCGCCTCGATCTTACGCGTTCTATCATTAAAATCTGACGATTTTTCAGTAACAATCGAGTACTTTGTATTCACGCATCTTTCTCGAGTGCAGAAAATTTGTTTACGGTACTGCAAGCCTAATTATATTTTACTATTACGTTCGACAAATTGCGGTTATTATCCGCGGATGATATTAAATCATGATTAGATTATGGTAAAGACACTGATGAGCCCCATCACTGTGTTCGTTGGTAAGGATTCGCGAAACTCTATGTTAATTTGGTTCCATTAAAAGTTTCAGGAAGAGTAACGTTATACGGGACTTCCGTTATTCGTCGGTAAACTTAATTACTTTTCTGGATGTCCTGTCAGGGTGTACTTGAACTTAATGCTGAGTAAATAATCCTGAGACGTATGTCCTAAGACGTAAGGTTTCCGCATAGTAAACGGGGAGTTGCAATGGGGTGTGCGTGTACGAATAATACTAATTATTAATGTGCTATGATATTCATTAGGGAGTATTCAAAATGGCGTATGAAAATTGGGATAGTTCCTTTATTTTGAACCGCCATTTGAAATTTTAAAAACAGTTCAATTAGAAGATCTCAAATATCTGGAGTAATGGGTTTTAAACGAATTCCATGAAGTTGAAAAAATTTGTAGCCATATTGATTCCGCAATTTTGAATATTGGAAAACAGTCCCCTAAATTTATACCCTGACTAAACAAAAGTACGGAAATCCACGTAGTCAGTAGATATAACTGACGACAATCATCCGCCATTTTAAATTCGATTGTGATCGTATAACTTAGGGTAGGGACACGATACTACAGTTTTGAATTTGACAGTCTGAAGTATTACTACAAATATGTGATCGGGAATATACGCACTTTACTAATTATTATTGAGGTATAATGCACTCGTGAAAGTCTCAAAGAGTGTGAATTGCTACTAATTAACGTCTCGGAACAGGAAGAAGATTTCGGGACTTTAATTGCTGGTTTACTGTAACAAAGTGCTCTTTAATGCCGCCTTAACGCATGATTCGAAGCAATTAAAATATGGTAAATTTCTATTTACACTTTGTTGTTGGTTTAATAATCTCATTAATAACACATAACAGAGAGAGTTGGCAGCAAATACCGTCAATTTATTGTCGAACGAAAAGTAATTAATTCAAAATGGTTAACGAATATTTATTGAGGTAACGTGGAAAGTGTAATACGGAGTCATTACTATAATCAGTAGAAAATAGGTTATTTTAAACCTAAAGGACACTTTCTTTTGCTTGAATTTCAATTCACATTGGAATTCCTGATGACTGAAACCCAATTTTGACCTCGGAATTATCAAGAACAGCCTTGAAAATAGACGAATATATTCCTTTCATTTTTTCCCAACTTCGATTTTAATACGAAATACTTTTAAAATTCAAGTAAAACAAGTGAGCATTAATGGGTTAATGTAATTTAATCAGGACAAAAATATAATACTTTATTTCCTATTTCTGTACAGTTAATGAAGGTTCATCGTACCAATTATATACGGAACTTCTGTAATTGCTCAACAGATGCGCTACGGTAGCATATTCTCGCAAGTGACAAAGGTGCTTTTTCCCAAGAGCACATATACACCCTTTCTTAATTCTACGTTATTTCTTTAAAGTTTAAAACCGATATTTATTCAGTATATTAACTAATTTTTAACAAAGCGTAAGCGAAGCTAATTGCTTATTATTAATCACTTTAGTGTACTACTGAAAATTAATTATTGGCATTCGTAGCTGAAAAATTCAGGAAAAAAACAAGATTTTAAAACTAAAAATTGATAATGTACTTTAAAGAGAAAACCGCGATTTTGAAGTGAACCAAATTTAATACTTCGACTTGGCTTACGAACCGTGCCGAAACAATTAAATATAAACTATTTTGAGTACTGACTGTTGGATTTAAAATAGTGACTATAAAAACTTAGTTTAGAATAGTTAAGAATAATTCTCATAAATTCGACATGTTAAAATCTCATAAAATGTTAATATATAAATAAAATTACCTTAATACAAATTCACTTAAGAACCAGTAAATTTTCAATAATGCAAGTGGATCAATTCCTTAAATATAGTGGCTTCCATAATCACTTAAAGTACACTTAGATTATTACATTTATCACATGTGCATCGCGTAAATTGCCACTCCTCGATTTTACCTTGCAGTTGAAAATAGTCGAACTAGAGTTATGTGAACACTTCTGATTTTGCGAAAATTTGAAAGATCAACGTTAGCATCCACTCCGGCAAAATTGCAGATTTCAGATTTACGTAAGTTCTAACTATATAGTAATTTTACGTCAATGTCAAGAAATTTCCGATTTCAAAATTGCCTTTACAAGAAAATGAATTACGTTCATCCGGATAGTAGAAAGAACTTCGTTATCTCGATAAGTTAGTATGGATGGAAAAATGTTCGACTCTTCCAAGATTCAGAGGAATATTTCTGTCAGAACAAGTGTAAAAATAACCGAACGAAAATATAAGTATTTTTACGAGTTGTTCTGTGCTAAAATAACTTCTGCCAATTTAATATACATGAAGAATATGTATGTCCGAGTCAATAGCCTCTGACCAGGGCTGATCTCGTAAAAATCAATGGTAACCTATTATTCTTTCAGATTCCAACATTGGTGAAAAAAGACCTTGTGCAACTGAAAATCTTGCCACCGTCTCGTAAATAGTAACTTCGTCGTCGTAATGCCAATTTACTTATCGTTATCGTATTGCAGCAAAATGTTTACGAGCTGATATTCTATTTTGAAAAGAGGTATTTCGCGCTGGAAATTTTGCAGAGTAGTCACCAGTGAATATACATAGTGTTTAATTAGAACAAGTTATTCGAAAGAAAAAAAAACATTCAATAAAAAATAAATATCCAAATTCAAATAAATATCTTTTATCGATCATCCTTATCAAAATGTTTGCTTTAATTTTTTTCAATATAAAGTAAAGAATTATTCTATACAAAACGCATTACACAGGACGTAAAAGTTAAAACTAATTTTCTGAGCAGTTAATAAAGTTAATGTAAATTATAAAGTATATTTTCTTAAAAATTTTGAGTAACGATAAATTATTTTATCATAAATGTATTTTCTAAAGCTATATTACTGCATTTGTCAATAAACAATGATTGTAAGAATGCATTATTGCAGAATAAGTTAGTATCATATTTTATTAATAATTACTAATTTTGTTTAGACAAAGATACTGATGTTAAAATGATAGTATAATTTCAAAGCTAATGGCTAAATGAAGTATGGAACTTGAGTATAATATAATGAAATATTCATAAAACATTTTGTTTAATTGTTATAAATAAATTATATAAAATGTCGCATTAGTTGCTTGCTTCGTAAAATTAAAGCACATAATTGTAATTAACTATATATTTCTGCTGTATACTACTGAATCAAAAGGGAAAGACTTCTCTTCATGGATAATTAAATAAAAGGTATTTTAACACTATATTTATATAGTATGAACGGTAGAACTGTTTATGCAACGAATGGTAAAACTGTTTATTATTATTCGAGGGCAGGTAAATGTAATTAATTTTAATAAATAACGGGTTAGTTATGTATAAACTTCTGGTAAAAATTACAAATATATCAATTGTATTTACTAACCGTTTTTACAGAACTAACAAAAATGTTTCTCAAATTTTTATCAAAATATATTACAAAATTTATTAATTCCAAAAAATTTCATTATTTTTTTTTGTTAGAGTTGAGTAAAAAACCGACATTTTTTTAATTTAAAAAAAAAACAATTTTTTTTTTCATTGCAGAATTTTTGTTTTGTCTAGTAATTGTTACTATTAATTTATCCTGTATTGATCAATATTTCTTTTTATTCATTTCAATTTATGAAGTAATAATAAATATAAAATGTTTATTTTGACGACTTAAAAATAATATATTATTCTAAAAAGTCACATATCAAATAAATTGAACAGAAAAGATTTTGTCGTACAGAATAATAATTAGCAGGTTACTAAATGTCATCACTTCATTCACCTTTAAAACGCTTGTTAAACTCTCATTACAACAGATATAACAGTTCTTAAAGAACTCACCAATCACTTGGCAATTGCACCAGCAATTAATCACCTTTGAAGGTATTCGATTATGTTTGGAACATGCGATAGTCAATCGTTAATCCGCAGTAAGTAAAGACACGACTGCCTTAACGTGAAGTAAGGAACGTTGTATAATTAATCGATTAGTCTTCAGATTCATCCAGTTAAAATACGTCTCCAGTTAAGTAAATTATATTTAGTCTGTCGACATTTAAAAGACGTAACCTTTAAAGACACGATAAAGTGATAAGAAAAGTAAAAATTGGACAAATATTATTAGAAAAATTCCCAATACTAATTTTTAACTTTTTTAAAAGTATTATTTAAGAAAAATATGTTGGGGTAAACAATGCTTTTTAAAAGTAATGTACTCGTTTCATTTAAACGTAAATCATCTTACGTACATTATGGCAATATTGTGCTTAGAAATCTAGCTATTCTTTAAAAAAAAGTTATACGTGAAAAGTGTTCATTCTTTGCAATTTCAAAGTAACAAAGTTTAAATAACAATATTCAACTTCCGCAAAAAGTGTCGGTATTTCAATAAAATATTACGTTGTAAACTAATCAAGGACATAAACAACTTGCTAGTAAATCAATCATCGCATTTTACGCAGTACCTCACACTAACGTAAGAAAGCATTTTTTAAACAGCTAAATAGGATGATTTAGTTCATGCAGACAATGATGATAATAGCATTTCCTAATTAAGACTTATATTATGAACACGTATTTTTAAAACAAATATGTGTTTAAGATTCAATATTAAAAAATGTCTTCCTTAGTAGGATAAATCTACGTCAGTGATCGTTTCTTAATTTGATTAAGACTGCAAATATATTAATTTTTTTACAATAATACTTAGTATTAATAAGTTACTAAGTACTATTAATTAAATAATGAAAGTATTTAACACATAAGTGAATTTTAGTAAACATACTATTTTTCAACTATACATGAAAACATTTTCAGGGTAAAGAAAATCAAGATAACGTTACATGATATAGACTATTTTTTTTAAACCCCAGTGAATGGTGCACAGATAATGTCATGTACTATTATTAGCTATGTAATTATTTGCAATTCTGCAAGTTTCAATGAGATCTTGTAACATACTTTTTATTTTTTAAATGATTACCATAATATGGGGCAATCGATTTTAAAGATTTTTTAATGGGTTTTTTCTTAATATCAGATTACAATACAAGTGCTTTTATTGAAATATTCTTTTAACCAGTGTGCAAAGTAATTATATAGCGCTAATGAAACATTTGGCGCCTAGTATTAAATAAAAATTAATTTTTAACTAGTTTCCTAAATTATGTGCTAACAATTGTAAACATAGGACATTTTCACAATAGAAAAATTAGTCAAAAACATCTACAGGTCAAGAGGCCCTTATGTTGATTACTACCATTGACCCAGTAGCCTTTTTCATTTGAGAATTGTTGTTGGTCGATTTTTTGGTGTAAAAAGTTACCAGACCACATTTCTACACTTAACGCTAGTTTCATAAATGAATAAGTAATTTTTCGTTTTGAACATTTGTTAGGCAGCGAAGGTATCAACAAATTTATTGTAAAATGCTAGGCCTTCATAAATTTAAATAAAAATCTCACTTTATTTGAAGGAAACTTCAGAAAACTTCAGAAAACTTCCTTTTTATACAGACTTTACTTCTTATACGTAATTCGTATGAGATTTCGAGTGTCCGCCGCGTGGTGGCGCACATTTACTGCGTTGGGCGAAAATATTATCTCGTAAGTTTTATAACACGATTAACTCCGTATAAAAGTAATTCGCGTTCTGAGTCAATTGTTGTCAAAGGAATTGTTCTATGATTATCTAATGGTACGATTGATACTTCCGATGACTGGGTAAAATAATAGACGCTGATTATTATACATAATATACACTAATGTAACTCCTTTCTTTTTTGTCGTTGATTTTAATGCTTGCAGTTTTGGAAAAGAAGGGGCGAAAGTAGTTTATATTAACTTATATATAATATATAATTATTCTTAAAAAATAAATAAAAAATTAATGAAAAGTTCACCGACGAAAAATGTGAAAATGATGCCAGTCCTGCAAATAGAAGCGATAAAGAAAGTAAATTAACTGTTAAAGATCCAATTTGATGAAACAATTAGAACACTGCTGCATTTGGCCAAATTGGAGAAAATTTCTAGGATTCCATATATCGCGACACGAATGTATGACCCGATGAGAATGGAGATAAATGCATCAGAGGACAGTACCATTACCGAATCAAATCTCTGCGATCTACCAAAACAATGGTCTGAAAAGAAAGAACACTTCGATCTTTCGTCGCTGACAAGTACCCGGAAGAGTGCACGAAACGAGATTTGACCCAATTCGAAGTGCAACGTCGCATCGTATGAACAAATGCATGCGGTTTACGACTTTGCGAAAATGAATTTTCGAATTCGAAGAAACCTGGCAGAAAGTGCGACCGACACTGCGTTCTATGATATATTTAAGAAAGATTGTCCTATTTTTGATATTGCGTTTTTTTTAACTAATAAGTGAAAATTTAGGTCAAATTTAATCAAAACAATCGGATCCGAATTGCACATGAAAAATAACGTATAATAAATTTATGTCTAAAAAGTCGATTTATTAATTTTCATCTAATGATAGTTGCAGAATACTTCTCGCACTCATGTAATGTTTTAGTAGGCCAACGAAATTATTGAAAACGGCGCTTAGACGTTTCCGTGAAGCAGATCAATTTTTAACTTTCAAATATGTTCATTTTAACGCAATTAGTGAGTTGATTATATTTGTTAAGTAGCAATTAAAATATAAAAATTTTTATGAAAAATAGCAAATAATTAATAATCATTTTTTTTTAATATTCATTTAAACATTGTAAATTAACTTAACAGGGTTCTGGAATACTTTGAATTTTTCAGGATGTTAAATTATAGAAAAGTTACCTACTTTTTCTGGTGCTCATCAGTAATTGCATATAGGTCTTAAAAACAGTATAATTTTTTAAGTTCCCATTTAGAAGTTTTAGAAGGCCTGACTAAAATGTACAAATAATTGAAATATGTTCTCTCTAAGCAAAACTATATTGTACGGTTAATACAAGGACTTATGAATGTCTAACGACTCAATATTAACTAAAATAAATTTAATACTTTGATGCGAAAGCATCCAATAAATTTTTCGACCGCTTGAAAATATAAATTTAATATTTGAATAGTCTTGGTATATGTCGGTCAACTTACTAAACAAAATTAAATTAACTAAAATAATTGATTAAACACATTATTCAAAGTAGCATCGTTTAGTAAAATATTTCAACAATGCAAATAATATATTTATACATTTTTAATATTATTATGAAAGGTATAGTTTCCAAAAAGTGAATTATTTTATGTAGATTATGGCAATATTGTGCTTAGAAAACGAACTATTCTTTACAAAAGATTACAAAACAAACAATTTTTATACCTGTCTAATATTATTATTAAAGGTTGAGTTTTCAAAAAGTGACTTACTAAATTCGTTCATATACTAATTGTAAAACATATACTAATTATTACGAAATGATGGAAAACTGTGAGGTTTTTTGAAAAATATATATTTACAATATAATGTAAAGTTTCGTTCTAAATTAATATAAAATTTTAAGATAAGAAATTTTAATTCCCACATTAGTAGTTAATATAATAAAGTTTTTTTACGATTTTAAATGTTATTGTCGTATAGTATAACGTATAGTTAATAACCAAACGTGGTATTATTCTTCAAACAATTTTGAAAGAAAAGAATAAATTAAAATTCAAAATATTTTCTTTCATGAAGTGACACTAAATTGAAAGAAATTTTGAAAGAATATCGAATGATACTTTGTACTACTTGCAAAAGCACCACTTGGAGGCTTTAATAACCTAAAATTAATTATTAGTATGACAAAGTTGATTGTTTCCTTCGTATTTATTTTCATATTTTCACAATAATCATACAGATAATGTTGAAATCGTCTGTATTTCGTTTAATTTTTGTCTTTTTGAATGCAATTACTGTCAATCGCTACAGGTAAATCGATGTGCGATTTTAATTTCTTTTAATTTTCACGTGTACTTTAAGCATAGCAAAAAATATTGTTCGACAAATATGCAACAATGTTTCTCGTCTTCTGCTGGAGCGGCAAACTGGTACGTTATACTACTAGTGTGTAAAGTGGTATTTTGCCCACAAGTTGCAGTTTTTGTAGACGAGTGGTGAATCCAGATTGCGAAAAGTTCGATTTTTTGCATTGTTTTTACTTTTGCGCATTGTTGCTTACGAAAGCGCTGCATAACACGACTATTTTATACTTGAATGCGTAAACTGTTACTTTACACACTGTTTTCCGTAAGGTGGCACTTTTACACAAGCCACGCGTAAAAATAAACAAAAGTAAAACCTGTGCACGAAATCGAATCTCTATACAATACAGTCCCGATATATTTATCCATTTGGTTCCTCGCCTTCCCCTCCCGTCTCGTTATATTTACCAAAAGAAGGGGAGTGCCGATTCTCCCACTCTCCTCAGTCGCGTATGTTCCTGACGTCACAGTAGGCCCTTCCTTCTCCAGCCCGTAAGGTGGGGGAAATAAAGAGAGTACTAAAAGATATATATGACGAGACGTGCCCAAATAAATATGCTGGGACGAAAATATAGCGAGTCCCAATTATATCGGGACTCTACTGTATTCGACTTTATAATGCCAATTATTCAAGTTTTGTGTACATTGAATTATAAAACCTAAAAATAAGCTCGATATACAAATTTGCACTCAGCTGCGTTGAACATTCTTTTGATACTTTTTTTTACATTATACCGCTCACAATAACTCCCAATTACGTTATCTTTTTTACGATAAATAGAATACGACAAAATATGCGTTTCATGTTCAAGATAAGTGAATATTTTTCATTTCTGCAGTGGATTCCATGTTACACTAGCAGCAATATAATTTGTAATTTAATTGTAAATTTCTTTCTTAATTCACCCGATTTATTTTATTAATTGATTAATGAAGTGATTAATTGTGAAATGTTCAAGAAGTTATGTAACATACTCTACATAAATTATTATCTATTATAAGTATTAGATTGAAAATAATATAATAACTAAATATAAAACAACCTATTATCGTCATGTAAACATTTAATCGATTCACAAAATGTTGAAAAGTGTGAATAATACGAAATATAACAGTATACTATTTTTAATGTATAAAGAAAATTTGCTACATATTAATAAAGCAAATATTTAGGGTGCATATAAATAACTGCGTTCTAGTTTTCCTACTTAAATATCTAAAACATTTTATTCCAGTTTTAAACAAATTACAGATAAAATCAATTTTCACGTCACGTTCCCCTACCTTCTAAAAATTATTGAACATGACATTTTTAAATTTGAAGTTTAATTTATTTGAATTTATTGTGCAAAAGAAAACACTTCTGTCCTTATTCTGCAAGCGTAATAAATCTCATAATTTTAGATTTCTGATCCAAATTCGTTTCTTAAAGTATCTCTAAATTAAATTTATTTGGCTTATTATGTTTTAAATATTTTTTGTTTTTATGGTTATCAACATACTGTAAATTAATTATTAATTATAATAACAAGTACATTGAAAATTGGATTATTTAAGTTTAATTACGATTATGGGACAAAATCGTTGAAAGTTGACCCTAAAAAACGAAATTTCAGACAAAAATGTATCGGAATGTAATATTTCGTAATGCTGAAATATTTTACTGGATAAACATTTTGATGTCAATTATATCATTGATGAACTTTAAAATGTTTTTGAACTCAAAATTCTTTGAAACATTTGACATTTCAAATTTAATTCTGCAAATATACATTTCTTATTACCAGTGACATATTTCAATTTATAAATTTTTGCCATGCTTTCGAAAATTCAACAATTAGAAATCTACAGAGGCAGTACAGATTTTAATAACTATGCACGTACTAATGAGTATTGAAAAAAGTAGGTAACTTTTCACTAATTTAACATCCGGACAATTTTTATTATTTAATTAAAAATCAATCAAGTTACAATGAACAAAACTTGCGCAGTATTCAACTAAATGTTTATTTGAATAACTGCAACTTTATTTAGTTCTTTTTATTTACTTGAATTAAGATTTTTTTAAATTTTTGTTTATGGACAATCTTTACTTTACTTGAATATTTATTTGCTAATTTTAAAGATTTAATGTGTTTTTAAATCAAGAACAATAGAAGTAAAACCAAACTTTATTCTTAAAAATAATGATGGAAAACAAATAAGTTTGTTTAAATATACATAGATAAAAAATAACAATTTTTATTCATGGTACATATTGTACTTTAACAAATATTACATTAAAAAAAGTATTAAATAGTACACTAAAACAACTTGCTGTAATATTCTCAAGTAAATATTTATTTGAAATATCGCAATTAAATGATTTATTCATCGAAGAAATATATTTACAAATTTAGCAAACGTTTTGTTTAATCTTATTTCAATATTTTTCGACTGAATTATGAAAAAAAAATTCTGTAATGTTTTTGAATATAAGTAAATAAACATTTTGTAAAGGGGAATGGGATGGAAAATAAATTTAACTTCTAAATATAACACGAGAAATTTTTTTTTGTAAACATTCCAAATGCTAATATTATGGATACATTTCTATTATGATAAAATGTACTAATATTTACACTGATTATTATTATTAAACGTTATAGACAATTTTTTAAAACTTCAAGTATTCTTAAAAAATATTTATTACCAATTGCTACACCATTTGCTTTCTGTAATGGAGCAAATGCTCCAAAATAAACTCCAAAATATCAAAGAAAGAACTTAATTTTAATTTTTATTGATTTTTTAAATCCTGAATAGGATCACTCCAATATGAGAATATTTTATGAAACTATTAAACAATTTAGAAGACTATATACTAAAACTACTAAAATGTTGGATTTCTTAAAATTTCTTTAAGAAAATGGAGTATAGTCATTGATTAAAATACTTCTTACGTTGATACACTAAAAATAGATTTGGTACATTCAAATATTTCCCGAATAGTCTCAAGTAAATATTTACTTGAAGTGAGGAAATATTTTCGTGAATGAAGTCGGATTTACCATCCAGAAACATTTGTTAAAATTAATAAAATATTTTCATAATTGTAATAAACATTATTTAAGATTACTCAAATAAATATTTACTTGAATACAGAAAAGTTTTTCAGTGTAAGCAATATATTCAGATTTTTAATTTATTGGAGTAAAAATTGGAGCAACTCAATGCAACGTATTCATTCAATATTCTTCATTCATCACATTCATTCATAATGACGTATGGTTCCGATTTTGAATGGAATAAATTTTAAAACAATGTTCAATAAGACATTTAAAAAATGTTTCAATTCCATTCAATTTAAAGAATATTGAATTCGGAATATCAAAGGATTAAACATAAATTCTTTGAATCCAAATGTCAAAATATCAGAGAAAATTCTTTCTACTAATTTTTCATTCGCATTTGCCAACAATTGACGTACCAAAAAAATACCCAAAATGTAGACAACTTCAGGGATTTAAATACCATGGACCGTTCCAAAATTTCATTCTAGATTCAAACTTTCATTGACAGCCGACCTGTCACGAACGGAAAACTTTGGACAAATCTGTATCGGTTACGTTGACACAACACATTGAAAATCGTCCAAAAAACTTATGTCATGTATTTACATGCACTTCGCAGCCTCCCCGGATGTCGGCACAGCTTGTGATCCCTTTCGGCGTAAACATTGAGGTTATGTCACGCCCCGAATCGGAGCGCGCCGATATCACATTTTTACGATACGAAATGCACCAAAAAATGGAGCACCTGATGTCCGGGCGTATTTTAACGTGTCGTTTTTTTTTAATTTGTTGAAAATTGTTTGATTTATTGAAAATGACCGAACTGTCGGTTATTGCACACGCGTAAAGTGAAACGGGGCAAGGCCCAGTTGGCACGTGGAAAGCCCGAGGCAGAGTAGACGAGGCCACGAAAGAGACTAATGGACTAAGCGCAAGGTACGGTACGTCGGTGCGTCGACGGATTCCAATGGAACCACCGTCGCGCAATCCACGAGATGCAGCGCCCCCATTGGTCGGTTCTTGGCGCGGCTCTATCATTAAATTCGAGTCACGGAAAGTGACATGCTTCCTGCCTTTTACTTACTTCTACTAAACAATGCATTTCAATCAAAAATTTTCGGCTTAAGAAGCCACTCCTCTACACAGAAAAAATAAGTCTTAAAATTGTTACATCTGAAATTAAGAACTGTAAAAGGCTTAAATTCAGTCTAAAATTGAGCTAATTTTCTTAAATTAAGTCAATATTTGTGTTTAAAATCTTCTTTTTAGTTTTGGAAACTTACTGTTAGTCAAGATTCAGGTTCGAACTGAGAATTCTGTAACCTAGGTGTGACAAGCTCGAAAAATTTTTCTTTAAACATAAATCTCGGCTAAAATTCAACTTTGCTGTATGAAAGTAAGACTTTAAGCGAAAACATTGACTTATTTTAAGAAAATTTGCTCAATTTTAGACTTAAATTAAGCCTTTTACAGTGCTTAATTGGAGATGTCAAAATTCTAAGACTTTTTTTTCTGTGTAGTGACAGTGAGTATACAGAAGAACCAGACAAATATGATGAGACGAAAATATAGCGAGACAGAATTATATCGGGACTCTACACAAAAAATAAGTCTTAAAATAGTTACATCTGAAAATAAGCACTGTAAAAGGCTTAAATTCAGTCTAAAATTGAGCTAATTTTCTTAAATTAAGTCAATATTTGCGCTTAAAGTCTTACTTTCAGAAAGCAAAGTTTAATTTTAGTCGAAATTTATGTTTAAAAAAAACGGATCACGAGAAAATTCCGATGGAAATTTGCCAATTTGTTTCCATCAATTTCTCTTTCAATACCGGGATTATTGACATTAAAAGTATATTCATTAATAATATTTCATTCATTCTAGGTGCCTTGAATGCTCATTAACTTTTCGTTTTCTAGTAGCACAATGTTTTTAGAAATTTCAACATTTCAGATGACTATTTTGAGACAGACTTACGGAATGGTGAAAATTGCCATTGTTATTGGTAAAATTACTAGACATTTTTTTATTTTTTCTGTAAGTGTAGTAATTATTCCAAGAACATAGTCACATTACCAGAAAAAATAGAAATTTTTGTCATTTTACAAGTCTGTCCCAAAATAACCAATTGGAATGGTAAAATTGTAACAACAAAAAATGTCTCTGCGTACACTATTAGAAATTTACTAAATTGTATTGGTAGTAATAATTCTGGATATTAGAGAAATTTTATAATTAACGAAAATGAAAATGGTAAATTTCAGGTCTTAAAATGAGAAAATTACAATGGATATATATGCCAGCACATTTCGTTTCTACCAATTTCTCTTTCAACGTCAGTAATTCTAAACGATGAAATTTGATGGATGATTAAATAATAAACTTCTGAAATTTCACGAACACGGATATTAAACATTCATTTACAATATCCTGAAATTTCATACTTTCTGTGTACTTTGAATGTTTACCAAATTTACGTTTTCTAATAGTACACGCAGAATATTTTTTTGAAATTTTGATATTCTGGATGGTAATTTTGGGACAGACTTCTGAAATGGTGAAAATTGCTATTATTGTAGTAAAAATTACTAGATTTTTCATCATTTTTATTCACCGGGAGTAAAAAATACTTATAGTGATTATTACCAGAAAGAATGACAATTTTTTCTCATTCTACTAGTTTGGCTAAAAGTTACCATATGGAATGGTAAAATTTCCCCCAAAAATTGTCTTTCTTTTTTTTTTAAGCCTTACAATGAGAAAATTGCGATGAAAATGTGTCAGTTTATTGTTTTTGTATCAATTTCTCTTCCAATGTCAGAAACTCAAAACGATGAAATGTAACGAATGGTTGAATTTCATTACATTTCAGACGTAATAATCAAATTCTTAAATTTTATGATGATGGGAATTAAAAGTATATTCATTGACAATTGCATTAAATTTCATATATCTTATGCACCTTAAATGTTCATTCAATTTTAGCGTTTTTTACTAGCGTACAGTATGAGTAAAATGTTGAAGAAAAATGAACTTTGCCCAAATTTATTGAATGACTATGCAAGGAGGGAGAGAATATCGAGTTCTCTTCAAATGTCAAAAATTTATGTGCCCAATTAGAAGCGAAGATAATTTTTATTTTTCGTAATGAATAATCTAAAATTTATTGCCGGAAATTTTTAAGAAAATCTGTTTTGGATTGTTTTTTTTTTAACGAAGATCAAATGCGAGAGTTTAGTCGAGCTAAGAACGCATTTTCATCACTAATTTGCTCATAATAAGACCTTTATTTTGTAAGTTCGATATTTAACGTAAAAATAGCATAACATAATATTTATTAGGTTTAAAACCGGAAATTAATACTCGATATCTTAAATATAATGAACGATGTCAATTCATTACTTTTTTACACATAAAACCTGTTGAAGCATTTTATTTCACTATTTTCCTTCAGACAACGATTTGTAGTTGAATTTACAAAACTATTTATTTTTATTTTTTTTTTAGTTTAATCCCAATAACTTTTACATTCCATTCTAATAAGTATATGCTTAGTTCTTTAAAGAACTTTAAGACAGTTGTCGAAAATAATGGAATGGATTCAAGGACCTGTAGAACTACGTAGAATAGTAATATCAACGTAGTCAGATTTACTACGATTTTTTTTAGTACAGTTGAATTATAACACCGAAGAAATATATTAGCGATTTCTATCATGAGACATTTTTTGATTGTCAACGATAATTGTGGGTTTCTTACCAGAAACATAAAAGTAAAATATGTTGCAAAAAATATAATATATTCCCTTTTTCTGATTTAGAGTTTTCATAGATTAACTTCCTTTAATAGAAGAATTTATTGAGCATAATACATTAATAAAAAATCTAGATATCTAAGATATCGCAGTCATCTATAAGTTTAAAAACTATCTCCCATTTTTACTTAAATTTTAGTTTATTATCCAATATACTATATTATCTTTGTCGAATTAGTTACTAAATATTTATATTTCGCAATTTTTTAAACGATTGAAATACATTATCCAACACTGACAGAAAGCCATATATCAAATGTCATTGACCTGACAATTGTTTGAATAATTTTAGTGTATTTTTCTATTCTTTGTATATACACTTATATCGAAATTCAAAATAGAAACAAAAATCTATCTAAATAGGCCAAATTGTTAAAATAATAATAAATACTACAAAAAATGTGTTTATTCGCGAGTAAAAATAGTTAAATTGTCTGTACGATTCCTCTGAACACATTTATTAGTAGTATCAGTAGTAACTGATTATTACTACTGACCATTATTTTCCATATTATATTATTGTACACGGTATATCGCGCACTTGCCAGTAAATTGTATCGATAAGAATATTAGTCTATTTCTACCATTCAAGAAGAGCTCAGTGAAAGTTGAATATTTTTCCTTTACATGTTTAGAAACTGAATAGTCACGAAAAGTTCCAAATATTTCGTACGGAATTTCAGTTAGGTAAATTACAAACAGCAGTTCCCACGATCAAAAAAAATAAGACTTTTCCTTTTCCTCATTAGTAATCATCCCTAGAATACATATTCTGCTAATTTACAATAGATTTGAGTTATACATGCATAATAAACGCTGAAACCGTTGGATGGAATTTAATTCCTAAGGAGTAAAAATCGATTGGTTGAATTTGGAGTAGATTGTCAGTACTTTGGAGTAAATAATATGCTTCTAGTTGGGAGAGATCCCCATGGGATTTAAAATGTGCTCAAAAGTCTTAAAATATCTCTACTACTATTTATTACGGTGAATAAGTTGCTCTAACCATTTTATAGTATATACAAACTATAAAATAACATATCGATGTAAGACTTTTGGATCTAGTGAACGACGTTATAATTGTAAAGTACACAACAATACTGTTGACTAGTGTAACGTCAGTTTCTTCAGATAGTAGATTAGCAGTAAAGTGAAAGCAAAATTCATATTTTTTTGTGTTTTCGTCATTTTTTTAAAGATAATCGACATTTTTATAGTTTTAGATCGCCGTCTTTTAAATATGAATGTAAAAGTAATATTTTTATTTTTTAGTTTTTGTCGTAAATTTTGTACGCTGACTGTAATATTTTGGACATTATCCCAGTACGCGCTCCAAGTTTTGGTCAGATTGAACCACATTGGCAATCTGGATAATTGACGGGGCTTTTTTCAGTAAACAAGAAATTATAAAGAAGCATTAAAAACTTGAAATTATCGGATTGTTTTACACTTTTCACATTTCAAAAGTTTGGTATAATAATTGATAATTGTTTATATTTCCTCATTAGCTTACGGCACATACTCAAACTTTTTTTATATGAAAATTAATTTTTTAAAAGAATAGCTTACATAAGAATGTAAGGGCCTGTCCCGTATATTTTGTAAAAAAAGTGAAAAAAAATACCATAAAAGTATATGCTTAAAATCGTATATTCTACAATTTTATGATATAAAAAATCCTACAGGATTATTATAAGCAACAAATATGTATATTTCGACGTCTTGTCTTTATAACAAGCTTTGATTGAAGATAGTGACGTCATACTTTGGTATAATACTATATGTTTAAAACTGGGCTAATCTCTGCTCTTTTAGACATGAGTCAATTCAAGGATATTTGAACACGCTATTGATAGACCAAGAAGGACGAAATTTTTAGTTCAAAAAGTTTGCATATTCAAGGTAGATCTTATTTTCATACAAATATATCGCAAGTGAAATACCTTACTGTCGCACAGAAATTCATAGATTTTATTTCAGTACGGTATGGTTAAAAACTTTACTTCTTTTGTATATTAATTTGTAGTATCTATTGAAATAGCATGACATTTGTATTTTATTTAACTTTATTATAACCTATTATTGAATATATTCGCTTCGTTATTTTGTAGAAATTATGTAAAATTTTTGTATGGAAAATCGTTTTTTTATAGCTAACTATCTACTATCTTGTACGAATTTTGCATCTAAAAAGTATAATGATTTAAGTATCGATTCAGCAGGCGTAAAATAGCACTACCCACGTATTAGGTACGGATTTTGCTAAGTTATCATTTGTACAAATTTACGGCTTATATGGCGAAATGACGTGCAATCACTAACTGAGGCGTAAATCTGTAAATTTACGCCCTTGGAAAAATATTATTTCCGAGACTTCAACATCATACTGCAAGCAAATTCATAAATATCTTGAATGGGTAAATGTCACAGGTTAATTTATTTATTTATTTCCGTCTTAATTCAAGATTTTGTTTCCAAAAACGTATGTATTTTAAAATGAATCTAACATAAAATATTTCTTTCGTATATCTGACGATACTTTCCTATCAGATATTCAAGTAGAACAATCAATTTATAACTCGACGATATTAAAATATAAAATGTTGAGATATTACAATGTCCGCATATTCAGTTTACTTATTCGTCTTGGTTTACATTCGACATAATATTAGACTATTACTTAGACGCACTATCTGTGCAATCGGAAATATTTGTCCCGTAATCTTACGTTTAAAATAAAAAATACCTCATTCACTTACTCGAATGCTGTAACCGTCCAAAAATCGGCCAAGATAATCTTAAATGCTTATCAATAAATTATCGTTAAAATTAGTAATTCATTTTAGAAGCGCCAGGAAAATTATCGGAATGAAGTTACTGCATGTAATAAGTTGTACTCGACACACATTTTATGATAATCACTTATTTTGTTTTTAAACTAATAAGATTAATTACTCTCTAAATCTGAACTAGTTTTAAAAACTACCAACAAGAAAACGAAAAGAGAATCACCAAATGAATTAGTAATAATTTTTGCTAATAAAAAGTTAAAACCTACTAAATTAAAAAATCAATATCTATTTGTAAGTTAGGAGAATTTTACTAATGAATTAGTATTTTCGTACTATTTGCCAGTAAAAAACTTACTAATTGATGGTAACCCACTTTTTGCTGTAGATAAATCGTTTTTTATTAATACAAGTTTAGAGAGTATAAAATATGTTTCATTAATGAACTGTTAATTTGTTACTGTATATAAATTAAGCATTCCGAAATATATATTGGGGGATTCTTTAAAATTGAAAAATATAGTTTACAGCTTCACTAAACTTCAAAAATTTATTGCAAAAGAAACTCAAAATGACTGTTGAATCAACTTTTGTATAAATACTTCAATAATTGAAAGATTAAAGAATTGTTTAATATTGGAATTGAGCCGTATATACAAACACGACTTTTGGGGTAAATAATTTAACTTCTGAAGTAATTTAAAAAACCGGATCTTTTCTTTTATTTGCATTATTTAGAATGATTGAATGAAAACAACTTTTCAACGTTTACTTTTAGTAAAGCATTGCACATATTGTATTTCAAGTGGAATTTGAGTGAAAACCCTTTATTGAATATTTATTTATCTAATACGCAACTCTCAACTTTTGAAAACATTTTAAAATTGTATCTCTTGTTTACAATTTAAGATGGCATCCACCGCGATATAAATGTAGTTTAAGAGAAATTGTACAGATATATCCCATAATTTTAGTAATTTTTCCTATTTCGATGAACCGGTTTCCTTGTCAATGTGTCAATTTCGGTACAAGGAATTGACCAATATTCTTATAAATTTGAAAGCTCGTGTATGGTTCGCACTTTTATACAAAATAACCATCTGAGGATTACTTTAAGAACCATTGACATTAACGGTTTTTAAAAGTAGCAGTTACTATCTCTCATGGCTACCTAATATTTTTAACACCTGAGATTTTCATCTGTAAAATTTTATGTTAAGTATCTTGAAATAGTAATCGATGCCATCGATACATTATCCGGTATCCTATTTTACTCTCCGTGTAGGTATTGATATCTATTTTTTACTATCGATGTCTGTTTAAATTGAAAGATTACTCGATAATTAATTGCATTACAAAAAAAACGCTCGTGATATGTGGGTCATTACGATTGTAAACAAATTATATAACCTGCTTGCTACTTGAATTCTACTTCATATTAATCAACTTGAATGTACTACATAAACGTAATTACTGTTTAGTGCTTTTGGAATACTAAATTGAATTCTTTTGTGAAATGTTTTATATTTCCGATTTATGCATTTCTCATTAGCATTTTGCTTTGCTTGGCATTCAATCCTTCTCACATTGCTACTTGAGGTGAGAATAGACAACAAAGACAAGTACTTTTACTAAATGACAGGAGTAGATTTAAGAAAGATGTAATGGAATAAAAAAGAATTATTGCTTATCGTATCGATATAATGTTGCGAATGTATTATTTTCTTTATAATGCTTCCTGGTTCTTCCTGGGAAATCACAGATAATCCTGTGCTTTCTTAGCGGATCAGAAACCTGTACCTTCATTCATAAATCATACTGACTTCCTTCGATTTAATCTGAATTTTTCCATGGCGAAGTACGAAGCATTCCTAAGGATTACTTATTCCCACAAATAAACGACCAAACGAACAATGACAGAAAATTCATAATTTCATTTTGTACATTATTTCTTTTGCAAAATCAAATATACTTTTTAGCTAACTTTTAATAAAATTTCAGGACTGTAATAATAAATTATAATAATAAAAAAAGAATGGAATTAAACAAATTTAACAAATTATACGGTTAGAAAAATTTGTTTTTGTCAAAAATGTTCTGGACTTAAAAAATTAATTCAAGACACGTTAAACATAAATTTTAATAAGTTATACATTTTTTAAAAATGTGTAAACAATACATAATCAGCAATTACATTTTACTAATTTTTTAACGGTTAAAATAAATGATCCTGCTTACGATGAGGTTATGTACAATGTCACTACCAATTTTTCATAAAAACAATAAATTACTTTCTTCGAAAGTCTGTTTACCACGAAATTAACATAATATGTAAAACATGACAATAGTTTTTAATAAATTGTCAATCCTAAACTTGGATTTATATTTCAATGCAGCTAGTAGATTTATACATTAATAATTCCTATTATTTAATTTTTGAATTCAATTTTTAAGAGGATGATCGAGTCATGGCATCTTAATCTATCCGAATCATCATTTAATAAATTCATTCGAATTATGACGCAAGAAGTTCCCTGATGTGTCGTTATTTAGAAATAAGGAAAAGTTTGTATCTGTTGAAAGTTTGATCAGAAATCACCGATATATACTAAGGAGTGTTTGAGAGGCCCCTTTAATTAACTTCTCTCAAATTAATTGAATATATTCAAAAATTAAGATGACAAAAATACGTAAAAAGTGATTATTCATACTGAAAATAAACGTGCACAATTGGCTAACTTCCTAACTACCTGCCCATGTAAATGATTATTACATTACAATATTCTAATTTATAATTTGCAAATAATACAACAATGTATCTTCATAACATTTTAAATCATATTAAAACTTTCAACTACTCGTTTCCTGAAATGAATTTTATTCCTTTACGTCATAAGTATCAGCGATTATTTCTATCTTATCCTTTTCATATATTTTCACCATAATTATGTATTTCTACAGAATTATACATCATATTAACGAATGTTAAGTATGGAATAATAATCTCTATTAAATTGTCTTTCGATGTGAATTTCTCTATCATTATATCATTAATCGTTCCATCACGTTAGTTCCAACTACATTGTAAGCAATTTTTTATGAATGCACTTGTCGTCGATTAATTCTCTTATAGGGAAAAAATAAATAGTTAAATTGACTGAATATTAGTAACTCAAACTGACAGGATTAGATATACCTGTCCCAGAATGCATTCTTCCTATGTCGACTTTCAACTTATTATTTATTAAATGAAATTAGTAAAAATCTAAGATGACAATGATTAAGTTTAGAAGATTATAATAATTTAATATATGATGAACACTATTATTGAAGTAGATGTAAGCATTTTGCACTTTTTTTAACATAAAAAATAAACATTATAATAAATTAATTAAAATCTACAGTCTCATTTACTTTTTGTTTTAATTTAAATAATGTCGCAAAAATCTATCTAGGAATGCTATAATATTTATAAAAATTGTTTATAAAATTTATAATTGTTACTCTTATTTAAATCAAGTTTTTAAGCCACTGTTCATTAACCACATTTACGAATTAGTGTATGACAAGATATTTTTTTTGTGAATGGTTTAATAAATTTAGAAATTAGCTATATATTTTTTGCCATTTGCAAAATTACTGCATTTTAGTACATATGTAAAACTTGTCACTTTCCGTATTCAGAAACTTATTTTACATATGAACCTGCATCCAAGGATATCGAATCAGTGATAACAATAACCGTTAGGTGATAGTAGGAAACTACCTGTGCAAGAATGTTTTAGTTACAGCAAGTGAAAGGTTTTCGAGAGAAACGATGGTGCATGAAACTATCACCTCCAACTACTTATGTTTCCTCCTACGATTCATAACATTTTTATTTGGAAATTACATTTACTATATAAATCACGTGAAATCGTGCATAAACTTCAGTCTCCTATTTCTACCTAAATTTTTACACAAATTGAATTCCTCCTAATGCTTAGATTTATACAGAACATAAGGATTAGCATTTCTATTATAATAAGTTCGCATCAAATCTGTACATCAGTGGATTTTTTGTTCTCTATTGTATATCATGCTTACATCACAATTACACTGTGATGTCATACCAGGAAATGAAGATGTATTGTTTCCAGTAGTTTTATTATTTAAAGGTTTAAAAAATATAGTACAAATAAAAATCGTTTTGCAATAGCTACAGATCGGTTTTCTATTCTAAAAGACTATATAGGCGTGGGAAAGAAAAATTTACAATAAAATGTCGATTGTTAAAAATAATTATTAATGAGAGTTTGTACTTTTATTAATTTAATAAAAATTATTAAAATATTTTGTTGACAATAATTTGTTTCTAATGAAATCGTTAAGTACACAAACTAACTAAATTTTTTAAAATTATTACATAAAAAATGTAGTACAAAAAGACTTTTTGAAAAAGTAGTTAATAACCACGTTGGTACTACCGGAAATTTCAAGATAGTAAAACTTAGACGGGAAAAAATATTCGATGGAAATTATAGAATTGTTCTAAATGCAATTTTGAACGTTTGTTGAATGGCAACAAAAACTTTTCCTGAAAAACTATCGAACTTTTAAAAAAATACATGCTTTTAGCTTCGATTACATAATTTAGTAAAAAAAAGTTCCTTAATACTTTTTAGCGATTAAAAATATTTGTTCTGCTTACGCACACAATGAACTATATTTGAAGTAATCAAGAAAACTTAAAAATGTAAAATTCGCTAATACTACCAGTGATAAAACTTATAACTAATAAGTTCAATAATTAGCCCATTGAAAATGTAAAAATTGTGTGGCTATTTTTTAGATATCTTTATAAATAAATCTTGAACAGTTTCTGTGCAATTTCTGGGTAGTTATTATTCGAAATATTTAAAACACATAAACTCATCAGTTTTTGTCCAGGTCTTGGGCCAGAATTTTGCTAGTATCTCAATAGGTTTTCTACATAATAATCTAGATAGTTTGTACATGTTTTATCCATTTTCGGTATATTTTTACACATTTTCTATCCAGTATTTATGCATTTTAGGACTATTGTTCTTTTAAGCGGTTTTATAAGGATTGAAACATTTTGCATAATTTTTACAGTTAATGTGTAGCTAATTTTCAATTTCAGCGTTATTCACTTTACGTAACCAATTACTAATTTTTAATTAATAAAATCAGAACAAATCAATCTGGAAGAAAACACAGGTCTACAAAAAAGAGGATCTTGGCTGTTGTTGGGAAGCTGTAGGTAATTTCCGACGTAATTGTATGCGTAGAAACCAAACTCGAAGTTGAAAGCAAAAAGGGTATCATTTACAAAGGAAATTGTTCGAATTAATTAGGTAGTATATTTTTCTAAAGATTTGGGGTTTACGAGTCGCCTTGGTTCTATTTTATAAAAATTGTTGTGATAATCTAACTCCATTGGAGTATAAATTCGTGGACCAATATGTAATCAGTGACATTTGCGACAAAACAAGGGTGAATTCAAAGGGTGAATGAGATATTAGTTTTCAGTTTTTACGCTACAAATGTATGATGACGAATTTCACAACAGGATTTTAAAAAATAAGCTACAATGTTCTCAATAATAATATTCTTATTTTAATATTGAAGATTCTCAGAAAGTGAAACGATTTTAACTATAGAAATAGCGGCACGTGGTATCTAAAATTCAAGAGAGTTTGATAACTATTATTTTAAAAGACAATTTAGTGAACTCCAACACCAGAGTACTTCATGACTAAGAAGCAAAAATCCAGGATCTTTTACGTAGTCCTGTAATTTCCCATAAAATATTCAATCAGCAGATGATGAGTCACATCTGACTCATATATTTTCATCACATGTCTTCATCTTGGACGTGCTTTTAATTTGTATTCAGCAACCCATACGCACTGTTATCATATAGTAAAAAATTCCTTATCTCGAACAGCACATTTGTTCCTCAAGACGTCTAAATTTTATCGTTTAGCATCTAGAATCTTATCATCATGAAACAGGACGGCTCTTAAGGTAAACATTTGGATATCCTGTGGACCTTTTGACGACATCCCCGTATGGATGTTCTGTATCGATTATAGTTAACCATTTAATGATGTTGTATTCGAACTATTCAGCGATTGAAGGTAGGTAGTTACGCAAGTAAACTTAATTAACTAAAACTTCCATCAAACGACCATCACTGCGCATCGTCTGGGCCATTTGTACATTTTATGAGCATTGCAGGAACAATACATCTCATTTCTTTCGGCATGTAAGGTCAAATATGTCCAGAAAAAGTCGCACGTCGAAGCCGCGAGAGAATCTCACGGTTTTTCTGTACAAACTCAATTATGAATCGGATCTTCTTCTGTTCACACAATAGCCTGTCGTTATTCCACGGAGCTTAGACTTGATTTTCTTGCACTCTTTAGATTTGCAAGCAGCACTCGACAATAATTATTTTCGTCGCTTCTCACGTCCTTTCGTACGATAATCACATACTAGCGGTACAGAGTTCATGCGAAAGTGCGCTTCACAAGGTCACTAATGTATAATAACAATGTAACGGGGACTTTCCGTTTCGCTCCTTAACAGATTCTGAATTATTGTTTACGAATGCAGTTTGACTTTGTAACAACTTAAAGCTCGAAGTACTTTAGTAACAGCAAATTGATAAAATCGGCAGGAATTTTCTTCCAGTCATTACTGACTATTTTCTTGAAATTTATTTCATGTGAGAGTTACACAGGCGTAACAAACTGTTAACAATGATAATAGCCAGTACTTCTCGATAAACAATGTAGGATTGACAGTTACCTTTTGAATATTTGCATGCATTTACTAGTTCATGTGCGCAGATAGTACGTCAGAAGTATTTCCTTGGTACTTTATCCTATCAAATTCTAACATCGTCCCAACCCTCCTACCTTAGGAGTAGTGTTATCGCCCTTCCTGATAGCATACGACAATCGTCTCGTCTTAACACAGTATCTTTCTACCAACCGACTTGCTATACTGATTATTTCCAGAATTCTTTCTGGATCTCTGCAATTAACTTCTGGAATATCTTGCCGGATCATATTCGTCAATCACCTTCATGAGCTAATTTTAAGTCGGCCTTATTGTGCTATCTGCGTCAATTGTAGTTCACAGCAACAATCGAACCTTTTCACCCTATCAATGTTGTCATTTTCCTTAGCGTAGTAAACTTTGTAAACCCCCATTGGATAATGTATACCCACGGCTTTCGACGGATAGTATTTTTAATGTTGCGCAACGTCTAATTTAATTGTGAACGAGCGATAGGTTTATAACTGCATTATTATAAATTTCTTAGTCTTATAATTTTTGTGATCTTTACTACTACTGATAATTATCATTTATTCATAGTATTTTTTGTTCAGCAGAACAAGCGAGTTAATTTTTTGTGCAATTTATATTATCTAATGTATTATTTTGCCCACGGACCCCTTTGTCCAGGGCAATAAATAAATGGTATCAATCAATAATCAGATATGAATAGCACCTGTAAGCTGCGTGCATGGTTTAACATCAGGTGTTGGCAATAAATGGAAAATAATTTTAGGCCCTGTCAAGAACATAGTCATTTACGAATTATGGCGCGTCAAATTGAAGTAGTAGACATGTCGAAAGAAAGACGACCAATCAACGAGTTTGTTGGAATTTCGAGGTTTTGATACATCACAGTAAACATAAATTGTGAGAAGACGTCAAAATATTGTCACAATGACTACAGAGTGTCCACATGACGTCATTTTCGTGCAATTTTCCAATTTGTGTGAAATGGGCTACTACATAGTGTAACGATTATTTAAACGCGTGTGTGAGACACCAGCACCCCTGGTGGGGAAGAGAGCCACCAGGTACTAGATTTTAGCATATAAATTATAGTCTATAGGCATTTATATCTTCAAATATATACAAACAAAAATGCTATTAGTTGGTCGAACTAAAATACTCTCTGTTAAATAAAAATTACCATTTCATATTTGTTATGACAAGTCAAAACGTAATTCTATAATTCTGTAAATAATATGTTAACAATGATGATTACGTTAATCGCATTTTCCAAAAGTGTTAAACAAAAGTCGAAAAGTGCAATTTTAAATTTTTATTCCAATGTTTGTTCCAACTCCTGAAGTCAGAGACTCATCTGTACAATTCAGAGTTTTATACAAATTTTATGGCAACAATCTTTTACCAATGATGATGACGTAATAATTTCACGCTATTTGTGGATCATTTCGGCTTTTGGAAAAAAATCAAGGCCGAACTTTTTAGATATTCGATTTGCCTAGATAGTTAATATTGAGGTGAACGATCAAATTATCAAATAGTTACTAATAAAGAATAATAACTTACAAATAATTTATTTGGTAAATTTGAGTAACTCGAAAATGCTAATTATTCTTAAAAGCATATTGCTTATGTCTGATGAATAGCTTGGTAGTCGTTTACTCTTATAAACTAAGGCCTGATTTTAGTATTCGCAATTAATAATGTGTTATTATTTTAAAGTTTTGGCGTCTTTCATTAAATAATAAATGCAGATTAACTACAAAATAGGATATTATTGTATATTACTTTAAGAATATTATTAAGGGAATTTTACTATTGGCTCTTGAACAAATGTTTCTCGTTTTTTAATAACCCCGAATTTTACTGAAGAGTAGAAAAATAATTTGAATTTCATTTTTTGTTAGTCAGACATATTATGGAAATTACGAACCAATTTATTACACTAACTGATTAACGTAAAATAACCGCTTGGCAATATTGACTAACTGCAGCGATTTTTAACATTTTATAAAATTAAAGTCAAGTATATCTTTATGTCCATTTTTCCAATGTCACATTTTACTTTTTATGTTTTTTTTCTTTATTTGTCCTGATATTTATTGAATTTCCTCCATAGTATTATAATTTTCTGCTTTTTTTTTGGTAATTGTTGCAGATCCTTTTCCAGCGTTAAAAAATCTAAAAAAACTACCTTCACATATTCTTGAAACTGATAAAAGCGAAATTTTGCCTGTATGTGTAATCGTTGGCTTATTATTTATCGTGAACCAAAAAGGAAAAGTAATGTTTAATTATAAAGGTTATTTTTATAATAAAGTTATACGTGATTACCCGGAAAATACAATATAGAGGCATGTTAAAGGGGGTCTAAATTTCTCCGCTGATAAGGTAGGAATTTTCACTGTAAACTGTAAATAAAAAATGACTAAATCGATTTTTCAAAATTCGAGTTCTGTAAAGGCAATTCTACTGACTATAGACAGTTTCCTAGAAAATACTACAGATATTAATTAAAAACTGACCGAGAATTTTTGAAAATGAGTGATTTTAATGAATGATTATTTATGTTCTCTAGAAAATCGTGTAAAAATCCCTTGTATTTAACCATTTTTTTCGTTTTTTATTCAAGATTTCGACGGTAAAATGTGACTTTTTGCATTTTTTTTGCCTGTAATATTTTCAGGTTTTGACGTGCGATATTTTTGTGCGTGACATTTTAAAAGTTTATTATTTATGAATGCATTTTTAGTTGTGCCTTAAAGAGATTACGGGTTACGAGTGGTTACTATGAATCATGGTAATAGTTGAAATAACTATTCTGAAATAGTAAACATTAACTATTGTTACATGATACAAAATGCTACTCACCATAATAAACAAATAGACGCAACTATTTTGAAATAGTCATTTCAGAAAATGATAACCTTTACTCAGAGAAATTGTATAAGAAATTGTCATAAAAAATATGGAAAGGAGTCAATATTTACTTTTTAAAAATATTTGTAAACTATATATATCATAGCATATGAAAAATCCACTTTTCTCCCTTCGTTCTTTGATTAAGATAAACAAGGAAACAAAGAGAAAAACAAAAAATACTGCGCTAAGTTTACTGACTGTCAGACTCTAGTCAGTTAAAAAATCTACTATGCAATGCCATTATACACACAAATTTCAATGTTGTGTAACTAGTCTATAGATACACGTGCGTATACGAGATGCCTTATGTATTATTGTTATCATATCTTGACACCCGACGGTCCTTCTTATGACAAAATGAAAATCCACTTCAATAACGGGAGCCACGGACTCGAAGAAAAAAAGCTACGAACGCCGCGTCGCCACCTGGCGGCATCAAAACACTCGGGGTACGACAATCTTTACTATGGATTTATACTAAATGCAAACTTTACCAATAAATACTAGTAAATACAATGATTTACTACGAGACATAGTGTGAAATGAGGACTACCCTAGACAATTATTTTAACTATATTTATCATATTTATTTAAATCATTCTACATAGTTGATTTTTTTAACTATGAGGAGTTGGTGTAACAAAATTATAGTAAAATCGACTATGATAGTGGTAAAAACTATTTTTCATGGTAGTTTTAATTATATTTTCCAACTATGCGATATAGTCAATTTAACTATGGATTTTTTTCTCAGTGTTATAATGGAAATTCCCTACTTCAACATATTTTGGACGCCCTTGCATTATTTGTGTCATTGACCTCTTCTCAATGCCCAAAAAAACAATAGCGATAATTCCATCTGGAGGGAACTCGTGAGTCATTTGCAATAATGGAAATAAACGAACATGGTTCTTAATTTTTAATTCTCAAGGCGTTTTTAGAGGTCTGTTTTCTATTATCATTCATTATTTTGTTGCTTTGTTTTGGGGTTACATTGGGAGCACCATCATCAGATATGATAAAGTTTTTGATAACATTTAGTCTCCTTCAAATGTTCAACGAAGTCAAATTGTTTATCGACTGATAGGCTATCAGGAAAAATTATTTCAAAATAAAATAATGATGTGGGGGATATGTTCATACTGTCTAGTATATATTTTTATTAAAAAAGAATATTTTTCGTTAATACCTATATAATTTTGTAATTGTGATACCTTACTCGAATTGTTTTGCTTAAAACTTCTTTTGAATGGTTTCAAATATAACGATAATACCAACCCTAAGAAAGAAAAAACTCTTGAAACATGTTTCCGAAATTGTAAACCCGTTTCTTCGACAATAAGCATTGTATCAAGTTGCAGACCATCTCACGAGAGGATCGATTGAATTAGGAACAAGAAAAACTCGAAACGTGAGAAAAATGCTGACTACTCTACGTTTTAGTTTCGTCTCAACCAATTCTTAATCTTATTTACATTTATTTCGTCTGTCTGTACAGTATTTAATGTTAAAGTAAAGCCGATAAAATAAAAATATTTATACATTAGGAATTTACCTTATCGACAGAACTATTTTTACCCTCTGGTACATCATTTATTTTATATCATTTTTTTTAAATTTTGGTTTATGAACATTAACGATTAAGTTTGACTAAAATTGCAGAGCACTTTGCATTTTAAATCTTTGTGCAGACGCATTAACATCTGATTAAGAAGGAAACATTTTTACCGACATTTCAACCTCCTTAAGTCTTAATCAATATTTCGAAAATGATTTCGTACCGTTGAGCACGGGCTTGACTTGGTAAATATTTCGAAACATAAGATTCGTATGTTACGCTTTGTTTTATTTTTTAACGATTTCATAATTTTTCAGACAATGGTTGCTCGTTGAAACAGTTTCACAAGTTCATTGTCGGTATATTCAATTACTACTGTTTTATAAATATTCACAAAAGATTTATCCCATAACGCCAATTATATACTATGTATATTTGTGTGTCATTTCGAAACAGAGAAATATAAAATAAAAGAATATTTTTCTATTAACCTCGTTACTTTGTAGATAATAATAGTCGTTCTTACTATATATTTATATAGAATACTTACGTTCCCAAGAATTACTCTATGAAATTAGTTCTCATTCGAAGTGTTTCTAACTTTTATTACATAGTAACTTTATTAAATGTAAATTAAAATAATTAAAACAGTAAAAAATCTAAAATTTTTTGTTTGAAAAGTTAAAAAACTACATTAATGAAATTTAAACAAATATAAATATATAAATGAATAAATTCGTATTCTATATTTTTGTTATAAATACTTAATATTAAATATTTTTCATGAATTGAAATTTTGCTATATTGAAATATGTTAACCTTCAATTAAACTAATTTTTAGTTTCAGCCATGAAATAGGATCTTACGTAAGAAAGTCTTCAGACGTCGCTACTTCCAAGACGCCAATAAGATGCAATTATATAATTTCTATTAATTTTCTGTTCTGACAGAATTTAATAAGAGACTCATTTCGTTTCAAAAATTACTCATCCATAACTTATTTTTATTATTGAATATCGAATGATTCGTTTTTATATACATTTTCTTATTATTTATATGAAGAATAAGTTATAAAAACAAATCGTCATTTTTTTAACATAACCTTTTCTCAATTACTCAATTAATTTTTACTAGATATAATTATATAAATTTAAGTGTAATTTTTTTCACATTTTTAAATTTATTTTCTTTGTTTGTTTACTAAGAATAAATAAGTTACTTAAACAAACAAACAAAAAATTATTACACATATTATAATTTTTGTAAGTTAATTTAGTAAAATCATTTTAGTTTTTTAGTTTTAAAGAATCAATATTTTGATCTGTCATCTGATAACATTTTGTTGACAAAATAATAAAACATAGGATTTAAGTCGTCAGGTAACAATATAGAATTTTAATTGGGTAAACAAAAACTTTTTGCACTAAAAAATAACAATTTCATTCAATTTTTTTGCAACTATGTGTAATAAAATAAATAACTTTTGAAACGATTATACAAATTTAACAAAAATGTCTCTTCTGGTCGTCAAAAAGTTGTCTTTTTATGAACATGCAATACTTACTAAAATAATTAAGAGTTTCCCGGATTTGATCCGGTGATAGCTGCAAATCTACGTCCAGCGAATTAATTGATGCTGCGGGTATGAACCAATCTTCGTTCTCGTAACCTGAAACGTTTCATGTGTTAAAACAGTGTACTACGATAAATACGTTCACTTTTTAATTCAACTCATGCGCGGATTTCATATTTGCGTAGCACATTCGATACTCGAAAGTAACCAGAGTTGTATGCACCTTACTTTTAGCGATAAACCGGTAACTGAAATCCGGGTACGTGTTTTTTTTTTTTGAAAGTTTTGATAAAAATTTCGAAGAACGCGGAAATGCACTTTAAGTTTACCTTGAAACTGTGTGAGGGTGTCAGCTCGTAGACGGTACCTGGGGATCTGCTCCTCTAGCAGACTGATTATCTCGACCTCTGGTAGCTCCCCTCCGCTGCACACCTCTGTAACATTCCCATCTTTCACTTTACATTCTGAGTCCAATGACTTACTCATGCAACAACTTATCAATATATTATATCATATTTTTAAATAATAGCATTAATACAATGATTTTTTTTAAATTATGGGCAATATGTTATCTGACATTGATGTTATGACCTAGTGAGATGCCTTCTTAATTTTATGGTACACAAATAATGGTTCATAGTTCACTTGATGGTTGTCATGATGTTAAGATGATGTTTTGTTATCCTTTTTAATGTCACCATTAAAAAATGATGTTTAAGACTTTCTTAACAAATTGCATTTGCAAGAAAATGATTGACCTTTTCTGAAGTTAAGGATATCAAAGGTCAAATTCTTTACAAAAGTTCAACATTCTCCTGATATCTTCACCTTCAGAACATTAGAAATGTAAAGTTGATCCTTGATGAAAAGTGCAAGACTCCCATTCGAATTGCCAGGATAATCAGCTTATTAGGAAAAGTTAGAAAGATGTTCGTGGAAGTTTGAAACATTGAGGCTCGTTAATTATATCGGGTTATGAACTGGCGAGTGCAACAATGAAACTCGTGCATCTAAAATCGGATTGCGTATATAGGCAGCGGCATATTAAAGCTCGTTTGAACAGGGGTAAAGAAACCTTTGTCTGGCTCGTGTTCACATCACGCGTATTTAGGATGAACCGTGTGCGGAGCGATGACATTGGGGGCCTAGAAATAGAATCAGTATGCTCATGTGCCATGCACCCGTTCTACTCAAATGGTTCAAATTCACAACACACTTGTTAGGATCCTTTCTTTTTATTTTTTCGTCCATGCATCCTGTTTTGACAGTCAATATATATTCGGAATCTATGGATAACAAAAATACTATTTTTTAAGTGACTAATATACACCAATCAGAATTCCGACATTATTTTGTTCAAATCTAACATTTATAAAAATGAATAAATTTGAATAAATAACTATTATTTGCGTTTAAGAGATTTTAAATGAATTTTTAAAACTGGGTAATTGATATCTTCATGCATTTAATAATTTTGTCATATTTTTATTAATGTGAAGAAGATCTTTGTATTTTTCGGTCATTATAATTAAGCAGACAATAATAAATATTGTAATAACGTAGTAAAAAATGTTTTTAAAGTTTTTTTTTGTTCATATTTCAAGTGTTTCGTCCCTAAACATTAAGAAATGTAATGTTCGCACTATTTAAAAAAATGATTGCGTCTAGGGAAGGCGATCAAGATCCTGCTGATGTGCACACTCGATTGTCAGTGCGAAAAACAGTTTTTTAAACGATTAAAAGTTTTCGAAAACATCTACATATGTTAATACAAAACATAGATAAATTCTTGAATTATCTATATTAATATTTAAAAAATGGATATTTTTTCCTAGGTATTTAGGGTATAAACAAAAGAAACAGTTTGTTTAGTATTTAATGATTAATAATAAAGTTGTTGATAATTAACAAGTCAGAAACATTTAAAATGTTTGTAGTCAATAGCCATTTTATTTAGCATTTCAGAATAATCCATCATGAAAAAAGGAGAATTTAAACACAGTTAAAACAAATTTCATCAATAAACAAAAAAAGCTTTTTAAGTATATCAATCTCACTTCAGATTTTGCAATGTGGCACCAGCCATGACAAAGATGTCGCTGTGAGACCGACAAGACAATTAGAACGATTTGCACAGTATTTATGTTATAGTCATATTTAAAAATCTTCCAAAGTCCCTAGCATTAATTTTATATTGTAAATTAAAAATATTACCAATGGTAAACAAATCATTATAAATGAGGATTATGAAAAAATAAATTTTTATCCATTACTACAAAGTAAAATTTCAAAATAGAAAATGTCATTTTATTTTAAATATCAAGGTCGTTTTTACATTTTGCAGCAATAAAGTGAATCGCACGAAGTTATTTCCTTTTTGTATTTATATTTGTATTTATTTATAAACGGATCAACTGGTCCTTAACAAAACAACTCGTTTTATTATATCCTTTTATTTAAAATTGAAATTTTCATTGTCATTGTAAATAGTAACTCGGTCATGTTCAGTTGAAAAGTTGATATATTGACCGCGTGGTGGCGCAGTCATCGCGTTGAGCAGTTCATCGTATGTGGTAGCACCTATCGTTCTCGCAAGTGGTGAAACTTGAATAAAGTACTGTATATTGCGAATCAATCGTCCGGCGAATTGTTTAAAATTAATAATTCAGATAATAGATCTGAATAGTTGGTAAAGCATGGAAATGTGTTGAAAACTGTTTCATTTGTTTTTTTTTCAACTTTATAAAATTTTTATATTGTTTTCTAATGTTAAAGATAAGCTTGTTTATAGGCAGTTTCGTTTATATCTGACACCTACTAAAATAAAAATATATTCTTTATATATTGACATATTTTTTTTACTTTAGAAACTTGTTTACTTTAGAAATTCACTGTATATAAAATAACCATTTCGGGATAAAAAATCTCAATTCCCCTAGTAGGAAATGAGTCCAGTTTTTGGCTAGTTTTTGTACAGTTTTGTCATTTCCCACGTTAAAGGTATAGTGAAAATGGGCAGTGTGACAAAAAACTGGACAGATTTCTACCAAGGTCCATACAATAATGTTTTTATTTTTTGTCCGTAAAAATATTTGCTGCATAATGTTAAATCTCAACTGCAAGAAATGTGGTCATATAGTTACTTTATTATTCAAAGAACGTTCCATGTAAAAATTTTATTGTACATCTGAAATTTTTCAACTAAATATGAACAAAATCAAATATTAAACTTTCAAAATTCGAAATAATAATATTAGATCTATTAACAGAAATCAGGTAAAGAATTAATAAGTATAATCCTAGGCATTTAGTTGACATTGACTGAAAAATTGATAATGTTTATTTAACTTTTTAAATTATTGAACTTCCAATTAAATAAATCAATTTTAAATAAGAACGATCATGTAACATTTGTTTCAAATATAAAAATTGGGGCTAAAATATAATTTTCTATAAAAAGGTACACTATCTTCAGATATCAACCATTTGCTATTTTCTCCTTTAAGAAACTGTTATAAATGGCTATTCTGTTTATATTTAAGAAGTTTCTTAGAGTCAACGACATTTATTTAGTCTCGAGACCAATTTAAAAAATTCGCAATAAAAGAAGTCGACTAGCTAGACTCACACCAGAAATAGTAAGGGGAATTACTTAGTTTGCCACAATATATGAACCGCAATTAATCCATTTTGTCTTTTATAACGGTATTTTTTCTGTGCCTAACATTGTATACATTTGTGAGAATATACGATAGAGAGTTTGTTTACTATTCTGGTTTTAACTGCAAACGTAGATGGTGTTATGTCGATTACGCTTAATTGTTTCCATCAGAATTATGTGGGAAAGAACTTTTGTTGTGTTGTGATACTAACGATTTCACCTCGATCAGTAAGTGAAGTTCATGGGCGTTTGAGATCTATGTTGAACATTTTTTAAAAGTTAAGAAATCACTTCTTCCTGTTCGAATTCGGTCAAAATATCACAGAATATCAATTTTGCTCCTAGACAAATTATCCGAAATATAAACAACTTAATGAATAAACAAGTATGCTCTTTACTACAAAATATAAGTTCTATTATTGCAAGAATTCATTTTTCCAATTTTGTTATGAGTAAAATCAGTATAATAATTAAAAAAAGGAATATGTCAGTTTTCAAAGAAACGGAAATTTCCAATGATTGATGAAACATTTCTGAAGTCAAGGAGATAAAGGAGACAAAAAATATCAGAAAAAGTCCACTTTTTTATTACAATTTCACAATAACAATTATGTTGACTTCAAAACAAATTTTCAATAATACCAGTAAAAAGTAATATTTAAAAAAACTAATCATTCTTATGGAAAAATAATTTTACAGAATGCAAATCTGTTTGTATCTAATAGAGAAAATTAAGTATTTCAAATAATGATACTGAAAATATTTACCAAAAATAAATGTAACTTTTTTAAAAGTGTAAACATTTTCAGAGCAAGTACGAAAATATGTGTATTAAATAAATTCTGCGGTTAATTACAGAGACATTCAGTTATCAGTACCATTTTTCAACCATTTTTAACAAATTTTAAATTGTGAATAATTGAAAATTACATTAAATACGTTTAAGAATCACAACATAAATGACCATGTATAAAATATCAACAGTAAAATAATGAATAGCAAAAAAAAAAGTACAATACTTTGGGTTATGATAATTCAATTACGACTGTCATCTAGTCATACTTGAAATAAGGTATCTAGTTCTGCATTTCAGTAATGTATGTAGTAATAAAATATTCTTTCAATATATTAAAATTATATGTTCTAATCATCATTTGATAATACCGTGCAACATTATGCAACTTTTAAACCATATAATATAAAAGATAATATTTCTTATTAATTGAACACGTTTTTATGGCAGATAAAAATTAAGTTTCGTTTTAAAAAATGTTTTTCATCTCCATAAACACTAACAATTAAATCTTATATAATTATAGACTAAAATGTTTTGATATAATTATGCTCACAAAATAATCTTCTGTTTAATAGAGTAATACAATAATAGCATTTACTGTAGAATGTGGTAATTAAAACTAACTTAAAATTTGGACTACATTTTTATTTTATTACCTTATTTTATTAAATTATTATTCAGTTAAAATATCGGTTGATTCTAATAACATATCTAAACTCCTATGGTAGGTAACTGGTATTAATTCCAAAGATTCACCTTTACAAAGCTGTAAATTTACTGATAAAATAAATATTTAATATAAATTTCCAAATAGTGATATGATAAACCTACATAATTGCATCATGGAAAAGATGTGAGGTTGAATTTCATGTCACTGTAAACAACGTACAAATTTGTTTTAACTTCATCTAAAGTTCAGTATAAAAAATCAGGATTACAACGTAAACAAAACATTTATAAAGAGAACATAAAATTTTTTGAAAGTCGTAATTTATTTTATCCTGAAAAAATACTATTTTAATAGTACAAAATTTGTCTATTTGTAAAAAGTAACTGCTTACATTTGAAGCTAATTTTCAAACATGAAAACTTGAACCGGAAAAGTCAGAAGACTTTACAGAAACTAGAAAATAGTATTAGACTTATTATCATTACTTAATTTAGAACTGGATTACTATTTGATTTACATCTATGCGATGAGCAAAGAATAAAATACTTGAGGGTGCCAAATTCATTAAATATCACAGCCAAATTTTGTTATCATATTCATAATTAGAAGGTAAGGTGGAATAAAATGGGTATATTTATTTCTGTTCCTGCAAAACGACTAAAGTTATACAAATTTTTATCCTTTCTTTCTAGCTTGCTATTAAAAAACAACATTGAAAATGATATAGATATGGCTCGTTTTTATTCTTTTGTAACTTTACTTCTGACGTGCCAAAACAAATATTTTTTAGTGTCAACTATGAGTTTTTATCATTGAATATCCTATTAATAGCAATGATAAAAATAATTTAAATCTAATCAGGGTAAAGTATTGTTTTATTCATTTGCATACTTATTAATATAAATAACGTTAATAACATTTCGCTCCAAATGAAAGCAATGTATTGCATACATAAAAAAATCTGAAATATATATAATTTTATGACCACATGCTTAAATTCATTATTTCATATTCCCGTAATGATTGCGTAATTAATTAAAATAATAATTATTGTTGAATATGTTATTTATTAATTTACAAAATGGCGTATAAGAAGTTACCCATATATCCGGAGTTAAAATTTGAATACAGAAGAACTATTTAAGTAATTTAGTGGCACATTAATTATTTTCTTATCCGACTGAGCATCAAGGGGGTAGAACTTGATTTCTTACAATATGAATAATACTGTTAGCCTGAATTCTCGCCTTGCGCTAGTTTGAAATTCAACATATGTAAAAATAATGAAAGGATTATAATTTTTAATTTTAGAGGGTCGTATGATTCTTTAAATTTGGTAACAATATTATATGCAAGGATCTTTATTTTTGGATATATTAAGGTTTCATTGAACGTGTGATAACTTCACGCCTAAATGTATATGATCTTTCATTTTGGTGCTAGTAATACGCAAGCGGAAAATTATTGATTGTTTTTTATCCAGGCACATTGCGGAAGCCTGTTTTATCGGCAAAATGAATAGGCTCACGTTGCATTCGTATGCATTTCGCCCGTTATAATACGAATGTTAAAAACAAATTGTTTGAAATCTAATTTATGAATATATTCATTAATTTTTTTTACATTAGGATAATAAACTAATTGTCACTATAAGTATCAATTAATATATTTATCTCGACTAAAGATATTTATCAGAACTAAATTTTTAAACCAAGTTGACGATACTTTAAAAATTGTTTTATGATCATATTCTAGACGATTATTATAATTTTTATGTGAAAATTACCAAACCTTCCCTGAAAATCTCCAAATTCTCAACAATTTTCAGTAACTGCATGAAACTTCAGTCACACAATTTTGAAGTTTACCTCAGAAATTGTTTACAGTGTTTTTACAATAATTAATAAAATTTGAAGATTTGCTCAAATAAAGTATAATGAGTCTAATTTTTGTAGAAAAATTTATTTTAATATTCCAGAAGTTAAATTAAAAAATACAAGTCATGTCTTTTGAAAATCCAAGAATTACAGAAAAATTCCATTTAGCAATTATATATCTACATCTTCAGTACGAAATTAACTATAAATTTGTTAAAATTCGTACGTTATAATCAGTAATTATTGATGTTAATTGAACAGTTGATAAATATATAAAATACAAGTTTTTAAGAGCATTTTTTCTCTTACATTATCTAATTTAAAAAGGTTACATTTTGATAATATGGTGAAAAATAATCTATAAGTTCGCCGTTTTGTTGTGTTTCATTCGTATTAACTTCTCGTATTGTCTCTTGTGATAAAGTATTGAAAAATGAATTGTATTTGAATTTGACAATTTATTAAACTATTTTAAAAATTATTTATAGTCGCCGAAATAGAAATATACAGAATATTTTTTAATTTACTTCAAAAACATACATCACGAAAACACTTTGATAACAGTTTTAAATTATAAACATAAATAACGAATAATTACTCTCTAAATGTTAATTATTTAAAATATTAATAGTACGTATAGAGTAAAAACGGATTGCTGTAAGTTTGCTGTAAGTGCCAATTTTTAGTTTATACAATCCGAACTAATTCATTTATTGTATACCGCTAATTTAAAAGTGTCAATTGAATTGCATAAAAGGATATTACAACAGAAAAATAACATTTCAGTTTCTAATTAGTAGGTTTTTACATTTTTATTGATAAACATCTTTACCAGTTAAATTAGTAAACTCATTTCATTGTGATTAATCGCGTGAAATAATAGAGTTCAAATAGAAGAAGTTTGTTATCCTGAATTTGAAGGTTTTATAATTGGGGAAACTGTTGCAAAATGTAAAACTAGAATAGCATTTAAAAATTAGATTCTTTATCTTCAAATCTACGTGTTTTAAACTACTTTCTTAAGTTACCTCTTCATATTTACGATAATATCATTGACTAACAGGAAAGTCTAAATTGCAACATCTTCCATAAACTTTTAGTTCTATACCCAACATTTTAAGACTGTTATGAATTGAATTGATCTCTATTATTTCTGTAAGTTAACTGAATATTACAACGACTATAATTATTTGTATTGTGTCCTATAACCTTCAAAACAAATTACAAATACTAACTGATGTATTAATTTGATGTATGATCATGCCCGAAACACTCGAAATTCAATAGTGTGTAATCGAACTAACGTAATATTTTATATTAATTTCATGAACCGGAGAAATACAACAAAAGGAAACAAACCAAATTAATTTTTTCAAATTTAAAGTTGTTTTTTACTAATTTAATATTTAAAATTCGAAACATCAGTTTACATTTTTTTAAATGCATTTAATCAATTTAAAAAAAAACTGAATAGTTCGATTCGACATGACGACTTGACCAAGTAAATAAAGACCAATAACTTATTTGAATTAGTAAAATAACTTCACAGATTCTTGGCATAATGCTAATGGCTCTAAAAGCAGTAAAAATAACTACTTCAGTTAAGTAAATCCTGTTTATGTAATTCATGTAACTATTCTTATTCATATTAATGATTAATTGTTAGATTTACCAAAATATTTAGTAAACTCTTCACATTTTTAAATTCAGTCAAATTAACAACATTTTTAGTTATCTTAACTAGTTCAGGATGCAACTAAGGAAATTCAGTGAAAGACATATTGCAGAGTAGTCAAAATGGAGTGAAATTTACTTAACATTTTTTGCAGCATATATAATTATAAAACAAAAAACAATTTATATATTACTCGAATTAGAATCTAGACTCAACTGCAATAAAAACAAATCTTAAACTCATGATAACGTTTATCTTCTGGAATGTCTTTACATGACAAGTGAAACTAAGTCTCGTATCTTTCGAAACTGTGCAGGAAGATCGATTACGTAATATATACAATAGAAAATCGGTCGTGCATTGACGTCGATGCTCTTAAATCTACCTCTACGAAAGTAAATTGATTTTCACCAATATAATACAATTTGACAGAATTGCTCCATCATCTTAAAAATAGATTAATCACTTTTTACTAGATGAACATTCACCATAAATGACGCTTATTTCTATACACTTTTATTCGCTATTATCAAGCACATCGTCCAAAATGTCCTTTTCAAAATTCGACTTACATTTTTTGGTATGAAGAAAATTTACTGTAATTTTTAGTATAATTTTCTAAGTATTTTTGTGAAAATTGCAAAAAATTTGTTAAATAAGGGGGAATTAGCCAAAAAAATTATCACACATCGTAAAAAAAAATTGTCAAACAAAATTTTCTTTATCGTGTAGCTTTTGGTTAGGAAATCACGCACATCTCAGAGGGTAATGTGACATGCATCTCGAAGCATTTTGTGTCCATACCCTCTCTCCATTTGCCCAAGATAGCATCTCGCTTTTCTAGGATGGCCTTGAACTTGGCCGGGCCCCTGGGCCTCTTGACTCTTGCACTCTCGCCCAGGGACATAATATCGTCCCCTTACTAGAACGAGATCCGTCTCTTCCGTCGTTTCATTCGTCTACCCTGGATGGCACTCGCGATTTCTACCCGGACGAACCAGTACTAGTACTGGGCTTCCGGTACAGCCCAACGCGATATCCACAGATGACATGCAGCCACTTTTTTTGACAGTACTATTTTTTCGGATGTTTTGGGTATATTGCTGGTAGATTTTTGGTTTCCGACGTGTATCGAGAAACGATTCGAGTGAGTTTTTGTCAAAATTGCACGGAGCGCGACTGCGTTCTGTCTGCTAAAATAGAAGTTAGCAGCAGACGTCGGTGCGGCCGAACCTGGCTACTAGCCAATTTTTAAACTAGCGCCAGCCCCTTAATATTCCACGAAAAGCAAATTCGTGAACCGGGAGAAAGCTTCCTGCACCAAATACAAAATGGTTACACCGGAATCAAGTTTCGCGAGTGAGGTTCGAAAATAATTTTACTTGGTCTTTTTGGTAACTGGTAGGCACTTTCTATAATTGAGTGTACGCGACTAGGAAAACAGCTTTACGACAACACTTCGGCACTTGGAGACATTAGAGCTTTTAAGATGTCCGGGTGAAGTGGCGGCTCATTACGTGAATGGAGATACTGAATAACACATTCAGTTGCACAGCCTCTCGAAAGACGATTTCAATAGGGCACTAAGAATAGTTTTATTAGAAAATTACCATAATATCTGGTTTGAATAGCTCAGACGTGCACATAATTCCTGTATTTTTCTGAAAAAATGTATGGTCGATTTTCAAAAAGGTGTCCGAAATTACAGAGTTTTAATTAAAAATTGTCACTAAAGGGTACAAAATATATAGTACATACATCAATTATCGTTTGATGTAATGAAAGGGAATACAGGGCATTACATGTCTTATATATGATAATCAAATTAAAAAGGTAACATTCTTACTATATTGAGTAACCAACTGATATTTTAGCCAATTATTAATAGTACCGACAGGAACTGTTTATATTTACATTAATATAACTTTATAAATAATGTATTTGAAGTTCCTTACTTATTTCGTGTACCTGATAATCATTATAACAAAAAATGTTTTAACAAATGATATTAGATCTATTCAAAAAAAAAATGTTTTACTTTTTTTATCTTATTTAAAAAAAAAATTAATATAACGTATTAAAAAAATAAACTTTCTTAAATCAACCTTATATTATTTTGCAGGAAAATTTAATGTATAAATTTATTCTGTATAAGCACTAACAAAAATGTTGGTTGCGTTGTTTATCCAAAATTTTAGATGAAAGTAAATAAAAAATAATTAAAATAATAAAATGTGATTAAAAATATTTAAAAAATATTCAAAATGTATTAAAAATGTTTCCTAAGATTGGATTAAACTAAAAGTATGTTACGTGGACATTCTTAAATGTTCTCAATAATTTGAAAGTTTAGACCATCATAATAGGTTTCGTAAATTATAAAAATCAATAGAAGAGAATTGTTTGCTATTTTTAATCTCATTTTAATGACCTAATTATTTTCCAAATGCATTTCTTTCCAGATTTAGACCATTAGGAACGCTCCTAAACGTTTTTCTGTTAACTCTCGAAATCTTGAAAACTTTTGTTTTCGTACACATAGCAACACAATACTGAGAGACTTATACTAGATGCAACAATAACTCTGATTGTAGGTGCTTTCATCGCATTATTCTAATAAATCTTGTAAGAATATAATATTTGGTTAAATTTTGATGAATTTTTAGACATAATAGTTGTGTAAAAGTAATACAATTTCTTATTCTTATAAGATTTATCGAAACAGGGCTTTAAATATCTATAATGTTTTATTTTTTATTTTACCTAGTTTTGCTACAAAAAGTGTCTTAATGCAATAAAATGCAACTCAAATTTGAAAAATCAATTAATGTTTTATATTTTAGGATCGATATTAATGTAGAGAACAAAGTTTCACCTTGGACCATTTATGCAAAATAAGGGAAATGTAAAGAGCCATTGATGAGGAAGTGGCATCAATTACCGGACTTTATTGTACCAGACTTTTGTCAGAGTAAGCTACGATGAGAGAATGTATAACCAGAAATAACACTTTAACGATATTCAGAGTATTGTTCTGGAAAATCTTATAACAACAGCAAATATTGTTATTTTTATTACAGAAAAAATGAAATTATTACAGAATCGCCATATTCCTTTATACATTTGCGAAACTTTTTTAACGCAAAAACTGCAATAAAAATACGAAGTTAGGGATTTGAGTATTGTTTTATTAACCCCTTGAGTGTTAGGGTACGTCTATTGACGTACATTCTAAAGTGGGCTTCCAGTGTGAGGTACCTCTATAGACGTATATTCAAAAAAATTGATAAAAACCACAAAAAACAAGTAGATTTACATCACACATACATTAATATGACTTGTGCAAATTACGTTCTCTGAATAGGGAGTGTTTCTATTTCGGGTAATGTTGATCTTATCTTACACATCTAGTGTTAAAAACATAACAAAAATGTAATGTATGATAGTTTATTAAATTATCTGTAAATGTGAATATATTACCGTAACTCAGGACATGAAATATTAAATAAACTTATTTTTTAAACAATTTCAATACGTAACAGGTTTCAACGGAATTCAAGGATTTAAAAAAAAAAACTTCGCCATATTGGATCCACCATTTTGAATTTTTAAAAATGGACTTCATATTCGTAATCAGCGATCCCGAAAACCCAAGTGTACCCAACCTCACCAATTTTGGTAGCTTAAAAAATTCTTAACATTTTTTACCCACATTTCCGATTTTTCTCCTCACAACGAAGAGGTTAAACAATAAGAAATTTTTTAATTTTTATACGAATTGTTTAGATATAATAACTTAATTTTGGAAAAAGCATTATAGATTCTTCGGAAGAATAAAACACACAAAAACACTTTTTTGTTAAAGCCAATTGAGTTTTCAACATTAACCTGTTTAACACCTGACACATGCTAATAGTAAATAGTCTTTAAATAAAATGTTTAAAGGGAAGGAATTGTAATTAATTATGAATTGAAGTTTATACAATAACAGTATTCAAAACTTCTTTGTAATGAAAATAATATATAGTTATTCGTTATACAAAAATTTATCAGGAAAGTTTTAAATAAATTCCTATAAAACTGACAAAAATGTCTTTTGCTAAACTAATTACTGGTGGATATTATATGGAAAAGTAGTATAAAGAACCAATGTTTCACCTATACAAGTCCTGTTCTTGTTAATTTTACTATTTTTAAGTTAATAGCCAGAATTTAATTATACAGACTGAATTTTTAGTTAATCTCATCCATTCGGCAAATAATATTATGAATTGAACATGACATTATTTTTGTTACCGCTGAACATGATTATGTTATCACATTTTCAAAATTCCAAATGGCGAATCCAATATAACGTATTAAAAATTAGAAATGTTTGCAAATCTTCATTAAAATTGCTACTCGGCGGTTTTTCGGGGGTAGTTATACACGAATCGGTCATAAGATTTTGTTAATTCACCAGAAAAACCTTCAAGTAAACGTTTGCAATATACGATCCGCCATATTGAATCCACCAAATTTTTTATTATATAATATCTCCGTCAACGAATTTCCCAAAAATTGTGTTTTTTTTGTTTCCGATTATTTATAATAACTATGATCAATTATAGGTTAAAAAAGTATAGTCTTATTTCTAAAATTGAAGCATCTTTTTAAAAGAAAAAGCAAAATTAAATCCGAATTGAGCATCAAATATAGAAAAAATAACAAAAAAAAAGAATAAATAATTGGATGTTCCAATAATATTTACATTCTTAAAATTTTAACGTATTCGTTCAGTGCATTATTATGTAATATCGACTGTGTTAAAAAAAATTTGAAAACACATTTCCATAGTTTACTATTTTTTTTTATGTTATTAGTTCATCGTATAGTTAAGCAACATATTTGGTTAGAATATAACAAAAAAAAGATTCGATTTTGTTGTTCTGCACAACTAACAACTGCTGATTATTTTTCTGTATAGTCAATTATATCTTATTCAAAACTTATTTGGTATAAATTACTGTATATTTAAATTCTTTTTAACAGTATTAGACATCGTAACGCACATGATATAGTTATATAATTAATAAAAGTGCTAACGCGACATTTTCATTCTTTTCAATATTTAGTAAGATAAATCTTTTTATATGAATGGACAGCATTTGTTTCCCACTGAGCCACTTTCCCATCTGTAGTTGAACTGATTAAAATCTTCATTGTTTTCGTTTATCTCGTATGCTGTCACACTTCAAAACATGTACATTGAATTAGGTACATAGTTACACTCTTCCTTATATTAAACGTGAAATCAATAAGATGTCATTTTATATACGAAGACGCAAAATGACACAATCATTAGACGATGTCGCCTTGCCGAGCAACAAGTGATACTTTTTTTTTTCTTGAGGTTCAAGACCGTAATTTTTTGCTTAGAAAAATCTCTATTTTTAGAAACTGGCCGATCTAACATTAATGGCACGTTATTACATTTTAAATATGATTCACTGAAAGGGCATACATCCAGTTCAAACAAAATCAACCTTTGTCGCTTTTAGCCAAAAATTATCAAGTATTTATCATCCATGACTAACCAATTATGTTTGAACTTCATCGACTGCTGAAATCAGCTAAAGAGATTCAGATAGTATGTCGGAATCATGACAGAATTTCAGATATTAATTTTTGTCATACTTGAGAACTTGGTAACAATAAAGCATATAGTAACCATTCATTTTCTAATATTGTTGTGATACATACATAAAATATAAATAATTGTAACATTTATTAGTGTTCATGATCAGATGTAATGTATTTTTTAAGTTATGTAATCTAACATATTCTATAATAATTAGTTTCAACCCAACAAAATTGCTTAGAATTTCTACTAGGGTACCTACCTACATATTGATTATTTAGTATTTTGAGTGTTCTAAAAGCTACCTACAATATAACAATGAAACGATTTAACGTGGGTTGGTTTTTGACAAATTAATTACGGCTTATGCACCACCAATGAAAAATCGATATTTTCTTACAATATATTTAACTAAAATGCAAAAAATTAAATAATATTCAATGCAAGTTTTCTTCTAAATCTTCTAAAATGTGAAGTAGTACAAAAGACTACTTATAGAAAAGTGAGGGACAAAGGTAAATGAAATGTAAGAATGTATTCCTAAATTAAATGATATATTTATTATGTTTAATTTTCATATAATAGTAACAAAATTCCTTATTGTTGTATATATATATATATATATATATATATAATTGTCATAAGTCTCAATATGTCAAGTCTTACATTTTATTGTACACTTTGATATAAAAAGTTTCTAAACGTGTAAATATTACAAATTGTAGAATTACACTAACAATTCATTAATTTTTACCTCTTTACTGATACAAAAATGGTAGCTAGGTAAGCTAGATATAGCAACAGACTGATATCTTTTTTTTTCTACCAGTATACTCAGAAAAGTGTTTTTATCAGTTAAAATACCGCGTAAAATAAATATTGTACTTACCGAAATCCCATATGTTATCCATAAAAATCTTCGTCTTTTAACATTTACTTATTACCGACTAAAAGATATTTTATTATATTCTCAGGTTTCAGAAGAATGTTTTATTATGGCTAAAAGAATACATATTTTAACATTTTTAAAATACTAGTTTCTTGTAGGTTAAAGTCTATATTATACCACGTATAAACAATACCACTTTTAAACTGGTGTATATCAGAAACACTTGATGATGATTAAAAAATGATCTAAAAAATTGTTTGACATTCTTAAAGATCTGCACAAAATTGTCGCACTTTTTCACAACTTCTATTTATGCTTGTGGACCAATAACTAGTTTAATACAAGTAACAAAAAACAAGTAATGCTTGATTTCTAAACTACACACGCAGTATTACTTCAAAGATAAAAAAAAATTTGGAAATGTATTAAATATTATGTAATAAATAAAAGTGGGAATCAATACAAACTTTTATATAAAAAAAATTCACCGTTACATTAATGTGTCCTTTTGATACAGAAACAACCCCATCAGAATATACGGAAATCTTGTTATTCTTCATTTACCAGCATAATTTACCAATCATAAAGTGTAAATTAAAAATTGTGGGAAGTTTGATCCAAATTTAAGTTCTGAAAATGAATGTACACCGTATCTGCCGAAATAATTTTACAAGCATGACAAGTTATCAGATGTTGACTGAATTTATGAATCTGGTGCTCATAGGGTAGAAACGGGTTATATATTTTTTCTAAACTGGTTCATTCACTGAATTATAGCAGGTAATCATTTTTCTTATATCCAAAAATTATCGCATTAAAAATACGTGTGTTTTAACTGTTAAAAGCTATATTTATACCCACTATGAGATGTTTTTAAAATGTTTGTCTTTTAACATGTAAAAGAAATATCTTGGTCCTTATATTGGAATTCCAATAACCGGTAAAAGACATTTTTCTGACTTTGAAATTTTGAACCAAGGATTCACAGTAACATCGATGAATACATTTTTTAATTCATATTTATTTCTTGTATTATTTTCTACACGAATGTGGAATAATATTCAAAACAAATTATTATATTTCAGGTAAATTTTGTTAATTTATAAATAATTTTAGTATATAGAACAGTTATAAGAGATTATTTCATTGTTATATATTCTAGTTACGTTATGACGTAACACGTTGGAGTAAAAAGATATTTCATTTCTTTAAAGTACACTTTCAATCCCACGTAGTAATTCTCTAATATTACTCCCAATTAAGAGGAGATTATTAACTTCAAAGGGCTGCAAATTTACTCCAATAGATTGAAAATTGACTACGGATTGAACCGTTCTATTCGTAATTAAATTTGACTTCAACAGTTTTAGTGGGCGAATAGATTTCTTTCAATATGTTGAAATAAAGTATTTGTTATAAATAAATAAGATTTGTTAAAGGGTAAAATCGTATTTTTAATGATCAAACAATCATATGTATATTGAACTTTAAGAAATAATTTGATTCACTTCAGCGTTTCTCTTGACCCTTTATTTCTTTTGCAGTTCAACACCGCGATTAACGCTTATTTTCCTCAAAGAATAAAACTTTTAGTATGAAATTTTACTACAAAGAAGCAAAAGAAGCAGTAAATTGTCAGCAAAAACGGAAACATTTCCAGTGTTTTGAAGTAAACAATAGCCTCCTACGATGGGATTGGGCCAACTTAGTACGAGCTTAAAAATCCACTTTAGAAACAAATCTAAAAGATTAAAATTTAGCAATTACTCTTAATTGCACTTGCAGTTAACTGTGTAATCGTTTTAATATTAATGTTGACTTTTTTGGTTCTGTCGATCACGGTTTTTCTTAATCTTTTCCAAAAACATTAAATACAATGATTTCTTCTCAATATTGCGGATTTATTATATTTTTAACCAACCGTTTTGTAAATGTGCTACAAAATAAAAGCAAAAATCCTTTTAGAAAACCAATTCGATATAATTTTAACGAATTATACAAAATATTTGATTATACATCGTTTGTATCACTTCTGAGGAAACAAAGTAAGATTTCGAATTATGAACAATAAAAACTACTTGTGACTCAACAAATTCTTTTCTAATTACGTTTAATTCATTAATCATTTGCCTGCGTCATTGATCTGTTTAAAATTAATTTAAAAAATGAAACAATTCAATAAAAAAAATAGTTAGGTTAAATATATTTTAAGCTCCAATTGCCTATAGAACAAAATTGTCTACAAATCGTTTCCAATTCGAAAGGAATAATGAAATGCGTGCAAACTTACTTATCGCCTTGTTAAGTCTCGAAGCGACAACAGGAATACTCGCTTGTGACGCGAAGGTGTAGCTTATAACAGAGATTCCCTTTAAAATACTTGCAGATAAGATTTAAATGCAATTTAACTGTCGATTCTACGATGAAAAAGACTAAATTGAAAAATTTATTATTTCCATAAAAAAGATATATATGTCGTTTTATAAAATTCAGTATTATGATAAGGTAAGAAGCTTGGTGTCTTAAAATTGAATGCAAGGTCATAATACTTTTTTCGGACACGATTTCTCGACACGGGCAATAACTATGTTAATGATTATTTCAAGTTTGCAATGAACAAGATTCCCAGATATAAAATGATGATGACGATGACAGCGAAAAAAAAGAGGAAGAGCTGACGTACATAAGTGATGACGATAATGGTTCTCGTGATGACGATAATGATAATGATGATGACGGGGAGTCGGGCATGAGTTATGAGCGGCCAGGAAAAGCAATCATCATTTGGCGTCGACCAATGAGAAACACCATAAGTCCACAGGTATAGAACAACCTTACAAAATTGATGTAGATTGTGCGGATGCATCGCAGTGTCTTGCACGTCGTTGAAACGTTAAAATCGAGAACGTCAATTTCCTTACATAAAAAACACCGTATATAGTGCTAAATTCAGTGTATTTTTCCCCAGTGGATTGTGCAGAAGAAAGTGCATTGTATTGGTGAAAGCTTAACTATTTAATTGTCATAACTGGTGAAAATGTATTCAGAATGAATCTTCGACAGTGATTTGTTTTGAACAATGTAGGTATACAATAATCCAAGCATTTGGATTTGATTCTTCAAAAAAAAATAGTATATTACAATATTAAAAATGATGTAAGAATCATGACGAATTTTGCGATTTCTGACTTTTATAATATTTTCAGAGTTACAAGCATCGATGCTTCGTTGCCCTCAGTGAAATTGGGTTCTAAAATGTAAGGTGGATCAATACCTTGAATAGGATAATTTAGCACTTTCAACCGTTTGTACGTGTAATTTCAAATCATTTATTTATGAAACCGAAAATCAAAATATTTTTGTAACAATTTCAATTTTATTTTTCAACTTGCAACGTGGCAAAGTTCAGCTATATGCAACAATATTGAATAATTATGTAATTCATAGGAGTTAAAAATAATAAAGTACACTGCAGAGTTGCGATGCCATGCTCATCCAGAGTATTTCTGATATTGCATAAATGTAATTCTTATGTAACTGAAACGAGTAGCTTTTTGCAACAAATTAAAATGATACAACAAAATTGTAATATTAATCTTTCACATAAATTGCACGTAGACCAATGGAAACAATGAAGATAAGAGAATGTAATTGCGATAAAATATATTTATTACTTAGTTTTTATGTTTGTCGAACAGTTAATTAATTTAAAAAAAAGACAGATACTGATTGTTAATATTATTTTCAGTGAATTTTTTTCCAGAGAAAAGTTATATCTATTCTTTAAAATCTTAGATTTCTTGGTCATCTCTGAGTAACAAATCTTTTGAATGCTTTGAAAATGATTAATGATGCATTTTAAAGTAGGTATGGAATTTTTATCCTTTTATATGTCTGATTTGACTTGGTCATCTAAAGATATGTATATTTAATACTGATTATACTATGATCAATTTTTTAAACTATTGGTATTCGAAACTAAAGCATTTGTACCTCAAGAAGTTTTAATAAAAAAGGAATTTTAGTTTTAAATATTTTTTAAAAATATTTCTTTACAATTAAAGATTAATTAATTATGTTTTTGACGTATAATACTTTTTAAAATCTTAATTATACATCTACATTTATTAAAAATTTATTTGAAAAAGTTGTACAATTTTTGTATTATAAATTTTTTGTTATTTAACATTCTAAACATCAAATTTAAATATCAAACAAAAAACTTCGTAGAATGCCGAAAAACACTTAGAATTTACATTTTAAGTCATGTTTATTAAGAATCCCTACACTTTTGAATAATTATATTAAATCTTTCTAAACAATTAAACTCAAAACCAATAAATAAGTAATGGAGCATTTTGTCACCTTATAATTAATACGTATTTGACATGGTTTCCCTTCCTATTATACCATGTAACCAACGATTTAGTATGTTTTGGGGAGGACTCTTTAGTTTGTCAAGTGGTTAAGTTGCGTATAATAGGAATCTTATTATGAACGGTGATTAGAGGGTCGTCTGTTGACAGATGCTGAAAAATATGACTTTCACTTTTTGAAACTGGCGTGAGGTCTCGTAAGGATTTAATCTTTTTCTAAAAAGATTTATACTCCAATACAAGATATCTATGAACTGGTTTATTATAACTGTAATTAGTTAACCATCTTAGGGTAATAAGTCAATCCAATATTGCAAATAATTTCGTTAGTGAATTTTTATAATAATTAGCACGATTTATGGATTTCAATTACTGAGTGACTTCCTACTAGTTCAGATTGAAAATGAATTGGAAAACAAGTGTCGGTATGAATGATAAAAACTGCAGACAATATGTCTCTAATTGCAGCTGTTATTGAATCTCCATTTTTAACGCAAGGCATAACGCAATTCTTCACTGTTATTTACGATAATTTTGAAGTCAAAAGTCTGTTGGATTATGTCACTGTTAGTTAATTATATTATCGTCACTTAAACAGGGACACTATCTAAGACGCAGTCTGAGAACTGATTGGTGTATCAACATTTTAACTGACGATTTTATGTCTCACTTAATTCCTGTACCGCATCCGTATTACAGAGGAAAAAACCTTTGTAAAATTTATCTTGGTTAATTTTAAAGTTAAATTGATTAAAATATTTTACATATTTCAATCTGGGCAGTACTTTTTAAAATATTTCACAAAAATAGATTAAAATTATACTTTTGATTGCGCAAAATGAAAAGAGCAGGAGTGAGTGTTAATATGCACCTATTTTATATTTTCCAAAAAATCAATTTAATTTCTCTCATATCAAATTTATGACACTGTCAATATTATTATCAGAGATTAGATAAAGAAAAGAGATCACTGCTTTTGCATTTTTGCATGTAATATGATACCATCAAACATTTCATCATGAGATAAACAAAATGCTAAATAACTAATCAAAATTTTCATACTGAAAAAATTACATTAAGTAAAATATCTTAGCCAGAGGCTACACTTTGAAACAGTTTTGTTAAGAAACTTAAATTAAGAAATTTATTAACTATTGGCAAATCCTCCAAGTTGCCAAGTCTATTTATTAATATTTAATAAATCTTCTTTTAAAGAAATATTTAATAGATGCTTATGAAAACATCCCTCCATATTAAATATTGAAGTCTAATTAGGATAAATCCAGTACAAATGGCGGATACAAAAAGCAATATCTGTCTTCAAATATTGTTCATTTCTATCATTCCAAGGAACACAAAGTAGTAAAGTAATTAAAACGTTATAAAACGTTTTTATATATTATGCATAAGAAAATTATGTGACCAAAACATCACGATAAATATTATATCATTTTCGATTATTTTTAATGTCTTTTACCATTTATTGTGCGTTGGTTCTTTTGTGATACCTACCTAACGGGCACGAAAGTCCCGAATGTTTCTAAAACGTTTTTAGAACGTTCCAGAAACGTTCCTAAAACGTTAAATGTCTGCAACTTTTACGGAACGTTTTATAAACGTTTCATCCATGTTGCAGACATTTAACGTTTTAGGAACGTTTCTGGAACATTCTAAAAACGTTTTAGCAACATTTAGGTTCTTCGTGCCCGTGGGGTACTAACTAATTCAAAATAATAATTAAAACCTATTAATGTAAAATGATATCTTGGTCACTATCATTCAGTAATTTTTTATTAGAGAATAACTACAAATTTTGTAGTAAAATTCTAATATAAAAGTAGTCATTGAATTATTTAAAAGTTTGTATTGGTAATTTCTTATTTTTATTAGCAGGTTAAACATTTAGTAGAGTCGTCATTTTTGGCAAACAACATTTTTTGGTTTGGTTGTAAACACCACTGAAAAATCTACTAAAATTAGGGAAAAAATGAAGTAAAGCCGCTCATACATTTGACATTTGTCGAATTTGATGAATTTCTTTTCAAAATGTACACGGCTGAACCTCTTACCCTAATAATTATTACCATATTAAATTAATAACCATTTTGATTGTTTCTTTAATAATATTTTACGCATTCAGATATTGTATTTATCGTTAAATGTGCAAAGAAAGAAAATGAAACACACAAATTTCGGCAAAATCGATTTCATCGAATAGATATTTTCGTACTCGTACATAAACTTCTGGTTACGCCGAAAGGTGGCGAAGGGAGATTTTCGCAAACACAAGAGGCATTTTCACTATTCCTATATAAACTAATGTCAACAATGTCATACAGGTGCTACCTATTATGAAATGTTACAATATGCAAATGTTTAATTCAGTTTCTTTTGCATCAACTTCCTTTCTAGTCATATATTGGTCATAAGAAAAGTCATATACAGTAGAGTATAATTGCATCTCGTTATATTTATGTCCCAGCATATTTGCCTGGTTTCGTCCCGTTATATTTGCCTGTCACCTCTCTCTTTTTCCCCCACCTTGCACGCTGGGGCCTCATGAAGGGCCTGTTGTGACGTAACGCGGCTGAGGGGAGTGGGAGAAGCCGTGCTCCCCTTCTTTTGTTAAATATAAATAAACAGGAGGGGAGGGCGAGGAACCGAGCAGGCAAATATACCGGGACTCTACCATAAATGGTTTTTCTTTTAGAACTAGATTGAGATCCTGGGGTAGTAATTTCTGCCCTTTTTTACTTTTTCGATTGGTTCATTTTGAAAAAAAAAAAGATATTTTCCTTACCCGTAATGGTTTCAGCGTTGCGGAAAGTTTTCGTGGAGACGATTCTTCTTTGCGGAGTTCGTAAGGATTGTAGGGTCGCCCTCGTCGCGGGTGAAACCTTCACGGAGGTGGTGGATGAGGTTTCGGGTCGCGTCGGACCCACATCCTCCACGGCGGCCAGCTTGGAACTAGCTGTGGCGACGAGGGAGATCGCCTCACCTTTCTATTAAATAAACAAAATGGTATTAATACTAACTAACATGAAGTATTTACAAAATAATAGTAACTAAACATTATTCAGACCCAACCAAATGTAGTTACAACATTTTTACCATTTCTCATTTTTGTTAGTTTCAAAATTCTAATATGAAAATAGTACTCTGGTTTCTTAAAAGCTTATTATAAATTTGCTTGTACTAAAGGTTAGTAATTTGATTGCTTAAATCTAAGTAAATGGTAATTGGCGTTCATATATTATTATGTAAGTAACAATATAGTATATTGCCTTATTTGAGTTTGATATTTTTTGTTTTGTAGAGCGCTCGAACGTCAACCGAAAGGTCCCGAGTTCACGTCCCGGCGCGGCGCATACAAAATCTCGAACTCGGAATGTTTTTTTTTAAGATAAAAATGTTAAAAAATCTAAAAAATTTTCATTATTATTACGATTGTGGCAATTGAAAAAATATAAAATATTATGGAATTGTACAAAACGTTGGAAAAAAATAAAAATAGAGCTTATTCCATCTTCGTTTATCATAAGGCATTTTACATTCTATATTGTTACTTATATACTGTTCTTCAGTTTTATTGCAATGAATTATTTGTAATTGGTTCTCATGAGCCAAATCAAGTTTTGGCTGTGTGATCACTGTGATATAGAATATCACATTTCTCATTTTCAGTTTGGCTCGTTAAATCGCAATTAATAACAACTGGTTTTGAAACATTAAAAATCTACTGATGGAAAATCATTATCAATTAGTTAATTATCGACCAGTAAAAAGAGAATTACTAATTTACAAATAGCATTATACTAATACTGAAAGTCAGTATTAAATTTCTTAAAGGCATATTTCTAAAGAAACCTGAATTAATGAGTAGTTCTTTACTATTTTTCAATTCTGAATTAATATTTTTAAACCAATTCAAATAGTATTTATGAAAATGTTCCCTAAATCCAACCAAAAATTGGTATTAGTAATAGAAACTAAACTGGACTTAATTTCCAGATCAAATGTAAGATTTAACTAATTTTCTTTTGATTGAATTACGACCATCAGTAGATTAGTAAAATTTGACTAAATGTGATTTACAGAGAACATATCAACATAAATATAAAGTAATGTTTACTATTGCAACACCAAAACTGACATAGCAATTTAACATCAACAAATAAGACAGAGTAAATTATTGTACATTTCGTAAATCACTGAACTAGAATATTAAATTCAATTGAATTGAACTTAAAGTACAAATAAATTATTCAGCTGTTTTAAAACTGAGAGTATTGGAAAATAATAAAATTTTTTTTACTGAAATGACATAAAACATTACTACATTGCCATAAAAACTGCATGTACCAGAGAATTTAATCTCTTATCATTGACAAAATCAAAATTTTAAAAAGTTTGATTCTTTTTAATGACAAATTTACTGAAAAATTATCTGGACAAAAGTTTATTTTGACTAAAACTCAAATCGAAGTAGTCACAACATCCCCATACTTGTGTACTTTTGTGTTTGTTATTAAATAACAAAAATGTTTACTATCAACAAAATCCGTTATTCGTTTGCTCCAAAATTTTAAAGAACCTTTCTTCACTTAAAATACACAATAATACTAAAAAACGGAGTAAATTTATTTTTAAAACATATCAAAAATATAAATGGTCCAGTGTCGTTAGTCCACAAAGGTCATTAACCTCAAATCATCGGTTATTTTTCAAAATACTTTAAACAAACAAAAAACACCAATTTGATTTTGTAACTTGATAATAAGCATTGACTCAAAACACAGAATTGGCACATAAACTGCAACGACAAAATCACAGATCGATGAACGGAAATGAAAATTTTCCAGCACAGAAGATGAAAGAAATGTTACTGCAAAGTTTCGTAAAATCCAGTCATTTGTTACGTAAGTTATGTACCACCTTGACGCTTTGGCATAAGATCTTTCGCACAGACACGAGTATGTATTTATGATAATTTCAAAAAGTGACGTCACCATAATTTTTTTCTTGGGAATCGTGAATCTTTTTATGAAACGTACAGGGACGGAAACGCGCGCGACATCACCGCCGAGACTCACGTGCGAATGAGACGAAATTTAAAGAGGAACTGACCGAACCGACTATTAAGACTTCCCTTATTAATAACACGAATGGTACACGATATCCCAAAGGGCGTGTCCTTCAAAGGAGATATTGGGGTAGGTCGCTCAAACCACCACTAGGAAGTTTTTATTATTTTTTTTACCTAATTTAAATTTTATAAAATTGCAAAAATACATTTTTTACATGGAGGCTGGCCAAAATACGAAAAATATTGTTAAAATTAAAATAATTTCGCTATCAACAAAATTTTTTTGATTAAAAAAAATACACGTGTTTTTCATTCAAAATGTTGGCAAAAATGCATAATAATTATATAACTCCAAAAATGTTGTAGTAGTAGTAATACTAGTTACTACTGTTAATCTTTTCCTAAAATGTATATTAAAGATATGAATTTGGAGAACGGTTACAAGTATAATTTTGTATATACTAAATTATTTTAATTTTTAGTTATAATATTGATGTTAATTGCTATTGCATTAATAATGCTGCAGATGTTTGAAATATCTAAATAATAATATAAAATTAAAGTTGAATTAAATAACGGAGTGTAAATATGAAAATATAAAACGAGTAACAATGTATTCTATGTATTGTTTTCTTTACTTTAAATTACTGTTTACATTATTAGAGCAAGAACCTTATGCCTTTTTCTTTTCCTCGACTGTCAGTATAAATATTACTCAAGTACGATCCAGTACAGAAATTACAAGCTTATAAATATCATAGTGTTATTTATTAATCTTAATTTATTATTTTTTTATATTAAATAAAAGTTAAAAATTGCAATGAAAAGTAATTATTTTTACAACAAACTATAGTGTATGTTACAAATATATAAATTATATATTTCATAATTAATTACATGGAAATATTCGTTACTTTCGGAAGTATGGCATTTGAGGATTACTTTTAAAAAATTTCATAATTCAGTTATAGTTGAGTTTTTTTATACTTTTGTTATTTTGAAACAATAAAATTAATAACATTTGTTTAACTTTAATTAATATTTGGATTTTATAATACAGAAACATTGTTTATACGGAATTATAACATTTCTAAAAATACTTTTCAATTTAACATTGAAATATATTTATTCTGCAACTAAATAAATGTTATTATGTAATCACATCCGACATTTACTACATTTATCCATTATGTTTCTTAATAGAACGACACCTGGTATTATTGAAGAAATAATACAACATGTGCATCAGAATGGATAAAAATAGTGTCTACAACGATATGTACATCTTAGTGCACAGCTGTTTTCTGCGAAACTAAATTTGTAGTAAAATATTGTATAATCTATAGTGCTTATATGGAGACATTAAATGTTTTTATAAACATTGCTCTCCTTAAGGTGGTTAGACCCAAGAATATCATATGTTGAAAAAAAATATTTAATAACGTTTACAAGAATTTAATTTTCATTATAAATAATACCATTCATTTTTAAAAAATTGTTAACAGCAGATAAGAACAAATTTGAATCAATTACAAAAGTGACATAACAAATTATTTTTGCCCATTTCAATTTTTTTTTCAAGAAGAATAATGCTTTCACTTTTCAACAATATCATTAATAATGAAAATTAAATTTTTGGAAACGTTATTAAATATTTTTCATCAACATATGATATTTTGGGGTCTAACTATCTTAACTAATCTGGTACAAATTTTAGTACTTACAATGTAATCCAAAATATTTATTAATAAGTTATAAAATGAATTTGCTTATTTCAGATTTCTGCAAGAAAATTGGAGTAGAATTATTTTTTAGAGATTAAAAACAAATCAGTTTTTAATCTTTAATGATTCAAGCAATGGATTATGAATCAATACCCGAGATTGGCAGTGAATTACAGGTGTGTTATCATAAAATATCATTAAATAGTTTTGTGTAGTGTAAAAAAAATAACTCATAAAATTTTTTTGACCGCTTAAAATTATAAAATTGAATAGAAATATTATTTCTTGGTATGTTCAATTAAAGTAAAAATACAAGAAAAAACAAGCAGAAATATGTGTTTTCTGTACGAAGCCATGAATAATGTAGATACATTTTTACAATCACTGTACCAAATTATAATTTCATACAGATCGGTATATAAGGAAATGAAGGTTTATTTATTCTTTTTTTTTTCGTATAGAAAGCACATATTTCTGATTGTTTTTTTTGTATTTTTGTATTTTTATACCAAGAAATAAATCTTCTATTAAATTAAAAAATAACTTTCTTTCGTTTAATTCCATTTTCAGTAGAAATAAATTTATCACTCGTTGACAAATTTTATATAAGATTTTAAACAAATTTATGTAAAAACTAATATATTAAAAGCAGACTTTATAAAATGTAAAACTAAATAAGACTTTAAAAAATGTATGCTTGTATATTTATTCATATTCACTGAGGCTAACACTGGAATCTACTGAACATACAATGTTAAAATACTTATTTACTATTTTTTTATTTCAGAAAATTAGTTTCTTAATTCGACCTTACATAATTACTTTTAAATGTTTTATAAATAATTTAAAAATATTAAATTTTGTTGATTTCATATATAATATTAAAAAATTTTAAAGGAACTATAAATTTAAAGTATTGAATTATGAATTCCATGCAGTGGGCATTATTGATGTTATTCCATATGATGCAATGTTTCTTATCCAAATTCCAATCAATAATATTTTAAATTTTAATATTAGTAAGACACATTTACTCTACTTAATTATTTTGTGAGTAGTTTATACTGTCAGACAATAAGCTTTCACTTACCGTCGAGTAGATGGTTAGATATCAAGGGTCCAGTTTCTACAAGAGAAACTCACAAGTTCACTGGGCAATCGTTTGACGGAGCAGCTGAAAGTATACAATGTAACATAGTAATCTAAGCCTGGAAATTAGAGTTCGAAGTGCAGTGTCGGTATAAACAAATATAAATTTTAAGTAACTTATTTCAAAATGCATTTAAAAATGGTTTGTTTATATTATGGCAAGAATGTGGGATAGTCACAAATACATGCAATTGGATCTAAACATAATAGTTTATGTCAATAAAACAATATTTTTAATGTTATTGCTTCATTAACTCCTCCAAAATGTAAATTTTTATTTTTTAGTTTTTGAATAAAAAAGATGAATTTAATATTATATTAATATTTAGTAACATTATAGATTTATTTCTGTTTTTTAATTATAAAAATATATTTTAATATTTTATAGTAATTTTATTTATTAATTTATAAAAATATATTATTAGTTGTTAGAATGTTATTTAAATGTTTTTGATTATCAGAAATTATAGCAAAATCTAATTTATTTTACAACCTTATATTTTCAAGTCATGCTAATATTTGAAAGTTACTTAATATAGATAATTGTTAAATAAAAAACACAATTTCTACATTTATATTTGAATATAGAAAAATCAAAGAGACCCGAAGCTTTCTGAATCACTTAAAATACTTAAACGATTCACAAATCATAAATATGAATCACAACTATCTCCAAATTTGTCATATTTTAACTACAATTCATGTCTGTAAGATCAAAAGATAACAATGCACACTAAATTACTGTTCAATATAAAATCTAAAGATAAATGGGGCTTGGACAATATATTACGAAAAAAAAATGTTATGACAAAATATTTCAGTCAAAATAATATTATCAAAAATATTATTTAAATTAATTTTATTTTGTATATTTTTAGAAAATTGTTAAAATTAAATTTTATGCTTAACTGATAATTATTTAATCTTCATTAAATGAAATTGTTATAATTTAATTTTATGCTTAACTGTATTAAATAATAATTATGGATTTTTAATATCCATTATGGTTTAAAAGTTTTGAACCTTTTCAGCTTAGTATGTTGCAAATTTTGACACGATCTATTGCAGAGTGCTCAAATGATACTGATATTTCTTTTCAAATTAAGAAAAAGTTGGAATATATTATGCATAATTATTGTGTATTGTTTTCGATGATTGAATAATGTGATTTAAATTATTTGTATACATGTTTATACATTATTTATTTTTGTTTAAAAATGTCTGAAATTTATTATTATTGCAATTATTTATCCAAATATTTTTATTTATTTTGCAACTAGTTTTTATCTTGATATTTTTATAGAAAATTTTTTAAAAATATTTAATTGTTATCAACACTTTCTTGTATGCCGTATGTTGTTATTTTTTAGCAGTCGGTTTATGAACTATATAAATTGTTATTTATGTTTGTTAATTTTTTCATGTATTAACCCTTAGTTCTGACATGACGCTGAAGCTAGCAGCAGATTCAAGCAGCGGGTTCAAGAAAACTGTGGAAATGGATAATTTCTTATTAAAAATTACTCGCATTTAAATACTTTTAGACACATTTTACACAAATAATCTGTTTTTGGCAATTTAATGGCTGAAAACCATAGTTTTTTCGAATTCGCTGCTGCGAATCTGCTGCTAGCTTCAGCGTCATAGTTCTGACCGCTATTTTAATCACTTATAAAAAGGAATAGGCATGAATGAATACCATCTTCAAAATTTCTTCTCGACCGCTTGATGAATATATAGAAAATTCTTATGAAGAATAATAAAGGTTTCTCGGTGTGACGGTCTATCGAATAAAGTCTGTATAGTTTTTAGAAAACGTTTCGGCAACCAATGTGTGCCTTCTTCAGTTTATTATTAAATATGTAAAAAATATAAAAAGTTTTGGCTTATAGTTGTAAATTGCAGCTAATCCGGTGCAAAAAATTGGTGATTGTTATATGTTAAGAGTCTTAATCTTTCGCACAATTCGCGTGCTAAAATGAGTGAAATTAGTGGATATAATATGTGCAATTTTCCAACAAGCACCTCGTCATCATATCTTGAACTCTCGTAACATTTATCCATATAACAATCACCAATTTTTTGCACCGGATTAGCTGCTATTTACAATTATAAGGCAAAACCTTTAAAATTCTTCATAAGAATTTTCTATATATTTTAACCACTTCACTGGTAATGTATCATATGTATACAAAAAAAGTGCCACGACTGGTAATATAATAACTTCCAGTTTTCAATGAATTTATCTTGAATTTGGTACACTATAGGATTTTTAAGTCGTTGAATACGAATCTGATGTCACATTTTTAAAACTCAATATGACGACTACAAGTTATATGCTTTTGAAGTCAATTTTGTTTGGTTACCAGTGAAGCGGTTAAGGCCTTTTGGATCAAATATGTCTTGCCGTTTGAAAATGCTTACAGTTGTGCAATTTATAAAGTACAATTTGAATTTTCTCTGGGTCGAAAACGATCCCTGCGAAAAATGTAGGTAGGATCTCATGAGAATCTACCGAGTTTCTCATGAGAATGTCGCAGGAATGCGTGTATTCTAGAAATTAATTAAATTTTAAATACTAGAAATAATGTTAAATTTTTAATTTTTTATATGAATAATGTATAATTTTTTATGTAAATAATGAATAAATATTTAATTTTTTTTTTTATGAGAATCAAATGAGATTCTCATAAGAATCCTGTTTCAATTTCTCATATGATTCTCATGAGAATCCTATGTAACATTTTTCGCAGGGATCCATCGGGATTAAGGGTATATTAATGAATCTTTTTAACTATAATAGTTTTTCTGGTAATATTTTTTAAAAATAATATTACGATTAAGTAATAACACATCACACATAAACAAACACTGACAGCAGATGACGGTGACTATTAACTCCAATCATTGCTCGTTGAAACACAGATAAATTTAGTCCTCAACATATTTAAACTGTATCAATCGAATGATCAACATTAATCATCGACACATACGAAACTGATCGATGATAGAAAAAGACTCGGAAGAAAGATTGAGAAATCGTAAGAATCATAAAAAATCATTGTTATGAAACATCGACAATTCACCCACTGCACTTAAGAAAAAGAACTCTTGTCTTGTCCATGGCAGGCAACGACCCTCGAGGTTGAAAGTAAAACAGAGAGATCACGACTCCTAGCGACGAACTCCTTTAATATATCGATTAACGTCCTGCACCGTTGCAACTGCGAAGCAACGCATGAGAAAGGAGGCGAAATTAGGTTAAACGAATTGTTTCGCAAAACCGATAGGGCCTCATCGATCTTGCCAGAGAGGACGTTTAGATTTTAGAAACCGTCGAAGGTCGAGGAGACGAATGTCCGCGGGAGGTCCAGGGTACTTAGGAACCTCGTCGAGGAGTTGCACTAGGTCTTTCGCGAATTTCCGTTCTCTCACCGTCGACGCCCTATGCATCCTCTTCCTCGTGCATGATCGTCATTTGTTGACGTCCGCTCACTCCGCTCTCACGCGCACGTCACGAAACTGCCATTTTAACTCCGATCGGTGAGAGGCAGACCTGTGACTCCGAAATCCATCACGGTTCCGCATCCCTCAACCAACTTACTCAGTCGGTAAAACAAATTACACCTTCTGCAACATCTACAAGTTCATCTTTCATAACCTCAATTACGTTATTCAACTGATGTTGAACGAGTTCGAATTTTCTTTTTCGAGATGTTTAATTACCAGATGACGATTTTATGGAAATTATCGATTCGCGTTCCTTTTTTTTTTGAAATTCCCGCCATGTTTCTACCCGATCGATTCGGAGTTCAAATTAGACAAATTTTTGCAAAATTATGCCTCGTTTATGTCAAAACTGGATGGAAAATATTACAATTTGGAAAGAAATGTCAAATTATATGAAAAATTGTTCAAAATTATGTTGCAAGTTCCAGCTCAATATTTTTTCATAGTTAGTAAATTTTGTTTATATCGTTGGTAGAACTAGAATTTTACCGGAAGTGCAGTAAATTTTGGGCCCGGCGTCGGTCGAAAAGGCAGCGATGGAAGAAAATTAAAAATTCGACTTTTTCGCAAAACGTGATAGCGATTTTTTAAATTTCTACAGCCTTATTTAGGGGGGATGAATGAATTCGGAGTTTTCTTCCGTCGACGCCTCGGGAGGCGACGGTGGCGACCTCATCGGGGCAGCATGTAAGCCCTAGTAACTTTTGTCGCTAGCGGGTTGCCGACCTGCATATCGATTGTCATTATTTATATCGTACGTTTCCTCTTCAGTCATCGATTCACTTTTTACATTTTACATTTTTACAGTAATGAGGGAAATAAGTTTAGTTAGTTGTACGGTACTTTAAGTTACCCCATGTGTGATCCTAGGTGTTAAGGGAGTCGAGCGACAAGAGAATGACGGATAGCCAGCAGCAGTTCTGCTTGCGGTGGAACAATTTTCAGGCGAACATCACGAGCCAGTTCGAGGCGCTGCGCGATGACGAGGACTTTGTCGACGTTACCTTCGCCTGCGACGGGAGGCGGCTGCAGGCGCACAAGGTCGTCCTCTCGGCATGCAGCCCTTACTTCAAGGAACTGTTCAAGGTTAGAGCATCGAAGCCTCCTTCGAGGAGGAAAAATCCCTTTCTATCTCTCTCGCTCGCCAAATCCCCACCCTTCCCTTTTTTCGCATCCTTCTGACATCTGTCGCCACCTCTCTCTCGCACTCGCCCACCCACCCTCTAATCCGTCTCTCTCTGTCTGTCTATAACGCATGCTTCCTACTCTGTCTCTCGTGTTCTCTTTATATAGACGTCTCTCTTACATTCATCAGCTTTTGATCCTTGTACAGCGTGCCGTAGGCAACGTTTTTCATGGTCTCCGAATGAACTGAGAATGACCAGGCAACGTTACGAAACGCCAAATCAGTCTGTTCACTACCATATATAGTTAGTAAAGTGTCCTTGCCAATGCCTAAAAAGCCTACAATCCACACAAACGATGCATTTTAACACATTTTTTATCTGCGCTTTGCTCCAGAAATTTCATTAAGATTATGATTTCGATAAATCAAGTTTCCTTAATCTTAAAGCGATTCGGAAATGGGTAGAGAACGGTCATATGCTTATAGTGGGTTCACATTTTATGTCACCATAACTACAGATGTTATATAACTCTTATCTTAAAGAGCAGTATCTACCTAGATTCTCAGGGACGTATATCACAGCAGTCATTTTGGGATGTTTTCCATGTAAATTTTGCAAATCATTAAAATGTTATTAATAAATATTACATTAATTACATGAATACAGATAAATTATCTGATAATGATTAAAAATGTCTTTAAGGTGGCTCGAGCGAAAATCGACCGACAGAATTGCGAAAAATATTTTATATTCTATCTATATTTATCTCGAAAGGCTGGGAATCCGATGCACCCATTTGACCATGTTTACGATGACAGAGCTAAGTCTTTTGATCTGCAATCGGTAAAGTCCCTACATTCATACCACGATATTTTACTAGCTTATAAAATTCTTAGAGGTTTGATTCATAGTGAGGAAGTAACGGGTTTATTTATACAGCGGTCAATCTCGCACCAGCTTCGTACTATCCGATTCGTCGAAGAATCCGCTAATCGCACAAATTATGGGTTTAATTCTACGGTACCAAGGCTAAAGCGGGCGTGGAATTTATTACCACAATCGATTACTTCGGAGAGACTGACAAATTTTAAATACTATGTACTCGGGCTCACTAAAACTTTTTGTTAATTAATTGAATTATTCGTTATTACACTTTAATTTTATATTATTATTTTAGTTTATATCATTTATTGTTACTCAAATTGTATAGCGCCCAATTATGTTTTTTTTGTTATATTTTGTGTAAAGGCACTTCTAGTGCCGTTGATTCTAAATAAATAAATAAATAAATAAAATTCTAGTTAATGACCCCACTCGTCATCCTGCAAAGTTTCAGACCCTGTTACCGAAGTAACATGTACCTGAAGCTCTGAACGTTCAATGAACGAATGTTTAGAACAGACTTAACCCTTTAAGTCCCAAATGTGCACAATTTGCACATGGATTTCAGCATCGTTTTATGTATAAAATAAAAATTTAAAAAAATGAAAACATCTATATCCGACTAGTTTTGAGGTCGCTCTTTTGATTGGTGCTACTGAAATTTTCGAAAAATAGCGTTTAAAACATTTTTTTTTACAAAAATTCTGAAAAAAACGTGATTTTTTAGCTACAATTTTTTTTTAAATGCATTTTTAACTAGGATACCGGTTTCGGATCACCTTCTAACCTGTCAGAAATGTGTTCCCGACTCTTTTACTTCAAAATTATACATTCACATACTTTGATTTTTTATATTTTCCATTTCAAAATGGCGTCTGGATGTTGAAAATTTTTAAAATTGAAAAAAATGCTATTATTTCGTATCTGCTAGGTTGTCTTTATAGTAAAATCGTACAAATAAGTTATTCCGGAAGCAACTATATCTCATAAAATCCATTGGTTTTTGAGAAAAAAATTATGAGATGATAAGGCAGTGAGAATCGGGCAACTTTGACTGTCATATTCAAAGGCAAAGGACGCGCAGATAAAAAATGATTAGAACAAATAAAGTCGGCAAGACTCATCATATCATAATTTTTTTTACAAAAATCATTTATATAATCAAAAAAATATTAAAAAAATATAATTGGAATACGATAGTATTTTTTCTATTCCAGAAATATGAAATTTTACATAACGCGTCCGTCATATTGGATCCTCGATTTTGAATTTCGGTAAACTGACTCAAGATTCGAGTTTAGCGATTATTGAAACCTTTGAGGTTGGTAATTAGCAAATTTCATCCCAATTTTGGTTGTAACAGAACTCTAAATACACGTATACTGAGCAAATGGGAGTCGTCATCTTGAAATTGGATTTTATGGCATATTACTGCTTCCGTAAATCATAGGTCAGAGAATACTCATATTAACTTATTTGTACGATTTTACTACAAATAGCAGATCCGAAATAATAGCATTTTCTTCGATTTCAAAAATTTTGTATGTTCAGACGCCATTTTGAAATGGAAAACAAAATAAATCAAACTATGCGAATGTATAATTTTGAAGTTAAACAATTGGGAACACGTTTCTGATATGTTAAAAGGTGGTCTGAAACCGGTATCATAGTTAAAAATGCATTTAAAAAAAAATTGTAGCTAAAAAATCACGTTTTATTCAGAATTTCTGTAAATAAAATGTGTTAAACGGCATTTTTAGAAAATTTCAGCAGCGCCAATCGAAAGAGCGACCTCAAAACTAGTCGGATATAGATGTTTTCGTTTTTAAACAATTTTTATTTTATACATAAAAAGGTGCTGAAATCCATGTGCAAATTGTGCACATTTGGGACTTAAAGGGTTAATGTTCTATGCTTTTAAAAAATATATTTATTGTTTACAACCGCATAAGGAAAATTATTATTTATCAATGTTCCAAATATAAAAGACCTCTCAGTTACTCATATCGTTAGTAAATCATCAATGGATTATTAGAAAACCGTTCAATGAACGTTCGAAATTTCAGGCACATGAAGTAACTAACTTTTATTTTCATAAACGGGCATAAATGTTTCATTAACAAAATATAATTGCTCAATGGAAATAAAAATTACAGTAGAACTTCACTTTATTGTCCTACTCGGGGTTTCGCCTTTCACACAGTTTCTTGCGCACCTTCCAGCGTAATTACGAAAGAGGGAAGAACTAACCTTACCTGCGCTAAATACGCGAAGGACAATAAAGTGAAGTTGTACAGTATAGAAATCATAAAATATTCTAAACATATACTGTAAAAAAGAAATGTAAAATTACATTTCTGAGATTTTACAATTTTGTTGAAATTTCCTATTACTCTCGTTGTAAAATTGCATCTTTTCGGTAAATACCCAATGAAAACAGAAGGAAATTTACCGTAAATGTGTGAAATTTACAATGGAAACGTAAATTTACAGTGTAAGGTGGAAATAAAAATACCAGTAGGAATCGTAATTTTATATCGATTGTGTGATTTAAAAAAATGTAATTTTTGTTGACATATATACATTGTATACGACTGCACAGTTGTGCTATTTCGTTTATTAAGTGACTTTATATTTTTAACGAAAAGGGAATTAAAGACATTACAAATTATAGGTAGCTGAATTATAAAAAATTTAGTTAATATATTGAGCCAATGTAATTTTACAGTGGAAATGTAAAATACTGACAAAACTCGAAGAATTTTACAATCCAATTGTAATATTACAGTGCCGTGTAAATATAGAACTGATTTTTTCCGTTTTATAGTACACATGTAAAATTACATCGATAATGAAGGAATTTACAATATCACTGTAAATTTACGATTTTCAGTAGTATTTTTATTTCCACTTTTTCACTGTAAAATTACATAGACTTTTTTTACAGTGTAAATCAACAAGATAGAAGTACGTAAGATGAAATTTAAAAAGCGAAGTTACTTATAGAAATAGATACTACATCATTTGAGTTAATATAGTAATGTGGACTTTAAATAAATTAATAAATTTAGGAATGGATTCAATATTTCTTAATTCATTTGATAAGAAATTCCAAGACCAAGTCAAATAAAAAATAGTCGAATAGAAGCATCTATTGGTTTTGCAAGTTCGCTCAACCAAAGGTCGTTGATCTACAAAACCTGCTCAAAATTCTGAAAAAAAATTGTAACATGAGAATTAACCCTTTCAGTCGCAACAAGACACCAGTGTGTCTTCTCACGAACTTCTCATCGTTTATGAGTGGTTCGTCAACGATTTCTTTACAATTTCTTATTCCTGCCCATCCTAAGACTCTAATAAATGTCATTAAAAAATAATAATATTATGTAAAATAATTATTGTTAATAAATTATTTTGAAAAAAGAATAATTTTCAAAAGAAACTCATGCCAGGATGAACTAATAGCCAGTATTATTTGACATTTGGTACATAGGGTTTTTTGGGGATGCTGATTATGAATCCAATATCAGATTTACAAAATTCAAAATGGCGGATCCAATATGGCCGAACAAAATTCTGAGAAACTGTAATTTGGTCTTATATTGGATCCGCCATTTTGAATTTTGTATATCTGACACTGGATTAATCAGTGGCACAAAAAACCCCTGTATACCAAATTTAAAAAAAAAAAACATTACTAGAAAAATTCGTGACTGAAAGGGTTAATGAAACTGGATACAATTTTTTTCATAAGAATTAAATCATTAAGATGGTGTAACGTTATGATTGCAACGTCAGGATCTTGAAATTGACGGAAATATGATTATAATTGGTTTCTATATGCATACGGGAGAAACATACAGCAAATTTCGAAGAACTACAGTTTTGAATAATGAGAAAAAAAATATTAAAGTTACACTGATTTACACGGAGCTGCACGGTAATGCACGTAATGCAGTGTAAAATGACATTTCCATTTTAATAACAAAACTGTAGAAAGATCTTTGTAAAAAATCACATATACTGTAATTTAATAATGATTTCGTTACGATTTTAAAAATATATGACCACTGAATAATTAGAAAAGATATTCAAGCGTTCTTGTCACATTTTCCTTTTCATGAACAGCATAATAAAATTTTTATTGAAAAAATAAAATATGTAAAGTTTACAACTAATAATGAAAAATATTTGTATAAATCGATGAAAATAAATTATGGTAAACCTTGCAAAAGACTACTTCCTCTTGAAAAAAAAATTGAAAAATACTTTTTTTTTTTAGTTTTTTGAGTTTGTTTTGAAAAATACAAATCAGGCAAAAAAATGTTTCAAACAATAAATGTAAAGCGGTAAATTATCTACAAAAAAGGTACTATATGTTTTATATGCAAAAATAGGTCGAAGTAGTCTTTTGAAAGGTAAATCTAAAATATATAAATTCATTAGTAAAAAAAAAGATTAAAAATTAATAAATCCAACGGGGCCCTTAAGCACCCTCTAAATGTCAGGGCCGAGTCGCTCAAGCCACCTTAAACAGATGATTGGTCATGGTTGAGATAAAAAATGCCATTCCGATATCAATGATACTAGATTATATTAAGAAGTCAAATTCTGATTGTTACGAAATTGCAAAGCAAGGTTCGTTTGATTATCAAATAATAAGTCACTTGTATAATTTGAAAATAATCTGAAAATACTGGCGTAAGTTGAGAACTAAGTTGACAGTTCGGTGTCTAATGCTTATGCAACACTTCTTACGATCTATGCCAGATTTCATCAATGTCAATATTACTAAGAATTTAATATTTTTTATTTATTTTAGGGTTAATAAAACCGTTAAAAAAAAAGATAAACAAAAATAATGCGTTTATAAAAATATCATAAAGAAAATATAACAATTAAGGTAGTTAGACCCCAGAATATCATATGTTGATAAAAATATTTAATAACGTTTCGAAGAATTTAATTTTCATAATTAATGATATTGTTGAAAAGTGAAAGCATTATTCTTCATGAAAAAAAAATTGAAACGTGCAAAAATAATTTGTTAAGCCACTTTTGTTATTTTTTCAAATTTTTTCTTATCTGCTGTTAACAATTTTTTAAAAATGAACGGATTTTAACAAGTGACGGCTAATTTTTTCGAAAAAACGATTCTCTATAACTTTACCGTAGGTATTTTGAAATTTCCGAAGCCAACGATACATTATCTCTATTTATTTTAAAAAATAACTGCTACTTTTAATGAATTTTGAGTAATTTTTGTGATCAGACAAAGAATCTTACAAAAATTATGCGGTAAAGTTAAAGAAAATCTTTTTCTCGAGAAAATAAGCCGTCATTCATTAAAATCCATTCATTTTTAAAAAATTCTTAACAGCGGAGAAGAAAAAATTTGAATCCATTACAAAAGTAAATTAACAAATTAATTTTACACAATTCAATTTTTTTTTCAAGAAGAATAATGCTTTTACTTTTCAACAATATTATTAATAATGAAAATTAACCATTTTAATTAATTGAACCTCAGAATTTTAGTTTTACATTTTTAAAAAAGAGATATTGTTACTTGAAACTCTTGTATCACTCGATAGTGTATTTCAAAGTCTATTTATTCTCCAAACCAGTGAGAAATACATCTTATTTGTTCGATTTAAATTTTCCAGTAGCCTAAAATATTGCAGTTCATACTCTTTGTATAAGAGATAGTTGGCAAATTTCATTCTTGAAAGACCAGTGAAAAATCATGATTTAAGTAGGACATTGGTCGTTTAATCTTAAATGACATAAACCTCATAAAACTTCTCTTCACCGACTCCAGTATTACAACGACAGACTTAGTAAAGGGTGACCTAACTATCGAACCTTACATTAAAGTAGGACATATTATCATTTTGTAACAATTTGTAATTGCCTTCCAGTCAGTGAAGGACCAGATGCTTTTAATTGATCGGTAAAAGTTAAGGAGTTATTAATAAAAACATCTAAATAACAAAATATTTTTACTGCGTTTAGGTCGCAATTATTCAACGTATAATTATATTGAAAATCGCAGAAGTTTACATTTTCTAATATTTAACTGTAAACAGTTATTATCTATGAGATTTTTTCCTTCAAATCAGTTAATCGAGAAAATTTTATTTAGTTTAGAGATCATAAAATAATGTATATAGCAGAATCAGAAACATATAAAGAAAATGTAAAGAATACATAAAAATATAAAGAAAAAATGTTAGAAGAAAATTAATACGACATAAATATATAAAAGCATCGCTTCAACATTTTAATTTAAATTTCAGACAAATCCTTGTAAACACCCGATAATTTTCATGAGGGATGTGGAGTTTGAACATCTGCAGTCCCTCTTAGAATTTATGTATGCCGGGGAAGTGAACATTTCCCAAGCAGAATTACCGACCTTCCTGCGAACGGCTGAGTCTCTTCAAATCCGAGGTCTCACCGACTCCCAAAATAATCAGCACAACAACGAAAAGGTAGAAATAAATCCCGATGTTGATCACGCAAGTGACATTTAGAACACATCTTTATTTACAATTCACGTTACAGCTATTGAAGGCGAACAACATCCACACTTCAAACGGTCGTGGTCTCGTGTCTCCGAGCTTCGATGATGAACGTAGTAAAACTCCACCTCCATCGAGTCCTCCCCCATTGAAAAGGCTGTGTAAAAAAAGCGATTCACCTCAGAACTCTAGTCCAGCACCCATCGTGCCGTCATGCGCCACCAGTACACCTCGCACTCGACCAGTTATCGAGCCTCAGGTTCAACTCGACTGCTACAAAGATCTCGATATTGTTGAGGTACGAATCGATCGAATTTTCATTTCAAAATTAATGAAGATTATGACTGCATGTTAATGTAATTTTTGCAGCCCAAAGTCGAATTACCTGATTATGGCAGTGATGACGAAACCAAGCAAGACGTCAACACACTGCCAGGAGGCTTTCTTAGCTTGGACGGTGGCATGGAGGTGTTACCGACCTACACACCATCATTTTCTGGTAAAAGTTTCTAGGTTACCATAAATATAACTAAATTATAATCTGCCGATATTAAATTGTTATGTGTTTTAAGGGAGCGGTATTGATGGAGGAATGCCAGGGCCATCGCATGGAAACGCAGAGTTGAATCAAGAGCAGCAAGGTGAGTCGAAAAATTAATGTCTTAAGTAGTGCGAGCACCATTACAAACAGCAACAACCTAGCCGTTACATCACAAGTATCGAATGTGAGTAGTGAGAAAGAGATTGAGAGAAAGAAAGAGCGATAGTAAACGAGAGAAAGACGGAAGGAGAATGGAATATTGATGGTTTGAAATGGTAAGCTCGTGTATAGCTCGGTAGGTCTTGGTAGGCGGTAGGAGACATTTGACACTCGGAGGTTGTGACGGGCTTCGGTCCGTTGCGGAGTGCAGTTTACAGCTAAAATCAGCTGTGGCGTATGAACGACATTTAATAGAGATAGTAATAGAAGAAAATAAAACACAAGACAATTTCGTCTTACGTGTACATATTTTACTTTCAATACCTCGAATTCCCGGTTCAAATCCTTATCAATCTTATTTACGTCCTTTATTGCTTCTCCTCTCATATTTATGTTTCTCATGCTTCCGATAGAACATTCTTAAAGTACAAAGACGTATCAAATAAATAGATCATTCGAAACAATCGCATCAAGTAAAATTTAGCACCATATTTCGCATTCCTAAAGAGCTGCCTCATCATTTTATCATCTTGCCTCGTTTGCTTATCGTATTCAACTAATACTGCTCATCGTGCTCTAATATTTCTCAAATTTCATCTCCAATGTCTTGTCTTTTGTGTGAGTTTGCGAGTCGATTTTTTTTTTTGCTAAAGCTGATTGAGTGTACTCAACTACAAATTAAAAATAGCGTAACGCCAAATATTGCTTTGAAATAAACATTACCAAAACAATAAACGATACGTATCAAAAGAACAACGGACATTCGCTGACAAATTGGTGAAGAAGTTTTAAATTCCGTTATTTTGACAAATCAAAATATCGATAATGAATACAATGGTACAGTGATAAGCTTGACATTCAAGATAACGTCAAGGTTAAAACGGTACGGTATATATAATCCCGACGGTCAAAATAACGGAAACATATTGTCAGAAATGTAATATTGACAGCAAAATAGTTTAGAACGTCACTTTATTGTCCTCGGGGCTTTGGCTTTCACTTTGTTGTCACAATAGAAATTACGAAAGAGGGAAGAAATAACCTTACCTTCGCTAAATACGTGAAGGGAATCTCGCTAATAATGTGTAGGGGCTAACAAAGACAAGAACAATAAAGTGAAGTTTTACTGTATTTGAAGTAAAACGACAAGGTACTAACAAGTGATGGACATTGTCGGTTTTAATATTGATTGTTGGTACTTAGTCGTTGAATTAAACCGCTTCATTGGTTTTTCAACAAATGTGTGATGTTATTTTGGTACGTATCGTGAATCAGAAAGATAGAACGAATGTCGACTCGTTTCATTGGTTGCGGGTCGAAAAACCGACAGGTCAAAAAGCCAATCATAGTCGGTTTTTTTACTGTCTGCTTTTTGATTTGTTGGTTTTTTTAAACCGCACCCGTTTCATTTGATAAAGTTCCAGTCATATGTTGCTTACAAAAACAACTGCTTATTTCTGAATAATGTTGAATCGATTTAGACGCATTCGTTCGTAAAGTTATACTTGTTTTTTCTCCCAAAAAAAAAATTAGTATTACCAAATCCTAGTAACGCTAATTAAAGATAAACGCTGTAATGTGTGGTTTCAAAGAATCGGTATTGAATTGAGTAATGAAATCAGCGGCGGTTTCATCGAACGCTTCTCATTTGGCGGAAGGCAGGATCGGTGGCCGAGCCGCATCCTGTTTTCCCGAATCGGGTAAAAAAAAAAAAAAAAAAAAACGGAAAACGACAGGCCGGCAGGCAGCAAAGTTGGGTGTAACGCTACTAGGATCGTTCGCTGGTTGTTGCTGTCCTGTGGTGGGTGGTATCGTTTTTTAATATTGTTACGGTGCATCAAGACGCGTGGTTGCTATGCTGTGGTAACGTGCTATGCTGTGGGCTGCTACCGGTTAGAGCAAGTTGTGTGTGTGTTGCAGCTGACCTGCGTAAACTGCACTCGCTGGACCCGCGCCCTTGTCCTGTGTGCAACCGCATGTACAGTAACTTGTCCAACCTGCGGCAGCACATACGCCTCATCCACAACCCTCAGAGTGTCACATGCCCTCTATGTAGCAAGCCGTTCAAGACCAAGCTGTACTTGAAGCGTCATCTGGTCAGCTTCCACGAGCTCAGCGTGGCGGACAGGCAGCGCCAGGAGGAGATCTACATTCATCAGGTTAAGACGCAGGTTCAGGGTCTGGGGCAGGGAGGACCCCAGGCTCAGTCTCCGCAAGCGATGACGCAGGTTCAGGCGTCGTCTCCGGTCGACAGTAAGGCGCTGCTGACGGTGTCGGTACCGCCGCTGAGGCTCTCCACCGAGGATCCCCTAGGAGGCTCGGGGAGCAGCGGCGGCGGGAGCAGCGGCAGCAGCGTGGGCGGCGACTCGGGGGGCAACGCGACAGATACGAAGCTCGGATTTCAGGGACAGTCGATCGCCGACGAGGGCGGACCTTATCCCGTCGAGGTCCCCCAGATCGGCGAGGTTAAGAGCTTCGCCGGCAACATGATTCAGTTCAACGCTAGCTTTCACTAATGTATAAAGACAACCTTTTGTTTTATTTATTATTTCGCTCGGTTCCCCAGTATCTTCTTTGTGATATTTAAAGAGTCGCGAGTCGCGTCGGTGGAGGACGCGTTTCAGGTTAGGTTTGCTCGCGACGCTCGAGCGGTTACTCAAGTAGGAAACGTACGACTCCTTGGAGTAACGGGTCGGGCGACAACCCTGGGCCACCCGGGTTAACCCGGCCCAGAACTAAACAAGATTAGGAAACAAGGCTGATTCTATTTAACGATTATAATGGGAAGCTACGGTTTAAAAAACTCTCGACATTTCGCGAATGAGAATTGGCGCCGAGCGCAAAACACGTGCCGCGTTTAACGTCGCGCCTGCCATGAGGAATGGCGCTTGGAGGTCGGTGAAACTTGCGTGTACATAAGGAAGTAGGTTTTTCGAGAGTAGTTTTTGCCCGTAATCAGATGAAATCCCGTGCCTGTTCATCGTACCCGTTTCAACGTACGGTGAGCGACGACGAGGAAGTTTACACAGAACGACGGTGGAGCGGCCACCCCACCTCGTACCGATATACTTCTGCAGCCGGATAAACTTGTTGTTTTATTTGATGCTATACAGTGTTACACAGACTACAGATATTTACAACAATATTATATTCTTACAGAGAATTATATTTACTTTATTATTGCAACGCGACGTGCAATGACATAGGCTCGTACATGATATATTTTTCACATGCAGACACTGCAATATACAGCCAATCGACAGCTCAACAGAGTGATAATATTTATTATTAACAGTTATCGACAAACCGTGATTGCAACAATGCAGCAGAATTAAACGATATTATGATAAGGTGGCGGTCGCCAAGGTCACCGCCGATCCCCTACGCGACTTCACTCTCTACGTTTCCAGATAGTGCGACCTTTACTTTTCGTTCCTAGTTTTATTGGCAATAGGTAGTTTTCTCAATAGCAACGTGCCTCGTTAAATATTACGGATAATTCTAGACTTAGGATGGAGTACGGCTCAATGGAGCACTTCACACCGGATTTATTCTACACAGCGGCCCACAACCTTAGGCGATCGGCGGTGACCACCGCCTTACAATTCCATAGCCATAGTACCATGCAGTACAACTCAGGATCTTTTTATATATTTTACAGATGACAATAGTTCCATAATTGACGATCCCGGGCCGCGCGCCGCTGGCCCCACGACCACGAACCGGGGTCGTTACGTTTCCCCCGGTCGTTGGGCCACCGGCGGCCCGGCTTCGTTCAAACCGGTTACATACAAACAGGCTCCATACCTCACATACAATCAAATGAATCGCAAACAGATGCAGCTATAGATTACGAGAATATATTTACATAAAACAATTTTTACAATAGCTCCGGACACATCGTTGGCAACGACTGCGACGATATTTTACACGGTTTATCGAACCGCAAATCAAAGAATCGAAACGCAAAAGGAACAAACTATTATACGAACGGTTTTTTTTTGTTATCTGTTACTACGTTGATAAGCGAGGATTGCACTGTTTTTTCTTTCCTACTTTCTAGTTTTCGTTTCTGACTTTTCTGTTTCTTTTTTTTTAACGAATGCGAGATTCGACATTTTCCGTTGAGACAAATAACGTGATCGATGCCCAGCATAACAGACAAGTAATACCGAAATAAGGTTAGATTATAAATGTTGCATATCATATTAATATAATTGTTATACATTTGCCAGACAGTGTTGCACAATTCGCCAACATCAGCTCGACCATGGATCGTACGCGACTTAGAGTTACGTTTTCACTTCCCTATTGACCGACCTTCCGGGAGTCAAGCGCCATCTTAGATCGTTTCCTCACACTACAGTAATCAAACCGTGCAATAACATTGTTAGTTACAGGATCGTGTTTCATCGAAGTTGATGAACATTTTTACGATTACGTCACAGGAGATATTTTAAGACTAAACTAACGCTTATTGACGATGTTCATTTTTTCATTCGATTTGAGAGGTCGCTTGGGTCTCGGTTTACTTAATTTTCCAGGCATAATTAGTCCCGTATTTCTTACTCGGTTCATATTACTCGTTCATTTTGAAATGCAGTAAAACTAACTTCCCTGCAGAGCACAAACTATAATAGATAATATACGACAGTCGACTTAGCGAGGATTCATCTCGCGGAGCGATCGTCACCGATGGCCTATACTGTAAGATAACGACTTGTTCAGTTAAACTGCTCCATTTCCGCAATAGATACAAGTTATACAATACAGCAAACAGATTTATACCAGTTATACAATATACAAGTTTTACTACTGACGAATGCGTCCTCCGTACGTGTTTTACGGCATATTAACGTTTTAGAGTCTATCAGATAGGAAGTATTCATTTTTAATTTCGTCCTTAAAGACGAAACGACAATTCCCGATAGTATACGATGCAACACGCTACGATCCATCGTCCGAGTTCCGTACTACGTATACCAGAGCGACGGCTACGGCCTATCGCCTAATAATACAATATTTTTACGCATTCTTCGATAGCTGGGCATTAAACCGGTTACCTAGTTATATTCGCAATGCAACAATTGATACGTGTCGTTACGCAACGAATTTCGCCCGATCGAACACCGGCTCGTCTGCGATCGTGGACGATCTAGCGGACAATCGGCGAAAACGATCGATGCGCGTTCGGCGGTAAAAAAGGGTTTCATTTTCTCTCACTCTCTATTTCTCGCAAAAATAGAAGAAAACATAAAAAATAATAAAAAAATCACCGATAGTCGGTTCGCGGTACGTAACAAAATAATATCAAAACTTTCCGTTTTTAACGACTCTTAAATCACTGATGACAAAAAGTTTACATTTCGACATTGTTTTCAGAAAGTACGAATAATCAAAATGACGACAAAATTAGTATGTTCACAATATTGGAAAAGTGCTGATAATATTTCAAGACTGTTAGCTGCTATTTTATTTTACATAAAATTGAAAGCTACTTTGAATTTAATAGTCGTTAAAAAAAATCATAAATCCATACAATGTCGGCCAAATCAGATATTATTTTGATTCGTACCGATGAATCCGACTAAAATAAAAAGAAACAGTTTCGCAGGTCCAAACCTATTAACGTCGCGGTTTCAATCGTTAGAACCCCCTTTGCCCAAAAAGTCCCCCCACTCCCCCTGACACACGAAAAAGCGCACGGTGCAAGTTTTAAGCACGGAGTAAGAGCCAGTAAAAGCGTTCGGCATTTTTCTCTATCTCCGGCTTAGGTTTTTTCTTTATTTCGTTTTTTTCATTCTCTGAGAGCACAGCAAAACGCCATACGTAAAATGGCGCCTGTTCGGAACGAGCACGGTCTCCGTTTTTGGCACTTTCGACCACGGCGGGTACGAATATAGGCAAAAAAAAAGCAAACAAAGAAATGAGACGAATCGAGAGCGATCAATAAAAGCGCACGGTACACCCAAGACCGGCGCATTCGTTTGTGTCGTGTAAATATGTACATTACGCATTTGTATCTCCGCACAGCCCGGAGGTTTTATAACGCATGTGTATCCGAAACCTTGAATTAACGATTCACTGTTTAGATTTTAGGTGCGTCTCTCGAGTCTTATTCGGACAAGGGCGATAGTAGCGAAAGTATATTTTTTTAATGAGCCTCTTTCAGGCCGATATATCTCTCGCGCGTTATTGTATTCCCAACTTCTAGTCACTTTTTTAAAAAAGGAGTTCGAATTAAGTCGATAATGAAAAAAAAAAACAAATACGAGAAGGAAGCGCTCCTTTCTCGCACGGTCGGCGCGAAACGTTTCAGAATAAATAAATAAATAAATTGCGCGTTGCGGCGTGAGAATAGATACTCGAGGCGAAGCTTTGTCCGAATAAGAATTAGTTCTTATTTACTTTGATCAACCACGCTGACATGTAAGCAGGCAGCGTTTCGTAGGCTTCTTCTGAATTTTCACGAGTGCTTTCGATGCAAACGTGTTTATTCTTTTAAGAAACGAAAAAAAAACACGACGAAGCGTAAAGACGCAGGTTTTGAAGTTTCCAGTTGACCAAAAAAAAAAGAGGAAGTAAAAAGCTTCGACTGAAGCTGAAAATCGGTATATTTTTGTCGATCTTTTAAGAAAAGGTCGTTTTTTTGGACAAATTTGTAGATGCAATGCAATTTTTGGGGGTAACGCGACGTTTTCAAATCTTAGACTGGATACTGGAAATCGGAGTTTTTCCGCTGGTACTCTGGGAAACATGTTTTGGTCACATTAGCCGTTGTTAATGTTTGGCGGGTACTAAATTGTTAAGATTTTAAAACGTACCGACATCAACATCTACATGTGGACTTTTCAAACTAGTGAAATTTTGACGGGTCGGTAATGACACTTAACCTTATTAAAAAATAATAAAGGTTGACGTTAGGTTATGTATACAGTAGAACCTCACTTTATTGTCCTACTCGGAGTTTTGCCTTCGCCAATAATGTGAAGGCGCTAGCAAAGTGAAGGACAATAAAGTGAAGTTCTACTTTATTTTTTAATGCATTTATGAAATTGCACATCTGGGTACTTGAAATTAAAGTAAAATAATACTTTATTAGATATTTATTTTAAAACTGTTTAAAAATGTTACCGTATTATTTGTAAACTCTAGTTTAGTCGTCAGGTAGATGTTGGTGGTGGTACATAGACGAAGCAAAGCAGATTTATACGTGCAATGAAAAACAAATTTAGGATTAAATTGTCCACGTGTGTGGTAATGAAACCGAAATGTCTTTTTCAGCTAGGTATACTTTAATTTCCTTGTAAATAGCAGTAGTATTTTCAAAAGACTCTAATAACCGAGTATGAATTTATTCGCTTTGAAGTAATATCACGCTGTATCCTTAAGTGACAAAACTAAATATTCATTCGAATCGTGGTATACCCGAGGTCATTTATGTAAGCTTTAGGTATATAAAAACACTCGCGTATTAGCGTTTCAAGCATCTACAGTTATACTTATACATCCTTTATCGATTAAGTGCGACTGATATTAGAGTGACGGAGAGCGGCGTTTCTGCGGATGCGATGCGTGATAGGGTGATCATACACTTTGATTTGTATTGGCACTTAGGGTTCTGAACAGATTGTCGGCGAATTCCATCAGTCTTCGCGAAACCAAAAAAAATGGGAATGACCGTTCGAAGATTATTCTTAAGTCATCCGTAACCATAAGAAAGTCGCATCGATATTTTTTGTTCTTCTTTCGAAGGCGTGAGGGGCAATTTTTAAAAAGTCTTTTACACCCTTTTTTTAATAGCTTAACCTGGCATTTGATATTACAAATGTTTTTTTGTTATGTTAATTGCCGCGTGAAGCAATTATTTATTTTTGTCTTGAAATGTAAATCAAAATAATTGTTTAAACAATTTATTGATACAGATCTACAAATTGTGCTCTTTGCTTAACGAAATGTTTTCTAAAACTTTGAAAGAAGTCAAAATTCTTATTTCTGTCTCTCTCTTGATTCTATTTAAATGTGATATAATTGGAAAATAGGTGCAATTCGATTCTAATTTTCGTGCCATACGAGGATGCAATTTTTTATAATTTAACCATTATATAGTCTTTTATAAATTTAGTATGACGTAAAACAAAGTTTCACGCTTTTATTTGGATACCAGTACGGTGAGATATGACGTATACCAGTTTTTATATAACTAAGCCCAAGGTGTACTTAGTTTGTTGGGTAGTTGTAAATTAGAAAATTTATTTCTATCATTTTTTGTTGTTTTGATTGATATTTATTTTATGCTTTCGAAATCATTATTGCTTACAAAACTTTTTACTTTTTACTATGTTCTGATAATTCTGCAATTTTTTCATATATCGATTAATGATCGAGCTCCACTTTTTAGAGTTTAATACCACCTGGAGGTTGGTAATTTACTCAGTATGGCCAACAGAAATTTATTACTGTATCTGATGCAGTATTCTAAATACATTTCTTACTCTAATGATGACGTTTCTTCCTTTGAATCTATACAAAATATTTCAGCAAACTGAGCTTCCACAGCCGATTAAGTAACGCCATCTACATTAACTGTAGTACGAACTACATCAGTTGTCATATTTTACACTTGAACTTTCTGTTTTTTCTTCCACGAACTGGGTAGTCTCTATACCCAGAATTACTGGATAACCTGTAACATAGTAGAAAAGAGTGACACTGACAGTTGTACAGTGGCCCTCTCCTTATTTTAAATTTTCAAGTCAAGGAAGATGGCGGCTTCTTCCCTTATTTTATCGCTTCCCTCCATCCCTGCCACTGGCAGTATGAGAGAATAAAAATAGAGAAAGGAGATATAGTGACGACCTTCTTCACCTGTATGCGCAAGCGCAAACAGCAGTCCGCACTCTTTTGAACACTTTCAAATGGCGAATGGTGGGGGAACTCATGAGGGGAAGAAGTTAACATAAGGGACGAAAAAAAAGTTAAAATAAAGGACGCAGTTAAAAAAAAGGAGTTAAAATAGGGGCAGGACCACTGTAGTTTGAATACAGCAATATCGTCGGTATAGTACCGCATAGAGGCGCTGAGTGTACGCATGACCGACGTCTTCTTCTTCTACTCATTTCACCTGTAATGAAACAGGTTAAAAAATCAATGTTTTCTGTATAACAAACATAAATACACAATAGGTTCGAATTGTGACAGAGGAAAGAAGGAGACATCCAATGCCCCTAGCGGATTAGTTTATCACGACAATAGATGGCAGTGTTACTCTCCAATATCGAACCTTCTCGAACTTAAACAGGTCTGTCAAGGCTGCAGTTTGCTCATCATCGAACGTCAAAACAATCGATTTTAGTCACTGTTTAACAGTATGGTTTATTATTAACCCCTCTTGGCCCTCTGTTGATGCTTCAATTATCAACGATTTATTTCAATAATTTTCATAATCAAAAATTTATATAAAACGATCCCAGGACTTAGGTTCATCTCAGATAACGAATTGTATCAAAACATTAAGTACACATACGTATTCACTGTAAGATGAATTTTATTAAAGATTTTAATATACTAACGGAATTAAAGCAAAAATTAATTATAATTAGAATTAAACAGAATTAATAACACTTATTATACATATATTAATGTTTTTAATATATTATTACGTGCAAATGAATGTTTAAGTGTACTACCCATATTATAATGTAAATTTGTTACTATGTGCGTGTGCGTGTGTGTGTAAGTATTTAACAAGCAATAAGTCGCCTTGTTAAGGATAGCGCATATATTATCGCTTAATTTTGTACGACTTTTGCTTTAGTTTAGACGAATGAGTATTACGTAAAATTGCATCACTATAAACTTGAAGAAAAACATTACTAAAATAGCTTTAGACGCGAGTGATAAAAAAAAACATGTATGTTTTAAATTATTACAAATATTATTCAATTGACTAAAATATCGACATTCTTTATAATTAGTCAGACGTTGAATGGGTAATGTGTAATATTTCCTTTCTTTTTGTTACGTACCAACCTAAGCAGTACTAACAAATCTAATCGACGTTACTAGCGGCGTTTAAGTCGCGAATCGGTACGCACAATTTCAGTTCAACTTGTATCGTCTGGATTGGGCGATTGCGTTCACGATTTTTATGCGACTTTCTTATGGCGTGACTTACAACATTGGACTAAGGGAAATTCGCGAAACATTCTGGTCGGGATGAGCTTACATCAAAATTCATGAATTTAAATAGTGCAATAAGCATTCCGTTAATACGCGTTTGCGACGCCGTTTGTTTGTAGCGCGTCGCTCTACAATTTTTTAACAAGTGAACTTCACACACTCGTCGCGGTGATAAATTGCGTACGTACGATAATATAAGGTTTAACTAATAATCCTGTAAGTGAGAAAGCGGTGCTGCGAGCGCATATGGTACCGTTGTCGTAATAAATAAGTGACATTCGATAACGTGGTGCAGAGTGTAGCGAGAAAGGTTCTGGAGGTTCCGAGGTACGACAGATTACCGAGGGAACGGAATAATTCGAAACTGAGTGAAGTATTTGCATTTACTTTCTAGCCAATCAAGGCAATCTTCGTCTAAGCGGCTGGGACTTGTTGACTTGGGTAATGTCGTAATCGTTTGCATTGTCCAAGGATAATGCATTTGAGTAGAAAATCAATATTTGAACCAATCGTTGAATATCGAACGCATACATATCGATGCTCAAAGTCTCCCAAGTGCTTGCTTCTAAAACGACATTGACAACGTCGTGCCAAATGAAATTTGAAAAAAAAATGATAACGTAACACGCTTGTAGTTCATGTCTTTTCGAATTACTCTGCCACTTTTGATACGTTTGCATTTTTGGCGAGCGTCAAGTTAGCTGTTCAACGCGCATCTCATGCGCGCATTCACTTTGTGTTTTTCAGGATATTTCCGTCCACGCTTATAGTTTATGCGTCGATCGTTATTTTTAATTTCGCTTTCATTCCAGTCCTGAATTCGCAAGACTGTCGGGCGCATTTACTTAAAAGCAATTAGCCATCTGATCAATCGTAAGACAGATTATATTTGTAACTGGACGCGAATGTCGCCGGTTCATGCTCCCGATAAAAAGGTACCTCGGACCGATCGAAAGACTTCCATCGGGGAAGAATATCGGAGGCGAAAAAATGAACGGTGGACCATCCTGGGAATTCCATTCTGGATGGAGGAAAATGAATACGGGGGAATGTTTGTTTATCGACTCAGGGCCCCATTGTTCCGGCAAAGTCGATGGAAATCTTTCGATGAAATCACGACGAGGGGTTCGTTCCTACCAGGGGAATGTCGTGGTAGCAAGCGCGCACATACACCAAAACAAAAGTCATTGTAAACCGAACGAACCCTTCGGATGCGTGGACCACGGTCGCATGTTCTTTGTGGGGCTCAAACTGAGCAACTCGAGTATTCATCTCTCCTTTCTCGATTTTAGCGGTCGCCGAAACTAGCGACCTGTACATATAAATTCAGCGCATTTACTTGGAGCCACTGCTATATTTAACGCGAGCTCCAGCGATCCCAGTGTTTTCGACGTAACTTCTGTATCATTGTACCGTTTATTATTTAAATGTCGGCACTATCATGCGTCCATTGTTCGACTTTGTCGTCTAATCACACAATTACAACTACACACATAACCCGGCACAGTCACCTATGCGTTGACACACGATTATCCTATATACGTATGCGATTATTAAAGACGCGGCGATAATGAAAAAAAAGGAACAAAAAAAAAAAAAATGGCAACTCCGTAGGCAGCGGGCCGTGATGTGCGATATTCGCGCACTTAACCCACTTTCGATAGAATTGCTTTTTTATTCTTAACACATGTATGTCTCGTTTGCGCGCTTGAATGTGTTTCCCTTGCGAACCTCGAAAGAATGTTTTTTAATACCTCTGCGCAGCGATCATTTCACGTCCTTTCGAGGCGAGATTACTTTTAAGCAGCAATTATTATAATTATCAATCGGCGAATAAATGTTCTTTGTAATAAAAGTTTCGTATAGTACTATGGTTTTTAAAAGAAAGCACACGTGGGTTAAGGTGCTCGTCAAGAGCTTTTTACCCGTACTCGAAGCGATATCGTCATGTCGCGACTCACCTGTACGGTACTTTCGCATGAGTATTACGAGATACGTTTCAAGTAACAGCGTTTTGCTTTCTTCTCCTCATATTGTAAAAGGCGCGCTGTCGAGGCGCCACTTGATATCGCAATAGACATGTTCCTATTTTTTGTTCGTTTTATATCTATGATTATAATAATAAACACTTTCGTCGGCTATTCAAACGCGTGTACTTTCATTACATTGCTGGAGAATTGTGTTTGGGCATCTGAAGAACTCTGCTCATTGGATAATTGAAAAATTCCAATATAAATGTGTGGAATATATCCCCAACAGTTTGTTTGAAACCTTTAGTTCGCATGCAAAATTTTACCTGAAATTAATTACAGCTTTTTAACCGCTTCACTCGTAGCCAAAAAAAAATTGGCTTCAAAAGCGTATAATTTGTAACCTCTATATTGAATCCGCCATATTGATTTTTGAAAATGTAACATCAGATTCGTATTCAGTGGCTCAAAAACCTACAGTATATCAAACTTCATGTAAATTCATTGAAAACTGAGGAAGTTATTATATATGATACATTACCAGTGAAGTGGTTAAGATATAAGTTACGTCAAGGGGCACCAGGTGGCGCACTGATCTATAAATAAAGTGTACTAACACAAGTCATTCTAGGCTGACCAAAGCAAATCACTAATGGTATAAGGTGATAAATCCATTTTGTTGGGGTCTATACTAAATCAATGTGTGATATCGCTTTTGGGTTGGAACGACATCTAGCGCCTTAACTGTAAAAACGGATGTCTTATTTTGAGACAGTTTCGTCCTCACTTTTAAGATGTTTTTTGGTGTCTTATAGAAAGACGTTATAAATGATTTATTTCGAGACGCTAAAAGTGTCTTCAATCGCAATCTGAATGTACTACTCGATAGTTAATAGATAACCTGAAAGTGTTTGATATTTATGTGAAAATGGATCAACATTCGTGTTTTGTTTGCAATTTTTTTTGCATCTTTCATTTATGGAACAGTACATAATTTTGTCACCCATATCGGATTTATGAACACAGTAATGAATCGTTGGAATATCAACCGAACACCCGCACATCAACAGAATAGGTTATGTAGCTTTTATCAAGACGTTGTTTCAGGTCGGCAGTTGCCGTATATTCACGAGGATAGTCGAATCGGCAATGTGTCGTTGATTTGCAAGTGTCTCAATACAAAAATGTCCTAACGTAGCTAAAACGGCTTAAATATAGACACTTTTACCGGCTTCATTATACGTTTCAGATTGTTAGACACAAAAATGTCTTTAAGATCGAAAGACGGAAATAATGTCTCAAATTTTGATACGTGAACGACACTTTGCAACGAAGGCACATATATTAAGACGTTTATTCTAAAAAAAAAATGTTTAATTGTCTACTGTTTTCAAATAAGACGTTTAAAAGACTCTAATCTTACTCTAATAAATAGTTTCTTCATATATGAAATTTCACTTAATTAACAAATTGATGTGTCTGCATTCAATTTACTTTACATTAATGGATCTGATTTTTAATCTGAAATATTTTTTAAGGAATATCTTTTTAATCTGAGCGCCACCTAGTGCCCTATGAAAGACATATTTTTCTATATAGTTTCTGACATAGTTTGTTTGCAACATTAATTAACCGCTTTTTTCTATATACTATACGACAAAAGTAAAATAGGATTAGAAAAATGTTTTGGTACATTTAAAAGGCTGAAAATGGTTACAGTCCGTGGGGGAAATTATCTAGAAATTATTTAACGGTGTGGCTTATTTTGGAACAATAGTGGGAGTAATAATGAGAAATTCTAATAGACCTTTAGTAGCATACATTTTTAAGGTGCTTAGTTTTCTATGGAGATTATTCTGAGACAATTTTCAGGGTCACTGATACTTAATAATGCAGATTTTGGAAATGAAAAATGACCTATCACTTAAATATGTAATAAATTTGAATTTTTTAATTAAACCCATATTCTATGTAAAATTTGAAATCAGAAAGGTATGTACAGATTCAAAAATCTACCTTGTAGTTTTGTATGTCTCCAAATTAAACTTTTTTTTTAAATACTGTCAATTTTATCATATATTTATTTCTTTATCACAATGCAAATTAAAGCAATGTTTTATTTGTCTTACGTTATCTTCTTAATATAATTCCGAAAGTGTGCATAAAAACGTCTAGTTATTTATTTAAATTTAAGTGAATTTAGGTGGATCGTCGTGTGAATTAACAGACAATTTTATACGATTTTTTTCTTTTAAGAATGCTAGATGGAGTTTACTTTAGATGACGATGGACGACATTTACAAGAGAACGAGGAATATCGTATTTATTGCGTAATGTCTTTTTGTTTACAATAGTTACGTAATTATTATCTCCATATAATAAACATTTACATCAATGTAGATTTATCATTTATGGTATATTATTAAATCGTAAATAGAGAATTAAATTAATATGTAGTTCATCTGGCGAATCTGTGTAGCAGGCTGATGTGTACCATTTCCGGAGAGTACTCAAGCGCCCGAGATCATAAATAAGATAGGAAGATATGTAGGTTCTTGAAAAGATTAAGCAGGTGAAGCTTCCATTTCATTACCGTTGATAAGTATCCATTCATTTATGAAGTAAATTAGGAATTTATATAGTAACTACTTATTACATATTTGTAGTAGACGTCACGATTATTATTTTATTACAAATTATTTAATTTATTATAATTTAATATAACTTGCTATTTTCTTTCCAATAATTGCTGTTAAGATTATATTGAATAATTCAATTTTTTGTTTTAAAACCATGATGAAATTTATACTCTCTAAATTTCTTGGAGTGAGAATTCACTCTTTGGGTAGTGAAAACTCAGCTCGTGAAAGAGTGAATATTCAACTCTTTAAGGAAGAAATTTCAATCTAACAAGAGTGAATTACCATTTTTAAAGAGTTTAATATCCACTCTTTCACGAGAGTTGCTCGGTTTTCACTAATTAAAGAGTGAATTTTCACTTCAAGAAATTTAGAGAGTAATAGACACTTGTATAAACTAATGTTTATGTTTATATGCCTTTTGAAAAAGAAGAATACCGTTGTCCAGCTCATTTTTTTCATGCTTATACATTTAAAACATAATAAGATGGAACCACAACAATTTTAAATATTTTTAGAATTTGTACTTTGATTCAAAAAACAATAATAGATTTTTGTGGGTCATTTCCGAAAACATTTTGTGTAGAATCCGTATTAGGGATTAGAATCAACCAATCGCGATAGAATGCTAAGTTATTTCATGTTATGTATAAGAAAAATTCTTTTTTTGTGTCTTGTTTTACTACTGCATCATTTAGTTGTGCTCTATATTTCTTCAAACTGAGCCATTAGTCGGGTACCTAAGATTTTTACTCACAAAGTTATGGCCATCTTAAATTATAACATTTATCCCAATTACATTATGCGATTAGCATTAGCCGCCATTTTGAATCTTACAAATTGACAATATCAATCTTCTGTCGTCATCTTGGTACTTAGCAACCCGAGAAGTGGCCAAGTACAAATTTTCAATAGCAATTATCAAGTAAAAATTTAAGTATAAGTATAATTTAAGATGGCTGTAACTTTCGGAGAAAAACATTTAGGTAGCTATCTAATTGCTCATTTTGAACTATGATGGTGGTACTAACTGGCGAAAATAGTAAAAAAAGACAAACATTTTTCGCCCTGAAAGTAGTAGAAAATGTATTTATCGTGTACATAACCTCAAATATCTCAGAATCCAGATGTGATAGGCCGATTTTGCCTTCTGATTCTTTTTTTACGGATAAAATTATTTCAGAAATGACCAACAACTTCTCTACAACATTGAAGGCTTGCTTTTTTGTACACATCTAATTCATTGGTAGTATGCAAAAGAAGGAACTTAGGTATACCCTAGTCGTACGTATATAAAGGTAAATTCAAATTAAAAAATAACAAACTTTATTGAAAATATTCAACTTTATTTTTTCGGGAATAACAAAAATTAGTCATTTGTGTAAATAATACCGACTTCGTGGCTCAGGCGGTTAGCGCACTGGACTACGAAGTCGTAGGTCGTGAGTTCGATCCCCGTCCGCTGAACAAATTTTCGATTTCTTTTCCAAGCAGCAGCTCGCTGTTGGTAAGACGAGCCACGTTGTTTGTGTTTACCTTTCGAAAGTATTGTTTATCTGGCGGAAATCGACTCATGACCGCTGCTGTACTTGGTGTAGGTTTCTGCAGTCCAGTTTCATACACAAATGTGAAGTATGGCGCCATCTTTCTAAGTCGATCTGCAGCTCTCGCAAAATCTTACGACTCATAATACGGCAAACAATTAAGTAAAAAGGGCGATTCCGCCCGTTAATTAATATAAAAAAAAAAATAAAAGTTGAAAAAATTATGAAACATTTTTTTAATTGAATTTAGGATAAAGCACCAATGTTGATTCTGTATTATAAGTTTATTTTTCTAATTTTTCATCTGAAATATAAATATGAACGCTTTTATTACATAATCTTGGAATTGAAAATAACTAGGAGCAGACTGACAAAGAAATCAATTGAAGTGGATAAATCAGTGTGTCAGGTTAAAGTCATTTTTTTAAATTAGAGGCATTTGCAATTTTATCATTTGATTTATTATCAAAACCTTTCTTGAGAGAGGACACTTTTTTCTTAGCATCTTTTAGACATTTTTTTGTACAATATCCACCTTTGACATTTTAGTTATAATAGATCTATTTAAAAATATAACGTTCTCCATTATTCGGGATTTTTAACTTTTTCTTAGTTATAGGCATACCGTAAATGCCAATGTTTTTTTATTATTTGGATTTGGAAATTGAATGTGTTGAGAACTTTTTGTAGGTTTAAAAAATTAATGTTACTGCTGGTGTTTTTTAATTTAAACGTATATACTGATATTTGATTGCGTTATTATATTAAATATTTCGTGGTAAACGTCTTAAACTATCCGACGTCCATATCAGTAATAAATGAATATCGATATTTAATTTTTCAGTACTAACTACGAGGAATAGAATAAACCCAATGAGGAATATTTTATGAATATAAATTATTTGAACCTTTTGAATTGCAACCAAATTAAGATTATCTGAAAGCTATTGACAAAATAACGGAAGAGTTTCAAATATCACGCAGTAACGCGAATAGTAATATGCAGGATCACAAGTAAACCCGATTTACTGCAGTAATATTTAATAGAATAGATATCATTTAAAATACTATTTAACCCGTAATTAATTATTTAGAATGATCGATCCGTCTCGCTTAGAACCTTACCTGGAACATTACCTCGAATTCAAAACTGATGTCCTTAATGTGTGTTTAATTTGAACGTTGAAAACTGTAATCTGGATTATGCATAGTATAAGGTGAACTAAGTGCTTAATATATTATTTACTAGGTTTGATTTAAAATCATTATTAAAATAATTGCGCTTCGACTGAAAAGATGAAAGAGTCAAAACGATTTTTATTTAAAAACGATTGACACATTTTATTTAGTTTCCGATAATTCCTGCACAGACAGGAAAAAGCTAAAATCAATACTGAAAAATAAAGTACATGAAAAGCTTACAACATCCATTAATAGTAGATTTAATAATATGAAAATGTATAGTTAACGAAGTGTTCGCTTTTACAATTCAGAATTGTAAATTTCACGAAGTAATAAATTAGTTTTCTTGTGCAAAGAGGTTATGTGTGTGTTTAAAATGTTTGAACACAAGAGGGTTAGGTTAGGTTGCGTATCGTCATAGTGATTCGATAACGAACTCACAATAAAAATTCGAAAATTAATTCAAGTAATAGTTTTTACACTGAAAGAAATTTTATAGAAATCTAAAAAAATAGGAAAAATCTATGCTGCAATAAGGATTTCAAGTCAGACTTGTAGAATAGTATGGCCTGTGGACCCACTATCCATGGCTAAATAAAAGGTGTCAAATGAAAAACAGATTAGCAATATTTCATAATAAAATAATAATTTTTAATATTCCAGACGCGACATTGCAAGAAAACTCCAGAAATAATAAATGTAATATTTTTATCATAATAAACTAGTATTGTTTTAATTTTATTTTTATTTATTCGTATTTTTTTTATAGCTTACAGTGTTTTCTCAAAGTTTGCTTTATTTTTGTTCTTCATCTGAGTTATTCAAATGAAAACAAGAAAATATCGACAAGTTCGATTTGCCGTTTGATCACTTACACTTCAGCCGGTAAAACTAATAGCATTCTATGTTATTACATGAACAAGTGCCATCGATATATATTATGCCGTAGGCTGTCGCCGCATGCTATTTTATGTGTATTTTATAAGCTTTTCATTTTATCTGCTTTTGAGTAAATGAAAACTCATTTCTATAACGGGAGCCACAATGGAGAACAACGAACCTACGACGCCCCTGACGGCAACAAATGCAACTAAAGGAAGAAACCCTTTGGTGCAGACCCGCGTAAACATTTATGAAATTGACAATGACCTTGTAGAAAATTTTACTAGTCAGAATAGTAAAAACGTTCGAAATTACGTTTGTACTATTCTCACTAGTAAAATGTTCTACAAGAGAGAAAAATTCTCATAAAATGAAACCAAGGCATATTGTATTTCCTAATCTTGTATATTTTACTATTCTAGTTTTGGAAATTCTATTGAAGAACAATATCAAAATATATTTGACAAATAGTATTTATTCACAAAAGTGACTGTTATTTCACGTCTGTCCTCAAACGCCTACCAAGAATAGTAATTTTGTCTAGTGTATTTATACATCATTCTATACAATTTTTCTGAGTGTAGTCAATAATTCACGGAAAGAAAAGAGTTGGCCCCACTATACTATACTTTACTCACCTTCTTTATGACCCGAAACAACTATGAAATAATTAATCCAACTATATTACAGTTATGCTAGTAATGTAGTATTTTTCGTATAGCACCAATAGTGCTGATAGTACAGAATTTTCTTTAACATGATATAGACATTCAAATTATTGGTAATTTTATTAAATATTTAGTTATACATATAAATTTTTTGTGAGTAAATATAAATTTAGCAGTTAAAAAATTAACAAATTATTTAATACTTCTTAGTCAGTACTAAATCTATCGATTAGTAGTTTATTATTGATTATTTATTATTGATTAATTGGGTAAAAGAACACTTGCTAATTCAAACGTATATAGACCGTAACTTTTCGAAAAACCTGGAGAAAAACGTTGTCTTCAACAAGGCCATTATTGACAGAGTCATAAACTTTTATATCTAGACTTCTTACAACCTTAAAGTACTTAGTTTCGATCTCATGAAACAATATATTTCAAGGAATTACATTTTTACATTATACCCCATTGTGTCTTAAAGCGGAAGTTTTTTTAGGATCGACGAGTTTCAACATTATCCTCTCGGTAGCATTGTTCCGGTTATCTTGACAACGTTTTGATGGATCATGAAAAATTCTCATAAAATGAAACCAAGGCACATTCGCTAGATTACTCTTCATCATAACTATCTTTTAATGAACTTTTTTTGAAAAAGGTACAAAATGAACGTTACCATTTAAATCAATAACAGTCGTGGTCATGCATAAATTAACGTGGATGACGTGTAGCTGGTAGTTATTAAAAATGCCAAATACATTATTTGCAAATGCATTGGTAACAATATGAGACATATATGAATATTCCTCGTTCATTATAAAATTAAAATCATCAATAATGCAAAGCAGATCCTGAAAATGAATGGAAATTGCGATGGTGAATAGCTTGGAAAATTGCGCATTGATACAGCACGAGATGGTTTTGAAAACGTTCGTTACTTTGTGTAGCGATGAATATGAATTTTTAATCCTGCAAAAAAGAGCATGATACTAGACTTTCTGTCATTATATTTTATGCTACGTTAGAGGACGTTTGTCTAAACAGGCATAAATCATTTCTTACGTTTATCACGTAATTATTTATGTTTATTGTCATCGCTCAAATAACGATTCGTACGTGAAGATTTAAGAGCACTTTAGTATCATGTTCATAATGACAAAATATAAAAGGTCCAAGATTATGTTTTTTTTATAAAGTATATTATATATTAATTACATAATACATATTTGGTAGAATATGAACAAACATTTATTAATTATAATTTATTCACAACTGATTAAAGTAATGTTCTAAAATGGATTAATTCGAAATTAGCAAAGCGTGCTGAATATCTATTATTTCAGAGGTCACTGTTTATATTTAAATATTAATAATTAGGTTATTAGTTAAAAGAATACTAATTTTTAACAACTGCTGGTTCATTGTTATTAATCCGAAACGTCGGTGATTATTGCTAAAAGCGTATTAAATAATATTTTATTGTTTTTCATCAATTAGTTTAACATTTAATATTTAATCAATGCCTGTATGTTTTTGTTTATTTTTGTCTTATTTATGTATTCGAAATTGTGTCGTGTTTATTATTAATGGAGATAACAAAAAGGAAAATGGAAAATGGAAAATTGATGTAATTTTACATTGTTGTAATAAATAAGTAACGAAATATAGCAATTTTCCTGAAGATTCAATTTCGAGATGACATCAATATTTACATTATCTTATTGACAAGGTTGATTATGAATTTTATGTAAATATGACGGAATTATAAATTGTGGATCTAAGTTGGTTTATATTTCTCTGTATAAAAATATTAAATGTATTTTTTTTAATTTAAACAAAAAACTTCTTTTCTGTATCTTATATGGCAAAACAAATCATTTTCAGCTTTTCTTTGTCCGCTTATCACCTACAAAAAGTTGCTTGTCCATAGAATATTCGGTCAGTTGTCATTGACGAGTGGCGGCAAATTGCAAATTTTCGTGATATTCAAATTGTTGTGTGTCGCATTTTGCTTGTCGCTTTTCGCAATTCACTTTCAATGTGCCCGTACCCTCATACATAAAAATCATAAAACTTTTGAAATTTAGCAATCAGGTATTTTTCTGCGGAAATGTAATTGACCAATTTGTAGATGCATTTAAAAAACAATCGATACAAGTGTTATGCAAATAAGTGTCCTACAATCAGAAATTTATGATCAGTTTACAGTAAAATTTACCTAAAAGGTTATGTAACCTTTATTAAATATAGTTTACGTGATGTTAGGTTTCTTGGGTGCGGGTCGATAAACCGACAATTGAAAAAGTCGATAGGTCAAAAAACCGACAGAAAAAAAACCGACAATCGAACAGTCGACAGTAAAAAAAGACACTTCATAAAATGAAAGTCTGCTTGTCGATGTGTCTATTTTTTGTGTTGGTTTTTTGACTGTCGGCTTTTGATTTGTCGGCTTTTCGAGCCGCACCCGTTTTCTTCACTTAAACCTGCTATATATTTCAGCTTAATTAGGTAAAATTATGCAATTAAACATTTTTGTGGTAAATAATAACTACGGTAAATATTTTGTTCAATGAAGTAATTCTTATATTATCTAATCGGCTTTTTCAACACTGTACAAATAGTTAAAGCAAAGAAGGAAAAGTATTGAAACGGTCATATCTATATATTACTGAAAAAAAAACTTGATTCAGCCAAACTACTTTCTTGTAATTTTACTATTTTTATGATTATAACACATTTTTGTTGTCAATAACGTATCAGAAATGCGTTTCCAATAATATGGACTACGACAACGAGCATTGCATATTTTTATTTATTTTTTTTATTTTGAGTTCACAATAGTGTCTAAATGGTTGCGGGTCAAAAAGCCGACAGGTCAAAAATCGACAGTCAGAAAACCGACAATCGAAAAGCCGACAGTCGAAAAACCTAAACTTCAAAAAATGACTGTCCGCTTGTCGATGTGCCTAATTTCTATGTGTCGGCTATTTAAATTTCGGTTTTTTGACCTGTCGGCCTTTTGATTCGTCGATTTTTCGACTTACACGCGTCTAAAGTCTCAACATTTTTCAAAATTTTATGTACGGTTAGTAAATTTGCAAAAAATATGCCAAACGATTAAAAATCGCCGTGGACCTTTACACTGGAATTTTCAGATTTCGGAAATTAAAAATGGCGGACCCAGACGCCATTCAAATGAGGGACCCAAAAAATAGTCTGATGCATCTAGATACTTCTTCACCTATGTTTTTACTGATTAGGTGGGGTTGAAATACATGTAAAAATTCCGCACATTTCGGCGTTAAAGGATTAATTAGGAAGTGAAATACGGAGGGAAAATCAACGCCGGTTGGAACGTGACAAAACTGTTAATAATCGTTTGTATTACGAACATTTTTGCATACATTCTGATGCTGTACATTTCATTATCAGATTTATCCATCTTTTTTAAGTTATACCAGACGATAATGTGAAACAATCAGTAAAACGAGAATAATTAATATCAGTGCAAATTTCCTCGAATAGGTGAAATATTTTCTCAGATTTATTATATCCATGATTTTGAATTAGAAAGATTTTTTAATGAATTAATAATCAAAAATACAAAGAATGATTATTTTTTTAGAAAATAATTAAATAGGTAGTTAGTTATTCACGCTCCAGTCAACGAAAATACAAAAAAAAAAAACAATGAAGAACATTTGACTACCCTATATAGTATATCCATACCATATTTTCATTATGGGAATTGTATTTTGTGTTTGGAGAAGTTGCTATGCGGTTAAATAATTTCTATTAATGCTAAAACAAATATATCAATAATTATAAACATTAAAAAATATCGATTTTTATGGGAAATTTATGCTCGTTATGAACATTTTAATACAAAAGTTCAAATACCGTTTGGTAGTTGACCAGGAAATAATAACAAAGATTATTTTTTTAATAATTAGTTCAACTTAAGAAAATTTGTAGCGAAATTACAGCCACTGTTTAAAATTACATCAAACTATAACTTCTAAATTTCATTCTACTATCTATAAGCTTAGCTCATTAGTGTTCTTTTGAGTACTGCTTTAGGATAGTTTCTACAACTGATGTGATGTAGGTGATGACTTATTAAACTATGTTTTGTAACTATATAGTACTTAAAAAGTAGTCGAATTTAGTAAGATTTTTTTCCAGTATAATTCAAAATGTACTAACGACAAATACTTTTTAATTATTTAATAACTTGTTTTAAATATCGTATGATATTAGATATCCTTCTGGTTGACCCAATAATCGAAATATATAATTAAACTATCGTCGAAAAGTTTACCGGATAGTATTTTTAATTAATTTTTCAAATTAAGAATTGCTTCAGAAGTTCTTTTTAATTTTCGTAAACGATATTCAATCCAAAGATACGTTAATTATATTTACACATAATTTACATAACTATTAGTCTATCAAGATTTGTTCGAGATGTGTCTGCAGTCATTTAATTTATTGTTCATGATCACAATGTACTAATTTGTGTGATACTGACTATTCTGTTGTATGACTAAACGTAAATGCCCAATTCTGATTTAGGAAAATACAGCTTTTAGTAAATCAAGTATTTACCACGGTTGGAATTTTACATGAAAGTAAAGATAAACTTTACTTCCGATTTTTGTTGTTAACTGAATAAATATTCCAAGTTTTCTTCCTCTATGCACTATATTTTCAAACAAAAATAAAGTCTCAAATCGCGACAGTCAATAAACAAGAAGAAGTAAACGAAGGAGGAATTTTTTTCTTAATTTCGCAAATTTTCAATCTTGTTTTTGCTATGATTAAACTAGGCTAATATTCGGTAGGTTAGAAAGTAAACGACTACATATTAGACAGTTTCATCAATTTTTTGAGCATCTGCTCCAAACCCGAAACGCCTCGTATTGTGGAAAATGTTCGTTCTTCTGTAGTAGACTTGCAAGTAAGCAATTAGGTTCCGAAAACTACACCATCGAAGGCGTTGAAAATATCGGGAAAATGCTCCTAGTATCAATTTAGATGGCGCATGCGGATTTGAATGACAAAGAGTATAATGGACGGTATAGAAAATATGTACTTGCAGATACATGATATGTAGATGATGTTAAATCATATTATGTAATAGATTGTGGTTTTAAGGCGAGATGCCAACGACGGTTCTCCATTTTGGACGATTAAATATTCAAAATAGAGCGTCTTTCCTGGATAGGAGGTATTATAGTTTTTGCTCCTTTGAAATGTAACATAATAGATGGCGACTCCAGCAAGAAAGCTGCATCGTACTTTGGAGGCGAAAGTTTATGGTTTGACGCCACCCACATCGCACATGTACCGGCAATTTACGAGAAGCGTTCGATAACCTTCTCTTACACAAATAATTAATGGACAACACTGGGATGCAGTTGCGAAGACGGCCATTCAAACCCGATTTTCTTGGTCTTACCCATTCAAAAACTTGATAATTATCAATTTTTCTTTGAGTTACGTCGTATTTCGTCCAATTACAATACTTTCTAACGTTGAATCAATAAAAATCGCGTTATTAGAATCAGTGAAATAGATATTTGATTGGTATGCAGTGGTGTACCGCTAACCAATCAATGAATTCATGCCCGTTCGAAACTTTTTTTCAAAAATTTGGAAAATTTCAGCTAGAACGACGAAAAAATTGACTGAGGAATCAACGAACGTCTTGAAATGGTTTTCTCTAAATTCCTTGGAGTGGACATTGAACCGCTCTGTTATTAAGAGTAAAAATGCCACTCTATGAAAAGTGACATTTCACTCCGTCAGGAGTGAACGAAAAAAACTCACTCAAATGTGCAAATTTCACTCTGCATGAAAGAGTGGTTCAATTTTCGCTCCAAGGAATTTAGAGAGTTCTGGAAACTTCTAGATATTCGAAACTGCTTTGGAACCCATGAGAACTAATTTGCAGTTTAATGTAGGATTCCTGTTTATGAATTTAAATTGTGGTTAATTTAGTTTTTGTCCCTTTATTTACATCAAATATTATTGGAAAAAAATGTTCGAAAGTTTATATTGAATGTAAAAATTTTTTTCATTCTAATCTTATAATTTTTAGTTTTCTGATTGCTCAATTCAGTAAAATTAGTTGTTTTTTCCACGAAGTATTCGATTTGAAATTAATAACGGATTCTCAGAAAAAGTCATGGGAAAAATCTTGGTAAGTTATAATATTACCAAAGAAATTATTGCAATTCACTGTAATCAGTAAACAAAATGTTTACGTTTTCAACCAATGAAAATTCACTGATTTGTAGCTATAGGGTATCTACTGGATCAGCGTATCCAAACTAATCATCGTAACTACTGAATTTTCGATGATTCAACTTTAGATAGAACATAGAATCATTCTAATGTTTAAGATAAGGATTTGTCAAATTATTTGAAAAATCGTTCAATAAATATCTATTGCTAGAATAGAGGTTAGAATGTGAAGGTGTTTACTCTTTATAAATATATTACATGTTTTAAATGTATATCTTAGCGAATGCGCCCGTTTGAAATTTTAATGAATCTGTGCAGGTGTTTTAAAATACACAATTATGAGAAATCTAATTAGGTATTGAACCAAAAAACCTATGATTTACATTTCCAGCATTACACGCGTTTATACAAATATTTAACTTAAATAATAAATTTGAAAGGTTAATAAGATGCATAGTTACTTCGAGAATGTAATGTAATGTAATAAAAATTGAAAATTTATGATATGCGGATCACATAAACTCATTTTCCTAGCTTGAATTATGGCAGTCATTTACAATTTTCTTAGGATTTTCAACGGAATAGTGGGAAGTTGTCAAATATATTTTTTTTACCTATATCGAAATATCGAAATATTTTATAATATAGCACACATACCGCCAGATACACTTTACTATGATTCTTATTGCTTTGCATCCGAAGCACACATTTAGTTTCTTTATGTTTTTGCTTTTATTTTACATTTTTCGTCAAAGGACCGACCGTACCAAGAATTTTAATTATGATGTGAGAACATGATAAACCCATCCAGAATGCGATCGAAATGTTCATTTCTCAGTTGCTGGACATCCAATAATCTAACAATTTGCTCGTTAATAAGTCTAAATGTCGAATAACATGCCATGTTTTGTTAATTTAAATTTAGAATATAGAAATTACATTTTTTGTTAAGATATGCACTTATAATAATGTTCATTACTAGCTCCCAATGTCGAACTTTTCGCCACCCATTTGCAAAGTTGGCAAGAAAATAAGTTTAAGAAATTTGATCCCCCATAACATAGAACTCTCTCGATGTCTAATAATAGTAAAATATCGATCATTATGTAAACGTACAATTATCGTCGTCCGTCTTACGCTATTTAATTTCCAATAAAGTTGGAGTAAGGGTGGAGTAATTTTTTATCGCGCTCGACGGTAAACGAGGTTGTTTACAAAATCGGTCGGAAGTTAAATGCTTAAGTTAAGAAAAGTTGGCCCGGTCCTTCGAACAATCCATCCTCTCTAGCGGAAGTAATTGGATGGCGGATCATTCCGCACTCCCTGGGAATTGACGTGTAAGAATGCTTTAAAAAATTAATGGTCGGCGAAGTTGCGAGACGAGGATGGAAAAAGTTGGAGGAGGTGGAGGCGGTCGGCGATGGGACTAATCTCAGACTTGGTCGGATGGTGTGTTGCAGCCACGAACGAGATCAGCAAGGAGTTGCCGGACCTGGGGGTGGCTTCCCTTCTGTACCAGGACCCATTGGGGGCTTGTCTGGGTGCCGGGGTCGGCGATCAAGGAGGACCGGGAGATACCTGGGATTCCCCCAGGGCATGCCCGATCTGCGCCCGCATTTACAGCAACAACAGCAACCTCCGACGACATCTCCGATCAGCTCACGCCACCGCCACCGACCTCCTCGAATTAACCTCGCTGCAACGACGCCAATCCTACCTCCGGGACAAGTTCAACCCGACCTGACACGATGATCGAGAATAAATCTCCTCTGATTAGCCGGGTAGGATCTTGATTACCGATCCGGAACCAAGGACAAGTTTTCAAGGTCATCGCTGAGTGCGATGAAGTGTCCAATGGACATGTCATCAAGGGTTTTTTAATTTAGGTGTACATTTTTACGAGCAGTTTGTAAATATTCGGGTATTATTTCGTGATATATTGATTTGAGGACGTGGCAGGTGGAGAACAATGCACGTGGTGCTTTCTGATCAGGAATTTAAGTGAGTAGCATGTGACTTTTAGTTATTTTATTGTCGTGAACATGAGCTTGATTCGTTTTTTATGTTCCAAAAAAATCGAGACATTAAAATAATAATTAAAGCAAAATGCATCATTGTGATATCAGATACTTACCGTCAATATTAGTCTAGACGTAAGAAAAATACTTTAAAACAAAAAAAAAAGAGCAGGCGAATTATTGTTTTGTTATTCAAGTTCTACATACCAATTTGAGAAAATAGGCTTACAGTTATTAAAGTCAATTTTTCGAAACTTTTAAATTAATTCTTTTTTTCATGCCTGGCCAGAAATAGTATATTTCTCAACATGGGGAGGAAAATAGAATAGCCCTCTCACGTGGTGAATGTTACTCCGTTTTTCTTCCCCAGGGTTGATGATTCTGCCGAAATGCTCACATTCGGTGTATGTAGGAAGAAAATGTGATTTTATTGACTGATGAGGTATCCTCTAGAATCAATAAGTAAAATTATTATATTTAGTCTACCTTATTAGTTTATTTAATTGTTTAAACTATTGCGTCTTAAGAAATACTGTCAGATCATACGTTTTATACAAAATAATTACAAACAACTACAGAAAGACTGAATAATATACTAGAATAAGATCGAATTTGGCATTGTCAATGTAGAGTTCTCTAGTATCTTAATTTTTTCTTACATGCTGTTGAAGATTTTGAATGCCTATAGCTGCAGCCTAGTCAACAATACTTAGTTAATTATTCTTAGTTAGACATTCGTGAAACTCTTCAGGATCAATATAGGTTCATTTTCCATAACATTAAAAGATCCAATTATAGATTTCGTGAGTGATATAAATATTAGTTTGTTATTGTCAATATTTAAGCACAAGGTTTTAAAAGTTCATACAGCGCCTGCCACTTTCTTAAATCGTGTTTCAATAGTGAATATACTTAGATATAATGTTAATTAAGCACATCAATTCTTCAAATTAGTACCTTTCAAGGTGGTAACAGTGCGATGTGATTTCTAAGTATGCAGGATGAAAGGTTTACCTACAAAATGATTACCTCAATACTAAGTCCGAACGTTTTAATTTTAAGGCACATAAAAAGTGATCGCGAAGCTTTTTCAATTTTAAGACGACGAAGACTTGTTATTGTAATTTTTGTATGATGTTTCATACGTTTGTAGGAGCCGGCGGATTTTAATTAGGTTCAGAGATAACTGCGAATTACCATATTAAATGACCAACCTTTTGTCAAAAGTTTTATTTCTTTTCGTTTAATTTGTTTTGGTTAATAATAGTTTTTAACTGGAATGTTTTTAAAGATGCTGATATTTGTACACAACGTTTTTCCCAAAAAAAACTTCAATAAAGTGAATTTTTAATATTCAGTGACTTATTCATAGATGTTTAGTTGCAGAAGTTAATTTTAGATATTCATTGTTCATTTCTACGTATATTAGAAAATATTGAGTTGCATTAGACATAAAAATCTCCAGTCAGACGAAACATAATTTCAAAAAAATGAATTTGATGGTTAGCAAAACAATAATCGATTTATGCTTGAAAATTGCCGAAACAACACACAGAACACGTCAGATTTCATATCAAGTAATAAAAGGCCGTCAATTTTATGCGTATACATAAACACGAGTGAATAGGAAACAATGTCCATTGTTTTCCCGGCCGAAATGTTAGCAAAATGTCAATATCTTCTCTTTGTTTAAATTTAAAAAAGGTACGTAGAATACATTTGTACGTCCTTCGGAAATGTTATTCAGTATAATTACGACACAAGTCACTCTAGCATTATTGAAAGTATTTTGTAGTAAATTTATTTCAACAAGGTATTAAAATTTTAATCTATTATACGTTCCACGAACTTCTTTGCGTGCATTAAAAAATTATATTTTTATACATATAAATATTATTGTATAAAATAATTACAAACCTATAATTTGTTTTAATGGAGAGAAACAGTACTAGAGCAGGAAAAAATAGGCATATTTTTTTATTTTTTAGAGCAGTGAAAGATTCAATTAAAATGTTTAGGGTTAAGCAATACTAGTGTCGAAGTACGAAATGTTTCAAATCGATCTTTTAAGATTGGTTCTAGCGACAGTTTCAACCAGTTAAAAAAAATGTTTTTGTGACATTTAAACGTTTTTGTTTTTGTTCTTTCTACTCATTACAGACTACCATTTTTTAAATGTTTTATAATACAGGCCAGAAATCGGACTATATTTTTTCGAAGGTTTTTGTTGCGCTGAATCCAATCTTGGCCGCAGAGTTGTTCTATAACGTCAAAATTGTTGAGATATCCTAACCTAAAAGTGCAAAGAACACTATTTATGTTCATATTCATTAATTATTCTTTGCAAATTGACATGAACAATATTAAGGTGCTATTTGTCAGCTTAAAAATACTTTTTTACTAATTCTGATACGATTTTTTTATCGAGATATCGAAGTTTTTGTCAGGGAACAATTATGATTTTCATATATTGAATAAATGTGTAATTACATGACAATAACCAACAAACAGACAGATTTTATTGCTAAAAATGGTTTACGCCAAGATGTTGAAATATTCTTACCTAAAAGTGGAAAAAACGCAATTTTTGCCTATTTTCAGCAACTTTTTGCGGTGGAATAAATTGTTTTCTCGCAATTTAACAAAAACCAGATTAAAATGCATTCATCAGAAACCTGAGTCTATTTTTCCATCGGGTTTCGATGTTCTGAATCAAAATCTGGTCGTATAATAGACCGATGGCATCAAGCTTTTGAGATTTCCTAACCTAAAAGTGCAAAAAACAAAAATCAAAATCGTGCCTCGACAAAAACTTCGATAACTCATTGAAAAAAAATAGTACGAAAGGACTAAAAGATCATTTTAAAGTTGACGAATAACGCTTTAATATGGTTCTTGCGAATGTGTGAACAAGCACTTTGTTCCGCCACAAAAACTTACTGAATATGAGCAAAAATAGTATTTTTTGCACTTTTAGGTTAGAATATCTCAAAATCCTGATGTGATGAAACAATTATACGGTCAGATTTGCATTCAGCTGAGCTCATTGCCAACCTTCGGAAAAGTGCAGTTCGGTTTCTGGGTATGGAGATTGGTTTCGTTTGGTTCAAATGTTTTTTTTTTAATTCTTAATTAATAGGCATTCTACGAAAGATTTTTGGAGTATATTTAATAAATTACAATAAAGTTAAATCAGAAATAACTTAGTTACTGTTAGTAAAGGATTGTTACTTGTTACTAAATTTTTGTTTAAATTACATAGTTATTGAAATGGAATATTTATTTTTTTTAACAGATTTTTCTATTTTTAAGCAGAGCCGCAAATTCATTTGTAACTTCATTATAATGAATGTAATAACTGAAATTATTAATCGTTCTTTTTTAATATAATTTAAAAATGACAAAGAATTATTATTAGAAAATACCATCATGTTACCCGAGAAAATGTTTCATTTTTCCATTTCAGAATAACATTTGTATTTCAAACAAATTTATTCAAATATCGAAATTTTGGAATAATCAATACAGATGTTTCTAATGTAATGACCGACTACACAACCTTTTTAATCCTTTATTGAAGGAACAAATTATCAATGTTTCGGAAAAGGCAAAAATTAATTACTTTCACTCTTACGTATTCTCTTTGCACTTGGTATTTGATATTCTATACCAACCACAGTGACGTCATTTCGCACATATCACATTCTAACAGCCAATTAAACCTTCAATTCTCACAAAAAAATAATGTCGAGACAACTCATAAAAGAATGAAAAAAATTGTTTCCTTTGAACCTGCTCTGCGTGCTAATTAGTGTTACTTTAAAAGCGCGAAAAATTTTCAAATCGACTCTTTATTAGTGAGAAATAACTTGCAGGAAGATGCAAATTATTCTTTGAGTTTCTGCTGAATCAAATATATTTATTTATTCACAGCAAAAGAAAACCATTTATTTAAAAGGAACAATTTTATTATCAATATTAATGACAATTTGTGACAAATATAACGATAATTAGAAACCTTGCTTTAATCACCATAATTTAAAAAGTGATAAAATTCCAATAAGACCAATGTAGTAGAAGTGTTCTAATTTTTTCATACTTTAGATAAATATCGAATGAGTAAATTGGGTTCATTAAATCGTGGTTTGCAATATCATTTCAATCAGCATTGAATATTTATTTAATATTTATTGCGGGCTTAATATATGGAAATTTTATTTCACGTCTGCCCAATGCGTTACAATAAAATTAAAAACCCATAAATAATTTGATACATATGAAGTTATGACGAAACAATTCAAAATATGTTTTTATGGGTTTTAAAAGATATACAGCCATAAAAATATGTTCCACATTTAGAAATTACTATATCCCCCATTAGTAGATTTAGTTATTTTATAGTGATTAAGTAAATGTGATTAAATTAGTGATTAAAAAATATGTTATTTTTACGAAAATTCAATACATAATTGATTCATACACTGAACAAGGTTACTTCATTTAATTAAATGAGTAGTTGGCCAAAAGTTAAAAATATTTAGAGCTGCGATTAAGTTTGGGAAGGATTAACTAAATTTCAGCGAATTTAACAATATATCTTTATAAAAACAATATTCAGTTTCCACTGCACAACTACTTGTTAAATTAAATTAAATAAGTTCTGTTTTCAGTTTACGTAACTCAAATGTAAACTTAACCTATTTCAGTTTTAATTAAAATAGAAAAGATCATCTTATAAATTGCAATTGCACCAAGAAATCTATAGATTTCAAGAAGACGATATAGAAATTCAGATATTATCGAGCAATATAATTAAGTTTATCACGTTTGAGTTGTTTAGTTTACTATCTCAAATTGTACTACTAGTCATATTTTTGTATTAAAAATATTGTGAAAAGTAGTTGTTGAAATGTTATCATTCATAGTAACAATGATATTGCCCCTTTATATAATCACATGTGCAATCGTTATTTAAGTTCTTTAGATTACTCTCTGACGTTTACGTGGCAGTGATAATTTTATATTATAACCTGCTACAAAATTTTAAATATGTACCTTTATAGATCATAATATTCCAAATCTCTATGATTATTTTGCTTCAAATAACTAGTTAACGATAGGTTTGAAGTATGTAAGATAAGGATTAACATCGTTGACGTCGTGTATAAAGAAATTTATTACCGACGTAACTAAAACGGTTAAAAAGTTGGAATCATTTTCTTTATTTCGATGTCTGGATATTCTACCAAATTATTATTTATTTAGTGTATTTAGGTAAGGTTAGGTAGTTACAAGCTCTATTTTATTTGTAAAACAAAAAATTTTCATCTAGCTATTTTATATTACAGGCTAACTAACTTCCGTTACTGTATAAATCAAAGACAAAGATTTCCCGACCTCGTTGTCGCGAATGTTCTATTCGGAGCAAACGATTGTGGGTGCAATTCGGAAACAATTGTGTTTTCCGCGTCATAGACATTCTACGTAACATCTTTGTCGAACGTCTCGAACTACTCGTACAGAATTGTTTTCTTGTTGCATTGCGACTATCTCGTGAAATTGAAGATTTTGTAAAATTTGATGGAAGCAACTTTCGAATGGCAACGGGAATAGCGATGCCCATTAAACGAAGTACTGCAGTTAATAAATATGAAGAACTTACTCAGTTTGCAAGATACATATTTTCTTCTCTGATATTAAATAATACACCGGCAAGAATGAAAATCTAACAAGGATGTAACGAAAGTTTTGCTCTAAATAATTTACATTGATTTTCTCTTACAATACTAGCTTTGAGGTGATTACAATGTAGAAAACTCTACTAATGGTCATTTCTCCAGTTATTTAATATTTATCAATATTCAATGTAAAATTGGTCTTTATGTGATATTTCAGTTGGTTAAATTCGATTATTTTCGAATCATTTGACATATTATTAGCAATAGTTTGTGGGGTCAGATATTACACTGCAAAAACAAATACTTAAAATTATTACATCTTAAAGTCAGCCGATGTGTAGTGCATAAGGCTTTTCTTCTCATCGTTATATCTTACTTTTAGTCAATTTTCTTATTTGTGTCAAAAACAATAATTTTTGGGGGTTTCCTACTAATGTTTATGTTAGTATACCTATAATTTTTAAATTTCTTATAATATTCATTAAAAGTAAACTCCACATTTTCGAATATAAGCACAATCCTCTCATGAAATAACTATCTAGGGGTACGTGAACATATTTTCGGTAATACTTTCGTGTACTTTAAGTATGGATCTAGTGAACACTTAAATATTATGATTTTAGAGTATTAGTGAAATTACACAGAAAAATTTGTTACATCTCAATTTAAGCACTGTCAAAGGCTTAAATTCAGTCTAAAATTGAGCTAATTTTCTCAAATTAAGTCAATATTTGCGCTTAAAACCTTGTTTTTAGTTTTGGAAAGTTACTGCTAGTCAATATTCAGGTACGAAATAAAAATTCTCTAACTTAGGTGTGACGGGTTCGAACAATGTTTCTTTAAGCATAAATCTCGACTAAAATTAAACTTTGCTGTCTGAAAGTAAGACTTTCAGCACAGATATTGACTTAATTTACGAAAATTAGCTTAATTTTAGACTGAAATTATGCCTTTTACAGTGCTTAATTTGAGATGTAACAATTTTAAGACTTTTTTTTCTGTGTAGAATCGGCGTTTGATTTAATATCGAAGACCTAAGCAAAATTTCGGAAGGATGGAAATATAAAAATCAGATTTTTATTACTGAAGAAGACTCTCAAGAGGCCGAAACGTACACAGAAAAAAATGTCTTAAAATTGTTACATCTTAAATTCATCATCAGTTGAGGCTTAATTTAAGCCCGAAATTGCGTTAATTTTCTAAAATTCAGTCAGTGTTTTGGCTTTATGTCTTACTTTCAGTGAGCAAAACTGACGTTTAGACGATATTTTGGCTTAAAATAAGATTTAATAAAATATTGACTGAATTTAAGAAAATTAACGCAATTTTGGGATGAAATTAAGCCTCACCTAATGATGAATTTAAAATGTAACAATTTTAAGACTTATTTTTTTTCTGTGTAGACAAGTTGGATATGGAAAATCGGATTTTTATTTTACAGTTCTTCCGAAATAAAGGACCGATAAAACGACGAAAGTGCAATTACAGATATTTTTACTTCGATCGAAAAAAACAGTCAATTTATTATTATTTAAATTTAGGTCTTCTTTATTTCGCCTTTTGTTCAATTTAAAAGTTTTCTCATTCACGTTTGACCCACTTTCGATTAATAATTGTGTTCATTGAAAGATTTTTATAAAAATTTAAAGTAGTATTTTCTGACGGTTTAGAAAATATGTAAAAATGTATATTTTTAAGAAACAAACCAGTAAAGAATCTTATAATCGAATATCTTTACGGGTTTTTTATAGTTAAAAGGGTATTTCGAATGTCCCCTATGAATAAGTATTCGAGATATTTGCTAAAAAACTAAACAAATGTCGTGTTTGAGAATTCGACATTTTGTTAAAATGTACTATTGCAAAGTAAACATACAATCATGGAAATATCAGTAAAACAATAATGTTGTTTGAAAATAAAAAATGTCTTCCTTTGTGTGGCGGTGAATTTGTTAATTTTCAATTCCTAACGATGGTGACAGATCTATTTACCGAGACGTATTAGATTTTGACAAATATACAGTAAATTTCATATTGAGCAATACGAAAAAAGAATTTTTCATTTTCAAATCGTCTGTAAGTAACGTGTTGAATTATCACGTATTTTGATAGTAATATCGAGTTGGCAACTTGTATCTTGGATGTGTAATCGGACATTTAATTAACCTATTTGCTAACAAAATTACACTTTCTTTCATTATTGACTTTTTAAGATGATGGTCATATCTTTTTAGCTATGTATTCCTGTTTAATGCATACTCGGAATTAATTTTAGATACTTGAACTTAAATGTATGAAAACCATTACGTTACTTAAGCCTTTAAGCACGGAACGGACGGTTTTTGAACGCAAACTTAGCGCTTTCTTGGATAATATTATGACCAAGAAAAAAAATCTACACATAATGTTTCTTACGCGCTAAAGCCTGCTGTTTCAAAAGAATTGGTCCAAAGCTCGTTCCAAAAAAGTTTTATAGTTCTTTCTTAAATTAGCAATTTATACCCAGAAATAATAATGGAGCGTACATGGAAATGCAAAATATTGTTTTCAAAATGTTTAGCTGCAAAATGATACCTGTCACTTTTTAACGCTTTAAAATTGGTTTTGAGTTCGCTGATATAAATATCAGGTCATATATTCAACGAATTTGAAACATATTACCTTATATTTGTAATCAGCGACCCCGAAAATACAAATTTGGACATTTCTATCGGTTGGCTAAAAAGGAAATAATATACAAAATCAGCTCTTTGAGCGCTATTTCCAAGACATTTTGATATTTTGAAAAATGCCAAGTATCAGTCTATACCTAAACTGTTTAAACCTTTACGGTAACTTTTCTATGTTACCGGGTGTAAATTGCATTTTTAAAAACTATTTTAAAAATTCTCCGGTTTTTTAGAAAAAAACATTTTTTTAAGGAGTTTTAACTTTTGGCAGAATCTGAAAGAGTTGACTTTTGCATATAAGAAACATTTTGTTCAGATTTTGTTTCTTGGTGATAACATTATCCAATAAAGCACTGAAGTTTGCGTTCAAAAATTGACCGTCCAACCTTAAAGGGTAAAGGGGATAGTCCACTTTGAACGCTCGAGAAAATCACTATTTTTTCATTTTTTTACAGTTCAAATACAGATAATTGAATCACGTTTTTCTGGCTGTTATTAAGCATATTTTGAACCACAACAATACTTTTTGTAACAATTTTTATTCGATGTTTGTTTACGGTTGATAGAAATACGATAATAAATAAGTCGTAACACTAAAATAACTTCACTCCGTACACGATATCTCATCTTGGAATCAGCTGAAACAAAAAATCGAAAATATTCTTAATCCATATGACTGTTGCTATGGCTGATGCCTCAATCGTGTATATTGAAACATAACGAAATGGTGAAGGTTTAAACATAATCACACGGAAATTTGTATTTTGGAAAGTTTTTCGACTTTTACTACATAATAATTTTAATATCTTTGTCACATCTATGAGTATTTTCAATATGCGATGAAAATTTGGAGTCGATTCGTCGAATCGTTCCTTTTTTTTAAATCGTTTGCGGAAGCAACAAAAATGACCTTTTGAGAAAACTCGTATTTATATGTGCAATAAGAAAAAAAATGTTATACAAAATCATTGCTGTCTTTAAAAACTTGCCTAATAACTGCTACAAAAAGAGATTCAAAAGGTTCAATTATCTGCATTTGTATTGAGAAAAAAATGATGAAACTAGTGAATTTTTCGAGCGTGTAAAGTGGAATATCTCCTTAACCCTTTGAGGAACATATGTACAAAAATTTCACATGAAGTTTGACAGTCGTTCTTAGTCCTAACGTATATATATATAAATAGATATTTCTCATTGTTCAAACCCCACATCATTTATATAAAAAATAATTATTTTTTAATTTGTGTTCATTTATTCTTATTTTTTCATCATAGCGTCAAAAATGTCTAAAGATTAGTACAGGGGTTGTGTTTTGAAATTAAAAAAATTACAAAATCATTATTTTTTCATGAAAAATAATTTACCATTCACTATTCGAAACAGTGAGGTCTGAAAAATGAGAAACGTCTTTTCCAGATTTTTTTCCATCGCAGTTTTAGACTAAAAATTACAGTAAAACTTCATTTTAAATTCGAAACTTCTATAAAATCAAGAAATCTTTGGGGCAATTTTATAAATCGATTATCTTCGATTTCGAGTGGGGTTTTTTTCTAGAGTTAAAAAATAAACAAATCATTTTTATAAACTATGTCAGAAATTCAAAAATAACCGATAATGATTGACTCTATAAGAATAGAAGGAACGAAAAACAATTTTGATGAAAGCGTTAATTCCCTTCATCTTCATTGATAGACGCCATTTGGTTTCATCGATCTCGTTTTAATTATCGGCCTATACTTTCGGTCGTACAAGTCTTGATTGCGTAAAGGATTCAGCTGGTACAACGGGGTTGCCGAGAACTCTATAATTTCGCTCGATAAATAACCCACCCGACGTCATTGCGATCCTTAAATCGTCCCCGTCCATAATGACAAGGTGTTGCTGGGGCCTTGGAGAAAAAAAAATGACGATGCACCTACGGGAAATCTAGTCCTCGTTCATTCGGGAAAATTCGAAGCAGTCACGGTGGAAATCACAATCAGGATGCTGAATTTAATTAAATGAGCATTTTGCGCGAACTCAAGGTGCAATTTCCATTCGGGGAAGCAAGTCGAGCTTTCTGACATTGGATCGAGACGATGAGGTAAGGTAACGCCATTCCAACGACCTTTCTCTCGCTTCATCGCTGACAAAGTACTCTTGGGTGTGTGTGAGAGAGAGCTTTGAACATTTTGGGTTGTGGTGAATAAAATAAACAAAATGCATTTGAATGGATTTTTTTGACAGGACGAAGAGTTCGTCGCGGCAGGCCGCGACTTGGTACTAGGGTGGGTCGTCATCTGCAGTCGTCCACTCATGGAAATTCGCCCTCGAGAGGCGACTGGTTGCCTCTTGACATGAGGACAACCCCACCAACTATGCCGGCCTTTCGCGGATTTGAGGAGTCGTCATCAGCTGATGGAGTGGTAAGTCGCTTTTTTATTAAGAACAGATGTAATTAATTTTTCTGTCATTTAATTTTATGACAGGCATTCAGTTATTATGGTAGGATGAATAAACCCCTTCACTAAGAATTTCCTGTGGTCCAAAAATATATAACCGAATATGGTCGACTGATTTTTATGAACCCCTCGTACATAACTGTTTTTGAAGTCCTCGAATTCTAATCTGGTTTTTTAAAAAAAGTGGGATCGAAACATATGACGTACAAGTTTTTTCACGACCCACAAGCGAGTTCAAAACAGTCACCAAGTTAATCTTAATTATTAATTAATTTGTAGACATGAAATAGAAATCGGAAAGACATGTGTTATTAGCTCTTCAATCCAAGTAATATAAAAAAAATATTATTTTTGACATTATTTGAGGAGATAATTTTCGGCAAAAGATGGTAAAACCATCATTAATGATTTACAATAATGCTGTTAACTTCTTTATGAATCGTAATTGTACCACGAAATGGTAAAAAAACTTCATTTTAAATTGTTATTTGATTGTACACACGAAACCGAGTCTGGCCGAAAATGCTGTTACTACTGCGCAATATTGTCGCTTTGTCTAAAGAGGATACCAATGGGTATATGGGACAATTGCCGCTAAAGTTATGTGTACGAGATCAATTCCATCCGAAATAACTGGAAAACTGTCAATTGTGGAAAACAGACCGTAAATTATTGGGAACACTATTAAAATGCAGTTAAAAATGTCCACTCTCTAAATGCAAAATTATGTTGACTTGACGATATTTGCCGGTATTTTTTATGGCATTTGAAAAATTAAATATACTTATTTAAGATCTTCAATTGTTAAGCTTTGCCATACTACCACCGAGCACTAGTTTCGGATAATTTTCATGGTTGCAAATGGAAACTTTCATTTTTTAAGATTCAAGTCTCATTAGAATTGCACAAAAATAAGCAATTTATATTATTGAATCGCAGAAAAAGAGGCAAAATGAGGATTGCCATGAGCATAGATTTCCACCCAGACGACGGAACCTTTGAATCTGCTAAAGGATCATAAGCATTAACATATAATAATAAATTCAATTATTTTATCACGTGGTAGAATTAGTAAAATCGAGGGTGTCATGGATTATATATTAAAACAATGCTGTAGAGTCAGTAGTAACAGTTATACCGCAGGCTGTTACTACTTACATTACTGCACTTTCCCATGTAAAATCTGCGACTTTAATAATTATTTTTTTAAGTTTCCCAAGTGATTATTCACTTTTTGGTGTTTATTCTTATCGTACTCTAATTGAATTTGTGAGTTTCGAGGATTCCATCTGGAGGATGGAAACCAACTATATCGTGGGCATCCTACAGATCCAACTGATAAGATTGATTCCTAAAATTTACAATTTTAGGAGTATATTTTGTAATTTAATTTCTTATAGTACATTTTATTGAAATTTTATATAAAATAAAAATTAATCCTTGTAAATATAACATGACACTTCAGATTGTTCCCCACAACTCGGCAGTCTTGGCATGACAGGGTTATGATATTGCGCAGTAGTAACAGACATTTTAGTTAGAAGATTTCCCGTACATGTAAACTAATGAAGATTGAAGTAAACAGATTTTTGTTATGTCGCGATAGAATTATTATTTCTAATGTAGAAGCTAAGCTCTATTTTAAGTTACGATTGAAGCCTTTAACAGATCTTTATTGAAAGGAAAGTCTCTTCAAATATTTCAAAGAATAACATTTGGACATTTGGAAATTTAATACAATGTTATTTGGAACCAAACGATAAACAATGTTACTATTAGATTGGAATTCTTTGGCCTCGATAGTGATGATTAGCTCGTTTTATCTCCGAATACGGATTGTATTGATCGGTGGCATGGATCAGTTACAATTAAAAAAATAGGTGACCTACTGGTTGTAATAATTCGGACATATATTCCAAGAGATCTAACATATATTTATATACCTAGAAAAAGAACGACAACAAATGTGAATATGTCATGAAGTATTCTCATCTAGTCAAAATGATAACTACGTCATTGCAAGGGAAATATATTTTTAAAAATGTTCATTTACTTTTCTCTCTCCGGAAGGCCTTTTATTTTATATATAATACAAGTCATAATTTTGGATAAATATTAAATAAATTTTTATAAACCTCTATAATTATCAAGTTAGTTTAGTACCTTGATGTACTTGATAACTCTGTGTTTTGTATTAATATCGTGTAGATAGTATTTTCCTCTGATAGAGGGCTACATTTTTATTTTTCATTCTTGCAAGTGCTGGAATTGTACAACGGAAATACATGTTAAATGTTGTAGTATAAATATCAGAAGTTATAGCACGGGGAAAACTAGGACTTCGGGAAATTGTCTTTTATTATCGAAATTCATAAAGGTATGTTATTAAAATAAATGGAAATGAAATAGTAAATTATTTATTAAAAGTGGACATAAACGTAATTATAACGACGATTCCCATAAGTAGAAAGACGATATCAGTAAGTGACTCAATTATTCAAAATTGAGATTGTAACATATTTCCAATAGTGGTTTTTTATTATTTTTATACTGGAAGTCTTCATATCAATAAGTGAAATAAAATAATTACTGGTCCATTAAGTATACAATTAAAACAAATATAACAGTAATAAATAAATCAACAAATGTTTATTTGGGCTTTTTTTCGGTTCCATTGAATAATTTTTTGGTCCTCGATTGTCACCGGATTTGGAGTTCGTCGTGGACCTTAACCTTAATAAATAGACAGATGTCTATATATTTAGAAAAATTAATTTCATCAGATGATTGAAGGAGATTTCATCTATTGATAAATTAATACTTCTAAATATACATACTTTGTCTATTAATTAAGGTTAAGGTCCACAACGGGTTCCAAATCCGGTGACAAACGAGGATCAAACACTTAATTAATGGAACCGAAAAAATGTGCAAATAAACATTCCTTGATTGATTTAAAATTTTTACGGTTCGAAGTAACGGCAAAAAACATCCTGCAATTTAAATTAATTCTAATAATAGTAATAATAATAATATTCATAACAATAATATAACTTTTTATATGAAACTAAGAGAAATCTTATACGAGATTACCTTTCATACATACACTAGCTCTCAATGTATACTCACTTCAATTATTTAAAATCATCGGGAGAACTCGTTTACATAGTGCAAGCAGAACAGAATTAGGTAACCAATTAAGTAATTTGAATATCTGCCCTAAGAATTAAAATGGATATTTGAAAATAGTTATAACCATTTGAAATTCAGTGCATAAATAGGTACCTAATATTTTTATTTGAATTTGGTAATTTCTAAGTGAGAATAACTATTTCCTTTTATTCGTGTATATTCAAATCTAATTCATTTTTATTGTCGTACCTGTCATCATCATGGCAGTCCAAATGGAAAATGATCCTATTTGTAAAAAGGAAGCTTAACAAATTTGTTAAACAAATAAAAATTCCTGAAAGTGAATTGCATGAAAGACATCATTAGCTTTAGCAAAAAGATAATTAGTATGGTTGAAACTGTAGTTAATTAAGACATTTATGTCGCATGGGGAAAAATTAATGTCATAAAGTTTATGTGCACATTCCGAAATTTGATTTACGAATCGCTGCAAGCAACCGACAGAATTTTGTCAAATAGAAGCATTAAAGCAAAGTATGACTCATCAAATTTCCGCAGTTCTCGACAGTTACACTTAGTTACATAAAATTTCAAATTGCCTACAATACACGCAAAGATCAAAAATTTGGTAAAGTTATTTGCAAGTCAGAATTCCATTATTTCGAGTTTCTCACGTTCAGTTTGCGGGGTGGAAACATGGACTGCGAGCTCTATTGCGTCAGATTATAAGTTTGCAATTTCATTTGTCAACGGAACATTTCGCCTAGGTCCTCTTACATGATGTAGGTTTGCCAGAAAAATGATCGGTAATCGAGTTGAGAGTTCCGAAGAAGTTTTAATGTAACCAAATTATGCTATTCCAGGTTTAGTTACACGCGAAAATAGAGTACATATTATACAATTCAGAGTGTGGCCAGTACTGCCAGTGTTTGCTTTCTGTTACATCTGGACGAACGCCAATTAGATTTCTGCAAAGGTCTTGTATCATTTACACGGAACGCGTTTAATTCAGATCGCTCATAGAAATTATACACTGTATCTAAAATAAAAAAATCCGTTGAGGTAGTGCTGTTATATTTGTAACTTTACAAAAAAATTAGCAACACCAACAATTTTGATAACGAAAACCATTAAGTTTTAGCGAAACCTGTAAAAACTTAGAAAATGAGTTTGAATTATGTCAATTTCTACGATAAAAAATGGTAAACTAGTATTTTTGTTCTTTAAATATCGACACTTCGAATTTCTGTCACTGCTTTACAAGATTCAATTAGAAATTGACCACATTTTTTAATAACGTCAACATTTTGATCAAAATGAAGTCTAGATTGGTTAAGAGTAGATCTAAAATCATTTTAATACATTCACAATGCTAGTATATTTTTCAGCCCTGAATTGTGCTTTATTATTATGAATTTTGATGAATAGAATGAGAAACCCGGTTATGTTTACATTTTCTTCTTTTATAAAGTTCAAATCCCAAATAAGATAGCATTTAGTATATTTTATTTTGAATTTTATTATTGACCAATTGCGCCAAGAAAAACTATTTTAATCATTTGGCGGAATCCATATCAAATCATGCAGTTGAACTAACTTCAAGTTATAGAATTAACTGTCCCTAAAATATGTTATACTCCATGAAAAGTAAAGGTTCACGGAATTTTTTATTTTTCATAAAAACTTTGTTTAACGAAGTTATCTGGATTTGAACTTTTAAAGGTGAAACTTTAAAAAAGCACTAAAACAACATTGTTTCGCCCGTAGTTTTTTTTTATAAATACTGTAATCAATTTTTTCTTGGGTATTTTCGGAGACCTTGTTTTCTTCAAAATAACGTTTAATTAATAAAATGAGGGGTGATTTACTAAAAATAAAGAAATTTCATTTTAACGAAAACCCCCATTTTTTTTCAAATTTTTGATAGGCTTATTTTTGACTATATGGAATTTATCTGGCATTGTTTATCATGACCATTAACGTATTCGAATATCATAATTTACCTAAATGGGTAAACTTTGTGTTCTAAACAATTGATGTTGTTATTAATTAATTTACTTAGGTATAATAATATGAATATTTAATAAATGAATATGAAAGATACCCTGGAATAAGCCACGATCCTGCTTGCGTCATATTAAATTTATTAAATCTACTCACGTAACTTTATACGACTATCGCGTCCACGAAGCCAATTTGCTTTATCGCATTCGCAGTCTGATCTCGGTGCGAAAAGTTGAATTTTCCAAGAAAACGTACATATAAAAATGTGTTTTTATTTAATATTAACGTCAAAATTGTATTTGTAAATTTCGACAAGTACATAGAAGGGCTTTGAAAATAATAGGAAGTACCTTTCAATTTGTTTGAACTCCGATTTCGGAACGAAATACTTGATTGAAACTGAGGCGATAAAAGTGTCCATTTAAACGCTAATGGGTTGAAGCCGTTGTTCCAATCGCCCTATGCTTTGAACGGCAGTAGATACAGTCGGTTCAGTCAGACATACTTTCGACTGATACAAATAAAGGAACATTTAATGTAATATTTCTTTGTTAATTTTTTTTGAAACAACCAAACAAAAAACATCCACGAATTTACATGTCTTTAGTCATTGAAAAAACAGCCAACAATTTTGTTTCGTTGAGTTCCAAGTTATTGGGAAGAAATAACTAATGAATATCGTTGAGATATTCGTTTTTCTGTTTTGTTATCATTTAAAACTTGTCTTATTTTATTTCAGTTTCCGAAAGAAACAAAATCAATAAGGACTGTTAGATGCAGTTTGTTTTTATTTACCTATAGTGGGTAAGAACAAACGAATTTCGAAATTAATCACTCAGTTTTAAGATGATTCATACTGTTGGCACTATGAAATTACCCTTAAAATCAATATACAAAATGTTAGTATTCACGAGTGTTTTACATATCTTAAATTAAATTTTGGTTTTTAATTTGGACTACGAGACATTGGTGATTTTAATCAAGTGTATGGATATGAATGATGAATAAGAGTAGATTATTTGAGATGGAAATTCTTGGTATTTGTCGGTGTGTTTTTATAAATATTAATTTAAGTAAGTTAGTTTTTTTCAAAATTAAAATTAACTATTGCGTCCATTAGCCCTGCTGAAGAGCACAAAATGACATCATGGCGCGAAACGCATTTTTCACAATAATTCAAGTTTTAGGCGCTAGAGAGGGATATTTTATTTTTTTCATGACATCGCAAATAATTTCGCTATCTGTATCATATAAAATGATACGGATTAAATAACTTAAAACTTACATATAAATCTTACAAACATATAAAGACATTTTTTACTTAATGTCGAGGTGTTATTCTATATTTTAGTTGAGAGTAAGGAGCGGTTGAGGGAAGAAGAGGGCTGGAATTACACCACATTATTTTCAATAAAAATGTATAGAAAGGAATATCTTAAAGCTAAAATTTAACTCATTAAGTACGTACATTTTGAAAATTCAAGTCACACCGATAGATTGATTTGTTTTTACGTTAAAAATCAATTTGGCTAAAAATAGGTGAAAATTACCCTGCTTTCACCTATGTATTACATGCAACAATTTTTACACGAACCAGAAAATATTAAACCAAATAAATAAAAATAAATGTTCCTAATTTCGAGGTTTTGCAAAATGTTTTATGTTCCATTGTGTTTGGATTTACGACAAAGCAGTTTGGAAAGAAAGTACAATACTTGTCCAACATTTCTTCCCACATCCTTCATCTGTTCCAGGACAATAAGTCTAAGCTAAAGATATCAGAGTTCCAGGCATCGACCCCTCTCCAGGAAAAAAGTAATTCGCGGATAATTGAAGTGCACTTAGATTTGTGAGAAAGGACGAATTGACGTTCCAATATCCTTCAACTGACGCGCATAAAACCTTAATTTAAAGGCAATCTGATACGATTTGGTGTAATACCGCCAAGAACGCGTATTCGCAATCTGAGAGACAAGCTTGACAAAGTTGCGTCGAATAGATACCAGCTAAGGGGAAGGTAACCGTGGCGTCAACGGTGCAGACAGACAATTTCCCTTAGCACTTTATCTAGTCCCGTTATCGCGAGCTTGCAAGCCCCCTTATGCAAATCCACCTGGCTTGCACGAATATCCGCGTTTTTTCCCTTTCGTAAACATAACAATGGGAATACGCAACACTCGTTCAGCAAGAGATCAATTTGACTTTATTTCCTAATTCCAATTTGGGTTACCGAAAAAGTTGTTGCATTTGAATTTATTCTAATTTATGTGGCCAATCTACAGAACTTTTAACTTATGCCGTAAAGAACAATTTAAAACATAGTTTAATTGCACATTGTTTATACTTTGAATACAAAGGTATGTGCTTTTTAGGGGAAATAATTAATACCTATGCAACTTATATATTCCGGGTCATTTTTTGTGTATATAAAATACATTTTTAATGAATTTGATTTATTCTTATTTCATTATTATTTATATGGAAAATATAAAAGGGTGCACCTAAAAGATCCGACATTCAAAAACCAGACATTCAAAAACCAGACATGCAAAAATCAGCCATTTCAAAATGTACATATTCGGAAAATGTAATTAATGATTTAACTCTAAATATGCTTAATAAATAATCCGGGGATCAAACTGATTTGACCTTTAACTGACCTACAAAATGAATCCCTTGGTCAAACATTTTTAACCTTGAAATGACCTTCCAGTGAGACTTCAAGGACGACGACTTGAGATCATTTTTTTCTGTAGTGAACCCACCAATCGGAGGTCTATATTTGGAAATGTCTGGTTTTAGAAAGTCAAAGTTTTGAATGTCTGTCTTTTTAAATGTATAGGTTTTGAATGTCAGGTTTTTGAAGTGTTGTTTTTTTGTGATTTGTCGGGTTTTTGAGGTGCACCCCATATTAAAGGATACTTGATGGAGATATTTTTTGTCGAAAATAAATACAAAGTACTGTGCGAATAACGACCACTAACAAATTCTAATAACAAATTTCGACTGGATCCAGCAGTTTTTGAATGTTCGTCCTCAATCTTGGATCCCTCATTTTGAAGTTTCATAAGTATAAGGTTAAGTTTACAATCCACGATCCCAAAAATATACCCGTGTAACAAACTAAATTTATTTTCATAATAACAACAATAATAACAATAATAATGCGGCTTTATTGGCGTAAATTATCGCCGAATAAACATACTACTGATAAAAAATATGTCACCATTTGCATTTTACAAAATTATTAATAAAAACAATCTTTAATTATTTCTAACAAATTCAAATATTTAGCGGATGGTCAACAATTTTTTCAAAAATCCAGAAACGTTAAAAATAGAATCCAAAAATTTACATGGTTATCAGCATCATAACAATTAAAATATGTTTTCAACCAAAAATGAATTGTGGAAGCAACTTTTAGACTTCAGAATAAAAATACTGTAAACAATTAGAATATTAGTCAGCATAGGTCATCTTTGTTCATCATGAGGCAATTTATATGGAATATTTTGTGTCTTATGCAGAATAATTGAATGACAACTTAAACCAAAGTTTTAACAGTTTCTCAATCGTTATTGATAATTTTGTAATTTTACATTCAAATATGAGAATGTTGGGACATACTGTCATTTTTCGACTTCATATTCCCATATAAATACCTTTTTTTAAACCACTATTTTAGTATTTTTTACCTTAACGAGCTATATTTCAAGAGAAACTGGCTCAATTTTTAGATAAAAATATTGAAAAATGGCCGAGTTATAATGTTTTTGGTAAAAAACGTCATTTTTCACGTTTCTCAAAGCACTTCATTGTTAATAACGGGCTCCAATAAGTTTTTTTTTCACAAAATTACTTATCTGCGTGGTAATATGATGGATTGAGAGTATCCAGTAATTTTCCTGAAATTAAATAACGTATACTCTTTGTGCAGGATGACATTTTATTCTAGGAGTCGCCCACGATCCCACATGGCACTTATTAAATTATTATTGTATATGATGGCGCTGTAAACTCAAATTGTTATTCGGCACTATATCAGATGAAATCCGATTAAGTTAGTTCCATAGAATTTATTTAAGAGGATCATTGTTTACAAGACGTTTACGAAAATTACAAAGGTGTAATGTAAAGTTGATTTTTCAATGTTCATTTAATATGGATTTAAAACATAAAACAATTCATTAAATTAGATTCACCAAATTTTATTAAGTATGGTTTTATTTCTAAAAGAAGTTTGCTTTACCAGACTCGTTTTTTATACTTGGATTGTTGCGGGAATCCTTCATGCGCACGTGATTTTAGCTTAACGTCTCGCATCCTATTTGAATTCCCTTGCTTCGGCAGATGAATTTCCACGTGGGATTCATGTTTAATCAAAAAGACTCCACTGAACCGAAAAGCAGATGAATCAGCCCTATTCCGTGTGAATTTCATGTGAAAATATTAACTAAGGATACTTTTTCTAAAATTCAAATTAAAAAGAAATCCTTTTAAATTCGATTGTTAATTTAGAATAATTCGATTATTAATATAAATGTAACGAATTATAAATAATAATAAATGTCAAAATTTGTTTGGTTTATTAAATTGTCAGTAATATTTCGCAGTAAATAAAAGAATTTAAACTATATGGAGAATATTTATTTATTATTGTTATGTATATTGCTTTCAACCGGAATTTTCAATTTACATTATAAATTATTAATATTTCAGCTGATTTTGAATATGTATCTTGCTTATTTAATTAAAAGTTGTGTGTAAATATGGTCCGCACGAACATTCCCTGTTTAAATAATATTTCATACATTTTTTTTCGGATAAGTTTCGCCGCCACCACAGGGGAGACAATTCATAATCCAGAGTTTCTACCGAAACGTACGGACTGGTGTATTTTGCAATTCGAAATACTATCAAAATGCTAAAAACTAAAAACTTATTCAAGATGTTTGATTACAAATCTAAGCAGAACAAATTTAAAAGTCAAAATGGCTGACCAAACATAGAAGTTCTATTGAATGAAGTAAAACCGGCAATAAACTATTAAAGGTAAATAGAGTTACAACCAATTTGGAATTTGTGTGCATTTTTCACGACTAGTGATAATAATGATGCCTTCCAACAATTTTTCGTTTCATTAAAAATTTTAGTAGAGTACACATACCGATTAAAAGGGCTAAGTGCTAAAACCTGTAACGTTTAAATGAATGAATTCAACGAAATTCCAACACCTCTTTCGTGACTAATAGCGTGAAAGCTTTTAATGTTCAATATATAAAACTGATCTCATTCTCCCAATTCTTGCCAAGGTCGAATTTCCAAAATTCTGCTGAATTCAAAGGACCCAGTTTTCAATAAGTAATCGAGTTGTATACGATATTACTTTTATCACAGGAAGTACTAACAATTTGTTTTAGAATTTAAAATAACGTCATTATGATGCAATTTTGAATAATGATATCGTTAGTGAGAAATTATAATTTGTTCACGGGTAATAAATTTCAGAATTAGAGTTATTGGCTTGTTAACGACTAACTAGGAGAGGTCGTCAAGTGTACATCGTCGATATTGACGGGACAGCAACACGTGATTCTCTATCAAAATCCATGAGACATTTTTTTAGCTGCTAACGGGCCTTTGTTTACAAAATATTAAAAATAAACAAAATTTTGTATAGCTTCTTCAGTCTATCGGTGAAAATTTAAACAATTGCGTTTTTTTAACCGTCTTACCGGATCCCATTTTTAATTACGAAAATCCATTTTCGGATATTACTTCAATATAACAAAAAAATAAAAATGTTCAAATAAAGAAAATGTTATAAAACGTTGCACTTATTGAGATTGTCAAAAGCGGTTCATAATGTTTAATAAATCGAAATGTTATATTTTGAGACAAAAAACTTCTTAAACTACAACTAATTTATGTACATTTGTCCATACGATCAACATCCATTTTCTAGTTGAAAGTAAGAGATAGAAAAAATTGTCATTTTTTCAAATAAAGTCCGCCATATTGCTTTTCCGCGATACGAAAACTTATTTTGGCGCCGTAGATAAATGAAAGCGTACATTGAGAAAAAAATCCATAGTTAAATTGACTATATCACATAGTTGGAAAAATATAGTTGAAACTACTATGAGAAATAGTTAAATTTATCACTTTCACAGTCGATTTTACTATAATTTTGTTACACCAACTATCTCCTCATAGTTAAAAAAATTAACAAATGGTAGAATGATTTAAATGAATATGACAAATATAGTTAAAATAACTATAATCTAGTACAGTCCTCATTTCACACTATGTCTCGTAGTATATCTTTATATTTACTATTATTCACAGATAAAATTTGTATTTACTATAAATCCACCATAAACACTGCCGCACTCCGTGTGTTTTGATACCGCCAGGTGGCGTTCGCAGCTTTTTTTCTTCGAGCCCGTGGTTTCCGTTATTGAAGTGGATTTTCATTTGGTCATAAGAAGGACCGTCGGGCGTCAAGATATGATAATACATAATGCATGTCGTATATGCACATGTATCTATGGACTAGTTACATTACATTGAAATTTGTGTGTATAATGGCATTGCATAATATATTTTTTACTGGCTAGAGTGTGACATTCACAAACTTAGCGTAGTATTATTTTTTTTTTCGCTTTGTTTCCTTGTTTATCTTAAACAAAGAACGAAGGGAGAAAAGTGGACTTTTCATATGCTATGACATATATAGTTTACAAATATTTTTAAAAAGTAAATATTGACTCCTTTCCATATTTTTATGACAATTTCTTATACAATTTCTCTCAGTGGAGATATTCATTTTCTGAAATGACTGTTTCAAAATAGTTGAATCTAGTTGTCTTTTACGATAAGTAGCATTTTGAATTATGAAACAATAGTTAAACTTTACTATTTTAGAATAATTATTTTAACTATTACCATGCCTAGTCCTCATTTCACACGATGATTCATAATAAAAAATGGTAATTTCAACAACTTTTTTTTCTGAGTTTACTCGAAAACATTAAAAAGGCTGGTTTCATCATGATAATTTTTGTTTCCATATGGTAAGGGGCTTTGAAAATAAAAACATATGAAATAATGTCGCACATTGACTGCAAATGAAAGCAACTATACATTGATTTTTTATTGGATACAGTATATTGTGGCTATTGCAACGGAAAAAATTTCCTTTGGTTGTTGTAAGGTCATAAAACGTTTTTATTCGGAATCAGATTTATCAGTTATTTAGAATATTAACTTAAATCATTACAAGACATTTACACATAAAAAAAGTATTCTGTATGCATAAAATCTTTATTAGTGAAAGGCTTTGGACTGTGTTCAAAAGTACACTGACCTTAACGTTGTGGGTAAAATATATGTTATTATGTGAAATGCACGAGCACTATATTAATTAAAATGTTTCTGTACTACGCACAAGAACTTTCGGGAATTCTTGGAGTATCGTTGATGTTTTGAAAGTATGCATAGAATGTTCCAATTTGAATTTTAGTTTAAAATCGTTTGGTAATGTAAACCTTCCTCCGTACGTGGGTTAAGTACACTTGTAATTGCAGGTCTCAATGAGGCTGTGAAAACTGCGCCAATTAGCCGTTAGACTTAATTCGTTAAAATGCAAAACAATTAATGTATATGTATTTGCACTGTAAGGATATCGCAAAATAATTTACATCTCAGGGTAAAAATAAATCGCCAGAAATATTAATCAAAATCCATCATATGAAGATAGATAATAAACTGATTATAAACCATCGTCGTTTTTGAGTCAAGTTTCTATCTCAGTTAATCCGAATGTGATTTAATTTGTAATTCGTACATTTTATTGGAAATGATTTTTAGTAATATATAAGAATATATAAGACTTGTTTCAAATTCATATTGGATTAACCTTGCTAATTGACATATCAATTCAATTAGATCTTCATCTTTTAATGTCTTGGTTAAAGTGGAAATACAGCGATTTAACGCATTTTAAAGTATTTGGCATAAAATTGGTACTCTTCTATTACTTGTCATTGAATGGTTTTGATTGTCATGATTTTATCATATGCAAGATTAAGAAAAACAGTGTTTAAAATGTACCGTTGACACCTGCAATCTCAAAGAAATATTTGGTTTATGTATTTAGATAGACAATATTAGGGCCGAAAATGATTTTTTTTTATTAAAACTTAGTGACCCAGTTATTTATAACATTTAGTATACTAATAGATCAATCATACATTTTTTTCACGGCACACATGTTTTTTTTAAATATAAATGATTATTTGGAGATTAAAGTTGGCTCATAAGCCATCATTTTTTAATTTTTATTCAACCACAGAAGGTTCTTCCAAATTTCCAGGGAAATCATACTTTCCAGTTGTAGGTAGAACAAAAGAAGTTTTTCATTTCGCCGTTCCAAGTGAACATGCATTATTTTTTCACTACTCCGTTTTTCCTCTCGTAACGGCAACTTTAACCATCTATTTCTCTGGGCGTTTGATATATTTAGTGCAATAATGTAATGTGAAAGAAATATAACAACAATTTCTTTAATTGCCGCTGAGACGCGAAAACCAAGACCTTTTTAAACTTCCCGTTCTTTCCGAGGCCAGTCCTCGAAAGTTTCTTTGGGCGTGTCCCGTTTTTTTTTTGCTAGGACAGCAAACAGTCCCGATGCTTAGCTGCACACGCCTTTTCAGTGCGATATTGTATAATGTTCTCATTCTGTAGATAAGAACGTCTCATGGGTCGCAACTGCAGATTCTCGCCGGTGTCGTGCATTATTAATTACCTCGGCTAACGGCCGATTAGCTTATCTGCACCTGGGGTGATTATCAGCCAGCCGGCAGCATTCCCTCGATGAATCTCCTTCAACGTACCTGACGGCGAATAAATACCTATTGTATACAGGGTGACCTTATATGTAAGATAAACGCCAAGTATCCAGGGAGAATAATCGACGAATCGACTTCGCAGGGCTGTTTCCATCCCTCCGGGCGCTGAATCGACATTTCCTTCACAAACGGCTTCTGCACGTCCTTTACAACAGTTCAGTCCCTCTCTTTGTTAAATGTGAATAAATGATGCCAGCAAATGACGTTGAAAAAGTTGGATATTTTTCATAGGTAGTCCATTTTGTATTTTTATTCAAAGTGCAACTTGATAGATTTCCTGGCAGGTCAGAGTTTCTTACGCAATTTACATAACATTGATCTGACATTAATAACACAGGTCAACATGGTTTTGCTGTCGGGAAGCGTGGGTCATTTCCGACGTAATTTTGTGCGTAGAATCAGAATCCTAAGTCAGAAGAGGCCCATCACATCAGGATTTTGTGATATTTGAGGTTATTTATTCGAAAAATGCTTTTTTTTACTATTTTTGAGGTCATGTTCAGAAGACACAACATTTTTAGGAGTTTTTCCGTTCGTTGGATCATGCGGTACTACTCTTTTTCTTTAATATGGGATGCGCAGAATTCCATTACGACTTTTCTTCACCAAGATACGCCAATTTGAAATTACGATATACATGTAAACAAATTTACTTTGAAATGCTCTTGGAGAACAAGCTCAAGGTCAAATTCAATGTTATGAAACCTAGATAAATACAAACAACTATATAAAATATGGATACTAATAACTAAAATCACGTTTCAGTATTGTGAATGTTTTTTTGATAACGTTAATGGAATATATCTTGTAATTTCAAAATGGCCGTAACTTTGTAAGAAAAAATCTTAGGTGATCGAAAACCTCATTTTGAAGGGTAAAGGTAGTACTAAAAGATGCAAATAGTACAGAAGGTCAAAAGAAATTGTTGCGTCCTGTACGTGTAACTTCAAACATAGCAAAATAACGCGTTTTTCAAGTACATGACCTCAAATATCTCAAACACCTGACGTGACGGACCGATTCTGACTTCGAGTTTGGATTCTACGCATTCAATTACGTCGGAAATGACCCGCAGCTTCCCAACAACATCCAAGACCCTCTTTTTTGTAGACCTGTGTAATCTTATAGAAGTCATACATAATCTTCATAGCAATTATTATCTACTGGGAATAGGCCAGACCCCTGACAGTCCTGATACTTCTGTAGTTCAACTGCCTACTGTCCAATGGCGCTGACGTCGAGGCGACCGCTCCAATAATACAAACGCATTTTGTTACACTTTATTTACGAATTTATTTTCCTTATTTACTCAGTTACGGACGTCGCAAACATCATTGAAATTTCTTTACATTAATTTGATGGTAAAACATTTAAATAACAAATTATCGACTTTGAATTCCTGCTGCCGCGGTGTTTGTGCCGCAATGGACTGGCGTGGGTTAATTATTTGTTGATAATCGAAATGTAATACAGCTCTTCATGACAAAACAACTGATCATTAAAAAACCAACTCTTTTTCTGGCAAAGAAAGTTAGGAACGGCTCCTGCACTCTCCAAGGTTGGAGAAAGAGACTGCGAGAAAAGATATACATTTTATTTTCTGACCATACCGGCTTAGTTCGACCTAGTTTCATTCTCATTACTGCAATTTGGTGATTAGAGCCAAACCCGGCACCCTAAGGTTTCGTTGCATTTGTATGTTGACAATACACAGACGATATTTATCAACGACGAATTGGATTTTAACTTACGAATAGTAGTGTCTCCAATGTTTATGTGCTTGAAAAAAGTCCAACTCGACTAACTGCGTTAAGGAAGATACCTCACATCATAAATAATAAATAAAAAACGCGAAACGAAGATGATCAGGTCTTCTTTATATGATACGCGCGATTTTCAGCCATCTTCATTAGTCAAGTCACAACGACTGTAAACTAAACAAGTTCGGTTGTATCAACCTAAACTTTTCAAACATAGAACCATGCATTGTAGAAATGGGATTCAGTGTACTTGGCTCAAATTTGAATATGATCTAACAATTCGCATTGGTGGGGCGTACGCCGTATTTAATTTGTTAAAAACCGATCCACGTTACATTAGAATAAGACAACAATATAATAAGACAACAATATAATAAGACTAGCAGTAATATCGTAGCACCAAATCACGTGGTTTACAATTTTTTTAAGGCTTATTAATAATTTTCTCCATAATTTTTCAACATGTGCCAACTTACACAACTTTTTGAAAGAAAGTGACTTTTTTCACTTTTTGGTAAATCAACTGTAACTTTTTTTCTGAGACACGACAGAAAAAAGTTTCTGAATTAAAAAGTTGCCGGAACTTGTGACCTTTCGAATGCCGCATAGTATGTTTTAAAATTCATTACTGAAAAAATTCTGTAGCAAAATGAAAAAAACGTGCCAACTTACACCACTCTCCCCTATTGTTTACTTATTTACATTTGCTTTACGACAGCACTCTAAACAATTATTTTTTGTATATAATTCTTCAAGCCATCCGTATATCTAAAATCAATAACCTGAGTGATGGTGGTATATATTACAACAAAATTCCATACTATTATAATTATGGTATGGAATTATACCTACAGCATTAAAACTGTTATGTTTTTAATACTACTTTTTTAATTTCTAGTATTTATTAATATTATTTTAAGTCCTATTTTCTAATTTATACAATGTTTTATCCTATTAAAAGCTCAAATATAGTATTCAGTACAATACTACAATATATTAATGTATCTATTCCAATATTCTATGAACGGGAAAGAATTAGCGATTTAGAACTATTTGTATACAATATAAATTTACCTTTATAGTGTACCTTTCTGCAATTAATTTGATAGGCGTTGTTAGTGACACATAATCTTTACTCAGAATGTATTACTTTTCTCTAAAGCTTTTAAGAATTAGTGATTGCGCAAAGAATCCTAAAAAAATGTGCGTTTGTGTACATAAACTTAACAAATAAAATGTTGTTCACCAAGATTCTTCGAACAGAGTTAAAATTAAAATCTTTTTATGTGACATAATACAGTCGTTATCAAGTTTTCGTACTCGGTCAGCACGGATTATGCATATACTACCTTAGTTTGGAGACTTTAGAAACATAGTAGGTACTTACCATACCTAAAATAAGATTAACGGTGCAGTCACATTCTTCTTGTCTAATTTATTTCGGGTTTTATTGTGTCGCTGTAGAATGCATGAATATCTGTACTTTTTTATGAGGGATGTAACAAACATTGTTTAAAGTTGTTTAATTTATAGTGATGCAAAAATTGTATCATTTAATTAAAGCTTGGCTGGAGAGGATGTTTCCTCAAACCAAATATCGAAATAAATAAGTAATTAAGTTAAACCAATGCAGTATATTATTACCTTAGGTCGATTAAGTATATATTAACGTTCATTTTGGGTATTTATATATCCTCAAATCTTTCTTTGAAGCCTTTGTTCTGTTCCAGTATTCTTGTTTTAGATTTCTAATATATTTTTTAATTTTATACAGGTATATCCATATTTTTTAGACTCTTGTTATTAAAGTTTCGCAAAAAATATGAATAATTTTTTTTATATTTATTAGTCATAAACAATTAACACGAAAACGTATTTTTTAGAAAAAAATGCATTCTTCGAAGTCCCGACAACCTAGACTCTGACAATTCTTGCACAAGTTTTATAATACATATGTTTGTTTTCATAATTTGTGGTACGTTAGTTTAAATAAAAATGGAAAATATCGAAAAATATAATTTTTGTAATCCTTTAAAGCATACTTTTTTTACCGGATCTTTTTGGATTTCTAATATTTATGAAATAAGAATAACTAAATGGTGGGATTCTGCATTGTAAATTACAATTTTTTACAAAACAAACCGTTTTTGCTAATTTCAAAAATCAACACAGAGACTTTGAAAATAGCGGTCTATGTCTTTATCGTCTTCTTTTCGGGTGAAAATATATACAAATACCTCAATCGAAATTCATCATCAAATGGACTTTAGGATGAAATGAGTTAAATTAAAAAATTTAATTGCGATAAACAATTGCAAAGCGGAAGTTTTCTAGACTAGAAATAAAAATAATCATGACTTTTCTGAAATCAGCACAAATCAAATTAGGTTACTTCTTTTACGCTATTGATTAAAACAACCATTTTAATCTTTCCTCTGCAAAGAGTATTTGAACAACTATTTGGGATTTCGTTGGTATATACGTGTATATCGCATAGCATTTCGTCGTAGGCAATGTGTACCTTGCTCAATCTAAAGAAACTCCTCCCAATGTCAACAAACATCCAAGACTGCATTCTGAAGAGCATTAGTTTGGTTTCTCAAGAATTGAAACAACGTTCGAGTGCTTATGTTATACATTTCTCGGGCAACATTTTATTGGTTTTATTTACGTTATCGCATGATTGGTCAGTTTGCACATAAAGTCATAATTTGGTTGATGTTTATTCAAATTTCTTTTTAAATTCGAAATTCACTTTGGTTAATTTTTTTTATTCTGTTTGAATGAGTCGTATAATAAAAATTTCAATCGTTTTAATGTTTTATTTACATTTAGGTTATATTGAAATTTTATAGCACGTATGAAATTTATTTTAAATTTTAGTATATAAATATAACTGACAAATGCCGAGCGTACAAATAATGGAGTAAAAAGAGTAAAAATGGGATAGTTTTATTGTTATAAGAGCATTTAAAAAAGAAATTAAAATAAATATAAAACCCGATAGCATGTGTACTGTATTTGCGGATTTATAAAAGTGTAAAAATATTCTTCTGCAAGTTCATTATTTATTAAAAAAAGAACCTTAGCGATTAACTCGATAAATAAGATAAATAGTTTTTTTTTCGAATTTTTTTTACTGACTTTTATTTATGAAATAAAATAATTATGTTGCGGAAATTTGAATATTTATGTAACGAAAACCTTCACTCTCAATTAACCTAAGCAATCTGGGCGCTGAGCGTTTTCATTTTATTTAATGTTTCTTTCATCTTCCTATTAATTCTGTTTTTAACAATCTGCAGGTCTCTTCTGTCTACACCCCGTTCCAACTGATGCATTTTTGCAATTAACTTTTTCATTTCCTCTTCTATGTTTCCCTTATAAAATATTTTAAAATTTTCAAAAGTGAAAGATACTTTAAAGAGGTGCTACAATACGTTCATGATAAAGATTCACGTAAAGTTGTTTCAAATAAATTTTAATTTATCTTTATCAGTTTTTATGCATTCAACAATCAAATGTTCTGAAATTAAATCTTAATTGTAATTTAAATATCACCCTGAATATATGAATGGTTTTTGTACCGTTCTAATCTGCATTAAATAAATCATAAAATAATTGCATTATTTCCGAAGCATTATTAATTTCTATTCACTCAGTATGGTTTAAATTTTTTGTACAAAAATTTTATGCGAAGATCAAAATCGCATGTACCTAATATAAATCAAGAAAATAACTTCTTCGTGATTAAGATATTTGTACTTGAAAAAAAGGCAAAATTAAACTATAAAGGGTGAAAATATTACATACTTTGCGTTTTTAAGAACTACAAAAGTGATTTTTTTTATTTCATAATGTATACATAAATATAGTCAGAAACACCCGTTAAACAACAAATTTTTTAATTATTGTACTGCTATTGCAGTCTTATTTACATAATAAAAACAGTTAATATTTTATTCATAATAATTTATAACAATTGTTATAATAATGTAATAAAATTTATTTAAACTAGTATTTATTTACCATATATTTTCATATATTTACTTATAAAGGAATTAACCAGAGATATATCGAAGTTAAAAGTATAATACAATTTTCACGTAAATAAATCGAAGAAAATAAGTTTTTCTTGATTATCATCTATTTGGAAAAAAGCAAAATTAAACTATAAAAGCTAAAATTGAACCGTACAAAATGAACGTACGAATTTTTAGTGGATTATATCAGGGGTAATCTTTTTTCCAGATTGATCATAGAGACCACTTTAAACTTTTTAAAACTTACCTTTTGAGAATCAGTGATATCAAGGAAATCTTCTTACCGCTATACTAAAGATTGTACTGGAAACGTATGTAGATTTGGAGGCTACGCGATTAGCTCTGCTTCATATGCATAATCATCCCTGCGGTGCACTTCATCTGGAACAGTGCCTCTATTTAGTAGTTCAGATTGTGCATAAGATAAGAGAAATTGATATTTGCGTGATTAAATTGGATAAGAGCTTGCTTTAATTTGATGTGACGGAATAGTTTCAATATTTATATTTGTACCTTCGAATTTACTGTAGTGATATTCCGATATTTAAAATATAATAAAGGTAATTGCAATTACTGTGTGATAATGTCCGCAGAAGCGAGTCAGAACGTCCATATGTTGGCTTTAAGTCCTCAGAAGACCATGAGGCCACACCAAAAATAATTTACTTTTCTATTAAAGCAAATATTGCTTAAAATTTACCAAATTTATTTTTCAGTGTAGAAATAGGATGATAAAAGCAGATATTTAGACATTATGAGGAGCTCTTGATGATAGTAAATGTTGACTGTATAAGATCTTTCCTAGTCTAATTGATAGTGGTATAAAATTGTGTTAAGGAATGTGCATAATTCCGAATACTAAATTCGATTGATTTATATTATTAGAGAATTGCTTAAATATTATGGAGCTAATTAATATAGCCATTGAAAGTAGATTTTACTGTTATTAGGTTAAGCCTCAAATGGCTCCACCTATTGTGTAAATACAAAAGTAATTACAAAACTTCGTTTAGCGCTAACGCGTAATGCAACCCAAGTGATGCTTACTTATTGAATTTAAACGGAGAATACAATGAAAAATAACAGCTCAGAGTCCTGGTATATTTGCCCACTCTGTTCCACCTTCCCTTCCCGTCTCCTTGTATTTACCAAAAGAAGGGGTGCACCGCTTCTCCCACTTCACCCTTAGTCGCGTTACAAAGAGAGCGGAGGTAACTAAATATAAGGATAATTATACCGGGACTGTATTGAACATACTATTTTATGTCGGCAATGGTTAATTTTTAATGGGTGAAAATAAAGAAACTAATTAAATTCTTAAGAGCTCAGCTTTTAAGCCAGTTTTGCTTTTGTTTAAACGATTACTTTAGTAATGAACTTTGTGGAGATTTTTCAATATTTAGTTTTAGTAAACAAAAATGCCAAAAAACATGAAAATTTTTATTTTTATTAGTTCTTGTCGAACTATTAAGACAATGTGATTTTATTGAAACTGTGGATAAAGATGGATAAAATACTTGAATTTTAAGAAAAAATTTTACTTTTTATGCCACTTCATTGAAATGTCTTCAAAATGGCGTCCTGAATAAAAATTTGTTTGATAAATTTGTGGATGCTGTAACTTAAAAACTGGGAGTCTTTTTTCGACAATATGATAATAATGAAAAGTTCTTAGAATTCATGGAGATGGATCCTCAATTTTTTTTTTATTTTTAAGAATTTTGAGAACTTTTTTTGTAGAAATTAGTCCTTTCTGGCACGGTGGCTAATATATTAACCACCAAAATCCAGTTCAAAATTTGAGTTTTTAAAGATAAAATAATGCATTTGCGTCCGGTTTTTCGAAATACAATGTAAGTGGGAGTTGAAGAAGTGCATAACATTGCATTTAAGTCAATATTTATTTAACACTATGATTTATAAACAAATAAACAACTAAAAATCGTCATTTTTATATAAAAAATGCAGTCGTTGGCAAATGTTCAATTGGATCGAGATGAAACTGGGTACTTAGGGGCTTTTAATGTTGCTGTTTACGAATCTGAACTCAGATTTTAAAAATTCAATATGGCGGATACAATAAGGCCGATCAAAAATGTAAAAAATTATCTGATTGAAATTTTTATATTTTGGTCGGACATCTTGAATCCATCATTTTAAATTTTCAAAATCTGAGTTCAGATTCGTGTGCAGCGATCCGAAAAAACACCGAGTATCCAGTTTCATGAAAAATGATTCATCAAAAAAATGTGTGCCGGAAAGGGCAAAGAAAATTTTACGAAAAATTCTGAAAAAATTCTAGTGTATTCCTTGATGAACTCAAAGCATTTTTTCCCCAAACTTCATATATTTCGATAGACTAATTTTTGTCTCGAAATATATCAACTTTTGGAAACAATTTACATACTTATAGATTCATGACATACAGGTCTACTTACCTTTCACTAATAAGAAATGTAAAATTAACCAAAGTTTAATATTGGATAAGATATTGAGAAGTGCCGTAGGTATATGACGTCATTACTCTTTGGAATATATGTTCGAAAGTCACCCCGATCGCATTAAATCTTGCAGAAAAAAATGTTCTATTCTCGTTTCGCTGATTAAAGATTTCATTTTTATCGGGGCAGAAAATTGTTGGCGTTACTCGCTATGAATACACAACTAGCGAGCATAAGCAGGCTCGGTGTAAGACATACGAGGAGAGTTGGTATTATCGTCCCATTGGTTTTCTGACGCAGTTGTCAGAGCCCCTGTGTGATGAGGGACGTAACGTAAGTCCTCCGTTATTGCGCGTCTTCATCCCTCAGGATAGCGTCATGTCGTTCAGTCGGCCAATTCGTGTAACGATGGGGTTGATGGGGGTGGGTTCGCCTCTGGGGATGAAACGTCGACCGACCTCTCTTCTTCTCGTTACAGGTCCACTTGGGGGAAGGCATAGCTGTATGTGAAGAACAGCTGAGGGCTGTCAAGTGGAGCGACTACAGAAAGTTGACGAGAGGCTTGGCAGCTATTCTCTTTAGCCCCACGGAACTAGCGACTTGTTCGGTAACGGGTCAGCGATGGAGCCGGGCCGGAACCGCGACCGAACGCCCGGTCAAACCGGCACTCGATCGGGCCAAGGTCCAGGCGATCATATGTAAGTACTCAATTTTTTAACTACATTAATGTCTAGTTCTCATGGTGAGGTTGTACCTTACATATGTTCAATGAAATGCCGTCAAAATGAGCTTCCACGACGTAAAAAATATAAAATCATATTTGAAACGAGATACTAACATTTTAAATAAATTTACATTTTTGCCTTCATATGAGCTATCATCTTTGTCACCGAAATACAAGTGGCTATTGCAATAGTACATCAACTGACTTTATGTAGTAATGTTAGTAAATATTGTATTTAGTAAAACTTGAAAGAACACAAACAACGTTACATCACATGAGCAAATGTAAGAAAATATCAATGAGGAATTTTGTAGTAAGTAGTAATCAAATTTTGATTTTGGGAACACCTAAAAGAATTGCGTACCATCTTAAAATCCTGACGTGATGCCAAATCGAATAACGATGAATCTATAAGATCCGTTGTTTCTGATTCACATGATCTCGAAATAATTTTTTTTCGTGGTCCTGTGTAATTAACAAGTGTCCAACTAAGTAATGTAAAACTAGTTTTGAAATCATAAAAACGTCTTCGATTTCATATGTAAAAGGTATCACAGAAAAGATCGAAAGGAGCTTATGAAAAGGAAGCATACGATTCGTATGTAAACCTATTGGCCAAAACATAGGTAACATAAAACCGTATAAAGATAAACTGCTGATTGTTAAGAAATGTAATGCAGTTTATATGATACCTGACGCCACTGTGATAAAGTATATGGAGAAACTAAATATCTTAGGCGATGAAGACAAATACACAGGTTTCACCACACATAGACTTGAAACTGGATACAATTTTAACTACGATAAAACAACCATTTTAACAACAGAGAACAATAATACTAAACAAAATGATATTGAAAACTTTTTCATAAAAAAAAATATTTGCTAAATATTTGTTTTCTTATAATTAATTGTTTTCTTAACGTTTAAGAAATAGAATACTGTTGTAATAAAATACATTTGATAAATACTTAAGTTTCTGTATTTTTAGTAAATATTGAATATTCATTCAACAAAATGAGACGGAACCATATACGTATGTGCAGGGAAATCTTTGTTCAACCTTAGATTATCGCAGGGCATTGGCCCTTCTTAATATGGAACAGATATCTTAGACATAAGATGTTTCGTATGATTAGGAACAAAGGGTCGTTTTGTAACCGTATGCGATAACTCGGAATGGTATAGTGGGGTTTCCCAATTGCATTAAGTTCTATTGTCCATGAGATTAGAACCTGCCGATAATATAATGAAAAATGTATGTTCTTATTAATTATATTTTTAATATATATATGACCCATTTTATTAAGTATTTTTTATAATTCTTTATTTATACTAGCTTTAGATGCATATTTTAAGTGAAGAACATAAGCGACAATCTTCGATTTTGATTTATGGACCAATCCCATGCGTCTTCGGCTACTTTTTATAGTCGGATCAAATAGTTGGTATACGCTTAGAATCCGCTGATATCAAATTCTAAGGGCATCTTAGGAGAATATATTATTTAGTTTAGCGGTTACTGCATACCGAGTTTGCTAGATTACTAGCATTTGTGAAAAATATTGTTTTCCATTTTTCAACTATCTCAGAAATCGTCTTACTCAAATGAGATACATTTTTTGTTACATGTTTTTTCAGCTGGCACATGCAATTAGCATGTAACTATTTCAGTTATAGGTATTTCACGTAGTTAAGATTATGTAAGTTATTAAATAATGTCTAGAAGGAAATACATAACTTAAGGACGATTTCGTATTCTTCCATTTATAGTGTATATTTAATTAAAAGTTTTGTCACATTTCAAGGGACATTTATATCTACAAACAACATAAATGATAATGTAAATAATTCTTTACTTGAATGAAATAGTCCTATGATCTTTCGACCTATTTAGTTTTACAAACGCGTAAGGCTTCCGCTCTGGAAATAATTACGTTTTACACTCATAGCTAGCAAAATAATGGCGGGTATACAAATATTTTTTTTAATTAAAGAAAACATTTGTATGAAATCTTTTTTGAGGTCAAACATTTTAATTCAGGCTCTTTTTTTAGCGTTATTTGTTTAAATAATCTCTATATATATTTATTATATAAAATAATTTCCGAGATAGGTATGTCAGTTTGAAAACAGGAAACGATTACAAATGCAATCGAAATCAGTGGAACTTCTTATGCAATAACTCTTAAAGTAATTCACATTTTCACCTTACATTTTGTGTGTATTTTGTAGTATTCTAGCCATATACCAGGTTTTAAAAAAGTGTAAAATACCAAAACTGACCGTAGCCGTAGAAGCATTTTGAATTCCGGCGCAATTACTTTAATAATAATAGTATAAAATGCGAGGTTATTAATCACTTTATAAACAAGAAGTAATTTGCATAAACGATGCATTATTTTTGCTTATAAATAAAAAATTCCAAATTGAAAATATAAATTTATAAATAAATGATTCTTTTATTAGTGATTCTTTACAAAAATTACCTGTAAATAAATTTCTTACTAAAAGCAGGTATTAAAACATTGTCGATTATCAGTTCAGGAACTGAATAAAACGGACAGTTTTAATTAAGTGTGGAATAACTTATAGATTTAACATTGCCTTTCTACGTATTGAATAAAAAATTGGTTCTTATCTCACATATTTACAAAAAGTGATCGTTTAGACGATTAAATGAAAAACACTTGTAGATGGATTTGGAACTTAATTATTCTGTAGTAAACGTTCGACTTTTGTAAGGGAATTTACTGCATTGCACATAGAAACGCATCATTTCTATTTTTTAATTTCAAGATATGTTCTGTCATCTAGGCAAATGGAAAAAAATGTAAATACTCGTTTTTTATTAATTACATTTTATTAACTTTATTAATTTCGTGCTTACATGACAGAACGAATATCGCATTTACTATAATGGTCGGATATTGATAAAAATAGTGAACAGATTTAATGAGATCTTCTGAATAACCTTCGTCAGGATTATAAAAAATCTGCAATTGAAGCAATTTTTTGAGATTGATATGTTCATTTAATTTTTCTCCATATTACAATTTGAGACGAAGAGTTTCTGACAGTCATTAGGGTTTCTAGTAGTCTCTAAATTTGAATATGACTTTCAGGTAATGTAGGTATGTGGATGACAATTTGACATCAATTAATTTATATGTATTAATCAGATTTCAATTAATTTTTCCACATAATGAATACTTCGTTTAATATACAATATCGAATCATTGTCATTAGTACATGAAATTATACTATAATGTGTAGGCTATTTTCAAGTTTTTCTTTAGTATTATTTTTAGAATATTTATAGTACCAATATTAAATATTGTAAAACTTGTAATATTTCCAACCAAATTATTCATCGCTAGATTATTCCCTAATATGACTGAATTGCGAAAAATAAGCAATATTATTCAGATTTAATTTATCCTAATTGTTATTAACAAATAAAATTGAAAAAACGGTGTTTTTTCAAATAAATCCATTTTTATGCAATCTATGCAAGTTTTGTTTAAAATATACATTTATTTATAAGGGTTTGTTGGGTCGCTCATTACGAATCCTATGTTATTTTTGTGTAATTCGTCGAATCCGGAATATTAAATTGGAGAACATTAGCCTCGGATTCGTAATAAGCACTCGGAAAATGTTATCCGTTAATATCATGTTATCGGAAAAACCTCCAATAACAAAGGACCACGCACTTTTTGTAGGAAAAAAAAGTTCCCGGTGAAAATTGGTGCAATTGTGCAATGCAACAAAAATGGCAGTTTTCGAGATATAAAGCATTAAACATTAACCCTTTCCGGCAAGTAGATAGTAGACAAATTACAGTCACAGGCTAACATAGAATTGGATTGACCTGAGAATTTCTATACAGAGGTTTCTGAAGTAGCTGATTACGACTCTGAACTCGAATTTTAAAAATTCAAAATGGCGGATTCATGATGGCCGATAAAAATCTAAAAAATTACCTGATTGAGATGACACTGAGTATTCGGGGTTTTTTGATGTCGCTGATTACGAATCTGAATTCGGATTTTAAAAATTCAAAATTCCGGATTCATGATGACCTATCGAAACGCAAAAAATTACCTGATCCTGATTGTACGTTAATGTTTATAGTTTAGTTTTATTTACATAAAAGTTTCGAAGCGAATATCTGTTATAAGTATAAATAATAAAAAGTTTTAGTGTCGCTGATTAAAAATCTACGTTCATATTCGTAATCAGCAACGTCCAAACTCCTGAATACTCAGTTTCATCTCAATCAGGTCATTTTTTTATATTATGATCTGCCATCATGAATCCGCCATTTTGCATGTTTAAAAGCCGTGTTCAGATTCGTAATCATCGACACCAAAAAATACCGAATACTCAGTTTCATTTCGATCAAGAAGGCTGTAAAGTATTAATAATTTTTTTTTATTATGACAGTCGCGAGACGTAACGGTTCATTTAATATAATTTAATACAGTCACAGGACATTTCTTTTTGCTTTGATATTGCCAATGTTGGCTTTCGTCAATGTCTGCGCTCAGCTACCTTATAACGAATTTTTCGATACTAAATATTTTTCATACCGTTCAGAGCTAAAGCTCTCGCAACTTTATTAAGACGTGAGGATATATTTAATATGGCGATTTCGTCGCTGTCCATAACATACGTAAGTTACGGCGTGCGTGATATTAGGAATTCTGTAGTATACATCGGTCAAGTTGCCAAGTTGCCAAGAATCTGATTTTTCACATTACCTTGTCAGATAATCCACTTGGGTACCATGTACACTACCATTGCTAGCAGATATTCGTGTCAGTTCACGTACCAGGAATTTTATACCGACGTTTCTTTTATCGCACATTGAGTGTAACGGTTCGGAGCATTTCCCCTGTGTTGTAATACCTGCTTTTACGGATAACGTACATGCGCCGTTTTGTATTGTCGCAGGATGTAACAGCATGTGTCTAACCAAGCGAAAAAAGGAAAATAGGTAAAGAAATATGAACGGTCGCCGAGCGAATGGGTGAACTCGCGTTATTTTTGCATTATGTAAAGCGAAGTTAACGTTCACGGAAAAAATATTGTACAGCAGTAGTAAAGTGCTTGCAGCAGTACTAAGATGATGAAAATATGTTTAAAAGCTTCGGTATTTTAGTTCATTTGCTGATAACATTTTCAAATATATTTATAAAATTAGTTTACTACAAACATATCACTTGTATTCGAAATTTTACTATCCTGACTGGTACATCTAGGGCAGATCTTACTTGGTGTTAATCTATGCTATGGTTTTAGTTAATTTTCTGTTTTTTTAGATGAATTCCTGTATAGTTAAAAAAAATCTACTTAAAAAAGTCTGATCTAAACAAGTTTAGGGTAATGCTTACGAGCAATTCGGTTAGAGTATCATGACAGCTTACACCTAACAGCAAATTCGAGCGTTTTACGTGGCAAAGTTTAAAAAATTGTTGTTGAAGGCGTTTCTTATACATAATGCAGCTATTGAACCCATTAACGCCGGGAAGGACACATTTTAAGCTACCACATTCACGTCGCTATTTCCGAATCATTTGACGGAGAAAATAATCGTGACATAGTGAATTTTATCGAAAAAGGTTGCTCTTTCCGATGATGTCCATGAAATTTTGAAAAAATTTAAATGTCCACGTGAAAATGGAAGTTTTTCGTAAAAAACACGATTTTTTTCAATAAACTTTTTTCAACTTCTGCACGCTTATCCTTAGACGTTCTAATAAAAAAAAAATAAAAAAAAACATCTTCAGCATCTTGAATTGGATGACATTACAGATATATTATTGTTTTATCATATGAAGCACGTATTGTCCGAGCTAGATTCCTCTACAGTTTCTCGCAGTTAACTAAACCGAATGTAATTTATCGCTGAAAAGACCGAATGATAATTCTATAACATGATTTGACAGTAAAATAATGATAGTGAAGACACAAACATCACTTTGTCAATAAGTGGAATTCTTTATTTAATTTATAGCATTTCACACAACTGATATACAAAATTTACTGGAAGGTACGAAATCAGATTTTGAAACGGTAATGTGGGATAACCTTATTCAACTGCTCATCACCTGAATTGCGGTAGCATTCAATTAGCCCTACAGTTCATTCAAATGGGTCAATAGTTACATCAATAATTAGATCAACGCCATTGCAATATACTTTAACTATCCGCTTGTATTTACACAAATATGTCATAATTAACCATTACTCGCCATTAATGATGTGTGTAATGAAATAATAAAACGATATAAGGACATAATAGTTTTATGAAAAAAAAATTAACCCATGCTATATTTATTCCAATAAATAACAGCGAAAAGGCTATTTCCTCACGGAAAGAAATTAATTCCATTATTAAACCATTTGATCGGATCTTGTTTGGTTAAACAATTGGGTAAGAAGATTAAACTATTTGTTTTCCTCATTAATTATTTTTTTGATGACTTAAAGAAATACATAATTTAAACAAGTATTGATTATCTCAAACTGATACAATCGTGTTCTGTTTGTAGTTTTAGGACAATATTTTTTTTTCAGCTGTTTCAGATTAAATAAAACGTATGAATCAATATCATAAAAGTTAGTTAAATCTAATTAGTTATTACTTAATTTCCATGGTTAATTACATTTAGAAAGTAGAGATCATTTTAATTACATTATCACTTAATATCATTATTTTTAATCATATTTTAATTCATCATTACTTTTTAACATATATGGATTAAACCCACCGCAAATTAATTATTATAAAATTAATGAAATAGTATAGGTTATGTTATCTATCGTGACGGGAGTTCAATTAATATGTCTTTGGTTGTCTAAATACTGTGTCTAAATACAGAAACGTCTCAAATTGGCTGAATCAACTTTAGATGCAGGGACTTTTAACGTGTCCATTATATGTCAAACAATTTTGTATTTATGGACAATAAACACGTTTTTAGACGTTTGCATCAACGAAAGATATTTTAAGATATCCGTATGTGTCTAATGTCCGTCATTAATTAGATGTTTAGATGAGATAGTTTTTGCAGGCCATTTTTCATTTACAGATTTAATTATTTTCTGTAGGCAACATTCTAATAAATTTACATCCTCTATTTTTTCATATTCAAGTAGTTACAGCCAAAATGTAAAATTTCTGGAACTATATATTTAAGGTCGTTCGTAATAACGATTTCAAACACATTATAGAATATTTCCTGTATTATCCGATTTTAACAAGAGGTCAATGTGTAAAAATGGCATTATAGAAAAATGATCCGAATGAAAATTGGAGAAAAGTTTAAAATATAATTATGATGTATACAAAAGTACGTGATATTAAATTAACATATAAACTCAATAAAATTTAAAGCACAACAATTTTCAACCTAAACTAAAAATTATAGGAGCCAATTAAAGAGACTGAAGAATGTTTGAATTAAAGTCTCTGACGCTGTAATTTTGTTATTATGCGGACTAATTCCCATAGAATCTGAAATGTGGATAAACTTTAATATGTATAATTATTACCAACAGTTTCCAAAACAACGTGAGCTGAGCACATTGAAATTTTGTTCAATATTTTACGTATTATTGCGTACAATTACGGCAACTTCAATTAGTAATTTTAGTATAATATTATCACATAGTTCCTTTACCATTTAACGAACTAGTTAGATTCGTGAACTGTATCCTTATTAGTTTTTTTATTATTCATATGCAGGAGATACGATTAAAATGATAATAAGTTTAATGTAGATGTTTTATAAACAGAAAGTTATACAGTGAGTTGTATATAATTAACAAATTTACATAAAATGGAGTGTCTGCTAATTAAAATGTAAACCAATATCAGTAATATTATCTACAATATAAATAAGCAAAATGATAAATATTTTCAATAAATTGTAATATTTTATACATTAATATTCAGTGATAAAATAATAAATATCATAAGTGAAATGCCGCTATTTATTTTCATAAATTGAAATTGTTATTATTGAACAAAAATGCGTAATGAAAATGAATAAAATCGTCACGTTTTGTGAGATAGTTGGAATACAAATTCAATAGAAAATGAATTTGCATTTTCCACTACCAACCCACATATGTTATTTGATTGCTACATCCCGATTGTAATGCAATTGCGTTTAACTTTCTGGAAAATAAAAAATAGATTTACGAGTATCTAGAACGATCAGAAGTAGATTTATATCGGGTCTCAATTTTCGAGCCGTTGTGCGATATCGAGATACAAAACTTGATATTCTGACGCTTTACTTTGATAGTATTCAAATTTCGTTAATTATACAGGAACAGGATGAGCTAATCGTGTTATCGCAGATTGGAGATCATCCAGCGAGAACGCATTATTCATTACCCGAATAATAATGGTCACCCACACTACTGCAATTATCGTTGTATCGATAACAAATGCTCAATTAATAATAAATGAAAATGCATAAATGCTTTATTGAAGAGCTTGGGATGAGGGTATTCCGGCATATCGTGTCGCTTTATTTTTGAAAAGATGTTGTTTAATGGATAATATTCTTTAAATACGTATTTTATTATCTAATAATAATGGTAGAGCATAAATTTCGCATGATTTGTTACACAGTATATAATTTTTATGTATATTAACGACCAAAGGACACTTTTTCTTGCTTCAATTTCAATCAAGAACTTCGTCAAAATCGAAGTTAATAAAAAATTGAAAGATACATTTCGTACTGTTCTCGAGCTCGCTCTTTAAGATCTCGAGGTCTAAATTGCGTTTCAGCCATTAGGAATTCCAATATGGCGCAGAATTTGAAAAAAATTGCCAAAAAATTGGGGAATTTTTACTCTTATCAATTTTTTTCGAGCCATTAGAATATTGGGAATCTATTGAAATTATGAACAAAGGTGAGTAAAATACTTGAATTTTAAGAAAAAATTTTACTTTTATATCCCACATCATTCTACCGACCTTATAATGGCGTCAAGATTCAAAATTTCTTTGAAAATTTCTGAACGCTCTAACTCAAAAACTACGAACTTTTTAAAAAAAATCGTAAGTATAGAAAATTCTCAGAATTCATCGAGAAATATCGCGGAATTATTTTAGATTTTTTTGATGAATTTTTTTCATCATTGTAATTTATTTTCAAAAAATTCGGAAAGAAAGTTAGTGTATTCTCTCATGAATTAAGAAGATGGATCTCATGGATTAAGATTTCTCTAAGAGTTTTTTTTCCAAAAGTTGATAGGTTTTCATAAAAAAATCATACGCTATAAACTTTGAAACTCATTTCCTCGAAAAGTATCAACTTTTGGAAAAAATGGAAAGAATAAAAAACTCTTAGAATTCATGAGAGAATACACTAACTTTTTTCCAAATTTTTCAAAAAGAAATTACAATTTTGAAAAAAAAACCTACAAAAGAATGCCGTGATATTTCTGGATGAATTCTAAGAACTTAAGAGCGTCCAGAAATTTTCAAAGATATTGTCGTTGTTGAGGCCATTTTGAGGTCTTTAGAATGATGTGGGGTAGAAAAGTAAAATTTTTTCTTAAAATTCAAGTATTTTATTCACCTTTGTTCATAGTTTCAATCGAATCCTAATATTCTAATAGCTCGAAAAAATTTGATAAGAATAAAGATTCCGAAATTTTTGGCCATTTATTTTAAATTCGTCGCCATATTGGAATGACTGATGACTGCAACTCAATTGTGACCTCGGAACCTTGAAAAGCGACGTCGAAAATAGTAGAATATGTACCTCCCATTTTTTTTACTTTGATTTTGATATGAAATACTCGATTGAATTTGAAGCAAGAAAAAGTGTCCTTTGGGTTTTACGGCAAGTACAACGTAAGTGGTAACAGTCAATATTGGTTAGACATTTCTGCTAAAAATTATTCCAGATTATTCTTTTGAGAACTTTTGTCTTGTATTTTAAATATCCGTAAGTATTACGTATATTGAACGTCTACATCTAATTTTTTACAATTTTTTCGTGTATACAAAGTTTTATTAAAATAAGTGGTAAATTCAGTATTTTTCAAACGTTGAAAATAATTAATCATTGGTTTACGTACATAAATAACGTGTTACTATTTATTTACGTACATAAATAATAAAACTTAATATCTAATAAACAGTTAACTAAAAGACTTTAATCACGCATTATATTTCATTTCTATGAAACTTTACATTATGTAAACGATATTTTTACTTGTCTCCATTTTGCATCCTCCATAATCTGAGAAAATTACATTTTCTTAAGACGCATATTCACAAACAAAATATCAATTGATTCTTTTTTCGTTAAATATTTGAGTTCTTTAATTATCGAAATTGAAATGTTTAGTTCATATTAAGTTCTATTTTTTATTTACGTAAATAAATAGTACGAGATTACAGCAGCAGATTTTTAATCTACACTATTAAAATTGTAATATTAACCATTCTTAATTTTTTACTTTAAATATTTATAAAACAGTTTTTAGTAATAGGCTTATTAGTAATTATTAAAACGTTTTAGTGTACTATCCATATGAACGAAAACATTCTATTTGTTATTTTATTCATTTCAGCAAATTCAAACAATTAAATGTAATTAAATGAGTACTGAAACGTATAAAAATTAACGAAATAATTAAATTATGATTCAATTAGTTAATTAAACCTTTTTTACACGTTCAATTAGAGTAATGTTTTCTCGCCAGTTTTTATTAGTAGCCCGATTCTTAGTAATTGAAATTTAGTAAGGCTGTTGGGGACTTCGTAAAAGTTTCGAATACAAAGAAACAGAACTCCATACAAGGCAAAAAGAAGAACTAAGGAGTCGCTACTTCAAGTCGCCCGGAATTACCGTCAGGTTTAAATTTAGACATCGCTCTAGGAGATCAAGGGGATCATGGGAATTTCTCTGGTGCAAACTTATCCGCGTAAAAATAAATTCGCCTTTATCCGTAATGCACGTTTGAATATTTATGAAAGATTTTCGATTTCGAAGGAGTTCAGCATTTCGAAACGTGATTCTCCCTGCGTATTTCTTTCGCTATAAAGTTCTGATTTCCGATGAAAATTATTGCTGCTGCAACTGCGGCAAATGAAAAAATTCTTCCTGCAGTATGGATCTGATCGATATCCCGTAAATCAGAGTACAGTGGCATGGGTATGCATCGCTGCGGGTATTGCAATCGACTTACCTACATGTGGGTATTGCAATAATCGACGAAAGCTCGTGCATTAATGTTCGATAAATCGGACCAATATATCAAGGGTTTGGACCATTCGAGTGGGAGAACTAATGGACATGTTCGGTGTCTGGTATCGAAAGAAAATAACACACCTGTGGGAATTGGAAATATTTAAGCGTCTTCCTATTTCCCGATAAACACGTGTAACTTGATCAAGAGCACTTGGGTAGCTCAGATTCAAATTCCTCGAACATTTTTTATGATCTTATGTGAAGCTTTAACAAGTAAAATTTATATTGTTTTTAATGATCATTTAATTTTGTATAGAATAAAAGAACAAATAATTTCTTAATCCTTTGTAATAATATATAAATATATAAAAAAATCTCGGTATATGCAAATAAATTATAAACAAATTAGAACATCGATATTGTTTAAATAATCAAAAGATCTAAATAATTAGAAGATAAATTTTAATTGAACGGGAAAAGCGAGCAATAAAAACAAACATTTTTCTAAAACATTCACATTTCTTATAAAACTTTTAAAAAATTGAATTTTGCGGTTTTGAATAAGGCAGTTTTAATTTTTAACAAATTATGGATAAAAATATTAAACTAGAGTATAATCTCATGTGTCAATTAACATTATATTTGAATATTAACCAACGTTGGTAGGATTTTTTCATGTTTTTTAGAAAACTTTACAATTTCAGTTTAAATGTGGTAGGTTTATTATCCACGCTAATATCATTTTGAAGCAACCAATATTTGTTAAATTTAGTAAAGTTTGATTTTAATTTTGTCCACGTACTTTGACAGACGTTTTGAAACCCGGTATAAGAAAGATATTTTTGTATTTTTATCCTAATATTTGTGTGATTAGTTATTGTGCATGCTCTGATCAGTTCTTATTCGTTGAAATTAGAAATTTACGTATGTATATTAATGCATTTTGAAAAAATACAACGGGAAATGTAAGTGACAATGTGAGGTAAAAAATTGAAAAACTCTGGTTACAATTTGTACAGAGTAGAAGTTAAGCAATATAATTGCGCTTTTAAAGTTAATTTTTGTAAATATCTATCGTATTCTAAACGAAATTGACATTTATTTAACATTCAAAAATGATTTGTTATAATGACAGTTTGCAAACTTGGTGACTGTAAACTCCGTTATTTTTAGTATATGAAAATAGTTAAAGCTAGATATATAATATAATATGTACCCTACATTTTTATTATTTAATATATTTAATAATATATTGAAAATTCGTTTGATTTAATTTACATATTGTAAATATAGAAATGAAAACTAGAGTTGCAATGGTGATAAAATTAAACTAAAAAAATAAACTATTAACTATTAAGCAGAAAGTGTAGACCAAAAACAAAAGAAAAATTCAAAATCAAAATAGCTAATTAAAACGATTAGCAAGAACGCAAGTTTGTCATTTAAGACACTGTTTTTAGAGCACTATAATTTGCAATTTACATTTTTAAATTTGAATTAAAAAAATCGTTCGTAAGACAGTCTTCCAGTGACTTAAAAGTAAAAACTGAGCTAATATATTTTCAACACGTACTGCTGTAACTTCCATCATCACAAAATCCACTTAAGACGTGATAAAAATTATTTGGAGTAACTTTCATTTGCAATGATTCAAATTTACATTCATTTAGAGATACTTAATAGGTTTCATGAATAAAATTACATTAAAATGCATTTTTAAATTTCCATATTTTGAAAATCAGAATGAATCACAATTTGATAAAGTGAGTTCAAAAAAATGTATCACATATTTAGATACGTCTTGTAGAAAATTAAATGTCGCATATTTTATGCTAAAAAAATTTTATGAAATAAAAATATTTTCACGTTTTTTTCACAACGTAATCTCCAGGTGACCTTCACACCTCCTTTAACCATCGATGTACCAGTATCGGATGGTTACTATTTTTGGTTTCTTTAATACAAGCAGATATGGGTGAGTTCAAAAAATGAATCACTTTTTTATATATCTATTTTTATTACAGAAAAATATTAACAATCTGATATTGGCACACCGATGGTTGAAGAAGGTGCGAAGTTTAGCTGTCGATTCAGTTGTGAAAAAAAACGTGAACAAAGTTTTTTCTCATACAATTTTGTTGGCAAAGCATGCCATATTTAATTTTTTAAAAGTTGTATCTAAATATTGAGCTTACATTCTGCAATGCAAACTTTTCAACTTTTAGCAAAGAATGTTACTTGAAATTGAATGTGTAAACAAGTCGTTTTCCTATCTTCTAATTATTTGCATATTTTAACTGGCAGTAAGGTATCAGCTCACTTTAAAAACAATTGTAAAATATTCCATATATTTAAAAAAAAATGAAAAATTCTCTACCTGTTAATCTAGGTTTGAATAATTTCTACTGCAAAGAACAGAGTTGGATTGTTTCAGTGAAAAAAGTTGTAAATAGTCAGACATGTCGAATTTCTTTCTCTTCCAAAATGTAGCTCACAACATTCCAGGCATTTTTATAATTCTTTTTTTATTATATTATAACTCTAATCTAACAGATGTAAACATAATGTGTTTTCTACTATTTAAACAATAAATTACCATTAAAATCTTTTACGTATAGGTCCTTTTAATGTTACTAACATTTCGTATCTTAATTTCATAGTCATTTATATAATGTTTTTTTAAGTAACGATTTTCTTTAGTTTCGAAATCAAACTATTTGAAAATAACAACAACGCTCTATAAAGCTTTTGCGATTTACTCGTATTTTAACTCTCCAATCTATTCTGTCGAATTTCCTGGAAAGGAGAGCAATAAAAAGAAAAGACTAGTCTCCAATTTGGACAACCCATTGTTCGTAAAAGGTAATGCGTGCATTACATTAAAGAACACAAGAAACTATCGACTGGAAAAACTCAAAGCTTTGCTCTGTTCACGTAGTGAATGCTTCAGCATTTATCACATTGCCTATATTTTTGGACAAAAGATAAATGAACTACAAAGTTTGTTTATTTAAAATAATATTGAAATAAATTCAAAGTATCCTAACTTTAAAAATGCAGTTTATTAATTTATTTTTTTTATTATAGGTCCAATTGAGAAAAACGTTTAAGCTACTTTATAGAGATAGCGGTAAAAGATAAATTGGAAATACAGAACGCAAAATGGCCAGTGAAATAAAAAAATGTAATAATTCGGTATGTGAATCCATGAACCTATGAGAGATTTGTACACGATATTTATTATTCGAAAGCTTTTCGGGTCGTTGATTACTATGCTGAAGTCACTTTAAAACATGTTTCGTTTATTTATATTATTTATAATGGTTTTTAACAAGAGTTTTTCAAATGCATTTTTTTTAAATATGAAATATTAAAAGCGTCGGATGTTTGTTTATTATTCCGAGATAGAACATACGCTTTTATTTTTTGTAAACTGACATCAAGCTCGTGATTAGTGACCTGAATCGTCGAATATCAATTTTCATACAAATCTTTGTTTATGATTTCGTACAATACATTATAATATTTTAATAGACTATAATAAATTCAATTGTTATTTTTATTGTCATTTCCTCTGCATTGATTTGTTTGTAGCAGTTCATGTTTGAAAGAAACGAGCTCAAAGACAAGACTAGTATAATATTTTAGCTAATTTTACGTGTATGGTTTCTGGAACACGAACTTTACATTAAATAAAAAATAAATTTTTTTAAAATTTAATATGTTACTGTTCAATTTGTCAAAGGTGCAGAATGACAAATAAATTTAAAAGAAGCTTTACCAAATACTCAGAAAAATATGTATAATAAATTCAGACATTAACTTGTTCTTAGCCTCTTTGACTGACGTATTTTATGCTCTTATATCATATATTAACCAAAGTCCTTCAAAGCAGTTATCGGACTTTTTTGGTTTCCGGAACCCATCGTTGAGAAAGGATCTTATGCATTGATGACTTTCTACATTATGATGTCAAAAGCACGTGACATTGTGCAAGTGGGCGGTTACGAAAACCTCAACTTAAGTGCACATCACTTTATTGACTTTATCATAATAAAACTATAAAATCTCTGAAACGTAAAACGCTATTACTCGCGAAAGATGGAAATCCTTTAACAGATTCATTCAATTTGTAATTTGAATAAAGAATAGACGATTTCCTTGAAAGGGTTTTTATGAATTCTGATCTATATGAGTCCGAAGTTATTACTATAATATAGCCTGCATAATCAGTAAATAGAACACGGATTTTACATTTCATACTTAATCTAAATTAGCTAAGTTAATTTAAAATATAAAAATGTCTGAAAACATTTTACATTTTACATTTTACAAAGTATAAGATATAGAATCATTTTCACAATTTAAACATATTTAACATGTTTTAACTGAGTGAAGAATTTGAAACTTTTTATCAACATGCCGATATTAATTTGTTAAGTGGTGAAATGGTTTCCAAAGTAAACTTCATATCGCTTTAATAGCAGTTTCAGAGAAATGGATTAAATGAAGCATTTTTATAAAAGCTGTGTTTTTGCAAACAGAGAATTTGCTGAGAATTAGGGAATGAAGTTGACCGTTGTCTGACTATTACCGACCCTTTTCACTTAGAGTTGTATTTACTTTCGATATTGTCCGTATATGTATAAAGCACTTTTGCCAGTTTTCATTTATATTCTTTTTATTTGAAAGTCTACGCAAAGCATCAACAAAAGTTAAGCATCCCGAAAAGGTGACATACCCTTAAAGTAGTAAGTAGGTTAATTCAATAGGAAGGAATTCGAATGAGTACATAAATAAGAAAAAAAGAATTTTTATTATTTAACTGCTGTCCTTATCTACCACTGTGCCATTTTCGACTAGAAATTACATGAAAATACTAATGTTTTTATTTATTTATACTTATTAAACTTAAATACAGGTTTATTATTGCATTAGTTGATTTATATTTAGTAAAAAAAAGTACGATTTTTTGTAATGTTTCTGTGTGTTATATTTATGATTATTATATACTGAAGAACACTTTTTTTTAAAGAATATGCCTTTATGTATTCGGAATTTTTGTATTAAATAATCATCTTGGAAAAATTACACTTTATACACATTCTATACACACTTTTTTTCGTTTTTGCATTCAATTTGTATAATCAATGACATTTTTTCTTTATAATGAATGTTTATAATGCTTCATAATTTCAATATTTTTCATAATCTTTTTTTAAGCTTTATATGACAACTATTTTAGTTCATTTCCAAGTATTTTCGGTGTGTTCTAGATTTCATTTATCAATAATTTTTTATTACTTAATCTCTCTTTCAATTGCTATCAATATTATTAGTATTAGTTTTGAGTTATAGGCCGTGGGAAATGACTCACTTTTATAGCATTTAAAATTTTGGAAAAATCATAGCTAACATTTTCAAATATTATAATACAAGAACAGATTTATTTTTGTGCCCAGAATAAGAAAAACAAAAGGCCATATAAAAAAATGCTGAGTTGTTTGACACCCATTTATATTACGGTGGTCATTAAAAGATAAATCTTCGAAAAGTTATCGGGCCTCAAGTCAACTTTACATATTTCAAAAATAATTGCTGATTTTTTGCAGATCTTTAGATCCTTGAATATTAACATTGTTTTTACATAAGAAAACGATTTTTTTCACTGTTTTTATTGGCATTTCCACCGCAATCAATTTAAACATATGCAAAATGAGATAACTTTTCTTGAACATATTCCAAATACAATAAGCTCAAATAGATTTAAAAAAATTAATTTCCGGTCGATTTATTCAATTTCTAAAATTTATCACTTTGGAAAGAAAGAATGATAAAAGCCTAAAGTATCTCAATTAAATCGAAGTATAAAAAAATACTGGAATGTATTTTAAAATTACTTACCACAAAATTTCAAATTCCGTCTAGTTTTGTGTTCTAAATAAGTTCCGATTGAGTTGGAATTTTGGAAACGTTAATTTAGAGCTGTGTTACAGCATTTAATATGCGAAATCTTTATTAAACCAATATCAGGTATTTAGTCAGAAAATATCGAAGAACAAACTAGTATATCTAACCACATTTTTGCCAAATCTCCAACTAAACAATTGATTAATTGAAAAAAAAACAACGAAATATAATATTTATGAATAAATACAGTTTCAAATGTTTTAAATGCTTAAATATAAAAAAATCAACAATTTTTCAAATTAATAAATAGTATGCATAGTTTTAGAAACTGCGTAGATCGATTAAAAGGTTCAGTTTCATGATGTCTGTAATGCTCTGTAATAACGACATTTCACTGAACTATTCATATTCGTTCTTGAATTACTTTCAATGAAAGGATTGGAATTGATGTAAAAGAAAATGTAAATATAGGCCTCTGCTACAATGGATACTAATGTCGATCTTGTTGTCGTATTTTAGCGTACGTGACGTCGAGGTTCCCAGCAGTAGACGTGAGCAGCGTAAAGCAAGTGTTGGCCTACAAGTGCAAGGAAAATTCAACAGCCTTGAAGATGAAATCGATTCGATATATTTGGTAAGAATGATTTACATCTATTTTAATTTTAATCAATCCAAATATTGTACAAATTAAACCTTAAAAAAATGAATGGTCCCTGTTAATCATTTGATCATTACCTCGATTCATATGCGTTAGGAGATAATTTTGAGAGCCAGGTACTCGTACGTGGTTCAGTGTGTTTGTGTTTGTATAGGAGGATGGGGGTAAATGCTCACGTAAAATTTATACTCCTACGATCAATTACAGTTTGTTTATCAGTAACGCTAAACAGAAGTGTCCTTACGAAAACTGAAGCAAAGTCCCTGATAACCTTGAAGTAACTATCTAAGGTCAAATTTATTTTCATTACTGTATGGCTCTTTTAACCCATTAACGCCTGAAATTAAAATTTGTTTACTTTAATTTTTTTTACTTTATTTTCGAGATCTCTCTTGAAGATTCTGACGTTAACATTCAGTTTCAGCCATCAGGAATTCCAATATGACGTCAATTTAAAAAAATGGTAGTTTTAAGAATTTTGTTTGAGCTATCAACATATTGCGATTTTATTGAATCTGTGTTTGGAACAGACAAAGCTGCATAAAATATTTGAATTTTATGAGAAAAGTTTACTTTTCTACCCTACTTCATTTTAACGATTTCAAAATGGCATAAAAATGAACATTTCTTAGAATCATTTCAGAATGTAACTAAAAAGTTTATTTAACAAAATTTTAAGAATAATATGTTCTTAGAACTCATCGAGGAATGCACTAGTATTTTGTCAAATGTCTTATAACATTTATTTTTGGACAGTTTTTATTTACATTTTTTGAAAAATTTTTAGAATTTAACGAAAAAATCTGCCTGCAAAGAATTTTGTATTGTAATTTTAAGCATTTTTTTGTTGTTTCCATTTTTTCAAAAGTTTAAAAATTCTAAACTATCACTATCAACTTTTCGAAAAAATGCAAAAAACAAGAGCTTAGAGTTTATCAAAGAATATGCCAAAAGTTTTTCAGAATTTTTCATCAATGTTTAAAAATTTGTTAAAAAATAATCTTAAAAAAATCTGAAGAAATTCCAGTTTCCATATTTTTCGACGTTTTCTAAGAGCTTTTTATTCCTAGACATTTTGTTAAAAAAATAGTTTTTGAGTTACGGCGTTCAGAAATGTTTCGAGGAACTTTTCAGTGTGGCGCCATTCTGAGGTCGTTCCAAAGAAGACGTGTAAAAAGTAACATTTGTTCTTAAAATTAAAATATGTTCATGCACCTTTGTCCATAGTTTCCACAGAATCCCAACATTCTGATAGCTTGAAAAAAATTCATAAGCCTAAATATTTGTATTTTTTTGTCAAATTTAAGGCCATATAGAAATTCCGGATGGCTCAAACTCAATTTTAATTCGGAATCTTGAATAGTGACCACGAAAATAGTAGTATACGTATTTTTCAATCTTTTTAACATAGAACCCTAGGTTTAAAATCGGGTCTGTCCATGATTTGGGACTACCAACCAATATTTAAAAAAAGCACATGATCTTTGTTATTATTAGATAAGTCTTTACTGAAAAGTTTCGTAATGTTGAGTGAGCGGCGGTCAACATTTTCTAAATGTAAAATACAGGTACGAGAGTTTTGAACGAAGCAACATTTCTCTCCACTAGATACTTAGCTGGGTGTTTGTAAATTCTGTTGAAATTTATCTTACAATTTCGTCAGTGAGGAAACGGGAATGATTAGGCATTTCATGTCAATCAAGAACTGTACCGCGCAATGCTTGATTTATTAGGTTTGCTCGCTTTTGCAGAACAATTGTACTTCTGGGAATGGTTTGAAGTGGAGTTTAGTTACGTCGCCGTGTACAGACATGCATGCAATTTGAATGAGACATGTTCTCATTGGGAGACATTGAACTACTTCCATGGTGCACTTGCAAGTGCCTTTCGATTGAATTTTAGAATGAAGTCTTCCGAGGAACGTACAAACAGTCCTGGGACAGAGCTCGACAAGTGAGAAATGTTACATGAATTCCAGATGAAACGGGAAAAACAAGTCGAGCAGACAAAAGACGTAGTATTGCCAGTATCCGTTTTGAAGTACTGGGTATGGGGAAAAGTGTCCTCAAGGGAATGTTTAAAAGTGTTTTAGTACAGAGAGGCTAGTATCTTGATTCTTGCTGAAAACTTGAAGAAGGAAAATATGCCAAATTCTGAGATTCTAGTTGTCTTTATATTATACATAATATACAAATTTCTTCGAGTGAAATTTTTGTTTAATAGAATTGAGAAAACAGAAAGATCTTGAATGAAACAAAGTCGAGGTTTCAGCCTCTTCAGAAAATAATTTTAAAAATAATGATAACCTTTTCGGCTACTACAAGTATATGAAGATTTAAAAACTTGAATTTATGAATATGCACATAGTATTGAAGAAGATGAAGAAAAATATCTTTTTATTATTGTTTAATGGTGTCAAATGTGGTCATACCCAGGGTATAACTTGCAATGACCGATGGTAAGAAACTCAGTCTTTTTTATTTTTCACACGTCAAGCATGATACCTTTAAGAAATATCTGTTTTGGAAGGATTTCGACATTTGACGTTGAAATATTTATTATTGTATTTTAATCCTCGATGATCCAAGTCTGGGAAATAAATAAGGTAGGATTTAGATTGACTTTAATCGATATCAAAAATTGTGACACCGTAAGTATTCGTTTAATTTTGTCACGTCATTTGTACATAGATATTCAATTCTTACAATTTGTCAATGAAATATGGGAACAATGGCAAAAAGCTCGAAACGTTCTTCCATTAGAACTCTGGAAAGATAAGGCTGTAAAGTAATTTACCAAAATTTGATAGATATTGCTAACGAGATGTCATCCTTCGAAAAATTTCAGAAAAATTAATAATAATAATATCGTTTTTATTGGGTTAAAGTGATGCCCAAAGGGCGAGACACAGCATAAAGCTATTTTACAGCCTGACCCAAGGTTTTATCACACTGAAAAAAGAAGTTTCTTTGAATATAGCCAAATAAATTGTTTATTAACAATAGGGTTTGATTTTTGAAAGATCTTATTCTAATTATAGTAGTAGTAGAATGGTGTAACCGGGCGCTATAATTTTTCTAATAAATATACCTGTAATTATTAACAAATACATTTTTTTCATTAAAATCGGATTTTGCTTACCCTATTTAAAGAATTTTGTGTAAATTGCCAATAAATCGTATTTTAAAAGTATTTCATTCTAAAAATTTCTAAAATTAATGAATTTGCGGGCTTTCGATACAGTCGTCAATTTAAAAGACTTCATTCATTTATCATAAATATTACACGTAACACCAGTTCGAGGTTCATATTCCGAATAATTCCACAACAGACTTAAATAACTTTGTGGTTTTATATTTTCATAACTTTTTAACACAAAACAAATAATTAAAATCTTTGAGATTTCACCAATTGTTTCCGCTCTTAAATAACACATTATAGGACATTAAAGTTTTAATATTGTTTTCAAAAGTGAACAATATGTTGTGCAAAATTATTTGAAAATTTGATTGAAATCAGAGTTAAAATAAAATTATTTTAATGTGACAGGAATGTTTTGTGATAATAATTTAAGCTGTAGCTGCTATTTAGTTGATTGTAGAAAACAGTCAAGTAAAAGACGATTGAAGTTTTAGAATATTTAATGGAATATGTAATGTGAATTAATATGAAATACGCGACGTTATACAATTTCATTTCTTGAAAGTAAATCGTTCTTTCGTGACAGTTGCACTTCAGTAATAAGTGTTGAAATTTATTCCTTCTAAGTTTGTACAATAACACGGTCACGAATTTATTTGGAATTAAGTTTTGTTACGGTAACTTCAAAAAGGTTCACTTACGAGTCACGAAAACTAACGTGAAAGTTCCTGTTCCAGAAATGTATTACAGTTCTGCAGAAAATAGCGTATGTATATTTTACACAAAATATACAAACACGATAGCTCACTATAAAGATTTTTAATCCCGGTGTATTCAACGCTAAGCTTTGAAATTGTTTATTTTCAACGTTCTTATACTTTGATTCATTTCTATGTTTTCACGCGCAAGAATTTACATTAAAAAGTACATAAAATTATTTAACGCCAAAAATAAAATTGGCAAATAATAGGGAACTCAGAATAATTAAATGGTTTTGTTTGTGGTTGACACAATTATATTTCTGTATACAGTAAATAAAACGATAAATTACTTTATAACGCGATTAATTTTAAATTCTGCCATTTTTCAATTAGTGAAACTAAGATTATCTATAAAGTAAAAAACGCGTTTTTTAGTATTTCAGTCAGAATTTTTGTTATTGTTTAATTTTGAATTTGAATTTAGAATGCTTGTTCATTGGCCTGCACGAAAAATTATTTCCGCACTCAGTGAATACATCGTTCATAATTTAATTAAAGTCGTTGGCTTTATATTTTAATAAATAAAATTGAAAGACAAAATGTCGAAGAAATTCTTTAGTGATTTATTTTTGAAATAATGCTCTCGTACATTATCAACACAAGGACAATTTAAAATTGAAATATTAAGAATTCAAGAAATAGTTGTTATTTTATTTAAAATGGTTATAAAATATAAAGTGGATTTTTAGGACTATATGCAGTTCTCATGTCTATATGTGCAACAAAAGTTATAATTAACGATTTTGGACACATTGGGTTCATTAGCAGAAGTAAATTATGTGATTGTCTATACCTGAACTCTATCTTTATATAATAGCTTAAAAAATTAAAAATGATAAGATTTATTATTGTTTCTTACTTTAAAGTTTGCTAAATTTCACAACAGAAAAGGGTGGTCTAGAATATTCTAATCTCAGAAATATTACCACAAACAAACGTTGAATTAATGGGTTAAGTAGTAAGGCATTGGTCAGACATATTTTGCGTCCTTTTACTACTTAAGTGACTGGCCTGACTGTGACGTTGTAGCTACTTACTTACTATCCGTAATTATGTTTCATTTGGTTAATAACAATATTTTCTTAAAAAGTTAATATAATAATCAGGTGGATTTCTCAATAGTATATATACAGCCAAAGAGTTTATTTCAAAGTAACAGATAATACTGGAATAAATCAGTTGAAAAAAACTAACTTATTTTCTTCGGTATTAGCAAGAATAACTGTAAAGCGACTGGGATTTTTAATAAAGCTTCGATGCTTTCAGTTTACCAATAGTATAGACTTTTTAATTAACGGATTAAAATGATTTAACGTTGACCAGGGGATTGTAATACACACGATAATTTACAGTTTCATAAAGGTTAAAGTTGATAATATTATTTGAGATTCCATTGTACGATTTCGTACATACACTAGGGTCTCGTAGCCATCCATTATTGATGTATGTATGAACTTCAGACGAGAGCGCGGAACTATGAATCGTGAAAATCGTAAATCGTTCTTCCGTACACCACATTTCGCCGTAGCATGTCGAAAATTGGTGTCTTGAGAAATGCTGGGCTTCTACGTTATTTCCCTCTCTCTCTATTTCCTTTCCTTGCCCAATTTTCCTCCTTCTCACTATAAACTCTGCCCTGCAAAACCCGACTGTTTTTGACTACTCCTCTCTGTCCATTTTCCTCTTTTCCTCTCTCTTTCTCTCTCCTCCTCATTCCTCTTGTACCAGTTTCGTGGGCTGCCTGGTCTCAGCCTATTCTATCCGGTATTTCTCGTAATCTCTCTTACTTTTTCATTGTGCCCTCCATCTTCTCGAGCATTCCATCCGATGTTTCGTGTAATCTTTTACACTCGAGGTTTTTCCCCCAGTTTTTGAGACTTCTAGAATCTGCTCAGAATACCGCGTCTCTTTTTTACTAAGACCTAATTTTCCTGAACGTCAAATGCGCCGTGTACCCTCAATACCTCGTCGCGCGAAAGCTTCTTGTCCTCCTAAAAGGCATCGAGCAATAACCCAACGATCACATTTTCCCTTCGATAATCACAAAGAGTCGTACTTAATCCTGCTAATTAGTCGATGGTCTAGAAAGAACTTCTCATTTCCGACCCTCGTTTCGGTCGGCGCAGCCAGACTTAAATTAATATCTTGCCGAATTTGGGGTGCACGAAAGTTCTTTATTATTCCGAATGTGCAGTGAGAAACACAGTTGTTAATTGGGACGCACCAGCCGTACCTTTCGCCAGAATTGAAATCTCCCTGGTTTCGAAATGGAGCTTTCGTGAAATAACGGTCGAGAGGCGAATGTATTATAAGTTTCGTTATTGACTCTAGTACCGGCCAGCGGGTACTTTTTTTCACCGGAGGGTTCTCATTCCAGACACCTCATTGTTGCGTGAATTCGATTCTTTCATGGAGCACAATGTAAAAAATTGTACGAAAGGAATTTTCGGATATTCAGTAGAGGGACGCCATTTTTAACTTGAACAAATTGCTAAAAAAATTTGTGGCTCGATGGTTACTCCAAAGTTACCCCATTCTCATGATCATTGTTGCTCTTGAATTTAAAAATTAATAAGTAGGTTCCACCACGTAGTATGAAAACGATACAAATTTTGAGGTACATGTCAAAAAACCGAATTTAAAAAATCCGAAACATTGAAAAATCGACATTTAAAAAGCTGTCATTATTGCTTTTATGAATATTTCAGCTTTATGACTCATTGGCTTTTTGACAGTCATCGTTTTTGAGTGTCGGCTTTTTAAATGTCGATTTTTCAATGATTCTGATTTTAGAAATTCGGTTTTTTGGCATGTGCCCAAATTTTGTTACAAAATAAGTCTAATTAATAGGATAACAAAATTTTTACTCTCAAACTATAGTATAACTTTTCGAAGATTTCTTATGCGTGGATTACAAATCTGACCTCATAATTAGTATGTTTTATAAGGATTTAATAATAATAATAATAATAATTATTATTATTATTTCGTATTTATTAACTTAGATAAAGGTACAAATTCACATAAGCCAAGGGCGAGTCACAGTTTATGTTGGTTAGCACTCACTCGTCATTTTGTGATTAGCCTAACCGAAAGTAAGAAAATCACAAATATTCCGTATTTTTGAGGTTATGTATGCACGGCGAATTTTACTTACAAAACTGTTTGACTGTAGAGTTTTTAATGTGTTTATTAAATGGAATATACATTAAAATACACCTACACTAGTAATAAGAAGAATAATATTAATAATCATCTTTATTGCAAAAAATATAAAAGGTTATAGAGGATACAACATCCACAGCTCAAAGCTGTTTTACAGCCTGACTAAAACTATTATTGTTTGTTAATTCTTTATTCGTGATCTTTTGCCTTATACCTTGATGTTATTTTCATGATTTTCCACTTTTATTTGTTTGTGATATTTTTTTATGCCACAAAGTCCTCGCGTAATAATTACGAACTCTTTAAAACTTTAAATCGAAATACTTAGAAAACATAATGTAAGGCTTCTGGTTAAGAAAGATGATCTTATTTTGATGACTTGTATAATCGTAATAACAAACGGGCATCTAACTGATGGTACAAAATAAAACCTTTTTATTGGGCTCTGGGCGTGTATTATATGATAATACTGAAGTTGACAGCATTTTAAACGAAGCAGGGGTTCTCAAACGCAAGAGGTTAGGTTAGGTTAGGTTACGAATTTATTAGCCATATGTTTAAAACCCCTATAGCAATATTACAATAGGTTACAAAATTAATTAATGTTTAGTATCATAAAACATAGATATATCCACAGAGAGATACCTTAACAATATCATGATAATTTTTACGTTGCGATTTTCCAATGAAAAATTCTATGTTTACATACATTTAGAGAACTGGCTGATTTAATGTTAAGAGGTAATCCCATAGATATATACTGGATATTTTAAATGAATTTTTAAATACATCAGTGCGGAAATGAGGTATAATAAATTTAGATCATTTGAAAACGATTTTATCTACGTATCTCATCTGAAATTAACGGGAAAAGACGAATAAAGTTTTAAAATTATTGGATATAATCACACTGAGATGACGTACTTTGTTTTCATATCGAACTACGCTGTTATTGGCAATTATGGGAGGTATGCAATAACTATTAAAATTTTTAAGTTAATGACTTCTGCCTAATATAATTGCCTTCGTTTTTGAAGTTTTTATTTGAAGACCAACATCGGACGCCCAATTTAGAATGTTAATAATGACAGAATTTAGGAGGTTAACAGGAACGGATTATAAAATGTAAAAAATACATGAAGACGTGTTTATTATACCAAGTATATTCACTCCGATAATGTACTAAAGTACTTTCTATGATTATGATTTAATCAGAGGTTGATAACAATTAGCAACTAATTCTTATTAACACACATGGTTAGAACCATATTTCGAAGCCAAATGTTTCTAATGGAAGGCAATATCTCAATGTGACATTAATATTAAATTAATCCGAGATTTGACAATAAACATAATTTCTGAGTAAAAGCTAATAATACCACAAGTGGACTACAATGCGAAGAAATGCAAAAAAAAGTAACAATTGCAGTTTGCCGACCGAAAGTTCGAAATTTAAGAAAATTTTTTGTTTTTAAGTTTTTTCAATAATTTCTCGTCTTTCGACCTTAAAGTTATTTTGATATAGTATAATATTATGATGAGAACTAACACCTAATGGAACATTCGATTGTTTTATCATCTAGGAAAGTTTAAAAAATTCGTTGTCAAACTCCGCGGATTATATATTGAAAAATGCTGGAATCTCAGTAGTAACAGTCCGCACCTATTGCGAACAACACACAGTGCGGCCTGTTACTACTGAAATTACTGAATTTTCTTATGCCCAATTCGCGGCTTCAGAGGCGTTTTTTAAACTTTCTCACATCATAAAACAATCGAATTTGTCATTAGATGTGAGATCTCATCATTCTCTAACCGAATTGGTCAGTTTCGGAGGTTCCATCTCGAAGGCAGAAACCACCTATACTCGTGGGCATCCTTCTTTCGGCGCTAATGACCCAAAAAACCAACAAATTAGAAAAGAAATAAAAAAGGTTAAAAATTGAGGAGACCCTAATTACTTACGTTTATCTTTACGCAGAGAAATGCAGGAAATATTAAAATTGTTATTATTTTTACGACTAAGAAGCAGATAAAGTTTATAAAAAAGTATGAAATATATGAAATATATATGAAAAATTTTAAAATGATTTCGATTGGTTTTAATAAATTCGCCTGTCATATTGGATCGGACATTTTGAATTTGTGAAAATGAACTTCAAAGTCGTGTTTAGAGTCTTTAACCCATTAATTCTGGAAGATCCACATTTTTAAACTGATTTTTTAACTTCATGCAGGAAATAAGATTAATATTGACTTGAAATTGACTAACCCTATACTATTTGTTAGTATCCTCTGTGGATTGGCGTGGTCAAAAATGCATTTAAATTGCTTCAATAACCGATATGTAGCATTTTAAATTAAAAATAAACAAAATTTCGTGGGTTTCGTTTTTTGTGAATGTTTTTTCGGATCAATAAAGTTGCAGAATGGATGCTTATTCGCAACTAAAAGTGCACAAAATCTATACTTAAACGAAAATTTTTTGTTTGCCTCGAATCAAACTAACCTTTTTAAAACCTCAATATGTCGAAACAAGAAACCTTATTTTATCAAATTATACTGTCCGATACTGATTTTTCCCTTGGCAATCACAGTATCATTTCCAAACGTCATTTTTATGCGGAAAATTATGTCGGTTGCAGAATTTTCCTGTCACGTCCCATTTTAGAGATCAATAAAGGCAAATGTTTAGCTACAAAATAAATCGAAATATGGTCTAAAACGCTCATTTTTACATATGTAACTTCACTTTTCTCGACAATGGTACGTAATGGGGAAATTTTTATTGGAAATTCAGCGTTTTCGGCATAAAAAAGCAGTTCGGGAATGATACTCTTTTTGTCAAGAGGAACATTTCTTTTGCCACAAAAACAATCGAAATATAGCAAAAAACGATATTTTTACCAATTTAACCTCACTTTTCTGGAAAATGGGATAGGAAAATTCTGCTTAAAGAGTGAAATCTCTGAATGAGAACTAATTCGCAAAGGTTCAATATATGGAATGACATTTGTTCCGATTATGGAATTTAAAAGTGCAAAGTCGAAAATAGAATGTTCAACAACAATCTGTCACCATTTCATATATATATGTTGCAAATTTCAGTATTTTCTTGCAAAATATGCAAATGTCTATATACTTTTAAAAATATTTTGGAACATGGAGTTCACAGTTTTTATCGCGTTAAAAATTGTGCTTCAGTTATATTAAGCGATCTTGGAGTTCAGAAATTGCGTTTGGTACTTTATATTCGTCATATCCTTTTCATACGCAATTATATCTGATATCTTCATATTTTAACTGGTAACACCGAATCGTAATATCGCTGATATTGAAATTTTCATTTCCGTATGGAGATCCTGCATTATTAAAATGCTTTTCATACAATGTGGGGATGAAACGGAATGCTTACGATATATACGGTGTTTTCGTTTCCGGGACAGACCTCTGGAATCGATAAGTCGCTTGTCGTAAATCTCTATCGCTCCGAGCTAAATTTGACGTTTTTATCGGCACACAAACTTGGAAAAATTATTGTTCAAGTTTTGAAAATCCACTTTTGGGTGTGACTGAAGTTAGAATTTGTCCACGGTTTTCAAAGGAAAATTCTATCAATATCAGTCAGTTACTACATTTCTACGATGCATGGTTGTAGCTGTCGCAGAGGTGGCTTCGGTAGTTTATTTGGAATTGTAAATTCGGATCCATTTTTATATTTTTGTTCGTTACACTGAATGGGCTTTTCCGATTTTTAGGACTTGAAGTTCCTATGACACTTTTCTGGAAATTGGATTACGTGACACCGTAACAAATTTTGGAGTTTCTATCGGGATGGTTCGTAATAAGGACTAAACAACCTCAGTACCAATCATCGAGATTTCAATATTGTGGTGATAAAAACATTACTAAATGCAAAGATATTTTTTTTATCGTTTGGTTAGCAAAATGTTTTTTTTTTGCGTTTTACATCGATATTAAACTTATACCTGAAACAATATTGTGGCCACCAAAGTGCAAAAGCTGCTCAATTTCTTACGTTGAGTATAAAAATTAATGATATGGGCTTTTGACTATTTTTAATTATGATTCAAATTTGTAAAAACAACTACAAAACAATTATAATCATCCTCTTGAAACCATAGTTTTGATGCTGCCACGAAAGTCGTTTCCCAGCGTGTAACTGAAATTTATTTAAAATTTATTAAATTATTTAATTAAATATTTTGTGATTTTGAGGTCTACAGATTCTTTAATAATTAATAAAAACGTCTCCAACAGGCTTTGTATCTATCTTGCGTGTTATAGATACAAAGCGTTATCTTCCTGCTCGAAAATGCTTAATAATGTTAATTGCTAAGAGCGTCCTTACATTGCCAGCTATGTGCTGAATTTTTAAAACAAACGAAGTGTAAAGTAAACGAGATTTAATATTAAATTTCACTCCAATATTTCAGTAGAAATATTTAAAAAATATATTTTTAAAATAATGAAATTAAACTATTCAATAAGTTGGGATTTATTATATATTTCATACCTTTTTAAAAATTGCTTTTATTAAAAATTCTATGGATTCGCGTTTGGATTTAATGACGACGCCGATCAATGCTTTCATTTTTTTTTCGTTTCGAATTCATTCTTGCGAATATGCGGACCCGTAAATGGCAGTGCCGCGACTGTATATTTTCCCTCCGGAATAGGAATAGTAAAAATATTTTGACAGATGAATGTTGCAAAGGTTGCGCGTTTATGAGGCACTCTACAATGGTGTATACCACAGTTGCATTGTTTTCGAACAATGATGAAAATGTGAACGACTAATGCTAGTTTTAAAATAACAGACGTCGTGACGATTAGGAGAGGAAAGCAAGCGAGTGGTAATGAAGCTTCTCGGGTTTCCTTCGTTTAGATTTTATTCAACATGCATATAAAAGGCGGCCTTCTTAAAATGCTCATTCCTGAATGATGTAAGTCATATATAACCAGACCTTTATAACGAGCTCCGACTCGGATGCGACATAATGCATAATAACAAGTGCACGTACATTAGAATTAATCTTAAATTATATAATGGCAGAAGATTTCGTGTAGTTATGAGCAGTAGAAATATTAATTATTTTCATTATCAGTGATTGTAGGAGCTTTTAGTTAGCGACTTTATGCAAGTTTAAAGAGTAATTTTGTCTTCAGTCGTTTTATTAAATATATAACAGTGTGAACGATTTTCGAATTTAAACTTATTCGAATTACTAAATTTCTTTAAGGTTTTAATAAAAAAGTTTGCATGCAATTCTTAAAATAATGATTATTGGGAATATTTTTTAGGGACATATATCAACTTTGATATTTTTCAGTACCTATGGGGTTGGAATAAATACAATACTCAATAATCTTTTTACTTTATTTTCATCTGTTGTAAACGTGACATTTCGCAACGTTCATTTATATGAATCTTAGTGATCTTATCTACGCACGGAAAAAAGGATTAGTTACGCTAACAACTTGAAAGTAGTACACTCAAAAGTAGTGAATCAAACAAAGAAGATAGTAATCCCAAAAAACGAATGTTTTTCACTGTTAATAATTTCAAATTGTTATCAACTATCGAAACTGGTAAACAACACGCCTTACTAGTTTATTCACTTAAAGTTACTATTAATAATAGCATCGAAATACTTTTCAAAGTGCCTTTCAAAGCAAATGACGAAATTTCGAACCTTGTCTATTTGTCGTGATACGAATGTTGCGGATTTGATAAAAAAATTGGGATTATCAACGTATGTTAAAACGCAATAACTGCAGTTTTAAAATAAAAATTAAACGTAGGTGCCGGATGCCTACTTCGTATTTAATGGTTATGTACGACTTTTAGAATTTATTTTTCAATCATTAATTATCGATAGTATAACGTAGCATAAATCTTGATAAATATTAGGGCACCTTGAACATTATATACAAAATATGATGCTAACTGCAAAAATGCAGTAATATAATATTTCAAATTAATAAAAATAAAAGTTAGTAACTCCAAGTAGAAAAGTAGACGTTCGTGCTAAGAAAAGTAGTTAGCCTTACAAGAAAAAATTGTGACAGTGGTAACTAACCTGAAATAGAAATGTCAACCAAACAAAGTAGCTGGCGCAATATTTACTACTTTTTTTGGTTAGCATGGCCACTTTTCTGGTTGTCCTTATAAGTTGTTTTTCTCCGAAACTATATAAGGTTATAAATGAAGTATTTATTTTGACTTCGGTCTATGAATTTTACTAGTTTAGTAACGACAGAACTCCCTCAAAATAAAAAATATTCCAGGGGAGAAAAGTGAAACGACTCGTCGAGTTAAAAACTGACTGTAAACTGGAAATTATAATGGAAAATATATTGCTGATACGTGAAAAGGAAATGTTGTATGACTAAGGCCACGTAATAAAGTAAAAAACGAATGAACTGATATAAATGTGGTAGCATCGTTAACGTAACAACACGTTCGAGACCCCTTGCGATTATCCAATAGACGAGTTTTATATCGTTGGGTTAAAGGAAGTGACTTAACGTATTGTACGTGGGGGAGACTGGCTCAGATTTCAGTTTTTCATGTACATTGATCTGATTTTTCGTTATCTAAGGAAAACATCGAAATCACTTGGTTTTTGCTTACATTAAAGAAAGGAGAAGATTACAAAATGTTATCGATGTTTATTTTTATTTGATTACATTCTACAGTCGAAAGTTTCATGATGAAGGAACTTTAATTTTCCTCTCTTTTGTTACCGTACAATTAGTTATGTTGAACTCTACATATAAAATAAAGAAATAAATATCGTATTATGTAAAACGTACTGTTTTGATGATCAATTTCAAACGATTTTTTCATTGATTGATTGTTGGATATTAAACCTTCTATTGGCACAAAGTTGCAGCTGTCGTGGGTTTGCTTTCTGAAATACGGTTAGTAAGCTGTAGTAACGTGGGTGCCAAGCTGTTGTGGCTTGGCAATGGCAAGCAGTTGATACGAGGTCTTTTTCTATATTAACTAACAGAATTATCTTCATTAAACATCGCTGCGAAACTTACTTGACCGATCAGCCATGATTACCTGTCAGAAACCGAACTGTTTTGGCATGGCAAGTGTCGTATAAATGCGATATTTAATTTAGTCTCTGGATATTACTAGTTGAAATTTAAAAAGTTATGCATTTCCTTAATAGAAAACGGCATTTAAATATAGTCTATATAAATTTTGATTTTATTTCTGTTGGATTCCTCCATTAAATACATTTTAGGAATAATATTTTATATTTTTTGTCATTTCACTAACATTTGAAAATGTTTCTTTTAATTTATATTTTTAGTCTTACATTTATTGCTTTAGATTTCAGCATCTGCTGGATACGACTTATATAGAGATTAAAGCAAGCTTGCTTATTTCTTTGCAATTGTGGTTTGTGTTTGTCTCTGTAATTGATTCGTAAGGATAAAAGAGCAATTAATTCGGATAAAGAGAGTTTAGCGTAAGAACTTAGATGTAGCTTCGCAAGAACCTCGGACTCTTAAAACTGTATCTTTTAGTCTTTAAGAGTATTTCCTAAGTATTTCAAATATCCTACCTCCGGGAGATACCATTAAATGCGCTAACAAATTTGCTTAATTTGCATTAAAGTTTTTCAAATATTTGGTTGTCATTTGCATAACTTTGAATTTTGTTACGACTTTTACTATCACCAAATATAAAATATATTATTTGATTTTGTTATTACATATTTAATTATACGCAGTAAGAGATTTCTAAGAAAATTAATTTTGTAACTTTGTAACCGTGATTATCTTTTAGTCGAAAACAATTGCTGTATAATTACTTAAAGATCCGCAAGATTAATTATGTGACTTTCGTAAAAATACGATTCTTTATTATGCTCTTTTTTTAAATTTACAAAAGTTGTTATATAACAAACATTATACATGGTCAAGTTATTCTAATGATTTACTATCGTGGAGTGATACGTCTTCTTGTTAGTAAATATGAGTTTCCTTTAAAGTTTACAGCTTAGAACAATAAATTACTTTCCTTACAAATTCAAGATTCATATTTCTTAAGTGCGACAAGGATTATAGAGCATAAGCTTTATATTACTCAATTGTACATCAGCTAACTTATTCAACTGGTGTATTAGTAAATAAAGATTAGATTAGAAAATATAGAAAAATTGGATCATAATTGCTAAAATTAATTTTTTTACTTATTTCTGATATAGAAATAAAAATATTTATATTATATTCTAATTTTCACTTTTCAATTAAGTATAAATCTGTATATTTGGTTAAGTAGAACAGCTGTATTCAAAGTGAATTTTCATTTATTCGTTTGATACTAGGTCCACAAGAAACGAAGTATGTATAATAAATCGATGCAACTATAACATTTAATAAAACGAATTAACAAACATGTATATTAGTTATACGAAATGGTTTTTCACATTAACGAAGTGTTTTAGCTTCTCCAAATTGGTTCGGATTCGAAAGGTGATCAAGAAACGAATAGTTTATTGTGCATAATTATTTGGGATTATTAAAACCCATTTCCATAATTATTCTTTATATTTCCATGCGAATTAAATACGTTTCCAATTCTACTAAAAATCATATTTCAGATTATAGCAAAGTACTCTTAATTTCGTTTGGAATATGGCAAATTCATCGAAACACGAAGAGATTTTCGGCTTTGCTAATTTAAGCCAATAAAGGTGCATAATGCCAGGTGAAAGGAGTCATTAAATTTAATTGAAACGCTGAATTTTCTACGGTATAAACGTAGCTTTTTAGAGTTGGAGGAAAAAAATGTAATTTATAATTATGGAATAAGAAAAATAAGACTATTTTAAAAGAGAAATATGCAAATTAAATGATGTTGAAAGACTGCACTATTGCATTCGAGATTTATTTACATTTGTAATTACTTGAGAAAAAGCACAACTGCCTTGCGGTCGTTAATTTTTTTATTCACGTATTGAAATTAATGAGGACTAGTTACTTTACAACTATTTTGATTCTTAATTTTTTATCAATATTTTCTTAATTAAAACTTCATAGGTTACAAAATGTAATATAGAAACTTGAAAACAAAAAAAAATATAAAATAATGTAATATTTTAATTAATAAGATATTAATTTCAAAGTTTTTGCAAACTTTCTTCTTTAAACTCCTCGATATACACTGTTTACTTAATCGACAATTTTTATATTAATTATAGTATACTTTATTTAAATATATGCAATAGAAAATATGCAACGAGAGATTCGAAACGACCGATTCGTGTCGGAAAAAGATAGATCTCAATAAAAAGATAACAACCCTGGGTTATAAGTTACTCAAAAAGCATAGATTGTTTATTACGAAAATGTGAACATTTTTAAATCATTCATATCAAATTAAATTACAATTTAACGTTAATTTTGATTTCTTTAAAAACATACTTTTGTTTGCAATTAAAAGAATACAAATAAGTATTGAAATGATCAAATCTGTAAATATAAGACATATTACGATATGTTGAAACAAGAAAATATTTTGTTTATCTCAGAAATTCAACGGTTTAATATAATTTATTGCTAAACGCATTTCGAAACTGAAGCGTTAAATCTGAGTTTATATCCCTTTGTTGCCACGAAAGGCATCGCGCTGTTCTCATAAAACCATTTTGCAGAACAATGTTTCAGATTTAGTATTCATCTGTCTATAGACGGTGGAGTTTATGACAAAACGAATTGATTGCATTCGATCACCAGACAAAACGATACGGAAACAATTACGTAATACTTTTCAGAATATTGTGTTATGAAAACAGAATATCAACGAACGGAAATAAGTGACAAAAAATGGGTTTACTTATTGAGAAAAAGACTTATTTACCCTTAAAAAGAATTATTAGTAAAACTTGAATATGGATTATTCAATAATCGTTAATAAGAATATGAGTAGAATTAGGTTTTTCGACAAGTTTAAAAAACCATTTTTTAAATAATACAAGAAAAAGCATAGACATGACGACTCAATAATTACACACTTATTTTAGTCGGTTAATAAGATATTTAAGTTCATTGAAAGGAAGAAATACAGCATTCTTTGAGTTTCGGTCATTTGTCTGACTCTGGCGACATGTTTCTACTTACGAACGTATACTGTTTGCTCAGCGAACGTTAAACTTGCGACTGGATAAATCTTTGTTCAATCAGCTGATGAAAACATTTTGTGACAGTGTTTTGAACAGGGTTGTATCTGTTTCTTTGAAAATTGATCACAATTTTATATGAACTTTATTATGGTCATTAAATTTGAATTGAAGACAAAAAAGGTATTTAACCCGTTTCGTCCCAAAACGACAAAATTTTCCGCCGGTTTTCATCCTAAGCAAGTTTATGAATATCTTTGAGATATTGTTATCAAATGAAGGTTTCCTATAGTTTTTAGGTATGCTCTTTTCGAATCTGAAATGTTTAAATATGGCTACTTAAACGAAAAAAAAACGTGGAAAAGCGAAAACTTTCCTAGTAAACTGCAATTTTTATTGCGAAGGAGTTCCGGAATCCTGCCCGGGCTCAGAATTCTGTGGCATAATGAGTTTTATTAAAAGTTGGTCAATACTACGATTTAAATTATAAAATGGCGTCGTCAAAATGGAGCTACTTTTACGGATTTTTTTTTATTGGCGTTTTATTAACATATTTTTGGTATCTTGACGTGTATTTTAATTATTATGTAGATTGTTTTTGAGATGGCTGTATAAAAATCCGTTATTTAATGTTGGAAATTCAAAATGGAGGATCAAATATGACTTCGAAAACTTCTATATACTAAATAACAGTTTTTTAAAATGTCAGTTAGCCATATTGGATTCGTCATTTTAAATTTCCAAACTTTAATAACGGATTTGTATTCAGCCACCTCAAAAATAATCTACACGAACCTATTCATCAAAATACACGACAAGACACCAGAAATATTTTAATAAAACACGAATAAGAAACAAAAAATTTGATTCAATAGCGCCATTGTGAGGACGCCATTTTGTATTATAAATCTTAATATTAACTAAATAATTGTTGGTTTTCTCAAAAACCACTGTAATTTTTTTTAATACATATATAGGATTGCATTTTAAGTAGAAATCATTAGGGTACGATTAAAAAAATGAGCCTTAGTTTATTTTAATATCCTCTAGTAGGCAGCTGACAATATAACACAAAAAAGAATCATTAAGGGTTTATCATTTTGATTCTCGTTTACAAGATTTTTAAATTTGTTAGTTTTTTATAGATCACCTTTACATCACATAATTGCGAGCACTACTTTTTTCGTCTAATTATAAAAAGAATACCTAACCCGCATAAAAGTCTAGTTATTCGTTTGTTAAGTATTATAATATTTTCTTCGTAGAAGGTACTAAGGCGCAAAATGCTTTTAGGTTAGTATGCAATTACAAGTACCGTATGACAAAATAACTGAATTTAGTGTTTTCTTTCATACCATACTATAATGAAATTTATCATTTTTGAAATTTTTATCTCTGAGGTAGAAAAGTGAAACCACTTTCGTTCGTAGACTCGCTCCTTGCATTCTTTGCGTATATTTCTTCTCCTTTATACTATGGACATCCCTGGATATCACGTTCAGTACATAAACGCTTACGACACAAATATGTGACCTGTTAATCAATAGCAAACCACGTTTACTAGTTCTGCAATGAAGTGTACTGGCAAGATCAGAGGAATTTTATTTTCTATTTTCAATTTCTTTGTCTTACGTAACAAAAGTTAGACCATCGGAATAGCACATACTTGTAAGATGGAATACTTTAAGGAAAGGATATTGTAGTCCACTTTATATGTTGATGCGTTTGTATAGAAGAATATCGATAAAGACAAGGTTGTTGTATAACATCTTATTCAATATTTAGCGTAAAAGCGCGGATTTCTTTTAATAAATTTCCAGCCTTTCTATTTTAAATTTAATTATAATTCCTGATTAACGTTACAACTAATATTTTATAATTTGCAATATTGATCTAGAGTTCGAAAATTCCATTCTATTCCTTTGACATTTCATGTTTTTTTATTGTAAGTACAATTAACAAATTATTTTTGAAAATGATTGAAATAAAAACAGCGAGAATTCTAAATGTACTGAAACATAAATATAAAAACGTAGTTAGTATAACCATTTAAAAACATTCACTGCTTTGAATAATATACACAGGATGCATATAAAAGCTTGCATTCTAACTGTATCACGGAGTAAGGTTATTTATGTTTTGAATCGAATAACACCAAAAATAGTTTTCGGGAAACTGGGTATTTTGTTACCAATCAATGTTACATAATGGGAAGGATTACCAAAATATACCTGCATAGAGTATATGACTTAATGAAACGAAAAAAGTAAATATTGACCGCCATATGACAATTACGACGTTATTAATTGATTAAATGAATCCCACTGTTTGAATATAAAAAGTTAATCGACATTATTTAATTATAAAGCGTATGAAACAGGAAGTTTCCATTTTTATTAATATGCATATTAGTACGATGTATAAAAATATGTATGATTTCCTTTGTTTCTTAAGATATCTTCATATGTGAAATAGTATAGACGTTTCTGTAACAAATTACAATTAAATTGTAAATAGTAATGTGATCAGGGACAAACCAAAGTAGATTCTTTAACTTGTATATAAAAAAGCGGTATCAATTTGTTTTGTCAGACAATATTTAAAAATGTGAGTAATACGACTCGCAGTTCATGTCTGAAATCAAAATTCCGGAAAAATTTATTATTTTTTTTCTTCTAAGTGAATCTAAAAAGTCAGGTACATACTACAAAATGAAATGCTTGTGATATTCTGAAATTCAAAGCGTATATCTTAAGAAACTTTTTTAAGTAGCGTATACAATTTAAAAAAAAATTCAACTAACCCGAGATTTAGATACGCTCTAAATAAAAAACAAAAATTATTATCTTAGATACTTTATTTTATATATACTCGCTCACCAATAGTAACATAGGTTTTATGCCGTAAATGTTTAGTTCTAAGTTTTCGCACGCGATTAATAAACTGACGAAACAACACGTGAAGATGAAACTGGTAAAGTTTTAAAGCAATATAACGAAGCGTTTGTTTAATCCAATTGTCTAAAAGCGTTTGCCATGCAATCCTGGCTGGAATAAATTGGGTAGCGGCAAATTGTGGGCAACAAATTATACGTATATGGCGGCAGAAATTGAGAAAAGAACGTTACAGAAATTGGCTTGAAAAATAACACGAAAATTGTTTGAAACGTCTGCCATCCGGTACAGAAGTATAAATGCAATTGTTGGCCTCTGGTTACCGGGGAACATCTTCCTGTGCTTATGTAATATTTGTTTATTTGATCAAATAAACTGGTTATGTTTTGGAAAATTCCTTTTTCCCATATCAAGGCGTATTATTAAGTACTACAGTTTTTAGATAATTGTTTGCGCAATTTTGGTTAAACTTATTTGATTATACATAAAATCCCATTTGAGATTTTATAGCATTTGTATTCTTACAGTGTGTGTGAGCAGATGCAATAAATGTATATAACTGTTATTTGAAAACCCAGTTTGATTGGAATGAATATATTACTCCACATGATGTTATTAATGTTTTATATGTATACATATTATAACTATAATATAATTACTGTGTTAGATATAATGTATATAATAATTAGATATTTATTTTTATCAATTAGAATATGTCTTATGAAAATGGTATAAATAAGTAGTATTTTATTAATATAAGTTTTTGTACGTTATATGTTTAAGATGCATTTATAAAAATGTTTTTATTTGTTGATTCGACGTTGCAGTTTATCAAATCAATAGGCCCGAAGACAAATTTTCATTCGTATTTGAGCTCCAAACTTTGAAAATGTTTAAATTAAACATACTAAAAAACATGATAAACATTCGAAATAAATGATTTTAGAATGTCTGATGTGTCTAAAATAAATTAGAAAATCATTCAAATTTCGAGATCGTTCAGTAATAAAAACACTTAAAAAGTAAATAAAAGGTACACAATATTTTTCCTGAAGACTTCTTTATTTAACACGATATTCGAAAAAATACAGAAGAAATTTCCAAACCATCAAAAATACATTTTTTCCGTTACATTAGCCATGTAACGACGGGAGGCCATTACTTTTTTCTCAAGCTTCAACGCTACATCTTTCAATGTAATTGGCCTGAAAATCATTCCGCAAATGCTATTTCCGAAAGTTTGAAGTTTCCCTTTTTCGACATCTTTGTCACAATTGATCAGTGCCGTGACATAAAAAGCTCGTTAAAATCGTTTCCTTATTTAAAAAAAAAGCTTACAAATTTATGTCTTTTTAGTTACAAATTCTGAATTTTAAAACATTGTTGTCAAATTATCGCTTTATTATTACTATTACCCCTTTCTTAGATTGCATACACTGAGAAAAGTGTATTTTATCAGTTACTATCCGTTGGCTTTTAAAAAGTGTATTATAGCCATTAAAAGAAATATTATAACTAGTAAAATCCTCCGTCGTTCAGCATTTGTTTTTGATAGGTTATACGAAACTGTAATAAACTCTCCTATTTTAAAAGAATGTTTTATTATGACTCAAAGAAGGCATTTTTAATATTTTAATTTGCTAGATAAATATCCATAAACAAAAATTGCTTTTAGTTAAAGAGAAAAGGCTAAAATAAACTGACATATCGGTTAGAATAATATAAAATCTTCGTCTTTTAACAGGTAGTAGAAAGATGGCAATCCCTATGCGTAAAATACTATATTTTACGGGGCATAAGAATTCTAATACTGGGTAAAAAACACTCTTCTCAGTGTATATGTCTACTCTAATAGATTCAATTGGACGTTTATGAAAATTCAATGTGGCGGTTTCAAGATGTATGCTTATATTTTTCCATCTAACCGCATTTATTTGTGTATCAAACTCTTACTGTAATAAATGGAGTATGTACCCAAGTTGTAGAAATATAACCATACTTTGTCATAAACACATTTTTATATTTTTTAGAAAAAAAATTCTACTGATATTACGCATAGAATGAATGTATTCAAAGTCATTTAAGGTAGATTTAAACAGATGAAATTAATAAATTTGAAAAAATATATCTTCTATTTTTAATACAAATCGTCCCATTGAAACCTCCGTATTAAATTTGTATAAATACCTATCGGACTTTTTTAATTGATATCTACGCCATCTTTTAAAGTAGATATGGTATTCTAGTCACTTTAAACTGCAAAATATGTGACTTTTAAAACAAAATCGAGAAAAATCCTGTCTTTTACTGGCAGTTATTATTTTTTATGTCGTTTCAGAAATAAATATTAACGACGGCCGAAGATTTGAAATAAATTTTTGTAAAATCACACAACTTACCATTTATAACAAACATGGCAGCTATTTTTTGTTAGCTACATGTACTTATTCCATAATCGTATGAGATGTGCTAGTGATGAGATTTTCGGCAAGCGTGGTTCTAAGTATTAGAAAGTACTTTTACGTGCTTTTCTTGAAAAAGCTACCTACTCTTTTTATTTGTATACGTGAAAATGTAACACTTGAGAGATACTTCGGTTGTTTTATCACTTGCGAAGGTTTAAAAAAATCCTAGTTGAACTCGCAGATTATAAATAGGAAAATTCAAGAATCTAAGTAGTAACAGCCCCAAGCACTGCAAACAAGAACTTTTACTGCTTAGATTAGTGTCAAAGTTCATGATGATTTCATGAGAGCAAACAAGTTAGTAAATTCGAATGTTGAAAAAATAGTTGTTGAACTTACAGATTGTACACAGGAAAATGCAGTAATTTAATCCTTTCGCTGTGGACTACGTGTATGCACGTAGTTGACTAGGTGGGCTCCCAGTATGAACCACGTATATACAGGTATATACAGGTTATATTATTATGAAAGACTGAATAAACAAAGAATAAACAAACAGATAAATACCAGCGTTATGTTTTATTGGATATTTTGAATCGCTGGATCCAAATTTGAGGTCAAATTCCGAAAATTCTAAAAGTAAAAACCAATATGCCGCTCAAAATCGGACAGTTTTTAAGCATTTTTCATTATACATGTAATTATAAAAGAATTAATAAATATGGAATAAAGAAAGAGATATACACCAGATTTAGGTTTTATTGGGTATATTGAATCGCTGAATCTGAATTTGAGTGTAAATTTTCAAAACTTTAAACAGAAAATTTAAAATGGCGACTTGAATTTAAAAAAAATATCGATCATATTGGATCCGCTATTTTGATTGTTTGAAAATTAACTCCAAATTCGTAATCAGCGTCTTCGAAAACATAAACATCCATATCTACACAAATTTTGAAATTGGCCGGAAACATCGTAATATTTTGAGCCCACTTTCGAGTTTTCGGTCTTTACAACGAAAGGGTTAAGTAGTAATGGGTTGATCTACTACAAATAAGAGAGGGTGCGGCCTGTTACTACTTAAATTACTGTATTTTTCTAAGCACCTATTATATATAATCTGCGGCTTCAGACCCCAATTTTTTTGCCTAAGTGGTAAAGCAACCGAATTTTACTTTTAGTTCTCACCATACCTAACCAAATTTATGAGTAATCGGACCTTCGTCTATTCTCAAATAATTTCACAAATTCTACCTTACTACGGCGGTTTATAGAAGTATCTTCAAACTTTTGAGAATTGTATTTGCGATTATATTAAAATTACGTAGAAAGTTGAGAAAGGATTATGTTCCTTCTGTCCTGAACTCTTTGAGCCACAGACGACCACCAGTATGTCACTTGTTTCGTTTTTTTCGTATTTCGAATGCGAAACGAAAGATTTTAAAACAGTTTTTTGATTCGTTCTCCTTCTAATATGTTTAAGAATACAAAATAACGTCAAAATTGCCATATTTTATTAAAAATGTATTGTTAAGAATAAATAATCATTAAAAGATTCAGTTATTTTCTTAAACATTCATTTGTCATTAAATGTTAGCCGATATAAATTTGAATTTTCGAAATAATTGAATTCCAATTCGTTGTCCATTTCTAAAAATTCCGATCCAATATGGCGAGCAAAATAAATCTGATATAGTCAAAAGTTATAGAACTTAGTATTCAGAGGTTTTCGAAATTGCTAATTAAGAATACGGTATCGATTTTTAAAAATCATAATGTAGGATTCAATGCGGAGGACGAAATAAACAAAATTCAATAAACATTTACAAAACTCAGTATTTAGGGGTTTTGGACGTCACTGATTACGAATCCGGTATTGACTTTTAATCCTACTAAATGTTTTTACCAATCTAGTGGATAACATTTGTTAAATTTCAATCAAATTTGTAATATTTAATATATGGGAATTTTGCAATACGCTAGATTTAAATTCATCATCAGTTTTGAAAAAACTTAAAATGTCGTATTTTGTAAAAAATATAAAATTTCTTGAGAGAGAAGTTCTATTATCCTAATACGAATAATAAGAGAATTATTTATAATAATAAAAAAAAATAAAAACAAAATACTTAGAAATAAATAGTTTTCTATCAATTCAAGTGACAGTAAGTTCTGATGCCAGAGACTAGGTATTAAATAAAAGCCGCCTTTCGTTCCGCTGACCAATAAAGGGTAGATGCCGTGTTTATGTTGATTTCGTAAGTTATTTTATTTTGTCCACCATATTGAATCCGTCATTTTGAATTTGTCAAAATCGACAACGGATTTGTGATCAGCGACCTCGAAAACCTCTAATTAATGAGTTTTTGACATTTTTATTGAAATTTTGTTTATTTGTCCGCCATGCTGGGTCCTCCATTTTGAATTTTTAAAAACCAAGAACGGAGTCGTAGTCAGCGACCCCGATAATCCCTGTTCACCAATTTTCATATAAATTAAATTTCTAGAAAAATTCGGGTCTCGAAGGGTTATGCAGCTTTAAGGAATTTAAGTTATCAACGTTTTAAAATAAGTACAAAGTATTATATTATTATAATAATGATCAGATTAAATTCCCATAAAATGCTTCCTCAATTATCAATATATTTTTACATTTAATGAAAAAAATTGTTCATTTATGGAAACAAAATTGCAATTATTTGGGCATACCATACTATCGATTGTATGGTTTGGTCTACAATAAAGTTTGGAGCTGAAATACCCAGAGAAATTATGTTTTTTGGCGTTTATTCGTTTAAGCAATAAACCACTTATCATATCGAGTTTTGTACTACTCTCATGACACTAACATTCCGCCATTGATACTTGTATCCTTGTCAACCACACAGAAACATATTAAATTATGACGTATTTCATTGCTATTCGTGCAGTAACCCGGCTATCATGCCGAGAAAATGTCATATTTCAAGATAAATAATGAGGGACATCTGTGTGCTTTTTCTGTTCCAGTGAGAGGCAGGACACCGAAACATCGCCCCCTGCCGAGTCGGAGGACAAGTGAGGGGGGGCAAAGGGTGCGTGCGGGGTGCAGCCCACCCTTAAGTTTCGCCGCGTCCTCCCGCACCCTCGTCATCGACCGCGACACTTCCTCGCCCAAGGTCGAAACCAGGACGGAAATCACTATTATGGGTACGAAGCCAGCGAGCGGGACGAAGATAACGCAGCGTTAGAATCCAGCGGTGAGGAGGAGATGGAAGAGGCGAAGGAGGCGGATGATCAGGAGGAAGAGGATGTTGGCATCCGGTGTCGAGTTTCAAACGGTCCAACATGCGCCACCCTCGGCGGTCTCCCAAAGTTGCACGTTATCCATCGCGCCCTAAAGGCCACTCTGCGAGCCGCCGCGGCCACGTATTTTTGACCTTAAGGATAATCGGCGAACATCAATTTTCCGGGTCGGAGCGGTGCGTAAATAATAGGACCGTATTGTCGTCCCTATGGCATTATTTGGATGACGCCACCGGACGTCCGACGAATCACGTTACCAATTTGCGGTCGGTAATTGCGACGATAACACATCCAACGCAACGTAAGGGTTCCTGGCTAAGAGACGTAGGATTTAAACCTGGAGCCTAATAGTTAATTTTAGCTCGTATCTCGTGGCTGGTATACGAAAATGTTCTCAGAACCTTAGGCAACATACTGAATTACAATAGTTAGGGGACTAGCTTGGGAGTGACACTCGGATGTGTTCTTTTCAGTATCAACCTAGATTCGCAATTCATGATCCCCTTCCGCAATATTTTCTTACGCTTGACCATCCGATTTAAAATAGCATCGCCACGTCGTTTAATATTTACCGCTGATAGTAGAAAGACCAGGTAGTGTTCATTTCATTCAGTTCTCCCAATGTTCATAGGGAACAAATCTGGATGTACATAGGCAAACATGCCTAAAATCATTTTTCATATCGTATGGGTTTTGGATGAGTTGACTTAGGCCTAAAATTCAGTATACGGTATTAGTGGCAACAGTAGGAAGTTTTTCGTCCCTTATAATTGGGTAAATATTCGCAGAATTATCCAGCATTCAGAATGGTCGGAGAAGATCGCGGGAATGGAATAGCATCGCCGCGCTGAAAACAAACAAACCTATTGCTGGTCCCTCGGTCACGAATGCAAATTTCGTCGCTAAGTGCGAGATTTTACTCTGCGTACTAAGAAGAAAGTTTCCATCGATACCTCAGGAGCACTTAACCTTTCAACCAGATGCACGTGACCGCGCATTCGCCGCTCTAGGGAGAAAAACCATTATAGGCCAGGTGTGCTTCAATTTACGATGCTAGGTTTTAACATGCAGTCCACGTCTCAAAAAATAGCTAAAAAAAGTTCAATGTCCCTGTTAATGACGCTCATGCGAATATTGCCGATGATAGAAGCTGCTACATCATTCGTTTTCTATCATGACCATTTAAAAAGAACTTGGATCGTTGCCTATAAGAGACTTTAAGAGGGACTAATCGAAATCGTTGGGACAATTGTTTTAACTTATTTTGAGAATAATCGGTAATAACGTAAGCTTCTTCCGGCGGGGAACTCATTATGATGGTAAACGTATTCGAACGGATAAACGGTGATTCGGTGGATATTACTTTTTTTCCACGTATCAGGAGATCTTGGGGAGGATGACGCCAAGGGACGACGGGAAGAGTGGAACGGCGCCGCAACCTAATGGAAAAAGCCGGTAAGCGCGGGACGATGAGTAGGAGCGTCATTCGGCGAATTGTCGTAGGGGGAGCTCGATATCAACGGGATATCCGCCTCGTATTAAGATGGGGGCGAAAATAGGAGGGCGGAAAAGTAGTTCCGCGATCGGGACGTAAACAGTGAAGTCGGCCAACGTGAGAAATCCGGCTGTGAGGCGCCTCTTCGACGAGCGCAGCGTCGCGTCTACGTTCGCATCGGGCCGCGACTTGGCCCCAAGTCATCTTCTAGTGCAATAATATTCATTTTCTCTAGTTCCATAAGTAGAGAAAACTCGTCGCGACCCCAGGGCCGCCCCGCGGCGTGGAGCCGCTGGGGAGCCACGGTCTGGGGCGTGATCGAGGATCGTTCGATGCGGATTAAACGAATATTAGTGATAATTAAATAATTACATAGTTAAATAAATATTAAAGACGGGGGTCGAGCGCGCGAGCGGCGAGTCACATATTATGAAGTATAATAAGGCGTAGTGGCGCGTCGCGAACTTAGGCGACAAATATTGGATTGGCTGTGAGCAAACGACGACCACGCGATTGAACGAAGAGAAGCCGAGAGAACACAAAAAAAATTGACGTTTTATGGGTGGATTTAACGAGCGAACCGATAGAAACACGAGGAAAGAAATAAAAAAAAGAAAAATGAAAAAAATATAGCGAAGGGGCCGTGGGCCCTACCGGGATACAAGGGTAGAAAAAAAAACTTTCATAGATCAGCCTAATATATCGCTCCGAAGAGCGTACTTCGACATAGATGACGTTATATTATTTGTTGGGAGAGTATATTATTATATTATATATATATTTAATATATGCTGTATATGTGACCCCATATATAAGCATATGCATATATGAAAACTATATATATTATATTTAGGATATTTATTTGTTGATTTGGTGATATCGATATGTATGATTTTAAAACTGGCTCGCGGGGAGCCGACGGGAGGACGGGCGACACAGATAGGTATCATCATGGACAAAACCGTCGCGAGGACACGGGATAAGGGCAAATGAAAAGGTGACCGTGCCTATCTATCACTTAGTACGTCCTTCTACCACTAGGCGCGTGTAAATACGAAAGCAGTTGCACTCACACACGCGAAGACACAACAACACATACGAACGGACTTTAGTTTCGGGTCTGTCTCTTACAGGTTACATTATAGTTTTAGCGGTAATTTTTCTTAGCAAGTACAGCCGAGCGTAATCTACTAGCCCCACTAACAGCCAATGAACGAATTACGTCTTCATCGACACCAGTTATTTCGGTGTGTACCATTTGGTACGCACAATCTTCAAGCATGCAAATTAAGCAAAGCGATTAACTTAATAAACACAGATACACACGCAGGTACAATACGCATGCACCGTCATCCACGTCCGGATCAATCGCCGGAAGTCAAGTTCGTTCAATTTTTTCTTTTCGCGCATGTAGTCTCGTGCCTGGCGTTCTTAGGACCATCCTGTAAATAATCGCCAGCGACTTGCTGGCGCGGATAATCATGTGATGACGTCGGCACGATCCCGTGCTTGACGGGTGTTCGCATATAGGTCGATTAGATGACGCGATTTTAACGATCGGTAGCAAAAGGCGCGAAAGAGCGAGGGAAGTCGTCAAAAAAGGCCGATTGTGATATTATGCTGTCTTTCTTTATCGAAGTTCCGAAGAGATTGGGCTTTTTTCGAGGTCGATCACTTTTTTGAAAATCCTTTTTTCGACTTTTTATCGAAATTAATGCAAGCAGGAAGCGGTGCAGTCTCCGGGGCATGGGTCCCTCGACGTTCGATACGTCGCCTATGATTTTAATAACGATTATGTAGACATAATTGAATACCCAAGAGGAAACAACCTCGGGTTTTAGATGACGCTTTTTTTATTAACGCAGGTGGTTTTCATGTATAAATATCGAAACGTAGACACATAGGCATATTGAAATTAATTATAGCTTGAATCCTAAAATACAGACGATATTTTGGGAAATAAAAAAATTGAAAAACCGTCGTTGAATCAAACGAAAGAGAGATAAATAAGAATTCTTCAAAATATTTCATCAGCCAAATTAATTTATTAATAAAAAATGAGTTTGTTTCATTTTATTTTATTTCTGTTATGTACATGTCTTAGTTTTATTACAGAATCTTTCGAATTATTTTGTAAGACAATTTCGAAATTATATTTTCGAGAAAAGTAACTCGTTTAGACCTTCATCTACTGTGAAATCAATGAAAATATGGAGTGACTTTCGATGACATCGAATATAAAACTTGATATTTAGCAACATTATAGGAATATTAAAATTTTCTAAAGCACTTACGACCTTGCGTAGCAGATATTTCTTAATTGAACTTTTCATATATTGTACTAAAATCTGCCAAAATAAAAAATATTGAAAAAAATAAAACGATAAAAATGGTCGAGGACATTTGTCTCAATATAGGCGATGTATTTGAAGAACGAGGGCCTCTCGCTTGGGATTTGTTGCGTTTTAGCATCGAATGAACTTCGAGCAGCCTCTGAAAGTTTCGTCGGGATCCATGATTCGGAAACTGTGTCAATTCCTCATCTCGAGTGATTTATTCGCTTTTATATCGACGAAAATGATGAACCTTCTTAAAAAGGTTTTCGAACTTTTTCAATACTTTAGACGAATATTTACACTACTCCAAGATTAATTGATTATTGATTAATCACCGTTATCGATTAAGTTTTTAGAAATATTTTTGTGTTTGTTAAAAATATTTGCAGAGCCGTTGGTTTCGACAATTCCGATTAATTTTGTATTATTTTCAAAGATGTTTATCTTTTCGTTGATAAATTGTTCGTTAACGTTTGAAACAAAAATATCGAGATATTTTTATATTCGGCAAGTAATTTCACGAATAAATTTAACGAAATCGAGCGCGATGTTTGCGCAGAATGCTTTTTCCGTAACGGACCTTGCAGAGATACTTTGTTTTCCCATATGTAGGCTTTCATGTAAGTTCATTAACGCATAATTAGTAGAATTAGGTAATCTGGGTAGCTTTTAATCGCCGTTCGCATTCACACCATTTCGTATAACAATTTCCGAAATCCTACCGGGGGATGAGGTAATAACGAAACGCTGCACGTCGTCTTTTTGCCGGTTTCTCTCTTTCTGCCGAAATTTAGAGAAATATAATAAACATACTTACACACGTGTATATTTAGGGTAAACATAGCAATACATTTTTAGTTACCAACGAAGTCGCTCACGATCGACAAACGAGATTGTATTTCGCAAGCGATAGGGGTTATCACGTAAGGTTCATCGATTATATTTGCGACCTAGTAGAGCGAGTTTCTAAGCTCGATGCAAGTATGTAAGAAAATATATGAACATACTCTATGCCTTACGATCGTAGATAATACGGGGTACGTGAAATTGGGAGGGAAGTAAGAAATGCGCGGGAGGGGGGAGACAAAGGGAGAAACATAGAATTAAATTACATCTAAGAGTAGGTAGAGTTTCAAGTAGAGAAGTAAACAAAGTGAGCCGAAGCGTTGAATAGAGTTCACGAAAACGGTAGTGGGTCGTCGGGATGAAAGACACGACGGGATACCAATGATTGCCAACCGGAGAGTTCCCAGGGTGAAACTTGTACGAAGTCAAATCTCGTTACAAATTTCAACCGATTGAGAGTGTATGTGTTTTTGGGATTCGGCATTTTGCAGAAACCATCTAGAATCGATATTACGAACCAAAGTCATGTAAAATGGATGTAGCCTCATGTCAGATCCCAAACAACCCGAGAGCACGCGTTGGAAACTTATGGGACGGTGGCTGTCTTGTACAGAGCGTATTTTGCACCATGCTGGAGCGCAGTAATCTCTGTGTGGTGCAGCGTGCGTTCTCGATGGTGCAGTTATCGTCCCACGGTTTTTCCATGCATACTCGTAGAACGTAATCAGGCCGTAATTCTTGCATTATGCCAAAATGTAAGAAACTAAATGTGTAATTGGAAAATAAATATTTCTTAATTAAGAATAAAGGACTTCTATCTAAAAATAACTTACCGTCAAGGTACATTAATTAAAATATAAAAATGCGGATGTCGGGCGTATAATAAATTTTAATCGACAATTCCCCTTTTAATCCCCCTTCTCGGAAAATCGTGATTTCGTTCGTTTAAATTTCGAGAGTAAAGGTGATTATAAGTTTAGGGCGGAAACTAAACTCGGCATTGAAAAGAGTTCGACGATGAGGATACGACAAAAAGCGTTTAATTTTTTTGATTTATCATTTGTTATTCTCGAGATGTGTGGTAGTTTCGTTAACCGATATAACCGTGTTTTGTCGGTCGAAAGTTGTCAGAGTGTACGAATTCCGATCGATGACGAACGCGTATAGAAATGACGCGTAAATCGGAGAACAAATTATTAATACTACGGCGTGATTTAGCGAGCGCTCTAAGCATGAGTTAAGTGATGTTCGAATATCGATGTCGAATACTCAATGTGACGCGATTGAATGCGGGCTTGCTTTTTTGCATTTGACGACTCCTTAGTAAGGTAAGTTCTTAAAACGTAGGAAAAGTAGGTTCTGACGATCGCTTATGCAGTGTTTATCTTTGTCGAATTCTCATCGATAACGTTTAATTATATAGTTCGTAGTTAGCCCGGATGAGGGCGTTTCATTCGTTATTGAAATTAGACTAAATATCTTATGAATATCCTTAAGACCAATGAAGTTGTACAAGTTGTAGAAAGAATGCAACATGATGGGGAGTATATATAGTCACGGATTTAATGCGAGATGTCTTAAAGAAGTCATTGTGGCGCCGCCGTCGACGCGGAACGACCGTAAAGTTTATTATCAGGCGGATTTCGTTTTCCGGTCCAGCCCCTTACCAATCTCGGGGAATCACCGCAGTCGTTGAAACTGGCACGATGGTAGTGGTGACACCTTTTTCCGCGTCGCTCCATTTCGAACGTTCCTTTTTTTTACATCGGGACGATCGCGTCACTACCGGTCTGGACGCGCGGAGCGAAAAATCGAACATTCTCGAATACGAGTTATCGTTAGAACTCGAACGTTGAGCGATAATTGCCCGTATAATCGTGATAATTTAATTTTATGCGAGCATTATCGGACGAACCTAAGTCGTTCGGAGTGTTCGATTGTATGGAACGATCTCGCGCGATCCATCCGTTCAACGGCTGCGCGACTACTTGTCTTTTTTGATCGGAATAGACGTTGTGATAAGTCGACTTTCATTATAGTATGTTTTACGTCATTAAATCTTACTTTTACCTTTTGCCGGCTAGAGAAGTACGTCTTACAGAATCCTCAATTTGTTGTGTCATTACGAACTTCTGTGTTATTTTTAATAAATTTATTGATCATTTTCGTTTCTTCTCGCCCATGCTTTATTTTATCCTACTTTCAAGTTTCTTGGTTTTCCTTGCATGTATCCTTCTTACTTGAATATAAATATTTTTAGTGATGCACAAAAGTTAATATTTTTCGAAAAATTTTTAGGCTTTGGAAATGATTTAGAATCTGCGGTCGCTAGGAAAAATTTTTAATGTTTGTTGTTAAAAAATAAAGACAGTCTGATCGCTTTTTTATAGTGGTAGAAGTTTATTGTACATATTTGATACATTTTGAATGTTATTGTTTTTTTATGCATCACAAACAAATTCTCTGGTTACTTTTAGATATCGTTAATTCATTCTCTAAATACTCTGATTTTTCATAAAAACCGTGTGAAGTTATCTTGTTTTTTTACAACAAAGAGATATTCATATCATTTTTATTTGTTCAATGCTTGATAAATGCGACATTTATTCAGAACTTCGATCAGATTGAGTGATGGTAAAATAAAACCTCCACCCTGTTTTCTTTAAACTTCCATACAGTAGACATAAATTGATGATTATTTTTATTAATTCTTTTATTAAAATGTACACAAATATTAATTAACTTTGAAAAAATTGTATCAGCTAAACTGTAAGTAGTACATTTATAGGAGTTTAGTGCATTTGAATTACATTTTTCTATCAAAGTTCATTATCACACTATTCAGCTGTGGATTTTATTACATAACATAATCAATCAGCTTCAAAAGAGATTAATATTATTGATAAAAAGCTTGAACAACATATATGTTGCAGAATTAACTGTCATTATTAAATAACTGAATTAATTGTCAAATAACGTTTTTATTTTTAGTTGCCAATCAAGGTAAGAAAACTAATATTTTATTATAATTCTTGTGATGTTTTTTGTCTAAAAAAATGGAAATTCACTCTTCAGCGCGACATTTGTGACATTTCTGTAAAAACGTGAATTAATCACTGAAAGTCCGGTTGCATACCAATAAAAATGTGATTTTATTTTATTTAGATAAAAAGGAAGAGGGTCCCTAAGGCCTATTTTTGGCCCCCTTTGAATTTGATTGTAAATGGAGGAAATCGGTTTATTAACAATGAAAAAGTACTTTTAAAATGATTTTAAGTTAAACGACGTGTTTCGGGCAATATAACCTTTCGAATTGTGTGGAACTAACATGGCATCCTGGTGCGAAACGCATTTCAGCAATAGTTCCAATTCTTATCGCTAGAGGGATGATTTTTAATATTAAATCCAATAGCATGTGATTCATAATTTTTACATACAAGTACCGAATGATTTATTACGCTAAACGTGAACTGATATCCCAGGGCCGGGGAACAAAGTTCCGAAAATCAACACACCGAAGGGCAAAATTTCGATGTAGCACGGCTCCAGCGTGATTTTATTCGCTTTGCCTTTAAAAATTTGGCAAAAAGAAAGCTAATTAAAATAACTTGGACTCACGCAATATCGAAATTTTAGCCTTTCGGGGTTTTGATTTTCCGATCTTTGTTCCCCAGCCTATCCCAGTTACGTCATATTTTTCTTTGTTTACCTTTTAACAATTATTAAGAGGACCATATTACGGAAAAAAACTTAATCGTTTATTGGATTTGTTTGGTTCTTTGTTAAAAGGCAGAAAAATTAATTATTCGGGGTTTTTTGGGGTCGTTGATTACGAATCTGACGTTCGATTTTAAAAATTTAAAATGGTGGTTTAATTTTTTTGAGAGTGATCCGATTTACTTGAAACGACGTTACGTGTGGTTTTTTCGGGCCGCTAATTATGAAGCTGACTTTTAATATCAAAACAAGAATATATTCATAATTTTACATTCTCCGAGGTCAATCATAGTATTAATCGCATAAAAGTAGCAAAATGAAATATACCAAAAAGAGTTTAATGATTAAAAAAACGTGTCTGAGTACTTTGAGTGAAATATGACACGAAATATTACTATTATGAATTTATATTACTCTGTTTCCATATCTGGCTGGTTACTATAATAAGTCCGCCATTAGAATTTCAGTCACAGTCATTTTATTTCGAACGTATTTCTTCAACTTTCAGAATAATAGAATTTTACAGGAAAATTATTTACGTGCAACAGTGGAGGTGCAAATTTGATAACTGTCAAAGCAAGTAACTTGATGACAAACTTAGGTTGGTAGCATAATTCAATCAAATTATATATGCACTACATTCACGATTCAGTGCAAACTATAAACGCAAAGACATTAAATTAAGTATTAATTGATATTAATAGTTAACTTAGTGTATAATTCTTTTGCAAGACGATTTTTATCAAAAAAGTGTGCTTATTTATAAATCAGAACATCAGATGCAAAATACATTTCAAGAGTTTACTTCAAATAACCGTGAAATTTCGCTTCACTCTCAAGGAAGTGAACGTTTACATTAAAGTTTTGTTTCGAAAACTTTTAACCTCTGACTAAAACTTCAAACATACCAATTTAGTGTAAAAATTTAATGCGATCAAGATGTAATCGTAAAGATTCTTAACGTAACATGCATCAAATTTAAGTATACATTATTAACAAAAATACAGTAAATGTTGATATTTAGAGTATTTGCATCTCGGTAACACGGAATAATTGTGTATTGTGTATTTATTTTTACATATTCACATGACACGTTGAACGTTTACAAAAACAAAACAAGAAATTCATAAATTGAAGAGATAATATTACGTAAATTTATTATGTTGGAAATAATGTTAAATTGATTCTATTATTCGTTCTAGACAAACGTGATATGGTTATAATTCAGTTGGGGTATTTTCTATGTTTATTATTTTATAAATAAAACACTTTACTGATTAGTCAGTTAGGCCGGGGAACAAAGTTCCGAAAATCAACACACCAAAAGGCCAAAATTTCGATATAACATGGCTTCAGCGTGATTTTCTTCACTTTGTCTTGGAAAATTTGGCAAAAAGAAAGCAAATGAAAATACCTTGGACTCACGCAATATCGAAATTTTAGCCTTTTGGAGTTTCTATTTTCGGAACTTTGTTCCCCGGCCGTCTGTTTCACCGTCCGCAATTATTTGATTGAACAACGCTTTAAAACGTAAACATTGTCAAATATTTTAAATACTTTTAAAAATGCGACTAAACAATATGCAGAGTGTAATCCGATAATTGTATTTAATAAACTTCAAAGTGGATGCATTCGTTACTTAAAAAACAATTTTATGAAAGTCGATAATTTAGAATTAAATCTAGTTATTCTCATACGAACAGTTTATAGTACGTTAAGAGAATGTTCAAAATAAATTTAAAGTTTAATTAAAATCTATTTAATTATATCATATTAATACCAAAATACGTAAGAAATTTTCAATAAGCATTACGTAATTCGTTTAAGACTAATGCATACGATCATATTTTATCCTGCGTATTGCTACACGTATATCGATTTATTTAATCAGTGAGGCGTTCAAATATAGCGAGAATCGCAACGAAAATACACGACGCTAAGAATGCGCGTCTATAAATTACCATTTCTTTATTAGTTAATCCTAAGCACATGGCAAAAACCGTCGATTACACTCGGTGCAAATGGGCCAGCTGTAATTGTTATGTTTTGCAGAAATACCAACAAACGTTTTGGAAATTAGACATCGTTACCTTGATTCATTTATGTTTTCGTACGAACTCTGTATTTTCTCATGAAACAAGTTTTGGCAACGCTCGTAAACGAGTTTTAGTCATATTTTTCACATGCACGGAAGAGAATTAAATTAAACGTTATTCTATTAAAAATGTTTAATGCTAGTCCGCCGAACTTAAAAGTCACTGTTGGAAAGTTATTCTGTTACAACAGAAAATTAAATTATTATTTAGTTCGGGTCGTAACGCAAAGTGCAAAATGTAAAGTAAATTAATTACAAACTTTACGATAGTTTTCGTGACAAGTGTATAGCGTCTTATTGAATCCAAGAAAGTTGCAAACTTATAAACGGTAGTAATGATTAACTGGGTTGTTTAACTCTGGAAAGTTTCAAAATATGATTATTTAAAGCAGAATAAAAAAGGAAATTTTTGTTAGAGTCGAAGCAGTTACTATTTTTTTAAATTGTTAAATTAGTTTAATAAAGTTCATAGTTCAAACACACTATGAACTCTAAATAACCCCTGTCAGAATATGAATTCTTAGAAAATAAGATAGCGATAATTTATTTTTGTGTTTTTTCGTTTATTAAATTTTTTAATGAATTATAGAAATAAAATAGTTGACGCCTATGTTAAGATAAACACAGTATATTGTGGTAGTTAAAACCATTTGTTTGTTGTTGAATTTGTGAGATAAAAAATATTTAAAAAATCGTTATAATAAATGTCTCTTCATATTTGACAAGAATCGCGAAATTTGAATATCATTGCTGTATAATCGACCGTGGGATGCTCTTTCCGACATCTGTGAAACTTTGGTCAGTAAAGTTTCAGTTTTGGCACTATTCCAACTCTCGTAATTCTCAATTTGACACTTCGTTTTCCTGATCTCCAATTTCCGAGTCGTCTCTCATCAATAATTTGCTCAACTTTATTAATAATTATTGCTTCTTTGGCTTCTTTGGCCATAAATTACATTTTTATGTAATTACAAATTACAATTGTGTTATTTTAACTTTTTTTTGTTCTATATGTCTTTTATTTAATTTATTTGGCTAGTGAAGAGGTATTTACATTAAACTTCGAACAAAAAAAGTATCAAAAACAAAATTTTAAACAATGTCGACGTTTTTAGTAGTTAGAATCTGATGTCAGTTTTTAAAAGTTCAAAATGACAGATGCAGTACGGAAGATAGAAATTCTGGCAAAATTTACTATAATCACACTCGGGTTTTTTTTATAATACGAGAGTAATTTTCAAAAAGCCATTTGTGTAGTACAAAATACAAAATTGGAACCAGGGATTTTGTCATTCCGCCAAGAAAAATCGTGCTTTAAAGGGTTGATAATGGTAATAAGAATAATAATTGAATATTAATTATAGAGGAAATAAATCATTCCACAAAAGTACCTTTCAGTTAAGTATCTTGGTTAACCTGAGTTTTTGTGAATTTTGCCAAATACTAGATAACGCTTTCATAAGCGTACTAAAATGAAAAACTTCAGAAGAAAACCATTTTTCACGAGGATAATGTGAAGAAAATTACCTTTGGAGATAAACCATCTGTCGGGTTCAAAAACGAGAAACTATATTTTTAGTTATTTATGCGACTCGATCAGGGAGAAATGAAGCGTAAATATTCAATGCAATCAGTTCGAACGCTCCTAGACATAAATAAGTAAGTCACCGCAGTGAAAAGAAATTAAAGTCTGGAAATTAGGAACTTTTCTTTCAGTCTTTTTCTCATTTTCTAATAACTTGGCCTACATTTGTCGAACCGACAGTCTTCACTTCTTCTGTCGGGAATGCGAATTACTTATAGATTCAAGCGCCATATTTCTCTTGAATAATTTGTGTTTGTAACGCATTTTATAATAATGAGATATTTAATTATTGAGAAGGAAATAAAGTATATTAATAGCAACTTATGACAGTAGTGCCTTATTTGCGGGTTTGGATAACAATTACATTTTTATTGTCTTATGACATAATCATTAAGATAAAGTTTGTTTTATATTTAATAAACGTTAACATATATATTAATAGTATGGAGAAGAACAAAATATAATAACGTTTTATAATTTATTTCGATAAAGTAGAATTGAAAAGGAATGTTTTGCAACAAAAGGTGTTTTTTCGAATTTATGAGCATAATTCTTGACTTAAAGCTTTCTTGTATGAGCGCAAAGTGCAGTTTTACGCCTGGATAAATCGATACTCCACCTCATCAAAATGAGACGAGAACTTGAATTTTATGTCTACTAAATTGATAAGTACTGTGCTCGTCTAGTAAACCAATATGTTTACTCAATTGAAAAAATTATCTTGTTCACTGAAAATTTTTCATTTCATTTATTCTAACGAATCAATATTTATGGCATGTGTGGCATGACAATGAATTTTTTATAATATTCAAGATATCGTTCTGTTGTGATTTTACACACTTATTTTTCTTTTAAATTAGTCATGGGATAAAGGTGACTAAAAAAGTCCGTTGAAATTTCTTTCTTTAAAGTGAGAATGAGCTTTTGAGAAAGTCTTTATATATAATCTTGTAAATTTCAAGTCGACATGCTTCGTTTATTCGACAGACATTTGGTAATTATTTATTCAAAATCTGTTTAAATCGAAAATTAAGAGAAATATAAATATATGGGTGTACTTAAGTGCAACACCAAATTTTAATTCCTTTTTTCGTTGATATATTTTCTTCTTGACAGTCTTGACGTAAATCAATAACTGAGATTCATAGTAAATTTGTACAATAATTTGTAAAAACTGATTTTTTGTTACCAATAAATTGTCGGAGATTTTCCATTTCCAGTAAATTTATTTTAAAAATTGAATGGTATGATTTAAACAAAAATGGTTGAACTAATGACACTTTTTTAAAAAATTTAAAAAATGGCACTTTCTCTCCCCTAGATAATCGAATGCCCAGAATAATGTTACTAAATTACAATTGAATGCTTAGTTTTCAAAGAAAAGTTACTTGGTGCTTAAAAATCACAATCGATAATAGAGTAAAATATTGTGCATTTTTCCTAAATTTATTGTTTCAGTTCTATAGTAAACACTCCAAACTTTTTTGAATCGAGTACACACTCTTTCGAAAATAAAATCTTCGGTTCCTTTTGTAAAAAAGTGAATTTTCAATTCTTTGAAAATGTGATTTTGCTACTTTGAAAGTGGAAACTCATTCTCTTTGATGTGCTGAAAGATGATTTATGAAATTTAATTGAAATTAGTTTCATAAAGTTGGAATATTGTGGCATCACAACTTATTTTTTTGAAATTTGTTTGAAAATTTCGCTCTTACCGTTTACGATTATACAGCATTCTATTTTACGCCACCTATTAGGGTAACGAGGCAACTTGTCGGCAATATCAAGTTTCAACAATGGATATTATTTTCATTGTAAATTTCGACGTGTACTTATTGAAAGAAACTTTTCAAGACTATTAAAAATTGAAAATACCCGATGCTCTCCGAGAACTGTCGGATTACTTCACAAATTAGTGAAATAGTGTATAATAACAGAAAAAACACGATTATGTTGTGTTGCCAAAATGTTAATTGAAAATTCAAACAAATGTTAATAATATCTTGATATGAAACTTTAAGATAGTGACTTTTCTCAGTATATATGAAGAATATATTTTGATGAAAGAATGTTTGAAAATTAAACATTTATTACGCCTGACCACGTAATCTACGTGTTAACCACTGGTCGGATATCCTACACTCTCAATGGCTCTTCGATGGGAATTTCGTTTTCGAAATTCGTGGCATACACAGTGTCCCGCCAGTATATACTGGCATACTCGATGCAAACATCAGTCAATACGAAACGACAGCAATTATTACGAACCCGTAAACGCAAGCACTAGTAAGGCCGATAATTGCTACTTAATGCAGCCGCTTGCCGCTCGGAGACGCGCAGGCCAACGATAATACCGTAATTGTGATAAACCAGGAATAAATAATTAGAACTAGCTCGTGTAGTGTAATGAAAACAGCAATAGCGAAGTACGGAGTTTAGCGGTCGTGAATTAAACTAGGCCTAGCTAACGTTTATATTTGCGAATTTTAGTGATGCGCTGGAGCAATGCGAAAACTTCTGCTCAACGATGACCACGTCTGCTTCGAAAAATACATATATTTATATACATACACCCCTGTGTATGTCTACATATATGTATACATGTAGAGCCACTAAAATGCAGCATCCGACCATCTCGAGTTTTGGTATTCTTTTTTGATGTTGCCAAAGTATCAGGCGTGATATTCAAACAGCTGAACGCTGGATGAAATTGCAAATTTAATTCATGCTCTTCTCAGCTGTATACTTCACTTAAAAAATTACTTTGATGGAAATCAGAGTAAAAATTATGTATTCGCTGCTTCGTTAATTTTTAAAAAGGTTTAGAATAAATATTTAATCAATTCTACTGCAATGATTTGAAATGAGTGACCATGGAACCTTTAAAATATTTAGGATTTAGTTTAGATCTCGATAAGATATTTACTTGTGTTTAATCATTGGTTGAAATAAATATATCTTATTCTTTAAAATTTATATAATAATATTATATTCTTTTTATTCGATTCAAATAATTAAAATTTGGTATTTTAAACAGTTAGATGCTTGTGTCCGACTATTTAGTTAATTCGCTTAATTTATTTATTACCATAGGATGGCTTGAAGAATATTTACAACCTGAAAATTTTACTCTGCTGTGGAAATATTATTTTTTAAGCGATTAATAGAAAATATTATTGTTTTCTTTGCTGCCATAAAAAAAAAGAATTATTTCGTCACATGGAAAGTGATGTATTTGACGTGAAATAAATTTTTTTTATTTTTCAACATTTTACTCAACATAAAATTCAATTCGTTTATTAAATAATTTAAAAAATATTATAGATTATTAAAGTAAAACCCCTCTTAAAAATAAATAAAATTCTGAATATTTTGAGAAATTTTGACAAATTTAAAAATTATATAAAAATATTGCCTATTCAGTTATAAATTACCCTCGTTGTGTTACAAACTTACGGGACGAAATAGTTATTTTTGTATCAAGGGCGTAAAATGGAGTTTTACACCTCGACAATAGAACCCGAGAGACAGCGAAGCCGCCTCGAGGTTCATGAGTGTGAAAATTCTACGCCTGAGATTTAAACATTATTTTTTTTATGCAGTAGACATAAAATATCTTAAGCTTCGATTTGCGGGCCTAAAATGCCAATTTCACGCCTCCGCGGGCGTAAAATTTATTTCATGAAATAGACGTTTTACGCCCGCAAATGAAGGCGTAAAATGACCATTTTGACCATTTGACCTACTGCATCAAGAATAAATTAAGTATCTTTGCATTATGTTGTAAAAACGAATCAAGACAAGCGAATCGAGTCAAATATGGATTTGAGTAAGAAAGTCGACTGAAAGTAAGATGTAAGGAACATAAGACTTTAAGAAGTAATACTTTTAAGTATTTATTTTTACAGTATGTATTTGGTACACTGAAAAAGTGTCTTACTTTAAGAACTAAATATCTTACTTTAGGACTTAAGTTCCTTAGTATTTATTTTTATTATTTATTACTATTCCTTCTAAATACAGGATTGGTTATTAAAACTATTAAAATTTTCAAAGACCAATTGTTTTTCGTTGCAAATATATCACATTTTTTTGATGAAAAATAACTTTTGGACGTTTTGCATACGGTTATTGCAATCTTTCCACAAACGAGTTTTTAATTTTTAACAATTTCAATCACTCGAACAAAAAAAGTAATGTGTGTATGTTTAAGAATTTTCAAGATGGTGTTTCCTGATAACCTAATTGCAAATTACAAGCGGAAATATTTTGAATTATTTATGAATGAATTAAAATTACAATTTCATTCCGTTTATATTATGGGTAAAGACAAAACGAGTTTCAATCTGGAAATATAAAATACAATAATGACAATACTACAAGCAATATCTGTTGGAAATTACCATCCATGCTGTAAATTACAAAATTACTGTAAAATAATTACAAAATACTGTAAAAATACAATAAACTATTAACTAATCGCAATGAAAATGTGCAATGTTGCAGCATTTATTGGCAGTATTATACAGAAAAATTAAGAGCAAAATTATGTATTGATCAATACATACCTGCTTATTTTTAAATAATTTTCATAGTATGTTATAGATATTTGATTATTTTAATATTATGTTCTTAAAAAGTGAGACATTCTTTTAGAAATGATATCATCTCCTTCACTTTCATTTTGCCTTTCATCTTTAAAACAATACCTATAATGAGGTAAATATTATATAAAAATAATATCATTAGTTATATATGAGATATGTTATATCTGCTCTTTAGTTCACTACTACTTAAACATACATTATAGTAGCAACGAAAAAAAGATGAAACCAGAATAAAAAATTAAAAAATCAATGTAATTACAAGTATGAAAGCAATAAAATAAAGTGCTCTTGACGGGTCGCTAAATATTAAAGTTTGGCTTACATTCGTCCTAACCACAATCTTACTTGGACCACTAAAAGTACTCAAAGTCGACCCGAGCTGTAGGGTCAAATATTGTATTCCATTGGTGTAATCACTTGAGACGTGAACAAGATCGAACTCTGTTCCATTGTTGGGTCGGTTGGGTTTCGCTCTTAAGATGTCGGCGTGGTCAACGTTGGCATTACCGTTCCAGTACAGTACTGTCGGCTACTGGAATTTCAGTAGTTACTGCCGAGTTCTCGCAAGTAGAATGGTCGAGTGAAATACATATGGAAGCGACACACAGATAGCGAAAATAAATCGTGCGAACGTGGAAAATTGCATACAGGGATATAATATATATATATATTATAAATATAATAATAACAAAAAGTAAATGCGACGGCGTTTTGTTAGCCGGCGAACATGTAGGTATGAGTGATTTGGCAAGCAATTCGTATAACGAATTCGTAGTTGGATAGGAGACGAGTATACCATTAGCAATTGATAAACGATTATAAATTAAATTTAACGATTGAACAAGCGAGATAACACTATATGAATTTATCGATTATATTGCTACCGATAAACGCATTATACATATAACGATTATAACAATAATAACGACAACGTAAAGAAGTAATGATATACTTGCTAGTCAATGTTCAATGTTGAGATATTTATCGGAATAAATGCGTATACGTTGTTTTCACCAATTACAAGTATGTACTTACTTTATTTACCTCAACCCTTTCATTACTACGTGAGGTCAGGACTACAAAGACGTCGGTTGCGAGTAAGGGTGTCACCGTTTTTTGTCACCTTCTTCATACTTGGGTTTCCAGAGAAGCTGGTCAAGCAGAAAATGACGTGCGATCGATATGGAAATTAGGATTGGTTCCTTTACGACGTGCCTTGATTCCAGGTTTGTTTGAGTACATTTGATAAATCTTGTTACTCTCGAAATTTTAGAGTGAAATTTCACTCTTTATAGTGCGAAAATTGACCCATTCCAGTGAAAGAGTGCTGACTCTTTAAGAGTGAATTTTCTCTTGATGCAGAGTAAGTTTTCATCAATTTTCACTTTATTAAGCGTGAATGTTCACTACAAAAAATTCAGAAAGTAATGAATTGAGAAGCACCGCTACATTCTAGCAACCAAAAATTGTGGCGTATGGACATTTTTAAAAATAATGAACAATGTTCTACCACCTTAATTGATAATGATTTTTATCGCCTCGATTTTGAAATTATTGTGATCGCAATGGGAAGATGATAGTGACGAGGTATGTATGATAAAATTAACACTCTGATGCCAGGTTTACTCAATAGTTTCATTTTATCATAGTGAATATTTGTGATCAGCAATATTGAATTAAACCCAAAGTTAATATTTATCATTTTTCAATATAGGTAGGTATCTTTTGCCATAGTTTCATGCCATTTGCAATGTGCGATATAGATTGTGTTCGAATTTTACTATTATTTTCTATGGCAGCAAACGTTCTGTTTTTGTTTTTGATAAACTGATAGGAAACCATATCCATCAAATCAATTGCAGCAATATTAGATCAGCTATTTTGAACTGTTTGCATTCTAATTTAAATTTGTAATCAGCAGTCTAACGTCACGTACAAAGCGGGATGAAAATGTACCATACACGTACACTACTTTACGCGCTTGGATCAAAATAATTTTTCTGGTTAACTTCATCCCAGCCTTTAAGGTTTTAGTCTATTTTCAAAAGTAAATTTAACTCTCGCGATCGGGGCAAGGATGACACCCTGGTGCGAAACGCATTTTCACAATAGTGCCATACACGCCCTAGAGGGATGCTTTTTCTTTTTCCCGTTTAATATTAAACCAAATAGCTGTCGGATCAAAAATGTTACATATAAGAAGATCATAACGCTAATAGCACACTTTATTCCATCCATATTCCAGAAACATTGAGATATTCAACGTTCGGAATATTCCAGGAACATTGACATATTCTGCATTAGACATATTATAAACAATATAAATTTTGTTACAATATTCCAAAAACTATCCAATACTATAGACACAATAATAATGGGAAATGAATGAATATCATTTTTTAAACTGATTTGAGAATATTTCATTGAGGTGTCACAGTTATTAAATGATTTTCTAAAAATGTAGCAGATAATTGTTAAAAATACATATATATATATATATATATATATATGTTAATTGTTTATAATCCATCTACATTAATTTATAGTTTTTTAGATTGGGAGTTTTCAAAATATGCGAATATAATGCTCAATCTGCAATACCTAATAATATTTATGATGCAGAATATTGCAATGTTCCTGGAAAAATGTAAAGAAATATTCCAATTGTTGGACATTTCAATATTCCTGGAATGTGAATGAAATATTACTTTGGAATATTCCCACTGTTCCAACGGAATATTCCGGGAATATGGATGGAATAAAGTATGCACTTTAAAGTAACGAATTCCAGGTGAGGTAAGATCCCAGTTACGTCTGTTTATTTATTTACCTTTTACTCAAATTATTGTTTACATATGACCGAAAAATGTCAAGAATGTCCATCATAGTAGTGGTATTCTAACACTTCACGCATTTTTATTTACTCCTTGAAAAGGTGTATTGTTACATACTTTCAACAAAAAATTGCAACTACCTCTTGTAACGTTATCTTTTTATATTTTCAATTCTAGATTTTGAAAGAATTGACTTTAAACTATAATAGATATTTCTACCCAAGTTTTTATATATCAAAGCATAGAGATATACGCCTTTAAATTAAGTTAAAAATTTATGTCTCCTATAAATAAAAATGATTTCATATTTGGCATGGAAAGGAGCATACCCACGAGTATAGATGATTTCCGCCTTCGAGATGGAACCTCCGAAATTGACAAATTTTGGTAGAGTATCATTTTAATAGCATAATTATTTCTTGGCACGACGGTCTATCTACATTTGGGGAGAATAAACAAAATTGAATATGTAAACATGTTTAAAAACACTTAACGGAGGGATACGTTTCACTTTCTCAATAGTAAAGTAACTTTTTTGGATATAAACATGAAAACAGATTTTTGAGTGTCGTGTCACCGAGCATTGTCGTTACGCATGTTTACAACTTCAATTTCGTTTATTCTCCCCAAATGTAAATAGACCGTCGTGCCAAGAAATAGTTATGCAATTATAATGATACTAACAAGCGGTCAAAAAATTAATTATACGTACTTAATGTAATTGGGTAGAGTATGATGAGAATTCAAACCTAATGGAAAATGCGATTGTTTCATCATTTGGGAAAGTTTAAGACAATGGTTGTCAAAGTCGCGGATTATACATAGAAAAATGCTGGAATCTAAGTAGTAACAGTCTGCACCTAATGCGAACAACACTCAGTGCGGCCTATTACTACTGAAATTACTGCATTTTCCTATGTATAACCCGCGGCTTTAAAGGCGTTTTTTTTAACTTTCTCTCAATATAAAACAAGGGCGGAAATCACTTATAAGTGATTAAATACTCGCGGGCATCCTCCTTTATTGTACATAAGACTTTAAAGTTTGAGAAGTTACTTCTAAGCGAACTACACTTGTTAGAAGTACGCAAATAAAAATAACATATTTGGATCTAATTTATTACAAGTAAATGTGGTATAATTTTTATCACTACTGGAATAAATTTTCTCGTTCTGAATAATATTTTTTACATTTTTATTATTATTGTGTAAAATTTTTTACATGCGGAATGCTTATGGAAATTGTAAAATCATTGTTATTTAATATATATTTTCAGAAAAAAATTAATTGCATATGCCTATATTAATTGTTAAAAAATGTTTAACACTTTGTCATATAATTTCACGTATGCCAACACTTTACACTTTCAAAGTTTAATTATATAAAACTGAATTTTACTAAAATGACATACACTAACTAATTATTCCATGTTACTATAAAATTAGTGTAGTTATAAAAATTACCGAAAATATATCTGCACACCTCATTATGTACACTAGCATTTTGTTATTTTTACAACAACAAAAATAATATTTTGAAATAGTATTCCCTAACTAATTCTTCATAAACGTTCATTTTTTTTACAATCTGAAATTATTATTCAGAACTTTGTACAAGTGGAAACCGTATGTAAATTAGATAGCGTCGGATTATTTTTGTGGAGTTTGTGGACAAAAACAATTTGGTATATACGTATTAATCTTACAAAAACACTAGATTTTTACAAACTGTTATTACACATGCAACGCTACTGCACGCTACAGTAATTTAATGACTTGTTTAGCATTCATGAAAAACCTATAAACTTGCCCATCAGAGTTGCACACGTGTACTAATCTTTCATATTTTTCTATCGCTAGTTCCTAATCTGATGTTTATTTCTTAAACCTAAAATAATAATGAAACGCCATCAATAGATATAAGCATCATTAGTGATGGCCCGACATGAAATAAAAAAGAAGTTTTTTTTATTTTATCTATTGTTTTCATTTTCTCTGTTAATTACATAATTATAAGCATATCACTTTTATTCCAAAACTGTATTATTAATAAAAATTTTTTTCTTTGTCTTTTTTTAAAATATATTATCAAAATCACCGCCATGGGTTTTCCAATAACTCTATCAGATATTGAATTTTAAGTTAAAATGAAACCATCATACGACATTTTCAATTTAATGCTTTAACACATTTATTTAACTAACATACAAAGTGGTGGTGAAATAATGCCATACCTGACCGGTTTTATTAAACCGACCTCGCCATATTTCTTACAGATGACGATGGTTTCTGGACTTGCAGTAGTGTGACTGGAACGGTGTCATAATCTTGGTAATTTACTCGTACGTTCCGTTTAAACTTACATTTTGACAACATAGGAATTAATTTCTGAATTTACCAGACTTTAGTTATCAATGCTTATTTGTTTACAGAGAAATGTGAAAGTACGGGTTTTGTAATACTTAATGGCCTGAGTTTTAACGTTCGAAATTAAAATAATATCACCTTCGGAGCTGTTGTTGAAGGACGACCTGTCATGGGAAAAATATCAGTGGGGGTCGATCTCCTATCAGTGCAATGAAAACGATCACCACTTTTTTCATCGCAATTGTTTATAATTTGTTTTCAAGGGGTAAAGTAACATGAAACATGTGTTTTTACAAGAATTACATAAATGTATTGTAGAAATAGGCCATACATCCAAGAGGAAATGTCAAACAAATGGTCCAGTGATTGTACGGAAAGCATTAAGAGTTGCAGTGCCATTTTGATCATCGTTTCATGCAGATAAGAAACAACGAATGGTGAAATAAAAACCCGAAATAGTAGATAAATTTTCAATTAAATTAAGCTACAGTTCTTTATTATTTCAATTCATTAACGATTGTTAACAACAAAAACATTAAAGTATATTTGATAATAAAGTACAAAGAATATCAATGATTTTGAAATATCCTGTTTTAGGTTTAGGTAGGTAAAGTAAAAGTTAGACCCTCGTTCGAAATCCTTAATAACTTATCAAACCACGATTTTGTGTTCTAACTTGTTGTCAAGTGAAATCACCGGTTTTCTTTTAATCAAATTTTTTAATAAGAATTAAGGATTCCCTGCTTTAAAATGATACAAAATAAATCTAAAATCTGAATCGATAGACTAAATTTATACGAAACCTTATTTTTCATTAATTAAGTCATAAATTAAGCAAAACACAACTAACAATTTTTACTAGGTTGTAACTTACATGTGAATCGATTCGGTACCGTTTTACCTCAAAACGCTGTAAGTCGACTATAAATATACTATATTTATAGCAAAACTACTAAAATGTAACGAGACAACGAACAACGTCTGCGTGAAACACTTATGTGTGGAGAATTATGATCCGATCGACCTGGATGTCGAAAAATTACGGTGGCGAAACATAGGCACTTAAACTCAAGCACGCGAGGTGTATTTCTTCCCCTTATTAATTGTTAATATACGAATTTTGTAATCAAGAATTAATGTTACAGATAAATTATATTTTACATGCAAATGTAAAGTAAAGGATTACAAACAATGTTAATGTACTGACAAATGTGGAAAGCTTGAATCTACAATTTTATGTTTATCGCAACTTTATAAGAACAATCTGAAAATTTTTGTTCACTGACACTTAGAATAAGTCGATAAATATTTTAATTATCAGACAATTCATTTTTTAATATAAAAATGAACTTAATCCAAAGATTATTCTAAACAAAAAATCAAAGTTCTGTGTAAGAAGTGCACACGTAAATTTGTATTCTTGCAACAAAACTTTCAGTGAGAAAAATGAACATTTTGTTACAGAAGTTTAGTTATAAAGAGATGAATATGAAACATTTACTTTCCATTCTTGGTTGACTCTGATATACTCACAACAATAGCTCAATCCTTGTGAACATTCAAACACAATTGTTTGATACTAAATGATTGTAGAATATTACAAGGTAATTTCATCCTCTTAAGGTGGGATATACCTTCATTTTTAGCTTACTTTTGGCCATCATTTTATTTTTATATTAATCCTTAATAGTGAATAATGATATTCATTTCCTATAGATCAAATAATATTTACTCAAACATTAGAGCAAGTGATGTTAAAACTTGAATGTACAGGAAGGAGCATTAAAGAAAATTATTGGACACGAAACCCTTTTGTTCTCCAGAAACTCTGGGGAATACTTTATACGCAAAACTAAAGTCGCAAACTATATTGTCCCACGAGCTTTTGTTTATGTAGTTATTAATTCAGCTTAGGGCGTTTCAACCAAGAGCATGAGAAGCGACGAACAAAGTTTCCGTCGAAATAAAATATTGTAAGAATTAAATAGTTGTGTCACATTTTTATAAAACGAGTTCGATTGAATTGATTCAATGATTTAAAACATAGCAGATAATATTCATTTAAATTGACTAACTTGTATGAGAAAAATAATATGATTTAGTTATTTTGATAAAATTCAGTTAAATTGCGTTTTAAATTTGTGTCATCGCTGACAACTGCATCCGTATTAAAAAAAGGGTTTGGTTAATCTTTACTTCTGAATCTAGTATAGTCGATAATAGTTTACCATTAATATTTAGTTAAATCAACTGCGTGTGCAGGTAGCATGACTGAGATTTGTAATGATTATCAAATATTTGGTTTGCTCAACTGCACCCTTCTGTATTACAAAAAGTTTTATTGATTACATAATATTAAACTAAAATCATTAAGCAACATTTAACAATTATTACGACGTATTACCTATAACATGGATTTAGTAGAACAAAATCACGCTTCAACACCTGGACATTGTTTTTATCATCCAACATTACACCGAAATTATCAAAGGTAGTTTGATTCTGAATTTATTCTGGATACTTTATAATTGTATGAGTACCTTCACTTGAAAACGAGAAAATTAAATTGCACAAATTGACCGATATTTCAAATTTCCAAGTTTGTACTTTTGTGAGAGATTTTATCAAATATCGGTTAACTTGAAATAGAAAAAAAATCTTTAATTATCGGTTCCGAGTAAGCAGTTTAACGATACATCACGGTGACGTGATGTGCCACCCTAGTAATTTGCATTGTTCAGAATATATTCGAAACATTATTTTGACTCTTTGTACTAAAATTTAAAACGTACTGCAAAAAATATAACATACTATTCGTTGTCAAATCGTCACTAAAGTAAGTCTTTGGGGTTTACGAGGTTGTCACATCACGTGTCACCGACACGTATCGATAATAAAAACTGCTCAGTGGCACAGATAATTCAAGAATTTATTTATTTGAAGTTAATGTCACTCTACTGTGGGCAGAAAAAATATAGGCTATAACTTACATATTTGATAATTATTGATGGACCTATATCAATTCTTCACAATTTCCTAGTCGCTTTCGTTTTGTGTAGTGGCGAATCTAAACAATAAAATAAAAATATGTTAATTTGTTTGAATTGGTATGTAAAGAATCTGAAAAAATTCAGGTACCTTCTTTAATACCATAAGTTGAAATATCAATCACAATATTGCCGAACAAAAATTGTTTATAAATTAATTACTTAAAAAATAGAGCAATCGACAGCACTTTCGCCTGGTTTCTAAAGACCCACCTTATTATTCTAGGGTTAAAATAAAAAAGGGTTGAAGAGCATGGGAAGAACCAAATATTTCTTTCAAACAACCAAATAAATACATAATCAGTAATGTGTAAAAAACTCTTAGTCAATTTCATTGTTTTTGATGTGGTTTTAAATTTTTTATCATTTTTTAATTTTATGTCAGTATACAAAAAAAAATATTAATTTTACTCAATGTCACTCTACACACTCGATACTTTTTCCAATAAACCTTTTTCTTATGGTTATCCTGAGCCAAAATGTGCATAAACAATGGACCGTAAAAGATGAATCTCTGGTATGTACCCGACGCTTCTGGTTGATTCAGAGGGTCGATGACCTAAATTTCGATTTTGAAGTAAAAATTCAGTCCATTTTTAAGAATTATATTCTAAACGAATAATTTCAATATTCTGACCAAATGTCGATTTGCACTTACTTTCCTACAAAAGGACGATTTCAACTTACTTTCTTCGAAAATGTATTCTATCAAATTGTCGTTTTCCAAAATTTTTGTATAACTTTAAATAACGGCAGAATTTAAGAAGGTGATAGAATAACATTTTAGTTAATATTTCTGTGAGATTTACATGTTTTGTAACGTAAAACAATCCAATTTTCAGTTAGATGCAGTATTTAGTTATACGCTAAATTTGAACAGGATAATATTTTATAATTTCAGCATTCTCGTTTCAATTCTTAGCAATTATGTGAAATGTGCTTAATGGAAGCACATCACAATTATGAAAATAATTCTTAGACTTGTATTTCATCTGGAAAGCAGAGCTCATTACTATTTTCCCAAGTCGTAGAGAAGTAATTGAACACAACTGAGCCTCTAATCGTATTTCCGTGTCTAAACTTCGAAGAATGAAATGCTTATTTTAATGACGATTTGAAGGCGAACTTTATTCTACACTTTTTGCAGGATATTTTCAATTTTAGTAAACTAGGGCAAAAAGAGCGATTCAAAGCCATCTAAATTACAGATGAAATCTATATTGAAAAACGTTCCAACCACCAATAACCATTTTTTAATCCTCTTAAGTGGATTTTGGCTGACCTTTTAAACAAATTGTTCTCACAAATATTTCATCGATTTTTATGTGGTCAACCTCAAGTTTTGTTCGTGTAATGTATAAAATAATATAAATGGAGCTGGAATTTCGAAATTTTTAAAAGTCATGGAAGAATGCTTACGTATAAGGTTACTTTCTAACTTAAAAGTAACAAAATCTTTCATTTTTATGCAAAATATTTTAGACTAGAAATAAATTTCTATTAGTTTTATGAAATATAAAAGTTGTAATAATGTTGAAATATATCTAGTCATTTTGTTTCATCGCTTTTGTATGCATTTCTGTGCCCTTTTCTTTTCATTCTCTTTGCTATCTTATTTTATTGTATTCTATATTAAACTAAGGAAAGTCGTTTTTTTGGACATTACTTAATAGTGTATATTAAATCAGGTTTTTATTTTACTAGTATGCAAATAGAAAAATAATGTCATAATTTTATCATTCTATGTATATTTTTAATTACATAAATACTTGGATAAATCTACAAACGAGGATACGTTGAGCGGATTTTTTATTATTTTTGAAAATACACTCTGTTATTCATCATAAAGCTTATAAAATATAATCGTTGCTATTCTGTCACTGAAAACAATCCGTTTTCAAGATATTCATTCAAAAAATATTTATAAAAGTGCTATTTCTCATTCATCTGATAGTTGTTACTTTTATAAAAGTCAAAGTTAAAACAGTGAATTAATATTACTCGCCACTTATTGAATGACCAATTTACATTAACATATATTTTTATTAATTATACCTGTGATTCCATTTAAACAAAAAGGAATATCTATTTGTAATTTTGTAATTTTTCAAATTTTCTGTTATGCCGAATAATTTGCAAATATTTACTTTAATCTTAAGGTTCATGAAAATTATGATTTACTTGTATTATCTTGCGAGTGTGGTTGCTTTTAATGTACAACGTTCTATTGTAATTATTTCAAAATTGGCCAGAGGCAGTCAGGCTCTTGATCTGACTACAAGTGCGCGGAATCGTTCAACAATTTTTGCATATCTTCGCCTCAAATCAAGAGTTTCTTCAATACCTCACCTGGAGATTAAGTGAAACATTTAAAAAATTTTTAAATTTAAAAAAAAGGCATTAAAGCGGCGGATTGTACATAGCAAAATGCGGACTGTTACTACTTAGATTTCCAGCATCTTTCTATATATAATCCGTCACTTTGGCACGATTTTTTAAACTTTCCCAGATGATAAAACAATCGAATGTTCCATTAGGTGTTAGTTCTCATTATAGGCGGATTATAATCGGGAGTATGGTGTGTCCAGTCAAATTCTCATTCATCTGGTAGGAATTTTCTTTTAAATATTATGAATTCAGGTAATATTAAAGTTGAACGCATCTTAAGTTAGTGTTTCCTAAATAGTTAACATATATTATATGCATGCTCGAAATATGTGCCTATTCAAATCACGGCCAAGATGGTCTTATTGTCTAGTTTGAACACTTAATAATTGAGTTTCAATGTCGAAAGTTATGCCTAGTTCACAATGTTACCGTATATAGCAAGACAAATAACCAATATATTATGTTTTCAATATTAAGCCCATGCACAACTGTTACACAACAGGATTTTGTCAGTAAATCATGGTACATACTGGTCAAAGTGCACAATCTTGATCTTGGTTTTAGTATATTGCGGAATTCGCTTCTGATCTTATTTGATCAATTGTAACTTTTAAATTTTTTTAGAAAAATTTAATTACAGTACCACACATTCAGCCATGAGATCTTACCCATTGAATAATCGATCGAGTATTATGAAGTCCAGGTATCGTTCTCTACAGTTTTCTATTTTATCAGCTAAAATACGTACACCAACTGTGAATGGTCGCCGATAACGGTGTCCAGGTATCGTGCTCCATAGTTTTTTATTTTATCATCTAAAATACGTGAACCAGGTATTAGAAATATTCGGATTTCTGGTATCGCGATACGTAGTTTTTCTACGTAGAATTTCATAATCGGCGACTCTTAACACCTGGTGCGCGCATTTTAGATGATAAGATGAAAAACTACTTCAATCTGCTCGGAAATACTTATTTATTATAATGAGGTTTTCTACGTACCTTAATGGCCGACGACGTTTTCCGCACTAGTTGAGGACAGATTGAAAACTCTCCTTTGTTTGTACGAAATAACAAACACTGAGAGGTCAGTACCAGTGTAAACATTGTTCTGAATGTGGACAGAAAAGAAAAAACATGTTTGGCGAATACGGCTAGTACCGTGTATTCAAAAGAAATTACGATATCTACAAATCGTCCATTCATTGGTAACCGTTCATTCATTAGCATATTCACCCTATATCTTATTACATAATTAGAATCTACCAATCACCAGAATATTAATTACTCTTGATATCACGTTGTCTTTTCCCCGGCGAGAAGAAAAGGTTTAATTTGATCACCGTCACCAGGCATGAATATGATTCATTATCTTGTATGCATTATATAAATAACTTGAAAGTGGTAATTTACAATTTTGAATTTGAAAAATAACATTCTTACAATATTATTTGGTATTAATTTTGTTTTAATGGATTTTACAAATATTTCTTCCTGTTGTGTTCATTAATTTAAAAATTAATCTATTAAATTCGCATAGGTTATGTTAATATTGCAGTAAGATTTCTAGAAGAAACAATTTGAGTTTTTTTTCGTATACAAAATAGTACCTTAATACGCTTTTGTATTTTTAATTAAATTAACTTACTTGTTAAAAATTTCATATCACGGTTCTGAACAAAGGTTGATAAAGAATCAGGCAATAAATAAAATGCAATATAACCCTACCTTTAATTCGCTTTTTCATCTACATTATCGGAAAAGTGAAATACGAAAAGCTCGACCACGATGAAACTCACTACAGGCACTGTGTGAGAAGAGTAATGAATAGGAGGAGTTTTACTGCTGATCCAGCAGAACGCATGTATATATACCTATTACTCATTCCACGTTTGTTCACATGATCGACTTTTTCGTCGCTCTTATCCCCAACTAGAACAGGGCGGTAAATGGATCATTGACGTTGTTTCCCGTACCATATACATGGATTCTTCACACATTCACGAAAGCAGAAATATGTGACACGTCTCATACATCTCTTTTACTTTGTTCCTCTTAATTTTGTTACTTTATTCCTTTGTTCTTTTCTTCATTCCCCAACAATGTTTTTTACATATTTCATAACATACCTTGTGCACTTAGTATGTTGCGGTGAGGATCGATTAAGTCTTTGACAAGGAAAGAAAAATCGACTCTTTTAGCAGGTAACATCCACTTTAAGAAGAACAGAAGTTCATTTTTAAGAAATTAAAATTTTGTTCGTTGATAGTAAGTTTCAAAATGCATGTTAATAGGTAATAAACAATTCTATTCCACTCGTTTGCTTGTGTCCGGCGATTTTTGTTCATGGCGAAATAAAAAAAATTCAAACAAAATTTGTAGGACATAAGCAGAACGAAATTATTAGATTTATAAAAAGTAAACAAATGTTGATTAAAGAATGGCTTTCAGCTTGTCAGTGGTTTTGGCTTTATTTACGTATACATTTCTGTCTTAAATTATGTTCGATTTACTAAATAATTTTTTTAATTCGCTCCCATTTTTAAAAAAATGATTTTAGGTGATAATAGCAAAGTGCAATCGACATCTGAACATCTACTTTTAAAATAGGAGCTAAAGTCTCCATGTAGGTAAATAAGAACGACACAACCGCACCTAGCAGCGAAAAGCCCAACTATATCCGAGAGTAGTATACAACCTCCATTCCATGTTGTACTACAATTTAGTGATTTTAAGGAGTATTACCAAGTTTGGCAGTTTTAGGGAAATGTTACGTAAGTTACATAAGTAAATAGTGTCGGAATTTCTCGAACATTTTTAGCAGTGTATAGGCTATGAGAATTAACTACCAAAATCGAGAACTTTGTACTTCGTGACTTGTTTCTTTGATTTGATGTCAGGATATTTGTTTGAATGTTAGTTATGTTCTTTTTCTCAAGTAGCCTGGATGGACCTACAGCATATATAAGTAATCTGAACATCTCGTATATATAATTAATGGTCCAGAGTCTTCCCAGGAGGTTCTACTTTCGCAAACTGCATTTGTATCTGTTCAGTACAATTTTTGTTTTGCCTGGACTTTGAACTGCCCTTCAAATCTACGATTGGTATTTGGTATCTTTTTCTATTTCTTGTATATTTCTATTTTTTCAGCATGTCTTTAAGTACTACTTTTTGCTAGAGGATAACTCTGCATACTTCCTCAATGTCGGATACTATGCTCCTAGAATGAGTTTAGTTCTGACCTTTTACTTTCCTGCATTCCCATTTCAGTTTTCATATAATTTCTTACCTCTTTAATAACGAAACGTGCACAATTTGCACAGGATTTTAGCATCGTTTTATTTATGCAAAAAACGGGCCTCCCTTTCTCCTTAAGACGGAATTGGCCCAGTTTGGGTTTTAAATGAAAGTCTATCCTTTATTGAAAGAAATGTTTCGTACATTCTTGAATCCTTCAGCGAGGGCTCTTTGTCTATTATCTATTTATTGTCCTGTAATAAATTTGCCAATATTATATAACAGAAGTCCTTTTTTTAAGCATACTGGGTCTTATAAGCGAACCTCTACCTTTCCTACCCTTTATTTTCGTTCTTTTTATTTTATTATCCTTTCTTATAGGAGATCTATATAAAAATCTCTTCCCTGACTAGTGTCTGACATCCTTGTCGTTTTCGCCAAATCATCACGAAGAAAACGCCCCGTTAGGATCGGAGCTTTATTGGTGCTGATCTTTTTCGTTATCATCTTCAATATCTAAAGTATCCCAGTCTAACCCCATCTCACATATACCATGGATTGTGTTTAATGATTTGTAACGATTATATGCGTGGAAAATAAGGATTAAAGAGAAGGATTTCATTGTATTTCGAATTTACAGATTTTAACAGAAAGGGATTCCAAAAAGAGATAATTTCAATTGAAAAAATTCAACATTGTATGGATTCCTAACTTCTAGATTCGTTAGGCGTTGTTTCATTTTCTTCGTGTTAAATGTGAAACACGATGGTTAAGTAGCTAGCATGTACGCCTAAACTGAAAGTTTCCTTGAACTTATAACTCAAAGTCTCGAGTTCGAACTCCCATTGGTGGAATTATTTCCGGTTTATTTCCATTGTTTCGCGATACGTTGAGAAAAATTTCTAAGATACAAATTCGAGATTGCTACCGCCTAGTTAGAATGGTTTGGGGTATTCTTGTCATCGACGTAACTAAATATTTTAGTTATATATCTAATAAGGATAGTGGCAACATGAAATATAATGGGCTAGGCTGAATTGTACCATGTGAGCATGGATCGCAATTGACATCGGAAACAACAATAGTTGCAATACGTTAACATTGTTAGCATCAGAGGAGTCTACGCTCATGGACCTCGGAGTGGAGTGGATGGATCCGTAGGCACAGGTTGCTCTAGTTACAGTAGAGTGCCTCAACAACCGAGTACCCCAGTGCTGTAAAAGAGACCTCCACCGTGAGATATTTCACTCTCTGAGTTATGACAAGTGGAACGTTTTTGCACCTAAAACCGATGTCACGAGCAGAACGTTTGCCCACGCGTTTAAATATTAAAACCTGACTCTTCAGTCACTTCACAAGTCCATATGATTTTGAAAATCCAACAGCTATTCCAGAAATCGAGTTACAGATGTATTTCGCAGAGATGATAAAAGGCAGTAAAAAACGTGTATTTTGTATTGTTTTATTTCCAAGAGGATATTGTTGATATAAGTAGATAAATAAATTCCATCGAGAGAGACCCTTTTTATATGCAAAACGTCTATAGGGCATTACTACAGGATGTAGCAAAATATAAGAAAACAATTTTATATTTATGTATTATGAATGAAACAAACCGTCCTTTTTCTAATCTTTATCCTTTTTCTACGAGCTTATTAACATTACAAAACACTATACTCACGCGTAGAACTGCTCTTCCGTAATTTGTCAAATAGTTTTGTTGTTTGTGTCAGATTAAATTTCTTCACTTCAATTCACAAAATAATAAATGTTAGATTATAAGGATAATACAATCACCTAAAAACTGTTATTTACTTTGCTCGAAATAGCTTCGATACTGCATGCTGCACTACTTATCCTGCGTGCTTATTTAGTAGTAAATCCTTATACAGGTCAGCCGTTTTTATTTTGTCGATGTTTCTTTCTATTAAAAAATCAATTTGCGACTATGCTCAATCCAATTTTATAAATAAAAGCAGTAATCCTTATATATATGGCAGTCGAAGTGATCGGAAAAAAGAGTATGTATACTACGGAGCATCGACTGTTTACCAACGGTAAGTAGAAAGTGGTTTTCTGTAGCATAAAGAAAAAGGGTTTCGGTCAACTTAAATCGATAAAAAGAAACAATATTCATTTCGCGGAAACAATAACAATTGTAAATAATGTACTCTAATTATAATGCAGGTGGCATTAAATACAAATATATTTATAAAAACAAAGATAAAAATATTCTTAATACATCATTTAATTCGCCAAGATGGACATGGCGTACTGCAACAATACTTTAATAACACATGTTCTAACTGAGTAAAAGGTTAATTTTGCGTAAATTCTAATTTGCATTCATTTGCACTTTTAGAGAGATCAAGAAGCAAATTAAATGTGCATTAAATTTGAACTTTCTATCCGTGCCTACTTTCATCACTAGCTGTACATAAATGAGGAAAGTCAAATTTGTGTTAATCATTCATAATTTCGTTTCGTTGCAAAATTACATTTCATGAGTTCTGGTGGAAAAGTTAGCAAAATCCTTCATTCCGCGGTATTGTTTTCCGAAAATTTGGGAAAATAGAATTTTAATATTAAGCACATTTAATTTTGTTTTTAATTTTGCAGACATCAAACTCCTGTTCATGTTCGGTATACATTCTTCTTAGATTTTTTGAAAGATGGGCAACATAGCCCTAACATTAATCAAAAACATTACGAATGTAAAATAAATTACATAAGCGTGTTATTAAATTAGTGGTCGATGGGTTAAATTAGTAACAATTGAATATTATCCATGTGAACACTGAGCGAGAATTATCTTTTATTATTAGACTGAAATATAACAAGTGATTTGATTTAGTTTAAAGGATTTAAATAGGAATTTTCCTAGTAACTTTGAATTGTACTAATTTACACTTTTTGAAAATTTATAATTTCTTATAGCTATTGCCTATATATCATTGATTAATATTAATTCGGCATTAATATTAATAAGTCACCAAGTTCTTCTACTATTAGCATATTAGAATGATTACAAGTACTATTTTAGTTATCATGTCTAGAGAAGATATATAAAAGCGTTTACCCTTCCAAATAGTTATTTTCGATTCAGCAGGCGTCAAATGACCATTTTACGCCTCCTTTTATGGTCATAAAGTGACCATTTCACGATCCATGTATTAGATAGGGATTTTGCTAAGTCATCATTTGTAAAAATAGCTATCTTCACACCTACAGAATCAAAAAATATTTCGCACCAGGGGCGTAGAATTTTCACCTCCTAGGGTGCCCGCTTTGTCGTTCCTCGGGATGGCAATCACCAGTCGATGCGTAAAACTATTATTTTACGTACTTAGTACGAAAAGTACTATTAGGCCTCGATTTACGGGTCTAAAATGCCAATTTCACGCCCCATCAGGTGTAAAATGAGCATTTTACAATAAGCCAGCATGAAATTCATCACTCGGCGGTTTTTGGAGTCGCCGGCTATAAATCTGTTATCAGTTTTAGAAAATTCATTGATATTGAATCCATTCTATCCACTTGCAGTAAATACTAAATGTTAGTAATATCATGAAACTGTGCTACGTGCCCGATTCATTATGAGCCACTCTAAAAATCCACGAGTAAGAATATTCAAGAAAATTTAATTCACTTTTAAAAATTCTACTATAATTATATGGATCCGCCCTTTTGATTTCGGAAAGACTGATGCCACATTCATTATTAATGATATATAATAAATAAATGACCCTAAAAACCCTCGAGTAACAAGTGTCCAGCTATTTAGTTTGATTTTTCCGCAAGAAAGCGGGTTTTTATTTTTTTAGTGATGCGGAAATTTTATTGATGCATATTTGGGGTCATAAAGATACGAACAAATGCTCTGGGAAGTTTTACCTTTATTGCTCTAATAGTAAAAAAGTAATGAATGTTTAAAGTTGGTGGAAGCCAATGATCAACGCGTCATGCGCTTCGAGGCCCTGCATAACTTCATTGTTTATTGAAATATATAATTTCTTCTTTCTTTGTTAGATGCAGAAAACTCTAACGAATAGTTTCTTTTGTTATTAGTTTCAAAATCCTCAGAATTGAATATGTTATAGCGAGTTGAAATAAAATATTTGTTGGCCGGCTACGTAAAGGGATTCAAACCTAGCGTGAAAGACCTCGATGGAGCAAAAGTGATTCCAAGAGAGTAAAATCGAAGCCTGTAGGAGTGAAATTTAAAGATTACTCTTTTTTGGACTCCGCAGGTGTAGCAATCCTTAAAGGGTAGTTAATAATATAATGAATATGGAATTGATTGTGAAAATCGAAAATATTTAATGTCAATATTGGCGGTTCAAAATAATGAAATTCAATTTGTATATTATATATATGTAGCTAATGACGCAATCCTAATTTCAATAATATTGTAAGCATCAATTTCCTTGTTCTTTTCTGAAGTACCTAATAGTTTTTAAAAAAGCAACATGTTACAGTAGAGTCCTGGTATATTTGCATACCGCTATATTTAGGTCCGAGCATATTTGGTCAGTTCCATCTCGTTATATTTGTCTGTCGCCGCTCTCTTTTTCCCTCACCTTGCGCGCTGGGGCCGCAGGAAGGACCTGCTATGACGTCATGAACGTAATGCGACTGAGGAGAGTGGGAGAAGCGGCACTCCTCTTCTTTTAACAAATATAAGGAAACGGGACGGGAAGACGTGAAACCGAGCGGGAAAATATATCGGGATTCTACTATACTTTGTGTTTCTCAACTAATATTCATATGAATTTTTTCCTTGTTTGCCAAAAAAAATTGTTAATCGAAATTTTGATATGATAGAGCAACGGTTATTCAAAGTCCCTTCTGTTTTTAATTTTCTCAAAAAATGCAGTTATCCAGATGTCCTACCGACCTAGGTTTGTTCCTAAATCATAACCATTGTTTTGTTTTGATTACTAATACTTTCCTGAAAACTGACTAATTTCTCAAAACTCTAACAGATTCTCTAATTTCTCATGCTGTGTCGAAAAGGGTAAAACTAATGTAATTCACTAAAAGTGGTAAATCTACCGTGACCATAAAATGTCCACTAATTAATCGTTACTCGAAGTTTGATAACTATCACCGCATGGCTTTTAATTTCGTTTCAAAGATTAACTCAGATTAAAACTTTTAAATTTCAATAATTCGTTAATCTAAAGCTGGCTTATAGGATTTCGGCAGTTTAGTATATATACTCTGTAAACATCTGTTATAGTATCATTTTTAAATGAGAGCTGCATCTTTCTTAATAACATTTTTTTCCTAGTAATAACAACAAATATAACCTTTAGCGGCAGAGTGCACCATAAGATTTAAAACTATCTAATCTAAGTTGCAGTAAAATTTTAAAAATCTTTTTAAAATTTTTAAACGATAAATATAGCGCATATAAATACAATGATACTTATATATCACTATAAAGTGAATTGTACAAACCTCTCTTTCTGGTATAAGAAAATCATTCTGATCTTGTCAAAATATAAAATAAAATATATAATATAACATTTAGGTTTTGATTGCGAGTGTGAGTTCAAATTTATATGAGGTTAATCTGTCAATTGATATTAACTTTCAATCCTTTATTTAATACTCATCTGCTGGTAATCGCATCTACCTTTATACATATTTACGTATATATTTTCAAAATGTTATATAAGGATGTCAATATAAAAAAGAAATCTGACAAATTAAGCTATTTAAAATAAAACGTATATAAATAAATTAATAGGTGTTGAAAACATAATTTTTGTCGACTAAATTGAAATAATCTAGATATTTGTATAGACTTTCTCTTTAAATATATTTTCTTCTTAAAATATATTAATGCGAATTAGTACAAAGTAAAAAACTTGATAACCTCTACTTTTTAATGCAAAAAATGCTACAATATAACCATTTTCTGATTTTATTCATTCTTTGCCTCTTTTTACACTTTCACTGCATTAGCCTAAATAGCAATTTTTCGTTCAGAATCAAAGCTTGATCAGTTACACTTTGTACTCTTTAGATCAATTCAAAGAGTCCAAATATGAATATTATTCAGCCCACTAAATTTGTATTTACATACAAATGGTCGGAATTAGATGCCAATGTAAATTATTAATGTAAAACTTATTTGATATAATCTGCTAAAATATAATAAAAACTGTTCCTCCCACACAACATGTTTTAATTTTTAATATTCTATACTTATAAAATCCTAAGTAAAGTCGAATAAATCATGTACATGGAGATTTTTTACTTTCACAATTTTCAGTTAGATTTGTCATTGAAGAATAAACTCCTGATTAGTAAGTTTTGAAAAACTATATAATTTTGTGAACATAGCAATTGTTTAAATTCATATAGCAACATTGTCAAAACAATATAAAATTTGTAATTAATTGCAAGTTTATATAAATATTAGAAGTAAGTTTAGTCGCTGTTTCATTAAAATAAATTTTTATTATAACTGTTATCAACAACATACTTCGTCATTTTAGTTAGAAAATATAAAATACTGAACAATTAATTTGCAGTTAAATCTGCTGACTGTGATAACACTGTGGCTGTCAGCTCATAGATTTATTTCTATTCTATATTTTATACAATTACGGATATAGTGATCGAAAAAACGTAGTGCGGGGACATGAATATAATTTTTTAAGTTAAATATTACTTCCTACATCAATTCTTTCCGTTTCTACGCATAGCCACTAACTTATTGTATTCATGATGCAGTATTCGCTAATATGTACTGCAATAAGCAACGTAGTTATGTATATATTTTTGTCGGATAACCTTTACTGTCACAGTGATTCCCTTTTTCCGGATTTCGAAGCAAACTCATAAATTCTGGTGTCGGTGCACGTAACGGACGTGTTTTTACGTGATGCTATAAAACAGTCTTTGTATCGTTTTAAATCTTATGGATTAATTTTTCCCATCTCGAAAACACACTTTTTCTTGCTTTAACGCTTGCAATACTCAAATAATTCGTTTAATTCTAGAAGAAAGTCATAAAATTAATATAAATAATATTTTATAATGTTGAATTCACAATAATATATGTCTGCATTATGTTGTGCCATTTGTGATTAGTACCCGTTCTGTATTGGCTTATATCCCCTTTTCGCTTTGTAGCGCACTCTTTTATCACTTGACCCGTTAGTAATTGGTATTTCCTATCATATTAGCGTATTCAGCAATTGTAAGGTCTCATGTTCCACTGCATGTGCGTTCCTACCTCCAGTTATTCACAAACGCCTATTGAAGCTGATTCAGTTCAGAGAAACCGAAGAGTATTTTGATAAAAGCTTTTGCAATTCACAAACTTCTTCCATAATTTGATGAATTTCGAGGATTTATACATCGTTATGGCTCCGTCTGAGCAATAAGTACCCAAATTGGAACATTTTTATTTGTAGCCCGGGCAAAAATATTATTTTAATTTTTCTCTGTTTTATTCAAACTACACTTTTAAACTAAATTTAGTTTGTTATACTAAAATCAGTATAGCAGTTATTTTTATACTAAAAATAAATTAAATTTAGGAGAAGACGACACTGTATTTGGAGCTCACATTGTATGCCTTATTTTGAGTCTAGTATTTCCAATAAAAAGGAAAATTAAATAGAATTAATAAATTGTTTTGTTACAAATATTTAAATTGCATAATTATTGGGTAGATGAGAGAGGAAAAAGATGTTCAGAAGATCCTAATGGTAATACAATTATATTTTTGACCATTATTTGATATGTTAATGGCATCGGTACTTCTAGGTTACAAAGTTATTCTAAACATCAAAATAGTAAGCCATAATCTAAGATAGTAATGTGAGCTATCGGAAGATGCCTATCGTTATTGGAAACATGTAGATAAACATTTATCCAATTCGGAATCAGTAATTAAATTTTGTAATCGAATGAAAAAAAAAGAAAGACTCGCGATTACCTATGAATTATTAATGTTTTTCAATAATTATAGGAATAAAAGAGGAAACGTATTTGAATAAATTATGACCATAATTTAAAGTTAAACTTAATTTATTTAATTTCTAGGTATAAAATAAAGTTTGACTACGATGCAGACAAAAAGTGCAAAGGGTATCTTTTAGAGCATAATTAATGCTTCAAACCCATTTTGACTTGAAGTCCTAGCTGCTTTTTCATTCAAAACGACTTCTTATAGTAACTTAATTTCGTATGAAGAATAGGAAACGGTAAATATATCACAATAAACACAATAACAAATGACAATTAACATTTTTAACGTACAATATACATATAACAATAATAAGCAATTATAATAGTATTAGAAAGAAACTTGTATAACGGTTGTTTTCAGAATTTTCCAAATGTGATTGGTGATTTATATTCTTAGTTTTTCAGTTTTTCAAAATAAAGTAAGACACTTATGTTTAGATTAGTTTACATATTATATATATTGCATTTACTCAAAGTTAGAAGGAACGTAACAAGATAGTGAGTATAATAGAAGATTGTGTTTTTAAACAAACATGTTCTAAAGAGCAGTTAAGATTTGAGTTCTTGGTGATTTTTAAACTAAAAATGATGCTTAAAAATTACTGAAACAATTTGTTTTTTTGCAACGCAGTTAAGTATTGTATTTTTCATATAATTAAAGAATCCTTGAAAATAATGTATAAATATCCTTGGGAATTATTCCTTAGACTTAGGCCTTCTTGGAGTAAGCGTGAAGTTACTCATCCACATCTCTTAGAAATTTTGAAAAACTGCAAAACTAAGGATATGAATCACTTATAAATCACCCATTATAATTTGAAAGCCTGAAGATTTAACTTCCGTTTATGTCGTTTCATACGTGAAAATAGTTTTTGATAGTTAAATGTTTGAATTAAGGGAACGAGACAAAACAATAAGGATGACAATAAAAAAAACTTCTTTAATGTGACGTTTCGATCGGTGTTGAAACTTTCAAATTTATTTTAGTAACAAAAATACATAATAAAAAACAACATTGTAGAAATAATATATAAAATAGAAAAAAAAAATTAATAAAGAAAGTATGAATATTTTTATAGTGGGTCCCAATAACATTAAATTTTTGTTCATCTTGTAAAATCAGTAAAATAACTTTTCTATTTCTTACGTTAAAATGCGAATACGTGGTCGATAAAACATAAAATCCATGGGCGTGAAATAAGTAAAATCTGAAAATTAAATATACTAAATAAGTTTCGGAATGAAAACTTAGTAAGAAAAATAAATCAAAATATAAAAGTAATAAATTAACGAAAATATAACACAATACTACCTACAGACGAGAATTAATCGCGACTAAACGTTATGGCGGACTTTGGTCATCCACTTCTCGGTAGAAAGTTTATCACTTTTGCATAAAATAGACTGATAAACTAAAGCTATCTTATATTTAGTATTCATCCGTTTATTGTCTTCTAAAAGCTTAATTTATTTTACGATGCTTAATTTATAAATAGTTTTCAAAAAATACTTCTTACATTGTTTTTCATCCGTGCGGTTACCTAATAACAAACACTTCATTATTTCGTGTAATACAAACAGTAATCGGAGTCATGTTATTAGTATTTCATGCAGTACTAATTACATTCTATCGATTCGGGAAAGACATCCGATTTTTCTCTAAAGGTAATTGCGAATGAAATCCTCTTACTTTTAATAATTTACCAGCCTCCGTAAACTGATAATAATTGTGCATTACATCAAGTACTTCCCTCTGTTCAATTTAATTACACCGGTTAACAAGTATTTCATTATATTTTTGATATTAACATTATTTTTCTTTTGAATAAATAATTATATGAGAATAAGGGGTGTTTAAAACACGATTAATTTTTGGTTTCAAAGCTCGGATAAAAATGGGGATTGCGACATAATACCTTCATCTATCTTTAAATTACTTGCTAATTTAATCATCGTGTCCGTATTGTTCGGTTTTTATATAGAAGTAATCCGGTTAATTGCAAGTTTCGTTGCATATTAAAATATTGTTGAATGAGAGTGAATAACTAGATTATTTTCATGTATTATTTTTCTTAACACAATTTAGGCTATTTGTAGCGAATTATTTGATAATATTGGTATTGTTTCAGTTCTTTTTTATACCAAAAATTCAACCAGAGAGTTCCAATTCCACTATACTTTGCGCATGAAATTCAGGTGATTATTTTTCTCGTCGATATTTTGGCTACTCGGGGTGCGATTCTCGTGGTTTTGCGACAACTTCACGCCGAATTTTGTTTAGAATTATTTCTATTCCGGCAAGGAAATTATCAAAGTGACAATACTCCCTGCCAACAATTTTCCATAGCAATTACATAAAAGTGAGACAGTCGGTCATTATAAGCTAAGCTACACAAAGTAATAGAAAAGATAAAACTGCAATTGATAGATAAAAGGGGTCACTGTATTTCACCAAATCATTAACACTGTATATTTAATCTGATTAATTTTATTGTTGGTCTGAAGATGCAAAGACAAAGCCTCTTGAAAACAACAATCGAAGGTATGCTGCAGAAATGCAGTAGTGACAGACGATTCCAGGACTCTAGTCCACTTCTGGAAAATGACAAATGATAGAATTCCAGTTTACGTATTTGTACTCCCATCTTTAAATGAATCTCTCATACTCGTACAGAGGTCAGTTTGTTCACGAAAAGTTAACACATTGGACAGGTAGTCAGGATGATCTGTCTTAACCCGGGAAAAATGATTTACATCTGGATCATATATGCACCATATATGATCATACATCATCATATATGATTCATATATAATCATATATGATTCGTATATAATCCAGATATGTTTATGTATGCTCGTATACGGATTTTGACCTGATATAAATATAAATAATCAGATTTAGCAATATATGAATATATATGGGATATATATGCTCATACATGCTCATATATGATTATATATTACTATATCAGGTCAAAATCAATATGAACATACATAAACATATCTGGATTATACATGAATCTTATATGATGATATATGAATCATATATGATGATGTATGATCATATATGGTGCATATATGATCCAGATATAAATCATTTTTTCCCGGGAATGATCATGAAGACTAATGAAATATTGTCTGCTTTCTCGAAGAGGCATATAACAATATGATCTCGCTTCCTAGCACCAAAGATAAAACGAATACAGGAGTTTGGAGCTCTTTTCACTAAGGACTCGTACTCGTTCGTCATATCTGTCATGACAACACAACAATAAACCAAGATCAGAAAAATCGACGCAATAATTAACTGGATTTCTAGTTTGTTGCGAAAAAATACGCCTAGTAAGTTTCAGCTGATGCAGTGTGTTGTTAACTGTCCTAATCATTTTGCAGGCTTCTGGACCCCATGATAGATCAGGTTTAACCATCTTGCCTAGGTAAAATAATTGGTCAGTTAAATCAAGATTAGTGTCTTGGACACTGATCCTTGGTTTGTTTGGAGGTTCCTAATATGAAGTCTTGTTGTTAAGAACGAGGCCTAAGTCTTCGACCCACGGTCGTTTATTTTTATGTTATCATTTATTAATAGGATGACATTGAATATTTGTGGATTTTTGCAGGAAAGTGATATTTGAATATCGTAAGTATATATATTATAAAAATAGAAAGACAGTGTGTAACTGAAACCAATTATATACAAAAAAAGAGTAAAGAGCCTAGGACCCAACCCTGTGGAACACGTCTATTGACCAAAGATGAAGAAAATCTAATTTTTCGGTCGTAAAAAACTGCGTTAACGGTCAGAAATATACTGTCGAATCCAGTTTAAAGATGAAACGGAAATGCCGAAACGCTTGTGTGTGGTGAATAATTTTATGTTGACAACTCGATTGAAAGCCTTAGAGAAGTCAAAGATAACCATCACTGCAGCCTGCTTTGACGCCTACATGATCCTTAGAAGGACTGTTGGGTGTTGTATCCTTTGCGGTAGGCCTATTGAAACAGATAAAATAATGTTTATTGCTCAAGGTATCTGATCATTTGGGAGACAATAATCTTCCCACGCATTTTAGACAACGTACAAAATAATGAAATTGACCTGTAATTAGAAAAACAAAGGGGATGCGAAATTTAAGTACTGGTCTAATTAAGGCATGTTTCCATTTGTTCGGAAAAGTTTTGTAATTAACTAAAAACAAAAAGATATATAAAACGATTTTCACCAATGACCGAGAACAATTTTTTCAAGGTGTCAACTATGAGACCATCTATGCTAGATACATTCATAACTTCATCTCATGTGGGTGGAACTGTATAAAATTGATCATCTATTGTAATGCTGCATGAGGCAGTCGAAGAACTATTGAGTACAGGTAAATTTGAATCTGTAGTTATGGTATGGTCATTTATGGATGGATATTTATCATGTGTAGTTATCATTAAATGTTGCACATTTTCACAAAATCACTGAACAGTATGAAAGAAAAATTGGCATTTCTTATATGTTATGCAATATACTTGACAGAATATGAAGTATATAATTTCAGAAAAAAAAAACGTTCACTTTTAATGCACTTTTGTAATTTGGAGATTAGGTTACAATTGCCTTTTTGTATGACTTACTTCATCTAAAATAATTATTAAATATCATAAAATCAGTAACCAATCATATTTACGGAATTGTGCTATTTATACATGCAGTGTACCTTCAATGTTCATTAAATTTTCAAACTTTTCTAGCAGTGTACGTACACGCTGCAGCATACTGAAATTCTCCCACGGTGTAACTTATAACTTTTACAGAAGTTTTTCAAGGAAACACTCCGGATGTACTTTACGAAAAGACCCGTCTAGGAACTCTAAAACATCTCAAAGAATTTAATGTACTATTTACATTGCGGTCAGGAATATGTGCGTAAGAATAGTCGTTTAAAATTTTTCGTTCAAAAAGATTGTTAATTTATATGTCTTAGAAGCAACACATCTAAAAATATTCAGACCTTTTATTTGATTCATGGTTTTTTTGTTAGGAAAATCATTGAAAATCGCATGATCCTGCAGTCTCGTTCAGTTTTATCCAAACGGAAATATAAAAAAACAAATGATTGTTCTAATATACTATTCGTGCACAAAGCACTGGGTGATTTCATTGAAAACGATGAAATGTGACCTCCATTTTCACATAAATTTTGCCGTTGTTTTCAATTTGTTGCCTTGAAAAGGAAAAATGTAAAAAACAAAACGCTAAAATCTTTATATAATAAGGTTTTTTTCATATGAGGGCGTTTTTTGAACGAATAGTTCTTTTAGATCTGGCCAATCACACTGAGAAAAGTGTTTTTTACCCAGTATTAGAATTCTTATGCCCCGTAAAAGATAGTATTTTACGCATAGGGATTGCCATCTTTCTATTACCTGTTAAAAGACGAAGATTTTAGATTATTCTAACCAATATGTCAGTTTATTTTAGCATTTTCTCTTTAACTAAAAGCAATTTTTGTTTATGGAAATTTATCTAGCAAATTAAAATATTAAAAATGCCTTCTTTTAGTCATAATAAAACATTCTTTTAAAATAGGAGAGTTTATTACAGTTTCGTATAACCTGTCAAAAACAAATGCTGAACGACGGAGGATTTTACTAGTTATAATATTTCTTTTAATGGCTATAATACGCTTTTTAAAAGCCAACGGATAGTAACTGATAAAATACACTTTTCTCAGTGCAATATTAACAAGAGGCTAATTCAGCGAAAATGTTACCTCGATGTGCGAATGTTTTTGAAATTGAACATTTTTTAATGAAACTCGGTGTACGGGTGCTGTTCGGATCTCAGATTATGGAGACATTCTCAGATTTTCAGAATTGGCCATCAGCTCTCAATATTTCATTCTATGAGAAAGCTTTAATAACTTATATTTTTAATGTCAATAATTAAAATTAAAATAGTTTATAGTATCAAAATCACAATTTTATTTTAATTTATAATCCGAAATGAACCCACTACCAATTTGTATAAAATATAGACAGTTTATATCGATAGTGCACTTTGAAACTGCCTATTGATTTTATAAAAGTTAGTAGTAAAAGTCAATGGAATTTTTCAAACGTTAGCCCGTCATTTTCACTTTTATAAATTTGACAACGGATTCGTAATGTGGAAACCTAAAAACATTCTGTTATAAAATTTTGTGAAACTCGATAGTAATTTTCAAATTATGGTTCGCCATTTTGAATTTTGAAAATGGAACATTGCCGCCTTAATTTGGGATACTAAAAAAATCCTTGCAGCGATTTTCATTGCAAATCATTCATTTACAAAAGCGTTACGCATGAGAAAGGTTAACTTTACGGGAAAATAACTTCGTTAAATTTTTAAAGTCATATCGTCATCATAAAATGCAAAGAATTGTGCAACATGATCCTGAATCGGGATTCGATTAGAAAACGTGTTAGTATAAACAAAAATAAGAACGTCTTATATACAGATTTTCGGTTGTTTTCGCGGTTTTTTCTATTTCTGACGCCATCTTCAAAAAATGATTAAATTTAAGTGAAAATGGAGGTTACATTTAGAAAGACTGGATCACTACGGAATATGAAGTGTCGAACAATGTCATTGACCATTTCCATGAAAATTATTGAAATTAAAAACTATAACGCTTTGTACGACTCCCGGCATTATCGGGTTAAGTTCCATTTTTTATTAAATAGCGTTATGCAGTCATCAAATCACTTTAACAAGATAATAAATGATTTTTACGAAATACCGGTAATTAATGAGCTTAATCTTATTTTTACTGAAAACTGCAACCTCGAACTTGACAGAATCCAGTCCTTTACGTGAGAATTAAACTCTCGGCACGTATGACGTAACTGGAGAATAATATATTTACTCCAAGAATAGTTTTACCTTGTTTACATTAAAATTAAACGTGTACCCTAAGATCGGACAACGTAATGAAGTCATAAATTACTCCGAGGAATCTCCGGTTTAACCACAGGGGAATGTATTTTTCCCCATTTTTCACGTGTAGGCGTCCAGAGACGTCAAATACATTGCACGCAGGGTCGCTTGCATTATTGAATTCCGGTTCGAATGCTATGCACGTGTCGTAAAGGCGGTGAGGGAAAAGCTAATTCGTCGATCCTCTTCCAATTTATTATCGATATATACCGCTCTCTGTCCTTATTACGATCCTCGAACGCGCCGCTAGTTGACGAACGGCTCGTACGGACCGTTTTATATTTCAAATATGCATTTAGTATATCCTCAGGAGGATTGAATTTCAAATTTATAATACCGCGCATTCCAACCATGATATTACGATAATGTAAATTTCATTTACAATTTTTCAAAAGTATTAGATTTTTCAACGGCCAATTTTGAGCCAAGCTTGCTCAAATTGAATGGAGTATGAATAGAGGTCGGATGAATGACTTATTTTTACTCGTATTGATCAAGTTTTGTATTGTGTCAAACTGTGCTTGCATTTAATTAGCTTGGAATTCCATGTTTGACTTATTCCTCGGAGTTTTGGATATATTTACTCAATATTCGCTTTCATGTTCTGCTTCGGCCGTCTGCAATTACAGTTATCAATTATTTAAATATAATCTCCATATATTGCAATGAAAGATTATGTTAAATTTTGGCGTCCAGGCTGGGACGGTTTTAGCCAGTCGTTTTTTTTTTAATTAGGTAAAAATCTTTTTTTAACAATTCGATTGGCAAAGAAACCTGCAAGATAATTTTAGACATGATCTTACATTATTAATGTTGTGAAAGTATGAAATGTATGTGTTTGACAAAGTCTTCCAATATCTATAACAAAAAATGTCTCTTTGTCAACGGGCATCCATACATAAGTTTGAATGTCTTCGAGCAAATATTAGGTTATAATGGTCGTGCATAAATATAAACCATTCAAAGTAATGATGTGTAGCTACAGTTTATAACTATGTCTAATAACATTTTGGGCATGAGACTTTTGTCAGAGAAGTTTATTCCAAAAATGCTGAACTCTGAACCGCCCAATGAATTAAATTCAGAAGATATTAACCCTCCTGCGCACAAAGCCGAGTATACTCGTCCAAACGAAACGTGCCCGTATGCATGAGGACGAGTATACTCGGCCTAACGTTCTTGTTAATAACGTTTGATTAAAGCAACTTTAAGATGCGAATGAAATTGCAAATTGAAGCTTAAGGTTTACAGATTATGATATAAATAATTGCAAGCCTGAATTTTAAATATTTATAAGTAAATAATACTATAATTTATTGACAAATTTCGAATAAAAATGATCAGTTTTTTAAATTTTAACCCTCTGTGCCACGAACTTTTCTTTTCATTATTATTGACTCAAAACTTGTTACTCGGAGATTTTTGGGATCACTGATTACGAATCCGTTATCAGATTTTCGAAATTGAAAATGGCGGATCCAATATGGCTGACTAAACTTCAAATTCTTGGCAGATTTACACGATCCGCCATTTTGGATTTTGGAAGTCTGACTCCAAATTCGTAATCAGCGACCCAAAAAACACCTATATACCAATTTATGAGAAAATCCGACTGCGTGAAAAACTTATGAGTTTGCAAAGCGCTTTTCCGGGGAAAACTCGTGCGCAGGAGGGTTAAATGAAGTCTATTATTAGCCTGATTCGTTCAAAGGGGTCATAACTGATGATGAATCATGGGTGTATAGTTAAGACGTTAAAATCAACTATCCTGAAAAGCTGACTAATAAGGTTGTGTGGTCAATTAGTATAATTACCGATACTCGGAATTACGTACAAATGATTAATGGCTATTAAATCCCAACTGTACATTGGTTTATTCATCGTTGGTTGTGATGTTTGGACCGGAAATATGTCACTTATTCTCAGTCACCATCCTGCAACCTGTCTAGAGAAGACTATAAAGACTTATGAAAGATCGTAGATTTCCAATGATTGCGAAGATAAATACTTCAAAGGAGCACATCACTTTGTAAAAAATGCTAATTAGAAGTGTTTCCAGGATTGGAAAATACACAAGAGTGAAGATTTATTTAAGGGGGTAACATCAAATAAATATTCTCCGATAAAACTAAAAGTCACCTTTCCGAGAAGAAATATATTAAAACCCGGGTCAGGAGCTCAGCATCACGTGTCAGATCAGGCCCTTAGTAAATTTCTACTCGGGTTACTACTTCGAAATACCTACGTGTATTGTAATGCAGGTTATAATTTTATTTAATGCAGACAGTTGATTAGTGTTATAGATAACAAAAATAAAGCTTACAGCGGATACAAAAGGGTTTTCAGCATTCCCAGGGCTTTACTAGTAGTGTTAGTCACGCCAGGTATAATCCACAAGAATTCTCTCAACGAACATGATTTAATACTTGTTTTAAACATATGTTTTGAATAATGTGATGCTAGGTTCAAGGTGTATACGTGTAAAACATACGCTCTTTGAATGAGAATATCGCAATTTACACGATTATGAAGTTTCGCGCAAGTATTTACGCGTATACGGTGTTATTTAATATGCACCAAACGTACTTGGGAAGCTGAAATCTTCTTACCCAAATGTAATAACCCATTAAACATGCTTGCTCGTTATTAAGTTTGCTGATTAAAGTACATGCCAATTAAAAATTTCATTAACAAATTGAAGATAATCTACCGTAACCAAAAAGGCTTAGATCATCAAAGACAGTCCCTTTACGACTGTTTTCACTCCGGAACTTTCTTTATTTTGTAAACAAAGGCTTTGAATCTCATTTAATCTTGCAATTACTTTACCGTTCCATTTGGGCCATAATTGTTTTAGTTTTAGAGAGTTTGAATTCCGCATTACACATTATATTTATTCCTAAATATAACGCTCAGAAGTACACTCAGAAACGTTTGTTATGTTCGAGTGTAAATTTTACAATTACGATTGGGAAAAGAGCACAAATGTGATGATTAAATCCCAATTACCCATAAAGTGCAAATACTTTTGTAAGCAGTCTGCAATTCGACATATGTAACCCACTTAAAAATCTCAATTGCTATAGTAATCAATTCTAATTAGACTCTGACTAAAAAGAAAGAACATTTCTCCATAGGTTGTACAAAAAATGTCAGTTGCACATACGTATTTCGAACACGCGTAAAGATTTCAATTAAAAAAATGAACACATGCTATTTTAAAAAAGGCAATTATCGACGATAGCTCTTTACAATGTAGCATTATGCTTCAAGGATTGTTATAACTCACAATGTTATTATTATTATATTGCGTTTGTAAACGTTTGAAAAAATTATAAAAGAATTAGTAATTAAGAAGGTTAATTAAGAATTTGCAATTATGAAATACAAAACATCATACCTTGTCAAAAGTTCAATTAACGCTTCACATCATAGGTATAAAGCACATTTAGAATTGACTATAAAGTACAATTGAAAGAACTATTCTCTGTTGAGAAAACAAGGTACACTGAAATTTCATAACTGAACCGGGAAACAATGTATGATCTTCATTTAATAACAATTAAGAATGCCACGCAAGTGCAATTACTACGTAAAATATAATACGTGTATGCAAGAGAACTTCAGGAATGTTGCCTGTTGTTTTTAGTGATGTGTCTGTCATATTGCATTCATATTAAAAATTCCCCCACGTTTGTAGATTATTTTATAATGAACACATATTGCGTTATAATCTATTTTTTCCAAGTTGTCTTAACGGCGATTTCAACTGCAAAATTCTTGAGTAGGAATTTATACTAAATTCAATATAATAGTTGCTAAATCTTTATTGCATATAAGTAAAGATTTCTTCCTTTACTCCTTACAAATGCACTAAATGTTGCACAGATTAATTTTGGTATCTTGATCAACCAAATATATACAGTAAAATTAATCAAGAGTTTATGTATTAAAACCTATAATGCGAGGGTTGGAATTTGCATATTACATTTTGATTCTCCTTAGCTTAATTTATCACATTGAAACTAAATGTTCATAATTTAACCGGTTAACTTACTGTCTTACATATGTACATATTTGAATAACTTTCGAAGATTTCAACCGATTTGAACCAAAATTGGTATACGACCGTTTTTCGGCATGCTCTATCTGAATAATTGGTTGTTTTTTTTAATTCGGAATCCTAACCTCAAAATAACAACCATATATATATAGCATAAATTTCGACACTGAGGTTTTCGGGGTCGCTGATTGCGAATTTATTGTCAGTTTCGTATAATTTGTGATAACTGACATAAAATATCGTGTATAGTACACTAGAACTTCGATTTAAAGACCTTAATCGAGAATGACGACACAACGTCATCTTGTTAGCGCAAGGTACCAGAACCCTAGATCTAAGTTTCTAGAAAAAAATGAAAATTTGACACTCAACCCTTATTTTTTTCCTTTCTTCCTCCACTTCAACCCTTGTTTTCAACCGTTATTTTTCACCACTTTAGAATGTTTTAAAATGAAAACTGAGCTTAGAAATGGAATCAACAATATCAAAAACCCCTAGATCTAAGATACTAGAAAAACTGAAAATTTCATCCTCAACCCTTATTTTTCACCCCTTTAGGATGTTGCAAAATGGAAACTAAGTTTGGAAATGGAACCAGGAGTACAAAAAACTTCATAGAAATAGATTTTACGTATTTTCGTGGATGATTCGCTTCAACCAGAATTGGCACTAAAAGTGGAAAATGCTGCACCAGTTAACCGATTAATAGCTTACATTTTTTATTTAATATTTTTAACCATAATGTTTAATTTAATGATAGCATTTACTACAATATTGAATAATATTCAATCGATTTCATTTTTCAATAGACTCAAATACCAAACAAAGATATACACAAATCAAAAATTGTTCTTGTATCTCTTTTTAGTATATTTCTAGGTATCATTTTTCATACATTGCATGTTTCCCTCCATTACTAAAATGATCTTCATATTTTGAAAACAATATCGGTTTTCATACAAGAAAAAAAACGTACACAATATGTACGTGAGTCTCATTTGTGCACTTATGTTAAGAGAACTTTTATTGCTTTCGCCTACCGTCATACGTATTAAATAGTCTATAACTCATAATGTAAAAAAATGTGTAATTGCTGGATATGTGAAATATTAATGAATATGTTATTTTATTTAGTCGTTTTAGTCAATAAAATAATGATTGCGTCCCGTCTGTTAATTAATATCCCGAGGTCGAACAGTATCCTGTTGCAAGCCTGGTGACGTAGTAATATTTCCTATTCCGTTCTACGGTGTTTCTGAACAACGCACAAAAGTTATATCAAAGTTTACAAACACTTTTTACAACTTTTTTCTAGAACGTAATGTTTTCATAAGTGCCTTATAAAAAGAACGGCAATGGTACGCTGCACATGAATATTCAAACTTTTTTAAACCCGTGATATTCGTTTTCGTGTCAGTACGAAATCAATATCTCTAATAGCAGCTATAGTTAGCCAAAATAGCAATTTATGAATTATATGTCGAAATATATTTTATATTTCTAAAATAATAATACAATCGAAAAGCAGTAACATGCCGAAAGGGGAGAACGGGTTTCATTTCGATTCACACCATTGTACTTGTCCGTATTTAAATGTATGCGGGGAGAATAATTCTGATGGCAATATGAAACTAGATTACTTTACTTTCTCCATTGCGAATAAAATAAAGTTTTAAACATTTTTATAAACTGTAAACGAGATTGGGGAGGTTGCCCTGAGGCAAAGTTGGCAGTTCTCAGAATTCTCTGTTTAATAATCCTGATTTTTGTTTAAAACTGTTCTGAAAAATGATTTCAAGAAATACTTATAAAATTTAAAACGATATTTTTAGCGTATGTAGGCAAACTCATTAAACATTTTATTCAATTCTTTTCAAAAATTTAATTTTTAAAAAAGCAGTACGTTAGATCGTTTAGGACTTTACTTACCTTCCATGGAGTATAGCGTGATTTTTATCATGTAAATTATTTTATTATTTGGTAAAATGAATTATTTAAATTTTCCTACCTTTAATGAAATTTCAGTCAAATAATTTTACAGGAAAATATTTATTTTTAGACGGATTTTATTTTTTTAAATAATTATATTTTCATTATAAGCCTTGTGAATTTTTAAGGATTGCAATACATAAAAAATTCTAAATTTTATTTTATTGCAGAAATTCCATACATAATTTTGATTATAATTTTTCTAAAGTGGAAGTTGGATTATAATAAAACAGATGAAAATGTTGAAATACACGAAACAAATGTTTTTATTCCGTTTTGTAATTTCCATTAAAATAGTTTAAGTCAGATGATTATATTTTTCGAAAGTTATTAAATAAATTATAGGAATTTATAATCTTTAGAATAACTATAATTATATATAAATTCCCGCTTTATGTCAGATGATTTAATTTTTCGCCATTATTTTGAAATTTATCCGAAAAATAAAATAATGAACCCTATTATAAATAATAACTTCAAAATATATCAAAAATAATCATGAAAATCATTAAGGTTTTAACTTGAAATAGTTTTAAGTTCGTAAACAACGTTTATCCAAGTATTTTACATGCCGTTGGTTTTCCTAGGGAATTCCTTTTATTGCTTTTGACTCGAGGTTGTGAACATAGCAATGTCTGTGCACATTGGAATTCACGTTAAAATGCACATATTTAGTTCCCAACAGACAGATATTTCTTTTGAAACTATTTTTTTAAGAAGACAATGTTAGTACTGTTAGATTAGCACAGCTATATTTAAACTAACAAATTAACCATTCATTCTTATTTTAAAATATCGATGTCTTATTATCATGAATAATAAACGATAAATTATTTAAATGTTGTAATATTTCGATATATAAGTGTTGTCATTGTACTTAAACAAATAACTATGATTTGGAAAAGTAATATTTTATACAAAAATGATTTTATTTGTTTATGTTTTCAAATGTTGGCCAAAGTACAAAACTCGGTAATATTATTATATTCAGTATTTTTATGATTTGACTGTCCAATATAGTACGCATATTTATAAAAATATGTATAAAAATACATGAGGAAAGGACATAGTTAGATTTACTTTCTAAATAGTAAAATCTGGCACAACTACCTTTCTTGGTTAATTTTACTATTCAAATATTAGCTTTTATTATCTACGTTATCTAGGTCACTGTTTAGATACTAAAATTTACTAAAAATGATAGGTAAGTCTTATACCCTATTGTCCAGTTACTACTTCCAACTGTTTAATTGTTTTAGTTGTAAATAACGTAAACAGTAACGAAGAGGAGAGGATAGCATTCGTTTGCTATGAATGTATAGACTGTCCGATAGCATAGTTGTAAGAGTATTTAAGAGTTTACAAGTAGTTTCGTCCCGTGTACCGCGATTACTGCCTTTTCATGTAAATTTCTTCCAATTAAAAAACATCTATATTGTTATTATCAAATTGAAACTTTTATTATGGCAAAACTTTAGTTTTAAAATAACGTTGTAAAAGCTGGTAAAGCTGGCTTTCAGTTAATCCGATTCTTCATTTTTTCCCTAAAATATACCTACTTCCATAATACCGAAACTTAGACAATTTATGCGATACCAAATTGAATTTTTAATACTTAACATCATATAATAATAATTTAATATGCTGCCACCGCTAAATTATCACGAAGAAGTATTCCAAAATATCGTAAAATATAGGTTTATGTACTTCGTAAACTTCTAGACTAATAAATGTACTTCTAACGTAGTATAAATTTAACGACAGAGTTTATGTCTTCTATTTTGTAGTGCCATTACATTGCTTGAACCGTCAAAAATTGAGCGCCAAAATGTATTTAGCTGAAAATATTTCTAATACCGACTAGTTTTGAAATACTAACGAGGAATATTTTGTTATACTGGCTGCATTGGTCAAGTGGATGAAATAACACAAAATTTGTGTATATTTTATTGTTCATTCGCACTCCGTTGAAATATATTGTATATGACATTATATAGAAGCTTTAAGGATTCTTGTTGTAGAATTTGCAGTTAATACGTTCTTGTGTTCCTTGAATACTCAATATTGTTTTTCCTCAAGGAATTCTTAACTTATTAGCGTTGATAATCAGTTTTATCAAATTAAATAGTGAATTGGATAAGGTATTTTGTATTCAACTCGACAACCTTTTCTTCGAGCTTTTATTTCACAGCAATGCTTTTTTAGATATCCGTTCGAAGTCAACTAGAATTAAATAATGTGGTTTCAAAAAAATTGTGAATAAATTATGCATAATTTATACATAATCATCCATATATAGATTGTGTATGGAATTGAACATGCATAATCTGTACATAATCTATACATAATAAACACAAAATGTATATTAAAAATAATAATTATAAAAATGTAATGTACTAATAATAATAAGTTTTATTTAACCAATTTCTGTGTCTGAAAAATAAATACATTTGATCTAATGATTCTGCAACCTGAGTTTGCAATTTCAAGTAACGGAACAAAGACATCTAAAATTAAAGGCACATGAAACAATGGAACATTTCATTAAAAATAAAACTCTCACCGACATCCCACTTCAAAACTAATGTCCGCTGACCACATTTTCCTGGATTATCAGGAACTATCAAATATCGCCATGAAAATCGTCAGCAGCTTCAAATCAGAAAATCCAAATCCGAAAGAAACCAATAACACAATGAAACAAATCAAATTTTACTATTATTTATTTTTAATTTATTTGATAATGTTTCTCTTTTGTAATATTCCTGATTTCCTGCTATAGTGGAGGTTCGTCCGAAACTGTCAGCAATAAATCACGTTCTTCTTCTTTTCATTGTATCGTTAGTAACGCGGTTGCTAAGGCATGTTGATTTTTAAAATGCGCAAATTTTTCTGACAGCATCGGTCGAACCTCCATAAAAGTATGTACGTCATAATGAAACGACCGAAACGACTAACTAAATTATTAAATAAAATCATTAAATAAATAATAGTCAAATGTAATTTTCCACTTTTAAATTGTAAGTATAATTTTTTTAGTGTCACGTGCAAATTCACGACGATCCAGAAATTGTGGCCAGTGATTAAATGACATCAGTGATGAAGTCCAATTTCGATGGTTTCAATAAAATATACCTCATTTTTGTCGATGATTCGTCGTGTCGCTTCGCGAAATCGTTTCGTGGAAATTTTGGTCTTTTCTTTAATTTGCATATCTTATGTATAGATTATGTATAGATCATGCATGTTCAATTCTATACATAATCTATACATGGATGATTATGTATAAATGATGTATAATTTATTCGTAATTTTTTTACTTGGGCAATACTTTTCGGAACAAGTTTTTTTAAATCTAAACCAAGTGTAAATTTTCTTACTTTGGATTAAGTTATTGCTTTAAGTTAAAAATTGTTCGAAATGTGATCTACTATTTCAGACTTACTACTAGAATTAATAGTTTTCGACTAAATTGTTAATATCCTAATTTTTCCATATTCAACAATTTTACTTATAATTAACAGGAGGAAAATTGAGTCACTAGGATTAGCATCTGAACGTTTAGTAACTCGCAAATATAAAGTTTATTAGAAAGTTCAGAATAATTTATGTTTTTCGTGTTTACTTACAATTAGACGTTTTTAATAAATGAAAGAAATAAATAGTTCTGAATTTAAATTGAAATTGTCTGTCAATTTATATACGTCGACCGCCTCTGAAGCCCTGGCCTGTCCCTTAAATACTGAACACAATTACTTCAACATTTTTGCTGATCTCAATCACCGAGCCATTAAGTTATATTTCTAGACTCTACACGCCAATTTAACGTAGAACAGAGGCGCGCTAAAGTATTATTAGCCTCATAAATTTGCAGCCTTTGCGTCGGGATGCAAATTATCGTCACCTTTTTCATGTTATCTGGTGGCAACGAATATAAAAACATAACTCTTTTATGAAGTCGTGACACGCCAAATGTGATCATCGTCACATGGAAAAATGCATCCTAGTAAACATTCAAATATTTTGTGTACATTTTATCTACACGTGTCTATCTAGGGTGTAGATAGCAGTTGATTAAACTAAAAAGTTACTGTTTCAATAGGTAGTACATATGGAAAGTATCGGATAACCCTTGCAGAATTTGGGCTAATTTATTAGGTCAGTGCCTCATTACCGAATTAACTCACATAAGTAAATAAAAAATATAAAATTAAGGGGCTTAAATAATGTTAAAAACTTTTATAATATTTAAGGAATAACAAATTTCATTTTGAATTGTCTATTGGCTATCGATTTTAAAATTCATTTATGCCATTCGATGCGTAAAATGCTATTTTACACACTTTTGACATTTTTCGGTCGCATTTTACGCACTCAAGTGACATGAAATATCGTATGAAACATGTGCGTAAATGTTTATTCTGCGAATATGATTACGACCCATCACATTCGTAGAATGAACTTTTACGCGCTAGTTTCATAATATACTATTAGTTAATCTTAACAGTGTTATTCACATCATATTATTTTGTTGATGTAATAAGAAATCCAGAGATTACCTTTCTATAGGCGGAGATAAATTTTAATTTACAAAAATAGTTTATTTAATAAGATGACTTTTTAAATTAATGCGACGCCGATTAAAATAGCTCATTATAAAACTTGCAATCTCAATTCAATATTCTTTATTAAAAAATGTCGAAAAGTTTGTGAATAATTTACTTAAAACTTGGTAAATATAATCGCTGCCGTACACAAACAGGTAAAGTAAAGTATATAGTCGATATTGGTACCCGAGGGTCCGTTTAAGAACCCTCGTTTAGGAAATCAGTCGGCGAAACATGTTTATTCGGTCAATATCGGACAATGCCCTCGGAAATGCTTTCTGTGATGTAGACATTTAATCGCTACCAGCACGATTTACTACATATATTTATCTACAGATTCATTAGATCTAGTTAAGCTCCTTTATTTGAAATTTTCAAAATTATAATAAAAATCGTGAACATAAAATATTTTCAGAATTTAATTATGCATATAAGTTTGGATTTTAGAAAAAGAAAATGATAATAAAAAACGAAAGAAATATGCCACTTGTAGCTGCTAATTTAAATGCATTATAATTACTTTTATTATCCATTGTTTCATAGTTATAAAAACCGTTATCCCGAATCGCTAAATGGCTTAATGTGAAATATGAAGATTTAGTGAATACTGATTTCTGGTTAAAAAAAAAGTTTATTTCAACACAAGCTCATGACTTACCAAAAATCTGAATCCCTAGTATAGCATTTGGAATTAAAATAGTAATTTATTGTCATAAATGTTATGTAAAATAAACGAAGAAACCCTAGTAGAAAATAAGCCAGTTTTTGGCTAGTTTCTGTTAAGATTCGTTAGTTCGTTAGTCTTCATATTGAAGTTGTAGGGAAACCGGGAAATGTAACGTCAAACTGGACATATATCTACCAGAGTACTAAATAATTTTTATATGTTTATTTAGTAATAATTAAACTATTAGAACCCATGTTGTATGTATACATTCATATTCATTTGTTGGTTCAAATATTCATGAAAGTGAAATCGTCTAAATCACACAATATAATGAAAAACAAATTTAGTGGTTTCAATAAAATTTTACTTAATAAAAAGTAAATTTTTAACTAAATTTTGTATTAAATTTCTTGAAATTATATCATTATTTGATTCAATTCAAATTGTCCAACGGACTAAATTGATTTTACGAAGTAAATTTTTATTGGTTTCAACTAAATATGTACTCGAAGGAAAAAATATGTTATGTAATATTATAATAGGTTCATGTCAATTGCTGAACAGTGAAGGGTCATTTTCGAAGAAATTTGTTTAGTAGAATCCAAATCCGAGATCAGAATTACCTATCTTATCGTTTTGAGAAATTTGAGGTATGCGTAAAAATTATCTGCCTCAAAGTATTGAATGCAAATGCTCATGAGAATAAAGGGACATGTCTCGTAATTAAAATATCGTGTAAATGTAATCTACGACTCTCAAATTATAGTGAAAGAGTTTGAACCAACGAAAGGAAAAGACCTTATAAATATTGTGTCTTCTGAACATAACTTCAAAAGTATATTCAAAAACGGATTCTACGCCAAAAATTAATTCGGAAATAACCCAGCCATTTCAAACAATAAAACTATATTGGGATGTGTAATCAAAATATCTATTTGAATGTACTCGCCGATTGCTATTAATTTCCGGTATAGCAATCATATAGTTTCATATGAACTTAGAACGAAAAAGATATTACTACCGACAAATTTCAATTTGTCTAAGCCATTGGATACACCAATTTATTTAAAACAATCAATTGTACTGAATTGGGTTTGTCAAGCCTAATCATTTTTGTTAGCATTAAGATATAAGAAGAACTAACGATGCTAAAGAAAAGTAAATTGTCTATTATTAAATTTCATTATCTCTTTTAATTAATATAGTGAGTTTTGTTGCTATATGATTATTCGTTGTAAGATTTATTTACGCTTTAATACATTGAATAATCAAATTTATAGCAACGTATATCCGTTTTTGTGGAGTCATACATATTATAAAATTGTAAAAAAAGGAAAAGAAGATTGAGAAATAAGGGTTACATTTTACATAGTCTTTACTAGACTCTGATTTTACATCTAGTGTTCTTATTTATTCTTACATCTGATTTTATATCAGATTTTACATCTAATATCACTATACATTCCAGTCTAAGAGTGTTCTTTTATTACGATACATGAAAATTGAATTAAAATATTATTGCAATTGTGCTTTATTAATAACAAATTTAGCAAAATGTTGGAAAATATGGATTCGTTAGTTTATTTTTTTTTATCATATCCAAAGAAAATTAACATGTAGAGTATAAATATGCTTTATACGACGTTAATTTTCCTTGGTAATGTTACCTTATTGAAGAAGTTACCAAGGTTCTAATGTATAAAATATTGTATTTAACAAAAACTTTGGTAATAAGTATCTAAAAAAATAATAATTATTCTCTTATTGTAAATATACTTAAGAATGTCTACTGGGTTACAAATATTTCTTAAATATTTATTTTAAAACGTCAATCATGTGACAAAGTTTAAATTGGGGGCTTTGTATGATTCTTGCTTCGTCGACTGAAATGTTTTGTCCCAATTCCTAATCTCTATTTCTGCTTCAATGGTGTTCCGTTTTGCTCGTTTAACTGGATCGATTATTTCAAAACTTGGATAAAACGTCTCCTAACCGAATAAATTCAATTTACTAGCGAATAACCCAAAAGACCATTGCAATAATTTAATAAGACCATGAAGATAAATTGAATCATACAACGTCGTTACAGGAACTTGTAAAACACTTTCTGAAATGCATGTGGAACCTTAGCAATTATAAGCATTATGCATCCCATGTGACAAGAACTAATAAGGTGTTATGTATAAAGACTGGAGAAATTACAGCTGAAACGTCTAATTGCAAGTTAGCTTCTAAACTTCTGAACTTAGTAAGTGCTGCGTGCTTCAGAATGCCTTTTCCAATGTTGCAACATTTCCATTTGCAGTAGACAATAATAATTCTACATAATTTCTCTACTGATTTTCTGAAAACTATTCTTAAACGTAATATTTTCAAAAATAATTATATTAAAAAATTCATTTTCAGAATAAAATTAAGAGAGATTTTCTTAACTCCTTCTTGACACTTGTTTGTTTGTATAGTGGAAATTAACCAGTTCTGGTATTATAATAGAAAGCGAGAAGATTATTTGATCTGGGTTATACCGGATTCGGTTAATTCGGATTCCGCAGATGATTTTTCTTTATTTTTGTGATATTTCCAAATAGGCCCGGCAAAAATTGTACCCGCAAAGAGTCCCTCTGCTTTTATTTGTTGCTTTTATCTATTGAGCGAAAAATGAAACTTATATGTAAAAATTGTCTTTTTATCGCAAATTTGTTAATTGGAAAATTCACTGTCGTTCAGCAAATTGTGTAAATGGGTATAATGTGCTAAAATTGCGAGCGTGCACTGAGGGAAAGGATTGTTTACTATAAAGAAGGCGTCTTAATAGTTAAAAAATCGTATGTTTAAATTTGGCGAATCGAATAATTTTTTAAGTAAAAAATATTTATTCATTTCATACAAAAACTAACATTTCTTTGATAAAAACAACGCATTTTATATCTTAAGAAATATCCTTTACAACCAAATATTTTTCATTAGTTAAGAAACAATTTTTATACTAGACTTTAGTAGCTATAAAGTAATGATTTCTTAATAGTTACAAAATATGATGGTGAGTCGAAACGCATTGTAACTTTACCTCAAATTACAACACGGTTTATTTTGTTTTACCGAGTGCCATTGCAATTCGGTAATTGTTATTGCGAAAAGAAATAAATTAAAGATTTTATTTATAAGTCATCTTAAATATGCGTGTTTTATAAACAAATACATCGTATAAGACAAATGTCCCAGTTCTCATTTGTGAATTTGCGAAGCCTCCGAGTTGAAAGTATACATTTCTTATAACTATTAACAAATTGTCAATTCTGACGAAAGAAATAACTTACTAATATTAAAAGAATCGGCTTTAATATTACAATGCCATCTTTACATTAAAAACCTACTTCAACTTTTCAATTGAATGATATTTCTTTACTGCAAACTTTTCTCAGTGTGCGTATGTATGTATGTGCCAATCCAACTAGTAAGATATACAACTACATATATAATAATAGCAGTATATATAAAATCAAACTAAAAGCCGAACAAGAAACAACAATGCGTTTATTCTTTGCAGGATTGACATTTCCGTTTCTTTCAGTAAAGCTTTTATAAAAGATATCTTATTAAGAATGGTACGTTTTTAATTGAATTTTAAATTTATTTACCCATATACGTACATTCAGCGAATATAATATAGATTGAATGAATACTGGGTACATTTTTAAAAGTTTTACAAAGTGAAAATGTCCCTGATTTGATTTATTTTCATGTACCTTCATTATCATTTCATTAAGAATATGATCGAAGTGGTTTGATTATATTTTTGGCAGGCCTTCACGTAAAAAAATGAATTGCGCTTCTTATAAAAACTGAGAAGTTTATTATTTGCGTTTAGTATTGAAGTTTCGTATTTGCTATTTCAGCAAACTAATTGTTTGAATTATTACAAGCACGGTTTGTTGCCGCATCAAAAATGAAATAGTAATTTTTATTGCGGCAGATGTCTGTAAGTTAAAAATATATTAGTTCGACCAATCAATATTGTGAGGTTTACAATTTTACAAGCTTTAGCAGTTATGTGAAAAAACAAAATCCGCGTCCCTTTGCCCCATCCTATGAAATGTTCTTATTTAGTGTTCATAATTTAAGAGATACGGGATTGTCTGTTGTTCAAATTTATCGGTTCTGCACATTAACAGTGGACAATCAACGCAGGTATATTGTGTTTCATATCATGCTTGCTTATAGATTAAATTCGGCAAAGACTCTGATGCCTTTTTACTCGAAGCGCCTTTTTGTATTGTCCTAAGAGCATGATTACGTATATTTTGATTTAAATATTATTTGCATCGATAATCTTTACCTTCAGTTCAAAAAATTAAAATGGTACATCAATCCAAAATTGCTTCGCAGCAAGTCTCCTTTTTGAAATTAAATTTGAAAAAAAATGCTAGAAATATGGAGTATCTGTATATAATATTGGAAATTTCAAATACAGTCTTGTATATGTGGTTATTATAATTTACATTTATAATTAATATATCATAATTATTACGATTTTCAATTAAATAATGTGAGAAAGGATTGTCATCTTGACAGGTTAACTTCAAGTTATATATGCATTTTCCAAAAGACTCCAAAAATATATGTATAGACTCACGCATAACTAACGTCATCGCATAATTCGTTTTTCTTACGATTAATGGTAGCAATCAACTACAATTGCGTTTAAAACTCGATGGACTGACCATTTATACATGTTTCGCGCGACGTGAGAACTTAATTTGTAACTGCTGACAACTTTTATGTTTGCGCTTACATACTATTATGTTGATGGATTTATAGTATCATATGGTGTACAAGCCGAACTAATAGTAAGTATATCAATTTGTATAGTCTATTAATCTTTACTACTCACAATTACATAATAATGTCCAAAGAATACCAACTGAATTAATACTAATAAAATCAATGTACAAAGAGCCTTTCTGATCAAATAAAGCAAGTAATATGAGTGCAGCCCATTTAATTGTTATTATTTCAAGTGTAATTTATGTTTTCATTAAAGTTAGGTTAATTGTAGGTATTTCTTGTTATTTGTCTTTGGTTAAATTAAGAAACAGTCATGGCATATTTGCTTTTTTCTGTATACTAATTTCCTGCATTGTATCTGCACGTACATATTTATTCTATCAGCGTCGAGAACTAGACAGTTTGTTAAAATGCAGCTAATGTATTTTATATTCTGTCCAAGAACTGGGTTACAATATTTAAGAAGGCGATTTCCAAGATATCTCACAACTCCATGATATTTCAAATAAAAAATTCTTGTATCAAAATTGGATCTGAGGCTCAGAATATCAGTGGCGGGCCATTGAAGTTAAAAAAAAATTAGTTTTTTTGCAATAACTCGATCGAATTTTAAGTTATTTCAATGAGTGAGGGCTCATTTTCAAGCTTTTTTTAAACCCTATAATTCATCTTTTTTTGTGCGATGAGTATTTTTGAAGTTATGACCTCAAGAACAGAAAAAAGGCAAATTTTTGCGGTTTTCGCATATACTTATTTCGCCATACATTTAACGAAATGGCATATAGGAGAAAGTTGTAGAACTTGAAAAGACAAAGAATTTGCCCCCTTATACGTTCGATTTGCGAATGACGGTGCGGAATTATCGACTATTCTACGACTTAAGAGTGCTCTTGCGGTTCCAGATCCAATTTTGGTAGAGGAATTTTTTGTTTGAAATATCATGGAGAATCATCTTCTTAAATATCGTAACCCAGTTCTTGGACATCCTGTATAGTAATCGCAAGTTCACTTTAAAGTTATTGAATGTTTTCTGTACAATATTGCCATGTATTATTTATTCTACATCCACTGATGCACTAGTCCAAAACAATGAAGAAAGGTTTCAACCATTCATTTCATCATAATGTCTGAATTATGCATACCATTTTTTGACTTCAGAAAGTAAACCGCTATAATAGTAGGAATAAGAATGATGCACATTTCCATCTTATATGTTCACCATACTTTTCAATGTCGATATTCCATTTATATTTCATCCCAATATAGGTTGAGATCATGCTTAAAAGAATGGTATGAAGTTTATAACATAAAAAACATAAATGTTCAAAATAATCCTTACGAAGAAACAATAGTTATTTCGGATAACCACATGCAGCACATCTTTTACAATTACCACTAATGTGGTTGGTCTCACAACTTAAATATTAAGTCTTTTATGTGAATATCAATAAAATATAGATTGATTATCTTGAAATAAAGACAAAATCATTGTACAGTAACCAAGATGAAAAAAAATGTAGTATACTTCCTTCTGGGTATTTTACGATCAATAATGATTTTCAGCAGGAATTTCTCTTTAACCATCTTCTATACAGGCACGCCCCATGAACTTATCGTATAAATTGTGATGAGAAACCGCTAAGTCTTGAAAATTAATGCTATACATTCAGAACACCGTTTTCCTTCACGATAGCTTAAGTGAATATTTCTGAGCAACCCGCTCTCATTGATCGTATCCAGATAACCACCGAGCCGTCGTCAATGCTATTAGAAAACCCACGACGGAAATTCACGAAACCACAAATAAGTAAACGTACTTGCACGAAGACGGTTTTCCTACGGTTCTTATTAGAGACCCGGTTCAGAAAGTTTCTGACGCAGGCCAAACTCGTCGACGTGAAAATCGTTGTCCAAACACTTCGACAGTTCAGGGCAAGTTTTCGAGGTATAATTATCTAGAATTAGATATGGCAACATCTGACAATTTGAGTTAATGTATGTTCGGAAGTCACAAAGGAATATATTGAGAGAATGATTTATTTACCGGTATAGAAATAAATGTTATATTTGTTCCAAATTATTTTGTAACTTAAGGAATTTCATTCCCTTCGATGCTATTCAAACACAGAAACCTATTCCAACTTTGATTCATTCAGTACTAAGTCTGTCAACTTTCTAAATCTAATTGAAGTCGTTTTAACCACTTCGATAGTTTCCATTATATGCATGCAACCTAACGACAAAATACAACGTAGTCAATTGCTAGGACTAATCACAGCTGATCACAAAGAAATGACGAAATATTGTGACTATTTTTTGAAAACAATTAATTTTGTAATAGTTACTGATTGACAATTTTTTTAGATCGAACGTGTGTAGTATGTACTCAATTTTTATTTAAATAAATTTCAATATTATCTGTTTGTCAGGAGTCCCATAATATTTTATTATATATTTGTCTATTTTAAGTACGGAAGATCAAATTTTTAAAATAATAAACTGCCGATTTTAATAATTACAGAATTGTTATAAAATATTTCGGAACAATTAGTATAAAACATTACGACCCGAGGAGGTAAAGATTACAAGCTTTATACAAGTGTAACTTTTATTTAAAAAATTCGATCCCACTTTAAAAGAAAAATGAATTGACCTCTTTTAATATATTTTACTTGGTACATATTTATTTCGCTCTAGAATGAACAGTTTAATAACATGTCCCACCACGGTCGATTTCATGCCTCGTTTCACCTGACTGGTTAACCGACACCCAAATGACTTCGATTAGCAAATCCACCACGTGTACTGTATCACTGGAATGTATATAACATGAAGAATTGCGTAACAATTGAAATATACATTTAAATTTAGTTGAAATCATTTTATGAATCTGAATCAGGAAAAAATTACTAATGAAAAATAGAAAAGTACCTTCGGTTTTTAGATTAGCAATAATAGACTAAATAACTACAAATTCATTAACAAACACTTTTGTCAGTATTTATAGTGGAGGTAAAAATGCTACATTCGGGATTAAAAAAATGTATTTTTTAAATTTACAAAGAAATATTATTTAAATTTATATGCTGAATATTCTTAATTTGGATCTATTGGAGATCCATTTTGGATTTGATTGGTTTTGATGTCAAATTGGTTAAATTTTGATGAACTATTTTATATATTTTTGTAAAAAGATAAAAGACAGGTATTTATTATCTGTTCTATCTGTTTATATTGTTTATCTATTTATAAGTTTGCAAAGCGTAACACGAGTAGAATTTTATTAAGGCCTTGATCAGACGCGTAATACTATCGGAGGCTTAAGATATTTCTACTTAGGGAGTTTTCCAAAATGACCTCAGTCTCACAATTTCTGACAAATACACTTTAATCAGATTTTTGCCAAATTGCGGACAAAAATGTTGTTTCCTCACAAAGACTTGTTAACACTGGGAAAACACGATTATTTTCGAAGTTTTAGGTTAGGATATCACAGAATCATGGTGTGATAGAAACCTGTGTACTTGTCGACAAAAGCGAGGAATACATTCATGTGTTTTACAAAATTTGTTTAGGCAAGATGTATTCACGGCAAATATTCGTCTAATCATTTATTTTTTCTTCGTGAGTTTATAGAAAAAAAACCATAGGTGTAAAATTAAACCATGTTACCGTTAAAATTCGTTTGAACATTCCAAGTAGCCAATTAGAATGAATTACATTTGGGTTGTGCTAAAAACTTAAACCTATTTGCCCTACGGTACCATGTATGAGTATGAATAATTTGACTGGGACTTTCGGAAATTAATTTACGTTCATTTGTAGAATACTGCTATACTTCTTTGTGATGGCATTCTGTTGGCGCTGCAAGTTCAATTACATACAGCAGTTTTTACTATCTACCAAAGACGAGAATATTAGTAAAACGGATCAATAGTTCTGAATGATAGTTGTACCTTGTGTTGTCTTGTGCGACATGTAGTTCTATAAGGCTTTGTCTTCTACATATACGAGGGATGTAGATATAACTTTAAGGGCCTCGTTATGCAATATGACGTTCACCGTTTGGCCATAAGTCCTATCTGCCGATAATAAACACATGAGAGCCCCTAGATCCCTTTTACATAGGTAACATCTAGAGAATGTGCTGGTGTGTTGAATACCCCTTTTAGGAGAAAACTAAACCTACCGTTATTTTGTATGAAGAAAACGTTGTAACATTACACAATAGCGTGAACAATGATAACAAATGGCAAAATATAAAAAACGTAGGCGTTAAATATTTATCGGAGAATAGTTCAATCGATAAACCTTCTGATGTCGAGATGAGACATCCTCATTAAACTATTTTTTTTTTTTTTCGAGACGGTTACGATATATCCGATCATCAATTTTTCTTGTCATATTCGTAATCAGAAGGCAAAATATGCTAAAAAATTCTTGTTTCTAATTTTTTCTGATAATATCTCAAAATTAACCATTATTGTAGCCGTTTGGAAATTATCAAAATAATTGTAGTGAAATTCTCATTTCGTTGTTTACTCATTTTATTTATTTGATAACTTATTCATAAGAATAGATAAACTCAAGGTTCTGTTATTAATGTTGGATTGATAACAGCTCAAATGATACCCTTTTTCCGCTGTTAAATCATAAGCAATTATATTAAAAATAGCATTCGTAGTCAAAACTAATAAAATAATATAGTTTTTGCATTTTAATGGCGTACTACTAAAAATTCCACCTTCAAGACTTAACAAATTATTTCAATTTAACCTTAATTGCGAAATACGATTGTCATCGTTCTTCTACTAGCAACTAAGTTTCTGTGTCCAGGGTTAGTCAATACAGGTTATAAGGAACTCCATGATTTGCCGTGTCTCTCGGTGCTAGCTTGAAACTATCCACATTACAAACCAGCTGAACTGAGTTTCGCTCTAGTTTACTAGTATTTCCAATTGTGAATGTATTCACCATTCAAACAAATGTTTAATCAATATTCTCAATATCCTCGGTTTGCGAGGACTTTACTACGTCCGAGAATTTTAAAAGGGAGTTCTATGGCCAATAGAATTAACATCGGAATGGAGGAGATAATTTAAAACAAGAAGTAAAGTAGACTACTCTTAAAGTGCTTCCGTTACAATTTCGCAAGGTGGGAATACTTTCACAGCGAAAACTAGATGCGTTTATTCAACATGTGGCCTGAGGGGAAATCCCATTACTTTCCCTGCTATAAAAATGAATTGAACTTGAATTGAAGATATTATCTAAGAAGCGTAATAACTTTTTTTTTTATTTTTTTTATATATTTTTGAGTGATTTGTTGATATTAAACATGTTAACCGGTATCAGCCAATATACTTAATAAGCCCATTGAAAATAATACGTTGCGTTTAGAAAAGTTTATGACTAAACACGAATTATTTTAATTATATATAATTTATTACATAGTTGAATACAGGTCTATGTTTTCAGTTTATTTTGTCAAAATATTAAACTTCTATTTTAAATTAATTTTTGTAAAATAGAAAGGAAATAATGCTTCTTTATTACGTACAAGATTACTAAGAACTAAATAGAAAAGCACTGTAGTTGATTGCGTCAAAGGTTACAGTTCACGAGTTAGCTGCGTTTTAGGTGCTTTATTTTGAAGAAGTCGAAATTTTTATTGCCTGCTTTTCCTTCTCAAGTTTATCAAGCGTAAGTAATCAGAAAGCGTTAGCGTGAAATGGAGATTAACCCTTTTTTGCCCAAAATAAGAGAAGCAGGTACGTCAACATCAGCTCAGTTTCTGCAGTAGAACGAATTTTTTTGCCCAGGCGGGCGTTTATGTTGCAAAATTTTTGCAGAAATAGTCGTTTTTTGGCGAATTTTTCGACGGGAATCGATAGAGCACTTTAAAATAGTCGGAAATATATTTTCCAAAAATAACAAAATTCTTCTTGTAATTGTCTGCGTAAAGTTAGTGCGTAAAGTACTTTTGATGCCTGTTTTTCGTGCGTAAAGTTCACTTTTACGCACTCCCGACGACAAAATTCGTAAAGTGAACGGTCGTGCGTAAAGTACAACTTAAGTTGTACGCACTCAACCAGGCATCAAAACTTTACGCACTGTCTTTCCGCAACCAGTTACAAAAACTAGGATACCTAACATGGGTGTAAAGTATAACTATTACGCATCGGTCGGGAATTTTACGCATCACTCAGCGACTTCGGCGTCTCGTATGTATAGTTCCCGGCCGGTGCGTAAAAGTACACTTTACACCATTGTTAGGTAATTTACAATTCTACTGTAAAAATTGAGCTGATGTAGACATACCTGCTTCTCTCATTATGGGAAAAAAGGGTTAATATGTACAAATTTTGCTTCGGAAAGCAGAAAATACCAGGTTATTGTACTGGCTTAATTTATAAGAAATCAATCACAAAAATAATCATTTTATTTTATATTGATACCTATATTGAATTTTATTTCACTAACTAGACACATCTTATAGGTAGCCCGAATATGCTTAATGATAATGCACAATTACAACGCACAGTGGAGAATAAATATATGTGATGGTACTGATATTTTCTGATGAATGTTGAAGATTTATTGTGCCGTCACGTGATTCCGGATTTTGATGTCGATGAATTCTATCGCACTTATTGACATCTGACAAAGACGAGGTATAACGTTTTGGTCAGGTAATGACGCTGGACGATAATTTATGTCACTATTGTTTTACTTTTAACAAATATACCTTATTCAAAAAAATATAACTTATGCACAAAAATATATCATTAGATTTGTAATCAGCGATTTCGAAAATCCTAGGTATCGAACTTCAATCGATTTAATTAATTTTTAATGCAGAAATTTACCTTATACGATGTCATAGTTCATGACAAAAATTTTTACAATATCGTTAAAACAACATCCCGAGCGGAAATTTATTCAGGCAGCCTAAATATGTGCTAGGGACTGCTCTGAGCCTGATAATCACGTCTGAATTTTTAACTTCTAAATTTTATGTAATTCCTTCAGTCGCCATAGGCGTGATCGCGCATCTACTTCATTCCAAATGTCTTTCTATTTTGCATATTAGCATACTTGTAGGAACGTTTCGGCACAGTATATTTTACATATTGTATTTGATCGATTTGTATACGATTCGTATATATGTGTAAATAATATTTTTTTATTTTGCAACCTTTTTACTTGTCAGATAGTAATAAATCATTAAACATTAATTTGTCGTTTCGTAATACTATTGTAAATATTTTCACCATGAAATTTGGAAAGCATGCGAAATATTGGGCATTGTAAGGTCCTGATCAGGTCCTGTACGTTTGCCTGATCAGGGCCTTAACAGAAAAAGCGTCACACGATATGCCAGGACCTGATAAGGGGCCATGTGAAGACCTGATTTTGTTCACAGACTTCACGATCAGGACCTGATTCCAGTCAGAATAATTTTCCGCTCGGGATATTTAAAGAACTTGTATCTTTTTTTTGATATCCTAGTTTTGAAAAATGGCAACGGCATGTCGTTCGGTATACTTTAGAGTGTCTAGAAATGGTCAAGTTTTTTAAATTGTATACATTATTGACTTCATGAGACTAATTTATGCTACGGCAAAGATTTGCGTTTTTGCCGTAGTCAGATAAAAGTCCTAAATGACAACGATCTTTGTCATACGCTGGGAAGGGCTTAAGATGTAATAATTTCAAGTATTTATTTTTACAGTGCAATTATGTATATCATGCATTTACGTAAGTGCTTCTTCAATGACCCCTCTCACCCAATGCAGCTTGTGAGTGGGTGTAATCACCCTCAAAAGACACCTTTTCTTTTTTTTTAATCGCTTTACATGTTTCAGAGATTTCCGATTTTTTTCGTCGTAGATCATGAGATTCCCGGCAGAGTCAATTTTTCCAACAAGTTTCCAGGTAGCAGGGTAAGCTATGCTGTCTGACATTTTGAGGTATTGTATTCAGGTCGAAATTAACTCCGCAAATGTGAGTATGGACGCCATTTACAAGTCGACCTGCAAGTCGAGCTCTCTCAATTATACTCGCCTCTTCCCCGAAAAGCTCTTTAAGAACTTCTGGGACACCTCGATCGCCGTGGAAGATATAGAGGGGTAAAAAAATGAAGAACAGAACATTTATCGGAATTTTTTGTTAGATTATATGAATATCCGATTCTACTTACAATTAATCAATAAACCATTAAAATTAAACAAAATTTAGATGTAACTAGATTTGCGTTAGATCTTATGTCTCTCGAACAGTTACATTTCATTAAATCGACGTTCTTCTAGGTCTGATTCTAAGGTTTCACTACCTGATTACACTGAAAGAAATCCTATCTAACAAATTCAAATAAATGTGGAATGTTGACCGGTAAGTAGAAAATAACTAGTTAGAGTTAGGTGTATCTCGTTCATATAGTTAATTGTTCTATTTTATTTCAGTTAATAATTAATACTTATATTTACTCAAATATATAGATAAATAGCGACAATTCTACTAACTATATTTACAGTTAGTTTAATTACTTTAGTAACTGCAACAGGTGGAATAGCAGTTGAGCACACATTGAACTAGGTTATTTAATTAGGCCTCGAAATTTTATTTTTTTTCAAATTGTCCACATTAATTTTGAGAATTGGTGTGTAACAATAAGATAACTGTCAACTTAGCTTATGTTTTCGATGAATTATTACTGACTGGCTGTTGGTACAGGTTATGAGTATTCGAAAGTTTCTTTGGGTAGCGTGTGAATACAATGGGAGAGCGAGGGAGACAAAGACGGTTGTAACTAAATATTTCCACAATGGTAACGTCACATAACAACATTCAATATTTACGTACAAATATTTTGAATGCCATTGGCCGGCAACCGCGTACTTTTGATATGAAATAGGTGCCAGTTATTTCGCGTTTGTTTATTTATTTGAATATACTCGAAACAAAGCTAATGAGTTGTAGATTAGAGGGACATTAATTTAACTTTGTAGCATTTCCGAATATTCAAATTGTATTTGTATTTGTATTTAATTTATTTAAACCTTGGATATAACAACAAGTTACATTTCCTTAAGGCTATGGGAACAGTTGGTACAATTTTAATAAATCCAATTTTGGTCATTAAGTGGCGAATCAAGTACTTAATACTAGTAATAGCTAAAGTTACGACTTAAATACAAAATATAATTTAAATAACTAAATTTATATAGTTTTATTCCTAGAAAATGAGAAAGTAAAAATGAACAAAAGTGCTTAGCATTTTAATATAAACGATAAACTAATAACATAATTAATGAAATTCAAATGTCTCTAAGATCATATTAAATGATGATTTGAAAATTAGGATCATCAGTTTTCTCACCCCTATTGTCCTCTCTAAGCAGGAATCCCTTCAAAGCCAATTTGAATGCATGCAATGAGGTCGTTGACTTAATCTTTAGCGGCAGTGAATTCCAAAATTTAGCGGCAATTATAATAAAAGACTTCTGATAGCTAGTAGTCCGCGCGAATGGCACAACAATATCATTAGTCCAGGCTCTAGTTGTGCGTGTGGCTACGTCGCATCGCCGCGTAAACATTTCAAAAATAAAGCTAGGTTAGTGATTTAATAGAGAACGATGTATAACGGTTCCAACGAAAAAAAGTCGTCTGTATTTTGCCGACAACCAACCAAGTTTTCTCCTATAAGGAGAGACATGAGAATCTCTTTTCAAATTAAATATGAACCGTACGCATGAGTTTAATAACCTTTGAATCTTGTCATTTAATTTTTGCGATACATCATTATAGACTACGCAACAATAATCAAAGTGGGGAAGAACTAATGCAGACACCAACTTAATACGAAGCCGGGTGGTGAGAATATTCTTTTTGTATTTCAATTGGTAAAGAACTGAATTGGCTCGTTTTGAAATGAAATTTATCTGTGATCGCCATGAGAGTTGCGAATCTAGAATAACCCCTAAGTTCTTTACCTGGTTTGAGAACGGAATTTGTATATCATCAGCAATAATTGGAGGATAAATGGAAGGGTCGAATTTGTTTATATTATATCTAGACCCAACTAAGATTGCCTTAGTTTTTTCCCGATTTAAATGTAAACTATTAACTCTTGACCACTCAAATACCGAACAGATGTCCTCATTGATAGATAACAAGGCTTGATCAAGATCATTGACCTTACAACGAAAAAGTAATTGAAGATCGTCCGCCTACAGTAGATGCATTGAGTGCTTAATGTGCAGAGAAATATCATGTATAAAAAGAGAAAAAAGGAGAGGGCCCAAGATGGACCCTTGAGGCACTCCAGCAGAAACCTCCCTCCACGATGAAATTTCTCCATTTGAGCCTAATTGTTATGGAATGTATATAACAATTTTAAATATTTTAATCACAATAACATTAATAATCCATTGTAGTGTTATATCAAGACAGCAGCAACAAAAGACACAGAAATTAGATCCGTTTAAAATTACTTCTAAAGTGATATGTAAATAAGGTATACTTCACATGGTTAACATACACACATACATACATTGGTCAGATTTACTTGCCAACTTTATGCCATCTATGGCTAATCGGGCAAGGCTTAGTCATCATCCCACACAGGACGATACAAACAAGTAAACAATCACAAATACTACACATAATCGACACCGTGAACAGTTAGTCGGCGGCCTGTGCCGTAGCAGGCGCATCGCAAACATTGTCTTATTTTCATTCAAGACAATATTGACGAAGCGTCGACCACGGAAAACCATTCACGGTGTCGATAACTACCGACTGATGTCGGTAGCAGTCCCAAATTCGTACCTTCGCCCAGCAAGATTTCCTGAATTATCCGCACTGGAAATAATCAGAAAAAGTTGCCGGACGGGGATTCGAACTTACGACCTAAGGAACGTTCAGTTTACGAGGCGAGCACGCTAACCACTTAACCATCTCGTTCCCTCTTCACATATGGTTAAATTAAACTTAATATAAATTTCACAACATTTTCTTACTACCATCTTGATAACATTTCAAATTTCTCCAATGCAACTTAGAAGAAATGTATCGTTAAGAAATCTTTTACATTGATAGAATCTTTTATTTTTGTAATAATTTGAAATTAGGTTCTAAATAATTATCTTTAATCAAATTAATGTCTATACTAGTTTTAAGATCTCCATGGAAATTTAACATCAACATAATTGTAATCTTTGAACAGTCAATAGAAGAATATATTTTCTGAACTTTTTCTCATGGAAGAAGTCTTGATTATTTTACGGCAAATACTGAATTACACTTAAAGAGGAATTCATGTGGTGATTTAATGGCTGTGCTGAGCTCAATGTTGGGAAGCGAGTAAAGGCTGTTGAGGAAAAATGGAGAAAAAGGGAATAAATGGGAAAACGGTTTAACGAGAGATTCTTTCGCATTTCGCTCTCTTCGGGAATAAGAAAATCACGAGTTAGATAAGAACTTCTGCAATAACATTTTCTGATTATAATGCTATTGTTGAATTTTCATCAGGATATGAAGTAAACGTTCCAATGTAAGGGTATGTTCTCATGATGAAACAATCTAATCTAATTTCAATCTTCGTGTATATGCAATGAATTACTTTCAAATAGAATGGGTGGCATAACTGTCTAGGAGGATATCAAAAGTAATTAGTGATTAATTAAATTCCTATCCTTCTTTTTTGTAATACTTTCCTTTTTGTTACAGACTGTAATTACACGCGGAATAATAAAAAATTTGTTTATATTATTCCGGAAGGTTTGTTGCAAATCTCTTCAGAAGTTAGACTATTTCTATAAATAAAAAAATAATATTCAAACAAAATATACCAAACTATTTAAATAACTAAAGGAATAAAATTAACTAATAAAAATACAACAAAATAAAAGTATGACTGTTGCAGCCGCATATATAGTAACTAATTGTTCCGTCTTAACTAATGTTTATAAAAATATTATTACTAAAATTTACAACAAAATGATGGCTGTACAGGTGCGACTATAGGCTTGTGCCATCGTAGGAGATTCGCGGCAGGAAAAGATTCCCGTACAATTTTTGCTCTGAAACAAAATTTCGCATTTTTTCAATTTTATATATACAAATATTTCGAGAACACCCCACAAGTTCACAAATTCCGCTCCAAAATAGAAAATCTTTTATAAATTTCAATGCAACTGTTCATGGAAAATAATAGTAAATTTGTAAATAAATATGATTAGTTTGCATGCAAATATAAAAATTGTGGTATACATGTAAAAAAAAATAAAAATTAAATTATTCATAATAGTACTTTTTGCACCTAGGGCGTGAAATGGTCATTTTACGCCCGTGGTGCAAAATAGTTATTTTCGTACGGTGGGCGTAAAGTGCTACTTTACGCCCCACGTGCGAACATTATTTTTCGTCATAGTAGGCGGAAAGACGCGATCAACATTGGAGAGTGGATTGGGCGGAGGGTGGCGGCTGATGCACGGAGAATGGGGGGGTTCGGGAATAATTCTGAGTTTAAAGAAATATTTGCGATCAATGATTTAAATTGTTAAATATTAAATAATATAAGCATTCCTATTATTTGAAATGTTAATTTTTTAACAACAATTAATAATTAATGTAATATTATATTTAAATTATGTAGAGAAAGCAATTCTGTAATTTATCAGAATTAAAATAATAATCGTTATTTGTTTTTTTCTTTATTTCTTTTTTTTCATTAATAATCGCGATAACGTACCGACAACCGATACCTACGACGCGAGAAGTCGAACTGATTCTCCAATAAAGGTGTATGTTATTATTTACAGTAGAGGGGAGAGTCTTTGTTTTCGAAACGGAAGGTGTATAATATTTGGTTATTGATACTGAAATGAGCATATCTGACAACTTTTCACTTTACACCTAGTAGGCGTGAAATTGAACTTTACGCCCTCAAAAGGGGGCGTAAAAGCGTACTTTACGCTTACTATGACGAAAAATATATTTCGATTTAGGGAGAGTAAAATGATCATTCATTCTATCACACAAATTAAAGATGTTTACGAACCACCGCGACGCACAACACCGACTAGCGAGTTTATTTTTCAATCAGTAATGTTTATGTTTATAATGGAAAATTTATATAATACCCCGCTACTGTGCGTTTATTTGTATTTACAATTGTCGTTTTCTATTGTCTCATACGATTATCATAATGCACTGTAATGTAGAAAATTATAAAAAATCATATTTATCGTTTTTTTTTCGAAAAATCGTCCATTTTCAGACTGTACAGCCTCGAGGGCGTTTTTTTTCACGCCTCAAAAGGAGGCGTATAATGCTTATTTTACGCCCCCTGAATCGTATTAAAGGTACTTATTAATTTTTTTTTTCAATTTCTCAAGATGAGGACACCATCCTTTATTGTATGAAGGAATAAATCAACCAAATTATTATTTATTTAGTAAAAAAGTATATCTCGCAAAATAATGGTCCTTTTCATTTACTTTCCGAGAAGCGGATATTTCGTTTTTTGAAGAAGCGTTTTTTATGTTTAAAGTAGTAAATATCAGCAGCTGCAGTATAAGTATGCTCAATCGTATGTTTCTAACAAAATATCTCAGGTGCCAGATCCTACTTTAAAAAATAACGTCAGATTTGTGCCTTTGTTTATTTCCCTGAAGCATGGTGGTGTATATTGGTATGGTTCGAATATACGTCCACTTCAGAAGCTAGTATTCAAGAATTTACGCGCAAAGTACATTATATGTGTTACGCGCGCAGATTCTGCTTCAAGGTGTAACCAAGGCAATTAAAGTCGAGAGGGACGTCGTTTGTTTACATCTTCACAGTTATTAATGAAGATTCTGCAAGGGCGATCACTATAAATAAAAGAAGCAGTAAAAAATATTTCCGTTTAATAATATACAAGTTATATTAATTATAATTTATTATTATAACTTATCGGATTTTTAATTTTGTGCTTGAATTATGGTATTTAATGATAGTAGTAATAACAATAATCAATTTATAAAATACACCTGCAAAATGCACTAGCTAACAATAATTTATGAAGTTAACGATACACAAAAATGTACTAATTATGTTGATAACGAGTATTACAGTTTTATAAATAAGATATCAGCAATAATAATAATAAACAATAATACGATAGACAATAAGAATCACATTTTTTTATCCACGGAGAATTCTCTAAATTTTCAAAGAATATTTTAATTCTATTCAAAGTTCCAGGAAACGAAGTTCGGATTAAATTTCATCCAAAACTATCTCTAACATAATCTATTAATATCTAACAATAGATATATTTATTTTCTGTTAAATTACAAAATTAATATTCTCTGTATAGTTGTGACCAAAACCGAGATCTAATTTGACATATAGATCCAATATGATCATACAATATTTAGGTTAATCTGAATTTTTTAACGCGAGTTATTGTAAACAAATTTGTGTGTTCTTACTTAGTTGCGCGTTTATAATGTAATACTTCAGTAATGGCAAGAATAGTTTCAAAATGGTGCTAATATATTTAGCATGACAAAATTAGTATAAACCTTGGTGTATTTTGTTACGTCGTGTGATACCACATGGAGTTGTAATTTTTAATATTTTGTTGTAATTTATACAGCATTCAGTACCGAAAAATAATGTTCGAGAGAACATTAAGATGTTACTCCCTTGTATAGAAAAATGCTATTTTAACACTCCGGGAGTAGAGCATTATTTTGCGCCCAGTAGTGAAACATAACTTATCGAGCCCCACGCCCGTCGTATTAAAAAATATCGTAAGGAACACGAACGAAATATATATCGATCTCCGACGCGTGTGTGATTTTTACTCTACTCGCTTGGCTCATGCGACAAACTTTGCACTCGTCAAAGATCGGTAATTGCACCCTTCTCACATAATATACCATTATTATACATTTGTATTATTAATACCACGATCTGCCCCCCCCCCCTCCGCCACATATAACGTCGGCCAAGTACAACAATTTATTCAATTTTTGAGGCAATATTATTCAAGTTTGTCCGACATCTTTTTCGAGAGGTAATATAAATACTACTTCGTTTTTTAACATTTTCACGACAAAAATTCATGTTTATTTTCCATATCTTCATACGCAGATACGTGGAAAAGATATTATCAATGCCATAGTGCTAAAAGCTTTGGGTAGTTTGTAGTTTGAATCATTCTGGTGACGGACTAACACAAATATTCATTTTAGTAATATTTTAATATTCACAGGTATACAAACCCCGGGGATATAATTTTAAAAATACATTCATCAAACGTTATTTTGTCTGTTTTCAAGTAAGCAAATTGTTCGCGACTTCAGTAAAATTAAAAAAATACTGTTTCTAATCGTAATTAAAAAATTAATAAGGTTTGAGGGCTTTTGAAGTTTATAATTTCTTATTGCTTACAATATTATTTGCGTAGAGGGTATTTGCCGTAATTTTCTGTAAACTATTCAATTTTATTACAAATTGAAAACAAAAAGCTTCAAAATACTTCTTAATCCATAGTATATTCGAAATAAACATGCTGAATAAGTTTTCTTGGAATATCGGATAATGGATTCCTTAAATAAACATTAAAATAAAAGATTTCGTTTCGGTCAAAAGTTTATGACCCTGCTCAGAATTTATTCTTCTAATTCTAGGTTTTAACTATGTAAAATCCCAGAAGCGACATTGCGGATCACCAACACTCCGGAGAAATTTGGTTTAGGAATTTCCTTTCATAGAGCCAAGTTTCCCTTCCTATATATAATTTTATGATCGATAATAATCTGTTTTCACGGTATTGGATGCGTTAATTTCGTAATTTATTTCGGTCATTAAAGAGTGCAGAATATTAATATTTATGAAGTTGTAAATCGTGAGTAAATTACCGTGAATGAAGAGAGTTAACATTTTTAATCTGTATGAAATTTATCAAGATTTATTAAATGCACCCATAAATTTATTGTAGTCAGGATTTCGGTCGTCACGTTGAACACATTAAAAAAGGGTTTCAGGAGCGAGTTATTTTTAATCAATACTAGTAAATATTTAATATCAACAAATACAAATTTGTTCTCATCTGATTTAAATGTTATATTAAAAATAGTAACTTTCAAAAGAATGGTGCAAGTTGCTTTATGATGATTTGGAAAATGACTACCTTTTTATTCATTTCTTATTGACTGCGTTTAAGAAAAATATTTATATAAATATGAATGGTAAATATATTTATTTTTGTATCAAGGACGTAAAATGCAGTTTTACGCCTCGACAATAGAAGCCGAGAGACTAATGAGGGTGAAAATACTGCGCCTGAAATTCAAACATTATTTCTTGATGGAGTAGGCGTAAATTATTTTATGCTCCAGGAGTCGTGAAATAGGCGTTTTACACCCGGAATTGTAAAAAAAATGTATTTAATCCTGTTATGGCATTGGAAAAGAAATAAACCGCCAGTATCGTTATTATGACTCATTGTCAATGAAAACAATCGAATTTTCAATTGAATTGTTTAGTGAGGTTAAAAATGAATAATTTTCACGAGTTAAACAAACTAATCCAGCTGTGTGTACAATATAAAAAAAGTGTATACTCGTTAAAAATATATTGATATTCAATTATACTATGCAATGGAATACTGACCATCGGTTTTTGTAACTTTAAAACTGAAATAGAATTAAGAAAATTTTATTTAAATTAGTTGTGAATGTGAATGTCCTTATATAAATGAACAACTTTGTCTTTAACAAACATTAAACAAAACCATGCAATAAATAAATTCGAAAATCAGAACATTTATGGATTACTACCCTATTGACAATTGGAGGATTAGATCTTAATTTTAATTATAATTATAATAACTATAAGTTATATCGAGTAAGTTCGAAATCTTCTAAAAGTGTTCTCTTAATTTGAAACTCGGTAACTCGCTACGTTGCCGTGAATACTTGCTATTTTCAGTATGAATCAAAACATTTTTCAATTACTAGTTCTTTTTAGACTGTAAATCAGTAACTGTTGACTGAATCCTCTTTTTTGAAATTGAGAGAGTATTTAACGATCAAATCAAAGCATCCAGATCATTCCATGCACACTTTGAAGAAAAATCGATACAGAATGTTACAACTCAACGCATTTAATTTTCTTTTACATGTTTTTCTCATAAAGTTACAGGCTCGTCTTAAGAAAGAAATCTTTTAAAATAATTAATAGAGAGAAAAAATACATATTTGCGCGTGAACATGTATAATTATTCTAATTTTTCGTCTCACAAATATTCTAAATTATACAGAAGAGTTTATCATTTATGAAGGGTAAAGATAAATATATTCTGAAAAAGAACTCCAAACATATTACAGTACCCGTACGCTAATCCTTACAACTCTCAATCTTTCAACTGAACACAGTTAAGGCGGTTCTAAGGCGCTCCGCTGATAAGGTAGAAATTTATGCTAAAAATCGAAAAAAAAAAAATGTCTTAATCAATTTGTAAAAATTCAAGCTCTGTAAGGGTAATTGTTATATACGGCCAATTAAGGAGTACCAAAAAAATTAATTAGAAATTGCATTCTGTAAAAGCCCGTATATAGAAAGTAGAATTACTTTTACAGAGCCCGAATTTTGAAAGCTTGATTAAAAAATGTTTAATGCACGTTTTTTAACGTAAACGCCTATTTTATCGACGGACTACTTTAGTAACCACTTCAATAGGTCCTCAACTGCATTTCATCAGCTGGAGTAACTATTCTAAATTATAGTGCAATTATTTGGAGTATAGTTAGCGGAATACAATTTAGACGTTAGTTTAAGTAAATTTCAAAATTTGTTGCAGTTCAACTGCATATTTACGTAAATTTAATTACTAATTACTCAGTCGAGCGAGATACCGTTTGAAGAATGCTTAAGTGTCATTATTGTATAGATTTTCTGCGTTGAAATAACATGAGCTTGTCAGGATTTTTTGAAATTTCAGCTTAAAGGAAACAAAAATGTCAATTTAAACGATTTTTATGCATGTTTTAAGCGAACCGTATTTTTTATTGTATTTTCGATAATTACGTTATAGAGTAGTCTTACGCAACTTTACAAACCATTTTCCTAAATTATTATAAGATCTTTTTAAATTATGCTGTACAATTTTGGATTCTAGACTTTGATTTATACAAATTCATCCGCTTTGCTGCACTGAACTTATTTTTTAATATGTTCTTTATTATTGAGCCAACACAATTCTTGCGGTCGCTAATTCAAAATCGAACATGAGAATTTCGGGTGCACCTCAAAAACAAGACAAATCACAAAAGAGACACTACAAAAACCCGACATTCAAAAACCAGACACTGCCAAAAACCAGACATTTGAAAAAATGGAGATTTAAAAAACAGGCATTTCAAAATACAACAACCTTGTATGTTCAAGATACTTCAAAATGTATATATTCTGTAAATGTAATTAAGGATTGAATTCTAAATGTGCTTAATAAATAATCCAGAGATCAAACTAATTTGACATTCAAATGACCTATAAAATTAATCCCTTGGTCAAGTATTTTTGACCTTGAAATGGCCTTCCTGTGAGACCTCAAGGATAGCAACCCGAGATCATTTCTTTTATGTAGTGAACGTACAAGTCGGACGTGTGTATTAGGAAATGTTTGGTTTTTTAATGTCTGTATTTTGAAATGTCTGGTTTTAGAATGTCTGCATTTTGAAATGTCTGGTTTTTGAATATCGAGTTTCTGAAGTGTCTATTTTGTCATTTGTCGGCTTTTTGAGGTGCACCCAGAATTTCAAAATTCAAGATAGTGAATCCAAGATAGTAGACTGCACACATAAAAGTTTTTTTGAACGCTATGAAACTTGGTATTAAGGGGAGGGTATACCCACAAAATTAGCTCTATGAAATACCCTTTTAAAAAATTTGAAAAAATTATGTCTTTAGTCATTTTTGACGTGGAATTCAGTGGTGCTAAAAGAAAAAGTGAAATTTTGTTGATCCTTAAAAAAATTCAATTTTTTAAAATCCATCCGTAATTATTTAGAAAATGTGTTTTTATGTTCAGCATAATTTAAAAAAATTTTTAAACTAATTTAGAAAAATGTAGAAGCACTTTTTCGAAAAACCAATTTTTTTTTCAAGTTACAATTTGGAGTTAAAAAATCGTTGTTTCATCTTTTATTTTAGCGCTACTAATTCCACGTCAAAACTGACTATGGACATAATTTTTTCAAAATTTTAAAAGTGTATTTCATACAGCTGATTTTGTGAGTATCCCCTTCCCTTAAGGACATTTTTAGGGTCGCCGAGTATCAGTATGTAATCAGAATTTTGACTGAACTACTGAAAAAGCCAACCACCAACTATGAATACGTTGAAATACAATAAAATATATGTATATCAGGTGAAATCGGTCATCTTTGTAGGGACAACTATGCTTCAAAAACGCTTAATGAAATCCCGTAAATCGCAGAAAATGTTCTTCAATTTTGGTAAAAATGCTGTGAATAAATCCAAAACCTGCAAGCAATTTCATGTAATTTGGTGAAATAAATGGAATTTGTTAAAGGGTTGAATGTTAGCGATTGATGTTATTAATTGCACATTTTTGCAAATGTCTAGATGAATACAAATATTTAATTTGCTCTCTGTCGGAATCATTCCGATTCCTGAAAGGGTGTGCTTATAAAAAACTTCTTTGGAAGGATTTTCTTACAATTTTTATCGTCATTTTGAATTTTCAAATTCCATGCATTTATAAGTAATTAGCGACATTAAACTAGTAGTTTTCGATACAAGTGTGTAAAAGTTTTTTCTACGAATGTAAAGGTTGCGGATCAACCTGTTTGCATTGTAGTAATAAATACCTTAAAAAATTGTAATTGGAAATAGGGGCCGATTTTCCTTCTTCGGCGCCAACTATTGTCAATATTAAATATTATCTTCAATGTCTCATGTTATTACTGTGCGTATTATAAAGGTTACAACTTATTAAACAAAATAATTAAATTTTGAATTCTTCTTATCCGATTGTGGTTTCTTAAGTAAAAAAGTTCACAAAAATCGGATAAGAAGAATTCAAAATTTAATTATTTTGTTTAATAATTTGGACATTGGTAAAAACTGGTTTTTTGGATTAACCAACAATATGGAAAGGAATCTTTATAACTCCTAAAGGAATGGATGTTCATTAATTCAAGACTCGCTCTACTTATTATGCGAAGGATTATTTTATTAAGATGTAGAAAACATACATTGATTCCTAAACCCATTTATCATAATCATTTTTCACATAATACTTCATTTTTTTCTAAGTCTATAAAATATAAAAATAATCTATTATCCAACAATTACAAAAAACAACTATTAAATTTGGAAATTAGTGATGTAATCTTACAAATTAATCATTTTCGATCCAGAAAATTACTTCTATGCAGATTAATTACACAAAAATTTCCCAACAATATATACGAAACATTTTTTTACCACAATGAAATTAGGTTCAATAAGTTTCTTCTATATCACAAATTACATTTTACAAAGAAATTTGCAATTTTATATAACTTCCATGACAATATTTCCGTTAAGAATAACAACAATTTTGAAGTTAAAGATAAATGGCTAGTCAATTCACAAGAACAAAGGTTACAACTTTACGAATATTGAATTTATTATATCGGGGGAATTCTCCTTTATATTTAAATGCGTTTAATAAAAAATTTTATTCTAAAATATTGTTAAAAGTATTGAAGCCCCTCAACCTATAAACTTGATTCACCTAAAATGGTTATTATTTTGTTCACTGTGTAAAGAATTCCTGTTCTCAGTTTTTGATACGAGCTATACGGTTACTTAATCAAGTGTGGTATTATAACTAATCTAAATTTAACTACTTCCCATTGACGATGAGCAGGAACATTGGTATGCGAGTCCGAAATGAAAAATATACGCCCCGTCTCTTCCCCAATTATGCCGCATACATTTGGACACAAATAGCTTCCTCCCAGGAATGGGTGGTACAAACATACGTAAGTAGGGTTCTTAAACAGTTGGAATATTCTTCGCAAACACTTTTAATGGCGCTATCAAAAATTCATTCAAAGTGAATTGCCTCGTTCCGTTTTACTGGAGTACTCTAGCTTTCACAGAGATAAATGAGCTAACAGCTATGTTGGTGTTGTAAGTTTTTAAAAACTTCAGAAATTTAATTACAAAATGGTGGGATGGACAAGAAATTAACTGCGTACTTCAGGTCGAGATTTGTTCTATGGGATTAACTAGATAGATTATGGGATGATACCATGTGTATTTTAAATATAAATGGTGATACTTCTGACGCAGGAAAGCTTTAAACGGCCCTTTAAAATTCAGATAATGTGACATATTTTTACAAATTTTAAACATTGGAATATCTCATTTCATTGAACGAACTTTAGAAAATTGTCTTGACTATTTTGACAAATATGAACATGCAAAGTATAAAATTAAAGGGGTAACCAGGGAAAGTAAATATTGAATGTTAAGAAATGTATACACTCTAAAGTCTCTTAAAGTGGAAATTACTTCACTGTAGCGAATTTCATCTCAAACGAGGGAAAATTGACCTACCTTCTTAAATTATACTTTGACTTCATTTTAAAGTGAATACTGATAAGTTATAATCACCGAATAGCAATTGGTTAATACTAGGAAACTGCAACTTAATATCTTCAATAGCTCCAATGTCTTGATGCTAGAGTGCCGGATTTGAGACAGGTGGTAAGTAAGTGACTGTCAAACACAGTGTACTGATTTGGCAGTAATTCTCACAAACAGACGCTCAATTTGAGAGAAATTTTTAATAATTTCGCGAATACTGTAGTTTTTTAGCGCTATTAAGACACTAACATCTCTTTCCTTACGGCTGCCAGTAGTATCGCGATCCTTCCTCTAAATAGGGATGCGGGTCGAAAAACCGACAAAGCAAAAATCCGACAAGTTAAAAAACAGACATTCAAAAAACCGATAGTCAAAAAGCCGACACGTCAAAAAACCGACAGTCAAAAATCCAATACGTCAAAAAACCGTCAGTTGAACAGCCAAATTGTCATAATACCGACAGTCAAATAACCTACACTTCGAAAAACCGACAATTCTAAAAGTCGACAGTCGAAAACCCAACAGAAAAAAAATCGACACTTCAAAAAATGACTGTCCGCTTGTCGATGTGTCTATTCTTTTATGGCACGGTTTTTGACTGTCGGGGTTTCGACCCGTTCCCGGTTTCTTTACTGTCGATTTTTTGAGCTGTCAGTTTTTTGACTGTCTGATTTTGACCTGTCAGCTTTTTAAATTGTTGGTTATTCGATTCGCACCCCTAAACAGTGTTACCTAAGAGACCAAGGACAAAAGACCTACACAGTGTTACCAGAGTGCAACAAAATTTCTGTTAGGATAATACACAGTAGAATATCGTAGTTTTATCGCATAACAAAAAGCTTTGTCGCTGGTAGAAAATATCACCTTTAAAGGATATGGTTTCTTTATACTTGTTTTGTCAGTTTTCCCAAGACGAAAAGTATCAACAATATCATGTTCACAGGGAGTACTTTGTAAGAGTTTTTTCACCACTTTTATATCACTTTCATTTCTTTTCATACCCTCTTCAGGTATGTCATATAAAATTACATTATTAGATCCTAGAAAAAGTTCCCGCATTCCAAGTAATGTAATTTCTTTTGAGGAAGAAGACAACGAATTATTATTAGTCGCAAAATCTAAACGATGCTCCATTTTCGACATTCTACTTTCAATCTGTACAAGTTCCGCTATTGTTGTTTCCAGGGATTTCTCTAGATCATTTTCAACGTCGTTGACTGAAGTACCTGGTTTACGTTCCGTTTCAGTTTTTGCGAAATTTAATTTCCAGCCTACAGTACGATAATACAAGCGCGAATTTCGAAAAGTTTGAGAGGTGATATATACTGCACAAACTGATTTTGCTCAATTTTCATAACAAAAGTCATTTCATTTCGTAAGATCATATTCTACTCATCATACACTATCAGAAATTGCAATAAAAATAAATCTTCTAGTCGAAAGAGAGGAGAAATTCACATAATAGGATGAAAATAACAACATAGATCAGTTTACATCTCTTAAAAAGTACAAAACATCTAATTTTTCTGAGCAAATTTAGCAGATTGTCCTGGTCATTTTGCCTGTCGTAACATCCGAGTATCACGTGGTCAGTCTGCATTATAGTTTAGTGAAGGTGATAAAGCAGAAACAGAAAAAAGGTACGAGCGTGATCGAATGAAAATCCGGATTGATCCATAGGTATTACGAATGGCTATCGTATTCCGCTTGTGATTTTCAGGAAAGAGGAACGGTTGAGCTTGCGCACGGACACGGCCAAGTGTCCGTACCGGTAGTTCCGCTGCACTGCGTGGGTATATAGCTTTTCAGAGAAATCAAATGCGAGAACTGGTTACCATAGAGACGAACGGCCACTCTCATTATATCCATTCGACACAATAAAAAGGCACAGGAAAGAGGCCGGATCGTGTTGTTGACATTCATAGTTGCGAAAATTACGATTTTCTGATTCAAATCAAATCTTGCTCATTTGTGCCTCTTGACACGTTTTTTTTAAACTGCATTTTTCGTTGGTCGTTGATAAATGTATCGTTATTCCTACATGGTTGAATGAATCCTAAAGGGAATATGGTAAACGATAATAAAGCAAAAATGTTGAAATTCTTTTAAGAGTTACTGTAAAGATTTTTCTCTAATTAGCACACTAAGTTTCTAGATCATTTTTTCACTTTGTCATCAGTTTGCTACTTCAATAATAATAACAATTTACTGCCCGTAAAAATGAAAAAATAACACATAGGTTTTTTGAACACAATAACAAACTACATCGGAACGTTGTAATGCTAAATTTGTGATCATATATTAGTTGTAATATTTATTATGTATATGTAGGGAGTAGCGAGTATGATGTTACCGAAGGTAGAATAAATTTGGGTATTGGCATTTAGTTCAATTAGTGATAGGAATGCAGAGAGCGTGGCTTTGTAGTGTGTCGTGTGTGTGTGTGTGTGTGTCCAAATAAAGGTATGAACAAACGGAAACGTAGGAAGAAATAATACATCGTCTGCTTCTGGTGAGTTCGGATCTTAAATCAGTTGCTCAGTTGTTCCTTCTTGGCCAGACCCGCCTATGCAAAAGGTCGAGAGGACACCGTATTTTCTCCACACTACGAGTTGGGATGTTGAACATATCTTCATCGAGCAGCTAAAAGTTAAGAAATACACACATCGCCGAGGAGCGCCTTGTGCGGGGCCAATAAAGCGTATTGCCTCCTCGGCAAAATGGAACGTGAGTAAACCTCGTTCTCCCTTTTGAACACGTGTTCTTTTTGAATAGCGCAAGAGCTCACACCCTTTATCTTGCTTTTCTATTTCATTGAGAATCTGCCATCCCATTGAGGCTCTGATGCTGTGTGGACGAAAGCAATAATGGTATGGCATTACCGTTCATCATCCGACGCCATTTTGTAATCGTCAGAGTCCGACTCTCGCCACGATGGAATGGGAATTTGGAAGGCAAAGGTTTTTCTTTTGAACAGTGAAATGGAAAGATTGCTAGTGTTTGTGACGAGAATCAAGGTACTCAATTAATCTGCGCTATTAATAATGAATGTTTGGTCCGAGTGATAAATTACGAACGAATAAATAAATGTGTAGTGTTACGGATGAAGTATGATAGCATGTGCGATGATTGTGGCGTTCGCGAATATTATATTTTTAGTGACAATAAATAGCCCAAAATATTCAAAATTTCATGAATATCGCATGTTTTTCTTTTTTATCATTATTTCCTTTTTCATTGATTATTTTAACATTAAATCGGGTCAAGATAATACCAAATGTCCTCGTTTGTTTTTTGGAGATTAACTGATTTGAAGGCGATTCTGGGGTTCCTACAAATTCATTTGGACGAATTCACGAATACTGGTGCAGTTCGAATATGCATCATTACAAAGTATACACTGATAAAAAGATTTATTTGTCGTAAAGAAGGCTTATTTAAATACGCTGGAAGAAATCCTTTATTGACAGTAAACAACTTTAGTTAATAGTTAAAATGCATCTCTTAATAATTAAGACACGTATTTTACAGTTAACAAATGTTAATTAACTATTAACTAAAGTTGTTTACTGTTAACAAACGGTTTCTTCCAGCGTATTTAAATAAGCCTTCTTTAAGATAAATAAATCTTTTCATCAGTGTAGTTTTTCGTGCCTTTTCAGGGGTGTGCTAGTCGCCTAAGATAAATCTGATTGAATGTTATCAAATTTAGATCAAAAGAATTAGATACAAAAGTTGTGATGAGATTTTAATGAAATATTGATCAATTTTTGGTAATCCCTACTTTCGCATCGAAATTAATGCCGGAAACTCGGGTAAAATCACTTAGTTTCGTCGTATTTCGATTAGTAAAAAAATCACGGCTACTTTCAACTGTAGTTTCGTTATCTTTCATTTCAACAATATAAGGTTTGGATAGTCTGAAAGGTGAGCTTCGTGGCACTCAAATGAAACTAAAAAAAGTTGTAAATCGAATAAAAATTAGGATAGTTATGAAAGATTTTTCACACGAACCTACCTGAAAATGGTTTTTTAGACATAAAATGAGATTTTGGGGGTTTATGGGGGAAATTATACCGTACCATCTTCCTCAGTTTTACAAGATCTACAGCTTGTACTAGATCCCCATAAAAGTGCCGGATTGCTGTCATACCGTGTTATCTTTGCAACTGCCATCAACAAAAAGCATGTCCGAGTGGTTAGGGGTGCGGATTGTTACAAAGCTGTCTGGTGTTCGATTCACCCTTGTGGCAAATTCTTTTAGTAATTTGAATTTGTTTATTATTTTTTTAATGTAATCAAAAGATGATAAATTCTTAATTTGTTTATATTTATTTTAGGAAATTAAATAACCCAAATTTCTTTTGAAGAATAGGACTTACGATTTGTTGTCTTTGATCCGCCATTTTAAATATCCATGTGTTGTATCAATTCTATTATTTTAATTTCTCTTTTCTCTTTTCTATCTCAATCTTCGCACTTTTATTCATATTAAATAATATCATCAAAACTGTAGAAATCGCTTGCCATTCATTTTCATACTAAACGTTCATTTTCCAATCAATACACACGTTTACTCAAAAATAAAAAAGAGAAAACCCTATTGATGTAACTAAAGTGCTTATCTTATAGTCATTGATATTCCATCAGACGATAACGTGATTTTCTTCAACAAGATATACTGATTTCCTCTTTCCAGTGCACATTCTTCGTGGCGATGACCTTTCCGGAAAAGGTGTACGAATTTCAGGGGAAAAGTTCGAAATGGAAACTGCATATTATGTTTTGAAAACTTATTCCTTTATGAATCTGAAACTCAGCCCTTATTTTCCAAAGTAATTGCATTTTGTGCATTCCCATGAGTCAGGTTAATTAGGAACGTGAACTCTTTTCTTTACAGTTCAGCCAACAACCATGGAACGCATGTTCAGGCGTCCTTCGCTTACGAATCGGTTTTTCCAAAATTTTCGTCGACTTTTGTTTTGTCCATTAATTACATTATCCGACACTGACTTTTCCTTTGAAAATCGCAGTATCATTTCGAAACGGATTTTATATGCTGCAACGATGGCGCTAGCCGAAATTTCAGATCACGTCTCATATCGGAGAAAGGAGAGGTTAAATGTTTTGCTATCAAATATATTGAAATATGGCGAAAAACTAACATTTTTACACATTTAACCATTGCTTTTCTCAACAATCTGACGTGGTAGGAAAATTCTGCTACTTTTTTATCGCCATTGTTTTTGAATACACCTTGTTTCCTTAAAAGCTCCATCGACTGACTTCCAGCTCCAAACATCGACACTTTTTCCTCTCGACCGAATCTTGTTCGACGTCAGGAAACCAGAGAGCATACCTCCCTTTCCGCATTCTGAAAGACAATTGATTCGAATTGTAAACGAAGAATGACTGAGAAGCCTGGAAACTTGAATACTTCTGAATCTTTTTTCTAACTGTTTGAATAAATATTGGTAAGCATAAGAAGTATTCAGAAGGTTTCAAAATATGCATGCCAATGCTTCATTCGGGTTAGTGAAGTATTGGCTCTACGTTTTGTCAGAAATTATTGAGAAGCATTTAACAACAAAATATTCAATTCGTGGAAGAGGATTTAGAACGATTTACAATATGGAAGTATTCACGAAGGTCAACAAATAGAATTGAAAGTTCAAAAATGAATACTTTTCAATCATTATGAATAATTTTTCGTTTGCTGGGATGTTTCCATTTCCGTCCTTATTGACTATCGAACATATTTTGTCTTTTATTATTATGTTTTTCTCTTTTTTTGCTTATTATCTTACTCTATAACAATTTATTTCTCATGATAACCATATGTTGACCGGTTGTTCTACAGTCTTTATTAGATACCGACTCATGGTAACTGATCGCAAGTTACAGTATTGTATTCAAATATCCAATGAGCAACATCGAAAATTATAGAAAGGATGAAGTTGGATATACTTTGTTCACTAGAAAAATATGTTTCTTAATCTAGTGAATGATCTAAGAAAATGGAAATAATCACTAAGATTTGAAATAGCTTATCCATACAAAATAATATAATTCTTAAATTATATCATGTATACTTCTTATTATGATGAAAGAATAATGTTGAAAAACTAAATACGACAATTCAATATGTTAATTAAGGTTTCATTATTCTTTATTATTACTTCTCACGTCGTATCTGTAATAATCTTTTCGTTGAATTGCTTTTTTAAGGCAGAAAACATTATCAATTTTTTTTTTATAGTAAATTCAATATATTGTTCCTTTCAACATGTCAGTTATTTAATACAGAAATTTGATAAATCTCGGTGAAACATAAATATATAACTTTCTTGCTGGAGATTTCGCTTGATTATCAAGTAACTAAAGATTAAGTTGACCCACGCGCACTGAAGTTATTAAATTAAACGCGGTATTCGCAACGCAATAGCAATCAGCAATAAAATAAGATTCGATAATTATTATATAAAAGAAATAAACTTTACCGCAAAACGCGAGTGAGACCAGATCGACTATAGTTTAACTTATCTCGTTTATAGCGTGCGATGGTTAAAGTTGATCGGCGATGGCGTCATACGTGGTCGACCGATTTAAAGGACCGGAAAATGGCTTCCTTCATTTCTGCACGTCGAATTTGGCATCAAAATGGCGGCAGGTGAAATGGTCGCTGATTAATCGGTTGTCCGAAAACGAAGACAAGATCGGCAGGATCGTTCGAAGTGGTCCACGCGGGCAAGCCGACAACAAAAAAGAGCGTGTCCCAATTCGTCCGGTGTGATTGAATGATTTCCCGATATTCCTCAATACTTGAAGTGTTGAAAAAGTGCCGGGAAATGGCGAGACCGTCCGTTTACTATGACCGCCAGCGATCAAATTATATCGACCCTCTCTCTAGCCAAAATCTATCGCCTTTATCTTCGAAATCGCGCAGGCGCTTGCCACCTCCAAATACGCCGAATTCGCACAAAGGCATCTAGTGGTGTGTCTATGTACTATTATTTCTGATCTCACTCTGATCTGGCTCACTCTTTTAATTTAATAACGTACATCTTAAAATATTAGATTATATTTATAATAAATATTCATCACATATCTTAATTTAAAATCTGATGTGCTCTACGGAAATGAGAAAAAAATGAATATTTGTATATTTGAAAACCACGTTTCTCTGTTATTTCTAAAAACTGCATAATTGCAAAGTTACAAAAAACGTTTTCACATTGTCGAAATAAAACAGAACTTGGTAATAGATTCGGTGGTAGAAGGTCCATACCACAATAGGTATCCTCGTAGTTTGAAATGTGCATCGGTTTGATATTAGCTAAATAGCCGCAGGTATACCGAAATTAGCAAGGCAGGTATTTTGTTCGAACAAAGATTAATTTCAGGAAAAGTACTGAAAACTTTTGTTTATAAAATAGTCGCAATATCAATATGCGGGAATACGCAATAATATAACGAGGTGTATAAAAATGTTATAAAAATTTAAATATCTAATTTATATTTTATGGGGAATGAATAAGCAATCTCTTATTAAAAGCCGTCTCTGTGATAAATGTTTGATGCTTGTCTTTTTTTTTGCAATGGTTTGAACACAAACATCATCGTATTGCCCGCTTAAATTGTGAAGATTTTGAAAATAAATGCATCTGTAACAAATATTGGTAATAATTACTGTTAATGCAATTGCATAGACTAAATACCCATATTTCTGTTATTTATATTGTGAAGTAAACATAACCTATGCAATTGCTCGTATCGAAAGATGGATTTCATTAATTTTTTCAAATCTCGGTAAATATAACCAACTAATTTTTATATTATTAATGCTATAATCTTTGTAGTATCATCAATAAAGAATTGCAGTTAGTGAAGAGATCAATGCGAAAAGGTCTTCTGTGTTTCGCTGGCAACCATCCAACTGTTCTATGATATGGATGGGCATGCCAATTTTTTTCAGACTGAAAGTGAAGCGTTCTCGTAACGTTTTGATGTCATCGTTTTGAAACACAGCATTACATACCATGCAACAATGACCAATGAGGGGACGACGAAGGTAGTAAACATTCTGATACGAACATTACAGATTAATGAAAATCCATCGAAATATTAGATTTGTTAAATAAACAATTTTTATTCCTATAATCAACCAGCAATAATGCAAAATACAATTTTAGTAAGAGTTATATGAGCACTACATTTTCCACATAAATTTAATTGATGTTAAAGTAAGTATTTAGCTTGCGGAATCAGCACTTGAAGAATCTCATTAGTTCATTTAAATATTAGATAATTCCAAGATGAAATTAAATATCTTTATATTCTCCTCAGTCAAGAATGTAAAAAGGCTTGATAGTATTTACACGACACACAGTCGCCGGAAAGTGATTAAAATGCATTACTCGGTAAAGTAAGCCGGATTCAATGAATTTCAGTTAAACATTACCCTATCTACTAAAATGGACATTTGAACACTTCTGATATATTCGGTTGTTTAATAATCATCCCTTTCTTTAATTTTTAATAGTTGTATTTATTAATATTGATATTGAAAAATACAAAATGATGGGTCTGATATTGTTTTTCAATTTACCACCAAAACTGTCTTCGTACAATTCTTTAGGAATCACAGTCCATAATATATTATTGCAAGAACTATAAAGGCCTACTTTATACAGATATATGGAAAAAAGTTTGTCAATCTGAACCGGGTTTACTACTGAGTGTTACTATTTAAATTTTTTCTAAGTAGGCAGTAGTAATGTTTGATTTTTATCAGACATAATATTTGTTTGAATAGTGCTCACAGCGACGATTTGTGAAAGTCTTGCTTCCTGGAATTTATGCTTAATTTATAATTAGATGTTTACTTAGGCTCTGCATCAGTTATTACGAATTAGCAACCAACAATATTAATAAAAAGAGGGAGTTTTATTGTCAGTCTGTAAAACAGCATCAGCTGTGGCTCGCCTTTTGGCATATCTGTTTATATGTATATTTATTGTTTGTAACTATTTTAATAAGGCCAATAAAGTCGTAATAATAATAATAATAATAACTAAGGTATTTATTGACGCCATTCACATATGTTAAGACAAACAAACAGTTATTATACGAAGAATATCCAACGAAAAAAATATCAAAATCTATTCATTAACAAAATTAAAGTATTTGTTAACAAGTGTCCAATTAAATTTCAAGGTCGGTTATCGACCAAAAAAATGAGAAATTAGTAATTAATCTAACATGGGCTCTTAGGACAGGACCTCTTCAGGAGATAGGAAGATTTTTAATCCATAAATAACTTAGACAAATTTGAAACAGAAGATTTTAATAGATAGAAGTACAAGCTATCCAAAATCGGTGAAAAACTACAGAACTAAATTCGAAGATATTAGCTGTTGAAATATATAGGTAATGGTGTAAACTAACGTACATAAACAATACGGCGTGCTCGCCGAACAATTTTGTCCAGGTTAGTAAAACATACCTAGCATAACTTCATTGCATGTTCTCGTAATTGCCCATGAATCTAGAGTCGAATAATTAAGATATGAATTCTTTAGTGTTAAGGGGTTACACCACTGTAAAATTTTGAAAAAATCAAACAATTCTTTTTTGGCTTAACAAATTCTTTGAACCCTCTAGAATACGAAGAAAAGAGTTTTATACGTGAAACTAATTTTTTTCAGCGAAATTTCGAGCAATGTATCGAGCGAGGCGGCCGACTCCGAAACGGTATTTATAATACAACTCCAAACTTTAAACGCGTTTTTCTCGAAACACGTTTTTTTATCGCGGCAAGCAGTATAACTCAAACAATTTTTAATATTTTCACTCGAATTTTTATACAGTACATTCAAAATAACATTTCGAAGTAAAATACGTAAGGAGTTTTTGATACGTTGCTTTGCCGATTTTATATTGCCAAAATACGTCACTTTTTTTAGGTCAAAAATGAACACTTTTATTGAAATGGTCGCCAATTAATCATGTCACAGTCACCATTAAAGATCATGAGGAATTTTTTTATTTGTTCTAGGTGCAAATTTCCACCGGCTACACCGCTTGCCGCGGACCCCTTTTTTTAAACAGTGCATCGGCAATATGGTCGCCATTCCGCCATTTTGTGATATTTTCTAATGAAAAAAATTGTAGACGTATTTCAATATATGATAATGATTTTCTGTAAATATGAATACTTAATTTCATTTCCTTCCATTAAAAAAAATTCTCAAAAAAGTGTTATTTGTTTGGCCATTACAATGGTGTAACCCCTTAACGCTATTATTAAAGGATAAAAAAAGGAGGATAAAGGAGAGGAATTATCCCCCGCTTTAATGACATTATTAGCCTATTCGCGGGTCGGCTCTCGGGTGGATTAGTCGGACAGACTTTCAAAGACATTACAAGACAATACTTTTTTAGACAAACACAAGGATCACCCACCCAGAGCCAGTCCCCCCCATTACTGCGCCCCGTAGAGCGACTTGACCCCTCTGTATCGCATTTGCGCGGGGTCTGGGAAAACTACGGAAAACCCAGACAGATACAGTCGACGAACTACTTTATCATCAGAGTATACCCTCTGATGGTAAAGCAGCTGTGTCTCCCACTCAGCAATCGGCCTGCTATCTTTGCCGTAGCGGGCGCAACGCTCGTTTTTTTTATTTTAACAGTCACCCTTCCAAGTCGCGATCCCCAATCAGGATGCTTTACTTGAAAGAGCGACTGCGCGTCGCGCCGACCACAGGGCAATGGCTGCTTAACGCTATTATTAATCATAATTCATGGCCTCATATATAACAGTTCATATTAAATAAATCTAGATGGCGCGGCCTTTCCGCATGGTTTCTGACGTTTACAAACTGGAATCGCCCCAGTTAAATTCTCTCCGCATGGAAAAACTTTTTTAATACTTGATATCAATGCTCAAGTAAGAATACATTTTTAATTATAAAAATTCAGTTAAAACGCTTTGGGTATGTAATTGACGTATTTGAGGAAAAAAAGTATCTCTAATGACTAGAGAATACCAGTAGAACTACCTTAAACACTTTAATCCTGTGCTTATATAATAGATGAAATGCTGCTAGGTTTTATATTTACTCATTAAGGATAAGAGATTCAATTTGTTAATCGAAAAGTAGTATTTATCAAGGTAGTTGATATATTGGATTTATACTAAGTGTTAACTATAGGAACAAAAATATTGGATCCACAGTTTTTTAGTTTTCCAATTTTACGGCTGCTACTGACTGTTACTACATTAAATTCTTATTAAGCGGGAAGTAGTAATGCCTGATTTTTGCCAGACATGCCATTTCTATTTGAGTAGTTCCGGTATCGTGCATTAAATGGAATAATTTTCGTTCACATTATTCTGATGTAACTGGATTGATTCTTAAATATACAGTATGCACTGTTCACTGTCATTTTAATTTTAAATATTTTTATTTTAAAAATATCTTCTATCGCCCTGGAAATTTCTAACCAACTAATCTGAAATTTTATTATATTACCATAAAAAAACAAAGCAGTACATTTGCAGTTATATTTACGAAAGTACACTAAAACATTATTAATTCATACTCGATTTCATGAACATTGCTTTTTAAACTTTAATTAAATATACTAATATCCGTTTAAAAGCCTATTAATTACTAGTTATTCATGGTTAGCTTTTAATTAATTAGTTGACTAACAAGTAACTATTAACAGTTACTTCAATCGATATCCTGAAAATGCTAAATTTCTCGAGTTTTCATCAATTGTATTGTTATAGTTCAAAAAACCTTTTTTTAATAGGCGATTACAAATTTCCATTCGAATACGCCGCACTAAGTGGGAAAAGATAAAACTGTTCGCACTTAACAGGACCAAAAAATATTTTATAAAATATAGATCATGATAGCATATCTCGGTTTAAAAAGGAATTTCAATATTGGTGTTACAGACGTACATAAATAAGAGAACATTTTTAATGTTACTCATAACTGTCCTTTATTTTTTGCATGCTTTTTATAAATATCACAAATTTGATTTAGTGGGCCCATACATTACTAAATGAATAAGGAATGCAGTTCTTCTTGCTGAATACATTTAATTCTCAGTGTTTAAATTGAATTTAAATTTTTTTTACATACCGTTTTAATTTGTTCAGGAAAAGTCCAGCCAAAAGAGCCGTGTGAAATACGGACACCGCGATGCGTTTCATCGTAAAATGTGGTTTGCAGTTCATGCGTACAAATTCGATTTCACGGTAGTAATTAGATTTTGTGTTAAAAACGGTGTGCAAAATCGCATTTTGATAAGGTAGTCATTTCCTCTCATCTGCAAGCTATAATGGGTTTAACATTCTTATCCAAATAGTTATTTCCGCATGGGCGTATTAATGATAGTTTATATATTTTAAAAATGGGTTTTGAAGGTGAAATATATTTTTAGCTATAACTGATTTTGGTTGAATTTTGTACATTATAATCATTACGTATATTAACACTAACTTAGATTACTTTATTACAATTAATTATTATGTTACAGTAAGTTTAAAATTTATGATATAAAAAACAAAATTCAACATAATCCAAAATAAAAGATTTTTTATGCTAAATTATTATTTATAAAATACTGTACATTATTTTATCATAAAAAATGCTACAAATTTTTAGATAAGAGAAAATTTTCAAATTATAGTATTGATTTAAATACTTTTAATTTTATTATGACTTTGTTATGTAGGTAATACGAAGGATTCGGTCGAGACACAAATTGACAAAATAATTTATTTAATAAGTACGATAACTTAAAGTTTATGTTTTTTAGTCTATAAAGAGTGTACTTCCGAAGATTTTTCTTTAAATAAAAATAAATCAATGACATGAATGCCTCATATTGTGTTGGGTAAGTATAAATACTTTCCTATAGGTGAACAATGAACATTGCTATTACTATAATTTAAAAACTGGGAGACTAAATAAAGAGTCTCTGCCAGATTACATCAGGGTTTTTCCCTATAGAGGTTGAAAGCCTAACCTGAGTTTCGTCGACCTTAATTTTCTTGGAAGTTGAAGCTAATGGCTATTTTTTTGTCGCAGGGATAAGTGGACTGAGTGCAACCGATATAATTAAATATATTCGACATTGTCTAGATTTTCGTTTGAACGAGCTACAAGTAATTATTGTATATGGGTGACTGCTTAATGCAGAATGATGTGAATGAGTGAATGAAATAACCTCCAATCGTCCGAGGAAAGTAACTTTGATTGAGAAAGATAAGAGACTATTATCGGTATGACAGAGGGAATGAATGTAGCTGTGAATATATTTATTTAATAATCAGCAAGCGAGTTTATTAATTTAATAAAAGTGATACCTATCTACTAGATCAATAAGATTAGGATCCAATGAAAAGGAATGGAAACCGAAATATCATTACTTACGGATAAAATAAATAAGTGGAAAAATGTTCGGGATTCCAATTAGTCACCAATTACTAAGAACATTTACCAACTGACCCAGTGCAGTTTTTGAACATGACTTTAAGAATTTCATAAGAAACGGAAATTAAAAAAAAAATGGCGAGTTAATCGGCATGATTGGGACTTAAGCGGTGTTTAGGTGAAGATCAAATTTCAATGTCATTAAATATTACTTACTAACAATAGATGACAAATGTTTGATTAACGCTAATAAGTAGTAATATAAATGGTAATATTCTCAACTTAATTAATTATAACATTTCTTGTTCGTAGTATCGTAAATGATGTTATTACCAAATATTGCGACGTGATGTAAAATATGATATTCCCTGGTAGAAATTTGCCCATTTTTTCTTAGACTGGCCATTTCGCCTATACCTTTAACATGGTAAATAAGAATGTCATACAAGAATTGTATAAAAAATGTTTTCATTTCTACCAGGTTTGCACTAATATTATTTCATTGCACATACCAGCGGAGTTATTTACAGAGAATAGGAGTTATTTACAAAGAATACCAATTGCGATGATAGCAATCTCAATACAATATATAATGTAACAGATATTCCGTATTACATAACGCAGAATTCTACTGCATTAAGTAATAATAAAATGTTATATCGGTTTACAGAACGATGTGATTATTCAATTACCACCACTACTAAAGATGATGAACGTGACTTTACATATAAATAATTCCGCGAATCTGTTAAAATATGATTATAAGGATATTAAAAATAAAAATTAACATCCTGGGCCTGGCTTTTCTACTTTTCTACTATATAAACAAGTACTAAAATATTGCCATCCCGAATAAACAAAAAAAATAAAAATTTGGTAAAATTTAGCTGAAACCGAACGAATCCAAACATGATCCAAATGTAAAATTTTGCAGGATGAGACATTTTTGGACAATTAATGGTAATTAGATGAAAATTTCGAACCAATGAGGTCCTTTCAGCAACATATTTGATCTAGATTTGATCAGTTTTTATATAAACAACATTTCGATGATACTGCAATGTCGATTAGAGTAGGATCACTTATCGATATCCAATCAACTCAGTTTGTTTCTGATGGCATCATCTAATTGGGCATGATTCGGTTGATAATGGACCAAAATGGAGAACGAATCGAGTATAAATCGCATTCCATAATTTCATGCATTTAGATCTGAAAAGTTACACATTTTTACCGTTTTGAAATCATCTGCAAATATATTCTGGAGAAATAAAATCAAGTTAAATATTTCAAGTTAAGCCTGTCAGTGAACCACACTGAACAAAATTTTTAGTTCATTTGACTACTTTTTAACTACTGAAAGTATTTCAATAGGTCCGCAACGGAATTTTATAGGTTATAGTTACCACCATAAGGAGTTAAATAAACAAAAATTATAGTTGTGGAAACGATATTTTGGTCGTTAATTCCAGTACATTTAAAAACATTCATTAGAGTCTAACTACCTAGTACACTAAAAACTATTCAACATGCTGGAGTGATATATTTTTAATTGAATGTAGCAGAACTACATTTTTCGTTGATTTAAATTCATTAAGATAGTAACTGCGACTTAGAAAATCGTCTTGAAGCGTATCGAATTACCCTGTATAGTTAAAAAGTAGTCAAATCAACTAAGATTTTTTCTGGAAATTTCTTTTAGTGGAATGATTTTTAGTTTGGCGGTTGGTTTTTTATTATATTAGTGCATGCCTTTTTGAGTTTTATGCATAGTATCGCATTTCTTGATCCCTAATCATTCGGTATACTTTTTCATTGTCTGGGTAAATAATATTCAATTACTCTAGTAAAAATAGTAAAATTAACAACATCCACAAGTTATACTAACAAAAAAAGCATTTCTTTTAACTACTCTCGACTCAACTTCTCAATCGTAGTTGAATTTGTCAAGTTAATTTTTTGCAGTGCAGTCAAAAACTTGGTCTTTAATAGCGAAATACGCTGAAGATAGTGATATTAGATCAGTGAAATCTTATCAGATCAAAACTGTTTAATTCGGTAAACTAACGTAAATAATATTCCATTTATACAAATTGAAAACCATGAGCTGAGAAACTAGTAATTCTTTTTTTTTAATCGTTATTTATAACAATTAAACATTTTCTATAAAATAAAAACCGGGTGACACTCACATATTTGTTTATACTACTTACTGTGTGATCGACACATGCATATTACTTTAGATTTTGAAAATACATAATAAAAGGAACATTTCACTCCATTTCCGATAGATTTTGACGATAGGCGCATTTTTTTAGTATGGGCCAAATTCTTGAATATTTCTGCTAATACATACTATCGGAGAATCTATTTAATTTCGAACGTTATGATAGAGAGTGCGAGGATATCGACTAGCTTACTGCAGCCTTCAATATTAATGTTTTTTTTTTCACCTGACAAAGAGAAACGTTTGGAAGATTTATGTTAGAAACATCGTGGGATTTCTTGTTCGCAGTTCGGAAGTTGTGTTTTGAAAATAGATTTCAAAAAATGAAAAGAATTGAGATTCAGCTTGCAAGACACTGATGTTTGAAAAACAAAGATGTGTTCGTATTACTATTCTTTTTTGTTCAATGCATGCAGTAACCATTCTAATATTTTTAAATTAACTATATTAAATTTCTGTCGAAAGAAAGTAATACTACAATTTATAATACAGTCTATTAATAAAATACTACCGGATTGGTCATACAATAATTTTATGGTATTTATAACCATAAACCGATACTAATATTTAAGAATTCCGTATAAGATTAATCGGCACATATATAAGTTTCGAATAATATGATCACATGTTACTATAATTTCATTAACAATACATCGTTAAAAATACTTGATTACTCAGATTGGTCTGATTTTAATATTATGGCATTATTTATTGTGAAATTGACAAATATAGTTTATATATTGCCACAAAGCTAAAAAATTTAGAGTTTATCGTATAATAAAGTTTATACTTATATTGTATATAAAAATAAGAGAAAAAATAGAGTCAGAAAGTGCCGTCAGATTACTTAATAAAATAAGACAAAAAATTGCAAAAGTAAAAATAACTCATATTCACCCACTTCGTACTAAAAAAAATACTGCACATCCATTTTCAGGTAAATATTGAGCTTTGACGATTGCTCTCGTTATTTTTTATCAGTAAACGTAAAATATTTTGTCTTTGATACTAAAAATACTTTATGTGCAAACGGAACAAAATATAATTTTCATAAATTGCGTAAATGACAAAAGCGAAATCAATGTTCAGCAATACTAATATAATCATTTATATAATTCTCAAATTTGGGCGCCCCAAACCAACAATTGATCGATTGATACTTTTCAAGCTTTCCTCTACATTCTTTTTTTGTTGAAATTTTATTCAAAATACTTTTTAAAAAAACAAATCTCTGCATGGCATAAATAAATGATTTCCCACTATGAATGATAAATGTTACAATATCAAGGAATTATTACTCAGCATCCGTTAATAAAGATATTGTTTTTTTATGACTACATTATGCAAAATCTTTTTCGGATATGTAATCAACTGTAATCAACTGTATATGTTATGTAATTAACTGTACAGATAACAAAAATTACTGATTTCTCAACAAAAATACTGAATCCTATGGATTTACTAATATATTTCCTGTTAATATTATATAATTCAGTTTCTAAAATTGAATATAATGTGATACTTTTTCGTTTCTTTTATATTTGATTCGTTACGTTAAATTTTACGATTTGTTAAAAGGTAACAACGAAAGATGGAAGGAAATAATATTTGCACCGTGGCATTCTCGTACTCAACATAAATATTCAAATATTATTTTATAGTAGTAATATTCATAACTTTTATTACCGATGTTTATGTATGCACGTTTCATCACTGGATTTCCAACAGTCACTTACACATCAACGGTTAGTAACTGAAATAAAATTTGAATATTATCAATGCCCAAACTGTACGAGCATTTCCGTTGAAATCGTCGCCGCGTATAGATATGCTTCATAAATCGAAGTACTGGAATTTATGGACTTTTTTCATATATATGTATCGAATATCTGGACTTCATTAAAAACTGATGGTCTATTTGGTCATGCATTCGCGAGAATCCGGCAATTACGGTGCTACACTATATTTTTACTTCTTTTTACCTCCTGGTATGTTTACTTTCTGCTCGTTTATCTTTATTACTTTCCCATATTTTTTATCATGTCAAAAAACTATAAACTTCCTTGTTCGGTTTTTTATATGGCTTGTGCATTTTAAAATGACACTTTCAAGTCGTGAGAAAGTTCATATTGTATAAAATATGGCGCAAGTTTAGAAAGTTCGTATAACATTCATAAGCGCATTCTGCAGTTAATGTACGTACTCGTTTTTATATGCGATCGTATAGTGTTATTGTATTATATAAAATACCGATAGTCTCTTTTTATTATCACCGATCCAGTCAGAATTCTCCATCTTTTCCAACTCCTTTCTTATTATCGTTATCATAAACTCGCCCTTTCATCTGATTTTAGATTTTTTGCTTACAAAGCTCTTTTTCAACCCCACCTATTTATTTGGTATCATCCTCAATCACATTTCTTTTATCTCCTTGAGAGTTTATGTGATTTTAAAAGGTACTTAAAACTTTATTGTATATATTATATTCGATTTACCATTATATTTGCAACTAGCAGATTCTTTTTTTATTAAATTTAATATCAACCATAAACAACCATAAATAAGTTGTAAACGAACAGTCCCGTCAGAGAGAAACTTCATTTCTATGTTGTATTTTATACAAATATTTGCAATCAGTCAACATATTTTGTTTACAGCAGCGATTCATAAGTTTAGAAAATATTAAATTATTTTCATTATTTTTAATTATGTTCGATTCTTCACAGATTAATAGCGAATGATCAATAGCAGTTGAGCCGAAATTAGCACAAAAAAAGAATTTCAAAATAGTTATTATTATTCTTAGTAAAAATATTTTGAATGTTTATTATTACTATTAGAAATAACAGAACGAATGTGGGTAATTTTCGAAAAATTATTTATATTCTTGTTACGCAATAAATTTATATTTTAATTTAATAACTGTTTCACTCCAAAGTAATTATTGAAAGTATTATATGATTATTTGAAACTTTATAAATTTGAAAATACACATTGTCAGAGTAAGATATAACAATATTTCAAAAAATTGACATATTTTAGTAAAATTTAAAATAAATTTTCTTCTGAAAACTTGAAATTCTGACCACTTTTTAAGAAATTAATGTAACATTTTTAATGGTTTCCAGATGCATTACAAATATTTCAGGAGGAGGGAGGGAGCACTAGACAATCGTTTCTGTAATTTAAAAAAAATATTTATTCTCAATTTCCCTCTTGATTAACATATTAAATATTTGGTTAATTTTTGTCTTAGTACTGAATATTAGGTGATTATTTTTCTCCAATTGGCAATGTAACAAATTGGAATAATTAATTATGATAGTTGTTAAGTATTTGTCAAAAAAGTGATACCATAGAAATAGATGTAAAAGATAAAAAATATAAAATTGTTTAAAAATGGTTTATGCATATCATTATAATTAGATTTTTTTTTAAACGTAAAAATAATTAAAATGTAAATTTTGTAGACAAAAGCATAAATATTATTGACTGTAATTGTTTTATAAAGCAGCTGCATTTTGCTCATTAGTTATATTTATATAAATCTCATTAAAATATTTACAAAAAAATGTGTTGATTGTGAAGTGAATGAATACAGACCTATTCTTCGAAGAATGAAAGAAATGAGAATGGCGTTACATCTCGGAGAAAGCAGAAAGAGCTTTTTCGAGTACCTGTTAGCGCCTATGGTCATAAAGATGAAAACATCGGAGAAATTTATTTACGGTGAGAATCGTAATTCTATAAGAAAAGAATTCTACTGTTTCGTATCACTTGCATAAAAGACATTATTTCAAATAAAACTATATCTGGGAAATCTATCTGGAGGAATATTTTTGAAAACGCCGTTTATCACTTTTCATTTAATAACATCTTTTAATAATGAGAATAATCCAATAAAAAACGTTTCAATTCATTTAGAGCATATATCAGGATTTGTATTAAATAAAATCGATATTTTACAGAAATAGGTTAATCGGTACAAGGCAAGTAATATCACGAACTGAATTTTTATTTTAACTTGTTATGTTAGAAATATTTATATATGAATTTTATTAAGAAAGTTCGTTTATTTGTTGGCTTATATAAGATGAAGTTATGAGATGGTTTCTATAGAAGACATAAATCGATACGTCGAAGTTCACCGACACAATTTTATAAAATTTAGTTATTTCTATCAATGCATAAAACTCGATCATTTGTTTTATATTTGAATATTTTAAGCCGTTGAAGAGCTTATGTTGATGTATATTAACCTGTTAACTGGTACTGTACCATATATGTACATATTTGAATAACTTTTGAAGATTTCATCCGATTTGAATAAACATTGGTATACAACTGTTTCCCGGCATGCTCTACATGAGTAATTGTTTGTTTTTCCTTGAAATTCTGAATCATAACCTCAATATGACAACCTTTAAATTTCGACACTGAGGTTTTCGGGGTCGCTGTTTGCGAATTTATTATCAGTTTCGCATAATTTGTGATAACGGACACAAAATAACGTATACAGGGTGATCGGCCAACCATTACCCAGCGGCTAACTGTAGATTGTACAGATAATTCTGAGCAACTTTTTCCTCTGAAAAGATTTCCGGGAAGGTAGAGTTTTTCAGTTATTCAACACTAAAATTTAGGGGGAAAAATCACTTTTTTTTTAAATATCTCGGCTCTGTATGAAGGTATCTAAGCGAACCGAAGCTCATTTTAAAGATATTTTCAAGCTATACAAGTTGCCTCTGTTGGTTTTTGACCTACAATGAATATTTCTCTTGTTATAGCCATAAAAACGGGGGTAAATGCCGATTTTTCAGGTTTTTCGCGTCTAACTCGTTTCGACACATAGCTATCGAAATATCACACTGGAAAAAGTTGTAGGCCTTGAAAACACAAACATTTTTTGTCCTCTAATACGATGCGATTAAATTAAAACTAAACCCTATTTGCACTCGTTTTCATAACATTTTGTTATTAATATCGATTTATTTGTCGTACTGTATTTTGTCGACTTTACGAGGCTCTTGTAGGGTTCAATTTTAATTTAATCGCATCGTATTAAAGGACAAAAAATGTTTGTTTTTTCAAGGCCTACAACTTTTTCCTGTGTGATATTTCGGTAACTATGTGTCGAAACGAGTTAAACGCGAAAACCGTGAAAAATCGGCATTTACTCCGTTTTTATGGCTATAACAAGAGAGATATTCACTGTAGACAATTTATAGAGCTTTAAAATATCTTTAAAATGAGCTCCGGTTCGTTAAGATACCTTCAAACAGAGTCGAGATATTTCAAAAAATGTGATTTTTTCACCTAAAGTTTAGTGTTGAATAACTTAAAAACTCTACCTTCCCGGAAATTTTTTCAGAGGAAAAAGTTGTTCAGAATTATCTGTAGAATCTAGAGTTGGCCGCTGGGTAATGGTTGGCCGATCACCCTGTATAGTACACTAGAACCTCAATTTTTTTTTTATTGTTTTACGTCGACTTTGTGAACTGACATGGGACTAAATGGCGACGGGACCTACAGTTTATGAAAGGAGAATCCGAACCACCTGAGCTTTGGTGTTATTAGACACTTATAAACAAATACAGAGGTATCCCAATGACAGATGGCAGAGGTCGGGCTCGAATCAGGGTCTTCTTATTACGATGCCGATACTCTATCAACTGAGCCACCGCCGTTCCTAGAACCTTCATTTAAAGACCTAAATCGAGAATAACGACAGAACGTCATCTAATTGGCGCAAGGTACCAGCACCCCTATTTTTCAACTCTTATTTTGCACCCCTTCAGAATGTTATAAAATAGAAGCTGAGCTTGGAAATGGAATCAGCTGCATCAAAAACCTCTAGATGTAAGTTTCTAGAAAAACTAAAAATTCCACCCACAACTCTTATTTTCCACTTCTCTACTCTACTTCAACCCCTATTTTTCAACTCTTTAGGGTGTTCTAAATTGAAAATTGAGCTTAGAACCTAGAAAAATTTTACGCTCAACCCTTAGTTTTCACCCCTTTCAGATGTTACAGATGGAAACTGTGCTTGGAAATGGAATCAAGAGCAACAAAAAATTCATAGAAATAAATTTCACGTATTTTAAAGGATGATTCGCTTCTGCCACAATTGGCACGAAAATTTGAAAATGCTGCACCAGTTAACCGGATAATTAACCACAAAATATAAAGAATACATAGTTCCATTAAGCAATTATAATTTTACGTTAAACATTTATTTATCGTCATACATCACATTGCGGCATAACGTTAAATCAGATTAAATGTTAAGTATGACGAAAATGTAAATAAATGTAACAAATATAACTAAATTTTTTTAATTTGAAAAATGGGATCAAAGTCACATCTGCGTCGTATTATAGGAAAATCGAACCGACCTTGATAGAAATCAAATAATTTTATGATCTAGTAAATGTAGATAAATAAATGAAATAACGTTTTGAAGTTTGTGTGACTGCAAATAGAGGAAAAATAGTTAATAAAAGTTTATTGTTTAAGTTCAAATACAAGGATAAATCTGTAATTTATTGAAAAATTCTACTTTTTCTTATATTCGATCATACATACAAAATCATTTTTAAAAAATACCTTAATAGAATTGTTTTTATTAGAAAAAGGTATAAAAGAAACCGTGCCGAATTTTTGTTTACTTTGAGGACAACGAAATAAGCAAGGTCAGTTCCCAATTCTTTTAAAATTGGTTTCTTATATAGGTGGCTCTTAGAGAGGGTCATGGTATTTTAAAATAAGATCTACAATTATTTTAAAATAAGGAAGGTTATCGACCTAAAATGTATAAGCCCCTAAAATAGATTTTATAAAACTACTCTTTGCTCATTAGAATTAATGGAACTGGAGGTAGAAAATTTGTTAAACTTTTAATTATACAATGATACGAAAAGTATCACCGAACAACGAATTTATGGAATGCATTAGTCGAAATTAAATATTACACCAGGAATGCTTTTGTGACCTCTAACTTTCTTGCATGAATTTTCGTAAAATATACAGCCACATTTGTAACTAGTAAAAGGCATTTTCTCCCGCACCTCCCACTTACTGAAATTGAAAAAATATTTGACACTAAGAAAGGGAAAATGTTGCATGAGAAATAAATAATTTTTGTCTCTAATATTGAGAAATCTGGATCAATATAAAATGAATCAAATTCAATTATCTATTACGTATGAGAGAATGGAAAGTGTTGAAACTTACACGATCGATTTAAAATTGAAATATGGTCTGTCTGCAGAACGCGGTTATCTAGTTTTAGAATTTTTAATGAAAAATTGAAATATGCTGAATTTTTGGTGACTATATAACGACAATTTTATTACGCTTCCAGCAGATTTTAATATGCATACGTATGGAGTACACGTATTTTTTAAATTTTAAAATATATGCATTTTATAGGGGTTTATAATGATTCAATAAAATTAATATTTGATTTCGGACAAGCAATGTGCTGCAGTCGAACGGTACCTGTGAAATCTGCTATTTATTTAACCCTTTCCATACCAAACCGCCATAATTTTGTCATGATTTTCAAGTGAATATTTATCTGGGTAAATGATATGCAAAAAAATCAAAATCATATTTTCTGATGTATTTTTGCCTGTACTTTTCAAATCTGCCATTATTTTTGTTCTATCATGCTTGATTTTTTTTTTAAATGACGACTAACTTACAAAATAACGGGATTTTTAAAATTTTTTTATTTGTTTAACGTATTGGCTAATAATGTTCCCGTTGTCGGATCGGAACAAATGTCTAGATCCTGTGGAATTAATCACTACAACTAAAATCGCAGAATGTCAAAAATCAAAATGTCCGATCCAATATGGTGACTTTTACACGCATTTTTAATGTTTTTTCATGTTTTAAAATGTTTTTAGCACCTGACGCTTACTTTTTTTTTTGTTTTTTTTTGTTATTATTAATTAACGGGCGGAATCGCCCTTTTTTCTCAATTGTTGCCGTATTATCAATCGTAAGATTTTGTGAGAGCTCCAGATCGATTTAGAAAGATGGCGCCATACTTCACATTTGTGTATGAAATGTAGGACTGCAGAAACCTACACCAAGTACAAAAGCGGTCATGAGTCGATCTCCGCCAGATAAACAATACTTTCAAAACGTAAACACAAACAACGTGGCTCGTCTTACCAACAGCGAGCTGCTGCTTGAAAACGATATCGAAAAATTGTTCACCAGACGGGGATCGAACTCACGACCTACGACTTCGTAGTCCAGTGCGTTAACCGCCTGAGCCAGTTTTTGAATAGTTTTGTTGCATTAATCTCAATCTAATACCGCTAATAATAGAAAATAGCAATACAACATGATATGGAATTCAATATGGCTGAAAATATTATACTTTTATTGTAATATAGATTTATTACGTCTATCTCAGCTAATATCGAATATGAAAGAAATTAACAATAAAAGATGACACGGAATTAAAAATAGTGCAAAATATTCTATTTTCTTTTATAACCGATATCAAACTGAGATATATATAATAAATCTATTGAAAAAGTAAATATCATGGACTAAAAACATAAAATAAAATGAAAAAAAAACGTAAAAAATGCGAGTAAAAGTCGCCATATTGGATCGGCCATTTTCAATGTTGACATCCTGCGTCGCTGAAATTTTAGTTCTGGTTAGTATTCTACCGGATCCAAACGCTCGTGACGATTCGACAACGGGAACATCAATAGCCAGTACGTTAAACAAATACAAAAAAAAAATCACGTTATTTTGTAAATTAGCCGTCATTTTGAAAAAATCAAACGACATAAAAGAAAACTAATAGCAGATTTGAAAAGTACGGACCAAAGGACGTCAGAAAATATGGTTATGAACTTTTTCTGCTTAGTATTACACAGATAAATATTCACTTGAAAATCACAAAATAATTGTGGTCTTTTGGCATGAAAACGGTTAACTCACTTTCAAATAAAGACAATTGTATTTAGTTATAAATTTGCGACGCACTTTATGCGAAGCATTTTTTTTTACGTTTACTAAGATATTGTTGTACGTACTTCAATTGGTATCTGCATACCACATAGTACATAGAAAACATTAATATTTATAATGTTCATAAAGTAACATGAGTATGTGTAAAAAGAACAGAAATATACCTCACATTTTAGTAATACAGCCGTTCGCAAAAAAGCTGATAAGGTGCAAAATGCGAGCATTCGTTAAAATCTTCATGATTTCCCAGAGGTGATACAAACCCGTATCTACAACCAAGACAGACTATCAACGAATGATCTTGAGAAATTTCACTTCTTGCCGTGTTTCGTGCCTGTTACATTCTTATTCTGAACAAAAAAACGCAACAAGCGTATAATATGTTTCCAAGAACATTATAGAATTATCATGAATAATCTTTAGTAAATTTGATGAAGACAAGTGTTTATACGATTTTCGTGTATAATATTATTATTTTCATACAATTTCTTTAATTAATAACCAAATTAAGGAAAGAGATTGTTTTATTTTTGTAGGCAGTTTCTATTTGTTTCATATTGGAATAAATGCCTATTAAAGTGCGATTACAATTTCGAAACATAAATATTTGTATCGGTTGCTTATAATACGTGCCGTTGCCCTGATTAACGTGTTGTGCATTTAAAATTGTGTGTTTCATTCTCGATGTCGACTGGCAAAGCGAGCGATTATTTAATAACGAATAAAGTATTTTTTGACTCTTCGGTCGTAAAACTCGATTTCTCGGTCTAGGGCGAAACCTTCGGCCGTGAATTATCGAGTCCTACGACAATCGGATTAAAAAATACATTATTGGTCACGGGCGAAATATCGATCTCCGACGACTGTGATTGTTATATTGCGACAAACTTCACGTTTCAAACTTCACGGTTCGAACTTCACGTCCGTCGAAGATCTATAATTGTGCTCTTGGCACATAATGTACTATTCTACCTGCATAGATCAGTACTCTGGCGGCATTATTGGCAGTACACAGTTATTTTAGCTAATGGACATTGGCTGCCAGTTCTGGGTTAATTTCTTACCGGGCTTTTACTCCACCTATTTCTACTTGAGCTGTATTGCATAATAATACATTATGTATCAAGAGCGCAATTACTGTTCCATACGATATTTTTTAATACGATGGGTGTGGGGCTAGAACATTTGCGCCCAAATATTTCACCGCAGGGCGCAAAGTCGAGTTCTGCTCCCGGAGTGTTAATAATGTAATACGGAATTCTGAAAAAAAGGTTTATTAAATGAATGTCATTAAATGTAACAGCCTCGTCTTTGATTTAAACAATTTTATTTTCTCAGTGCATATTGCAGTTGGAATAAATATGAAAATACATTGTCGTGAAATCTTAGTAATTCGGTAATGTATTATACTTATTGTAAATAAATCAACATTTTAAATGCAAGTAAATGACATATGAGCAATAAATAACATTTTGTAATAATCGGCTACGTAAATATGTCATATTATACGAGCATATTAACGGTTCGATGATATTAATTGAAGGATTTAACGGAAAGTTTAAAGTAACTATTTGTAAACTTATCTTATTTATTGTTGTTCAGTTAATATATATTAATATATATCCTGGTATAGAATGTTTCGTACATGAATTAATGTTCAAAAAATTTAAAGTGAAAAATGGGAATATGAATATAACTATAGACTATTTCTTAAATATTTTGTTTACTTCATGTAATTTATATTATGTATACAAATCATGTGCTAGTTTTTAAACTAAAGTTTATTTGTAATTCAACTCTGGTTATTGCAGAATGTATATTTGCAACGATATTGTACCTGTCGTTTTGAATTTTTCAAGATTGGCTTATTCGAGATTAGTGATTCTACAATCCCTCGAATATCGAGTTTCATACAAAATATTCTGTAAACTGTTTACCATTTCACATACCGGATTTCTACATTCAAATGAAATAGTCATTTCAAACGTTATTTTGTGTTATTTATTTAAATAGAGATCGTTTAGAATAACAGCTTATCACGTTATGTCAGTGTTATAAGGAGGAAACTTTTAATTGTATCTTAATTGGTATGTGTCATATTCAGAAAAATTCTAACTGTGAAATTAACTAGAAAAATATATCCATGTTTTTTAAGAAACATGTGTCAGTTTTTTAAGTCGCGGGAGCCACTATAGGGACGTCCTTTTACTTGTCTCTTTTTCCTCCATTACTTTTATTTTAGATCAAACGTAAAAATAGACATACTTAACGCATATATGCATTTATAATACTTGCTTGTTTTATTATTGAACCTTTTTATGACGCACCAGCTCGCAATTCATAAATCAATAAGTGGTACTTTTTATGTATTTTTGTGTTCTGAAATCGAATGTGACAACAAAAATTGGCGCTCGGCCGTATCTTGGCCGCTTTTTTGAAAATAAAGAAAAAAAATATTTTTATTTTCAGTTCAAGAGGTGTATAAATTTTAGAAGCATAACGATAATGTTAATCTGTATTTGTTATTATAAAAGAAGAGAAGCAAAAAAAATTGTATTTTTGGGAATCTAATTACATACTTTGCGAGGATATTTTATAATAATCCCCATACTAATAACACTATAAATTCACTGCTTGAAGAACCATAGATTATACAATTGCTTTTACGTTTAAAGAAATTAAAAATTGTCAAATCATTATGACGGATCAAAAGTTACAATTTTTGGTGCCATTTTGGATCCACCATTCTGAATTTTACACATCTAACACCAGATTCCTGTTCAGTGTATTCAAAAACAATAAATCTTGTTAAATTTTAAATTATTTTCTTATTTGGTGAATTGTGGGACTTGAACGTTAAATTATAACTTAACGTTTATCGTCAACCATTTCGGTAAACGTTTGTTTCAAATAAATTCGTTTATTTACAACTTTTGAGTTTGGTACAATAAAAATTAACCAAATTTATTTTCACCGGTAATCATATTTCAGAGTTCGGCAACACTTTCTAGTATTGAATATTGTACATTTTCAAATAGCTTAACGATTTCAATTTTGTAGGCGCAAAGATAAACAAGTTTATTATTTAACATTAAGGAACTGATAAAATCATTTAATTGTTTAATCTTTGATTAAACTGACTATACTAATATATCCATCGGAAAATCTCATAAATGCTCGCAGGATTCATTCTAAATTTCTAACAAAAGGAAGGAGGAAAATGTCATTGTGCAACTTTTCACGTACATAACACCATTTTTACGGCACTGCACATTGTTCTAATATAGAAACGAAAATTTTACAAAATTAGAAAATGTCAAACGACGAACAGAAGGATTTAATTTGCTTCATTTTTCTTGTTATTTTTCAACATGAAATAATTTCAATATTATCAGAAGAAAAGTACTAGAACCATGTAATTCATGACAATATGTATACATTTATTTAAAATATTTAGAAAAAAGTTAGAGTTACCGACAATAATTATATAAAAATAATATAATAATATAACCGAATATAATAAATAAACTACAATTCCAAGAATACAATTTTCTTTGTGAAAAATTAGAAAGAATTTCATTGGAATTTTATCAAAATCTGACTTCGAAAGAATTATGGATAGGAAATTGTAGAGCGTCGTACGCAAAATAAGAAAAAATACTTACATAAATTAACATTCCACTTTATTCCAGAAATAATTTGATGTATCTCAGGACAATTTTTAAACTTTGTATTACGATTTATTAAAATTCATAAAGGGGGTATATACAGGAGGTTCTTAAAAGCACACTGCAAAATAAAACTAGTGTTGGCGTCGTGGTGCCTCGCTCGCTTCGCTCGCTCAGAAACTTCGACCCAGTGGTGAGTCGGCTATTCCTTAAGACTAGTTTGTTTACTAACAGCTTTCAATTATATTATAAAATTATATTGATATTTGGGTGTCCAATCATATTTAGGTCCAAGTGGCTTCGATAGATGTGTTACAACAATATAGTGTTTCTTATATGTATGAAAATTGAAAATGAGCATTTTCAAAACTTCGACCCCAACAACAGGCAAGCCGAAGTAATAATAAATAAAAGTTGCAAAACACTTACTTCATGCACTTGTATTTTAATAGACTATTCGATGCATATTACATGTTTGCTGTGTTTTACTAATTACTGTCTGTATCATTATGATCTTATATATATACAATATATATACATATAATTCGTCAAAGATATCTTGAAAGTTTCGAAAAGATCTCTGACGGATATCTTTTCGATATCTATAAGACATCTGTTAGATATATCGAAATAGTTAGTTTCGTATCAAGGGCGTAAAAGAACTTATGCGCCCGTAGGTGATCACTGCGCCCGAGGGGCTGGCAAAGACTACCCCTGGGGGCTAGGGGGTCGAAATGCCGAAATTTGCTGAAAAACAATGGTTGAAAAGTAATTTTGTTGCCGAGGTGACCAAACTCAATACTTTTTCAGACAATAGTCATAAACATTTTAAACCAGTTTTTATGGCATTATCGTTGACTTTAGGAAGAAAATGCATACAACCTTTTTTGTAGAGAATTTCATCCTCTATCTTTTTTGTTTGAAACATTTTTTAATAAAATTTGTATTTTTCAAAATAAATGCAAAAAACTACGAAGAAACTTAATTGGGGTTAATTTTTTTTGGTAATGGACGGATGGATCTGCGCCAAAATCTAATCAGATCTAAGTTATGCCAAGACGCGTATTTAAAAAAAAAATTATGTCAATACGCTTATCCGTTCGCGAGTTATCGCGAGACAAAAAAACGGGACGTACGGACGTACGTACGTACAAGATCACGGACACAAATTTTTTTATTGTTGATTTGGGTTCCTTAGGGTCTGAAACGTCGACATTTGATGAAAAACTATAGGGTATTTTTTATGCCCGAAGTGACCAAATTCAATACTTCGTCCAGACTTAGTCTGGGTCGAAGTAATAGTGCAGTTCCATGAAGTACCCATCTTGTACGTTTAGAATAGAAAACCAACAATTTAAAAGTACTCAGAATCTCTAGCACAGATGTTTAAAAACATAATGTTATCTGCTTAACGATATGGTATGTATATGGAACTTGTAAATAGCTAGCAAGAAATAACATTTTTAGAACAATGACTATCATTTTATAATCTTATACAGTTTCTTATATACTCAAAAGTTTCGGATTTCCTCGTGTTCTGATTTACACCAACTTCTCTTAATTCTTTGTTTTCATAACTGGCTCTGTAACTTTTTCAAAAAATTGTTATGTTAGGGTAAATAATGTGTGCTAAACAATCTTATCCATATAATGATAGTTTTAATAAGTACGCGTAAAACTATTATGATGCTTCCATGTGTAACTATTATAACATATTCTCGTGCACGGCAAATCTAAATCTGGCCAAGTTAATTATTGGGTATACCTACTTCAATGTTATGTGCGTTGCGGTAGATATTATGTTATTTGACACAAATTATATTTTAAACATTAAGAGACAATTACATACTTTTAGAAACCTTTTTTTTTTGTTTTTAGAAACCTGTTGTTTCACCCAGCGTTCGAATTCTCATACCCAGTAAAATGATCTTTACCTATTAAAAGGCGAAGATTTTTGGTTATTCTAACCTGTATGTAAGATTTTTTCAGACCTTTTTATTTTTCAATATAATATAACAATTGTAATATTAAAAATAAAATTTTTTAATCATAACGAAACATTCTTTTATAGTGGGACAGTTGAATAGTTTCTACTAACATCCAATCAACAAATGCTAAAAAAGGATTTTAGAAATTTTAATAACATATTTCATAAGGGTTAAAATATGTCGTTTTAATAGACTAGGGTATTTTAAAATAATCTCAAGAATTAAATTTAATTATTTAGAATTACCTTTAGAAGTTGATGTACTGTGCAGGTTCATATTTTGTACATTTTTGTCGAAAGAAGTTCAAAGGAAACTCCTGACTTTACGAGTTAAAGAGGAAGCGTTGCAACGAACACCTACGCATTCGCTTTCTTCTGGCAGTACTCATGTAATATAACTGCGTAAAGATTTAAAGGTCACTTGGTCCATTAGTCTCGGAATGATCCAGTTTATCAAAGAAATTGTAAATATCATTACAACAATAAAAAATGGCTATAATGTGAAAATTATTTTATACAGATTATTCTCGTATTGTTCGTTCGGGATTTTATACAATTTTATAAGAATATAAATATGAATAACACATTGAAAAAAATTTACGTGACAAATTCATCTACCATTGAGAAGTTGAGTCGAGAGTAGTTAAAAGAAATACATTTTTTGTTAGTATAACTTTGTTGATGATATTAATTTTACTATTTTTACTTAATTAATATTATTTATCCAATAAACGAAAAAGTTTTCCGAATGATTGGAGATTAAGAAATGCGGTACTATGCATAAAACTCAAAAAAGCATGCACTAATATAATAAAAAAGCAACTGCCAATAGTTGCAGTACAAATGATTCCACTAAAAAAGATTTCCAGAAAAATTTTTAGTTGATTGGACTATTTTTTAACTACGCAGAGTAGTTCGATAGGCTTCAAGAAAATTTTCTAAGTTGCAGTTACTACCGTTAAAACCTAAATCAACTAAAAATGTAGTTCTGCTAAATTAAAAATAGGTACCTCCAGCATGTTGAATAGTTTTTAGTCCAATAGGTAGTTGGACTCTAAAAAATGTTTTCAAATGTAGTAGCATTAACTGCCAAAATGCCGATATTGATTTAACTCCTTTATGGTTGTGACTATAACCTATAAAATTCCGTCGAGGACCTATTGAGATACTTTTAGTTAAAAAGTATTCAAATCAACTAAGAATTTTTTCAGTGCCACTATCCAAGATTAAATATTGTTAAATGTGAACATTGGTTGCAGGTTGTATAATATTACATTAAAATCATAAAAGTTTGAAGCGACTTATGTCATGGAAATGTGTATAAAATTTAAACTATAAAATGGCCTGAATTCCCTGTCGGTTATCAAATGGACCTGATAATTGGCAGGTGTTTGGCAATATTTTCAAAATAAAGAAATTCTCTAGTGAATATATAAATTACCATTAAAAACACATTCTATTTTCTGGTAAAATATTTGACAGTTGGTAGTATAAGGATTTTATTTCGACCAATGCATCTTTTATAAGATTTTCCATTACTAATTAATTTACTGTAATAATTTTGAAAAATCTCCAACAAGGTATCATAAAAATCTCAATAAAGCTTTTATGTCACGTGAACATTTGACATTAAATCAAGGATAATTTAATTTACAACATCTATATCGGTTTCAAGTAACTACACACCGGAAAAAAATTCTGATTTCATATAAATATTTACTTGACATAAGGAAATATTACATAAAAGGAAGTCAGATGTACTAAAAAAACTTAACATTTGTTTAAATTAAGCACATATTCCTTTAAAACAAGTAAATCTTTTATTTGCGACTATTCAAATTTGTACTTGAATACAGAAATTTCTATGTTCCATTGTATATCCAATCTTAATTTTAAACAGAAATGTTAGAATATCGCAGTATTACCATGTCACACGAAAAAAAGGTGTTGAAGTGCTTATGAGGGCTAGTCACGCGCATTACCAAAAATGTAAGAAACAAGAACGGATTTGGTTAGAATTTGATCGAAAATGTTAAATATTATCACTTAATTAGCAATGGTGATGCATTCTCAAAAAACATTTGTATTGCCGATGATTTTTCTTTCCGCTATTTTGGCCGATCAGCATGCAGTATTCGCGACTCGCGACAACTTCACATCCAGTGTTGCTTTGAGTATTATTTCCTTACCGCCGCAGGAGTATTGCCAAGCTTTAATACCCTTCATGCTTGTCAATTATTTTCCATCCATTTCACAGAAATTTTACAAAAAATTAAAAAAATGAAAATTTTTAAAGCTTTACTGTTTTAGTTTTATTCTTCTATGAAAGTGCCAAGGCAATTTTTTTTTCTACAATGGAAAACAAATTTTTAATCCGGACTTAACCCGATGCAATACCTATCCTAACGCATTTGAAACAGATGAGTCTCCAAAAATTGCGTCGCTTTAACCGCGCATTTTAATAAATTTAATTAATAATTATTACTTCAAAAAACAATTAAGAAATTAACAACATCTACATAGTTTCTGTAACTATAAAATGAAGTCCTTGTACTACTTATGCCATTCCTACCCGGTTGCAGAAGAATTTGCCATGAAGATTTTTTCGTTACATTAAAACGACGTAGAACCTCAAATGACGGGAAAGATATTAAATTGCTCAATGCTATTAATTGTAACTGAATTTCATACCATTGTTTTCGAAAACATACTCTCTAAATCTGAATTAGTAGAATTTTTACTATTTCGATAAGTAGCAGAATATTTGACTAATTTATTAGTACTATATTAGTCAAATTTCCAATATCATTTAATGAATTAGTAAAATCTGGCATATTGTTTTCACTAATAGCAAATAGTAAAATGATATCACTATTTTATAAGTAATATCATTTCACTATTTGAAATAGTAAACAAATTCACTGTTTGAATTAGTCGAAAATCCGCGTGTTTCTTTGTTCAATGTCGTAATGTAAGGAAAGTGCATATCAACAATAGATTGTACTTTGAAACCTCGCGGTATCACATATTCGTCGCAGAATAACGATTATTTGTTATCCATCAAGATCTGGAAACGAATGGTTAATCGTCGTAAACAAGTCGTAAGTATTTTGTGTATAATTAAGGTTAGAATGTTTAACAATGTAAGTTTTCTTGCTGGGCACAATATTTTTATAAATTTTGTTCATTTTTTTCTCTGGGCGTTTTTAACGACATGTAGCGTAATAAAATTAAAACGCGTTATAATTTTTCAAAATTTAACGTGCTAAATTTTCAAAAACCATAATTCTAACTTCGATTTGGTATAGTATTGAATTTAGAGGTACTACCCAAAGTTTTATTCTAAAAGTTAGGTTAATGATTAATGATTTGTGTTTTTCAGATTCATAGATTCCAAAATGATGATTAATCCAGAAATGGATTCTGCAGAATTATCAAAGCAGCTCGAAGATTATGTTGACACTGAAGTTACCCTCTGTTAGTCCGTGTAGTACAGTAACCGAAGATTGATCATTTTTAACAAATTCGTACGGTAACAGTTAAAGGGATACGAAATAATCAATTTCTACTAATTTATTTAGTATTTCAGATTTACTAATTCGTTTAGTAACAAATTTTGACTAATGTAATTAGTAAATTTCTACTATTTATTGGTAACCCACTTTTCTCTTTTTCAATTAGTAGAATTTGACTTACAATTAGTAAAATTTTATTAATTTAGATTTAGAGAGTACGTGTACTTCATATGTAATTAAAATGTAGCTTATTCTGCATCTAACTGAAATTCCAATTAAATTATAAGTAATTTCTAGTTGTTAAACAAAGGATGGTACTTAAGTGGAAGGTTATTGTCAACAAATGTTTCCCGACATTTATAATTTTGTTTTGTTAAACTGAAAATAACAGAATTAGTGCTATGTGAAGCAAATAGTGAATTCGCTGAGTAGCTGGCATCGTCGTAAGTCTCAATGTGCTTGTTGGAACGGATCAGAAATTTGAAATTCGTAATCAGGTCAACTGGGTTAAACGTACGAGAAAATTGCTGTTGAACTTCACTTTCCTTACTTTCAAGGATAAGACAAGTTGGAAGTTTTCGATTTAAACCTGGGAGTAAATAAGATCTATTATTTTGTATTTTTGTTGCTCAGATTCCTCCTAGTAAAGAGTCAAATTAACTCTTGTACATTAAGAATTAAATGTTTTTTAACATCAATATGTTTATAAATTTAAATTGTATATAAAATTTTATAAAACTTACTTGTGTATTTTCGAGTAGAGTGCTCAAATCCCTTCGAAGAGTATTGGAGTAACCGATTTTCCAGTAATTTTCACACCAAAAAGGGCCGTATCGAAATTGAATTCAGTGCAATCAACGTGGACTAGCAAACATTTAAACTTAAAAAAATATATTCTTTTGATAGTTATTGAACTCGTCGGTAATAAAATATATTACAAATTCATGTTTTTTTACTAAATTGTCCCAAAGATAATGTCTTTTCTTGAGATGAGTTATGTACTGTCTGAATTAGTAATAAACAAATGAAGCACTACTTTGACTCGTAAAATTACATCCTAACATCCGAAATCATTGTTGAATTTAACTTTATGATCACTAGTTTAAACACGCATTCTTGCAGGACATTAGTCGACTTTTTAAAAATTTGATGTTAATTAAAAGTACAATAATTGTTGGAAGTTCTGTTGTAGAGTTAAAACCTCTAAAAATGGTTTACTCCAGTTCAGGCAAATTCAGTCATTTTGATGTTGTCGTTTTCACACGAAGAAAATTGAACAGGTCAATTTACTAAACTTATGAGTAAACGGAGGTAAACGTAAGTTTAAAACGATTACGTATACATTTTCAACTGCCGCAATGTAAAAATTCCTCTTCTAGTGTGCATTTACACATTCGCAGACGTTTATATAATAATATCTAATAATAGCATCCAACATCTATTTTTCCTTGCAGAGCGTTCGTACTTAATACTTATGTAGCGATTAAGATTTTGGCAAGGACGTTTTTTTTTAAACTAATTAGAGAATTAATTATTCTAATGATGCTATTTTTGGTTCAGATACATTCTCTATGTGTTCAAATATTCGAAATACATTGACAATAAATTTACATGTGCTTTTACTTAATTAAAAACAAATATGAAAAAAATACCCGTCAATTTAAGATTAATTAGAATATATAAGTAATAATTTGAAGTACATAAAATATAATTTAGTTTCAACTACCAATTACCTTAAATATATCTCCAGTTTATTAGCATGTGGTTGAACAGACAAGATTTTTTTCACTACTATAGAGATAATGTTCCAAGCAGGAACAACACGTATTCATCGAACTGGAAAATTATTTTCTTTTCACGTCCATCGCATATAGTAAAGTATAAGATTTTTACATAAAAGACTGAATTTTTGTATATAAATCGATTTTTCGGCACGAAACGTACATTATTTTGAAGGTTGAAGAGGATGGTTGAGGTTCGTTAGGGTCTGTCATTTAATTTCTAAAATAAAGTAATTATAAACATCATTCGTCCTCAATCGTACTTATTCTTACAAGCTAATTATTTATTTATTATACTGTTAGAAATAAGCAAAAATAAATCTCGCTTTAGATACCTGCAGTAATCGGCTAACACATATACATCCCATATGCTGACACCGACGCTCAATTTCATTAATATCTTGTTGACATATCTTTCTCCCTGATCCTCACTATAGTTACCTAATTTTGTTGAGAAGTAATCGACATGGGAGTGTAAAAAATATATTTGTAAATCCATTAAGCAGTTAAGATTTTAAACGTTTTCTACCAAGTTTGGATCTGTTTCCTTATATTTGGAACTTTTTCAATAGTATCGAAAATTTTCCTTGGGATCCTTAAAACACAAGGATGCTGCTTTCTCTCTTTCGTTAGTTTTCTTAACTACATGTTCTATAAGCTGGTGGATATTAGGATTATAAAAAATCATTTCCGGTAGATTCAGATCACTTAAACGAGGAAACAACTTCAAGATACTTGAAGCATTCACCATCTTTGTTTAGAGCTTTCGAATCCTGATTACAATCTCAGTCTTCTAGTGATGATTTTAATATCAGCAGCAATTATCCATTCATCTTCTTTATATCCTTCATGCAACAGAATAGCTCTTCAACGAATCAATGAACAACTTCCACTCATTCCTTAGTCTAACGGTACACGGAAAAAAATGTAAAACAACATTTACTGCACAAAAACTAGTTCAGCTAAATTATTTGAAAACGCTCCGAAATATTCGCTACGCTAATGCAAACAAAAGAAAATATGGCAATGACATATCGCTAAACTAACAAAATATTTGCTGTTCATATGTTAAGGTACGTACTTTTGCTAGGTTGCACAAATATTCGCCTTGGTCGCGAAATATTTCTATCCGTGTATCAGTGCCGTAAACCAAGGAAAATTCTAGAAGTATTTACGGAAATCCTTATCTAATTTAATCTTTATGAAGCATCAAAGCTGCTCTGATGCAGCTTATTTCACAGAAAATATAGATGATTACGGTGACGAAGAGGAAAATAAATTTCACCAACATATTAAAATATTTAAGGAATGGGGGACGGTATCAAGGCAGATGGGATGTAAATATGATAGACGATTACTGCGGATCTTCAAAACGAGATTTATCATCCACAGAGAAAAAAAAAGAGAGAAATCAGAATCGGAGATCTTTTGATAACTTAACAGTCCGATACCGATAAAAGATAGTAATAATCATGCACTAAGCAGGGATGTACAGTGATGTAAAAACATGTTTGGTTTCAAGTTTACCTTCGTACATCAATACTGGAATTGTTTTAAGGTTATAACTTAATAGCAGTATAGCAGAGCTCATCTGGTGAACAGATACCATACTTGGGTTGGGCCATCTTAAAAATATACGTGTATACAGGTTTAAATCGATATTATACCGATTCCCCGTATTTAATCTTTAACTGAACTTTGCTCTGATCTGACATGTCCTAACGGATATTGAATTTGGATTCAGCGACCCCGAAAACGTATAAATGTAGTAGTTTAATTTGATATTAAATTTATTCTCTATATTCGACCTTTAATTGCCCTTGGCCTAGACTCGATGAAGAGAAAGGGACAGCTAATTCGGATTCAGCGACTCCAAAACCGTGTAAATACACTGGTTCACTTCGATATTAAATTGATTTTCTACATCTGACCTTCAATTGTCATTGACTTAGACTGGATGAGGACGCATGGACCCAAAATGCATACAAGTAATATTGTCTGGTCTTTTGGACCTTCAGTTTATTTTGTAGGGTTGTATTATTGAAAAATACCGTTATCGCCAAAGAAACTGATACCTAGCAGTCTTCATGAACAGTTTTGAAAAATATATAATATATAATACCCTTACAAATAAAGCTGAAATACAGTGTTCCACATAGAAGATTTGAAGCGTACCATTCTTTGTAGGAGACGTCGACATAACTAAATATTTTTCTAAGTTTTAACAGATTGTGTCTTATAGTAATATCTAAAGTTCAATGAGTGAAAATCACGAAGTTTGATTCGACGATATAGGTATTCACTGAAATGCAATGATGTACCACTGATCAATCGGCGTATTGATGTTGTTTAAGAAGCTTTACAAGTTTTAAGCTTGTCTGAACATAATTAGGGTAAATTAGCCAGGTTGAAAATTCTACTCGGGTTAGATATGGTCTGTCTGAATCAGCGCATAAACTGCAAACTATCGGTTTACACTGATTTAACTTTAGAGTGCACAATAAGTTGGATTTAATGGCCATTTGATATATTATAGACATAAATGTACTCCAATACCGAGATTAAATAACCCTGCAATTCATGCCATTCAGTGACACTTACACCGAAATGGAGATGCGTTAGTAGCAGCTGGGTTGCGACGAGCCAAAGCATTGCATTGCATCAATTTTAACAAACTTTTGATTGCAAGACTATAATTGAACACAAAGTAAAGTTGACATTTGGTGTAAATAAAATATGGAAACACTTCGAATCTTTCTGGGCTTATATATATCATTGCATTGGGCTATGTCACATTTAATATTTAAATTTATATTAGCGTTTACAATTTGAACGAGATAGCAATTCCTAATTATATACATTTTTAACAACATAATGTAGTTCAACTTATTTTATAGTAAAAGTAACGAAATTGATTTTATAATATAACATTTGTTAATATAATAAGGACGGAGGTCAATAATCTCTATTGCTATTTTGACACCAGGGAAAGTAGTCGTTTCCAAAGTGTTGCCAAATTTAGTCTACAGGAAATGTCTTTAATTTTTAATACAGTTAATTAAAAATAAATTCCATACTATGTAAAGGATTTTATGATCGTTAATTCCGAACATGCCATTAAAAATGTTTAAATTTATATATTCCATCACTGTATGCACGGAGAAGTGAAAAATCCTTAAACACTAGGTGGAGTTGAATTTGTCAGTCAACGATCATTTTTGGACGTTACTATTTTATTTTTAAAAATGATTAAAAACATTTCGAACATACATAGCGATTGTCATATGCCTTTTCTCTTTCACATACATTTGAATAGTTAATCTTCAGAGCTTTGAAAAAATGTAACTAAAGTGCATCAAGTTTTGTCCGACAATTTTATACCTTGCACAAACACGGAGTGTCGAGATTAAATATTGAATATCATTGAATTGTGTCTAATCGATTTCGAAAAAAGGACCGACATATTTCATAACGCGCCAACTTTTGCGTTCCTAATTTTTGTTTATGTTATACTATATCATTCATGACTGTTGTAAACAGAAGGTGGTACTCGTTAACATGAATGAATGGATCAAACGATATTACTGTTATGGGAATCTGTTCAAATATTGCCTAGTTCCGGCGCCCAACGCTCGCCATTAAATCCCTCATATAGGAACACGTATATACACGAGTTGCATTGCGGTACATAATTTAGCGACTAGATTCACAAACGAACTATAACCACGGACATAATAGACGCAGCACATTCAGCTGGTATTTGGAATGGCTTTCTAGCATGGAGAATTTCCACATCGGTGTCTACATTTATAACGTCAAACTCTAAAGACCTTGATCAAAGACTCCATTAATGTCTATCATTATCTCTTATGTCATAAGTTTAAACCAACCATTTTATGGTCCCAGAAGGTTATTGTTTCGCAGTATACTGCTTGTGTGATCTTGTTTCAAATTTTAAACGAGTTTTCATTCCAGGAATGTAGGCGACATATCAACTTTCATACGTCATGATCTCCAAGTAGGTAGCTATAGTCATCTGTTGCAAGAAGATGATGACAAAATGAATGCGGAAATGTTCATAAACGTATTATACGTAATATAATATCTTGTAATGTATAAGAAAGTTTGAAATCTTTTTAAAAATAATGTTTACCATTAAACATATTTTCGGTTCAATTGGATTGGAGTAGTCACATTTCATATAAATCCACTTTTGTCGACATTGTTTATGATAAAATGTTATAAACTATTGTTTTTTGTAAACAAAAAAACACGGGTATTATATTTCCGACAGAGAGGCATCTTATTTTCAATAGTTAGTGTAGCGGTTAAGGCACCAGTGTAGAACGCGAGAGACCCAAGTTCGATTCTCGCGAGGGGTAAGATTTTTTCTTATTTATTCGCGAGTGTTGAAAATATCCGATGTGATATATAAAAATATAATTAAAATATAAATAATATAGAAATTAAATGAAATAGATTGTTCTGACTCACCTGTACCCGGACAAGCTCCGTGGGATCGATCCTCGATCGAGGTGAAAGGTAGAGGATAAAAAAATGATTTTCATCAGGCCCTGATATGATGGCCTGATAATGGTCTGAAATATATTCAGGCAGCCTGAATAGGACTTGACCAGGGCCTTAACAAAATTTCTACTTGGGATGTATTATATGACTGATTAATACACGTGTTACCACATGACTTTGACATCGCATGCATACAATTTATAAATCAAACTGACGTATAATAAACGTATATAAAACGATAGTGTCTGTATTGGGTAAAAGGACGAACATCCTCTAACATTAAATAGAAATAATAAAAGTACTCTTTTACTAATTTTACTATAGAAAAACTCTTAGTTATTTGGACTACCTCTTACAATATGTTAATTTTTAACTTTTTCAAATTAAATATTGGGCGGAAATAGAATAGGAGAGAATCTATATATCTGAATGAAAATAAATGTACGGCATAGATACAAACGAAACTTTTGAAACGTATCCTACGGCAAAACTTTTTGAGAATGCTGTACTTTTCAAACAATTTGTGTAAGTATTATATGAAAGTTTTAACGCTATGAAACTTTTACTTAAATTTCCATTCGTGAGCAATAACAATTTCTGAAGTTACGTACGTATTAGAGTAACAGAACAATCTATTTCATTTTACCTCACTCTCTTTATCTACTATTTTACTGCATATACTTCCTACGTTCTGCTTTTTAAATTCGTCACAAATGAGGCCAAAGTAATAAAGTGTACAAAATTATTCTTAGAAGGAAATATAATGTTTTAGTAAGATAGCGGAGAAGATCTGCGTTTCGAAATCTATGCAGAACACTCGGTTCCGTATATTCACGAAAATTTATATATTTCGCAGTTAACATGTCCAAATGTTTTGGATTCATAAAGTGCACTATTAAAAATTTATTTAAAATTAATTATAGTGTGCATTTATATTAAAATTATTAGTTACCATGTAACTCAAATAATATGTTTTTGTACAACGTACATTAGAAAGAAAATTTAGACAATTTAGTGAATGAAAATTATTATGCGTATTACATTAAACATTCAACTATGTAGAGTGTGAATAAAGTTTAATGAGTAACAAATTTTAATCGATCATAACTTTCAATTTCTCAAAAAGCTTGAGATATAGTTTTTAAGCTGCCACATATAAATTGCAAAATCTAAAATCAAATTAATTTTGTTTTTATTGATGTGGTTGATTAGTAATTTGTATTTCCATCTTTAATTTACTGTGCTACAAAAATGTCAAGCATAAATGTTAGTTTTTGCTTTAGTTTCCTACACTGAACAAAACATAGCAATAAATTTCTTGAATATGTAATTTAACAGGTGAAAATATGTTTTGAACTTAAATCATAAATATTTCATCATTAGTTAATTGATTTTTATACATATCCGTTAAAATGAACAATAACTATAAATGAAGAATGTCGCTATATATACGTTACATGTAAATTAATAAGTGCAATAATAAAAATTTACAATTCGATTTCTTTCGATCGATTTCGTGTCATAAATTGGCAATGTATGCACGGAGAAAAATATTTAGTAAATTTATGTAAGTATTGAGATACCCAGCTGGAACGATTTAGTTTGTCGTTTTTTTCACTTCATTGAGTTCATATAGCTAATGGAAAGTCGGATTAAATAAATTTAAATCAAATTAACTAAATGTAGGCTGGAAGCTACTAAATACTTAGTTTCCAACAGATAATTCAACATTTAGTTAAATTTACGAAATATTTTTGTCTGTGTATCAGTGAAAACTATTATAAATTATTTAAATCGAGTTATAAATTAGTTAAGAAATGTATGTTAAGAAATTAGTTGATATATGCTATTTTATCATTTCTACGTTTAAAAATTAAAAAGCTACTTTTGCACTTGACTCACAGAAATTATTTAATATCGTAATCCAGCGTAAGAAGAGAAATGGATTTCTACATATCAATTGCATTCAACCGAACATAAATACAACCTCCTGCATGTCAACTTAGCTAAGTCCACTTAGTAAATCTAAATAAGTTTAGCAATGTGACTCGATAAGTTTCATTAAACTCGTTTTCTTCTATTTCTAAGGTCGACGTGTTTTATGCTATTCCTCTACAACTACTCTATAAAAATCATTCTCACTAAATCTGTTGTATAGTTTCGGATTGAAGTGTTTTCTTTAGATATTTATAAATTTACATGATTAATACTTTTCAAGAAGAATTTTAATTGGAAAACAATATCTGGTTATGTTTATACATAATAAGAAAAGTCAACTGCACGTAGAAAAATTCTCTCCACATTGAAGTAAATAGAAGTAGCTGATATGTTTACCTAAAACCAGCAAAATGATATTCTTGAATATTCAGATATCTTTCAAAATCCATAGATTTTGTTAAATTTACAAATAATTTATGTCAGAAAATACAGATACATGAAGAGATATTTTCATCTAAAATATCGGTAACTATTATAGTAGAAACTTAGCATTAAATAGGAATGTTCCCACTCACGATAATCTATAAATCTTGGAGTGAGAATCTCAATCCAATGAGAGTGGATTTAGTCTCTAAAAAGAGATTATACCTTCATTTTGTAAAGAATCATCGAAATTTTCGTGTATTAAGAAACTTTATAGTGTATATAGTTACAAATTTTTGTCACTGTACTAAAACTCAGAGATAACTCTTGTGATGTTTTTGTAAAATATCTTTCATAAGAGATAATAGAAAGATGTATGATCCATACACGAAGAATATATATTTTAAATTTTTTAAAAGAAGAATGGTAATGATAAAGGGAGGTAGTTTAATTGAATTTTTCATTTATTTTACAAAATTAATAAATTTATCTAGAATTGCTTATAACATTAGATTAGATTGGAATAAATTAGATTAGACAAGTTTGGGTTAGGTTATTTTTTTTTATTTAAACGGTCATATGTTAAAGGGTGTTCTATTGGACTGGCCTTTGTGCAGTTTGTAATTTAGTTAACAAAATGGTTGTTCTCAAGTATGCGAATTATGTCATATGAACGAATTTTATGTGGATTGCATTTTTATTTTATCATCATTTGTTGTAATATGTTGTCGTGTGATACTTTCTTGATGCTCCAATGTATCATGTGGCCCTTTTTTATACGCAGGTAACTTGGAAAATTACCGGTGGAATTGTGAAAAATGTTCAGGTATAAAGTATAATACCCCAAGACCTTTGAAATTATATTATCGAATATTTCCCGATTGCTTTCCCGATCATTGGTAAGCATGGAAACTTGATGAAAATATACAATTAATTAAATATAAAAAGGCCCAAGGGTATTCAGAGGATTATTTTTCATATCGCGATTTCGCGCAAGCGGCGTGCAATTTTTGCGACCTTGAGCAAACTTTATTTTGTAAGTCGGTCCTTGTTTTTAGTTATCCTTTTTAAAAATTCTTGTCAAATGAATGAAAAATAATTGACAGGATAGATTGAGGTATTGTCATTTGATAAAACCCCTGCTGACACGGAAATAATAAAAGCAACACACGATATGATGTTGTTGCAAGTCACGACCTCAATTTCATGCAGGCTATGGTAAATATCATCGAATGATCCAGTTCTATTGGTTGAAATTTGTATTTGAATAACAATAGTAACAATAACTAAATTTTATGCTCACAGATATTGCGAATATGGCTCGAGAAATGAACAAGTAGAATCGAGGGTATTTATTGTCAAAAGGCTGGTACATTTTGATTATGTGGTTGAGTTATATGGCTGAGAGAATAATAATGTCATTTGTAGTAGTAGTGGTCGCTGTTGTTGACGTAAGCACCATCGATAGCTGGCGAAATTAAGTTGGCTTTCCATGCGATACGTTCATCAACGGTCGCGTCTGTCCACCGGTGAACCAAATCACACATTCAATTATACACGTAATTCGTTCGTGTACTTGTCACATTCATGCCTTCTGCACTATGGTCAATTCATATCTTGATTTCAGGACTCGAAAAATTTTAATTAAGGGAATATAACCTGTCGAAAAATTCAAAATTCTGGACTTGAAGAAGAAATGTACATGATACATATTACATTTTTCTTAGATATACTTTGTATAATATTACAAGTACTGAAATTTTACAAAAAATTACAATTTGTAAAATATTACTAGTACTGGTAGGTTGGCGAATTTATAGTTCAGACTATTAATCTTAAGGGAAACCATTCTTTGTGGATTTAGGATAATTTATAAGCACGTAGGATAACACATTATGCAAATATTTGACCGTTCGATATGTAATAAATAATTAAGAATGAAATTAGTATTGGTTTGTAGGCCTTAATAAATAGATAAACGATAATATTGAAATAATTGATTGATATTGCATATTTCCATATGATAATATAGAAAAATGATAATAGTGTTGGAAAAATGAAAATTTAAAGTAATGGAGAGGAAAAGACAATAAGGAAAAATTGTGCTTATTTAAAAATTATAAGCTTTGAAAAATATATAAGTTTCGATTCTGATATGGGTCCTCTTCGGTAAACACATATCCTTTGTAGGATTTTAAATATTTACCTATGGAAGTATTAATATATTCTTTATTAACCTATCTAATGACTAGTGCGTTGACTTTTAGAGATAGTTTGAGTATATTCATATGATGCGATCGTCTATATGTGGTGGAATTATTACGTAAGTCGTTTATTTTATATAAATATTCATCTTTGGAAATAATCACTGTAATATTGTCAATATTCCGCTTCTGTAAAAATAATATTTGTTTCTTTTTCAAAACAATTATTTAAAGACTGTAGAATATGATAATCAGGAACTGTATTGAAATTATTATTATAATAATGTTTAGAATGTAAAATATTAATCAATTCCTTTCACAATGTTTTTATTAGAAATAATGACTGACCCTTCTTCATCCACAATATTGTATACTTTCTTTATCAATGTTCAATGCTAGCGATAAAATTGTGCATGGGAAAATTTTGAGAAATTGGAAAGGAATGTTTTTCACCTATTTTTAAAATGTTTATGATGATATTCTGAATGTCCACTTTCGTTAAATTTTACATTCATTTCGGTTGTACTATAGGTGATTACAAATCATCATCTTAATATTAATTTCTTGAGAACACATCCGAGTAAACTTTTTTTTTGTATTCTAAATACTATAATAAAATATGAAATGATAAATGATGTGTTATGTCAAAGATTTTAGTATTGCCGTGATAATTAACTTTCTAGTGAATCTCAGAAATGTTTAAATTTTAAACGGCTCGTTGGGCTTTATTACCAAAGAATTTAATTGTATTACTAGCTTTAAAAATGGAAAAAGGTTCTATTTATTATATTGTTAAAATTTGGTATATGATTAGGTGAAAGATTACTTCTGCCTAGTAATGAAAATATTCTTTCATTAATATATTTAGCTAATAATTTTAATATGCTCATTCTGTTCTCATTGACAATGTCTGACTATACCGCTCGTATCTGCTTATTACTGCCGCTCTACGGGGTAAAAATGAGGCTATAGGTGTAAAATCAGTTATAAATCGAATTAACTTCCAATGTTGAAGTTCAATTAAAATATGTCCATCCGTAAGATAACGTTGCTTGATGTAAAATACGATAATCAATTTATCGTATTACCGGACACATTTCCTACTTCAATTTCAATCAAGTATTTCATATGAAAATTAAAGTTCAAAAAAATTGAAATGTATGAGTTGTGTTATTTTCGAGATCGAAAATTAAATATAACGATTTAAATGTCAAAAAACGGAAAAAAATCGTGTCTACTTTTTTTATAAAACAACTTTTTTTCTCAATGAAGGAGTATTTGTCGGCACAAAATTCTTTCGCTAAATATGAAGAAAATAGTTAAAGTATAAAGATATATTTTTTAAATATTGAAAAAACAAAAACATCATGTTCACAAAGTGACGAGCACAGTGAGAATTTTCTTTTTAAAACTTAACAAATATTTTTCATGACAACTGCAAACTCTACAAAAAATGTTGTAAGAACAAACGTTTCTTAGAATATGTCAAAGAATATTCTCAATTTTTTTTCAGAATGTGTTGACAATTTGTTATTTTTCGAAAAATAAGAAAATCGAAATTATGAAAAAAGTCATTTAAAAAATCTGAAAAAATTGAGAATAATCTTTGACTAATTCTAAAATATTTTTGTTCTAAGAAAATTTTCTCTAAAGTTTATAGTTTTTGAGAAACAAAATTATTAATAATTTCCGGATTTCAAGAATGATAATTTCTTTCGACGAAAACTATAGACTTTAGACCAAATTTCCATAGAACAAAATTATCTTATAATTTCTCAAAAAATGCACTAAAATTTTTTCAGATTTTTTAAACGCCTTTTTTAAAAATTTCGTTTCTCCGATAATTTGAAAAATCAAAAATGATATCAATATATTCTGAAAAATGGGCATGCTCTTTGATACATTCTAAGACTTTTTTATTCGTAGAAAATTTTGTCTAAAATTTATAGAGTTCATGAAAAAAATGTGTTAACTTTTAAAAAGAAATTACTCATTGCCATCGCCATTTTGTGATCAGGATGTTATTTTGTTAATATTTTTAAAATATATCTTAATACTACAACTATTTTCTTCATCTTTAGTGAAGGCATTTTGTGACCGAAAATAGTCTTTCGATGAGAAAAAATGTTTTATTCAAGAGTATAACCAATTTTTCGCTTTTTTTACGTTCAAATCCCTATATTTAATTTTCTATCTGCGATAGCTCAATTTTTTTAATGCCATTGAAAAGAGCAACCTTAAAAATGGTACGATACATACCTTTCAATTTTGTTGATGTTCGATTTTCATACGAAAACCTAATTGAAATTGAAGTTAATTGGTTAAGAACGCTTTTACAGTAGGTAGAGACCTTGTAGTCAAACATTCTTTTAATATGGCAATTTATAGTGCCAACTATTTTTGGTAAGTCGGTATTTTATTTTTCTTGTTAAGAGTATTCGAGTTCAAAGTAATTGTTTATGTATAAATATTTTCGAAACCCTGGTAGAAATTTGTCCATTTTTGCTTAGACTGGTCATTTCCCCTATACCTTTAACATGGTAAATAAGAATGTTATACAAGAATTGTACAAAAAATGTTCTCATTTCTACCAGGGAAGGTATAATCAAAATGGGTTAAAGCCTCCTGCAGTATTGTTTTTAATTATTCTTTTGCGATATATCTGTACAAAATTTATACCATAAAGATTGTCGTTAGAAACTTCTAAATCGTAATCCTCAAGGAATTTTGTACGTTTAAAAAGAAACGAGATATTGATTGTGTGGTTTGGCTCGTAAGGCAAGTTTTCGATGCAACAGGTTGTTTTGTGGTTACTGTGTACGCCCTTTGCTTGATATGTTGGCATCGATCCTGAGTATTAAATTACAATACGTCTTTAGAAGACAATCTTGCATCAAATAATTAATAAAATAAATAAATTAATCAGTATTTGGAGAAATGCCTACATAGTCAAAGAACTTCTTTTCAATATATTAGTATGAGAAACTTAAATACTTTATTGCATTATTGTTGTTAGTTATTCTAAAAGATAAACACTCAGTGAACTAAAATATCGAATCCTACAGACAAAAGCCAAAGGTAGGCATTCTAAGTTTTTTACTATGTTATTCTTTCTTTGTTGATTGGTTGCATAAATTATTTAATTTTTTTCTGTGGAATATGGACATTCTTAATTATTTTCAAATTAAATTTACACATTGCTCAGTATCTAACCTAAAACGATCATCTCCGCCTTTTGTATGCTGCAATATATTTTTCAGTATCCTAAAAAAATAAAATTGGTCGAATTAGGTCAGTTTGCCTTTAGACTACGGCGAATCCTTAAGTGTCCCTATATAAACGTATAAACCAGTCTACATAAGCCCAAGTTCACCCGCACAGCTGACAGATTACAGGAGTATAACAAGAATTATGTAGGTACTGTATGAAAAATGTGTAAAATACTAGCATTTATATTATATCATACATATTACATCCTAGGTGGATATTTTTAAAATAATAACACCCCCTATATAATATATAGATAACGAATGAGATATAAAATTTCTAAAATACAACTGGACTGCATGCTGTCTATAGTTATTAAAGTACGAATCTATTACATAAATAAATACGGACTATGTTAGTTGTTAATGAAATTCCGTGTGAATTTTACCATTTTGTCAAAAATTAATCCGTTCTGAAAAAAACGCAAAATCGTAAAAGTGATTAACTTATATTACCATGGAGTAACCGACCCTACAAAACATCAACATGAAATTGAAGCTTTATCATTATGCGTAAGTATACTTAATATACATAATAAAATATATATATATATATATATATATACTAATGTAACCAATACAGTCTTTTAACTGTTTATATTACGTTATGCCTTCTTAAAAGAGAGATATTTAATTGTATTTATTTCGACGGAGATTGTGATAGTGATGTGGCATATATAACTTTGAACTTAATTTTGTTGCTATATTTACGTAATATTCAACCTGTATTTGCATTCAGAGTATTTAGTATATTTACAATATAATTTTTAGATAGAAAAGTAGTAAGGTATATTTTTATTTTTATATAAATTTGACGGTGTGAGAGGTGATAGTTTTCAGAGTAAATTGTCAGTGACGAAGATATGTTTAAACACCATCAGAATGTGAAGGGAAATATAAGAGGGGTGTTAAATGTATTTCTTGAAATTAATGACCGTACTTAAATAAAAGTAAAAATACAAAATAGAAAGGCCTAAAATGCTGGTGTAATGTGGTTATAACCGGGAACATACATTTATCGATTATTACCTATGATCAAAAAATTAAATCACCTCGTGTTCACTCACCAATTTGGCACCATTGGTTGATAAGGGTTGTGACCTATTTAGATTCCGAATCAGTGTTGCATAGGATACCGATATAACACCACACATTTACCAGCGTTTAAAATTGATTTGATTGACGAAGAATTTGGGAAATAATCATGCAGAAGCGTTACTTATCGCATACTTACAGAATAAGTAGATATATACATCAGTAGTCAGACATTCCAGATACTTGTATGTTTTCAGGCACTGAGAAATTAGTCATTAGTTCTACTCCACAACCAGTATGTTGTACTCAATATATTTTCATTTTACGGGCAAAATAGCATAATATATGCTATGTCAACTTTCATTTCTTAAATCCAAATTTATCGCAAAGTAAATATCATGGCGCAAGCTTTTACTTACTTTTGGGATCGTACATAAAAAATTAAATTGTACACACGACGTGTAAAAATATATATGCACAATGAAATGGTTTGCTGGACGTTTCGTACGTTATTTTTTGAGTGTTTACACAGTACAGCAGTTTTTAGTTGTTTACACCTTGTACAAATAAGTTAAGTAGCGAGCGTACCTTTCTTCGCGTTCGAAGTGATTTAAAGAGTAGCCATTATATCAGCGTAGCTCTCGTTAAATGAGAAAAGTTCGCAGTTCCGCAGTCACCTGGATTGCTTTTCATTCAGCCGAAGACACTAACCTAAAACGAGTTTCTCTCAGGCACAACACTAGTCTTGTATATTCTTCGCTTCGGCAGTGTACACTCCTTTTTGCAAGTTCCGGGAAAGGCGACGTAACATTCATCTCCGTCCAACCTGTGGCAAAAACATCAGAGAACGAGCTTTATGTAATCAAAAGCCTACTCCGACATTGCTTTGATGTTTTCTTTTCTTAACGAATATTTGTAATTCGTTTCGAAAGACGCGTTAACTTTATAATAATTACATTACGTTCATTGCAAGAAAATACGAGAGATTATGTGGAAATATATTGACATAAACGCTTTCGTATTAGTGGGTGCTTTGCATCTGCTAATTCTACTTAATTTATTAAGCTGAATATCAGAGCAAAATGTAAATAATTACAAAACATCGTTTCGGTTTGGAACATCAAAGAGTAGGAAAGAACGTACGTGCTAGTTTTGTATAAACGGAACAAACTATGTAGCGAGGCGGTTAAGTATTTTAGCTGATTATTTTACGTATAAAAAATTCAACCAATAGAATTGCAGTTTTCGATGCTATTCTATATATATTATACAGGGTATCCAAGAACTGGGTTGCGGTATTTCAGGAGGTGATTCTCCATGATTTTTCAAGCAAAAAAGTCCGGTACCAAAATTAAATCTGAAACTCAGAATTTGAGTGGCGGGCATTTTTAGGAAAAAAAATACTTTTTTTGCAATAACTCAGTTCGCTCTTAAGTTATTTCAATGAGTAAGAGCTCATTTTCAAGTTTTTTTTTCAGCTCTACAATTCATCCCCGTGAGCATTTGACCTGCGATGAATATTTCTGAAGTTATGGCCTCAAAAACAGAAAAAAGGCCAATTTTTGCGTTTATCGCATATAACTTATTTCGCCAAATAGCCAACGAAATGGCACATAGAAAGAGGTTGTAGAGCTTGTAATGTCGTAGAATTGGCCAAAAAATGTTGAAATATCACGCAGAATCGCCTCCTACAATATCGTTATCCAGTCCTTAGACACCCTGTATATTATACATTATATATAGCCTACATGAAATAGAAAGAATAAAAATTTATGAAAAATTTATTATAGTCGCATCAGTAATTTTATAATCAGCCTATGCATATAATAAACAAACGACAATATAGTGAACACCTTTAGTTTGACAAATTAAAATTAAAAAATGAGTGGAATTCTGAATTTGTTGATCCAATTCTTGCAGTCGAAAATTGAATACAAAAAATCATCAGCTAAAAAAAACCGTTAAAACTTCAAAATTTCTGGCGTAATTCCCTGAAGGTTCCTTGAACATAAATGAAGTCATTAAATATCAGAAAAATCAGTTGCGCTTCGCATTCGGAATTTCGTAACTAATAACGCTTTATTTGTTTGTAACGAACCTATCTGTACTGAGTCGATAATTTTAAATCTCTTGTGATGTTACATGTGAACATATTATCGGTAGAGGAAAACCAGCCCATATTTATTGTAGTATTTTTGATACCTGAATTTCTACCGATGAAATAAAATTTGTTGCCACGCTAACAACATAAAATTCGGCCATATATATTTTTTCTATTTCTTTAATGTTCTAATTATTAAATACTGGAATAACTTTAAGTGATCATCTATATCGAGTATTTTACGCAATTGAATGTGTATTAAAATGTACGACTGTGATTAAAATAGTTGTAGATTTCAAGTTAGCAAACAATCTGACATGCGTCGTATTCGCCATGTAATTCAAATATTTAAATCAATATATTTCATTGGTTTAATTTATACAAAAGCGTATGAAGATTCTTTCCAATTTAACAATAGTAAACTCTCACCATATATGTTTTCCATAACCTAACTTTAATTCAAATTTTCAAGACAATAATATTTTTGATTATAGTATATTATAGATAATTAGATATATTAAAGAATTTTGATTAAATAATATAATTTATTCATTAAAGGCATATTTCATCCATACTCTCTCAATTCGAAGCAGTAAAAAACTCACTTTCATCATATTCACTGCACAAACAGTGAAACGGCCAACGAATTTCACTGTTTCATCTCAACGGGCACGAAGAACCCAAATGTTTAACTTTTTACGGAACGTTTTAAAAACGTTTCATCCATGTTGCAGACATATAACGTTTAAGGAACGTTTCTGGAACATTCTAAAAACGTTTTAGAAACATTTGGGTACTTCGTGCCCGTTGGGATGTTAAAGTTTCACCGATTCAAGCAGGGAATCAATTTTATTATCTATTAAATCAACTTAAATTCACTGACAAAAACAGTGAAATTTCCCCTCTTCTCAGTGGCTCCTTTTTCACTAGGACAATCAGTCACATAATTAACATATATTCTGATGTTTTAATATTTTAAAATATTTGGTAAATGTTGCTGTTTATTTTTCGTGTTCTACTCTCTGTATTAGGTTCGATCTATAATATTTCTGAGCATTGGAATTAATAAATTTTCATATTTTATTATCGGCTTTTGAAAATTAAACAATATCTTAGTATAATAAACTAATCTAATGGAATAATTGTATGATAGGAATATTATTTTATAGAAGTAGTAACTTATTCGTTACAGGAAATCGTGACCACTGTTATGGATTGTTTACAAGTAACCTTACGTAATAAACCTCGTGACGCCAATGCCTTTGTCATGTAATCATTTCTGAATTATGTAATAATTACTTAAAAGTGTTTTATAATAACAGCGAAGATTGTAATGAAAAATTGACGCAAATGGAGCAATTACAGAGTAAAATATATACGCTTTTCATAATCTAGTTTGTGACAAACACAATGATGTTTGTATTTAAGATAATATTTTCTAAATGAGTGTACTCCATGTAAACCACTCTAAAAGAGTGAAGCAGAAAATTATACGATCAACAACTGCTGGAGCTTTTTTTAAATATTATCGTGGGTGCATACACATAATGTTAGGTAAATCTTAATGTATATGGTACTGTCTTTATTCAATATATTTCTAAATATTTATAAATATATGTGTTTTTTATTATCAAACTTGACGTTGACCAATTATTTTATTGCAAAATTGGTCATTATTTTAAATTACACCGTCAAAATTGCAAGGTTCAATTTGAAAGATCAACATGTCCTCAAAATAACCTTGACGTCTTTTTGAAGGTCAAATTTGTAGATACCAACACTGAGAGAAGATCGGTTATGCACATGTACGGTCTATCGCGCAACAGCAGTCCGATAGTTTACGACATATGCTGCGCCAAGGGCAACTGCCACCCTAAGAGATTTGACATCTGCTGCCCGATAAATGCCGCATCGAGAACTGGTTGTTTATTTACATTATTTGTTTATAATTACATTTCCTGTACAGGATATGTAAATAAAGAACGCAGAGTAGACAAGAATGTAAATACATGTTGTTTTTATATTATTTTTATGTATCAAAACTGGTAATGAAATTAAGGGATTCTTGCGCACCTTGCCGTTCGGACACGGGTTACACTATAAGCTTAGGGCAACTGTTGCACTAAATTCGGAAAGCGTCTGCCCGAAGGCTACGGGCGACATGTTTCCCTTGGTTAGTGCAGCTGATGTTCCCGATAGTGTAGCTGCTTCACCAAAGTTCTCTCAGTGAATAGATCGTTCTAATAAAATATGATATCTTTGATTTAGTTCATTCTTCTTAGTGGTGGTGATTTACAAATTATTCTGCTATTAGGAGCTTGTAATGCTCACTTAAATATGTATGTAAATATTTCCAAAAAATACTGCAAAATATTTTCATTGGTTTTATTGTGAAAATGAGTTCAGTCATTAGCTAGATTCTGTTCATTTCGTCATTTTTCACGTTAAAGGTACGGGGAAACTGGGCAATCAAATGCAAATCGGGACAGATTTCTACCAGGGAATTAAAGGATGAATCAACTAACCAAATTTCACATTGTGGATCATAATTACAGGTTATCATAATAATCAAGTTGATGACAGCGGTGTAGGATTGTACTTGATGATTAACTTTGATACATTACACTATCAAATGTCATCAACTAATTGTCTGACAGTAATTTAGTCCCAAAATAAATAGTGTCCAAATGTGATAATTGCGTACTATACATTCGTTCAGAAAACTGTTTTCTGTATTGTAAGTATTGATCAGTACCTATGGATCGCATGAAAATGTTATTTTCGCAATTAAAATCTATTCCTAAAATTATTTTTGCATCGTATAAAGCCGCAATGTAAAAGTTCTTCTTTGTCATAATAACATAAATGTACAAGTAGAAACAGTAATTTGTTATTATAAACTACGTTTTAATATATCTTTAAATATGTATCAGGTCGTATCAATTCAGGTTAGAAAACAGAAAATGGAAGGCGTAAATAAACAAAATTTTTTATCATCATTACCTTTCCACTTTACATTTCTACTTCAATCCCCCTCCCCTTTCAATTTCATTAATTAATATTAATACTGTTTGTCAAAATTTAGAGAATGAAGACTGTTCTATATTTTAAAAAAAAGTTTTGATACAATTTTCCCTCAAGAAAGTTGAAAAAAATTGTGTGGGTGTTCAAGTGGTCAAGCTCTAATTTCAATTCTTCAATTTCTATTCTTTAATGAAAGTTACAGTGTTATTCAAATATTTTCGACAACAGCAAAGAGAGAATTACGAACTGAAAAGTATCAAAAGTCTCCATTTTAATATTATGTGTTTTAGAAGAAACTCTTGTTAAAAATTGCTGCAATGTCTCCACAGTTTTTCCGAACCATCAGTATAAAGTAAAATTTATGTCTTTTCACAAAATAAATATTCCTATGCAAACACATATATTTATATTAGTTAACCGCATTGATCGATAAATTAGATTTATGCAAGTTAATTTTACAAATCTCTAGAGTCTTATTTAAATGTCGTATAGTATACGTTGAACTTTTTTAAATAGTTATTTTCCTATATTTGTTTTAAAAATCGCATTAGAAATATTTAAGACGATATTTTAAAATGCTTTTTATACCAAGAAATTACATTTTCTATATATTTTCTCGTCTTTATTAGAATCTTGCATACGTGCGTTTCCACAAATATTATGAGAGATACAGATAATGTAATTTTCCGCGAAGTACCTACGAAAATTTCCAACTGTAGACAGTAGAAATGCATTTTATTTATTGCATAAGAGACGGAAAATGTGTTGTTCACTCCGTTGATTACTTTGTCTCCGCTTTCACGGAACACGAATTAAATCATGATTTCATGTACGTTATGCGTCATTCACTGATAATAATCAAAATTATAAGTTATATTATTGTAATCAAAGTTTTAATCCAAATTAACATAAATTCGATGCAATATATTTAATTGTACATTTTATTTTAATTCTATTTGCATTTGGCGTATTAATAAATGGGAAATTCATTAATAAATTAACAACGTGTATTAACTTTTTTATCCATATTTGTGATGTTATTAAAATTAAGTCACACTTTTTCGAGATTTTGCACCAAATTTCGAGCCGCAGTTTCTGCGTGCTTTATATTAGTGCGCGCTTTTTATGATTTTTATGTAATATATATAATATAAAAAATAAAATTCCTTTTTCTTCTCTGATTATTTCGTAAGTGAAAAGATCTTTTAGATTTTGTTGTGTATTTCAGAGTAATTAGGTACATTTAATAAATAATAAAAGTTATTTTAACAACGTTTCGGCCTATTATTGTGGCCCTCTTCAAGTTTATTATTCTGTACAAAAAAATAATGAAGAATATGTAATTAAAAAAAAATTTACTTAATAATATATGAAAAATGATACAATTTATTTCGTGAGAGAATGGAAGCTAAATGGTAAAATTTGTAAGAAAAAATTGTGTTATTTCTAAAAACTTTTCAGTGTGAAAAAAAATTGAATAATGAGTAAGAAAAGTAACATCTTACCTTAGTAAAAATTTGTCAACAAAATTTGTTGACAAAATCCTAGTAAATTTCCATGTAAATTCACTGAAACTAAAAATAAAAATAAAAATGAATACAAAAGTATTGAATAAAATTTTACTAGTTATAATTTTAATTTTAGTTAGTTTTGAAAAAATTTCTTATTTTATTTAAAACTTTATATTTATGACTGTATTCAAAAGGGTTTATTTAGAGACTGAAAAGTTTGTAGATAATACAAATTTTGAAATGAAGGATTCAAATGTCAACAGTTAACTTATAGCTGTAAACATGAAAGGTTAACTTTTTGTACAAAATAATAAACTTTAAGAGGACCACAATAATAGGCCGAAACGTTGTTACATTAATTTTTGTTATTTATTAAATATATATATATATTCATCTGAAAATGTTAACTACAAATTAGTAAGAAATGAAAGTATATAATATGAACTCGATTATCAACTGAAAAGTAATCTGTCAAGAAGCTTATTTGGACTCAGTTTCGAAAATATTGACCTTTCAATCTCAAACGCCATAAATGGAGAAGCTTGATAATATTTATTGATGTCAATTATGAAATGAGACATTGCAAAAATTAATTAACGTGTTCAGAAATCGATAATGTAAATAAGATGTATTTCAGTGTCTAAACAATTATCTATTGGATGAAAAAATCAACTCGACAGATTGACATCGTGAATCTTGCTTTTTTAAGACGTCCAAAATGCAACCAAAATTTTATGTTGAAACTTTTATCGTATATCTCTAATACAAACTTTATGCTACGTACGTTATATTCTTAAAATCAGAACCATAACATTTCTGCGCTAATTCGACGTGAGTATGAAATGTATGAGAAATAAAGTTATAGTGCATCAACAACATGTATCGTTTCTAAGCGAATTAAACTGATTTTTGAGTACACCTCCTTAAGCTAAATTTAGATTTATCACAAGAATGATTTGCACAGTACGAATTCTCGTAAAGTTATACGCAACTAAGTAAATCACGTATTAATATTTATGATACCCATATTTATTATTACTTGAATTTCGGATCACGAGACATCTGATTGTACTATATATGCATAAATATACACGGGAAAAAAGTGCGTAGTTAGAGTAACGAAGTTGGGCTCACCTTGTTTAAATAGTAAGGCCAACTACAAAAAATTACATGTATCGATTCTTACCAGTACCCAGATAGCGTGAATATATACAAAGGATTTTCAGAAAACATTCATTGGATATACAGGATAAGCGAAATAAACATCCATTACATCTCCATGGAATCTTCAAATCAGATTCATTTTACACCCGTTGCATGTCGAATGAAAATACGTTATTATATTCCATGTATGTACAATGTATATTCTTTGTGAATTAAATTGAATAAATTGTTAGAATTTAAAAAAAGATGTTTTACTATGTGATTTATATTCTCCGATTAATTTACGTAGTCTTAGTTTTTCTAAGACGCAAACTTAATTTTCGTCTTCGACACTTTCTTAACGAATACATTTGTAATTTTTAAGCGCCATGTTGAATCAGCCATTTTTTTAATTTTGATATCATATTTTGTATGAATTGAACTTTTATGTCTGATTTGAATATAAATAAAAATTAGAGTATAATAACCAATTTCATTCCTCAAATTTTTATCTGCCATCTTAGATCCGTCATTTTTAATTGTGCTAATCTGAGGCCAGAATCGTAATCAGCGATCACAAAAACACACGGGTAACAAATTTCATCTGTGTTCCTAGGAAAGAAAAGTTTATGATTCAAAGGGTGAAGTCACTTTTTTAATGCATATCAATATATTTGACATTCTTAAGCGCAATGTTACATCCCCCATTTTTTAATTTCGACGTTACATTCTGAGTGAGTAATAACAAATCCTTCTGGATTTAATTTTTGGATTTAAATATTGGATCCGCTATTTTCAATTTTGAAAAACTGACGTCGGATTCGTAATCAGCGATCCCAAAACCCCCTGAGTAACAAGTTTCAAGAAAATTCCGCAAGTTTTCTCTAAGCATAAAACTAATTTAATGCCTACCTTTAAACTGTATTTGAGATTGAGTAGCCCACACAATTTAAAGGGCTAATTTCTGAAAAAAATAGATATATTCAGAGATGTATATTCTTCTAAAATTTTCGGCGTTCGAATTTTTCACTTAGTTATTTCCTCGAAAAAAAAAAATAAAAACTGACAATATGCAGTTTCCCGTGTTGTTTAAATGGAGAACTTCAACACAAAACCTCCACCTCTAAATGTCATTCAATCGAAAACTGCCAATTATAAAAGTTGTTCATTATTTTTTTTCTCCATCGAAATCCGCGTGGTCCCGATGACCCTTTTGACCATGACATTTTCTGGACCACTCTAATATGTATATACTCACATTTATTGTAAAGTACTCGTATTTATTTATATGTATCTTTATTTATAATTGAGGGATTGGAAAATCATTAGATCTGTAAACGTACTTAATATTGTACGTACACATTTGGAAAGTTTTTTGTTATGAAAAATGGAGTTTAATTACTTTCCCCATTTCAGTGACTGTTTTTAATTCTCTTTTTTGAAGATTGATATGTTACCATATTTCATCTACAATATTGACAAAAATCCTCTAGATAACTGGAATTATAGTATGTCCATTAACTTTATTTTTCACTTGTCGATAAACAATTTCTATTAATACTATTCAAATAAGATGGTGTTAACAAGTGTCCGGATCTAATTACTCTCATCTTTAGGTTATGTCAGAATTACACAATGTGTTTCCCGAGTGATACGTATCCAAACGCGGTAACGTGTCAAAGTAGAGGAAACGTTCACAGAGTTGTCAGACTAGTTTAGTATCGAACTACATTAAACCCAAGTTCTCCTGTCCTATAAAGTATACCCTCCTCTGCTTGGAAACGACGGTAGAGAACTCCGGTAATGTGTTTATCTCTGATACGAAAGGATCGATGAATCATAATCAAATTGTGAATTTCATATACAGACTTTTATCCATACTGTGAATTTTATTTCTACAGATCGCTAACCCTAAATTAGTGAATTATAAAGAGAGTGGGTCAGAAGAATGGATGTCGAACTTTCATCAAAATGGTCAACGTCAAGATAGAATGAAAAACGTGTGTGACGATAAGCTTTATCCTACATCACGTTCATTTTGCTCTGTTGCTCGCTTTTAGTCGCACCTTCAAATCTCAAAGAGCAACCCTGGTGTGGTCCTTGCGTATTTTATTTTCCACACTCTTTTTGCGTTGCTTGCCTTTTTATTCTGCGATCCCGCCGTGTTTAAAGACGCGTACGAAGCGCGAACGCATCACGGGTAGCGGAAATAGGATTCTTCACACGAGCTCATGCTTTTTCTGTTTTAGATTCGTTACGCAGACTACTCGCTTAGTGGATTTTTTAAAAAGACCCATTACACTTTTATTAGAGCTCGACTATGAATCTGAGAGGGTAGCAGAGCGTAAAGAAAAATGCGAGACGAAACTTGGGAAAACCTAAAAACAAGGTGAAAAAAGCTCGGTGGAAACAGACACGTAGTCGAGGAAAGACGAACGTTCATGTTTCACGCCTGTGCTCGTATTTTCTACCGAATTATGGCAATATTACGAAAGCACGAATTTTACTGCAACTTCGAAAGTTTCGTGATGCGATATACATAATCGAGTTGTACGGAAAAGCTAAGTAGTTAATGGTGTATCGATAATATTGATTAACCCAGAAATTAGTTTGGAAATCTGGTGAATGGGAAAACTTAGGTAAATCCTTGTAGCCATGTATTCGATGTAGAAAATTGACAACTTTAAAACTTTATTCGTTATTGAACTGTACTGCATTTTTATACAAGTTGCAAGTCTTTCGAACACCAGATTTTATGATTGGCATTTTCTCCATTATAACTTAAAAGAGTTTTATATTATAATCTTACGTTATTTGAAAAATAAAAATAATAACAATTATTTTTATTACTTTTTAATAATAATATACATATTTTCATTAGATTTTTCTTTAAATAATTGAAAGTGATAATTCTGAAAATTTTGATCCATTAAAGTAAGCAGCTAGAAATAGCTATGACAATTCTGTGAAATCTATTATCGGAAATACATCCATGTTTAAGTATAGAATAAGGATAATGGGAATAACGTAAAATGATGAGGTGGATCTAGGATATCAATGATGACTTCCAACAATCAACTGAGCGAAATATGAAAGCACATTTCAATATTATGTGTAATAGTAATTTAGTAATAGTTGACTAATACTACCACAAATAATTTCTATTATTACTGCAATAAACCACGAGTAGTGGAATCCAATATTACTTGTAGCATTTGTCTTTTATTTTACCATTTCAAACAAGTAGTATCTTATATCTTATTTATTATTCATTACGCGGGGGTTTGTTCCACTTTTTCCTAATACAGTAGAACTTCGGGACTCAAAATTCGGGATTTTGAAGTTATGTGGTACAAAATTTACGGCAATTGGTACACATATCGACATCGGGGGAAATGCCTCGTCAACCTACGGCACTGAAAATATGCGCAGTAAAATTAGTCCCGAGTCACTCAGACCGGTGAATTTAGAAGTCGCAAGGTTCTACTCTAGTAAAATGAATTTTCCGGCATTATATAATGCTCCGTTATTGTAGAATATCGTCGAGTTCATTCGCATGTTTATGTTTACATTCTTTTATGTTTGATTTATTAAATGTGCCGTCATACCGAGACCGAGAGAGGAGATAACATCGTATGCGCTAGCAATATAAATGTTCAAAACATAGGAATATGCATTGAATGGTATATTATAATACAAGTACCTGAAGTAAGTTTTTTAAAATTATTATTTGTCGATACTTCGGCTGGCCTGTTCTGGATCGAAGTTTTAAAAATGCCTATTTTCAATTTTACTTCGATCTTGGCGATTGGTCATAGGTGTAAATCATTTTCAATTGGTATGCATCTAAGAAACACTATATTTTTATAATATATCGATCGAAGCCACTTGAACCTAAATAAGTTTGACCCCCCCCCCTTTCTTTTTTGTTTCAGTCTGTAAACAATTATCGGTATAATTGTATAATAAAACTGAAATCTGTTGTTGAACGAACGAGTATTAAGGAATAGCCAACTCGCCCAAGGGTCCAAATTTGTGAGCGAGCGAAGCGAGCTAGGCACCACGCAAACACTAATTTATTATATCAAATTGAGATTCTTATATTTGAATCTAGCAATATGTAGTTCACTACTGAGTCTTGGAATTATGTTTGTTGGGTTAGGAGAAGTGTTTAATCTAACTTTCAAATCTCTAAATGCAAAGTTTCATAAAATTACAGTAATTATTCACTAATTTGTTTGACATAATGGATTATTTTGAATTTGAGAAACCTGACTTCACTATGGTAATCAATGACCTCGAAAATCTCTAAATACGAGATTCCTATTGATTAATATACAATGAAGTAAACAAATTACATCCAAGGATGTGCCTCAAAAGCCAAAAATTAGTATTTACAAACTTTAAATATAAAACATTCTAGAGATATGCTAATTTCTAAGGAATTAACAGTGTTTTATTAATTATTGTCAAATTTTCGTAAAAAATAAAATTTCTGATAATATTTCACCTTACAGGTACTTGCGATAACACGTATTTTGAACTCTGTATTTCGAGTGAAACGTTCGAAACAATCTTGTTGTAAACTTAATTAATTGCCAATTACGGGCATAACTAAGCAACATTTCTAGTCATCTGGAACAAGGTAACGCCAGAATGCCGTAATTAAGTAAAACATCACGGTACAATCTAAAAGTTCCTATAAAGTAAAATAAGGTCTTGGAAGCTGGTGTAATATAATGTAAAATAAGTCTTTAAAATTCAGCAACTTTATTATACATATATTGCACAATAAAATATCAAATGGCAGTCTAATCTATATCAGATGCAGGTTTACTATTAAAGCTTCCATCATTTTTAACAGTTTGTATTGAAACTCAAAACGTAGCAAAGTATCCAAATTTACTATTATCATAAAAAATACAGTATGTCGAGTACAACATTGTAAATTGTATAATGTGTAGTTGTTAAAACATATCATTAAAAGGACACAATGAAAATATAGAACACTTAATGAATATTTTTCCTCATTGGAAATAACACAAAAATACTCTCCAAGGAGCGGCGGTGGCTGAGTTGGTAGAGTATCGGCTTCGTAATCAGAAAACCCTGATTCGAGCCCGGCCTCTGCCAGCTGTCATTGGGACCACTGTATTTATTTATAAGTGTTTAATAACGCCAAAGCTCAGGTGGTTCGGATTCCACCTTCATAAACTGTAGATCCCGTCGCCATTTAGTCCCTTGTGGGTTCACAAAAGTCGACGTAAAACCATAAATCAAAAAAAAAAAAAAAAATCCTCCAAACATAAATAACCTGAAATATAAGAATATCATAAATATCCTTGAACTAGTGGATTATTGTAGCATAAAAGTGATGAGAGTATGTTAGAAATTGAAGATATCGTTAACTTGTGAATAATCGTAGAAGCACTTTTAAGTTTTTAATAAAAACAGGGGGGGGGGTGTAGTAATGCATTCATCGCACATTGTGAAGTAGGCCTAAGAATTTTGCTAGTATTTGCGGGGACAATTTTGCTACATGAACCATCAATGCTAATATGTGGCGTAATGTGTTGTAATGACGATGTGCTTCATACTTCACACAGAGGTTTACCACTCTTCCGCAATATAATTATAAGGTCATATAAATTATACTTCGTGTTTACGGCTTGATGAAACGACATGAACTACAGGCAATTAGATAGTTTGTGATGGGTTACTTTGCATGTAGTAGCTTCTCCGAAATGGATTGCTTGCTCATTTGTACGTTTCGCTCGTACCTTCTTGCTGTCATCGAGCGAAACTATGATTATCTGTATATGTAATCGTAGTTTGCTTCTACGTGTACTATTTGGGATGTTGAGATTAGGTACCCAGTTCGTAACCTGTCAAACCCAACGACAACGATAACTGTCTCTCTGCATCGGATCGATTTATTACCTAATGTGTTAATCGGAAGCCGCAATTGTTCTCTCGGAGGCATTTAAAATTAGTTGAGACATAATGGCGTCTTAATGTTATTCTATTATATGAAATATTACTCGCTTTAACCATTTGGATTTATCTCTATTATTATTATATGTATTTAATCGATCTCTGTTTATAGAGTTTTGAGTTTGTATTATAGTTGATAATATATATATATAGCGACACAATATAAAGTATTAAAAAAAAAGCAATTTCCAGATTACGAGTTATTAGTATCAGACTCCAATACATTATGTTATTGGCATGTCTGATTTTGAAACTGAGGGCAATATCACATAATTGAAAAAGGTGGATTCAAGATGGTAACATTAATTATTGCTGAAAATTGCATTTGCCACGTTTTCGCGCTAGAACGGTTCAAGGAGAATTCTAGCAGGAAATAGGTCCCTTCGGATAATTGGTGAATCCTATTATATTGCAAAGTAGAAGAAAATCATGTCTTATAAATAACCGAAATAAATTTTAATCTTTGTTTTAAGGATTGGTATTTCGTTAAAAATATCTATTCGACTAAATGCAAGTTAATTAAACTGCGGCTTTCCATTTCGCGGTTTAACTACTATAGATCTAAAGAACATAAATTAGGCATGGATTATTCTTTATATTTTGAATCGAAATATTAAATAAATCCTTCACTTTTCCTATCTCCTTTATATTTTTGAAAAATATTGTAAATTTCTTTATCCATCTATAAATCTCCCTTCAAGAATGTTCATTGGACTATATAAGTATTTCATTACCTGGGAAGTCATATAACCGAATACTTCGATACTACGAAATTAAATACCCTATTAAATACCCTTGAAATGTATTGCAATATGTTTGAATATCGCGAAATGTATGTAAATCATTGTCATTTTCGGTATAACTGGATCCATCGCACGCTTACTAAACATACCACTAACTTGAGTTGATTGTATATAAATTGTTATGCGTTTTATGATCACGTTCCATTGCAGTGCAAAATATTCTGGAAGAAACTATTGTAGGAAAATACAAATATATTCCGAAAATGTGTGGTGATGAACCGAATTTATAAACCATTTAAAAAATAGTAATCCCCGGAGGGATCATGTACTCACAATATCTCGCATTACTCCACATCAGTGGATACCACAATGTTCTTACATCCGTTTCGAAGACTTTAATTATGTCATTTCTTTCATACTTGGGATTATGATATTTTTCCAGACCCGGGGATTTAGGTATTATGTCGCAGAACCTAGAGGTTCTCATGGGTTTCGAATCACTCCTAATGAACAAGACTATACTGAGACATCTCATTTTCAAGATTGAATAGTAACGAGGTATTTGTGTGCGTGTCCGTTATATTCTTGTGCACTACTTGACTAATTCTAGCAGTTTACGGCTTTCTTAGTATCATGACTTAGTATCATGATAGTTTCCAGGAGTTTTCTCAGAACAGACAGAAGGCAGATTGGTCTATACGACAGCATATCACTGAGATCTTTGTCTCTACCATTTTTTATTTTGTCTACTATGTGATTTTTCTATTGGTATGAGAATATTCCTTGTTTTAGACAAGCGTTAACGACATGCCGGGCATCATGTTTCATTATTATCGTGGTTGCTTTGCTAACTTCTGGATTTAGACGATCAGACCCTGGGTCTTTTTTCATATTTAATTTATTCATTACAGTGTCAAGTTTTTCGATATCAGAAGGTCTGGTTTGACCTTGTGAAGAAGTTTCAACGTCCTCCTTGATCCGTCTGTGCGCCACGGTTTTATCGTCTCCTCCGCAATCCGGGAAAAGCGTTCTGATCAACTCATCATGTGTTTCTTGTTTATTTTTCATCGATATTAATGTTATTTACGACCTAAGATATTTTTATTTTGTTTGTTGCCATTTTGTATGCGAAATGTAAAAAACACCATTGCACAGATTTTTCAACAGACACATATATTAAATTGAAAAAAACAAACCTTGACCGTGAACCATTTTTTTTAACTACCCCGAAATTGTGCAAGTCAACAATTTGGTTAATTACCAACATAAATTAGAAAATACAGCGCAAAACTGCACCGAGTAAATTACATAATTGTCTTTTTGAACAGTATTGGAAATTTATCACACATCAAAAATAATATGAAATCATTTTATCACTTATTTATTTGAATGCATTATTATTTGGCTATTATTTGCTTTTTTTGGTTTCAGTACCATATTACAAAAACTTCATATTGTCAACATAGATGGTTCAAAATAAGCGAATCAATTGCATATGTTTGCAGTCCAAATTTACGGTGGAGTGTCCCTTATAGTTGACTTTCGGTTCAGATAATCATTTCGTGGCTCGTAAGTAACTGTGCTTATGTAACTGAGTAATTGCAGAAGGCGAACCGAACCCAAATAATTGATGTTACGTAAGGTGTAGCGGCTTTTCCACTGTCGCTTATATTTTATTTTTACTAATTTGTTAATCAGCGAATAATTGCATAATGCATATCCTAAACAGAATATTCATTTATAGAAATGTTGGCTTGTAAATGTGGATTAAAGATTGAAATTCCTGAACATTCGTTGTTCTTACTCAATACTGTGGAACTACCTGTTTGATTTACTGTTGTAACGTCGCGTGTCTATATAAGTTTGTAGAGCGTCGATGTATTGTATAAATTTCGTAGTTTGTGTGTATTTACAAATAAAAGAGTGAATCATAGGTAGGGATAAATTGAGAGAGATACCACCGAAAGATAGAACAGCAAGCATGGCGAAATGTTAGAATAGGAAGGAACATTACAGGAAGGAATTGTGTGCAGGTCTTAAGAGAGGGGATCAGTCGAGTGGCAAAAAGCTTGAAGAATTAATTTTCAAATTAGAACAATTAAGGTAGTCACAACAACAGCACTCGCATTTCCTCGCTCATGATAGTATTATTCAGCGTCCAGATGGTTTCCACAGGGTTCCACATCTTAAGGAACTCCTCCTATCCTTGGGACAAAAGGATACGAGTGGCAAGCCTTCATAGTGGATGTTCCAAAATCAACCGGAAGGATCTCAAACTTTACGCACATGTCGATGAAATCCCGACGAGCGAGGGTAATTGAAGCGACGCTTACTGGGCACATTTTGTGGTAAGCATCTTAGCATCACTGAAAAGTTTAATTTTAAATCCGGACCTAATGGTGTTGGAATTTTTATCATGGGATGGGATGAGCTCCATCAACTCTGAGGTGTTTCAAGGACTCTAGAACTTTCTTCTGAAGACGTTCCTGGGCCATTTGGATGCAGATTTGACGACCATATAGTAGTTGCCCTAGCCTACGTGAAACCTGCTTATGGAAAACCAAGTCATCGGAAAATAATCAACCATTATTAACTCATTTTTTCAGAATTTTCACATATCCTAAGCTTAAATTGTCAAAAAGTATATTTTTGAATATATTTCGGATCAGATATCTTAAAATCCTGACGCGATGGGCCAAATCGAATAACGGATTCGTTTTTAGCGTGTTTTGTAGTTCTAGTAAAGCCACTAATTCGATAATATACGAATTCTTGGGGGCATACAAATTATTATGTGTAACTCTTCCGTTACTAAGATTTCATAATTTACAAAAATGGACTATCCTGTATATAATTAGGACTCTGCGTTTCGGGGAGACTTTAAGAGTGCACATTCGTCATCAGTTACAAAGTTCTACAAGCCATCGTAAAGTCGACTTAAAAGACCGAAGTACGCTTATAAAACTGATAAAAACTGCGAAAGCGTATTAAAAAGTTTTGTACGACGATTTCACAATGGGTTCAGATTTTAATGAGTATATCGTCTTTATGCGGGGGAAGTTAGTGCTGAAATTTCATTCAATTTTTGAAGCTCGGTTTAATGCGCAGTATATTTCTTGATTTTTTAAAACATGATTTAAAAATTTGATACAAAATATATTTTAAAATAAAAAATTAGCAATTTTGAAATATAGATTAACACATGATTGGATTCTATAATTGGTTTGAATGATTACCTCAATTAAATCGAATGCCTAGAAAATGTATATGCCATTAACTTGAAAACCATGTACTCTTAAGCATAAGTTAACTCGCTTTGGCGTTATAATATGTTTTAAGTTTTCTTTTTTGGATCCTTAAACTGTGCTAACCGAAAGCGAGCCATAATTATTATTCTTCTAATTTCCCAATTACTACCCCGAAATTAACATGGAATCATCTTCATGCGTCTGCTCGTTCGTAATCAAAACAGTTTCAGTAGTTTTTGTGAGAGTTACATACTATCGATAATAGTTATTGTAATTAACTTAAACCGATGCGTTTTTAAACACGTTTTTAAATTGTCATTACAGTTATCACTAATCCACATTCGTACCTTATACTATTTTTGCAAATACTTACGCAAAGTTCGAGTTAACATTCATTACCATACAGGCCTATCAATTTGTTCTAATTTCTGTAGTCAGTTATCGACTCAATTCCGACTCTATAGTCAGTTTTTGATAAGGAATTGTGTCAAAAATCGACTTTAGGAAGTCCGAACAGTTTGATAGGGGTTCCCGATCAGTAACATCCATTACTATACAGGAAGGATAGTATTACTACCACATAGTACCGCAGAATTCGAATCAAATGGTAACACATCCAAACAAAAAAATGCGAGGTCCGAAAGACGAGACCACACTACTTGTTTGTATTTTGGATTTGAATCCGAAACCGGCTTCCGTTTGTCCTCATCCAGTCTAGGTCAAGGTAACTAAAGGTCAACTGTAGAGAATTAATTTAATATCAAAGTGATAAAGTGTATTTGTAGATTTTTGGGCTAGCTGAATCCGAATCTGGTATCCATTGGACTTCATTAGGTCTAGCACAGGGGCAATTGAAGGTCAAATATAGAGAATCAATTTACTATCAAATTAATCACATTTACTATTAAATTATAAACTCAAAACAATTTGAGTATTGATGTAATAAGGTAAAATTTAAACCAAATATGTTCTTACATAACTATACATCCCTACTTAGCGCAGGATAACTACTATTTTTTATCGGTATGGGACTATATTGTTCTCAAAATATCGGCGTTTCCTCACTGTCAAAGGTAATTAATATGTCGATGAAATCTTCCTCCCAGTTCTGCATCGCAATTACCTACTTTTTCCGTAGATATTTCTCAAATAATGAAAAATTTTCCTTAGTTTACTGCACTGAAGCATGCATGGATTTATTTCGCAGCTATCAGCAAATACTTCTGCGGACCAACAAAATACGTATCGTAAAATACGAGCATCAAATATTTGGTTAATTTAGCGAAATGTCATTGCTAGATTTTCTTTTGTTTTTGTTACCGTAGCGTATATTTCGTATAGTGTTTTTAAATCATTTGGCTGGAATAGCCTTCTCCATTAAATGTTGTATTGCTAAAATAGTCATGACATTTTATTCTATGTATCGCTGGACTAATGAATGAGTAGATATTGTTCATTGATTCGTCAAAGAGTATCATGAAAGCTGTTCTGTTGCATGACGTTTTATCTAGTAATCAGTTCTCCATGATTTAGCTAGACCTATTGAAGTCAAACGAACACCGTACAAATAGGTATTAAATTGTCTGGTCTTTCGGACCTCCCACTTTTTTTGTGGGGCTGTGTAATCATTTTCCATATGTTTTACTGTGTAGAAAGTAGAAAGTTTTGCACAGTTATTTGAAAAAAATAATGATTGCTAATTATTGAAGCTTTGCAATTTGTCCAATTTTTAGAACGCATGGTATTCATCTATTTTGATCTACATACTCATATTCGAGAGCATATCATTTCCTTAAATAATCAACATTATTATATTTAAAATCTACATTGAATATAATACACCTGCGACGTTAATGTAGACAACAATGTCGCTATGCGCATTCACGCATAAAGGCTTCATTATACCCGCTTCGAGCGGTTAATTCGTGATGACATGTGGAACGGTTTAAAGTGGGTTAAAATTAGAGAAGAACAGCTTTGTAGTTAGAAATTATAAACAATACTCCATCGCCAAAATCTCTGGGGCATATTCATATAATTTCGCCTGTCGATGCACGCATTAATCGATAGTTAGATAAACCCGGTTATAATACAACTGCACAGTTTTGGTCTCGGTATTCTTGACTACATGTGCGTTAGGATAGAAACATGAAGTGCTCTATTAAATAATCTGCGTGAACGAACACGGAAGATCAATTGAAATACTGTAATATATATTACATATAATAAAATAAAATTTGAATTACCGTATTCTGATGTATTTTGCCCCCTGATTACGAATATAGTAATAAAGAGTGGCGGTCGGACAAACGGAAGCCGCCATCTTGAAATACAGGCAAAAAATCGTGTATTTTTTCAGTTTTTTGAGTTTATTTTGAAAAGTACAAATCGTATGAAAAAATGTTTCAAGCAAAATTCACCATAAAAAAAGGTGGTATACATTTTCCCCCTAATGTGAACGATAAGCTCGTAAATAAGCGACGAATGTGGGCATAATGTGTTTCTGCAATGTATAGGATGTTCAAAAATTCCGAACGCTGCAGAAAGGGGAATTTTCACGTTGTTCACAAGAACGCCGTCACGTGGGTTGAATTGTCACCCATATTTGTAAGGTTGGAGGTTAGGTTAGTACAAAACGGGGGGTCTGGGGGCGGCGCCCCCCAGCACGCAGGCACCCCCCAGCACGCAGGCACCCCCTTGGCTGACGCATTTTCGAATTGATAGAAATAATCAATTGTATATTCTGAAGTCAATGCGTGAACCTCGGGGGTGCCTGCGTGATGGGGGGCTCTGCCCCCCAGACACCCTTTTTTATACTACCCTGCAGGTATGGGTGATAAGCGAACTCAAGACCATGTATCCCGCAACATGCAAGAACAACTGGTACCAGGAATTTCGCATACGTAAAGTTGGCAGAGCAGTTTACTATACACACAATGCGAGTATAATCAACGCACGAACTTTAACAAAATACATCACGCCCACTTTCGTCACTTATTTACGAGCTTACCGTTCATATTAGGGGAAAAATGTATAAAATCTTTTTTGTGCAGAATTTTGCGCTCTACATTTTTTGTTTGAAACATTTTTTCATACGATTTGTACTTTTCAAAATAAACTCAAAAAACTAAAAAAATACACGATTTTTGTCCTTTATTTCAAGATGGCGGCTTCAGTTTATCCGACCGCCACTTTTTATTATTATATTCGTAATCAGTGGGCAAAAATACGTTGGAATACGGTAATTCAAATTTTTTTGAGGGGAAGTAGTCTTTCGATAGGTTTACCAAGCCTTTTACAGTGCTTAATTTTCGATGTAACAATTTTAAGACTTTATTTTTCTATGCAAGAATTTTTCTATGGAACGATTTACTAGAGATATACTACTGATAACTAAGAATTTACTAGAGTAAATAAAAATTAAAGTCAATACTAATGCATCGTACAGTATTTAAATTGAAATAGCTACATATGGAGCAATAGCTTCTTGGTATTATATTAAATTTCCTTGAAAATTCAAGAATAAAAGTGATATTATTTTTAATATAGGAAGATGGAGAATACACATGTGAAAATACTGCGCCAAAAGTTTACATAAAGTATATAGTGTGAACCCTTACCTGTAAACATTTTTTTGGTACCTTAGTCACGGGTATTAGGGTCATCTTTTTAGGGTTGCAAAATCTGAATAATTTCACACAGCTTCTGCAGTACTTTCATTTGAAGTAACTCTAATAATGTTTTGACTAATATTTAATATTGATAATGCAAAAAAAACATCCGCAGCTACAAAATTAATACCGAAAAATTAGGCAGCTTTTATATTTTAATTTTGTAATAGCTGCAAAACAAATATTTCCGAAGTACTTTAGATAGCTAAAAACCAATTTAAGAAATAAATTTATCGTTCGTAAATACTTTGGCCATTATTAAGAATGGAAAAAAACTTTCGCTGATTTTGATTCTAGTGAAATTTTTAACATTCATAATAGAGCATCGAAAATGGCGGACCAAATTTTATAAAAGTTTTTTTGTAAAAGTACTATACAGAGATTTTTGGAGTCATGATTTTATATATGAAAAACGAAAAAGCTTTGTAAAATTTGATCTGCCACTTTGGGTCCGCCATTTTGACTTCTGTAAATATGACCTGAGATTCGAAAATAGCGACCAAAAAATCCTCAGACACTAGCTTTATGGAAATAAGTTTTCCTTCATATCTGCGTGCATATTATTATACATTTTAAAGATTTTTGAGTAATTCAGGGATCAGTATGAACCCTTAAACCCTCTTCTTTGCTGATAAAAAAAATACGTATCGATTATTTTTCGGAGTTCTAACAATATACCAACTTGCAGTCCAATCGACATGTCACGCTTGAGTAGTGTTACTTGTTAGTAGGCAAACAATTTTTTAGTCTCTTATATTATTTTTATTAATTTATTATCGCAAAGTCTACATTTAATTTACGTAATATTAATGTTTTTCTAATTTTTTACATTTACTGGATAAAGTCCAGTAGAATTGGCCCGATTTGACCTCATTAGAAACAGGGCCCCAATCAAGATATGGCCTGGTTAACTCGATTAAAAATTCTGACAGGGTTCTGGCTGGAATCCAGCCAAGCTAGACCAATCCATTCGGATATTCAATGTATCTGGTCGGGTTCCGAATATAGTCCGGTCAGTATCTGAAGTATGACCGGGCTGCAGAAGGTGAAGCATACTAAGCCTGGACGGACCCCAGATATAACCCGGTCAGAGCCCAGTTCAAAATTCTACTTGGGATATTCACTTGAGTAAAAACCGACTACAAGGCCAACCGCGACATGCGTGATCCAAGTTTCACATACGTTCAATTTTATTGATGTGAGGAAATACTCCTAATGATTTACTGCCGAGAAAATTTCACAGTGTCCATTTTAAGCAAGGCGCACGATAGAAGTGCTTGAGTAACTTTTAAGGTTAAGCATATTAAAACACACTTTCGCCCATTTCGTAGATCTTATTAAAGTTGAGTGTTGCTCTCACTCCCTATTCTTTCACTCCAAGCATCACTCTTCTCTTTTTGTACGAGTACCTTTCTCGTCCTCTTTTTCTCGTCAACTCGTTTCCGGAATGCCAGCACGTTGTAGCTCTTGTGGTAAAGAGATGCCAGATTCGCTCAGTCTTGCCTGGCACGGCCCGTAAATGGGACGTGAATCGAATTACCCCCTGCCCGAAGCTTTCGAGAAGTATCCGTGCTTGCTAAAAGCGCTGTCGAAATATCTACGCTTTATACCATCCAGTGCACACGCTCGATGATGCACGGTCAAACAAAAAATTTTAGAGATAGAAGAGCTCGCTTTGTTTGGAAATTGGCACGGCGATGAAGTGAATGAATGATACCCAAAGCTCGCTACGATTTAGGTTCAAATCTATTGGTTTGAAACGGAAATATTGAATTCGATTCGTATTTTTTTTTAATCCACGCATAGTTTTATTTTATTTTAGCGCCTAACTGTTATTGATTACACAGAGAGACTTTTCACTGCCACATTGTTTGGGAATATGTATTTGTAATTACATGAAGCATGTAATAGTATTTCTGCAGAGAGCTGGGAATATTTGTAATTAATTGAATGATAAATACCTAAAAGTACTATTGATATAAAGTTAAAGTACTCGAATTGTATTATTAGAAAGAGATGCATTAAACCGAGACTTAATAATTTTAAATAACAACAAGCAATGACTGGCACTTACCTTACGCAAACTTGCTACGATTTTTATCTAGGATTTGGGTATTATCATATAAAGAGTTACATTTTACGGACAGAAAAGACTAGATACTCAATGTCTGAGTATCACGTCATTAACGGTCTTCTTCTTTTTAGCAAAATGTTTATAAGGATTACAAATTTATAACATTTTATTTTTAATTTGGCCATTATAATGAAAACTCAGATGATGACAGAGGAAATTGGAGATTTCCTTCCTGCAAACCAAACATTTTTCTACCCCTCCACCCTCATTTTTCATACTACTTCCAACTCCAACCGTATAGGTATAGTTAATAAACAATTGTGTATGTTTTTTCTATTATAAAGAATAGATATTCAAGTAATTATTATACACAGGTCGGACATAAGCGAATTTTTCGTGGAACTTTATTGAGGCCAAAGCATTTAATCCACTCAGCAATGCCAGTATCGTCTAGGTGCCCCCTACTCCCTGTGCTTGCCCCTCTTAATCTTGCTCTTGTCGTCTTAGATCGATCAGCGAATAGTCCTAGCATACGAAGATGGTGGGAATAATCGAAAGATACTAACACAAGCGGATTAGTTCATCCCCATTTTCTTGTCTTAATAAGGTTCCATGAAATGTCATGGGTAGTTACTATTATGGCAGATCTCTGACATGTATCGTAACATGCATAAAATCATTACTGTAGTAATAAGTATTGTGCAGAGTGAATCATAAACAATAACATAAAGAGCGATTAAAAAACAGTTGTAGTGAAAAACGTCAAGTACAGACCACGAAATCCTTTACAAACAAAATTTATATGAATATTTTACGTAATATCAACGATAATAAAGAAGGATAGACATGAGTATAATCGGCTTTGGGGCCACCATTCCAGCTGTAACACAGTTTCCTTTTCGGATACATTTATGTATACCCAGGGACTTTAATTCGTCCCGGAAACCCCCACTGTTTACCTTGTTTGCACCTATAATTCATTATGTGAAAAACAAAGACCAGGAAGAAAGGGTTCCCCAGACGAATTAAAGTCCCTGGGTGGTACATGGCAAGGTAAATCTTCTAATGAACGTTCTCTCTCAAAAAACACATTCTGGCCCGTTTATCTGACATATTTTTCACCCTGATTCCAAATATAATAATAAACGCTGTCTGTGGGATATGTTGAAGCTGCCCTCTTGAAAAACGTAAAAAATTAAGTGGAATTAAATTTTCTAATTACAAAACGTTTAGCAATTCATAAAGTGGACAATTTTTTGTTTTATTTAGATCCATTAATTTTGTTCATTCATTTAAGTTAATATGTTATTCCTTTATTCATTTAGTTCCTTGGTTAAGCTTATTTTCTTTTACATTATATAACAGTTCTAAATATCTAAAACTCTTATCCAAATCATTATAACATTGAGAATGGAAATTTTACCAAAACCAGTGTGCACATTCTAACAAATAGACAGATTTTTTAAATACCCGATCCTCACTTTTACAATCCACAAGAAGGAAAATTTACTTATACAATCTTCTTGAAAACTTGATATTAGTTTTCCAGAGAATTTTCAATAGTACTCAAATAACTTTTCAGTTTTTAAACGAGCGATCGTAAAAATGTTACGTAGGACCGCATTTATTCTACTTAAAATTTTATTCCTGATTTATACATATCTGAAAAGTCGACGTCATAAATATCGATGTTCAATATGGTTGATAATATTGTATCTTCAATTTCAACTGTTTTAAAACCCTATAAGTACACAAACTGAAGAAAATAAGGATTTACGGCTATTACTGAAGTTGTTAGATTCGATGTAAGTAACATTTTGTATTTGCTGTCACTATTTGGATAGTATGAAAAGAAATTGGATGGGCAGCATATTCAAAATGTTAAAACATAAAATTCTATATTATTTTAACAAAAATAAATACTATCTGTATATATATAGATTTTAGATCCCAAGTACTATATTATGTCAAGTAACTTAAATTTGTTGGTTAACATATTTTGGTAATGATTTCACTATCTCGTGGAAAAATATTACGTAATGTCAAAATTTAATATGTAACAAATGGTACTCCATGTTAATAGTGTCTCGATCAATATTTATTGTTTACTACTGACTGATATACATATACAGACAATACTATTAGAATTAAAATTTAAGTTAGTAAGCAAATATTACTCCGGCAGAGGGATGGACGACACATTCTTTTATACGTTCATTAAATGTATGAAGTGATAAATGTACACAAAATTAAGCAATATAATAATTGAAGAAAATAAAAAAGTACCCAACATTTTCCAAATTACATTTAAGGCCGAGGGGAGAGGTATTAACAAAAATATAGTTTCTTAATTAAGGTGCAGTATTAGATTGCAATCTCGAGTGAACAATATTGACAGAGGTCAAGTAGTACGAACAGCAGCGATAGGAACTGAGTTATTAGTTTAGCTAATTAAATCTAGCTTGTCATATATGGCTAGATCCTTAGAAGTAAAAGTACTTGGAAAGAAGAATAGTTACTTAAACGTTCGCATATGTAGTTAATACAAAATTATTACGTGAAGGTGAAAAATAAACTATATTTATAAACTAACTATAAAAAGTAAAATATCTGATGACTTTCTTCACTTCTAGATTTATATTATATACATTAACTCCTTTAAGCCACTATGCAGTCAAATATTGCAGACAAAATTAGATAATTAAAATACGTTCTTTTAAAATCAACATTTTAATTATATTGTTGAGCTAATTTCTTACTTTGTTTTAGCAGTAATTAATTATGTCTTATTGGTGTTTAAAAAATACCTCTGCACAAATATCATGAAATATCGGTTATGTTTATGATACGTTTAGACAGATTATTTCTTATTAGAATTAAACTACAATTTCACTATAGATTCAAAAATATTAATGACAATTATATTTTAACCCACTTCATTGGCGAACTTCGAAATTAAATAACTGTAAATATACACAGGAGCTATTTAAGAGTATGTAATTGATAGTAAGCAATTTTCTATTCCAGGAATGCGATTCATAAAATGTGTAAATGTATCTTACTTTTGTTATATTGAAATTTATGTAACACATTTCATTTTTTAATTTAGCAAGTATTTGAAACGCAATTCGGATAAAATTATAAATATTTGTATATATATTATTAATTCAATATTATCATAATTCAATATCAATTAAATGTAGGTTAACTATTACAGTTTAATTTACTAATATCTTAGCTAAACTAACCATTATATTAATTGTGTACATCAAAGTTAAACTGCACAATTGCCAAATTCACTATAGAAGCATTCAGAACAGCATTTAGTCCGGAAACTGAGCCCAGAAAGCTACCGAAGTTGATAATTTTCAAAAGTTGACCCTTCGTGTCAGCAGGAACATTATTATATAAAAATAGATATTATTAGTATTATTCATTTTTGGTTTCGTCGTAATATTTATAATTAATAAAAGCATAATTTCTTCTTGACTTGTCTTTTTGGAACGGACAGTCTAATTCTAGAACATGACCTTTTATATGTTTTTTTTTCAGAAAATTTGATGCTTTTTTTTTGTGTTGGAAACATTTTCTGCGGGATTTGTATAATAAATTTAGTCTGTTCCAGGAAGACAAGATTTTCTATTTAATTACGGTTTTTACGTTTATTACAAAAATTGAATTAGGTACCTCTTTTTTTGAAATTTTTTTTAATGTGATTTGTATTTTTGAAAATAAATCCTAGAAACGTGATTCTTTCATATTTATTTGTCGTTTATGGCATGGAAATCGGTTTTACGAAGAGAAGAAGTGCATATAACCTTTTGTGTAGAAAATTTGAATCATTGAGGTATATTTTTTAAAGTAATGTCTATGGAAATCCATCAAAAATGATTTGGAACTGATTAAAAGGATAATCATTATTAAAACTTTTTTTAATATGTCGATTTTTCAACGGTGTGTCGCCGTTTGCCATTATCAATTTTCAAAACATGTGAGAAACTGTATATCCAGAATCTCGTCAAAATAATGGCAGCCTGGATCCGAGTATCGAATTAGTCGGCACTAAAATAAATGAAGCTGTCTTCTCCGTAATACGTCATTCTCAGCGTAAATGCATTACCCGTTGAGACCCTTGTTTCAACGGTGTCGATCGGATGCCTTCGCTGCAGGTTTTTAAGTGATAGACAAAAAAGAAAATATTGTTAGATGAGTTTTAGTATTTGTTATATTTATCTAGATATAAAGAAATATTGCAAGTTCAGCTTACTGTTCTTAATTCATGTAATTTTCAAAGCTAATATTATACAAATCCTTTAAGAGAAGAAACAAATGATTAAAACCGGTCGATTGAATATTGGTATTATGACACCTAAATTCTTCGTTTTTCCTCGTAAATACGCCTGTATTTTAAAAATGTTTGATCCCTATAAATGTAAAAAGCAAAAAGTGATCGATTAATTAAAAATATAATAAGCTGAATTAAATAAGCCTAATTAAAAAAAATACATAAATTGGCAAAATATTGAATATTATTCTTTTTGTGTGAAATTGCTTCAACATTATCATTTTAGAAAATTTTGATTAGTAAACAAGTAACAACACCGTTATATAGTAAGTAAATACATTAAAACAAAAATACAAAAATACGTGGCCAGTTTCATAAACAGTGACTCGAAAAACACATTTATACTAAGTTTCGTGAAATTCGCTAAAAATGTTACTACCTTGGTCCACCATATTGGATCAGCCATTTTAAATCTTGAAAAATCATGGGCGGATTCATAATTAACGACCTCAAAAACCTCTACATACCAAGTGTCGTTAAGTTTAGTTGAAGTGGTAACGTTTGATCCAACATACTTGAAAATTGCAAATCATTTTACAATATCCTCAATTTTCAAAACGCCGTTTTGAACTTTCATTATTGTTACGGGCGGAATCGATGTTTTATCAACTGCGGTACCCGGCGTAGGTTTTTTCCCACAGAGGTGGTTTTCCCTACGCCATTGCACGCCCAAATGGGGGTACCTCTCAATATGAAGCAGGCCTGTTAGGTAAATTATGTAAAAGGCCCTTCGAAATGGTGACGATCTCGATAAAAGTATTCGTATTTCGAATAGTATAATCGATATATAATATGACGTTGTAGTCTATTTAAACGTTCGAGAAATTGAAAAGTCGAACTAAGATGTAAAAAATTGACGATCAGGTTTTTTTCAGTACGTTTAGGAACGTCGTCGGGTTAGGAAGTCCGCGTCGCGATCGGATCGTCACCGCAGGATCGGAATAAAGTTGATTTTTAGTTTGCTACCGATCATATTGCCCGTTTTATTTGAAACTCTTTCACCATTCGTTATCAATTATAATCAACTACACAATTTTTAAGTTTCAACAGTTTGTGTCATTTTGTGCCGTTTTATTCAGTATCAAAATTACGTTTTCTTATAAAAATATTGATTAAAAAAAATTGTTGATTTTTCCGTCCTTTTTTGCAATACAGCCGCCATATTGGTTTTGTATCCAAAATCAAATCATATTTGTAAAACGCACGCAAAAACATAATAAAACGGTATTCATACTTTTTACAAGAATTTCTTGTGCATCTGACATTATTTCAAAGTACAGCTATGATTTCAGGCTTTTTAGGCGTTAATGGGTTAAAAATGCAGGATTTCTGAATTATTTGCTAATTTAAATCTGCGCAATGAAAAACTTTTGTTTCCGTTTCCATGTTCTAATTAAATAATAGTATCTTTAATGTTGAAAGCCTACTAAAAAATGCATATATTTCAAAAAATTAAAGAACTGTTTAGTGATTTGCAAATATTTTTTTTAATACAATTCTTTTTTAGAATGCGAATCTAATTATCATATTGAACTACTTTCTCTGAATTTGCGAGTCCGTATTTCACTCCTCCTAGTGTGACACGTTCAACCAAATTCAAATGACTCGGTAAACATGAAAGCAAAATCAGCATATATACTTGAATTTTTCGATTTATCATTTCAATTACTACATTGATCACCTCTCGATCAAATGAAATGATTAATAACTAAGGACATTTCATAACGAATCATATACATGCTAAGTTAATTTATAATAAAGTTATGAATATTTTACTCTTTAATAAAATTTAATGCATTTATTCAGGAATAAATGTTGAGGATATTATTTTTCTGAATTAATTATATTTCTAAATTTTAAGTAATGGCATAAATAAGTCCGAATTAAAATTAAAAAAAACAGTGTTTTGTCGGAAGTTTATTGTGTTTAAATAGATTTTAGATCTGCACTAAGCGTTTCATGAATTCATGATTGATGGTGTATTTGTGTAAAAATAAATATTAAATATAATTGTATAATTTAGATTGAATGAAGATTTCCGTAAAATTATGTTGGAAAATGATGATATATTTCGTGGTTCTGTGATAAAACGGTCTGCAGTAATCAATAACTATAAAGTCACTCAAACTGAAAACGCATTTTAAAATCACATTTACGATATATTTTAAATACGAGTTTAATGAAATTACATTTTTTATTTTTTACTTGATTAGCGTAAAAAGTGATTTTCTTGTTGAACATTTTTGTTTCGGTATTTGTAACTGTTATGTGAATACAATATCTTTTTCATTATTTTCATGACGTTTTAAACTAATTTTTATTAGGTAATTTATATAATAAAGTGTTCGTGACAGGGTTTAATTCCCTGAAAAAAAAATTAGTAATATTTATCAAATATGTGGTTGTCGGTTAGCAGACAAATATTAAGTAATGACAACTACATTTTAGTTGAATTAACTAAATGTTGTTGAATCCGTCTCATGATGTAGTTGGAAGCACAAATTTGTGGTTGCATTGACTAAATCTTTAGGTGTTAATCGGTAACCACATATTTAGCCAAAATTACTAATTTTTTTTCAGTTTTTACATACTCTGAGTTTGTATTACACTTAATGTGAAAATGTTTAAATAACAAATATTAATCGGGATTTCGCCTGCATAAGCTGTATGATTATTAATAATGTACTTAATTTTTTAATAAAAAATGGTTTAAATCAGTAATAAAATATTGTGTCGTTGAAGAGTACTTTACCGTTTGGAGATATTTGAGAGTATCTCGAATAATATTGTGGTTTTGTTCTATATTCGAGCAACAACTTTCTTTACACCTTCTAGAAGCTTTTTGTTGTCGATATTGGGAAGCTGTCAAAATGCTGTTCGGAATGGTATTAAAGAATGCAGCGGAAAACACCGGCAGATTTTTCTTTGCTTTCTATAAATGCACCAGCAATTATCAGAAGGCAACGTGTTGGCTTCCAACCGATGCAGACAATGAAGGCTGGATATTCTTTTTAATATCTCATTTAGTATAAGAAAAGTACTAGTTCTTTTAACTATTGTCATGAAATGTGCAATTTAAAATCGATTCTATGAAGTATTTCAAGAATACGGATATAAGTAAAAATAATCTAATTGACAAGCATATCAATTGTAAGTCTATTTGATATCAGTATAATGTAAATGCACATCTTTTTTATAACTTCCATCATGTATTTGAAATTAGATATTTAATATTATTATATGCTTATAGATAATAATGAGTATCAAATGTAAAAAAATGATAAACTTTGTCTGTAATAGGTATTAAAAGGGTAGAAAAATATTTATATGTAATGTATATAATAATATAAGTAATTTTGTTATATATGTAAACGACTGGTGGAAGGGCTTTAATTCAAACACACAATTTGATCGGCCGAAAGAAAATATAAACTATTTATTCCGATCAGTGCCGGTGACGATCCGATCGCAACGCGGACTCCCTCACGCTCAGACGCGTCTGGACGTTCCGGAACGTTCCCTCTCAACCCGATCGTCACTTTTTCGCATCTTAGTTCGATTTTTGAAACTCTCGAACATTTAAATAGACTACGACGTCATATTACATATCGATATCATACTATTCGAATTGCAAATAATTATATCGAGATCGTCACCATTTTGTAGGGCCTTTTACATAATTTACCTAACAGGCCTGCTTCATTTTTAGAGGTACCCCCATTCGGGTGTGCAATGGCGTAGGGAAAACCACCTTTGTGGGAAAAACCTACGCCGGGTACCGCAGTCGATAAAACATCGATTCTGTCCGTAACATTCTCCCCCCTGTACGAAGTCTACGGACTCGTACACTTCACGAGAATCGATGTTTTCATAACCCATTCAATTCGTCATCGAACTCTTCACACATCATGCACTGCACATTAATAAATTTTGGGATTCGCAAGGCACTATTGCATGGTACCATTACTCAACAACCAAATACAATCTCATACTCATTCCATTCAAACTCACTATAATCGTTACATATGCTTTCGTCAATACAGCTTCCATTTCACATTCCCTTAAATTCAAACTCACATCAATAACATGCGATACATCACAGCATAGTTAGCTCGAGGTCATCAGTAGTTACGTCCAAGTCAGTGAAAAGACAAAGCAGGTCGATCACTAACTACTAAAATATTACTTAAATAATAGCAAAAATAAAAACAAATTTAGTGATCGTAAAGCAAAAACTAAAGAGCGCATAAGCCGTGCCAAAGGGCGAGTGCTTCCAATGTATGATGGTTGCAGACGCCCGTAACGCTACTCAAATACTACCCATGTTCTATGAAACTACGCTACAAGCGACAAATTTAAATTTCGACAGTAATGGTGTCAGATATTTACGTCAGTCTTACAACAAGATATACACTGTCACTACATCTCACACTGTATACCATATTACTCCCCCCGCTGAGGGAACATAATCGAAAAAAGGTCAGCATACAGCGACCGCAGTCACCTAAGTAGTAACAGCGAATCCGTTACAAACAAAACAGGATACAGACTGTTACTACTTAGGTGACTGCGGTCGCTGTATGCTGACCTTTTTTCGATTATGTTCCCTCAGCGGGGGGAATAATATGGTATACAGTGTGAGATGTAGTGAGCGTGTACATTACTGGATTTTCCTACGTAAAATTGGCGATTTCAAAAACAATTTTTACACTCTCCTACGCGATAAAACAATCAAATTTGGTATGGGATATTACATCTAATCATATGCTGTCCGATTTAGGTAGTTTCGGAAGTTACTCCTGAAGGGACAAAACCACCTATACTCGTAGGAATCCTTCTTAACAACAATAACAAATTTAATTATACTCAAATTAATTATCGAGAGCTGATAATTTTAGTGGTTTTTCTAATACTTTTGGAATATTTATCGTTTTAGAAAAATCACAGATGCACAAAAATTATATATAAGTGCATTTAATATAACATAAATATTAATGGAGCATAGTCCTACGCCAACCAATAAGTTCTTTTGCCTGCTGATTTTCAAATACATAATCTCTTTATATGTTCTATAAAATTAAATATCAAAATACATATTACATTATTTTAAATATTATATATCGTTTATTTATTTTTATTTCGTATTTCGGTGATTCCAGTTCGCATCTCGGTAAATACTAATGGGTCTGCATAGGCGGCCACTGCCTGTTCTCCACATGAAGTCGAACGAAATCTGTAAAAGAATATCGATCATGTAGTACATTCGAAATATTATTAGATAGGCTGATTAATAATAACCAAATAAAGTGCTTATTAGCCACATATGTAGCCGGAACAATTAATATATTGATACTAAAATTCTCTGGTGGTAGACAATGAGGATTCTATTGAACAATATGCACTTTATATTTCTCCTTACCCGGTTAATCGGAATGTCTAGCGAAAGAACATCGACATAAAACAGGTATTCAATATATTGAATAAAGTATCGAAGTTTTCTACAGATCTTTTCATTGTGCTTTCTTTCTGTCAAGAATTATTTGAGTTAACCTGTCAAAGATCAGAACAAAGTGCGTATTGGGAAGTCGTCGGAAACGTATGATTTTGCGATAAAAATATAACAATTTCAAATTACAAGTACACCTTTCATGCGTGGATATATCTTGAGGAATAATATTTTGTGTGAATAAGTTTTCAATACATCTTAAGAATTACAATTAAAACAGAAAGTAAAATAGTACATCTAGTTTTGATGTCAAGAATTCATGTTTCAAAATTCAATAAATTGTATAAAAAAAAAATTGTTATTAAAAATTATCGCCTTGACTTGTCCGGCTACACTCGCATCCGAAAAAAGAAACTTTTACCCACTTGTATCGTAATCTACTATGAAATGTTATTATTGGAATATGTATTAATTTTACAAAACATTTTAACAATTTTTTAAAGACAAAATTTCGAAATTGCGTAGCTCCTCTGTTTTTTAATTAATTTTGTGTCAAATTTTGGGCTTACTACTTAGTAATTACTTAAATAAATGAAAAAAAGAAAGAAAATTTATTATTCTGGTAGAAAAATATGTAAAATGTTAAAAATATAATTTTATCTTGAATTTTAAATGACTGTATATAATTCTATATGTAACTGTACATGTTTGGAACTGTATATAATATTTATATACAATTATATATACTTTTTCTAAAGTGATCAACTTTTGGAATTGGTTTGAAAAGATTTGAATTTTTTAGCGTTTTGTAATTTCACTCAAATTTAATAATGACAAAATATAAAAAATAATCACGCAGGTATTTTTACCATCTTTAGTTAAAATACACGAGGATTAATAAAATCTTTTTAAAGATTAAAAAAAAACATCGGTGTAAAAGTATTAAAATTTTCTAACAGGATATTTGGGTATCGAGAACTTGATGACGAAGGGCGTGAAGTATTTTACTATGATTTTGAACATATTTACTACCAAATTTATCAGTTTGACATAATAAAAAATGATCTTTTGATCTGAAAGAGTATTAAAATCATTGAAGCTTTTCGTCCTTGATTCTTTACAAAGAACAAGAATCTAAAATATTGTCTGAGATTCCTTTGGTTCATATCGAAGTAGACGAGCATCAAAGGTCGTTCAAACGACAGCCGTCTTTTCTTATCTTTTCACATGTATGAATGGCCTGCGCTTTCGAAATATAAGATTGTATACGTGATGGAATGTATCAGTGTGCAGTACTACGTGAGACATATCTTAATGTGCTTTCTCCGAGTTGCGTCGAGATAAATTGATTGGAAAAATCGTGATTCAACTAGTGATTTTCCAATGGTATTTGACATCGTTTTAATTAAAATTTAAGATAAAGCGACTGTCGTTTGTAAACTGTTTCGAATACTTTTCCACATCCAGGATATTAATGTATGTTTTAAAATATTTATACAAAAGAATTTTCAATTTCTTAATTTTCGGCCGGATAAATGTTTTTTTTTTGTGTTTTAAAATAATTCTACAACTCTAAACTAAAATAATATTATTCGATATTTAATTTAGAATAATTACATACTAAGAGAAAGCCATTTCATTTACATGTCCTCTCGTAAATTCCAGTTTTATTACGTTTAATTTCGAAAGTGACGTTTAGGTGGTTTCTGCTAGAATTACGGAGATACCGTCCACTGCATTTAGCAATTAATTTTCTGTGAATTGGTTTTATCAATACGGTTTATGCAGAATAAATCTTATAATAATGTTTTCTCGCGCGCAAATTGCATAGCGTAAAAAATATACTTATTTAGGATTTCTTCTATTTATTACGTCTACAAATTGAATTCAGCGATTTTATCGTTAGGGATATAAATTACAATTACCTATATTCAAGGTTGTTTCTTTTTCGTTAAGGTTGACATCTATATTCTTGCCTTTTTGAACATTCTGAGGGCGTCTTTGCTCGTTAATCCTACTGAATTGTTCAGACGATGTATGTTGGTTCGCACGTTCCAATTTACATTGGGAACGTTTAATGAAGAACATGTTTGCTGAAAATTTGAAGAATCATGTGATTGGAAATTAAATAAGAATATGATTTTCTACAATTTTTATAAACCCACTTAAGTATGTTGTTTAACATGTTAGCAGTAATTATTTTAAAATGTTTACCATCATCATGACGAAGCTTGGCAGTCTGTCGCGAGTGTAAAATGATCTTCGAATGTATGTGTATTAATGTAATAATTTATAATCAGGTATATATTTTTATATAAATTTAAATTCTTCTCGTACTTTTAAATGATGAAAAATATGTAAATGTAGATTATTTTTTTATACATTTATCTCTCAGAAAATGAAAGAATTGTCTGCTTATTGTGAGGTTATAAATCTTATTATAATCCTATTAATTACATGATAATAATCCTTTTAACTATCCTTTTCAGGCGATGACATTTGTTCATTTTTATTGACATAAAATGTGTGTAAATTATAATATGGTAAAATATAATTTTGAAATATATATTAAAAGGTTCCTTCCTGCGATTTTTACAAGCTTTATAAAATTATTAATAATAGAAATTTGAAAATAATTTTCAATGATTTTACCATCTAATCTTCATAGAAATTAACAAATTCCTTCCTTTTAAGACTTAAACGTCGATAACAGCATCTTTTTTCAGTACTATAATCATTATATTGCGGTGGTTATTCTGATTTTTCTCTTTCAATTAAAAGCAACGTTTCTTGAAAATCACCTAACACATAAAAATATTAAAAATTTCATCTTTTAATCACGATAAAACATTCGTTTAAAATGGGAATATAGGAAAAATCTGTTTTTAACGAATATTCCAAAATTCAAAGAAATATATTTAACAACATTTTTTGTTAGAAATAACCACTTTATTTATTAGTCAAAACCAAAAATTAATTGTCAAATCTTAATACAATAATAATAAACATTATTCAATTAGTGACATGAATAACGTTTAAAGATGTCTTGAAAGGGTATATTTGTAGAAGATAATTAAATATTTGGACATCATTAATATTCAGTATAATTTTACTACTAATTGAAGGAAAATTGACTTTTATCGCCATTACACGAATGATTGCACCTAATTTCGAACGATGTTCTTTTTGCAAAAATAAACAGAACAGCTTGTACACGTGGAAACCTTACTGTGTAACTCTATAAAGAAGTTTTGGTCGTTTTTTCGCTAATAAGTTCCCTTTCATAGATCGCGAAAAGTTACTTTTTGACGCCAAAGATTTCCACACGTTAGTGGTATATTGCCTTTAAGTACTATATATCTTTTTTATATTTCTTGGTGATTTCGTACAAGTTTCAGAAGTTTTACGACCAGAGGAAAAATACTGACGTACAATCAAATCTACCGATAATATTTGGAACCTAACGGGAGCTTATATTAAATTTACATATGAAATAATTGTAAATAATTATAAATTATAACATTATTTTTGCACTTTTTCATAAAGTACAAACATAAATATGTTTAAAAGCAGACCTGCAGAAAAATATTTCAAATGAAATATGTAATAAATAATTATTATTAAATATTGTAATAAATTTATAAATAATAAACAATTATCTTATGTTAGATTTTATTGGATCATAAAGTCGCGTCCTATAGTTTTACAATGTTACGGTATTCAATATTTGTTAAAATATTATTGTAATAAGTAATATAATATGTATAACAAAATCTTAAAAAATATATTTTTTTTTTCAAATGAATACGTAGTATTTTAAGTAGTACATAATAGCAGACTTCATACTAGTACAAAATAATTTTTTATTATAGGGTTGTACAGATAGTTTTTGAAGTTCTCAAAGGTCATTAAATATATATGACACTAACCAGCATCTAGTTAATACTGAACTAAAACTTTTTTTTAAAGCAAAAAAACATTGACAGCGGATTTTTATACATTTATGCTCACATATAAAAGGTATTATAAGAGCTTATAAAACCCTTTTGAAGTGAAAGTTTCAGTGAAACAGAAATCTAAAAAGTATAGACTCCAAAACCGGGGATGGTTCTTGAAATTACTTGCAGTGAAAATTGATCCTGTATGTCAAAAAGTGATTCTTTTCATTCTTTGAAAAGTCACTGTTCATACCTGTAAATAAATCTATTGAACGAAAGATAAAATTTAACTATTTCAAATGAGTGATGTACCCTCCATTCTATAGCAGTGAATATCAAATTGGAGAATGTTCCCCAAATGTTACGAAATTAATAGCATATAATCTCTTCTTATCAGTGTTTTAGGTTATGGAAAGGATACATTTCTAATGAAAGATTTTTATTGTATTTATTATAAGGCATTCCTAGGATATTTGGAAAGGATTATCTAACCCGAAGTTGGAAACTTCAAGGGAACGTAGTTCAATATATTGTGTTTCTTAAAGTTACACCTTCGAATACAAGTAAAATATAAGTATAAGAAGATGGGTTTGTATAAAAAGTGAATATTCAATAGTCATGAGAATAGACTTGAGATCTACATTAGATGTATATTTTGAAATTACTATTAATTATTAAAAATTAATTTGACATTACTCAGACCTACTAAATTTATTTCACAAATACATGAAAATAATTCGATATATTATTATTACCAATTCACATAAGTCTTGGCTACTTCTCGAATGTGTGCACGACAAACATGTTTATGGCTCATTTTCGGCCAATTCAGCCTTCAATTTCCCACATATATTTGTAATTTCATAGATTTTTGGAAATGCAACGTTCATCCTTCTTTAAAATTGCCCCGAGAAATGCAACACCACCGATTAGTATTGCTACTTTTTGCTACTTGCTCCTTTCCTTTACGTATTTAGTGACATTTATTCACATTTGAATGGTAATAACTTTCTTCGAGAGATGGCTCTTCTACATCGCCTTCCAGGGCATAAGAAATTTAGTATATTTTTAAAGGGGCAATTTTTACATAAAGAAATGTGGAGTGTAAAAATAGTTTTATGAGTACAATGAATGACAGCTTCACTTAATTTCATAATTAATATTGCGTTAAAAGATCAAATATTTTTGAATTGCATACATTTTAACATATTTTAAACTATACAATTTGATTAATTTTCTGTTACCGGAGATTTTTACACTGCATAATTAATTTTTTACACAAATAAAATTTGTTTCATTCGAAACATAATAGAAGAGTTTAACAATAACTACTCGGGTTTTATCTATATTTTAGGAACGACGAAAGGGAACAATTGATAATTATCAGAAATTTATCAACGCACAAAGAACAAATGATAATTTTATGCAGACTTTCGAGCTTTATATTTTACTGACAATATTTTCCCAGGTAACGATGTGTAAACAGGTAAAGATTCGATACAGTTCAAAAAGTCTCATTTTATTATCTTATTTTTCAGTAACGCATATAGTACTCCAGATTCTTATTAGTATTGGAAACTTAACAGAAAATAATTACTATAGAGACATCTATTTCGCTATTAATATTACCTCTTGTCGTTTTTATCACAAATATACTGCAAAATGATAAACTGTATTTATTTCACACATTAGATATAAGCCATTGTTGACAATTTCTTAAAATAATAATAAATAGATTAATAATTAATTAATAGTTTCATAATCAAACGTAATCGCAATAGTTAGTAAGTAAATATAAAGCAACTAGAAACAGCAATTTGGAATAGAATTTTTGGCACAGAGTAAATTACGACGTTAAATTACACATGACCAAAAAATAAATCGATGAAAGTTTCCTTTGACCAGACTTGGTAAATTATATGTTTTGGAGGTTGCTTAAAACGAAAGTCCTTTTTACTCCATTATGTCAGTATTATTTTCCTAACCGCGAAAACATGGCGAAATTTACATTATAATGTAATAAACATATAATTTTACATTATAAACCTTTTATAAATAAAAACCACCGTTTTCGTCATACCATTTTATATGAAAAACACAACACAATTTTATACAGTAACCGATTTTTAATTTTGAGTAAACACATTATTTGAAATAAACACAGAGCAATATTATTTATTACAAATTCTTGTTTTTATCTCTACCTGAGAGACAAAAGAAATTATGCGAATTAATAGAATAAAGTACGCCCATATTTTTAGAGGTTTGCAAGAAAAATCTGAATATGGAAAATTCCAAAATTAGATTTTAAAAACGTAAAGGGTCCACTGAAATAACTATTATTTGTTGTGAAATTTTAACTACGATTGTAAGGTTTATTTTTTTGTCCTACTGCAAGCTTTTTGGAACAACCCGAAAAGACAAAAGTTGATTTCATTTCAAGTACATTTGCAGCATCGAATAGATGCTCTAATTTCAACTTTAGTAGACGTCGTATGAAATGCATTACAACCATTGTCATGCATAATCAGCAATGCTAAAGCTGTGCGTAACTGACGGGAAAGTTTACTGTTTGGCATCCTGTGATAAATGACGTGACGCCCGGACGACGTGAATGGACTACAGGTTTCTCGCGTCCGACTGTGTTCGTATTTTTACTACTGAAATTCTTGGGAAACGTAATAAGGCTCTCGGAGATTGATTTTGCTGCGAGCGCTGTCTATTTTCCAGACATTGTCTCTAAATACTTCGGCGATGATGAATTTTTAACACATATTGAGCTATTCCTGTTTCGTCGTATGTTCGGATTCAAAATGTGTTGAAATTTTTTTTAATGTTATAGAAAAATGATTTTGATTTTACGTATTCAGACAAATTTGAATTTAAAGAGTATCCAGGGTTAAGATAGGTGAAATGCCCCAGTATCCGGATTTTCGATTTTCCCAGTAAATATAGGTACTTTGAGATGCCAAAATAAGGTACCCATGGTCCATATTGCCAAAAGACCTTTCGCACCCCTCCACGTCAGTGGCGGATTATCGCATATAGGCCAAAAAGGCATTTGCCCTAATTGCATAAAAGGCAGCGAAGGAGCGGTACACCGCAGCATAGTTCAAAATTTTGTTTTCGTTTCAAATCCTCGAGAAGTATAGTATTTTTTAGAGTGAGGTACGCTTATGTTAAAATTCGATATTATATTTTTTTTAGTTATTTTCCTCCATTTTTTGCCTTTTTAAGTCTCAATTTTCGCTGGCAAATAATTTTCATATTTTTTAAAAATGTTTATAATCAAGAGTGTTTGTTATTTATATTTATACTGATAATTCTCGCGATATGCATTTCTGGATCATACGGTATTATATACAGGGTGATCCAAAAGTCCCGGAACAGCAAAATATCTCAGCGGGAGTGCATTTTCGGGGAAAATGTTTTAGACAAAAGTTTAAGGATTTTTCCCTGGCTATTTAATGGCGATATTGAATTTGACCTTGAACATGACCTTGAAGGTTATTTCAAGGTCAAGTTAATTTTTTTAAATAGGAACCCCTATTTTTTTTCACGGATTCGGAAAGGGCACAAAATTTTACGTCCGAATATGCTATGGCCGTTTTTTTCGGCAAGGTCATTTCAAGGTGAAACTTAAAACTCCCGTGACGGCGAAATATCTCAGAGAGTGTGCATTTCTTTGGAAATTGTTTCAGATAAAAGTTTAAGGATTTTTCCCGGGCTATTTAATGGTAGCACAGAATTTGACCAGGAAAAATCCTTAAACTTTTGTCTGAAACAATTTCCAAAGAAATGCACACCCTCTGAGATATTTCGCCGTTACGGGAGTTTTAAGTTTCACCTTGAAATGACCTTGCCGGAAAAATCGATCATATCATACTCGGACGTAGAATTTCCCGCTCTTTCAGAATCCATGAAAAAAAATAGGGGTTCCCATTTAAAAAAATTAACTTGACCTTGAAATAACCTTCAAGGTCATGTTCAAGGTCAAATTCAATATCGCCATTAAATAGCCAGGGAAAAATCCTGAAACTTTTGTCTGAAACATTTTCCTCGAAAATGCACTCCCGCTGAGATATTTTGCTGTTCCGGGACTTTTGGATCACCCTGTATATATATATATCTGGATCATACTATATACCCTTTCTTTTTAATGTGAAAGTCGAAGAATTCAATTACGATTTTTCTTTACCAAGTTACCCCGATTTGAAATCATGAGATATGTCCCTATATCGTCTTTAATTTGAAAATTCATGTCCTGAGTATTTGCGTTAAATACTTTATACTGGGTATTGTTTTTGAAGTCAAGCTAGGGACATATATCATGATTTCAAATTGGCGTTGATTGATGAAGAAAAATCGTAATTGATCTCCGCGAATCTCAATTTAAAGAGAAAGTACAGATAACTATATTATCCAACCAAAGGAAAAACTCCTTAATAGTTATTATGAAACTAGTGCGTAAAAATTCATTCTACGAATGTGAAGGGTTGCGGCCCGAGCCGAAGGCGAGGTCGTAATCACATTCGTAGAATAAACATTTACGCCCATGTTTCATACGATATTTTATGTCACTTGAGTGCGTAAAATGCGACCGAAAAATGTCAAAAGTGAGTAAAATAGCATTTTACGCATCGAATGATATAAAATATCTTCTGCACATAACTACAAACATAGTCAAAAGCGGCATTTTTCTTTGGTATATTACCTGAAATATCTTAAAATTCTGACAAAATGGGCAATTCTGACCCCGGATTCGGATTCTACGCAAAAAAAACTTGACAACAAAACTATATTGGTCTGTTTAATTTAAAAACATAGATGGGTCTAAAAAATTATAAATGACATTTCATAGTATATAGAAAAGAAAATTTCTCTCTCATAAATCGTCTAATAATTCTTGGCAGAAGAAATTAAAAATGCGATTTGAACAATTGACAATAAAAAGAAAAAAAACATAGAAGCCTGAAATTTCTAAAGGTAATTTGTAGTTTATTTAAGAGAGAAATTCATTTTATTATTTATATTCATAAATAATAGTACGTATTTTAGTAAAATCTATGTGCAAAGCAAAATGTATTATAATATTTTGTAAAAAAATAATAATCTCGTTCTGAAAGGTAAGAATATTGTTTAAATATGTTTTATGCATTTCAATTTTATTTATCTGAAGCTGATAATTAAAGGGTGATACGAAAAGAAATATTTCACATTTCACGTTTCATATAAAATTATATATTATTTATTATAATTTTATTTAATTTTTAATATGTTTATATCGTGAGGAGCATTTCGAGGGATTTCTAAAATTCTCGCTCATTTCTGTGCCAATTTTCCTGACATTTGCAGTTTACCCATATAACATATAAAATAGTAATTTATCATGACTTCACCACGAAACACATGCTTTTTAATGAAAGTATGGCATCTTTAAAGGCAAATTTTACTAAAACAGTTAGTCGGCATTTAGCCGCCCCTTAATGTACAAGTGTATTTAAGTGTATTTTGTAAGTATATAAGCAATTTTTCATTTTGACGATTTTATTGCGTCAATTGACGTTTCACTGAAGTGTTCAATTATATTATTTATAACAATAATTACACTATTGTACTTAATTCTAGTTTTAAGGTACAGCGTAAAAAAGTTTTTCCGAATGTTTGCAGCTAAAAATGGATCCCACATGCCAGTAAGGAAAGGGAAAGATTATATTATGTTATACATCATTGACTAAAAAAGGCGAAATTTTGAGGAGTTGCCAAACATAATGGAATGGGTTTTCTTTTTGCTCAGAGAAAGACTGCGGTAAGGTGTCCGGCAAAAATTCACAGATTTCACTATTTATATAAATTATACATAATTATATAACATTATATATTACAAATAATATTTAAATAAATTAGAAATTAGATAGTATTATATGTTCTCTATTATTCTAGTACGTAAAAGAAAACAACAACTTGATCAGAAAATCCAATTGGACGTAGTGCTTTCAAAGGCAATTTGTAGATGAACACGTCGAATGACTTGCTGAAGTCTAAGAAAGGAAGTAACAAGATGTGTTTCGCTTAGGAAAAGAAACTTTGGTGATCTATTTGAGATTTCTAGTGTATTGTTCTTATAAATATTGCAAAATTACCTATGGGACACATCATGTGACCATTGCATTTGAAATTGTTATCGCACGAAATACAGACTAATTTTTTAACGCTGCATTGCGACGATACAGTTTTATTGCGCAACAATAAACCGGAAAATAAAAGTAGTTATAGACAGTTTTCAGATTAATGTCGACCTTAAAAATTCCGTGTTCTCTTCATGTATTGAAGAGAAAGATGACAATTCGATTATCTCCACTTAGGAAGAAATCCATTTCCTCGAAAACTATCAAATTTTCGAAAAAATTGCAAAGAACAAATAACTCTTAGAATTCATCAGAGAATACACTAAATTTTTTTCAGAATTTTTTGTAAATAAATTACAATTTTGAAAAAAATGTTGAAAAAAATTTCTCAAAATGTTATCAAAAAATTTTGAAAAAATTCTACTATATCGCTTGATGAATTTCAAGAACTTTTGATTGTACGCATTTTTTTAAAAAGTTCGTAGTTTTTGAGTTAGAGCGTCCAGAAATTTCGCAAAGAAATTTTCATTGTTGACGCCATTTTGAGGTCGTTAGAACGATGTAGGGTATAAAAGTAAATTTTTTTCTTAAAACTCAAGTATTTTATGCACCTTTATGTAAGGTTTCAATAAAATTCCAATATTCTAATAGCTCGAAAAAAATTGATAAGAATAAAAAATTCCCAATTTTTTGAAAATTTTTGTCATATTCGGCGCCATATTGGAATTTCTGATGGCTAAAACTCAATTTTGACCTCGGAATCTTGAAGAGCGACCTCGAAAACAGTAGGATATGTACCTCGCAATTGTTTTCAACTTTGATTTTGATACGAAATACTTGATTGAAAATGAAGTATAAAAATTGTCATTTCAGGCGTTAATGGGTTAGAATAATAATGTAATTATAGGTTATATGACGGTTCTTACGATACATGTTTAACTACAGAATGTCGATTAATCAATCAATGTACGTATCTGTCATACAAACTGTCTATTCAAAATTAATAAACGCTGGTGATTCTGAGCCTAAATTTATGATACCTACTTTGAAGGCTGCATTGTTTTACGAATACTGCCATATAACCCGAAATTATAATCGGACGATCATAGCTTCAATGACAACATGTCCACAAGAATCCACTATATATCACCAAGCTCTCAGTATCAGTGCATATTCAAATTGCTTTTAGCGTGACATATTTTCCTTGAAAATTATACCCTGTGAAAATCCAGCAAACCATTGTTTTGATTAGATATTTCACGAACGCTTGTCGATTAGCGATTATGAAATCATAAACCCATCTGGTTGAGATCAGCAGGAAATTTGAGGAAACAGTTGTTTGCAAGATTCGGGAATGCACGTGCATGTGCCATTTCGGCGTTCTGATATTTGATTTACTAAATTGTCGTCTATTGGCATTAAACCGCCCACTTTGATAGTGTGAGTAGGAATGCAACGGCTGAATTTATCTGCGCGTGAACGTTACATGCATTCAGTAAACATTGGATTATGCGCGTAAATTATAGAGGTATTAGACGTCTAATGCCTGTAAAGTTAACGCCTACATTGTCAAAATCACCATGTATTTTCGATAATTTTTTTTTCGAATTTAATTCTGAAATTTTATTGATGGATAAATTAATCTATATTATGGTTAGGAAACAGAATCCAATTTGCATGCGGGTTTTTTATTCTAAAATTTGGTTATGATAAGGTCGGTCGATCAGAGAAAAAAACAACTTACTAAGTTTGAAGTCCGGTGTAAGACAAATTGTTACACTATTGTGAAACATACCATTGAAATTAATTATTGAAAAAAATTAAAACAAAATCACTCGAAAATATTACATTATTTAAAATAAAATAGTGAATATTCGAAAGAGCACTTGCAGGGAAAGTACTGTTTAAAATCATGCACCTTATTTTTAACGATTTATTTAACTTAATAAATAAAACTGTAATTATTTGAGATTGAATAAAAATTGTACTAAATCTTCGTAAATCCACTAAATTTCATTCCAGCATAAAGTATTTTCCGTTTGCCAAAAATGCGAATTTATTGCCAGTACAAAATTGATCTTGCTACAGTAGTAATAAACACTTTCCGTTATTCCTCACAACTGCAGGTTCATTTCATTATTTGTAGCAGTGAAAAAATAATATACTACGTGATTTAATTATTCAAATAAAAGTGATACAAAAGATACTATCATGGAGAACATATTTCATCATTCAGATTATATCTGATTTTTTTAATTCATTACTTTTTTTATTTAACCTGTTTTTTTTTCAATTTGATTATAATTACAGTTTGAAGCTACATGTTTTGTCAATCGATATTACCACTAGAATTTCATGATGTAAATTGATTAGCGTTCAATAAGAATTTTGTTGTTTTTTCCTTATACTTTCTTCAATCTTTCGATGGACAGATTAGTAGTTTAAATTGTCTTTGAATGCTTTTATTTGCATTTTTTCCAAACAAAACAGTGCTCTATTTTACATAGTGTCTTAAATGTAGGTTTTATTTAAGAATTTCATATTTTTACATAAATTTTGATGAGCTGCACGTACATTGCGATTGAAGTAAATTTACCCTATTAATGTTCAAGTTTACGACTAGCGGAGTATACATATAAGTCTTTCCCAACATAGTTCAGTACTCATTTATGAGTTGTACACTATACGTGTGCTTGAGAGAGAGATAGATAGCGAAATACTGACAATTATAAGCTAGAAGACTCTCCTATGCTTCAAAATTATAATTTAATTGTTCATAACGACTCTCATCAACATTCTCCAATAGAAGTATGCAGGTTATGTCCTTATACCACTCGTGGCAATATGAATGATGTCGCTAAACTCCAACGTTAGTATCTCATTTCACGAATCAACAGTTTAGAGATTACTCGGTAGAATTATATTCAAAACCGGACTTGGAACTATAGAAATTTACACAAGCCAAATAAGTGTTATGTTTCTTGCTCTCAGTTGTTTCGACGTCGGGAGAAAAAATATATTTAATGGAAAAATGTTACAAAAATAAAACAAAGGATTACAAAAAAATCATTAAATTAACTACTTCTATAGTAAAGTGAACAGTAATATTGTTCGTTTTACTATTTGCCGAGCATTACATGAGCAGTAGAGCACATAACCTCAAATCTAACGCAGTTTTACAAATTAAATATGCACTACCAAAAATAGTGTTAAAAATGGTTATTAATTTGTATACGTTACAAGATCCCGAATTCTTAAAGAAACGTGTAATTATATATTATGCTGATGATAGTTTACTATTAAACCAGTGGACATTCTTTTACTGTATCAACACGATCTTTTTACAAAACCTACATGAAAATTACCAACTGCAGTTATTTCAATTTATACTCGACGTTGAACTTAATTTACGATAATTAAATGTAATTATTCAGTAATCGGAGATGATATAACTTTCAAGGTAATTAGGATAGATAATGCCGCATCAGTGAAGCATATGTCCCTCGACGTTCTTGCAAATGCTTTGAATTTCTCAGCCCGCCGAGCCACACCCCAGAATTCATCAATCACACTTCTATTTAGACTCCGTGATAATTATGGTAGTTTCCATCATATAACAACAGGGCTCTTATATCTAAATATTGAGTGATTCTATAAAATATCTCTCTTAAATCATGTATATTTTATGGTGTAAAGGTATGAAGTCTGTTGTCTATTGAAATAAGAGAACAGTTATCATTTTTGGTTTTTTAAATTATGTGTAGTAAAAAATTGTATTTTTAGTATCGAAAACTTCCAACACTTTTTACATTAGTTTATACTTTAATATTTTAGGGTGACCTTCAAGATTCCATTACTAAATAGAATCCCGTCCACTAAAAAATTCTGTATTCTTATTTTTTTAAACCACGTACACTAGTGGCAATTTATAATAAAAAGTTTAGTATAAAATTCTACAGATGATACTGACTACTATCGAAAAATAATATATTCAAAATCACCCCTGACCTACTCATCTCAAGTTCCCCTATGTACATTTTTTATCCACTGTCATATTAATAGAATAACAAATATTTGTCCTATAAATTATTGGCAATCTTGACTCACTCTGTGCGTTAAATAACGGGACATTATGAAAGATTCCATTACAAAGGCAACGTTTTGAAAAGCTTTCATCAGAAGTATTAAAAATTTATTCTTTTAATATTTAATAAAACTGCTTTTTTATAATATTGTATTAGTTTTTAGCAAGAAATTAATATTTTTTGCTAACTTTTATGTGCGATTTATGTTCTATTTATCAATTTAAATACGGCTAGAATCTAGCTAGATATATAACCTTAGAATGCGTCTAGTCTTATATATTTACCTTGGAATTTCTTCAGGGTCAAAGTAGATTGGCTGCAATTTCATTCAAAAATAAGCCAGACGTCCACGTTTCAAAAGTTACGTTAACATTATCCAACTATTCTAATCCAGGATCCTTCATTGGCATAGATTTCTCTAAACGTAATTTAGTAGTAACTGTAACAATATCATCAATGATATTAATCATAACTTTCCATCCAAATAAAGTTTTATGACGAAATTATGGATTAGATAAATGGTGCAACTACTGCGTATAATATAATATTGCATTTACAAAGCATTGCCAACAAAATAGGTGGAGTGAACTCAATTAACGTTAATCAGACAATATTTCAGCAAATATTCTGCAAATATGTATACATTTATTTTAGATGGTTATTTACACCTATTCAACACAATTACCTGTTATTAGTTGAAGTGCATAATAATTGATGCACACAAAACAAGTTTCTGGTGATTATTTGTCGCAGATATAATTTATCGCATTAGCGACATTTTTTAACCATTTTCATAAATCAGTGATGTATTCAGGAATAGATAGAATGATTTATATTCCTGATTGTCTGGTTAAGCCACTAGTAGTTCGCATGAAGTAGTTGCGATTATTAACTTTTTACAATTTAACATCCAAGGTGGAAATTGACTACCGGCGCAGTACCGCGCCAGTGCTGGCCAAACATTTACTGTACTGGCGTGGTACTGGCGTTATACCGGCAAAGCACCGGCATAATACCGGTATTGTACTGCAAGGTAACACCGGCTGGGTACTGACTTCCAGTACTGTGACTGTACTGGCACAGTACCGTAAATTTTACTGGCATAGTACTGGTATTTACGCTACCCTGTAGTCCTAATATCGATGTAAAGAAATAACTGGCCCTCCTGCATTGTTTCACTATTTGCTACTCGAGTTCTTATGACATAGTCGTAGTGAAGATGAAAATTCTATTATATAAGATTGCGGAAAATGTATATGTAATGCGTGAGGGAGAAAGAAAAAGATATTACTTAATACAGGATGAAAATTAAATTATATTTATGTAACTAATATTTTTCAATTACATTTCAATTACAATAAAACGTATAAAATGTGTACTTTTATAAAAGTAAAATTTCAATCTAAAAATAAAAAGCTTCATTGAAATGAAGAATGAATTAAATAAAATTAATAAAAATAGAATACACATACAAGCGCACATAAACACATGCTCGCGCACATAATTATAAATAAACTATATATACTGAATCAGTACAGTCCCTGTACATTGCCGGTATTGTGCCGATCGTCGGGAAAACTTCAAAATCAGTATAAAGGCAGTACCGGAAACCAGTACTGCCCAGGTATTCAGCCAGTACTGAACCAGTACTTTGCCAGCTGCTGGCGCGGTACTGGCCACCAGTACTGGTGTTGTACATGATTTATTACCGCCCCGGTACCGTGCCGTTCGTCAGGTCCGGCAAATTACAGACTTTTCCACCTGGGATTAAATAAATGTAAATTTTAGTCTAAAGAAAGTCTGTTTTCAGTGTATAGGTTTTCATTCTTGCTTGCTTGATATCGTGTTTGAAAATATAAACAAATAACAAAGAGTAAAATCTAATCTGAGTTTTATTACTAAAACTATTCATAGTACTATAATGACATCGTAAATTTCATGACCTATTTTACTGCATTCAGCAATTTTAAAATATAATACCAGACGTAGTCGTTAACTATGTCCCGGGACTAGATTGGTCAAATGCGGTCATAAGAAATTGACATTTGTTATTTTCCGTTATCTTTCATTAAACGGTTAATTCATGCCAAGATGTCAAGAATATGAGCATCAGAGTACAAGCTCCATTTAATTATAGTCTAGGAAGTTCAATTAGCTAATAAAACCCCAGTTCCATTATGGCGTGAAACAAGTTGATGTATACGACAAAACTGACTGCGGATACGACCGCCATCAGTTACTATGATAAATTTTGCATGGCCTCTGATATTAAACGACATTACTTCCTAGCCGTCACGCTATCCCGGTATGTTGAAAACTATTTTCAATGATCGATAACAAACCAGTTGAGTAAGCTACATGGGTGTATCGCCTCGTCCGCTATTTTGCATCGAAACAATAATTCGTGATTTATTCCTTTTTGATTCGAATTCCTTTTCACGCCATTTACAACGTGACGAATTGCACTGGACTGATAATCCTATTTACTAAAAATATGGCGTGTAATTGTACAGATTCATCGTTACGTATGTTACATAATATGGATTTATATTTGAATTATTGACAAATATTTCACCTACTTATCGGTCATATAGCTGTATTGTTTGTCAGAAACTCAACTAGTATCAATCATTAACTTCTATTATGATTACATTTTAGTTTCATTGAAAATAAATATAATTGTCCTAAATTAGTTTTATGATGTCTATTCGCTTAGTGCAAGACGTCGGCCACGCCGCCTAGTGGTGAATTTTGACAACTCGCATCTGCAATTTGTATGGAGAGTGATATGAGAAAGTGAAGTATTTAGTTTTTTTTTTAATTTTCTGCGGGTTTTCAAAAGCATTAGTACTTTGAGTATATTGTTTGAAATTCGGCCCAAATTTTGTACATTTTTGTTTGTAACAAAATATTATACTTTTTTAATTCGAATCATTTTGAGTTGAACAAAACGAGGTTAAGGGGCGTAAATGAATACGATAATCCAAACATGGGTTTGAATCAATCAGAAACTCAATAAACTTTAATCCAGTAAGTATAGAAAAGGGAAAAAATTTGGCTGTAGGATATGTAGTTCGCGTAGAAGAAGTATTTGGAATATGTACAGAGCATAAATTAATTCGTTCCAGTGTAATTCGGCAAACCTCAGTGACTCTTCCACCGTACAAAACTACATTGGAAATAAGAAAAATACCATGTTTATCTATTAACTAAATTACTAATAATGGAAAATTACAATATATACATAAATATAAATATATCTCAGCTGAATAATGAATTGTATTCTATACAATTTCGAACTCGGAGTAATCATTTTTTTTGCACAGTATAATATAAAATGAACCCTTTCAAATGGTTCTTTAAACCATAAACTTTACTTGCAACACTTGCAACAGATCGAAATAAACTTTAAAATGTCTCAAATTAACGAATAAATAAGAGCATTTTTAAATTGATTTTAATGGAAAAGCTCTGACGTTGCAGAAGCGAGTTGTCAGAAATCTCCACGCTGAGCGCTGCCGTCGATTTCGATATCCCCTCCATCGCCATGCACGAAGCGAATAGTCCAGTCTCTAAATTTTCTGCAATATTAAAACAACGGTAATAAAACACCCCTGCAAATGAATGGCTGAATTTTAATTAAAAAAGAGTGAATTCACTCCAATTTGGACAAAAAAAAACCGTCAACCTTCACACCTCCCATTTTGTCGAAAAAATATTGTTTAGATGTGGTAGAAATTAGAGTAGTCCTACGTCATTTACGATATTGGAATACCGTTACGTTAGTAATGTTCGTGAGATGTAATAACACACGTCTACACAAAATACAATCATGGATATTGCTGCATAGAAGTAGGCTATTTCAAAAGTAATTTTATACAAAGAATCTGTATTCGAGGCCTGAATCAGTCCATCGCATCATGATTATGAAATTATTTGAAGTTATGTGCTCAAAATTTTGTTACTCTTTTTGAGGTTATGTGCAGAATACAATAATTTTGTTTGCAATTTACATCATTTGGTATCATCGCTCTTTGAAATTGCAACATGTGTATTCACATTAACAATTTGAACAATTCATGTTTCTCATTGTTGTTCGTTTTTATATCTAGCGATCGGAAATTAATAAAAAAGTATTGAAATACATTAATTTTGAACTTTTTAATTCGTACTTTGGAAAGAAATGAATCCATTTTTATAATTTTGAATCTATGAGAATTTACTATATCACGAATTGGGAACTGTAATTTGGAATCCATGTGAATCTAAGAATGATATTGTAATAAAAGTAAGCCATTAGTGTGTATTTATCCAAATTTTTGAATACGAAGTTTTATATTTCATTGAATCTTAATCCAAAAGTAACCTTCACGAAAAAACAAAATTTTTGGATTCAAAGTTCGAATTGGAATGGATACAGATTTTTAATCAATTTTAATCCGACAAAGTTGAAGCAATTTAATTTTTCGGAGATGAAAATAGCTAACATTTGTCAATTTGGGGTCGCTGAATTCGAATCCGATAATAAAAAATTTGATTAGCTATTCTTTCCAAGATATATCGTGTTAAAGTTCGAAAAAACGTCGCTTTCTACTATGTTTGAGGAGGCATACCTATTGACGGAGACGAGGTAAGGACTTCAGAAATGACTTAAAATAATGCTTGCAACTTCGATTTTATGGGGGAAGATTGTAACACAATAAAAAAAAAACTTTGCCTTGAATGGTCATTTTTCTGTACGCATGAAATATCGGTCTGATCTTGTACGGCTGTAACTACTGCAACTATTGTGGTTTAAATTAAAATATTAGGCGAGCGGGAACTTCATATTTATGTGATGAACCGTTTTTAATGAAATTTGATATACAATTAGGGTTTTTGAGCGGCCTGAAAACAAAAACCGAGTGTACAATGTTAATGAAGAACAGTAACATTTTAATTTTTGGCCGCCATCTTGGATCCGCCATTTTTAATTTCCAAAAATCGAGTTGAGATTTCTAACTAGTGACCAAAAACAAAATCATGGTACCCATTTAGAATTATAACAGGAAAATCGAATGATGCATATAAATAAAAAATACTGCGTCCTGTACGCCTCTTCAACATATCAAAACCGGGGCTATTATCAGCTAAAATTACGATTCTAAGCACAAAATTTTTTCGGAAGTATATAACGGACCTGTATAATTTAATATACAAAAACCTTTCATGTCTCAGCATGACATTTTGCAAACCAAGAAGCAACAGACATTTCTTAAACTTATCAGATGAAATTAATCGTATACTTAACCTTAAAGTTCATGCACTACTTCAGTTACATAATTAAATAGTCATTTTAAAGATTTGTTGAAAATTGGAAAAAATCGACATGGTCTTGAACACGATTTCGAATAGTAAAAGTAAATACAACTTTTTGATGTTGTTATTTCTACTATTATTAAATGTTTCAACCATTTTTTACCTTGTTCTATTAACTCTTTTCTCTTTATGTAAGGAATTATTTATATGAGTTAACCAAAGTAAATCCAGCCAAACCTAATTATTCAGGAAAGTCACTCTGTACCTTCCCATGTATGTTTTTATTAGGTTAAATCTAATTATTGTTAAGTATTTTTAAAGTTTGTCGCCCGAGCAAAGTGAGGGTAACAATCACACTCGTCGGAGATTGATATTTCGCCCGTGACCAATAATGTATTTTTTTACCCTCCGACCGTAAAACTCGATTTCTCGGCCTAAGGTGAAACCCTTGCCCGAGAGTTATCGAGTCCTACGACAATCGGATAAAAAAAAGTATTTATTGGATCTTAAGTAGTATGTAATCTACAAAATTTTTTAAAATAATTTAACGATACATCCGTATCATGCAACAAAACGCTTCATAATAAAAATACGAAGATAAGAAATTAAAAATAAAATTAGAAATTCTATTAATTTGCCTCTTAAAATATATTGAGTTAAAAAGTTGGTTTTTATTCATATTTTATAAAGAGTAAATTCAATTAAGACGAAATCTACTGTGCTAATTTTAAGTAAATTATTAAAAAGCAGTTATCAAGTTCTTTTCAAAGACAATTTCTTTGACCACTAATGCTATCAATTCCTTTTAAGCTTATTGAATAATTTATACCTGAAATAACTGAACACAGTTGGGTAGTATCGCAATCAATAAAAGAATTAAAGCTTTTCTTATGAAATTACGGGCCAAACATAAAAGACTTAATTAATTATAGTATTTCGCAACACAGCGAGAGAGTTAGGGAAGGCGTAAGTAACTAAGGAGGGTAGAATATCCTGGTAGAGGAGAGTCTAGATCAACAGCCGTTAAAGCTCGTTCTGTGGGCATTTCCGGTTCTATTGGAAGCGACGAAATTTGATAACTTGGATGGTAAGGGGAGGTGACAAAATTCGAAACCATCTGTCGACAGGCTTAATACCCGATAATATCTAAACGATGAAGGGGGATTTGAAAGATTACTTATAGAATATTAAGACAGCGTTAACTATATATTCATAGAATTATTAAAAGTTTCTTTTTTTCGAGTTTATATAAAATTATCAATGAAAGAGATATGTTTCCGTTGTGAATTAAATGAAATTATTTACCAATTTTAATAATATATACCAAATAATATATAGTTAAAACTGATTTAGATTAAAATATTTTAAAATTTTCTGATTCGTAGTATACATCTTCCATTTCCCCTACTTGTATTCCAAATATTATTATCCAAAGATTTCCGGTGCAGTTTATGAATGTTTGGAAATGGTTCTTAATTTGGAAAGAGAAGAAGAAAGAAATGATGAAATTAATAAAATGTAGAAACGCGATAATGAAAATTTCAATATTTTTCTTGTTTTGATAAAACTTAGTATTGCATTTAGGTGGTCCTGATCACCGTCGATTTGTAAGGGGAATCTCCTTGACGCATGTAGGATGGTAAAATATGTTTTTAAAAATAAAGAAATTAATAACCTGACAGTTGATAAATGCAGTTCGAGAATCGTCCCCTTTTGCTGTTTCATTAACTACTGAAAATCTTTCTCATTTGAGATGTTTCACAAATTATAACATCAACGTAAATTCACAATCTTCGTGATATAAATTAGAGTTACAAAATCAATAAACTTATAACACTTTAAAATAATCTAAGAATTACTAAATAATATCCCTTTTCAAAATCTACGTGTCAAGAAGAAGAAAAAAATTAGAAATTGTCAATTTTCTGTTCTCAAATCTTCGCCATATATAAGACATCAATCTGAATCATTCTTCGTAAAAATAAAGCAAGAAGTCGATTTTGAATCAAATTTTGTGAATCAATTTTTTTCAATCATTTTAGCAGTTGATATCCGATACAATTTCTGAGCAGTTTCATTCAGTAAAAGATTTCTAAAAATTTTCTATTTGGGGTAGATACGTGGACATATTTTTTGAGCGACATTATAACAAAAATAATTCAGTATTGGAATTAATTGAGAATTGTACATATTAGGGTTTAGAATTTGTAACCTGCGGAAATTGAAATATAGCAATACAGATGGTGTAAATAGCCATAGGTCTGGATGAAACTGAACAAAGGGAAAAATAAAATGGCTTCGGCTGTACGACAAAGTTCCGTGATATTGCTGAATAGGGGTCTAAGAAACGACGTCCAGAGATTTAAAAAATTTACAATCTAGAAAGAGACAAAGTATTGATTTCACAGAAAGACTTAGAAACCCCGGATAAGGAATACGGTAAAGTATGATTATTTAATATTACAAACCTGACAGACTTTTTTACCTTGGTTTCTGTAATGCTTTTGATGTTTTCAAAATATATATTTATATGGAACAAAGAACTTTAAAGTATAAACTTTGGTTTTATTATATAAAAGTTTTCTAGTATAGGTATAAAAAGATGAATTTAAGTTATTCCGGGATCTGAACAAGAAAACAAATCAATTATTCAATGCTGGAAGTCCGGTTGAGAGTATTTTCATATCAACCGCTCTTCTCAGGGCGATTTTGCATATGTGTGTTTCTGAAAATTCACAAAAGTGGAAAATACGTTCGAAACTTAGAAATAAAATATTAGTAGTTTTACGAAAGTAATATTAGAACAGAGAGACACATCGGGACATGGCCGGTTTATATGAATGTTATCAAATGAGTATGAAAAGCAGTTTTTTATTGGTATTTTAAAGAGGTAGAAGTGGAATCATAATTAGAGAAGTGAAATCTACTGTATCATGAAGATTATTTTATTTATTTAGATAATTGAGGGAAAGGGGAATGTCACCAATTATAATGACATAATTCTATTAACTATTCTGTCCTTTTTTTGTATTATTTTATGAAATCGACGAATTTAAATAAGACATCAATTTTTCAAAATTCAATATACGTATAAAGAGGTTGAACGTCCTAATTGAAAATATCAAAAGGAAATACCATACAAATTGTTGTAAACATTGCTTCAACGTTTACAAAACGTACGATAAAGGTGAATAAACGTTATTCTATTGGCCCGAGCGTCAAAGTTGCACTGGTCAGCAAATACCTAGTTTGCTCCCTAGTTGCACAATGTACTAATATTTCTTAAGGCTGACATACTATCTACTGACGTAATGTAATGAATTTTTCTTCAAAATAAGAGTCAATAAATTTTACATATAACCATTTTACGTAAATTTCGTTCGTTGAATGTATACAAAGAAGAAAGCGCATGACAGAGAGAGGATTTGAATTCGTAAAATTTGATACAGGGAAAATATTATAAGTAGATAAAGATTTTGGTAATCAGACATTTTATGTAATTTAACATTTTTTTGAAACCAATATTGTCTATATTCTAGCGGTTTAGAGCAAAGGGGGATTTCGTATAACGTTACGTACACCATAGTTGAATTTTCAGAAATACACAGACAAAATCTTCAGACTGCAGCTGAAACTATACAAACTTATGTTTGCTAAATGATATGTATGCAGATGTATGTGTGGGATTTGGTGTAGTAAATATAGATGGAAACTTTGTAATGAGTACAATGTGGTACTGTAAACAGTCCTGTGGAATCTCATACAATGTTATATACAGGGTGAATTCCTAACGGCGGAACATAGGGCATCCCATGTTATTCCGCTTACCCAATGGGGGTGGAGGATCACTGTGAAATCCGACTACGTCGACCAATCGAATGCGTCTATGCGTGTAATTCCAAAAGTTATTATATTTTCGTAATTTTACGTTTCCATGCAAAATGAATGAATTATTTGTTAAAATTCAAAAGAAAAACTTGCGATTACATATCATAGCTAACTTTTAATCGCATGAAAAATTTGGCGAACAGTTTACGAAATACATTAAAGTTTTTCCGTTGCGAAATGAAAATAACTTTTGGAAGAATACTTACATAACATATTCTGTTTGTTTTAACATTTGACTCCCTAACGCAGCGACGTATCTGATTGGCTGACGTAGTCGGATCTCACAGTAATCCTCGATCGCCATTGGCTGAGCGTATTAACATGGGATGCCCTATATTCCGTCGTTAGGAATTCACCCTGTGTGTCATTTGATATGTCAACATGTACGTATAAACGTGAGGGGAAGCGCGACTAAAGTAAACAAATTTTTTAAAAATATATCTTCATTTGAAATTAACACCGTTCCAACCATATTTACGTCGATAAATTTTGATTTTTTTTAAAATAAGTAATTTTGTTTATGCAACATAAAAAATTATATTCAGTTGCTTACTTCCCGAAAACTTACTCAGTCAAATTAGTGAAAATGCATTTCAATTTTCTTAACTGCCTCATTTCCGTTGCGAATTTCCATCGTAAGGCACATTATAAATAAATAGGCGACTAAAAGCTGGGCGTGTATGCAACTGTGTTTACGTATATGTATATAGTGGATAATGCATTCTTCCCCTCAAGTCCCATAATCTGTGCACCTTCCGTTCAAGTGCTCCGGAAGGAAATATCCCATTTTCCGCAGTTTTATGTCGCATGATCAACAAACGGAAGCGCGTTATGTAACACGGAAAACTATGTACTCTCCCACTCTTTGCAGTTATGCCCGGGAAATTGATTTTCTAATGTCACATATTTCTGAGGAAAACACAAACCGAAGATAAATTATATTTTACATCTTCTCATCATGGAGAAACAGAACAAATTCTCAATAATTATTGTGTAAATCCAATAGGGCTTAATCATCATCTAACTTGAAGTTTTGAAAATTGAAAATAGAGTTTAGAAAATGGCAAGCAGAATTCGTAAACAATTATTCTACCTACATAAAAATGGTTAGTTTTATAGGTTTTCGAAATTCAGAATTACTTCAAAGCTAATTTCAAATTTTTAACGAGTTATGCCAAATACCTCGCATTAATGAGTTTCAACTATATACGACAAAAATAATAATTTCAAAATAAATAAATAATGAATGCTGCGTTTCGACTCCGTATTCGAGTCCTCTTCAGAAAAATAGCAAATTTTGTTGTTTTCATTTCTAAAGCATATTATCTTCCTTTATTATGTTTCTAATCTTTTTATAACTATATTTTGTATTTATTTGTACTGCGCTTTTCTAGTGTTATTAACAGTTAAAAAGCAATTTCGTTTGTATATTTGTTACCAAATAATCGCTCGAAATTCATCACAAAATGGCAATTCAATAATTTAAAAAAATTTACCTCATTAGTGGATCAGCCTCTCCTGATATTGAAAATTCAACTACAGATTCATTATAAATAACCATTATGGTTACATTACAAATTGATACAACTAAAACAATTCATGAGGAATGAATACAGCAAGAGGACACGATATAGAAAGAAGAAAAATATATAAATAATTTAGGAAACGACAGAAAATAACTTATAAATTTGTAAAATAATGATACAAATATTACGTGTAGCATGTAATATTTTTATTGCATTCTTCTGTATAGATATTTGTTTAAAATAAATAAATTGTTAATGTTCATTCGTTCTATTTATTCGTTCTAATTGAAACAGGAAACTTTGTGTTTCTTCGTACAAGTCAGACACTACTGGAATTACATTCATTTAGAAACGAAACTTTCAAAAGTAAACATTTTGTTTGAAACGTATAAATATAAATAAATATATACAGATAATAGAATAAAGTTATATTTTTCGAATATTATTCGACCTCGATTTAGTTCGGTAAGAAATTCGCTTATTTTCACTAATAGAAATATTTATATTCAGAGTCCAGTCACGTTCATCCCTAACGTCTTATCATAACTGAGTCTGCGGCATAATGCCAAATGTCACGCGTTTTCATTCAGAAATATTTTCAGCGTGAATTCGAATGCGACGTCAAATTATTTATTTCCGTTAAATCAATTTAAATCCTTGTAAATTAAGATGCATTTTGTGAAATTCGTAGCAACTCCCTACTCCTAAGAATATATTAAAATGAATCATGTGTATATTGTAATAAATTGTGTACTGTGTATTCGTAAGTAGCGGCCCCGAAATCCTCTGTACCATGACTTTCATAAGGTTATGTCTAAAAGTTTCTTCAATAATGCATTTTTTATTATAAAAAGGCCTTTTTTCGAAAATGTTTATTGTTTATCAATAAATTGACAATGATTTTAAACATTTTGTAAAATCCAGTACGCATAAAATTACAAAAAAAGCTGCTAAATTGAATAAAACTTACTTCGAATTCGTAAAAAGTTGATTAAAAATAGGTGGCATCAGGTGATGACACTATGCCGCATAAGGTTAAGGCAAGTTTTTGAGCCAAGTTCGACTTCAGCTTCACTGAATAGGTAATTTCCACTACTTTACAGAAATATTTCCCTAACCGGATAAAGAGGAAAATATACCCGTAGACGGCGATTGAAAGAATATGGTACGTTACATATCTGTTACCCACAGTGATTAGATGATATCCGTATAGATATAGCAGCCTGATGACTGCTTAGATTAGGTTATGTCCACCCTCTTATAGTTAAGTCATTCATAAAAATAAATTAATCATAAATTATCCAATACATTTTTATTGCATTTGAAATGTATACATACCACAAAAACATGATATATAATAATGCATGATTTATAATAAAGAATAGATGTGTTGGGTACATTTCTGAAGTATATTAAAACATCATTGACTAGATTTGTTTCCTAATTGTCCATTTGCGTGTAATTGCAATCCTTGATGTACCTTCTAATTTATTTCTCAATTAGTATATATATTTAGATGTCATATTGGTATAATATTATTATTAAAAATTGCTATTATTATTATGTGTTGTGTATGTGCGTACATGCGTGCATGCGCATACCCATGCATTTAAAAAATATAAATAACAATGATTTATTTTTATAAATTGTACCCATAAGGTACAATTCAGAAGTTTTGAGGAGACTAATGGAATTGTTGGTTTGTAGATTGGGTTTCAAGTATTCCCAGGTAGAAATGGCCATTTAGTTTCTCCACATTATATACAGGACCTAGGAGGAAAACTCTTTATCTTTAAGATATATTAAGATAAGATTTTAAAATCCTGATGTGATGGGCCAAAAATCTATAAGATCCACTATTTCTGATTCAAGTAATCTCAAAACAAATTTTTGTTGTGGTCCTGTGCAATCAATGTAGCAAGTGTGATCAAATCTACAATCGACGACATTTCCATTCGTCTCTATAAAACTTTCAGCAACGTATCTTATAACTTCAAACCGTCCAATTTAATTTTAGATTAATTTACTTGATTACATACAAGGAATATACATTAAATATATAAACAATATAATTTTCAAAGATTGAATGCACACGGGACACATTCTCAAAAGTTCCACAGAGTTAAATGGAAATGTCGCTGAGTATAAATTTGGTAACATGTGTTAGTTAGATCATTATTTCCACGAGGCACTGCATATTTTCGATTAATTCAGTTTAAATACTTTGTACATTACTAATGCAACTGTATTAAATATATCATAGTGTGAAGATTTTGGTTAACAATTGTAACGAAATTTTGCGTTATAAGCAGAACTGAAAGTAATTACAAATCCTGAGTTTGCATCAAGCTTTTCCATTTAATAAATACAGCAAAGCTCCATAATAATGTTCAGAGGATTCCAAACTGGTATAGTAGAATAAGTACAAGTGGCTTTATTGAAGTAATAATGAACATAACCTGCGGAACAGCGATATTTTCATTCGACTCAATAATGGAACGTATCCTAAAGTTCAATCCTTTCAATTTAATTGTAGATTTGTTCACTTGCACACGAATATACACGGAATATAAATTAGCTATATAAAAAATGTAAACTTCAAAAATTTGGAGCACATTGGCGTTCGTTCTAAACGTTTAATCGATGCAAGTGGAATTAACGTTGAGTTTATTAAAATCCGTTACTTACAATCTTACTTTCATAATACTAACTACACATATTTAATTAAATGATTTTAAATCCTATTACATATTTCGAATGCAATGTTATTACGTTTTTGCCATAGACTTTGTGATAGACACTTCTACCTAGATCAGGTAAGTAACCAAGTGTCTTCAGATGTTGGAAATAGAACCATTCATAAGTAATGCAAGCAATATATAACAAAGAGAATAAAAAAATGCTAAAAACTTTTACAGGGGATAAGGACTATAATTTGTAATATCATAGAGATGCGGATTTCTTTTTATTTGATAGATAACCTCAAATCTTTATTTGAAGTTATGTGTATGACAAACATTCACCGAAATAAAAAGCCAATATTAATTTTTTGTTATTCTCTGGAATTCATCATTTTAAAACTAAAAAAGGAATGCTAATATTTGTTAAAATCCGCGAAAATCAGGGAATCAAGTAATTTACGGTAACTGCAAGATCATATAACAGGAAACTGGGGTTTCCTCTACGTAATCGCCTCGATAGGTCATAGGGACGCCTTACATAGTGGCATTTTTGTAAACAATTTCATGTTAAACTAGTGTTGGCCTGGTGCCTCGCTTGCTTCGCTCGCTCGCTTATATATAATTATATGTGGATTTTGGCCATATATAATTATATACAATCGTATATAAACATATATAATTATATATTAGCATATATAATTGTATATAATTGACGGCTTTGTATATAATTATATACGGCCAAAATCCATATATAATTATATATAATTTGATCTAATTGTATCAAAAATTGTATATAATTGTATATAATCGTATATAAACATATATAATTATATCTTATTATATATAATTGGATCTAATTGTATCAAAAATATATATATATATAGTGTCTATGTAATATGTGGTGGAAGTTGTACATAAGAAGAAGTATTTACATAAACGACATATATTATGTTAATAGTGAAAATAATTCTTAGCAGATATGATTATTTTTTAATTATACTTCAAACTTTTTAAACTTCATAAGTTTTACTTGTAATTATAAAATAGGCTAAAGTAATAAAATGTATTAAATTTCAGTAATTTGCATTTATAAATTAAATAAATTGGATAAATACCATATAATTACGATTTAGGTAACTTAAAGAAAATAACAAAAGAAAAATCGTATAACTCGATAGTTACATTATCATCATTTTACTATTATATTGCGTCTTATATCGAATAACACTTGATGATGTGCATGAAGTGACAAGTAGATAAATTAACAAACCCATTGGCATGATATTGAGCTTACTTATGAACAACTTCATATTTATCACTATTATACAAATTTAAACTCTTTAAAATATTTAAATAATAACTTTTAATGTTAAAATGAATCTAAGAATGTTATTACTTACTGAACAAAATATAATTAACAGATCATATCAAAACTTCGACCCTTCGTCTCGCTGGCCGTAGGCACCCCAAAAGAATAAATAGGACTTGAAGTATTGATAAACCGCAACGAGGATCTTAGGGGTTGATTGTTGATCATAAATTTAAGATGAGGATTCCATTAGATTAATGTTAGGTTTCTACGTTTTTATATGCATCAGGTAACTTCAGCATATCATAAATCGCAGATAAATAACAAATTAGAAACATTCAGACATAGACTGATATGGTAATGTAAGGGGAACATTTTTCGTGCAGTTTATAATAATTGTTGAATTAATAAAAGACACCTTAATAGTTGTTGCAGTACGTACAGCTCGATAAAATAAGGGTTTCAGGTACATCCTTCATGTAATTGATCAATTTTGTGCTATATAGCACATTAGATATATAACTTTCTTTACGGTACTTCGATTTAGCATTATAAACGTAACTAAATTCATAAAAATGATAAAGTAGGTTTTTCGTTGTATGCTCTCTTAACCTGAAGCAGTGAAAACTACTGAGAATCAGCGTATATAGACTGATTCTCAGTACTTTTCGCTGATTCCGATTAAGAGAGTGCATACTTAATCTCAGTAAATCATTATATTTTAGTTTATTTATATTTTTTATACAGCGCAGGGTTTAAAAAAAACGACAATGTCGTTCTTCGAAGAAGTAAAAGTGGTATTTAGCCGAATATAACAGATAAACATCTCTGTAGGCAATAATCGCACAGAGAAAAACTACTTAGTTGGGATGACATCCAGAACTTTGAAGTACCAGTTAGACAGTTGGATCTAATATTGTAACTTACGTACAAGAACTAATGTAACTAACTTCTTGAGAGGTCTACCTTGCCCTAAGCTGGGAATAATGTGTTCTAGGTATTTATGTGGTAATATATTCTTAAATAGTTTTCGTTTTTGTCGTTCATATATAGGGGAGAACAGGGTAATTCCGACCTACCGAAGCAAAATTGATTTTTGAGGTAGAGAACGTGATTTAATGAATTTGTACGTAATGTTTTTTAAAGTGTATTGCATGGGTAAACAGTTATCGATATTATTAATACCTTGTTATAGGTCTATTATAGGATTATACCTCCATTAGTAAAAAATTACAATTCTTCAGATTCTGTCAAAGTATGCGTAATTCCGACCCCAAAAGGTGTAATTCCGACCGCGTTTATTTTCAGCACAATTTCGTAGTGATTTATAGATTTAATTTACATTTATTAATAATAAGTAAAGAAGATAATATTTTGCTATCACAATAACTTGTTTATGTACAACACAACGTACACCTAATACGAAAGCAGCAACTGCTTTTTTCAAATTTTCAGCGTCTCGTTTTGCGGTTTTTCGCATAGATTTTCCCACCATTTCCAACTAAAATCAACACATTTGTAATACATTATATATATATAATGTATACATAACATTGCATAATATGGTTGTGATAAAAAACAAATGAAAATAAACACGAAAAAGGACGGTCGCAATTACCCCGTACATTAGGGGTCGGAATTACCCTGCACGTTCTTTATTTAAAAAAATACACGCTCTTAAAAATACAATCTCATCTCAATAAAAACAAAATTGATTTCATTAAATATAAGGTTAAGGCTTTCTAAATTACTTACGTTTGATTCATTTGCACAATAATTTCTAACTATATTTACTTATTTATAATACTACAATTTCTAAATTAGCCCAGTAAGAAACAGTAACACCACTGCCACATGGTTCAATGCAAAGTAAATAAACAACTACCGCAATCAAAATAGTTGTACTCATCAGTGTTTTCACAAAATTTCAATAACATTACGGGATGTGATATTGTAAGCGAGATATTACGGGGGGTCGGAATAATCCGACCTGTCGTAATTACCCCGTTTTCCCCTATAATAGAAATTAAAAATGGTTGAGTTTCATAAAAATTTAAAAATTAGAGGAAGAGGAAAAAAAACGAAGGTTAATAATTTGGAGGTTATTTTGTAATATAAATAATAAATAAATATTTAGCAACGTTTCGGCTCGGATATGAGTCCTCTTCAAGGCAAATTTATGTGGTAAATTTATACTTTTTAAAAAATGTTTGAAACAAAAATGTCGACAAATAAAGAGTAGCTAATTATCACATTTTTATTTAAAATATTGCCGGATTAAATATGGGATATTTTTCTAAATAAATAGATAATTCTCCTGTGTTACTTGTCCTCAAATGCTTTACTTATTCAGACAAATTCTCTGAAAATTGTTTTTTTTTTCCTAGTTCGTACAATATAGATACTTCCCACCAAAAACTTATACAAATTTTACAAATAGTTCGTCAAGTTTTCTAACATATCATGAACAAAAATATCAAACTATATATTATTATTTTTGTTATTCATTGTCACTTTTCATAATACCTAAAATGTAAAATAATTTTAAATGTTGATAAATTTCGCCGTGTCCTTCTCAAATTATTTTCGATAATATTATTCTGATAATTGAATCTGCTTCTACAAAAGTGCATCTTTCGACTGTCTATTGAAATAAAATGAAACCCCCAAAATATAAATCATATTTCATTGATGCAAATATATTATACCTTAGTTTTTGTAGTTTTAGCATACGCGGAATGTATGATTTACATGCATAATTCTAATAATGTCGCAACAGCCAATCATTTATTTTTAAAACCCATTTACCTCTGAATAAACAACATAAATATTTTTTCTATGCATTATTGACAAGTTCAATTCCAAAATATATATGAGTATGAAAACGTCGCCCGGTCTGTACCGTATACAATAATTTGTATTTAGGTTTCAGACAGAAACCGGAATGTTATACTAGAATTGAATGTATATAAAAATCGCACAAGAACTAGACAATGCGAATTACTATAAAATGACCGATTTTCATTAATATTCTAATATATAATATTATTAATAAGATAGCTAAATATTCAGTCATAAAGAAAGTAACTATAGAAATTTGACATAGTTTATTCCAGTATTCTATATATGCAATTTACATTGGAATGAAATCAATAGCATTACTTTTTATGCTTCGAAAAATATTACGAGTAATCAGTGAATGTATTCTGCTGATATAATTAAAATATTTTATTATGGATGCTCAACAAGTAAAAGACAGTTTAGATCTACTTTGCGCCCTACTACTTATTAGGAACTAAATATACCAAATATTAATAAAAGTTTTGTGATTGGAATGTGATAATAGGGATAATAGGGATTTTAATTTAACGCATTACCCTAAAAGCTGATGTTTAGGGTACCACAGAAAATACAGTTTTGCATACACTTAACTACTTATATTCTTGTAATATATATTATTTCGAAATTTTAATCTTCTTCTCTAATTTTCTACTCGAAAGGCCAGAATTAGGCGCAATTCTCAGGTTAAATTTTATTCCACGCACTGAGATGCGGCCGTCTTGAACAGAAGGTCGAAAATCAAAAGAAATTTTTAAAATCTTTCTAGTGCGCAACTAGACTATTCGCATCTAGTATTTAAACAGCATTTAGCCGGCACTATGTTGCTCTGTGTAGTACCCGATTATTGGCAGAACAACTAGTTTGCCCGGATTGAAATTTCACCTAGGTAATAACTAAACCTAGATCAGACTTTAAGTGCATTAAAATATCGCAGAGGCAACTTTTAGGCAACTTTTCATACAACAATCTCACGAAAAAGATCTCTTATTTTGGGTTAAAAATAATATTTTGATTTTTTTAACATTCTGGTCTATTTATGAAAGTGATCTCCGAAAGATCTTTGAGAGATCTCACATTCGTCAGTCTCGCAGACATCTCGCTTATAAGACAGAACGAGACATATGAGAGACGAATGATGTCCTTTGTGGAGACCAACGGTCAAAAATTCCGCTTCTTCTATTTAAAACAAAAAATAAATAAATAAATAAATAAAAAACGTCAGCAACCGCGATTACAACCATTTTTTTGACAGTTTCGGTCCACCCTCCGTAAACAGAATGTTTAATTGAAAATCACTTTTGAAATAATTAAAACCTCTATGTGCTTTTTAAGCGTGTTTTCGTGTATAGACAATTTTAACTTATTCCTCGGAAATATTCATTATTTTCAAAATTCCCAGAATAGTGGATGGATCGATGTACCAGGAGTTGCGGTAGGTTAGAATTTTCAAATTTGTTACATTCGACATTGATTTGGTCAACCATAATGCAATAATTTTGATGAGTTTTTTTCCATGAGTCTGTTTCGTGCTACTATTTATAAAGTGTAGAAGTTGTCCTCTCTTTGATTCTTACGTCAACGAGTTATCTCCCAAACATCTTGCAGAAATCACTGTAACATCCCTAGGATCATCTCTCTGGGATCACTAAATTATCTCTCAAAAAACGTTACAAATCTTTTAAACATCTCTCTTTTATCTCTGATAATCCTGCGAAATCTTTCGTTCGTCTCTCTGACGTCTTTCTTATGTTTTGCGCCTCGGTGCGTCTCATAAGCGTGACGTCTGCGAGACTACGAGTATGAGATCTTTCAAAGATCTTTTAGAGATATATTTTTTTTACTTGGGGTAACCAATTTTAGTTGCAACTGGGCTGAGATTATTTTTGTCAATCACTGAAAAAATAAGTTAAAAACCACCCAAAAGTCAGGTGGAAACTCCACGATGATTACAAATCAATAAGTTACATCTATATCGAGTCTTACCCGGAATGCAATTTTTGCAAACTTTGACCGTTGCTCCTTTATAAGTACCTTTAATCTGTCACAATTTATACAGAGCACAAATAATACGAAATGAACTGTTTATCTATCAGAAACATAAATATCCACTTATATGTGGAAAATTTCCTGTAGTCACATAAATAAATGTCTTTTTGGATGAATGCAACGTTTGTCCGTGAAAACTGAATATGTATCTTCAATTTAATATCACCTGTCCTCCTCTTTAATGCTGCGCAGATAAGAGAACCTTTTTTTATGTTACGTAAAATCTACTCGTATTTGCAACTTTATATTGCGAACAATTGCACATTATTGGAATAGAAAACTTCCGTCCGAGAAGGTTTTTCTAGAATTCTCATTTACGACCTATTGTCGTCTATGTATCACATATCTGGATTAAAGTGTGTACCGTCTTCTCTCGGCACACATTTTCAATGCAAAGGACGTATATGATAAAAAGGACACTTTTATTAACTGTCCTCGTAAAAACTCCTCGTTCAATCACGTAAAAAAACCCATTACTTGGTGGGTATGTAACCAGACCGCATGCAGCTCCTCGTAAAGACAGCTTCATGTACTGAAATAATTGACGCTGCTTGGAAGCAACAGTAAAAAAGTGCGTTAATGATATCACAGGGTGTAGAATATATATTATTTTGTTTCTATTGTCTGACATGGGAGAAATTTGCCCATCGATCTTTTATTCGCTCCAGCACGGATTAAAGGAAAGAAAATAATGTAAAAGGACTACGACACAGATGAGCTGGGGAGGAAGATAAACGATACACGATAAATGTAATTCGAGTGGAGAGGATGCGAGAGTCGAATCTTGTGGAAGATCGGCTTTCGTAACGACAATGCGCAGAGGTCATTCCTCCCCATCATCGCATTCTTATACATAAGTTTTGTATTTTCTTTTTAAATAGTTTTACGATATAAGTGCAATATAGAAAATTTCAAAATAAATTCTATAGCATCATTTTATTGTCCTGGCAGTATATTGAAAATCCATTTTCCTTCGCTTGAGAAGACAAGATCAGATTTACCATTTTGGACTATTGTAGATACATCAAAGTCACGAAGAACCCACACAATTTAATATTGGATCAAATCCGGATTTCGCAAATGCCAATAATTGTTTTATCCTTGGTAATGGGTAATTAATCGTTACCTGCATGAAAACAATAGATATTTAGTTCTACTTTTGAAGCATGAGATATAATATTGTATCATTTAAGAAATGTGAATATTTATCCAGTAAATACTTATAGTAAAAGTATGCGTATACGAATTAAAAACAGTCATCGTACAACACCTCAGGGTGGTTAGAGTTTAACTTGATTGGAAATACCAGAAAAAAATGACTGGAAGATATTTTATAATGAACTTAATTAATCGGAAAACGTCAATGCTTATTTAAAGCAATAACTAAAAAAACTTTGCACGTCAACTATATTATCAACTGTCAAGTATATTTTGCTTCGACTATAATTTTAATTGCTTCATTCATATAAATAATTTCAAATAATAGTTATTTTCATTACATGGGCGCAAAATAAACTTTTAAGCCCGCAAGTCATTGGGTTTTAGGTGTTAGCGAGAAACTGTAAAATACGATACGATTTTACTCATTATTTCATTACACATATGCTTATCTAAGAGAAAAATCTTTATTAGACTCGGAATTATGTAAATATTTAAAAAGTAACAATTATAGTAATCTGGATATCGTTAATAATCCTGTAGAAATATTTCTGTAAAAATATAGATACGAAATCGTGAATACCGATTAAAAAGGATAAAACGAATACTATTTTTAGTAATGCTCGAACCGCATTTACCGAGGATTATGAGACCACGACGTCCATAAAATGGAAATGATTTTTTTTTAATTCGATTAAGAAGACAGTAAATATCTCCCACGAATTAATTAAATCAACTCGATTTCAATTATTTTCGATTCTCACTTTTCCTTCCTCCTTTGTAATTCAAAATTAATTGAAATTCGGTCTTTATATATGGTAATTCTCTATGAGAGGATCAGTTTTATGCAGACACCGTCGGCTACCGACCGCGCTTTGTAGTAAAATATTCATTCTTTTATGTTTTCAAGCGATTCCCGGATGCCGGTGCCGGCATTTAAATTTTTCCTGATCTATGTTTTTGGGGTTGTGCATAGAGTGCGCTCTGTTCAAGATGAAATCCTAAAAGGCACTACATAAGGTAAGCTGCTCGGGTTTGAGGTTAGACCGGAATACCACTTACCGCCATCCAGTCACTGATAATCCTGTTGGTTATGTACTATTTTGTACTTCATGAATGATTTCACGATAAAGGGCGAATTTTGAAGTCCAATATTTCAACTACAAAAAAAATATAAAAATAACCCATACAGCACATATCTCTTAAAGAGGCCGTCCAGAGCTCAGTCCAAAGATATCTCCTGAAAAGGTCTTAATTATAATAATCTATAAAACGAGCTCTTAAAGATGTCTTACTTAGGACTTCTTAAAATCGTAAAGGTCTTGTGTTTGAAGTCTTAAATCTATCTCGTTTTGGACTATCTTTATTTTAGTAAAGGGATTCCCATTGTTGAGGTCTGTGTTTCTTCCAGAGACACTAGGTGGCGATCGAATCCAAAAATGAGATTGCACGATATTTATTTTATATGTAGACCGATAGATTATAAGCTGCCTTTACTAAATAAGTGCCTTTACGATACTTAGCCAGTGTTATCACAGTTTTGTATTTTTATTGCATGATTCCATTCTATTGAATGTAATCACTATCTAATATATAAATTAATAATTATGGTACAAAAATAGAATCTATAATTTTCAGAAATTCGCTTTTCATTTGTAATATTTATTTTATATGTCAAAGCTCTCAAAAAAGACCACTTTTCTGAGACCTCATATTTGAGAGGTCTTATAAAGCTCTTAAAATCGACACATGAGTCTTCTTAAAGATTACTTTAAGATGTCTTTTTGATGTTTGGAAGAGGTTAAAAAGTTTTTTTAAAATAGCAATTCCTTGTCCAATCGCCACTCTTTGTTGTCATAATAGTAAATAGGAGGCAATCCGTCCAAGCTGCCCATTACAAATTTTTATTTAATGTTGTTCCTGTTTCAAATGTTGCCTGATAATTGCCATTTATGTGAAATGGTCTTACAAAAAAAAATTAACTTAAGTAACGTAAAGTGCAATGGATGTATTAATACTTTCAATGTTGAGTTAGTTTCCTTATTTTTGTCACGCAACTATTAAGTAAAATAAAATACTACAAATCATTATTGTAGGCATCAGTCCTACGAGTGTTTTCGATGTGTCGTTTCATTCTCGAGATAAAAATAAAAATGTCAATGATCCACGGGACCTTACTATGTCATGGAAAAAACACTGAACTATTTGCTGGTGGAAACTATACAACTAATGAATAGTAAATAAAATGAGACAGTAATGATATTGCATCATAATATTAAAAACAAATGTATGGTATCACTTCTTATATGTATGCATTTACTAAAAATAACAAACTAGGAGCGATTATTAGTTTCAGGACTTCATGCGTCATAACATTTTTCTTCCTCAAATTGATAATAAATTCGATGAATCAAACGTTTTGTACTTATACTAGAATGACATATGTATCCACATATCACAATATGTTTAAGGTATCTGATTTTCAATTGATTTACTGAATAAAGTCTTCCATAGAAAAGATTACACTACTGCCGATATTCAATTCCGAAATAAAAAAAACGACCTGATCAAAGTATATTATTTTTTTTATAGGTTTAATCTTACAGTAAGGTCTCGATACCACCTTTGATGAGTGAAAGACAATTTAAGATTATATTTCTGTTTGCAGGAGACAATGTAGATCGCAAGCACGAAACGCCCTCGGCAGTCATCGGTTACGCCGTTATGTACTCCGGACACAATAGAATCGCTTTTCCGAATACTGAACTCGGCCAATACCATATAACGTTATCTTATAGTCATCGGATACTTGAAGAGGCAATTCAGCAACAATTGTATAAAAGGCCACAATGATTGCATAAAGCAATGTTAATTTATTTGAATATTCTATAATATTTATAATATAAAATAAAAATCTACAATAAATCTTCGTGGTGCATTATATTGTACGCTTAGAGAAAAGGTTTATCGAAACTGGATTTGTTATAATATATACATTGTTGGAATAACGAGTAGATTCCGTTTTTTAATGCAAATCCTAATTCTAACTTCAGGGTACACCGAAATTGTGGTCTTGTATCTTGAGTACGAAAGGTGTATACAGATTAGTAAATAAAGAAAACTATTAAAAAAGAACATTGTTGATCACATAATTTTTCCTAAACTTTACTATTCAAGTTATTGAATTCAAATAGAATTTCCTAAGTACATATATCATCCTGAAGAAATGTATGTAAATTAATAAAGAAGATACTACGTAATCATTTATAAATATTACTAAAAGGGATTTGCTAGTACTATGAATATATCTTATTACAGATTTTTCAACAGAATACCATCTTCTGTGTCAAACACGATGGATGGAGAACATTTTGAGCAAATGTTTTAAAAATTAATTGTTATTTTTTTTATTTGCATGCATGAAAAATTATATTTCATAGATGATTTTACAGCACAGTTTTCAAATCGTAATAAACGTAGTTTCAATTTTTGTATACTTGCATTTCAAAAATATTTTATCATCTTTCAAGTTAATGCGCCAATTTGGTATTTTTTTATTTACTAATTCAGCATTATTAAAACCGTAATTAACATGTAAGTCGAAGAGTAAAACTCATATGTTTTCTATTTAAAGGACATAATATTCATAAAGGTAAAAATATTCTTTAAATATTAGTTGAAGCAATGCGGTGTATTTATTAGTAGAAAGGCAAAGAATATTTGATTATCACAAACATTGCATACACGTAATTCATTAATATTGATTCCTTACTTATTGCGACATATTGTGATCGAAAAATATTCAATACCAGGATATGAAACTTTCCTTTTTTAGACAATCGACATTTGGCAAACTATCATTTTCAAATGTAACAAGCTCTACGATTACATTTCTGTCAATTGTAGTCATAAGAAGTAACCTTTTAGTTGAAAATTCTAATGAATGCTTAGGATGAAATAAGAGTTTTTGAGGTAAATTACGTGAAAAAGTTAAAAAGAAAAATTGTATATTATATCAAATCGATTTGTCATTAAACAAAATTACTGTAAATTTCGTTTTTTAAGGATTAATTTTATGTAATCTTGTTTTACTAATCAACTTTAATTCTTTAAGGATCGACCCAAAAATAATTTATTATTACAAGTTGACATTTTTGGGCGAAACATATGCGGAATATAAGATAATGAACTTCCAATCTTAGTTTAAGGAAAAAACTTTTCATAGTTTTGTGAGACAAGTTTATAACTTCTTTAATAAGAATCCAGGAAATATTTTGAGATTGCTATAAATAATTTAAGAAAACAGTAAACAGTTTTTCTTTCACGAAATAGTGTTTACCTTTAAGTTGCTTCAGGTTCAAATTGAAAAGCTTGAAGGGATTCACCAATAATAAGAATAACAGTAAAGCAATTTATTTTCTGTGACTATTCACAATATATGCATTTCTTATTTTTATTTTATTTATTTACCTGTTGTATATGTTTATCATGGGGTATCTTTATTATTTAACTAAATAAAATGATTATGTAAAATATTCCCGAGGGTTAAGGTATTTGTAAGTAGTTACAGTCGGTCATTGTGAGACATATTGGTTTCATCATTCTCATGTAATAAAATAATCGATTTTAGTCTTGAGAGCTTACATCTCATTATACAGTAACTACATTTTCCAAATTTGAAACTTCGGGAGCAGGAACTAGCTATATCCGAAGGCAGCTATTTTCACGACTATATGACGAAATGCTGAGCCCCCTGTTAATTACCAATCTCAGATAATTAGTGGATATATTAATAAATTTAATATCGTAAATTAAACGGCATATTACAAGAAGAACATCAGAAGTAATGTTGAAAACGGTATTATTGAAGAAAGATAAATGTTTTATAGACATCCTGATAAGCGATAGTAAATTACATCAGGATGTGAAAATGAATGTCACACGTGGAATTTCAGACGTATTTCAATGCATGTAGAAATCTTGCCATTGCATAATATAAAACTGATGTTTGACAGATTTTTCAAGCTTAAACAAATTAAATGCACGCATCGAAACTACACAAAAGTATGATTGACGTTGAAGGAAAGATAAATGCTATGATTAAACAATAATCGATCAATTAGATTTATGGTTTGACATTGACTAATTTATGGATTCAACACATTAATCAGGTAAATGTAATGTATACACTTCATATTAAACTTGATGCGAGTATAGCCTTATCGAAAACTTGCACGTATGCACATTTGTCGTCGGATGTGGATTTCAATATCTTACGGTAAACTGGGAAAAATGTTTTTAAATTATTAAAGTAGTATTGTGGTATATTATTTACCCATAATCCTTTCATATCGATAATGATCTTTCTAAATCAGATTAGGCCTACTTCATGATTCTATTAGGATTACAATGAACATAAATATTGAACATTATATTATTTATACAGGTGTGGAAAAAATAATGCTGAACATGCCCGAAGATGATATAACATCTTGATGATCGAAATCGGCTAAGTAATATTTAAACAATTTTTATACTTTTTCTTAAAAAACAGTATTAAAAATGGTTTAAAAAATCTTCTAAATGATATCATATACCCATGCAATTGGGAAATTTCTCCAAGGAAAATGTTCTCAATACACCATTATTCAAAGCTTTGAAGTTTATTTCCACGCCTCTATGGAGTCGTTTTTCGTACCATTGAGTCTAGGGACAGTATATTATTTAATCGACAGGATTGAAAATAGTTTAGTTATAAATTTAAACATACAAGTTTTTGTGAGCAAGTGACAACCATGCCGGTTAAATATGCTGAGATAACATTAAATAATTTTAATGATAAACGCCAAAAGCATACATAAATCTATTAGAAAGTAATAGCTTGGATAAATATCCTGCTACATTAAATTATTGAACAGATAAATAAACAAAACTCGCAACACTTCCAATAAAAATCGATGTTTCTTGCAATAATATTTATGCTGAACCTTAATAATTCCCTATATTCTAAATGCCATAATTTTCTCAGGAATAATTAGCAAAACATAAATTGTACAGGTCCTGTAAATATTTATGAGGAGAACATTTTAAGTGCGGAACTCAGGAAGTATTTTATTTGTGACATCTCATTGGGATTCCGCATACATTGTGCATGAACTTGTTGAAGATGATAAATCTAATAAATTGCACCATTTAATCAGACTCGTATAATTTTGCAAAACCGATAAGCAAAACAGTGGCGTACAAATGAAATGTAACTACTGTGCCAAAAAATAATTATAAATTATACTCGTGTGTTCCAAGACCAGCATCTTCATCCTAAATGATTTGTGGTGTTCAAATGTTATGCAAATTCACTGATTGAATAGATATGGATAACTGTTTTCAATGTTTACATTTAGTTGAAGAAAAGAATATAAATATGTCAGATGATAATAAATATAAACTTAAAGAAAGGTCTCTTTTTGTATTTAGAATATATAAACATGTGCAGTTGCATACTGACTTTCTTTAATGACTCAAACTAATTCAATAATAACTTATATTTGTTAAAATATGAAACAAAATAATGTTTGCAGTAAATTTATTTCTACTGATATAAGGATACGCGACTTTATCAAATTATTTCATTGGCAATTATCAAACATTCGCTTGACGTAGATGGAAAAAACATTTATTACTAATTTTTGTCATTAAAAACATAATTTAAGAGTAAAATATGAACTCTAATTGCGTATAACAATTAAAATCTAAAATTAGCTGTAAACAAAACATTATATTCAACCTAAATTTGTGCAAAAGTAGATTGCTTATTCTTTGTCTTAAATTATTATTTCCAGGTACTTATGTTCACTTTTCAATGTGCCTTTTTACCGATGCATGGTACCATATTTATTATTTTCGATACCTGTTTTGAACGCAAGCATTATACAATAGCTCGAGAATTAGTCACGGGCTGCCGAATTAATTATATACTAAAATAATGCGAGTATATCGATTAATATTTTAACAGCGTTAGTGGCATATAATTTATTGAATATTAAATTATATTATATTGAATATTAAATTATATAATCATGATTAGAACCAAACATAAAATTAATGTAATCCTACTCTTTTATTAAATTAGTGACACGCAAAACAATTATAGACAATTCACGACGTTTTGGTTTCTATTTTCTTCAGAGTAAATCTACGAATCCTAGGAAAACTGGAACTCCACATTTTGAAAAATCATTGAAAACTATAATAAGTATAAATATTGTTCGGTTTTTACTAATAAATTTGTAGACTAGCCAATTTGTGGGGAATAAATATGGTAAATTTTCCGTACAAGACGTAACAATTTTGTGGATAGTATTTAGTTCTGTTTTTAGATAAAACAATTTCGGTTCTTTTGTAGTATAGAATCGCTTAGAATCCCTGGTAAAAATCTAAAATCGCCCCACGCATGGGCATTGCGTGGCAAATTCGCATGGGCCACGTCAGAATCGTCACGTTTTGCCCGGCAGCGCCATGTCTGCAAGTATGGCGCTTGCGTGGCATATGTATGGCCCATCCTAGTAATGTAACATAACCTCATTCTTCTTCGTCGGTAAAACAGAAATTATTGTATGTTTATGGATTTTTCTTTGAAACTGTCGCCAGGGACGCGCCACGTAAGTGCCATACTTGCAGACATGGCGCTGCCGGGCAAAAGGTGACGATTCTGGAGTGGCGCTTGCGAGTTTTCCACGCAAGCCCCACGAAAGGAAATTTTTACTAGGGATGTTTAACAAGAATAACCTAATTCTATTTTATCCAATTTCTAACCCGCAATTTAGGAAATATTATTTAGATGTTTTTTTAAGATGACCTAAAAGTTGTCTAATCAATTTTAAGCAGTTTCTGCCCGCATGAACGCACATCTAGTTATTCCAGCAAATAATAAAACAAAACTATTTTATCCGATTAAAATTACTACTTGAATAATAATTATATTTGTGTAAAGAAAAGAACCCCACTTACAAAAAGCATGTGCCTTGCTAGGATAAAAGTCTGAAACATCAGTAACATTGGTCTATTCAAGCCCTAATTAATTACCATGGTGTTATTTATCTATCATGCGTGAATATGGTTTGAACAAAAATGTATCATATATTGCGCAATTTTTCAGCTATTTTATTAAAAATTGATGTGATTAGTAAATTATTGAAATTAGATATTTGGAACAAACTTAAACATTATATGAGCATGAATTCATTATGTTACTTAGTTATGTTATTTAAGTTTCACAGCAATCTAGTTTTTCTAAAAATGTTCGGTTGCTGAAAGCAAATCCGAAGTAAAATCTGATTTCGACAATTTCGGAAATACCTTATGTCCATTTTCGTCGCTCATTTACTAGCTCACCGTTCATATGATGAAGAAACTTCATCTTATTTTTTTTTTGTAAAGAATATCCTGCTGTATCCTGTGGCCCGACTTAACCCCGACAGAATCCTATCCATCGAGGGGAGAGTGTATGTATCCTTCCTCGTTTACACTTGAGTTTACAACTATGTCTCTATGTGTTCATTGACTTTAACTGATTTCTCTAAACATGCGAATTAAAGTGTATTAAGAAAATTAGTCTCTTTTAACATTTTTATTGTGTTCCTGATCTGATTTTTTTACGTGATACTATCGATCCATGAGGTTCCACCTTGCCTGGGTATATTTTCCTAAACACCTTTGAGCATAGTGCAATCGTTAAGAAGATATTCGATTGTACTTTGTTTCCGGCATTCTTAAAACGTAGGTGGTGAAATTAGCGATGATATAGGAGTGGGTTAATTTTGTTTGTCCGATTCTGAGGCGAAGTAATACTACTTGCTCTTCTCGATTTAATTCTTTCCATGATTTTTCATTTGGATTTGTAACTTTTATACCTGCATAGTTCTGTTCTCGGATTTGGAGGACTTTTGAGATGAATTTGTGCTTTGTTGTTTAGCACATTTTTAGCTGATATGCCGAGTTCAGTTTCAGGTAAGTTTTCCGATATAATAAATTTGAAAGGCAGTAGGGTAACCAAATGACGTTTGTTTTTTTGTTTCTTTTATTAAGCCAGTGAAGATTATTATTTATATATGTGCTCATCTCGTCTTCGTTGATTTCATTTAGGTACCCACACGGAAAATAAATATATGCGACATACATGGTAAATAAATGCACATATATTTTCGGTGAAAAATGCAATATGTGACATATATGTTAGATATATGAATGCAAATATAGTTTTAAACTTATATCTGGCATATATTCAACCTACATATGACACATATTTTCGGCGAAAAATTCAATATATGAAATATGTATATGCCACATATATTCTCGCATATATTTTCATCGAATATTTTTTCCATGCGGGTACTGGACCACGGACTTATTTGTAGTAATGATGATAGAATTTGTATGATCTTTACTTTTCGTATGTCTTCTGTAACTTATGTTGTCCAGCAATATTTTGATAGTGGAAGAGCTCCGGTTGTGGGCACCCTTTTGTTTTTAACGAATAATTTTTTACAATATTCATATTATGCAGACATATGTGTATCAGTGGAAAGCTAGATACCTTAGCTAACGCCTGTAAAAGAATTAAATTGATTCCTTATAAAAGAAAAATGTTATCATACATTTAGCGAAGTGGCGATTTTTTACACAAAAAATATTTGTACCCGGTTGTGGGCACCCTTATAAAATCTGGTAAAAATGGAAAAATATGAAGGAAAACCACCACAAAAAATAAGAAAATAAAAATTTATTTACTTTAAAGCCTCCGCTGCCCAAAAAAATACAACACGTTTTCGCATTAGTCGTTCACTAATCTTCAAAATCAAAATCACAATTCTTGCATGCCAGCGCACTTCAAATGCACCGGTCGACTACATTCATTGCATTTAATTAATTATCAATTCATCAAAGTAATATAAGAAGGTTAGGTCAATATAAACAACGATATTGCTACGTTTCTGAACCAAACACGCATTAAATTAGAGAAAACATGGGTGCCCACAACCGGTTACATGAAGGTGCTCACAACCGGGAATGGCAGTATTTATTTAAAATGTCAATAAATTATATGATTCAAAAATGTTTGTTAAAATCGAAATCAAATCACAAAATATAATGATCACACAGTACAAAAAATGAAATACTTACCGCTTGGAAACAATTGACACTTATTTATATCACTTTGTTTACAGTATACAGTCACTTTTCTGGTTATTTATTTCAGCTCAATTTTATTACGCTCGCTGCTACGACGGAAATATATATATTCTTACGGTATTAACACGAAAACCGCGTAATGTCACCATACAGTTTTACAATACCCAGTTCAATGCCGTATGCTTCTTGTCCCAATCTACGAGGAGGTGCCCACAACCGGACCGTGCCCATAACGGGCGCACATACTGATAGTCTTTATATTAAAAAAAAATAAAACACAACTTTAAGCATCTGATCTTAAGACATCGTTCCATTTTAATTTAAGACCACTTTATTTTCAAATATGAATGTAGAAGCTTGCGTTCGAAAGTTCCTAACGAAACGCTCAAAATAAGATCAAATTTAATTTTTTTCTTATGTAACGAATTAGAGCATAAGAATACATTATTCCTTTCGAAATTATTCCTCCAGATGATTTTCAGTATACCAGCGACGGCTATAAGCTTTTTTGCTATCCGAACTTTTGTCGAAACTTTTAACGATCCGCGTTAATAAATCTGTATTAATCCAAACGCAACGATACTTCAAACTGCGAATTATAACCGATCTTTCGTTCATCGTGTAACAGTTTCGAAACCGCACACAATCCGCGCTAATCGCTCATTAAAACCGCGATGATAATCCGAGCTTTAGGAGCACTTCTAGGATTCGAGTTCACTGAAGCCGGCGAGACGGGGAGTGCTTGAAAGTGTCTCGTCATGCGAATGCACGAATCTCGCCTAATGAGCAAATCCTGTATATTAAGTGGATCCCAAACGGTTCGTCGCCAAGATGACAACGGGATAAAGACAACTCCGCGGATTATCGCCTTTGTGATGCGAGAACCCGATACTAAAAGGTTTTTGCGAAAACCTCAAAATCAGAGAGTATGCGTGGAGTCCAGGTCTAGATGTATGCGGGGTGACAATAGCGTTTCCCCTCGGTAAGGGGAATCGTGCGAATAAAGCGATAAAGTTCGCGCAACTCCTCAGGATTGTGAATGAAGAGGGAAGCTGCAAGCTGGCGCAGCTGAAAAGAAAAAGTTACCACTTTCGTTGGATAGTGAGCTGGAAGTAAGCTGAGCTTACTGCGCAGACTCGAGGATTCCCGCGTTTAGAGCTTTCTGGCGCTCCTGCCAGTCTCATTCGACGCCCGCGCGCGAAACCGTTCCTACGCGTCTTCGCGCCGCTCCGGCGGTCGTGAGTCTCGCGGTAAAGCTCGGTTCCAAAACTAGTTGTCAATAGTGCCAATCCCAACCGCTCGCGTCAAAATAGCTCCAAAAAATCAACGAAACGGTATCCATCATCTTGGATGGTTTCCAAAGGTTCGATCTGGAATATCGTTGTGGAGATGTCAATTATGAAGGATTATCCTAACGATACGAATGTCGACTGCAAAAGATGATGACATCCTGTTGTTCAGATGGGATGAATAAACATTAAGTTCACCGGCGAAGTCGTTAGCTCGGTTCAGGCACAAGTCGACACCTGACACCGAGATGACGATGTCCCGTGGTTGCGTATCGTCGTAATTGAAGAGCGAAAAATCGAGCCGGCATCAGCAGTTCCGAAGGGTTAGAGTAACTGGAAAACGTCGGTAAAGGAAATCGATTTCCTGCAGCCGCTATGGAGATGAATTCGAGTTACAACGTGACGTGCGGTGCCGGTCTGGCCTCTTTCAACACCAATTACAAGGCCGTACACGGATGGGCGAGTCTTCTTGTCTGTCTCTTCGGCTCCATCGCCAACGTGCTGAACATCGCTGTGTTGACACGTCGAGAGATGAACTCACCAACCAACAGAATCCTTACTGGACTAGCTTTCGCTGATCTTCTCGTGATGATCGAGTATATCCCATATGCGATACATATGTACGTCTACCATCGGCCAAAGACGGAGACCTACACCTATGCCTGGAGTAGCTTCGTTCTGTTCCACTCCAACTTTGCCCAACTCTTCCACACCATCTCCATATGGCTGACTGTGACTTTGGCAGTCTGGAGGTACATCGCAGTGGCTCATCCTCAGAGGAATCAAGAATGGTGCAGCGAATGTCGGACCATTGCTGCCATAATCGCCGCTTACGTGATATGTCCCGTGATATGTCTACCCCTTTATTTTTCAACTCGTGTCGAGCCGGTCTATCTCAGTTTCGATTCCAACGGTAATCAGATAAATTTAACTGCCCAAAACGAGTCGTACACGGCAGTCAACGTGACGAACTCCACCCTTTATTTCGTGCAGCTCACGGAAAACGCGAAAAAAGGTGTACTTCAGCAGCTTAATTTTTGGATGTACAGTGTCGTGATCAAGCTGATCCCGTGCATCGCGCTCACGATCCTTAGCCTCAGGCTGATCCTGGCGCTCATCGAAGCGAAAAAGCGCCGGAGAAAGCTCATGTCGGCAGCGGTCCTGAAAGCCGACGATTCTTCGGAGACCTGTGACGCGAAGAAAAGGAGAAAAAAAACGTCCAGACATATGGATAAGGAGAAGCAGACGGCTAGAACGACCAAGATGCTCCTGGCGGTTTTGCTACTTTTTCTTATCACGGAGTTCCCCCAGGGCATTCTTGGACTGCTCAGCGGATTGTTGGGGGAGTCGTTCTTCTCCACGTGCTACGTCAAACTCGGTAATGCTGTCGCACATATCAATTTCATGAAAATCTCGATTCAAACTTACCTTAGGCCATGATTTGCCGATGTCCTATCAGTGTCGTTATTTTAGGTGCTTTTCAAACAACTCCTAACTCCGGGATCAATTTGGTGCCGCATAAGTTTTTCGTGTTCCAAACGACGAAATCGGTCGAAATTACATCAATTTGATTTCTGAATTGATCCGAATAAATTCCAGCCCTAACGTCATTAACGCCCACTCGACGTTGATTGAAAGTAAATGGAGAATGAAAACACGGATATTTTTATTATGAAATAAGATAATGGAAGGTGGTTGATCCAATAATTCATTGTACGGTTTGAAGGAAAAACCGACAAGCCGAATTTGGTTAAATGAATTACGTACAATTTTATATAATTGCATGGGCGTGTATATAATTATATGCTATTAATTTTAATCCAGGAATATTAGTAATATTTTTGGAATACATCTCAATTTAGAACGATAACCTATTTTTCCTGCTTTGTAAGAAAAGAATTCATTAACTTTAATTTCGTTTTTAAGAATCACTTGATTCTATTTTAATGAAGTTCGTGTGAAAATTGATATCATAAAAGGAATTCTGTTTCGTCAGCACGGTTTGATAGTAAGGATTAAATAGATTCAGATTTAATAAACAATTATTTAGATCACATGGAATATGAGTTTATTTAAATTTACTGAAACTCTTAATTAAATTTGTATTTACACTTTTGCCTTTACCTCGCGAGGAACTAGATTTGAAAAAATAAAAAAATTGTTGTCGTCGTTACATCAACGTTTATATCTAATAAAAATTGTTAATTATTGAAAATGATAATATCTATTTAGTGAATTACAGTATTGGATAGGGATTATATCACGTTCAGATCAGTTTTAGATCAATAATAACCACCTGTAAAAATTAAAAGCGCAATACCCATAGTGATTTCTGAAATGAAGACGGAAATTCTTAAATTTGATTGGTGTATGATTGTTTTATCATTATGTAAAAAATATTGAAAATCACGGTAAAAATCAGTGACTATGCATAGGAAAATACAGTAATCTTAGAAGTAATAGACCCTCCTTACTACGAATCAAGTATGACATCAAGATTACTACTACTTTGATTATTATACAGTCCTAAACAAAATTCGCAATTTTTTAAGTGATCTAATAATCGGAGTTTCTATTTTTTCTTCATACCAAAAAAATGGTACTTTGATACTTTGGAATCACTGTATTTACCGAAAATAAGTAACAAATGAGTAAAACGGATTTAGTACAAGGCAAACAATACCTAAACAGAACAACGACATTCATTAGCAGATTCTTCTGGAAATTGCGTTAAAATTTACTGAAACATTTCGATAGCCGAAACTGCTGTCTAAAACTTACATCCTTATTCCGGTAATATTTGCATAGTCCAATCGACTTAATTTACGTAGTTGAGAACTTCGGACTAAAAGCAAATCAGTGTTTGAGTAATTTTGTCAGAATGTAGTCAAGGCTCTTTCCGTGTAATATTTGTAAATCGACCAGGACCCATTTCTGATCAATGTGAGATTATAAAATTTATAATCTAATTTAATTTTCGGATTAACGAGTCTAATCGTTTTAAGAACGAACATTTTTTCATAATGGTACACCTCGATGTAATAAAGTTGTATTTGATATAATGTTTAGTTATCCTCATTACATTAGAAAAAACATCACTCAATAATCCCAAATTGCGTTGAATGGAATTTGACAGATGTTGATTTAGTGAAATTAAATTCAAATCATAATGAAATACATTTTAAGTCACCGAAATACAGAGCATTTGTATGGTTTATTTTTAAACAGTCAACTTGGTGAAAAATTGCAGACCAAATTATCATTTTCGAACATATGGCACTTGTAATTTTTCCAAAAAGCTTTTTTAAAAGCTGAAATTATCCTTTGTACGATTAAAATTAAATTGTTGGGGATTAGTTACATTATTTTACAACATTTTTTAAAATTAATGTGCAATAGCGTATATGGTTTTTTTATACCCCAATTACGAATCTGATTTTGATTTTCAAAAATCAAAAAATCAGATCCAATACAGCCGACAGGAACCTACAGGATGAATTAATTGCCTAATCGCATTCCAGATCGAAAACACAATTTGTTGGAAAAGATCATTCTATTTTTTCTAACATTATTCTTATTTCCCTTTTAATATTTGTGTGGATGGGGATTTTTTCAAAGTTGATAAAACGCAATAGTGTATCTGCGTCGTTTTTGGTCGCCTATTATGAATCTGATGTAAAATTATACAGTTGACATTTGTCAAAAAAACTATTAGATTTCCTGGGATTTATTTGTCTAACAGAAACATCTTTGATAATAACGGGTTTGGCGACAGTTGACATCTTTTGTTAACAAAGAATCTGCTTTGGTAATATCATATAACACAACAAATACTACTCTTCCTAATTATGACTTTCATAAACTTTTTTCAAATTTGGCAAACATAAAATCACTAACTATCCTCATTATTGCACTAACTTTCGCGCAATGCAAGGGGCAAGGGAACTTACTTCTAATCAGTGAGATTCGTAATTAGTGATTCCAAACTGAGCATTAAGTTAAAGTATGTTAGTTAGAATAATGTTACAGAAGAATTTGCCGTTAAAAATGTGTAAGGGTACTTCGAAATGTCTTTCGGAGAAAGAAAATCACATATTTTCCTATGAGCAGTGTTTAGTCACGCAAATACCATTAGAAGTTTAATAAAAATCCAACATTTCTGTCGGCTATATACCTAATATAACATTCGTAATTTTGAATTGTCGCAAATTGATATCAGCGACTCAAAAAATCGCTAGATACACTATTGCAGATTAATTTTGTAAAATTTCATAAAATAATATAACTAACCGATATAAATTATAAATATAGTTTTCATCCTTAACCCTAGTCCCAAATTTGCATAATTTGTACGCGGATTTATGCATCGTTTTCTTTATACAATAAAAATGTTAAAAAAATGGAAACATCTATATCCGACAAGTTTTGAGGTCGCTCTTTTGATTGGCGCATTGTTTTTACAAAAATATTGAAAAAACGCGATTTTTCAGCCATTTTCTTTTTAAAGGATTTTTAACTCTGATACTGGTTTCAGATCACCTTCTAACCTATCAGGCACGTGTTTCCGGTTGTTTTAAAATTACACATTTATTTTTATTATTTGATTATTAAAATGGCGTCAAAACGTTGAAAATGTTTGAAATTGCTATTATTTCGGATCCGCTAGGTTTTCCTTGTAGTAAAATCGTATAAATGAGTTATTACGATTTTTACATGACTATTTTGATTTACGGAAGCAGTAATATCCCATAGATTGTTAATAAGAACATTTTCAGAGAACAAGAAATACACGTATTTCTACTGAGAACATGGCAGTCGCCATCTTGAAATTGGATTTTATGGGATATTACTGCTTCCGTAAATCAAAATAGATTATGTAACAATCGTAATAACTTATTTATACGATATTACTACAAGGAAAATCTAGCGGATCCGAAATGATAGCAATTTGAAAAATTTTCACTGTTTTGATGCCATTTTAAAATTAAAAACAAAATAAAACAAAATAAATCATAATATGTGAATGTATAATTTTGAAGTAAAACAATCGGAAATACGTTTCTGAGGGATGACAAGGTGATCTGACATTTAAAAAAAATGATGGTTGAAAAATCGAATATTTTTCAATATTTTTGTAAAAAAAATGTGGTAAACGTCATTTCTTGGAAATTTCAGTGGCGCCAATCAAAATGGTGACCTCAAAACTAGTCGGATATAGATGATTCCATTTTAAAAAATTGTTATGCTATAAATACAACGGTGCTAAAATCCGTGTGCAAATTATGCACATTGGGGATTTAAAGGGTTAATATTAGCTTTTGGGAAAAAAGAACTACTAATCTGTCAAGTTTTCGAAATATCGGCGGCTGGCATTAGTAATACTCGTAAGTAGAAGTTACTAAATGTTGCTTTGGAAATAATAAACCTTGTATATAGCTTTGTATACATTGAGATATTATGTAGTACGTATTAAAATAAATTTTAGCAAAATGTGTCACGTATTTTAAAAAATAAGTTCTTCTACTCGCTAAGTCCAATTCTAAATTTGAGCAGTTGTGTAGGCCCTCCGAACGTTCATGACTATATAGCCACAAGAGCACTGAATGTAGACTTTGGAATCTAATTTCGAAGTTCAGCGAAAAACTAACAATTAAATAAAGTCGATCTTAAAGCCTATAGTAGCTGAAGACGCTGAAGCATTTCATTGAGTTAATTGCTATTCTAGTAACGAACATATGACTTTTTAATAGCACAATTTATTAATTTCCATTAGACAAACGTAAATCGTAGCGAGTACTGCATTGTCATTTTGGAAGTCGATTGTTTATCTTATTAATATGATATGAAAAAAATGATGTATGATGCTGAGAAAAATGTTCTGCTTTCCAGGTCCATATGTCACCAACATTTATATTCTTTGTAAAAAATCATCTAACTCGGTAAAATTTTAACCGATTCTTCTCAACAATTAAATATTTTCCAAATGTGCACATTATGTGCATATTATAAATAAAATATATCACCAGCCTAGGGCCAGAGATAATAGAATTAATAAAAAATGCACAATTACGAAATATAATTGCGTTTTTATTCAATGAGTATATTTATGATTACATAAATATATTCACGGATTTATAATCCAAATATATATTTTTTTCGTTTTTAACGGAGTTGAAAACAAGATTTCGGAGAATGAAGGAAAAATATCGGTTATATCCCGATAAAACTTTTTTTTGTTGTTGTCACAGCCCGAGTAAAAATTTAATATAAACGATAGATCTATGATGGATTCACGGAGAATCTACTCCGTGAAAAATCCGTCCTTTGAAACAAATATGGATTTAGTTTTATAAAAAATTTAATATGCATGATAGATCAATGATGTATTCACGATAAATCTACTTTATAATATGTTAGTGTTTGGTTTTATCATGAAATGATATTTTTTGCATTTTATATTTTCATTTTTACATTTTATACTCTCTAAATCTGAAGCAGCGCGTATATTCGCTGATTTGCAGCGGTTTTCGCTGATTCATATTTAGAGAGTAGTAGTACAGAGAATATATACAAGTAATATTTGGACAAAACAAAACCATTTATACAACAGTTTTTCCTCGTATTATATTTCAATACAAAAACGGAGATCTACATACAAACAAAGAAAACAATGGAAAAACTTAAGGATATGGTACTGCTGCTCTGCTCGTACATTTCTGCGACAGTAGAACTTGGCGACTTGTACTCCACCTAAAAAATATATCATCAAATACAAAAACAAAGACTAAAACTTGTATTTGCTTATGAAATATCCAAGGAGCAACGACATGTCACTCTAAAAACTGCAGCTGTCATCACTCATACAAGAAAATCGAATCTCCTGCAGGAACCAACTGAATAATTTCTTTTAGAATAATTTTCAAAACTTCTTGCTATAAACAAAAACGGGAACACGTGAAAGCAGATTACAATTTATCAGTTTAATTTTATTTTAATTAATAACACTGCATACATAATGTATTTCGTATTTAGGTTCGGCACAAACTGAAAAAAAAACAAAGCTCTTCTTTTATTATACAATGACAGTCCTTGGTAATGTGGTTGCTATGGAGGTTGTTGATTTTTAACATGTGCTGAACTTTTGACAGTTTGTATCGAGCATTGGTACAGAATACTTCGCGTTGGACATTATAATAAAAATAAGCATACATGTTGTAATTTGTTTTCTCGTGTTTCTGTTTCTGTAGTAAGAATTTTTTAATATTTTCCAAGCAGAAATTATTCAGTTGGTTCATATGATATTTCGTTGCTAGGATATTTCTTACGGAAAATATTTTTCGTATTTTATCAGCATTTATGTATGTATTCTTTAGGATCAAGTCATAATTTTGATGTAGTTTTGGAGCAGTCCAGGAACACCATATCCTTGAGTTTCCTCGTGTTTTTGAGTAGTTTCGTTGCTTCGTCTTTTCCTTTGTATGTGCAATGTATATCTCTGTTTATCAATTTAGGTTTTGGCATATTAAATTAATTTTTTGTTCGAAAATAAAAGTCTCTACTATTATATTCTATATCAAATATAAAATACATAATTTTAAAGTAAAACTAAGCACTAATTTGTACAGTAGATTCACCATGAATTCACCATGAATCAATCGTGCATATTAAATCTTGATAAAGATTAAATTCATATTTGTTTCACAGGACGGACATTTCACGGAGTAGATTCTGCGTAGATGCATCATGAATCTATCGTCTATATTCAATTTTTACTCGGGAGGGTGTTGTTAGTTTAACAAAAAATTGTACTTCAAATAGGTAGGAAGAAACTAATGTGAGTTAAGGTGATAGTTAATTACATAAAAGTGGCAAAACTTACGAATAGGATTAGATTAATTAAGAAAGTAGTTCCTTTTCAACCATACGAGAGTAAGATATATTACTAACATGTAGTTGTTTCTAATTCAAATACACCTTTATTTTAATTCAACTATACTCTAATTGTTAACTATTTAATACTCGTAAGATTAGTTACATCTCAAATGGCAAAATAGATGAATTTGTAGTTTATTAATATAATTCCAGCGAAATATTGAGTAAATTCAAACTAATATACACATTACTAAATTATTCAAATGTTTCTTTTGATTTGCATTTTAATGACATTTCATATTAACTACTCATAAAACATTAAAACACAACCAAAAAATAATATAAAAATATTAAAGTTTTTACTAAATAGTTCTTGAACTAACATAACAAATGTAACAAAATATCCAAACTCACATTGCCTGAACAAAAATAATACTTAATTTATATGAACCAGAATATGAAAATTTAAAAAATTTTTGTTGTAAAAATTAAATTAAATAGTTTTTAACTAAAACGGTCAAACTTGGTCAAAACGTTATTGAAAAATATTTGAATTGGGTTTTTCATATACGATATTTTAACTTTATCCGTCGTTCCAAGAAGAATATTTTTCTGCAAAAGATTTGTTCTCTTATGAAACCTATCTATATATATTTGGAGCTATTTTGTAATTTTGTTAAAATATAAATTTTCTCTATTACCTTTCTTGAATTACAAAGTTCGACATTTTAAATTTGAATCCTCAAATATTTCAATGACACACGCGCAAAAAGGAAATTGGTGCACGAACATTTGACTAACCCCACAGAAATCGTAATTTGAATGGAAGCATGTAAAACATGGCTGAATGGCGCAACTTTGAAGTAACAAAATGGTCGTATCTGCTACTAATAGTTATATGCCCTATAATACGATTTCGGATATGGAATATTTCATGCGTAAAAAACGATAACGAAAATATAAAAAAGTCCTATGTACAATATTTCGATGCATTTTAAACAAATACAAAAAAAAATGTGAGTTTTAGAAATTACGAAAGAATATAGGTGATTTTGACGTATTGTATAACTGTGTCGCCAATTAAGGTCACCTTTGGAAGAAAATTGCGCGATAGAGTTCAAAGTATTTTTCTTGAAAAGTTGCTTATTTGGAAGTCTCGACTTCGACTAAGATCTCCAACTTTTTGCAATCGTTAGTGAAATATAATGGATACTTAAAAAGTTTCGAAAATAAAATACTCGTTGGAATTTGTTGAAAATAGTACCAAATCAAGTCACACCTTTAGTGGTTCATGCTCTACGTAAATATGCCAGGCGATTTCTTGAATGGTCCAAAATTATGGTACTTATTGAGGATATTTCTAAAATATACAATGCAGACAATCGTAATCATGATTCATTATTGGCGTATTCTATAACTTAATTAAATATTCCAAATGTGTTCTCATTTTTCTACAAATTTTTATCGAGCATATTAAATTGAATATGTAAAATTCTCGTTTAAGATACCTGGAAATAATTTTTAGATATGAAACATAAATACTTTCTAATTTCAAATATCTAAAAAACAGAGACCGAAATTCTATTACGTGTACCGCATGTAGTCTAGTTACAAAATCTTGCAAAAATATTGCTAAATGGCAAATGCGATACTGGCGATATGGAAAAAATGAAAGTAATTATGGTATTTCCAAAGTGTCGTAGATACAGATTTACCAATAAAGTATTGTATTGCCTAAGTCCCGGCAATTTGTAGTTTAGCGCTACCTTTGCTAGATTTCGTAATGAGACTACATGAGATACGTATGGGATATATTTTATTTCTACTCTAGAGACCAAAAATTACGAAAAATGATTCTAATAAATTTTAATTACAGACATTTATTGATATTGTTTCATCAGTTTTTCTATTCATATAGAGAGCGTAGAGTATGAAATTAGTACACATTCGACTTGCTTTTAGATCAATGTATATTATAAAAGCGAAGATGATAGAATTGATTTCATAAAAAATTGACGATATTTTTATCTTTTCCCTGGTAAAATTGACCCTTGATCTCGTGAGGCAAGCATTACATTTCCGGCTAGCCCTTCCGGGGTAAATCAAGAGGAAAGAAAGGCCATTGATTCTGTTAAGAAGGTCTGGTCCGATATGTAACGCTTTCCTCATTTCATTTCGACTAGGGCTATTTAGAACCTTTCTTGAAGACTGGTATTTTATCCATTAATAGAATCATTCGATCAAAAGTTCATTACATGAGATCATAAAATCTTCTTGTAGGTCTAACGATTCATGTTACGACCACGTCTACTGAGATGTAATGAAATCTATTTCAACCCGGCCGCAGAATATATTTCTCTATGAATCCTAATGTTTCGTAAAACGAAAGAATCATTTCACAGATTTCTATCAGAGAAAATTTGATCAAGTAGATGGTACTTAATCAAGAACGATCTAAGATTGTTACAAAGAATGAGGACTATCTTAGAAACTGCTGACTTCTTAAGTACTTGCAAAAATCATATAAACTAAAGCAGATCTAAACAAATTATTAATTATATAATATAAGATGAATTTTTAACTCTGGAGTTATTTTGTTAAAAAAATATATTTTAATTCAGTCAAAATATGTGAATAGATCAACGTATATGTTTCAATCTTAACAGATCTATCTACTCGACATTAATTAGTTGAAATGAAACAGCAATTAATGTTTGGTCCCCATTAAGATATTTCTATTAAGACCGTTTTTTAGGAACAACAATATAATATAACTTTGTACCGAGAACCAAATTAATTTAGAATTAAATCTAATTTTGAAATAATACAATAAATACTAAATATGAGTTTTTAACAAACCAATTTAATATTTTATAGTTTATCAAGTTCGGTAATTTGACCGAAAATATGTCTAACCTATATTTTTGAATAATACATTTTTTATTGGAAAATTCCATGGCTTTCACTAGTTAATTTTGTAAAATTTTATATATTCTATAATTTAATTATTTAACACTACATCGGGCAATATAGTAGATGAACATATTAGTTAAAAAATTAAGTTAAGGTTATGCGTAAAACTGTTGTTAAATAACACCAATAACACGGTAACCAAACTCGTTATATCACCTTTAAAAGAGTGGACAGAAATTTACGTATATATGAATACTAATAAAGGTTTGAATTTCACGCTTGAATGGCTATCCGACAGGAAAATATATTTTGTGACTTGTTTTGGTATATCATAAAAAGTGAATTAAATATTGAGTGATTTTGATGTTTCAACATAAGTTGTAATTTTCATATATATAAGAATACGTTAACTTCTGCATACTGGCGGTTAATCACCGAACGGAAATAATTTCAGGTTGTCTGAATTTTGATCCGACGGTAATAAAGCACGCTTTATCAAGTGCGTCTAATTTCTACCCAGATCAAGAGTCAATAAGGCATGCCTTATCAGGATTTGAGAAGTGATACATAATCACTAAACTGGTATTGGTAGTTGTTGCCAAATGACGACGTTATAACCAGTTGCTAATTTATACAAAAAGTGAACCAACAATTTTTTAACAAAAGTTGGAAAAGGATAGATGCATGATTTTCCTTTTTCGTGACAATCAATAGATTGTTTATGATTTACATAATATAGTTTTTTCGTTTAATGAACAATGCAAAATTGAGCCTTATAATAGCTCTTAAAATGGCTAATTTTAGAATGTTCTATAAAAAAGTGGTTTCAACTTGCTCGCCGTATCGATGAACCTACAAAATCAAAAAACTTCTGTCGCTATGACCTTTTTAATGTAAGCGTGATATAAATGTATTAAATGTTAAATGATCATTGATATAAGCTCAGATATGAAAATGACTGAGATGCTCATTTAAATTGCTTGTAAAAATAGTTTCTACGTCGTGTAAAATAGATCATGATAGGGGTACGAATAAGTACCCAAAACGATGATAATCTAAGTAATTGTATCGTACTTCTAGATCAGTGCATGATATGTGAACGAATTCACATCCTATACACATATAAATTTTTTGTCATTAAATTATTTAATATTATTTTCTTGATAGAAGTGATAAAACTGTACATGCTGGGCGTTTTTTTGCTTCACGAACTTCAGCCGCATTGAATCTAGTGCCGTTTTTAAGAAACTCACATGCCACACGGAAAAAAAACGTTTATAGATTCTGCCGAAAACTCAAGTAAAATTTGTATAAGAAATTCAGTAACCAACATTATGTGAAATTTATATTGTCACTTCGGCAATATTTGCTTGGTAATGTCGAGAGAATATACCCAATAACTCGTATACGACTTTTCTGTAAATTCTATTTAGTAACTTCGGCAAAAATTGCCGAGTCTCAACGGTCAACTCTTGCTGATCAGCTGTGCTGGTTAATGCTCCAGACTGCAAACTCCAGTATACCTGCGCGCCGCGGAAAATATACAACTTTTCTTGATTTTCCCGATTTTTATTTCGATTTCGATGCATGACAACTATTTTTGTAGTTTGAATGGCTAATTTGAATATCATTTTTTTAATAGGTTAGTTTGTCAGGTTAATAATTCAAATATACAATAATTTGAGGTTAAATGTTAATCTTACAAATTAGAAAATCTCCCTTACTCTCTCTTATGTGGTAAAAAAAGGTGATGGTAAATTTACCATCCTAAAATACATTGTATGTAAATTTACAGTCAGTTGCAATGTTACGTGTCAATTCTGATTAAGACAATGACGAACATTGTACATTTACAATTCGAATGCTATTTTACTACATCAATTGCAGTATCGTAACATAACAAACAGTTCAGTTACCACCGGAGTGTGAAATGATGACATTAAACATGAATCGATTTACTTCCAACGTTTAACATAGTTATTTCACACTCCGGTGGTAAATAAGATGTTCATTTTGTTTAGTTACTTCATTTGATACAGTGAAATACCATTTGTAATGTAGATGTACAACGTTCCTCGTTGTGTTACATAGAAATGATATGTAAAAGTACAGTCGAATGTAAATTTACATACAATGTAATGTAAAAGAATCAATTTTTTTTACAGTATACATATAGAATCGTACTTCAGTTGGCGCAATAAAAGTATGAAGCAGTGAATTGTGTGATATATATCATGTATTTAAAAATGTATGTGTAAATGTATATATTATTTTATCCGGTTAACCAAACTAAAAAATCAGGTTAACCTCCTAAAGTGAAAAGTTTTAAAAGAAATAAAAATATATTTTTGACATTTGCATAATTGCGTATATATCCCCAGCTCTATCGATTCTTGGCTGCTGAGTCTCTCTTGTCATTGCTTGTTACACAAAGTAAAAACAAAGACAAGTGGAGGACCGATGGCCAAGAATCGATAAAACTAGCTATACTTACAAGGAATACATGTAAAATGTAAATAAAATTTAAGGAGCAAAGCCTAAAGAGTAGGGTGTGTCATTGAGGGTTTTATTAAGTAGAATGGAATTTATATTTGTTACGTTTGTGTAAATGATATGCACTCGTTAAAATTCAACTTATGCTCCTGTAGTTGATTGTATATATAAAATTGTTTGAAAACATATATGATTTTTAAATCATGTATGAAAGCGTAAAAAATATCTGCAGAGAAACATAAGAAAATGTAATTTGCATTGTATTTCAGACATCATTTTCTGTTTCATAACGTTCACTTGTGTGATGACATTGTTTTTTCAATTCTGTTCACACTTTTTAAGTTTTCTTACTATCTTTAAAATAGTAATATATTATATTCTTTTATTAATTAGAATTTCTAAATTTGTATTGGAAAGAATTGTGTATGACTTTTATTGCGATATAAAAAATTGAAAGATCTAATTTTCAATAATTTTTATCTTATAAGGGAAGTAAATTATACAATTTTTTACAAATATATACTTTTATTCAATAAAATAAGTAACTGATTACAAATACAGTATAACTAATTACAATATATGTCTAATCGCAACATAGTAGGACATTTTCTTTTTAATTAATATGCCTGGAATCGCATTCAATGTAGTATTTAGTTTTTTCATTACCCGGTTATCATTATCAAATAATACTGAATAAGCATAATAATGTTCATCGAAAGTTGTTGCTGGTAACAAAATTAGTACAAAATATATTTCAGTTTTGTAGAACTTACTTATAATTATTATGTAATAAAATTTCACGATTAATAAGACTCTCAGCTAATATCGAGGTATCTACTTTATTGGTCTGTTTGAATTTACTTAAAACAAGCCTTCCTGAAAAATCACTTTCCAAGTATTTTGTAAATTCTTGTGCTTCTGTAGTAAATAAGTAAAATATATGCAATACTGCATACAAAAATATATATATGAAATACGTATAAAATAAATGTTACAACTCTGATACTTAACGAGTGGACAGAATCGGTTCCTTCTGTATTTCAATAGTAGAAACTACTATTTCACATGATTGAATCAATTCATCATTTATCTCGATAAATTCTGATTGATTATCAAATGAGTTATTTAAAAAAATGTTCTTCTCTGCATCTTTAAAATCTTTGTATTTTAAAAAAAATTTTTTTTGGTAGCCCAAAATTGGTATCAATTTTTGAATAAATTCGCTGTCCAAGAAGTTTACATAAGAGTAACAAAAGTACAAAAAAATGTTTAAAAAAAGAAGATAAAAGATATAAAATTAAAGAAAATGGTAGGTATGTAGGGAATTGTTATATACCTTCAAATATCTTCATTAATTCCCTTAAATCCCAAGACTCTAAAATATTTTTTACGAAAGAATCCATATTATCCAATACAATTTTCAGGAATGAAGGTTACAAAGAACAAAAAAATATGTTGTTTAAAACTATAATTATATATCGATAAGGAGTCGTTTTCGCGGGGTACTTTCTTACGTTTACGCTTCGTTAGAACCAATCAGAACGCTGTATAAGAAATCTCCCCCTGTGAACAAATGTTCTGATTGGTTCTAACGTAAGCGTAACTGAAGACTACCGCGTCAAAACGAGTCCTAATTTACCGACGTCGCAGGTATACTGTCGCGGCGCTGAAGTGGCAGTCCATGGAAATCTACATAAGCTGGCTAAGCAGAATGCTTAGAAAAAACTCGGCAAATATTGCCGAAGTTCAGACTCGGCAGATTCTGCTTAAGTGACTTCGGCAGAATCTACAAAAGTTTTTTTCCGTGCATAAACATGTCTAGTTTTGGCAGATTGTTTCCATCGTCTTCCAAATACCCAAACTTCCTCGATAGTTTTATCCATTTTTTAATTTAAAAAATAGTATTGTAATATTTTTTATTCGTATAATTCTGTAACTGTATTATAATCGAATTGTCAACTAACTCGTGACGAAAGAATGCGAACGACCAATTCAAATATTTTGCACTTTTTAATAATTAATTTTAAAAATATGGTAATATTAGAAAATCAATTGTCGGATTTGTATTTATTTATTTATTATTTATTTTTTTTTTAATTTGTAAACATAGCACCGCATTGGTTTAAAACACGTTTCAATTTAAATTTTGAATAATTTTTGTGAAGCCTAATCATGTGCTTAACAAGCAAATCAAAAGAAATTTTCCTAAACTGGAAAATGGCAAACATGCCTTTTGATCGATTTCCAAAACCAAACGGAAATTTGGATAAACTGAATCACGAATATAGCGTACAACAAAGGATGCAATTCAAGTCAATTTGAATGCAAGCAAAGACGTATGTACGTCAATTATGTGTAAAAGTTAGGTTAGGAACTTTGTCATGTGCGGGTGTCCAATAATTGTACTTGGGAACAAAAACATTTGTTAAAATTAAGAGGAATTGTTTCAATTATTTTATTAATAATCAAGAAATAGTTCCATTTAATAATTTCTTAATAAATTAAATTTTAGATGACTAAAATTTGAAAATGCCGCCATTTCCTGAATATCGATTCTTATAAACATTTTAGACACTTATAACCGTCTTGGACCACATAAACGTCTTAAACGAAGATGCCTTTTTTTGCAGCGCGTCAGGGGTCCTGATCAGTCTCCTATTACATGAAACGTTATATTGCACAGGTTCTGATCAGATGAATATTAACATTTCTACTCTGGAAATATTAATAAAGCTAATAGACGCACATAACAAAATGATCAATTATTAAACACGTTTGAAAATTCATAAATCTTTTTAAAATGAAGTAGAAACTTTAACAGAGTTTATATACGATTTTGTAATGTTGGAAATTTTATATTCGGAATTTATGATTGAAATAAAGTCGATCTAAGATAGAAATTATATACCTAAATATTATTATTTTGATAGAAAGCATTGTAGAAAAATGACCTATTTATGAAATACTGTTGTACAGAACTAATATCTAAAAAATTTTTTTTTACAGGAGATCGATCGAAAATTAGTAAATTCAGAGTTATTTGAGTTGATTTTCACTTATTTTAGGCTTGGACAAATATAATTTAAAGAAAAAAGATGTTTTTAGTGATATAATGTTTTCTCTTAATAAGTAATTGAGACGCAAACTACGACATAGCGCATATCACGGTGTTGATTATTATTTTTTATTAGGTTAACAGCAAATTATACATATACTACAAAATATCGTTTTCGATATACTATGCGTAAAATTTGATTTTCACCACACTGGGACGAAAGCAGCAACTTTCCTCCCGCAAGCGGGAGGAAAGTTACTTCTTTTCCTCCCTGTCATGAAGAAAAATCGTATACTTCTCTCGGGAAGTAAAAAAGAATGCCTCAGACTACATGTTTTTCACCATCGGCTTCACCTCGGGTAAAAATTACAGGCAGTCTGAGACATTCTTTATTTTACCTCCCTCGTTGAGTAATATACCATTTACGCACCGTTTTTAGTTTAGATAGGCCGGTGCGTAAAATCGAATTCTTAAGCCGGGCACTCGCGCGCCGCGGTCATCACACGTGCGTAACATCATATTTGACCCACAAAAAACGTCGCACAAATTTTACGCATAGTATATCCAAAAATATCGTTCGACACGCGTGCGTAAGAATTCGATTTTACGCACCGGCCTATCTAATAGCATGTTAAAAACGTATTTTACGCACTAGTATCGAAAAATACTATTATTAGTTTGATTTTTTTTTCACTAGTATTTCTTATATTTTTAAACCAGTTTATCTTAAAGGGGAAATGTTACCCATATCCATTCAATTCTACTGATTATTTATCTCTTATACAAGGATACTTTAAATGAATTAAAAATACCATCGTCGGACATCTATTATCGAAATAATACTTGTTATTTGGTGTGAGAAATAAAGGTCGATAAAATGGCAGTTATGTCTAGGTTACGTGCACAATAAACAACAATGACTAAATTAAAACGAGGTAACTTACAAAAATGAACAAATAATGTTTTAAATGTAATTATAAATAAACCTAATTTATAGTTAATATTGATAATTTAAATATTTTTGTAAGTACTTGTTTTGAATTTATTTAACATTTAAATATGTAAATTTTGTATAGAACATTGGTTAATGCCTGTTTAAGATCAGTCGTTATAGTTGCAACATTGCTCGTATTTCGTTACGATAGGAGTTTGTAACTCCCGACTTCAATATGACATACGCTAAAAGCATGACCGGTACACTTTTCTCAATGCTCGTAACGTCATTATGTAAGGGAACTTCTAAAGCAGACAAAAATATTCAATTTCTAATGTTGCATAACAATGTATATAAAAATTTGCAAACATGTGCAAAGTTCACTTATTTAGAAAATTTTCATTCTAGTTTTTATTATTATTTTATTTTCACATTTTTAATTTTATTATTAATATTTATTATAAAAATAATGATGATATTTTATCTGAACTTGTGTTGAATTTTCGCAAAAATCATTATCAATCGTAACAATTGAACAATAAATGATGAACTCTATAAATCTGAAATAGTTAAAAACTACTAATAAGACAATGAAAAGTGAATGACCAAATGAATAAGTAATCATTTTTGCTAATAAAAAGTAAAATCCTACGACTTTATAACAAATTCTATAAACTTCTGAAATAATAATGTCAGTATCTACTTTTAGATTAGTAGAATTTTACTAATGAATTAATATTTTCGACTATTCGTCAGTAAAAAAACTTACTAATTGATGGTAACCCACTTTTCGCTGTAGATAAGTTGATCTTTATTAATTCAAGTTTAGAGAGAAAGTTGTACAAAATTTAATTAAAATGGATAAATGAATATTTCTTTTTTTATTATTCCAGATAAAAATCGTCCGAAATGACATACGTTTTAAATGTTAAGATATGTTTTTAAATGAAATTTTATCATGTTGGTTATAACCTTAAATGATACTGCTAGGATTTAAGTTTTTTATCAAAACTGCGACAGAGAAAATATAAAACATATTTTTACTTGTATGACAAATAAATATGAAGAAACTTCATTTTTTTATGTACAAAAGCCTGTTATTGCAGTTATTTACTACCTTTTAGTCTAACTAAATATCCACCTAATTAAACGTTACCCGTCATTTGGTGTATGATGTAGTACTCTATCTCAAGTTGCGACTCTTTTTTTCTGATTAAATATTTCAGTATGAATTTACGGCGCTATTTAGTAACTATTCCTAAGTATCCTTAGTGCAATAGAATGATTTGCATGCTTATCTATCAGTTAGTTCATCGTGGTGGTCAATAAGTTTCTATTACAAAATTTTTTAACGATATTAATATTAATAGTATCATATTCTATTATATGTATATTTATGTATCCAGGGTAATATAATATACACCAATTTTTTGGAATTAATGTATTTTAATGAACGGTTACAAAACAAATGGGGTATATGAAAGTATTAATTATGTTGTAAGACAGAAGTGTGTCGGTTAAATTTAAAAAAATAATAATTATCACTAATTACACAGATTTCAGTTGATATTGATATTTTAAAAATATTTGTTTAATTTATTAATTAGAAGTGTGAAATTGTGTTAGCACTTTTAAAAATAATTTATCTTTCGAAATTAACAAGTTATCTTGTTATAGTCACTAAATACGTAATGAAACGATAGTATTAACAGTGTATTGAGCCATTTGGATGTTGCCCAAGCTGCTCGATCAACTTTAGACATTAATTATTTCTAAACGACTTGGCCATACGTTTCCCAACTTTTTTGATATTTCTCTTGAAATTGAACTTTTACTAAATAACATTTCGAACTTTTATCTCACACTTAATTTAGCGTTAGAACCTTCTTAAAAGATCAGTTTCAAAACTTTCTAATTTGGGATTGAATTAAGGATTCTGTGACAGATAAGACATCCTTAAAAGTGATAAAACCTCCGCAGTTTATAAACTTTTTATGCAGATTTAATGACAGTAGCTGTTAACCCTAATAAATGAGTGTGCTTTCATTGCACAATTTTTAGCGACATTCAAACGTATTAAACCATTAAGTGCCGGAGATGCACATTTTTTAGTTGATTTTCGACCTTGATTCTCAACCGAAAGTAAGATTAATATTAGCTTGAAAGTGACCAACCCTACCATATTCGAGTATGCCTTTTCGATTGGTGTGGTCAAAATTGCATTTAAAATACTTCAATGACCAATATAGCGCATTTTAAATAACAAATGAATGAAGTTTCGTGCGTTTCGTTTTTTTTGAATTTTTTTTCGCTTAAATAATGTTCTGAAATCGATACCTATTCGCAACCAAAAGTGCAAAACATCTTTGAACTTCAACTAGAAATTTGTTTGTTTTGTCCTGAATCAACCTAACGTCTTCAAAACGTCAATATGTTGAAAAAATGGATGATTTTTTTTGAGAAATTATTTTTTTTAACACTATAGACTTAAAAAAAAATTTGCTAATAACAAAAATGGTATGAAATGAGTCAAAGAATACCCTCAAATTTTATCAGAATGCATTGATACACTTTTTGATTTTCCGAAAATTCTATATTTTGAAAAAAATAATTTAAAAAAATCTGAAAAAATTTGAGAAGGGTCTTTAGTCAAATCTAAGCCATTCTTGTTTTATTGAAAGTTCCTCTAAAGTCTATAGTGAACTAAAAAACGTGCTTCTCCGGGACTTAATGGGTTAATTAATTGGTGGTAATATCTAAAAATTTTAACAATTTATTGTGTATATATTTTATTTAGAATCTTATACGAATAACATTTCTCGTTTAAAACTGACAAACATCTAAATTTCCTAGAGAGAGCATTCACTCTTTATGAAGTCAAAATCGAGTCGCTCTTGTGAAAGTGTGAATTATACATCTTTAAGGGAGAATTTTTACCGTAGATAGAACAAGTTAGAGTGAATCTCCTCTTTCAATGGAGTGGCTCCTTTTCACTCTATCAAGATTACTGTAATACTATGTTAATAACGTTCATATTAAACAGAATAATTTATATTTTCTTATTATACAAATATACCAGAATTTTTTAATTTATTTGAACCTAAAAAATTAGTTGAAAATATCTTAACTTGCCAAATTTTATCTTACCAAGTATTGAAATATGTTAGACAGTCCTAAAATTAAAGAATAAAAGACAAATTCTCTCGAATTAAAGGAAGATCTTAATCATACGATTGAAAGTAAATACTAAGTCAATAATTCTTAATAGTATTTTTCTAAAGGGTCGGCATAAATACTGAATTCAGCCATTTAGAATAGTCCGTACAATAATCTCCTTTTCAGTGAAGTTGCAATTTATAAAGGAGTGCAATTATACAATTCTAATATAAAAATACAATTGTATTTACTCTTTTTCTTATATGTTTCAATAACAAAAGTATCAACTATGGAAGTTTTGAGTGTCAGTAACCAAAGTACTTTTTTGGACATACACGGTATCTAAATTTCCAACAGTTATGGTCATTATGTAAATACGTGAAATTACATGTATAGTATAAAATTATATTATATTACACGTTATATTAAATTATAGTCAAGGCAAGAGGCGTTAATAAAAGCTCGTTAAATCGTTAATGTTATAGATTGGAAGAGATCGTATTTACTCATCACTGATAAACAATGACAAGAACGACGTTGATACTAACGTGTCTAATTGAAACTCTACACTATACTGCTACCAAATCCATTATAGGAAGGACGGAAATACTTCGAACCCTATTAAACTCATTGTTTAATAGCATAAGAGGAGGTTCTAGTATTAATGTTTATTCTGAAATGTTTTAATTACTAAAGCGATTCAATTTAATCTAAATTAACACACTAGTAATGAGAAATGTTACTAAATGCAATTTTGTGCAGAATAATGTAAATAGCATTGCGAAAAATATACAACTAGTATTATTATCAATACATCTTAGTAGATTCTAATCTAACTTTTAGCATTTGTAAATGCGCTGAACTATGGTTTTATTACAAACGTAAAAAATAATTTGAGAACAAATAATTTCTTTACTAATTTGCCATTTTTCTAATTCACCTAGATTTTGTGATACAGTAATTAGTTGTCGAGATTATTTCTCCACAACTGTTATATTAAATACTCTAAGTTTCGGATAATTACGTAGTTGTCTGCATAATACCATTTTCTAGTATACTTCGCTATCAGTGTTAAATTTCCATACTTGTATTGTTAAAAATTTGAATTTCAACTGAAACATCCCGCATGGAAAAAATATTCGATGAAAATATATGTGAGAATATATGTGGCATATATTTCATATATTGCATTTTTCGCCGAAAATATATGACATATGTAGGTTGAATATATGCCAGATATAAGTTTAAAACTATATGTGCATTCATATATCTAACATATATGTCACATATTGTATTTTTCGCCGAAAATATATGTGCATTTATTTAGCATATATGTCGCATATATTTATTTTCCGTGTGGGTATTTTATAAGAAAATCTGTTGCATTTATTTATGACGAAATATAACAAAAATTCGGGAGGAAATTGTGCTAAGGTAGACATTGTTACTTACAGGGAAGGGGGTTGTCGCGCGGTTATAGGAGTCTAATATATATTTTGATAAACGATACCGTATTTTCCTACTACGTCATGCTAGGTCACATGCAAATAATAAATAAACATAAATAAACAGGTTGGCTGATGTTTCGTCCCGGGTCCGCTCACGGACTCTTCAGTGGGGCTTGTGAGCGGACCCTGCCCCAGACATATCTCGCCAATAGATGTCTCATTTTTATATAATATATAAATAAATAATATAATATGCAATATAACAGATATATTGAATCATTACTCACCCACCGATGAGACCGCGAAGCGACCCGGGAAGTCACCACCAACGCACCTCAAGGTTCTGGCTCTTTGATATACCCGAACTATAAAGGTAAAACTGGTCCGAACGTCTCGGAACCCAACGATCTACTAACTGAAGGTGCCTTCCACAGGCCTGTTTATCGGGTTCGGATTATTTGTTTACTAGAGGCAGGACTTCGGAAAACTACAACCACGCCCCAAAACAAACTAATTGCAAAGAAGTTAATTCATATTTTCCTCATAATTCTACAGGAATCTTATTATAATATTATCCCACTCGACCTAAACGGTTATTAGGAGCTTCGTCGCGTGGCGATCCGGAACATTCGTCCAAAGATATTTGAAAAATTCCTCTAACCATTTCTGAAAGTTATAATTAACAGAGCAGCTAACATTAGAGGTAAAGTAGAGGTATGAAAAGTCAATTATCTCTGAAAAACATCGATAGATATTTTTGTCTGTCAAAATGAGCTATTAGCGAAATTTTCTTGCGAGATCTCCATTTCATATGAGGAAGATTAGTTATTTTTATTTGAGAGCGATAAACAAACCATCACTTTATGCGCGAATTCGAGTTACAGCGTGTCTCTATAAACTTAAATTTTAATTTGCCACTTTTTCTCTTCTCCACGCCTGTGTTCGTTTATACTAATTTTGCATGTTGAAACCATTTTTAAATTATTTTTAAACGTCATGTTCTAACGTTGTGCGCAATGAGTCACCTGTTTCCGGTTAGTACAATTGTTCCTTGTATTTAATCTAGAGATGTTCTATATTATTTGAAAATTTGTAGTGTATATTATAATTATAATTATTATAACACTTATTAATTCTCTTAACAGGAGTTAGCCATTAGCTTTCATAATAAGGTACTCAATTACATTTGCGGTTAAAATTACCTTGATATTATCAGGTTCTCGCGTAAAAATTTAAATTTGAAAGATCCGTTTCCGAAACTTTCATCTCCTTATCCGACATCCTTACTATTATCTCTTTCATTTATCTTCGTTGCGTTTTCTACTATAAATTAAGGCGACCGTCATTTCTATGCATTTCCACATCTCCTTTAATTTTGGCCATTTTTATTATTGTGTACGAAGTAATGGATTGTTGGTGTGTCCTTGCATAGAAAAGTACACAATACTTCATTTTATCTCTCAATGTTATTTGAAAAAAGCCAAGGTCGTAAAAAAGAAGGTTCTGATGCTACGATTTATTGACTTTGTGCATTTTGACATGAATACTTCGAGATGCATATGTCATCAAAATTAACAGAATAGAGCAGGCAATACGTCTATGTATAGAGTCTGAACATTTAATTTTGAAAAATATTGAATGAACGTAAAATATTGTTACAGATTCTGATACCTTCTTATGGTAACAAAACATGTTCTGACCTTCGTACTTGATATAAACTTTGATGGAATCATTCCAGAAATTGAATATCTGCACTATCATGCGTTCGTAGTCACGAAGCACATCTTCTTTCATGTCTTGTTGCATACAATACCCGCCTTGAATTCTTGAATAAATTTCCTTGGAAAATCGCGACTGTGTTGTGGGAAAAACTTAATTTACACTCACCATAAAATATGAAAGCGTCTTCGTATAAAAAGATTACTTCGTGTTCACTTCACAATAGTCACTAAATATTTAATTTTAATTTAGTCACACAATCTTTTAAGCTTTCAAGCATAATGTGACGTCTAACTCAACATGTTTAGGGTCATCTCAGTTACTCAGATATGAAAAACTGAAATCTTGTATAGTTTTGTTATTTTAATTTGGTAAAATAAACTAAACATGTATGAAAATTATTACTTATGACTATATTATACTATATCGAGACAACTGTACTTATTAAAAGAAACTATCAGATTTTTAAAGTGGTGCGATTTCGGATCATAACTTCGGACAATCGAAGAATTCATTAATGCTACCTATTCGCGATTTCATTAATAACTACCGAGATTTCCAAGCATAATGATTTGAATATGAGCTAAGATTAGTTAAATTTGCTACAATAGTAAGCTTGATTTCTGTATCAATAACCTGAATTTACCTTTTACATTAGAAGTCATTATAGACTGCATATTAATTAGGGATTGATGTTATTTTGGTGGATACAATTTGCGTCAACTATAAATACGTCAATAGTAATGAATAGTTTTAAATAGTTTTCAAAAGCAATATTTATATTATTTATATTCTGTTCTTCAATTTTAGTCAATGCACAGGACCAACAAAAATCGATGGAAGTTTCCTTTGAGCAGATTTAGTTTATTATATGTTATTGGGGTCGCTGAACACGAATCTGAAGTCCGTTCTACTCCATCACCGGAAATCCGTGCAAAAATGACACTTTTCCGCCGTCTTTTACAAAAGATATTAGGAAATCGACAATTTAATGGATAAATTCGAATTATAATTTTCTCGAATAAATTTTGTTATAACTATATGGATAATTATTTATAAATAAACGATTTAAATGCGTAGGTGTTAAGAAATATCAAGTTTACAAGTGACAAATCATGCAAGCAAAAATTTATTAAAATCTTGATCTAGAAGAATCACGGCCTTTATAATTTTTCATTCGGGAATTTTGACAAGAATAGATGAATTTCAATACTTCTTATTTAAAAACTATAACTTCTCAATTTGTTCTATCACAGACTATTAGAGAATGCCCAAGACAAAAACAGAAGAATGTGATGATAGGTTTATCTGTTATAATTAAGACAAGTGTAATTTCAAATTCTTATCAATTTTATAGATTAATTATTAATAGCTTAATTAGTTACTGTTGGAATTACTGTTGAATTTCTAGTTACTTTTTTAAACTGAACAGTAACAATATTGAACAATTATTTCTTTACAAATACTTGCATAATAGCACGACTATAAAACCAATTCTCACATATAAGCAAGTCCCTAAACTTTTAGTTCTTCAGAAAAAAAAATAAAAATCCATTTGTAACGCATAATATAAAAACTTCTTTTTTATGTGTATAAATAAAAAACCAATTAGCAATCGGTTTTATTTTGATTCGTAATGAATTGGAATAAGTTACTAAAAACAGAGCGATCGGTAGACTCGGCTTGATCATTAAATATTTTTAAGAATAGAAGTTACTTATTACCGTTACGAATAATTGAACATTCACTAATTTAATGTAACTGGGGATTTTATATTCAGTCGAATCTGAACTATTGAATTTTCGTATTTTGAATGGACTAAATAGAAAAGTGATTCTTGGTTTAATTTCTTGTGAAGTGATCAAATCAAGATGGATGAGAAATTTGCAGTAGCTAATGAGGAGAGCTGAGGTATTAATTACAAATCAAATTTATAATGCAGCCCGAAGGTAGATTTCATATATCAGATTTTTAGTACAACAAAATCGTTCCTGACTTTTAATTTTACTACAATTTGATATAGATACATATATTAAAAATATGAACTCAAATTGATTAGTATAGAAATTTCTATGCCACAATTTTAAAGTAATTATTCAATTTAATTACATACAAATAAAAAGTGAATTTAATCATTTAAATATGTTCTCGTGAATATTTGAGTTATTATTAAATCGTTTAGTCGTTCTAGATAATACAAATATTCCTATATATAAATCACAAACAAAGATTCAGGACTTCGATATCGTGAATGTGGTACACTAGAGGTAGAGTCGTGATTACAATTCAGAAACAGTTCTCTGTTTTACTAAATGTTTGTAGAAACTTTTCGCTTTGTGATAAAAAAAAGTTTTTCCATTTCCTGGCTTTACTGTTAATTTCATACTGAAGCTTCGAAACATACAACTTTTTTCTTGGACTTCTTCGCCGCGTGCAGTTTCATTGTATCTATTTCAAATTATTTTGAAAGTGTGTAATTTAATTGTAAAAATAAAATCAGTCATTAAATTAAATATTGTAACTCCTAAGATCAATATATGGGACATTCCACAATTAACTAAACAATGATTCGGCCGCTACTCTCCGATTTCTCGCAACTTCTGATATATTTTAGTACTCGATGAAATGTGCCAAACCCCATAAGCGCACCCCTCTACCTCATAAACTACGTGAGATATATTGATTTTTATGATTTTATCGAACAATTTAGATTCGCTTGCAAATGCATGAAAATCACATTTTAAAAAATTCCATGGCATATAATTTAGTCAGAAAAATTCTCAATTTTTCGAAAAAAAAGTGAATTGTTTCATTTCAGTAGGTATTTCAAGGTCAAATCATACTCTTTGTGTTTTGCAACGAGATTTGACCCTGTTTCCCAAAATTGTTCGTCTTTTTTATTTTTTCAATTCAAAATATTGTTATTTTTCTTACATTTTTTTAAAAATCATAACATGTTTTTTTAACATCATAACAAAAAAATAATAATATATACTCCCTTAACTTTCCCCTTAAATAGTGATTGTACGTTAAACGCTGGAAAAATCATGAATTTATTAATTTTTTTGACAATGCTAATGCAGATAATTCTCTGATGTTTAACAAAAACGATGGAAAAGAACAAAAAATGCTTTAAGAACATGACTCATCATTCGCGAGATTTTGATATTAACGTTGATTGGAATTATTTTGCAACCGCTCATGGCAAAGGACCAATCGATGGACTTGGCAGTCTCATAAAGCGTATTGCGAGTTTAAAACTGACAAATAGTCATATGTTGAAGGCAAACGATTTGTTCAAATGGTGCAAAAAAACATTATTAATGTAACATTTTTTTTACAGTACTGCACAGGATTATGCGACTTGTGAACAGAAGCTAGCAGCTAGATGTTCGAAAGCAGTTTTAAAAAACTAGCTATTCCCAGAAATGTCATAAAATTCCCGTAACGAATTATTAAATGTTAAAAATGTGTCTAATACCTATTCTGCGAAATAATGATAACAAAAACTGCTTCAAACTTTTTTTGTTCTTCTTCGAGGTATATCTAAATAAGTATCAAAAAACGTTAGACAATTATTTCCGTTAGTATTGTAAAAAAAAAATTATAAACTAATGATTTTTCGAGCGTTTAACGTATAATCAATATTTAAGGGAAGGAGTATTATTATTATTTTTATTCACGTTAGAAAAAGAACAATATTGTGCATTGAAAAAATAAAAAAGTGTAAAATTTTTTTAGGAACAAGGTCAAATCTTGTTGCGAAACATAAAAAGTATGTTTTAACATTGAAATACCTCCTGAAATGAAAAAATTCAGACTTTTTTCGACAAAATACATGTCTTGGGACTTTTTTTAATTTTATTTTCATGTATTTGCAAGTGAATCTAAATTTTTCGATAAAATCATAAAAATTCATATATCTCGCGAAGTGTGAGGTTGCATATGGGGTTCGGCACTTTTTCATCGAGTACTAAAATATATCAGAAGTTGGGAGAAATCGGGGAGTAGAGGCTGAATCATTGTTTGGTTAATTTTGGAATGTCCTATGTACATGATTATATAACTTGATGTATATTTTTCATTCATATTTATTACTTTAGTTTGTTATAACGGAAATGATTAGAACATTCTACATAAGTTAATCAACTTAAAATAAAATATACGCCTCGCTCACTGTGTACTTTTGTTATTACGAAGAACAGTTCAATTATGAACAATATAAAAAAGTCTTAAAATTGTTACTTTTTAAACTAAGCCTCTATTCGGCCTTAATATAAAACTTATTTTCAGTGCAAAATATTAGAAAATTGACAAGTGTAGTCAATACTAGAATAATCAGAGTACCTTAAGCACTTAAATTTCATTAAATCATCATGGCCAAGCATGCTAATATTCACTGGAATTATTGTTGTTTTACTACATATTGAATGTTCTATTTTATGAATATTTCTTTTTAATATAGCGTTTCGTTTCGAAAAATGGAAATTTGCAGTTGTTAAACCAGTTACTACAATTTTAATTATATATGTATATATGACATATATAGATAGTAGATTCTGATAAAAAAATCGAAAATTTTAATTATTCGACTAGTAGAAAATAATCGAGTGAATTAATGTATTTTCGCGTATCGATACCTCTCGTGGAAAGGGAGAATGCAGATATATTAGAAGGGAAATATTTGATGCAAGAGATGGTATACGCAGATTGATTCTTCAATTTTGTTTACTTGTTCTCGGTTTAGATGTGAATTTATAATAATTTGTCTCTATTCGGAGATATTATTTATAATGCATATGGAAGAAATATTTTTAAAACATAATCATAAATTAATAATTTCAAAATCTATCGTGTTTATTTATTTCCGTTATATAGAGTTGTAAAATCCCACTTTACGCCCCCAATTCCATGTTTTATTACGTCTTTGGAATTTTAATTTGTTAGCATAAACTAGAATTTTAAACCCGTTATGATGAAAAATGTTCTTCGTAAAACGGGGGTAAGTTTTTACCATCCCAATTTTACGTCCTTGTAACGAAAATACCTAATGTATACCGGAAAAACTACATTTATCGCTTTTAAAATTTTTAAAAAGTAATATTATTTCTTCCACAATATATTTTAGTTAATATGATTTTGAACAGTCGAATAGGGTATTCATAATCAACGTAGGTAACTCTAAATTCCTTGGAGTGAAAATTGAGCTGCTCTTTCATTAAGAGTGAAAATTTCACTCTATGAAGAGTAACACTTCACTCCATCAAGAGTGAAAGAAGAGAAACTCACTCGTATAGAAGAAAGAAATATTACTCTCAATAGAATGAAAATGTCACTCTTCGTAAAAGAGTGCCTCAATTTTCACTCTAAGAAAGTTGGAGCGAATATTCCACAATCTCTTTGGGTCGTCTAGTTTTCATTTACTTTTTAAAATGATCCTGTTATGCATTTGGATTATTTCTAGCCTTTCTTAGTTGAGGTTTCCAAATAATGAACTATGAATGTACAAGAACATATTAATGTAAATGTTTACTGAAATTAGAAAATGTTCGAAAAGTTATAACTTTTCACTAGTTTGGTATTGGTAATATAGAAATTTTTTACGCTGTACCAAAGACACAACGATGGTATAAGGTTTCATGCAATATATATTTCAAGGATAGCCTTCAATTTTATTTACTTATAATCCGTATTAAAATTGAGATACACCCATATTTATAATTTTTCAGTGAAAAAACTTATTATAAATTATAATTTTAAATCGATGCAAAAACAGTCAAAAAATAAATTGAATATTGCATTTTAACCATTGCAAACTTACACTCTTCCATTTAAAGCATAAGACATTAATTAATTGATGTGGTATACCTTTATATATTTATTGCTACATTAAATTTTAAAAAGTCAGACATTGTCAATTTATTTAAAAAATATATTTTCATTTCAAATATATTAAAGGATTTGTAATGTTTCAAAAATAATTTAAAACAAATCAAGAAATTAAAAACATATAATGCTTAAATCTAGTATGCATTGTCTCCAAAAACTAATCAGATATAAGTTTGGCCAAGAGAAATCCAAATCCGTTTGTACTTTTTAAATTCATCATTCCATTCGCGAGATATCGCGTATACAAAATTTTGCCCACGGACGGACGGACGGACGGACGGACGTACAACCTAACGGACACCAATTTTTTTATTGTTGTTTTGGGTTCCTTAGGGCCTGAAACGTCGACATTTGATGAAAAACTATAGGGTAATTTTTTGGCGAGAACTGACCAAATTCAATACTTCGCCAGACCTATGGTCTTGGTCGAAGTAATTGTTACCCAGTTTTTATTCCCTTATATTATTGTGAAAAGCACGCATTTAACTCTTATTTTAACCATCCGTCATTCTCTCTATTTTTCTTGCCGATGTCGGTTAAATGCAAAAAAATATCAATCATGACACTGAATGTTTCCATTACTAAGGATACAAATTAAAAAAAAAGATCTCATGACATTTTGCATAAAAAACTTCTGTCGGATAATTTGTCCCGTTCTTTGACTTCTCATCTATCTTGAAACTCTTTTACTAGGGTAGGGCTAAATCTGCCAGCTGCTCTGTTCACCTGACAAATATTTATTCGGAAGACGACGTCGAAACGCCTGCCGTAGACATCGAGCTAAATCGTCTTTCAATATACCCTGGTATATAGGTAGATACATGTTTTCCTTCAAATATTGATACAAGTTGTAGCACTTCAGTATTTGAGATAGTATTGTTGTATATATGAATAATAGACAAGGTTTAATATTACAACATTGGATAATTGAACTACATCTCATTTGTGAAACTTGAAACATTATTAGAATTATGAGTAACTTTATGAAAGAAACCAGACAGCACAAAATGTTTTGTTACATACCAAATTCGTTACCGATATATAACGGTTATGAAGTCGGACATTTTTACATTCCTGCAACGTAACTGTTATATATTTGCAACGTCTGTGCTGTATGGGAAACGGTACATGACATAATAAATCTAATGGAATAAGTTTCGTGTACTAATAACTACGCCATAATCACAATATTCTGCATATATGTGAAAGTTTTAAATTCTAATTTGATACTCACCGAAGCTACTTCGTTCATCCATCCCATTCATAAAAAATAACAATTTCTATCAAAACTACCGTATTTTGATAATTACTTTTTATACAAAATGAAAAATTGAATATTTTATGAAAGAAAATGTTAACATTACTAAATGTATAATATCCATCATTGTACTGAATGTTTTTTCTGTTCAAGTTTTTCGGTGTGACCCTTTGCAGTCGCATTTCATCATGGCATACTTAAAAAATATTAGGAAAACATATGTATAAAAGATGCTTAAGATGTCAATGCATAACTCAAAATTTGTTGCGTCATAACTCCCCATAAATCATATATATTCAAAATGACCGCATAATTATTAACATATTGTATGTCATGTAAAATTTAAATTGAGTAGAAATTTCATTGACTATAACAATTAAATTCAATATATTTACCTTTGCAATTCGCTTGAAAAATTGATTGAGTTGCAGCAAAAGCTACATTGCTCCAGAATATTTGCAAAAACTGTCGAAATACATAACACAGAGGGACGCTCAAAATACATGTTTGCTCAAGGAACTTTAGCTGAAAAATGAATCATTTTAATTTAACTATAAAGATTAATTTTAATTAAAATGATTAATTTCCATCGGTCTTATATTTCGTCTATGCCACTAGCCACGAATATTTAAAGTGACTATTGAACTATTATATCTGAGGCAGATTTGAGGTTATGTACACTACTGCATATTTAACGATCGGAACAATATCATTGTTTTGTTTACTTCAGAAATAATTGAATTATGTTTGGTAATCCCGTTAATACAATTTATTAACTTTATAGTTATGAATATAATTTTTCTTCTTTTTTTATTTTACCTTTTTTCGTTACTAGTTGAGATTATAAATGTTTCGACAAGGCCTAGCGTTTTGAGAATCCGAGCGATTAAGACGCAAGGTGTTTGAAATGTTTAGAGATTTTCAAACCAGAGAGCATTTTAACATCTAATGCAATTTGTAGATATAAATTAAAACTAATTCTGTCCACAGAATTCGTAGTACAGAATACACTTTCTGTATATTTATGATAATTGCTTATACAATTTCTCTCAGTGTAACAGTGATTGCACTAATACATTACTCACTACCAGCATAAACAAATCAATATTGCATCAGTATTAGCTGCGCAGGTGGTTACTAGTACTGATACAGCACTTTGACAAAATTATTGACAGCACTGACATGTATAAAATAAACAGTATCGAAAGTCAACACTACACAAAGTTTAAATTTAACTCGGCAAAATTATGAATAGTTCTGAATGGTAATAATGTAATTCTAACAAAATTTCCCACTATCTAGCGTTGAAAGAGGCGACTTAATTATCAAAATTTTTAACCATATCTCAATCATAAGACAGGAAAAGAATAATATTTTTATGTATTTGAATTTTTTAAATAAATGTTCATTGAAATATTACATTGTGTAATTCTCGTTAACGCATTATGATCTACGAGTAATGAATAATTCATAGACGAATTATACTTTGTCTTTATACAGTGTACACACACTTTAAGAAATTGTGTGTATTTCAGCTTTTTACTCTGGAACTTTTTGCGCATGGTCTTTCTACCTCTTTTTTAATTAATTCGTCGAACTTAAATTAGCGGAAATTTAAGATTCGTACTAATTCGCGTGACAGAATTATAAGTAACTGAATATATGATTGAGTGCAATCATATAACATGTTATATACAGTAGATATTGTTATACGCAGTGGTCATCCACTGATTTTCTATTTTATTTTCTATCGCGAAATGCTTCCAATAATACATAGATCATGGGTCAGTCTGCAAAGCAGCTTTTTAAGCTGTGGCTCGCCCTTTGGTATTGTAAATTGTATATTTATATGTATTGTAAGGTTTATTTCCAATAAAGACGATAATAATAATAATAATAATAATATCCTTTTTCTATAAGAACAAAGTAGACTGCATGTCCATAAAATATAAAAGATTCTTCGACCACTGGATATAATCAATTTTGACCAGTGGATCAGTTGCGCGACTCTTCAGAATTACATTTAGTACTCTTTTGTACATAATATTTTAGTTGAAATGCCTAAACCGAAGATACTAATCCTTTAGAATTTAGTCGGAATTCCAAAATAACACAAAAATACATGTTACTAAAGGATGGTGCCCACGAGTATGGGTAATTCTGCTTCCGAGATGGAACCTCCAAAACTAACAAATTCGGTTGAACTATGATGGAACTAACATCTGATGGCAAATTGGATTGTTTTATGATGTGAAAAAGTTAAAAAAAACGCCTTTAAAACCGCGGATTATGCAGTAATTTCAGTAGTAATGGCCTGCACTGTGTGTTGTTTGCAGTAGGTATGGACTGTTACTACTTAAATTCCAGCATTTTTCTATGTATAATCCTAGAATTTGACAACGATTTTTTAAACTTGACCAAACACTAAAATAATCGAATATCCCATTAAGTGTTAGGTCTCATCATACTCTACTCGAATTTGTCAATTTCGGAGGTTCCATCTCAAGAGCGGAAAGAACCTATACTTATGGGTAGCCTCCTTTACTCTCCATAAGGTTCATAGGGTTTAAAAGTAATCTGCCGATAAAGTAGAAATTTATTGACACAAAGTACAGTAGACATTTATTGAGAATTGAATGAGCATTCTTATAGAAATAAGTAAAAAGCATTTATTTCAGCAAATACGCGTTTAACTCTCAGTGGATATCTTTGGTATATTTTATGAGATTCTTCAGATAGTAGTGTTTTTATTGTGGTTTTGCGGATTGTTCCATTTCATTTAAATCGTTCTCAACATTTATTTAACATCAGTAAATCTGCGTAGACGTAGTTCTGACTTTAATTGTTCTTGTCTGTAAATATGTTTATATATTTGTAAATAAGTGAAAATTACCCAGTAACTGCTAACCGTTTCATATAACATCCTAACATCTCCATATATCACCCAAATATCCCAATATTGCCCAATATTTCCTAATATCTCCCTTTTGAGGAACCCCTTGCATATATGTACATGAAAAAAATTTTTTTATGCATGTATAGCGGTACAATAAACGTGTTTTTTACAATAATTCCACATAATTGCAGTTGATTGATATATTTTTAGCTTAATATTTTTGATACTGCAAGTCTTTATTACTCTTTATAGTGCAAAAAGAGAAAATAATTTTCAAAAAGTTATTTAACCAAAATGCGACGCTTCAAAGTTAGTGATTTTTTTTAACGATTCCGTTGTATTAAATTGTAGTATTTTATAAAAACTTTGTAACACTCACTCACGTATTTATTTGAAATTTGAACTGAAAATAATGCAAACGATAGGTGGCAAAAATCATTACGCTGCTTATTCGAAATGGAGTGGTGACGAGTTTGTTACATCAGCCCACATGGTGCTACGTCGCGTGTAACTAATACGTGCGGTTATTAGTTAGGCGAGCGTGTTCGGCGTAGACTAATTACTTGATAGTTTATATGGCGTCACGGTATTAGTTAGTAGTAAGGTGAATAATGTATGTGCGAAATTGTAAATATTAATCAAGAATAATATTGTTATTAATTTTCTACGTTTATGGATGCGAAAAATGACTGAACACTTCTTGCAATTTCAGGTTTATTTTGGATTTTGGTCATCGATGCTGACAGTTTCTTAAAAATGATATTAACGAATTAATTGTCAAATGCACTCTTTAGCCAACTTTATCAAACTAATTTTGGTAAAATTTCCGAAATCCTTTTCTCTGTCTGCTAATCAAACTAATGTATATTGGTAAGAATTTCTGCATCTATTATTTATATTAAATGTGAAAAATTCTTCCAAAATAATTATGAAATACTGCTCAAGATTTAAGAATAATACACTTATTGCAATGATGAATTCCTTTAAAATTGTTGTATAGATTTTTTGCAATGCATATTATTATCCTTACAGTAGTTGAAAATTAATGCAATTATATGTATTTATAAAACGGCTGTTATCGTGTGACTGCATAAAATGATCATTTTTATGAATGTATTTATAAGCATCTACAATATTTGTGTAAAATTAATATTAATTATAACTAGAAAATAGACGAACCATTCATAACTGTATATTACAAAATTGGCACAATTCAAAATTATTTGGACTATAAAGTTTATTTCCTATAAATAACGAATTACTAACATTATACATTTTACAATATTAATGTTTAGGCAAAGTTAACATAGAACTGTGAAAGTAAGTTTTTTTATCACTAAATGTTTAGATATCATATCACGGTAGAAATTGGTTGTCAATTTCACTGACGAATAAAAATATTGTAGGTACTGAGTATGTTTTGATATACACAACCTATCAACTCCTTGATAAATCTGACATGCTATTAAAGTACCGAGCACTCTTTTAAGGATAAAAATATCAAAATTTATAAGACATTTTTTACATTTGCGTTTTATTAGTAGCTAGATATCTTGTGTTGTGGAGTACAACATGCAAACATACAAAATCCACCCTTAAAAATTAATAATTATTAATATCAATTTGTTACAACAAATTTATGTCCTGCGATTGAAAACAACGACCGATTTGCAACTAAAATAAATCATCCTTAAAAATTATTAAGCTCTGTGACAAACGGTCAAAAGTTTCATCCCAAACTATTGAGTGGAAGTTTACTTGGAGTTCTTATTTAGTTTAGTTCCAGTTTAAGGCGGTATAAGATATAACACTTTACTGTATAAGTTCAAAAATACAAAAGTGTCATTGCAAAATGTAGTAAGGATGAGACCATTTTTTCGTCATGGTTTTAATGAACAGAACATTTAAATGGTACATAGGATATTTTGAAATAAAAAATGTTTTACTATAGAGAATTATTAACCGATTATTATATAACTTCGAAGTAAACTTCGCAAAGTACACAGAAAAACTGTGTCACTGAAAATTTGTTCAATCTTGAACTTCTATCGATACTTTCTGTCGTTAAATATACAAAACCATTATAGATTGGTAATTTATAATTTGTTATAATTTAATGGTATTATTGAACCATCTTTCATATCGTATAGAGAGTATGTCTGTTAAAAAGTTTTGTTAAACCGTTGTCGAAATACGACGAATTATGGTTTAAAACTTGGTTTAAATTTTACTGAATCAGGTTAATTATGGTCCATAATTTAACAATTGATTTGCAAAGGTTTTAGATTTCGTCGTTCCCATTTAACTTGACTACTTTTATATCGTTTCCTCTACCGTGCCATTATTGTATGAAACCCATTAAATCGACCTAGAAAGCTTTTGTGAAAATCGACTACATGCATATTTTTGTTATGTAGGAAAATATTATCAGAGGATTCTGAAGATAAAAAGTTACTTACCTAGATTAATATCCGGAGATATAACAGCTGGTAAATATGTTTGAAATTGGTAACGTTCGCTTACAAGATCAATAAAGTGACTGTGCATATCATTTCCATGTACTGTTATTCCGGATGAAATTAGATTTATTTTCAAAGTGTCTAAATAACAAACATTTTAGTGGTAATTGAGTTTGCAGTACTTCTTCCGTTTCGCAGTTTGTAAATTAAAGTTCCACTTTGCACGAAATCTGATATATACACCTCTGGTATCACATGGCGCCACCGAGTGACTCCCTGGGGAGGGGTTGTAGAACCTGATGGTAGGTTTACTTTCATCTATATTCCCGACCCATAAGCGCCTCGTATTGCAACTTATACATGCATAGATAATGCCATATTGAAACTGCCACGGTGATGTAACCCAGTCCTCCCTCGCAGCGGAAAAATCTGATCAGTTTTTTCCATTGACCTAGAGAGAATTTAAATTGCTATTTTGATTAAAAAAATGTTAATCATGAAAATTTAATGCACTTTCCGAAATAAATATCATATGATTGGGGAAATCTGAAAATAGGAATATCAGTTTGTCATTAGTCTCGATGTATTGGCTAGTATAATTTTTAACATTTGTATTAACGCACCCCTACGTCATAATTCAAGGGAATTTAATTCTTTACGAAGGACAAATTGGGTAATAATGTAAACTTTGCTTTTGAAAATCACAAAACTCTGTTTTTGAACGACAACTTAGGCGTTATTTAACCAATCACTTTGTATGTCATTAGAGGGGCATTCATACATGTACTATTGAACAGTTTTCGTATTTAAAATTACGTAAAGAAGGTTATTTATGACCAGTAATATGGACATTTTCAGAAATTTATCTGTGGAAATAAAAGTTGCAAATGAATGTTTTCAGGCATGCTGGAAACTTCTTGTGTTATATGTACATATGTATAAAATGAAGTATTATTTTTAAAATGAATTATTGCTTATGGCTTACGCGTAACAGTTATAAATAATTTTTAATTATTGTATTATTTATAATTCTTATAATTGTGAAAAATATTGAAAGAAAGACTCCGATATTTGTGAAAAATAATACAAATAATTTCTTAGGTGATTTGAAGTGCTCGACTGCCATTTTGTATATCATCTTTCAAAATGTATTTATGGTACAAGTAAAAAATTGCTGCTCTTCGAACAATTACAAATGCACATAAACAGAACTGAAAATACTTATTGATTTTTTCTAAAAATCAAAATATAAAACCATATCGTGGGAAATATTGTACGCAGGAGATTCAATAAAAGTTGATTCTAAAGGCGATTGAAAGAACTTTAACGTATACTAGTGTAATTTTTCGAATAATTCATATCAAAACACCGCAATATTAAAAAAAAAACGAACCAATAACATTTTTTATGATATCTCGAATAACGATATAACCTTAAAGAAAACCATTTAGAAACTTAAAGACACGTTAGCTTCTGAATAATACTTCTAAATAACCATATGTTTCATTTAAGACACTCCACTGGTTTCGGCTGTTTTCATAATGTTCAGCAGATCAAAATTTACTTCATCTGTCATATTTTTGGAAATACTAACTATAAGAGGCCTAATAAAAAGTGCAGTTGTAGATAATTCAATTTTTTATCATTCTCTTTATATATATTTTTGACATACTATGCGTAAAATTTGATTTTACGCGTCCGGGGCTGAAATTTGCTAATGCTGAATTTAGCGTAAGATTCCAAAGGCAGTGGTTCTAAACCATTTCTGAACATGGCATAATAATTCCAATGGAAACACATATATCCATTTGCCATATCTGCTGAGGTTTCTTAGAGGCATCAGAAATAAATTCGAAATGCAAACAATCATTGAAAAACATATAACCATAGTTTAAATAATAGTCAGATATTTGGTGCACATACATTATTAGGATAAACGTGTAAATTCTGACAATACGAAAACGCATCCGGAGCTGAAATTGTCGCCGCAGCTTCTCTTCGTATCCGGAAACAAGTTTCCAATTGTGAAAAAAATTAACAAAAATGCTAGCGTTATTGATCAACAATCTAATAATCAAATACGGTATTCAGAGACTATACCGTGAGCAAAAGATGCATCTCAAAATTGTCTACAAACACCTACTTTCAGATTTTTAATCGCAATTTGAAAAATTTACCATTTTGACAATACTTTTCCAATGCAATCCGCTTTTTTCTTACGATTTTTAAGAACTGGAATTTTATTTCTATATAAAAAATAAATCTATTGTGAAAAGAAGCTTCCGTAAAGCAATCAGCATCGGATGCGTTTTTGGTTGACCGGAATTGGCATTGTAGCTTCAGTATAGCATAATTATTTATTGGATTGTTTATAAAAAGCGCTAGCATTTTTTAAAATATTTTTCACTATTGGAAACTTGTTTCCGGATATGAACAGAAGCTATGGTGCAAATTTCAGCCCCGGGCGCGTTTTCGTATTGCCAAAGTTATATATTTATACTAATAATTACTGTGAAACAAATATCTGAATATTGTTTAAAGTATGGTGGTATGATTTTCAGTGATTGCTTGTAGTTCGAATTTATTTCTGATGCCTTTAAGAAACCTCAACAGAGATGGCAAATGGATATATGTGTTTCCACGGAAATAACACCGCGTGTTTAGAAATAATTGAGAACCACTGCGTTTCGAATCTTACTATGGGAATCTTACGCTGGGATCCTTCATCGTCATATTTATAAGCAAAAAATATTAAGAATAAAACGAGCGAAGTGGCTATTTCATGACAGATGAAACTTTTGCGTTTTTTTTAATATCTCGGTGACTATTGGTCGCATGAAATAGAATAAAAAATGAACTTGCAGGTATTTTTATTCAAAACTAATACTTTTCTAGTTAATCGCGATAAATTGATTCTTTAATCCTCTCGGCCATCATAACTTGCTGCAAGGCAAATTGTACTGGACAAGAAATGGATGTTATGGAAGAAGGGTAATAAGAGAGACTTAAGAAAGAGAAAAAGTGTTTCAGAAATTTTATTAATCAATAGAAATGATTACTAAATATAACAACATTAGTTAGAAATAATTTAGAAATAAAGACAAAAATCTTTGGCAAAATTCCAGCTTTGTGCACTAGCTTTGACTTGGCAAAGAGCGAAAAACGCTAACTCGCAGAGAAAAAGAACATTGCAAAAATCAAAATATCTGGTAAATGAATTCTTTTTTATATCGTTTGGCAAAAAGGGGGTTTTTGGTAATATGATATATGATATTTAGAAATTAGTATTTATTTTTTGATAGATATGTGGACAATTGCTTTATAAGATTTTGTAGGTCTACCATATTATTTATTTAGATAGGTTTAAAAGAATACCTAATTTCCAAATATTAACTTATCGAGAATCGTTTTCTTTTGCTGAAATATTTAAAAAAAAGACTTATTATACCACACCTTGTTTGGATTTTGTCACCTTTTTAGAGAGGTCCTTCTCCCGCAACTTCGCAATTAAATCAAATAACTATAAATTTATATACAATTTTAATAATGTTACTATGCAAAAAATTAACAAAAATGATATTTTATTCTATTTTTTATCTTGTTTATTTCCTTCATTCGACTCTCTTTGTTTTGTAATCATCAATTCGGAAGGGACAGTACTGTTCAGACTCCTGAAGATGACCGGCAAGTGTTCAAACGTAGACCAATATATGCCATGTACTAACATCGTAATTTTATTTTGTATACGACTGATAAAACGAAGAAAGTTAATTAAAGATATTTTCACTGCGATCAAAAAATGTTATTTGATTATTACTATAAATCCTACCTATTTACTTAATGATTTTATAAAATAAATATAAAAATTATATAAAAATAATATAAAATTATATGAAATTGGAAATGCATAAAAAAATTCAAACCATTTTTTCAGAATTAACATAGGAATAATTACCATTTCCTTGGAGAAAATTCGTTACATCTTACTAAGCATGTCAAAAAACAGAGAAAGACGAATAACAAATCTGCGTAAACTATTCAAAAGCTGCTAAAGTTTTGGAATACCTTTTAATTTTCTATTTTAACAACCACCAAGTTCAAAAGTATATAAAATATGAAATAAATATTGAAAAACGATCCTCCTTGAGGATACATATACATATACAACGGAGTATAATTACGAACTTCACATTATCCCGCTTATCAGAAGAAATAATAACAATAGAATGTTATTGAAACGGTTCGAAGTACTAGAATATACTAAGACTTTTCACCAGCATTAAAGCTCACTTTAATTGTACCCTGAACCCCGGGCATCTGTTAGGTTTATGTTTTATAGTGTTAGAAGCTAGAGAGGTAATTCCGACTTTCGCTCGTTTTTTACTTTAAAAATCAGTTTGTTGGACTAATTGTTGGGAATTAATATAGAAATCATGAATAGTCTATTAACATTTATTACAATGAAGAAAGAAAACAATTGGTGTTTATGACACCAAACCAATATTTGTTTTAAAACGAATGATAAAAAATACTTTAAGGGCATTCAAACCAATACTTTGATAAATCTTCGAAGAACACGAAATTTAGATATCATTAAATGCAGTATTAGAAAAATTCGTAAAAAAACAATCATTAGACAAAAGTAATTTAGTTATAAATTGTTTGAAACTTTAATATTATTAATTTGATTTTCTGTATACAAAAGAAATAATTTGCAAATACATTGTTCTTATTGTAGACGTTTATGATTTTCTGTAGTCCTACTTATGACTTTATATGTCACAATGTGGGACTGTGTGTATGTACACTATAATTGAAACGTACAATGTATCTCTACAGTTATCTCTGCAATCAGTGCTACACGGAACAAACAGGGAACATCATCTCATCGAGTTCATTTGTCATCTGGGATAGTGATGATGTCGTATTATGATAATAAACGTATGTTCATGATGTCGGATCCAAATAATAAATTAAATTTAAGGATAATAATTTATGTGCTTAGAGGCCAATGCATAGGAAAGTGGTTAATTGATAAACTTAGAAATTAATAAATTTCAAAGGTAAAATTGCGCTTATTACTTGTTACTACTTTATTACTTAAGTAAATAAAATAACCAAATAGTTTCACTCGCTTTTGAAATACAATAATTTACGCTCAAAACATATTTTCTTATGAAACTCTGCATTTAAACTTGACTTTTGATATTTTTATTATCCTTTTTCAGTCACGTTTACTTCCTAAAGCATCAGTTCAAGAGCTACCGCGAACGTAATTCTAATAAAAGTATACTATATGAACAAATATCAATAATTTTCGTTGCTGTAGGTCAAATGTTGTATCTAAATAAATAAATATTGGTGCTAATGTTTATAACGTTCATTCAGTATTATTTAATTTACGTTTATATTCAAAATAAATAATCAAAATATTTTTATAACGTACTGGATTAGCGTAACGCAAATTTTGGTCTTACTGAAATCTGTTTGAAATTTTATTTATAATTTTAACAATAATCATAAACCTAACAAAACGTCGCATTTCTGAGAAAAATATTGCAATTTTATAGGATATACCCTGAAAGTTAATTCATCATGGGTAGCGAAAGTTATTGTGAGAGGAAATCGTTAAATCTTATAAGGTACCTTACTAAATGTAATTGTTCTTTTACAATTGAATGCACTCTGAAATCTCTTAAGATAAAAATTACTTTATTATAGTGAATTTCATCTGAAACAAGCGAGAATTAAGCCACATTTAAAGTCAAATTTTACCTAATATTAAAGTGAAATTCCCCCACTTTGTAATGGTTGGATATTGAACATTCATACTTAAATATATATCTGATTATAATTCAAAAACTCATTTACGAACATCAATGCTGCAATGCCAATATTTAAAAAAGTTGTTCAAGACGATGGAAACTTATGCCGAAAATCGAATCTACTCTCTAAATCTGAATCAGCGAAATCAGCGAAAACCGCTGCGAATCAGCGTATATACGCTGCAAATCAGCGATAAGTATACCGCTGATTTGATTAGCGGTATATTAATCGCTGATTCGCTGATTCAGATTTAGAGAGTAGGTTTATAGGTTATTAGGTTAGGAATAATCGCTCTTTTAGGGTGACAGTTTTGTTTCTCCGTCAAAAAGCCATATTACAATGTCATTATAAAGAAGTGGAAATGACGGATTTACTTTAGATAAATTCGAACTAGGCTAAAAATTCACTTTAAGAAATTTAGAGTGCACCAATTGTACTTCACAATACTTTAAATATTTATTAATACTAGAAGAAACCAATATAGAAAACTATAGGCCATAAAAACATTCACTTTTCAGGTTAATGAGGTTAATGAGAATCTGACTATATTAAGCTATCAAGTAATTTCAAAATATGTTAAGGACATTACTTTTAATTCCTTGAGTATACCTTTTAAAACAAATTTATTGTAGAGCTTAAAAACAATTTTAGTCTTACAAATTAACCTGTCATACTTTAATCAATTATTTGTACTACTATTATTTGTTAATTTTAGTATTAAATGTAAACGTTATGGTGAATTTCTATTCGATTTGAAACCTCATAAATTAAAACTTCTATTTCACTATTACAGTAAACAAGGTCGATTAATTAAATATTTAAGAGCAATTTCTTGGCTTTAGTGTTTTATCTGAATGTTTTAATTTATTTAATAATTCATATGAGCATCTCTAAATTAAACTACGCCACGAACGTTAGCTGAAGAACAATATTGGTTTATCAGATTTGACTTTGGACCACTGGGACACTGCCGCGAAAATTGAGTCGGTAGTTTCCAATTGCCTTGAGTAAATTCAAGTGTTAACAGTGAGTAACAAGATCTTCCTTCAATAATTATTCAATTATCTTGTTTGTTAAGCTACATTGTTCCGTTACATTTGACTTCCATCAACTTGTAAAAATAAATAGAAGGAAATGATTGAATTGCTGAACGCGCGCTTTAGACATTAATTTGATCATATCGATATTTCATATAAAAAATACTTCCTAGTTATCTAGTGTCTTTGTATGGGTATCGATTTCTTTATTTTTGTTATTTATTTTTATTTGACGATACATATACCAGTATTAATGTACTAATTATTATAATAAATATTATGAACACAGAATTTATTAGTACAAACATGGCGTTTTTACCTGCATTCTTAAAAATCTCCCTTGCGGAGGTTTTAAAACCATACAAAAGCAGTTACAATGATTACATTTGCATAAGAAAAGATAAAATAATTTCATTTTTAGACCATTACCAAAAATGTTAATGGCAGAAAATTGTAGTTATTTTTGTTTATTGGCACCGAAACTAGTCAGTACCAAAATCTCTGAATACAAAAAGAATATGCATCATCACAAGCTGATACTTTTACTACGACACGTCAACGTAGTTACAAATAAAAATTATTTTTAGCGCGAAAAGTACCTTTTCAGTAGGAAAACATCTGGAATAAACCACATATATCCTAACACTAAACAAATAATATGATACTAAAAAAATACATCATATCTACATAATTAATTAGATCCATCATAAAAATATGACGGCTAACCTACAATTCTCACGACTTCGATCACTAGAATTGCATTTGTTACTTTTTTAAATACCGTTATATAAAAGTTCAAAAAGTCCGTTAAAAATACTTGTCTTTATTGCAATATATGTAGTGATTTTGGGATCATTGAGCAGGGAATTAATAATGTACTCGTTAACGGGCGAATAAGTTTATGTTTCTCATGTCGTAGATTTTGACATGTCTATCCGACGTACTGTGAACAACTGCCGTCTCGATCGCGATTTTCCAAAAACGCCGAAAACAGTATCACGTGATTATCTCTTACTTCATGGTTCTACCGTTACATGCGCATAAACATCGAGCCTACGATATCCTACATATATTCATGAAATAAAATGGAAAAGGAAATATGGACAGAAGGAAATTAAATGTCAAACTACTATATTTGAATTAGCAATAACGCATTAATATCCAAATATTCAAAATTTTTGAATTATTGTTATCTCACAGAAAATTAAGTATATTAACTTAACCATCCCAGTAATCTTAAAAGATTGATGTTCTTTTTCAATCCTATTTTATGTTAAGAAAAAATACTTCTAGTGGCAAAATTTCTTCTCTTATTTCTTCAAAATATATAAGTAGAAAGATAAAAATAAATACATAGAAAACACTACGGCTTTGTTATTTTGTTTAATGCATCTGTGATGTTGTGGCGATATTATTGACAGTATACTAATTTTTATTTTTAAAAACTTTACATCATTTGAACTTCAATGTCTGGAATGTCTTAGTTGTATTTTTATAAATCCTTTTCCTGTATGAACAAAAAATAATTGACATTATTACAGACTATTTTTCATGACATTTCTACATTTTAATTGTCATATTCCATGTTCTTATTAAGATTGATCCAAATTCAAGAGAAATATCGTTTGATTAAAAACATGGGTGATTTATATAAAACTAATTAATTTACTATATTTTGTTTCCCCTGTAAGAAATCATTTATTTGCTTGTTAGGTTATCCAATTTATCATTTCACTTTTCAATATTTCTCAATTGATTACAAATACTGAATTGATAATTTGAACTGTACTCCTGAACAATTAGAAGAGTCCTTATTAATTTCCCAACAATTAAAACGGAGAAATTATAATTATTCGGCTATTTTAAAAAAGTTGGAAGTTAAATTGGCTTTTAGATCAAGCTCACTTTTTAAATCTAAATGTGACTTCTTTATGCAAACGTCAAAACGATTTTAATTGATGCGGAGCACAAAAGTGTATATAATTGGATCATTATTTCCTTCTACTCATTTTCATATCTGAGAGCACGAAGTATATTTAGTAATGAATAATTTAGTAATAAGAATTTGGTATATTATTAATTCTACTTCTATTGAATATATATTGAATATAAAGTATTTTAATCAAGAGTGTAAGTTAACAGTAATGTACTAAAGAATGTGTCATTTTCTTCTCCACAATTTGTACGATAATTTTCAATCAATTTTGTTTCTTTTATAACCATTTTACCACGATATAGTAGAGGCCATAAAAAATCTGTCGAAGAGAGTTTCTCTGTTTGGAAATTTGATAATTTGTCCTTTAACGAGGTAAAATATCCTGCGTATTAAAACTTTACTGTGAAATTTAGAATTGCTCATAAGCCAAATACTGAAACGTAAATAAAGCTCTCTTTGATATTAAAAAAAACTTGGTGATAAAAAACGAATCACTATATTTTCTACTTCTTAATAAAAAATAATGATTACCATTATACGTTGTATATTATTGTTTACATTATTTTGTATTTTGTAATGAACCATTAATTACACAGGCATACAGAAAAAAAAGAATGTCGTGACCCAAAGGACAGATCCGTATATTCCTAGGTTTTCGGGGTCGCCGAAACCAAATATGACCATAAAAAAGTTCAGTCATTGCCCATTTATCCGTTACCCCCCCCCCCTTACACCCCCTCAGAGGGGTTGGCATTTCATATTTAAGTAAAGTAGCTTAGTGTGTGTATTATTATGTTTTTTAGGGCGTTAGAAACGAACAAAAACACCAAAATAAATTCGGCCCTTCCTTTACCTCCTCGCACTACCTTCATACTCCCTAGGAGGGGGTGGGAATTTCGATTTTAACGAAATTTCAAGTATGGTGTCATTTGTATGTTTTTGGGGGCGTGATGAAACCGAAAAAGACCCTTAAAACAAATTCGTCTCCTCTTTCACTTCGTAGCATCCTTTCTATTCCTAGAAAAGAATTAAAAATTTAAATTAAAATTTAAAATTAAAAATTAAAAAAACACCTCGAATCATGGAAAGTAAGGGGAGTCTCGTTAAAAAAGCACTCCGAAGTGATCAAAAAACTACCACGTCCACGCCGTTGTTTCTGGGTTGCGCAAAGTGTAATTAAGATGCATATTATTGCGTAGGTGAGTACTTACGTTATCAATGGTGTCTTCCTAGTTAAAATGGGCCAAACAAAAACAATAGTGCGCATTCTTTTGAATTACCCATAAAAATGAAAAATCCAATTTCTCCCCTTCCAAGAAGTATTAAGTTAGTGCGAGGGGAGGGGGTGTAGGAAGAAATGCGTTCATTTTTGGCGGCCTTTTTCGGTTTCAGCTACGGCGGTATCGGGAAAATAGGCAATGGCAGAATTTTGTTATGGACATATTCCGTTTCGGCGACCCCAAAAACGTAGAAATACATGGGTCTGTTCTCTAAGTCACGGCCTTTGTTTTGTGCGCCTGTGTTATTCATATGGTATACAATATTTTATTATACTGTTAGTTTGTATTCAATGTGTAAAAAATAAGTACACCGTAGCAACATAATAAATAATTTTATTTCACGAAATATAAATATAAATAGTCTGTTACTACTTATACGAATTTTATAAGGGCCAAGTAGTAATATCTGCAATAGGTCAGGTCATATATTTTGTTACAATCATGCATCTCTCTTCGTGCTTTTTTTAAAACCACTGCAATGTTCACATCCTACAAGTATTAGTAATATTTCTCTCTTAAATGTTTACTTTATAATGTTTAAATTTATTTTATTAAATTTATTTCGTTAAATTTGAAAGTAAGTGGCATATGTTACTACATACGCGACGTCCACAAGAGTCAAGTAGTAATGTATACCATTGGTCAGACCTAAAATGTGTATATCTACAGATAAAAATAATCTTCCACCCTTAATTTAACACTTTATAAAAATGGCCAAAAATTTCTACAAAGCTTATTAAATATCCTTCCATAACTTTAATATAGATTTGGATTAGTAGACCTATATTTTTTTATCAACATTAATGTTTTTAATTTTGAAAATATCAGCGATTTTATTTTGAGATTAAGTAAAATAGATAGTATTCAAAAACTTTGTCAGAGCATTGTCCTCTATTAGCTACATCCAATCCACGAAAATAAATATACAAGACAAATCAATTTTGCTTAAAATAATTGTTTAATTCAATGCGAATAACTACAATTTGTTTAAAATTGTCCGAATAACTATACTTAAATAGGTACATTATTAAAATCGGTACGTTTATGAATTAACTTGATTATAATTTAAATTTTAACATTCTCTCCCTCTAATTTTGTGTTTTTTTTTGTTTTTCATGTGAATTTTTTGTAGCTTTCAAATTAATAGTACAGTAATTTATAAATTACAATTCCAAACCTTTATGGTTCCTACTAACCTCAGGGAGTACATGATACGATATCCAAATTTTTAGAAATTTCGTACAACTCGACGTAATTATGACGTATATGAGATTCGATGTTTGAAAATGTCTGTTCATAATCGTTTCTGTATTCAGAGACTCCAAAATTGTAATCGTCGCCAGAGCTTTATTTGTCACGTCCGGGATTTGACGTAAGATAAGGAAAGGGATGTTCTTCTAAATCATCCTAAGTATTAGGATGCTCAAGAGATGGAAAGGAGACAATAATAAAAATAATGATATTCGTAATTCAATTTATTTAACGAGGCTAAACTAGTTGCCTCGGGACAGTCAATTGTGAGTTTAAATTTGGGTCTTCTGATTCGGGGTTGTAATGTAAAAACTGGAGGGCAAAACGGGACATTTGAAAAATAAGGGTTCTTTGACAATAAAGGGAAATTTTTGGGGTTAGGAAGCATGAGCAACCTAGATATTACTTGGGACCGTTGTGGGGACAACATTACAGTATTGTAATGTTGTCATATATTTGTCGGGCTAGGGAAAAAGGGGGCAACCAGTTGGCCATAGGGTGATTTTGTGGGGCGGAAAGTACACTGTTACTTACGTCGGGTTGGATTTGTTGGCGGGTGGCAACTCGTTGATTCGCAACTCGTGGCTGGCAAATTGTTGGTTCGCAGCTAGCGGGTGGCGGCTGGCAACTCGTTGGTTCGCAGCTAGCGGGTGGCGGCTCGTTACTGGTTGCGACGGGTTGGCAAACTATTAACACTACTATTAATTAACTCTACAGTTGACTGACTGCTGAGCAGGGCGAGGGGGCCTCTTTTTATACAGACACGAGTAGTTGGGGCGGAACTTGGACCCATGTGTAAGGGCCAATAGGGAGCTTTCTTGAGGTGGAAGGGTGCAAAGATCTTCGAAAAAACGGCGAGGGGAGGGGAGATACGAGCGAACTGTCGCCGAGGCAAGACAAATACAATTTTATATTATTAACAATATTAATATTATATGCACAAATAGTTAAAGCCTTGTTTCTAAATCAGTTATTGATATTAATGAACATTGGATTTAAACAAAAAGAGTATAATGAAATAATATTATTTACGAACATTAGTTTTAAAGTGGTTGTCAACATTATTTCCAAGTGGATCATTAATATTAATAATTGTTACATAATTTGAAACAGGCATTTATAAGTGCGATTCAATACGTCAATTATAACTAAACAAACTTAAATGTTATTTAATATTAATATTCGCCTATGGTAATTGATATTTTGAAATGTAATTGAAGACGGTTTATGTAATAGTTATTAATGACGAAGAAGATATTATTGTAATAGTGAAGAGAAAGATGTGTTTTGATTTAACAGTTAAAATATAGTTCGGATATTAAAAAGGCGAGGTTATATATATATATATATGGCTTAAATTTAATTAATAATAAAAGTATTACAAGAGAAGCATCCATTATTATCAATATTTTTATATTAACTATAATTTTTTTAGTCTTTGAATAACAATTTAGTTTAAATGAATAAAGATGATTCTTTTGTAACTTAATAAAATATATAAATTTAAAATATTTTCAAGAAAAAACTTCTAGAACATGAGATTAAAAGGGTTTCCTTGGTGTTTAAATTTAGTGACGGTTTTTCCGCCAGATTGCATGTATGAGAATGAGAACAAGGATGCGGTACCAAAGCGTTCTCACACTTGGGCCAGCTTCCCCAAGTTCCCATTCTCACAGTTTTTATGTTTCGTTATTTATGGCTTGCAGCTGTGTTAAGGGAAACGTATGTTTCACTTTTCCAACTATTTTGAGTTTTTAGAAGACTTCCATTTAAATGCGATAATTAGAAAAATAGATATCGTAATTTAAAGAAATTCAGTGAATATGACCCCACGGCCTCCATTTTGAAAATTTTGAAGAAATATTTTACCACGTTATTTTCCACGCCTATACCTGTCAAATATTTCATTTTCGTTGAATTCCGCGACATCGACCACAACTTTGATATTGTTGACATGGAATGACTCATAGGCAATTTACAGAAATGATGTTCATTGTTGATTTTATAGTGATTGCGTAATCGATAAAATACTATATGACGAATGCGTTCATAATCTATGTAAATAAATAGCAATGTACAAATTATGATGAAAATGGATTGTTCCCATTTGAAGATCATTGGCATTTTAAAAGAAAGAGGAAATAAAATAATAGAATACTATCTATTGCAGTGATAAGGGCTCTTTGTTATTTATTAAATTTTTTTCTTTGCAAATGCAGTATTCGCAACTTGCGTTGATCAGGGGTATTACCAAGCGAGAATACCTCTTTAGTCTATCGATTATTTTCCATTTTGGCAGAAATGTTTAAAAAGGCTGGATGAAAATGGAGATAGATTAACAATGTGAAGGTGGCACAATGTTGCAAATATTGGACTTCGATTGCGACAAAATAGCGAAATGAAAAATAATCCTCCGAACACCCCTCGAACTTGGAAATTAATTGTTTATTCCTCTCATGTTTTCCTGGGTATCAACGACCGGGATAAGATGCGTAAAAATATCCCTCGCACTGCATTCTCGGGGTACTAATTTTCGAACTGCTTAACTCTTTCGTCGCTACACAACGAAGCAATCGGGAAATATCCCATAATTTCGAAGGTCTCGAGGATTACACCTGGTAATTTCCAAAATTCGAATCATCTACTGCTATATGATTCTCGACTATTAATGGAGAGTTGTTTCTTACCATTTCACCGTCGGTATTTTCAAAAAATGTCTCCAGGTCAATTTGTGTAAATGACGCACTTTGATGTTAGATTTTGGGAGTCCTTCTTGTTGGAATACCATATAAGTAATTTTTCGTGGTAAATTCGATGTTCTCCTGTGCCGCTCCTATAGGGCATAATTTTTAACCTTATGGCGAAAATGAAAACTTATATGAAGGCATAATGACCAATTAAGACATTTCTGCATACGAGGAAATGGTATAAGATTATATTGGCTTTAAAATGGATCCGATATGGACCTATAGCTATACTTTTATTCGCCATTGAAGAATACTGATCGCCACGTTGAATCCGCTATTTTGAATTTTTCACCTCTATGATCATATTCGTACTCAGACCTCAAAAATCACCGAGTGGACATTTTCACCCGAAAGTAGTTAAAAAGAAATATTCAGCTATATATTGGATTCGCCATTTTGAATTTTCCAATTCTGATGTCGCGTTTATAATTAGAGACCGCAAAAACCTCCTAAAGAACATTTTCAGACGAAAGCGGCAAAAAAATATGAAAATTCCTCCATATTGAATCCGCTATTTTTAATTTTTCCCGAAATCCTTGAATATATGATTTAACAAATTATTGAGCGTCATGGGAATAAAATAAAGTAAACCATTCTATTAATATGAGTAGAACACTTAAATTGTATCAACTTTGAGAGGCTGGTATTTGAAGTAAGAAATGTTTTAAAATAAACTACCTTCATATTTTATAAATACAAATATTAGTAACACGGTTGTAACCGTTTATTGCATAAACAAACCATTTTCCTGGTTAGAATCGGTTGTTTTCTAAAAAAAAATCGCGACCTTTTTCGAAAATTTGCCAAAAAATGTACAATATGACAGTTTTCGCATTTTTTAATGGTTTCAACGAGTAGAGTACACCCAAAGACATAAAGAAAATGTAGTGGTGTAAAAGATTAATAGCAATTTAATTAAACTTTGAGAGCCCAAACTCGTTGTTCAATTTTGTGTTATTCAGGCATTAATGGGTTAATACATGTTTACGATTCAAGATTTTCATTATTTTTGACGAGCATTGAAGTCTTGAAAGCCTATGTGCCTCACAATGTTTCGGTCGAAAAGTGATCAATTTTACTTAATTCGGGTATTCTGACTTTGGTTTGGTTCATACCTCTTGTTACTTACGTACAAACCATTTTCAACACGTGCAAATCTCTGTTGTTAAACTTGTATGATGAATGCTACTATTATTTTTTAAAGGTTTCAGATCGGACACATGGATCTCAAAGGTCTTTTCAACACTGAATCGAAGTGGACGAAGAAACGACTTTAATCTAAGCAATGTTGCTTGAGGAAATCGTGGTATTTGACTTGCTATAATACGATTAAACGAATTATATCATTTTTTAAAATGCACGATAATGTGGAATGCGAAATATTTCGATTAAAAAGCAGACACTTTTCGTCTATTTGAAACAAGTAAAAAGCTCAATTTTTAATTACTTTCCAGTCAGTTAAAAGTCGTAATTATATGTATAAATGTAATAAATAACATCATTATTCCGGTTATATTCAAAGTCAAATATAAAAACTTGATCTTTTTTACAAAAATTGATTCCGTCCTTTCTTCGTAAATTCATTGCGAATCAAATTGTTAAAGACTGCATTTCATAGAAAAGCAGTCGGCTCTCGGTGCAAGAAGGGACCCTTTCAATAACGTAGCAAACGCCTAATTGAGTAATTTCAATTCCTTCCTCAAAATTGAATCGTTATGCGCATTGCGTTTTTGAATGAGAAATGAATTAAATGAAGCGAGAGGATCCGGTATCGTTATAAATTCAACGATGCACGTGAAAGCAGGGTGCTACTTTCACGAAACTTTCCGGAATAACTTGAGTCAAGCTCTTTGCCCTACTGCTGGGTTCAACGTGAAAGCAGAAGTATCAGTGTTTATTGGTTAATGAATAAAAGATTTTACAGCTTGTCGCGAACAGCTTAACGAAAAGAGCTTTTTAGACTTCAATGAGGCAAGCGCGAACGTGTGTCGACAAAGCGCCTGTTCGTGTGATAAGGCGCATTCTTCGGAAACTATATAAGAGTTCGGTCGAACGCCCCCTAAGAATGTGCTCCGACAAGCGGGAATATAAGAACCGTCTGGCCTTGGCATCCCGAGAAGTTGCAAGGCGCTCGAAAAATATGAAGAAATGAGCAATATGTCTCTGACGAATGTCGGACTTTTCGATACTTTGACGATGGATTGATTGCCCAACTTACTGAAAAAGTGATTGGTCATATAACTTTTTTTACGGAATTCAATTTAATGGCTTACTGAATCTTCGTCCAGCAAGTGACGGATGGAGGAAAGACACTTTTTACAGAAATAATTAATGCGATTGAAAATGAGTCATGAAAATTTTAATCTCTGACATTCACGGAACATCATGTTACCTATTTTAAATTTATCTAGAGGATGAGCTTTTTAGAAGCTTTTTGATAATGTTAAAAAATTTAACTACAATTAATGGAAATGTACGAACTAACTTAATATTTAAAATTTATTGAAAATGTGGCAAAATGGTTAACATCCCCCAGAAAGAAAGTTCAAATCAAATTTATTACGAAATCATATATTTATGAACGAATTGAGTGCCCGGATACCAAAACGCTCGGTCTCACTCATCGTAAGTAGTAACAGCCAGTTTCGCAGTTTTTTGCATTTATCTTGTTTTGCTTGTTAGATAGCAATGTTCCACCACTGACAAAGTTGTAGATATTGAAAATATCTTTTCGCCACAGTAGGCGTAAAGTACGCTTTTACGCCCACTTTTGTGGGCGTAAAGTGAAATATTCGGGGAAATGTGCCTTTTGTTACGAATAAACAAATATACCCCTCTCACTTAGACAACCAAGGCTCGCCCCACTACTGTAAACAATAACTCGTATGTATATAAATTTAGTATTATAGATTAAATTCTATTTTAGTTTAAACATTTTTTTTTTATTTTAATCTAAAATTTTGTTGTCGATAAACATAATAATAACGTTTAAAATTCAATTAAAATCATGAGTTGAAATTTACTTATGAAAGTTTACAAAATTACAAGTTCATTTACACGCTACAGCATCAATTAAAATCATGAATCACTATTTATATACAATTTAATGTCAATATATATTTTTATTAATAAACAATATAATTAATAAATATTTTTCTACTACTTTATTCTAAAACAAAATACACTTTTAAGCATATATATTCACGTATCGGGGGGAGGGGGGGGGGGCTTCGCCCCTATTCCCCTATTCTCCCTACTTACTCCTGTCCTTCCGCTCTCCTACTATTGTCTTATGTTTTTCCTAATATGGAAGCGTCTTTCCGCCTACATGTGACGAAAAATAATGTTCGCACGTGTTCCCTCGGGCATGAGAATTGCCTGCGGGCGTAAAGTCGCACTTTACACCCACCGTACGAAAATAACTATTAATTTGAGCCGACAATCGTTCCAATGTACGACTGCGAAACTGGCTGTTACTACTTACGATAAGTCAGACCGAGCGGCGTAGGCGTTTTTGCATCCCGTCACTCAATTATACTGATTGAGTGTAAAATAAATCATGCAACATAAAATATTTCTATGCAACAAGTCAATTCTATATAAAGGAATGTAACAAATTAATAACAACAATAGTAGAATAACCCATATAAATGATATCAAAACAACAGAATTTGATTTTAAGAACTCTGTAAGACCTATCTCATACATCAGATTCCAGTAAAGACCTGTCACGCTCACTGAAAAATAATTTCTTCTAAACTTTCCCAAGATAATAAGTTAATTGAAATTAAATATTGTGCAAGATGCTCATTACTTCGACCTACGTTACACACTTTATCAAAAAAGATAATTAAACATGCAATTCTTTAGAATGACATAAATACTATTTTTATAGATTTAATTATTGCAGAGAACATTCATTCGGCAATTCCTGATTCAATCCTGGCTTATAAAATCTGTAATATTAGATCCTCATTTTTACGATTTTCAATAACAAAATCTCAAAAGTTGCGCAAAAATTCTGTCCTCTCTCTAGACTGCCATCTTTCTCTGTACATAGTTCCAAATACTTCTATTTGGGGAGACAATTTTTTGAGGTTGGATGGAGAAAATTGTAGGATAAAAATCAATGAAAATTAAATTTAGTTATAACAACAGTTCTTTTTCTGTACTTTACATTTAATAGTCTTTAATTAAGTAACTGATTACATACAAAATCGAAAAAAATAAAATAAACTATGGCGACCATTGTGATTGAAAATTATAATTTCACACTGATAATTATGAATATCCTACAATAATTTTGACATATGTCAACATTTGGAATCACGATTTCCAGTATTATGAAGAAAAAGTAGCGTTCTTCTTCCGTGTTTTCAGCATGGTATTACGTCAGTATGTTTTAAAATGCTTGAATTATTTCTACAATACTCTTGCGTAACTGTGCCAAGAGATATTTGGCAACAATAGTCTGGAAAAAGAAGAAAGGAGTAAATTCTCGGGGCGATACAAAACGACTATTTAAAAATGTAAGTGAACGCCTTCTTAGATAATAACGAGCTTTACGACATAAAGAGCTTTTATATTTTTTGCCATCGATCTTTTCAAAAAGACGAGTCGTTAAATGGGATTCTATTGTCTTTTATTTCCATTTTTATTCTCTTTTATGCTCCTGGTTTATGGTGCATTAAACGTGCATACGGTGAGCAATCACATTTGACACTCTCACTATCAATTATTGATATACGAAGTCACTCGACTGGAAATGTACATATATACTCATACATATTTATTACACAGGAATTTTTCAGCTCCAAAAAATATTTTTTGAACGCTTTTTCGGTGCGTAAATAACACTTGTGCTTAAAGTATACTTTACACGCGGAAAAGTGCGTAAACAATATCTCGGCGCTATACTATTTTTTCTCGGAATATTTTCTAAATCAAATATTTAAAACTCAACGAAGAAATAAAAATGTTATACACACACCTCCAACAGTTTCATTGTCTTTTTACGAGTATTCCTAAATAAGTAAAATGTTCGTTACTTTAACCCATTTCGTCCCAAAGTGTCCGTTTTGTCCGTCAATGTTCAACGACGTATTACTATATATTTTCAGCCCCTAAAAGAATCGCCAAAGCCATAATCCACTATTTTCGAGGTCGCTCTATCGATTTATGCCATTTAGAAAACGGAAAGACAATGGCACAATAGTATTATTATAAGAAATCCTTTTTTTCTTCTACAATATTTAATATAATAAAATCGTTTTGAATTTTCTGAAATTAATATCAGTCTTGAAAACAAATCAAAAAGTCAAGGAATACACTTTTTTATTATAAAATATATTACGGAAATGAATCCTCAAATAACTAAATCACTTCATGGATACTATAATAAAATCTTCTCAAAGTACACTATTATTATTTAGAAGAGTATTGGTATACGTTATAAGTAAACCTTATTGTACAACAATCTAATATTTATAAATGTCTGCTGGGAAGTTGCAAACGCAAGTAAGTATTTTAAACATTCATAAATAGTAAAATAGTTGTCATAACATTCATTAAACTAAAATAACCTCTGATCACACTAAAAATAGTTATTCTATGGTATATTTTACAATATTCTGAATTTTAAGAGTAATATACTGTGAACGACAACTTTTCACGTCGTGAATTCTATTATTTATATCAATCTATTATTATATGTTACAACCATTCCTACCTTTTTTATGGATCCAATAACAAAATTTTTCTCCCCGTGTATAATTGTCAACGATTGCACTGTATAATTCTTTTGGTTTCCTGAAACAGAGACAAAGTACTTGTTCAAAGCGATAATTTTTAAATGTAGGTTACATTGAATCACTTCCGATATAAAAGTACATAAATGAACTTCAAATGGGTTGGAATCCACATTTCAATTTTAATGGATACCATAAAAATAAGAATTCTTATCGCTATTAAAGAAATCTTTTCAGGACAGAACTATCGTATAAGCATAAAGATTGCAACATTTGGTGAAAGTATAATTCATAATTATTATTTAACCATTAACTCTTAATTAAATTAAATGTAATAAATCACCATTATTGACTCTTGATGTAAATATTAATTATCATGTATAAGCAACGGATCATTTAAAATAAATGATGAAAACTAATATAAATTTATTTATTTAAACGAGTAATTATTACAAGGAAAAATTAAAAATAATCAAAGTTAATTAGTTAATTAATTTTAATTTTGGTCAGGAATTGTGACCCTTTTAAAAAATATTAAAATGAACAATTAAAAAAAACAATAATCTGTTCTTTCTCAACTTGAGACGACATATAAGTATTGTATGAATCAATTTGAACATGGGATTAAGATTTTGAGAACAAGCTCACCTATATGGAACATTTAAAACATTAAAGGAGAGGAAATAAGCAAAGGATAATTTTTTCGTAATAATATTGTAAGCAGCAAATAATTTAGATTGTTAAAATGTAATATTAATCGTCTTTTCATTATTCTTAATAATCAAATTTTTATTTGCAGTTTTTATATAGTCTAAATTGACACAAGTTCTCTTTTTCTCAGTTGACACTTCGACTTTTAACTTTTCGACCGTTTAAATCGACCGAATCAACGTACCAGAAACCGATATTTTAATACTCGAATTACAAATTACTTTATCGGTATTATTGCAATTTCGAAGCACAGTATGACATTTTTTTAGATTGACAAATGGGTCACCACCGAAAAGTGAAAAACAACAGAACCACTGTATGGATAGTTAGGTTAGGCTTAGTCGTGGGCTAATTTAAACAGAACTAAAATAAGAATGTTTACTGAAAATCATAACAAATACAACTATGCAGAGGGTAAAACCCTCGCCGTTATGCATCAAGTACGAAAAAACAGTGAGGAAACGTCTCATACATTTTCTCTGTGAATGTCCTGTCCAAATGGATATATGGAAGATATATCTTCCCTCTCCAGAAAAATCTGCAACATATGCCTAGGATTTGATGAAAAAGTCATATATCCAACCGAACACTGAATAAAACATTAGAAATTGTATACGGAGGCAATAAGTTAAGCATGCTTCTGGAATATTGCCTAAACCTATTTAATTCTCATCAATAATAATACATCAACACCTCTAAAGTTATTTCTTAGAAGCCACTTTTATGTTTCAGAAGTATGTCCCTATTCAATTGTCTAATGGCGTGGAGAAAATTTGTATGCGAAAAATCCCATGTTAAATCCCCAAATTAATTTTAGTGTTCCCGACTCTTGAATTTAACTTCAACAGTGCCCTGATTTCACTTCCTGTTATTAAAATGAAGATATTCTACTATCAAGAATTATTCGATATATTACCAATATTTAAAACTTGAATCAATACAATTGTCTATACAAATATTGGTGGAGAGATCACAATTTCTATAGAAACAAATAATGCAAATAGTACAATATTATTTACGCTTTCAAAAAATATTCCATATATTTTTTACATGTTTTAAAATTTATAGAAACATGATTTTCATGTTCAAAGTACACTATAAATAAAATACTCACAAAGTTGAAAACAAAGTTCTAATAGTTTCTAAACTTTTAAACGTTTGCTATTATAACTTTGAAATGTTTACACAAGTTTTAATGTTAATTTTCTGTCATAAAGAAGAACGAGAACTCCAAAGATTAACATTTGGATCTTCGATAATGGTTTCTATAGCATAATTACAGAATGTTCCAATGGCTTTACTAATATTTAAAACAGAATAATTTAAGATTATAATTTAAATTAAATTTAAATTTAAAATTAAGTCTATTTTAATCGAAAAGACTTAAAAATAAGTTCCTAAAAGGCAGTTGTAGTGTTATATGAATTTAAATAATGTTTAGATGTAATGAATGGAATAGTTATAAATAAAAAATAAAATATAAACAAAAGTTCCATTTCAGTTCTGTTTTACTCTTGCTGTTAATAAACAATACATCGCCCAACGTTTCGACCTAACTTTGATGTCCGGTTCAGGCGCAACTTAAAAAATACAATTATAATTACACGAATCTAAAACGATTTTGTAAAAATCTACGCTAAATAATACAAACGTCAATGATCACTGTTAAACAGAACTAATTTACCAATATGTTATTATATTACATGTCTTATTTCCACGAAGAAAATTTAAAATTATGACAGATATGTAGAATGTGCACATATCCACTCAACTATACATGTACTTACTAACAAAGAATATATATATATATATATTAAATACTCTTTGTTATATTAAAATATATATATATATATATATTTTAATATAACACGTTTAAAATAGTATTTTTGGATACTAGTGCGTAAAATACGATTTTACGAACCGTTTTTAACATGCGATTAGATAGGGCGGTGCGTAAAATCAAATTCTTACGCACGCGTGCCGAACGATATTTTTCGATATAGTATGCGTAAAATTTGTGCGCCGTTTTTTGTGAGTCAAATATGATGTTACGCACGTGTGATGACCGCGGCGCACGAGTGCCCGGCACTGTTGAAGTTAAATGAGGTATTAACCATTGAAATGTCAAACTGTCTACATTCTTTATTCTATAATTTAGTTCCCTAATACATGGAATTATTATAATTTTTGAAAAATCCATTTCCTTTATAAGTGTTGTTCTGTTTATGTATTATTTTTGTCATTCTGTTTTTATTATGTTATTTATAAAACCTACATTACAATTGTTATTTGTCAAGAATTGTTTAATGTACATGAAAATTTTAAGATGGAATTTTTTATTGGCTAAATAAATAGTTTTGTCTGCAAAAAACTTATAATTGATTTTTTCCTACATATGTTGGATGATTTTATATTAAAATTCAAACATCATTCGCAACATGTTGGGTATATGTAAACATCAGTTATTAAGGTATGTTTGTTATATTTGAAGCCTCATATTTTCATAGCTCCTGTAAGAAAATAGACAAATTCGTTTATAAAATCGAATAGAAAACGTAAATAAATATTCAATCATTAAATTTCATTTTGCTTAACTGATCACAAATAAAATACGGTTGAAAATTGCAATTCTTTACTCACAACGTTTTCAACCTTTTTCGAACAATCTATCACGAGACACTTTAACAGTTCCATTTGCATAGTATCGTTCGACGAATTAAAATATAAATGATTGGCAATCGACTAAACCGTCACGAGGTATAAAATTGCGTGAAAACAATAAATTACACATGTTGACAATTGGGTTAGGAAATAATATATGTGACATTGAAACATACAAAATTTATTGAAAGATTTTTGTTCAATAAATTGTATATCGAATATTGATAATAATTTAAAAAGGGGGCTATAAAATACGTGAAGAATGCTTTTGAATTAAATTTCAATCAGCGAAATCTAAATTAAAACGGTTGTCACAAAAAAGGTTTCCTCTCGTCATTACACGGAGTAGGAGTATGCAAGGAAAATATCATGATGCTCGAAAACTGCTCTAAAGAATTATACACACATTTATTTAATTTATTTAAGACATATGGGAGAATTGTAATCAACATAAATATGTATTAATTAATGAATATTCAGTAAATGATAACTTAGATTAAATAATTGGTTAAACGGTCTCGTGGTTCCCCTTCGAATGGATAATAATAATGGTTAGGAGTAAGTTGGTTGCGAAATATGGACTTCCAGAAAATCGTTCGAAGAAACTAATTTACGATTCTGTACTAGCCTCAGGTTAACAAGAAGTTAAGAAGTCCAGAATATTGACAATGCCTGGATCAGTAAGATCATATCAGCTCCCAATTGAATAGGAACGAACGACTAAGATAATCATTGTCGACATCGTTTCAAATTCGATTGCATTGATTTTCAAGTTTATCACTTACACTGTTAAAAATTTGCCGGTGTGAAACAGTCCGGTGTGAGGTGTGATGGTTTTCGGTGTGAATATTTACACCGATGAAAGGTTTGATAGATATCCGCTCGCGGTGTGATCGGTGTGAAATTCAATGCGGTGTGATTCGTTTATACGCGCTTGCGCATGCGCTCTTCTTTCTACAATGCTGTGTGACGGTACTGGCTCGATTCGATCGATCGATCCAGACGCGTCCTGTGTTCTGTCATTCATAATGACAGGTTCGAGTTTGATTTTTGTTTTATTATTTAGCATTAGTGCTACATAATGAACACTAATAAAATATGTATGTATGAGTGCGTAAATTTTATTTTTGGAGGTTGACCCTTAATATTAATGTTTATAGAATATAAAGTGACATGTATAGAAAATTCTAAAAACCGTAAACTCGACTCGATACTGTAGTTCTTGTTGGAAGGCATTCCATGCTTTCAATCGTTGATATTTATATTGATTATAATTTGAATACATATACATCTTCTACGTACGAGTGCAATTAAACAAATTTAAAATCAAGTAGCAAAAATTGAAAGCAGTGAATATGTTTCGTTAAAAAGTACTGAAGCGAGAAGAGTTTACTGTTCTCAGATTAGTACACATGTCGGTGGATGTAGTAGACTAAGTATGTGATAGAATGAATAAAAATTTATTGATAATGTTCAAATGAATTTATATAATATAAATTAAAACTTATTGCAAAATTAAGGCCAACCACATATGCGCACCAATTGAAAAACTGTAATCCGCTTTGTAATACTTGGAACGTGACCAATGCTGTCAATCAACATTATTTATTTTAAAATTTTCTTACTTGCAAACACATATATTATTAATATGTATTGATATTTTAACAAATGGAAATATCGATTATTAAAAGCATAGAATACATTCTAACAAGAACTACATTTTCAAAAGGAGTTTACGGTTTTTAGAATATCCCAAACATTTCAAATGTCTCAATATATCTGAACAAGTTTGTAATACTATTCCCAAACTAAATCTGGCAATATGCTTACTCCATGAACATGAAATGTTGAGTCGATGGAGCCTAATTTCACAAAATTTTATAACGATTTTTCTCTCTGTTAAACTCAATCAATCTTTATGAAAGTAAATTTTCTGTATTTATTACCTTGTAACGCAAACAGAAACATGGTTAGTGGTTAACGTAACTGGAAAATTGTCTGTGTGATCAAATAAAACAATTTCCAAAAAGTAATACTTTTTGAGCTGTCGCTCATTGAGAAAACAGTTTTATTCTATCATCCAGCCAATTTTTGCATTAAACTAACGTCTGTTTCTGGTTACATTTTTAGGTAATAACTACAGAAAATGTTGTTTAATAAAGATTGGTTGTATTTAACCCTGTGAAAAGCAGCTATGAAAATTTTGTTAAATTGGGCTCCGACGATACCAGATTTCATCTACACTATTAATTTAGACTTGGAATAGGATTTTAAATATCTTTCAATATATCTGAACATATTTGTAATACTATTCCCAAACTAAATCTGGCAATGCGCCTATTCCATGAATATGAAATGTTGACGGAGTTGAAGTCGTCGGAGCCTAATTCCACAAAATTTTCATAACGACTCTTCTCTGCGTTAAACACAACCGATCTTAATTAGGAATGTACTTGCATATCAAAATAGGAAATGTAAGGAATGGTATATATGGATGCGGATTGTCATTTCCATTTGATAGATAACCTTAAAATTTTCTTTGAAGTGTTAATCTGTCCGAGGAAAATAATAATAATGCGGTACTCACATTTAATAATTCATGTAATTCATCACAGACGCACATAACCTAAAAGAAACAAATACCTTGATATGGCGTTTTACAATTTAAACATCCATGTGTGTAAAATAGGTGTGATTTATTTGAGCGGAGTTAAATGCTGTTTGATTAAATCACACCGATATCGCACCGAATAATTAACACCGCTCATTTACACCTGACAAGGTGGTGGACCTATATAGACTCCTCAACGGTGTGAAATATGATACCGATTTCACACCGCATTTTTAACAGTGTATCGATCATTCAATAATACGAGCTTCAACATATTCAAAATTTGTTCTAAAAAAATGTGAACATGCAACATGGTCTCACAAAAAGGGTCCAGATTAATACAGGATTCACGCGATGACGAAATAATGTATTATTTATCGATTTTCTTTGCTTCTTCGGAATACATTGTGACGTCGAAACCCGTGGCGTGTACCTCGGATGCAGCGGAATTAATTTACACAGTTATTGCATCTGTGTCGCGAGTGACATTCTGCATTTATTTAATTAAAAAACATTTAATTTGAAATGCAAAATCATACAACAAAAAAGTTGCGGGCGACATGCGTCTGGTGAACCACCAAGTAAGAAACTGAATTGTAATAGTGGCATGTACGAACCAACGACGGTACAAACGTCATCAATTGTCAGCATGAAACGTGCAGGTTCAGGAAATAAGCGGACTCGAGAGACAGATTATAGATAAAAGAATATCTTTTTTATTTATTCTTCTCTTTTTTATAAATTTGCATACAAATGCATGTGCAATTCTTAATGAATGCTTCTCAAATTATTAGAACTCTAATGGTTCGGATATCTCCACCTGTAAGGAGAAAAAAAGCGTTTATTACATATAATTTATGGGGAACCTGCCTACCCGACCTTGACAGGGACACTAGGTGCGCTGACCTAAGTGCCACTGCAAGTTTATGCTAAATGCACTTACTCAACCCGCCCACGGATACTAAAGTAGCCGGAGAATCGGAGTGCGTGCTCAAGTCGACCGACAGACTGTCCACAATTCGGAAATTTCCCCCCAATTTATACACTGAGGCCCCGCCTCGTTACGCGACACTCACACGCTTCTCACGCTCGCGCACACACGCTTGCATTGTTTAGCGCTACCGGCGAATCTGTCCGTTACAAGCATTTGATTGCGTGAACTAATTATTTTGCGTTTATTTTTTTTAATTTATATATTTTAGAATTGTATGATATGGAAATTGTAACAAATATGCACACAGCACACTGTCCTGGGGACGTCCTCAGGACATCCTCAGGACACAGGACTCCTTGTGGACGTTAATAGGACGATAAAAGCGGACATTTGGACGTACTGAGGAGCTCCTGAGGGCGTCCCCAGGACAGTGTGCTGTGTGGGTGAAGGATGGCAATAATATTTCCTACATCTAAAAGTAATATTTCCATTTATTGTGTACACAAACGTGTACTCATTACCGTGGCTACGTTGTCCTTCTTTATAACAAGTATATCGGACTTTTTACGAAAATAAGTTGTTTTACTAATGAATAACACAGGACCACAAAAGATATTTGTTTCAAGATCACTTGATCAGAAATAGTGGATCTTATAGATTTTTGGCCGCTGAAAACGAATCCGTTATTCGATTTAGCCCATTACGTCAGGATTTTAAAATATTTAATCCGAAAAATATTCAAAAATATACTTTTTGGCAATTTAAAGTTAGAATATGTGAAAAATCTGAAATGATGAGTTAACTTGAACAAAGAATTCGTTTTCAGCGATCAAAAATCTATAAGATCCACTATTTTTTATTCACGTGATCTCGGAACAAATTTTGTTTGTGGTTCTGTGTAATTTGACGGTTAAGTGTGTTCGATTAATGTTATAATACGCAACTTTTAATAACAGTAATAAATAGTTTGAACATACACATAATTCTCTAATTTGGGTTTTAATTATATAAAATTGTATTAAACATTATTTTTAAGAAAATAATGGTGTAATAAAAATGAACTGGCTATGAATTTGATTTTATAATTATTAGTAGACGACTATCTATGTCTAGTACAAATCCATGGGCTTCACGTGAATGGCACATACCAGGGCTTCATATTGCGAATATGCATACGAAATCTTGTTGCGTAATCTTGGAATAACAAAAACATTATACGCACTATTTATAGTTATGTATACATATATATTGTTTTTTTTTTGTTACACATATACAGGTAGTACACAGTACTAGAATCGTACTACATTTCATTCCAAAGTTCCTATGGCTTGTGACCTACTGCTTCGGGCCATGTTTCGAATTTCTAGTCCTCTTCAGCACTTACTTTTGGATGTTGTTGGAATTAAATGTCAAGTATAATCTACGATTGCAAACTTATTAGTAATTTACTAAATTTCAGTAAATATGATCACAATTAGTCATATTAAATTAAAGTTTCAGCTGGATTTTTTTTTTTCAAAATGTGAGATGAACATAGATCATTACGTGCTTAATAAGAGTTCAGTTACTTGTACAATTGAAATTAACCGTTTAACGCCCAAAAGTACAAAATTATGTCATGTAGTTGACACTATATTTTAACATTTGAACCTCCGGCGATCAAAAGGGCATACGCGCGGATTCGGACTTTTGTCCAATAGTCGATTTTTAAAAATATTTCAAATTTAAATTTTTTTGCTTAATCCATATGCAGAATGAAATGACCTATATTTTTCTTGTGGTAACTCATTCATTTTTTGAAATTTCGGAAAAAAACAAAATGGAGGTTATAGTAGGCGTTTCCAAAAATAAATAAATAAAAACAAAATTAATATGTTTATAAAAAAAAAAGATATCCGTTTGTTCCAAGAAAATGTAAATTCTTGGTATCGAAAACTTTAAGCGCTCCATTTGAGGAGCGAATTTCGAGCTACCGAAAACTTCAAGTGAGAAAGTTTTTCGTTAAGATACGGAAAAGTTTTTTGGAAAGTTTCATAAAAATCGGACTATTAGAAAAACAATTATTGATGTATAAAGTTTACGACGCGGATGAAATAATTCCGAACTGGAGTGTTCTCGTTTTCGTGCATTGTTACCGTTTCATTGTTTACACAAACAAGTATATGTACTTCTCACAGGAAAAAGTATCTTGCAATAATTATTAAGTATACCAAATAAAAACGCGTTTTTAAAATATATATAAAGATATCGAAAAGTTTCTAAGAAATAAATAAAATATAACAATTCAGAGAACCATAGAAATAAAAAGACCTTGTAAGATATATTATATTTATTATAAAATTATAATTTTAATTACAAATATTTAGAAATACTACAGTATAAACTAGTTTAAACGGTTTAAAATATAAATATAAACACCTCGATTTTGTTTAGTAAATTGAGAAAAATTAGTTTTTAAAAAATGTTGGTCGAGAAGGACTAACGTAAGTCAAGAGGCTTTGAATGTCTTTTATTTTGTACTTTTTATAATAAATAATTTTTATAATAAATCTAATATATCTTAGTCATTTTATTGCTATCCTTTTTTGAATTGCTATATTTTATTTGTGCTTAGAAACTTTTCGATATCTTTACAGTTATTTCTAAAACACGATTTTTGTTTCGTATACTTAATAATTATTGTAAGACACTTTTCCCGTAATAAGTACATATACTTTTTTGTGTAAACAATGAAACGGCAACAATGCACGAAAACGAGACCACTCTAGTTCTCCACACGCACAGAGGCTAAATCTCCGCGAGAATTATTTCATCCGCGCCGTAAACTTTATACATCAACATTTCTTTTTCTAATAGTCTGATTTTGATGAAACTTTCCAAAAAACTTCTTTGTATCTTAACCAACAACTTTCTCACTTTCTCACAAGTTTTCGGTAGCTTGAAATTCGCTCGTCAAATGAACCGCTTACACTTTTCGATACCGAGAATTTACATTTTCTTGGAAAAAATGAATATCTTTTTTATTTATAAACATATTAACTCAGTTTTTCTTTATTTATTTTCGGAAACGTCTACTACCCTATAACGTCCATTTTGTTTTACTCCAAAATTTAAAAAATTGAGCAAGTTACCACGAGTTGAAGTAAAAACTAGTGTTGGCGTGGTGCCTCGCTCGCTCAGAACCTTCGACCCAGTAGTGAGTCGGCTATTCCTTAATACTCGTTTGTTTACTAACAGCTTTCAATTATATTATAAAATTATATTGATATTTGGGGGTCCAATCATATTTAGGTCCAAGTGGATTCGATAGATACGTTACAACAATATAGTGTTTGTTATATGTATGAAATTTGAGAATGATTAACAACTATGATCTATGGCCTGAGTCGACGTAAAATTGAAAATAAACATTTTCAAAACTTCGACCCCGACAACAGGCCAGCCGAAGTATTAATAAATAAAAGTTGCAAAACACTTACTTAGCACTTGTAACGGTAATTTCTAAATTTATTTTTACGAACGACATGAATACATATTTTGTGGAGGTAATTATCACACACGTCATCTGAGCTTGCACTTTATCCATTAAAGTCATACAATACACAATTAATAGTTTGTCATAAATTCAAGAAAAGAAAATCATATCATATTTAATAACTAACACGACGATATAAATAAAAACGAGAAGAGTGAGATACACCAAATTTGAAGAAAACTTATCTGGAGTTCGTGAGCGTTGATTTGTTGGTTTGGTGGACAGGGTCTTCAGATCTGCTTCCACGTGATCAAGAGTATGTTCTGGACTCATCGAAGTCTGGCTGAGCTTCCGTGTTGATGGTGCTCATTCGAGGAAAATAATGACATCCCGATTAGATCCGCACTCAAAATTTCAATGGAGGAGAAAAGAGGCAAGGTGCTCACCATCAAATGTGCCGAGGAAGCGTCGCTTAATTTCCCTCGCACGGCGGGTTTTCCTCGGCATGTGCGTGAAGTTGAGGTTCCGTGCAGATATCTTCAACTTCCACGAAGGGACTTTATGAATGCATCCAGCCTCGAGAAGTTCCCCTTCGACGAAGTATCCTTTTCCACGGGACGGAAAACCTTTTTCGGAAACGTGGAACTCCGGATGCCGCGTCGTGATTACCCTTCAACTTCAACGATTTTTCTTCAATTAATTGTACCTGCTGAAATCGTTTTCGCGACTCAACTGATCCCCTCTCTTCCGAATTGCCCCAAAATCCCCTACTCAGACACTTTTTCCTCCTCCAACCTATTGTTACGATTACTTTCCTCTTCTTCGGTGCTCTCTCTCTCTCTCTCTCTATATATATATCCCTACCTATGATCTCACTCTTCGATCTATACATATATAATTAAACGATTTACACATTACATCGAAACTCTAAACATTTACATAGAAACGCAACGTCACACACTTGTATTGTAATAGACTATTCGATGCATATTATATGTTTAAAATTTAGTTTAATCCAAATGAGAATTGTTATAATTTTGATTTTTTTTTTACATGATTTTTGTAATTTTTCCCATGTTAATAAACAGTAGTATAGCAATTATGCGTTAGAGTCAATGTAAGTGTTGTGATAATGAACGCTTTTTCGGAAATCACCGACTACACTTAAATTTCCGTTAAAAAAATGTTGTCGAAAAGAATGTTAACCAAATTATCGTATCATAAAGAAAGCTAATAAACTTTAACTTTGAATTGAAATATATGCATTCAAATTAAAAACAATTTTATAAACGTCGCGTCCTAACTATATTATTTTGGTGAAAGAGCATGCAACATAATTTTGTAAATACGACAGAGTATGAAATACACTATGTTGCAATAGTCGGTAAACGGAATAAACTTAATAAAACAATCTTTTTTTATACTTGTTCTTGGCTATTAGTTTATAAACCACTCAGGCATGAAAATACATTTTTGTGACGAAAGCATAGTTTTTATACAAACAAAACGTACCCCTTCATATATATTTGCTACCGTGGGTGTTCTGAATAAATTTTAAAATACTCCGCTTAAATTTTACGAATGTTATACAAGCAATCAGGCAGTGTGTTAAATCCGTAAACCACTAATACAAGGCTCAAAATACAGTATTTTTCGCAAATGCAAACAATATTAGACTTTATTGTTCAAATATACAGATTAAACCTAATCGATAATTATCGAACATTAATATAAGTACAATATCAAGTATTAAAAAGATACTTGCACTGAAATTTACGAATACTTTCTATAAGTAGATGTAGTTTGGAATTTTTATTGAGAAAAATTTATTATACATAAATATTAGTTATATAATTTAAGAGAAAACAAATCGAACTAATTTTAGAAAAAATCTGGATTCGAAACTGGTCGATCTAACCATACGAATGCAATTGCTTTATTCCATATACAACAGAATGTTAGAAGGTGTCTGTGGAAAAATAACTCAAGTTACAGTACAATGGAACCTTGACGATGGTATTGACCAATTTTTCGTGGACGTTTTGTTGAGGTCGATGAATTAATCAACATAATGGTGCGACGAACACCTTGTTCCCCCACCACAGTAGGATGTTTTCTCTTCGATTCTCCTTTTCCATTTACATCTCGCAATATGCAGTTTTTTTGACCAGGAAAAATGATTGAGAGGGGGAAAAGGAAAAAGAGCTTCAAAGGATTCAGCAGAATAAATAAGCAGGTAGTGGGAACCACAAACTTCTTAAAGCAACATTTTGCAGATTTATTTATCTCTTGAAACATCAAAAACACTCCGATATCTAATAAATATAGTAAAAATGAGAATGATACTTTTTGCACTATTTCTAAAATACTAATATCATCTTAACCCATTAACGCCCAAAGGACACTTCTTGCTTCAATTTCAATCGAGTATTTCGTATCAAAATCGAAGTTAACAAAAATTGATAGGTACATACTGTTTTCAAGGTCGCTCTTTTCCGATTCCGAGGTCAAAATTGAGTTTCAACCAGCAGGAATTCCAATATGGCGCCGAATTTGAAAAAATTGTCCAAAAAATTGGGAAATATTTATTCTTACTAATTTTTTTCGATCCATTACAATATCGGGACTCTATTGAAACTCTGAACAAAGATGAATAAAATACTTGAATTTTAAGAAAAAATTTTACTTTTATACCCAACATCATTTTAATTACCTCAAAATGAGCGCAACAATTAAGCATTTCTTTGAAATTTTCTCGACGCTTTAACTCAAGAACTACGAGCTTTATTTAAAAATGCTAACAATGAAAAGTTCTTAGAATTTACCGAGAAATATCCTGTAATTTTTTCTATTTTTGTGATGACATTTGGGGATTTATTAAAAAGTTTTTTTCGAAATTGTAATTTATTTCCGAAAAATTATGAATAAAATTTATTGTATTCTCTGATGAATTCTTAGAATTTGATGTTCTTTGTAATATTTTCCATATGTTGACATTTTTTGAGAACACGATCCTAAGCTATAATATTTGAAATTCATGTTCTGAAACACTGTCAAGTTTTGGAAAATGCACAGGAGAATCAACTCTTAGAGTTCATAAGAGAATACACTGAATTTCTTTTTAGTATTTTCCTAAAATAAATTACAATTTTGAAAAAATGTTGAACAAAAAATTCGTCAAAAAAGTCTAACAAATTCCGTGATATTTCCGGGTGAATTCTGAGAACGTTTCATCCTTACCATTTTGTTTAAAATGATCGTAGTTTCTGAATTAGAGCGTTCAGAAATTTTCAAAGAAACTTTCATTATCGCGGCAATTTTCAGGTCGTTAGAATGATGCAGAGTTTAAAAGCAAAAATTTTTTCTTGAAATTGAAGTATTTTAATATATAATCCTAAATATTTCGATTTAAAATATTCCCTGAAAATTACTTGCATTTCCGTTTAATATTGATTAAAAATAATTATTATGCAACAAATGCTGCTTCTTAAGTGAATAAAATACATATATTAACTTATGGTGCGTGTTAGATTTAAATGAAAATAGAACAGGATAATGCATAACATCTAGCATACACCTGATGAAACTTGAAGACGGTCTGCACCATGTGCTGTATTTCTTGGATATGCGAGAAATGCGACATATATTGAATATGTCAGAAAACTTCTTCAACTGGATTTTTCGAATGAATCTATATGAGATCGACGATTTGAAATATTACAATAGAATGCTGACACTTATTGATGTATTAAAAGTTCCAGAGAGACTTAATATTTTTTCGAGTGTATCTCGTTGAAATTAGATAGTATGAGAATATATAAAAAATTCAAAGAATTCAAAATTTAAATTAACTTTTGGTTTGAAACTTCATCATTATCCCTTTTAAAAAGTCTAACCTAAAAAATTCACAATTCATTTGTTACATATCACGAAGTTCCAGTGATTTCGTAGACAAATTGTCAAGGATAAATAGGCTTAACTTATATTTTAAAGAATGTAAAATGTCTTTTTCTTATCCTACCAACAATAATTTGAATTGGAATATAATCTAATGGATTTCTAGCCATAGTTTGTAAGAATACGGATCTTAGCATCGTTATGTTCGAAAACCTCTCTTTTCGTAACCATTTGCTTCCAGAACATAAAAAATGGTTGCATTTATTCAAATAACAATATAAGATTTCAAAGTCCGAGTAAAAAAATAGTCTACCTGAAGTATCGCATTTAGTATCGTTATAAATGTCTCCCGGTTATATTATCCGGAACCAAATACGATATTTGCGGTCGCTTGTATTGATCAATGTCTTTACTTTTATTTTATTTATTTATTCTTTGTGTTACAAATATTATTATACATGCAAAACGAATGATTACTTGTCTTAGCTGTCAAGTTGCTCAACGTAAATGAGAAAAAATGTAAATCGTATACTAAAAAATATTCCTTCAAAAAATTCCCTTACTGACCTTTTTAAACAACTCTAACTATTTCAATGCAAGGTAGAAAACTTCTTCATTTTTCGAGTATATCTCTCTGAAACTAGATAGTATGGAAATTTGTCGAGGAAACATTTTCCCAGTGTACAAATATTAAAAAACAATTAAAAATATAACTTCCAAAACTACAATTAAATATAAATTCAAATGATTCATTATTTAGATTAACTTTTGTTTTGAAACTTCAACATTGTCCTTTTAAAAAAGTCTAACCTTAAAAATTCACAATTCATTTATTACATATAATGAAGTTCGAGTGATTTATAAATCTTCCATTTTTTACCATTGCCTATAATGTCTAAGACATAGAATGATCAAATCTTGTACAGCGGAGAAAGCATTTCATTAAATTACATGTTTTTCTCAAACTCTGAACGCACAATACTATTTTGATCCTTATATCGCGGGAACGAAATAGCACATTCTCTCCCCAGGGAGAAAAATTTAATAAAAAATGCACGAAAAAAACAGTGGCATAAGAATTACGAAATAATGGGGTATTTTCTACTCCAGCGATGGTGTAAAACATAGTGGCGTTGAATCTACGCCAAGCTCTCGTAGTCGATACGCCAACCATGGAGTAGCATGTGTTGACGTTAATACCGCGCAAAATTGCCTCTTTAAGATATGCTTATCGTCAGCTTGTTATTTTTATTTTAAATGAATGAATTATATACCAATTGTGTGTGAATAGGTGTTATTTATGTCTTTTTCCAGGTTAGTACATCTCAAATTAAGGTTTGAGGTTAACTGACCTGTCAAATAAAAAACCCATATTTTCTAAATCCTTCTTCCCATTCTCATTATTGCAATCTACAATTCGAGCCCTTTACATACTCAGGACATCTTAAAAGTTCTTTCGTTTTTCCTATTCAATAGCTGCCAATGATATCAGAGGAATATGTTAAATGAACTATCCACACTGAAAATAATGGTACAGTCATGGTTTAATTTTACACCATGTGTACACTGTGAGAGCCCAATATTAATTAGATTAATTAGATTAGGTCAGCAATATTGCGGTACCTCTACGGCTATGACACCAGTCACTTAAAACACATAGAAGCAAAGGTAACGTTTGAGAGAGTTTTGTCGACGAATGGGCCTATTTACTTAATGTTGTTATCTAATAATGTAAATAAATAAAGTAATAGAATTTGAATTGAATTTACAGGATATGCATTTAAAAAAGTCAGAAACAAGGACAATGATTCAAAGAGGTTGGTCGTCGGATTTGAGAATTTAAGTAAATTAGTCCATCTGCCGACAAACCTCTTTGAAACATTTTCTTTGTTTTTAAGTTTTTTAAATCCATATCCTGTAAATTCAATTCCAATTCTATTACTTTATTTATTTACAATAAACATAAAAGGGTTTAATATGTATTCATATGTATGATATATCTACCATGATGGTTTATATAAATAAATAAGCAAATTCTCCAATCGGTCGATAAAATTTAGTGATACGTTTCCTACGCTTCTATGTTTTCTATGCACCTATTTTGAAGTATCAATTCTATTTCTTTTACATTATATATTTGCACTAAATATGAAGGAAATTTATGTGTATTGACGTGGAAAAGATATACACCATGCAAGTAGATAACAACATTAAGTAAATAGGTCCATTCGTCGACAAAACTCTCTCAAACGTTACCTTTGCTTCTATGTGTTTTAAGTGACTGGTGTCATAGGCGTAGAGGTACCACTATATTGCTGACCTAATCTAATTAATCTAATTAATATTGGGCTCTCACAGTGTACACATGGTGTAAAATTAAACCATGACTGTACCATTATTTTCAGTGTGGATAATTCATTTAACATATTCCTCTGATATCATTGGCAGCTATTGAATAGGAAAAACGAAAGAACTTTTAAGATGTCCTGAGTATGTAAAGGGCTTGAATTGTAGATTGCAATAATGAGAATGGGAAGAAGGATTTAGAAAATATGGGTTTTTTATTTGACAGGTCAGTTAACCTCAAACCTTAATTTGAGATGTACTAACCTGGAAAAAGACATAAATAACACCTATTCACACACAACTGGTATATAATTCATTCATTTAAAATAAAAATAACAAGCTGACGATAAGCATATCTTAAAGAGGCAATTTTGGGCGGTATTAACGTCAACACATGCTACTCCATGGTTGGCGTATCGACTACGAGAGCTTGGCGTAGATTCAACGCCACTATGTTTTACACCATCGCTGGAGTAGAAAATACCCCATTATTTCGTAATTCTTATGCCACTGTTTTTTCCGTGTGGTAAGATTCATTCCAATTTAATGTTCTAAAAATGTAAAAAAATTATGTATATAATATTTAACTGCAATAAAATCTTGTTATTCAATAAAAATGTACATATTATTGTTATACTATTCTGCAAAATGATTTTATAAACAAGTTAATAATTCTATATCAAGTTATTTAGTTGAATAGTTTGAAATACAGAAGTTATTTGAATTAAAAACTTATATTTTTTTATTTCACTAATGTTTCTACTGTTCCAATAATAAAAGCCGACATTCAATTATTATATGAAACTAAAATCAACAATTGTGAAGTATCGTTTGTTTTTTAACTAACAGAATCAAGTACAGTTATTGCATTTTCCTCGTTAATACTGTTTTTGCCGTTAACTACGAAATAGGATAGGAAAAGTTTTAATAGATTCAGTTTGGAATACATCGCCTCGACTGGGATGGTATAGATTATCGTATGTATTTGTAGTTTTCCTAATTTGAGCAGAAGATAATCAAAAGCATGTTATTTAAAAATAACTAGCAAATCGTATATTGATTCACACAAATTCAACTCTGTAATTGACTATCAATACCAGATACACTAAATAAATAAATATAATGTGATTAAACTCATTGCAACGTAATAATGTTATGTAAACAAAGTGTTCTCTGCTATTCGTTAGTAATGGTACGTGATAATAGGTAACGCAGTCTATAAATACTTAGAATCGACATAAAATTGAAGTTAAATTAACTATAGCGGAGCGATCAAAAATGAATAGTCAGGTCAGGAATATCATTAAACGAGTATATAAATTTGTTCGTTTGTAATGGAGTTTATTTTTAAATAGTTATATCATAACGGACCGTTACGGAAATGTCAATCTGCTGTTTTAATGCAAAAGCTGTTCAATATTGTAAAAATAAAGGTATGAACAAAGAATCTGTATTCAATTCGATTCCAAGAAAGTTTGAAATTTCAGTTAACTGAAAATAAAATGGTTATCTCGAAGGGTAGAATATAAAATATTCTATTAATATGATTCCACATCTGAATATTTCAAAACGATTGCTTCATGTAATTCTTACAACACTTTAATTGTGTTAATTATTCTAGAAACCATCATAATAATTAATACTGATATCAATGCCTTTCATTAACGAAGATGGAACTGATCTTAAATGTGTCCTTAAATATTAAATAGTATCCTTGTAAAGTATAATGAACGTTAATTTTCATTATTTAGATTTACATCATTATAATTAGTTCCAGGTAGTGGCAATTATTAATTAATATATCCTATTATCCCGTAGATGCAAGACAATATTAAGAACTTTTTGAGACTATTAAGTTTTGAATAGTATTAAACTGTTCCCAAGTTGATGTTCAGCTTTAATACTAATTTCAATCGTATCCATTGGATACAGAATATATGAATTGCGAACGAATTGTGGTGTATAATATTTGTAGAATATTGCTCACTGATTCACAAGTATCAATCTTCAATAAACTGAATCATCAACTATTTGAAAATGGTTTTTAACGTAGCTGTTGAGTAATATAATAATTTTTACTATAAAATAAAAGAAATTCCGTTGTATTTACAAAGTTAACAGTATTAATCATTCCGGTCCTTTATTTGTTAAAAATACCGCTACAAAATATGTGAATATTCATGGATTAGTTAATTGTTATTTATGGCGATGACATGATTCAACATTTTTCATGAGGATCCATTAGGAAATATTTTTTAATATATAAACTACAGTATCTATAACAAATACTGTAACAATGCAAATATCGTGTAAAATTTCATCAAATATTGAAATTACACAAAATCATTATTGAAATCGTTAATAAATACTGTGAACAGCAGTGCACACTGTATAATAAGTAATCAAATTCGTTTAAAGGTTACTTTTAATACCTTGAAATCGTTTCCAACAATATATTTCTATACTAAAAAATGTACCCTTTTATAACCAATATAATGAGCTCAGATATTTGAAAAAAATTCTAAATGAATATGAAATACTGGGTTTATACTGACCAGTCGTACCACACCGACCACCCATTGTCCGTCATGGATGGCGTTGAATTCTGAATTTATAGTAGTGTGACTGGAACGCTGCCAGAATGTCATCAATTTGGTCACGGTTTCCTTCTACCCAGTCATTTTATTCGAATATTATCGCATCTGATTATACTTTGGCAACACGATCAGCATGTATACGCAATATCCCCTAAAACTAGTATTTAAAACTAACATTCTCGGTTATGTATAAAATGGTAGATGCATATCAATCTAGGAAAATATCACTTTTGGAATTTTAAATAAAAATTACCGTTATTATTAAATTACCAATACTTTACTAACATTTATGAATAAAGTTAGCAAAGTAATCAAACAAATCCTAATTCATCAAAGAATTTGTAGTGTATCACACTTGATAAAAGCTTTGGATTAAAATCTGAAAATTTGGAAGCAGGCTTATCTTATCGTACTTATTTTTACGGTCTCAAAAGTCCCCATGCGTACAAGCTGCCTGGATGAAATGTGTCTAAAAAATAGATTTTTCTGGAATAATTCGAAAATCACTTTAAACGAAATAAAGAAAGATACGAAAATTGTAGATGGGGAAATTTCGCACAAATTTTTATAATGTAAAATTTCTCGCGGCGGACATTGTATTAGTTCGTTTAATAAGTTATGACTGAATACCGTTTCTTTGGCACGTGAGAAAGTTCAGTTTTTGTAGAGAAAATTTAGTTATCAAATATTTTAATTACCCATTGTTTCAAGAGTACCACTTTTAGGTTATATAATTTTTAAACCATTTATGAAAGTTAATTTACTTCTTTGTAGAGCTTTTCTGAACCATTGTTTGCAAATCCATCATGACACCTCGAATTGAATTTTTCGAAACTATTAAAAATATAAAAAGTAAGAGGGTTTTAGAGCATTTTACTCAGAATTTAATACGTGCATGACGTACCAAAGTTAATCAAGGCCGGGCATAAAGTAACGAACGAAGCTCGACTAAGTGAATATTAACAGAGTCAATGTATGCTATTTGAAGGAGAAATATGCGATGTAACTTGAAATAATTATTAAAACATATTTTTAGGCGATCGATTTATTTTTAGTTGTTCCTGAACACGGAATGTGATGTTGATGACATCGAACAGAAAAAGGAGCTCAACGATTTTCAATACGAAAATAGCCACTATTGTAGATAAATTAATTTAATCAATTATAATATCTTATTAAGTATACTGATTCTATATTAATTTTTCTATATTCATTTAATTACATTGTAATATTAGTACTATGACGTAAAAGCTATAAAATTAACTCTTTGTATCTACATGCATCAATCGTTTTGCTTAATCACCTTTATGCTTTTAATGACATATAATATTGTGCCGAGACTTGTCGGGATAAAAAGATAGATTATAATTAACCACGCTATATGCGCAGGTGATGGATGGACATGAACTTTACTTCCTTATATGACTTTACTATACGTTTAAAATATAAATTCTGTGTTCTTTACCCAAATCTTTCATTATTACATACAGAATATTGTAATAGTAATCATTGTTTGCCGCTCCTAATTTTACACTTCAGTTTTAGTAGATTCAATTCGATATATTTGCAGTTGTGCTCTGTCCATAAATTATGTGATTTATTATGATTTCTGGTTATGTTAAAAAAATAATACCTGAGGGTATTAATCCGTTAGTTCTAAAACAACGATTTTCGAATACTAAAAAAATAATATTCTCTATTCTAAATGTTTAACGAGCTATGAAAACGATATACCTCACAGGTAAAATGAGCTATTCTTTTCAATCCCGGCATTAGTTTGAAAACATTGTTGACAAATCGGTTCCATGAGTTGGAAATGATTTGTTTTTACTGCTATGCTATAGAATTAACTACCTATAGTTTTTATGTAAAATCATAAAGTATACGATATTTTGTTATTAACGCGAAGAAAACTTTTTTATTATTATATTTAATATGTGATTAAATAACATACCTTAAACCTTATAATTATTAAAAAATGTAGCAAACGCTATATAGAGTAAACAAAGATAGAAAATCGATTAATGTTAATAAAATGTGGTACCTGCATGCATGTGGAGCTTCCAAGTCCAGTTAGTATATGAAATTAAACAGCATGATTAGTTATCAAACATTCAAAATATTGAACACACTTTAGAATAATAATACGATGAAGGATTGATTTAGTTATATAATAGTTTCTGTTTAAGAAGGAATTTAATATTATGAAATCTGCTGTTTAATGTACATTTTCTATTTGATGAAATTATTTTAACTCGGCTATAATGTATTACTAAATAGCTGTCATAAGATTGTAGAATCCATATTATTTCATAAGATTAATTTCTAGATTTTATGAGCATTTATTTTGTATAGTTGTTTACTCATTTTTAAATTCTGTTGCATTTATACATTCTTATATTTTTCATTGTAAAACTCTTCGTTGTAAATGCTCTTCTTATAACGTATACGCATATTGTATAATCAGCAACTCCAAAATCCCTTAGATGCGATCTTTGGTGGAAATAGTGGAAATGTTTTTATAACCAATAGGTCAATATATTACCTATAATTTTTTTAGATGTAATTATACTTTTTAAATACTGATTTATGTATAATACAAACAATAAACTAGATGCCTTCGACCTGGGTGTCTACAATTTTGGCTAAATTCGTATTGCAGATCCCTGACGAAAGGCTGATGCTTCCGGGAATATTCCCATTTTAACACTGCCAGGAAAGAAGGCGGCAGAGGGTAGTTCTAGCATCGTTAGGTTCGAGTAGTTTCTATACATATATTGAAACAATATCTTGTTCCTTAAATAGGGTGAATATGCCAATGAATGGACGGTTAAGCACTTTGATCGATTGTAACTTTTGAATTCTTTTATGAAAATTTAATTATGATACCACCATTAGAATCGTTAGACTCTGCTCTTTATGACCGTGTAGTTCAACCTTTGATTTTATTTAATTATTAATCTCGTCTTCATACGTTTGTAAAAAAATCCGCTAAACTCCAATGAATATAGACGGGTTAAATCAAATGGGACGTTTTCAGTACCAATTTTGGATGGCTTTAAAACTTTGCTTTGACTTTACAAAATAATAAACACTGGAAGATCAATAGTACTGTAAATATTGTTTTGAATGTCCAAAGAAAATAAAAATATGTATTTTGTTGCATGTTGTGCATCATACATTCATAAGAAATAGAAATATGTAGAATATCGTCCATTCATTGGCATATTCACCCTATATTAAAATTGAAAATGAGCATTTTCGAAACTTCGACCCCGACCGCAGGTCAGCCGAAGCACTGATAAATGAGCACGTCTTGTTCACACTGATGCTTAAAAAAACGCGGTTTAGTCGAGTTTTTGACAGGTCGGGTTGCGGGAAATAAATTTTTTATATGTGGGATACTTCGGTTTCCGTTTTTACGGCATTATCGTTGATTTTACGAAGAAATGAATACAACCTTTTTTGTAGAGAATACTATATTTTTTGTTTGAAACATTTTTTTGTACGATTTGTATTTTTTGTTAAAAAATGGAAAAAACGTGTTTTTTTGTGTCCGGACGGACGGACGTACAACTTAACGGACACCAATTTTTTTATTGTTGCTTCGGGTTCCTTAGGGCCTGAAACGTCGACATTTGATGAAAAACTATAGGGTAATTTTTTGGCGGGAACTGACCAAATTCAATACTTCGACAGACCTATGGTCTGGGTCGAAGTAATTGTATCTGACTGTTATCATTTCATAACATTATAAAAGTTATTTTGTCAAGAGATAATGTACATAATTAATATTATTCATTCAAGCTGTATATGGTTATGTAAATTTGTGTGTAAATTTAATTTAAATTCTCACTAAATTGATGCAACTTGATGGAACACTTCAAATAACAAAAAATATTTGACTAATAAATTTGTATTAAATAAACCATTTATTATCCGATTGTGACTAACAAATTCATCAATTTGAATGTATTGAATTCACCATTTCAAATATATTCATTTAGCAACTGGTTTAGATATATATTTTTATAAAATTCATGAATTGAAATTGGTCTTCATTGCACGTTCAAAAGGTAAGACAAACGCGTAAATAGTGTGCGAAATATATAGTTACTCCTGGTGCCGCAATTCTCTGTCGTGATTCCTAATTCAACATGTAACGCCCGATAGAAAAATTAGTTCTATTCCGCAAACCGAGAAACAAACTTTCTCGCATTAGCACTACAAATGTGAGTATTGACACTTTACATTTTATATATTTTAGAGATGCCAGCGCAATATAAACGTTTAATTTTGTTCACTGTTATTTTTGTTATTGTTACGGACGGAATCGATGTTTTATCATCTGCGTTACCCGGCGTAGTTTTTTCCCACAGAAGTGGTTTTCCCTACGCCATTGCATACCCGAATGGGGGTACCTCTCAAAATGAAGCAGGCCTGTTAGGTAAATTATGTAAAAGGCCCTTCGAAATGGTGACGATCTCGATACAATTATTTGTAATTCGAATAGTATGATATCGATGTGTAATATGACGTCGTAGTCTATTTAAATGTTCGAGAGTTTGAAAGATCGAACTAAGATGTGAAAAAGTGACGATCGGGTTGAGAGAGTTCGTTTAGGGACGTCGTCGGGTTAGGAAGTCCGCGTCACGATCGGATCGTCACCGGTTGATCGCAATAAATTTTAAATAGTTTCTTGTGGCCGATCAAATCACGCGTTTTAATTCAAAGCCCTTCCACCATTCGTTAACAGTTATATTTAAAAGAAAAAAATAAGTAAATAACAACATTTTTGTCAAAAGTAATTTGATTTACCCAGAGGCAAAACAATTCTTGTCTATTTAAAGTACATAATTCTGATTAATAATTAATGTAGCATAATACTTAAATAATGAAATCATTTTATATATATATATATAGATTTTACGATAAACGACCCGAGTAGAAATCTGTCCAGGCTGCCTGAAAACTTATCAGGGCCTGATCAGGCATCAATCAGGCCCGCCTGATAAGGTGTGCCTTATCACTCCCGGATCAGGCCCTGAACAGGCAGAAATCAGGCACGCCTGATAATGTGCCTTGTCTCTTCCGGATCAGGCCCTGACCAGGCTGCAATCAGGCGCGCCTGATAAGGTATCCATTGTCACTCCCGGATCAGGCCCTGAACAGGCAGCAGTGATGCGCGCCTGATAAGGTGGGTCTGAATACTGCCGGACCATGCACTCGTCAGAGGACTACAACCTGCATCTTATCAGGCAAACGTAGTTGTTGCCTGACCATGTTCGAAACAGAGGATTGCAAAGCAAACTTTACTTGTAGCTGCATATAAGAATTTGTTATAAGCATCAGTAAAAGAGGTTTCATGAGAAATATGAATGCGACATTTGGTTCTACGGAGAATAAATAACAATAATAGATATACGTTTCATACATAATTTACTCCGTAATATCGATTGCTGCAAATAGATTTTGTCTAAAACCGTGTTTGACGAAATTGTTTATAAAATATTAATATAAATAATTATATAATTATAAATAAGAAAACACACATATTTTATTTTCATCAAATATCCTATGTCCAGTCGTTAATTTGGCGCTAACCTCCATGTGATTAGCATGGGCCAAAGCTGATTTTCGATCATATTATTTACTTATTATTTTGAACAATAAATTTACGACTTTTAACGAAACATCGTATATATTTTCGGTTTAATTTTTCTTTTAGATTGGATTAAAACCGCTAGATTTAATATAGAACCACTATTGTCGAAGTTGTTTCTTGACAAAATGTTATAAACTATTATTTTTTATAAACAAAAAAACACGGGTATTTGATTTTTGGCAGGTATTTTATTGCCGATAGTTGGTTTGACGCTGGGTATGGGCCTTAATGGGTTAATAGAAGACACAATTTTCTGTAAAATGCTGCAATTGCTATCGTAGCGTAGTGGTTAAGGCGCCAGCGTAGTGAGCGAGAGACCCGCGTTCGATTCCCGGTCGGGGTAAAATTTTTTGTTATTTATTTGTGAGCATCGAAAAATGCAAATACAGGATGCGATATATAAAAGTATAATATAAAATATAAATAATATAAAACATTTTTAATGTTTAAAAATTAAATTCAGAAATAAAAATTAACATAATCATTCGAATGACATATTTATGAAATGTTGGATTAATAATATAATAAATATATATCATTAAATATAAAGTGTATATGAAAAAGTGACTCTTACATTTGTTTGATTCATTTTATTTAATTATTGTTCAAACGAACTTTAGGGGTACCTCATCAAGCCCTGATCAAGCCCTGACAGAGGCCTGACCAGGGCCTTATTTCAGGATGCCTGATCAGGCCCGGACCAAAATAATCGTTACGTTTCTGATCAGGCCCTGATAGGGTAGCCTAATAAGGGCCTGAAATATAATCAGGCAGCCTGCGCAGGGCCTGATCAGGGCCGTATCGAAATTTCTACTCGGGGATTATTTGGGGAATGTTTCACGTATCTCTTCAAACATATTCAACGAACAAAACTTGAGATATACAAAATTTAATCAATAGTCATAATGATTTTGCAGATTATATTAATAGTACATTACGATACAAGTGCGCTAAGTAGGTGATTCGCGCACGAGCGGAGTTAAGTAAATACTTAGCGCACGGTGCACGAATGTTCTACTTTGCACACGGAAAACAGTGTGCTAAGTGAGCACTTAGCGCACGGAGTTAAAAAAAATCCTTTAAAACCTACATATTCGACACTCAAGAGTAGTACTTAACCGGACTACTACGGTAAGTGAATAAACTCGTTATTATCAGTCGCATTTGAAATTCAAAACTCTTACTGAAATATCCTACTTGGATCTTAATATAATCCATCCATCTTCTGTTATTTATTTAATTACTAAAGTGCAGCTTTTAAAATATGTTATCATTAATGTAGCAGAATATTTTTTTAAGACTAATTTAATGATTTAATTTACACATTTCTTTTGTGTTAATTTATTAGTAGCACAGTGTTGTTCTTTTCGAATCGTAATTGATGTTTTGCAGAATACACATGATAACTCAATTTTATTGTAGACATTTAAATGTCGACAATTTGGCATTTCAATCACGCTTAGTAATAATTTGAATTTTGTTCACTATTATCACGCGCCTTGTATTATAATCAACCGACACCTGTAACCGCTTAATAACTTCTGCTGAATTTCAATTGAATTCATTCGATAAATTATTACTAAAACCAGTAACATTATTATGTGCAGTACGTATGAAAATTAATGGTAAAATAATTAATTTTTGCGGTACTGTATATTCTGTTCGTGGGATAACAACCAGATAGTTTAATTAGACTCCAACGTAAACTACTCGACAGGTATTTCCAATAAATCTCAGTTGATGTTTCGTTTGCGTTAAAGTGAAAGCCATATACAATCATTATTAACAAATTAACTAGTAACATGTAGTTTATGAAATTCACTAATCAGAGAATCAGCTGAGTTAATAATTATATGATTTAAAGCAATTAAATATCTTAATGATTCATTTTAATCCATTTTCAACATTATCTAGTGTGAATCCATGATATTCATATATACGTCAAGAAGTATCAGGTGTTATTATAGCTACATAACGATTTCCTTAAATAAGTCACTACAGAAATATGATAGGAAATATGACCCATAATTTGGCCAGGATGAATTTGACAATGATACCATTCATCAAAACTGCACTGTCATGTTTGCCATCACACGTTGCATTTTTTAAAGTTCACTATAAATAAAGTTTAATTATTAGCAACAATTGACACATCATGGCCTTAATCAGAGATAACAATACTGCCGTTTTCTTCATATCACTGATCTTTTAACACGTACAGATTGCATTGGCAAATAACAAACCATAATAGAAATTATGAGATGTTTGACTAATATATATGCAGGTAAGAATCTGCAGCTATATGATAATATTGTTGCTACAAAGATGTCGGATAGCGCGTTAAAAATCTTAAGAAGTGACAGAATTACTATTATTTATCTATTAACATCGAATTTTCGAGATTTGAAGTTGTGCATATTTCTATAGATATACCAGGTGTTCCAGTAATCGAACTGTAGTCTGCACTGTTACAATTTCACGGCTACACGTCTTTAAAACTGACGACAAATGGTCACACTGAAAACTGTCATCTAGACAAAATATCACATCAATTACTGTGGAAAAAGTAACAATAAAAAAAAACAAGTGTAATTTTACTATGTGTCACGTTGAAAATAAATCGAATTAAGTCCTATACAGTAAAAATGCCATGTGTTATGTTGTAAATTTACAACCAGCATATAACTAACGAATTTTTATTATTTGTTATGTTTTTTTCCTTTATATTGGACATTCCACGTCAAACCCAGCCACCTATTTTGTATATAACGTTTGTTTTTTATTTTACCCACTTATCATTGTTTATACATATAAATGAGGTATTTTATGACTCATATGGAACTTACATACAGTTAAAAAAAATGTTATGGCATCTTTGTAGCAACAATATCATCATATGGTCAGGCTGCAAAGCAGCAGATATTTTGCTGAGACTCGCCAATTGTTATGTACTGATTAGCAATAATGTCGTTTGTTATCATTATTACATTATTATTATAATTCAATTTTTGAGATTTATCAGTTGTCGTTTCATTTAATTAATTTATACGTAAATGTAGAACGATTAAAAAAATAAACGTTATATAGATTTTATTCAGTTTTGAACGAGCTTTCTCCTGCTAATATTTATTTTCAAAAAAATGAATTACAGGTAGGTGGAAAAACGTTTCAAATTTTTCGAAACTGATTTTCACGCCCGAGGTCACGGCAAACGAATTCCGATATGTTACAGTAAACTTGCATTTATTAAGTAGAAAAGTAGAGGTGAATGAATTGGAATGGGATCTGAAGTTCTACATAGTAAAATTCCGATTTAAAAACGTGGGTAAAAGAAGAACTCCCTGCTTATCATGTTAGTCCATGGAACACAGGTGCCAACTATGTGTCACGTTCAAATGCCCATATCTCCATAAAAAAATATTGCATCGAGATGATTTTCGATTTGTTTTTAAGATAATTCTATGCCCTTTAACGTCAGTTTACGAGCACTATGATAATTTGAACTCCACAGCAGAAAAATAGAAAAAACTTTTGTAAATAACTTCAGGTTTTTAGTCGCTTTCGAACCGCGTCAACATTAAGCTCCGCCTTAGGAACAACTGTCACATTCGTAAAAAAAAAAATTTTTCTCACATGTTGCAAAATATGCTATTCTTAATACTTTTATGATTGTATGGAGAATATCAAAATTTCAAAATAAAACGTCTTTTTGGAAAAATTCATTTACTTTATGTATAAAATCAGATTTTAGAAATTGAAAATGGCCGAAACAGCCTCTCTCGCGCCACTAAGTTGTGACAGCTTTTCATATTTAACCTGATCTCATTGTCACACGTATCTATCCTGGCTTTTCAGGTATATGTCCATATATGTTACAACAAGTTAGGTTGAATATGAATAGCTAGTAACGCCTAAATGATAGACAAAACAGACCGATTCAAAAAAAAATTGGAAGAATAAATCTTTAAGTATTCAGAAGATATATAAAAACACATTAAATACGCTGAATATTATATTTCGATATATGTGAGTAAAAGTTTTTTTTTACGAATGTGAGAGTTGTTTCAAAGGCGATACGGATCGAGAGCGATTAAAACCCTAAAATTGTATACAAAAGTTTTTCCTATTTTTCTGATATGGAGTTCAAATTACATTGATTCTGGTAAATTAACATAAAAGGTCATAAAATTATCTTTAAAACAAAAAAAGATTCGTCTAGATACTATCATTTTTGACGTAGATATGCGCAGTTGAACGTGATACATAATTGGCCCGTGTATTCTATGGATTAACATGGTATGCAGGGGACTTCATTTTGTACCGACCTTTTTAAATCTAAATTTCGCTACGTAACATTTCGGATTCCATTTCACTTAACTCACCTCTGCATTTCTACTAAATATATGCAATTTTTTTGCAATTTTAGAATCTGTTTCCCGTGTCCTAAAACATGAAAAACGGTTTTAAAAATTTAGAAACGATTATTTAGGTTACGTGTAATTCATTTTTTTTAAACAAATTTTATCAGGAAAAAACTCAAAAATTAATAAAATCTATGTATCGTTTATTTTTTTTACCGTTTTGCATTATCGTTTAAATTAATTAAATGAAAGGACAACCGTAAAATCTTGAAAATGTAATAATGCCATAACAAATGAGGCTTAAAATACCTCATTTATATGAATACACAATGATAAGTGAGTAACATAAACAGCAAACTTTATTTAAAAAATAAGGGGCTGGTTTGGCGTGGAATATTCCATTTGTTGAAACCATATGCATTGTAGTTTTGCATGATTTGCAACTTCGAAATTTAATTTGGGCCGATCACATATCGATTGTAAATTGACAACGTATTACGAGAGTTTTAACACACGGGCTGTATTTTATTTACTACGTTGAAAGCATTAAAAGTGAATCGATCTTTTACAGCGAACATAACGTAAATTAACGTAACGTAACCTAATCTAACCAAACCGTTACGTGATTTTATATTCCATATCCATTTTCAAAACGCATCATTCTGCGAGAAAAATGTACATGACTGAACGAAACGGATTGTAGATATGTGGATATGTACGCCCTAATTCTAAATTAATTAAACATATAGAACTTCAGAAAAGTGAGTCATTAATGCAGTTAGTAATCTTTTGTACTAATAAATAATGAAAAGGTACTAATTTATTACTTATTCCAAAATCTACTAAAAAAATAGACAATTTTTACATTTAGATTAGCAGAATTTTATTAATAAATTAGCAATACGTTACTATTTTTTAGTAAACAAATATCATATTAATAGTACAGTTTTTAGCTAATTCAGATTTAGAGAGTGTAATCTTCATTAAACTCTACCTTTATGGAGTCGCTGAGTTATTGAAAAATCGTTACAATCTAAAAGTACAATAAAAAAAACAAACGAAAACAAAAATGTATAGTAAACAAATGGATTGTTTACGATTGTTATGTATATTTCTAAACATGTGTGGAATAAATAATACAAAATATAAACAAAGTAATCAAATAATAGTAGTTTTTAACTACTTACGCCAATATTAGGTAATATACTCTTAGCAGAATATTTGAACATGATAAAATAATATTCTGAATATAATATTTTATCAATGCAATATTTATATGAAATACGCGATATTTTCTAGGGTGATCATTTGTTTGTGAACTAAAGACGTGCTACCCAATTTCACATATATAATTCAGAATGTAAAATATTCACTTCAAAACTATAGTTTACAGCGTAAACTGAAAAAGGCCACCTCAACTTATGTGAAGTTTACGTCAACTTCAAATTTAACCTTGGGGTCCCATTCTCACTCTGGTAAGCTGAAGTGTCCTAAACTTAAAGAAAAATTTTTCAGTTGTATTCTCCTTTGGTAACTTATAGGATATATATATACATGCTAAGCTTCTACTACATGACACACTTAAAATAGGTACAAACGTTGCAAAAGTAATATAATTCCCTTATAAACCGCTTAAAATGCAAATTAAACTAATCTAAATCAAAATAAATAAAATTGTGTCCTAAAGTGTTCGGTCTATTAAAGTATTAACGTCAGGAAGACACTTTTTGCACTTCAATTTCACTAAAGTAATTCGTATGAAAATCTAACCTCAACAAAATTGAACGGTATGTATCGTACTATTTTCAAGGTTGCTCTATGCAATGGCGGTATCAAAATTGGGGCATCTTAATTAGAAAATTAAATATAGCGATTTAAATGTAAAAAAAAACGCAAAAAATCGGTTATATTGTTGAATAAAACATTTTTTCTCGTCGAAAGAGGATTTTCGGTCACAAAGTTCCGTCACTAAAGGTGAAGAAAATAGTTGTGAGTAATTTCTTTTTAAAAGTTAACAAATTTTTTTCATGAAAACTATAATATTTAGACAAAATTTTCTACGAATAAAAGTGTCATAGAATATATCAAAGAGTATGCCCAATTATTTTTTCAGAATATATTCATATCATTTTTAAAATTTTCGGACAAACGAAATTTTTAAAAAAGTCGTTTAAGGGGAGGGTACACAAAAAAACTCACCAATATGAAATACAACGTTAAAAAATTTATTCTTTAGTAATTTTTGACGTGGAATTCAGTGGTGCTAGAGTAATAAAAGTGTAAACAATTTTTTTGGCCCATAAAAAATGTATTTCATTCGAAAAAAATGGAATTTTTTAAAATTCATCCGTAATTATTTAGAAAATGTGTTTTTATGTTCACTCTAATTTTTTTGAATTTTTAAATTAATTTAGAAAAATGTATAAGCATTTTTTCAAAAACGCAACTTTTTTTCGCCCTAAAATTTTCGGGACAAGCATAACTTTTTCACTTTTTATTTTTACACTACTGTATTCCTCGCCAAAAATTACTACAGAAATAATTTTTTCCAATTTTTTAAAGTTGTATTTCATAGACCTGAGTTTTTGGGTGGGAGAAAAAATTTGTGTGTATTCTTGGACAAATTCTAAGACAATATTGTTCTAAGAGAAATTTTGTCTAAAGTATCGTTTTCGACAAAAGAAATTATTATTCTTGAAATCTGGAAATAATTAATAAATTGCTTGCTCAAAAGCTATAAACTTTAGAGAAAATCTTCTAAGAACGAAAATGTTTTAGAATTAGTCAAAGGTTACTCTCAATTTTTTTTTTTTATTTTTTAGTTGACTTGTTTTACAATTTCATTTTTTTTTAATTTTCGAGAAATAAAAAATTGTATCAACACATTCTGAAAAAAATTGAGAATATTCTTTTACACATTTTAAAAAAAGATTGTTCTCACAACTTAGAGTTTGCAGTTTTCATGAAAAAAATTGTTAAGTTTTAAAAAGAAAATTCTCACTGCGGTCCCCAGTTTGTGATCATGATGTTAGTTTTTTAATATTTAAAAAATATATCTTAATACTACAACTATTTTCTCCACCTCCAGCGAAAGAATTTGGATCCGGCGAATATTCTTTTTATGTTTAAATCGTTATATTTAATTTTGTAATTAAGATAGCTCAATTTCGACAATTCCATTGAAATGCCCGATGTCGAAAATAACACGACACATATATTTCTATTTTTTTAACTTTAATTTTCATATGAATTACTTGATTCAAATTGACGTAGCTAACGACTCCTTCCCGTCGTTATTGGCTTAAAGTATTAAATATATCAGTTCCTCGAATTATTTATTTACTTTTTTTCCTTTTTAAAAATGATAAATATCCCCAATAAAAATAAATATATGAGCTATTATGATTTCATATTGTTTATAATTTTCGCATTATTTTATACATATTTTTCAAAAGCCACTGCTTTGTTTTTTGTGGAGGTATAATAACATTCCCAAATATTACAAATATTATTGAAAATACCTTCCTCGCTGATAAAACGCACTGTTTTCATTTCAAGATTTCTTCAACATCGACGATGCCGATATTGCCCTATATACCGGATCACTTTCCGCTATGAATTTTAGATGCATATTACAGGTAAAGAAGGAGCTGGGAAAATATCAAAGATGTCAATAGTTTAGAATAAAAATTAAGCATTCATCGAAACGTAATAATAATTTAAATTATCGTAAGCTTTTTATAGCTGAATATGTACTCAATAATTTATTCAGATTTAAATTTATTTCCTGAAGCATATTGCATTGCTCGTACTGAGATAACACGTAATATGTAAATTATGGGCGTCAATGCCTGAGTCACGGTTTCTCGTCCAATGTTCTGTTTATATATGCAAAGCAACCTATATGGATGGACCTTTGATTGCAGTAAAATATTTGACATGATTTGATGTGATTTCTGAATGTTGAATCGTCATTCTAAAACTGAAAGATTTTCACCGTGTAATCAATTAAAACAAGTACATGATGCCCTCCTTTTCCTACTGCTATGTTTTGACATTTATTGAAAATAATAAATATTAAAAATATATATAATAAAAAATGAGAATACTTAAATTAAAAATGTTTTGTAAACTCCATTTTTATTGCGGGTTAAGGATAACGAAATCTTAGTGGTAATCATTCAAAAATTTGTATCATTTCTTCTAGACATAAACGAGAATTTTCGAGTAATGAAAGTCTGTCGGAAAATAGTATACATAACATGTTATTGTAAGTTCATATACGAACATTTGTATTATTTAATCATTATCCATTTTCTCCTTCTTTTATTTCAAATTAAATACTGCATCGTGTTTCTGGTATTACGGTCTTTATTGTCATTTTATTTCCCATTAGTGACTTTATGGTTAGTGTTTTATATTTTATGTATAGAAATATTCATTCATGACAAGACTATAAAACCTTTAATTCCGTCATTGCAGAAAAGCACATTTTGATTAGCAGTAAAGTACGTTTAATGCGTAGCCACGTTCAAACGGTCTCAGGTCGGGGAGCTCGACTAATGAAAATATAATGCCATGCATAACCTATCCGAAGCATTACCAAAATAGAACAAGAACGTCTCAATGGGGATGAAAAACATGTGTTGGTTCCTGAAAATTAGGGAAATGTGAAATATATTACATCTACAATACGAGTTTTTAACAAATTAATTAAAGATTTATCTTGTCCGACCGAATTTAGAGCAGGCACCAATGTTTTAGTAATAATACATTAACAGGATATTTAATATGAATCTCTAATATAATCTACAGTGAAAACTGATTGAAATTTTAATGGACGATAAAAATTCTTCATAATTATGTATTCATCATAACTATAAAGACCCTTCTTAATTATGTGCCTACGACATTATATAATGGTAGAATGTGAAATCACTTAATACGATCATGTTATAGATCATCATGATTCCATCATATACAGAAAATACCGTCAGAAGCTACCGATTACTTTTCAGTTTTTATTAAAAATCTTAATATTTACTATCAGATGCTACATAGATGATCAGTAAATGAATCAAACCTTCAACGGTTGCTGTAAAATAATAACAAATTATTTCGTGGATTTATTATTTCGAATAATTGTAACATTATGTGATATTGATTTTGAAACATCACATTTTCCTTAGAGGATGGTAATGCCCAATTCTAAATATTGTCAAATATTCATTTTTTTTTAAATTGTCTTGTAAAAGTTTTTCTTTGCGAATGTTATCCTACAAAAAGAAACAATAATAAAGTCGTAGGGGGAGAATATGTACCATTTTTAGTTTCACAGTATATGGTTAGATTTTGGGCTTACAAAATGTAAGAAAAACAACTACTACTCACATATATATATATATATATATAGTTGAAAATGTTGCTCACTTATTCTTGCAGCATCAAACAACTTTTGTTATACATATGCTAAGAAAAAAAGTTTGTATCTTGTGAAAAGTTACCATAATTTGCAACTATGTGAATACCCCTCCGGAACAAAATATAATCGCAAAAATATAAGTTTTTATATAAGAAATTTAGGTTTTAGTATATTTTAATATAATTAATTCATATTTTTGTTTCAATTTATAGTAACATTATCGACAAGACTGCACAATGATTTTCGGAAATCAGATATTGGTAGCAACCAAAATATGATAAAATTTATAAACAATATAATTACTTTTATTTTAAATTATATTTTCTTCCTCGAGTGCAATTAGTTTGTACTTCGTAATATAATACTAGTTATTTTATAAAAAAAAATCTTGTGTTAACCGTTGCAGATAGAATAAAACTGAAACTGGTGTACACATTGCAAGATGCCAAACCATCATCTACATTATTTGTTTTTTATTTTACTTGTAAAACAGATCGCGATAAACAACATCTTAAATACTATTTCTGTCGCAAAATGGTTGGTTCATCGAAATCGTTGAATTATTTCTTTAAAAAGCATAAAATTGGTACTATTTTGACTTAGATATTAACTGATACTACGTTACTAAAGATTCCTATTCAGTCTAAATAGAGTACATTCAATCTGACGAAACTGAATAAGTTAACTTGAAACACAAGGTTTATCACCTAAATATAAACACTTACTAACGAAAATATTCACTTTATTACATTAACAGCTAAGTGATATACAATTTTACAATTTTATACCACACCTTTATATAAAAGACTAAGTAGTCATATTAAAATTAGCAATTCCACTTTTCACTTTAACATTTAAATATAAAAAATTAGTTAATTAAACTCATTTATTTGGAGATGAAGTCGCAATTCGTGTACTGTGCGTTTTAATTCAAATGTAATGATATTAATACAAAAACAATTACGTAAGAATAGTAACAGTTGAATTTTCGTGACACAAACTTTATTTTTACTGTAGTAAATGTTACCGAAATTGGGATAATCTAATGAATCCATGAAAAAGTTTTTATATATTCTTTAATACAACATCAGATAGTGATGGATTAAACTTACATTATATTATGATTTCCCTAGTGCCTCTTAATGTTTTATTAGCTCGGATGTTTTAATCAAAATACATCTTCGGCTGTAGTATCTCTGAAGTTAATTAGGGAGCTTAAAAGGTCTGTAAATCCGTTCAATATTAAGAATTATTTAGCTGTTTATTCTTTATATCTTTGTATTAAAATCGACTAGTAAAACCGTTATTAATAATTAATATTACATGCTCTCTAAATTTGAATTAGTTAAAACCTATTATGTTCGTAAATAAGAAGTGGGGGTTTCATCAATTAGTTATAAACTTTACGCAGAAAAGTGCAAACGTAATATTTGAGCGATGAAAATATTATCGTTTGTTTATATCTTTGAATTAACTGTTTGATTATAGTATCATATCATTCGTATGTGATAAATTATCTGTTAATTAATGTTATTTTCTTACTATATAATTATTCAGACTTGAAGTAATCCTTTCTATGATTTGACCACGTAAGAACAATAAGCCAATCACATTATATAAACTCTACACGGAGAAAAATTTCCATTAAAATTTGTACGGAAATCTCCAGAAAAATTACCATGCTGCCCGATAAATGAAGTGCATAATGTTGGCAAAGTAAAGTTTGCGTTGTCATGTTGAATTTTTCTGAAGTGAGATGTAAAATTTGTGGCAGTAGCACCAGAAAAATTCCTGGTCCAGAGCACAGTAAAATTTTCGGCAATAGCACCAGAAAAATTCATAGTCCAGAGCACAGTAAAATTTTACGAAATCTTGTACAACTTGTGTTTCTTTATGCATGGAACAATAATCGTCATGACTTATTGTTAGTTCATATTACGTATTCACAAGCCTTTTCGTAAGTTTACAAGCAGTGTCTGTGCTTACAACAGAAACTGAAAGCAGAAGCTTCATCAACGCGCACTATACATGCGTAGCATACCGATGCTTGTTAAGGATATTGTCATTGCACTGCTATTTCATTCGAAAAATGATTAAAAACAATTTAAATACTTACTTAACTGTTTACCGATTTTTACGAATTAAGAAAACTAACAAGTTTCAATTCATGCAATCTCAACTGCTACAATTATGTGCTTGAGCGCCATATTGCTATCGTTTTCACGGTCGCTAAATTTCGGATGAACTCGGCAACTTTCGCATACGTTTCAGGAAATGACACACGAAAAATTATGGACCACTACGTTGAAAATTTTTAAACTTCATGGGATTTGAGTTGTACCGATTTAAAAACTTGGTCTACTACAAATTTTACGGTTCTATATTATACATTTCATCCAGGAGTACAAGAGCTATTGTACCCGTTATTACAAATAGTCCTACCCAAATATGCAATTTATCTTGTTTGGGTCTGTAAATGTTACAATAAAATGACTTTGCACCTCTTTTCGAATGCCGAGCGCAGTAATTTTTCTCGAAAATGTATCTTCGTGTAGAAAATCAGGCAAACAAAATCCCACAAAAAGCAATGATTTTCATTTGTCCCAAAAATGTATAGGATTCAATTTTACACCATCGTGCAATTCCACTACAGATTGATGACCATCTTCTACTCATTATCGGCCGAACATTAATGACAACGTTCATATTTTTGATGACCAAAAACTTGCAATAATCAAAGAGAACCAAAATAATCTACCCTTTTAAATTCTCAATCATTGATCTCGGTTCATGTTTTTATTAAGCGAGCCTAAAAATTCTTTAGTTACCATTTTCAAGATTTAATATTTTAGAAATTTGTGAGCCGCATTGGATCCGCCATTTTGAATTCCTAAAATATGACGTCGTATACGTAATCACCCTAAAACATAAATTTGTATTTATGGAACAAATGCCGATTTAGAAACAAAGATATAGTATACAAAATCGGCAGTTTGAATGCCATTTACAAGTCGCCATTTTAACATTTTGAAGTGCCAGGTACCAATTTGAAGTTGAAGTAGTTTGAACGCGATAGTTTGTCATTCCGTGTACGCTATATTTATGTTTCCGGGTATACATTGTATGAAAAAAAACATTCGCTTTTTAGGGAAAAACAGCTGTACCTTATTTGGGATTTTTGCCCAAACCAGTTTTGGAGCAATTCTTGTGGCAAAATCTGAAAAAGCAGTCTTCTGCAAGTATAAAATATTGTGTGTAGTTTTTTTTCTTGGCCATAACATGAACAAAGTTTGCACTCGGACAGAATCCGTTCCGTCCTTAAGGGTGAACATGTGCCAAAGGAAAGAACTATTTTCAATTTCAAACTACTTACAAATAATACACACAATTCCTACTTCAACATTGCCTTTCAAATATACTAGCAATTATTCATGTTTGTTAGTAAAAATTGAATAATTATTAAAGAACTAATTATGCGTGTTCTGCCCAATCTCTAGACTGAAGCGTGCGTGGAATGATTTATCGGTGACTATTCGGGACTGTAATTATGAAGGAAGATTCAAAAGATTATCATTAGTATTTTTGTTTAATTATTATTCGTGAGATTGACATCTGTATGCGTTAATGTGTGCTTGGATGTTTTTACATATACGTTCGATTTTAAAATAACTAATTTTGTAAATTTTGTTATTTGTAGTCGATTTTATACCGTATTTTAATTTGTTATGTATGTATGAAATTTTTACATTTGCACAATTCTATTACGGGTAGCAATGTCCGTTTATAAATAAAATAAAATAAAATAAAAATTCGCAATGACTCATTTTTATTGCCATTTTTTTACAAATTCAGATTCAAATCAGATTTGTAATAAAGATAATACCTATCGGTTTTTATTAGATTTGGTAAACTTACAATTCCTGGAAAGTGATTTGGAGTAGCGTACGACCTACGCGATTGAACTTGTTCCTTATATGTTAACATTACGATATTGTATTTCAAGAAAAGAATAGGAATATGACGATCCATACTAACCAAAATTATACTCATAGAATGTTACATGTGAATGCTTGGGATATACTGTCTGGATTTGTGTTGCATTCATGTGATTTAAAGAAATCAAAATTGACAAACATCAATATTGCAAATGGAGATATGACTAAAATGACTGGAGACTGGTAATTATACATTACAAAATAGGTTTTTGAACAGTACACAGAAAGAAGATATATAGTTACCGAAGATATATGGAACCATTTTACCGTAGTAAAACACGGTATTAAAAAATAGTTAATTTAGAATAGTAGAGTACATAACCTCGAATCTACCGCAAACATAACAAAACATCTCTACCTTTATTCTACGGTTCCAATAACCATTTTTTCCCTTCTGCGTATTACCTCCGAGTTTATAAGTTAAATTAGATTTTACGGAACAATTTCATTCATTATCTTAAGAAATCCTGATATTATTCCTAATAAGCCTTGTAATTTTTATTCCATCAAATGCCCCAGTCCTTGGTCCGATATCGACAATCTAAACGGTTATACCAAATGTTTAGTAACAAAGAATTTAGAGTATTGTGTTTTATTTTTGTCAAAATTGAATATTACATGAAATTAGAGAATTTTCATTTTAGTCCCTTTTTTTGTATGTTGTTTTTACTCTCAGGAGTAGATTTGTAAGTAATTCAAGTATAAATAGAAGTGAGTTTAGTTACAGGGTCCTTTGACTGTACATGTTGATGAGTAATAGGTACATTTCCTACGAAGCTTGGACGACGTAAAATTACGCTAATGTTCTTGTGCAGTATGCTTAGTAGGGATGAGGGTCAGGTCATTATTTTGAAATGGATTCGAGCTTACAAAATGGTATCTCGAAACATGTGGTTAGTTGCTCGAAAGAGGTGTGGCTTTGGTCATTCCAGAGAGAGAAAGAATATTGACTTCCCTACAACTTTAAGAAATAGGATTTTAAGAATGTTCGACGTAGAGATTAAGTCGAATTATAATGCCAAAAAACGTTCATCCTGTATTTATCTCAGGTTCTAGCAAATATCTACACAGTTTTCAGAATATGAAAATTGTGGGGTAATAGCGTTCTGCAGACCGTCTCGATCGTTTTACCTAGAAAGACAACTCTCTAAATTCCTTGGAATGAAAATTGAGTTACTCTTTTATTAAGAATGAATATTTCACTCTATGACTCAATCAAGAGTGAAATATAAAAAATTCACTCCTAGAAGAGTGAAATATTCTCAATACAGTGAAAATTTCACTCTTCGCGTATGAGTCGCTCAATTTTCACGCTAAGGAATTTAGAGAGTAGGGAAAATAAACCCTTTACTGGCAAAATGACGGTTAGCACAGTGATATCAGTCCGAAAATTGTTTCTTCATTTATTGAGAGAGATAATTAGAACAATTTTTAATCAGTTATAAATTTGGCAAAATATCTGCGATTGAGGCAGCTAATCCACAATTCCTGAGCCGTCCGTATTCGTTCTATTCAATCTTGTCACTGTGAAGAAAAGAAATGGAATTTTGGATGAAACATAGATAGAGCATAGTACTCGAATGCATGATAATTTTAAGAATTTATAACAAATCACAATAATAAAAAATGCAATGATCGATTCTTATCATGTACAGCACAATAATGTATTTATGCTTTTTGCTCTTTGCCTTAAATGCACTAATTCAATGTGTGTATAAATAAGTGAATCAATATGTGTATTCAGAACGAAAATTACGAGAGGGCGGACCAGACTCCGATATTATATGAGAAAGTACTTAACCGCAATAAGAAAGACAAATTCAATTGAATTACTTCATGAGAAGATAAAACTTATTTTATTATCCCATAAGAATATCTGCCATAAATTGTTGTGATTAATAGATAACGCCGAGGTCTCTAGATCACATGCAACCAACGAAATTTATTTTCTATATAATTCAAAAACATTCTCTATTGTCTTTTAAAAACGTAGTGCCAATTACGTTAATTAATTGATTATTTATAATTTTAAATATACGACAAGAATAATATAAACGGCTAAAGAGAGTTACTTATCAAGATGAGAGAGGTGTGAAATATTGAACATTATTAACTTTTAAATTATTGTTTACGAAACGGAATTCCTTGTTCTACATAATTTGGAATCTGTTTATTTGTAATAGGCAATTACAAAATTGTAAAATTAACATTTAAACGGTATTTTTAGTACACTTTATATGTTACATTTCGATCATATTCAAAATTAAACGATGCGGAATACACACTAGAAAACATTTCTTGCATGATAAAAAGAATATTTAATTCTGCACAATTAAGAATAGGAAATATTTTTGAAACTAAATAAGTGGATATCAACTCTCCTGTATACTATAATAAAATGGAAATAAATTTATATTCTGTTTAATATATTCATAAGTGAAAAGAAAAAAACATTACAAATTGATCATTCTTAACTATCTGCCAGAATAAAATAACTGTATGGACATAATGATTTGTTAATCAATGATTATTCTGTACATCAGAAACTCAGTAGTTTCGAGAATTGTTGAAATAGATTTGTAGTAAAAAGTATTCTAATTATTGTCACGTTGAATAAAAATATAATCTTTATATGAACAATTTGGAGTCAATTTTAATCTTAAATTGAAATTTATTAAAATTGGCTCAACTTTAAATCTCCAATTATAATTATAACATGATTAATAAAATCATGAAACTTATGTTAATTTAATTACTGTCGGTTCTTTTGAGTGAAGAGTAAAAAATAATGTTTATTTGCAACTAATTATGTGCATATGGATGTAAGCACTCGCTTCATTTGTCTTTTATATAAATTGACTAATGAATTACTAGCTTATCACTTTTATCAATAAAAAATGAATTCTAAACGAATTATCAACCGTCTTTGGGAGTTCTCCATTAGTAATTTATAATTAATATGGATTGAAAGAGTTTTTCACAAAATCAGAAAAATATTTAAAAAAGAAATTTAAATAGGTGGCAATCTAATACTTCCAATTTCTAAAAATGAAATATATAATGTTAAATAATAAAAACACCGTTACCTTAGAAGTTGTTAATTAAAATACAATCAAAATTACGTAACAATTGTTCTTCTATAACGGAGTATCTAATTCCATATCTGATTATTTTATAAGGTTACAGGCCCTTTTCTCTACAGAAAGGACCTTTACTTCAATTGCCTTCACTTTAAATTGAGAAATTGATCGTCCTGCCAATACTGCATGTTATGCACGCCGTTTGTGCCAACATTTTATGAATGCTTTCAAAGCCGGGGCTTTTCAATTTTGTCATATTTCAAAGAATAGCACGTCACCTTTCGTAATACTGCAAATCACGACTCAACAATTTGAATTTTAGAAAATCGGATTTATTACAATAATACGCCCATTTATTTTAAAATTATGTATTATAATGTCATTAATTATTGTTAATTTCAAACATCATATTATTTAAAAATATGCAAATGAAGAAAATTAGTTTTTCTAAAAATGAAGAACAGAAATATTCTCGGTATGACAAAGAAAAAAGTAACAAAACGAAATAAATAAAACAACTAATTTCCATCAGTATGAAAATAAATGTATATATTGTGAATTACTACAGGAAATTGAACTTCTTGGAAACTTGCATGTTTCAAGGTTGAAATATTGCTATTTTTCATTTTAGAAAATAATAATTATTTTCTCGTAGTTTAAAAAATTTCTTTTTGTAATTAATCCATCATTTGGTATCTGAGTGGAAAAACAGAGTTAGGTTTTCAGTTAGTCAAAACTCTTCTCTCTAGTTATTTTGAACGATGCTAATTATTATAAGTATCATTTTTCATAATCTTTTATTGTAACTTACATGACATAGTACTAAATGAATATTAGATTACACAACTGTGATAATTAAATCTGTTTTTAGTGCCCGCTCAAATTAATTATCTGCAAATAAACATTACTGTTTTTTGGTCAATTATTAATATCCCAATTTAGTAATTTTATCAATTACTAATATCCCAACTAACATCCTGACCTAATTTCGTTTTACGTATAATTTTGCTTTATATAAAGGTTTAACACTTATAACCACTATTATCCACATTCCATATATAAAATAATGAAAATGTAAGAGTATTATAAGAACTTTCTTGATGATGTATAAGGGACTCTTACTCGGAAGTTAAAGAAGTCTGGAAAGTTTTTAATTGAGACTTTAGCCCTGTTATAAGTTTCTCAGTAAGTCGATATGAATGAAATTCTATGAGTACATTGTTTGTCAAGACAAGAGTATATTGTTCATAATATTCAATTAAATTTTCATTTATGTAAAGAATATTAAATGAAAAATAGAACATTTTCGATATAATATGTACTAATTGTAAGCTATATTAAAATGTTTGTACATATTGCTAAAAAAAGTCGCTATTATAATTTATATTATTGCACTGCAGTCATCAAACATTTTTTAATGAAAGTTATTAATGATTTTTAAGCGTTGCAATAACTTTACATTTTACGTTATTTTAATATAATTTTCCCACAAAACATTAAAATTGTAGAGGTCGTCTGAAAGGATTTCTTACTAAATATTTTGTAACAGTCTTAAAAGCTTGTCATAATAAATTTGGAAGAACTAAAAACAACTTCATAACTGACATTCCAATTACGCATGTGATTTTATACTGTATAAAATCTACAATAAAACATCGTTTTGAATACATATTTAATAAACTCAACTTTTGAAAAGAGTTTAAAAAAGTTCTCGGTCGTTAAAAAAATGTGATGTAAATCTTGTTTCTTCCCTAGTTCATATTCTCGGATACAACCTTATATTAAAAACAGTTTCATTAGATAAAACATGTATATTTCATAATGTGCAAAATGAATTATAAGTAAAAGTAAGTGTGCGCACTCAATGTCGTAATAAATAACCAGATCAAATAGGTTGTCCTACTAGTTATATTTTCATGTCCTAGTTTATAGTCATCATATAAAATACGGTTAGATGCATGAGGTTATAGCGAACCACGTTGTAAGGGTGATAAACTGTAATATAATTATACTATTTATGGTGTAATTTATAACTTTAAAAACTTATAGATTAAATATGCAAGCAGTATCGATATGTAGAGGATGTCCAAGAACTGACCAACAATATTAGAGATCGTGATTGTCCATGACATTCCCAATAGTCACTTAAATGTAGGGAAAAATTTTTTTTTGCAATAACTCCGCTCTCTTTTAAGTTATTTCAATGAGAAAGGCTGATTTTCAAGTTCTTTTTCAAAAATGGCAAAATCTAAAAATTGCATCTCTATTTCTGTTTTTGTAATCTTAATCTTTTTATTTATTATCGTATTTATTTCTTCTTCACGTGCTACCTTTTTAGCTTCTACTTCTTTTAATTTAATTCGCTTGATGCAGAAATAGCTTTCTTTTTTGAATTTCTTTTAATTTGGCAGATTTTTCCTCTAATTAAATATGATGTTTCTGGCATTCTTGACAGGTAAATGCGGTAGAAACCTTACGAGATGCTTTTTTTTTCTTGTTAATAGTGTTTTGCGTATCTTTAATTCTATTTAACGTATTTTTTGTTTATAACGTAATACTAAGCATATCAGAAGCTCTATACTCTCAAGAAATCAAGTTTCTATATCCAAGATTTTTACACGAATCTTTTGTGTGTTGTGATTACATTATTAGGTTGTAAGTCTTTGTTGCTTTGGCGTTCAGTACAAAATCACAGTTGTTGTATTGTATGATATATACAGTAGGATATTTGGTGGAGAGCAGGATAAGATTATGCTTTTGAAGACAAAGAAGATGAATATATTAAATTGTAGGTTTATGTATTACACATCTAAATTATTTTGACCAATGTATTAAATAAAATCAAACCTAGAAACCTTGTTCCTTCGTTTTTTTAAAGCACCCTTAATAAATAGTTAAATATTTCGTTGATTTCCCGTGAGGTTAGTTGGATTTTGTATTCCGGATAGCCTACGGTCATCTATAGGATATTCATGGCCCATCTGTGATATTCTAGCTAATATTGTTACAAGGCATTTTACGGGCAACCTAACCATCGTTTGACGCAAGAACGTTAAATATATCATTGTTTGCACTGTTGGTAAATAATAGATACATTATATAGGATTTTCAGAACGTGAAATCTGAAACGAATTTTGTATGTTCGCACATTGAGAAAACAAATTGTTTGCACCAAATAAGCTTTGTTTATAGTTAATAAATATGTTATTTAACTATGGCGAAATAAATATTTATTAGCAGTTAATAAATCGCATATTTAATAATAAGTCAGTAATGTAGTCGACTCGACACAGATTGCTTTGTGCCAAATATAATATTTGTTAATTATTAACAAGTATATAATTAAATCGTTTATACAAGGTAATACTTATTGTTAGTGAATATCGATTTTTAGAAAACAAAGCAGTTTGGCGACCATGATATATATAGACACAGATATTCAGACATTGCCCTCTATTTTAAAAGAATATTTATCTTTACTAATGATATGCAATTTGAAAAAGTTATTCAGGAAAGACAAATAAACAATGCCTACAAAACAATATAAATTGTTTTAGAAGAATCGTAAACTGGATCTTTAGAATAACCGCAATCTGATTCTTTTTTGCGATATAACTTTTTGTCGAAAGAACATACCCTTAAGGGGGTTTAATAAAAAACGTAAATTAAAGATTACTGAATAAAATTGTCAAAATTCGGGCTCTGTAAAGACAATTCTGATTACTATAGACAGTTTCCTACAAAATGCTAACGACATTAATTGAAAACCTACGGGGAATTTTCGGAAATAAATAAAAATCCCTTATTTTCGAAAATTTTCGGTCAGTTCTAAATTAATTTCTTTGGAATTATCTAGGATACTGTTCACAATGGTTAGAATTGCCCTTACAAAGCCCGATTATTAAAAAATCGATTCAGCCATTTTTTATTTACGGTTTTTAGTGAAAATTCCAACTTTATCGGCGAGGCACTTTAGAACCCCCTTATTACAGTTTTAAAAAGTTCAGTCGATATGGTAGAAACCTACGTTATAAAATATAAATTAATAATTTTTTCATAACCCACAGTCTAAGTCAAAAGTAAATGATTAAATCGATCTGTCGAAATTCGGGCTTAAGAAATGTAATTCTACACACTATACGCGATCTCCAAAAAACAGCAAAGAAATTAATTTAGAATTAAGAGAGATTTTTCTTCGCCCTGATACAGATTCTTAGGATGAGTATTATGAGCGCCCCAATTCTATAACTCGCTCGACGCTCGAACGGCGGGAAAAGTTTTGTCCAACGAAAAAAAAACCTTCAATTTTTAAAAGTAGATATTTCGATTTTAAAAAAATACATGAATATAGAAAATGACAAACCGAGGAAGTTTTTCCCAAGAATTTTTTAATAATAATGAATAGTTTCCGTTTTAATAAATAAAAACAATAAAATTTAGAACCACAAATTCAATTACATTTTAAAACATAAATCGTCATATCTCGGCCAATTATTGTTAAAACTGTTTGGAATTTGCGATATACACCGAGCAGATCCTAGTGATGCCTATGAAGTGATAAAGCACTGTAAAAGTTAATTTCGTTATCAACAAATTAATTTTTTAATGGCAACTGTTGAAATCCGCGAATAGTCACCTACGTCGTCGAAAAGTCTGTGGTGAACTTTCGATTTCAAAAAACTTCAAGCGAGTAATTTGTTCCTCGGTTTGTCATTTTCTACATTCATGTATTTTGTTAAAATCGAAATATCTGCTTTTAAAAATTGAAGGTTTTTTTTTTCGTTGGACAAAACTTTTCCGGCCGTTCGAGCGTTGAGCGAGTCATAGAATTGGGCCCTTTAAATCATCATCATTATTTTGGAATATAAAATGACTAAGAAAGTCTCGATGTCGGTAATATCATTAGCTATATAGGAAAAGTAAGGAAAAGAAAAATAATGGTTAGGGCTATACTTACTATAAGATTTAGTTAATATTCTTTAGGTTAGCTTGGCCATGTGCTTTAAGGATTAAGTACATAATTCAAAATGCATTGTAATAAGCTTACCGATTAATTTTTTCAATAGTGCAGCATCGTTGCAAAAATCCGCTAAGTTGTCATATTTCACAAATTTGAATAGCATGAACAATTTGAACAGTATAAAATACATAACATGAAATCAAGTTTTCTAAAATGGGAGGAAACTTTGAGCTTTGAGATGGCGGATGGCGGGATCGATGCGCGCGCATTTATTTCACTTACAACAAGATATTTGTTTATTATTACCAAATGTATTTAGTTCAAATAGATGACATATTTATGTCAAAAATTTAAAATGTTTATATTAATAGGGTATTTATTAACTATTAAGATATTTATTTGAATTAAATGGATATATTCATCAAATTGCAAACAAAATACTTGTATTCGGTGAAAACAATTTCTTCTCTCAGTGAAGACCGTATTACAAATAACGATTAATATGGTATATACATTTTGTTACATTGCATTATAAAATATATAATATATTTATGAAACAATATTATTTGCGAAGGATTTGCCAAATTAAATAATGTTCGATAGCTTTCAAAAAATTATATTAACAGAAGTGTTCTTCATTTTTAATGCAAATATGATTTGAAATTTTCCGAGACTATTTTATATGTGAAAAAAAAACTGAATAAAGCTATTTAAAAATCATGAAAATCACTATTTGTAGCTGTCAAAGTAAGCATTAGTATAGACATTACACATTTGCAAGTAAGTTCGCGAATATAAATTATTTTAAAACAATTTTTTAAATAATATATACGTAATGTATCCAATTTCAGTTTTATACAGGAATGTATTAATTTTGACAGAAGTTTATGTATAACTAACTATATTCCACAATACGTACACCGACTCGTCGCAGATACTTATATATATTAATGAAACAGCAGTAAAATTGTATTCCATAATTAAGTCCAATATGTGTTCTATGTGTAGCTATGTATTAGACGTATTTTCGACTAAATAACACTCAATTCCAATTTGAACGAGCGTTGTTTTTCCATAATTTCGAAGATACTTTAGTAAATGTCTACAAACATCACAGTTAATACATGAAAGACATGAAACATTTGCCAATTAACTTACAACTACTTAATATAGTGTATTATAGGTACTAAAAAAGCGCTGCAATTTTTTATTAATTTAATATATTTTTCATACAAAATTAATATCTTAAAATGATTTCAGGCCACAAGAGTTTGGCTCTTTCCATGGTAAAAAAATTGGTACTCAGAGAAATATCGTTAATAGTTAACACACTAAATGTAACAATAAGTTACGTCGTTAATAGTTAACAAATTAATTTTGGAGTAACGATTATACGTAAACTAATTTTCTGTCGTATTTTTTACAGTGTAGGTTTCGTAAATAGAAGTTTAACATAATTCTAAAATTCCTATCAGAAATGTGTTTCACAATAGGGACACCTATCTTACTGAAATGACAATTATGTCTCTTTTATATTAAAATTTATGAAACCATATCCTCATTTTACAAAAAATAACTGAAGTACCAAACTGTTTCTGAAATTCCTGAAACGAAACCAAATTATAAGTTTATATACGACTTAAAATTTCAAAATACTAACTTTTTTATATTGATAGATTAGTTAACCTCAAATCTTAATTCAAGTTATCTAGTAACCAGCCGTAAGAAATGTACAAATTCATATCCAGTACATACAATTTGTATATCTGACATTAATGTTTAATATAAGTAAAACAAAATCAGTGCAATAGAAAAAAATGAATTATATATTTCTTATTTTTAGAATTTCTATGAATGCAACGGTAATATTAAAGATTGATACTAAAAATTGTGAATTCCGTCACTGAAAATTACCATACTATCTCCGAAAATCACGAGACATATAAAAATTTTCAGAGTAATAGCAGAATAAAACATCAGTTACATGTTTCGGAAATTTGTCTTAGATATTTGTTCAGTGTTCTATTAATTCATTCGACATCACTATTCTAAAAAGGTTCATAAAACAAAGTTTAAATGAAGGCTACGACTTACAACGTGAATATTATATACATTATATTTATTATAGAAATTGATATAATACATTAATTTATATAATTGTTGGTATTAATATAGTACCGAAATAACATTTTCCAATATTATCAAGGGAACACAGCAGTGAAATTCCTCTCAACTATCGCTGGAGGGTGTATATGACATATTGTCATAATGGTACACGGCGATGTCAATTATTCGTCAAATAATTATAACTGACAGATATACACCTATGTTAATACGTATTTTGATAATTGTAGCTAAAATTAAATATTCAGGAAATTAAGATCAATATACAAGTTTTTTTATTTCAGCAGCTTGCGTATCACAAATCATGGTATACTCATTATAGCATAAAATATTAATTGCATGAATCAAAACGAATACCATAATAATTTACGGATTTATGTATAGTTGAAAAATTACGATAAAATTAAAGATTTCAATCGATGTGTACCTTTGTTTCCAAAGTGAGAATAATAATTTTTAAACAAAGTAGAAGCTCACGATTTATATAAACGTTACATTTCCGACATTATTTTCATCAATTCTTTCGTAAATCCGCGGCATGCGAAAGACAATGAAAGTCATTATTATATCAATTTTATTCATAATTATCCGTCAATTACAACAATGAAGTTAAAATTAACAATTTTCAGTATAAACATTTTAAAATGTTTGTTTAAAAATGATTATCTTATTTACAAATTTTATCAAAAAAATTCACAAGTTACATATATACATATTACAAACGAAATTAAGGTCACATATTTCTAAATATCGAGATTAGAATGAATGAAGCATAATTATTAGTAGTTATCCATATATTGATATTCTAAATTTTTTTTCATATAAATTGCAACATCCAAATAATATATTTCTTATGGATATCTTTATGATGAAATGATAAGTATTTGTTATAGGTTCACAGTAAACAGTGTCCAACATGAGACGACGGGTCTAGATAGTTATCTCGTAGCAATTCGGTAGCAAACTATAAAATTCTAGTCTTCTATATAATTCTAAAAAATACGGCTAAATGCAATATAGTTATGTTAATAATATTAAACGAAGTAAAACATTATTGAAAATAAATATAGTAAAAGAATTAAAAATAAAATGTCACAAACTGGACACATATTTACAATTTCTATATTAATATAACATTTAAATTTTAAAATAACATTATGTCCATAAAAAAACGCTGACCAGTTTATATGATTTCACACGGGCTTTATTACAAGTATGAGTAGAAACCAATTCTTGGTTAGTAATTTAGTTGAAAAATTACAAATGTCAGACTCATATTTTTCGTTAATAAAATTTTAAATATTAGTCACGTCATTAATACAACAGGGTGGCCGATTTATCTGAAGACATAGAAATATCTCGAGAACTATGCACAGAATCAAAAAAGGTGTGGAATAAAAGTTGTTCGACACGAAGGGAGGCATCCAGTGATAATGAAATTGACCCCCTCCCCCACCCCCTGGGGGTGTGGTGATGGAAAAACAATAAAACTTAAATTGGAACCCCCATTTTTTATTGCAGATTTGGATTCTCCGGAAAAAAGTACACCAATTTGACCTAGGAGCTATTGCATTTTGGTTCACACGTGGCGCTGTAATCGATAAAAATCCAAATTTATCTGAAGACATTGAAATATCTCGAGAACTAAGCACAGAATCAAAAAAGGTATGGGATGAAAGTTGTTCGACACGAAGGGAGGCATCCAGTGATGATGAAATCAACCCCCTCCCCCGCCCCCTGTGGGAGGGGGGATGGGGACAATAAAACTTAAATAGGGACCCCCCATTTTTTATTGTAGATTTGGATTCCTCGGAAAAAAGTGCACCAATTTGATCCACGAGTTTTTGCGTTTTGGTTCGATGATAAAAATGAAAAGGTGTAAAATATCGTTACAAATTAAAAATGTCACCAGAATTCGTTTCAGATCAAAGAAAGTAAAATGGTTGCCCAGCACATTTTTCAAGAGTAGCAAGGAAAGTACTAGACCATGATTCCAATGGCCGGTGAATTGGTAGAGGTGGACTCATTAATTGACCGGCGAGGTCACCTGATTTAACATCCTATACATCGGAGTTCTTCCTATGGGGTTACCTAAAAGGTAAGGTTTATGAACAAGTACCAACGACTCGTGAAAACATGGTGCAACGCATTAGAACTGTTTGCGCAAAAATTTCTGCAGATATGATACTATCCTGTATAAAGTCATTTGAAGAAAGAATAAATAAATGCATTGAAGTGGAAGGTCAACATTTCGAACACTTACTGAAGTAAGTGAACAGTGCGAGGCAAGGGGGCTCACGAAAAACAAGCACCCCCAAGGGAACAGAAAAATACTACGTCCACGTCGTTGTTCCTGGGTAACGCTAAATGTATTTCTTCCCGGATTTGTTAGAATGACCGTATTCCATATCCGCTACTTGGGGCGAAAGTTGTCAATTCCGTCGGAGTGCCCGCGCGCATGCGCACTTCGTTCTCATTACTCCCGTGGGACGAAAAGTGCTGCCCGCGGGAGTAATGGATGCGGACAGGAAAAAACTAGCGTATGCTTCACGAGATAATGCGCGCGCACCTCGTGAGAGGGCTGCCCTCGCTTCGCTTGCGCAGCAAACCTTCCACTCGGGGATCACGCTCTTTCCTCCCTTAAAGCATAAATACTATTTTTGACACACAACCAAATCCATGATTATTTTTCAGATAATTTCCATTGTAGCGGCTAGAAAATACATTACAAGAATAATATAAAGTCAAAGAAAAACGAACATTTCGTAGTGGTGGCATTGAATAGTATTTTTACAATAAAATACGTCTTCTATTATTTATCAGATGTGATGTGAATTCTGGAGAATCGAATTTTAGGGATTTTTTACTTTCGCTTTTTGTCGACTACAGCATCACCTGTGAACCACAATGTAATAGCTCCTTGGTAAAGTTGGTGTACTTTTTTCCGGAGAATCCAAATCTGTAATAAAAATGGAGGTTCCTATTTAAGTTTTAATGTTTTTCCATCACCTCACCCCCAGGAGGTGGGGTGGGGGGTCAATTTCATTATTACTGGATGCCCCTCTTCGTGTCGGACAACTTTCATCTCACATCTTTTTTGATTCTGTGCATAGTTCTCGAGGTATTTCAATGTTTCAGATAAATTTGGATTTTTATCGATCACAGCGCCACCTGTGAACCAAAATGCAATAGCTCCTAGGTCAAATTGGTGTACTTTCATTCTGGAGAATCCAAATCTGCAATAAAAAATGGGGGTTTCTATTTAAGTTTTATTGTTTTTCCCCCAATGCTCCCCCAGGGGTGTGGGAGGGGGTCAATTTCATTATTACTGGATGCCCCCCTTCGTGTCGAACAACTTTTATTGCACACCTTTTTTGATTCTGTGCATATAGTTCTCGAGATGTTTCTCTGTCTTCAGATAAATCGGACACCCTGTATACACATAAAATTTTGTCTATATAATTAATCAGTAGATGGTATTGTAAAAAAAAACAGTTACTTAGATCGTTTAAACTTATAAATTTTATTTATTTAATGTAAGACACATGAATAATTTTTCACATTTTTACGCATCTCTTAACCGTTACTACAAAGTTTTTCAATATTTTAAAAAGTAAGGAAAATAATAAAAAATTGTTTGAAAGGGACTGTTTCCCTTGGTTATTTTTTTAATTTCTTTAACACTTTTTTTAAATTATAATTTTTAAAATAGCTATTGAAACAATAACTTTGATCTTCTTATAAGTATGAATGTAATTGATGTCATCTAGGGTTTGCCCTTTTAGGTGCAGGGAACTTCGCTGCAGATTGAACATAGTAAGGTTATTTGCTTATAACTTCTTAGTGGGCAATGATTTTAACAAGTTTTTAGTAATATTCGAAAGCTAAAGGCATACCTATACTCCTAAGAAGATTTTTTTTTTATTTCTTAAAGAAAGCAAAAAAATGTAACTAATTTTCTCCCAACGAAAAAAGGTGCCCAACTTTTCGCAACTTAAATAGCTGGACCAATAACGTGCAAATATATAACGTATGTTTTATAATTCATAAAGAGAAGTTACTGTATTAACTTTTAAACAAAGTGACAATTTTACTCTTTACAAAAATACGAAAAAGTAAAAGACCTTTTTTTAGCTAATTCCTACTAATCTACATTCTTATATCTTGTAACACTTTGAGAATTAATGCATATCTTGCATAACATTTTATTTACATTGCTAATGACCCTGAGTCAATGGAAGAACATGATCAGGAATACGACTTATTATCTAACTTAAATAAGAAAATGATGCTTCAGCGTGGAAAAAGTATATATAGGAGAAACTGTTTCAGAAAGCATAGGAAAAAGTATGGGAATTAGGAACACTAAAAGGAGAAATTGGCAAATTCTATTTCAATTTAAATAATTTTAGTTTATTATCAGGTGCACATTACGGAGGTTCGACTGAAACTGTCACAAAATCAGCTCGTTTTTTAAATCAACAAACCATAGCAACCGTATTATACATATCAGTGGTTGCCAAAGATCGACTAAAAAAAAAAAAGAAAAGCTGATTTATTGACAGTTTCAGTTGAACCGAGTTGAACCTCCGTATTGTGCACATTACGAAAATTACGAAATAAAACGAAACTTATTTAAATTAAAATGAAATTGGCGAATTAGCCTTATTAGTGTTCCTTGTTCCATCCAAAATGCTATTGGCTTTCTTCACAGCACTGTCATTCCACGTTTGACAACATTGAAGAGACCGTATAGGGACGGCTCAGGAATTGCAGACTAACTGCCCCAATCGCAGATATTTTGCAAAATTCTTCGTCTTCCGCATCAATATGACAGCAGCCTTTAGTTTTTATTTATAACTATGTGCTCTTTTTAGCGCTGTTCGTCGTGTCGCAAGATGAAATACATTTCAGCAGACATTTCTTTCGTTCTAAATTTAATGTGATGAATATATGCACATTTTCGAATTGTCGCGGAGAAAATTTATAGTACTTTTTTTTCAAAAACCGCAATAATCATAAATTCTCTTCATTTTATACTTTTCGGGGTTTGTAGACATAGCCACAATGAAAGGGGATTCGCTATCCGGTAAATGTGAACTCCCATTCGAGACGTAGGCTGGAATTTTTGGACGCGACTCAGTCTCAAACTCAGACTCGAGTCTCCGAATCGCATTCGATATCTCGCAACTTGTCAGCTCTTGGGTATCCGGCAAAATGCCATAATGTCGCACAGGTTACTGGATCGACAAAGGTTAGTGTTTCATATTTTTAAATAATAAATAATAAATAACGTTTAAAATGAAGGGAATTTACTTAATAATAATTGATTTCTTAAAATTGTGTAAAATATTTGAAGCAAATAAGTGCACTTATCGTTATTTTGTAAAAAATTATTTGTTTACCTTTTAATATTTTTGTATTTATGTGTGGTCGCACACTCCCAAAAGGAAATTTTGTATGGAAAATATAATAGATTATCGGTATTGAACCTAATAATAGACATATGAAACGAATCGGAGTCTAAACGATAAAATCTCTCACGAATCGTTCACATATAAAAATAAATATATGTCAAATTATTAGTCAATATTATAATAAATAAATTAAAATCGTAGATGGGAATCGTTGGGTGCTGAAATGAAATACACGTTATAATTATCTTTGGTCATTCAATTAAAATATATTTTATAATTCTTTGAATTCTAAAAATATTGAACTCGTCATTAAACCATTAATCACACTCATACCAAACATACTCGTAGTCAATTGCAAATATAAAAAATAAGAGTCAGGATTAAAAACCATGTTGTCGAGTCGTTGGTAAATTGTGTGAAGTCGTAATATATAAAATATCAGTCATATTGTCAACGAAATAAGTTACGCGGTAATAAATTAAATAATAACACGGACACACATTCAATGCACACTCTCACATACATACATATAAATAAATTAACACATATATATTGACGAAGTTACATAATATTAATTTCTATACATATTCATTTTTATTTTGGATATACGAACGGAAGAGAAAGAGGCTTACTTAAACTTTTGTCCTGTTGGTGCTCGTCGTTCCTCTTGTTTGGGTCCTCCATCCGTCTCGTAATTTGAATCTTCGGCTGCTGTCACCTGGTGAACCGAGTTCGGTGTCGCACTCCCTCGCGACCACGAGGGAGAGGACCAGTAGCCTTGTCTTTCGTGGGACGAACGGAGAGCCGTCGTCAATTCCTGGTGATGTGTCCAAAATTAGTCCTCGCCGCCTCCATGAGTTATTGAAATTTGATGCTGGCTGAAGAATTGTGTGGGCCCACTTTTTGTTCCGGAGCAGCCAGGTTCTCCGGATGTTGAGGCAGCGAGTCGTCCCCAGGAGTCCGCGTAGAGAAGTCCAAATTGTAAGAGTCCAGGAAGAAGAGAGAGTTTGAGGGATATTTACCAGGTCTTATAATACCTCGGTAAGTATCCCTATGTCCAGTCAAGTCGCCGAGTTCCTTTTTTACTAAGAATCAGGACGGGAACTGTCAAACATTTGAATCTAATTTGCTTAATTTGAGTTTGACAGCCCGCCCCTCATTTGAATTTGGAGCGCCTGCGCCCCATTGCGGCGACATATGCGCTCCGAGCTCGGAACTCGGCCCGTTTGTTGCCCACTTTTCAGATTGCGCGACCAGGGCGCCGTTGCACCTCTTCTGCGCAGGTAGAGGCGCACCAGCGCCAGCGCCATGTCATTGCGCGCGCCTGTCCATTGGTGCGCGCTCGGATCCCACGTGGGCTTGGGATCCAAAATGGCCGACCGGCCGGGAAAAGCGCGCATCTCGTCCTTTGTATTTTCTTAATTACTCGCGTCGATATAAATTATAATGGCGCTCTTTCTCTCTGCCGCTCTTTCTCTTCCGCGCGGTCGAGTTAAACGGCTTGTTACACATAAAAAAAATTGTCAATTCGTATCAGAGTAATATGTAGGTTATAAGATTGATATAAGACGTTAACTAATAAATTTATCGATAAGTGTGGGTTTACTGTTTCAGCAATGTTAAAAGAAGAGAAATATGTATCTGGAATAAATCGAAAGGATATATTCAGATGAGTACTATTTTATTATCATAACAATTATGCCACAAAATTATAATAAGGTTCTTTGTACAATTTTAATGTTTATTTGCAGGTACTAAGGATACGAAATCCCTTCTCTTTTGAATTGTGAAAATAGATTTTCACAAAAGATTGTCGAAATCTCTCCCAGCAATCCGGAACTCTGAGGCTGATCCTGTCGCTGATGCATAAACATCATATGAGCGACAAATTGATTGAAGAAAGAGATTGATTCTGAAAACAAACATGCATTTTATAATGAATATTATGTTAATTAAAAACACATTATGGTAAATTTATATAATAAATTTAATATCGAAACAGGTAACCTTCATAGTTTAAACATTTACTTAAAAAAAATATTGTAGAGTGCTATTCTTCACCTAAATTAATGACAACCCGGAAAATAACATCTGTTCTATTAAAAATGCCATTATCTTTTAATTTCAGAAATCAGAAATAAGAAATAATCAGAAATTATTATTGTATAGAACTAGAAAGTCAGGTAGAAATTATGTACAATCTATTCAGATGAATAGAATTAAGGACCAATGAGAATAAAGCTTGATGATAATAAACCAAAATCACTTTGCAAGTATGGAAAGCGACAATTTTAATCTAGTATTAGTCTTTCTTGAAATTAATAATAATGAACTGAACATAATCTAGTAACTGCGAAATAAGAAAGCTTCCAACATGAATTACATACTATTTTAATATATAACTAGTATAAAATAGTGCAATATATCTTCAACTAATATAATGAATACAAAAATACTTCTTTCCATCAGCGAAATGTACCACCTTAATATTTTATTAATGTTTCAATATATTATGAAAACTATATAATTATTAAGTTCAACTAAATATATTTCGAATGTAGTTCAATCTTACCTTTAATTAGAAGCAAATCGGACACTGAAGACGTAGTTTCGTGCTGGTAGGTATTTAGTCGAGAGGCTTCGGATGCACTGAGCGTTTTCTGGAGCGAGTACCAACACTTTCGAAGCCCAGGAGCAAACTAATTTAGATATTTTAAAGTTCAACAACGTACCTGGTTCAGATAGTTTAGAGGAGGGGGTATTGGTATATTGCTTAAATACGGTTGGATGGGTCGACAGAAAAGTATATATGCCCAGTTTGGAAAACCGATTAAGGTTGTATAAATGCGTTTGGGTCAGAATTGTTTTCCAACTTAGCCGGATGCAGGAACCCGGGCAGCTCGATGGACGGATTAACTAAGGAAATATGTCATCATACATCGTTCTAGTAAAAGCACAAACCGCTTCTTAAGAAAGTTTCACTCCAAATCTAAGAATCCATGGGTTAGTTTGAATTACATTATCATCTTCTGGATGATATGATACTCTACATCAGGAACAAATAAAATTGAATAGTTTTAATATTTTACTTCTGCAGCACTTACGATTCACAGTACGCATAACGTTTTTCGTATCCCAGAAAGTAAGTTTTTTACCACGTGTTTATTAACTCGGTTTCTTGCCTGTCTGTCTGTCTGTTCGTCCGGTACAAATCGTGTAATCGATTTTAAACTAACTTACCGATGAGTAGGGACTTGAAACTTTTAGGATATCCCAAAATTGGATGACAAGAAACACGAGTAATGTATAAATTCAATCAAGAACGGAAAATAAGCGCATTTTTTGTTTTGAAACTTATTTTTTTTTAATATAAAATTTAAATTTGCTGAAAATGTTCTTAAAACTGATTGAAACTTGTAATAAACGGTAAAGGAATGCATTGTCATCCAATTTTGGGCTATCCTAAAAGTTTCAAGTCTCTACTCATCGGTAAGTTAGTTTAAAATCGATTACAAGATTTGTACCGGACGAACAGACAGACAGAGAGGCAAGAATACGAGTTAATAAACACGTGGTAAAAAACTTACTTTCTGGGATACGAAAAACGTTATGGCGCATTTAGACGAGAGCGACGTACGTCGCATATCGCGCGCGATGGTTTCCTAATCGCGGAGTTATTGCGAAACGTAATAACATTAATTGAATAATCTCAGGTTGTAATAGGTTTGAAACGTGCAGGTTAGGTAAATAAGTGGACTCGAGAGACAGATTGTAGGTATCAAAGAATATGTATATTAGAGATTCCTCTTTTTATAATTTTGCATACAACTGCATATATATCTAATACTGTGAGACTGCGTCTCTTATTCTGAGCTCTTTAATGGCGCGGATCACTCCACCTGTGAGGAGAAAAAAGTGTATATTACATAAAATTTCTGGGGAACCTGCCTACCCGACCTTGACAGGGACACTAGGCGCGCTGACCTAAGTGCCGCTGCAAGTTTATGCTAAACGCACTAACTCAACCCGCCCACGGATACTTACGTAGCCGGGGAATCGGAGCGCGTGCTCAAGTCGATCGACAGACCGTGTAGACTGTCTGGCGACGACTGTCCAAAATTCGGAAATTTCCCCCCAATTTATACACTGAGGCCCCGCCTCGTTACGCGACGCTCACACGCGTCTCACGCTCACGCACACACGCTTGCATTGTTTAGGCGCTCCCGGCGAATCTGTCCGTTACAGGTTTATTATTTAATTTTGTTCATATTCCACACACCACATTTTTATGGAATTACTAATCAACCGTAGAGAAATATACGCCTGTGAAGAGGGTTAAGTGTGAAATCGCCCGCGACATTTCGAATTTGTCGCATGATTTGACAGTTAACCAATACGGATTCCTCGCAGGCGTATCTTATTCTATGATTAATTAAGAATTTAATAAAATAATGTGGAATATGTCTAAAATTAAATAATAGACTAATTAAATCTGTGATTATTCCGTTAAACTTATAACGAATCTCAAAAACTCCGGGATTAGGAATTCATCGCGATGTGCGATAATACGTCACTCTAGTCTGAATGCGCCATTATGCGTACTGTGAATCGTAAGTGATACAGAAGTAAAATATTAAAACTATTCAATTTCATTTGATCCCTGATGTAGAGTACCATATCATCCAGAAGATGATAATGTAATTCAAACTAACCCATGGATTCTTAGATTTGGAGTGAAACTTTCCTAAGAAGCGGTTTGCGACTGTCTATAAAGAAGTCGACAACTGCTAGACAAGTTGTAAACATGCTTTTACTAGAACGAAGTATGATGAAATATTTCCTTAGTTAATCCGTCCATCGAGCTGCCCGGGTTCCTGCATCCGGCTAAGTTGGAAAACAATTCTGACCCAAACGCATTTATACAACCTTAATCGGTTTTCCAAACTGGGCATATATACTTTTCTGTCGACCCATCTAACCGTATTTAAGCAATATACCAACACCCCCTCCTCTAAACTATCTGAGCCAGGTACGTTGTTGAACTTTAAAATATTTATCTAAATTAGTTTGCTCCTGGACTTCGAAAGTGTTGGTACTCGCTCCAGAAAACGCTCAGTGCATCCGAAGCCTCTCGACTAAATACCTACCAGTACGAAACTACGTCTTCAGTGTCCGATTTGCTTTTGTTTGAAGGTAAGATTGAACTACGTTCGAAATATATTTAGTTGAACTTAATAATTATATAGTTTTCATAATATATTGAAACATTAATAAAATATTAAGGTGGTACATTTCGCTGATGGAAAGAAGTATTTTTGTATTCATTATATTAGTTGAAGATATATTGCACTATTTTATACTAGTTATATATTAAAATAGTATGTAATTCATGTTGGAAGCTTTCTTATTTCGCAGTTACTAGATTATGTTCAGTTCATTATTATTAATTTCAAGAAAGACTAATACTAGATTAAAATTGTCGCTCTCCATACTTGCAAAGTGATTTTGGTTTATTATCATCAAGCTTTATTCTCATTGGTCCTTAATTCTATTCATCTGAATAGATTGTACATAATTTCTACCTGACTTTCTAGTTCTTTACAATAATAATTTCTGATTATTTCTTATTTCTGATTTCTGAAATTAAAAGATAATGGCATTTTTAATAGAACAGATGTTATTTTCCGGGTTGTCATTACTTTAGGTGAAGAATAGCACTCTACAATATTTTTTTTAAGTAAATGTTTAAACTATGAAGGTTACCTGTTTCGATATTAAAGTTATTATATAAATTTACCATAATGTGTTTTTAATTAACATAATATTTATTATAAAATCCATGTTTGTTTTCAGAATCAATCTCTTTCTTCAATCAATTTTTGAATTCATCGAAGATGTATGCATATCTCGAAGTAATCCCACTAAAGGACCAACGTTACAGTAAAGAAATGTTCAAAATGCCGGTAACATACATTTGTAAAAAATGTAATAAACGGTTTTATTGTGTAAAAACTTATTTGGACCACATGACAAAGAGACATTGGAAGAGAAACCCGCATAGAAGATTTCTGAAATATTAGTTTTTTAAGTTGTATGCTTGAGGCCAACAAGATGAGGGCACTTTCTCTTAAGTCATATTTCCCCTAAGCTTGATTGTATTATTTTGTATTTTAGTTTTATACAATAAATATAAAAAATCGACGATTTTAAGAAAATCGAAAATGTGTTTTAAGAATTTCTTTGCAGATCTTTTCCCTCCTTATCTTTCCCTGTCTACTATTAATTCTGTAATATTCTAGATTAATTATTTGCTTCAATACACCCAGCAAAACTCTAAAAATTGTAATTAAACCGAATATATACAATTTGAAAAGCACGTAATAATGGATGATGGATCGAAGCAACATAAATTTGAGTGTTGCTTTCATTGAGATTTCAAAGTCCGAGATTTAGTACTATTATATAATTAAATATTTGATGCTGTACGGATACCAATATAATTAACAGATTTTGTTGATATGAAAATAAATCACAAGAATTCCGAAAAATCCAAAAAGATGTCACTTCTCTGCGTAAAAATCCGAGTTTAGAGGGACGTACTGATTTTCGGAAAGGAATTGGTACTGCCTGAGCCACTGTAAAAATACTGAAGCAGTACTAAGAATGAGTACTGACAACCTGTGTAAATCAGTACCGACGAGATACTACCGCTTAGTACTGACATTCGCCGCCGCGCGACATAGCGAATGACGAAATCTCAGAGTTGTGCTCTTAAAAGAATCATAAGTTCAGAACGGAAAAAGACTACGTCAATTTTTTTTTAAATGAACCATGAAATATTCTCCCACACGATGGTATATTCTTTAAACAAAAATTTTAAGTATAGCTTTATCAAAATTTTAGTTGAAAAATGTATTATATATAAAAAGTTAGAACTGATAAAACTTTGCAATTACCTCTGTTCTATAGTGTCGCTCATATGATGTTTATGCATCAGCAACAGGATCAGCCTCAGAGTTCCGGATTGCTGGGAGAGATTTCGACAATCTTTTGTGAAAATCTATTTTCAGAATTCAAACGAGAAGGGATTTCGTATCCTTAGTACCTGCAAATAAACATTAAAATTGTACAAAGTACCTTATTATAATTTTGTGGCATAATTGTTATGATAATAAAATAGTACTCATCTGAATATATCCTCTCGATTTATTCCAGATACATATTTCTCTTCTTTTAACATTGCTGAAACGGTAAACCCACACTTATAGATAAATTTATTAGTTAACCTCTTATATCAATCTTATAACCTACATATTACTCTGATACGTATTGACAATTTTTTTATGTCTATTATTAGGTTCAATATCGATAATCTATTATATTTTCCATACAAAATTTCCTTTTGGGAGTGTGCGACCACACATAAATACAAAAATATTAAAAGGTAAACAAATAATTTTTTACAAAATAACGATAAGTGCACTTATTTGCTTCAAATATTTTGCACAATTTTAAGAAATCAATTATTATTAAGTAAATTCCCTTCATTTTAAACGTTATTTATTATTTATTACTTAAAAATATGAAACACTAACCTTTTTCGATCCAGTAACCTGTGCGACATTATGGAATTATGCCGGACCCAAGAGCTGACAAGTTGCGAGATATAGAATGCGATTCGGAGACTCGAGTCTGAGTTTGAGACTGAGTCGCGTCCAAAAATTCCAGCCTTAATGTCACGAGGTGTAAAAACAAATTGAATGAATAATGAGATTTTACCTACGTGGTTTTAAAGAAGATTTATCATAGAACCCGGATCTTTAATCTCTGACCCGGGAAACGAGCAATTTGACAAAATCATATTATCTATATTTTTTATGCAAAATTGTAATTTTATGAAATCATTAGTTAATTCACAATGCATACTCCCGCAAGCTCGACTATTGTACAGTTCCATATTCTTTAAATCACGAGTATCTTGCGGGTCTTCTCGCATATTTTGCAGTAAATAGTATAATGCAAACGTGCATACATCTCCCTTCACTGCGCTCGCAGGTATCGCTATTCACGTATAAAATCGTATTTTATGTATACTCTGCAATCTGCATGGTACGCTATTAAATCTACTTACTCTGTTTCCCATCATAGAATATGACAAATTTAGTGCTTCGCCCGACATAAAGCTGACTGAACTACTAAATTTATCAAAGTCGAGTTTCATAATTCTTTGCATTTTATGGGTGTTTAATATCTGTAAATCCGAATTTCTTTGTCGGTTTTCGGAGCCTTTTCAAAGACTACCATAATAACCCAACTTAATTGAAATGTTCCAAGTGAAAAGTAAACTTATACATTTTTATTTTAGGTTTAACTAGCTTTATTTTCTTGGTGCAAAAGGCGAATTTAATGAAGTAAAAAGATGAGTAATTTAATGATTTTGTTGTGTCATTTGGTATCGGTTAATTCTTTAGTGAAACTTTCATGTTTTGAAAGACAATTTTGAGAACTAACCGTACGATTCATTAATATTTCCAAAATCTTCCTGCACTTTACTAAACACATTATTAGAATCAGAACGTTTGGTATATATATTTACTTAATAAAGTTCTTGCGCAGTTATATCGACTACCTAAGCAGTAAGATACATAGTAAGGCTAACGGCTGAAGAAGTCACAACTCCTATAAAATATGTTTAATTCATATTGGCTATTGAAGCAAATGCCCTGAAATTTCCATTTAGGCCTTGCAACAAATATTTTACAATATACAAAAAACTGATCTTGCAACCGCTGCTAACTCGAGTTAGCTGCAGCTGGTTTGTTGCGATACCTTCGAAGTTAGCATTAATACAGCTTTATAACATTTAACTGAAAAAAGAAACAGATGTTATTGATAAATTTCCTATGAGATAATTATTTATTCGAATATTTCTTTAATATTTCTTCTTATTGTTAATTATAAATTCGACTCTGTCCGTAAAATCGATAACGGGACGCAAATAATCAAGCTGTTTTGCTCTGAAAGGCATTATAGCCGATCGCGTTGCGTGTAATTATTTTATGCTTATATAATATGCAGATGTAGTTCACGGTCAAGTTTGTCAACAGCCATTTCACGGCAATAATATGTATTTCATAATAGTGATTTAACTTATTATGAATGATATTTTGTATTAAGAACAGAAATATGTTATGAACGTTTAGCAAGGTTAAAATATAATATGAAAATAAATTATAAATTCCATATTAATATGTAAAACCATTGTAAATGATTTTATTCTAGAAAATCTTGTTTTTTCAATTATGTATTTGTGACAATATTATATCCCCTGTGAAAGATCAATGACGTCTCGTTAATTAATAATTAGATGTTAGCAGTAGTTGCATTAGATGTTTCTTAATTAACTGCTAGAAACTAAAGCAATCACGTTATTACTGATTGGTATATAAACCAACGTTCTCTGGTCAGATTCATAATAACGTATTATGATTTATCAACAGAATTCAATGAATGTACAAGTGATTTAAACAAATATAGAATGTGTATACATGTAACTCGAATTTGGTGCCACTGAAAAGGCCAAACATTAACCCAAACATATAAGTATAATAAAAAGCCAGAAAATAAAAATTCCCCAGAGCTTTTCGACAGATATAGTCTGTCCCAACAAATTATAAACATTTATTTCGCTAAATATTTCAATTATATAAAAATATACGTTGAACATAATAGTATTTCATATGATTATACTCTATAATTTTTAGTATATTTAGAGAAACATTTAAATTTTTATCACAAAGTGTTTTCATTATTACAAACTGCGAAACCAGAATATTATTATCAAAGGAATAATGTAACGAAAGCCAGCATTAAAATTTATGTTCTTGGAATTGTATATGAAAAGTATCGTTGATAAAGGAAAAGAGCGATTCTATTAAGAAATATAACAGATTACAGAAAACAAATTGTAACAAATTCTCTAGGTAAATATTTACAATTTATTTCCAAAAAGTAATTTACTTATTAAGAAATGTATATTTCTTGTTTTTTGGATTTCGCAAAATGGGTACTTTATATATTTTGTTTCTAAAAAATTTGTTCTCTTTTTTAAAACAAAAGGACATATTTAAATTAAAACGACTAATTATAGACTTTTCTCACACCCTGTGCGCAAAATGCTATTTTGCTCCGTATATCGCGGAAGCAAAATAGCACGCCCTCGTATGAGAAAATAGCATGTGCAACAAGGGAGAATAAGTATTTGTAAACTCTTGCGAAATGCTGTCCTCGCTTAGCTCAGGCGTCAAACTCGCACTCATCGGCAAACACCTATTTTGCTCCCTAGTTGCACAATCAACTATTTATATAATAATACATATTTTTTAATTAATTGATTAGTTAATTTTTCCGTAAATCATTTGTGTGTTCTTCATATAAGAACTATATATCTCTTTACAACTCGAAATTGGAGTTACTGTAGTTTAAAAATATAACAATTATTTTGATTATGAAAACGCAAAAACATTTAACACAAAACATTTATTTACGTTCCCCTTATAAAAACGGCCAGCTCAAAACCTGCTCACATTCGAGGAATAAACTTCTTGCAGCCTTAAAATCTACTTTATTGAAATTGTATATAGATGTTTAGTTTTATGTAGGATGGTTATAATCACTGGTTATAGTCAGTGATCGGTGTTAAAAGTTACAACTGAAGAACCAGTGAAATAGTGGGTATTAGGGTTGAGTTCTGTAGGAGTTTCAGTAAATACAATATTTTGACTGGTTAAATAGTAAAATCAACTGGTTAAACAGTGAAATTGACTGATTTAACAGCAAAAATTGTTTTTACTGACGCATTTGGAGAAATTTTTACTGATTCAGATTATGAATATCTAGAGTATGAAAATCTAGGTTGTTATGATAATTTAATTCAGGAATAGACGAAGAAAGTAAACCCAAACTATAACTTTTGTCAAGGTGAACAGAGAAATGCTGGACCACTTCCAAAAACAAAAATTAGTGTTTACAAATTAATTTTATAAAAATAACACCCGGCATGGCGTACCCGTTCCAGACAATACACAGCAAATTAAAAAAATCACCATATATTTTTCATTGAAGATCTCTTATTTTTATAGAAATATCTTGAATTAAATTAGTAAACAAACAATAGTCTTTAACCGATGCCGACGGTGTAAAATAAGATGCAGAGAAAAGTAATTAACCGAGTGGTGATGTTACGGACACGCATACGTGCTCAGAGTTTACAAAATCCGTGGATGATATTAGTTTGCAATGTAAATGCATTTTAAACGCATTTAAAACACTTGCACCTCTCTTATGCACAGGTGATTATCTCCCGGTACGAAAAATTTGAAAACCATTCAAACCCAACTAAGAATCAATAGTGTTGTTATGGAGACTGGTCTGTGATCAAATGATTATTTCCAGGGATGGTTGCAGGCAGCCTTTTTGCATATATCCGATCGTTTAGTACGGTTTCCTCTAACATATTAGTAATACATATTGACATTCTCATTATAAATACGATGGTCAAAAACTCTTCTTATGTTACAGTTAACCCCTAAAATCTTCCATAGATTACAAAAAAATTGGATCCTAAAATCCTTTAAAATGGAGGGCCATGAAGTTTAGAAGCAAAAAAGCACTTTCTCTAATATCTCGACTACTCTAAACGATAAGAATTTCAGCTGTCGTGCGTTTTATTTCGATAAAAATTGAGCCCATAGGATGCTTCTTAAAGTAATTGAATTTACGATAAACCAATTGATATTCGCAGTACGTGTTGACCGCCAATTACATAATTTAAGACGATCATCCCCTTGGGCTGAATTTTTATCGAAATAAAACGCACGACAGCTTAAATTCTTATCTTAAGTATTAAAAGTAAAATTCTTTGTTATTTCCACATATTTAATGTCAAAAATTTTTTTATCTATCTCTGAATGCAATTGCAAAAATATTCAGTGTGAGTTCAAGAATATATTTTACAAATTGTAAACACCGTTGAAATGACCATAAAGACCGTAAATATTTATTTTCACGAATGGATTATTTTAAGTATGGGTTAAAAATATATAACACAGTTTACTCTCCACATATTGAAAATTCAGGTCTTTAGTTCAGTTAGTCTTATTATCAATTATTGGAGATATTAACAGTTTGCATTCGGTATAATTGGACAAAACTATTGTGTAGGAAATCGCCTTTTATTATTTGAAAAATTTGTTTCGTTTTAACGAAAAATATGCTTTGAAAATACTAGAAATGCCTCTTTTTGCAGAAATTAGGCGATTTCTATCAAGGTTAATAGGATATTTTGTATCATCCTTACCTTAAGTGATTTAAACAAAAATACGTCACAATGTTTATATTGATATCAATAGTTCGCCTGTCATTCACCTTACATAAAGTCTAAATAAAGTTAATAAATATATTATTATAGCGTAAAAATTTAATTGCATTAGAAGTGTATGCGGAATGTATACTTCAAAAGTTTTCGTGTTCATTCGTTGTATGCTTAGAAAAAAGTAGTATTTTTTTAAAGAAAAATAAATTCGACTGCAATTGCATGAATATTTACACGCACTGATAAAAATTTACTTGACAAATTCAACTACCGTCGAGAATTTGAGTCGAGAGTCGTTAAAAGAAATATTTTTTTTGTACTATAACTTTGTTGATGTTGTTAATTTTACTATATTTACTTAAGTTAATATTATTTACCTAGTAAGGGAAAAAGTATTCCGAATGATCGGAGATCAAGAAATGCGATACTATGCATAAAATTCAATAAGGCATGCATTAATATAATAAAAAAGCAACCGTCAATAGCTGCACTAAAAATAATTCCACTAAACAAAATTTCCAGAAAAATTCTTAGTTGATTTGACTATTTTTTAACTACGCAGAGTAGTTCAATACGCCTCAAGAAAATTTTCTAAGTTGCAATTACTACCGTAAAGAAGTTAAATGAACTAGAAACTTAGTTCTGCTAAATTCAACTGAACATATCTCGATCCAGCATGTTGAATAGTTTTTAGAGTACTAGGTAGTTAAACTTTAAAAAATGTTTTTAAATGTAGTAGAATTATCTGTCAAAATGTCGTTTCCATAACTATATTTTTTGTTGATTCAACTCCTTTATGGTTGTAATTATAATCTATAACATTCCGTTGAGGACCTATTGAAATACTTTTAGTAGTTAAAAAGTAGTAAAATCAACTAAGAATTTTTTTCAGTATATTTCAAAGACATTATGCTATCGGCAAAAAAAGAAAAAAAATCTTTATAAATGCGGCAAACAATGGAATTTCGATAAATGGGCGAATATCAATTTATTTTTGCGTCTCGGTAAAACTTACACCAAAAATTTAATTTTGAAAATTATTTATCTCCCACGCAAGTTCACGACAAACTCCAACAATTCCAAAACGGAAGAGAAGATGTTAAGAACCGAGACTGCGGTGGTCGACCACGAACGTGAGAAGTAAATAGCCAAATATGTCCAGCCAAACTTTCTAAAAAATGTGTTTTTCAAAACCTCCGGAATTTAATTTGCTAATGAAAACCTAAAAAAAACAGTTAGAAAAGTCTACGTTAATCCCCCCCTCCCCCTTTCCTCTTGGGCCCTTTGTAATTCGAAAAATTGGTGTACTGTCTCGTAAAAATTTATATGGGGTAAAAATATATATGTTATTATATAAAATGCTTAAGCTATATCTCTTGTATCATCCAGGATTTTGCACGAGTTTTCGAAAACTAGAATTGCGATCATAAATCCAAATGGTTCACCCGATCTTGTTGAGATCATTTACATTCTCTTCCATAATCAGAAAGTCGCAAAATACCTTCGTTATGGAGTTGCCTATGGCATAAAAGGGCGGCAATATCTATTTCAAAGGACATTCCGAAAATCGATTTCGAAAAACCTTTTCATGCATTGATATAGATTTATGCCCTACAAATCGGTTTATGGACGCATGGAAACTTATTTCGATCGAAATAAAAACATTGAATCCTCCGCTTTCTTCGAGCTCCGATTGTAAAATTTTCAAATGCAATATATGATTCGTATAATATCAGAATTTCTTTCAAATGTGAAATAAAAAAAACGTAATAATGTATAAGTATAAGACAAGTATTCCTTATAATATATTGTATTCATTAAAATGTATTCTTTATTAAATTTTCATACATACATAAATTACTTTTGAGCCAGTAAGAGCAATCGAAGCATATCTATGCTAATGACACGTCTTCCTTGAAGCGTATGAATTCGTTGTTCATGTAAATTGTGATGTTCTATGTACAGAGGCAAATGCGGTGAGAGTCACAGTATGTTATGTCTTTGAATATATCATAAACGATCATTTCATTCAAATATTCCATATGTGTCTTCATTATATGGTTAAAAATCTATCGTTAGTCAATTACAAATTGAGAGATATTGAAATTCAGACATATTTTCTTCATGATTGTTTTTAGTACATAAGATTTGCCAAGATTCTCCTAAACTACATTTAAGATAGTTTTATTATTTTTATTCTAAAAATAACAACCGAGTTATAGTTGCAAAAATTATTGTAAAGGATGAAAAATGAATAATTTTTTTAAATAACATTAATTATGAATTTATCTACCTTAATATAAAGTTGGATTATTTTACGAAAATTCATCATATACTGCTGTAAAAATTAAATATTTTCTCTGTATTCTCTGTGTTATTAATACACATTTTTTGCGAACATTAAATTTATTATATTCGTTTTATGCGTCGCATTCTGTTTAATTTTATGCGAAATAATAAGGAATGATTGCAAAAATAAAGTTACTGAATTTCTAAAAATAATAATTCTGCAATCCTGACATCACTAAGGGTATTTATTATAATTGCGAGTAAATTAATGTCGACGATTTGAGCACAGCGAGCGATGACAGTCGCTGATGAATCGATTTTGTTCAGACGCTCATTTACGAAACGTTATATTTAAGCTCCCCTGCATTAAACTGTAATATTTTAATCCCCCGGAACAAAAATAATCGCTGCTATTCAGGAACTTTAGTAAAAATAAATATGGAATAGTAAAAATGGGATATATTGGGAACGTATTTGTTTAATCGCAGACACAAACTTTACAGAAGATGCATTTTTTTAAAATAAATCGCGCATCGTAGTGTGTCTTGTAAATTATGATGTTTGGAGAATATAAATAATTTATCCAGAGATTCTTGAGTGTTTTTCTGACCAAGTGCAATTGATTAGATAACCCAAACAATTTATTATAATAACCTAAACAGGGATAAACTGTTATATGATTAATTATTAACAATTTCTTTATTTTTTTTATACTATGCAAGTTTTAACATCGCCAGTTATGTTGGGTAATAAATTATATTATTTCAGTTAAATTTCACAATTTAACTTGCGATATTATAAATATCACATATTTTACTTTCTATAAAGTATAAAATTCTTGGTTAAAAAATGCAGACATCACAAATCCTGATGACAAATTACATATACCTCGAAAACTATTAAATAAGTGAAGGCATAGACCAGCGGTGACAGTGACGTGGATATGTGGTACATTCATGAACATTTTTCTTTCTCGACGGATGTAAGCCGATTACTCTTGTGTTTATAAAGTGTAGTATTTGATCGAGTCGATATTTTATAATACTATTAAAACTGAAATGAAATGCAAACAAATTTATATTAACAATGACCATCTTATTTCAGTTCTCGAATAAATGATTAATATCAAATGTTATATTTCGTCCATATTAATTTACTTGCATTTCTACTAATTACTATTCATAATCATAAATTTATGAACTGATTAGAAGACCTATTTTTAAGTAATAGTATACATTTTACTCTTATTAAAATATACAGAAGAAAATAATTCTGTATGAAATATATTCAATATAAATAGGATATAAAATGGCTTTATAACGAAAAACTTTATGCGCATTTATAAAAAGATATTTTTTTGTTTATTTACGGTTTGAAACTTTGTGTGACTAATTAAAAGTATATTGTACAGTGAAAAAAAAACCAGAACTCTTACAGCAAATTTATCTCTCATTTATTCTATTCTCTAAAAGAAAACTAAAAATGAATAAATCCAAATATTTGTATAAAATAAAAAGAACATAAGTAATTATTCATGACCACTTAAAATCTGATTAAAAACTCAATAGAAATAATAAAATAATAAACATGATTTCAATGTAGCAACGTGCTCCATTATATAAAAATGGTTACTTCAGTAGCTGCAATCTATTCTAAACACATAATAACTAAAAAATATATATTTTATACAGGATGAAAATTCTTACTTCATTGCACGAAAATATTCCATAGTAACGAATGAACTTTTCAGGAACAATTTGTAATTTCGTCAAACTGAAATAAAAAATATGGCTTTTCAATTTATATGTATATTAGTTTCGATTCGATATGGCGTAAAAAGTAAAGATTAAACATTGTTATAAAAATGTAACGTAAAACCGGGTTTATAATTTGAATCCGAATTTGTAATAAACTCTCATTTTACTACACGGAATTTTCTAATAATAAATCTATAGTAGTAAGTTAGCGTGTCTTTAGGGAAGAGCTTCTTGCTGTGAAAATATTATGAGTCATATTAGAATTCGACCCTTCAACTGTACTGCTGTTAATGTGAGTCACGTATGTGTATACACGTCAGCATACGAATCATGTTGAAAATAATCACAGAGATCTCTTACTATGTTAAGAAGTAATTGAAATGCGGTTATTAAATATGACGCTTAGAGATAAGGTCAACTTTGATAGATCACAAGCATTTTTACTCTTTAATTATTTTTATGTATTAACAGGTATCCTTCGTACATTATACCAAGTATTATATTATTTTAAAAAATACATGCTCCAATTCCAAAGGTTGCACCTTCTGATAACTAGTACTTTCTATTCTATCGACGCATATATGTTCTAAAAAGCTTGTGGAATGATACATGCAATGGTTTTGTTATGTAAATACTACGAAATTGCAACCTGTCAAATCTCACCCAATCTAAGTGACTCTACTGTTCACGTAACAGTATACGTTCTTTCATACTTTTTTACTTTACCATGGTATTTGTATTCATGAATTTTGCCGTTGGAACGTTTAATCAAAAACTTGAAAGAGGGATTTTGAAGCTAAATTGTACGTATGATGTGCTCAACTGACATTTAACTTCGTAGTGGCATGAACTTTAATATTACTTTACCAGAATAAAACGTAATCAATTGTTATAGCCCTGCTATAATCGAGAAATTGTGAAATATCGTTCCAAAACCTTTAATAAGAGTATTATTTCGTAATGATACATTTTGAAATCTTATTTTTAGCCGACACATCGGAGCAAACTTCTTCAAAGAAAGTAAAAAGAATGGGTAGCCGAAAATTCACTAAATAATTTGGACTTTTTCACTTTGTGAACTTGAATCGTTAGAACAATATGAAACTTGAAATAATTAACAATATAATAATAAAATACGTTTCGTGTCTGACCGATATACGCTGTTACTACTGCACACCTCACCAACTAAAAACAGGATGGAAATTTCAAAATATTCCACACATTATTCCTATAACTACTTTTTAATAAAGTTTTACGATAGACATCGTGAAGTTTGTAAGATTTTAGTTGTATTTTATGCAGCCCTAGGAATGTTCTTAGATATTAACAACTAATTAAATAAAAAAGAGTTTAAAACATTCCTGTGACGCTATTAGGTAAAAGAAGTATTACCAAGAAAATTCTTGTGGTTTTGATGTTGGGCATAATTCGGATCTTTGTATATCACCCTCTTTTTTAAATTGAAACAAAATGAAAATGCCGATAATCGAAAGTTTGATTCGGGTTTCTAAATATAATAAAAAATTATAACATAATAAAAAGAAGATAAATCTCAAAAAAATAACAAAAAAAAACATAAATTTAATAAATTATTTCTTTTATCGTATGAGACAAATAGTGTAGGTAGACAAAAAATACATGTATCAATTCACAGATAAAGTTGGGTCTGTTTTGTTTATTCAGAACTTTTTTCGTTTATTCCGGTGTATTCCCAAACTTAGGACATTTAAATCTGATTGTTCTTAAAAGAAAAGAGTCTTTGAAATCGTACATTTGCGTACAAGTGGGCGAAGTAGGTGATTCCGGCCGGAATGAAATGAGTGTAAAAATCCGATACTTCATACGGGTATCGAATGACATTTTTTTATCCCGTGAGAATAGTATATTACGATAAAAGTGCGCGAAGTAAGTGATTTGCGCACGAGTGTAACGATTGCGAAAGTCACCTACGGCGCACGTGTATCGTATTCTATTTTTTTTTTACTACGTGAGAGAAATTTTTCGCGCACTAAAAATAGTGCGCGAGATTCAATTTCACGCACGGAGTTAAAAAAAATATTTTCGCGCATTTATTTGAGTGCAAGAAGTACAGTGCGCAAATAAGGCACTTCGCGCACTACAACCAGCGTGCGAAATTAAACTTCGCGCAGGGAATTGGGAAAAAAATGTTTTTGTTTTTTGTTTAACTGACATATTATATGTATTATTTCCGTTGACGTTGTTATTTACAAAAATTTTAGAAATCAACTGTATATATTGTTTAAAATATTAAACAACATGTAAACATAGAGACGATTTATTTATAGATTTTATAGTATTTTGTTATTTTTAAAATAAAAATGAAACGCTCGTCAACGAAATTATATACAATGCTATGAATAAACAGAAATGTCAAAACAAGTATATATTTTTTAATCACAGGAATAACAAATTTCGTATTAATACAATTTGAATTCATAACATACTGGAATTTAATTAAATAAAAAATATCAAGGAAAATTCTGATTAAGTTAAATTCGTATAAAATCGCAAATAACGTTAAAATGATCTCTCTCAATTTCTTGAAATAAAAATTCATAAGCGTTACTTAAGGCGTGGAATAAAGAGTCAATATGCACTAAATGTAGAGTGAGTTTTCTCTCCTTAAAGAATGAGTTTTCACTGCATAAATAGTAAGTTCACAAGTTATGAGTTTTAAATATTTACTCTACTAATAGAGTAGTTTAATTGTCACTTTTGAAAAATTATGTTAACGTGAATTATGACTATAAGAATTTAACCCAACCAGAATTTTTCTACACAACTTTTATATAAGCTTATATCCAAGCATTCCAAGAATTAACAATATAACAATTACGAAATTAGTTTTTACTGCAATGTATATGAGGCTTTAGTGTTGTCATGTACACGTTGCGTTTTCTTATTCCTAATAAAAACGTTAAATGAAATCCACAAAGCAGTAGTTTTTAAAACCTCATAGTAACATTTACTTGCCAAAATTATGTTGCAGAAAATTTGGCCATGAACACTGCCCTTAAAGTGGTTCTTCATTTATATGCACAAATAAAACGATATCGTAAAACTATTGTTTAAAATGACTGCAGATATAGCTGCAGCCACCTTATAAATGCTAAGGTCAATCGCTATCATAACGACATAAACAAAAAAAATAAGCATTCAGTAAATCAAATAAAATCGCTGATGACATTATATGTCGAAAGACGCAAGTATACTCAAAGGTTTATTCTAAATATTAAAAAAAAAATGTTTTAATTATCGAAATACAGTAACATGTATTTCCCAACATCTTTTAAATTGATTTATTATTTATAGATTTAAAAACAAAGCTTTGAATCAAGTATAAGCTGCTACGAAAGCTTTAAATGTTGCAAAGTATTAACGAATTATTATGCAGTATTATATTATGCAGTAACAAAAGATATTCGTTCAGAATTGATTTATAAATTCGTGTAATTAGTCAAGTATTACTAAGTTCCGGTGATAATCAGGTACGTTTTAATCATATCTCTCGTGAAATTATGGCAGAACAATATTGCTTATTACATTACAGACTTATAGCATTTAGTATTTTGTTTACACTTGCTGTAATTTGACTGCTGTATTTTAGTGAATTACCACTTTTCCTTTGTTTACTGACTGACCGAGAACTGAAACTATGCAACTGAACTTGCATACTCCTACATTTATGTACCGATGGGAAGGGACAGGGGAGGTGCCCTTTTTATATTGTATTGTACATAGGGCAAAAAGTCAAACGGGTTGTCAATTATGAAGAATTTAAAACTTTATCTCATTGTCCACCTTTTCCTGGAGATAAAGAAATTTCGTATATTACGATATTATATCGAACAATCAATTTTTTGGGAGCAAACCGGAATATTCTCCTGAGAAAATCGTAATATTTTATTTTTGTTTATCTTTCTTCATATTTGTCGACATCAATAATGTAATTTCATATTTCAGTGAAAAAAACAACATACAAACAATTCTTGACAACAATGTTTACTTAAATTTGAATAAATAAGTTATTCATTGAATCGTCCCCACTAAGCAGTTTTTATTATCAATCGAGTCATCAATATGAATTACATCAAAATAAACTATATAGACTACAAGTTGAACAAATAAAAAAAAACTACAGTTTAGAAATTCTAATTTCTGAAGTATTATGATGTGACATAGTTGGAAATATTTTTAATTTGTAAGATTTATGTCAAGAAATATTAAAGCCAAACTATTCAAAAGTTTCGGTTTGCTCCATCTTCCCTACGATATATTAAAAATCCTCAGAATGCAACACGAAATAATTATACTATTAAATCAATAACACTTTTGTGCACTAACACTACGATAATAGGACTCCATTAACGTCAAACTAATATTTGAAAGTCTTCAAATCAATTTCACTATACCTATAAAATGTGAATTCGGAAGTAACATGAGCATAGATGGTACATTTTATAGAGAGCATTCGTTACACAAAATGTTACACACCTTGAATCGAATGAATACGAACTTACTCTTCGGAATGGGACACAAGAAAAGTGATTCCTTCTATTCGACGTTCTTTGTATTATTGACTTTAAAGATCCCTATAGGTACCGAAAAACGAACATCTCTGCTTACGACTATCGTTTCTTGTTGCAGGAGAAGCAATGGACATTCTCGCCCTGATAAATTCAGCCATCAACTTCATCCTCTACTGTTCCATGAGTCGACAATTTCGGATGACCTTCAACCAGCTTTTCTGCAGATGGAAATTGTTCGGAAAATGGTCCCCGGTCCCGCAGCACATAGACGCCACCAACGGTAACACAGGAATCAATCACACGGTGACGCAGGTCACCCAGGTCTAGCGTCGGCGAACCCGACATGCGCTTTGCTATCATTTCTAAACAGAAAGCCTACGAGTATTATGTATTTTTTCGACGACACAAAAAAAATAGATATTTTTAATTATCTTCTATATGTTCGCCGAAAATAAATACAAATACTCGGGCCCGTTTGAGCGAGTCGCCGAATCGCTAGGGATCTCAGTGTGCGAAAATCCGTCGTCGAATCGAATAACGATATCTGCCGATGCGCTTCGAAAGAAATCGGCAGAGTCTGCCGCATTTTTTAATTTAATCTCTTCCAATACCGTCCCTCCTTCCGTAAGTTTCACGTGGCCTGAATTTTTTCCCGACGGACGTGGGAAAAAAGTTGAGTCTAACTTTGCCGACGGTAATATCGATGGAAATCCTCAACGCAAAGACGAAGCTCGGACACAACTTTCTCGAAAACTTCTCGTCTTTGGGACTCCTCAGTACACCAAGTGCTACTTTCAGAACAATGGCTACTCAATCGCAAATCCGGCATGTACAAAATCCGATGACGCCGCTCACTAGCACTCGGTATTACATGAAAAACAGCACTTGGAGCTAGAATATGTTCGGCCAAATGACCAAATGTCCGAAATAACGAGCTGAAGTCGAAAAGTACGATATATTGCTTCTGGCTACTTCTGGGATTTTATATCTTTTCTCCGCTACAGGAAAAATTGCGCTTCCTATATAAAACTACTTTTATCTTACAAACTAATCCAAACCCTCCTTATATTACCTATTCTGCGCAAATGGAATAGACCGCAGTGTCTCCCCCAGGTTAATAGGTTACTTGCACAAGCAACGATTCAGGAACCAGTTTTCTTTTATTTCTGTGGCACAAAACTGTCTTATGTAATTGTCTATACATATATTGTTTGCATAAAACTGACTCAATATTATTTATATCTAATTATTCTGAAACTGAGTCCAAGTGCATCTACTGTGCCAAAGAGTAAAGAACCGTATCGACAACGAAATCTGGATGAAATATGTACTTCTCATTAATGTCGCTTTTTCACTGCAGTAGGATATGACAAAGGGTCTCTGTTGAACATGGCAACGATGGTTTTTGCAACCGACTCAGGGAGTAAAAATGATCAACGATAGAAGACTACCGAACGTTTTGATCAGAAATGTCGATAAAGATATGACCAATGTTTGCCCTCCGGCAGTTACGGTGTAAAAGGTTCGTTAACAAAAGCACATAACAACATATAATTTCAAAATGAAATATACAAATAAACAATATTTATTATTCAGAATTTCTCAAACAATTTTATGTGTTTTTGTTAAAGATAGATGCAATATGCCTTTATATTCATTTCTGGAAGACTTATTTTCTACATTATTCTCCATGGGTGTTTGCTTAGTTACACTGATCTAAGAATGAACATAACATCTGTTTAGAAATAAATGCCGCTAATTGCAATGCTTTTATTGGGAGTAAAAATTTTATTTACAGTCAAATAATATTATGTATTTTATGTTTTTAAAATGCATCCAAATATTAACCATATCTTGATTATTTTTAATGATTGAAACTTGGAGCACTAATTTTAATCAACATAAGTAGTAGCGTGCCAAATCGGTCAGACATTGCTATGAATTTGTAATAAAATAATCATGTTTGGTTAACTTAATTTACCGAATTTAAACTCTGAGGCAAAAATCGTGCATCGTTCATTGTCTTTTGTTTTTATCATGAATGCAAATCATACAGCAAATTTCTAACTTGCAGTAGATATGCTCGGTATAGTCAGACACATGTTCAACTAATACTATTACTTTATTAACATCGCAGAAAATCGTGTAAATAATAAACGAATTACGAAAACAAAAATGAATATGTTCATAAAAAAGGATGTTTGCAATTATATTGAAATAAAATTCGTACTTTTTCCAATAAGCGCAATTTTTACAAAGTTCTGGGCCCCAAATTTATTTTGACCTGAGTATAAACAGAGTTTATGAAATCAGTCTTTAATATAGAAATTAAGACATACCATGGCATGATTATCATAATAATATTCAATCGAAATGCCTTTAATGAAAATTACAACAGGGCCCGATTATTAGCGCATAATCGATTAATGATATGCCCTTGTGCCAATATTGCAAGTAACTAACAATCTTGAAAGTGTAAAACGGAGCTTCTCATTAATGCAAGTTATAATATATTTCAGCCAATCTAACATTGTTATAAGAGCATAAATAACGGATAATCGATCAAATTTGTATGAATGAATGATATCCCGGCGTTTCGGCGACTCGCAAATATTACCTTTAACACGTTGATATTCTACGGAAATATGTAACGAGCGATCAAATCTGGCTATTAAATTGATTACTGAATCCTGCTTTAAGAAATGTTTCCAATGTCGACCCCTTAATTTGTTGACTACCTTATATTTTTTAGGATAAATCATGTACAGGCTAATTGGACGTGCTATTAAGCTAGCTTTCGAAAGTGTTTCGTACGAACTTTTATATTGAAAACGACAATACTGTTACGTTTCCGGAAAGCTTAATTCCTCGTGTATGTTCAACTTTATATTGGATTAACTGAGAAAACTACATCGAATTTGCATTTAAGAGGTTAACCTCACTTTGCGAGAAAAACTCATTGAAAAATATAAAAAATATTCATTTCCATGAATTTTTGTTAAGAAAACTATGAAACTTCTCAAAACGTATATAGATTGAATTCCTGTCAGTTATTTTTTAATTAAAAAATACTAAATAATGGAGTTACAAATGGAAACCAAATAAATGTTTGACAATGCTTTCAGGTTGTCTTTTGTCATTATCATATTTTAAAATTCAATACATAAATAGTGCGTAATAATTCTCATGGGGTAACTTTTTTTATTAAAAACCATACAAAGCAATGTTATTAACAAAGAGTTCATAGACAATCGATAACTTGTAAGTAAAGTCATCGGATAAAAAGTACTCTCACATTATTGTGTTACTAACAGTGTCACTTGGAACAGAAAGGTAACAAAGAGTTTTCTGTCAAATGTTACTTTTTTTGTGTACTTATGGTTATAAAACATTACTGTATGAATTTCAGTATGTATATTTTCTTGCATAAGAAAAAAACTCACTTACGTGACTACGAGCTCGTGATTTTCTTATGCTTTACTAACAGACACGGCCAAGGTTAAAAATGCGAACTAAAATAGCAAAAACGTTGCAGTCGACGCGATTATTACAAAGGCAATAAGATCCCGATAAACCGTTGTGCACGAAGTGTGCCTGATAATACGACGAATTAAAAAGTGGCATTTACTATAAGTTCGTACGAAACAATCGGAAACAAATAAAAATATATAAATAATAAATAATAGAATAGATAAAATTAAATGGCGAGTTTACCACGAAATGAACGATGATATATTGTACAAATATAAATTAAAGTTTAAAAACAATTGCAACGATAGTCGCAATGCAATCGTACGATTCAAAATGTATATCTTTTTTAATTTCATATTTGGCTTTGATTTAAAATTAAATTTTTTTGACATGTTTAATTAACATGTGCATTTTTTAAAGTGAACGGTAAAATCTTACGAGTATCGACGCTTGTAAGCTTTTAAAATGAAGCTCTACGTTTGTTCATGGAATGCGGTAGCGACAAAATTTATTTTTCAACAAATTATTTTTGACTGGGGATTTTCTTTTTGCTTTCAGGTATTCATGCGTCACAAAACTGAATAAAATGTGATTAAGTCCACCTGGGTTATATATATTATTCGATCCAATTCGATAAAACGGGTAAATACCTCTTTTTTCGTTTTCATCCGTAATTGGCTTTTACATTTTCATTGGTGTTGCAATTATCTTCTTTACGTGTAAAAAGCGTTTCAAATAGGAAATACCAAGAATCGATAGAAATTAAATTTTGTTGTTGATGAATGATTTTTTTGCAATACGGAATTAAAGATGAATTCCATTTCGTAAATATCGTCAATACCGTTCATGGGCACTTAATATTTTTTAATTCGAAATTTATATGTTTATGCATCTATGAAACTAAATTGCTACATCCTTTCCAGAAAAACAGCTTCAATACAAAAGTTTACATTGTTGCTTTGACAATATTGTCTTAATAAAATCAACAAAATTTAATAAGTAATATTCTAAGAGAATAACAAATATTCCCTTAAAATATATGCGATAGATTCAACTTGGTGTCATATTCGAATAGAAGGCACTTCGTGATTTGTTGAAATGTAAACATTAAAAAGTATACCTTCAAAACTTTTGTAAATAAATATATCAAGAAGCATCATAAAATTACTGTAATTCAGTAATATTGAATTATTATCGATAGACATTCATTTGTTAAATTATTTGGTACATTACTATGTACAGATTTAAGTAAATCACATTAAAAAGTAATATCTTATTTTAATACCTGTAGCATTGCTGAGCATTCATCATTATTATGTTAATTACCAATTGAATATCTGTCACTCATCTGTCGTATTAAGGTTGTGTAATTATCCATGTCTGAAACTGTTACTGGCATTATCAATAGATTCTGTAATAATTTCTTTAAAAGATTTCAAATCTTTGTTACTGATATTATTAAAAAAAAATTTTGTGTTAATTTTTTACGTTTTCCAAGATGTAATTTTACTTTGAATTAAATCCAAATTTAGTAAATTTTCAACATTTCCTTACGCACGTGATGAATAAGTACGAGAAATTGAACTTTTAAGATAACATTTTGATAAAAATGTCATTTTTGGAAATTTATAAGAATACTCGGAGATTTTATAGTTTAGTGACAAAAGATGAATGATGCCAAATTACAATAAATTTACAACCAGTAGAAAATGTGTAAAATTGACATGGAATGCATGTCAGGGCAGAAATATACAATACTTAGTAATTTTTCTTGGTCAGTTTCGTTTAATGAGTTTTAATTTGTTAATCAATTTGTCACCGCTTTTCGCCCCCATAATTATATGGACACCTTTCATTTATAACAAATACAGGGTCATTATAATTCCTGAATTTGCGCTATTGTATCGTCAAGTCCTTTTTTTCGACGTCACTTCCGGGTGTTCAAATACGGCTGCGTACTTGAAAGGAAAAAAACTTAGAAAAAACTGAATAAGTTTTCAGTAAATTTTGAAGGAGTTCTTGCATTCTAGCAGGTCTTAAAGTGATGTGGCCTAATGACTTACATATGCGTTATATTGAAAGGACGAATGTGACAATGGAAATCAAAGATTGGAAAATATCTAAATAGCGTATCGAATATTGCGTCATTTAATGAAAATTACATCGATTTAAGTAAAGTATAATCCTAAGTGTACGTTGAGGAGCTGATTGTAACGAATATAGTTAAAATGATTACTTAAAATTAAAAATTACGGATCCAACATGGCGAAACTATTAAATACACTATTGTCAATATTCATAAAACTGCACTAATAGAAAATTATAGTATTTGTTACTATAAACTTGAGTGAAATGCAGTCACAATGATATATTGAAGTGTGAACATCTAGAAGTCAGTTCATGTTTTGGTATTTATTTCGGAGCGGTTTAACATATTTCACTATTGAATTTTCAATTCTATCATAATTGTTACCATTTTGCGACCATAAAGTACGCTCTCTCTTAATCTCACTATAAAAGTGACCGGGATAATTGAGTCATTTTATTCTTTCCGCCTTGTTTTATGTATATTTGTTCTGCATTGAAATCGTATACTAAAACAAACTTTACTGTAACATTTATCGCGATTTATGTAGATCGTTCTAGTAATCCAGCTTACATTGGTAATCATCACGCTGGTGACAGTCGAGTAACATTCACTAAAATTGTTTAATCTTTAATATATAGATCGGGGAGAGGCACCTCTTCTGCTGTATGTTTGGTTTATTAACCATAACTTTTCATCAATTTTCATAATCGAACTACCATTGTAAAACTAATATTTATTACTACCTAACGTACTGTCCTTGAAGTTTAATGATTGAAGAGAAAGCCCGATCAATTTTTTAAAAAATATATTTTTTTGCTAATTAAAATTTAAAATTTAAATAAATATAATATTTAAATAAACTGCAAATTTTTAAATTTTTAAGTGTCAAATAAGTTATTTCATAGAACATAATATAGAATCGAATACAAAATAATAATCTTATTATTATTTCAATAATTTTCAACTTATCAAATCTACTTTAGAATCCTTCTTTATTTATCAAAATTTAGTGAATTCGTTTAATTTGACCTACGAATTGCTTCACTGCAACAATAATGTCAATATTTGCTGATAACAATGCTAAAAGGATGATTTATTTTAATACAGCATAACCAGCAACACGAGTGCTACATAACCGGGGTTTTACACGATTTTTTACGCGTAGTCCGCACTCAACCTCTTTCCGTATTATACACAATAAATAGATGGTATATGAGCACAATGAGTTTAGAAAACCTATACAACTGTTGTAGATATAAGGTTCATAAGAAAACAAGCTTAAAATGATACTAGATATTAACCATCAGTTTCATAACAATAGGTAAATATACAATGGGATGGAGTGAAAAAATAGAATTTTTAAATTTCAGATCGCCTGAGTCTAGAAATTTTAGTTTTTAGGAGTACAAAAAATTATGTGAAAACCAAAACCTGTAGTACAACAGCTTCACCTATTGCAATCGCGCTGAAATTGAACATTGTTTTAAAATGGGGAAACAAAATTTCTTGTATTTTTTCATGTGTTTACAATCAAAAAAATATTTATGTATAACTCCTTCAGGATATCGTTGGCAAAGTTATTACGAATTGATTATGAGTCATTTTTGCTAAAAAAAATAAACATGTAATGGATTTCCTCTTTTGAATCTCCCGTGTGGATTTAAAAAATTCCAATTTTCTCGAAAATTAGAAATTTGAAATTCTTCAAACTAATTCTTTTTTCAATTGGACATTATATCCTAATTTTGGATGATAAATTATGACAGAAAAAAATAGCACCTTTCAGCAATACTAATTTCGAAGGGATAAAATTGGGGGTGGTGCCTCCTTTTTAAAAAGATATTAAATTTCAACGCGATTATCGGAGATGAAGGTGTTATCCTACAGATTTCGGCCTGCACTAAATTTTTCGCACTCATAAAAGCTACAACTTGCAGATTCATGCGGGTGCGGATCGAAAAGCCGACAAATAAAAAAACCGACAGGTCAGAAAACCGACAGTCAAAAAGCCGACAGTTAAAAAGCCCATTCATCCAAAAAACGACACAACAAAGAGCCGACAGTAATTTTTTATAGTGTCGGCTTTTTGACTGTCGGTTTTCTGACCTGTCGGCTTTTTGATTTGTCGGCATTTCGACCCGCACCCATTCATGCGATATGAAAATAGTACTTTTTCACTCCTACCTAATATCTAAGTTATGAAATACGGGTGCTGTTCTACAGGAGTTGCTGCACAACAGGTTCCTCTTCCCTAAAATTGGTAATATTTAGGCCCAAACACCATAGCATGAATGGACCTCCAGTTTTACACAATTTGGATTACTTTGTACGTCGCATTCGCTCCATGTTGGATTTCTCATTTCCAAATCGGAACTGTAATAATTGTATTCGACTCGTGAATGATAAGACATCTTTTTATTATTCAATAATATTTGATAATCTAGAGTATCCAGCATATTGCAATTTTAAATTCTATTTTAAAATTCATATCAGACATTTCTAAAATAAAATATACACTGTGCTCGTCGAAATATATGATAAAGTACAAAAATATTAAAAAAAAACGATAAAGTCATTGTCATTAGTAACTTTGCTACGGATCAATTCAATCTTTAAAACTAGCGCATCCATGACCTGTTTATTTGCAAAAGTCATTTTGCTAAATGATTTTGAGACATGTTACTGGCCCAGGAACTCCACGATGCTAAAGACATGTTTGCATTTTTTAACACATTTGCCATTTAAATAGCGGTCTTTAAACATCGGTAATTATATCGAAAAACTTTGAGGAACTCGAAAAATTTCATAAAAATATTTTAAAGACATCCACAGAAATATGGACAATGATAATCAGCAACTAATTTTGCATTTTGTTAAAAAACAGGTTTATTCAATTTAAGTAATACTCATTCGATTCGAGTATGCAAAGCACATAATACAGAAATTCAAAAAAGTCTGGTATAGTTATTACGCAAGAGATCTCAAACGTCCTTTTATCGTAATTGCATTATGTTTTGGTTATAATGAAGTTTATGCATAGAATGGAATTAATTATAATCCATAATGAAACTAGCGGATTAATCGCTGAACGTTGCTGGAAATCCGGAGGAACCTAACAGCTCGATTAGGAAGCACACGTGTCGCGTTCATTTCAGTGGTGAACTCTGTCAAGTGTTCTCGAGACTCGAGCAGGATTCGCAGTCAGCAAGATGTACATTACGTGTTACCGGTATGGGCCGATAGCAACGCGTTTGTCGGTACTCATTTCAAGAGCTATCGCAGCTGTGGTATTTTCCACGGAAATGCAAAATTAGACAAGTAAATTTCTCCAGTCTGGTTCTGTATATATGCCCGATATTTTAATGTACGTTATTAAATCGATTTTGTACATATGTTGCTAAACGTCCTAAAATTCGCAGTGGCGTTTACTAATGAGCGATCTTGAAATTGTTTACTTTACAGATTAATATCACTGATGAACTTTTCACCTGATACACAGGGTTACTATGCGATAGGGTATCATTTACTGGCTTTTTAAGAAAGTCCCTTTGAAAAACTGAACTCAGTAAATTTTCGACTAAATAAGAAAAATACTGGTCTACTGGTGACTATATAGTCTAGTCGTTACGTACACAAACCTCGTAAAGAATACCTATTCAATTTTGATTTTATTTTCTATTTCGATACGAAATGTAAATATCGATTTTGGGGTTAAACGGGCTTCCGTAGCTCAGCCATTTTGAAAATGGTATTAAATCGTGCTTCCACTGCAAGGTACTCTAAATTGATATCACCAAAAGTTTATAAAAATTATGAACCATCTACGTTTTTTGTTGAAAACTTTTTTTGCTTCAGTAATAAAAAATTCTTGTTAAAATAGCAAGTATTTCATGTAATAAGATTGAATTGCATGTCATCGAAATAGTACCAACCCTTACCTTATAACAAAATGAAAATCCATTTCTACCACGGAAACCATGAGCATTCTGTGGAAAACTGTCAATATTACTGCATATAAAAATGTGTGCTACCAGAAAAGACGCACGTATTATTGTAGTCAATATTCCTCGGTTCTATTGACCAGAAAATCTGATTCAAATAATTAGAACAATCTTAAACAAATATTTCCGGTACTTTTCACCACAACTTTTCTGAGTGCAGATACGATTAATCCTAATCATTTGCATACGTATTATGACAAAAGTGTTACATAACCAATTTTGATTCGGTAACATTTTGAATGTGTCTTACTTTCGAGTATTATGCATTGGAAATGTGATATTTAGAAAAGAAACCACCTAATCTCAAACACCAAAATTTATACTTACAAATGTCTTTGACAACATAATAATAAAAAAAAGGTTTATTTTATGCGAGATTTTGATCAGTTTATGGTACGATTGGACTAACCAAAGTTACAGAAATTGGATATAAATTTCGTAATGTTAGAGTTGATTAGGAAACGATCAATCAAGTTGATCCACAATTCGTCATTGAATAGAAATGAAATTAAAACTTAATTTATTGAAAATTTCTGATATTGTCACCAGATCTCCAGTGTCTATTGCGATTGTCAAACTCATTTGCGAAATAGTTAAACGACATAGGTTACTGATACGCTGTAATAAAAAGACGAATATTATTTAGTTTAATGTGGCAATTATGAACAAACGGACTATAAATGATGCATATCGTTTATGGTTCTATTCGTCGCAATGACAACGCCGGACTTAACGAACGTCGAATTATCTATGACATTAAGCACAAATTAATCGCAACATTATTGCGAATTGCAAGTGTTTATGCGAATCGACACAAATTTTAAATATATAAAATAATGTAATCTTCGTTATATTGATACTACGATTAAGAGTTGATATTTTTACAAATATATTTTATGTTATTAAATGTGAAATAGTTTATTACACGGAAATAAAACAATTTATAATATTCAATGTTATTTACGGCGATTGGGGAGGGTTTACTTTATTTGACGCCATTTTCGTTGCGCAATACGTCTTTCCTGTGTCTTTCGAATTATACCGTAACGGTAAAATACCTTTAATGGGTATGTTCGCGATGCCAAAATTGATCAGAGTAAAAAAAAAGAACGATACAAGCGCTGAGTTGTTTCTGAATTGCGAGTATGAGATGTAAAACATCGAGATCCGACGAATTTTTAAAAGTAGATCTTTTTATAAAAGCGTGATAACTTGTAAATATTAGTTGAATAAAGAACCGTACTTTATTATATGGTTGTGAAAATGATTTTGTTCTCTTATGTGTATATATTGATTGCATCCAAAATGCTCTACGAATCACTAGAGAATATGGCTATCCATATTTAGGAGAGCAACCGCAAATACTGGAATATAATACCACACTGCTGCGGAACACAGGTTTGTACTATTAAATTTATTAGATATACTATTTATTTACTACGGATTTTAACGATACTAAAAAGTATGTAATATATTATGAACTACGTGAAAGACATTGTAGCCCTTTCAGAGTGTATCATAATCCAAAAGAAAATTATATCCTGAGAAAAATTATGACAAGTTTCTCTACATATTAGATAGCAGACGCAATGTACTAACAAATAATCTAACTATAATTATTGCATGAAAATTAAACCGCCTACAGATTTGTTTACACATTTGCCTAAGAACGCATGAAGAACATTATTAAGAATATGAATAATATCCTGTTAAATTACTACGCAATAAAATTATTAAAAATGAATTAATGTTAATTACAGAAGTACATAGATATATGATAGGCACAATAATAACATTTAACCGAAATTTTAAAGCGATTAAAAATTGCCAACAAATAATGGATAAAAAGTGTAGAATGTAGATTCAGGAAGGTGTAGTATAGAATATGTTTGTTGTGATTTATACGCACTAAGCATAATTGCAATTTATGAAACAAAATATAACGAAATAAATGCCAAATCAAATGAAAATCGCTAGTGATTTTAGGAAAACTATGAATGTAAATATAAATCCACAAAAACATTTTTATGTAAAGAGAATCGTAAAATTTGTATGAGTAAAAACATTACTTATGTACATCAATAGTACAAGAAAACAATTATACATGTGTATTACGCAGATCACACTGGTAGTATTGGCTGTACGTTTTTTTTATGAAAAACTTATTTTGTCAGCATCTACAAGTGAACACTTCAAGTCAGTTTCAAAATTCATATTGATCTTAACATGACAGAGATCATATTCTCGTTTTTCCAGCCCTTATCGCTGTAAAAGCCTTTTTTACACTATTTTAAGGTCATCTCTGACGTCATACGCGACGTCAATTTTTATTGCCGAATCCTAGCCAGGTGGTCAAACACATAGGGTGAAGGGTAAAATTCGTTTTATTGATGGTTTTAGAAATGTGAAGTCTCCAATCCAATGATGGTATCAGCCAAACACCAAGATCCTTTAATTACTTAAGGAATGGAATTGTCTGTCCATCAATATGCAGATAATCATTTAGTAAAGCTATGTTGATTTTACTAATATTAATAAGATTACCGAGTATCTTGGTTTTTAAAGTATATAATGCTAAGCCATTGACTTTTGCCCAATCAGAAACGGCTTGGTAATATTTCACAATGTTGATCAGACGCAATGAAAGTTCAGATATTAGGCATTGAAGGTTACTGCCGTTTTGTATGTTTGATATTCATCCTAAATCATTAATTAAATCTGAGAAAAGTAAAACCCCAACACTGACCCCTAAGGAACCAAATAAAAAGGAAGACATCCTCATTCAACACAGCAATTTCTCAGCACTTCAAATTCTCGCAATCATTTATCTTGAGCAACAATATCAAAAGTTTTGCTAAAATCGAAGAGAAGTAGGTAGGATGGTTACTATTCTTTTATCAATGACCTCACGAACCGTAACAAATACCTTTAAGACAGAAATTTGCGTGCAATGGTGTGACCTACAGACTCATTGGTAGACGTGAAGCTGTGCGGTCAACTTTAAGTAGGCTGTAGGGATAAACACATATGAGTATTTTCGTTGGTTTTTGAGGATTTTGAGGACTTTGTAGAAGAATTTAATATTTAAAAAATGTGCATTTCAATTTCGAAAACAAATGTTAATCTCCAAAATAATGTCATCATATAAAGCAGTCCTGGTATTTAAAATTTAATGCATAATATGACTGCATTTTATTAAATCACAAATTTTTGTTTGCAACGTTCCGACCGGCATTCGGGGTCCTCCGTTTTCAGTTTTATGAATTTCAGTTATACCATAGGAAAGAACCTGAAGCTGTATACATAACTTGCACTATCCTTTGTTGTCTGCTTGTATATGTGTTTTGAATTAAAATTTAAAGTATCTTAAGTTCTTGTATTCCAGTCCCAATAAAGTGTTCAATTTGTTTAAAAGTACTCAATATTCGAAAAATACTCTCAGTTTATACGATACGTTTATTGCATTTTGAGTGAGGAATTCCCCCCCCCCCCCCCCCAAGAAATTTCTACGTTGTTAAACGATATCTTAGAACGATCAATTATTTAATCTATGGAAGATGGAAATCATTAATAAAATATAAACATAATAAAGCCATAATCATCCCTTAAGAGCTTATGAAATATACATCGACATCGCAAATCTATGTAAAGATTCTATAGTTCAAATTAAATTATGATTTGCTCAGATGACAATTAATCGCGGCGACACTTAACAAATATCTATGACATCTTTTGTATAAAAAATTATATTGTTTTGTAATAAACTTCTTTCAAAATTGGCGAACTTTGTGTACACTTGGAATAAAAAGTTCCCCCTGACCACAAAGGTGACAATGTTATTTCGAATATAACATTGTTTTTGAGATTTTTTTTTTATTTTTGTCTTTAACGCGTAGGCAAGAGTACTTTATAAAATACACGTCCTCTTTATCCTCCACTTTTCTGCACACGAAATATTCGCGTATATTCGTTAGAGGCGTGTATGCATTTTCATTATTCGTGCGTTCTTGCAATTAACTTTTACTTTATTTGCTTCTGCAAGTTAAATCATGAACATTTCACAAAACGCTAAAGTCGAGTAGGATCTTGGAAACATATGATAAAATACAACGCGTAGTCGTCGTTTAAAATCCCACGAGCATCGTGAAATGTCCCTACTCTCCTGCGACCAAGTGGCTTTGGCATGTTAGCTTTCGAGCTAACAAGAAATTACGGATTGTGAATGAAGATCACGAGACCTCGACTCTTGACTTGTAACTTTCAATTGGTTCCCTTATACCCTGTTGTTGTATATGTTGTGCTACACACGTAGCCACATTTATCTCCATCTTTTTTTATAAGGTAGAGCAGTCTGAACCGAATTCCATTTGATATTTATGACTTTAGCAAACTTTAAATTGAAATATTACAAATTATATCACTCAACTAAAACGACAGAAGCTCTCTCATGCACAATCGAGTACCACATACTGTCATCTAAAATTCATTCTTCCGGTCTTAATTCAGAAGATTTTGAAAATTTTATTCAATCACATAATTATTTCAAATTGTTTTGAAGTAAATGATTTGGAAACTGCATTTTGAAACCACGCAATTTAACGGACAAAATAAATGTGCAAATTCAATACTACAATAAAAGGAATAAACTAAACTCTTAATTTTATGGGTAAAGATTTTCCTCAGGCCATGTTTCAAATTCATATTTAATTCTTGGTCAAGTATACTTCCTACTATTATGGTCTTGCAACATTAAATTCTGATACTATGCCTCTCCAATACATCTTGCGGTATCGTTGTTGGGTGTTGAACTTTTTCATAATTATTATCTGACCTTTACAATATATCAGATCATTAATGTTTTCTATGATTTGTGATCAAGAGCAATTTATATCTCTTCAAACTTCCGATTTTTGGCATGCAGTTGCTATCCTTTCTTCCTCTCAATTTGGGGCCAAACGTATTCCTAAATGATTGTTGATTTTGTTTAAATTGTTCAAAGAAACCCTTTCACTGACCTTTACATCTACTTCATCTTCAATGACGATCTCGTATTTTATTTATTCGTCGTTTATTATTAAAGGATCAGAGATTTGCAAAGAACACGATCCCTAGTTCTGGTGCTGCCTTAACCCATTACGGCGGCGCAAGGAACTGACTTTTCACGTTGAATGTGATTGTTTACTGAATTTCCAAAAATTGATGTGTGCTTTTATTATAACTCATTCATTTCCCATGTTTCTGCGGTCACTCTTTCGAATGCCGCTAAGGTAATTTCGAAAAAACACCATTTGACCTCACTTTTTAAAACAAATATATCAAAATACAGAATTTTCATGATATTTTTTTTTGTAAAATCAATCATAAAAATGATCCCAATATCCAAAAAATAATGTCCCGCTCAGAATGTTTTCAATATGGCAGTTTCAATATGGCAACTTAACGGATTATTATTTTTATAGATTTATAAACTCCAGGTTTTATTTAAAAGTTTTCTAACGCGTTCTAGAAGATAAAATAGCATATATAAGATGCAGAAAACAATTTAGGTATATTAGACTTATCACATTATATAAATATGCTGGCAAATGGGCTAGTTTCAACTTAAAACTGTTTTGCAAACTAACCTAGTTTAAGAAACAACGAATTCAAGTGAATATGTCGGCCATATTGCATCCGTCGTCTTGTATTTTGCTATTGTGACTTCAAAATTGTGATACACGACCTCATAACCCCTTTATATATAGAGATATTTTATCTTCCAGATTGCGGAAGAAAACTTTTAAAACCTGAAATTTAAAAATCCATAAAAAGAACAACGCTTTAAGCCGCCATTTCGAAACTCGCCGACATTTGGTCAGTATGAAAAATTATTTTCTGAGCATGATCTAATTCCTTGGTTGTTGGGATCACTTTCCTGATTGTTTTTGTAAAGAAAGAACATTTTCTCCCTTAACCACTTCGGCGTTCCATTTGGCGTTCCGTGGTAAGTGACAGAAGCGGCAGAAAATGCGAAAATGGCGTTCCTACATAGACTCGATTTCTGAAGTCATTGGACCAATTGAGCTTGCCAAAACCAACTATTTTTATTATTTAAGATCAACAATCACGAATATAAAAAAAAAAATTATTTTTTTGAAGCTTAAAATTGTTTATTAAGAGTTTAAACCCAGCCAATTTTTAATGTTTTTTATGAATGGCGTTCCAACTTTCTCCCAAAGAACATCAGTTTTCTGCTTCCAAAACAATCGGATTCTCGGGGTTTGTGGGGTCACTGATTACGAATCTGAAATTGGTTTTCAAAAATTCAAAATGGCGTATCCAATATGGCGGACATCGTTTCTAAAAATTTATCCAATTTGCCTGGAAAATGGTTACTCGGGGGTTTTCGAGGTCGCTGATTGCGAATATAAAATTGGTTCATATTATTTACTTTTTATTTTTTCCGTAAAATCAAAAGATTTGAAAATTTTGTATACACGGAGAGAAGTCATGTATACAGTAGGTGGGGCGCAAGCGCGGTGAAACGGGGTGGGCGGGACGCTGATAATATTGGTACGCCTACGTTGCATTTTGAGAGCAGACTTCCCGGTGGCACTTAGTGCGGAGCGAGCACGTCGTTTTGCGGTGCGTCATTTGCCAGCAACTAGAATCTGCCATATTGGATCTGTCATTTTGAATTTTTGAAAACCAATTTCAGATTCGTAATCAGCGACCCCGAAAACCCCCGAGTAACAAATTTCAGGCAAATTGGATAAATTTAAAAAAAAACGTTGTCCACCATATTGGATCCGCCATTTTGAATTTTTAAAAACCAATTTCAGATTCGTATTCAGCGACCCCGAAAACCTCCGAGTAATAAATTTCCAGAGAATCCGATTGTTTTTGGAAGCAGAAAACTGATGTTCTTTGGGTGAAAGTTAAAACGCCATTCTTAAAAAACATTAAAAATTGGCTGGGTTTAAACTCCTAATAAACAATTTAAACTTCAAAAAAATATTTTTTTTTTATATTGGTGTTTGTTGATCTTAAATAATAAAAATATTTGGTTTTGGCAAGCTCAATTGGTCCAATGACTTCTGAAATCGAGTCTAAGTAGGAACGCCATTTTCGCATTTTCTGCCGCTTCTGTCACTTACCACGGAACGCCAATTGGAACGCCATGCCGAAGTGGTTAAAAAAATATAAAGGTATTAACAAAAATCATGAAAATTTTTTGATATAAAGGTGAGGTATTTTTCTAGAAAGTAACGTGTGAATTGAACACATATAAAGCCGGTAAGACTTTCAAAGGTTAAATATATTTATAAGCCAATTTCTTAACCATTCAAAAATAACAAAATTTATTTTATTTTTAAATGAAAGCATACAATTTCGTTAACAAAATGCGTCCAGTAATATGATGTATGAAAATTAGAAAAATAAATGGCGTATTTTAAAAAATTCAATGAGATCTCTGAAAGAAATATTATCATTTTTTACTATGCTTACACTAACCCAACCTCGAACTCAGTTGCCAAATAGACGTCGACATTCATTGTTTGATCCACCTATTAAACCTGACAGTCTTTCGTCACTTTTCTCAGTTCGTATCACTCATGCAATAAAAAATGCGCAGGGTAAAAAATATCTACTTTTATAAGATCTAAACCCTGTATTTTAAACGTGTTTTGAAATGTTTAATATATTTGATGAATATATGCTAAAACCCATGGTAAAGTGTGATTTGTATGGGGGGTTTGCGATTTGCAGGGTGATATTCAAATTTTACATATATCTAAATACTTCGGAAAATGTAAGATTACGAAGAATTCGAAGGGCAACTCATACAGCCTGTGGTGTGTTTAGTTTCAGTACTAAAAGCACAGCCTCCAAGTATAAGTGACTACACTGTAAGGAATATCTATTGTAAACTTCAAATAAATGTTGAAGTCTTTTTACATCATAAAAGTACTGTAAATTTACAACAACATTTGTGAAAATACAGTAAAAAAGTACTTGAAAATACATGCAGTAATATTCAATATATTTAATGTAGATTCGGAGTAAAATTATTGAATTTATTACGTGAAAAGAATATCGCGAAAGATCGAAATCATATGCTCGGATTTTCCGGCAAACCTAATTCATTTTCAGCGTTGAAAATCTTTTTGCAGTTTTCATGACCACAATGGAAGTGTAAGAAATATAAGATTTCCACTAGACACAGATAAAGTTACAAAATTTGCATAAATACATGAAACACCTAAAATATCGAGATGTATTGTTCTGTATACATTATTTATTAATATATGGTTATTAACGTTTATTACGAACAAAACCTTCCTAATTGACTCACTAAGAGAGAGAATGAGAAAGAAAGAAGATTACCTTACCTCCCTGTCAAGATTCCCCCTTACTTCTATTTTTTCTTAGGCAGATATTAATCTATATAAAAGACAGTTCCAATCTACTTGCACTTACTCAATTTTATCAAAATTTTAACTGCACGCCTCGACATTCAGCAAAACCATAACCTAACCTAAAATAGAGGACCAAAATTAATGTACAGGAGTTTACTATCGGTAGACCGAAATGGATTGCATATTACTTAAACTCGATACTTTTAGTTTCTTTACTTCCAACTAGATTGTGGTGATCTTTAACATTTTTTGTTAGCATAAAAATACTTTTTCAATAATTTTTTTGTTTTAAACTCTGACCTGGACAAATCATGATGAAGGCGATAGATAGGCATATACTACATATTCTTATGTAATTTTACGACATAACATTGAAATTTAAGTATTATATAGAGTATTGCTTGATCGCATGAGACCATAAAATCTTACGGTCATGTGTCGAACAATATTTTTCGGTACTGAAAGCTGTAAAAATTCGATTTCGCGGACTGCATTTAGTCTGTATGGGTTATGTTTTTGACAGCGCAGATTCATGTTTCACGTGATCCGTAAAATTTCATTTTACTACTAATTAGTATTTCATTTTACTACTAATTTCATTTTACTACTATTAAAACATTTTACGACTAAAAGTAGGCTGTAAAATCGGATTTCACGGCTTTAGTACTGAAAATGTAAATTCACAATAAAATGTTGTAATTTTACAAAATACATTTTGAAATCGCAATATTTATTGCAATTTTACATTATTTTCGAACTGTAATTTTGTTGTAAAATTACAACCACTTTTAACAGTGTATATGTTACGTAAATGTTAAGTATACATACATCAGCATAGGAATAAGTTATTTATTATTTTATATATAAAAACCAAAATAGTTTTTAAGAATAAAGAACACGAGATAATGTACCCATTAAGGATCAAAATTACGAATGACAGGCATCGCTCATGTCCTGACATTTATTTTTATTTTTTGTTTTAATCAGAAGAATATTTAGAGAACAACCTAAAACAATCGATAGTTATAAATAAAATCGGAAATAGTGCTTTTTTAATATTAAAACCATATATTTTAAAAATATGAACATATAATTCACAAGTACTTAAACAATATATTCTATCATGGAAGTTATTAACAAATAATTTTCGATGTATTATTTTTTCCACAATTTGCCTTCCCTGGAATAGTATCAACCGCACAAACGATGTAATCTTGAATTCCGTAATTACGGTTCAGAAACAACACTTGAATCTCTCTGAACTCCATTGCAACGTAAATGCAATTATGCTTACATTAAATTTTGTTCACAAAGCTGCGCTTGAAACGTAGGCGTACTCCAGCCAGAAAAATTTCTGTTTTTAATCCATCTTTCTCGTTCTTTGACCCATACAAACAATACGATTAACGAAATTATACTGCAACGATAGCCGGTATATAGCCTGCATTAAGAGAGAGTTTCTCGTTATATGTTTTTTATTAAATTCATGAAAATAAGTATATTTAAAATAAACATTACTTGTGATTTGGTTTAGTTTGCAAAACAAGATTTTAAATGCATTTTATTATATGAAAAGTTTAATAGATATTTTTATCTCCACTTAATTTAATGTTGAGATATATAATATAGATATAATAAAATAAAATATAATCAAACAACATACCATTTTATAGAAAATATAGATTTTTGCGTTGCAAATGATGAAATGAACTATTTTTTGCTTGTATTGGTAGCGTGGATGGGTTTTATCTTTAAAGATATTGAAAATGCATAGTAAAAAATTTAGCTATTTTAGAAATCGCTGTATAAAATCAGATTACAGCGTAACATAGTTTTTTCATGATATTATAAAATAAAAGAAACTTTTTCTACCGAAAAAAAATGTCTACCTGGGAAGTAATTGTATTTCTGTAAAAATACTACATCAAGAAAAAACCCCTCAAACACCCGTAACATTAGTCTATTCACAAGTGGCAATCAATTACCAAAATGCTTTAAATTATATATTTGGATGCAACTCAATATTATTAAAAGTCGAAACATTATTGAAACACAACTGGATTAAAATATTACTCTTTTGCTGAATAACGGTTTCTACTACTTGATCCCCAATGAAATTACCGTATAAAAGTAGCAAATATTCATTACTGCACGTAAACCTGAGTTTCTGTACGTTACCGCATAGCTTTGATTTCAATTTTCCATACATGTTTTTGCATACAGAAAGCACAAGCCTTAAGCACTCGTGGCTTTGAAAATGGTGTCGTGCATGCCGACAGAAGCCTCGAAAATGGTAAAAAAAGCGATCCTATAATTTAAACTCGCTTTTTAAAGTTTCTAATCGAATTTAAGTGACCAAACTAATGTATATTTATGTTTGAAAGTCACGGAGCACATAATATGACCAGAAAAGAATTATTTTTTGGAGTGCAAATATCAGTTTCAACATTTTTAAAAACATTTACCGTATTTGCTAAAAATTGTTACTTGTTTTTTTTTCATCGTAGATTACGAATTTGAACACACTTCTTGAAAATTGAAAATAGCGGATACATTGAAATGGATTATTTTTAAAATATTTTCCACATTCGCTCAAAATAGTTTTCCCGTTATTTTGAATTTTCAAGAAGTAACTTCAGGTTCGTGCGCAATGAGCAAAAACGTGTCTTAAATATGTCTAAAAGATATCCTTCAATCCGTCATAATATCTAGAAAATGTCGAAAAGACCTATGAATAATATATCGTAGATGTTCTAATTTCGGTAAACCAATTTGGATAATTATTATAGCTCTGTTCATTTTTAAATCAGTTTAAAATGTTTTGTTATATATGTATTATAAGTTTACATGAGAGTATCTAATGGTATTTTTATTAGCCAGCGCCAGCAAACAAATAGGAAAAAAAAATGTGCCCTGACAGTGAATCGACTCCAGGTTTACAGCTGTATGTACACACAATACAAACACAATTTCCATTCTTTGAACCAAACTGCGTGGTTGTGTTGTCATCTCAACTAATCCGGTTGATTGAAGATGGTCGACAAAACAACACGTTTGTATACTGAAAACAGCGAGTTTCGTTCATATAAAAAGCAAAACATAACGTAATTTTTTAAACTATTGTAGCGTTTACATTATAATAAAACCGTTTGGTTATCGATAACGAACCGGGATAGTTCTGACAGTTATTAATTTTATGTTACCCAGACTAGTACCAACGAAACGAAGATGATATTTGAATTCAGCGCATCGAAATAGAGAAAAAAAGCATAGGCATACGAATTATTTTAAGAGCGAGGTATTCGCAACTGCATCATATATAAAATGTTGCATTTGTAACTAGTTACAAGGATAGGTAAATCTTATAATCGCCTTGACTGTTGATAACTTCAAACAATTTTTCCCTTTTGATCTATGCTAGCTAAAATAAAAGCATAACAGTTCCTTTATATCACTATATAATCTCTCTTTTTTAATTCAATTGGTTTTAAAAGAGAGTACAAGTATTTTAAAGAAATGAAAATATATTATAAAATTATATAAATTCATGACATAGACATCGACCGATTAATTTATTAAGCGAAACTTCCACACTGTTGAATAAAAGTTTCATTATGAGAATTGAATTTCATAATTCTGATAAAACGGAGATCTGAGAAATTGCACCGTTTAAGGTTAAATATAATAAATGAAAACCAAATTATTATGTAATAATTCTAATAGTAGAATTATGTTCATATATTGTATGGAACGAATATTTAAAGTACCTGCAATTAAAATAAAGCAATTAAAATAAGTGTTTGTGATATTTAAGCGTGCCTACGGCATTCTAGCGCAACGCAAATAAAAAATTATTTTAATACACACCTTTGCACGTCATAGTCGATACAGCATTTTAATAATGAAACTCGTCAGGATCAGGCACTAGGTAGTTCTTATTCGTTTATTAATTTCATTTCGTTTTTAACGCGTTTGCGTTACAGTTCGCTCTTTTGTGCTACTTACCTACTTAACACGCTTAATTGAGAAATATTTATGTAGCTTTGCATATCTACAATATTTTAAGAAGAATTAATTACGTACAGGGTTTCTCAATTCACTATCAACAGTGAAACAGCACAATGAGAAGGAGACAGCGTTATTTTGAAACGCTCAATGAAATGGTGACAATATTTTCACCAATTTTGTTCGCTATAACAGGGTAGGATCCACTTAAGGTGATCATTTTCACGATAATGATCTTGAATAATCGACTATTCATTAATTATTGTAATTGGTTATGAATATTATAATTTACTATGGAAATAATGTTACTATTGCAATGAATGATTCATTACTGTAAATAAGTACGATACTAGTAGTTTTTAGTACAAGGGTGTACGACTTTACTCACCGCATTTTGGCATGCCATTAGTAAGGACGGGTGCGTAAAGTTGAATTAATTATCAAAAATATTTCTTGACCGTTAAAACTAGTTAATATGAAAAAAAGGTTTCTTGGTATAATTACACTATATATAAAATGAGATGTTAAAAATTGAATTGAACAAAAAGTTATTTCATGTATAGTTACCAGAATTACACCAGAAACTATTTTTTTATATTAACTAATTTTAACGGTCGAAAATATTTTTGAAAATTTATTAATTCACGGTTTTTCCTATGAAAAGCATTTTAAACTTCATAACTTTTTGCGTAATAGCTGCTTTTTATTTAAGGGTTTCTATAATGGTTTGCAAATGTAAAACAAACCCGTTTTCAATGGCAAGAAGTTATGAAAATGATTTCTTAAATTTAGTTACCGTTTATACACATAATTCAACCGGCTGTATATTTTCTCCTTTTTACTAACTTTTTTCGCAAGTAATATTTTTTATTGTTTTTCATATCGACGTTATTTGCGTCGTGCGCCTTTGAACGAAAATTAAATCGTTCAAACTCGCCCAATACTTAACATTTTGTATATGAATGAAACTCTAATATTTAATTCTCATCCACATTCGGATGAAAAAAAATTTTTTATACCTCTAAGATTTAATGTTGCGGAACCTTATTGAAAAGTCGCACGCAGATTCAGGGACATGTTTAATTCAATTTTAAATATCTAATTTTATGTATAGTAACCGATTATATCAAGAAACCTTTTTTTATATTAACCCGTTTCGTCCCAAAACGAAATAATTTGTCGCCGGTTTTCATCCTCCGTAAGTTTATGGATATCTATGAGATATTGTTGTAAAATGCAGGTTTTCTATAGTTTTTGGGTATGCTCTTTTCGAATCTGAAGTCCGTTTTACGATATCACATTCCATTTTTTAAATATAACCACTTAAACAGAAAAAATCGTGGAAAAAAGCGAAAACTTTTTCAGAAAACTGCAATTTTTCTTGCGAAGGAGTTCCGGAATCGTGTCAGGCCTCAGAATCCTGTGGCATAATGAGTTTTACTAAAAGTTGGTCAATATTAAGATTTAAGTTACAAAATGGTGTCCTCAAAATGGCGCTGCTCATACGGAATTTTTTTGTTATTTGGGTTTTATTAAAATATTTCTGGTATCTTGAAGTGAACTTTGGTGAATATGTAGATTGCTTATGAGGTGACTGAATACTTATTCGTTATTAAATTTTGCAAATTCAAAATGGCGGATCCAATGTGATTTCGGAACCTTCTATATACTAAATACCAGACAATTTTTTTTAAATTGCGGCCAGCCATATTGGATTCCCCATTTTGAATTCTCAAAATTTAATAACGGATTTGTATTCACCATTCTCAAACATAATCCACTAGAACATATTCATCAAAATACACGAAAAAATACCAGAAATATTTTATTTAAACCCAAATAACAAAAAAAAATCCGTATGAGCAGCGCCATTTTGAGGACGTCATTTTGTAACTTAAATCTTAATATTGACCAACTTTTAGTAAAACTCATTATGCCACAGGATTCTGAGGCCTGACACGATTCCGGAACTCCTTCGCAAGAAAAATTGCAATTTTCTGAAGAAGTTTTCGCTTTTTCCACGATTTTTTCTGTTTAAGTGGTCATATTTAAAAAATGGAATAATGGTTGTACAACAATTGTCTACGTTATAACGATTTAATTTATTTATATAAACTTAATAATATACCGCTATCGAGAGTAGAAAAGTGTATTGATCTGGGAGTGATGTTAAACGATAAGTTTACGTTTGTTGATCACCTGACATACGTGCGTGCTAAAGCTGCTAGAATGCTTGGATTTGTTCAGAGAGCAACCAAAGACTTTAAGAACCCATCCACAATTGCATGCCTATTACGTACTTTAGTCTTACCACATTTTCTGTATGCTTCTCCTATTTGGTCGCCTTATACGCAAATTGATATCAATTTGTTAGAGGGAATCCAGCGTAGGGGACTGAGATTTTTGGCTTATAAATCCGGTCAACCGATGTCATTTTTAGATCATAATTATAATAATATTTCATCTAAATTTAATTTTCCATCCATTTCCTCCCTTCATCGTTATAATTTCGCTTATAAAATGTTAAATTAGAATTATATTAAAATATATTTAAGTGTCTTTATAGTGAAATTTAGTTTATTTATTTGTAGAACTACCTTTATTTTGAAACCTAATTATAATAACGCGAAAATTTAATAATATAAATTTTCGTGGTCGAATCTATTTCGAGTAAACGTGAGACATTATTACGCTTTTTTTTATAATAAGTTGACATTCTCACGCGGTTAAACATTGGTCCTTCGAGCCGGATAGAAAGACTACGGAGAAAAATCGGTCCTTCGGTGAAATTTTGTGACAAAAAAAAATAAGTGAAAAATTGTGTACGCTAAATAGTAGAACACGTGGTCGGCATTATACGAAGCCAGAAGTTGAATAAAATTAAACGAATATTTTTTTAATTTGTGCCCGAGAACCAGCTCAATCAGATATTTTTTTTAAGATTGTTCTAAAATTGACATGTATTTTTTAGGACTGTACATTTTTTGGATTGTCGTTGTGTGAGGGCGGCATATATGAGTCTGCGTTTTTCGAAGCGAACAAACATAGAGCGAGACCCACGTTATACTAATTCAATTGCGGCGTGCGGGAGAACATTTCGTTACACGAGGCGTGATAGATTTGAATCCTCCAGAAACAATTGTTGATATCCTGGGATTTCTGGTGGATTGAACGCAACAGAGAATTACCAATTATACCGAGGCAAGTAGAGGAATAAAAAAAAAAACTGTTTTTTTTGCGTAGATATTGTGACTTGTTTCTTCTTCGGGCTTGATAATAAAAATTTATGTGTTTTTGTTTAAGTTATTTTTCCGTTTTGAATAACAATGAAAAACGCATGAGGACGCAATAAACGTTAAATAAATTTTTATTACAAGATATTGTATGGGAATTTTCAATTACAAAATTCGTTTTAATAAAAAGAAGAACATTAAGTAAACAGTAATATAAGTTTAAATTTGGGCAGTTCTTATCAACAAAAGAAAAAAATCTGAGAATTTGAATTGTCAATATTTATGTGTACATTTCGAACGCTTGATTGGAAACTGCTTACGAAATTTAATTTGAGACTTAATAACTTCTCCTTTTGAACTTTGTTTATTTTTCTTGATTCTTGGGTGGTGATAGAGAGTGTGAGTCTTGAAAATGGCAGAATTGAAGGAATTGATTAGACGCAGAGCCATTTGTAAATCAAATCTAACACGATTTTCGTCCTTTTTGGATACTGTAAATGAGACCACTAATAAGGAGACAATAAAAACACGACTTCTCAAATGCGATCCACTATTACAAGAGTTTGAGTCGGTGCAACTGTCGATCGAAATAGCGGAAGATAAAGACATAGATGAACTCGAACGTAAACAATTTGAGGATTCGTATTTTGAAATTATTGAACGCGCGAATAAGTTTTTAAACAAACAGCCTGTAGTTTCACGAGAGAATATTGTAGAAAGTAAAGCAATTTCGAGTGGTGAGAATAACGTTAAATTACCAACAATTAATTTACCCAAGTTTTCTGGAAAAATGGAAGACTGGTTGACATTTAATGATTCCTTTAGGGCAATGATTGATGGAAATGATAAGATCCTTTCAGTTCAGAAGTTGCACTATTTGCGTTCTTGTTTAGAAGGCGAACCTGCATACATGATCGAGTCACTTAAGACAACGGCATCTAATTATGATATAGCTATGCAGTTGTTAAAGGAACGTTATGACAACAAACGTATCATTGTGCAAAATCACCTGAAACTTTTAAATGAAATACCACCGATGGCGCGGGAGTCGGCTTCTGAACTGAGAACTTTAATTGATAGTGCTTTAAAACATCTTAGGGCTTTAACTGCTTTAAAACAAAAAACAGAACACTGGGATGCTTTGATTTTATATATTGTCACTTCTAAATTGGATAAAATATCGCGTTCTGAGTGGGAAAAATCGCTACAGGGGTCGGAATTGCCAAAACTTGACGACTTATGGAAGCTTTTAAGAAATCGATGTCATGTTTTGGAAACGGTAAATTCGGAGGGTCGAACAAAGGTTTCTCACAGAACGAACCATGTGCACTTGGCTGTTGGCAAGAGTTCATGTTCGCTTTGTAGAGAACAACATAACCTTCAGAATTGCGAGAAATTTCTAAAACTCGATTATCAACAGAAGGTCGAAGCATTGAAAAAGAGTGGCGTTTGTTTTAATTGTTTTCGTACCGGACATTTGGTCGGAGCTTGTCAAGCAAAATCTTGTAAAAAATGTCATCGCAGACATCACACTCTCATTCACCCACCATCAAGAGAATTTCCTGACTCTACTCCGCGGTTGGTAAATTCTTGCGTTCAGGACGTTGCTCAGGTCATTTTATCTACTGCAGTGGTTGATATTTTTGATGCTTTTGGGGATCCACATTCATGCAGGTTACTGCTTGATGCTGGATCCCAGTCGAATTTTATCACTGAGCGTTTCGCGAATAAGCTTAAATTACAAAAGGAGACGTTAAATATTCCGGTAAAGGGAATTGGCGAATCAATGTCGTGTATTAAGTCATCAATAAATGCCAGAATAAAATCTCGAACATGCGCATTAACTTTAGATATGCATTAGCTTATTATTCCAAACATTGTAGATAGTTTACCACCAACACCTATCTCCAAAGGTATTTTGAAAATTCCGAGTAATGTCCGGTTAGCTGATCCTCAGTTTCATCAGCCACGTGAAATTGATGCTCTTGTAGGGGCCGAATATTTCTATCACCTGCTAAGTATAGGTCAGATTCAACTAGAGAATTAAACGACGATTCTGCAAAAAACAAAGCTAGGCTGGATCGTTTCTGGAAGAACGTCAACCAAGGTCATGGCAGCAATTAGGTGCTTCTGTGCTCAAAATGAATTCGAGACTAGACTGGAAAAATTTTGGAAGATGGAAGAGGTGCCTAAAATGAAACTGCTATCCCCGGAAGAAGAGATCTGTGAAAAACAGTTTCAAGAGCAAGTGAGGCGGGATTTGACGGGGAGATACGAAGTTGCTCTTAGCTTCAATGATAAGAAGAAGGAGCTTGGAGAGTCCTATCAGATGGTTCTTAATCGTTTCTACAGTTTAGAGAGAAAATTCCGTGTAAAGCGGGAGTTTAAGAACGCCTATGCAGAAGTCTTAAATGAGTATGAGAAACTGGGCCATATGAAGGTCGTTGATGATCCAGATTTAAGCGTTGGATACTACATACCTCACCATGCGGTTTTCAAAGAAACCAGCACAACAACGAAGTTACGGGTGGTGTTAGACGCCTCGGCGAAATCGTCTACCGGAATTTCTCTTAACGACACTCTGATGATCGGTCCAGTAGTCCAGGATGAGCTTTTCGTAATTCTGTTGAGGTTTCGAAGTCGTCAGATTGCACTTACAGGTGATCTCGAAAAAATATATCGTCAAGTCTTTATTACACCACAAGATCGAAAATTGCAGCGCATTCTGTGGCGAGATGATCCCTGTAAACCCATTAAAGTTTACGAATTGCAGACGATTACATTTGGGACATCTTCGGCACCATATTTAGCGACGAAAACGTTTCAGCAGCTTGCCCATGATGAGGGATCAACGTATCCTCGAGCAGCACAGGCCATGGTACGAGATGTTTACATTGACGACATACTTTCCGGTGATGACGTGATGGAGGCTGAAATTCTACTACAGGAGCTGATCCACATGGCTAAGGCGGGTGGCTTCAACGTTCGCAAATGGGCCTCGAATCTTCCTCATTTGGTGGATAACCTACCTGGACGATATGAGGATCCTTTTTTATGCCTAGATGCTTCAGAGTCGCAGAAAACGCTAGGAATTTATTGGCATCCTCTGAAAGACGTGATCTCTTACAAGATTCAAATCGAGAATATCACGTTGAAGGTTACGAAACGGACGATGCTGTCTCAAATTATGTCCCTCTTTGATCCTTTAGGACTCGCAGCTCCCGTGATTGTCAAGGCTAAACTTTTTATTCAGCAGCTCTGGCAGTTGAAAATATCCTGGGATGAATCCGTTCCGATGACCATAGCAACAATGTGGATTAAGTTCCGTAACCAACTTCCTAATCTTAGCAGGATGGAGATTCCACGTTGTACATTGTTATCTAGACGAAAATCCATTCAGCTTCACGGGTTCAGTGACGCTAGTGAAAGCGCCTACGGAGCATGTCTATATCTCAGATCGGAGGATGCCTCTGGAGCGACGAAGAGTGCCTTGATTTTCTCTAGAACACGAGTGGCTCCCTTGAGCAAAGAATCACTCCCACGATTAGAATTGTGCGCTACACTTCTTTTATCAGAACTGTTTATCACAGTGTCTGCCTCATTGGATCTTGTCTTTGCCAGGACGATATTCTGGTCTGATTCCATGACGACCTTGCACTGGATCAATACGTCACCACATTTGCTGAAAACCTACGTAGGTAACCGTGTAGCTAAAATTCAACGAGCTACAGCGAGTGGAGAGTGGCGATACGTATCGTCTTCCGATAATCCTGCAGACCTTGCCTCTCGAGGAATGTGGCCTCGCGAAATCTTAACAAATCAATTGTGGCTCCATGGTCCATCGTGGCTAATACATGACGAGAACTCTTGGCCCAAGAGTAACCTAGCCAGCATGAATATTCCAGAAATGAAGGTCACCGTATCCCTGAAGGTATCTGTAGCGATCGATATCTTACCCAAGGTGTCGTCGTGGACAAGACTAATTAGAATTATAGCGTATGTTAATCGATTCATCAAGAACATTAAGACAAAAAGAAATCCCGGCTCAGCATCAACACAAAACGAAGAATTGTCGTCAGTAGAATTAGAGGATGCGACTCTAACAGTGGTGAAATTATTTCAACACGAGTCATTCTTTGATGAAATTGAAATGTTACGTTCTAATAAAAGGCTTCCTCGATCAAGTAAAATACTCGCTTTGGCACCATTTTTAGACTCGAATTCTACATTGCGTGTTGGTGGTAGACTTCGGAACTCGGGTTTGCCGTTTGATCAGAGCCATTCAATGCTTCTTCCTTACAAACATTTCGTGACAGATCTGATTTTGAAAAACTCTCATGAGTCAAACCATCATTCTGGAAAACAAACTACCCTGTATAACGTTCGATTAAGATTTTGGCCAATTCACGGCAAAACCAGGATCCAAAAGATTTTGCGAGAATGCGTTATTTGTTTTCGTGTGAAACCTCGTTTGTCTGAGCATATCATGGGCGATTTACCTTCCTGTCGTTTCAATAGTACTCGGCCGTTCATGAACGTCGGTGTTGATTACTGTGGCCCTTTTTTCGTAAAGGAAAAACGGATAAGAAATCGACAGCGCGTAAAGGTTTATGTATGCGTTTTCATTTGTTTGTCTACGAAGGCGGTGCATCTTGAGGTTGCTAGTGATCTCACAACCGACGCTTTCCTGGCAGCTTTGAAACGGTTTTTTAGTCGACGTGGAATGTGCGCTACGATGTTCTCAGACAATGGGACAAATTTTATCGGAGCATCAAATGAGCTATGCGAATTGTATAAACTTTTTGAATCTGTGGACCATCAGGCAAAATTGTCAAATTTTCTTTCATTATTACGAATTCAATGGAAGTTTATTCCACCCAGATCTCCACATTTCGGAGGAATTTGGGAGAGTGCTGTAAAATCCGTCAAGTATCATCTTTTGCGAACAGCACGTGATACACTCTTTACGTTTGAAGCCTTTAATACAATGGTAATAGAAATAGAGGCAATTCATAATTCGAGACCTTTGTCTCCAATGTCCACAGATCCAAACGATATAGCGGCATTGACTCCGCTAATGTAGAATCAGCCTTGAAGGTGGGATCGTTAGTACTTATTCGGGATGAAAATCTTGCCCCTTTACATTGGCCCTTGGCTCGCGTTGTTGAACTCCACCCAGGTCGCGATGGCGTAATACGCGTAACTACTGTAAAGACCGCGAAAGGTATTTATAAACGAGCTGTTAGAAATTTAGCACTGCTTCCGGTACAAATCGATTAAATGGGTTAGCGTTTGCATACTTAACCCCCGAATTTTGACTACAGCTATTGCTGCTTGTATACGATTTATTGACTGGGATCTGGTTAGACAGATCCATAATAATTGAACTTGTTCGTTCAAGGTGGGGGAGGATGTCACGAATTCAACATGTAAATTTTGTTTGTTTGGGTCTCGCTCATGATAGGGATGTATGTGTGTGTGTGAAAGCGACACGTTTTCGAAAATATTGTAAAGAATCAACGGCAGTTGGTTCTCGGGACGCGTGTAGAACAGTACACAATTTTTCGCTTATAAAATGTTAAATTAGAATTATATTAAAATATATTTAAGTGTCTTTATAGTGAAATTTAGTTTATTTATTTGTAGAACTACCTTTATTTTGAAACCTAATTATAATAACGCGAAAATTTAATAATATAAATTTTCGTGGTCCAATCTATTTCGAGTAAACGTGAGACATTATTACGCTTTTTTAATAATAAGTTGACATTCTCACGCGGTTAAACAGTATATAAAGAATAAAAGATAATATTCAACAATAAGTAAAAAAAAAACATGCAGAAATATGTAGTAAAATACATAGAGAAGAGTGGTCCCATACCGACCCTGTGTACCATACACACCCACCCGCCGATGTTTGCTATAGCTAGCACTGATAGTAGTATTGCGAGAACCCACTCATAATATTGACAATTTGGTAATAGGTTGCTCTATTTTTCATTTCGCACGAAAGTTATCACGTCCGATTGCATTTTGACAACGGCGGGATCAATTGTTGAGATTTATTAGACTCCAGTTAGTAATGCTTATATGATTATAGAAATATTGAAAGGTACATTTTTTTATTACCTGTGGACTTGGTATCAGTCCGCAATTAAAATTGTATCCTCTTCCCGGCTATCAGTGAATGACAAGCCATCATGTGTCAAGTGTCTGAGCATTCGCTGTTATGAATGGAGTATGAGTAACTCGCATACCCATTTTTACATCGTGGATTTGGATATAATCATATGGTGCAATATTTGAATGTTAGAAAATAAATATAAAGAAGTTCAACATTTGATATTTTTAGAAAAGTTTTATTTTTCTGATATAGATCAATAAAATGTTTACTTTCAATAAATCAAATTTTACGATTAGGACACCATAACAAACAAAAATTTGACCAATTTTAAGATATTATTGTTATTCTTATTTGTTGTTTACATGTAATTTTTTATTTCATTAAGATAAATGAATGTCGTTTTACGAAAATTCTTGAAATGTTACCCATGATGCACGATGCGAATAAAATCTGAACGTCACTTATGACACAAAATATAAAAATTAATTGCATTGAAACTTATAAAACTACGATAAATCTCTATGAAATAAAATAAAATAATTTTACAGTTTTCCTCGTCTTTTGGGAACCATTTTTTTATGTTATTGCATACCCGGGAAAAAATGAACCATATATAATTTTATCTGAATAATATCAGATATGAATTTTGGCCTGATATAACCATATACAATTTTATCTAATAATAAATTAAAGATCAGAAAGAAAAAAATATTTCGTCTCTAACGCGAATCGAACCCGGGTCCTCAGCTCTTCAATCTCTAACCGTAACCACTCGGCTACGCTTCAATTATATAATATAAAGTGAAAATAATGATTAGTTGAAATGGGGACTAGGAAATTTTTCTGTGCACAAAATGTATCATGAACGGTCAAGCTGCGACACATTTATTATGAAATTCGTGTCGAAGTTTATCTCAATCATTTGCTAATACGCTTACGGGAAACCGCAAATATGTAGAGACAATTATTTATTCAGGTTGTCATAATTGAAATTATAAAAAATTGGTCAAATAAATTGATTAACTAGCAGATTAATAATTTAATTAACATGAATTGTTTTATTATATTAATTAATAAACATAACTTTGAAATTAAAGTGCCGTACTTAAAAAAAAGAATGAGTAAATACAGTCTTTTAATTATGTTCATTAAGTTATTATGTTTTAGTATGAATATATTAATGAAAGTAATTATTAAGTGTTTGTTTCTTATGACCTAATAAACACACAGTTCATTAGGTTACAATATATTTTTTTATTTTCATCTTTACTTCCAATAACTTTTTGACACGATATAGTTTATTTTCTATGTTTTTTTCGACGTCTTAAACATACACTTGCGTAGTCCTGCTTATTTGTTATTGTTATGAAGTGTACAACAGTTTTCAATCGTTAATGGTTAATACTGTGTTTTTACGTACGGTATTACAAAGTTCAAATATTAACAGCAGTCTTCATTCACTGTGGTTGTGTCCCCCACAATTGCCCCATACGTTAGTCCACCATATACGTATCTACAACGCTATATATATATATATAGGGTGGCCGATTTATCTGAAGACATCGAAATATCTCGAGAACTATGCACAGAATCAAAAAAGTTGTCGGATGAAAGTTGTTCGACACGAAGGGGGGCATCCAGTGATAATGAAATTTACCCCCTGCCCCAACCCTGGAGGTGGAGTGGGGGCAAAAACAATAAAACTTAAATAGGAACCCCCATTTTTTATTGCAGATTTGGATTCTCCGGAAAAAAGTACACCAATTTGACCTAGGAGCTATTGCATTTTGGTTCACAGGTGGCGCTGTAATCGATAAAAATCCAAATTTATCTGAAGACATTGAAATACCTCGAGAACTATGCACAGAATCAAAAAAGTTGTCGGATGAAAGTTGTTCGACACGAAGGGGGGCATCCAGGGGGCAAATAGGGACAATTTGATCCCTTTATGAAAATTTAATATTAAAAATTCTAATATTAGAATTTTTAATATTAGAATTTAGTAATATCAATTGCGAAAATTCTTATTCTGAATATGAAATTTTAATAATGTCCATTCGAAAAATTAAGATTATGAATAATTGATATTCTTCATATTAAAAATCAAAACTGATTACATAAAAATTGTGCATACAATATGGAAGCAATTTTATAAATAAGTTTTCTACCTTCAATAAAATTACATTTTAGGTTTTAAATTTATTATTTAATAAACAAAAAGAGGACATCACGCAATCCATTAAAAAACGCGTCATGTCCCTTCACTCATCTCATTCATTCTCTCTCTGTAGGATTTTTCCGAAATGAGAATAAATAAGCTGAGCATTGACGGTCAAACCAGCTTCTATTAAACAAAACGAAACTCTTACTTCATTTGGGGATTTCGTCGCCATCTACCGGACCCCGAGAGAACTCACGTGGTTTCATACATGTACATCGCTTGCATTTCGGCCATCACCGGCGCCGGTTCTGTTACATAACGCTAGAGGGCGACATAACTCGAAAATAAAGTAGCATATCATTTTATACATAAGTTGAGTCACACGTAACCAGTTCACCTACATTTTTCTCTACTTTCCTGAAGGGAAGTAAATGGATATCGCGACTTTCTAATCCCCATATTAAAATTTAGTATTCACGGTCTCTCAGTGTAAGACTGTTTTTGAAGTCTATTGTATTGGTAGTAATTCGGTCGGAGGTCACTTTGCTTATAGAATAACAACTTTCCGTTTACGTGACTATTTTTTGTCTACCCTTCATTGCTTAAATCGAATTGCAAGTTCAGAATGAATTCTGCTGCAATTCCCGAAAAAATCGAAATGATTCTTGTTTATGGTGTATGGAGGAGAAATATTGACGATGCTGTTGCGTTGTATGCTGAGCGTTTTCCAGATAATGCTCGCTCGAGTTCTTTTTTTTACAAAGTCTGACTGCAGCGTACAAATGATAAAAAGGAAGCGAAGATTAACAGTTGTAGGAGAAGCTAACGAAGTAACTGCAATCGTCATAAGTTTCACCCATATCACATTTCACTGCACCAGGAACTAGATGGCGATGATTTTCATAACCGCGAGGTGTTTTGTGAATGGGCATTTCAAAAAATGCAAACGAACCACAATTTCTTTGCTAATGTATTATTTTCAGATGAATCTACATTCACGAACCATGGTGGCGTCAATAGGCATAATATGCATTATTGGAGCGTAGAAAATCCCCATTGGTTACGACAAGTTAATCATCAACGTCCTTGGTCGGTGAACGTTTGGTGTGGAATCATAGGAAATAAACTCATTGGTCCTTATTTCATTGAAGGTAATTTGAATGGAACAAAATATCGAGATTTCCTAGAACAAGAAGTACCATTACTACTTGAGGATGTTGCTATGGACATCCGACGGACAATGTGGTTTCAGCATGATGGTTGCCCAGCACATTTTTCAAGAGTAGCAAGGGAAATACTAGACCGTGATTACAATGGTAGGTGGATTGGTAGAGGTGGCCCCATTAATTGGCCTGCGAGGTCACCTGATCTAACATCTCTGGATTTCTTCCTATGGGGTTACCTAAAAGGTAAGGTTTATGAACAAGTACCAACGACTCGTGAAAACATGGTGAAACGCATAAGAACTGCTTGCGCAGAAATTTCTGCAGATATGATTCTATCATGTATAAAGTCATTTGAAGAAAGAATAAATAAATGCATTGAAGTGGAAGGTCAACATTTCGAACACTTACTCAAGTAAGTGAACAGTGAGACAGTGAGAGGCAAGGGGACTCACGTAAAACAAGCACCCCAAAGGGAACAGAAAAATACTACGTCCACGTCGTTGTTCCTGGGTAACGCTAAATGTATTTTTTCCCGGCTTTGTTAGAATGACCGTATTCCATATCCGCTACGCGGGCGAAAATTGTCAATATTGGAGAATCCAAATCTGCAATAAAAACTGGGGGTTCCTATTTAAGTTTTATTGTTTTTGCCCCCACTCCACCCCCAGGGGATGGGGGAGGGGGTAAATTTCATTATTACTGGATGCCCCCCTTCGTGTCGAACAACTTTCATCCGACAACTTTTTTGATTCTGTGCATAGTTCTCGAGGTATTTCAATGTCTTCGGATAAATTTGGATTTTTATCGATTACAGCGCCACCTGTGAACCAAAATGCAATAGCTCCTAGGTCAAATTCGTGTACTTTTTTCCGGAGAATCCAAATCTGCAATAAAAAATGGGGTTTCCTATTTAAGTTTTATTGTTTTTGCCCCCACTCCACCTCCAGGGGATGGGGGAGGGGGTAAATTTAATTATCACTGGATGCCCTCCTTCGTGTCGAACAACTTTCATCCGACAACTTTTTTGATTATGTGCATAGTTCTCGAGATATTTCGATGTCTTCAGATAAATCGGCCACCCTGTATATATATATGTTCTTTATGTAGTGATCATTTGGCAGAAAATCACTATTAGTCTTATTAGTATATATAGTCATATATAGTTAGATAAAATTATATCTAAAGCATATCTGAAGCATATCTGATCCATATATAATTCAGATATGATTATATCTCCTTCAGATACGACCCATTTTTTCCCGGGTACATGTACCGTTCATAATTAAGTTCAGAGAAATACTTTCATCTAAACTTATGATCATAAGAAATAATTTTATTTTAGACAAACGAAGGTTTTCTTGTCTTACCACACGGCCAATCGTAAAACCCGGACGATTAATGGATTTCTAATACTTTATCGAACCACTCAAAAAACTGCAGTTCTGAGGCTTGTACTTTTTGTTACTTTCACTTCATTAGACTTGTGCCAGAATTATTATTTCTAACAAATGATACATTTGTGTTCTATATGTGCCTAAACATTTTATATTCATTTAAAAAAGAAACAAAAAATTAAATTCGATAATGTATAGCTTTCTATCTTATATTAAAGAAGTAGTAATTAATTTAAAAATGTATTATACACATGTATGACCAGAAACTCGACTGCGTAAAACTGTATTTCATATAAAGGCTTGGATTACGTGAAATTCTTCCGCTTCGTTAACTCGTTAAAACTTGTGTGCAGCGACTGTTGTAACGCAAAAGAAATCGCTTCTTGTGCACAATTGTACAGTTCTGTTATTTCAGGCATAAAATATATTTTTATTATTTAATTCAGGTTAAAGTAAAATAGACGTTTCGTAATTAATATACAAGATGCCTATAATCTTCCATTTTCATCTATTTAAAAAAAAATCACTTAAAAAACAAAGCAATACAAATTTACACATTTCGACCCAGAATGTCCATTTTGTTCAACAACTTTCAACAACGTATTAACATTTTGTTCAACAACTATTTACACCCTGATACAATTTGAGAAAGACATGTCTGCTATTTTCGAGATAGCTTTATCAATCTACTATTTACACAATTTCAAAAGAGTGTCCATCCCCTGATTTTCTTCAATTACAGGAAAAAGGGTAGTTTTTAAGGGTATTTTTTCAAGTGCAGTTTCCAATGCGAAATATACCATGAAATGCAATAAAATGAAAACAAATCGGCTAGGTCCAATGTAAAAACTTATCACATGTGAGTGTTGTAAACTCACTCGAAAGAAGAGGCTACTTTGAGAAAAACTATGAACTACTAACATGAAATCTTATCCACGATCTTCTTCCGGAGTGACCCGGAGTGATTCTAACACCAGAAATATGAAAGTAAAATCTTCATAATGACGGATTCACTGTAACAATTATGTTTTCTCAAATTCGCCTCTTCCGGGCCCTTAGATGAAATAAAATAAAATAATCACATATCATAAGTTTTTATATTAGACCTTCGCCGCCTTATTTTCATTTATTTTAGGGCATTTCGTGGGGTATTTCGCACTAGAAATTGCACTTTAAAAAAAATACCCTTGAAAACTACCCTTTTTCTTCTAATTTAGAAAATCAGGGTTTGGATTTTGTTCGTTTTTTAAGTAGTATTGATCGAAATTTTATGTTACGTCTTTCCCACATTTTTGAGAGTGTGAAAATAGATAATAATACTTTGCTGAAAGTTGATGATTAAAATGGACATTTTGGAACGAAATGATGCGATTGACATTCGTAATTCAAATAATGTAAGTTGCTTTGTGGTAAGATATGTGATTTTCTCAAGAATTCATGTTTATTCCTTTAATCTAATTCATTGCGTCTGTGATACACCCATATGCTCTTCTATGCATAAAAAACCGTTTGTGGTTTCTATCTTTTTAGGCTTAAAATTAAGTTCATTGATGAAAAATTCTACTCCACCAGTTTGAACACGTAATCATATTTGAGTCTACAATATTCACAAAAATATGCCTTCATTCTCTATTGAAGTAAATTTTTATCTATTGGCTGGTTCAAATGCCTCTACCGAAACACATGTCAACAAGTGTGGGCTCGTATTTCTCCAAGAGGGATTCGCCTCTGTATACCCTTCTATATATGGAGTATACACGAAATACTATCAACGAAAAGAAGAATCGCAGAATCGATACCGCGATAAAAATATACCGATTCTCGAGTACATTAATATGCAGGATTCAAAATAAAATAATAATATATTACTTATGGGAGATATATTGTACCTGATTTAATAGTTTAATTATACATTAATTATATGTTAACCCTTTTCGTTCCAAAAGTCCAATAAATGGACATAACTTTCAGAGATGTACCTTTTCCTTCCAAACACGGTTAAAAAATTGAAATAAGTCAAGATCGATAGATTCTGACCTCTTCTTTCAAACTCGTGGTCAGAGTCAGCCAACAAACTCAAAGAAAAAGTTGAGATCATTTTTCTAAAAAGATACTGATTTTTTTCAACGTTTCTATGCAAATATCGCGTTTTTTGACACTCAAAAGAGCGATACTTCCCATTGCAAAAGGTACTATTCGCGTATTTTTGCTCAGCCCTTTCTCTTTCCGGGGGATTTTTTTCAAAAAACAAAATGCCGGCTTCAATATGGCGACTGCCAGTTGTTATTTTGCAATTTCTCGCACAAATGTCGATTATTTGACCGTTTAGGTCGAAATCATGGAAAATTGAAATGAAAACGTAATTATTATAATTTATGAATACCTAACCTCATCATTCATTCATAGCCTCAAATTTGTTGTATACAATAGGATTTTACAGATATTTGTTTTATTTTCACTTAAGTTCTGACGTTCCCCTATCATTCCGTATGACACGTAGGGGACACCGGGGTACGACGGGACACTCTATTTTCTTGAAAATGGCAGCATTTTCAAACTTGTTCTTTTTAGAAGTAGCTAATGTAACTAATCGTTGTTCTATAAAAAGAAACATATACAAAGCGCTATATAATTAAATCGCCTAATGTATTTGAAATTTTAAGATTAATATTTTTTTATTTTAGGGTATTTTATAGGATCATTACTTGATGAAAATATAAAGATACTTATTTTTGAGAACGCTTAATGCTAAACTCATTAAATGAACTTGAATTTCATGAACTCATTTTACATATAATTCGCATCAAAATAAATTATACAAAAATTTAAACGAAAAATGTAATTTGTGGTGCAATGGGACACTGTTTGGGGTAAGATATTTTCATTACATTATTTTAAACCTATTTTATTCTAACCGTACCTTGACATTTGTGGTATGTTTATTAACCTTATTAGTGTAGTGATATAATTAATTTGATAAAATATGGTTAGAAGATTCAAAAAAAAGTGTGATCGACAGTCATGGTCAGAAGAGGCAATGGCTAGAAACTATTTCAATGGTCGAAAATAGCGAAAGTTTAAGAAAAGCTGTAGAAATTATTAAGAAAGTGATTTAAAATTCAAAAAATAATCAAACAATGTTTTTTTCAGTATGTACTATCCATAATCACACAATATCTTATAAAAAATACCTGTAATAGCGTAAAAACATTAAGCAATTAACATACTAATTTTCTTATCAATAACCTGTAACATAACCTATCTCGTTTACTTAACCCATCAAAAACCTTGTCCCATTTTACCCCGGTGAGTGTCCCATTCCGCCAGGGGTCCGGGGACAAAATGGAACAAATGAGTCCTTTTCGTGTTTCATTTTTAATTTTAATATTTCTTCGCGATAAAATAAACCGTATACTGATAATGGCAGCTGGAGGTTTATACTATTTAGAAATCATTTTACATTCGTAAAACTTACAACAGCTGAGGCTTTAATTATATTGATAATAACCTGTCCCTTTCCGCCCTGGTCACCCCTACGTCTGAAGTTGAAAACGAGCATATACACTTCTGACCTGACCTTTCAATTACATATTATAGGTTTATAACCTAAAAATTCAGTGCACCTCGGCAATTTATTTATAAGAGGGTTGTAATTTTTCATTATGGTGATTGTAATCTCAATTAAAAACTAGTGTTGGCGTGGTGCCTCGCTCGCTTCGCTCGCTCAGAAACTTCGACCCAGTGGAGAGTCAGCTATTCCTTAATACTCGTTTGTTTACTAACAGCTTTCAATTATATTATAAAATTATATTGATATTTGGGGGTCCAATCATATTTAGGTCCAAGTGACTTCGATAGATATGTTACAACAATATAGTGTTCCTTATATGTATGAAAATTGAAAATGAGCATTTTCAAAACTTCGACCCCAACAACAGGCCAGCCGAAGTATTAATAAATAAAAGTTGCAAAACACTTACTTCACGCACTTGTATTCTAATAGACTTTTCGATGCATATTACACGTTTACTGCGTTTTTTCTAATTACTGTCTGTATCATTCTGATCTTATATATATACAATATATATATACATATAATTCGTCAAAGATATCTTGAAAGTTTCGAAAAGATCTCTCACGGATATCTTTTAGATATCTATAAGACATCTTTTAGATATATCGAAATAGTTAGGTTCGTATCAAGGGCGTAAAAGAACTTATGCGCCCGTAGGTGATCACCGAGCCCGAGGGGCTGGCGTAGACTACCCCTGTGGGGTAGGGGGTCGAAACGTCGAAATTTGATGAAAAACTATCGGGTAATTTTTTGCCGAGGTGACCAAATTCAATACTTTTCATACAATAGTCATAAACATTTTAAACCAGTTTTCAAGGCATTATCGTTCACTTTAGGAAGAAAATGCATACAACCTTTTTTGTAGGGAATTTAATGCTCTATCTTTTTTGTTTGAAACATTTTTTAATGAAATGTGTATTTTTCAAAATAAATGCAAAAAACTACGAAGAAACTTAATTGGGGCTAATTTTTTTTAGTAATGGACAGATGGATCTGCCCCAAAATCTAATCAGATCTAAGTTGTGCCAAGACACCTATTTTTAAAAAAAATTATGTCATTACGCTTAGCCGTTCGCGAGATATCGCGAGACAAAAAAACGGGACGTACGGACGTACGGACGTACGGACGTACAGACGTACGTACGTACAAGAGCACGGACACAAATTTTTTTATTGTTGATTTGGGTTCCTTAAGGTCTGAAACGTCGACATTTGATGAAAAACTATAGGGTAATTTTTATGCCCGAAGTGACCAAATTCAATACTTCGTCCAGACCTAAGGTCTGGGTCGAAGTAATGGATCCTGTTATCAATGTTATCGAAACAAAAAAGTTTTGAAATTAAAAAACACCAAAAATTGAAAAACTATTAATGACTCTCCGAATAGCGTTTACCCTCCATGATGATCGTCGGTCAACGGCAAAATATATATTGATGGATAAAGAGCTCGATGTAAATTGTTGTGAATTAGTGATGTGTAGGTAATATATTTATTTTACATTAGGAATGGACAACATTGAAATCAGGCATTCGAGGATGCCCGTATTTATTCTGATATTAACTTTTATTAAGCCCACAAACGTCATAGTGCCAGGTAGAAATGTATACGTAATTTTTGTGATGCACTCCATTTTTAGGTTATAAACCAATAATTGATATGGTCACAGTCGTATATGGTCATCATTTCTTTCAAACAATAATGAACGTCGAAATCAGATACAGAAATATTTTATAAATTAACCTTAAAGTGTTCAGCAACATTTCGTTATCTAAAAACTAATATGAATTTCTTTTAATTGTACAACGTTGGAAGCATTAGAATGTTACAGTACTTCCAAGCTCCAAACTATGAGCCTATATATAAAATTCAGAGTCTATACAGTCTTCTGAATACAAAATAAACGAAACGAAAAGTAAGCAGATAAATTGGGCTCAATTAGGTTAAAAAGACTAAAACATAATAAAATTACCTACGTGTTACCAACTTTAAACCGACTTTGCAATTCCATTTTACTAACTATTGAATCCAAAATTGGGGGAAATGACCTGTACATTACCAATTTTCGAATGGAAAATTACATCATATTTTGTCTCCACACATTTTAATTAGATTTATAATGGAAGATCTAAAAGGGTAATTTCAACCTATTTTGCAATTTGGTTAATCGTCACAACAGGAAACTGAAAACATCCATAGATTTACATAATTCTAGGTGGTAATAAAACTCTAATATTACAAAATTCGTTTGAACTATAGTTCTGTCAATTAATATAATTTTTAAATTTGTATTTATTATACATTATTATAATAGACACTCATGGATATATCGTTAATAACTGTTGTTTCTGCTATTGCAAAAATCTATAAGTTCAAATTGGGAATAAGCCTCTTAGGATTTCATGTCAGTTACTTGCCATTCGATGCATTTGCATACAGCCTCAACTTTTTTAACCACAATAAAGTTCAGTAAAGTGAACGCAAGAGCATGCGCATATGCACCTATACATATTTACCGTTTTTCACGACATGATCTTTCAATACTCCAACTTTATTACGCGTTTCCTTTGACCTTTACCTTTTACGTCTGGGTAGTCACCTTCTTTACTTTTTTCGCGTGCGCCAGTAACAGCATTTCAAGTGTACATGTACATGTACCTACCCCGTCGACGAAACATTGATTTTGCTTTATCGCGATATGCAGAATTCAACGAGTAAAACACGCTGGTTTAATTCGTCAATTAGCGCAACTCAGTCGTCCGAGGAATTCATAATACCAAAAGAATATCATACAGATTAATTAACATAACTCTTTGATATAACAATAGCGATACAATATTAATTTTCGTCCTTGGTAAACTGCTAAGGCAACTTAATAGAGAAATAAAAGGAAGATTCGATTGCATTATTTTAAACTGTCAAAGAACAATTTATATCATATTTTTCGTTTACTACATTTTTTACTTGGGTAACTAGAACAATGGTTAACATAATTTAAAAGTCTAAAATGTAATATCGAATATGGAAACGAAATATCTGAATTAAAAAAGTATTTAATATTCTCTTTCTACACATTGCATTCAATACTAGCTGTCGCATGCAGTAAATTATTTATACTACGGTTTTGCATATTATACTAGAAAACGTGACTTTACTATAAGAAGTCATAAATAAAATAATTTTTAACACTCCGGGCATATAATTCGATTTTGCGCCCTGCGGTGAAATCTTCGAACATACATTATCGAGTGCCACGCCCGTTATATTATGAAACTAAAAAAAAAACACTTTATGAAAAAAAGCTCACCAAATCCTTATTGACAAAACAACAGTATATAAAATAATTATTAATTATTATATGTAATTATATGTTCTTATTCTACAAAACGTTGTATTCTATTTACGTTGATTTTCGACCTTCATTTTCAACAGAAAATAAGATTAATATTGACTTGAAAGTGACCAACCCTACCATTTTCGAGTATGCTCTTTCGATTGGGGTGGTCAAAATTGCATTTAAATTGCTTTAAAAACCAATATGGATGCCTTTCTGCAACCAAAAGTGCACAAAATATATGAACTTCAACTAGGAATTTTCTTGTTTTGCCCCGATCAATCTAACATCTTCAAAACGTCAATATCTCAAAAAAATAAACCTTATTCTATCAATTATGAACATTATTGATGAAATTCGCGTATAAACATTATCGCATGTTTATGAATTATTTCATGAAATATGGTCGGCCACATCTTGAATTTTAAAAATCTAGCCTCAAATTCGTGATGAACAACCGCAAAACCCCCGTATACGCACTTTATCCCGATTTTGAAGCATTTTATTGAATTTCAGTCTGCCATATTGGATCCGCCATCTTGCATTTCAAAAAACTAACCTCCAATTGCTGATCAGCTACTTCGAAAACCCCTGGGCCTCCGTTTTAGAGAAAATAATACCAGTAGAGATGCGAATTTCATCAATAATATTCATAATTGATAGAATAAGGTTTATTTTTTCGAGATGTTGACGTTTTGAAGAGTTTAGGTTGATTCGGGGCAGAACAAAAAAATTCCTAGTTGAAGTTCATATATTTTGTGCACTTTTGGTTGCAGAAAGGCATCGATCTGGCAACATTATTGATACGAAAAAAAATTCACAAAAAACGAAACACACGAAATTTTGTTAATTTTTTTTTAAACGCGCCATATTGGTTTTTAAAGCAATATCAATGCAATTTTGACCACGCCAATCGAAAGAGCATATTCGAGAATGGTAGGGTTGGTCACTTTCAAATCAATATTAATCTCATTTCCTGATGAAAATGAAGGTCGAAAATCAACGTAAATATGTGCGTCTCCCGTCCTTAATGGGTTAACTTCAAATAATTGCAATGTGGCAATTAAATTATGGTGCTAAATAATACAGAGCGCAAAGATATGTTTACATGGAAACAGGCAGTTTATACTGAATGAATGCATATATTTCTGAAGCTGAGGCTTAAAAACGTCTGATTTCTAGATGATGCCATATTCGCAATATTTAAGAATGTATGCATTAAGTATAGCAGTTATTGTCTGCCAGAAAAGAATATTTTATAAAAGGACAACTTTTGGTAAAAATCCATATTGTAGCAATAAATATTTATAATGAATAAGTTCAAGTAAACTATGCTGAATAAGTAGGTATAGTGCAATATAAGGATTGCAAATTTATTTAGATTATATCTGCACACCTGTCCTCAACTGTTGAAAAGTTTTTTAAAAATGACGACGAAAAGTAATTAGAGGATTTAAGAAATATTTAAAAATAGAATTTGCGATTTAAACTCGCATTATATTATTGATATCAATATTTTAAATAATATTAACAATAATAATAATTCGATTTCTTTTTATTTTGTGCTCGGTTTTGAACTGGAGTTATGCCGGTTTTTCGTAAATCCTGGTCGTCTTAGCGTTAAAAAGCAAACGTCAACTCTTCCTAATAAATGCATTCATAGCAGCTAATTTCAGGAAAAAACGAGTTAGGCCGTTTTCCACGCAATCCCTAAATTACATCCATACCAGGTGGATATTCTAACGAAAAAATTGATATTTTATCACTCTAAAAGAAGCATGAGTTTATAGTTTCCGATCGTGTGTACATGTTAATAACGCATGACGAATTTTCGGTAGAAACTTTGAAAAAACCTGTCAATACACCATCCGCTTGTTCCGGAAATATTAATAAATGTTTGAAACGTGACCAATGTTCCGCTCAACAGTTAATAATATCCTTTGCATGTCGTATTTACTGAAACCACGAAACACGAAATTTGGCGAAGCATTAAATTTTTTTACACATGTAGCTCGTCGATGGATGCGCCACTATACTCATAACGCATGAATTCAGTATTTTAGAAAATAGATTTAGCGTGGACTAAGATCCCACAGTATTAGTAGAAATGGATAACATTTAACAAAATTTTGTTAGATTTTTCAAATTATTGCATTATATTCAGTGATTATCTCCAAAAGAATAAATGCCTCTTTCATGATACTTTCCTAAGAATTATTTAAAATAAATAATAAGTATAACGGCCACATAATAGTAGCGCAAACAGCCAAAAGGCATTTTGAAGATCTCTTTAAGAAGTCTCAAACATTTTAAGATGTCTTAAATACTTATCAAAAAGAGCTCTTAAAGTGATCTTTACGGTGACTTACGCGGCGATTTTAAGAGCTCTAAAAGACCTTTTAAATATGAGGTCTCAGAAAAGAGGTCTTATTTGAAAGCTTTGATATATAAATTAAATATTATAAATTATTTTAAATTTTCTACAAAAAAGGACTGATGCATTTTTTCAGTGATATAAACGAAGAAAAATGATAATGAACATTTGCATGCGAAAGAGGTGCATTATGTTGCACAAGACCCCTAGTTTCAATCGTTGCAATTACAAGGACCCCAATTTCAAGTGGATTCTGATACCGAAAATGTGAGTTAGTTAGGTTAGTCGACCTAACCCACATTTTAAACATTATAGAACCCACGTCAAATTTGGATCTTCATAATCCTTGGTAATGTATGCTAATGTTCCCGAATACGAAACCGTGTTACAGGTGGAATGGAAGACGCCAAGGCGATTATTCTCACGTTCATGCTTCTTTTAAGGCTATATCTTTAATGTTACAAAGGAAATGCATAAAATCTTTTTTGTAAAGAATTTTATGCCCTACATGTTTTATTCAAAACGTTTTTCAAAATCTTCAATATTTAAAAATAAATAAGACAAACCATAAAAACTGTTTTATATGTGGTTTTCACGATGTTTATCACAAAAATCGCATTTGCGCCAATTGACACAATGATACTCGAAGAAAACAGAGAGGTCGTAAGAATGTGATGAGCGACGTTTTCAGAAGTTTATCCAATAACTGTTTATAAAATGTATTATTCTTTAATGTTAGAATCATTCAATTTTTGTACTATCGAGGAAACAGAAAACTCCATTCCATGGAATTCTCGAAGGGTTTTCGAAGTTGCTGATTACGAATTCGGTGTCAGTATTTAGAAATTCAAAATGGTGGCTCCAATATGACGAACGGAATTATTTAAAAATGGCGATATTCACGTAAAACATGTCACTGGGGGGTTTTCGGGAGCGCCGATTATGAGTCCGGCGTCGGTTGTTTAATATTTAGAATAGCGAAAGCTAGTATTATGTTTTCTTTTTCAAAGGGTAATTTCTCGTTTTCAAAAATTACTTCAATAAATTAACGCCATTGATATAAATTCCAATGAATTATTTCAGCATTTTAATTAAAAAAAAACATTTCATATAAGGGACTTACAACGGGGACAATCGCTCACCTTATTCGCTCTTTAGTTATTCCCCACCTAATATATATGCTGCTTCTATTTGGTCACCATATACTCAAACTGATATTAATATGCTTGAGCGGGTTCAAAGAAAAGCTCTTAGATTTCTTGATTTTAAAGCTGGACTGCCTATGTCGCGTTTGGACCACAATTATAATGATGTAGCTTTAAGATTCGGATTTTCAACTATTAAATGGCTACACTATTTTCATGACGTAACCACGGTTTATCGAATTCTATAAAATGTCCATTAGGCGTTCATTTATCCGGACGTTTTCCGTATAGGAGTACACCATATTCTATTCGTAATCCAAGGATAAGTTGTGAAACAACATTTAGACCTAATTATGCGTGTTACGCCCCCATACCTAGAATTAAGCGTATTTGAAATGATTTACCAGCGACTATTCGGGTCTGTAATTCTGAAGGAATATTTAAAAGAAGTATTGGTATTTTTGTTTAATTACACAGGACCACAAAAAAATTTGTTCGGTTTGATATTGAAACGCGACTAGGCGATTCTTATAGATTTTGGGCTCCTGAATTCGAATCAGTAAACAGAATTTGTCCTATACGTCAGGCTTTTTTATATTCTAGGTTTTAAGTGTAAAAAAATGCTTTTTTATACATATTTCCGAAATAACTGTATAAAACAACGATTCGACCACAGAAGGAAGCCGGACTAGACGATTCTTATAGATTTTGGGCTCCTGAATTCGAATCAGTGAACAGAATTTGTCCTATACGTCAGGTTTTTTTTATATTCTAGGTTTTAAGTGTAAAAAAATGCTTTTTTATACATATTTCCTAAATAACTGTATAAAACAACGCTTCGACCACAGAATGAAGCCAGACTTGGTGATTTTTGTTTATTATTTGACGCTGAATTCAAATCCTGGCACAGCCTTCATTCATCACATCTCAATTATTTTATTTTTTAGGTTATAATTGTAAAAAATTGTTTTTTATGCGTATTTGCTAAATCAGAAAATATAACAACGATCCGATCACGTAATGAAGCTGACTAGGTGATTCTTGTTTAATTTTTGGCGCACTGATTTCAAATCCCCGCATGGAATTCCTTCATCACGTTAGAATTATTGTAGATTTTAGTTTATAATTGTAAAAATTGCGTTATTTGGACTACAAATTCTCCTCACGAGCGGGGTTCTTATTTAAAATTTGTTTATGTTTCTGTAAAATTAATAGATGGCAATATAAAAACTGTAATGGTATAACATAAATTTAATGTCGTTCACCATGTTATTTTGATCCAGGATTTCGCAGACTGTTTACATATGTGTCGCAACGCACGTTATGTGGACGTTGATCCAGCGGCAAAATTATACGCCGAGCCGTTTCCCTTAAGGAGGGTTTGGAGTCAAAAAATACTGAGGAACTGACGAACCTCGGGGTCCTTATCCTTGCACCATGCCCGTGTCGATCGTAAGGAGGGTTTAAAGACCAAATAAAGCAATTTATATAAATAAAACCGAGAATATGAAAAAACCCTGACGTATAGGACAAATTCTGTCCACTGATTCGAATTCATTAGCCCAAAATCTATAAGAATCGTCTAGTCCTGCTTCCTTCTATGGGCGAATCGTTGTTTTATACAGTTATTTAGCAAATATGCATAAAAAACATTTTTTTACACTTAAAACCTAGAATATAAAAAAAACACGACATATAGGACAAATTCTGTCCACGGAATCGAATTCAGGAGCCCAAAATCTATAAGAATCGCCTAGTCGCGTTTCAATGTCAAACCAAAAATTTTTTTTTTTTGGTCTTGTGTTATTATTCGTGAGATTGCTATCTGTATATGTTAGTGCCTCGTTTGGATTATTTTCTTTTTTTACATTTGTGGGATCGATTTTAAAGTAGGTAAGTTTGTAAGTTTTTTTCTTTGTTGTATATTTTATCCTATATTTTAATTTTTATACTTATGTGTGCAATTTTTATGTCCCTACAATTGTATTAAGGGCAGCAATGTCCGTTTATAATTAAAATAAAATAAAAAAATTTCATCATCCTGGTATCATTTTATCATCAATTTGGTATTTCATCATCTTTCGTGGTTCCGTATGGTGTGCCACAAGGATCTCATAGAGGATCAATTCTTTTTAAATTTTGTGTTAATGACATTAATAAGTTTATTCGGCTCTCGAAGTTTGTAATTTTTACTGATGATTTTATAGTTAAACTTTTCGCTCAAGTTGCATCCCCGATGGATGCGTCAAAACTTCAAATGCATCTGGATTCGATTAGTCAATGGTCTGCGCGAAATGCCTTGAATCTGAATATATACCGAAGTGCAAATGCACGAGTTTTGGTCGGTCATCGCATAAATTTGAATGTGAATATAAGCTTAATAACATGCAATTAGTAAGTCACCAAGCATGTTAATCTTGGCGTAATAGTTTGTGACGATTTTTCTTTCACGAATCATTGAATTTATTGCCAAACTAAAGCGCATAGGATGTTGGATTTTATTTTTTCACAATGTTGCATATCTCATAATATAATTGGTTATTCCACATTTGGTGTAAGCTGGATCTATATATGGTCATCATTCACTTAATTGGAAATTGATTTTCTGGAGGGGATTCAACAAAGAGTCCTGAGATTCCGTGTCTTTAAGGCTCGACACCCTATGTGACGACTGGATCATAAACGCCATTGCGATAAAATTTGGCTGTAGGATATGTAGTTCGTGTAGAAGAAGTATTTGGAATATGTACAGAGCATAAATTAATTCGTTCCAGTGTAAGTCGGCAAACGTCAGTGACTATCCACCGTACAAAGTTACATTGGAAATAAGAAAAATACCATGTTTATGTATTAACTAAATTACTAATAATGGAAAATTACAATATATACATAAATATAAATATATTTCAGCTGAATAATGAATTGTATTCTATACAATTTTGAACTCGGAGTAATCATTTTGTTTTGCACAGTATAATAAAATGAACCCTTTCAAATGGTTCTTTAAACCATAAAACATACTTGAAAAACTTTACGCAGATCAAAATAAACTTTAAAATATCTCAAATTAACGAATAAATAAGAGCATTTTTACATTGAACTAAATGGAAAAGCTCGGACGTTGCAGATGCGAGTTGTCAGAAATCTCCACGCTGAGCGCTGCCGTCGATTTCGATATCCCCTCCATCGCCATGCACGAAGCGAATAGTAGACGGAATAATGTTTTTGATTCCTTTCATTATGGAAATGGTTAATTTAACCATTTTTTATAACCACGTATTTAATTTTCTAAAATGGTTCCATTAACCTTTTTCGTTCTCTCCGAGTGGATCAAAATACATAAAAATTGAGTGGTCTCATACAACAGTTAAGCGACACGTTATAAGAGAAGTATATAACGGTTTTTATAATTCTGGCAGATTGTGTATTGGTATTAGTCGTATTTAAGACAATGATTATAAAACGTCTAATTTTCGACATTGCGTACTTGGCTAACACTAGGTCGAAACATAGACGATGAAATTACTTTGGTCGAAAGTTTAACGACAGAAAGATAAACGCGTCGTAAAATTTGTCGCATATATACGTTGGATGAAAAAGCGTTGCGGTCTACTGGCTATAACTATTTTCATTTTGCCAGAGAACAGAACAGTGTTGATTTTATAACAGCATTGGTTGTCTAGCAGTCATTAAACATAATTAGATCTGCAGTAGACAACAAGGCATTGGAAGAAAGATTGAGATAACAGGCACGTAGATCCAGACAACATTTTGTTTGAATTATAGAACATCGTTACTTGGATTATCATACATATTCTACAACAATATCAAGTCTTATTTATTTCTTAGATATTTTAAAAAATAAAAAATCATATTCCTGTCGACACTTGTACTTTTTCTAATGCAGCAGTAAAACATCTTGTTGCATCACAGCATTAAATGCACTTTAGTTCTAAAACGGAACATGAACATCAGATACGACACTGGAAGCTGTATATTTTGACTTTTTATTTGTGCAATGATTCATATCGCTTTCCCGGATGAAATTTTTTTATGCAGAGCACACAAAACGAGTCTCTGCTTCTCGTACGTAGTCAATAAACGGGTGTTTTCAGCGCGAACAATGTACGTGTACTTTTCCGCTCAATGAAAAATGCCACATATTCTGTATTTTACACCACATGGCAAATAGTAGTAGTTTTTACTCTACTCGGCACAATGTGAAAGAGTAATTTACAGTATTTTTATTCCTAGTTCACGTAAACTCTAGCTGGAAAATGGGCGGAAAGATTGTACAAAAAATATGTCTTAAAATTCTTAATCTTGATATCAGTATAAGGTATAGAGTAAGATTTTATTTAAAATCTTCTCTAACTTAGGCTTTAGACACAGGAAATGTTTTACTTAAAGATAAAGTATACATATATATAATATTAGGTATAGTTTTAATAATTATAAATAATTCTAATCTTAGTTCTCGATCAGTTCCAATAACAGTATTTTGAAAAGTTTATATTCTTTTTTCAAACTTTCAAGCGTATAAAATGAATTTAAAGTATCGTATATCTGTAATAAGGTGAAATTTAATTGCTGAGATTGAAATTTCACATTAACTGTTTAATCTCAATTTTGAGTTTTGAGTTTCCATCACCGCCATAACACGAGAATGGCAAGAAATTAATCACGAATCGTTGTCTGTTATGCTAACAAGAATGCTCTTTCCAAAGTTGGTGATTACAATGTTATAAAATTACTTTCAACTATCGGATTTTTGAAAATTACATTTCAACAAACAATAACACAATATTAATAACCGTTTCAAATATCCAACACAAATATCCTACAATAATTCAACCTTTGTCGTTTTACATAAATGAAAACTTTAATAAGTCATTGCTGAAATAGTCGTACGAGATATTCTCGAAATAAAAGGTCGCAAAAAGGCGACATTTTAAGTCTTCACTATTTGTAGGATCACACTTCTTATTACTTATACAACAGTTGAGATAAGACAAAATATAAAGTCTTTATTCGATGACTTAAAAAAGTTATGTCGGTGTCATGCGAAATAATAGTCTCACTAGTAAGATTGCAAGATTGATTTAGAACTTCCTTTACTACTTAAATGATAGAAAACTGGTTTACAATTATGGTGGTTGTCAAAATAAACTTATTAACTAATATTTGATTATGTTGATGTAACAAATATTTTATGGTAAATGTCTCTAATCATCCAACCTCACTAACGTTTAAAGTTTAATCGATTTGCCAATATATATTTGTCATAATCAGCTGATGCGACACGATTCGGCTTTGACACGAATATATATTACATACAACTCTCAAGTCTTTTGCATATAGGAAACTCAAAATATTTCACTACATGTAAAATTGGAAAAGAAAGAAATAAGTGGTTAGACAAAGTTTCCTTGCTAAAGGAATGTATAAAAAGTAGACAGAAGTAGGAAAAAGGAGACCAATTAAAGTATACTTTATTTGGGGGTTTCTAGCAGTTTTAATTAAGATCAAAGGAAGTTAAACATTTCGAGCAATTAAATTCTTCCACATGCAATTTGTACGTTGTGCTTTATAATATTAATCACGAATAAGTTGAAGGCGGAAACGTATTGAAATTATGGGGGATACCTCTCTGAAAAGTGAATAAATGGGTTAGCTCGATTTACTTACTTCGTTTGCATACATTTTTATTTTCAGAAAAGAGCTTCCGTTCGACAATAGCGTTATCGCGTCAGCACGTCGCGTCGTGTCGCCTCCACAATTCTTACAAGATCTAACTTAAAATCTGCCCCGTATGCATTTTTTGTTCGCAGAGTTTATAGTTAATCCATTCAAAAATTCTTCTACTTTGGCACAATGGCCCATAAAATTGTATAACAAATGTTTTGTAAAAACTTTCTTTTCCGTTAAGAAGTTACATGTACACAAAAAGAATTCATAAAAAGGCCAATTCTTTACGGACACGGGCGGCGGCGTAACTGAAGTATGCTCCACGATAAGTTTTTAAATGACTCAAATTCCTCCTTAGCCTTCCTAGATTTTCTAGTTTATTGCATTTTTTTCCTTCGTCGCAAAGAAAGCTTACATGGTGCCACTAACACCTCCACGTTAAAGTCCGTTTCTTAGTACGTTTCACTTATCGGTCGAAAAAATGTTGCTCTGAAAAAATTATTTAATTCTTGCCCTACATTCGTAATGTTAGAAATGTTTAATTTGGTTAAACAATTGAATGTCAAAAATGGAGATGAGTATTGAGGAGTCCTATGATTTTGTCTTTATACGATACTATTTGTTTTAATATTTGGATATAAGCTAATTATATGTTTTAACACTGCGGTCCAAAGAACTCCCATAAATTTGTTTCTAAATATCAGTTCTCATTTCGACCTGACAAAGTCAACATTTGTTGAAGCAGAGAAACGTTGTACGGCCCCTTAATCCCTTATGAAATATTTAGGTGATACACACGATCATTCAAGTGCCTTCAACAATGAGTTTGAAGAATATGTAAAAAATAGTGAATTAATGCATGAATACAAAAATAAGAATAAGCCATTCAGAATATCCTGTAAAAATTATTCTTTTTGTTTAGTATCTATTTTGTCTTATTGTACGTAAAATCAGTAAATGTAGTATTTTTTAGTGTGTGCACTAAACAAAATTCTTAATTTCAATTAAATATTTACTTGAATAATCGCAAGAAAATATTTACTTATTTTAAGTAAATATTTTCTTAATTTAAATAAATATTTACTTGAAATTAGGAAATTTTTTTCATTGTGCTTACCTTTTTAAGCGTGTGAAATTAAATTGCATGGATACCTTTTATTTTACATTTCAAGTTTCATCATATGAAGGGCTTATAAATTCACAAAAATAATATAGAATATTATTTATCTACTGTATAAAATGCATTTTCTGTGTCGAAAATATGTGTACAATTCATCGCACTATTACTAACTATGATGGGGGCCTTTATCACTCGAGTAATAGAATCGCTTTAAACCCTTAACGTTACAATTACAATTTTTATATACTCAAAATTCAACGAAATACAAATTTAAAAAAAAATAGGAAAAAATTAATAAACACCATATCCGAAATGTTTTCCGCATGATCTATCGATTTGCTTAGATTAAAATGCCGAAAAGTAAAAGACCCAGAAGCATTTTTTCTTTTTTCACCAAACCTTTTAAAAATTACGCAACTGAAAGAGGAATTTAAAAGGTATATATATGGACCCATCAAATTGAATTTTGATAAAGCGAAATTAAAATGGCGTCCGAAACGGCACACTTGTTTGCTAAACTTGAATGTATTTTTAACTCAAGTACAGTAACTCGTGGAATTTTACAAAAAATTTGTTAGCCACTTTCCAATTTTTCAAAAAACTGGCAAATCCAAAAATTATGAAAATACCTCACAAAATTTACGATCGCTTTTAGGGTGGTACAAAACCATTTGCGATGAGAAAAAAGTAGTAGTATACAGGTTAAATGCGTTTTTAATCGCCGTGTTTTCAATATTTCTTTTCAGAAGCTTAACATAATAGGTTAATAAATATTTGAACTGGACTGGCGTTAAATATGTTTTATTCTTTAAATATTTCTTAGACATTGAAAATGGTTCCTAAACAGGAACCACAAGAATATGGTTTTATTTATGTTTCAGGGGATTCGAGAGAGCTCCGCGGATAAAGTCGGAATTTTCACTAAAAACCGTAAATAAAAATAATTAATCGTTTTTTTTAATTCGGGCCTAGTAAAGATTTATTATTTTATTCAGTTATCTTTGATTTACGTTTTTTATTGAAACTTTCTACCTACCTTATGGAGTTTCTAAATCGGTCCGCCGGTAAGGTAGGGAATATCACTAAAAAAAAGGTAAATTAAAGATTACTTAAAGAAATAAAAAAAATGGCCAACACGGTTCAAACCTATTGGTTGATAAAAGGACCAAACAGGTCTTTTTATTTCACGCCCAACGTTTCGACCACTCTTGGAGGTCCTCCTCAGGGGCATCTATTAATAGATACATAGAAAAAAAAAACCAACAAAATATAACACACGAAAAAAATATGAACAAAAATATAAATTAAGGACATTTTCACTCATTACAATAAAATAATCATAAAACAAACAACACGCACCTGACATGAGTAACTGTACGTCGTATACTAAATTTGTGACACAGATTACACTGACTTGTAAACATACACACACACACACACACACACACACACACACACACTCTTAGACTCGCAGTACAAACATAATACATAATTAAATGTGTCAATCCTATATATACAAATTCGTTACTTTTTAAATTACAATGTTATTTACAAATCATTAATTAAAATATTATAACTGTTACTTAATTTTTCTGTGTCCGTTCTAAAATTTATGCTCGATTTTTGTTTTTTAATATGGATCATTTCTTTGATGTTACGTTTTTTCCAATGTGGTTCTGTTTCCAAAATTTCCACTTCAGCAAATTTAAAACTATGTCCTGTATTCAGCATATGTGATGTTAGTGCTGTATGACCAATTTCTCTTTTCCAATTATTAGTATGTTCATAGATTCTTTTTTTTAAATACCTTTTTGTTTGCCCTACATATGTAGCTGTACATTCACTGCAGTTTATCTTGTAAATTATATTCGATTTTTTTAATATATCTATCTCATCAATTTTTGTTTTGAACAACGATTCCAAAGAGTTGAAACGTTTATTGTATATTTTAATGTCAAACGTGTCATATATCTTCTTAATCCTTTGGTTGAATTTATTGATATACGGTATTACTATACAATTTGAGAAGTCAAAAATTTGTACCGTGTTAATTTCCTGTGTTTTTTGTCTATCTTTTAAAATTTTAATTCTATTGTTAATATTTTCTTGTATAAATTGAAAGTCATAACCATTCTTGTGTAAAAAAGTGTAAATATATCTTAAATTATTAAAATGGAATTTTTTATTGGAAAGTAAAATAGCTCTGTCAACAAGCATTGAGATAATGCCACGTTTCATATGTATAGGATGATGAGAATTGAAATTCATATATTTCCCCGAACAAGTCGGTTTCCTATACCAATTAGTCAACAATATGTTCCCTTCTTTAAAAAAACATACATCCAAAAACGGTAAACTGCTGTTTGTTTCCAGTTCAAAAGTAAATTTAAGGTTAGGATGGTAATTATTGAACATGTTGACAAGATATTTGATGTCATTTTCTGGATAAATCATGAATATATCATCCACATATCTTTTGTAGAGTGCAGGTTTCTTCTCTAATTGATTTAGAATTTCATCTTCTAAATCGATCATTACTAAATCAGCTAGTGTAGGCGACAAAGGTGAACCCATAGGTGTACCTTTGTTTTGTTTGTATAATTTTCTATGTATCTATTAATAGATGCCCCTGAGGAGGACCTCCAAGAGTGGTCGAAACGTTGGGCGTGAAATAAAAAGACCTGTTTGGTCCTTTTATCAACCAATAGGTTTGAACCGTGTTGGGCATTTTTTTATTTCTTTAATTAATATTACGGTTCCTGGACTACAATTACAACACTTTATATTAAAGATTACTGGATAACATTTTTTAAAATCGGGCTCTGTAAGAGCAATTCCAAGCAGTATAAACAGTTGCCTATAAAATATCAAAGCTATTGATTGAGAACTGACCGAGTATTTCCAGAAATAAGTGATTTTTATTTATTTCCGAAAATTCTCGGTCAATTTTCAATTAATTTATTTGGTATTTTCTAGGAAATCGTCAATAGTAATAAAAATTGCCCTTGCAGAGTCCGAATTTTGAAAAATCCATTCAGTCATTTATTATTTACGGTTTTTAGTCAAAATTCCTACCGTATCCGCCGGGCACTTTAGAACCCCCTTAAGTTTGTGGTATGTTTGTATAATTATGCTCTTGCAAACGCACATAGTGTTAATAGTTATGTTAAATTCTTTAATGAGTATTAAAATTTTACTATAATGTATAGTTTTAATAAGAAAAGATCGTTAGGAATACTGTATTTGGTACTAAGGAAATCGTTAGACCTTGTGGTCGGAAGTTTTTTCGAAATAGCTCTAAATTCTTAAATACAACGTGTGTGTAAAATTTATATCCAACGTAATTGCGATAAATAGTTTTAAAATATCGCTCTTCGAAAAATAGCCATTTGATGACATCTATAAGTTAGAACGGAAATGAATTCCAAATTCGAATTTCTTTATCACTTTCGACGGAGTACCATCGGGTATGATTACTAATCTTGCGAGTTGCTCGGAGGGTCAATATCACACATGCAGTTCGTTTGCTTACATAGAGATGGCTTATCCTTACCATACAGTCTAATCCCTCTATAGGCACGAAGAAATATATATTCAACCTTGTTGGTAAAACAGCATTCAGTTCGCGATTCAAACAGCTAAAGTGGCGCACCTGGTGTTCGAGTTTGTACACGACTCACTGTATGGTGCTCAATGTAAATATATAGATTTTGAGAGGTTTTCAAGTTTAGTTTACAATTAACACGAGGTTATTAATACTTTCCATATTATTTAAATATCAACTAATAATCATGGAAGAAAATATGTATTTTCGGACAGGGGAGAAACAAAATGGGAACGAAATAACTGCAAGATTCCAGTCGAAAAATAATGCATGTCAACGTCCCCCATTCTTCATCGTGCCAGAAAAATTGCATATAATAAAATGAATTGCATACTCTATAATCTAAATTAGTTAATAACTGCTAAAATAATAGTGAAAGTCAGTTACTAATTGAGTAAGTAAATTTTTAACAATAATAAAAATAACTAAATATAATTTAAATTAATTTTGGGTTATGTTCATTTTATTTAATATGAAGAGAATTAATACATTAACATATTATTATATTATTATTTGTTTAAAATATATACTTCAATATATCTTTTGTTATATTTTAGTAAAATTAACAGAATATTATACATATATAATTCCTTTTCAAGGTAAATAAGCGTAGCCATTGCATGTTTACAGCAGTGTTCCTTTGAAGCACCTGTTGGATACGAAAATGAAATTGATTTTATTTTTTCTTCCACTTTTTCATTTTTTTTTTATTGATCTGGATTTGTACTTCGTGGTACTTCGCGGAGGATCTTCGTGAATTTTGGTCGTCCTGAATATTTAAAAAGGAGTCTTCCCTTCTCGAATGCCCACAAAAACTATATTTTTCATAACCTCTCTATTTCACGAAGAGGTCTAACAAACCCTCTAAGTGCGTCAACTAAATGCTTCAATTCTATTAGAGGGCACATTTTAAATTTCACAAGAAAACGTAAAAATAAACTACTGTTGGCGTGGTGCCTCGTTCGCTTCGCTCGCTCAAAAACTTCGACCCAGTGGAGAGTCGGCTATTCCTTAATACTCGTTCGTTTACTAACATCTTTCCATTATATTATAAAATTATATAGACATTTGGAGGTCCAATCATATTTAGGTCCAAGTGGCTTCGATAGATATGTTACAACAAATATAGTGTTTCTTATATGTATGAAAATTAAAAATGAGCATTTTCAAAACTTCGACCCCGACAACAGGCCAGCCGAAGTATTAATAAATAAAAGTTGCAAAACACTTACTTCATGCATTTGTATTGTAATAGACTATTCGATACATATTACATGTTTACAGTGTTTTACTAATTACTGTCTGTATCATTATGATCTTATATATATATATACAATATATCCTATATACATATCATTCGTCAAAGATATCTTGAAAGTTTCGAAAAGATCTCTGACGGATATCTTTTAGATATCTATAAGACATCTTTTAGATATATCGAAATAGTTAGTTTCGTATCAAGGGCGTAAAAGAACGAAGCCCGTAGGTGATCACCGCGCCCGAGGGGCTGGCGAAGACTACCCCTGGGCGGTAGGGAGTCGAAACGTCAAAATTTGATGAAAAACTGTAGGGTAATTTTTTTGCCGAGGTGACCAAATTCAATACTTTTTCAGACAATAGTCATAAACATTTTAAACCAGTTTTTATGGCATTATCGTTGACTTTAGGAAGAAAATGCATAAAACCTCTTTTGAAGAGAATTTAACGCTCTATCTTTTTTGTTTGAAACATTTTTTAATAAAATTTGTATTTTTCAAAATAAATGCAAAAAACTACGAAGAAACTTAATTGGGGCTAATGTTTTTAATAATGGACGGATGGATCTGCGCCAAAATCTAATCAGTTCTAAGTTATGCCAAGACACGTATTTTAAAAAAAAAAATTATGTCATTACGCTTATCCTTTCGCGAGTTATCGCTAGACAAAAAAACGGGTCGTGCGGACGTACGTACGTACAAGATCACGGACACAAATTTTTTTATTGTTGATTTGGGCTCCTTAGGGTCTGAAACGTCGACATTTAATGAAAAACTGTAGGATAATTTTTATGCCCGAAGTGACCAAATTCAATACTTCGTCCAGACCTAAGGTCGAAGTAACTTTGTAAACTTTTAAACTCTACGTGTACTTGAACTGTACGTGTGTACACCTAACGAATTTAGTTCGCACGGAGAAACCCTCAGTCGTCCTTGTTTTTACCTATATATCTTAATGTGAGAAACACAGAAATCCGAGGTAATTCCCCGTGCGAATTAAATTCGCTGGGTCTACATTGAACACCATACAGTGAGTCGTGTGCATATTAAAACAAACTCGACATCCAGGTGCGCCACTTTAACTTTTTGAATCGTCAAAAGCGTTTCTCGAAGAGGTGAACTAACAATAAGACACAAATAAATAGACGGATCACTTTAGAATGGTATTTTGCCGTATCGAATTTTATCTGATGCAACATATCCGCAGTTTACCAACGAATGTTCGAAGATTTCATCAGGTATAATTCTGTTGTGAAATAAGTGTTTTTACAATGTTTTTTAATCAAGGAAAATACTTTTCGGTATACTATAGCCGTAAAATCGGATTTTACGGGCTATTTTTAGTCAAAAACATAACCCATACGGACTAAATGCAGTCCGCGAAATCGAATTTTTACAGCTTCCCGTACCGAAAAATAATGTTCGACATATGGCTGCAAGATTTTACGGCCTTGTATCGAAAAATACTATTTCTATATTATGGAAGGTATAGGTTTTTTTGTACTGAAAGTTAAAAAGAAAAATAATTCTATTTTTTATTTTTTTGACTGCTGTGAGTCTGTAATATTATCCAAGGGTTTGACTCTTTTAGAATGGAGTTGATATGTATTAATGATATGAAAACAATTCAACAATTAAATTCTTTTATTTACAGAAACTATAATAAATGTGAAAAGGGAGTGCATCATCGTTAGTGCTACTAATCAATAGAGCCATAGGGATTGCAATTAAAGTACAAGCCTAATGACTTGAATTTTGGTGCCATTAAAAAATGTTCAATACTTGAAAATGTAACGACACTTTGTAACTTAAAAATATGCTTTTGTTCAATGCATGAATTAATAGAAAATTAAAGTTGATATTATTTTTTCAACATCACGCCTTACATATATGTGAAAACTGCACATGGTTTCAATTGCACGGACCAAAAACTGTCACAAAATTTTGTTACCTGGTGTGGTAAAAACGGCTTTTACCCACGAAAAATGTATGAACCCGTAGTACGAAATAGTATTTTTCGATACAAGGCCGTAAAACCACATTTTACTGCTCGACTGCGATACCAGCATACGAGGACCAGAGAAGCCGGTTTGATCCATAACTTCAGAAATATTCATCGTAGGTCAAATGCTCTTATGGATGAATAGTAGGGCTTTAAAAAGCTTGATAATAAGCCTACACTCATTGAAGTAACTTAAAAGCGAGCCAAGTTATTGCAAAAAAAGTAATTTTTTTTTTCTAAACTCAATGGCCCATCACTCAAATTCTGAGCCTCAGATCCAGTTTTGGTACAGGACTTTTCTATTTGAAATAGCATGCAGAATGGCCTTCTGAAATATTGTTACCCAGTTCTTGGACACCCTGTATATAACGGATCGTATAATGTGATAATAATAATAATATTCTACGTTTCGGTCATTTATTTTAGACCTTCGATCTTCACAAAAAAGTCTTAATAATTTAATCTGTAATAATACAAATAAATTTATACAAAAAAATTTTTTATACAACAAATAAAAAATGAAGCTTGACATCGAAATATTGCAGGTATGAAAAAATGTTCAGGTAAAACACTGATTCTTTTATGAAAAGGAAGTGGACATTGTTTTTTATAACAAATTCTAACTGCATAATGGTTAAATTCCGAAATGAAGCCGGTGCTTTTTGTTGCTGCAGCTTGACTGAAACCTACTGGGCAAAAACCAAAACGTCCAGGAAGGTCTCCAAAATTTTCAATAACATCTACACGCCAAAGATTGGACGAAGAAAATCGGAGTTCTCTGGCGAACAGAGTCTGCTGAATCTTATACTGGAAAAACTGTCATTAATCGATGGAATGAACGATGTCATTACTGATCTCCGAATACAATCGGAGTCTATGTCTATATTCTAGAAGATTCTAGAAAATTTGATAATTTTTCATCAGGTATCCGTTCTATCGTAAATGAACAAAATCGTAGACTGAGTGTAATTGAAACGAAAACTGAAAAATGGGTGAATTATACGTGGCGGCATTGTGGGCAGAAAATCAAACTCTTCGGCAGCGTAAGCATGAAATAGAAAAGCGATTGACATCTATTGTCTGTGTTGACAAATAGTGCGATTTAGTTGTCAATGGGGTATCAAAAATAGATAACGAGGTTGCTATTGACTCAGTCTGCGTTGTCACTGCTGCTCTTCGTGTTCCCCTCGTCTCTTCGGAAGTGGAAAGTGCAAACCGCATGCCCATCCACACGGAGAGAAATGTGAAAGGATGAAACTGTAGGTATTCCTTCGCCACTGTACTAAGATTTGGTGCTGGTTCTGCACCATGTGTCGCGTGACATCAATCTAAGAAACCCCCAGTCTCAGACTGTGAAAACGCTTAGGATGAGACTGCAAAACTGCGATGCTTTCTTCGAGGCTTTCTCCCTCCTAAGTTTTACTTCTTAGACTAGGGCTCTCCCGGACTTTTTTGTAGGAAATTTCCTCCTCTACAAAAAAGCTTTAGTAAATTTTGGCTCTATCTTGCACCGTTTTCGATACGGAAGCAATAGAATGAAAAACAACGTATTCAGCGTCCGACACCATGTTTATCTTTTGTTTTAAAAACTCGATGTTCTTCGTTCTATCGCTTCCGTATCGAAAACGGTGTAAGATAGAGCAAAAATTTACTAAACCTTTTTTGTAGAGGAGGAAATTTCCTACAAAAAAGTCCCGGAGAGCCCTAGTCTAAAAAGTAAATCTTAGGCGGGAGAAAGCCTCGAAGAAAGCATCGCAGTTTTGCTGTCTCGTCCTAAGCGTTTTCACAGTCTGAGACTGTGGGTTTCTTAGATTGATATCACGCGACACATGGTGCAGAACCAGCACCAAATCTTAGTACAGTGGCGAAGGAATACCTACAGTTTCATCCTTTCACATTTTTCTCCGTGCACGAATAAATACAAACAATCCGTCACTAGTTGCCTCGACATCCACAGTCACTCCTTTGTCAAATTCTTCGTGGCCTCCAAACATTTTCCTGTGTCTTGCTTCACGCGAAAAGCGGATCATCCTTCTACAGGCGCGCCGACGATTTGAATCATTCAGCTCAAGTATGATTTTTCCGGAGAGAGCTTTAAACTCTGAAATTTTAGTAAATGATTTCTTACCTCAGGAGCAATATAAACTTTACAACAGAGCACGTGAGTTTGCAAAACACATGGGATTGAAAATCTTTCATCCAGGATCCTCAATTCATCTTCGAGATGCCGACGATATCATTTATGCCATCAATTCTAATGAAGATGTTGAGAACTTAATTAAGCAGAAATTTTGATCCTTACTCAAATTTCGTGATTTCATCAGAATGAGAGACGTATTCGCACTAAATGTTCTCAAAATAATCGGAATAATGATACGTCATTAACAACATCTTGGGGCATAAAGAGTTATGGCAATCCAACTCTGTACTATCAGAATGCTCGAGGTATTAGGGCGAAATTGGCGGATATTCGAAACATCATTGGGATCATTCAACCTCAACCGGATGTTATCATCCTAATGCAGACCTGGTTATATATGGACATCATGGAATTAGAACTACACGGGTTTACAATTTTCCAGACGGACAGATCTTCGTATTTTCATCAATGCGGAGGTGGAGTTTAATTGCTACGAAATCTAACATTTCATGTTCGGTGTCATCATCGTCAAGGTTTTTACATTCGGAACATTTAATTATTTTAATTAGTTCGTACTCGTCGAAAAAGTTCGTTTTTCTGTCTTATTTTGCTCCGTCTGCGTCGGTTGAAGATTATATTTTATATTTTAGGCTTCGTGGCTCAGGCGGTTAACGCACTAGACTACGAAGTCGTAGGTCGTGAGTTCGATCCCCGTCTGGTGAACAATTTTTCGATTTCGTTTTCAAGCAGCAGCTCGCTATTGGTAAGACGAGCCACGTTGTTTGTGTTTACGTTTCGAAAGTATTGTTTATCTGGCGGAAATCCACTCATGATCGCTGCTGTACTTGGTGTAGGTTTCTGCAATCCTACATTTCATACACAAATGTGAAGTATGGCGCCATCTTTCTAAGTCGATCTGCAGCTCTCGTAAAATCATAGTAAATAATACGGCAAAATAATTGAGTAAAAAAGGGCGATTCCGCCCGTTAATTAATAAATAATAAATAAATAAATAAATATTTTATTGGTGTTAGATTATTTTATATTTTTGTGGTAGTGAAGACTACTCTACTACTAACATCAGATGTTACCCGGTAACTTCAGGATGTTATTCGGTAACATTTATTTCTCTCCGTTTAGACGTAATTTATAAAGTTTTCAAATTATAAGAAAACCCTCTTGCGTTGTTTTTTTTCAAGTTCTTTTACTTGACCCAGATGATCGAAAAATTCTATTTCTTAAATCAATATTTTCACTGGGTGATATATTCAAGAATGATTTTATCATGATATATATTTATGCTTCGATAACCAATACAGTAGGTGACGATGAACATATTTTTCATTGTAGTCTCCACAATATTAGCACATATTTTAATGGTCTTAAAAATTTAACCAATGTTTGTTATTTTTCATTGAACGTTTTATTATGGCCGTACTTGACCAAGACATCACTTTTATTATACGTTAAAAAATAATTCTAAAACAATTTGTTTTTATAAAAATATCGTTGCTAAACTCAAAGAGAAACATGGCTTATATAAGAGGCCCATCGTTAGTCTTAAACATTCGTATCCACTATGTGGAAACTTTTTTAATACTAATAGCCACATATTTATAATGAGTGCGTAAGAATAATTTACGAAGTAATATCAAAGATCACACCATGTTCGCGCTGCATCTGATACATCAAAAGTTAATCATAAAAACTGTTGTTGCAAATACTTAATCGCATGTAAGTTTCATCGCGTCATGGTTTGGCTCCAACGTCATACAATCTTATTTAAAAAACCACTCAGTTTTTACACCTTATAAATAACCTTTCACGGTGAAGTAGCTTGCACAACCCGTATATTCGTTAATAAAAGCATGCAGCGCATTTAAACGAAATCGATAATTTGTTATTTTTAAAATTAAAAGCATAATCATATATACATCATTAACGCACAAGGGGTTGTTTTGCGAGATTTTTTGTTTTTATTTGTTTCGAGTAGTATTTTAAAGTCGCGGTAACGCAATATATACTCTGATATAAATTCTTATTAATTTTATTTACTATGTTAAAGATATAAGGGAAATGGATAAATTTCTACCAGGGTGGTTACTGTAATATTTCTTTAGAATATTGTTGAATTTCAGTCCAGCACTTAAATATATATATATTTATAACAATGAACATGAACCATGGTGAAAGATATCTTGTAGGTAAGTGTATACTTTTTTTAATAATTCTTTCGCCACATGCGACATCATATCATAAATTGATGTTCTAAGAGACTTTTGTTCTTGATATTTTTTCGATAAAGTCAACCGTTTTCTTTGTTATTATAATTATCTTAGGATTTACAACCTAATAGGGTAACATTACCTAACACACCATACGAAACACATAAGAAATATAATATGAAGTTTTAATTAACACAGATTGGATATATAAAGAAACATGTTTATCAACATTCCTAATTTTACTAGGAATAAGAAATATTTTTTTTTCATTCAGGTAATAAATATTGACTAACTTCTAAAGAAATAAGTATTTACTTCATTACGAACATTTTTTTCTTTTTCTTTTTCCTTCTTTACCAACTTTTCAATTTTCTGTGGATTATACACGTGGATATAACATTTGTATCCATTGGAATGAGCAATGTGCATTCTTTTCAATGAGTTGGTATCAGTTATTACTGTATACGAATTCAGGAGGATAGTCGATTATTGAAATGGATTCGGGAGGATAGACAATTATTATTCAAACGGATACTCGCGATTCGCAGAAATTTAATAAAAAGTTATAGTTGTTAGCGGATAGATATGGATTAAATCGAATAAAAAATATGGAAAGCTTTAAAGCGTATATGAACGGATAACTGAAGTATTAACCCACAAAGGACCAAATGGACAATTTTTCGCGGTCGTTTTCAAGGGCGGTATTTTATACGAAACCGGATTTTTTAAAAATCGGAACCAATTACATCTTACGTAAAATTGATCGATCTTTTCGAATCTGCCGTTAAAAAATCAATCGAGCCCATTCTGAAAAAGTTATGCTTGGTTTGAACAACAAAAAATCAGATTTTTTCACCGACAAATATTATTTAGTCGGCATTGTCATATCGGAAACGGTTTAGGAAATCATTGATCGGTAAAAATATCGCGTCCACGAAACTTCAATTTTGAAACGTACATGATAGCATTTTCAAAATAAAGTTGGAAACTTCCAAAATGGTACCTAAAACACGAAAATATCAACGAAAAGCTCCGGAATTTATTATTCGAAAATGATGTGTTTGGATTTTACCTTTTACCCTTTACTTCTGGCAAGGATGTCAATCACTAAAACATTCTACTGAAGTTAATTTTTATAAGTTTATGTAACTTATTTCACAATACGTTTCAATACATTTACACTAAATTATGATACATTATATATCCTATATATATATATATATATATCCTGTACTTGAGCAAAGGTCTTGAATTTCATTTAAATTATAATTAGGAGATTATAAATTTATGTATAACAAAAAAATTGTTTTCAATAAATTAAATGGAAAATTTCTCGTCACCTGTAATCAGCATAAAATCAATTATATAGGCACCGATTCGGTATATTTCGATCTAATTCTAAGAATAATAAATCGATTCTTTTTAACAATTCAGCATGCGTGTGTAACGAGAGCAAAGTCGGTGTAGAGAATGCTTTGCAAATTTAGAACTGCAGAGAATATTCATGTAGGAAATGCATGTATGAGTCTAAAAAATAGAATTGAAAAAACGAAATCTAAAGCTTGTCTAAGTAACTTAAAGGTGGAACAAAATTAATTAATATATTTATAAACCAAAATATTTACATTTCTATGTCATTTAACCCGAAAAATTATGAGGTTTTGGAAACAAGTACTTCATGCACCCGTCGTTTTGAAAACGCGAAATATTTATGTCATATTTTTAAGCGTCTGCACTATTTACAAATTATTACATACAAAACTCGTCAACCATTTGATTATTTTTCGCATGATTATTCTAGGATATCGACTTTTTTCAAGATCCCAACCATTGAATCTCTACATAGGTTTAACGATGTTATATTAACTCGGAAAATTCTAAAAAAGGAAATTTTGTCAGCATCTGTTACTGATCTTTTTGTTGAACGCGAGATAAATTACCCTAGTGCAAATTTTAGAGTTCTACAGGAAAGAAGCTGTAGAACTAATCGGTGCTTTAACTCTGTTGTATTTAGGTTAACTCGCCTTTGGAATGATTTACCAAAGAATATTATTACCATTGTTTCGGATATAACCTTTCGTTATCGCTGTAGAAATTTGTTATTACAGAACTATAATGCTACTTAGTTATGAAATTGAGATTTATTGTTTACTGTAGGCAATCATGTTAATTATTTTTGTTACTTATTATTATTATTCATTTCTTTAGATTTATGTTATTACTGATTTTTTCAATTACTTTTATTTGTATGTTATGCGCCATAACTTTTTGCTATATTTTTTATGTAAATGGGCGTGTACGCCCGTATGATTCTAATAAATAAATAAATAAATAAAATTACATTTTATCAATGGTCTGTTAAAAGAAATGAATAAAAATTTCAGAATACTACTCACACAAAACATCAATATTAACGATATAAAGTTATTAACACAGTAAGAGTTTCTACAAAATGATTACTTATTATATCACTTAGACCATCATAAACAACTTAAAACCTGTATGTAATTTTAAACAAAAAAACTTTTCTTAATAGTTTTACTCATATAGAAGAATATAAGCAAATTAGACATCCTGGACATGAAATTAAATTTTCTATCCAGAAAAATAACTTTGTACTTTATGACCTGAATGTATTTTGTCATAATTAGCTTCGTATTTTTATGCAGATGGCAAAAGAGTATCCTTACACAATTAAATGAAATTTCCGTATAATAGCAATGAAAGTTAATTTTTAAGTAATTCCGATCTACGTACGATATTTTGTGAATTATGGCTTAAAATTGCTAAAAAAAGTTTTATTACTTCTTTCAAAAGTAAAAGTTTCCGAGTCAATATTTAAATCAATAAAACATTATTCATATGTAATTTCCAATTAGATCAAATTTAATATTTTGCTCGGACCAGAACAAGCTATTGCATTGTTCGTGGTGTGTAATAAACTTTTTAACGACTGGTGCTCTCGTCAGGAATCTACTATTTGGGGGCATTAAAAAACGTACTTCAGAGGTATATTGAGACATTCCACGAGAGTTTTATTACACATTAATTAAAATTTCAAAGAGAGAGTTATTGAAATTGGGTTACATTCTTTTTATTTTTCAAGAAATTTGAAAAGGAAAAAAATTTAATCCAAAATGTGTCCCAAATATTGTTATTGCGTCGAAAAAGTGCCAAAAAACGTGTAAAATAGATCATTTTTATAATTTGATCTGATATTTATCAAGTTGGTTTTTAAAGTCGTTGATTACGAATCTGGTGACAGATTTTCAAAATAAAATTGTGATCGACCGAAGTTGCAGCCTTCTAGTTATGGCGATTGGATTGAGAAAAAACAGATTTTCTAGGTCTCTTAAATTTGATCATACTGTGATCGGTTCACTGTAGTTCTCTGGGATCTCAAAAATTTGTTGTGTCAAATACTCCAGAACCACCAAAATCAAATTTTGTAAAAATAAATTTGACAAGTTTGACGGTCATTAGCTCTGCCATCTAATTTTAAATTTTCACTACCGATTCGTTATGAACTACCTCAAAAGCTCCTATTTTTTAATCATAATTTTGGTTACTAAAAATTAGGATTAGTTTTATTGGAACCTTCATTTTAAGAATCTGACACGTATTCGTAGTCAGGAGTTCTAAACCCTTATGCACCAATTATTAGTACAGTGAGAGACTTTTATTTACGAAAATTTCGTATCAATTTTCAATTAAGGGATAATCGGGGTTTATTGTTGGGCTTTAGCACTTGTGTACTTTTTACTATTGAGTTTTGTAAAATTTAAAACCGAACAAATTTTACAAACCTCAATAGCGAAAGGTGCGCAATAAAACTCCCGACTATCTCTAAATTAAAAATGTGTTTAGTGTGATGTCATTTTAGTGTAAAAATGATAATTTTTCAGAATTTTGTAGGCCATATCGGATCCGCCACTTTGAATTTTGAAAATCTGATCGTATTATTAAAGTTCATGTTGAATTTTCTTGACCGCTTATTCGAATAATTTGAAATAAATTATCTGATCGTATGTGCAATCAGCAGCCTCAACATTCTCTACATTACAAATGTCAAAAAAAGTAGATGATCGCAAATTAAAGTGAAAATTTATAATGGGTGAGGGTGATTTCTGTAAGTTTTTGCGCGCTGAATACGAAACTGTTGTCCAAAATGGTACGTCAGGATTTTGAGTAATTCTATATCAAATGTCCCAAAAATGGCTATTTTTGCAATTTTTAGGAATTATTTCCGGAAGAACGAAATTTTTTCTTTATGTTTCTATATTGTGCCTTTATGTATTATGCATTGTCAGCTTTAAAAACCATTTTTTTAAAATTAATTTACAATGATTTTTAAAGAAGGTATGAATATTTGAATTTATGCGATTTGACTATATTAACCCTCACGCCCACGAGTTTCTACCTAAAAAGACTTTTCCAAATGCATACATTTTGCAGAGTAATGGATTTTCATACAACTCGATACCTTGGGGTTTTTGAAGTCGGTGATTACGAATCTGAAGTCCGAATTACAAAATTAAAAATGGCGGATCCAATATGGCTAACGAATTTCTAAAACATTATTTGATTTTAATATAACTTCGTATTTACGGGTGTTTGGGGTCGCAGATTGCGAATGTGAAGTCAGAATTACAAAATTCAAAATAGCGGATCCAAGGAATTATTAAGAAATATATAAAATGTATTAATTTTCAATACTTCTAAATCGTATTTCTTCGCCTCGATGAATTCAAAATTATTTACAAGTATTAGTAAATACTTACATGTAATTATAATATTAATTCTTGGTTGAATCAGTCCTTTTACAAAAACGATAATTAAAATAAATTAATTTCCAGAAATAATTATTGTGTTTGGATGGAATAGATACAAGGTTCTTCCATAATTTCACGCTGGAAACGCACCTGAAGACATTCGGTCCGTAAAGTTGGACTTTGCGCTCTAGCATTGGAAACTACGATTGAAGGACTAAAACAATTAACAAATTCGAATTTAGCATCTACGAACATTGCATTACGTAATTTCGAATACTTCCTGAATAATTTTGCATTCCTACCCGCTAAACATGTAACGTAAATGAAACGTTACATGTTATCCCATTTATGGCAAAAACGTAACGTTTCGTAACAACTTCTTGATGCCGTTTACACGACGTTGCACAATATCTAAATACACAAAGCTAATGCGTAACATTACCAGAATGTCACTTTATAACAGTTTTAAAAACGTTTTATGGAATCGTTTCTGCAACGTCACAAAATCACCAAGGAAATTTAAAATGTCGCATTCAGGTTACTAACGTAACATTCATGTAATGTTACGAATGCAACGTTTCGTAGACATGATTTGTTGCATATCTTCTATCGTTTCGGCCGGTTCCATCTCAGACTTCGCCATCAAGATTCTCGGAAGCTTTCGAATGCAGCATTTATTTTCGTACATTAGCATGATTTACATGCAATCTTTTTCTTCTTATAATTATTCTTTTTTCTGGTGCATAATATTATTTGCTATTATTAATTTTGTTCTTTTTATTTCTTATACGTGTGTAACTTAAATACATTGATGTCCATTAAATTCAATATTTTTTTTGTAATATTACTACAAAAATTAATTTAAAATATAGAGTAATTTGAGGCTGAGACTGCAATGAAGTGAAATTTAACTATTGTTATACTTCACATTTGAAATTGAAACGGGTTTTGTAATATTTAGAGAATATGCATTTTATATATACAGTGTATTTATTTTAAAAAACTCGTTCGCTTTTAATATATTTATGTACAAAATTTGTAAATTTCCGTCACTTGTCCAGAAAAATAACTCGCACCTTATTATTTTTAATGTAAATTGTATTAAATTTAATTCATAATTTAAAAAGTGGTTCACTTGTGTTAATTTTAATATCCGCGTAATTTCATAACTTATTTCCAAGTAGTGCATTTGTAAAATATACGTGTGTCAATTAACTTTACATTTTTTTAAACAGTGTCTATTAATCAATTTCGTTTAAAAAAAATACTATACGGATATGATTAAAAATATTTATTTAAATTACAATAAATTACTACAAAATAGTCAAATAATACTAAAATACTATTATTCCTGATATAGAAATGATAAAAGTAATTAAACATATCTTGTTTAAACTAAACCCGCATTTATCAAGAAGCCTTCTACGATTGAGTATAAGAGCTCTCGTTCGCGATACGTATGCGAGCGTAGGGTAGTGGTTAAGACGTCAGCGTTGTAACCGGTAGACCCGGGTTCGATCCTCGGTCGGGACGGATTTTTCTTCGATTCATAGATTTATTTGCGAGTAAAATTATAAAACTACATTCTTTCATAACATATCTAACGATACATAAATAATAATAAAATTCGAATTGAATAAAATAATTCGTCGAATTTCTTATAATTTTTATTTATGACCGTTTAATGTAACGTTTTTACAACGTTGGATGTATAGTTTTCAAACGTCGCAGGTACGTTACGAATGAAACGTTATTTAAAAACCGTAAATGTGGCAGGACATTTCTGGTTCCAAGGACGTCCCAAAAATGTTTTTGCAATGAAACAAGTTTGGTCGCATGGCTATAATGCGACGTTTCAAAGATGTTGCTGTAACGGAATATTGTTTAGCGGGTACATAGCCAACGAATAGTTTGAATTTGATAATTAAAAATGAACCAAATCGGACACTTTGTGTCATCAGATTGATATCAAACTGAGATAAATATAACAAATCTATTGAGAAAGTCATGAACTAAAAACATAAAATAAAAGGGGGGAAAACGTAAAAAATGGGTGTAAAAGCTGCCATATTGGATCGGCCATTTTGAATTTTGATATCCTGCGTCGCTTAAATTTTAGTTGTCGTTATTATTCCACAGGATCCAGGCGCTTGTATCTATCCGACAACGGGAACATTATTAGCCAGTATGTTAAACAAATAAAAACAATTTTTAAATCACGTTTCTTAACAAATTAGCCGCCATTTTGAAAAAATCAAACGGCATAGAACAAAACTAGTAGCAGATTTGAAAAGTACGGACAAAAGTACGTTAGAAAATGTGGTTTACAAATTTTGTTGCTTATCATTACACAGGTAAATATTCACTTGAAAATCACAAAATAATTGTGGCCTTTTGGCATTAACAGGGTTAACAGAATTGTAATGATGTCCTTCATAAAGGTGTGATTTTCCAAAACTGGCATTAAAAGACATCGTAAATTGATAATTTCAAATATCTCTAATGATTTTACATTTGAACTGTTTGCTGTATCGTGCCCGGAATGTCCCTATATATATGCATAGGAAATAGGAATGGTATGAATGATTCAATAATTTTGGAGATATATATAGGCATTTCACAATTGGTATATTATAAGCATTATAAGGTAAGCATTATAATGGTCATTCATCTAATCCCTAGTGAATTTTATAGTGAAAATCGTCAAAAGTCCCCATATTCGATCGGCATTACTTACAATATTTGCTGTACACGGAAAGAAATTTTAAATCAATGCGACAGCATTTTGGGAAGTAGTAGTTACCGCACAGATTCTGACGAATTTGAAATGACGGTTAAAATTCGAATTCGTTAAAAAGAAAATTTTTATAAACAGATCCAATTTAAGTGCACTTTTGAGAATATTTATTCATAATTTCTAGACGATATAGTTATTAATAATTATTTGTAATGATTTATAAACGTTGTTGAAACGGAAAAAATTGGTACTTTTTTCATTCTAAAAGTTTCCTTAAAAAAAGCCAGCGAAAGCCCTAGTCTAAAGTTAATAGATTATCCATGAAAAAAGCTGAAATTTTGTCTTACAAGTTAATTATGACTATTTTAGAATTTTTGTAAAATATGCGGCATATTCCATCGTTCCTCGTGGCTAAGCTATTAACTTTAGCCTAGGGCTCTCGCTGACTTTTTTGTAGGAAATTTGATGCACTTTTATGCAATTTTCAGTGCATTTTTAGTGTATCTTGCACTGTTTTCGATACGGAAGCTTTAGAATGAAAAAAATACCAAGTTTTTCCGTTTCAACAACGTTTATACACGGAGAAAAATAATCGGCTAAAACAGCCGAAAAATCCGCAGATTCTACCAATTTTATCCTATAGGGATAGCTGTTGGAATTCCGTTAGGGATAGCCGATAATTTCAGCTAAATTTACTGAAAAATTCCGCAAATTTAGCGGAACAAATCTGCTAATGTAGCGGAAATTTAGATCTAAGCGCGAATTGAGTAGGGTTAAGGCTACATTAGCGGAATCAAAACAGCTAAAATTGCAGATATTTTCGGCAATTCCAGCCGAAAATTTTAGCTGATATGAATCAGCTAATCCAGCGGAGTCATTTTTCTCCGTGTAGATCATTAAAATTAATTATTAATAACATGGTCGGAAAATTATGAACAACTATTCAAAAAGTTGTATTAAAATTGTATCTGTTCATAAAAATTTTCTTTTTAACGATTTCGAATTTTAATCGCTATTTGAATTTCGTCAGAAATCGTGCGGTAGCTGTTACCTGACATCCCTGAGCAGTGGCATTTACTTAAAATTTCTTTCCGTGTACGTGTCCTGAATGTCCCTATGCATATATAAGCATATGGTATAGTAATTTTGGGGACATTCCATACATGCAGTTGGTACTGGCAGGAGAGTCACCTGATCCCTAGTGAATTTTCTAGTGGAAATCGTAAAAAGTCCCCATATTTGATCGGCATTACACCAATTATTTGATGTACGTGTCCTGAAAGTTCCTATATAAACGCATATGGTATAGTAATTTTGGGGACATTTCATACATACAGTTGGTACTTCCAGGAGATTCACCTGATCCCTAGTGAATTTTCTAGTGGAAATCGTCGAGAGTCCCCGTATTATTCGTCCGCCGACATCCCGATTACTATTGAAGAGGGGCGATGAAGGGCAAGGAAGGGCATAGAGGCATCTTCGTCATGCTCGCGAGATTGCGCGAGAACGAATGAGAGGCAAGGAGGATGACTGTATTAGTATACGCGAGATGTCGGCAAGAGCAAGATGACAGCAAGACGCTGTTGACTTTCTTCTTCTCGTTATAGCTCGCACTCCGTTTCGTGTTTCGGCAGACCGGAGGTGAAAAAAAGTCGAGCTTTACCCCCTGGTGCGTCATCCTCTGGAAATACGATTATAACCTAAAATCCCGCCATTCGTGCGAGACGGAGTGAGAGAGAGAGAGAGAAAAAACCGAGAGTTAGCGAAGGCCTCGGCGACGAGAGGCGAAAGTCGCGAAAAAGAAGGAGGGTACATAACGCAATTGTGCGCCTGTGCTATTATGCACCGAATCGTCTGAAACCTCATCGGCGGGCGTTTCTCGTCCTCGTCGTCGTCGCCGTGGTTGTGCCCTCCTGGTGCCAGTGCTATGAGCGTCTTCGGGGACTTCCAGCGCGTCTGGGTGCAGAGATTCCCGGACAGCGCCCTGCCGGCGGCCTGGGAGGAAGATGTCAGAGCAAACCTCGTCAAGCACAAACACAAGGTACCAACCAGTTTTATTCTGTTTTTCATTTTTTTAATCAACATCCTTTCTTACATTTTTTTATTATTCCTATGGGTTTCGCTCTACCTGATATCGATACACCGAACTGTGTATCGTTATCACTTTACGTAAACAAAGCAGGATGTTTCTTCGTAATCTATAAGTTAGGTCGATGAGTTGTTCGGTATCGCTACTATACTGATCTATCTAATTATATATTTAGAATTTTATTTACAATTTTTATTTGCAAAGTATCGTAATAAGAGTAATTTTCATTTATTATTGCGAGTTACCAAATGTAAATCGTATGAGCTATTTACAGATCACACAGTATTGACTTTTAATTATAAATAGAAATGTAGAATTTTTCTGGTTTTCTTAATAACCATAGAAAAACGATTAACGAAAACTATAGTTCATTTTAGAAAATTTAACAAGATTTTTGTTTATTATTTTGACATATCAAATGTCAAATTACAATCTTAGTAAATTACGTTTTTAACAATAAATAGAAACATCACAGAAATTATTTCATTACAATTTATTTGTATATTCTACATGATTATTTTTAAGAACATTTGATGTGTTTTATCAAATCTAGTTCATTTCAGAATGAGTCATACAAAGTTTGAAATCGTTATAATAAGATTGAATAAATTTATTTAAAACAATACATTTTTTAATAATTCCAAAAGATTTAAAACTGTGTAATGCTTGAAGAATTAGGCTAGAAAAATTATATGTACAATTGCACGATGATTCATTGGATTTGATGGAAGCGTTAATTGGTTGAGGCAGTGTTGATTACCAGCAGCAAGACAGACGTTTAGTAAAGGTGTATTATCCAAGTAGTGCTGTAATCTATAGTGAATCATAGATAAAACATTTGATAAAATTTTGGATATTTTTTATATTAATATTATTCTGTATTAAAAACGTTTCTTGTCCATGAAATTATTGCAATTGTTGCTTCGTTTATATTAGCACGCAACATAAATCTATGACTGTTTGTTGTTATAATCTTGTATTAGTTATGATAATCACATTAATGGAATAAATAAAAATTTATTTAACCTTCCTGTAGAAATATTTTTTTATTTAAATTTTCCTTTCCACATAAATTTGATTTTTTAACAATATATATTCAATTTTTTAACAATACAATAATTTAATATTATTCATTTACTGATCACAGCTTATATTCACTTGAAGAAATATTAAAAATAAATAAAATTTGTTTATTTTATTATTTACTAGCAACATATCTATCACTTTTTTTTGTTATAATCTTGTACTATCAATTTTCATAATTTTCATAAATAATTCTTGGTTCATACAAAATTCAAGAACATTTCACTTACGAAAGAGTCAGAAAAGAAAGAAAGATTTATTTATTTTTATATTAATACACAAGCTTGGAGATATGACATTCTGCAGTTGGATTCGATCTAATTTTGGAAAAGAAACTTCAAAGCTACTTAAGGAATGGAAAAGCATTAACAACAACTTAGCGGCATCAATTACGAGAAGAATATTCTTACTCAGATGTAAATCAAATAATTTCCTTCCTAAACACATCCTTTTTAATAAATTCACCCATAATACCGGTTTTCATTCATCTATACAAATTAATAAACATAAAGACCTAATTACAGATTACAAATTCAAACTTTTAAAACTAGAGATACAAGATATTATAGAAGAAATTACGATTTTGAAAGCACAAAAGTTACATATATGGAGAACAATAATTCAAAAACTACCAGCCTCTATTTATGAAAAATACTTTTTTAATGAAGATATTCAGTTCAATCTCAAATTAAATTACCACAAGTCAAAATTAATAAACAAATTTTACAATCTACAAACAAAATTCAAGAACAAAAAAAAAGTTGAAACAAAAATTGGGATGCGTGTTGAAAAACTGATAAATAAAAAAACCAACCAGTCAAAAAACCGAAAGTCAAAAAACCGACAGTTAAAAAAACGACAATCGAAAAGCCGACACTTAAAAAAAACATTAACTGCTTGTGATGTGTCGGATTTTCAGCTCTCAGCTTTATGACTATCAATTTTTCGACTGTCGGTTTTTTGCCCCGCACCTAAAAATTGGAGCGTGTATAATTGTCTCTTAACGAACCTTTTTTACTTCTACATATATTTGCTTTAAAATTGTTAATTAATTATAGGTTCTATTTGCCTTTGGGGACGATTTAAACAAATATTGTCTATTGTAAAAAAACCGACTTTCTTCCCAGGTAATCGTGTGGACTCGTCAGTAAGGTGATCACAGCCTTATTTGTTTTGGTTATATTAAAAAATGTTGATATTTTAAATATCTGTAAAATATATTAACAGATTTGGTCAGACTGAAAAACAGCATTGTCGCTGAGGCTTGCCATTTGTACTAACGGGAAAGTATTGTACCTCTCTTTGATGTCAATAAAGTAGAAATAATAATAATAATAATATCAAAAAGTTTTACAATAGACAATATTTGTTTAAATCGTCGCTAGAGGGAAATAGAAACTATAATTAATTAACATTTTTTTAAGGGCACAATGGACGCCAGAAGGCGTCTAAGTGTTAGATACGTCTATGTACCACCCTCTAAACTAAACTAAACTAACAATTTTAAAGCAAATACAGTAGGACCTCTCTTATTCTAATTAGTAAAGTTTTTCAAGATGGCACCTATCTCTCTTATTCTAATTTTCCCCTTACCCCCACTTACTTTGCTTACGAGCTTGTGATTCGTGGACAATATTTTTCATTGACTTTTCGTGTGATAGTGGGGGAACAATTAGAATAAGAGAGGCTGGACAATTAGACTAAGAAAGGCAATTAGAATAAGAGAGGTCCTACTGTATATGTAAAAGTAGAAAAGGTTCATTAGGAGACGATAATTTTTGTTTCAACTTTTTTTGTTTCTTACATTTCTTGTTTTCCATCGAAACCATTTTTTTGTGTGGTGACCAAGAATTATTTATGAAAATTAAGAAAATTGAAAGCAAGCGGTTGAGAAATCTTGTATTATCTATGATAATCGCAGTAATGGAAGTAATAAAAATCTATTTTACTTTCCTGCAATATTTGTATTTATAAAATATTACAGAATTTTTTGTTTTTTAAATATACAGCGTTTACGAAAATTGTCATAATATTTCATATAATTTTCATTCTATCAACGATAAACTTGAAATGTTGAAAATATAAACAGTATATTAATAAAACAAGTTATATTCTTTATTAATCGTCATTTAAAAGGTCATGTCACAACAAGTGATATTTATTTATGGGACTAAAATATTGTAATAATATGTACAATGCATCGAGTATAAAGCAGTAAAATTATATTTAATATACAAAGAGGTACATTGTGAAGTAATTATGATAAAGCTCTGATCAATGAAGAGTATTCACATATTATAGAATGGATGAAACATACTCATTATTGGAAATTACAAAAATGTAAAATGTAGCAATTTATTGCGATAAAGATTGTATTATTAATTGACAGCAATTGATTCATAATAAGTTATTTTCCTTCAACATTTTTGAATAAGTACAATTTAAATGCAATGTTCTGACATTAATTTGTCTTTAAATATGAAAACGATTCATGTCATCAACGAATATAGACTCTATATTCGTTGATGTCATTGAACTTCACACAATTTTTAACACAGGCTCATTTGGATACAGAGTTAAAGTAATCAAAATTAATACAATAATATTAAAAAAATATTGTTAAGTCAATCTTTTAATAACACAACATGTGTTAGTCTTTTTATCTTATAGGATTTCAATATTTTATGAGCTACTAATTTTCTATATTATCTTTTATTAATGGATAGTTTAATTATAGATAACACATATTTTATAAATAACGTGTGATGCAGGTCAATTGTACTTTTATAGTATAATATTTCAAGAAAGTCAGCATCTCCCTTATTAAAGTTTAATAGAATATTATGAAAGAGCTTTTATTGTAATTTTTTGGTGTATATGAGAAAATATTTTCTTTGCTAATTTATTACTTAAAACTTTTGTCTCGTCATTACATCCCCTCACGATACAAGCGAGCAGATGTAGAGTTTATAGATTACCTTCCCCTAAGATATGCGCATAATCAATGATTAAGAAGAGATGGATTCTTGGACTAATATATCTTCGCTTAGGTGTCTGGAATTTCATTTCAAAACATTGAAAAATAATTAGATATATTCATTTCTTATCATTTATTACAAATAGTTTTTTGTATAAGGCAATATATCATAGGTCAGTCAGTGTAACATAGCTCATTGTTGCTCTATCACAACCTTTGTTTATGATAATATGTATATAATAATAATAATAATAACGTCTATATTGGCGAACGAGGGATACAAAATAGTCCTCCTACGAGCCAAAGGGCGAGCCACAGCTAACACTGTTTTGCAGACTGACCAACACACAAATAAATTAAAAATCAGTATTTAGTTTTAAAAGTAAAAATAAATTAAAATTAATAACAAAAAATAGTACAAATTGTATATCACAATGTATGCCAATTATTACAACAAAAACATAATATTTTCAACTTTATTCGTCAGCTTTGCTGTACAAATGTTTTACCAAATTATAATAAAAACTCATAGATTTAAAACATATCGAATGAAATAAGGAAATATATTAGTTCTTCCAAATGTCAAATATTATGCAATTTTAACAAAATAACTAATCACTAATATACTATAGTATATTATACATAAGTATATTTCATTAAAATGTCTCATATAGCCGATTTTACATCACTGGAGTCCATCGAAAGTAGAAAAAAATGATTTATTCTCAATTTTTGTAGGCTTACTTATTTCTGACTGCCTTAATTTCTGGTTTTAGCATGACAGATTGGCAATAATCGTCACTAGATGATTCGTTATCAATAATAATCATACAAAATAATATTTCCAGTATGAAATACATTTCGAAAAAAATCAAACTTACCAGATTCTACCATTTTCGGGGTCGCTCTTTCGAGTGGTGAAGAGAAAATTGTAAAAATTTCAAAATTTATCTATGATTTTAGCACATATAACAAAAAACGATTTCTTTTCAGGGCACATTTCTTACAAATATCGAGTTTTCGCTACAACATCGTGCTTTAAAAGAGCTAAAATATATTAGAAGTGTGCACTTGATAGTTGTACTTAAAAACTACACTGATATATGTTTTAAATGTTGCGATGTTAAATCCAAAATGGCCACCGCAGCAACGAATTTCTATTTAAAATTGAACAATTTGTTTCTTCAAAACCATACCCTTTAGCGAAAAATTTCCAAAGATAATTTTGTTGCAGAGTGAGTCAAAGAATACCCCCGAATTTTTTCGAAATGTATTGTTACAATTTTAAATTTTTCGAAAATTCGGAAAACCTAAAATGTGTAAAATGTCAGTTGAAAAATCTAAAAAAATTTTAAATCTAAAATCTAAAGACATTTTTGTTCTGTGGAAATTTTCTCTAAAGACTATAGTTATCAAGAAAATAAATTGTTGGTCTAGATATCTAGAAAAGTTTAGTAATTTTGTTTCTGAAAAAGTATACAATTTAGAGAAAATTTGCACAGCACAAAAATGTGTTAGTATTGGTTGAAGAATGCCCTAAATTTTGTTTACATTTTTCAATTAACATTTTGCAAAATTTAGGATTTTCGAATTTTCGAAACATTAAAAATTGTAACAATACATTTCAAAAAAATTCGAGGGTATTCTTTGACTCATTCTAAAACAAAATTGTCCTTAGATATTTTTCTCTAAAGTGCATGGTTTTGAAGAAAAAAATTGTTCAATTTTAAATAGAAATTCGTTGCTGCGGTGGCCATTTTGGATTTAACATCGCAAAATTTAAAATATATACCAGTGTAGTTTTTAAGTACAACTATCGAGTGCACGCTTCTAATATATTTTAGCTCTTTTAAAGCACGATGTTGTAGCGAAAACTCGATATTTGTAAGAAATGCGCCCTAAAAAAAACTCGGTTTTTTGTTATATATGTTAAAATCATAGATAAATTTTGAATTTTTTACAATTTTCTCTTCACCACTGAAAAGAGCGACCCCGAAAATGGTAAAATCTGGTAAGTTTCATATTTTTCGAAATTTATTTCGTATCGGAAATAAGCGTTGAAGTTGATGTTAATTGTGTGTGCATTTGGGCGTTAATGAGTTAAGTCAAAGTTAACAAATATCTGCTGAAAATCACAAACCAAAACTGTAACACACATAAAAAACATTAACTTGTATATAATTTTACTTATTATGTATTTTTTAATTACCTATACATACAAAAAGCAGTACTGTCTTGTTGTATTATTTCTTGCGCTACTCCACGATTTTCATTTTTCGTTTTTCATTTTCCATACTTTTTTGTATTTATATTTTTTTTTAATTGATGATGTGTAAACTATTGTAATAAATGATTGTATACTCAGTTTTTATATTTCATATTGCGTGTTATATTGTGTATTTATTTTATTGTAATTATCTAGCGTACATTTTCATCAGTTGTTATTTATGTATATTTCTTACATAACTTGCCCCAGGGGAATGTTATCCCATGTCATAATAAATTAAAACTAACTAACTAATGATATTGGCATTTACTATTTATAAAGTCAATTATTGCTATTATTATGGTTATTGTTGAAAATATCAATTATTTTAAAAAAACTGAAGTAAGACATCAAAGATTAAGATTTTACTTAACTTATAATCTCGTTTTAAAATTAAATGTATCAAATCAATAAATAAACATAGCACTTCTTTAAGAAATTAATTAATTTTTTGATGATGTTTTTAACATTAAATCGTGACGAGCGCACATTTCGTGAATTCGATCTCGTTAAATTCAGCATCTCGATTCTTTTTCTGCATTGATACATATGTTAATTAATTTTTTTAATTTAGAAAGTGATAGTTTAGAAATCATGGCAATGTATCTTCAGATTTCATTTTCACATAAAATGTGCGGAGTTTATTGTATTTTCTTAAGAAACATTTTTATGATTTTGAAATTTAATTCCCAATTATGGAAGAAATTCGTTTTTTATAGTATTTTTACCCAAAATGAATTGATTAATCCAGAAAAAAGTGTTGCATAATTGAACAAAAACATTTTACTTTATTTATATTATTTTAATATTTCAACTGAATTGAAAATGTTTTAAACATTTCTTTAATTTTATATTTTATAAAAATGTTATAATTTTTTTTTATTTATTTAGATTGTTAAGAATGTTATTAAAGTTAACAGAATTGTATATATAATAAAAAAATGAACGTGAGATTTAGGATTGAACGAAAATAATGTTTCTCTAATGAGAACGTAGAAATAAAAATATTGGATTTAGCTGAGTATATATAGAGACTGCACGTTTATTCTGAAGTGAAAGTTTTTAATAGATTCGGCATGAATCAAAATCAGAATAAGAATTAAGATTTAGTCGATTACCCCGCAAACAGGCTAGTTTCTACAATTTCTGTACTATTATAACTTCCTATAATAATAAAATAAATCGTGGCAATTAATAAAATTATGTGAAAATGTAATAAAAAACTCTAGACATCAAATTTATTGTCATTAAAAAAATATATATATTTTTTATTTGAAGTTAATTATTGTTGGCGGTATAAATTCTGTTAAAAAATAAAGAAAAATGGTAATATTTAATTACCAGTGTTATATAAAAAATGTTTAAATGCTTCAAAATAAAAATTCTCAAATTTTAGAAAAATATAATACAAAACATTTTTCGTTACATTAGAAAATACGGCCTAATTTTGTTATTATAAGCCGTATGTAGAAATAATATCTTGTTATTTAAACTTCTATTCAAAATCAATCCGACGTAAAAAAAAATCGTAAAAAATAACAGGGATTTTGTATTAAATCTATAATGCAACGATTTGACAAAAGTGTGAAGCTACAATAATCACGTGTAAATTAGATTTTCACATATAACTTCAAAGTAATTAATCACGAAGTTTCTATCCATTACTAATAACTTTCTACAAATAAGCGGATTTTTCTACACTTCGTTTTGATGTTACGATTTAAATGTATTCCTTTACAGAAAACGGATTATATTTGTGTATTTTCAAGTAAATCAGTCTTCATTGTCTAAAAATAAAATATAATAAATCACATTGACTTCTCATTCGGTTTTTAAGATATTAATTCAATTTGAAAACATTCATTTATTTAACTATTGTTTATATCTTTAATATTGTATATTTTCTTAATCAGTGAAAGTGGAGTATATCAAACAGGTAAATATAAAATTATACATTTTTATCACAAATATTGCGTATTTTTATTTTATGTAAACTGTACTTTAAATACTAGTAACTAAAACAAAAAAAAGTTCTGGTTAAATACGGCCGTACTATTTTTTCTGGTTATAATAACCAGAATTCTAGGTAGTTTCATTAGAAAAATAATTGTTTTAACAATATCTCTAATTAAACCGACAATATTTCTGGTTAAACCAACCAGAATTATTCTGGTTATTTTAACCAGAACAATAATAAAGGCCTATTTAATCATCTTTTCTGGTTCTTTTAAGTATTTTTTTCTGAGTGTACTGAATATTAGTATTTTTTCCATTAACTGAAAAATTAAACGAAAACAACAATGATATTTACCATACAGAAGAACGTTTCATTTTTTTATGTTAAAAGTTTTTTCTAATTTAAAAAAAAAAGACGGCCGAATTTTTTACAGTCTTCGATGCACAGGGACTAAAAATTGCCATCCTTCGTTCAGTATAAGGTGATATTATTAATAATTATCTTTACATTTTTTATTGTTAAGTATAATATCACAAGCATTTCATGCACAAATTCTTTAAGTGCTATGTGCATTATAGAAAAAAATATCTTCAAATCGTTCTAATCCCTCGATATTGAAATAAGAAAGGTGATACCAAAAAATATTGTTTGTTTAGTCCTTCTTTAAAAGGGGATTCAGAACGTTTTACATGTGTGTGTAACGCTTTTCAGAGCATTTAAAAGAGGGTCGATAGCCCGGAATCAGGTGTTCGAAAACATTTTTTTTACAAAGCATTTGCCGACATTGTCGAAGAGATATATTTTGAACTATTTTTTTGTTTTTGAAAAAACTGTTGTCAGAAAATAATGTAGTTTAATGAATGAAATTTGCTAATTTCTATTTTCTTTGTTACAAAATAGGTCAGTGTTTATCTTCCGTAATATCGTTAATAATATTTTTGTCGAAAAAGAAAAATACATAAACAATTATTGTTCATACAACTGATTTTCACGAGAAATAATTTTCTGGTTCATACAATTTTGTGTTGTTTAAATTTTTTGGCGTAAAAATTCAACCTTAAAAATAGTGGCAGTTCGTTTTCACTTAAATTACTTAATTTTCACACTATAAAAAGAGTGAGTTTTAACTGCAAGAAATTTAAAGAGCGGCTATAAATTGTGAGCAATTGCATAGGAAATGTTACTATTCCGATTAGGATTTCTAAGAATTACCATCTCCCTTTTAATACATTTATTATCATTTTAATATACATCGGTATTCTTTGTACTGACTTGAAATTTTGCTACCGAGAATAGAAAGAAATCTTATCTAAATAGGACAATTTACTACAATAATACCCAATTTTATCAAAAATGTTGTTCTATCTACGAATTATTAGTTCTTATATAAGCATATACACCATTTTTGTCAGTAGTAAATTGTAAAAATTATACTTTTGTGTTTGAGTTAATGATATTGGAAAATATTGAGTTTGTTTATGAAATTCATTATAATAAATTGTAAATTTAAAACGTACATGAAGTACTGAAGAAATATATTAGTTCTCCGGAATGTTGTCAAAAATATTATGCAATTTTAATGATTCATGCAGAATAAGTAATCACTAAAATACTCAATTTAATGAATTCTTTTAAGTATTTTTCATTAAAAGGTCTCATGTACTCGATGTTGCATCGCTGGAGTCTATCGAAAATAAAAAACCAATTGTTTATTCTTAATTTGTTTAGGTTTACTTGTTTATGGTCGTCTCAACTTCTGTTTTTAACACGATGGCATTTATCGGCATTACATGATTTGCCATCAATAATAATCTTAAAAAATAAAAAATGAAAACAAAAGAAGTTTTCGAATTTTCGTTTGATTTCAACTATGCGAAATTCAAGTACATCCCTTCGAAAGTTTAATAGTTGAATTTTTAACAAACTTTTTAATCCACAATAGGTCCGCCACCTTGTATTTTTCCATTTTGGGGTGCACTTCAAAATCCCGACAAATAAAAAAACAGACATTCAAAAGCCAGACATTCAAAAACCAGACATTTCAAAAAACAGACATTCCAAAAACAGACATTTCAAGATTAAAAATTTTTGACCAAGCGATTCACATTGTAGGTTGCTTGAAGGTCAAATCAATTTTTGACCTGTCTGTTTTTTGAATATCTGTTTTTTAAACGTCTGGTTTATGAATATCTGTTTTTTTAAACGTCTGGTTTTTGAATGTCTGTATTTTTAAATGTCTGGTTTTTGAATGTGTGTTTTTTGAAGTGTCTGTTTTTTTGATTTGTCGGAATTTTGAGGCGAAACCCCATTTTGATGTCGGAATTCTGGGTGCACCTCAAAAATCCGACAAATAAAAAAACAGACATTTCAAAAAACAGACATCTCAAAATACAGACATTCAAGAACCCGGGTGCAACTCAAAAACCCGACAAATCACAAAACAGATACTTCCAAAAATAGACATTCAGAAAACAGACATTTAAAAATACAGACATTCAAATATCAGATATTTCAAAAAACAAACATTTAAAAACCATACATTTAAAGAACCATACATTTAAAAAAACACTCGTTTAAAATATGTCTGCATTTTAAAATGTCTGGTTTCTTAATGTCTGTTTTTTTAGATGTCTGGCTTTTGAATGTATTTTATTGAAATACCTGGTTTTTCATTATCTGCTTTTTACATGTTTTGTTTTTGAATGTCGGGTTTTTGAAGTATCTGTTTTGTGATTTGACGGGTTTTTGAGGTGCACCCGGAATTCTGTTCGATGACTTCAGAAACCCCCATAAATCATATTTTCTTTAAAAACACGAACGAAGAATTATAAAGACTGAATTTATAAATTGGAAAAAAAAACATTCCGTTCATACGCCATTTTAAAAATAAATATTTTTCTATGCATGACCTTATTTCTGTTTTTAATGTTTTTCCATGTATAAATATTAATTGTTAATGTGTTAATTGTGTTTTTTAATTTATTTCCTTCAATAATTGAAGTTCAGTGACTGTTCTCTGAATTTTTCTATTCACATTTCAAAGAGCGACATAAAAATGACGGTTCAGCAATTACAATATATATTTTTAGAAATGGAATAAGCAATAAAATTCAACATAAAAATCTATTCTATCTAGACTTTAATGAGTTACTGTAAATATGAGTTCAGTTTAGTTATAAGAGATTTATATTTTTTTAGTTTTACGTACGGATTATTCAATTCGATACACTATTTAATGTATTCGATTTATTAATAAATTAATAAATGTAAATTACTAAATATTTTTATTGGAAGTTATTTATATTGAGATTAATAGATGCTAAATAAATAACTTTTTTTCCTGATTACACTTTACATTTCAGTAAAAGGAATACATAGTAATATTTTTTGATGATTGACAAAATTTCTATTTTAAAACCGAAAAATCAACAAAAATTACAAAATTATTAATTTCTGTGATGAATTAAAAATATTACAAAGTAATTTTTCCAGTATATTTTAAAAGTATTGGAGAAATATGTCTTTAGTATAGAATAATTCATAATTAAAGACATATGATATTAAATTTAATATATTTACTATATGGACATTTTGATATAATTCGACGTGATTTATAGGTATACCAAAATAGGCTTAAAAAACGCTTGTTTTATTCCTGCATCGATCTTTACTCTGCGGCAAATATATGGTATTTTTCTCCCCTTTTATCCCACACATTTAAAGCAGTTTATCTCCGCCCTCCCGCCACGAACATTGCTAATTTCCGTATCTTTTCTATGTAAATGAAGAGCGGTATGATAGGGGACTAGTTTCGAGTTTATATGCTGCATGGATTACAATTTTCACTCCAAAAATTAAAATGTTTTTTCACTATAAATTTTATCTACAATCGTACAAATTTATAGAGCTAAGGTGCTTTTAATTAAATAAATGATGTTAATCTCAACCTTACAGTGCGGGCCGGGCAATAAATCGACTAACTAAAAAAAATACTAAATAATCGTAGTTACACGTACATTTAGGCTCCTGAAAATGCATCCCTAAGATAGCTCGTAATCGCATATTTCATGCGCGAAATATGCGATTTTTCAAGCTTGTTGAACATTTTAAATCCATCTTAAATGTCCTTGTCGCGCAGCAGGAATCGGTTTTTTCACGTGAAAAACTTTGACTTTTTTATTTTCGTTGCATGTTTTTTAAATAGCTCATTGACTTAATTTTTTTCCATTTACTGTCGTCACTAATGCAACGTTTAAATTTTAATTAAACATTATATTATATCGTTTTGCAGGTGCGAATTATTACCTGTAATCAGTTAAATAAGATGTCCCTTTTTAATTTTTGTAATTTAGTCTCGTTACATGGTGAAAGAGTGTTCTTCGAGTTTTTAAAGATGTTCTCGGAAAGTTAACTAAAACAAAACGTATAGGGTATGTGGTAAATGATAGCTAATTAAAACCTATAAAAAAAAAACAAAAAACGAAGTTGGATCACATTTTCTGACAACCAACAGGTTCTGTTGATTACTCGCCCAGATATGCTTGTTCCATCTGGTATTTTACTTCATTCGTCGAGAACGCTCTTAACTTAAATTATCTTATAAATGCCCACAAGTGCATTCTTTGTTTATCCTACCATCGGAAATGTTATTCTGCGTAAAAAATAATAGCCGATTGTAATAATTCGTATACTATTAATGTTGAGATTACCTGCTTACAAGGATTAAATTTATATTCTGTTAAGTTTTAGTTGGTATGAACAAACTCGAAAATAAAGAGTAGAAAATCCAATATGTCAAAAGTCATGAAATTTCGAGTTTTCGTTAATAACTTTGATCAAACGACATATGTTATATCTTGACGAAATTTCTGTGTCAAATTTAAAAAAATATGAATGAAAGTAATTTTTTTTAATATTCAAAGAACTGTTAAGATATTATTATCAATATTTCTAGAAATCTGTTAAAAACTTGACGAAAAACCAACTGATATTTTTATGAAAATTAACTTTTTTAATTTATTTTTTTTGAACCGCCATAATTTTGTTATTTTTCAATATTTTGTAATTTTATTGCAGGACATCGATAACGAATCGTGAACATTATTATGTGGACGAGGAACAATAGTAAAATATTAATTACTGTAAAAAAAATAGGATTTTTAAAATGTTTAAATGCGTTTAAAACACTTGATTATAATTTTAAATTGATCACAACTTAGATCGGTTATACGTCATGGGGAAAACCATACCGGGAAAAGTATCCTTATAAAACTTTACGACTGCACTAATTATTGGTAATTTAAGCATATACTTTCATTATGTATAAATTTATTGGAACTGTTGTATATATTACTATAACTCTATAGGTATTTCGTAATACTGATAGATTTGTTCGAGTTAAACTTTCTTCTTAAGTTATATAATCGCATTTAAGGCCACTTTATGGGTATATTTGACACATTTTATAGAGATTTTTTTCAATAATAAATTATATTCAAGTTAATCAAGTAGAGCACAATAGTACTTTTTGTACCAAGGGCGTAAAATAAGTGTTTTACGCCTCGATTGGTGATTCGGCTTTGAGGCGTAAATTGTACGTCCGTGTGTCGTGAACAATATTTTTCAGTTACGTATTTGCGAAAATGGCCATTCTTACAAATTATTACGTAGCAAAATCCCTATCTAATACAGGGATCGTAAAACGATCACTGTATAACCCTAAAAGGCGGCGTAAAATGGCCATTTACGTCTGCTGTATCGAAAAATATATTTTTATATGTTCAAGCATGTTACTAATAATTTTATTAGTAACATATTTTTGAGTATATATTTTTTAAAGAATTTGTTCGCGGATGCTTGGCGACAAAACCAGACAAAACGGCGACTGCAAGTTTCCAAAAAAAGCTCGAGAACTTGAAATCTCCACTTAGAAACGTCTGAAACAAAAAATCCTAAAAGATTCTTAAAATATCCGTTAGTCGCTGCAATCGATAATAGAATTAAACTACGTGGACGAAAGAATACATCTCTTAAATAGGTCTTCCAAAAACATGTCCACAAAAGTATTTCGAGATAAATGCGTTTAAATTTGTTTTCGTTAAAAAATGTTAATTACACTCAAACATATAAGTAATTTTGGCAGATTTCGTGTTCATAAAGTTTTTAGTACTGTGCTGAACAAGATTGAAAAGATATTCGTATAGTAGTTATAGTAAACTTTTACTTGATTTATAGAAATATTTCATTCAAGTCAAATTTACTAAAAAAACACACGTTTTTTAATAAAAATAATGTGTTGCTTTGATGTAAGAATAAAAAATATTCAGTTTGGGTCGCGGCTTATCTTTTGCTGTTGTTTTTGACACCTGAAGACAAGATAAGAAAATCTTTGAATTTTTGTAAATATTCCGTTTTTTCGACTGTTATGTCTCTTTTTAAGCTGGGTGTGGCAATAATTTGTTCTGGCACGGAACGTATGAATCTGGAAAGATGCAGGAACTTCCGCACATACAGTCATCAATATTCCCACTTTTAGTAATCCGGATTTTATGCATTTACTTTTGTATGTACCGCGGACATTAACTTTGCGATTTTTACTTGTTACTGTAACGTTTATCCACTTCGACACAATATGCGAATGAAAGAATATAAGACCATTTTTGGAACTATACCGTCTCTATTTAAAATGTGTTTTTATTGCAAATCAATGGTGGAAATAAGTAAGGTAAATTTTAAAAAACCATATATATTCTTCAATTATTTTAAGTATCGACCAATTAAAATTTAATTTAAAGCATTGATATTATCAAAAACTGACCAATATAATACCAATAATTTAAATTAAACATATATATTTGAACTGCTTTATTGAGTAAATATAATATTCTTTTTACATCTAGAGAAATTGTATAGGAGATTTTTCTTAATAGATTAGATGTTATATATTAATTATTATATATTATTATATATTAGTATATACCATTGTATTTATTAATACAATATTAAATATCAAGAGAGATTAGAGTTTGTCGTCGACGGTTTGATCAAAATAGTAAAATTTTCCATACACGGGAAAAAAATAATCCAGTGAAAATCCCTGAACTCGATCAGATGTTGACGATTTGAGAAAATTTGGAAAAGAATATTACGATTCCATTAATAGTAAATGTCTGAGAACTTGGCAAAAATCATTCCGGAACTCTACAAGAATATTAACTGTACAGTTTAAAAAAAAAAAGACGAAGGAAAAATTTAATTTTTAATTCTACATTTACACAAAATATAAATGGAAAAATCCTTACTCCGACGGAGATTCGAACCCGGGTCTGCTGAACGGTAATCATACACTTTAACACGCTCGACCATTGCCGCGTTGGAATTTTCAACTATAAATAACACTGACCAATAATCAAATCGTTGCAACAAATAAAATAGCAGTTGTTAAAGCTGGATAATATTTGAAAATTCCGAGGAAATTCATATATGATGCAGATAATAGTTTTGAAATTAGGTAATACATGTTTTAATAAGAACAAAATAGAATTTGGGATCTGAACGTGTATGCACAAACATGGACACAATATTTTAATTTTAAAACAACATATTACTTTTTTACCGGACGTCATTGGAACGACCTCGAAATGGAGTCACGGTGAACATTTCTTTTGAACAATTTATGGACGGTGTAATTTAGAAACTTGAGCTTTTTTAAAAATTGCAAACAACGAAAAGTTCTCCAGATATATAACGGATTTTTTTGAGATCATTTTAAAAACATTTTTAGAAACGTTTAATTTACATTTTTTTAAGGAATTCTGAAAAATTGACGAAAAATTCTGAAAAAGATGTGGTGTCTTCTGTGATGTATTGCAATTTTGTTGAAAGGTTCTCGGGAAAAAAAAACTTTTAGAAAAAATTGCAATCAACAAAAAATGATCAGGAGTCGTGAAGGAATATACCTAATTTTTTGTAGAACTTGTCATCAATGTTTTAAAATGTGCTGAAAATTTTACATAAAAAATATCAAATACTATCTCTTAAAAAATCTGAAAAAATCTAAGTATTCTCCTCCATAATTTCTAAGAACTTTTTATTCTTAGCATTTTGTGAAAAGATATTAGTTTTTTAGTTACAGCATCCAGACATTTTTCAAAGAAATATTTCATTGACACCATTTTGAGCTCTTTGGAATTTATAGTAGGGAATGAAAGTAAAATTTATTCTTAAAATTCAAATATTGTTTCCATTTTTGTACATAGTTTCAGTAGAATCCCAATTTTCTAAATATTCTATTAAATTTTTTTCAAATTTGAAATCAGAATCTTAAATAATCACCTCTTAGATAAGCACCTTTCAGTTTTGTTTTTCAATTTTGATTTTGATATGCATTGCTTAATAAAAATTGAAGTAAAAAATGTAATTTCAGGTGTTAATGGGTTAAACAATTCTCATTTTTCAAATAACCTCTTGATTATTTAACATCTATTATTATCAATTATTTAACATATTAAAAATTGTAAAACTCACCTACAATGTCGCTTTCAGCAATAGATTCTATTTTGCGGAGTACACATGAATTAGTTTAAATTATTAACAATGCCGGAAATACATTGTGTAATTAACTGGTTTTATGATTCATCAAGTTCGACAGTTATCAGGTTCATATTGACATTATTCTACAAAGAGATGAGTAGCAGTGAAAATATGAATGGTGTAAATTCCGATTCATTTCGGGCTTGAACCGTTTTTTTTATCTGGAAAAGAAAGTTAAAATATATTATTTATAAACGAACAAGAAAAAAATCGTAATTTATTACTCAAATGTTCTGATTTTTATTTAAAGATACTTAAATGAATTAAAAAATATAACCATTGTAATAATAATATTGATAAATATTTAAGTAAGAAAATTATTTACTTTATTAAAAATTTAGAATTTAGGTCTTTTTAAAAGTTTCCCTTAAGGGAATTTACTTTCACAAGTTATAATAATCAGGTATTAATGAGAGGAGAAAATTCAGATCATTGATTTTGAACTCTTTTATGCGTGAATATCAATATCATGTTACTTTTATTTTTTTTTAATCGTGACGTTGAGTAAAAACATTGAAATTTTTTTTTATATTAATTTTTTCAAAATACATTTTATTTAAGCTATTTGTTGAGTACGATGTTTATTACATATAAGTAATATTCGCTATCTTACAACATTTTTTAAAGAGTATATTAATTATTTAATTCATAATTATTTTATATTCACTGTATCGCATCTTATGTCTGTTTTTATTTTATTTTATATTGTATACTTGTATTAGTCTAGCTCGATAATGCTGGCATTATTTTATGTACTTCTTTTTATCTCGAATTTTTATTAATTTTTGTATTATTATCAGTGTAATGGTTTACGTCTGATTATTGTATACATTTTTATTCAAGGACTCCGTCCGTTATTAAATAAATATATAAATGTGTACAACAATTGATATGTCTTGAAATGGTTAAAAAGAATTAACATTTTAAAAAAAAATAATAATCAAAATTTTTAAATATCAGTTTAACCAAAATAACGCTGAAATTAGCAGCCAATTTGTAATAATCGATTACAAAAATTGAGATTCCGATTATTACAGTTGGTATTTATATATTTTGTGTTCTATTAACACTTTGATGTATATTTTTCAATATAATACAAAATAGACGCCTGGATTTAATTGGCTGCTAATTTCAGTATCATTTAACCAAATCCATAAATTCTAGATAATTTTTAAGAAATATTTCTATTCAGAATTCAACAGTTGAGATTTGTACCTACAGTCAGCCACATTGCCAGAATCAAATAAAGTAAAATTCATTTGTCACACGTGTCGTGCAACTTTAACCGATAAATTTTTGCAGTGTTTCCTCTGTAAGCTGTTTTTTCAATGAACTGATCAATTACTATTTAGTTACACTGCACCGTCTTTACGCAAATTGCCATACTATCTTTACCAGCTACTAGCCATTCAAGTTAATCATCGATTATTATAATTATATAAATAAAGTATTGATTTTAATACACAATAATTGTTTACTGGTCCTGCGCAATTTATTAATACACTATCATAAAAGGCTTGCGGATATGTTACCAGAGATTAGTTAACGTCAACTCACTGACCAAAAACATTAAAACAATTCTCACCTCTTTCTAAATAATCTGTAAATATATGTACAGTAATCCGCATCCTAAGTTATACTGTCGGTTCTTTCAAAATGGCGGACGATTCTACAAAGTTATAGCCCCTCACTATCCCCACTTGTTTATATCCATGCAATGGGTGCTTCTGTGTGCGAGTGTCGCGAAGCGAGTGTGGCTCAGCAAAACAATGTGGTGGGGGAAGGAGAGGAAGAAACTGGTATAACTTTGGAGAAGGCCAATCTATAACTTAGGATAGACATGTAACTTTGGATGGTATAACTTAGGGTGGGGACTACTGTACTGTTAAATACTTTATTAAGTTTGTCAAAGTATACCTATAATCTATCTTTTTTTGTAGGTTTCCTCCTTGAGAGAAGAACTTGAAAAAGAAGAATTCTACGTCGAGTACTTAGAAAGACTGCTGGCTGATGTCGAGCGACACAAACAATTGGCAAAAACATCAGTTTCATCGGACAGTAAAGCATCTGGTCCAGATTCACCCGGACGCAGGAGTTTACCTTCCACAGACAATAGTCCAACAGATCCAGCAGTTCAATCCAAAGATATCGAAAGCTCTATTCCACCTCTACCAGCTCGAGAGGACTTGAGCAAGCTGCAGGACAAATGTGTGTCCGAGTTGAGTTCGACACTTAGTTCAAGTAAGAGACCCAAGAGTGAAATCCCCAGAAGCCCCGAGAAAGTGCCTGAGTGTAGAAGAAACAGCGACCCTGATGTGCCAAGTAATTATATCACTGTGATTAAAGTCAGTGGTAGTTCTAAGAAAGATAAGCACGAAGAAACGGTTAAAGAAGAAGATGAAAAAGGTTTGTTTCATCTATTAGTTTGATCTCAGTAGACAACGAGGGGTCAACCACTGGTCAAAACATGTACAGGTATTCCCAAAAGTAGGAATATATTCCTAATATTCCCAATATTCCCACCGGATTCCTAATATTCCCAGCTTATTCCCGATATTCCTACCTTATTCCCAACATTCCCACCGCATTCCTAGTATTTCCTACGTATTTTCAGTAATCTCAGTGATGATACAGATCTCAGCCTTGTATGCTGTACAATAATCTGCGATATTGTAGTACAAAGCAACATATATACATACATTTAAGTAAACAAATTTTTATTTCATTTATGAACATACAATTTTTTTACATTATAACCTAACTATAAAGCTCTAAATATCGAATGTAACGTTTAAATATTTTATTCCTCATTTTTTAAACATTTTATACTTTTTAAGTATTTCCAATCAAATGATGTTGAAGTTTGAAACGTTGGAGTCCAACGAAATTTTTTTTTTATGGTCATATATAAACCATAAAAAATATATAAACCCAATTAATGCTAAAAGAAGTTTTCTAACCCTCAGGGAACGGGTGGGGGAAGGGTTAGAAGACGTAAAACACACATAACGCTCCATAAAAGTTGCAATTTTAGTTAGCCCACTCGTTTTATTTTTCGAATAGTTAATAATGATGGCAATGAGTAATTTTTTAGGTCATTTTTGGACCAAATTAAGTGAAAATGTTGCTAAAAGATGAGAGAAAAAGCGAAGAAATTAGGAAAAATATTCAAAATTGTCGAAATTTTGAAATATTTCTTTGAGAATTAAATCGATTACAAAAGTTTTGAGCACCAAAGTTAACATCAGTTTTAAAACTTATATTTCCATATAAAAAAAATAGTCGAAATAACAAGTGTTTCTAAATATTTTTAAAAATTCTCATGTACTCCCAGATGTTTGCCGATTATTTCCAAATATTATAACACAGACACTAGCAAACGTTTTTTCGCAACTATATTTTAAAATTATCTTATAATTTAAAAAAAAAAAAATTTAAATAAGAAATTAATTGGTACTGAATAGTTAATACAAAAAAGTAACATTTTTTAATATAACGTAACAAAAACGAATTTCGTAATCTGCCTGCTATAACGTGGCTGTGACCTTCAGCGTCATCCAAATATTCCCAAATATTCCAAGATATTGCCGAGTATTCCTGAATATTCCCTAAATATTCCCAATATTCCCAATATTCCCGGTACAATGTACAGGTATTCCTTCAGTGGTTGACCCCTCGGTAGACAATTGTATCTAACAAACCTATTTCACAGAATCGGAACAAGCTGCAAACGAGGATGGAGAAGATGGTGATGCAGAAGCTTCCGAAGAAGAGCCTTATTACGATTCGGTAGCTTCCGATCAAACCGGTGAATATGTATACATTGAAGCCCATGCTCCAGCAGTGGGGAACAATAACTCTGGCAAAGTACAACTGCGAAGGCCGCCTTCGCTACCAGAGTCACCGGGTAATCAGAGTAACTACGTCAACATAGATTATTTTATCCAGTAAGTAGAATGTGTATTTTATATTGTTGTTAATTATTTCGAATTACTTAATGTAATTTTGTTTAGGCATCGTGCAGTGATGGATAGCGAAGACGAAGATGGAGGAACCCCGGCTCCACAAATTCTTTTGAGAGCATTAAGTACCGATAATGAAACGGGCAGTAGTGATGCAGAACCTTTGAGTTTAAGCGAAGGTAGTTTGGAGTCTCCGACACCTACGACACCTAGGAAACAAGAGAAAACTAAAGGATCGGAAGATAGAACGTCTATGATTAAGTGCATCGTAGATTCAGTTGTCGGAAGTGAAACTATTTACGTTGAATGTTTAGACGTCATGATACAAGTATGAAAACAATATCATTCAAGGAGTTATGGGATAACTGGTTGAAAAATTCGAATTTTTTATCTGAAAGTACAACTTCTCAGAAATCTTGTCCTAAAATGCCAAGTCTAATTAAACTGAACGAGATACGGAGCCAAACACCGTCGAATAATCCCTTTTTCTTTATTTTTTGCTTTTGATCGATTGTGCAGCGTCAAAATGGCGTCATTTTTATTGAAAATCCCGTATTTTCGACATGGCCCACATCAATGCAGCATAACTTAACACTAACTCAATGAAAAAAATACTGCAGACACTTCAAATGTTACACAATAATATCCAAATAAATTATTTAAGTTAACTTTAGTACACTGAGAGAAGTTTAGGGTAGCAGGTACCCTAAGCTAGGAGACGGACGGTCCGAAAAATAAAAACCGCAATTAAACCGCGATTAAAAATTGTGGGCGTTAAATTAAAATTTCTTTTCTTTAGCACCATCTTTGTTTTAGCTTTAAGAAAGTGTATATACAACTTCTGCGCGGTTAAATTATTTAATGATATTAAAAAACTCGACTGAAGTACAAAAGTTGGTGTTATTTTCATATTAACGCTTCCGTCGTGAAAATGGTGCAAGATAGTATAAAAAATTGTACTAAACCTTTTTTATAGAGCACGAAATTTCCTACAAAAATGTCACGGAGACCCCTAATCTAAAGTCAACAGTTTAGCCATAAATAATGCTTAAAGTTGCATCGAAAATTTTTGAGGTTATAGATCGGTCACCGTTGACTTCTAAGATGAAATTATGTCGTTATTTGTGGCTAAACTAGTGTCTTTAGACTAGGGCCCTCACTGACTTTTTTGTAGGAAATTTTGTCCTCTACAATAAAGGTTTAGTACAATTTTGTGCTATCTAGCACCATTTTCGATACGGAAGCGTTAATATGAAAATAACACAAATTTTTATACTTCAATCGAGTATTTTAATATAATTAAATACTTTAACTACGTAGATGTTGTATACACACTTTCTTAATGCTACAACAAAGATGGTGCAGAAGAAAAAAAATTTTATTTTAACGCCCACAATTTTTAATCGCGGTTTAATCGCAGTTTTTATTTTTCGGACCGCCCGTGCCCTAGCTTAGGGTACCTGCTACCCTAAACTTCTCTCAGTGTACTTTCGTAAAAATAAAATCGTAAAAATGTACTTTTTTCGGTATTACAGTTGTAAAATCCGATTTTACGGCCTACTTTTAGTCCGTAAAATTTAATTTTACACGAATCTGCGATATCAAAAACATAACCCGTACGGACTAAACGCAGTCCGCGAAATCGAATTTTTACAGCTTTTAGTACCGAAAAATAATGTTCGAGACACATAAGACTTTACTGGTTTTCGGTCTCGTATCGAAAAATACTATTTCAGACCCGTTATCCCATACCCCCTTCAAAGTAGAAAATTTAATGGAGTTTATTAATTCTTTTATTACGATTACAGTACATGAAAGCTATTAATGCAACGTTAAAAACGTCACAGCCAGTAATTTCTCAAGAAGATTTCGATACCATTTTCTATAAAATACCAGATCTGTACCGATTGCATCAAGATTTTTTGGATGAGCTGCGAAAGAAGCTCGAACATTGGGATAGCAAAACTGCAATCGGTGAACAATTTAAAGTAAGTAATTTAAATTGTTTATCAGTCGAAATCATTTACAGAGGAATATAAAGAAATTTCAAATTTAACTTTAGGTAATGGCAAGTAAAATTCGAGATTACGGGGCATTTTTACATAATTACGCTCGGGCAACGGACACAGTACGAAGATGTTCCGCACATTCGACGCAATTTGCGGAAATCACGAGAGACATTCGATTACGAGGTTACCAGGGTCCAGGGCTGTCGCTGGAAGACCTTTTGCATAAACCAGTTGCGAGAGTTCAAAAAAATGCCTTGTGTTTACATGTGAGTTTAAAAATTGTGCGATTGCTTTAAAGTCATTTCAAGGCCTATAGTGACTACAAATATGATGAAATTTTTGCAACTTACTTTTTAAAAATCTTTCGGTTCTTTTGGCCCCTGAAGTCAGAAACTTGTCTGCCACATCAGAGGAGTTGCGAAATTCACCGAAAGATTATATTTCTTAAACAGATGGAAAGTTTTTTCGAATAATTATTTAATTTAAAAATTATTTAAAAAATAAGTTGCAAAAATTCCATTATATTTGTTCACTATAGGCCTTGAAATATCTGACTACTTTATAGTAAAAAAGTGAGCATAAACTATTTATGTGCGATGCTTTATTTTTTATTTCTGAAATATATTTTTTGTTTTCAGGATTTGTTGAAACACACACCGCAAAGTCATGCTGATCATGCGCCACTTTCCGAAGCTTTAGCTATGACTCAAAATTTCTTGGATGAGTTCAATATTATTCAGACTAAGTCGATGTTTAATAAGGTGTGGTTCAAAGTTATTTTCATAACCACATCGTTTTTTATAGATCTTGTTTATTTACAATTGATAACATAACCTTATCTTACAAATTTTCATTGGATACTAAAGAAAATTATATTTTTAGAGTCATCAATGTGATCGAGCACAGCGAAGGCTTGTAAAAAATTCATTCGTAGTAGAACTCTCGGATGGACATCGTAAACTCAGGCATCTTTTCCTGTTTAATGATGTAATTGCCTGCGCAAAGTACAAAGCGTCCGGCAAAGATAAATTCACTTTCGAACTGAAATGGTATATTCCAGTGACAGAAATTGTTGTTACGGAAGATGGTACAGAACCTCGCGAGGCTAGCCCTGCAAACGTCGTAGTACTTAGGTAAATTTTTTAATAATTACTTCTTTTTTCTTTGTATTTTGGCATTTTACGAAATCTTTTGTGTTTAGATCTCAAGCGTGTACGGTGCGAGATCAGATTTTGTGGGAAGAAAGGAGTGACGAGAAGAGAATTCGATTAGGCGGTCGAGGTTCCGAAAAGAACCGGAAGAAATTGGCGGAGTTGGAAGCCCAGCTGGTTTTGGCATCACCGAATCTCGTATTGAAAGTTAGTCAGAAGAATCAGACACGCATACAGAATTCGTACACTTTCTTCCTGTCGAGTGAGTTCGAAAGGTCTCAGTGGATAGAAGCCATCGAAGTCCTGCAGACTGTAAGTTCTTCAATTTATGGAAGAGTCTATGAAAGAATAGTTGTTATAAAAATTAAATTGGTTTTAAACCGGGCTTATGACCTACCAGGATGTTTATAAAAATTGCATTAGATGTTAAAATGCTATAGTTTTAAGATCTCTAAACATTTCTAACACCTTGCGTGTAATCACTTGGATTCCCAAACGCTAGGCTTTATTTTAAAACATCTATAATCTCAACTAGTAATAATATTAACAACAAAAAAGAAAAAAGGTAAAAGATAAAAATAAAAAATAATACAAAATTAAAAATTAAAGACTAATAAACTTATATTATACTACAATTTCGATTCAACAGTTATTTGGAATAAACTGGTATATGAATGTGATTGGTTAGCATACAATTATAATAAATCTGAAAAAATTACATTATTACAAAAATATATTTTTGTCCAGATATTTATTTTGCATGTTTATTTTCATCTTATATTTTTGTAATAATGTCATTTTTTTAGATTTATTGTAATTGCATGCTAACCAATCACATTCATGTACCAGTTTATTCCAAACAACTGTTAACCCTTAAAACTGCAGTTTTACAGCATTTTTTATTTTAACGAGTTACATTTCAAGAGGCACAAGTTAAATTTTTAGGAAAAAATATTGAAAATTGACTGAGTTATGATCTTTATTGTGTAAAATGTCACTTTTGTATTTCATTTTTTATAACGGGCACCAATAATTTTTTTATCAAAATAACTTTTCTACGCGGTAAAATGACATTTGCAGAGTATCTAGTAATTTTGTTGAAAGGAAATAACGAAAACTGTCTGCGCAGGACGATATTATTTTCGGATTGGGGTCTCCCACGACCCCACACGGCGCGTTGTGTTATTATTATATAGGTTGGAGCTTTAAGGGTTAAATCGAAATTGTAGTATAATAGAAATTTATTAGTCTTATAATTATGAATGTTGTTATTATTTTTTTAATTTTTAATTTTTAATTTTTATCTTTTTTCTTTTTTGTTGTTAATATTATTACTAGTTGAGATTATAAATGTTTTAACAAAGCCTAGCGTTTGGGAATCCAAGTGATTACACGCAAGGTGTTGGAAATGTTTAGATATCTTAAAACTATAGCATTTTAACATTTAAAATGCAATTTTTATAAACATCCGGGTAGGTCATAAGCCCGGTTTAAAACCAATTTAATTTTGTTAATTTCCAAAAAATCTATCGTAATAATTCAATGTTGTAATAGTTTTTACATTTTTATTTTGGATTTTAGGCTGGCCAACCTCCAGGACCGCTACCACTTAGTATGTATGAGTTACAAGCTTGGGTCACAGCTTGTCGTACATATTTGCAAACAGACATGGGAAGTTACTTGCTGCGTTCAGGCAGAGATGAAAGTTTACTGTTAGGAGACTTGCAGCTGACTTTGTTGGGACTAACTCCTCCAGGACTGGATAGAGCTGTAGATCTCTACATCGTCATAGAGGTCGATAGTTACGGTCATTACTTCAAGCGCGCCAAGAGTCACGTGGCAAGAGGGCAGGCACCTACTTGGGGTAAGTTGAAGAACTAAATTTTATATCGATTTAAAAATAATAAAAAAAGTCTAATAAATTGAATGGAAATGTTTTAGGTCAGACATTTGTTGTCGAGCTGGAAGGTAGTCAGAATGTGAGAATTCTTTTGTACGAGGAATGTGGTTCGAGGTCTGTGTTACGGGGAAAATGTGCTCAGCGATTAAGCAGATCTTGGTTGCTTGGTGATCAGGTCAAAAGGACACTAAATCTTGGTCCAGCGAGTCTTGAAGTCGCTCTGAAATTTATCCCGAGTGAAGTTACACTGCGGCGAGTACCGTCTGCAAAACCTCAAGGTCTCTTCGGGGCAAAAATTCAACAAGTTTGCAAGTGAGTCTCTTTTCGATATTCTTTAATTATATTTTTTATATTTCTTGAAATCGTTTGAAGTTAACGATTTAAAATATTTAAATTAGGTTTAAATATTTATTTATGTATTTTTTATTTACAGGAGAGAGAAGCGTGACGTTCCTTTCATAATAACGGCATGCGTGCGCGAAGTCGAGAGGCGAGGCATGGGGGAAGTTGGGCTGTATCGTGTATCTGGCTCAGCTTCAGACGTAGCGAAATTACGGAAATCATTCGAAAGTAACTCCTACGAAGCTGAACAAATGCTGAAAGAGGTAAGTTCTGTAGATATACTCGATTACTTGGTAAATGCCGCTACAGCTTAAATGAAAGTTATGTTAGTTCAACAACGAATAGGAAAAATCGTAGTTTTTAAGGTGCGATTAAGAATTAACAAACGGATTCTGACGAAAAAATTACTAATCGTTAATATGAATATAAAATGAATTCCCTGAAAATTCCGAGTCATTTGGATATCACAGTGTTGAGCAATTACGAAAAACATCTTGTGCCTATTAACTTGATTGGTGCCGTATGTAAGATGACATCTGTCAAGATTTTATGGACGAGATATGCACAGAATTAACAAACAGATTTACTCAAAATTGATGTGAATTAAATAAAAATATATAATAAATGTTGGAGAGAAGGAATTAGATCGATTGGATGCGTTAGGCAAGAAAAATTAATTGAAATCGCTGTCAAAAGTTGATTTTCGAACAAATTAGTAGCCATTATTTGACGTGTGAACGGTACTGTAATAGTAAAAATCGGCCGAAAAAAGCACTTGACTCCATACGTACCGTACCAACCTCCTTAATTACATAGCTACACACAAAAAATGTAACCCCATTGGATCAGGATTTTGACATAACCTCAAAAGCCCATGGCGCAAATAACACATGAAATCCTTTGCAGCATACATTTAAAAAAAGTGAATTGTTATGAAAAATGTTCTATTAGTGGATTTTTGGGGGCACTGATTACGAATTTAGGGTCAATTTTTTAAAATTCAAAATGTCGAATTCAATATGGAGGACGAAAAAAATCAATAGATTCGTCTGAAACTTGTTATTTAAAGGTATGTTAGTGTCGTTGGTCTCGAATTCAATGTCAGTTTTCAAAAGTTCGAAATGGATCCAATATGGCGGACAATTTGTTTAAATTCCCCGGATTTACGTTAAATTATGGTCCTTAAATTCGGAAATTGCACGATCAGGAGAAGGCAGGCTGGCTGAGTTTTTAGACTGTTGTTCACAATTTCATAGAAAATCAAAAAAGTCCAGAATATAAAGAAATAGTTGCCAAAATGATCACTAACAACCAGAACCTAGGTTTGATGAACTTGAAGCAGCATTTCTTGCCCTCTAATCTCGATTAATTTTCCAAAAACTTGAGACAATAGTGAGGAACAGAGTTTCCATCAATATATATTAAATTTATGGAAACTCGCTACCAGGGGCGATGGATTTTAACATGATGGCGGATTATTCCAGGATGCTGAGAAGGGAATAGTAGATTACGATAAGAGTGCGCAAAGTAGGTATTTCCTACACGAGCGAAGTTTTTTCACCCGAGCGTGACCGTTTTTTTTTTGTGTGGCTGTGTAATTTACTGACGATTTCAATTTCCAATTTTTGTTTCAAATTAGTCTCTTAAAATGACATTTTTAGTACAGTAATCTAAAACTTTGTCATAGTCAATTATATTTTTTACGAGTTGGTTATAAACTGGGTTTTGTCCGCAAAGTTTTACATGAAATTTATTTCGTATTTCTCTACCAATTTTAAAGTAGCTAGACCCTAAACGCCTATTATTCAAGAAGTTTTTGAAACTTTCAGCAAAACTAATTTGAATAACAATACGTATGTCTGTTAAATTTGAACAATTTTGACCGTTTAGTTTCCGCGATATAATCAATCAAAAATCGCATGTTTTTACATAGATCAGTATGGTAGCCATGATGAAAGTTGTCGAAAAAATGCCGATTCGATACAAATTTTCTTATAGCTAGTCTGAAGTAATTGAAGTAATGAGGAACCACATAAACATTGACCGTTTAATAAAAAAGTTCGACTTGATCAAAAATCCAACTTGAGAAATTTCTCGGGATTTGTCATACGATACAGAATAGACGGCTACGTCGCATTTATGAGATCATTCTTTGTTTTTGCGCGCGAGTATTTGAATATACATACGTACTTTTATTGATGAGTTTAGCATGAAAACCACTGTAGATAACGTAATATAAATCAAATACACATAGGCGTATTCATAAAATATGTAATAGATATGCAGACATTTTCGTTTTCTGTATACGACGACATTAAATAAAATACGAAAACAAACTCTGTTTCGATCCACAGCGGAGTATGTACATACCTGTGTTTAAATCGCGCTTTGCTGATAAAATGCGACGTTGCCACTATCTCTGTACTACGTTATTCACTAGGTTAATTTTTTCTTTCCATTAATTTAATTTAGTATGTATTTGATATTTGAATGACATAAGACTAATTATTTATTTATAATTAGATTTTACATATTGGTATTGAGGTTATGTTTTTACACTTTATAGTTAGATCGTTTTTGACTTGCACAGTTGGGGTCTAGCTACCTTAAATCGATTTCGTTGAAATTTGAACAGCGATCATAAGAAACGATTTTAACCTTCACACGTCAAAAAAGACCCAATGACGTAGAAAATAGAAATTGCCCGAAAAATTCACAAGAAACAGGACTGAAAAAGTATTCGGTTTTATCGACGTTTTTATGAAAAGTAATTTCAAATATCTTTCGAAGACTTCTATATTGGATCTACTATTGAGAAGGTTTAGCGATCAATGTTCAGCTGTGCCATCACTAGCGCACACTTCCGAAGACTTCTATATTTCACTTGTAATCCGCGAAAACGATTTAATTATTCTTCCATTTTATTGGGGAGTAAAGTAAATAATCATTTCATGCATTTTCAATCGTAAAGAAGATTCTAAGATTTAACTTAAACTGAAGATAATTTTTGAAGTAAACGTACATTTTGATAATGGCGAATATTGAACGATTGCACTTTGAGTTTTGTATTTTGGTTGCCCAAAACACATAACAACCACAATAAAACATCTGTAGAGAGCATTTTACTAGGAAAATGTTGTTTGATACATAGGTTGATAAATACATCTAAAAGAATTAGGAATATAATTAATTCGGGAGGAGATTAAGGATGAAATCATTTGTTATAAAATTATTACCTTTCGTTAGCGATAGCCAATTATGAGCGAGTATGGCCAACAGGCACCCTGCAGAAAATGCTGCGATGCCTCTAGCGGTATATTTGAAACAACCTTTGCATACCTACTGCAGTTGTTGCAAGTGATTTAGTTCATTTATTTTAAACGTCTATAATAGATTTTCACAATATATTATTTAATACATTTTGCGTTGCGAAAGCTCGCCAGTTATATTTATATTCGCAAGTAAATGTTCGCTAGAAAAAATACTTAATCTATCAAGAAGGTTTTAAAGTAGTTCGCCAGTAAGGTAGGAAATTTCACCAAAAAATTCGGGCTCTATAAAGGTTACTATAGACGGTTTCCTAGAAAATACCAAAGACCTCAATTGAGAACTCACCGAGAATTTTCGAAAATAACTAAAATTCACTTATTACCCATAATTCTTGGTCAGATGCGAGTTCATTTCTTTGACATTTTCTAGAATACCGTCTGTAGAAATTGGATTTGCCTTTACTGACCCCGAATTTTGAAAATTCGATTAGTCATTTTTTATTCACGGTTTTTCGTGATAATTCCTACTTTATCGGACGAACACTTTAGAACCCTCTTAAGGCAGTTGCATCCCGAGGCATAATATGTTTCGGAAACATATAATAACGTTTCCAAGAATTTTTTTTCCACTAATAATGACATTATGTTGAAGGGAGAAAGTATTATTATTCTTGAAACAAAAATTGAGAGCTGTAAAAGGAATGTGTTGAACAACTTTTATTAACGACTCAGTCAAACATTTTTTTAATATGAATGGTTTTAAGGGGATTCTGAAGTAGTCCGCCGATAAACTAGAAATTTCTGCTAAAAAATGTTAATTAAAAATGTCTGAATCAATTTTTCAAAATTTAGGCTCCGTAAGGACAATTCTACTTTCTACATACGGACTCTTACTGCATGCTACAATTTTCAATTTTTCAATAGTTCTGGTTCATTTTGAATTAATTTCTTTGGCATTCGTTAAGTGTATACAGTAATTAGAATTACCCATACAGAGCCCGAGTTTTGTCAAATCGATTTAGGCATTTTTTATTTTTTACATTTACTTTTTTTTATACTGCTTTTTAAAGCCATTGTGTCCAAATCTGATGTTAGTTTTCAAAAATTCAAAGTGGCGTATCTACAATCCGGAATCGGCGACCTCAAAAATCACCAAGTACCAAAAATGAAGTGATTTCGTTTGATTTTAGTAAATACCTTTGCCATAATATTTCCACCATTTTGAATTTTTTAAAATTAACTTCACATTTGGAGTCAGCTACCCAAAAAATCCCGGGAACCAAGTTAGAAATTTTTTCTTTCGGATCAGTTGACTGAGTATACGTGACTATGATTTTGAAAAAAATCGAATTTAGCAGGCGTTTTGAGCCGCCATTATTAAATTTAATTGTTTGCACTAGTTCTATCTACTTTCAATTATTGTTACTTATGTTTTCGAGGTCACTGATTCCGAATCCGACATTAATTTTTCGAAATTAAAAATGACGGATCCAGTATGATGGATAATATTTTTAAAACTAATGTAAATGTGATGAAAATCAATACTCGATGATTTTCGGGGTCGTTGATTACGAATCCGATGTCAGATTTTCGAAATTCAAAATGGTGAATCCAATATTGGACACAAAAATTCAATAATTTCAGAAAAGTTCATGAACTGCACTCGGGGGTTTTCTGCAATTACGAATGTTTTGTTTATTTTTCGGCGGTCGAATTGAGGGATCCAATACGGCTGACGAATTAAAAAAAAATTGAGTATCTTATATTTGAATAGTCCTACTTATAGTGCACAAGACTTTGAAATTTTGTCCGCCATATTGATTCCGCTATTTCGAATTTCGAAAAATTAATATCAGATTCAGAAAACCCCCTAGTATGACTTTTCACGGACTTTCCTAAAATTTTGGTAATTTTGTCCGCCATTTTGGATTTGCCATTTTAAATGTCAAAAAACCTCAAAGGGTTAAATTACTTTTATTCTAAAATAGCTATTAAAAATTCGATTTTTTATTTTAAACGTAATATAAGAAGACTAACAATTTAAAAATTCAAAATAATTTAAAAAAAAAAAATTATAGTTTTGAAATTGTTACTTACATTAAGTACAATAATGTGATATCAATTGATTCTACAGGCTGCCACTGAGTTTCACTGAGAGAAAAAAAAGGACTCTTAGCAAGCATGTTTCGTTGTTATAGCGGTGCAATATGATAGGCAGTTTTTTCAGTTACAAAAATATTAAATATTAAACACGAAAGACAAAATCGGCTACGATGAAAGTAAACATTTTGATTTAATCGTTCTTAAAAGATGCAACAATTATCTAAATACTACTAATTATCCAGTGTAGATATATATTTCCAACTTGGACTACGACTTATTGGAGAAAATGCCCTTTATTACTAAATTTCGATTGAATTTTAGGTTAATAAGACACAGTTTAGACAATTTTTCACTTTGATGAACAATTCAAGAGAGGTTTCATTTTATTTTGGTGGTTGAGAATTATAGAACCTGCAAGTGTACGTATTTCATAGGATTCGTATCGACTTGCGAAATATATTGAGGTTTCTTTATCGAACGATAGGTGGAGTCGAAACCCTTGAATGAAATTGTATACCGTTTCATATAATGAGGGTGTAGTATCTCTCAATTCGATGATCTTAACAATTCACTTGTTTCTTGGGAATTTTCACTTCGTCATAATTCCGAATGTTACTTATTTACTTAATAAATTGAAAATATCATGATAAATAATTTAATTTCTTAACGTGTCAAAAATTACGTAACCGAATAGTTACAAACCAAAGGTTAAAATAGATCTGACATACTTTTTATGTTCAAATTTTCATAACGTTCTTAATTTCCATACTTTTCATAATAAAATTGTTTATTTTCTTCTTGCCTTTACAATTTGACGTTATTTTTACGTTTTTTTCAGGTGGACGTCCATTCAGTCACAGGCGTCTTGAAACTCTACCTTCGGGAAATGCCGGAAGCGCTTTTCACGGACGCCCTCTATCCGGCGTTTTTGGAAGCTTTCCACACGGGAGAATTAGCCCGTGGCTCCGCATTGCGGAAAGTTTACGAAGTTCTGCCGTCAGTGAACAAAGCGGTGATCGACTTCCTGTTGGCCCACCTGCAGCGAGTGAACAAGCACGAAGCCCAGAACAAAATGTCCTTACACAATTTGGCGACAGTTTTCGGTCCCACGCTGTTGCGACCCGGGACGAGCAACCGTTCGGACGCGAAGAACCGCGACCTCCTGGCCGCGGGTACGGTCGACGTGATGGCTCAAGCCGGCATCCTCTATTGTTTCCTGCAGATGCAGGTGCATCAAAACAATCAGTCACTCTAGTCGAGAGTTGTTTACCGAACAACGATCCTCGCTTACGAACGCAGAGGAGTCAACGGATTTTTATAACGTATTTTCTTAGTCCGCGCAGACACTTTTTAGCAGCTTGACCGAATTATTCGAGTTAGAAATCGCGATCCGAAGCTACAAAACATTACGTGAACAAAATTCGCACTCATTCACAAAGTGATATATTTTATACTACGCAATTGTAACTTATATATTTAGGAAGGTACAATCGAAACTTTTTTATATATGAGGCGAGCGAAGGCACGAACTTGTCGCGAACTTGTTCCTAAGGAAAGAGCCGACTGATTTATTATCGCGACGAATCCTCGAGAGGACAGTCGTTAAATACCCTATTTTATTTTCTTTTCATTTCTCATTCGATTTAACTGTTACCTGTATTTTACAAAGCCCTTCTTCGCAAGTCGTTTAATTGATAAGATTTTAAAATTTTACTATTCTTCGTCCAATAGCGCTGTTTTTAGGCAAAAAGTTACATGATAATCGATAGCGACTCGCGAAGTAGAACTTGCATAGGAAATCAACCGTTAAATTATTTTCGTTACGTTTCGATGGAAATTCTGAATAAAGCGAAAATTAGTATTCTGTTTGATCAATGTCCGAACACGTCCTTTATTTCATTAAGTTTTACGAAAATGACATTTACGCGCATTTCTTGTGTTTTTTTTTTTCGTATAAGTTTCATACGTACGGTGAACGTCGTCTACCACAAAGTAAATTTTACATAATAGACGAAACTCTTAATTGCTCATTTATTAAATTTATAGGAAAGGGGGGTGATAAAAGAGAACAAAATTACACAAGAAGAGGTTAGGTACAAACAAAAGAATGTAAATGTCTCTTGTATCCGCTTTTTAATCGATTAAGATTGCGCCGAAGAAAATTGAAATGTATTAACGACATCTGAGCTTGCCAAATTTTCGTTATTCCGAGAGAATATTTTGAAAAAAAAATGCAATATATGAGAAAACTGTCATTTAACTTTGTCGTTATCCTGTCAGTATTTTGGCGATCGGCATCAGTATTTTTTTCCAGTAATTGAACTCGGTAAGTTTGGCAGTCGTTACTTTGCAAGAAAAACGGTTATTTTACCAATTATTGTGCACGAATTCGTCGGTACAAACGAATACTCAACTCTGCCCAGAGCACGATAAAGTTTTTGGGAAAGAAGAAACTACGTGTGGTGCTCGAGCGAATAATTTGGGTAAGCTGGGCACTTATTGGCTGATTGACTCGGAAAAACGTGAAAGACCCAAAATTGATCGGTCTGCACTTCTACGAGTCATGAAATTTTTAATGTATTTTGGGTATTCGAAGCCCTTTGTAAGTGTTTTATGTAACTGCCGTAAACAGCAACGCGCGAGCCAATAAATGTTTGACTTACTTAGCATCGAGTGCTGAGGTGCGTATGTATGTGATGGACGTCTGCGTATGAGTGTGTGGGAGAGAATGAAAGAACGTTTCGAATGCATAATTTCTCGCCTGTATTATGTATCATACCGTACATACGAAATATTTTTAATCTTTGTATCGCGTTTAAAAAAGATGCGACGATGCTGTACACACCCTCTTGTACATTGTTTTTGCGACGTGTAAAGTTCATCGACGATTATTGCTACATTACTAGATTATATATTACAGATATTATATATATATAGATATATAGATATATTATTACGATATTAACGATTACCATTATTTTATGCGACTAAAGTATTCGTTATTAGACGCACGAACGAGTTAGCCTTACATGCGCTGAAACGGAACGTATGTACTGCTGGAAAATGAAAGACATTTCAATGATTCGCTAAATACAGAAGGTTTATAAACTTTTATCCAACTTGTTTTATTTGTAAAATCCTAACCTTGGAATCGATGTGGTGTGTATTAATTTTTTTACAGGAACAACTTTAGGAAGATTCAGAAGGACTTTTATGTTTGATGTGACAATAACAAATTACTCGAAGTGAAACATAGTGCTTAGTATTCAACCGGATAATAACTTTCAGCTGGTATTCGTTCGTTTCACGAGTACCTTTTATTTCTGCATAATCCGAGTGAGAAATTCACAATTTACTTATAACTGTATTAACCCTCTGGGTCCGAGGGTATATTGATGTTGGAATATAATTTTTTCAAGACTTTAATTTGTCTATTTTATACTTCTGATTTGACGAACAATCGTTACAATTAAATAAAAACGCTAAAATCACAGTTTTTTGTTATGGGACTTGGAAGTCCCACCAGGACTTGAGGGTAAGATTTTCAGTTTTTGATAAAAATAAGAAAATCAACAGTAATATATATATTTCACGTTTTATTGGTTTAATGTTATTTTAGGCTAAATCTAACACTCTATATAAGTAATATAACGCACAATATAACACGATTTTGTATATCTTTGAGAACTATTCCTTTTTTAAATGGTATGTATAAAAACAATTATTGCTTTTATTGCAACAAAGGTATACATTGCATTTGCAGCAAAAAGACGTAGGTTTATTTTTAATGCATAAGGTGCATATCTTTGTCTGACTTCCCTAAACTCTGGGAAGTGATCTAAGGCGTCAAATTTTTGTGATAAATTTGTGAAATAACAAAAATTAAAACAAATACATATTTATGTATAACTCACAAATTATTTAACATCGTGACGTGTAATAAAGTAGAAAACGCCTATTTATCTTTCAACTTTTGCATTAGTAGACCGTTGAGCCCTGGTGGGACGTACACGTCCCATACTTTAAAATCAGAAGCCCCTATATAAATCAAAACCAAATAGTGGTTAAAATACGCTAATTTGCATATGTATATCCCGCTTTTAAAATGTATACACGGATTTTACCATAAAATCATTAGTACATACTTTATTTTGAAAAATTATCGAGTGACATACGAATACGACAGTTAACCTGCAATGCAAGGCACAATTCACAGCTTTTCTAATATTTAACCAATTGAATAACTGTTGCTGCTGGTAGGAACGCATTATGCATGACCGACGGAAACCTACCGTCGATATTACATACCGGATTTGCCATTAAAAAAGCAAAAAAGTATTTTTAAATCTATGGGACTCCCACGTCCCACCAGTACCTAGAGGGTTAACATATAATTAAAACGAACTTATTTATCATTTAAATTACTTTCGTTATGCACGGAAAAACCTTTGGGATCGCTGCTCACTGGAACCGGGCGGGCAGCCCTCCCGCAGCACTTTTAACTTTCCAAATGATGATTAAAAATATAAGAGCGTAAAAATAACTTTTTTTCTGAATAGATATCGCTTCATACTATCATTCAGAAAGTTTATGCACTATTTTTAGACCATCAAATTATTTATATGTTTTATAAAGATCGTTAAAGGCGTATAAACCTCCACTTTTTTCACTTTACTAGCTTCCTTATCAAAAATAGAGCAAAATTGCACTCAAGCTTCTTTGTAGAGTGCAAAATTTCCTACAAAAAATTCAGTGGTAGCGTTAGTCTAACATTAATTTAAGCACGAATTTAAACAAAATATTCCGAATGAACTAATTATCAAAATTTCTTCTTGGTATATCTCGGTCACTATACTACAAAATTCAAAAAAATAAAAGGATCAAATATATTAAATCAGTTTTCGATGGAAAACACGTGTTATGATATAAAAAATATTTGTAAGAGGCTGGTATTTGTGTAATTACTAAGCACGAGATATACCAAGAAGAAATTTTGATAATTAGTTCATTTACAAACAGTCGAGAATTTAATCTAGATGCTTTAACCTCGAATTACTTAAATATTCCGAATATTTTACATTGGTTATCGATCAAACTGTAAGTTGACGTTCCAGTGTTGTTTGTGGCTACACTATTAACATTAGACTAGGACTGCCAGTGACTTTTTTGTAGGAAATTTTACGCTCTACAAAAAAGCTTTAGTGCAATTGTACTCTATTTTGCGCTTTTTTTTTATACGGAAGCGTTAAAACGGAAAACGTTCCAGTCTTTACGCTTTTAACGATCTTTATAAACCATATAAGTAATTTGATGGTAAAAATAGTGTATAAACTTTCTTAACCCCTTCGCTGCGGCGAGAATTTCACAAAAAGTGCCAAAAATGCGGGAAAAAAAATTTGGTTAGATTTTACTGCAACATAGTGTATAGGGGTTTCTTGGGACGCCGATTACGAATTTGAAGTCAGATATCGAAAATTTAAAATGGCGGATTCAATATTGCGGGCAAATTTTCTAAATACCAATCATTTCGCCTGACATTTGTTACTCAGAGGTTTTCGGGGTCGCTGATTACGGAATCTGAAGTTACATTTTTGGAAAATTAAAAATGGCGGATTCAATATGGCGGACGTCTTGATCAAAATTCGAACTGATTACGAATCTTATATCAGTTTTTGCATGTACAATATTACTGCAATTTGTTATTCATATGTCAATAATGCTGCTCGTGGCAGGTTGGCAATAGAAACACTCTCGTGATTATTTATAGAATATTTATACCGAATTTTGTATTTTTATCGAAAACTTCTTCGATTCTGCAGCTACAAATCTATATTTTTAGTTTTTATGGATATTTTACAGAGTTTATTATCTACCCAGATTATTCCGTGTAAATTTCAAAATTTTGTTATGTACTCCCGAGTTCTCGTGTTACATGTGGGAAAAAACACTGATTTCTAGAGTTCAATATGTTACAGGTTTTATTTTAAACAAAAATATATAAAAACAGAAAAAAATTACACTTTGAAGACCTTTCTCGAACCTCCTCGTAGTAAAGTGTCTAAGTACATATTGTATATCGAAGCTAACGGGGGAAGGCTAACATTAACCCACGGTATTGGATCCGCCATTTTGAATTTTCAAAATATATCATCAGATTTGTAATCGGCGACCTCGAAAACCCCTGAGTAGCAAGTTTCAACCGATTTCATTAATTTTTAATGCATAAATTGACCTAATACGGCGACATAGCTCATGACAAAGATTTTTACAAAATCGTAAAAACAACATATTTTAAGAGTTTGTATCTTTTTTTTGACAACATGTTTTTGAAAAAGGACAACGGCATGTTGTTCGGTATACCTTAGGCTGGTTAGAAATGGTCAAGTTTTTAAATTGGATATATTATTGACTTCATTAGACTAATTTATGTCATGACAAAGATTTGCGTTTTTGCCGCAGTCAGAGAAAAGTCCTAAATGACAAAGATCTTTGTCATCCGCAGCGAAGGGGTTAATGATCGTATGAATCGATATCTATTCAGAAAAAAAACTTATTTTTACGCTCTTATATTTTCAATCAGCATTTAAAAAGTTAAAAGTGCTGCGGGAGGGTTACTCGCCCAGGTTGGGTGAGCAGCGCTCCCAAAAGGTTTTTCCGTGTGCACTAACAAAATAAAAAGCCCGCTATACATTGATTCGTAGTCAAAAAAACTTAGACCAAGTTGAGCCATCGTGGCCGGTTTTACTGGTCGTATTATAGCAAAGTCGAGTCCACATAACGGCTTCCAAGCCAAAACTGCCTGGTCTCGAACGCGGATTTGACTTAAAATGTTTACTTGGAACAACAATTATGGAGGGAGGACTGTCCCCTATTGCCATGTTCGTAAAATAAAAACGCAAATGTATCGATCTTTATTAATCAACGAGTTTTAATAAATAAAAACATAAATTTAATGAATATAAAAGAAATAACAAATATAAAACAATAAATAACAAAAAAAAAGTCGTTTTAAGTAGAGACACTCTTGACACAACGCAATGTGTATTATTTCAAATACTCACCTCAAAAGACCCGAAATATAAACTAAATACATTAAACTGCATTTGATGAAAAATTATAGGGTAATTTTTATGCCCGAAGTGACCAAATTCAAAACTTCGTCCAGACTTAGTCTGGGTCGAAGTAATAGAATCACCAAAATCCGACTTGAACGCTGATTTCCGATGATGATTGGTCACAACTCCTGGATCGTCACGAAAATGATCAGCATCTACACATCTGAATATCACAAGGGAAAACCATTGACGCCAGAGACAAAATCATATTTTACAATTGAAGGGCCGGAAACGAAATGGGCACATAATCTATTGTCGAGTCGCGGAGATGGCCCCTGGCCTCTATTTGTAAAGTTTCGAAATTCAGTGTTTTTTAAACGCCATATTGTAGAAAAGTTCATAGCGCAACTTTTTTGTAATGAGCAGAATGTTCTAACTTGTTCCATTTTCTAAATATACCAAAAACAAACGGATTATATTTAAATTTAAATTTACCCGTCATTTTTGTGTTCAACTCGCGAATTTTTAACGAAATTTTCAGGGGATATACCTTATAGTGTTTAAAAAGTGTCGGTGATGTTAAAAAAATTATTACTGTTTTCAAACAAAAAAAAAATGTTTATTTACGGCTATACGAAAATCGTGCATTGATAGTTTGTAAGGTTCGGAAGTCGAGCGAGTGTTCAACAACTACATACTTTCAGTGAGAATGTTATTCAGAAAGAAGTAAATAAGTTTGTTGGAAAATTTAAATAATGATTTTGAAGGAATAAATCAGGAAAAGCGTTGAAAAAAATAAGAAAAAAAAAACGGAAAAAGTGTTACAGAAAAAGGGCCGAACAAAAAAAATGAAACCCGTACACGAAAACACATCAACAAGAAAACGTGAAACTAATGATTAATGTATACTTATTACTATTAGTGAAAATGTATATATAAAATTCATTATTTTTTTAATAAATATATTTGCAAAATAGTTATTTAAAGAAAAGCAGAGCGCTGTGAAGCGGTGCACGCGGCGCGATGCTGAAAATTATTGCATCGCCGCGGGACGAATGATTAAAAGATTCTATTAATAATCAAAATGATTTATTGGGAAGACGGCATACATACTGAATGTAAACAAAGGAAAAATACTTCTTCGAGTTTTTTCCCCAAAAAACTCGAAAAAACGTTACATTTATAAAATTACACATAAATTAAATAATCGAGTCCAGGGTAAGGCTGCTGTGATCCCTGCTGATGAGCACACAGTCAGCAGCCAAGTGCGAAACTCGTTTTTTTATATAATGCAATAGTTTTAATAAAATTAAATACAGGTGGCGGGGGTTTGTTTTCCATATAAAACCAATAGTAAAATAACTTTTTCTGGCCTTAAATATCTCCGTTTAAGTTAAATCTTTCGCGGTTGTTCGCATTAGAACGACGCCGCATTGTTTATTTTTCCTTTGTTTGCATTCAGTATGTATGCCGTCTTCCCAATAAATCATTTTAATTATTAATAGTTTAAAATAAGCGACGAAGAAGAAATACAATTTTAATGCTTTCTCTCAACTAGAGAATTGCATTATTTTATATATATATATAGATTAAAAGATTCGTAACTTTTTAACGGTTCAGTATTTTGACTTTAAACTTTCTAAAAAACTTATTTACACCTTTCTGAATAACTTTCAATTTATCAATGCACGATTTTCATATAGCCGTAAATAATCATTTTTATTTATTTTTTTTTAAACACTAATCATTTTTTTAACATCACCGACACTTTTTAAACACTATAAGGTATATCCTCTGAAAATTGCGCAATGAACTTTTCTACAATATGGCGTTTAAAAAACATAGAATTTCGAAACTTTACAAATAACAGGCCAGGGGCCATCTCCGCGGCTCGAAAAAAGATTATATGCCCTTTCCTTTTCCGGTCCTTCAATTATTTATTTCATTATTTTTTGATAACTATTTGTTAAATGTAAAATTTTTTATAAAATATAAAAAAACTATATAGTATGCCTGTTCGCGAATAGAATCTTTAACTTTCACTATATTCGCTCTTTCTTTTATCGTGCGTTATTTGCAAAATGAGGTCCGTTTGTAAGGTTATTTTCAAAATAACCGTGTTTCTAAAATACATTAAAAGTGTTCCTAAATGCTTTTACAACATATATCTCATTAGCTGATTTTTTGTCACGCATTCAGGAAAAAATTAGATTGCATTTTCAATAATCACAATTATTTCTTTATTTAATTTGTACATGTAAAATCTACCAAATAAATGACGTCGTCACATTGGTAACATATATAAGTAAAATTAATATATCGCACACTATTATAATAAAGACATAAAATTATCTAATGACCAGAATTACATTATATACAACACTGTAACTATATATTCACAATGACACGAAAATGTGTTCTCCTATTGCTTGTTCTGTTTTTTTTTCTTATATTTAACACATTGTATATATGCTGACCAGGTCTCTAAGATTAGGTTGGAAATTAGGTTTCAAGAGGCTAAAAGAATCGAATAGAGACAAATTGATTTAGAACGGATTCATTTCCTGGTCGTTTCGGTTTCCTGATTCCAAGCAACCACGCGCTGGTGGTGGAAGAGGCAACCGGACGGGCGTAGCTGCAATATTGTCCCACAAACCAGGCAACCGAGATCCATCTGAACCGTTGCATTGCATTCCTGAACAAATGCATTAAACAATTATATAAGTTCCATGTAAAATGTATATGGTATATGCAAAGAGAATCTTGAAAGTGTGAAACGTGCTATGAATTAAATCTATTTTTTGCTAATCATTTGAAGAAATAGCACCAATGAGGATAGCATGTTAATCGAACCACGACGAAAAAATCATTCGAAAATCATTTTTTTTAGCCCCTTCCTTCGGGAAACATAAAAAATGCAATATATTATTTTCATAGTCCTTTTTAAAATCTAAATAATACATTGAATAACATATAACTTGGATCAATGGAAATGAAAGAGCCACCCTAAAAAGTGGCAAAAATTCGCCTGTTTTTTGGACCTGAAATTTGGGGTAAAAATGTACGGGAAAGGAAAGCTTCTTATGTTAGGTTACTTGTGTCAAATTTTCAAATTAAGCATGTATCTTAATCTTGAGACATGGGGGTTCAAAGGGGAGATTTTACAGCGAAAATTGCATTTTTTTAAAATTTGACATTTATTATCTTCGAAAATATACATTTTACGAAAAATTTAACAGACATATTTTTTATTCAGAATTGTCCAAAGAATCTAAACAAATTTTCTCCGGAATGAAAAAATCAAATTTCCAAATTGTTAAAAATATTTTATTTTGTTTTGAAAATGTTAAAAATTTAATTTTTTTCGGTCCAGAATAAATTTGTTTAGATTCTTTCGACAATTCAAAATAAAAAATATCTATTGTGAATTTTTGTAAAATTTATATTTTCGGAGATAAAAAATGTCGAATTTTGAAAAAAATGCAATTTCCGCAGAAAAATCCCCCCTTTGAACCCCCACATCTCAAGATTAAGATATATGCTCAATCTGAAAATTTTATATCACTAAGCTACCAGCATAAACTTTCATTTGTCATACATGCTAATTCCAAATTTGAGGTCTAGAAAACAGGCGAAATTTAGGGTTGCTCTTTGCCAAGAAAGCTTTCGTTTAAATATGCTAACGAGTATCTTTCAATTTCAAAGTAAGTCATTTAAACTCAATAATCATTATTTTATAATCGTAGTATACAAACGCATTTGGCTAGTTTGACTAAATCATTAGATAGGTCCATTTCGCTAATCTCGGTCAATACATTGAATTAAAAAAATGTAAACATATATCATCAGAAATTAACCCCTTGACTGCGGCTAAAATTTGAAAAAAAGTTCTCAAAATGCAAACAAATTATTTATGTAATAATACATGGTATAAGGATTTTAATAATACATGGTATAAGTAGTTTTTTTTGGGTAGCTGATTTTGAGTATGGAGTCAGACGGTGGGGCACGATATATTTTAACCTAAAATGTCTTGCATATGCAATTTTTTTTTTGTTTTCACTTTTGGGAGGTCTAACAAACATGTTGACACCAAAAAGAAAAAAATCGTTAGGGCCGTTTTTGAAAAAAAATGATGTTTTGTTATTTTCACGAGTTCAATTACAATAATTTCATTGTAATACTTGAAAATAAATTTTTATCAGTTTAATAGTTTCATTTTACCATCAAAATGTAGTAACTATAATTGAAATACCAATTTGTAACTTGAATCTTTAAACAATTATAAGGAAAAATTGTAAAAATAATGATATTTGAACATTATTTCATTTCTGCGCATTGAAGTTTTAATGAAACTACACAATATTTAAACTTTGTTATATTTCGAATTAACTTACATAAATCAACATAATTTAAGTTTAATTTTAAGAATTTTTGATAATATGTACACGTAAACGAGAAATATTGTTATCGTGAATTTTATCCTTCACTTGAACTGCAAAAAAATATTGCAAACTCAAAATATTAAAAAATATAAATAGAAGAATCAAACATTCTTGTTATTAAAAAAAACCACTAGGTTGCAGTGTGATAGCAAACACCGACTGTCATTTGTTGAAACTGTGGTAAACATTAAGACGATGTTGGAATGTTGCAAGGTAAAAATGTCGAAAGATCACGCAAGATTACACGATGAAAATCGTCAACGAATTTGTTTATTGTGTTTCGGAAAGAGGAAGAAAAATGGTATCAGTACAGGGTAAACTGGCCGGGGAACAAAGTTCCAAAAATTAACAAACCGAAAGGCCAAAATTTCGATATAGCATGGCTCCAGCATAAATTTCTTCACTTTGTTTTTGAAAATTTGGCAAACAGAAAGCAAATTAAAATACCTTGGAATCACGCAATGTCGAAATTTTAGCATTTTGGCGTTTTGATTTTCGGAACTTTGTTCCCCTGCCGGTAAACTTATGCTAGTTAATTTTCAAACAATTTTTATACGATTTAAACATTGCGTAGTTTCATTTAACCTGAAACGCATGGAATAAAAGCAATATTCAATCATTTTTTTAATATTCTAGTTACAAATTGGTATTTCTATTATGGTTACTCTTTTTTGATGGTAAAATGAAAGTATTAAACTGATAAAAAAGAATTTTTAAGGTATTATCATGAAATTATTGTAACTGAACTTATAACACCATCATTTGGTGCCAATATGTTCCTTACACCTCCCAAAAGTGCAAACAGAAAAAAAATCGCACATGCAAGACACTCTGGGTTAAAGTACATCGAGCCCCACCGTGGTCAGATTTTGGAAATTCAAAATGGCCGTTTCAATGTGGTGGACGAATTTTTAAATATTGAAAAGAATCACTTCAATCTCGTTACTAGGGGATTTCTGGGGCCGCTGATTATAAATCTGCCATCAGAGGATCAAATTTCCAAAATGGATTGTTGAAACAAAAATTAAAAAAAAAAACCCGAATAACAAGTTTCAAATAGAATGGTTCGAATTTTCAACAGTGCCGCGATATTGAATCAGTCATTTTGAATTTCCAAAATCTGACTTCTGATTCGTAATCAACGACCCCAAAAACTTTCAAGCGGTTTTATAAACCTTTTATGTAAAAATTGATTGAACGATTACGAAAATGGACTGCGTCATCTCTATTCAGTACACCTTAGACTGTATAGAAATGGATTTGATTTTAATTTACGTAAATTCCAGAATTTGTTAGTCTACTTTATATCATGACGAAGATTTGCGTTTTCCGGCAGTCTGGGAAAAGTCCGAAATGACGAAGATCTTCGTCTTCGGCAGTCAAGGAGTTAAATAGTGTTCCTGAAGGGCAACTTACTAAACCATCATTCTACAAATTTATTTATTACCAATTAAATAATGCAATTCTTGACTTTTTCTAGTTATCTGCCAGTCAGCATCATAAATGTTTTGGTAATTCTGATTTGCTAATTTTTTGCAACACTATAAAAAATATACGTCCATAACTCTGAGGTTTGGAGAACATATATTTCTATTATGATTTTTGATAATGTTTTGTTACCATTTATAATTGAAAACATATTATACGAAATATGCAAGATTCTTAAGTAAAAAAGTATATTTACATTTAATATATACATACAATGCATTTATTATATATTTACCTAGAGGAGCAGCTTCGTAAAGATCATGTAGTGCAGCGACGCGAACTTTTGTCCACTCGATAGTTTTGTAATTATCTGAAATTCCTTTCTCAGTGCTGGTTGCTTGACTTTCCCATTCTCGCATGTACCGGAAATACGTATGCAACGCATCATCGCTGATAGCACTTTTGCAAACCTATTGAATAGAACTTAAGATTTATGAAAGGTGCACATAGTCGAAGATGTTGATATAAAAAAGATTTGGTTAATTGTTTAGCAAAACGAATCGTATCCAAAAGTAATCTAAAGAGTTCCACAGATATATGGAAACTGTTCACCCCCCATTCGGTCAGGTTTCTTCGTGTCAATATGGACACAAATAATGAATACTTGATACTTTATACAACAATATTGCTTGATGTAGGGTAATTTGAAAAGAAATCAATAACATTAATTACATTAATTGAATGAAAATACGTTTTCTGTATTTCATTAACCCTTTAAGGCCCGACTTTTTTTAAGTGATGCGATTTTCGTCATACTCTGTACTTGAGGGTTTTTGAGGTCGCTTATTACGAATCTGATATTAGTTTTTCAACATTTAAAATGGCGGATCCAATATGGCGGACGACTTTTTTAAAATTTCATTGGATTTACTTGAAATTTGTTACTCGGGGGTTTATGTGGTCGGTGATTACGAATCTGGTGTTAGTTTTTCTCTTTTCAGATAATATGATGGTAATTTTCATGAGTCTAGCTCAAGTTACAAATATTTTCGTCCGCCATATTGAATCCACCATCTTGAGTTTTGAAAAACTAACATCAGATTCGTAATCAGCGACCCCAAAAACCCCCGAGTAGTAATTTTCATGAGCCTTACTTGAAGTAATTTAACAATTTTTAATTTTTTTAACAACCCTTAGCAAAAACATTTTTTTTAAATATAGTTATAATTATAAGATTGTTGTAAATTGATTACAATATAATTTTTTTTAAAGTAATATAAATTTGTGGATCTTTGGCGTTTAGAACTGAAAACTTGATTAATTTTTGACAAAGTTATGAATGTTCGAACACAAAAGTGGTTTCAATCGAAACCGCTGGGCCTTAAAGGGTTAAGATCCTTTATTATTACAAATTCATCACATCTTAGTCCTGAATAGTCTCAGCATATGGATTTACTTTAGACCACTTCGGAACTTGTTTCATTTTCATCGAAAATTGTCCAACGGTTTTTACTAGAAGACGTAGATCAATTACACATTAACTAAAATGAGGATTTCCGGAGTTTAGTACTAATTATATATTAATTTTATTTGTACGTTTATATAGAAAATTCACATTGCAGTCAAGAAAAATAAGCGTCAAAGTAAAAGAATTTAATTTGTCTGTATAAATCGCAGGATTTCTTAAAAATATATGAAACTTCTAGTCTCCTTTTTAGTATACAAGTGTAAAAAATGACAAGTACATCGGCGTGCATAGACTTTCACAGAAATATATTTTACAAAGGTAAAAAATATCAAAATACTTTATATAAGATTACAAAATGAATGCGACCACTGTAACGGGATTATACGAAATTATTAACATACCTCTAAACGAGCGTTAGGATAGTAATGTATATAGTTAACGCACATTTCATCCGAAATTGCGAAACCTCCGAGAGTGATGTTTCCTCTATCTGCAGTTTTGTATGTGCATGTAGTTATCAACGAATCTCCCTGAAATGTTAATTATTTAACGTTAAATACTTTTACAATCGTTCAGTATGCAAGAACGTAATTGATATAGCTTGATTTTCAAATGTCGAATACATTAATTTTAATAAAAAAGAATCCTTTCAAATTACATAAAAATATAAGGTGATTAAAATTTCAACATTTTTCTTGATGAATCTATTAAAAAAAAAGACAAATGTCGATAGACGGTTTGATCATTTTTACTACTGAGCGAGAAAAAAATTTGTGTTCCAAACAATCGTATCTTGAAGATTATGCTGAACGCTAACCAAGTTTGTGCACAGCTCAAACTTTGAGGTTTGAGTTGAACACAAACCTGGTTTGTTTGGGGCCAAACTTTTTTTTTCCCTATAAAACTGAATAAGAGCAAAAACTAAATTTATGCGGGTATCATTTAAAATTGAGAATTATCATTTACGTGCAGTTGATGTATGTAAAGATTCAAAATAATAGTTGAGTTTATATAAAAAAATGTAGAGTGTCCCAAATGTGTCCTAAAACACTGTTTTAGTATCATGTCTACCGTGTTTCAGGAGTGTCAATTATAAAAAAATTACATAAAATGGAAATGTACTTATTTTTCCGAAGGTTGGATTATTTACGTATTATTAATGATCATTGATATGATAATTAATAATTAGCTTATGGATACAGTTTTGGACCACATAATGTATGTGTTAAAAAGGATTATTCGTGATATTGGTTGTGTTTGACAACATTGGGACTCTTTTTCATTTATGTCCTCTTTTAGACGCATATATTCTTTTTCAGTGCATTTTAGCCTCCTCATTCTGAAGTTGACACTTACAATTCTCGGTTAAATATAGTAAAGCAGCAGTCTCGAAAAGCGCATTTTATTGCAGACGTTTGTGTTTATTTTAAAAAATATTTCAAACCAAAAGATAGAGTATTAAATTCATTACAATGATGCTGGAATTCTGACAAAAATTTGGACATTTTACTTTATATGTAGTAAATTTGATGCTCCGCCCTTTTTGTTTGAAATATTTGTTTGCATTCGAATTTGTATTTTTCAAAATAAATACATAAATTTGTAATAAGAAGTAGATTTTTCTTCAAGATTATATGACTAATTGAAAACAATTAAGAGGCAAAAAGACGTTAGATAAACTGGCCAAATGGAGAAATAGGTCCAATGGAAATGACACCCGAAAATATAAAACTTCATGAAAACTTATGTTCGTATTGTGAAACACCCATTTTAATAAAATATATCTTAGAACACACTGAATATTTGTTTAATAATAACAATGTTCGAACATTTAACTTTTCAATAGTTAATGTATCATATTTTAAAATGAAATGAATAACTAAAGATACGGGAAAGCATTAACGAATTATCAATTGATGCGAATGACAGTTCATTTCGTTCAGTCTGACGTCCAAATATGTGGAAACAATTATTTTTTCTTACAATAAAAAGTTTCGATGATATGATTAATCATGTTAAAATGAAATTGGATAATTACTTTATGTTTATCATTTTTTGTGCAGACATCAGATGGTTTTCTTGTTCGAAAGCAAAAGGTCATTTCCGAAATATTTTTATGTGTAGAATTTGACTCCGGAATTAGAATTGCCTCATTAAGTCAGAATTTTGAAAATTTTGAGATTACGTACCTAATGATGCCGTTCTTGGATACCTTTGAGGTTATGTACAGAAAACCCTCTTAGGGATTTTTCATTTAATTATAAAGTGATGTCGTAAACGCGAAAATTACATGCAAGATGTTTTCAAGTTTTTTCCAACTAAATCATTCAAGTACACCTACGTACATACTTTTATGTTAAAGAGCACTGAATTTTATTTGCAATACAACAAAAAATATTTATATAAAAATTTATTTCAATTTCTAGTTGACTATCCAAAAGTGACAAAATAAAAATTATTGGGCCTGGCGGAGTAAGCATGTAAAATCTGCCCCCGATCATACAGAGCTGAGATTAAGGTCACTAGTTAGTACCAATACGACAAAACTTTCCACCAAATATTATTTAAAAAAACTCATTTTTCTAGGAGTTATGGGGGGAGAAAGAAAAATAAAGAAATGTATTTTTTTCGAAAACCACTTGACCGAATTTGATGGAAAAAATGTATGTTATGTAGACTAATGAAAGTAATTAACAGTAAAAATTTCAAAGATTTTTGCCAAAAAAAAAAGACAAAAAAAAAAAATTTTTTATTTTTGAATATTCTTTTTGAGGGTATCATCTTAGAGGTACCATTTTGAAATTTTCACGAAAAATTCTCTTCAGTATCCACTAAAACATATATTTTTTTCATATTTTTTAAATTGGTGGAACATAGTTAAAAATGCGAAAATCACTCAGGGGTACAAACAATGCCATACCGCGTTGCAAATGTTCGATGTGACTGTATATATATAATTTCGAGATTAGGGGTTAAAAAATAATATATATCACTATTTCGTCCCAATTGTTCAGGTTTTCGACCGTTCCGCAAATTGATATTTGTGCGAAAAAATGAAAAACTATAATCAGCAAGCGCTACATTGCGGCTGCCATTTTGTTTGGTGAAAAAATTTTCACGACAGAATGACAGTAAAAAAATACTCTATATTAGTACCTTTCGCAATGACAGTATTCCTTTCGCGAATGTCAAAGTGACATTTTTTTCGACACTATTTATGTTGTATTTTTAACTATGTTCTACTACCTTTAAATTATTTTTTTCAAGTCTACGTTATTGTGGACACTTACATTTTTTTTGTGGACACTTAAAACGTTCAGATCATCCTCTAAACTTTTACGGTCTCTTTTTTGGGCAAAGTTTTGGACCTATGAAAATTATAATGTCTTCTCTCTCTCTCTCTCTCTCACTCTCTCTCTCTCTATCTATCTATCTATCTATCTATATATATATATATATAAAAGGTTCTATCAAAGTCACATCAAACATCTGCAACGCGGTATGGCATTATTTGTACGCCTGAGTGATTATCGCATTTTTAACTATGTTCCACCATTCTAAAAAATCTGAAAAAAATACACGTTATAGCGGATACTGAAGAGAATTTTTCGTAAAAATTTCAAAGTGGTACCTCTAAGATGACACCCTAAAAAAATATTCAAAAATTAAAAAATTTTTTTTTGGTCTTTTTTTTGGCAAAAATCTTTGAAATTTTTACTGTTAATTACTTTTATTAGTCTACATAGCATATATTTTTTCCATCAAATTCGGTCAAGTGGTTTTCGAAAAAAATACCTTTCTTTATTTTTCTTTCTCCCCCCATAACTCCTAGAAAAATGAATTTTTTTAAATGATATTTGGAGGAAAGTTTTGTCGCATTGGTACTAACTAGTGACATTAAGATAATCAACAAAAAATTAAAAATAAATATTTCCAAGCAAAAGCCCGTGAAAAAATCTACAAAATCTATATTTAACAAGCATTTGTGTTAACTACCTGTAGTAACGAAGAATTAACCAAAAAGGGCAATATTGAAAATTCGAAAAAAATAAAAAGATACTTTAAACATTTTTTTAATGGAGGAAATTTTCGTATGGGCTAAAAGTTAATATTTACATACCGAATGATAATATGTGATGAATATAAAATTTAAAAACTACATTTTTACAGAGAATGCCCCATAATTGTATTGCGTTCTTTTTTAAGAAAATGTATACGACATTTTACCAGAATTCAATAACAAACTTAAAAAAAAATTTACTGCTCATATGATTCACATTGTTTACGTGATCAACGTTTTCACATTTCAGATTTGAGGACGAAAAATTATATATTACTCGACTCTCAATAAAACCTTCAATATTGCAAAATTTCAAATTTTACTTTTATTCAACTTTTTAAATAAACTGTTTCGTATTTTTATTAATAACTTCCTCATTACAAAAGCCCATCAATTTATGAAAATGGGTTTAACTAACTTTAAATTTGTACTTTTTTGGCTTCAAGATTACCTACATATATGCAGGAAAATTAACTTTTATAAATAAAAAGTGCCTACAGTAGCATTTCGGAGAAGCTACAAAAAAATATAATTTTGTGTATTAAAGTAAATATTTACTTGCGTACAAATTTCATTTTATACTTTAAATTTAAAATGGATGCAGGTGTTTTGAAAATATTTAAAAATATGCATGTATCTAATTCGTACCGGTAAAATCACTACAGGTTTCGGGAGCAATCGAATTTCTTGAAAATGTGTAGAATAATGATTATCGTAGTTTAACAATGGAAGTTCTTCGCCCTCTCGAATGTGTCGCGTGACAACTCGTGTTCCAGTCAGGTGAGTATGCAATTGCGAACCAAATATTTTGATGCCACTTTGCGGTAGGCCAACGCCAGTGCACTCCGATATACAATGACCGGATAATGCGAATGACTCCTGCAAAAAAAGACTTATTACAAACTGAACTAATCAAATTGCATCCGTGTGAAAAGTTTCACGTGAATAAAATTACAGCCTACAAGACATCGAGTTTTAACAAAAATTTTTGTTTCATGTACCGAAAATACTGAATCCTATTTTTTTTTTAATTTCTTACACATTTTATACATAAATTTAGTCAAATACATTTTGGATTCAGGGGGCGTATAATGAACATTATACGCCTCCTTTTGATGGCAAGAAATACCGATTTGACGCCCTCGACACGCGAAATCGGCATTTTACGCCCTCGGGCTCTGGAAATAGGCGATTGAATACGAAAATAAAATAGGGAACAATTTGGAAAATAATTTGAGATCCATGTTAAAAAAAGGGATAAATTAAGTTATTTTTGTAAATTTAAAATTGTTTTTTGTTTCATATTCAAATTTAAAGTTTTACGACAAAATAATTAATGCATAGTAAAGTCTATTTCTGACCAATGTTTTTCCAGCTCCATTGCTTATAAACACAAAAAGTGGTCCATATTTAGTTACGTTTTCTACAAATACAAATGCGTATAATTATTTATTTTAAACTTAAAAATGTTTTTGTAGCAGCTAAAGAAGAATATAATTAAGGGAATGTTTTGATAAAAATTGTTACAAAGCGTATAATATCTTACTTGTCCAGGTGGAATCGCCATTTTATCGGTATATTCCAAACCCAGCTCAATTACGCCAGCGTCGTATTTCCTTAGAGATTTTGTGAAAACAAATCGGATACCAGAGGAGTCTACTTTATTGGCTTGCAATTCTGGATTATTGTAATGGACCTCCAACATGACATGACGATTGAAATTCTCTCCACCCATCGACAGACCAGCTTCTTCTGGATAAACGAACGCATCTGCACCCATTGCCCAAGCAGCAAGAACTTTTTTACATACCTGAAAGTAAAGGGGATATTTATAAAAAAGTGTGTTATTTATTCTATAAACATGTGAACGAACAAATATTTATTTACGAATAAACGAATGTGTATGATTGAATAATTTTGCACTCTTAGAAATAATTGTTTTCCTGTAAAAGGATCGTCCTCTTGATCACTGTCTTCTTGAAGCAAATATATTTCCACTTCCGTCAAAGAGATTCTTTTTGACGTCAAATAAGCAATCATTTTGCCGCAAAAGCGAATTCCATTTGACGGGAGAAGAAATCCGCTTGGCACAAGTGGATCTACATGAATAGTGCACAATACAGTCTGCATGTGTATAACGAAACCAATGTAACAAAACTACGGTGTCGATAGTGAGATAATATGTATTGAAATCTAATATAAAACATGAACTCCATTTATGTCAACAAAATTGAATAACATACTCTATTCATTCAATGTTTGTTATTGGAATTGAGAACAGTTTTAATGTGCATATATTTATACGAATTCTAAAAAATACCTTGGCAAAATGTAAAGGACAGATCATTGTCGAGGTATACCCTGATGTATTTATAACCGTTATATTTATAAATGTTTGTTGTAATAAATTGTAGACCAAACAGGTCTTGATATTTTGTGAATATTAGAACTGTCAGTTCTTATTATTTTATTATGTCATATATTATTTAATTGTATACTTTATAAACAACTATAAAAAATGAACAAGGAGTTATGTCGAATTGGGAGCTTAACCTAAAATTCACCTAGAGATACATAACCTGCTAAAAAAGAGAAACAGACAATTTATTTAAATAAATATTTCCAATTAAGTACCACGTGCAGTAGATTTTTGGAGGTCAACAAATTTTCCATTGGGAAATATATATCCGAAGGCTGTATGCAAACCGATCAATTGTTTTTTGCAATGGCTTCTTACATGAGTGCGTTTTAAATGCTGTAAGTGTTGAACATTTAAATCTACATTCTGTAATTACTGCACACGAATCTCATTTTTTCTATTAGCAGCAAAATGACAATCTCTTTGCTGGAAATGTATAGTTCTGGAGTGGATATGCTACTTGATGCAAATATAAAATCGTTTTGCAGCAAGCGGATTCTCTGAAAAAAGATTGTCCTCTTGCGGTAAGAAGAAATCAGATTACTCATGTATCAAGTGGCTTATCCATTTGCGGCAAGTATACTTGCAGCAAGAGGACTGTTCTTAGAGTGTGAGATCTGTCATTAACCCTTTCGCAATCAAAAGCTCCCAGGTTTATGCGATGAATCTCTAGAGTTCAGTCTTAGTATTTTTTAATCGAAAAATTATTCCTAAAAAATATTTGAGCAGAAAAGTTATTCAACAAAATGCCACTTTTTATTTTGAACATTTATTAGTCATGAACGTTTTTTCCATTTCATAATATCGCTTCATATTGTCCCTTCAAGCTTTAAAATGTCAGGGTTTTATGCCGAACAACTGCAGACATCCAATCCACGAACCCAATCACGTTTTAAAAAACGTTGTTTTTTTCACTCCTAAATTACGATTCTTCTATATGGTCACCTTACTTAGGACATGAGCGAGCTAAGTTGGAATCCGTCGACTTCTAATTCTTACGTTACTTAGCATATAAATTAATCTACTCCGTCAGTTTCATAGACCACAACTATATCTATCTAAATCAATCACTCATAAACTGAATTCTCTTCAGTCATGATACAAAACATTCCTATATTATTTGGTTTCTCATAAATTTAATTAATTTAATCTTAACAGTTTAATTGTACCTAGACACCCATAGTTAGCGATTCTCAGAACTGGAGTTTTTATGCAACCATCCACAGAGTGATTCGTACGTAAAATTCACTTCCACATGCCTTACGAGAATGTGTGATTTATACATCAATGCAAAAATATTTTGAATTGTATTTAATATATATTCGAATCGTAAATATATTCTTTTTATTTTATAATACGCAGTATGACAAGAATGTGAGTTATGTTTACCATTTTTTTACTAAATACTTAATGCTTACTAAATACTAATACTTCTGTTCTATATTGTGATATTTTTATACATTTTGTAAATGGGTCGCAAACCCATATACTAATATAAAATAAACAAATAAAAAAAGTAATAGACCATTTCTCACATAAAAACGATTCCTCATTCAGATTGTAAAGTTAAAATTTGGTTATTACCTTAAACAAAGTTATCGTGTATTTTATGCACAAAGACACAATTTTGTAAGAAAAGGCAAATATCTAATTACTATTCTCATACAGAAATCGAGTTGAATTTGCCACGAAATTCTAGACTATCACGTCTTCGAATCGTCAGCTAGCAAAATCTATGGTTACACATTGTGAAATTTAAGATGGTGGCGCCCAAGACTAAAAAAGAAGGGATACATTTCTTGGACATTGAAAAAGCTTTCAAACTTATACTGATTTATTTTCATGAAACTGGGTTCATATTTTTAGCGGTGCTGTTAATTAATAAAAATACGTCTATCTTTTTTAATTTTTAAAAACCCCGAAACACAATCGGGGACCTTGAAATTCCTCGAATAACGAGTTTCGGACGAAGCCCACAAATTAAGCAAAAATTGTCCCGCATATTGGATCAGCTAATTTTAATTTTCAAAAACTAATATGAGATTTGCATTGATCTTTTAACAAAATAGTAGTGTACCCACATTCATGAAAATATTTATGAAGATTTAACGGCTTTTTAATATCTGCGCGTCTTGTATGATCTTTGTTGAAAATACACTGAGAGAAAAATATTGTACCCGATAACATACTGATGGTACTGGATACCATCAGATATATCCGGTACCTACAGTATGTTATCCAATAATATCTATTACTCTCCGTGTAGGGTGCAATTTTTTTCTACCACCTCGAATTTGCAGTAAGTAACCATGGGTTTTGATAACTAATGATTCGAGGATGCGATATTTTGAATTTTTATGGGAAACTTCACTCGGTTTCCGTTTGTTTATTCGCAAAGAATAATCGCTGATGCGTAACATAAAACGTAATTATTATCCTCGCCAAGATACATCACATTCTGTGATAATGCGAGCTTTACGAAAACAATAGACCAGAATTATTGCCAGTCTTATAGAAAAGTAAAGGTATTTATTTTCCTTGCTCTTCGGACTTTTTACTAGCTTCTCCGGATGTATCCGCATGCCAAATACATAGAGAGAAAAATATTTTATCCGATAACATACTGTTGTTACCAGATAATATACTGATGGTACCTATAACATCAGATTTTACCAGATAACATACTAATGGTATTGGATACCATCAGATGTTACCCGGTGCCATCAGTATGTTATCCAGTAGCATCTATTTCTCTTCGTGTAAGGTTTAATTTTCTAAAAAAATGCAAATTGAATACTTAATACAATTTAAGGTTGTATTAGCGTCGTATAAATAAGAACGTCTGTAAACCAGCGTTATAAAATTGCTATGTTCATAAAGTTAAGTAAATTTCATGTAGTATCAAAAAATTTATAGATTCAGAAAAAACAGTAATACATCTTTACATGAAAGCCTTTCACATAAATATGAAGCTAGACTTTTCATATTTTTTAATAATTAGGTGAGAAAGAAATCATTGTTTGCTGATTCATTGGGCTCACATATTAATCGAGGATTGCAATGTTTCAATTTCCTAAGAATATAAGATGCGTCAGTACTATAAAATGCGTCAGCCTGCCCGAGTGTGATATAGGTGAATTCAATTCATTATTTACAAGTTATAACTTCATAAACGAGATATACAGACTTAAATCCAATGTATTGAAAAATGAATTAAGTGTAGTTAATAAAATTTTGTATTATTTGACGAATTTTTGATAAAATAAATGGGTATCTTTTCACTAGTTATACGGTTTTTTTGTAATTAATTATACAGACCAACTAAATTTATAACCAAAAACTGGACTATTCTTTTCCGAAAGTTTTCGTCGCGTTGAATCCAAATGTGGCCGCAGAATTATTCTAATGCGTCAAAATTTTAAGATATCCTTACCCAAAAGTGCAAAAATTAAAAATCATAATCGTTCCTTAACAAAAGCTTCGATAACTCGATGAAAAGAAAATGAAATCGGAATTGCTAAAAGAACGTTCGAAAGCTTATCGACAAAAAACTTACTGAAAATGGAAACAAAACGATGTTTTTTGTACTTAGTTATAATATCTCACAATCTTGACGTGGAAGAACAACTCTGCTGCTCTATTTAGATTTTGCACATCCAAAACCTTTGGAAAAGTGTAGTCGTGTTTCTGGGTATAGAGATCCGCATCATTGTGTTGGTCTGTGTTATTATAGGGTAACTTTTTTTCTGGGGAAATTGTTTCCGGTCATCAAAGCATACTGGAGGAAGGGAGACAGACGGGAGTGTCATCACTTTCGTCAACCTAATCACTTGATAACAGACTCGTAAATATGCAAACACCATTAAACCAGGGTAAAACAATGTAAGGACGGATTAGCAGCAGGACCATTATTACCAAAACGTATTTTTGAATATTTAAAGTTAGAATTAGATTATAAAGTTCAACAGCGGGTTGATGAAGAATTAATAGGTAAAATCCTAATAAATTATTAGGAGCTACTTATTTTTAGATATGATTGCGATACTGTAAATATATGTAACATTATCTCTTACATACTACAAAAAATGGTTGTACACTGCTTGCAAACGTCATAATGTTGTTTGTCTTACATCCTTAATGTTATAAAATTCTTCATCTTGTTTAACATCAATAATGAATCTCATTTTAGTATAAGAGTAGCTTAGTATAAATAGGAAAAAAAGGCAAAAGATTTTAAAGTTCCGCTAGTTCATTAAGAATGAACTCGCAATATTAATTTCGTTGCAGGTGCTGATATTGTAAATTCTCTGCGTTCCTCTAGACTTTATATACGATTCTCTAAGCTTAACTATCTCATTCGTAGAACATCAATGCATACATGTTATTTGAAGTTGCTCCAAAAAATTAATAATTTTATATATGAAGATTGTTTTCATATTATTATATTGATTTGTTAACCATTTTGTTACTTAATTATTATTTAACGGTTCAATAATATTCCAATCCGTCATTGCAATTTTTTAAATTTAAACTTTCAAATAATTTGTAAATGGTAAAATTTATAATTTATGACATTATTTGTATACAGGAATAGAAAAAATAATAACTCCTACGAAAGTTCAGTAAGTAGTCTTTATTTTGTAGAATTAAGTTTTATGTAAAATCATTTGCTTATTAATATTGATAGATGAAGCGTAGGTTTTAGGAACACAGTGGGATTTCAAAATAACTATCAACATTTGCTTATTTTTTCTTTTTACCTCCATATTAATAGTTTTACGACGAAAGCTAATATTAATTTAATTCTTTATTAGCTTTCTTCAATTTCTAATTACATTGGTGCGGATGGCCATAATAAAACTGCGTGAAAGTGCATATTTCGTGGTATACGATTCATTATTCCTTGTGTAAATATCTAAAACGTTTGATGAAATTTATAGGAAAATACTTGTTTTATTTGATACCAATTTCGGGATAGAACAAAAATTACATTTATTTATAAGAATTTTTATCTTAACATTTCGAATATTTACAATTATTTATTAAAATACAGAAAAAGAAGATAATATTAACGAGTGTATCATAAAATCATAATGCACGTCTTTTTTACTGATCACTTCCAATAATACTGTAGCAATTGACATTGCAACTATGCTTACTAACCATTAATTATTATTTACAGTTTATGGTGAGGTGTACAAAAAAATAAGGATACTGGAAAAAATGAATTCAATTAAATGCTGATTTACCTGTGTTTTTTCAGGGCGATCTGGTGCATCACAGGGGCCATTATACAATGGAACGTCTGAATCTGGATGCCCGGCACAATGAAACACTTCCATGTGATGTACCAAATGTTGATTTCCATCTTGAATGGCCGGACCAAACTGTAATACATGGTGTCTGACGGAAAGAAAAAATAATTGCTATTAAATAGAAATTTCGTATTTTTAGTAGAAAGGGATAGAATTGACGATCGCTCATTGTACTCTAGTGTCCTTTAAATATACAGATATTAGATGCTATTTCATGTACATTTAAATAACACAAAAAAGTTACTCAACTTCTCAAATTCCTGAAATTGAGGTATTTTTTAGACTTGAAAACTATAACCTGTACAGAACCTCAATTAATTTATCGATGATGATGTTTTAATATGTTTATCATGATATCTAGGAGTTAAAATGCAATATTATTTTTACTAACTTTCTTTTTAATGCAGCAGGTAACTTTTGTACTCGACACCAGTATGTTGTTTCCTTGTTGGGCACTTGCACCCGATTGGCTAATACTTCATATTCCCAAGCATCTGGTGGAAACTCAGGTTTCGGATGATACACTCTTAAAAGTTCGGTCCTTGACATTCCCGTCGATTTTGCATCCGTCACTTGCAATCCTGCTAGGGATGACAAAGGACCACGGCCTTTTAACCATACTAAGTGAGTTGTTCCTCTCTAGAATATAGTTTAAATAAACTACAATTACAAACAAATCATTATTCTAAACATTATTGCAGGTTTCTCAAGACTAGATTTAAAAGATGATTAGTCAAAACAATGTTCCAATCTGTACGACTTTTGTTAAGATTGTCATTTATATTGTTTTAACCTAACCTATACACAGATAGAAAAATAAGGTTAACGGAATTATGCAGAAATGATAAAAACAGTTATAAGGTATAATAATAGTAAAATTAACAATGTGAAAAGCTGTATCTCGCAGAGTGTTACTTTTGTAATTCAGGACATTGTGAAAAGGGCCACACAATAATTCTTTTTAGTAATTTTTTCACTGTTCGATTTGAATTGACTATGTAAGTATCAAACTGAAGTACCGAGAATCTGAGGTTATGTACAAAGATGCGTACTTAAATATCGGGAAATGGTAAACTGAACAATATTATGTTTTTGTTAATTATAGAAATGGTTAAATTAACTGTTTTTTGTTATCAAATGTTTTACTATTATTAAATAGTTGCATTAACCATTTCTCTTCTCCCTGTGTTCCAAGTGAAAAATATTGTGATTGGAGTTTTAAAGGGATGTGCAAACATATTTTTTTGTAGCTACCTACGTCAGATTTTTTTGGTAGCTAACTTTGTTTATATTGGTGTGGGGTTGGAAAAACTGTAACACATCGCACTATTCATTATCATTGCCAGTTAGCATGTGGTGGTAATTTAAATAAAACTTACTATTATACCGATATAGCACAACTCTGAAAGAAAAACTCTTGAGTGAACTCTGAGAATACGAAAAAAAGACCGTAGGTTTTACTATTTAAATTGTCGCTTGACTATATAATTTGTCAAAGTCACTATTTTGATAGTAAAATTAACTAAAAATGATGACTGTGTCTTATCTCACTATCTAGCAGTTCAAGCTATTTCGTGTGTTTCTTGAAGGAAGGGAAGGAAAGGAAGGGGAGGACTTGGAATGGACATTTGTTGATATATGTTTATGTGTATGTAAATCCATAGAACGTTTCATTTTGGTAAAGAAAACATTTTTTGTTTTTTAATTTGAAGCACCCCGTTTTCTCATAATACACTATATTTAATTGGTCCATTGGCAGTGACAATGCAGCCCTTTAACTTATTTCTAACAAGTTAATATAATACAATATATTAATAATAGTAATATCAAAAACATTACATTTGAAGGTATTTTTCAAACGATTGTGTTCTTTAGTATTTTTTTACTGTAACTTTTGTTTGAAATAATAATTGTAGATTATTTTGTTGCCTTTCGTTTGCTATTGTTTGTTATCGGGTCAGTAATTGCGCAATAGTTATTAGGTTTTGGTCGATAAGGGATACACGGGGGATTGTAAATACATGAAGTGCATGACAGATAATTCATGGACAGATTCCTGTGTACGAGTTATCCATGTAGTAGTTATTCCATGACTGGCAATATAAACTTTTTGTTCGGCGACATTTTTTTTCGGAACTTTTCGCTGATATTTTCGTGTTTTAGCCATGTTAGTTTCCAACTTTATTTTGAAAATGCTATCATGCACCTTTCAAAAATAAAAGTTCGTGGACGCGATATTTTCACCGATCAATAATCACCGTTTCCGATATCAGAATACCGATTCAACAATATTTGTCAGTGAAAAAACTGAATTTTTTTTAAAAAACCAAGCATAACTTTTTCGGAATGGGCTCGATTGATTTTTTAACGGCATACTCGGAAAGATCGATCAATTTTACGTAACATGTAATTGGTTCTGATTTTTTAAAAGTCCGGTTTCATGTAAAATACCGCCCGTGGAGTCGACCACGAAAAATTGTCCATTTGGACCTTAATGGGTTAATAGACTTATAAACAAAGAGACGATATTGTTAAAGTGCTGAACAAAAAATCGTTGTTTTTGTTTACGACTTACGTTTCGAAAAATTATAATTAAAGTGCCGTCATTTCAAGACTATTTACAGCACATAATTTTGACACGTATCAAAATGTTTTTTTGTTAACTATAAACACGAATTTAAAAAGATGGTAGGATTTTAAAATTGTTAACTGTAGCAAAATTCAAAACACCAAATAAAGTTCTTACACATTTTATCAGTACAATAACTTTTCTCAGACAAGTAGCACACCAATTTCCTGATTGGCCAAAATCGAAGTGGGAATGCAGGATTGTTTAAATTTATAATAATAGAAGTTGTTCTGGAAAGGTTTTTAACATTCAGCAAACGATCAAGCTGAACAATAAACACATAAAGTGTTTAAAAATAAATAAACTATAAGACGTCAGAGTGGAACCTTCTGGGAACATTTTAGCAATATAATAATGGGTTTCAGAGTTTACATACAACTATAAGTTCATACTGGGTAACGAAAAAAAAAAAGAAATGGCGCAATTATAAATAAGTTTTCTAACACCAACACCAATGAAACAGGCAGTCTTGAAAAGTGCTTTGAAAGCTTATGAAAAAATAAAAGCAAAATTCAAAATGGGAGATGTTTAGATAATACAATATTTCCCTTTGGCGTATATGATGATTTTAAAGTATTATTTCCTTTACTGCTGCGACTATTCAGTTCGGTGGTAGAGATAGAAGATCGACTAGAATAGCGACATGTGTTCTATGCCCTTCGAACTTTACTCCACTTTACTCCACGATCCGGTCTTTTTATAACAGTGAATCATCTGAGGCCTTTTTTTAATATTTTTAATACATGGCAGTTTTTTCTAATACAAAAAATTAGTAGACAGATCAGCTGCTGTACATACGCTGTTTGACAAATCAGCTACAAACTTAAGACATAATAAAATTCTACACTTCAATCGTACACTAAAAAAGATATCTATAGATAGATACTAATTGTTTATGATGATGTTTGTATTTAGTTATTAATTATTACATGTACTTAATATTCCACAGTCCGACTGATGTTTTATTTGGAGAAAAATGAAGTATTTTTAACTTTAAAATATAATTTCTTTAGACTGTTCTTCGTTCTTAATTTTTATAAATGAAATCTTTGATAGTTAACAAACTTAATGTACGTGGCACCTCGAGATCGATCAGGCTAGATGCAAACATTAAAGATGTGACTTTAACCCATTAATCGCCGAATGCACTAGAATTTTACATCGAGTTCAGCATTTATTTATCGCATGAAACATATAAGGAAAAAATCGAAACTACATGAATTTTCTTATTTCAAGGTCGCTCTTTTGAATGGTGATGAGAACATTTTCAAAAAGTTGTAAGTTCCAATATTTTTTGACAAAAATGTGTAAACAATTACGGGTTTCTTGGTAATATTGCACACAATAAGAAGAACTTTTTTTCATTTGAGTAATTTGAAATATTAGAGATGTCCGCCATTTTGAAGCCGCAATTTTGAATTTTGAAAATCTGGCTACAAATTCGTCATCACCGACCCAAAAAAACGTAAAGATACTGAAAGCCACAAAATTCGATGAATATTTAGTACTTTGGGTCCGCCATATTGGATCCGCCATTTTGAATTTAACAAAACCAATAACAGATTCGTAATCAGTAACCCCAAAAACCCTCGAATAATGAGTTTTGTTTAACTGGAATTACTTTCGTGTACGATGATGGGTAATTTTGCAAACGCACAAATATTTCGTCGTAATAACCGCAATTTTATTAATAAGATAATAAAAAGAAAAATCAAGTATGATGGATTCCTTTAGTGTACACATCGGGTGCACTTATTTTAAGTCGATATAAATGCGTTTTGACAAATAATTTTAGGAAAAACGAAAAAAAAAATGAGTCTGAAAATCATGATTTTTTACATATTTTTGCAAAAAAGTATTGGAAATTACAATTTTTAAAAAATTTTCTCATTACCAGTCGAAAGAGCGACCTTGAAACAATTGAATTCATGTACTTTTGATTTTTTCTCTATATGTTTAATGCGATAAATAAATGCTGAACCCGAGGTAAAATTCCAGTGCATTTGGCGGTTAATGGGTTAGTTTTAGTTTTCAAATGAAGTATTACAATATTGACCACCGGTCTGAACGCGGAATGTCATATGACAGACTTATCAACCCAATAGTGATGTAGAAAACTATATTTCTTTACCTCAATGATATAATCGTATTTATCACAGGTGTCGAATTTTCTTGTAAATGTAAATTTCGTCGTATTCCCTCGCTTCTTCCATCCAAAATCTTGGCAATCTTGCTCTACATCCACATTTAACTTTCCGTCTTCATCGGCATGTGCATCCTATAATTAAAATCACTTAAAATGATACTTTTTCTGAATCCGAGGGTAACATTAAGGTATTCGTATAAACATAAATTGCAGATTATTTTTTTGTAAGCTTTCCAACATTTTATTTTCCTACATTATAAGCAGCAGAAACATGTACATAATATATTTATGGAGAAAAATGATGCTGACATTATCAAAATGTACTTAAAATGTAGTCTTTTTAGACATTTTTAAGGTATCGCTGACATTTTATAGATATTACTTCTTATTTACCTGTGATTTTAGTATTTATAAATAATATTTATAAATTTGAAACTGTGATTATTTTCTGAAGAGGCTAATTTCTGTAATGAGATCTGTTCGTATTGCAAGTTGGCATAAATTATTAAATCAAGTTTTTATAACGTTAACTTTATACCATATTTCGTTAAATATAAAATAAATGTTTTCTACATTAAAAACAACAGCATTTCCCTCCAGATCATCCAGAAAAACAACAAATTTTAAGAAACTCAGAAAAATGTTACTATCTATATTTTTGTATATTAAGTATATCGTACATTTTAATTCCATTTTCACTTTTTCTGAAATTCAAAAGAAACGAATAAAGCACACAAGGAAGGCAATTTTAAAGAAAGCTTTTTTAGTTGGATTACAAACATCTATTTCTATTTTTTACCATTTTAACAACTTGCTTCTTGTACCGAACTAAATACTTACTTGAAGTTGGGTTTTACGATGCCAGTCAACCCACAAAATACAGTAATCAGCCGGTTTTGTCTCACCATAATCCGAAAATCCAATAGCAAACCATGCGTACTCTTCGGATACGAAATGAACTTCGATTACAACCAATTCTTTTTCCAAATCAACCCTATTTAAAAAAAGTGAGAACAAATTATCTTATGAATTCAGAAATTCCATTTTCTTCATATTTGATAATTTAAGAGCATCTTGTGAATTTCAGTTATGGCAATCCAAAATTCTTCGTTGAGAAATGCATTTTCCCAAACTCAATAATAGAAAAATTATTTCTTGGTCTTGTTTTATACTATAGTCTTTATGAAAATAATGCTTGATATTGATGCAAATTAAAAAATGTTTAGCTATAATGTATCCACTAAAGAAGATTTTTGGAGGGCCAGTTATTAACTTAATTTTATAAGGAAATTATCAATAATTGTGAACCCACGTTTAAAATAATATATATATATATTGGCGGTTGCTTTTTTATTATATTAGTGCATATGCCTTTTTGAGTTTTACATATAGTATCGCATACATTGATTTCTAATCATTCGGAATACTTTTTCGTTTACTGCGTAAGTAATATTAAGTTAAGTAAACAAATTATTTCTTTTAACTACTCTCGATTCAACTTCTCTGTATTATATATAAATGCATTCAGTATAATGGATCATCAGCATGTCATTTTATACTTGATTTAACCCTTTGAGTCCCAGACGCCACTATAGTGGCGTCAGATTCAGCCTTCTTATTTTGGTCATATTTTCCTATTTATATATAATATTCCAATTTTTTTTGCATTTTTAATATGATAAGGGTTTACATTTCTCAATAGTGCAGTACTTTTAGTAATTTTTTTTTTTTTTATTGTTGTTATAAACAAATTTACGCTTAAAAATGTCACTTTTTGTATGATTAATTCAATTCCGAAGAAATTCGGCAGTAAACAAGTAGTTTTAATTATCGTTGCTTATGTTTTCGGGGTCACTGATTCCGAATCCGATGTCAGTTTTTCGAAATTCAAAATGGCAGATCCAATATGGCGGACAAAATTTTGACAATTTGAAACAAATTCGTGAAAATCTATACTGGGGGGTTTTCGGGGTCGCTGATTACGAACCCGAATTCGGTTTCCCGAAATTCAAAATGGCGGAGAAAATTTTAACAATTTGAGGCAATTTCGTGAAAATCCATACGGGGAGTTATCGGGGTCGCTGATTACGAATCCGATGTCAGTTTCCCGAAATTCGAAATTCAATTATTTCCAGAATTATTGTATGGTAAACTAAAAATGGTTACTCTATACATATATGTTGATAAAATAAATTGAGGGAAGCTAGCTGTATGATTTATTATTATTTATTGAATTATATATGACTATTTATACTTATGTGTAACTATATAAGTATATATAACATGTTATGAACATCTGTAGAAAAATCACACATAAAGCTTAATGACCAATATCTACAAAGCTCGCTTTCTTGTCAATAAGTACGTTTTCAAATTTCCTATAGTATGTAAGCGGAAAACCCGGAAAATTTAAGAATAATGATATTCACAAGTTTTATTCGATTTTTCCAAATATTGTCCGACATCTTCATCTTGGCATTTTGAATAACAATTTCTCTGGATTTCTCCAAATATTCTTCACCATATTAGATCCCCCATTTTGAGTTCCGTAAAACTGTAAACAGATTCGTAACCAGCGATCCCCAAAATCCTCGAATAACTATTTTCACCAATTTTTCTCAGTTTTTCAATATACTAACCGCCATACCGGATCCGCCATTTTAAATTTCGAAAAACTGACATCGGATTCGTACTCAGCGACCCCGAAAACGCCCCAGTATGGATTTTCACGAAATTCTCTCCAATTGTTAAAATTTGGTCCGTCATATTGGATCCGCCATTTTCAATTTCGAAAAATTGACATCGGATACGTAATCAGCGACCCCGAAAACCCCCCAGTATAGATTTTCACGAATTTGTTTCAAATTGTTAAAATTTTTCCGCCTTATTGGATCCGCCATTTTGAATTTCGAAAAACTGACATCGGATTCGCAATCAGTGACCCCGAAAACTATGTCTACCGTACGCTTTGAAATAATTAATATATTCTTTTAAATGTCGGTCTCAAAGGGTTAATAAGACTTCAAATGTTGATCGTACTATAAAACTGCAGGAAAAAAAAAGAAAAGTTGTTCTACAAACACAACTAGCTAATACAACGAAGTAGTTTGTACAGATGACAAACTAACAACGGTTGAGCGAACTATTTTAAATTGGTTAAATTTTTAACTAAAAAAAATGGTAAAAGTGACATTCTTTTTTGATATCTTTCATGTCATGTATTCCGTTCAACTATTTTTAGGTGGATTCACAATCTAACTAAAAAAAAGTAAGTGCAGTTATATCCGTTGTTAAAGGAACAATTTTCATAATTATTAACTATTTTATTTTTAATACAATGAATTACTGTATTGGGCAATAGTTGCGAACACATCCTTTTCGATGTTGCGAAAGGTGAATTTGTATTATATGGCAAATAATTTATTGCTACCGATCTGTAAATACAATCTTTTCCATAAATACCTGAAGTCAAATCGAGACAACGGTCAGGGGCAATAATCGTATATTCATTTTGTTAAGAAGAAAAGATAACATGGAAATAAGTGTAAGATATTTTAGAAACCTGGGAACTGGCAGAACATGTTAACAAACTTTGAAGCTAGTTATCAATTTATGAATTATATCTCAAAATTAGAAAATCTGTGGTTAGGGTTACCATTCAATCAAATGTGTGAGAAGAAGAAATTGATATCGATGCAAATAACAGGGTTTAGCCATCGAATGAAATATTAGTTTATCAAGTCACGGAACTGACACATTGTCCCACGATTCTTATTTTTTTCTGTGTTGTGGCGCGAGTAACGTGTTAACAAAAATAGTTACGTTGATTATTTTTTTAGTCAGTTCAATTATTTCAAATAGTCATGATTACTATTTTAATCGATTAAAACGGGGCTGAGCTGTTCCCATTTAACTAATTGAAATAGGAATAAAAATACCTATTTCAACTATTTCTTTTGGTCATAGAATAGCAAACTAAAAATAGTCCAGTAACTTCAAATAGTTCTGAGGTATGTATACCCAATATTTTTAACTGAATGCACTATTTTTTTAGTTAGTTCAACCATTTAGTTTTTTCTGTGTATAATTTAAAATTCTGCACAATTCTTCACGTTACAGCGGTCACACTTTCTATAAAAATTAAAAATACAGCAGATTTTTATAAATTATAATACGATTTTTACGTTACTCTTCATATAGTTTTAAAATCATCAACGAGTTGCATTCTACTAAAACTAAAAATTAAAAATGTTGGCATGGAAAAAATGATGTAGTTGGACAAAGTAAGTCAACTATGGCGTAGTTGCATAAATTTGCATGTTACAACTACAAATATAATTGGTTAAATTATGTTTTTCTGACTGCCATCTTCTGTGAAACATAAAGAAATAATTTCAAAATGCTTGAAAATTTCGGAAATTGACGTTTTTTAGTTATTTCTGGAAATTCTGGATTCTGGACAAATATTAATAATTTAGAAAATATCATAGTTTGAAGAATTTTTTATGCTCGCATACACTATAGCATGACTCCATCAATTAACTTTTTTTTCGTCGCAGTAATATTTACAATTAAGAGATTTACGTGAATTAAAAAACATATTTGTACTTATGGCTTTGCTATTTACCAAATATTATTTAATTAAAGAAAGCATTTTTTTTGTCTCTATAAATTTATGGTTACTGTATATTTTTTTGAACCTCCTATATTTATTACAGCTGAATTTAATAAACAGAAATTGCAATTCATTGCTTATTAATAGAGAATCGCGTACAAAGACAAACTTATTTAGTAACTACTTAGAATTTAGTTGACATATTTCTCTGTCTTTATTCTGGATAAAATAAATACCTCCAATGAAAAGTGGCTTCGGATCCAAGCGGCACGGAATGGACTACACTTTTTTCTACTGGCCCATTTTCAAAGTTGAATTCGCGACCAGCGCAAATTGTTAAAAAAATACTTCCTAACACCAACAATAAAAGAAATTTCATTTTCAAAGATCGACTTTACGATTCTGAAAAATAACGTCCCGATTTTTCGACAACGAATGAGGGCTGTTCGACATGAACTAGAACATCTCCTAGTTTTGTCATAGCCGGGTGACTTTCTTCAGGCTTTGCGCAGGCGGGACTATTCGAGGCGCAGGCTCCAAAGCCTTATTGTATTAAAGTTCAATTTTGATTATCTAGCGGCTTATATTTTGTGATGGACTGCGTAGAACCGTGTGATATTAATTTTGTCTATTTGTGTATTCATGGAGCCCTTATAAGTTATATCAATTTTAGTATTTGATTAATTGAAAGATGCAATGTCTTTTAAAATTATGCACACTCCAAGAAATGTTCTTGATAATAAAAAATGCGTAAGAGTGCTCCGGACTGCCAAATATTTTCGAAAATGTGGGAAACAAAATATTTCACATGCCCCGTTATCCATATTGGATATACCATTTTGGATTTTGAAAAAAATGATCAGATTCAGAAATATCCAAAACTTAATAAAGTGGTAATTGATAGATTACAATTCCTTCTTATTCTGCAATAAAACACGAAATTGAACGCACTTTTACTATTAGTGAACATAAGCCGTCATTTTCAAAATTTGCAACAACACCTAATGTTGGGTGCGGGTTGAAATGGCGACTGGTCCAAAATCCAACCGTCAAAAAACCGACAATCGAAAACTCGATTGTTAAAACATGACTGTCCGCTTGTCGATGTGCCTAATTTTTTTGTGTTAATTTTCAAATAAACAAATGGCACGTCGGAGCCATTTAAAAAACCAAATCGACAAACATCAAAATATGTGAATATATATTTTTGAAATAAAACAAGCGGGAATACGTTTCTAATAGGATAAAATGTGGTTAGAAACCGATATCATACTGAAAATTGTCAAGCAAGAAATCTATTTTTTTTATTGAGTGCTGTTGAATGAACAATGTGTTAAACCTCATTTTGAAGTTTGACTAGCACCATTCGAAAGAGCGACCTCAAAAATAGTAAATCTGATATTCTTGCAGAGATAATGTACATCATATAAGTACGAAGTTCAAATTTCGAATTTTAAAAAATCGAAGAAATTTTTTATTTTTTAAAATTTTATCCTTTCGAAGTTATATTACCAATGTGACATATTATTAGTAAATGAAAAATTAAAAAAAAATATATCGAATTTTTTATAAATTAAAAAAATGTTTATCAATGAATTCCTATAATTCGACTCAAGAGCGAAAATAATGCAGTTATATAACTATTGAATGCTAGTCCTTCATTATATAGTTTTGTTTTACAATTATTTTTATTTTGGAATTTAATTACTGGATTTTGATTGCGTATATAGTGCTGATTCAGTTGAATAAAAAAGTGCATTGAAATAGTAAACTACAATGAATTGTAAGTTTAATATTCACAAAAAAAATGTTAACAATTAATGGATTCCTTATAGAAATGTAATCTAATAGTAAATGAGAGACTGTAGATAAAAAAAATTGTAAAACAGTTTAAGAATTTAGGGATAATCGATGTAGCCATAATAATTCTAAAATTCTATTACATACTTCTTTTGCTAGTATATGAAAAATTAATATAAATTTTAAAATTACTAGGGCTGGGCATCGATTATCTCTAAATTCTTAAATAATTTCAATTTTTGTTCTTTACAGTCTCTGAATGTTGATATAGATAGCAAAAATAGGTATTCCTATATGAATACGGAAATAAGCAACCCGAGTAGACATTTATTAAGGCCCTGATCATAGCTTGACTAAAGCGTTAGGACCTCAATAAATTTCTACTGGAGACGATTTTAATTTCAGGACGGGAAACTATAGTGATCGATCTGGAGCACGCTACAATGTTTTCATGAACGATCAATAACCACTTTTTAATGTTTTGCACGTAATCACCATCAGCATTTTCGAAAATGTTCATTGAATAAAATTTTTCAGTAGAGCAAGTAAATATTTCTTATTTGTGCATATCCGTATTTTTCATTTAAATAATAAAAGAACTATTTTCAGCATCTAGAAATGATTATATAATAGCGTTTTTATGTATTTTATGTAATAAAAGAAGTCATGGCTTCGGATTTTTATAATTTAGATTCCAGCAGTGATGTCAGATTAATAGATCAAATTATATATAATATTATATTAAATTTAGACTAATCTTAATATTTTCTTGGAATGAACATTTTTTACAGAGCGAAAACTGACTCCGTTTCTTAAAATGCCTAACATTTCAGTACTTAATTAACACAAAGGATGAAACTTGACTTGCTAGCTTGTACTTAAGCTATTGAAACATTTATTCTGCGACGAGATTGGTTACATATGAACTCGAGGAAATATAAAGTCCATAAACGAATCGCTCATGATATCTTCAATGGTACAATAATAAAATTAATCAAAACATATGTTTTGTAATTTTCAATGAAAGATTTAAATTAGAATACCGAAAATAACGCCAAAACCAAAAAATCTACGAAATAAAGTAGTTAATTAATACAAAGCATAGTTATCCTTTCATAAATGTATTGTACTAAATATATAAAACCTGGTTCACTACAAAAATTTCAAGAATTGCTGTAAGAATCTTTAATTTTGTAGGGTGCACCTCAAAACCCCGACAAATCACAAAACAGACACTTCAAAAACCAGACATTCAAAAACCAAACATTTTAAAAACATAAATTAAGAACCAGCTATTTTAAAGCCATTTTTTTAAATATCTGGTTCATGAATCTTTGTTTTTGGAAATGTCTGGTTTTTGAATGTCTGTTTTTTTAAATGTCTGTTTTTTTAAATGTCTGGTTTTTGAAAGACAGGTTTTTGAAGTGTCTGTTTTGTGATTTGTCGGATTTTTTAGGTGTACCCCTGGTTTTTTAATGTGCGTTTGTGAAATATCTGGTTTTTGAGGTGCACCCGAAATATATACATAGTAAATAATGTACGTAATAAAAACTGTATGTAAATTATTCGACCATTTTCATTCGTAACTAAGTAAATAAATGCTAATTTCTTGGTAACTCTGTTCTCCTACTTACCTGAAAGAAAGTATGAAAAGTAAAGAAACAAATAAATACTAGGTGATTAAAAAATTTTACATATAAGAACTGGTTGATTTATTTCGTTAGATGTAAACGATATCCCAGTTCCATCATTTTATTACTTCGACCCAGACCATAGGTCTGGCGAAGTATTGAATTTGGTCAGTTCTCGCAAAAAATTACCCTATAGTTTTTCATCAAATGTCGACGTTTCAGGCCCTAAGGAACCCAAAGCAACAATAAAAAAATTGGTGTCCGTTAGGTTGTACGTCCGTCCGTCCGTCCGTGGGTAAAATTTTGTATACGCGATAGCTCGCGACTGGCAGGACGAATTTAAAAAGTACAAACGGATTTGGGTTTCTCTTGGCCAAACTTAGATCTGATTAGTTTTTGGAGACAATGCATACTAGATTATGGGGAGGTTTAACAAAAAAACACCTTTTTTCCATTTTTTAACAAAAAATACAAATCGTACAAAAAAATGTTTTAAACAAAAAATATAGAACATCGAATTCTCTACAAAAAAGGTTTTATTCATTTCTTCGTAAAATCAATGATAATGCCGTAAAAAACGGAAACCGAAGTATCCCACATATAACAAAATTTATTTCCTGCAACCCGACCTGTCAAAAACTCGACTAAACTGCGTTTTTTTAAGTATCAGTGTGAATAAGACGTGCTCATTTATCAGTGCTTCGGCTGACCTGCGGTCGGGGTCGAAGTTTTGAAAATGCTCATTTTCAATTTTAATATAGGGTGAATATGCCAATGAATGGACGACTACCAATGAATGGACGATTTTCTACATATTTCTATTTCCTATGAATGTATGATGCACAACATGCAACAAAATACATATTTTTATGTTCTTTGAACATTCAAAACAATATTTACAGTACTATTGATCTTCCAGTGTTTATTATTTTGTAAAATCAAAGCAAAGTTTTAAAGGCATCCAAAACTGGTACTGAAAGCGTCCCATTTGATTTAACCCGTCTATTCATTGGGGTTTAGCGGATTTTTTTACAAACGTATGAAGGCGAGGCTAATAATTAAATAAAATCAAAGGTTGAACTACACGGTCATAAAGAGCAGAGTCTAACAATTCTAATGGTGGTATCATAATTAAATTTTCATAAAAGAATTCAAAAGTTACAATCGATCAACGCGTGAAAAATGCTTAACCGTCCATTCATTGGCATATTCACCCTATTTAAGGAACAAGATATTGTTACAATATATGTATAGAAACTACTCGAACCTAACGATGCTAGAACTACCCTCTGCCGCCTTCTTTCCTGGCAGTGTTAAAATGGGAATATTCCCGGAAGCATCAGCCTTTCGTCAGGGAACTGCAATACGAATTTAGCCAAAATTGTAGGCACCTGGGTCGAAGGCATCTAGTTTGTTTATTTACTTTTCACACTTTCCATCGTATGAGTAAAAGTATATATGCTTGTAATAGTAATAAATACTTCTTGACAATATTTTAATAGTTTTACATATATGTTCGCAGTGTATTACAAACTATTAATCGTTATTGTGACATATCCAAATACCACAAGTAGCATTCAAGTTATTTATATTTTTTAGTATATCAGTTGCTGATAACACATGTTAACAAGCTATGATCGAACTCCTTACCCAGGAATCTGACTACCCATTTTCTGAAAGTTTTCGATGCACTGGATGCAAATAAGACTGCTGAATTAACCAGATTAACAAGATTCTGACATATACTAACCTTGAACTGCACTAAAGGCCATTCATGGCAATGTTTTAAATTATACATGTATGGCATCCTTAATTTAAAAAAAAAAAAATACATTGAGGAACTTAATGTACGAGTCTTCCTATGTCAGATGGCGCCGAAATTGCTCAAATATTTTTTCTTTTGGCTGTGCCATTTTAATTTTACAATTTTTTTATATTTGAAAAACCTTGAAAGTAACCCATGTATACTGTAGTAGATCACATTTTAGATTAAGAAACAAAACATGTGAAATTCTGTCAAATATTTTTATTAATAAAAATGCAAATTCCATAAAAATTCAAGTTAAAAAAATCGTGATTTAAAAATGAATCATGGATGATTTGATTTAATTTTTAAAATTGTTATAATTGCTAATTTATTACAGATTTGCCAAACTTTGTTTCAATGAAACGTATATAACCAATAGTCAACTTACTGAATCTAATTAGCACAGAAATGATAGAGCTTAAACGAACATTTTTTGTTGATCTTTTAATTATACACTTTTACGAATATAAAATTCTGGTTTGCATATAATAACATCAAGTAAAAGTGTTCCTATCTTGAAGGAATAATTACAAAATAGGTTGTAAATATTTAAAAGATTGAAATAATATTTTTCAGTATAATTTCGAGCAATCAAAATCCAAAATAGTAACATTTTAAAATTTTTAAAAAAAGATCATTTTTTCAATACAAATTTTGCAAAGAGTGTAAGAAATTCAATTTCATCAGTAATTATATGATTTTTGACAGGTTGCAATTAATTTTTAATCGTGGAAAACCTGCTCTAATGGAAGCGCCTCGGGTCCTGTCGGCGCTTCTAACGGTAATGTTGTTATCTTATTAAAAATAAGTTTATTGGGGATGGTGGAGATCGATTTAGACCGTCATTTCAAGTTACTGTGATCTTCGGAGTATTTTGCGGAATTCACCACTGGATTCATCAGTATGGTGGATCGTCATATTGCATTCTCGGAGAGGAACGTGTCGTGGAACGAGTCGCAATCAAGAAATTCCAGAGAACTTATTGAGCAGCAGCATTTAAGTAAGGCAAGAAACGTGCGGGTCGTAAAATATTAAGAACTAAATTATTTAATAATGCCAGTGATAAATCGAATTATTGCATTGTGTGAATTATTACATAGAGGGTGTTTTATTGACCGATTAGATGATGCTTGGGGATTATGCATGACAGATGGGTGAGCATATTTTATTGATTTTATGAAAACCGATCGTGTGAACATTTTGCGGAGCTTTAATGTACATTTATTACTTTCGTCCTTATGAAATAAATGTCTGTGATAAATGTTGGTCGATTTTCATTTATGAAAAAATAAATTTTGCTGTGCAAGGGGGCAATAAATATTGACTTTAATGCCTTAAAAATGTCATTCTCCTGTTCATCACTTGTATCTGAAAAATATTGACAATTCTCTTTTTGACGGAGAAATAAAAGCTTCACCTTAAAACAGTGAAGATAATTTCTCGTTATCCAACCGACAAATGAAGATATTTGCTATAAATCATTATTCATCGAGTCGAATTTTTGATTATTTTTTATGTTTTGAAGAGGAACCAAATATTTTTATGAGCATCACAATCAAGAAGTAAAAACATATTGTCTTAGTTGACTTTATTTCTTTGCATATGTTACTATCTGGACACGCTATAAATATGCATTTTCCTAATTTAAAATAAAAAATAGGGAATATTTATGATATGTCATATACATTTCTTCCATGCAGATTTCAACGACAGGCAACATTTATTTTAGAAATTAAATAAATATCATTATCGTAGTATCATCAGATTATACATAAATATGCATATTCAATATCTAACTATACAACTCCAAACCAATTCTTAATAATTAACAACTGTTTTTTGTGCAGTTTAGAGTAAGGCATAACAAATAAGTAGGTGGATAAAAAATGTTTTGCAAAAAAGTGGAATTGATGTTTCAACTTTTTCCACCTATAGTACGCGACACTCTTCAACATCTACAACTAAACGAAATGGTGTTAGCATCGACATCTTAATAAGAAAGTCTGCCGGTTGGACAAATACGTCACTAGCTTTTGCAAAATTCCATTATCGCAAAATAGAAGAGGATTTTTCGAATTTTTCAAATTCGGTTTGAAATCGTTAAGTTCCGCTTAATTATTCTTGTTATTAATTAACTAATTAATTTTAAAATGAAATATTTTACTTTAGAAAATAAATAATGTCCTGTCATAGGCATATAATTATTTAAGCACAACAAGCTGTTTAAGCGACAACCTACCGCCATTATGTTCACTCTTAAACCGTCCTTTTGCCGCAAGCAAAATCCCCTTGCTGTAAGTGAAAATCCTTTTGTAATGTGATCAAACGGATTATTCCACACGCAGTTAGCAGATTTCGTGTGAAAAGTGTTTGTTAAGCAGTTTGTTATAGCAAACAACCAACATTTATTGTTTACATAATGTTTTTCGGCATTTTACAATTTTTCATTATAAAATTCTGAAATCATTCTAGATAGTAAGCGATACTTGGTCTCCAAAACGGAATATAATTTTTTAGTTCTAAACTGTAATTTTATCAATTTTTGTACTCTTATATACCAGAAATATTTTAATCAAACGCAGATAACAAAAAAAAATCGAATCAATAGCGCCATTGTGAGGATGCCATTTTGTAATTTAAATCTTAATATTGACCAACTTTAAGTAAAACTCATTATATTTATATGCGATAGGATCCCAGAACAACTTCGCAAGAAGAATTGCAATTTACTGAAAAAGTTTTCGCTTTTTTCCACATTTTTATTCATTTAAGTGACCATATTTGAAAAATGGAAAGTAATGTCGAAAAATGCACTTGAGATTCGAAAAGAGCATACCCAAAAAACTATAGGAAACCCACATTTCGTAACAATATCTCAAATATATCCATAAACTTATGGAAGATGAAAACCGGCGACAAATTTTGTCATTTTGGGACGAAACGGGTTAAGCTTAGCAGGTACTATGCGAGAGATAAAGGTTCGAGCGCCTGCCGGGGCAAATTTTTTTTTTATTTGTTTGTGAGCATTATTCTTTATATATACGTACATAATACATATATAATAAAAAAGTTAAATTGATTTAAGAAGACCTAGATCAGTAAGAATCACCGAAATTTTTGAATTATTTTTAAAATTTTCTGGTAAATTTTCTTCCAGAAGATATTTAAAAGATGTCTCATAGACATGTAAAAGATATCTTTTAGCGATCATTTCAAGATTTGAAAGAAATCTTTGATGGATTGAAGGATATCTTTTAGACATTTTCAAAACAATTGGGTTTTACTAAATATTTTTTGTTTTTAACTATTCTGCGTAGAAAAAGTAATCGAATAAAATTGAACAAGGTATCGTAAAGTGCTGGTTGATGTTTCTTAACAAGCAGTAGTATAGCCTCTATCACTTTATTTCATATATACATAAAATCAAATTAGTGCACCTGAAGTACACCCATGCATATATATGTATTTTTTTCAAATAGGAAAAAGTATAAATAGACGTGTGCTTTATGATGAGAGGAAGAATTTCTTAGATTTTCTCATATATATCATTTGTTTTATGTTCAGGTGTTTGAAAGTTAGCTGCAGGCTAACGCAGGAGATAAAAAGTAGCAATTATCGACGGATATATTGGCGTTGGCTACTAGGGTCCAGACGTAGAATTAAAGAGAGAGGCAAAGTGAAAGTAAGCCTATATACAAACCAAAAAAGACACATATAAAACGGACGCTTTGGACTGGTGACATTGTCTGTCGCACCGGCTCATTGACCCTAACGCAATTTTGGCGTCAAAACTTCCCGAGACAACAATCGTCCAACAATCTCGTCTTCTTCCTCGTCTGGTGCGTTATGGTCCCACGAAAGTTGCAAAAACCAGTTTTTTCGCTTTCGGTCCCTCGATCTCACGACCCTGATCTACCCGAAGGTGCCATTGGGTATACGCCGCTGCAGGTCTCGAATTGCGCCAGCCTACTCTTTTTACAAAGTTCCGATGTCTATTCAAAAGCACAGCCGCTTGCGAGAATAGACATTGGGGCAGGTCCCAAGACCACCTTTGGTTAATATTTCGCTGCAGGTTTCGTACGAGACACTTAGGGGACGACCCTTTATTCGAACTCTAATATGAGACATATTGTATGATCCTTTGCAATGCTGAAAGTGTACGACTGTTCGAATTACATTGATATATACAACAATTTGTCATCAATTGATAAATCAGCGATATATTTCAAAGTATTGTTCGAATACGTTCTCGTTGTAAAATTGGGTTACAATCAGTTTTATTATATAAAGCAAATATTTCAACCTTGGAGTCAATATAATTCAACGCTATTCTACTCTCTTACAGCCTAGGGGATTTTCAGTATTTTTAATGTCTAGCTCGTAATAAGTTGAAAATGTTTTATATTGTATATTATGTCAAATTCCACATTATGGTGTAGTCAGTTCGAATAAATTTATTATGCATTTCCAATGAAAAATTTTCGAGTATAAATGGAGAGAGAAGATCAATACGCAGTTTAAATCTACGTTAATTTCGTATACATGTATAAGGGTATGCTTGTATTGAAGAAAATCTCATGTTATTAATTTTCATTGCAAGCAATAATCTTTAATTTTCTTAACCGCTTAATTATGAATTTAATCGATTTTAATTTCTTGGTGTGACGGTTTGTATAACTAGTAAATAAGGGAGAATATAAATATGTAAATAAGTATACAAATCGAGCTTGGATATAAGCTACACAGTAAGATTTGTAAAACAATTTGTAAAAGCACATATTCTAAAATATTAATTGTTTGATAGGTTGCTAGAGTATACAGTTATGCGAAATTGTTGATTTTTCTGGTTCTGGATTAAAAATTACTATGATGTTGTAAGTAAACTCACTTATTATACATGTCAGTCAGATTAGCACTTGAACTAAATGCTGCGACATTACTTATGGGCCATCTAGTGTACCTTGAAGAAACTAGTATCTATTAATTTGTAACCCGTGTACAAATAAAAAAAATAACATACTCTTAGCAGAACTCATCTTAGATAAAGAAATATTTAACATGGTGGCAAGATATTTAAGGAATAATAAATTTCAAATAAGATCATTACAAATAGTTTTATAAATGCTTTTTAAAATTTTTGCCATGTCTTTTATAGGTACGTTAAAAATGATCTAAAAATATTGCTGAAGTCTTTTTTAGGTATTTTTGCAACCTTTGTCAGGAAAAATACATGTCCACATTACTAACCGTTTATTGAAGAGATTACACTACAGACATGTTAGAAATCAATCTACAATCTAACTGATATATTAGAAGCAACTACAAAGAACTTGAATAAAATATCTTTCTTATTAAATTTGCATATAATTTTTCTCTATTGCCAAGCGTCTGTTATTAATTTCTTTTTTAAGTGGCAACTGATTTAAAGATATTAAATACTATCTCAAACAGATTAATTCCTATAAATGTTTGAAGTTTTCCATAGGTGCGGTTAGCATGCATATTTAAATTGTACATCGCTAACTCCAGTCAAATCCTATTTCAGCATTGAAATAAACTCCATGTTGAAAGTTAGTTTCAAAAATAAAACCATTTCCCATTAGAAGGTAACTTAATAAATGAAAGCAATCAAATAAAACATTAAATACAAACGTTTAAAAAGGGAGGAAGGAAAAACTTAAGTATCTTAGATGTATATAAAGGTGTAGTCTTAAAATGATTATAATAAATAATTAGTCTTCTAAGTTAATGAGAATTGAAATGTGGAAATGTTTTTTAAATTTTGCATGCCTCGTGTCATTCGAGTGGTGATTCACCTTGCATCGAAAGCATTTTTTTATTCAATATGAGTTTTATAATGTCTTTTATATTTGTACATTCTGCAGATAGTAAGACTGAAGTTCGGTACACGTGCTCAATTTCATTTGTTATTAATGATTACCATGTCATCTTTATAGATTCTTATAACACACATTTTACCTTATCAAAATAATAGTTTTCAAGTTCGTGTATAAACTAAATTAAATTTGTGTTAAAGGCGACTTTAAAGAGAAATGACCGAGACACGTAATTAAATTAACATGTCTTTTTTACATAAAATAATTTGAAATTTAATGAATGTTCATGTATCTGTATGTAAACTTCATTTTAATAAGTAAAATAGACAACTTCGCCTTCAATTCCGATCGTAAGTTGGTACTATTTTATTAATTCGCCCACAAAACAGCGTATCCAATTTAAGAAATATTCAAATTTTAAATCAAATTAAATGTCTATGTAGCTTATTAAATAAACTTTTATAAAATATTTTTCTACTATTTTCTTACTCCTTAACGATAACATTACATGTGATAGCACCAGTTTAAAAAATATAGCAATATTTAATCATGATGAGTTTAAATTTACAATTAGAAAAGTAAACTAAATTTCAGATGTAACCTATTTGACTTAGATGTTTTATATGTGAAGTTAACGTATATTTTTGTATTTCTAAAATTTAGTATTTCATTAATAATGTAAAGATATTAAGACATTTAGAACTGCTCTATTTTATAAAGTGTTGTTATTTAGGTTTCTTGAAAGCCTTTATATACAAATACGTTCAATGTACTTGACCTAGAAACTGTATAAAAAAATTTGCGTGAGAAAATATTGAGAATTGTAAGAGAATATCGATTTTTAAGGTTGGAAATAAGGTGTTCCACTGAGGCCGAAATTAATTAAAAGCCTATTTTGTTGATGTGCAAATATTTTTTTCAAGGAATGAAAATGTTCAGAATCCTTCTGAAAAACGAAAAAAAAACATAATGTCAAGATTCTTTACTGATATGATATTCTGATTATATGTATATTGTCATACTTGTATGATTTCTGATAAGTTAATTGAAGCCTAGCCTAAAATTTGTGTCTGATATGATCAAGTTTGTAAAACGAAATTATGTTGGATCAAATGCTGAGCAATATAATTTAAAAGCATTCAAATTAAGTCTAAAAAAATGTTAACCACCTCACAGGCATACATTTTTGCTATAGGACATGACATTGAAGACGATAAATTGTGTTAGGGAGTAGGGTAGTTGAATTGCTTCTTTTTATTATTTTTTATCAGGGGAGCAGAATGTACTTACCCCTTATAACTATTTCTAGACTAATACGGATATATGTAACATATAGTGTTAGAAGAAAAGTTTTGTTATTTCTTCCGTAATTAAAATAATAGCAGGTAATTACAAAATGTTCAGCATACATGGTTTTCAAAGTAGTATCAGACACTCAAAATTCAAAAAGGCAGAACCAATAAGGGCAATTAAAAAATTTGTAATGCTAGCGAATCCCATAAAAGTATATAGTAGGTAAATGGCTTGAACCAGCATTTTATCAGCAGTGTTCTTAAATGGGAGTTTGAAAATGTGATCTTCGTGCATATTTTCATCAAAAAATTTAAAAAAATCGTTCCAGCTGTTTTTTCTTAAATTAACTTTCTGTAGCAAATTTGGAAAATTATTAAAATATGCAAATATAACGTATGATTATATATTTTAACATTATATTGTTTTGTTTTTAAAGTATAGCTTACGAAGAAAACAATACAAATTACATTCTGCGTATAAAATACTAGATTCCTTTTAATATTTTGATCACATAAATGTAACCAATAGACAAGGGAAGAATTGATTTACATATTTGTACAATTCGGTGAAAATAAATATTAAAAAGCGTAAAAAATGTTGCTTGAACTCCGAATATGGTCCGCAAACTTTGTGTTTTAATCAAATAGTTTCAAATTCATGATGAACCGATTTAAAAGTTTGTAGACGCAATTAGAGATTCATTTTTTTTATTTTTAAATAAATTTTTATTTGTTTCAAGTTGAAAAAATCTCCGTGTGTCTATACTGGGTTTCATCTGTCTACAAAATATTAAGAAGTTTATGCAAATTATCTTTTTAACCTATATTTAAGAAGCAAATAATTTACGTTTAAAATATTTAAACGCTCGTCATACCTCGTAATTTTATACATTTTCTAATTTGACTACAAAAAAAAACAATTTAAAAAAATGGCTCTAACGATCATTTTTATTGGTTGATGAGAATACTCAGGAAGGTCTCCAAAATCAACATGAAAATACCATTAAGTAGACTTATTTGCAGATGGATCGAGCCCACCGTGGGGCGTGTTTTGTGTTTACTTAACGGATCTGTTATCAGATTAACAAAGTTAAAAATGCCGGTTGCAAAAAATGTGTAGTAAGTCCTTTTGACGTGTTCGTTTGGTAATGGGCTTGCTATAATTATTAACGTCGCATTCAATTTTCCATAAAGCTTGAAAGCATTTTGTGTAATAAATTAACGTTTTGAAAAGCCCTTCTCTTTTCACGTACAACAATTCCCTTACAAATGATTTTCAATCACATTTCAATGTCATAAACCTTGTAAAATAGATTAGTAACAAATATGATCAATTCTGATCTAATTTTAATGGTATTGTAAATATCACATAGAAACACAAAAATAAAAATGGAGCTATTATCCAATGAATTCCACCATAAATAGATTATTATAGTTCTTTTATAGGCCGTGTTTGGTTAATAGGGTTAAAGCTATTGTATTTATAATGAACCCTTATTTGCAAAACAAATGAGCATGATCCAAAATTGAATTGCCACTTTTTACTTTTCTCTCAAGTTTATGCTATATATCAAATATTATATACATATTCAGGTGAGATATTGTAAGAAATTTCCATGGTAGAAATTCTGCCCGTTTTTAGTGGATTTAATATATTTTTTGTGAAATTAAATGGCTTAACCTATATAAGCGAAAGTTTCCAGAAACTAAATAACAACTAGAGACAAATTAGGAATTCAGTATTTTGTTATAGAACTATTCGATTAAAACTGCCCACAGATTTATTTCAAAACTCTGCCGAAATAATGTTGAACAAAATTATTCAAAATATGTATAAAATAAAAATGCACAAATGTTACGTACATTCTCTGCTAGTAACGTGTACAATTTTGTATCAGAAATGTACTCTAGCACATAATACTCCTTACTAATTATAAATACCATTAACATAGTTGCATAAAACGACAGTATCCTTCAGTTTCTTATCATGAATTCGTCAAACTTATGTGTTCCGAAATACATGGAAGTAAAGCAATGACAAAGTGAAGCAAAATATATTTTTTTCCTAATAACTGTTTTTTAATAATTTTTCCAAAAGTCACCCTAAAAACTCTACAAAATTACATACAATCTGGATAAAAAATGATTAGATTATTTTTGCAATTCTGTCCAGAAATGGAGCCGAAGCTGTCATGTAAACATGATTTTAATTATTAGCACTTAATTGACAAATATTTAGATGGAATTTTTACCAAGGTTGGTTACTCATGTCCGGTAGGTAATAATTCTGTCGAATTCAACAAGGAACACATTAATAAAATATTGTTGAATATGAAATTTAAAGTGACGTTTATCGAAAAATCTTCCGAATTCTTGTCATATTTTCTGAATAATTAAATTAAATGGCATTACATCAAAAGTAATCCTTTAGTATATTATCATTACAATAGTTTCATAGTAGATATTTAGATATATTAGATTAGAATATAATTTCAAATTCATGTTCATCGATTGATGAGTGTTTCATTATACAGACAATTACATTATAAATAATAATCATGTGATAATGATACAAAAGTTATGAAATATTAATTAAAACCGATGGCAGACACTCGCGTTGGTTGTGTATTAAGTGCCGTTAATGCATTCGATTACTCGATAAGATACTGCGTACTACAAAATCAACTTTACATATATACGTTATGTATAAACGTGCCGATATTCCTTGATTAATATCGCCAGATCAATGCCGTTTAGATTAGCTTCAATTAAAAGTTATTTCGTATATAGACATTATAAATCGTATACATTTCGTTTTGTACGATCCACGATCACCCACATTCAAGCCGTTTAGTATTTCAGACACCATCCCGACTAGATCGAATTACGAATTGAATAAAACAGGATTACTAAAACACTTTTCTAACAAAGGCACTGCTTTTGTATAACACACTCGAGTGTAATTAAGATCTGGTTTACGAGAGAACAAAGAGTGTTGTTTATTTTAAAATAATGTTGACATAAATATGCATTTTTCTACGCAAGGTGAATATGAGAACGAAGGTATTGTAAAGTAAATTTTCGTTCATTTACTTCAATTACGTCTTACGTTTTTTTTATAGAACAATACTGTTGAATATTTCACATAAACTTGATAGAATTACTCTTTTATTTAGAGATAGAAATTCTATATATTTAGTTAATTAGTAATTTCATTATTTTCATGGAAGTAGCAAATAACATATAAGTAAATCGTATTTAGTCAACTCATATGGGTATTACTTACGTTTGATTACTATTTATTACCACTACATGTTACCAATTATTGGTATCTAATGCCCATGTGTTTTCTCAGTGTATGACAAAAGTATATCCACTGCTGTTGGTCGTAATTTACTGAAATTAATCTTGAAAAAGAAATCCACTTCATTTTAAATTATTTCGAATACTTTAAAGTTTTCATGATGTTTTGAACAGCTTCAGAAATTCTTTACAATCAATTTTAAAATACATGTTTCATGTAAAATCTTCAAATCTCATTTCCAACATATAAATTGTAATTTCTTAATATAATGCTTTGTTCTAAAAATGAAATGGTGTTCTATCATTGGTGATGTCCTTCTCTATCTAAACTATATATAAAATAAATTGATTGTCCTTATATTTTCAAGAATTCTTGTTCATTTCTGCACTGATTTCACTGACATATTTCCTGTGTTGATATGTAATGAATGTACTTTCTCCTTAAGCTAGACATGCATGGGAATTAATGGCTTTAAGTTCATGCCAGAGTATTTCTGTTCCAGTTATTTCTTAAATGATGTCAGTGGTCAGAATGCTGATAGATGCAATTTTAAAAACTTGTACTAATAGATGGAGCCCCATTTTAACTACCAGAAGTTATTCTTACTAAACTCCTATATTCAGTGAAATGTAATGAGATATGTGAATCTGATTTTTATTATACAAGAACAATTACTTTCTAGTAACAATAGATTATTTATATGTGGTATTCTACATTTTAAAATGTTTGGAAGGTTTTATTTCATGTTCTATTTAAGACTGTCATATTCGAATCTTAAATTTACGCTAAATTAGATTGTGATATCACTATTGCGTATCAGGAATTCCCTCTAAAATCAAACATTTCATACGAAGAGATATAGTGTTTAACTAAGACTATGGCCGCGTTAATAAAAATGATTAAAAATGAACATGTTTTGTGGATTTGAGAAGTAACTTTTCTGCAATATCATTGTTTATAGAATAAAAATAATTTTAAAAATAACAACAAATCATCGTGGTCGATTTCATTGTTTTGGAGTTTTTATTGCAAGATTTCTAACTCAATGAAATTCAAATTTGTTTACTGCAAATATACTAAGAAACGGAGAAGAATACATTTTCGAATAGGGAGAAGTTCAAAGAACAGTAGGGGACAAATTTAATTCCAAAGGAGTGAAAATCGAACGGTTGAACCCGGAAATAATTTTCAGTCGAAAGGAGTAAATGCTAAATTTCTAGTTAATTCATAGTAATGTTAATGATTTACTCCAAGCAATTGAGATTCAAAAGGATTCAAATATTTAAACTACTTTTTGATAGACAGAGCTTGTTAACCCAACTGTTAGAAAACTGCCATCTGAAATCTGAAACTCAATATTTCAGCAGGATATATATATTTTTTCCAAAAAGATTCAGGCAATTTGAAAACAGCGATTTAAAGCTGTTTTTCCCCTGATAACTAAATAATTTTTGCATGAATTTTTATAGAATGTATTCTTTTTTTTAAACTGCGAATAACTATTTTTGCAAACTTTGGACTCCTTTTTAATTTCCCAGCAAAATCAACTATTTCATTTTAGTTAATTGAATTCTTTGGAATTTTCACGTTTTTTTCCATTTTTCATATTTTATAAGGCAATTTCCCTGGACTATAGGTGAAACTTCTTACTGCCTGTCGCAGTGAGAGTATCTATTTCTATCCATTTGTCAACAGTGTGAATGCTCACCGTTTGGTGGCGTATATCCATCTTGCTCAGTATCATATGCCATCATTCTTCCAAGTTATGAAGCACGAATAATTAAAATCAAACACGTCCATAAGTAACGTGTTCGGAAACTATGGAATGTGTTTATGAACGTTGGTTTTCATTAATACTTAAAGGTGATGAGTATAATTGTGAAGGTGTGGCTAGTTTAATAACTATATAATTTGCACATGCTCCACAAGTAAAATTTACTTATGTTTCTATTGAAATTTTACTTTATAAATTAATGTTCACTTTTTAAATTTTCGAGTTCAATTCCTATTGAAACATTTTCATTACTATAAACCAACACTAATCGTTTTGATACTTTCAAACGATTACGAGCAATTCATCAGATTAAATATGAAAACACACGTTCAATAAAGGTCGGCTAGTTTTTTAATGCTATATTAGCCAGTATGTACTGAATTATATTTTGTAATGATAAATGTTTATGACCGCCGGAAACAGCCTTGCAATTCTAATAAATATGCATTCTCTGACATGTGCTCTTGCGTAAATGCGGTAATCTAATAATTGCTGATTGTTAGTTATTCGTTATTAAGTATCCTAATGATTCACAATGCTTCGCTAATAAATATTGCTTCAGCATAAAATGTCACATCCTTTTAACTACTACTGATCGTTCAAGTTCATGATCGAGTTTATTTACTTATTATGTGAATTTTTAGTAAGCCTTTTAAACACAGTATAGTTTAATAAATTAAATTAGGTAAAACAACTAATTAAAAAGCTAAGGTCACTAATTCAATTAGTATTTATTTTTATAAATAATTAATGAAAACTACTTATTTATTACTAATTTTAAAAGGTATTAAAGTAAAATATTCGATTTCTACTTTTAGATATGTAAAATTTTATTAATAGATTAGTATTTGACTATTTTTTAGTAAAAGAATGACTAATGAATAGCATCTCACTTTACATTTTAGATTAGTGGCCAATTTCGTCTCTCGTTTTGAATTTCCAAAACCTGAAGTGAAATTCTCCGAGTAACTTTTTTTCAAATAGAAAATGCATCAACGGGTTTTGTGGATACTGTGAATATATTACAAACATCTTGGGAGTATTTTGTAAATAAATATAAAAAATTGCAGTTATTTTTGTGTCTCTTATTCCATTTTGTACTCTCTAAACTTGAATTAATAAAAAATGACTTATCTACAGCGAAAAGTGGGTTATCAATTAGTAAGTTTTTGACTGACAAATAGTGTGGAAATATTAATTTATTAGTAAAATTCTACTAATGTACAAGTAGATATTGACTGTTTTATTTTTGCAGTTTGTAGAATTAATCATAAATTAGTAGGTTTTAACTTTTTATTAGCAAAAATATTTACTAATTCATTTGGTGGCTCACTTTCTCTTTTCTTATTGGTATAGTTTTTAACTAATTCAGAATTAGAGACTAGTTGTTGCTTTGAATATTTGAACAATCGAAAATCTGCCTTTATTTCATAAATTCGCTCCATTACCGTGGCTTTTGCGTACAAATATTAAATTTTTAAAGAATATTTTGCAATATCTAATTATGCTATTGAGGGTATATTTCTTTGTAAATTATAGCAGAGATATAGAATATACGATACAAAGTTTAGTTTTGCATTAAAAAAATGTGTACAAATATTTGCAACTGCTTTTTTGATACGATTTACTTTGGAGACTAAATAGATATTCACACATAAATATAATTTTTACTAAAAATTATCGATGAATTTCTGTTGAAAAGTTATGAATTATTTTACTTCTTGTTACGGCACATTTCTAACTTTGAATTTCTTTTAATTTTGCATATGTATGATCTGTGCCACAAGTTTCAAAATGATAATTTAAAAATATTTTTTGGATATCTGATTTGTATATTATTTTTTTGTTATCGAACCAATTGAACTTTCTAATTCGGTAATTATTCAATACCATTATATGGATATGTTAACATTCAAAATGGAGTATGAAATACAATAAGAAAAATGGTGTCTTTTGAAAATTGTCAATTCAAAATGACTTACAAATTTATATTAACTTCTTCCTATGTAATTAGGGATTTCAAGGATCAAAATGGAGTTTTCAACGTGGCGGATAAATTGCTGATAAACCCATAAAACTCACATTGATGTCACATGGGTTGGTCTGACACCTACAATATTGAAAAAGTTATTTACTATTTCAAAATGAAGGATTAAAAATGCATCACAAAGGTGATCGTATTTAATGTATGTATAAATATGCTTAATATGTCGCCATTCGATAATCAACCCCTTGACTGCCACGAGATTTTCAGAAAAATGCCCGAAATGCCAAACAAAAAATTTGTTAGATTTTACGTTAACTTGCTGTATATTGATATTTTGGGACGCTGATGAAAATTCAAAATGGTGGATTTAATATGTCGGACAAATTTTTCAAATTTCCAGCCATTTCGCTCGAAATATGTTACTCCGGGGTTTCCGGGGTCGCTGATTACGAATCTGAAGTCAGATTTTGAGCATTCAAAATGGCGGGCAAATTTTGTAAATTCCAACCATTTCACTTGATATTTGTTACTTTGGAGTTTTCGGGACGGCGGATTACGAGTTTAAAGTTGGATTTTGAAAATTTTTCAACCAAAATGGTTTCATTTTTGAAAAATTTCCAAGTAACAAGTTTCAAGCAGAATGGTTAGACTTTTCAAAAAAGTGTCCGCCATATTGGATCTGTAATTTTGAATTTCTAAAATCTGACCTCAGATTCGTAATAATTTCAAGCGGTTTTATAAACTTTTTATGCATAAATTGATTGAACACAATGTCATACTTCATGACTAACATTTTGCAAAAATTGTGAAAACTACCATCTCTGTGGATTAATACATTTTTTTTTAACACAGCGATTATGAAAATAGACAACGCCATCATATTCAGTACACCTTAGACTATCTAGAAGGGGATTTAGTTTTATTTTACATAAATTCTAGAATTTCTTAGTCTACTTTATATCATGACAAAGATTTGCCTTTTTCAAGTGGTTAAATATAAGATTTCGAAATCCCAAAATGATGAAAAGTACTGGTATTTTGAGATGAAAATTTTCATAATTCAAAATGGCGACTTCGATTCATTATACGAATATGTCGGAATGTCACATTAACACACTCAGTTTCCTAAAAATAAATGACTGACATTGATTTAAGGATGCTGGTCCAAACTACACATGTACATGGCTGTTTCAACCGAATACAATTTTTTCCAAAAAACTTTTCTATTATAAATTCTTCGAAAAAAACTGATACTAGTTTATGATTCATGTGAATGCCCCCCATTGCTATAAGATACAAAAGAAGTTCGTGAACTTCCCATCCCTGCCGAGGACAAAAGAAAACTCATCTGAAGCTTCGCAGGTATTCATTTGAAGATTCCCTAGCAACCGAAGTTAAGGAAGTATTCTGAGGCTCGGGATTGGTCGAATCCTACGATTGTCCCTCCAATCCTAAGGGGCGCGATTGATTGAAGTCTCATTGCGCTAGAGTAAAGTTTCAAATCCGAAAAAGGCAAAATGTGACCTAAGAGACAAGAGAAGCGAAACTACGACAAAGCATGGGAAGGTCGTCTTATTCAGCGGAGGAGGAAGACGTTGCTTCTATATGGTAGGGAAAAGTTCTGTTGGTGGGGGCAGGGAACGAACGAGTCTCGGCTCGACACGAAACTCCGAAACGAACGATCGGAATGTCGCTCAGTGCCAGTCTGGATTTCAGTGTCGAGTGTCGGAGCAACTGGTCCATAGTGTCGTGTGCGTGACGACCACCACTTATCGGGAGGAATGTAATCTCTATGCTCATCCTCGATTTTCGGCCTTCGTGGGAAACGCGAGCGAAAATTCCCGTCGAGGTGAGAAATCTCAACTTATGGCATTAAAATCTTTACCATCGGTGCAGCTTTTCTCGTGGCCACTTAGGAATGCGTTGCAGCAGAGGGAAAGCACGTGGGAACCTCTTTCTCTCTCACCGAAACTTGAGATCGACTTTTCCAATTTCCCTCGTCGATTAGCGCCACCCATGCGCCGACGCGAAAGCTTATTTTTAGAATAGGTTTCCTGCACACCAACTAGTAATTTTGGTATTGTTTCCTTCTTGATTAGTAACTTGAAACTAGGTGGTGTACTGGCCAGCATTAACGAAACGCATGCTCCGATCCTGGATGTGTAGAGGAGTGCTTAACCAGTTGAATCGAGATCGACATCGATCAATCGGCGATCGATGGCCTGATTCTGGAATCAAGAAGTCAGTCGAATGGATCGTACAGTGAATTATTAGGTTGTGTTGTGGGTCGTGCTACGTTTACCGTAAAACCTGTGACTGTGCAATTATGCCACGTTGTCCCTATACATCAATAGTGAAGAATTTTCAAGGAATGTCTTTCATCGATCATTACGTGCGTGACACTGTTGGGTTACGTACTAAACTCCTGTTAATTGTTCCATGTAGGCATCGTTTCCTAGTTTGATGAACAATGACAAGTAATTTGTAACTAATTTCGACAATGATTATCGTGTTTTTCTAATTAGAATACTAATTTGCCACTGTTGCAGAACATAGTTGCAAATTACCAATTTGTGCAACATTAATTTTTATATTTATTTTTAAATTTATTCACTAATTTTGAAATAGGTTAATAATACCTATTTCAGCATTTAAATATTAACATTAAATTAAAAATTAAATGCTTAATTCGAAAATCATAACAAGTAATTTATTATTTAAGTATAAATCTAATATAAAAAATGCTTGTATTTCAAGCATTTTCTCTTTTGAAGTCGCAAACTCGTCTGAACATTTCGGAGCATTCCATCGGCCACCGAAAAGTCCCGGGGTCAGTTCCCGGTGTATCGAGTTTGCCCCACTTTTTTTTTTAAATAACAAATAACTTTAACGCATTCAATGTAATAAAATATGTTATTTAAGCGATTTTAAGTTTCTCTTATAAATTACAAATAACTTTTTGAAGGTGAGGTGTAACGTTTTTGTACTTTCGCATTGAATATTTCATAAAATATTTTGATAACTTAGAAAAGTTAAGTAATATTTCGATTCGTAGGAATATCAGTAATGAGAACTTAGTTTTTTGCAAAATGTTGTCGTCAGATGACCAATTGACGGGCATTCTCTATAAGATTTGCAAAAAGACTCCGATTTCAAGAATCTGCTTTGACGATATTAGTTCGATGACCCGTCCTCAAATATCACCAGGGCATAGAATACTAATATGAGTATAATAATTATCAAATTAGTGAAAATTTATTTCTTACGAGTCCTCTTAAAATCATTTGCAATATATTCATGTTGGTATAACATAGTAATAAATGTACAGTAATAAACAAATGAAACTCCTCTTCTAGCAACATATAATATGTTCTATTTTTACATCTGTACGGATTTGTTATGGTTACTAATCACTTCACGTACAAACTAGATATTTAATGAAGAAGCAATATTTTAGGCTCACGTTGATAAAATCATTGATACAAATTTTTGATGTGTTTAGACAATAAACTGGGATTATTATTATAAGAATGAGATATTGTTTTAAAATTGGTCTACATCACAATTATACTGAATCCATTTTTATTATTTAACACACTAATGTAGATATGACAGATTAGTAAGTTTAAAAATATTCCATTCTAGAGAAGATTATAGTTCTTTCAATTTAGATTTCGATCATTACTAATAAGACAGCAGTTAAATTACAAAAAAGAAAATATGCCCTCAATGTCTTCTTCATGCAGTCATGTCAATTTACTAAACTTCATGTAATAAATAAGTATTGTCTACGTAACAAAACATAATGTGCATCGGAAACAAATTTAACTATAATATTTAATGAATTACACTGAGTAACAAAAGAAAAGTCGATTCTTGTTTATGTTAAAATTCTTATGTTTGTTGAATCTTTAGGTCTCAGTGAACAAAAAAAGAGGTTACAAACCTTTTTTCATTCGGTCAGTTCCATGCAAATCAAGATAAAAAGGCAAAAAATTGCTTTTTTTACCATTTTTGGAATCCTTATGTGTCAGAAATACGACGTGATACAAATTTTTAGTAGGGCTTAAATGAAATTCTAAAACATGATCTTTTGGACGAAAAATTAAAAAATCACTAGCTGCAGTAACTGACAAAATTACAAAATGTGTTAATGTGTCAAACTATTCTTCTCCGTATATGTGTCTGAAAAATTTTTGGACCACACGGTTTCGTATTAGTTTTTCTTTAGCAAGTAATACCAATTAATGTCAAGTTTTATATATTACTGGAAAAAAATAAATTCTTCGTTAAAATAGGAAGTCTATTTTGCACAACGATTAAAACTATTAGTTATTGAATGTGGTTCATTTCTTCACTTAATACACAAGCAAAATATGACTAATTTAGGCGACAGTTATAGTATTTTCCTAATACAGGTACTATTTCAGCAAATCATTACAAATTATGGACACTAATTTAATGATATCTAATTTCACGATATCATAATTTTTATTTTGGTTAAATTGGTTTCAAAAATATTTTAAAATGAAAAGGTTCGAGTATTTAGTATAGTTAACACTATTTATTAGAACATTCTACTTGATATATTTTCTACCCAGATGGACATTGGAAAGTACTATAACTACAACTACTACTCTCAACATTTAAACTGGTAAAATACTACTAATAAAGGAGCGCATTTCTACAATAAAATATTTCAATATAATTACTCATTTTAGAGTAGTAGAATTTGATTAATGAATTACAATTTTTTTGGTTTCTATTACTAAAAATCATTACTAATTTAATTAGTCGTCGTTTTTCATTTTGTTTAACTATTTTAATTTGAGCGATTTTTAAATTGAGTTATTAACTAATATAAAAAGATTTTGATGTGCTGCAATTAACAATACCTTTCGCAGCATTAATTATTTATACTTACTCTCTAAACGCAAATTAGCTCAAAACTGCTAATATAGACTGAAAAGTGGGTTATTATCGATCAGTCAATTTTTTTACCTGAAAATAATAAAAATCAACTAATTTGTTAATAAAATTCTATTAATCTAAAAGAAGAAAATTTAATATTTAAATTTAGTAGTTTTTAGAATTAGCAATAAATTAGTAGTTCTTTAGTATTTATTAGTGAAATTGGTTACTAATTGAATTAGTGACTAAATTTTCGTTTCTTAATGAGTAGTTTTCAACTGATTCAGATTTAGAGAGTAAGAACTAAATGTAAGACATGACAGTTGTATATGAAAGTGAGTTAAGAGGTTAAACGAAATTCTGGTCCGATTGGACAATGGTACTCGTATGAATTACGTTTTAAGATATTTTTTCATGTCAACTTAAGTGTACATTTCAAACAATGATTAAACAAAAATATATGTAATAGTTTTCCTTACCAACCGATAAAAAAAAATAAATTAACATTTCATGAATTAAAATTTTAACAACTGCAAGACTATGTTAAACTTTTAACTTGGATGGATTGATTGAATGTACCCGTTTTTTTCTATTTAAATGAACATCAGCAATATTTATCTTTAAATATTATCGGTAATACCGTTAGTATTTTTCTAATAAGAATACTATTACAGAAGATAGTAGCAGATTACCCACAATTGTGTAGGTCATGCTAATTTGCCGAAATAACGTTTATCATGCAAATGACTAATTTTTTGCTGATTGAGCGTTTTCATTATCATAACCTTCAAATTATTATACATAAAATATTTTTGCTAGATTCACTAACATGGAATAAAATTATTTAAACTATCATTATATATAATGTAGATTCTATTATAACTATAAGAGTGAAAGTAAACTTGAAATTTTATTAGATCAAATACGATTGATTGCATTTTTTCAATATAAATTAAAAATTCGTTATATGAAGGTCAGAAAATATATTAACTATAATCCAGCTATTTCGATGAAGTCAGAATTAGAATGGGCATTGGTGGATTTCTGGAAACTATTTAAATATATATCCAGCAAATTGTATCATAATATAATATTGAATGAGTTCTGAGTTTGGGAAATGAATTTGATTTATTTTTATCTGTTCAAATAACAAAAAATTAAATAATGTACTTTTTATTACGAAATATGTTGTCAGAACTAATAAGAACTAATAAAAATGTATTGAATAACTTTCAATACCCAGTTTTAAGATTTGTTCGAATGTAGATATTAAATAGATGAACTGTTACAGTATCTCGTGCAATGTAATTTGAATAAATATGCTTAATAAAGCAAAAAAGCATCAATAATTGTTTAGTACATTTTCGTAACAATTATTCATAAGTAAAATATCTTGATCCTGTTATAAAACAATTTCTCACTAATAATAACAAAATCATTATGTATGAATTTCATCTTAATATTTGAATACTATTCCACTCTAATGAGTTTTGGTAGCTATTTTTACAAAAAGAACAAGCTGAATTTTATCGGATGACCTCACATATGACACCAAAATGGACTAAATTTACAGCCAAGTTCAGAAGAAGATGTTTAATTCCTGTAAGAAATTAGTTAATTGTTTGTATGATTCGCACTTAAGGTTTTTTGTACTTACACGTCTGATTGAAATGAATTCGAATTAATTATAGTTAATATTCGCAAAAATATGCATTGTAACTACATAGTTATACTGTTAAAAGAATTTATTTACTGTAAAGACGGCCACTTTAAAATATTAAGAACTAATTTCATAACTGTAAACATTTATAAAAATATATTTGTTACTAAATAAAATGTTTTTTTTTTAATATACAGAAATGCATTTTAACTGTTAATATGTTTAAGGTTTAGAAATGGTTTAGTTTGCCACATGAAATAAAGCCTTTTTCACGACAAATAACTTCTTTTATCAATGTAGATTAGTTACATTTAACTATAGATTAATTCTAGATTTTAGTATTATTAATATTGACATAATTATAATTTAGTTCAAAATGTACGCAAGAAATCATATAAAATATCTTTAAATGTGGGAAGAAGAAGAGCCTGACTCACGTATAATTCAAACAAAGATGATCTAGTGTTGATTTTAATCATATCCGGATTACGATAAAAATTAAACTATCGTGAAAGATGTCTTTATGTATCAATATCAATTTAAGTGTTGTATATATATATATATATAACACCATTTTAATATTCAAAATGTAATTAAAATTTTGCCAAACCTTTGTCAAGCCCAATTTCGTGTACTGTAATAGCACAGAAGCTAGTAATTCTAAATTTAATATATCTAATCAGACATATTTTGGATCATTTCAAATATGTGTGTTAATATGTACTTTACCGTCGTAACTAACATTATAATATATGAATTCGGTTTGATTGAATATAATTACATTAGTTTTATCTACTTTATTTAATAAGCCCTACTCTCTATATCTGAATTATTAAGGAACTACTAAACTAGTTAAAAAAGTAGGTCACTATCAATTCGTCAATGTTTAACTGGTTAAGAGTAAACAATTACTAATTCAAAATTGTGAACCAATAAGAAAATGTAAAGTGTGTCACTAAATGAATTAGTAATAATTTTTGCCAATAAAACGTTAAAACCTACTAATTTATTACTAATTCTACAAACTACAAAACTAAAAATGTTAATATCTACTTGTACATCAGTAGAAATTTACTAATAAATTAGTATTTTCACACAATTTGTCAGTAAAAAACTTATTAATTGATGGTAACCCACTTTTCGCTGTAGATAAATCGCTTTTATTAATTCAAGTTTAGAGAGTAAATCACATTAAATTGTATGCAAAAGTTTACAGTTATTGAAATCATGCACATCTTGTCTCGGTCCTTAATATTGAGTGAAAAGGATACCAAAGTATTTTGTTTTAACAAATTGTACATAATTAAATTAAAAAGAAATTAAATGATCCGGTAAGTTCTGAACTTTCCAATCGATCTGTGCCTTACTTATACAGAATTTAGAACACATTAGATGATCAGAATTATTTAATTGTGTTTAACTTTATCTATTGATTCTTAGAAGTTTCGTTCCGAGGGGGATCAAGACATACATTGATAACTTAATTTTTGTATATAGAATGGAATTTAACAAGATAGTGTCAGATATTGTATGTCCTAAGAAAGTTTGCTGCAATGTCATTCACTACATTTATGCAAGAGTGATGTTTATTATAAAATACCGTAGTAGAAGGAGTTAAATAAAAATATTTTAAAAAGAATTGAACAATGGAAATTGATATCCAGGAGTTCATGACTCGCGATGGTTCATTAAATTTTTACCCAAAATTATTATCTAATGATGATGTCAGAATCAATTTTTAGGATATGTAAAAATAGCGTTCCTAATTTTGACGGAAACTACTAATTAAATATTTGTGATTGTTAGATATTAGACCGTATTAATAAATTAACAAACACTTCATTAAGCAATAAAAATTAATTCTTAATATTTACATTAAATACAAAATTTTTTTTAAGAATTTAATAATTACCCGAGTAAAAAAAAATTATCTCTGAAAGATCTTTCCGAGATCTCGCGGGTTTAATCTCGTAAAAACAGATTAAATACAGAACACTAAAGTTTTGGCAGGATACCTTCTGATCCTGATATGATAAACCGTTGCGGTCCTAGTGTTAGTATGAAATATATTCGAACCATCTGATCAGAAGTTGATAAGCGTAGTTTGAAAATGTTCACTAAAGAACATGTCATGAGAATATTCCATATATAAAACAATAAAACTCTGAAGCATCTGAAGTCGAATGCTTCTTAGAGAAGTATTTTTCCTTTGGTCATATTTTAGTAATTCTAATATAGGACATTTATTTCAGTATATGTCATTCGAGTTGTTTTGCTTATTATACATTAGTGATTTACAAATTGTTGTTTCGCCAAATACGTAAAGCTAACAATGGGGATTATGACATTTTTTTTATTACTGATAGTAATTTTCATAATGGACATGACATAATAATTGCGATTTCACTAGAAAATGTGGTATGCTTGTCATTTCGAGATATCAGTATATATTTGATTAAAGATTGTTGCTATAATAGAATAAATTTCTAGTCATCTCGACGTGTGAAAATTAATTTTTAATATTCCTAATTCAATAGGCGAAAAAATAAAGTCAATCCATTTACATGGTTTGTATGATAAGATCATTCGAATTTTTATGATTTGAAATATTGCCATACGTTGAAATTGAGTTCATATTATGCTACCGGATATATTCTTTTTGCACGCACTATTTAATTAGATATTGGATGTAATTCTTTTTCAAAAATGCATTAGACAACAAATTGCGCGTGACGATGAGAATGTTTAGTCTGACACGTGTAAGGTTTTGTGTTTTTCAATAAAACTTGACAGATTAACAGAACAATAACAGCTGATATGTTTATGTTATTAAAGGCGCTGGAAGAACAACTAAGTCATCATCCAAGGAAAAACAGATTTTCCAAACATTAATTATAGTATTTCCAAAATATTTGTTAGTAAAATGTTATGTTATTTTTATTTGTTTATTACTGATACACCTGATTTTGATTTAGTCATTTTTGATCCAGCAGAACAATTCTATAAATAAAAATCAAATTTAACACATTTTAAAATGAATATTGTGATAAGAAAAAAAAGGTAAATCTTATTAAATTAGATATCGATTCATTTAAAATGTTATTTTATAATTGAAATACCGTGAGAAAATAAAGTTAATTTAAAGTGACACATAGTTTTTTAAAGTAAATCTAAAAGCAGACGGAAATTTCAGGTTTATAAAAACAGTACAAAACATTTTACTATTTGCATTTAGTATCAATACCAATAATTTGTCTTACTCTTTAATCACATTGAGGATTATTACTAAATTGCTACGCTTCAAGAAATATAATGTAAATTTCGTTAATCTCTAATTGATAAGAATTTATTTCATTTTGGCAATTACTACATCGTTCATATATAATAATGAAATGAAGAAGAAATGAAAAAACATACCTTTATAAATTAAATTAAACATTTTTCGAACATAAATATATTACTCAAAGGTGAGCATGATGGTTATATGGGATTGAACTAAATTCAGCCTACCTCAATGGTAAATTGCGCAATAAAATATTTGTCTAAATTATCTGAACTCTCGGCTTGTTTACGTATAAAGTGGTTTTACTAAAAAAAAAAACAAATAACGTTTACCTGACATGTAAGGTCCTAGTACCACAAAAGTCTCCCAGTACCTGACCACGTAAGAGGCTTAAGCATTATTAAGCGCAATATAATTCATGTAAACGTCTGTTTACGACAGAAAATATTGTACACGTAGTAAAACATTCCTGTTATACATGATAACATTAATAAAATATTAGCTTTCATTGCAGAAGTTAAATATGAATAAAAACATAACCACACATGTATTAATACATCATCAGGCCGAAAATGAGTGGGCCCAGTAACTGTCCATTTCTGTCCCTGGCCATCATTAATTTGATGCTTTTAAAATAATTGAAATTAATACAATGCAATTTCAGTGAAATAAAACGTTTCTAATGTATACTTAAATAACACGGAAATATTACTGTAAATACAAAAATTAAAGGATTTCAGCAAGAAGTGAGGAGACGGAACAGTTATGGGATCTCTATGTTTGATTTGACTTTAGAGCTTGCTGAAGGAGTATGAGGTTTGTAAACAAAACACCTAAGGAAAGGGCTTTAAAAGGTATTAAGTGGGGTTTTCAGTGATTTTTGTTTACCACATTTCAAACTCATCGTTATGAAGATTATTTTCTGTTTTTGCGATGAAAGCATATGCAATATGTGTGATCTAACATTTTATTCTGCGACAACGATTTCTTTTTATTTTACAAACAAATATTGACATATATGTACATATGCATTTATTTCTGAAATACTGTAAAATCCAATAGCAATGCCCCTAAATAAACAAAATAGATTCTAAAGCTCTTTATTGTTATTATCAATGTTTTTGTTATAATAACAAAACTCTACTTATATATAATTTCTTACAATTTATCAACTTTTGTTCTAAAATTGTATATAATATTTTTCACAAGAATACTTTTTATTGTATATTAAATCATTTCTATTTTTCACGAAATACTCAATTCCAGATCGTTTCAGATACGCAAGATTTTGGTCTTAATTGTGAAGATGATTTCCTTGTACGGAAGTATCTATGATTACTCATCTATAGTAAATACAGAAACGATATATTCAGACACGTATCACCAAAAAATGTAGGCATGGAATAAACACGATTTTAGGCAGAACTGGTGCAGTATTGCTGGTGTTTGATTAACACAATAATATATTCACATGTCTGATGCTTAAGGTAAATTAAGATTAATAAACCTCTCACAGTTAAAAAATATTAAACACATGACAAAAAACCAACAATATAATAATTATATTATTACATACTAAAATTATTAGGCCTAGACTAAATCATTTTGTTGAATTTTTAATTAGAACTGTATTTAAAAAAAAAATTCTCGATAAATATGACCAACTGTATTGTTGAGCAATATTATTAGCAAACATCTGATACTTAATGCGTTTAATTATTTTGTTATCTACATTACAATTTTATAAATAATAATTGCAAATTTCAAATAAAAATTATGTACGTAAAACCAAAACATATGAACATACCCACAAAACGCTTTCATGTTTTTGAAACGTTTTTTTGCTGAAATGTGATAAAAGTTATTGTAATAATTCAGGAATATTAATTTTTTAATTCATTAATGCCGAAAGTAAGGATCCAAAATTTAATATGACACAGCCAAAATGAAATATCGTCACATTCCAATTTCGTACCAGACAAACTATTGAAAACTTAAAATAAGTTTTTAAAATATATGAATTTAAAAATTAAAATGTTGTAATATGGTATTCGGACTAACTATTTGGTGATACTAAAACCCACCAGTAAGCATTTCATTTTTTCGTATGAATTTCATGAAAAAACTTTTACCCAAAATGTTGGAACTGCCATTTTGAATGTATAATTATTGATATGAGAAAAAAACACCGAAAACCTGCCTGCAATTTTCCAGTCATATGTCCTGAATATGATGTGATTTTAGAAAAATACGTATATACAGAAAAAAAAGGGTTACATTGCAGGAGTGGTAGAAACCATTTTCACATATGCAAATATATAGTAGAATTAACAATAGGAAAGCTTATATTTGATATTTGAGGTTATGTACCATCGATTTATATACCGGAAAATAGTAAACAGAACAATTTTATTATTCTGCTTACTATAGAAATAGTTACTTTTCGTATTATTTTACTATTATAAAATGGTTCCCTTAACTATGTTATTTCTCTACAGTGGATGGTAATCTAATATAACCTAAAATGCCTGAAATGTAATAAAATTCACAATGAACTTTTATAATGTAGGAAGGATTCTTATGACATTTACATCGTCTCATATAATTAACTAAAAAACTGGAACAATACACCACAGAAAATTACAGTGACTATATGACTACTCCAAATTACATGCATTCAAAGAATGTCTGTATTTACCTTTTTTTTTAAATTAATTAAACATAATTAAACTAAGAATCGCAGTTCTTAATCTTGAATTTTCTACATACAGTTCTTAAATTTAATTACAGAAAACGCATCGATAATTAATTATTAAAAAATTACAATCGAAAAGTTCATGTGTGGGAAATTAAACAAGATCGATTATTTGTTATATTATATTTAAATTAATAACCAATTTCTAATAAGAAACATACATTTGCTTTTAACACAATTATTACAAATATCAATGTTCCAATTAAACTGGTAAGTGTATAAAATAATAAAAATTGCGATACTACTCCACTAAATTTGAATTAATTAAAAACTACTCAATAAGACAATGAAAAGTGAGTCACCAAATGAATTATTAATCATTTTTGCTAATAAGAAGTGAGAACCTAATTTATTACTAATTCTACAAACTACTAAACTAAAAAAGTCTATACCTACTTGTAAATTAGTAGGATTTTACTAGTGAATTATTATTTTCGTACTATTTGTCAGTAAGAACTTACTAATTGATAGTAACCCACTTTACATTGTAGATAAATCGCTTTTGATTAATTCAAGTTTAGAGAATAAATAAAATATATAATAAAATTTAGAATCCATATTTTACCATTGTTGATAAAATTAGGTTTAAGAGCAAATAAAATCTATGAATATGTATATAATCGCTAAGAAAAAATATTGATTGAAACTAACTTTTTCGTAAGTAAAATTGAGTGACATGTTATCATATCATATTGCGTACAAGAGTCATAACGTGGATAATTGCAAAACGTCATCACAATCAGCAGTGACGACAAATGTCTCTATCAGCAGTGACGTCACGACGGCAACTGAACTTTCCGCAAATATTTCATTACCCCCTTCTGAATGTTGTTTGCAACCGCGTTTCATTCGAATATTGATCATTCACCTGATCATAAATTACATTTGAATATTTATTTATCATCCGAAGCGATAACAGTCCCCTAGAACGTCTTTTCTTTAAGATAATTAAAAGTGCATTTTCCTGTAGCAGACTGGAAAATATTTTATCATCGTTTTACGTGGAATGCAACATTTTCTTCGAAATATTAATGTAATTAGTATCAGAATTTTGCAAGTGACGAATCGTCGGCAAATTAACATTTTAGTTACTCATGCTAGTTAGACGATTGCAGTTTATCAAAATTAAATTTTATATTTGTTAATATTTTAGACATTTTATAGTTTTAATCATTTTTTAGTTAATATACCCATGATCTGGGCTATGTTCGTAAAATATGAACTTATTACTGAGGAAATATTTAAAAACTCACTGAGTGGCCTGAATATAAATGTTTCACCTGGAACAATGCAGACAGTATATTTTATCATAAATACTAAATGCACGCGTGTCTTGTAACGATAATTTTTAATCTGTAGCATTTGCACGTGCAAAAAAACAAATATTTACGCGGTCTTTGAGGTTATAAAATGTATAAATTGTAATATATCATTGTTTCCCAAAATAATTCGAAACGGTTTAAAATTCTCATAAATGTACTGTTTATATCCTTTGGAGCGACGATTTATTTTTAATAAAGTTACGAGGGAGAATTCACTCTTTTAATGTAGTAAATTGTCACCCCATAAGAGCGAAATTTTATACGAAATTTGGAGAGTACGTTGTACTTCTATTTGTTTTCATTATTTATGTAAATAAACATTTTCACGAAATCACCAAATGAATAACCAAAAAATTATATGTACCTTTTTAGAAGAAGATAATCTTTCTAGACGATAACTATATTTAAGCCAATGACCGCGAAATCCCCAAACAAAATAATTTAAACACTTATAGAGTTGAGAAATTGGAATTAATCAGACGAAGTCAAATGCATCAAAGCAAGTTTTATTGCGCCGCGGTTGTTCGTTAATTGGAGAATTGTCTTTGCAGAGTTGCGCAATATCACGGAATTCCGGATAAAAAATGATTTTATTGTGTGAAACGTGCCATGTTCTAAATGGCAGTATGAGCTGGTGAAACCGGGTCGACTAGAAAATGCATGCTCGAGAGAATGCTGTTCATCTTATGAAAGTATCTTGACCTTGAGAATTTTTTGAAACTATCCTAAATTTGCTTAAATCATTAAAAATTTCATTTGGGACATCTATCACAGGCACTAAAAGTAAATCGTTGGCGTTCTTTACTGAAACGACATATTCTCTGATTAAAAAATTACTAATGAAATTTCTGTAAGTTGGCATCGTTTCATTAACGTGTATTACTAGTAATGAGTAAAATTCCACTAAATTGAGATCCTTATAAAAGTAATACAATTTCATTTGATTCGACTTTTCAGTTTCAAACTGATATTGAACTATAATTTATGTTCAGAAAGTACAAAATGAGACCTAATTCGAAGGTGTGTCTTACGATTGAATAATAAATTGAAAACTCGATTTATTTATCGTGAAAGACCTTGTTATACATGACGAAATAAACCATTTGTTATCAATACACAACACTAAATAACACAGACCGATAAATTTGATTGACCATGAGAACCACTACTTTCCTGAAGGTTTTTGACATGTTGAATTCGAACCTGACCTCAGAAGAATCCCAGCAAGTCAGGTCTTAGAGATATTTCAGATGTGAAGAACAAAACATGCTTTATTTAAGGTCATACAATATCAGGAGATAATTTTATTTTCAAAAAAATCGCCAAGGTTTCTTAATGTAAAATAAAATTCATTTGGAACGTAACAAAATTTTATTCGTTTCCAAGAAATCGTCAGTTTAATTTACTGCTCTTAGCATTGAGTTATTGTTTTTACGTGTCATTATCGTGCAGGAGTTGTAAGTAAAATGGGGTTTACAGTTCGGGAAAATGAAATCTAATTTCAAATATTCTAAATGGTGCCACCAATAGAGCTGGAGAATTGTCAGGTTTCAAAAATAGAAATTTATAAATTACTCTTAATTCTGGTTTCTGATTCGTATTCAGCTCCAAAAACCTTCGAGCATCAACTGTCGATAGCTTTCTTAAAATTCGTCCAAAATAAAATTCCTATGATAATTGCCAAAATCTTATAAGTACCAACTTTTACAACAGTCCAATTTACAGAATATTTTACAACATGTTTAAAAGATACGTATTATTATTAGGAGAAACACGAATAAACTACATGGTTACTTTTGACATTTTTTCAACCAATTTTCACTCAAGGAGTACAATTTGACATCTTCTTTAGACCAAAAAGTCTTAGTGACTTTTCTTAAAAAAGAATTTGAATGCCTTCATTAAGTATTTATACAAAATATTGCCAATACTCCCATATTATATTTAACCTCTAGTTAAAGATAAAAGTCGGAAGTAAAAGGGTGACAGAATTCAACATTTTGAAAAACACAACTATGAGAAAGTAAAACAGCGTAAGGATCGATTGAAAGGTTTATTCGTATACTTCAAAAAATGTCCGTTTAGTTTTTACAACATTCTAAAAGTATTTGGAAATATAACACATTATTGGATTCAAAAATTCAAATAAGATCAAAATTGAATACATAATATTAAAAACTAAGTGATTCTGTATCTACTGTTTCTATTTACTCGCACAATTGCTGTCTGCTGTCACATTCTGTTGTCACAAAACTTCTGCTGTCACAAGGTAGAAATTAATATTAAAGAAGAAAGATTCGTAATAAACCGATTACAACATAGTCTGAAAAATGGTTGCGCGCTATCAAACATACGTCACACTGTCAAAATATATTTCTCATTGACGACTCTTTCGTCAAAATTTGGTTACGTCACTTTGAAAATGTACTATGGCAATTTAAATAGCATAGCGCCAATAAAAGACGCGTATATCTTTTTTCAACCATCGTTTTCTCATCAAAAAAGTTGTTGTTATCATGAGTTTCTTCGTTAACGGGGTCAACCTTGGTATTTTTAAGTTATAGCCAAATGATAAAAAATTCCCACGGCAACAGTAAAATTCACGATATGTGCAAATGTTACAGGTTATATTAAAAGTCGAATTTGAATTTTAGGATTTAAAAAGTCGCTAATAGTAACGATAACATGCTAATCTGCAAATGATAAATTTTTAGTTTGATATGGAAAAGCAAATTGAAAAATAAAGGCCATTACGAATCTTCAAAATCGTAGAAAGTTTCAGAATGCGTTCTATAAGCCATGATTTCTTATTTTTAGTTCAATATGCGGTAAAGGTGCTATTCAAGTTTAAAACTTCTTTAGGGTGCGGGACGAAACGGTGATAAATCAAAATGGCGACAGGTAAAAAAACCGACAGTTATAAAGTCGACAATCATAAAGCCGACAGGTCAAAAAAACCGACAGTCTTAAAGCCGATACTCATAAAGCCGACAGTTCAAAAGCCGATAGGTTTAACAATCTGAAAAACTTACATATTAAGTTTAATTTCATTAATTAGAGTAATTATTTGTATGTTTATTTTAAATAGTATTAATGTTCATATCGTTGTTAAGTTTGTAATTTTCAACATGGTCGGATGAAGAAAGCTGCAAAATTGGTAAATACGACAAACAAGAATAGTCTCTTTTTACATGAATAAAAAATCTTAAATTTCATATATTGTTGACCAAGCTGATCTTGTTGATAACAAATTTTACGGATGATTAAATTAATTTTTGACATAAAATAATGCGGTTGAACATTCTTGAACCTAGGTTTATTGTTGTTTCATTGTTATGTATATAATTATTTCAGGTGAAAGTATGCGATATTACTTTTACGCAAAACCAGCTATGAAATGTAACAATCACAGTAAAATATGTACCGTAAGAAAAGTTACACTGACAATTGTAAACACCAACGACCGCAATTGCGTTTTAATGATCCATCAAAGACACGACCTATGAAGCATTCAGTGCATAAGTTGCATTCTTTCCTGGAACAGATTATGTTGAAAATGATTTTCTAATATGGATGTACTTATATATCCATTATTTCTTTAATTTGACATTTTTATCAAATTAGAATATTTGTTACCTGGGAAAATGTGGGCGGTACAGGGGCATTTACTAGTCCGGAAGGTGTTTAAAAGTAGGAAAGATACTTTTGTCTGATTCACAGGGAATATTTTGGGGGGAATAGCTCTGGCAGACAGGTCAGGCACTCGTCCATTTTCAGTCATTACCTTCCTTGCAGTCAAGGAACTAAGGTCTTTGAGAATGTAGGCATTAAGACAGTTTGTGTATAATTTGTGTAAAAAGTAGCGTCTTTCGAGTGAATTTCAGTGTATCAATTTGGATAAAGTGAAACTATAGTGTTGTGAATTCCCTGCAGATCATATTTGTAAAGTATGTTCATCATGTTTGTTTACAAATAAGCTACAGCGCATATTAATTATATATTCTGCGAAATAGGATTGTTTCTAATAATACAATACTTGCGGATTGTGTTTTGTTCCTAGTGAATCAAATATTATATTAATGGAGAATATTTCTATACTTTAACCAATAATACTGTTAATAGTGAAGAATTTTAATAATATTCATTTTTTATTATAAAGAAACGTGATAAAAATATATAACATTCACCACATGCAAAACTATCAATTCAAAACATATATGAATATCATATGCATAAATAATTTTTTACTTACTGCAACAAAGTTTTGTCTTTGATAATTATTACTTCTGTCGTATTGTAATCGTTGCACCTTTTGTTTAACCAGTATATTCAATAATTTATCGATTTCTTGAATAGTTGAATATTTAAAATCATATAAACTAAGGTTTAGAAAATTCTAACATGTTTTATTTGATTTAAATTTACTCGATAAGACTAAACGAAATAGTAAAATTTGAATTATGAATTAATATTTGTCATTCTTCATTTATGCAAGAAATATAAATGAAAAATAAATGTACATTTAAGTTGATATTTATTTAAATATTCACAAGCAAGTATTTTCTTGAATTATTAAGGAAATAATTTGACCTATTTTAAGTAAAATTTATTATAAAGAAAAAACATTTATTGAATTTAAAAAATTCTTTGTATTAACAACTTTTGTCTTTTTTAAATTTTATTGTTTTTATTATTATTTTAAACTTCAATTTTAATCATATACGTCGGAATATTTTGAGTACAACTTTTATATCTCATATGAACATTCGTTAGTATTATTTTATCATTGGACATACATAACAATGAAAAGATAATCTTTTATTGCTTTTAATACATGATTTCCGTTATATTTGTAGTTACTATTAATAATGTAATATGATAGTCGATAGAGTATTAATATTAAATGCTTAAAATTCCTTCACGTTATCAAAAATATTATCTAACTTGAAGCAATTGAATTCATATGTGTACTTTTTAATGGGCTGTTAATGTCGACAAAGAAAAACTATAAACGAGTGTCTTAAATCATATTATGTCGTTAATTATGAAATATGCGTAGGATTAGTTAACTGGAAATGTCTAGGTACATAGGACAGGTATAAATTTTGGGTTTGTAATCCCTTTGTTTACGGTAAAATGCATTTCCGCTGCCATTTCTGCTGCCATCAGGTTGGGAACATTTATTTCCCTTCTTGGTATTTTTCTTTAGATAATTTTAAAATAATCGTATGCATGTTTCAAAAATACAATACAAGTAAACAACTAAAGATTATATTTGTTATGCTGTGATTGTTAGTATTCGTGTTTGAAAATCTTCCTATAACTTTTGTCAATTTTATGCACTTTAAGTTTTAAGAGAAATTTAAATTCAATTTCGACTAAAGCAATCGAAAAGAGCAACTCGAAAATAGTCGACCAAGTTATTTTCAAATCAATGTCAATCCAGTTTCCTGTTGAGAACGAAGCTCGAAAATGAATAAAATAATGTGTACCTCTGGGACTACGTTAATCTTTGTTAGAGTTTTGGTACCTACAATTGATTGGTTTTTGTTTGCGCTTAGATAACGGACTCCATTTATAATTAATTAACCAATTTTATATTTAAATTTGAATAGATTTTCAATACAAGGATTTTTATAGGATTTGGGTTAGAAATCATGTAGAATCTAAGAACGAAATAAACTTGATTCTTTATATGCACTATGTTGTTTATGTTCTTATTTAAATATAAATATTTAAGTGAAACGCAATAAATAAACGATTGAGTTTATATATTATTTAGAAAATGCTAGTAATTCATTAAAAATAATATCTGAAGGTTCTGAAATTTTTAAATGAAAATGTTTGGCAATCAGTAAAAATTTTTTAAGTTTTTTACTTCGACCCAGACCTTAGGTCTGGACGAAGTATTGAATTTGGTCACTTCGGGCATAAAAATTACCCTATAGTTTTTCATCAAATGTCGACGTTTCAGACCCTAAGGACCCAATATTTTTACTAGAATTCGTTGCTAGTATATAACAATTAATTTAAGGCATTAGGCTTATTAGGGTTTATACATTATTTCTAGAATGTATGGTTATATAAAATCTGCTTTAGATTTGATAATTGAAATAGAAAAGGAAAATCGAACATTATTATGACTTTGATCATTATCTTAACTAGCTATTCTATCAGGGTGCATTAATTACATGATTTTTTATAAGTCTAAATTACTAACAATCATTAAACTATGAGGTAAAAAGTAAAAAGTAATTGATAATAAACAGAATATACAGGGTGTCCCAGAACTCCCGCATAATATTGCAGGGGATGAATCTTGACATCATTCTGGGCAAAAAAGTTTCATACCAAAATAGAATCTGAAGCTCAGAATTTGAGTGGCGAGCCATTGAAGTTTCAAAAAAAAAAAATACTTTTTTTTTGCAATAACTCGGCTTGTTTTAAAGCTACTTTAACAAATGATGTCTGATTTTGAAGGTTTTTATAGAGCTACATCTTACCTCAGAGGGCATATGACCTGCAATGAATATTTCGCCAGTTATCACCTAAAAAAGGTAAAAATGGCATTTTTTTGCAGTTTTTCGCGTCTAACTTATTTCCGTAAAATGCAATAGGTCGATAACTGGCAAAATATTCATTGCAGGTAATATGCTCTCTGAGGTAAGTTGTAGTGAGGTAACCTTCAAAATCAGACATCATTTGTTAAAGTAGCTTTAAAACAAGCCGAGTTATTGCAAAAAAAATTATGCACTCCACTACTTAGTAAAAAATGTAGTTTCAAATATAAAATCACTGTAGTGAATCGTAGTGTTTATCACAATAATTTTCCAATTTTTTCCTTTTACAATGTTAAACTACGTTTAATCGTGCACAAGTGAACATTGTTAAACGTTAAACTACGTTTAATCGTGCACAAGTGAACATTGTAAAAGGAAAAAATTGAAAAGTTATTGTGATAAACACTACGATTCACTACAGTGATTTTATATTTGAAACTACATTTTTTACTAAGTAGTGGAGTGCATAATAGGGAAAAAATGACAGTAACTACTTAAAACTCAACAGTAATTTTAAACTCCATTTATCCACTGACTTGTCAAATATTTGCCTTAATACACAGATGTTAGAAATAAACTTTTCTGAAGAGGGCCAACATATAGGCCGAAACGTTAAATAATTTGTTAAATTATTACACCTATGTTTCAAAAAAACAAATTAAGTAATAGGACCGATTTACCAAGAAGTTTGGACATATATTTTTATAGATTTGTTTAAATCGTGTATTTTAAGATGAGATTTTGTTACTTAAAGTATTTAACAGAAATTTAAAACAACAAGGTAAAAATATTGTTTAATATATACTATAACAAAAGTAGTCAAAAGAACTAACATTGAAATTCAATATCTTGAACAGCTCGACTAAATATGGAGAAATTATTGCAATTTAAGTCTGTCGTTGCTCATTATTAATTAATTTGAAAAAAATAAAGTACATAAATAATAAGCACTGATTTAATAAAGTCGTATTTTCCTATTATCCAGTCAACCACCCAGCAGTAGTTAAATTTAATTATATTTTTTATCATACATAAACTTAATAATATTATAATGAATCCTACTTGAGTGTTTTAGATATACCACCAAAAGTTAAGTAGTATAATTAATCAAGATGTTTGATAGAAGATAATCATAGACATATATCGATAATCTGATGGAAGATATATATTTTTATGTGAGGCATTCTATAGTTCAAAATGTAATCACGGTTGAATACGTACAGTACGTGTAAAGATAAGATTATGTTAAATTTTAGTGTAAAATATTAATTGTTCGATTAGAATAATATACGAATATGAAAAAAGCCATTCCATGATTGATAATACGAACTTCTAAAAAATAGATATTGCTCTGAAATACATGCTTTTAATTTGATCGATGTGTATCATGGAACATTGAAAATGTTCTGTTTCACGCCGAAAAAAGCTGTCGTCAAAGCTTAAAGACAGGATGATTAGAATAATTTTAACAATCCTTTTTAAGATATGTGCATTACAAGTTCATACTTAATGATGTTTAAATGTCCCTAGTAATAAGGTTACATTGTTCATTAATAACGTAAAAAAAGAGAAACGCAAAACATAGGAATATAAAAATAAATAACTAATGCATCATGTTGTCACGAAAGTGCGAGGAGCTATTCCGATGAGTGTGCAATGGTATAACAAAATGCGATCATTCGTAACCAAATATGTGACCTGGTCTATGAAAAGGGACCATACGTGTCAAAAAATCATTTTTCACTTTTTTGTCGATTCGGATAGAGTTTGAAACGCTCTTTCACGTGGTGAAATCCGGAAAATCATAATTTGTTTAAAAGTTTACTAAAAGTTAAGAGAAAGAAGAGTACTAATATGAAAAATACTGTTATTTTTTTTAAATCAGGAATAACGAAAATACATCGATTTATAAGATAAAAAACAATATGATATGCCAGAAAAACATACGTTACGCCAAAAGAACATAATATTTTTCGTCAAAAGAACATAATATTCTACGCCAAAATTTACGCTTTGCAAAACAAAGGATTTGTTTACATTGTTTTTGCGTAAAATAGTTTTTCTGGCATATAATAATCTTGTTTGTCTTATAAATTAATGTATTTTCCTTATTCCAAATTTAAAATAAAAATAAGTTGTTTTTTCGTATTTTTACTCTTCTTTTTTCACGTTTAGTAAACTTTTAAACAAATTATGACTTTCCGGTTTTCTCCATGTGAAAAAGCGTCTCAAACTCTATCCAAATCGGCAAAAAAGTGGAAAATGATTTTTTGACGTATAAGCCCCCTTTTCATTAATTTTCAAAATCTGACACCGGATTCGTATTCAGCGACCCCAAAAACCCACCAGTAACGAGTTAACGAAAAAGTAACTAACGAGAAACTGACGAAACGAGTTGTTTAACTTCAATCGCTGTCGGCCTCATTTTTTTCTGAAATAAAAATAATTCCATATTTTTCATAATAATGTTAGTTAATTCGGCTAGTTTCTTCACAATACTTTTGAATTGGGCAACCAGTTTACAATTAAAACAAAATGCTGCCAAGTCGAAATAGGAATGGTATAAAATTGTTTAATCGGCACACTTAAAGACATTTTTAATCATATTTATTAAAAGTTTGACTGTTTAAAATTTAAAACACTTTAGCAATTAATATTACCATTTCAACAGCATTGATTGAAATTAACGATAGTGTTTGATTATGTTACAGAAAACGTGAACATCATTTGTACGGAGGCATCTTCTGATCAGAAGTAGCCACAGACTAGGCGTAGGCGACTGTAATCGATGGGTTGAAAACGCGAAATCGTGTTTTTTCCCTAATTTCCAACTAAGGTACGTTGCTTACAAATGAGCCATGCTGAAAGTAGTAGGCGCCTCGTGGTTGCAAACTCGCATATCCACGTATATCCTCATCGCCGTTGCTCTTCTGGGTGTAGGAGCAATTCTTCTGGGCGAATTTGGACGGTAAGTCACATTATAATCGCTAATTTATATTATTGGAAATATAACATACATGATCCGTAATACAACAATATATATAAACTACTTTGGCCTATAAATTTACTAATATGTATAGTAACCCTAGTAGAAAACGAATCCAGTTTTTGGCTAGATTCTGTCCAGTTCACATTTTCCCCATGTTAAAGGTATAGGGAAACTGAACAGTGTAACCAAAAAACTGGAAAGATTTCTACGAGGAGGAGGGGAATAGTTATTGGTATATAGATGCCCAATACTGTCATAGATAAACTGGTACCGGGCACTTAGATGACCAGTACTGGCATAACAATTTCTTCACGTTTCGAGTACGACGTACTCATTATAAAAAATACAATTTGTAGGCCAAAGCATTTTATATATTGTTCTATTATTAGTTTGCCTATAAAAAAACATGTTATTATATATGATACAATTATTAAGTTTTTTGTATTGTTCATGCCAGCTTGGAATGACAAGTTGTACTGGAATCGTAAGTTTTAGAAATGTTGAATACCATAAGACATATCAATTTAGAATTATAACCATTTATTCAGTCCTGGGACTAATTAGTAATAACATATTCTTTTGCAAAATTCGACCTTATTCTATAATAAATTCACCGCCGACAAAAGACACGCATCAATATTACCGAGTACCGATTGCCCATCAACGATAGGTTCGTTTCCTCTGTCAAAATTGACGTTCAACAAGACGTTTTTCAAAACATATTTCTATTATTCGATTAATTTAATTTGGCTATGAGAGTTAATTAACTAAATATAGCACTTACTCTTGAATGAGATGACAGGATACTTGTAGTGTTTACGTTTTTTTTTATACGTTGGGAGGACCTATAGTTTTATGAGGATTTTGAACCTTATCTTTACCATCGCTGGCATAGAGTTTTCCGAGGTTGGTTCAACTTCTACTACCTCCAGCTGTCTTTACAAGTGGAAGCGTTTGTCTAGACAAGAAGGAACTAAAACAAGTTCATTAGACACGAACCTGTCACTTTCCTGCATTCCCAGCTCCATTTTCGTGCCATTCCTCAGTCTATGTATTTTTGAGAAATATTTAGCGTCTGTTCGGGAGCCCGTCTTCCATCAATCCGAATTGGAAAAGTGAAATTTTCATGTTCGGTTAGGAATTGGGTAGTCACTGTCTACAGTTATATAATTATTTCACCGCTATTTGAAACTTTCCTTATTTATAGAGGAATATCTAAATTAATAGCTAGATTGTTGTTGCTAACCCGATGTTTGCGAATAAAAAAACATTAGCTTATTTCGGTGCTGGAATTTGTCGTCATAATAATAGAATATTGATAGCACTTTACGATCAAAAGTAGTAATATTTAGGTTAAGAGCTCATGTTCATTTGGATAGCTCGAGTTTGGTCTGTTTTTTCTCCTGTGTAAGTTTGTGCACTTCTTAACTTTGGCAGAATGTGATAGTCTTTCGGTAAAAGGTACCAATAAATGTAACTGATCTTCGTTACGAATTAGTAATTGGGCGTTAGACTACATATCGTCCATAAAACGACCAAAAAGTCGAGTAGAATAAGATCATCCAATTTAAATTGGAGAATTATTTCTTCCATCACACATTGTTGTTCCATACATCTTATTGTATGTGCTATCTTATCAGGTGTCTTTTAGAGCGTTTCTGAACGTTTAATTTATTTAATAATCTAAAGAAGTCGTTAATATCGTGCATGCACTTGTAACAACAAATAAGCAAAAGAAATTAATATATAATATACGTGACTATAATCATGACACTATCTGAGTCTTTTGTTTATATGGCGTTATACAAACGTGAGAACAAAAACTCAACTTAACGTTTTAATAGCGAAGGGTAAATTTTGACACTTTTCGCCACAAGTAATAAATAAGTAATTAAAATAATGAATGGCTCAAAACAATCTGTGTTTATATACAAACTCCTATCGTTGAAGTAGCGACACGAGACGTTGAAAATAATACAAACTTTGAAAGATGCTCGTTATAAGATCAAGTTACAAACTATGGCCACCCAAGGCCTGTACTTCCCTGGCACGCGGCGTTCGATTAAAAGCATAACTGCTGACATAATCGCATATACTTACCATAAACATTTCGCTACTCAGAAATAAGCTTCAAAGTTTAATTATTTGTGTCTGTCTGAAAGATAAACGCATTGTTGACGTGCATTTCCACGATAATCCTATATTATTTACAGGCTCATGACATGATATTTTTGTCATACGATTCCCTTCCCTTTCGTGTTATCGGCACTAAATGAACTCCGCTTCGAAAACGATAGTCATTTCGTGCTTCAACGAAGATCTAAATATATCGTGGAAAAGAAAGATGAATCCCAGTCTCTATGTTTCTGTATAAAAGGTCTGGGTTCTGACGGTTTCCATTGTAATCAAAGACGTTCAAACTAACGGTCGGTTAAGATAAAAGTTACAATAACTGGACTTTTATGCCGTTTACATGGCTTTTTATTTATGCTTCTGAAAAGTCGATAATCATTTCGTTTACTGAATAGTGTGGGTATAGAATTAGATTCTTCATGAATCTGTCGTAGTGTTGATTTGGTCGGTGGTAGAAATTGGCTTTACTTTAAATGATTATTAAACAATATTTGTACACTTTATATCTTCTTGTAGTTGTGTAAAAACTAGGTACAGGCTGATTGCAAACGTTAATTTTTTCTTCTTACCAACTTTCTTTCAAATTTTGTATATTATTAATATACTACTATTTCTTACAGTTTTCCAAAATGGAGTGTACGAATGTTATTGATTTTTATTCCCATTCTTTTAGGATGTTATTTTCAATTTTTCCCCTTCGCGTGAAATGGCACAACTACTTCCAAATCTATTTTTTAGTTACTAATACATTATAAAACAAAGATATATGTATACGTTTTTAAATTCAAACGGTTTAGCCACGCGAATTTACTAATATTTCAATCCCAAATTTTAAAGCTAAGTTGAATTGGACAAATGACTTTAGCTAACGAATAATCAGAAAATTTCTCATAAAAGACAAGTTAAATTTAATAAAATTCTGTGGAGCAATACTAAGGTCAATTTCTTGTTGTGGGTAACTCAAAATATTTCATCCTTACAATTCATTTATCTTTAAATTGACCCTGACAATTCCCTAGTAAAAATTTATTCAGGCCCTGATGAAGGCATTGCCCCAGCGATACGGATCTGCTGCGGGCCTTAGTAAATTTCTGTTCAGGTTACTTTGTTAATTTAATGAAAATATCATAATTCTTAGCATATTTTAATTTTTTTCTGTATGATGCAGTAATGAAAACGATGGGACGTACTCGGCGACAGTATGGTGGAAACATATGAGTGGATACCGCATCGACTTCTGGGGGCAAGGAAATGAATTAACAGGCTTGCCAATGGGCGTTGCAAGAGCTTATTATCGGATTGGAATTATGGAGACTGGGTAAATTGATTAATCTTTTAGACCTTCGTCATAATTAATTTATTTGGGAGCATTTCTTCGAATTGCGAAATTTTGACGATAGGCGTTCAAAATACACTCGGAGAAAAATATTCTACTCAAACTTGTACCACAAAAAATTCTACATGTGTCGTTATTTTGGATATCGTATTTTTTAAAGTGAACGAAAAATGTTAATCTATTTAAATGTTTAAATGTTAATTGTACAATACATTCCTAAAACTTCACCTATTGAAACTTTCTTGCATTGATCACCTTATGAAAGGTGCATTCAAATTTTGTCAACCCTCCAGAGCACCAGTTTTTCTTTTCCCAATATGGAAACCATGTAATTTGGACGAGTATATTCATCGTGGGATACAGGATAGTTAAGTGAAATTAGATCAGTAAAGCATTGAAAAAGAATTCAATTGTATTTATTTTGGATCAGTGTTATTAAAGAAAGTAGACCATGAAAATTTCAGCATATAAAATTCATAGCGTATATTGTTAATTATATGTTCTAATATTTTTTTGTGTGTAAAAACATATGTAAACCAAACTAAAAAGTTTGAGTTCATGTTTTAGATTCTATTTTCATAAAGAATGTATGATGAAACTCAATAAATTTGCAAAAAATATACATGTACCAATCAATATTTAAATTTTATTGATAACAAAAAATAGAATTTATTTTATTATCACTATTAAACTATTACATAGGTGCTTAATTATTGTCACTTTGTTTGGTTAATTCGTTATTCAAGTTTTTCTTCTATATATTCTTTCGAAGATTTATATATTGTGTAATTTTATAATCTAATACTGTGTACTATTCAACTTACATATGTACCGATTTTTTTTTCGTGAGTTAAGTGAATAAAAATACATATTTATGTTTTACTTAAAAATTTGATAAAATAACCATGAAAGTAAAAACACGGATGTAAAAATGGCCAGAAATCCGGGATCAATGCTCAATTCGACCAAAACCTTCCATATGTAGTGCCTGTATAAGATCATACATTTCTTTAGCCGTTTGAGGAAAATTTTCAGCATTGCGTTAATTAATCGTAAATCTCAGAATGTGTTAATTAAAAGTGCTGCGAGTTGAAAACGTGATACACTGGAAATTATAAATTCTAATCATTGTAATATTTATTGTTTACCTGGCACACATCACGGGTTAGTAGAATTAATTATTTGTCAACTTATCTTTGGACGTAATTCTTAAGAAACTGCGTTTTTCAAAGTTAATATGTATTCAATATAAATGTTAAAACATTCAAATATTTATTTAGAATACGGACAATTACAGGATTTTCATGATGTTTTTTTAGAAATATAAATGATCCTTTAATGCATATTGAAAAGAAATATGGCAAGGATAATACAAACGATAAATATTAATTCACTACAAAAATTGTATAATAATGTTTCTAATATAAACTGTCTTAGCGTGATTTTAAATTAGTAACCCTCGCCCCGAAACCCCTGCATTTAATTTGAACCCACAAGTCAGCAATATCTAGATTTTTCAAAAATAAAAAGTATCAATGATTTCTTGATTTTAATAAAATATTATTGTATTAAAAATATAGGCAATGTCGTATTAAAAGTGGTTCTAAAAATCAAACATTTCTGTAGTCTATTTTGGTATTATAAAGCAGGAAGTTATAACGACAGTTCTGTCTTCTTTTGTGGGAGTTGAGTGACGAACCTGGAATTTTTTTATATCCGCGACTTCCGAAAAGTTCTGTACTTTGTAGGAGTCAATCTTCACCTTAGCACTTAAAGTTAAGTTTGTGGTAAAATATTGAAGTTTGTAATCGATATTTGTCTTGTTTCAAAACCATAGTCAAGCAAAATAATTTACTATTATGTTGACTCACATTTCGTACTCTTCCACATTTAAATTTAAAGATTAATTTTAGAAAAGTAATAAACATTTGAAACTAGTTTATTAGTATAATTTGACTAATCTGAATATAATAAATCTATTTCTCAAAAGTATTATTTAAACGTTTTTAAAAAAATACTTCGATTGATACTGGTAATAAAAAATTATGAAAAATTAATATTTATGGATTAGATAAATCTACTTGTCAGGGTTAATATACAGGTTAACTATATCGAGTTATGTAAGGCAGGTTTTAATAAGTTTTTATTACTTTGATGGGACAAATTTGTAAAAGTACAATAAACTTGAAAATAATTTGTAACGATTTTTTACTACGTCTAATACAAATAGCAATCTAACGAACACAATTATTCTGTATTCATTGCATAAATTCCTTTTTCAGTTCGCGTATTCAAGACTTTTGAAAACCATTCTTAGTCAAAGAGAAAAGTACTGAGTTACTAAAAAAATTGAATATTGAGTAGACAAATTAAAAAATCACTTTTAAAAATATTTTTGTTGAAGAAACTATATAAAGGATGTGCGACACTGCAATTTTATAATAGATTATAGCATGTTTTTTGTTACACTGCCCATTTTCCCTATTTTTTAACTGGGATTTTATTACTATTATCTTTTACATGCAAAATAACAAAACTAGACAGAAACTAGCTAAAAACAGGACTCGTTTTCTGCTAGTATAGAAATAATAACAATACAGAAAGACTGCATATGAATGTTTACATAATCAGAACAATGTGCATTTACACAATCAATCACGTCATAAACTCTATTGTTGACGAACACAAATTAATCGTATGCGATTTATGCATATCCACACATCTTTTACGTCCGATTACAGTTTATAAGCAAACTGCTTCATATTGCTATAAAACTTTGAATAACTACTTGTCTTTCATTCTAAGAATTTATGGGAATAGAGAAATGTTTGAAACCTTTATATTAAAAAAGGATTGAAATTACTCGTTGATATTAAAGAAAAATTGAGATTCGCCTTAAGAATCTCGTTTTGTCTAGGCATGACGCATGACGCCAAAGTCACCTATTAATGGATACCGTTACTTAAATTAATGGATATTAAATCGTCTTGTGCTGAGCTTAAGATATAAACGGACTCTAATATCGATTTTTATAAACGATTTACCTATGGTGTAAAAATGTCATCGGTATATAATGGACACTTATTGAATTAAAAAGAAACTTGTTATAAGTATACTTATTGTATATAGTCCATACTTTTCGATCATGTCAATAATCTTTTTACAATAAGTTAATTATTACAATTACATATATCGTAGATCGTTATCATCATCGATAATTAGAAAATGAAGTGGTTAATTGCAACTTTTCATATTGTTGATTTAGTACACGGAAAGAAACAGACATTACCGAACAACATCTGATGGTATCCACTACCATCAGTATCTTATCCGGTAACGTTGAATACAATATTTTAGTTTCTGTGTAATATATTATTCAATAAAGCCATCCTCATCTCTTTTAATATTAACTTATCTAATATTATTTTTATTTACTTGTAGGTGGTCATTATTGGAAATTGAAACATCAGGCGATTATCCCGACGACATCCAGGCATATTCGGCTGGTCTCTTAGAAGGAAGCTTAACATGGCAACTTATTCATCATCATTGGTACAACACCGTGAGAGCAGCTTGTGCCCCCAGAGCCTCTTTGTGCAAGAAGATGCGTCGATATTTACACGAAAACGCGATACATGCTCGACAAAATGCAGCTCTTTATAGAGATAAAGATCCATATTGGCATATGGTACGTAATTAAAACATTTGAATGTGTTATTTTGTAATATAATGTTCAGTTTTGCGCAAAATATTTTGAGATTTAAATGTATAATTCTATTTTTCTAACCGTAGGTACATTTGTTCTACTCTCAATTGGATGGATTGGAGGCTGGATGGAAATTTGCGGTTCGCCGCAGTCGTCGGTCATTCGACATCTCAACGGATGATTTCCTCTGGTTGGCTTTAGCCTCTGATCTTCCAGATTTGGAGATGGCACACAATGGTTCCTATCATGCCTCTGCTGATGGCATGATTTTTCTTAAAGCTCTCGGCCGAGAACCTTTTGAACCGTTGATTGCATTGGCCCACAACACCGCGGCACCGTAAGTTGTCACCTACATATTTCTTGCTTGTCAATTTTATTTATAGAATATTTGGTTGTGATACAATTTCATAAAACCGAAGACAATTCGGAAGCAGTAATTAATTCTAGATTTTAATATTCGAGATGAAAAGAATAATACCTTATTCGTTGAGTTTATCAATGAAAAAGATACCTATCCAAGTCATATGCTTCTTATAATTTTTTTAAAGTAAATATCATAATCAACAAAGAAATTTATAGATTTAAAATGATAAATCTGTGTAAGATCTGAACAAACTGGATAATAATTTGTTCATGTTACAAGTTGTATTTCAAGATCAGTATCATTTTGGAGCTTTTATAATGCTTTCATTGATGCAACTTATCGTTTATTCCCACGTTATAAGATGTCAGATATTCATATTGCAAAATTAACGAGCCTCCTATGTATTTTGTAATGTGGAAGAATTTTATAGACATTGAATTGCTCTAAGAATGCTCCATATGCATAGATAAGCAGAAATGTAGTGATTTAACGATTGTTTAATTTAATGCTGCAAAACAAGAATGTTCGGATTGTCGAGTCAGTAAAATTAATTGAAGTACATTTAAATAATCATAATAAATTAAATTAATAATTATGTCAGAGATTTTGGCTATAAAAAATAAATCCTGGAACGTCTTATTATCTTAAAAAAGCACTATTAATAACAATAGTTTTAGTTGAAAAAGAAAATAAAAGATCCAAAATAATACTTATAATATTTGTTTCAAAATTTCAGATATGCTAGAATGTTGAGACTCATAAAGAGATACAAGTTTTCGTATCGCGTTTCGCCCAGTGAAGATGCAAAGAATGTCCCGAGTCGTTCTATCGTCATGACTTCTTATCCCGGAGCCTTGTCATCACAGGACGAAAGTTACATGATCGTCGGAGAAGATAAAGAACTGATCGTGGCTGGAACACCAATGACGATTAACAATCGCAGCGTCTGGAATCGCCTAGGAAATAAAGATCAAGTAAGTTTTTTATGTTGTTGTAACATTTATTACAAAAAGGTACATGATTGATAGGTATTTTTCAATCGGTATTCAATTTCAATATAGTAATGGTCAAATTTACTTAGCTCTATATTGGGCTTAGCACTGATAGGCTAACACCCATAAGGAATTAATTTAAACCGACTAGTATATAGGATATTCCAGAATTCACTTAAATAATTTACCAACAAACTGTTCCACATCACATAAAACGAAACTTTTACTTTAGAACCATTAGACCCAATGAAGTAACCTAATTTGACATTTGCCTAGGACTTTATGCAGTTTGCAACAGTCGCCCTTATGTGTTAGGTTTCTTTTACATTTTCACGCGTGTTACTAGGACTCTGAACCCATTAATAATGAACTACGAAAATTCGAACATTCTCAGAAATTCTAATCAGGATATTTCCAGGTAATGTCACCAGCCAGAATAATGGCAGCGAATCGTCTGGCAACAGATGGACAGTCATGGTCACACCTTTTGGCACGTCAGAACAGCGGGACGTCCAATCGACAATGGGTCGCCATCGAAAGTCGCACCAGCAAAGTTTGGCTTGTGGAGCAAATTCCTGGGAAGACGCACGGGGCGGACGTTACCGCAGAATTTCGGGAAAAGGGTTTCCTGGCTTACAGTGGAGCTCCAATTTTCGAATCGATTCGCAACGCCATCGGTAACGTCGAACGTGACGAGTCCGTCCTCCGGGTAGAAATTATGTCCAGGCTTCAGGAAAACGTCACCACGATCGAGGAAATTAAAAACTTAATGCGAGGTTGCAGCCGCGAGGACGCCACAGTAGATGATTCAAATATTAGGAAAAATTCGACTTCATCCGACAGTAGTGATGCTTCTGAAACTAGCACAGAAGCCGGGAACATCGAGCAGATCCTGGCTTATAGGGGTGATATTGACGTGGACGCTAGACCTGTCGGCATCATAGATAGCAAGATCTTCGTGTTTGATTTGGATGGAATGGAGACGTTCGATGCAACGTCAGGTCCATCGAAAAGGTTAACAGCAGCTCCATTCGAGTGGGCCAAAACGTTCCCGAACAGCTCACACTTTGGACATCCAGAGGTCTTTAATTTCGGTAGCGTGTCTCCGAAATGGATCTGGGTCTGATGATTCCATGTGGAAGTCACTTAACGACTGCGGAAAGCACCAAAAATTCGGATAGGAATTTAAATTGTGAATCCGGTTTTTACAATATTTTGAAAAAATTGTTATTTTAATTTTTTAATGACGGAAAAACCAAATTCGGAATGACATTCAGTCATCAACACTATAAACGATTGTTAATACAGTTTTAAAGAAATTCGAAAAAATGACTTGGTTAGGATGTTTGTCAACGCGTTGAATTACGTGAAAGGCTTCATCGTTCGATCTATTTCATTGTAACCAAAATATTTCTTTTATTTCGGTTCGATGTGCAAAGTAAAACTGAAAAACTTGAATGTCTGGAAACGAGGCGGAGAAATTGGGGATTGATAAAGCAATAATGACGGCCTTGAAAATGCAACCTAATGTGTTTTTCTAAGATTTTGTGAGGAGACACAAAGAAGAAATTCGATGGATTTAAATAAATTACATTTACAAGTGTCTTTAATGCCGTACAAGAAATCTCATTTACGTAAAATCCAACGCACGGATTATGTGTGTCGCGTATTGTCCCAATTGCAGTCGCAAATTTTGTACTTTTGGAAATTTTACAAATTAAGACGTCCGTTCGGTTATGACAAATTCATACTGGTTACGAATTTTGAAAGTTTTTCAAATTTTATTCTCGTGAAGCTGGCTCATATGTTAACCAACACTGATTACTTTTTACAAAAATAAAGTTACATGAAAAAGCAGTTCTTTGTATAATTATTGGTATAATTATCCTTCCTATTATATTTCTATTTCTTCTATTACTATAATAATTCAGGTATGAGTTTGAAAATAAGAAATTTCCTTGTATGTAAATTTATATTTCACTTCAAATCTTAAATTCAGATATTTACTAACCATAGTAAGAATTGACAAATTAACAATTCATACATACACACGCTTTGTACATATTTTCTTTGTGTTAAATATAAATATAATGAAATCAATGTAATACAAAAAATGTACTATATATTTTCTAATTTTAGAATTTCTATGAATACAAGGGCAAGCAATATAAACTAGATAATTGCACCTGAAAATGATAAAATTTTCATTAAGGGTAATTGCAGAAGAATTCAATTGCATGTTTCGGAAGTTTACCTTACAAATTGTTTACAGTGTTCGTATTAGAAATTGCATCAATTATGGGATAATGTCCACCTAATACAATATTGTTTAAGGTATTTGTCCCCTGGGATATTATATATTGTCGATATATTGGGGAAAACTATTTTATAACTATTTTATTGCTGAAAGAAGAAGGTATTATGCTGAAATAAAATTGCATCAAGCAAGTAAACTTTTTTACTGACTTAAATCTTGGTCTTATTGCTTTGTATAAAAGTTTAGAACATTTTTTTAACATGAATGGCTTTTAACGTGTAACATTTTATTTTTTCGAGCAAAGGATTCTTTACGATTTCACCAAATTGATTTTTACTAATATTTTGTCCTATCATTAAAATTATTCACAAAATGCACATGGTAATAATTATGTTTTTTAATCAAGAAGAGGGATATTTCACGTTTCCCTTAGAAATTCGTAAAAATAATTTTACGAAGTTATACAGAATCATTCGTTAAGATTCATCGATTTTTAAAAATCGTTTAAAACTTTTTGATAAAGCAAAAGGACGTCACTTTCAGCCAATAACAAAGTTAACCAACGAAAAATTTTGGCAGGCATCATTTTTTCCACGAACAATTTCATCCATAATAAAAACTAATTTCTTGAATGTTATAAATTATTTTTCCCCCGTAGAAAATCTAAGACGGATTCGAAAAAGAGCAATACAATTAAAAATGTGTTTATTAGAATCGGACTAAAAGATGGTCCACAAGTCTTCGTTATCAATCGATGGATATCTGTTTTGCAGACTGAAAAAGTAAACTCTTCAGTAATTGAAGATAAAACGATTGCTTTATATAACATTTTTTCACTTTTTTGAAGAGGGCCATAATTCCTGGCCGAAAATTAAAAAAATTTAATTTTTACCAAAATTTAAAAAGTCTCATCTTTTTGTTCCTTCTTTTGTTTAAAACTACTCTTTATTTTATCACTCTCATTAAATTTTAAATTCATAATATACCGAGACTTTACAATAGATCTTTTGTTTTTGTTTTTCTTATTGTTTTGGTTTCAAGTCAATGACCGTGTATGTATACTTATTTCTTCTCAATTGAAGATAAGCTGCATCTTTGATCTATATACACATCTGTAGTGCACCTCAAAAACCCGACAAATCGCAATACAAAAACTTCGAAATCCCGAGATTCAAAGCCCAGACATTTCAAAACGCAGACATTTCAAAACGCAGACATTAAAAAACCTGACATTTCAAAATACAGGTAAATCCGATTTTTGTGTTCACTGCATATAAAAGAAATGATCTCGGATCGCCATCTTTCAGGCCTCACAAGAAGATCATTTCAAGGTTAAAAATGCTTTACGAAGGGATTAATTTTGTAGGTCACTTGAAGGTCAAATTAGTTTGACCTCCGGATTATTTATTAAGCACATTTAATTTTAATTTTAATGTAATTCAATCCTTAATTACATTTACAGAATATGTGCATTTTTATAATATCTGATTTTTGAATGTCTTTTTTTTTTAAATGTCTAGTTTTTGAAGTACCTATTTTGTGATTTGTCTGGTTTTTGAGGTGCATCCCAATTTTATCGTTCTATTTACTATGGATATAGTCAATTTAACTATTCTCTGTATTGAAGCGTTTTACTATTATTCTCTCTATATATTTTCATTCACACCTACTTTTATCTTTAATTTTTTTGTTTCAGAACACAGAAATATTTCAGAAATACTCAAACTTGTGAGGATATTATTTTTGTTAATTATTTTAAGAGCCTATTTAAATCGGAAGTCCGACTTTCCTTCTAACTCTGTTCTAAGTTTTCGTTGATGTTGAACATAATTATGTTAATGACTTTTGATTTTGTCCGTTCAGGAAACACTGAAACGTAAAGTTTTTATCGTTTTAAATGTTTCGTTTCATGAAAAGTATCATTCATCTTCCAGAATTTCGGAACGTAACGTTATTTTCATAGTATAAAGCAATCAATATGTCAGTAAGATGAAATTACAGAACAACCAGAAAATATAAACAACAATGTGTAAATTAACTCACTTATAATAAAAAAAAATTTGTTCGCTTCTTATCTTCAATTTATTGAAATTCATTAATGGTAATCGCACATTATTATCTTTTAAAATTCATACAGGACAAACCTCGTGTAATTGTCGTTTTATTTTTATTTTTTAGGAATTTTAAAAATGATATAAAACTGTTGTACTTTTGAAGATGATTTTTATATACTTTCCGCACATGAAATTGTTTCATTTCTGTGAGAATTCCATTTATATATTGCATTCCGTCGAATAATCGGCATCTGATAAACTTATCTTTCAAATTGGATATGAATATCCAAAACTTTCCTGCGTCAGACGGAAGATGGCGAGCTTCTGCTACATGGTGTCTCCTCCTACCGAAACTACTTCGTACTGCAGAAACTAAGCGCGGGTTTCACTTCCTTTTTACAACTTCTATTCTGTACTCTCATTTACAAAATCGTTGATCATTGCTATTTTGAAATTTTCAATACCAATTCGATTTAATTCAATATTCTACCGGTACGATAACAGTCTTCTGAAAGATCGTAACAATGTTAACAGTTATAAAATAAACGATAATATAAGTCAAGAGTTTAAGGTAAATTACTGGAAAAATGGAAGCTGTAAATTATTAATGATGTTAAAAATATTAAGTGAAATATCCACGGTTGATTAGACCGTAAATAATTAGTATTCTGATACTTACACCAGCGATGAGGTGGTCTCTGTTTACATATTCTGTTTGTGTTATAAAGGTTGTATAATTATGGATGCTGTTTTTACTAACTTCTATAAGAGAATATGTTTTGTTGTAGAGATATATTTCAAATAAAGTTATAAACTGCGCTTTTAAGGTAAAAAAGATTTTAATATAGTAAATTTCTCCTTAAAAAGGTCGAAACTGTAAATACCTCTTCTTTCGGAGAATTCACTACCTAACGAAACAAATTAATATAAATTTATATCATGATTATTGTCAATACGTATAAACATTAAAAATAAAAAAATATGTACAAATAAAGATAGAACGGGCTCTAATTATATCTAATAATAGATATAATAGAAATAATTAATTGAAATCTTTTATTACCTTCACTTTTAATGTTGGTCCTGTTTCCTGGTGATGTACAGACATGTTTTGTAAAGTAATGGACATCATACCTGCACAATACCAGAAAACCAGACCTGACGTTTCTCTAGAGGCACCGTGAAGCGTATAAAAATCTAACATCGATCTATTTTTATTTAGTTTCTTACAGATACGAAAAGATGATCACAACTGAGATCCAATCTTACTAGCTCTAATTTTGTCACTTGAGATTTCGACTGGTCCAAAATTTCGTACAGAGGCAATACATTTTACCTGAAATAAAAGCTCTATATCTCTATAGTACTATATTTTGTAAAGGTCATAGAACCACAAAATAGACAAGTACATAAAAAATAGAAATTATTCTATTACGTATTCTTATATTATTATAAATCGTACGATCATTTCTCTTACAACTTTCGCTCTGCAGAACCACGAATTATTTTTCTATTTCAACTTTCATTGAAAGTTTAAATCTTTATAAGGGATACATGGCATTGAGGAATATCATAGGTTTCTATAATTGTATGTCTAGATTGAAATCGAATACTCAAATCACCGTATCGATTGCGTCTTTTCTCGATTTCTGAAACTACTTGTCCAGTCACGTGTATGGAAGAAATGTTTTCAACTATTTAATAATTTCCAATTTTAATATTAAGATAATAAATGATAATTTTATATTTTACAAGTAAGTTATCTTAAATATGTCAAAATGTTGAATGGAAGTTTTCTAATATTTGTCCATTACACGTGTAATGTGTTATTCAACGTATACTGCACGATAATGGAAATAACAATTGATCATTAGTATAAATTTAATTGATAGAATGTCTTACTCCACAACTGATCAATTATAAGTTTTTTTCAAGCTTTGAATATAGGAAATAAACAAAATAAAGCAATTTCAAACTCTGTAAAAAAAGGTTTACTTATGGTTTAATTATTGGCAGATCGTATCACTCAAACTTATAAAGGCATTCAAAACAAAACACTAACAATTGCGCAAGCATATGCCTGTATATAGAAAAATGGCTGTATAGAAGGTAAAGTGTTTTACATGCAAAATATTTTCAACGGTTTTTAAATATGAGGATACCACACACTTTTCAAGGGATATAGTAAAATGTGAAAGATTACTGCATTTTTTCAAAACATTACAGAAATAGAAAAGAAATGTTCGCTAATGTTTCCAGTTGACTACAATCAGTTTTAATAGAGTGGTAAATAGTAATTATATATAAAAAATTTCGGCCCCTTAAATGAATATGCAATAACTTGTACATGAAACGAAAATATCATTTAATAATAAATTATTTCTGTTGAAAGAGTAATTCAATATGTTAAAAAGTATTGTAATTTAATTTTAAACTCAAGCAAAGCAATGTTTAATTATGGATTAATTGATTTTGTTGAAACGTTTTTCGTTTACGGAAAATTTATTGAATTCGTATTACGTTTCAGGTCAGCTACTCAGTTCTTTTAAATTTAAAGGTTACAGTAGGATGCTTAGCGAATAATAAAATTGAATTTCCTTCGTTACATTTTACTGAAAAAAACGTATACATACAAAATAGGGTAAATTATTTTGTATTTGTAATTTTTGAATTGATTACTATAGGAATTATTCCTTGTTTAAACTTTTAGGAAGACTGTGGGTCAATTATAAGAAAATAAGCAGGGAATTTTAAGCTACTTCAATTTTTGTACTGAAAAATATTTCACTTCAAAAATGCACGAAAATTTACCAAAAATACCAAAGCTGACTGAAAAAAAGGATATTTGTGGTAATCAGCATTTCCATTACCCGAGTTCAAATTTTTTCTCCCAGGAACCAAAATTCACTCATCTTTGTTCAACTAAAAGAAAATCCTTTTTTGTACCGTAAAAAGGGAGAAAAGGAAACATAATTGTTATTCAATTAGTCGTAAAAATTTTATCACTTACCTAAATAATCAATAGTTTACTATTTGTTTCAAGTCGTTTATGGCAAATTATTATGAACGCACTTGATTATAACAAGCTACACAATAACTTTGACTTTGATCATGCGTAATAAAATTACGAATTTTTTAAATTCTAACTTGATATAGCTGAAAATGCGGGTATGGGTCCCCTTAACTTACATAAAAAGTAATAATGTGAAATAATCTCTAAATTAGAATTATTAAAAAACTATTATTGAAGTAGTAGACAGTCAACCACTATTTGATTTGGATATGACTGTTACTAATAAAGTAGTAAAAACTCTAATTCACCAGTAAAGTTTAACTTAATGTATTTTAGTAATAAGATATTACAAAATACAATTACTAATTTGAGATTAATAGAATTTGACTAATGAATTGGTAAAAACCATTACTATTTCAATTAGTCGCCGACGTTTACCCCTTGCTTGGTAGTTTTTTTCTAATTCGCATTTAGACAGTAGATGAACAGAACGTGCTTATGGGTTTTTACAGCATATCGAACAAATGCCCTGAGGTTAATTTCTCATATAGATTATTGTAATTTATAAAAGTTCTATGAGACCATTAAAAAGTTTATTTAAAAGTTAAATTTTATGAGTAGAGGCGGAAATAAGTAGAATCGAGTTTGTCTCCCAATCCATCCAAAGATGTTAACCTCTACTTATTGACATTTTTATGAATAAATTATATTTATTTACAAGGAATTGATAATTATACTTGCAGTGGTTTTCAATGAATACGAATCGTCTGCTGCGGGTCTCAGCATGGTCGGTGACCCGTTGAAGATTACAGTCCATGTAAAAGTTCAATTTGAAATGATAATGTTTTTAGGAACATAAACGTTTTCGCTGTCAGGTGGCTCTTTCGTTCCACCTTCCAAGGTGAATACCGGTGTTCTTTTTAACTTCTCTTAGTGTATGTAAAAGCACAGTTTTCAAACACTGTGCGGAAAGTTTGTACTTTCCTCACGGAAAATCGTGTGGAAAACAGTTAATTTCCATTCAATTTGAAAATCGTGCGGAAGTTAACATTCCCGCACGGAAATCCGTTCGGGAACGACTACAATCGGTCATACAAACTTTCCACACAATGTTTGAAAAAATAGTATATATTATACGCGTGCGGATTAGTAATTCTCACTTTCGTGCTTTAAATCACTTTCGTGATTTCTCTCACTCATGCGGGAATGACTAATCTTCCGCACATGTATCATAAGGTACTATTTCGGTACTACAGCCGTGAAATCCCATTTTACGGCCTACTTTTACGTATCCCGTGTAACATGAATCTGCGCTATCAAAAACATAACCCATAAGGACTAAGTGCAGTCCACGAAATCAAATTTTTACAGCTTTCAGTACCGAAAAATAGTGTACACACGGCCGTAAGATTTTACGGCTAGAATACGATGCCCGCATGCGAGGACCAGCGAAGCTGATTTTACGGCCTTGTATCGAATAATACTATTTTTCCCGGGAATATATATTGCTGTAGTCACATCGCATCGGTCCCGAAAAGTGCTCGTGGAGGGGAGAAACTACAGCCTATACGTCCTATACGGTCACTTAGGTAGGGGGCAATAGGTGAGGGAGAGGGACCCCCTCGAGGAGTTTGCATTGTATATGTAGGAAAATATCAATTTGGTAACCAATTTATAATAATTTTATTATAAGAGATAGAAGATGACGTACATTCATGAATCGAGGTTATCAATCTCAAGTTGTTTCGCCCAAACTTCTCGTCTCTTTTCTTTTTTTTATAACAAAGCATACTCATTTTAATAACTCAGTTAATTAATTAACCGAAATAACATTAACGATTGAATATGTGAATAACGTAACAATAACATTCTCTACATATATACATACTGATGTTCTTTAGATAATCTCTTGGCAGGCTTTTTACGTAAATTCCTTGAAGTAATTACGGAATTTCCACTTTAAAAAGTACATAGAGGTTTCCCTAATAATTGTAATGCAATTTATTCTCAACATTGCAATTTGACTTTTATCACTCTTATAAAAAGGATCGGAAATCATACATTTACTTAATTCTCGAATGTGGAAGTAAGACATTTTATTGCAAACAAACTTTTAACACGAAATAAAGAATCCCCTTTTATTATGAAATGTAATTCAAAGGATCTATGTCACAAATCTCATTCTTGACGTAAGGGTAGACTGTCGTGAATAAATATGTAATGGGTGCAGTATTCATGAATCTCGAGAAGGATGAGGTTGCAAACTTGCGTGCCGTGCTGTCGCGCGGGATCCTATATGCTTTTTTAATAACCTCGTGAATGAATAGCGAATGAATAGCAAATGGGTACCTCGCGAGAACATCGATAGTGAACTTTATAATTAATCTAGTGAATTTTCCGTGAAATATTCACGAGAAAGTTAATTTTACATGAAAAGTCACGAAAAGAAACCTTCGATCTTCTAACATCAATATACATTCTCAGAATTTGGGTTGGGGTAGTCAGGACTCTGCACCACGCCATGCTATTTTGGCATAGAATGTTAATAAAATATGTTCGTTTTTTCTTAAAATATCAACGTTTTTTGAAAACAGGCACTTTAGTACTTTCACTATCTACCATCCGAGCTGTTTTTCCGTACTGATTTGAGAATGCGAAATTGAATTCCGCGCATGGAATTCAATAAAAAATAATATTTATATTGTCTTTCAACTTTATGTTGGTCATGTAGTTTTTAATACATATTTTCAAAATATAGAATATAGAATACTTAAACCCAAGACCTTGCGTGTGGTTGAAGAATTGAATTAGGTGATGTCAACAAAAAATTTGATTCTTTAATTTTTAATCAAATATCGATCTTTTAAATCCTGAAGATCATAAAAATACAATAAAAAATGTATGTCCGTAAAAGAATCTTGTGCGTTTGTTCGACCGTTTGTATAACTTTCTTGTATACGCTCAGTAACTCGAGACGGATAAGCATATATCATTTTTATTTGAAATGTGTGTCTTTTTGTAGTATTCGATGATTTATTATGCATAATATTATAAAACATTTAAAAAAAACAATCTTTTTTATAACGTTGCCTACTTCGCAGTGTTTCAATCAATGACCATTTGCAAATGTTCTAATTATTTCGGCGTGTACAATATGGCAACATCAATAACTACAAGTAGAGGGGATAAGATGCGCACTATTACTCTGACAATTTAAAACGTCCATCGGATTAACCTAATCGAATGACACGTACATTGCTGCACAAAAGGTTGAAATACTGAGTAATAATCTGGATTGGGGATGGCGCATGCGCGGCACCTCTGAAAATAACCTGCGTTTCCAGCTATTACGTTAAAAAAAAGAAAATTACATTTAATTACAATTTAATTAAAGGAAAAATAAAATTGAATAATTTGATTTATTATTAAATTAAAAATTATTGAAATTTATACTCTTAGTTTACATAAATTTTGTTAGGATTATTACTTGAATAACAGCTGAAGGAGTCAAATATATCAATTGGACAATTTGTTTAAATCCATTAATTTGAAAGCTAAAGTGCTAATTGATTTACGCCAGGGAAATCCTGCAAGTATTGGCAAGAAAAGTTTTTTTTTTGTACATTATATTTTATTAACGCAGCCCAGCGCACGGAAACATATGAATTTTTTATTGAGATATTTTTAAAGCGAAAGAAATATTCAATTTCTTGCGAGACACGCTGATAGCCTATTCTAAAATTCCCTTTTAAGTATTTTTATCTGTAGGAAGTGAGTAAATTCATTATTCATCGAAATCGCACTCTCTCAGAAATGAATTCCATTTCAATGATTTATGAACATCCTTATGTTTTAATTAGCAGTTATTACACTTGACGACGATGTGTCTTATATAATCTAAATAAAATTATAGAGAAATCGTTTTTTAATGATAAAAGCGATGTTTGCATAATACTAAGCAAAAACATAAATATAGAAAAAGTAGTGCTAATTTAAAAAAATATTTTTACTTCAACTGCATAAGTGGTTAGTATACTATACATTTTGTTAGTCTTTCACTTTTTTATGGAAACATCAACTACAGCTTTTTTTTAAAAGTTATTTTGTTGTGTATTTTCGTCGAATAATTGTTCAGCAAATTCGTGTGGTCAAATTTACGCCTTTCGCATTTTAATGTCACTGATTATTAACAAGTTCATGAGATATTGTTGTGTATTATACTTACAATCGCCACATTAATGTTTGCAAAACAATTTCGGAAATTCGTAATATGACCATACAAGTGATTTGAATGTTGCAATGTCTGGATAAGTAACTAGTGAACATTTAATTTTTGCCACTTCATTCAACCTTTTGCTGAACATTTATATGATCGGATTTATGTTACAGTTGCGTTGTATGGTTCACATTTCTGAGAAGTATTTGAACCTTTGTCAGTATGATGGATGTTTAGCCATTTGGCAGCAAGCTGTAGATTCGATACTATAACGTATACGATTTGCACACTGAAAGAATGAGATAGTAACGTCTAATAAACAATATTCATGTGGCATGTGTTTTGTAGTCATTATTAAATACTTATTATCTGTGAGAAACTCATTTATTACTTATTACAATATGCCAGTTATTAAGTGCTACACTTTACGCATCATTAAATGAGTTCTTTGAAACGTGTCTTTTACAATATTTTATTTGTTAGGTATCTATGTTTATATTGGAGGGCTCTAGGTGTTTGGAATCGTTCATAACATTGTCAAGCTATCGAACGGTGTTTCATTGTATTGGCTAAAATACGTCCACTGGTTGTTCAAGGTTTCCGACTACCTGCTAAATATATTTGACCTTGGAAAATTTGAATGTTAATTGGAGAGAACTTTTGTATAGCGCAGTGTCGTACGAATATCAGGCACGCTTGCTGTCCCAGACCGATCGATAATCGAGCCAATATTGTCGTATCATAACTTTCTGCCTGTATTTATGCAGCAATAACACGTGGTAGACAAGTCGAAGAGCTGAGTGATTTGAGTGGTAGCGGTTTTCTAGTACAACAACCGTTCGAATGTTCTCTCCGTGAAGGTCAAGCATATTTGACCTTGAAACGACCTTCGAGTTTGGATACCTCGACCACGCGATCGACGACCTTCAATACCGGGTTTACGGGCTTAAGTAATATGAAATACTACAGATTGCGGTACATGTACTGATCACTCGAGTGAACAGCAACTTCCTATACTACACCAGGAGGGACAACAATGCGTCATTCTATATGCAGGAATAGGTTATGTTTTCGCTTCTTTCTTTCATGGACATGAGTAGTCAAGTGGAATTATATATTTTATTTTTCCAAGGTGGTAACATGGGTCATCATGCTTTTAAGTTAACAAACTTTGACTTTTCTATCACGTACAAAATACAATAAAACCTCAACTTTAAAACATCAATTGCTCATATATCTAATCAAGTTCGTAAATTTTATAACATTATATTATTAACCTATATAATTTGCTTGTGGATGGAATTTAATTACCTTAAAACATTCAAAAATCTTAAATACTCAATGATGTAAATCTTCTCTTAAAAAATGTCATGAAATTTCATGAATAATGACGTACATTAATTTTTTCTAAAATTTTATTGGATATTTTATGTTATCATGCTCAAAGCCACTTTATGCAAAAAATGAAGTCATCAACATTTTCTTCCGATGATTATTAAGCAATTAAAAACAAGATATACATTATTTTTTTTTATTTCCAAGATTTATGTGTATTTTTATGTTTGAATACCCCCAACTGTTTATTTATGAAATCGGATTCGTGAATGAAAGTGTCACTGCATCTTTAAAAAGTTGGTTGCATAATTTTATCATTATTGGTATCATAAAAGATATATTATAATATATATTACATAATGCAAATGTACTTAATATAATGTGAACCTAGTCTAGGATTATTATAAATAAAAATATTTATACTTAGTCTGATGAAAATCGTTTACATGATAATAAGTGCGGTGACATAAAGGCGCATCCACAAAATGAGATTTGTGTACTATTTCACACGAAACAAATATTTTCTAACAAAAATATTCCCGCTTTGTTATTAATATCACGTAATCCATCGTTTCGCATCGCGTCGAAAGTTCGAATCAGGAGATCCGTGCAAATTCGAGGACTGCGGAAATCAATTTATTCGCAAACTCCGTGGGGTGAATTAATGCGTCGCGATGCGTTTTTTAACTTCAAAGATACGGATCACATTTTCTCCAAGAGATCGAACGAACAGAAAGCCGGAAGAGAATCGGTCCATTCGATGAATTCATTGAAATACTTCGAAAAATTGCATCAACGCTATTGGAATCACGTTTCGAAGCAATTCAGTAATGAAAGTAGATATTGCGTACCACTTTATCAAGCAGTAAATTCCAAGAATGTTTAATATATCGCTTACTATATTTCTACTTCCGTTTTATCTGCAGAAAGTTCAGATTATAACAAGTGAAAGATTTATTTATTAAGGTTTAAAACAATTCGTTACGATAATGTAAGAAGAAAGCATTTATATTTCTGAAAATACATTAAATAACCTGCCATTAACTAACCAACGAGATATACAAGAGTTTTTTCAGTATCAAAGTGATTTGTTTTAACATTTACAGGGTTGTCTAACGAAAAACATAATTAAATGGTGGTTGAATTTTTCAAAATTCAAACCTAGTTACAGGGCTGTGTAGCCTCTTTAATGTTAGTAATAACTTTGACCTTAAAACAAGTGGCTTTGAAGATCATTCGAATGTTAGTACAATCTCAGGTCAACTGATCGAACGAGATTGATGGAGCTATATGTGGAGAGAACAATGAATATATAGGTAGAACATTTCTAATTGGTAGAAAAACAATTGAGCAAAAGCAGAATTAATCGACAAAAATTTAGTTAAATTCGATAGTAGCAGTCAAACAAAATAAAGATTTTTGCATAATACAAAAAAAACACGGTGAAAATTGCTCTGTGAAAAAAGATCCTATATAGTCAATGATCACCTACACTATGTGAGGCCATGTTGGTCGTAAGTCCTCTCCTCCTCTTTTCCGAGAGGATAGTGCATACTTCTACAACCTAGCCTGATCTAATTGGTCAAACGTGAGAAGAAATTGCTATTTTTAAAGTAAAATTTCATTTCCATCAATTAAGTTCTGAAAATCGTACTGGTGCGGATGATTCATTAGACTAATAATTTACCGTAAAACATTATATACATAAAGAATTCGTGAGAATAAATCATAACTTGTTTCGAACCGTTGTAGGTATGTTTGATCAGTTTTTTTCGCGAACAATATTAGACTAATTATGTATTCGATGGATTGTGTTGTTTCTGCTTAAAGAATTGAATTGTTAAGAATGGTAATAATGATTTATTGATTATACATATTTTGAAAGGAAGTTATAAATTTTAAATTTATTATTTTAAATATTAATGAAATGATAAATAATAATGAAATGTAATAATTTATCATGCCATGGAATTATAAATTGTGTATCGGAATGAATTTCCATGGGAACAGTTCATCATCACATCGTATTTACTTGGCTCATGAAACATTGATCTCGTAATCTCAAAGAAACCTTCAAAGAAGTCAAGCGACCGCCGGGTGGAGCATGCGATAATCTGGTTTGTCGTCCATCAGAGATGAGATGGTCGGTATCCTTGAACTATCATACAAGCCGACAAGAAGAGTTTCCTGGTATCAGATCTTCATGAAGAATGCCGAAATCCTCTGGTGGCTGCATAAAAGACACATTTTCAGGTATCTAAGTACTTTAAATGTTATTGAAATTATCTTTAAAATTGAATATGGTCTTTTTTACTCTTATGCCATTAATAAAAACCGAAACATTGTTCATACAATACGACTTCCTCCTATTACTTTGGAATATAGATCTTCTGTACGAATACTTGAAAATAAAATAATAAGATATTATACCAATGCATATGACGAGTTTTATTATAAGTTAAAAGTTCATAAAAAAATTTGACCTTGACATTACTTCAATATCACGATCGAGGGTCACAGATTAGATTAAAAAACTAAAAAGATTTTGTCCTAAAGATATTCCCAGACTTAGCTCTGGTTTTATTTATGAGACAGTCGTTAATGTCAAATACAATTTATGATTCAAACCCATATACCTGAATTTAAAAATGTTGACTCGTTCAATCACCAGTTTAAATAATGAATAGTAGTATTAAAACATGCAAACTTAACCTTGAAATGTCCTTGATGGCTAATCGCAAGGTCAAACGAAAGATTACGTTCCTCAGTGAAAGTTAAGTCCTGTTGCCCTGGAACTTTTTCAAATATACCTTACGGATGGAAGAGTTGTATGCAACAGTTTTGGTCGGCAGATTGCTCCTCAAGTAAAAATCTAATTTTAGTTGTAATAAGTTTCGTCAGAATCTGCATATGTTCTTCAGTTAATTGTAAACTAAAAGTGAAGACATTATTTAATTCGTCACACCGCGTTTCACTTTGATAAAAGTTTTCCTGTGTCACGACCCACATTACAGCTTGCGGAAGCATGGATAACTTTTATCTATCCAAATAGTACTCAAGGACGTCCATGTTACGCCCAGTTTACGCCCACTTATTCGTAGACAAAAATGCAGGCCCATTTTTCTTTCATTCGTCCATTAACTGCAAAATATTCATTCATTGTCCATTTACCATTGATCAATTATATATATTTTGTTAAAAACTGCTCCTATTCAATGTCTTTCTTATTGCATTTGAACCAAAGGACAACCAATGGACGTCCATTGGATTTTCAACAAGATCAATTTTTAGTGAAGAATTGACCTATGATGGACAAAATATTAAATTGTCCATATGCTATTTGGACAGTTGAGTGATCAGGCCCAAAATGTCTGATAAGGTATACATAATTAGACATCACTCACGAAGTCTTGATATGCCATGTCATGTTGAATCTTGACCAAGACATGATTAGGTACTAATCAGGCGTGTCTGATCAGGCTCTGCTCAATATTCAGGCAGCGTGAAAATCTGATCAGATAACGGTCGTTCTTTCACCTTGGATGAACTCGTCGGTAGTAATGTCGCAATTATTGTTGGTTGCTAGGTTATTTTTCCTATAAAAATGCTATCAACCACATGCTATCCTCATCACCTTCTACCATTTCTTCTGGAGTGGACGAATGTACTCGGCATTGTCGGACATTGATTGAGTTGCGATGCACGCAATGGCGCATTGTTTTCTTGCCGCTCGTTTCAAGTCGGAGCTGACTTTATTTCTTAATTCCACCGACAGCGGACGACTCGTGCACTCAATCGGGATGGATGATGACAAAAGGAGGAAGATGAATTACTCGGAACGGTCCGCAATGGCGGCGGGAGGAAACGAGGAGGAGGTCTGGAGAGGGTAAAAGGGACTTCTTCGTTGTGGAATACTCGATACTCACGGGAGGTCGTCCTTCGTATGAAACGACTCTATCTACACGCGAGTGAGTCCAGGAACTAGACGGCGGCGCAGCCTTAATGGGTGATGTACGATGTAACAACGATCTCTTCGCTCTCGACTCGACAATCTCGACATAACAATTACCTTTGCCCATCGGCTTATACAGCCGTCACCGTGTTGGGTCTCTGCTCCGGCGGCGGGTTCGCAGCGAAGGATTATACGGAAGTTCGAGATCGCGGAGCACGCTTTCTTCAGTAAAGCTATTTCTTCTGTACTATGCGTTAATGGGGTAACGATCCAATGTTTGCAAACCTGAAAAATGTCATCTTGCTTTTTTAATTCACCTCTGCGCGCATTGCCGCCAGGAATCTTTGTCGAGGCAACATGCGACCATCGTCCTGCATCCTATTAATCCTAACCAGAAGAGGCCTTGTTGAATGAAAGATTCTTCTAGTCGGTATAACCATTCATCGGTTCAAAATCCATTCGCCTGGTTTAAAAGAATACTGATGTTTGAGTCAAGGATCTGTTGTTCAGAAATACGTCTTCAAAAACATCAAAGCCAACTTACGAGATCTCTCTAAAGTCAACCAAATATTAATGGCTATTTCCAATAATCTTTTGAATAACTATGTCAGAGTCTGACGTGTATTCATTACAAATATTGAACACCTTGTAATTGTAGGATATAGTTACGTAAGAAAGAAAGAAATGGGTGGGTGGGAAAGAGAAATATTTACGAATTAAAGTATGTACTAATCCACGATATCGACGGTTCAACACTACGTTTATGGTTTATGGCATTTGGAAAGAGTCAACAGTGCCATATCAAGAAAATGGCGTAATTTATAAGCACACCAATAGAGGACGGAGGTTTTGGTCACCCTGTCCAGATATTCAAGTCATCGTTCTTCAAGAACGGAATTTCGCGTTTGTACGAATCCGAGACGTCCTCTCCAAGGGAGCTTTCTTCTAGCCTGATTGTTTAATCAAGACGAAACTGTCTATTGTGTTCAGCTTTCTAGGTGACTGTTTAGTATTTTAGTGAAAAAATTTTTCAAGTTGAAGACTATTGTCTATCTCATTCTGAGAACGTCTATTCGAAAAACAATTAGTCCTGAATACAAGAACTGTTCATCCGCAATGATATCGTGCCCAGTGATTAAGTGTCTTCCGGAATGATGTTCAGGTGCCAGGCCTCCATTTCATGAAAAACTACGTGTTTATTTGGTCTAAAGAAGATGTTCGCTATTTCATCTAAGTAATTGCAATGATCTCAAGTTTCAGGTTTTTAATTTTTCAAATATTCAATTGTAATAGCCTCATTCTCTCTCTCTTTTATTTGTTTGGTTTTTCAAAATTTGTTGTTATAATAAATTATTATTATATTAACATCAAATATTATTGGAATACCTTTAATAACTGTTCATGTCTTTCATTAATTAATCTATTTTCCTACAGTAATAGAGAAAAATATTGTTTTATTCTAAATTACAACACAGACCTTGAAAAATAATATTTCGACAATTGCGGGAAATGTCACTAGGTGTATCTTACAGACTTTGGGTCGCTGAATCCGAATTTGCAAGTTAAAAAGTTCCAGCACGACACGTTTTTGAGATATTTTAGGTTAGCATTCCCACAAAGTAATATACCAAATTTCAGAATGTTGTCTACATTAATAAATATTATAGTAAGCTAGGCACGGTCTGGCGCCCGCAGAGCACCTTGCTACACGGGCCACGGTTGTTATGCAATCATTGGCAAACAAACAAAAAATTGAAACTTCTGTAAAATATGCGGAATAAATCTATTTTTTATGTGAGCGCCGCCGTGACTCCTCCTGAAATAATAATTATTTGTAATCTTGAAAAAGAAGGGCATTCCGACATTTGGTATACCGATAGAAGTAGCTCTTATTTGGAATTACTAATTTAGAAACAAATTTCGCCTTTTAGAAAATAGAATTTTTCAGCCTACGACGTTTGTTCGAAGTTACTTTTGTGCCATATACTCCTGAAATTGTAATTCTTCTATAAAGCCCATCCAGAGCTTCTTATTAGATCTGCTGCAATCTTGTGTATTTTCAGTTAAAATTTCACTATTTTTCTCGCGCTTTGGTACAAAGTTGGTAGTATTTATATGTGTTAGTGCATTTGAAAACGATCAAGTTTTGGAGGTTTGATTTGACTTCAGAATTTTGTTTAAATCGTTTAAATATGTTAATGCTTGAGGTATTAATTGTTAATTTACTCTGGGAAATTGTTGCACATCGGATAAAATGACGGGGATACAAGCGTTCAATATTTCAAAATTTTTTACTTTTCGCCTCATATTGTCATTCTTAAAACATTTATATCTTTGAAAGTATTGATCATAGCGTAATTTTACTACTATTAAAAGTTGTCAAAAAACTTGTGTTCTACCCAATGCAGTAATTTCGTTCAAACAAATTTACTTTCTGAACTGTTATTATTAATTTTTATAAACAAACAAAATTTATAATTTAGCAAAACATGTTCTCTTTCGAAATCCGTTGCAAAAAATGAGTGCCCGTAATAATTGGGACCGTAATAAATAAACAATGAGGCAAATGACGTGCGCGGTGAAGGCAATCGGTCAGCTATCGTAAGTAAATCACCACTACCTGAATAATGGAATGTCGAAAGAACTTAAATATTAAGAAATTAATACAGTAAATATTAAACAATTCCAATGCGAAGAAATTTCAAGTAGGTCGTTATTTTTTGATTACCTGCGGGATTTGTTATTAAAAAATACTTCCGGTTTCCATCATTCCATTGCGAAGTTGCCCAAAACAGTAGGTAACAAGGTTTTCAAAATAAAGGTTCGTACAATCGAATATTTTCGGTTTACTTTAACGGTTTTATTATGTACTTCTTGTTATCGGCGATGTTTTAAAGAACAAGGTAAAAAATGTACGGGGAAAGCAGAAAACTTTGACAAATAAGACAACGAGTTACTGGATCAAGACGACTAAGTTTTGGATAAAGATAAAGCATTGTTGGATAAAGTTAATGATACAGTGAATGTGAATTCCAAGAAATTGATTACTCTTACAGTGAATGAAACGTTTCACCTCTTAGGACTGTCACCAATGACTTACGGGTATTATTCCACAAACTACGTAGGAGGGGAAAATGCGGACATATTATCATCAAAGCTAAAATGTAAACATATTGACTATTGAAGATGATGATAAAGATGATGGTGATAAATTGTGGAAGGAATCTTATTATGATTATGAGTCATTCAAAATAAACTACCACTTTTGTGGTATTACATTGCTCTCATTGCATGTATACCTACTTGCTGTTTACATTCAAAATTTACCTTAATTCAGTTTTTACTTATTTTTTGTTTTGATATCCAGTGATTGACTTCAAGGGTCGGCTTAAATATGGCTCTGAAACCTGGGAATGACAATTTTTCCTTTGTCATCCGCATCTGCATTGCCCAATTCCATTGATAACCTAATTGTAGACTGTCACGAATTTATGAAAGTATTGATTCTTAAGGAATAGGTTATGATCAATTCGATATCCTACGCCATAGGTGGAACATTGAATTTGGTCAGGGCGGCAATAGAATATTTCGATACAAGTGAGTAAAAGTTTTTGCACATGTGCCGAACGATATTTTTCGATGTGAGCGTACGGAGAATGTGTCCGAAAAATATCCAAAGTGTGGAAAATAGCATTTTCCGCACGCGATCTCGATAAAAATATTTGTTTCGTGTGTTTCAAATGTTGAAGTTTCAGAACCTACAGATGAAAAATACTTTTATTTTTAAATAAGGTACCTGTAGAAATGAAGAAATTGAATTCATATGTTACTCTGTAAATATTTGCAACTGCTACATACATATAAAATGATTATATCTTTATTAACAACAAAAATCAATCTTTAAAATCGTTACGGAAATTAATTGTTCCAACAAATTTGCCGTTGCTTTTCATTCCTCAAAGGAATTACTGACATGGATGGAAGAAACATTGTTCAGTGGAAACAGTGGTCGTATTTTTCTATCGTGAATTGCTCGTTAGTCTCATCATTTATACATATTTTTATATTAATATCATGAAAACATGATAAATTATTCTTTAGATTTTAATTCTCATATATATTTTTAATTATTTTTTGCAGTGAATGTTTATAGTAACTTAATATTTGGCACTATAAAAGTTGTTCATTTTTGTCATTACAGTAAATTGTGATAAATTAAATATATTTGATAACGAAATGTCTTATAAATATAAATCAACTTAAAAACGTTTAGAACGAAAGACAAGCATTCAAGTGTTAGATAACACTCTGATCGATATAAAAGATAAGGTGAAGTTCATTAACTACGGAAGTCTAATAATTCCTTTAGATTTTGATATAAAATCCATGTTGCCTACATTAATAGTCGTAAAATTCTTTTGTATATTTTACATAGTGTACTTAATTGTTGCTTCACTGTACAACTAATAAATTCGGTAAATCATATTACCACATAAACACCTGTTTGTAGTGGATATAACGAGATTACTTAGTAATAATATTTGCAGAGTTTCGTTGATATCGGTTGTATCATATTCATTTTTCTTTTTATTGAGAGACATAGTATCGAAGGAGACTTCCAGCAACGGGAAACCATAAATTCCCCAGTTTTATTTATAATTTATTCACATATTATAAATTTCATGGAACATTACGTATGCATGCATATTAATGCGCTCTCACAAATATTTTTGTATTGTTTACTTTTTTGTACGTAACTTGTTTCCCGTGGAATTCAAGACACTGAATACAAATATAGGAGATAAATGAGTTTGATTTACGGACCAAGTGACTACACGCAGTATCAAACGCTGTTATGTATACGTATGAAACTATGATGCGAAACACGATCAATGTGTTAGTGATTCGTTACACGCGGTTTGCGACGATACGATAATAGGGCTTAAGTGTAATGAAAAGAGAGTAAAATACTACCCAGTGCATTCTCTAATAAAAGCACGGCAACCCGCCGTTCACGGCAGAGATGTGGTCATGTCCTCATGTTGCATAAGAACGGGAGACAAAATAGAGAAGCATGAATAAAAATGATAAGTAATGGTCTACGAAGACACAGCGTGGAGGAAAAGGACAAAAAATTAATATAGAGACGGAATCATGTGGCTGGCAGATGTACAGGTAACAGGGATACAGAAACGGAAGAGAAACGATGTTGGGGAAAAAAAGAAAAAATAGCTCCAGAAACTCGGAAGAATGAAGAAAACAAGTGGAAGCCAAGAGAAAATGGTCGTCCCTTACCACTTAATTGAACTTAATAGGCGCGACGGTGACGGCTATGCAGCTGGAGTATTTATTTTTTTCACACCTCTAAGGATATTGCATTTCTTCGCGATTTGACTTATTTTATGTTATTTTTAAGTTTACTTTATGTATACTTGCGGAAAGTACTTTGTTGTTAAGCAGAAACTCTTTTACTTACGAGTTATATAGTTACGACATTCGCCGAGATACTGCTACGAATGATATCATTCTACAAATTACGTATAACAATGAACTGCAACAAATGGTTTTATAATATTTATAATCGTGTAATAAACCATCTTCATCTAATAACAGTTTACTCAATGTAGGCTACTTTGAGTAAGATATGATACGCGCTAGTTATAAGCCGATATGATTTGATGTAATCAATTTCAAAGTAGTAGTAGGCTACGCGTAAACAGTAGAGTCCCAGTATAATTGCATCTCGATATATTTACGTCCCGGCATATTTGCCTGTCACCGCTCTCTTTTTACCCCACTTTGCGAGCTGCGACCTTAGGAAGGGCCTGCTGTGACATCACGAACATAGCGGATTGAGGGGAGTGGGAGAAGCGCCGCTCCCCTTCTTTTGACAAATATAAGGAGACGGGAGGGAACGCGGAGAACCGAGTGGACAAATATACTGGGACTCTACTGTACAAAATAGTTTTGTAAGTACCAAGATGCAGTTCAAATGAAAATATTATCCCCGCACTTCTTATAATTTCAGTCTCAATTTTGGCTTTATGAATATTTTTGCAAAACTGAAAAGATAAAATACGCGGAGCTCACATCTATAAAAAGAATCGATGACAAATGGAAATGTATTTGGGTCATTCTCCAGAAAAGTGTAATTTTATGTCCCCAGTTAATATTTTATCCAAATAATGGAATTTATTCTCCAAACATTTTTTTTTCTTGCGCCTTATACTTTTATGTAAACATTGCACAAGAGATAATTTGTTCACATCGCATGATAAAATTGTCACATACTGCTAAAGGTCCGAAATGTAAGCCTCCTGGCTTTCCCCACGTATAAATAACACGTTTTCGATCACTGTCATTCTGTTTCATGTGAATGATTAAATTTGTTTAAAAGTGGTTATGATCTGTATTAATTATAACAAACAAATGGTGCTATAAAAATTTCACTATAACGTTCCTGAAAATTGTTATGGCTTTGTAAAATGTGTCCCCATGTTTTAAAAAATAAATGTAAGTATAGAATACATGCCATTTCCAGTACAAAAAAATTAAATGTAGATACAGACAATCGTTCTACAATTTCGATTACTTTTAGACTCTGGATTGTGTGTATAATATTACTGATTTAAAAACTAATTTAAAGTACCCAAATTTAGTAATATTGTTACAACTAAGGCCAGTACGTTTATTCCTTGTAAGCCTCCTGTCATATTTGTGACGCTAATTTAGCATGTTAAGAAAGCGAGTAATATCTTAAAAAATAAAGAAAAGATTAAACTCTTACGCCTGAAGTGCATTTGACCGAAATTTATTTTGTTCTTATGTTAACATGGTTAATACGTTGACATGTAAGCTCCCCTGTCATGTAAGCCTCCTGGACAATTGTAGTGATTTACGGAAATTCCGTTCTTATCAGTGATAGACCGGATTTTTATTGAACTTAACATCAATTTTCTTAACTACTTTCAGTATTAAATGCGCATCATCAGTAATATGGGATAATCAAAACTTTTTTTTACATCGGTAAAATAACTAAACATATCAATTTATAATTTTCCATAATAATTTTAACTGTTTTGAGTTTTATAAAATAAATATTATTAAGTCACTATTTTTATTCTTACTCTTTATGAGTCACTCATTAGCTGAGAGTGGACATTTCGCCATTTTTATATAAAATTTCTATTAAAAATTAAATTACTTGCATATTTCACGCGTGTCGATGGCTGCTGCATTATTACTTCGTATTTACATAATTCAATGAATATATCTAAACTTTAAATTTTAATTTTTATAATCTTTTATTTTTAGGAAAAAAAATACGTCGATTTTACACTTTTTCGAAGAATGACCCATTTACAGAATTAGTACTGGACAGTTAAATCAAAAATAAAAGTCTCAAAACTTTTATTGATTTATTTGTTTCTGTTCGCATTTCCTGATTTGACGCAAGTTGAAGTTATGTTATATGAATATCATATTCAAGTATAACTACAGCATTAGGTACTGGTTTCATTCCATAAGTCAAACTAGAGTCTTATATTGGTATTATTGACTAATTAAGTCAAACTGCTCTCACGGCTGAAGTAAGGTAATCTTAGAGAGTCATGTTGCCTTAAGTGATGAAATGATATTGACTTGTAAGTTTATTTTACTTTGGGGATTATATGTGATGTCTGAATTTTATAATTTTAAGTTATACAAATATATGTTTATAAACTTATATTTATGTAAATTTGGATGTGTATTCGGGATTTTTTATCTTGATCCAAGATGTTGAAAACTGTTTTTATTTAATTAAAGTAATTAGGAAGTGTGTACATTATAACTCAAATTATAGCATGTTCCAATGAAGTAGGGTACAGGGTAAATTTTTCTTTTTAAAAATTCAAATATTGTGTACTCCTTTGAACATAGTTTCAAGTAGGTACCAAATATTCTAATAGTTCGAACAAAACTCCGCAAAATAAATATTTCTACATTTGTTGGATATTATTTTCAAATTTGAAGACATATTGAAATTTCTGATGACTGAAACTTAAATTGGAACTTGGAGTCTTGATGATCGATCTCGAAAATATTAGGATATGACCTTTTAATTTGTTGTTGTCAACTTTGTTATCGGTATGAAATATTTGATTGACGTCGAAGTAAAAAATGTCATATTGGGTTAAATGATTTTCTTTTCCTTTTTATTTTATTTTTAAAATGAATTCCTAAAAATCTGAAGTCTCTTGTTCAAATACTTTATATTGCCTTTTTAAAAAGGAATGTAATATCAGAAAGATGTTTAGATTATTCTAATTAGAATTCCGGGATTTTTAAGGAAAATAGGCTGTTTTTAGATAATTTCAGGCTTTGAAAATGTTCTGAAATGCATTAGAGAGTAGTAATATCTTGTTTGGGGGTTTCATTTTAGTTTTTGTTACTAACTGATGAAGTCCTCTTGGCGCATAGTAGGTCACAGTATAATGTCACCTATTCTAGAAAACATATGCACATTAGGGATACAAAGATATTAATAATTATAAGTACTCCTAAAACTATAAAAAAATTTGTTACGAACTCTTATTTGTATAATTTAAAGCATTTTTAGTAGACGTTTCTGTTATAATTCGTGATTCATTACAAAGTTCAGAAGTATCAATATCCGTTTTGATGAACCAAGTATTTCTCCCACGTTGCAGTTTTCCAGAACTTTGTTAGTAGACTCATATTTTAATTTATTGACATTATGCAGAAAACCAGCGGTTGAATTTACCTGTTCTTTGTTATTTTACTTTATACTTACATAATTTATTGAACAAGTGGAATTTCTATTTAGTTACGTTAATATTAATTTGTTATTCAAAGATTTTTAATAATAACTACTGAGACCGGGAAATATTCTGGTTTAGAATCCTTCACTGGAGTTCAAAAACTGATAACAAGTGTTTTATATATGATCAAATTTTAGGTAACAATATCATCTAATTTGATTGTGAATTGTATAAATCACATTCTTGTTAATTAAAAAGATTTTCAACATTATAACATTATATATAATACATTATAAAACTGTCACATACAACACATACCTCTTAAAGAGATCGTCTACAGCTCAATCCAAAGATATCTCGAAACAAACCTCCTGAAGAGGTCTGTATTATGATGATCTATGAAACGAGCTCTTAAAGATGTCTTACTTAGGAATTCTTCACATCGTTATCTTGCAGAGGTCTTATGTTTGAGGTATCTCTTTTATAGTAAACGAATGAGATTTGTGTTTCTTCCAGAGCTACTAGGTGGCTATTGAATCCAATATTCAGATTGTGCGATATTTACCTCATAAGCAGAGGACAGATTATAAGCTGCCCCGACCACATAAGTACCTTTACGATATTTAGCCAGTGTTATCATAGTTTTGTATTATTATTGCATGATCCCATTCTATTGAATGTAATCACCACCAAATATATAACTATGCAAACGGTACAATGGAACACACAAGTAAAAATATATAATTATTAATACTTAAGCTACAAAAATAGAAAATTTTCCGAAATTTGTTTTTCATTTTATATCTCAAAGCTCTCAAATAAAACCATTTTTCCGATATCTCTTTTTTGGCGGTTTTGTAGAGCTCTTAATTCGACGCATAAGCCTTCTTAAAGATCACATTAGGAGCTCTTTCTGATAAGTATTTAAGACATCTTACAATTTTTAAGACTTCCTAAAGAGCTCTTCAAGATGTCTTTTTGCTTTTTGGGGTGTTTTGAGTAAGAGTGTTTGAAAATTAAAATGGAATCAAGAAATATCCCAACTTCGAATTCGGCATCGTATTAAATTCTTTTAAAATATACGTATAACTTTTGATTTATACTAGAAAACATAATTCAGTTTCACACCATATATTTTGATTCTGAAATAAAATTATTTATATTCGGCAATTAAATGGATATCGTTATCGATTTGTTTAGTGCAGGGTCTCTTGTTCTATAATTGAAGATGCGCATGTTGACGGTAATACATAATGAAAACACGTTTTATCAGAAAATGTGAGTGTCGTTGTTGATAATTTGACTGAAGTTTTTCCCGAAGAAAAGCAACCCCTTCAAAACGTATCGATATCGGACTGCTTTTAGACCTGTATTAAAACAGTTCCACTGGTTAGAACATTCCGAAGGATGGTTAATCCATCAAGAAACAAACGTTACTATGAATATTAGAAAATTAAATTCTATTTTGGTTGACTAAGTGGCTTAAACATCGAAAAATTGACGAAGATTAAATTCGCCAAAGGTACTATTATATTTGAATTTATGTGAAGACGTTCAAGGTCTCAGAAAACAAAGATTTAGTGTTCCTAAGAATGGAATTTCAATTCATTTTTACTCGAAATGTTAACACTGGACTTTTTAAACAATTGCAAAGAAATTCACTAACATTGATTATCTAATGTATATACGAATAAATAAATTTAAAATATAAATATTTGGCTTGAAAATATTTCATGTCTTCAGAGTCACGTTATTCTATATACATTCCAAAGATTTGTCTAATAAATTAGGTCTGATTAATTTAAATGCGAATAAATGTTACTAAATTTGTGAATATTTAAAATTTGGAAGTCAAGGAACAATAGAGGGTATCAGAGGGTACCCTTTGTAATTGATAACCCTCTTAATAGAATTGCCAATTCGCCTTTCAAGGATTCCATTACTTGCAAGACACTCTGTGCATTTTAAATAAGACAGACATCTACATTTTATTACTTTTTAATGGATTGGAATGGATTATGAAGATTTTTGTCAAAGACCCATTAATATCACCAAGAAAATTATAATTTTCTTACACAAAAAACCTAGACACAAAGTTGTACTATAATATATAAATATTTGAAATACGAATAAAAATACGTCGACATCAATTTGCAATTTATACAAATTGTATGTCTGGTGTGAAATGTCTATTATGATGAAATGCGAAATTCACGTTATTTTACCTTTTAAATCCACCGGACGCTTAATCGATAGTAATGAACATTGCATACGCCTTTTTCATTCCCGCTCGTCTCCATTGCAGGTTTATATCATGATAAATTATTCCAGGCGAGATGTGACAGATATTACTTTATGCACGTAATATTTTAAGTCATGAAAAGGTACAGAATTGCAGATTCATTCCCCTGATCACCCACATACCATCAAACATCAACAAGGATGCAAACATTTGCATGTATACTCTTACAATATAACCCAAAAGCTTCGCCGAGTAAATAAGTGAAATTTTTTCCACATATGTGCAGCAGGAGCATATCTAATAACTATCAAGGAACTTAGTGTTTAAAATAGTAGTATTGATTTTGATAAAATGTATTATTTAGCTATTTAAATATATATATTATAAATATTAAAAATTGGGAAATCTATATACATTTTATCTTCTTACAGTCGGCGCGCCAGGCAGATTCTAATAGGTAAATAATAATTAAAAAACAAACGACAATAACTATCAGGAACCGTTATTGATATGGCATCATGATTAATCAGAATTCTTTTGTTTTTGTCAGTATCTACCAGTCAGAATACGCATAATGCACGGAAAAAAATAGTACGTCGCTCCAGCCAGATTGCCCAGCTAAAACGATGTAAGTCGCGAGTGAAGACGTAAAATGACAATTAAAATTCGAAATCCTTAAAATTTTTTTTTCTATAAATAAGTATACTTTTCTTATGTTTTTAAGAATATTTCTACATAATTTCTAGACGATGTGGTTATTTATATTATTTTGATATGATTTTTTAGTCGTTAATAGTGAAAAAATCACTACTTTTTCATTTTAAGGCTTCCGTATTGATTACCGTGTTAGATACGACAAAAATGCACTCAACATTTTTTGTAGAGCACAAAATTTCCTACAAAAAAGTCACTGAGAGCCATAGTCTAATATTAATATGTACGGCATGAAAAACATCGGAAGTTATTGAATAAATCATTGAAATTTTAGAACAGAGATAGTTATCTTATTCGTGACGTATCTATTAACATTAGACTATGGCTCTCAGTAACTTTTTTGTAGGAAATTTTGTGCTCTACAAAAAAGGTTTAGTGCATTTTTGTCGTATCTAACACGGTAATCAATACGGAAGCCTTAAAATGAAAAAAGTAGTGATTTTTTCACTATTACCGACTTTAAAAAAATCATATAAAAATAATATAAATAACCACATCGTCTAGAAATTATGTAGAAATATTCTTAAAGACATAAGAAAAGTATACCTATTTATAGAAAAAAAAATTTTAAGGATTTCGAATTTTAATTGTCATTTTACGTCTTCACTCGCGACTTACATCGCGACCTGCTGGGCAGTGGGAAGCTGTTTTAGCTGGGCAATCTGGCTGGAGCGACGTACTATTTTTTTTCCGTGTGGAGAGACGTCACAAATGTATATAAATATGCAGCAGAGCCCCGGTATATTTGCCCACTCGGTTCCTCGTCTCTCCCTCCCGTCTCCTTATATTTATCAAAAGAAGGGGAGTGCCGCTTCTCTCCCTCTCCTCAGTCGCGTTACTTATTCGTGACGTCACAGCAGGCCCTTCGTGAGGCCCCAGTGTGCAAGGTGGGGGAAAAAGAGAGTACCGGTTAATTGCATCTCGCTATATTTGTGTCTCGGCATATTTCCCTGGTTCCGTCTCGTTATATTTGCCTGTCACCTCTCTTTTTCCCCCATCTTGCGGGCTGTGGCCTAAAGAAGGGCCTGCTGCGACGTCACGAACATAACGCGATTCAGGAGAGAGGGAGAAACGGCGCTCCCCTTCTTTTGATAAATATAACAAGACGGGAGGGGAAGGTGAGGAACCGAGAGGGCAAATATACCGGAACTTTACTTTATAACGGTATGGAACTCTATACAGGGTGTCCCACAACTCGCGGACGGTATTGCAGGAGCATATTCTACACGAAATTTCAAGCAAAAAAGTTAATAGTCCGTTTTCGCTAACTGTTTATTCTCGTAATTGAAATTTACAAACCTACCGACAACAATCACATAATTACGATTGGTTTATTAAAATTAATAAAATGTGAAAAAAACGTTTTAATAGTTTCAGTGAGAAATTTCTCATACAATCACGACAATGCTATACAATTATTGTAATTTATTAAAACAGTAGCATTAGTGATAAGAAAAGTAACTGAAATTTCTGTTAGACTGAGCAATTACATAAAAATTCGCGGCGATTTCTTCTTACATTCATTTATTCCTTATTTAATGCAGCTTGGTATGTTAAGTGTGAGAGTATTAAGATAATTTAGTCTAAACGTTATTATGAACTGCACAGGGAAATGATTGTATTATCGTATGTAATGACATTTACATAAATGCTATGATTACAATAAAACTATTTTTAGAAAAAATCTCAGAAGTAGATATCTTACTTCTATTAAAAAATGATTACTTGATTTTATGAAAGCGATATTTGTAATATTATTGACAATTTACAAGAAATGTGGAAAAAACAAAGTAACAAAATAAAAAAAATTGTGTTTGTATTTAGTACTTTATAATATTTATTCTTCTGTAATTCGTATTCCAACGAATTAAATGTCTTGCATACTCTGCATTTCAATGATTAAAAACCCGTGAATATAGTGCTTTACGTCGGTTACTATTGTAAGGATAAACAAATTAAAAAATACTTAATAAACAATACTTGAAGTTCACAAAGGTTGTTAGACATAAAGTTTAATTGTTTACAAGAAACAACTCTTTCTTTCAGAAAAACTGGCGTGAAATCGACGTTTCTTCTCATTTTAAAAATATAAAAAATATCCCAATCTTGATTTAATACATTTTCAGTGAGAAAATGCTTGTTATGACAATCAATTTAAGAAAAAACACGTACCATTTTAGAGTCATATATATTAGTAAATATTCATTCTAGTAATGTTTTTTATTTTTCACAAAAAAAAAACAAACTTCAGTATGCAAATAACATTTATTTGTAGATAAAAATTGCGTGATGAGAATTTTAAAATTGAGACAAACGTGCTTTCAAAATTTAAATCGTGGTATTTTTTGAAATCTTGACACAATCTTCAAAACGTGTCGTCAAGTTTCCTTTTAAGGGGGCAATTTTCGCTATAAACACCGGAAATACTTCAACTCATGCACTTTAGTGTAATCGTTTCACGCACGAACATGACGGGTCGTAAAAAGAATGATGCATGCAGAACAGTTCTTAGGGATCAAAAGATGAAGGAGGTACACCTGGGGAAAAATTATGAATACAATAATAAATAGCAATGCACGAATCGTGTAATTGTGTTTAGCATACATTTATATTTATTTGAGTAAATTTTCGAACAGGTTTTGTGCCGTTTTTAACCTTTGAATCGGTCATAGTTTGAAAATGAACCTTTTTTACCCATTATTGCTTTTGGCGGACCAAAGGTGCGATTGTGGACAAACGCACTTCCAACAATTCAAAAGCAACTTATTCTTAAATAAAATTTATAGTTTTATTGTGATTAAAAAATATAAATAATATTTTCAGCAGATTCTTTGGACAAATGAATCTTCCAAACGTGATAGGGTTATAAAAACGCATCTAAAGTCAGAATTGGAAACTTTAAAGCGGCTGATATCAAATGGTGGATATCGAGATTTTTACATTGTCAATTCTATTTTCGATATTTACGGTAGTAGTTATTAATGTTTGTTATTAATGTACCATCCAAATTTTAATAAAAGATGAGCTGGTACTACTATAACCTGCAAAACAAAGCGACGGAAATTGAAAAAGATAAAAAAAGTATGTATTTTCATAAAAATCTCGTTGCTCTGGATGCGAAGCGATCTAGATAATGAAGGGTTTATTGAATGTGTTTATTGAAATTTTGAACTTACAATTAATAAATTGATTTTGGTGTAGGCTACAATGTGATAAATTTATTGATTTTTTTAAATTTCATTGGTACCGTGTGTCAAACTCACAATTTGTTAATCAATCACGAACAATATTTCTGTTAAGATAGAAAGATTGAAGTGACGAGACATGTCTAAATGCATACATTCAGATTATTTTCTGGTTTTAAAAATATGTTAAGACCACCTTGTTTTCTAAATATGTGATTTTTCATGTTCAAATTATATTACTTTTGTTCTAATTTGTATTAACCCGCGTGTTAAGGATTGGTGGAAGGGCTTCAAATAAAACGCGAAATATGATCGGTAGCAAACTAAAATTCAACTTTATTCCGATCCTGCGGTGACGATCCGATCGCGAAGCGGACTTCCTCTCCCGACGACGTTCCTAAACGTTGAAAAAAACCCTATCGTCAATTTTTTACATTTTAGTTCGACTTTTCAATTTCTCGAATATTTAAAAAGACTACAACGTCGTATTATATATCGATTGTACTATTCGAAATACAAATACTTTTATCGAGATCGTCACCATTTCGAAGGGCCTTTTACATAATTGACCTAACAGGCCTGCTTCATTTTGAGAGGTACCCCCATTCGGGTGTGCAATGGCGTAGGGAAAACCACCTCTGTGGGAAAAAACCTACGCCGGGTACCGCAGTTGATAAAACATCGATTCCGTCCGTAACACCGCGTATATTGATTTGACACGAGAAGCCGGGATTTAGATTTCCTTTAGGATGATGTGAATTATTACTGATGTTACTTAGGCAAGTAGATGCATATAGCTTTATAATGGCATAAATAACGATGTTTCTTATATAACCTCAATTTTGTGCGTATGATTTGTATGATTTGGGATTAACTTAGCACAAAAAATCGTTGAAATTTTTTCTACATAGTTTGTAACGAAAATAAGTGACAATCCAACAAAAATTCTTCAGACTCTATTGAATTTAATGATTTTCAGCTATTGTGGTTCTAAAATTTTAGAACTTTGGATATAATATATGTATAAAACCAATAGCTTTTTCTGAATAATACGCAAATTACTGTATTGATTGACTGGCGCTAACATCTTTTATCTTATCGAGAGTTATAATGTAATTCAAGTTAGCGCCAGACAACGAATCGTCATGTTCTTCGAGGCAATTTCTATCCTAATTTTTATATTATACAGGAACTACATTCGATTTGTCTTAGTACTAGCCTTGCGTGATTAATTAGTATATTATTATATTAGTTTATGAATTATCCCTTACTATAAACCATTGCAATATGGCTTCTTTTTATTGTCAAGTACGGTAGAGATTAGCCTAACATTGGAGTATAAAATTACACATTTTGTACTGTTTTGTTGTTGACAACTGTATACAGTCGTCATGAGGAAGCATGGAATATTTTTATCACAACTTACTTAACAATAAAAAGAAGCCATATTGCAATGTATATATACATATACCTTTCCAGGATCTGGAATGAATGAATTTTGTGTTATTTCAAAGGTCATGAAAAATATCGGGGTGCCCATTTATAAAAATTACCTTGAGCTTGGAATAATCTTCAAGATCCTATTCAAGGTCAAATTCAATAGTACCATTAAATGGCCAGCGAAATATCTTGAAACATTCGTATGAAACATTGTCGCCAAAAATACAATCCTGCCGATATTTTGCCGTACTGGGACTTCTGAACCACGTAGTGTAGCATGTCCAATATGGGGCCATTACAACATTGTTGAATATATATTTTCTGATTAAAATGTCTTAAATAATGTGGAAATATTGATGATATATATATATGTATTCAATGTAATAAGTCTCCTAATAAAAGTTTTTAATGTTTAATTCATTACAATTACAGAAATTATAAATTATAAAGTTTTTTGATGTCTACGAATTTCATGTTTCATTGTATATGAAATTAACTCATTTTGTACAATATATATATTCACACACAACAGGATATGCGTAACTTTTGAAGATACGAATACAGTTGTTATATGTATACGTTGAACCTTACTTAGTGAATAATATCATATTTAAATTTTGTTATTTAAATATGTTTTATTATTTAAGAATAAAATCCCTACTTAAATGTTGAAATTGCCCAGGAATTTAAACACAAAATAATTATTAGCCAACTGCCTCTACATTAAAGAACCTTTAATGTCCTACGTTTCGAAGTTATATTATGCCTTGGAGGTTTCATAGCATGTTTGCGTATAATTAGTAATTAAATTTGCACGCGATGAGTGTTTACAATACCCATTAAAAAGATTCATATATGACTGTGTATGAGTAACTTCTGTACTAAAAGATAGCTACTTCGAAAAAGCATTTAAAGCACTATTCTTATTCCGTTAAAGAATTCGATCGTTACCCAATCCATTATAAGTAGTTTCTGTTCCTTTAGGCAATCTAAACAGTTATATAATAAAATTTCATATGATCTTTATAATTCATGTTTTAATTGAACCCCACAAATAAAGTAAATATGACGATTTATATGGCGCCCTGAAGGTATCAATATGAATACACGTTTGAATGTATAGCATTAAGAAGTGTTTAAATGAAACAAAGATTGAAAGAGTATGTCACGGATGCTGAAAAAATAAAATTAAATGAAACTTCCAATACATGCGTACATTAATTATGTATATTTTATATTTGTAGATAAAGAATTCCATAGAAGTTTTTACATTCGACCTTAATAAATACTAAATTTTTATTATTACAGTATTACACTTCTAGGTCCTAAAAAGTGAAAAAAATCTTTGTAAGTATTTTTTTAAATCCAAATATGATAATCAAAATTATCGGTCAGCAATATTTAAGCTGCCACTTTGAAAAATAACCAAAATGTGATGATTTTTTTAGTTTTTTGCTAAGATCTATGCATGCCTATGTGTGTAATAACATCTTTATAAACATCTTTTATGAATTATTTGCTTCAATTCTGTTTTTATTTCCTGGTGGGGATGCAACGAACTAGCTTCATTGGCTCAATGAAAATTTAATTCTTTCAGTGAATTTGTTTTCTCAGTATAATCAATGTTCTGATATAAGTATATTTGATAATACTAAATTTATTATAAAAAATTGTATAATCCAGTATTAGATAAATTGGTTTATAAATCATCATGTTTGGACAGCACATGAAATCGTCCATAAACATTATGCAAACAGATCCGCATAAATAGACATGAAACAATGCGTAGCCAGGTTCGCGATAGTGTCAGTCCATCATTATTGAATGCTAAAACTCACGCAAGGACAAAGTACCTTCTATTGTTTTGAGAAGGTTTTGGTTTTTATAATATCCAATTCCTTGCAATATATTCAGTAGCATCAAAGGTATGGAAAAGGTATATCAATAAGTAAAATCAGATTTATCACTTCAAATTATTTGAATTAAACGGACTATATAAATTAGGGGTTCTATAGACAGATATATTTGCAGTGAAAACAATTAAATAATATTGACTAAATTTGCGGTTGCTAGTTAGCAACTAAATATTTACTCAGTTCAACTAGATATTAGTTCTTCTACTTGAATCCTTATACCGATTGAACAACACTTAGTCAATTCAACTACAATGAATTTAAAATCACTCATTATTTGGCTTCTAACCGGTAACCACATATTTAGTTAATATCATTAAATTTGTTTTCAGTGTATCAAATAAAATTTAGTTTTTGATTGTTTCGGATTAACTAAGGAGAATTTCGTGTACTTAGATTTTAGGCTGATAAGTAATCACCTTCACAAAATCCAACATTCAGAAAGTTCACAACCTTGACATTTAAACGAAACATGTCATGATATTAAAATAAGTTTTTTTGCAACGTGCTTTAATATGCAATGTTAATGTAAGATGGTGTTAATCTTATAGAGACCTGCAAATTAAATTTTAGAAACTTAGTCACACTAATGTTAGTTAACCTTAATATAAGGTTACCTCTTGAAAAAACTGTTAGTTTTAGAATTTAGTTAGTTTTATCGCCACCAGGTGTTATAACAACTTGTGCAACCCCGTTCAGTTCCCGAAATGGAAAATGGTTTAAAGTTATATATATCATTGCGTATAGAAAGACACAGTATATTTCTTCTATTGTAAGATAAGATACTCTAAGTTATTGTATGATTTGTATGTAACCTTAGGATACTCTTATTTGAAATTCTATATGTAAATGTATGCAAATGTAAAATTATAAAAATATAATACAGTTAAGGTACTTGGAATACAATAATACCCTCACATATAGGTAAAATGTTAACCTTAAGAAGACATTGCACAAACTTTATAGGGAGATTGTGTAACGTTAATTTAACATCATCCTTTAATATCCATATAATACGTTTGGTCGATGATTCTCACGTTAACGTAACGTTAGCGTAAGGTTATATGAAGGTGTCTCAACCTCCATATAATATTACCAGCTTACAGTTCAAAGGTTATTATAACCTTGCAGCAATATTCATGTTCTGTGGGGGGATCAAGTGACGATCTAATTTTATTGCGCGTTATTTCCTTTTACAGGAAAAGTTCGTGAAATGTTAAAATTTATTTTTGGGTAACCTCATCTTAAGAACATTTTCACAGGAAATATCTAAGAAGCAAATGCTAAATGATGAACATATGCTTCATTAACATTTAATTTTTTTGGTGATCACCTTTGAAATAAAGTCAGTAGTTGTATGTAAATTTGTAGTAGTTATACACATTTACGTATAGGGAAGCTGTAGAAAATGTCGGTTTTCTATGACCAATAATTTTCAGTGTAAAATAAAGTTGACTTTTAGAAAAACCATATAATTATAAATAATGACTGTAGTAGCTATCGCACTAGGTTCCCCATTTTTATGCAATGGTGATTGTTTTTGAAATCACTGATAGAAAGCAATACTTAAATTAATACAAGAAATACGACTGAAACCTGGATTTAAGTAAGAAAATCGACTAAATGTAAGTTGCCATGTAAACAAAACTACTTATACTGTATTACTAACAATGGCAGACTTATGCACTACACATTGCTCGACATTAAAACGTAATCATTTTAAGTATTTATTTTTACAGTTTAGATTATTGGCATCAATTATGAGTAATTCTTCGTCAATAAGCATTTCAAAACCGGATTTATGCCTGAATATATATTTAAGAACACATTACACAACATATATCTCATAACAAAATAAATAAACGAAATTATTGCAGAAAAGTATGGATGTTCCGACAGAGATTTGAACTTGTTACCGCGGCGTACAACACCAGAAAAGAGTCTTAAAATTGTTACATTTTAAATTGTCTTAAAATAAGCCAACGTATAAGACATAATTATGTCCTTTTCTAATTGGTCTTGTTTTTGTTACATCTTAAATTACGCCTACATTGGGTCTTAATTTAAAACTTTTTGTTTGCAGTGAAAGTAACAACTTAACAACTTCATTGTGTTCAGTTGCTTCAGAAAGAAGATCTTTAGAGTAGTTAAACAGTACCTGAACTTAAAAAAGGACTTGAATGTACCTTGTAGTAATATATTGTAATTTTCAATATTTTTAATGTAGATTCATAGTAAAATCATTGAATTTATTACATGAAAAGAAAATCGAAATAATATGCTCGGATTTTCCGGGAAACATAATTCATTTTATGTCTTGAAAATCTTGTTGCATTTTTCATGACCGCAATCGATGTGTTTTGCCATTATTCTATGCAGGTGGTGATGCGAAATATAAGATTTCCACTCAGCACAGATGAAGTTATAAAATTTGCATAAATACATAAGACACATAACATATCGAAACGTATTGTTCTGTATATATTATTTATTAATATATGGTTATTGACCTATATTACGAACAAAACCTTCCTAATTGGCGCACTAAGAGAGAAAATGAGAAAGAGAGAATATCACCTTACTTCCAGTCAAGATTCCCTTTTACTTCAATTTTTTCGTAGAGAGATATTAATCTGTACAAAGGACAGGTCCAATCTACTTGCATTTACTTAATTTGATCAAAATTTTAATCTCGACACTCAGCAAAAATCATAACCTAACCAAAAATATGTGACCAAAACTAATGTATAGGAGTTTACTATCGGTAGATCGAAATGGATTGCACATTACTTAAACTCGATATTTTTGGTATCCATACTTCTAACTAGATTGTAGTGATCTATACAAATTTTCAATGGCGTAAAAATACTTTTTCAATAATGTTTCAAACTCTAGTCTGAGCAAATCTTGATGCAGGCGATGGATAGGCATATACATATACTACATATTCTTATGTAAGCTTACAACATAATATTGAAATTTACAATATATGTATGAAAATCGCTATAGAATGTTGTAAAATCACAAAACAAATGTAATTTTACAAAATATATCTTGAAATTGCAATATTTATTGCAATTTTACATTATTTTCGTACTGTAATTTTGTAGTAAAATTACAACCACTTTTAACAGGGATTTTATAGGGATGATGAATTTATTAATAGATTTAGTTACTATGCTTGATCTTACATAAACTTTATTTCCCATTGAAATTTTGACTATGAAATTGATGTTAGGTCCTTTATCCTTTATTGTAGATTGTACTAATTGCAAGGTGGATTTCAGGACTGGTTTAACGATTAAGCGGCCTCAAATAACGTATCAACGAATAAAATTTGCAATTACGACCGGAGGAAGAGGGGCCTCCTGGCTGAAAATCATAAAAGCGCCTGGGAGATAATTAAGTGAGCCGTTTGGTCGGTCGAGAATTTGACGGTCATTACGTCTTGATCGGCGCGGATGCGGTTGCGGATGCGTTCATCGTGCGTTGCACACGCGAAACCCGCACAGGTGAGACAACGAGCACGGTGCATATGTGCAATGCCCATACCCGCACTCCCATACACGAGGAAGAGGTAGTAGGGGCCGTAGGGGCCCCAAAGGTAAAAAGGGGTCGGGAAAGGGGGGCCCCGACGAGGGCTCTTACGGGTGAGTACCACTCACTCATTGACTCGCGTACGCCCGCACGTTGGTCGGTCCGTCCGTCTGCCGGTCGCGGTCGGTCGGCCCGCGCTCCTGATCATCTCTCAGCAGGCCGTCGACGTTCCCTGATCGTTTCCTTTGCTCGTTCCATCACGCTAAGTTCCCCGGCCGTGAACGGTGCCAATTGTGAGGAAGTGATCCGCCACCGAAGATCGGAAGTAAACGATGTCGTCCTTCACCCGTACCTACGCCATGATCATCCTGGTATCGGCAGGACTGATCGCGGTACTGGCTAAACCGCAGCAAATCAAACCAGGCGAGTTCATCAACACTTCTTCTTCTTAATGGCTGTTTTGTAACAAATTGGCATAGGCCATGTGCACGGGTTCCTGTCGTTTCTTACCCGGATTAATCGGATAATCAAGTGAATTGTTCCGCCGTGGAATGTCAGTTTCAGTGACACGGTTAGACGAGCGTTTGTCTTTGGGTGTATAAATAGCAACGTGATTTGATTATTTGGTCAGCGATCAGGATGGTCCAGTAAATTTTCAGACAGGTCGTATGAACCAGTACTTAAAAATAGAATCGAATATTTTTTTCTCCTAATTTAAATTCTTGGGGTTTTAACTGATCTATATTGCTCTTGCCTAAAAACAGTATAAATTTATTATGGTACTGATAAGAGCCTTCATAAATCTGAAGTAGGAAAATATGCATTTCTAGAGCATAACATTAACAAGAAAAATAAATTCTGCAATTCTAACATGGTCAAATATTCCCGCTTAATCGAAATCGATGTTCGTTATGAATTTCTTCTAATTTATTCATGTAATGGAAGTAATTATTTAAAGCAGAATTATAGTTTATATGTTATTCAATATTTCGCATTAGACACCCAAAAATATTCGTTTCACATGTAGAAATCAAACACGTGAAAATTGGCTGGATATACGAATTTTGACAGTTTTTGTCACTAAATGTCAGTTCTGTTTCAATTTTTTTATGTTTTAAAGAATTGTTTATATTTTTTTGAATAATTATTTAAAAATGGATCTGGTTTAGTTTTAAAATCTATTATATACCATTAAAATTTTTTATTGATAATTCCGCTTACTGTATTCTTATTATTTAAAAACTTTTAAAGTGCATTCAAACATATTTACGTCAAATAAGGAAAATAACATTCAAAAGAAAAAGAGCACACGATTGATATTAAAATCGCGAGAAATTCATACAAATCCATAGAAACTTTATTGTCTGAGTTTTTGGTTGTTAGTTTATTATTATTATTACAAAATCGTAAAAATATTAAAATAATTTAAAATAACCATTATTGGCTTGAATAAGTGACACAAACAGGAAAGATTGTGTAAAAATATTGTTAAAAGTTATTCTCTTAAACTATACGAAAGTTACAAAGAATTATTTGTTAGAAATAAACAAATATTTTGTTTAATTTTCAAGTAAATTTTATACTTATGATTATTCAAATAAAATTTTTTTGTTCAGTGTCTGTGAACTAACCTACTAATGCGTCAAGGAAGCCCCCAACACCTTTTATGCTCTAAAAACATTTCCCGTACAAAAACGACAATTTTAGTCATACAAATCTCATTTTTATACTTTATCGTTATCGCAGTCAGAAACAATTAGCACGTAGGAACCATATATGCAATTAATATATTCGGAAACGTATTCGTTCATGTAAACATTTCAATCGTTAAAGTGAATTTCTACATGGTATCATTTTATTTTACAAATTTTGTTATTTGAATCGAAATTATATATTCTAGATTTTGGAAATAAATCTATATCAAAGTGTAATACTATAATAAAAGAAAAGATACTTGCTTTTGGACCATTTGCAAAATATCAGATAAAAATGCTAATCTTGATTATGTCGAATAATGCAGGACCATTAAGAGTTTTTTTTGGGCGGATCACTTGAATCTGAGGTAGAAGATCTTATCGATTTGTGGCGACTTTTGGTTTTTAAGATTCTGATTCGAAGGAAGCGAATTCGTTTTCAGCCACGAAAGTCTATTCACTACCTCTGATTTAACTACCAGAAAAATTTTGTTTGTAGTTCTCTGAAATGTTTCAAATTAACTGTGTGTTAAAAAATTTATTCTTTTTTAAAAAGCATATCGGTTTTCAGTGAGTCGGAAAATATATAACTCTATTGTACTCTTGATATGCAAAAAAAGATCGCCTTCGTATAGAAAATTAATGCAGGGGTTGAAATTATAGCTTAGAAGCCCATCGGTCTTTCTGGTTTTCAGTTTTTTTGACTCTTTATTTTGTTTTGTCTGTATTTCGATCCACACCTAGAAATATGCAACTTTATAAAATAAAGTGTAAGATTCGTAATATTGGATTTGGTCGATTTCACGTATTAAACAAAAATTAAGAAGAATTCAGATTGGCAATAAAATTTACAATTGTTTGCAGGAGTAAATAACGGCATTTACTGACACATTTTAGGATTTGTAAACAACTAATATTCCCGGAGACGGTTGATTTTTAATTGTTTTCAAGAACACAACAGCCCTTCTTATTTTGACAACCTCCCAACATTAGCCGGAAGGTCTCTCTCAATATTAGCCTTCCCCATCGATACCTGTTCCCCACCAATGGCAATACAGTAGATCTCCCCTTATTTGACGGTTTCCCCTCACCCCCACCCTTGCAGTTGCTAGCCCTAGTGTGAGACAAAGGAAACAAATAGTTTCCTTCTTTCTCCGCGTCTATGCGCATTCTCAGCTGGTGTTCATAAAAATTCCGCTAGGTAAGGCGCTACTAATGACTGCCCAGGCCAAATAAACTGACGTCGCAGAATAGATCGAGTGGTGGTGGAACGAGGAGGAAAACATTAAAATAAAGGCAGACAAAAATTTAAAATCAGGGATGAACTTAAAATAAGGGAAGTTAAAATAAGGGGGGAACTACTGTATTATGCTTGCTCAATCTTTCGCTAGGACATTAGCTAACAGTTATGCATTGCGCATCCGATCAACGCAGCCGCGTTTTTTTTCTGCGAACTGTGGGTAAATTTTCCCTTTCGGCTAACGAGGTAGGGTGGGGGGGGGGGTGAAAAGGATAGACCAAACGGACTAGACTAATATTAGAATGATTACTAGACGAACAACTGTTTATTATGGCCCAAAACAGTTGAATTACTTGTTTTGGTAGCAAATTTATTTAACATAAAATTTACTCTTAATTATCGTAGAATTTATTCATGGTGAAAACCATTTGACGAAGAAATTTCCTCTCTCGTTATAACTACCGATTCTAACGAATTATCCAGACTGTAAACGATGTATATAATTTTATCTTCAATTAGGATTGTCAAAGGAAACTTTATCGATACAAAGTTTTGACACATTTAATTTCACTTTTCTTGGATATGCGACATTGATTCACTCAAGCAGCGCCATCATTTGACCGGAGCACAACAAGAACTATAATTTGAAACGTTAACAGTCTATCCTTCGCTTTTTCATAAAGTTAGAAAGAAATAGAACAACGATAAAGTTAATGTTTCTAGATTATGTTCTGGTAATGCTCCGGCTGATTTTTAGCATCGAAAAATATTTCGAAAATGACGCTTAATATACCAAAGACATACCAAAAGTATAATAATGACCGTCATTGTTGTCACTTAGTTTCCTGCCTCAAATTTCCTTTTATTAAAATACTGTCACATTTCAAAAGATTGTAACTTCGACATCAAATTTAAAAATATGTTTTTAATTTTATGAGGTTATTTAATGAAGTAATTTTATGATATGTAGCAGGATAGTTCAAAAGTCGAGAAACTATATTGCAAACGTCAGATTGAGTAACTTGACAAACTATTAGTACTGTAATATTAATTTTAATTGCTTGATCAAATAGAATTGATCAAATAAAATTAACAAAATCTAGCGTGATAATAAGTCCACGATTAGAAAGAAACTGATTATATTATGAAATTGAAAATATTTTTTTATTTGTGTTATTTTTAGTACTACTAAAGTACATTATTTAAATAAAAACTAACACTTTGCACAGCGTGGGCACAAGGAATTTCTTGTATAAGCCGGAGTCTTCACAAATTTGTGATATCCGTTTCCTTCAATTATACAAGGATTAATGATGCCATTAGATTCTCACGTCTTGCTTTTGCTTTCTTTACATACATTTTATGCAAGGAATGAATTTTAATTTCAATCAATTGATTTATGTGCACATGGAAACAAACATAGGAATATATAACATATTGCTATAGTTATATTTAACCGGTATTTTCTTAGGATGAATAACATTTATTTTATGTACTAAACTTTGTATTTAAATTTAATAAGTTCAATTACTTTCTATTACATGCTTCAGATTTATACGATGCTAATATCCATGCATTAATATTTAGAATGTGTGCGATTTATGAAAATAAAGTGAATACTCTTTATAACATGTGAGACGAATTCATTAATGAATTATAAGATGTGCTGTAAATTCCACAGAACGCAGCAAGAAAGTCTGTAAGAGAAATATGAGATTTTGAAAACACTAAAGGTATTTTCAAAGAATCTTTGCTTAAATACCTATCTTAGGCCATCTCAGGGAACGTGATTTACATCCTGATCCTTTTGAGTAGATATTATCTTGCGTTAAGTTTTTTACATAATCTACCTGAATCTTCGGTCGTATAATATAGTGTACTTCATTTATTAATTCAATTAATAACATGTGCAATACTTCATTTTTTTTATTAAAGTGAATACATTAAATATAATACAAAGATTTATACTTTTTTCAAACTTGATCTACTCGGTAATACAAAATGTGGAGTAATTTATCTGTTATTCAAATTTGTTATAAAATATTGCTAAAGAAATAAATAATTCTTTTTATTCTACTGTTTTGTGTAATAGGTAATATAATTTTCGAATATGTAATTCAAATAATATATTAGTTTTAAATATTTCAGGTTTTAAAAAATGTAAAAATTAAATGCGATTAATATAAAGCCAATGACATTTTAATGTAATAAAAAGACATCAAACAACGCAATGGAAGTAACTCTTATCTTTCCTGTATATCGTAATATTTTTTTATTTCCTTGAAATTTGATGAAAGAAGGTGAGATAAATCTTCGTTTCCTGTTACCGTGAGAGTTATTTTAGTGCGGTCACCACGAGGTAGTATAACTGTTTCCTTTTTTCTTCATCAATTAAGATATTGCGACTTTTTATTTCTTCTTTTCCATCCCTTTAATAACGTACTAAAAGCATTTATGGGAGATTACAACGTTAAATTTTACACTACTCGTTAGAGTAAGTCGAATGGAACTAAATAATACTGTATGTTAAATTAATGTTGTATGCAAGGAAGGTAGTTCTATCAAATATTGTTAATATTCGCTTACTATTTTAAACAATTTTAGTTTTTTAATGAATGATAACGAAAAACAAACTAATAATTCTTATTCGACTATACTTTTACTATGTGGATATAAACTTTACTAACGTGATTCTCGATATTTCAAACTGCATTTTGTTTCTGTTTGTACATAGAATTTCATTCCTGTTTACAATTACTCCAAATGAGCGAACGCCAGATTATCTTGTTAATTTTGACAAACAATTGCTCAATGTTCTAACGTAATTTATACGGATTTATCTGAAATGTTATGTACATAACAGATTCTAATACGAATATAGTGATTTTATTGTAAAACAAATAAAGGCATCTCTATAATGTGAAGATGACTCTTGAGTAATTTACATTTTAACGTCGTTAAAAGTTCCATAGTGACTTAAATATCAAATTAATTTCTTATAAATTACGTCACGCATGTTTATTGGTTATAATGACATTTGGCAGGGTTTCGTTTTTTGCGTCTTGATAAAAATATATGGATCTGATAAAAACGTAACTTTTTAGATGCGATGTACTGAAAGATTCCCACCCATAATTTTCATTCAAACATAAATATAGTGAGCAGGGTTTGTCGGCCCGATTTTACGGAGTCTTATCTTTTGTTCAACTTGGATAAAATCAATTTTGTCCGGACTGAAATGCTATACTTATTTGGACCTATAATAAATAAACGATAAAAAATTACTTGTTTATGGTGCTGTTTTGAATGTTATCTATTCCAAAGAAACCGCTTCTTTTAAACAGTTGTAATGCAAAATTAGTAAGTAGTAGTTCTTGATTCTATGATTGAAAATAAGTAATTACATATTAGATATTTTGCACGAATTATTAGATCTAATATCTCAAGATACAAAATTAAATCTTTATTAATACGTAGAAAATAAATATAGTCGATGAAATCACATAATTCAATATTATATACCGTTATACTTAAGTAATACTGGCGATTTTAATATGCCACTTATTGCACTTCCTGAATGGTAATAGTTTATATTTAGACTCATTACGAAGTTATATTATACTATAACTAATAATGTATATTTGCTCTTGTATTCTAATGATACAGGCTGAAATAGGTACTTACGAAGGAACGAGGTGAATATAATCGTATATTCATTACTTATAACTGTGTTTTTGCATTATTAGGACTAACACTATTATGGCTTAAAAACTTTCAACTGAATATTTGTACTGGAACTTGGCGTGGTTTTTCTGCAGTTTCCCGCAACTTTGCACACCAACTGGGATAACACAGGCGAAATCGGTCATAGACGCGCGAATAGGCAATGTTAAGACGTGGTGAATTTAAAATTAACCTTTCGATTCGTTATTGGTTTTTTGTTACACCTAGAAATGGTAGATAATAGCGTGTCCAAGGTTGGGTTTTCATCTTGTCCTGAAAAACCTAGAGCACTAGCCGACCGAGATAGTTTCGAGGGTATTTCACGAGCTTCGTGTTTGTTTTCCGGAGTGAGTGTTCCACGACATCGATGTCATTGGCCAAGATCCCTGTGCTATAATCCCTAATCAGAGGGTTGTGCGAAATTCGAAAGCTGAGGTAGCCGCCCACCTCCAGGAGCTTTACGACAGACGTGTTCGCGTCCGAGGTCGGTGCAGGATCATTCGTCACCAAGATCAGTGGCCAACTGATCCGTTTTTGTGGATCGTTGCTTATCTGCATATCCATTATTGTTCCGAAAATAAATTGATAATCCAGCAAACGTAAAAGTGAGTATTTCATTCTACACTATAAAAGGGAGTTTTTATTTTATTTATTTTATAGAATATTTCACTTCAATCAACTCTTTGCGGACATTCGATATAAACCGTCAAAAATTCCGCTTTTTCCATTTAAAAACCAAAAACGTGAGAAACCGCGATTTCAACTATGTTTAATTGAAAACCACTTTCGAAATAAATAAAATATAACCTCCATGAGCTCTTTAAGCGAGTTTTCGTTTATTTCTTGGGAATATTCATTTTGTTTTCCATAATTCCCAGAATAGTGGATGGCTCGACGTGCCAGGAGTTACGGCAGATTACAATTTCCAAATTTGTGATCTTCCACATTGATTTGGTCAAACATAATGCAACAATTTCTATATGCAATGATGTTTCCGTCAGTTTGTTTCGTTCTATTTATAAAGTATAGAAGTTTTCCTATCTTTCATTCTGACGTCACCCGGTCATCTCCCAATCATCTCGCAGAAATCAGTGTAACATCCGGCGTTCATTTATCCGAGATCACTTAATTATCTCTCAATCAACTTAAAAAATCTTGTATCAATATCTCTTTTATCTCTGAAACGTCCTGCGAAATCTTTCGTTCGTCTCTCCGACGTATTTCTTTCATCTTTTAAATATCTCAATGCTGGAGGTGCGATTCGTCTCTCATGTCTCGTTCCGTCTCGTAAGTGAGATGTCGGAGAGACTGACGAATGTGAGATCTTCCAAACTTTTATTTACTCGGGATCTCTACGATTATTGTCTTTCTCTCCCAAATTGCGCAATAATTTCGAATATGCATATACTTCATTATTTTTTTGGTTGCCTTTCAATTCCTTAGAATGTAATGCACTCTAATCCGAGTAAAAGAGGTCGAATATACAAGTAATGGCGAGACTCAAACATGGAGAGCAAATGGCTATTTGGCTCCTTATATCGCGGAAGAAACATAGTAAGCTCTCTTATGCGAAAATAGTATGCGCAACGAGGGAAAATAGGTGTTTGTAGACTCATGCGAAATGCCTTGCACTCGTCGGCAGACACCAATTTTGATCCCCCTAGTTGTACAATGTATTATACTCTATGTAGGCGACTATTGTATTCAGATAAATTTATCGTTCGTTGTTATATACTTGAGTGAAATACAGTTTCAATAAGCTAAATGTGGTATCCGGAACCTATTTTTGTAGTAAAATGAAGTAAATTTCCTGAGACATACACTGAGCGCAAAATGATATTTTCCTCCATATATCGCGGGAAAAAAATAGTACGTTCTCTCCCTAGAGAGCAAAGTAAGTATGTCCGGGAGCAAAATACATTTTTTATACTCTGAGCGTAAACTACTATTTCCTGTATTGTGGGAACCAATTAGCACGCTATCGTACGAGAAAATAGTACGTGCAACAGGGACAATAGATATTGGCAGACGGGTGCCGGACTAATATCGGAGTGAAGCGAATAAAATACTGTTTTGCCCTAGTTGCTCAATATACTATTATAGTACCAGTTACTAGATCTGTAGTAATATCAAAAAAACTATAGTGCTAGTTACATTAAGTTTGATTGAAATAAGTCTCAAATATAAGTTTCTCTAAATATGTGGGCCGATACGAAGACGAGGCCTGCACATTAATTAGAAAACATATATTTGTCATAGTACGCGTAAATTACGACTTTACGCTTCTTTTTTTGGGCGTAAACTTGCCTTTTTCGCCTTCTAAGCGTCAAGTGTACCCTAGGGCGCAAAGTCCCCCGTCAGCGATCAGGACGATTCTCGGCCGGTGAATCACCGCCGAAAGTGACATTCCTTCTTCTGTGTTTCACTTAATATCCAATGAACGTCAAAGACATTTGTACTTCACTAAATTATCACGTAACGAGATGTATGTCTTTCCGAAAAATGCCGGAAAATAATGTTCGCGCCGTTGGCCTAAAACAGCTAGGCCCTCAGGCGAAAATAATTATTTAACGTTCGTCGAGTAATATTTGTATGACATTCTATAAACACTATAACATATTATTTTATATAAGCAATAGCTGGCCACTTGTATCCGCAAGTTCTAAAGCGCTTAGGAAAGTCCCGCTTTACGTACCAGTTATTCGTCACTTCACTCACTTCAGATGACTACTAGCGAATAAGAATTAATCTGCCAGTACTTTTTAATGTCATTTTCAGGAAAACGAGTAAGATTATGTTGGATTATACCCATCCATTTACTGCAGGATATGAGATATTTCCAAACTATATTTAGTCTTCTAAGTTCAAGTCAGATATTTACTTTTTGCGCGAATACGGTAATAGACTAACAAACATAAGACATGTTGGGTAATAAGATTACCTTAAATATCTGAATTATTTTACGGAAGTATAAAGAATACAGTTTTTTACTTTTACTAGTTCATGGTTACCATTAAACACTTCCTACATTAATTTTTTGTAGACTTAGATATTTAGAGTTATTTCCATCGCGGTTTTCGTACATACCCCAAGGGCGTACTTAAGCAACGGTATGAGCATTTTTTTAAAATCCGGCATGTTTCGTCTAATATCCGCCTGACTTAGGATATGGCAGGTCGTATCATCATCAATGGCAAGAAATATGGTACTGTTATCCAGGGAGTGTGCACGTTATTGCTGTCCGGTAACTTGTCAATTAGTGAGACAATCCACTTTACGCCCAATGCGATCCATCAGCTGTAAACGTAACAATCTGCCATACTCTCCTCCACTTAGTTTCTTTTTTTTCACTCTTCCGATTTTATTTTCTATGCCTGCCTTTCGCTGTCAAACCTATGAAAAATCGTGGCCGCTGTGCGTACAACCTAGCGATATTTTAACACGAGAGAGACATTCCACTACGTGATGAAGCCACTCTGATGCTTTTATTCGAGATTGATGGGACAAGCGCCTGTTTCATTTTGATATAGTATTATAATTATATGCTATTAACAACATCAGAAGTACTTAATGGCTAGTTACATTATTATATTACTTTTAATAATGATTTATGAAATTGACATGCTTATGAACTACATAATTAATTCTAATAATTTAGGTTACTACATTATACATTCATTATAATGTAATTGAAAATAAGCGACTTATTACACAATAGGACTTTTGGTTATTAAATTATTTTCTTGGGTTTCCTACTATATTTGATAAATTTATTTTATTTAGAATTTAAAATTTCATAAGTTTTTAAAAATGTAAAAAAAATAACATTCGTATTAATTATTGTTATATCAGAAATCTCTTCCAATTCTCTACAGCTACATGTTTATTACTTCTAGATTCAAAACTGTAAATATTTCGACAAATATATTCAAAGTTAGGTCCTAATGGATACTACGTACCAGTAATTAAAGTAACGTAAAATGTACATCTTATATAGTTCATTGCACTAAATAAATTTCGAGAATGACTAGTTGAATATTTACTATCATCATATTGTAAATATGGCTACTTATTTTTCTTACTGAATGTGTAGAAAATCAGAATTAAGTAAAAATACAAAATGGCGGATATACTGCAAAATTGTACAAATTAATAGGTTTGTATACACGAAAAAAAATTGTCTGGGTTCTTCAAAAAAACCTGGTTTGTGATAATCACAACCTCACAGATTTGGGATCATCACAATCTTCTTTTGTTTTTAACACAAACTTTCCTGTGATTGTCACATATAAGTTTTAGCACAAACTTCTCGGTCTGTTATTATCACAGACCTGGTTTTTGGGAAAAACCCAGATAATTTTTTTTCGTGCAAAAATACACTGGTTAAAGTACAAGTTAATATAGAGTTATTTTCACCGCAATAATAAACTAATGTAACTCCTTTCCTCTTTTTGTCACTGATTTTCTAAAAGCCATTTTGCCACTTATAATTATAGATTTTGTTTTTGCAGTAGACGACTGTTAAAAATGTTATTAAATTGAATACACATTTAATATACTGGAGTAAAATATAACATACGGTGTATTAATAATAAATTTACATGTATATTAATTGTAAACCTTTTATACAAAACGTTCATTGTCCAATTGATTAAGTTTAATTTGTTCTATATAAGTTTAAAAAATCATTTGACAAATTCCACAAAATTCAAATCATATTAGGATGATAATCTCTTAATCGACATGGCTTCACATATTCTCTTCTGCTACTTAATAAAATTTTGTTATAAAAGTTGCTAATAGTATTTAGTAAGACGCACTTGAAAAGTTTACTGAAAACTGTGTATCACTCTTCCAATAACTCATTAAGTTATAATGCATCATTAAAATATTTTAGCGTACTTTATTCAATGAATTGTAACGTTCAATATCAAAATTACCAAAGTTGATGAAATTACATTGAAAGTGCAATTCTAAAGTTTGGCAGTTCAATTTCGTTGGCAAATGATTTTAGAGATTGTACCAGTAATGGTCAATTAAGTGTGGTGGGTTGAACAAAGACATTTCTAATTGCAAGTCGCACAATTTCCAACACCATCAAAGTATTGTAAAATATAAATGACGTACTATCTTGGCAATTTTGTAATAGGAATTGAAGTGTAAATATTGTGTTTAACATAATACGAATTAATTTGAGACTATGATACTTTTTTGTCTGGTACAATACAAATTGAACAGATTACGGAAGGAGTTTGCCTTCGTGGTTTGGGCCGTCAATCTTAGCAGGGAAATTCACTCCCTCTGGCTGGCTTCGTAAGATTGAGGTTCAGCGTTTAGCACCTCATTAACTGTCTTCGCCGTTGCGGTCTTCGGCTTCCAAAGACAAGTCGACGAGACATTCAATTTGACCGTCTGAGTTAAATACGAGAAAAATATCCTGCATGAAATATTCTCTATGTTGACTCCGATGTTCATTGTGACAAAATCGTGAATGTTAATTATTACATTTAAATTACTCAAAGTCGTTCTAACTCATTAAACCAATTTCATTTACTATCAGATTATTGTACAGTTGTAAAGAAAAATGTTAAATTTGGGCACATTTAAAAAAATGCCGACACATTATTAGAAGAGGATAAAACAACTGTCTTCTAATTTTAACGTTACTTAATCACATAACCATGAGGGTTTTCAAACACTAATATCTTCGGAGCTCTGTCATGAATTACATTACTATCAAACAATCATCATCCTGCATAGTCTATTGCTAGCTATTATCATGCCAATCTGTCAATATCAGTATTTGATATCATAAATACCATCGCTATTAACTGATATTGTCTTTGTACTGCATCATAATTTCACCCAATCGACATCATCATCAGTAATTAAGCTCAACAACATCAACGCCATAATCATATATTGTCCTCATCATCAGACATCATTGTCATCTGAACTAAACGTCACCTTACATTCACGAAATTAAGTTTTCGATTGGTGTTGAACTTTACAATACTTTATGCGGATATCGTTTTGAAACTTTGATCCATGTATACTGCAGGAAAAATTTTAATTATATTTCTGTTAGAAACCTTAAATCGCACAATTTTACAAAGAATGAAATTCTTCTAATGTTTCTTCATAGCTATTTTTTGAATCTTTATATATTGAATTTTTAATTCAAGAAGATTATTGTTTGCAAAAAATTCTTTAATTTAGAATCCGTTAATTTCGTCTTTAATGACGACGTATAGTAGTATTTAGTATATCAGTTTTTTACTGTAAAATATATGAATAATTTTCTTTTATAAATTTTCAGTAATCCTTCAAGTAACTTACACCACAAAGGAAATTTTAATTCAGTGTTCTTACAGTATCAATTATGTATATCGTATGGATAGAAGGAATATTAGTATTCTCTTAAATTAATTTCTTCTGGTTAAAGAGACACCCACGGCTCTAAAGAAATTAAATGCACTCTACAGCTGGTTATTACCTATCTCTTTCGAGAAATATAATCGTATATAATGATCTTGCTTATAGTTCAAACGGATTATTTCAATCGTATTACCAGGGATTTCACTGTTTATTCTGCATTTATTGAATCAAACTTAGATTATTTGTTTGTTTGTAAGAAATGTTGTATGCGAAGTTCTTAGAAAAATATATTTGGTGGTTTGGTAAACTGCTGAATTGATTGATTTAATATTAAAAAAATAGTTCATATATTTAGTTCGAATAAATGAAGCTTTAAACTGACGTGTCCATTAATACTTCTTCTACACTACTTAGACTTTCAACGTGGTTCTTCATAGAGTGAGATTCTTCAGAATATTTTATAATGTAACCATAACATTAATTCAACTTTATTATACTATTTTATCGCAGGTCATATAAAAGGGTGGATTTTTGTTATCTAAGGGTCAGTAAATTTTATTGACATTTGATTTGTAATGAAGCGAATAATTTACATTACTGTTGGAGTGGAAATGTATATCTAACAAGAGTGAGATTTCATCCCAGAACACAAAGTCAGTTTTCACTGTTGCCTAAAAAATGTTTTCTCTCTTCATAAAAGACTATTAGCAAAAATTCAGTCGACAGAAATGAATGTTATAAATTAATCTACAAAAATATTAAGAAAATTGTCATGTTAAAATAATTATTTCGAGAGTATAAGAGATGCAGTGAAGCTCGGTTTCATTAATCTTATTACTTTCATTTCCATACGCATAAATATATAACCTGTCTTAAATTTAGAACTTTGCAGTATTTAGCAGACCTCATCTAGTAAGGAGATACCCTATTTAGATTCAGCGATTAAAAAGTAGTTGAAATGACCATTTTTTAACTATGAATCACAGTTTGAAATGAGGACTAGGCATGGTAATTGTTAAAATAACTATTCTGAAATAGTAAAGTTTAACTATTGTTTCATGATTCAAAATGCTACTTATCATTATAGACAAATAGACTCAACTATTTTGAAATAGTCATTTCAGAAAATTACTACCTTCACTCAGAGAAATTAAAAAATATGGAAAGGAGTCAATATTTAGTTTTTAAAAATATTTGTAAACTATATATATCATAGCATATGAAAAGTCTACTTTTCTCCCTTCGTTCATTGTTTAAGATATACAAGGAAACAAAGAGAAAAACAAAAAATCAATACTGCGCTAAGTTTGTGAATGTTACACTCTACACTAAAAAAAATTCCTTGCACCCGTGTACAAGGATTCAATAAGGTTCCCTTACTGAATACGGCGCTAACTAATCGAGCCTTGTTAAAGTAGCAAGGAAAACCTTACTACAATAATAGGGAAATTCATTGTTCCACTTAATTTTCTTGATTCATCTAAGAATAAAAAAGTACTGTTATGATAAAGATAATATTATTCTTTTAGCAACAGGGTTAATAGAAGTAAAAATAGATAATTATTTGCAACAACGAAGAATATGTTTATTGCTAGAGCTACCGTATGAATACGATACGATAATACATGTATGTATTATGGTATGTATTACTTGTATGTATCCTTCATCTTCATCCCAATAAACATTTCGACGAGGGCATGTCTAAAATATATCTAAAAGATGTATTTTTTAAAGATAAGGCCATTTTCTCAGAATAAACATAACCTCGAACTGTAGGATATATGTGGTGTCAAAACATGCACAAACATGATCCATCTATACATATTAATTTTGATATATCGACATATCGACAAATGCCTGAAATGTACTAGCTCTTTCAATGAAAGTTTTATTACTACCACATTAAAATATGTAGGTCTCAAGCAATTAAATATCAATAATAAATTTGCATTAAAAATTTCATTATTTAGGCCTCTTCGTAGCTCTTACAGCACACTCGAATACTCAGCGTAAGGAATGACTGGTTTCCATTTTTCTGATGTATGTGAAGTTCCTTTCTCAAATTCCTTTATATATATATAAAGGAACTTAAAAATTATTTAAGTTTATTGAGAGAAGTTTGTCGTCAAAATTTTGTACATGTAAAACAAATGTGAAAAAAATGTTGGAATAGTTGAGTCGATCCTCAATTTGGACCTCTTTTTTATTGAGCATTTTCTCGGATTACATGTTGTGACATTTGATCCAATAAAATTTTTTCAGGGAAATGAGAATCAGGCATAACTCGAGACAAAGTTATAAAGTAATTTTGAAAATAAATTAGAAGAGATATAATGAGGACAAATTGTGTCATTTTTCATTCATTTTATTGTTCTGCATAAGTTTTATATTTATTTATTTTTCTTTAATTTTATCATTAGTTTGCTGTGAGCATTTAATACTATCAGTTGAATTGGTTCAAATCTACTATACCTTAGAAAAGTAATTTAATATGCCGTGAATAACATTGAAAACATTAAAGCGTATACTGCAATTAGAGAAAAATGCCCCAATTTGTCATCATTGTATCTCCTTCAATTTTGCATAAAAATGACCTTATAGCCTGGTCTCGAGTTATGCCAGAATCTCGAAAGCCTGAAAAAAATTAATTGGAACAAATCGCATAACTTCAAATAAGAGATAATGCTAATGAAAAAAAAGGTCCAAATTGAACACCGATTCGACTTTTCGAACACTTTTAAGGAAGCAAATTTCCTACTTTTATAACAGCGAGGTATCCGGCTGTCCTAAGAAGGAATCCTTGTTATTTTAGTAAGGATTGAGTTAATAAGGGGAAATAGTTGTTCTTCAGCGTTTTATTTTTTTCAGTGTAGCCAGTTAAAGAATATATTATGCATTGCCATTATACACACAAATTTCAATGTCGTGTCACTAGTCTATAGATACACGTGCTTATTCGACATGCATTATGTATTATCATATCTTGATGACCGATGGTCCTTATTATGACCAAATGAAAATCCACTTCAATAACGGGAGCCACGGGCTCGAAAAAAAAACTGCGAATGCCGAGTCGCCACCTAGCGGCATCAAAAAATACGGAGTGCGGAATCTTTACTATGGATTTATAGCAAATACAAACTTTAACTATGAATTCAATACTTCGCCAGACCTATGGTCTGGGTCGAAGTAATAATAGTAAACATAAAGATTTACTAAAAGACGTAGTGTGAAATGAGGACAGCGCTGGATTATAGTTATTTTAACTATATTTGTCATATTTATTTAAATCATTCTACATAGTTGATTTTTTCAACTATGAGGAGGTAGTTAGTGTAATAAAATCGACTATGAAAGTGGTAAATTCAACTATTTTTCATAGTGGTTTTAACTATATTTTTCCAACTACGTGATATAGTTAATTTAACTATGGATTTTTTTCTCACTGCAGAAATATATTTATTCACTATGGTATGAAATATATTTGTCACAAGCCAAAGCTTCATATTTGTCCCTTAAATAAACTTCACCCATTTTTTGATGAGGTCAAGTCGACCAAGGATTCGGATTCAGTGACCAAAAAATTAATAAATATATTTCTTTATTTGCATATAAAATTGATTCTCTACAGTTAACCTTCAATTGACCTTGATCTGGACCTGATGAAGACAAACTAATACCGGATTCATATTTAGCGACCACAAAAAACAATCAGATATCCTTTTCTTGGAGGGCTCTATAATTAATCATATTTTATTTTTTGTGAAAATTAATTACAAGGACCCATATATATACAGGGTCATCGAAAAGTATCGGACCCCCCTAATATCTTCAGTTAGAATGCACTTAGGAGAAAATGTCCAATAGCAAAGTTGTATGGTTTCAAGCGGGGAGTAAGATGATGACCTTGACTTTGACCTTGACCATATCCTTCAAGGTCATTTCAAGGTCAATCTTATTTTTTTAAATAGAACCCCCTACATTTTATTGCATATTCTTATAGCTTATCTCGAGAGCTTTCCAAAACACTATAATAAAATATTTTTTTATTAAGTACTTTTTGAGTTATAAAGGTTTGAAGTTAACAATTTGTTAAGTGGTGTGCGAGTCCGACCAGGGCAAGAGTGGTTCTACATTTTGTGTCAAAAAATACTCCCCGCTTGAAACCATACAACATTGCTATTGGACATTTTCTCCTAAGTGCATTCTAACTGAAGATATTAGGGGGGTCCGATACTTTTCGATGACTATATATATATATATATATATATATATATATATATATATATATATATATATATATATATATATATATATATATATATATTCCTGTAATTCGTCAGTAATTAATTTTCAGAAATACACCACCTCTTTTGATGCAATAGAAAGTAACTTTTTATAGTTTGTAACAAAATGTAACGAAACCCATCTTATGAACGCCTTGAAAATACCCATGGACCAACCATAAACGAAACAGGTTCCTTAATTCCCCAATCACAAAATTCGGCAACACGCTGATTTACCAGTCGTAAACGTGTTTATTCCAACATGATTTTCCAAATTACGATCCTCTCGCGGAGCGAAATTTAACGATTTTGCGGACGGTTGCATCGCCATAACGTTTTTCGGTGAATTAAAATCCTTACTCTCGCGGCATTGTCGAAAGGCTTCCGACATGATTCTCGTTCCTTCCAATGTTGTCGACTCCAATACGACAATATGTCGTATACGTATACATGCAGGCAGCACTGGTCGCGTGTAATGCCGAGTGCGTACGACACGTACGAGTACTGGCCACCTGCTTAGCGTACTAATGAGTATTAATGAACTGGTTCGCCGCGTGCGCATCTACGCCATGCGTTTTTTACCAATGTACGCGTAAACACGGACCTCCTTGCATGCCCGCAATCAAAAGCGGCAGCTCGCATTTAATTAGATTCCCCCTACGCCGGGCGGTGGTCAATCTCCTCGATACATTGCATTATAAAAGATTCTCCAATTAAGTCAAGAATACTTGCAGAAATCGGTAAGAAGCTACCGTTGCTCAGTTGACTTTGCTCGCACTTGGGAATTTACGGGTATGTTGCCACAGGTCGACTTGTCACGTGTTCGAGTTGGAAACTCCCAGGCCAAACAAAGTACTTCCCGCATACTCAGAAAAGTGATATTTTTGCCATCAATACGTTCTATTCCTCTGCTACTTTGGAGCTGCTATTTTAAATTTCCAAAATCCGACTTCAGACTTCTCATTTAACAATCTCAAAAACATCAAGCTGTCATTATTGTCAGACATTCTACAAATAACATTGGCTTACAAAATTTTAAACAAATCTGTTACGAAAAAACAGGAGATGATTCTTGTAGGATTTTTTAATGCAGAATCCGAATCTGAGATTCAAAATGGCTCATCAAGAGTGGTGCCACTAAAAGCGGAACTTTTGGTGAGCCACAGAAATATCCAAAATGAATGATTTTTTGTCCATTTAACCTTATGTTACAAAAATTCCGGACGCGATGGGCCATTTTGGATGACAGATGCGGATTTTGCGTGAAAAAATATACAACAATCACCTCCTTTTTTGTTTGAAACAGACTTGACAGGAATTTTACAGGTTTGTGTAATTTGTAAAATATGCTTTTGATCAGGACCTGCTTAGATCAAACGTTATCCCCGATATATGACGTATATTCAGGCAACATGATCAGGGACTAATCAGGGCGGCGACTAAATTTCTTATCGGTTAAACATATTTTTCATGAAACATAATGTTGAATGCAGACAATCTTAACTCAACAATTCATTTTTTCAGTCCTAGTTTTATAGAATTTTCTTGAAAATATAATGCATAAGCAAAGCTAAAAAGAAATCTTGACTTATCAGGGTAATATTTTTGTAATAAATTGTTGAGTATCAATGGGGTACTAAAGCATGACCCAGACAATGTCGTTGAACCCATATTTTTGAGATCATTTCAAGACACTATTGGGTTTGGTTTGCTCGTGTAGTATGATTGGATGTTTCTATTCTAATATTTCAATTATAACGCACTAAATGATAGTAATGGTCGTAGAAGTTCAGAATGTGACTCGTTAGAGAATTCGTAGATCCTTCATTATAGTTATATTTGATATTCCACTGGTGTAAAGAATGTCTGAAGATGAATATAATCAGCAAGGTTGGGTGTACTAAATTAGATTTGCGTGCGTGCCTTGAAAGCCTAGGGCAAACGAATTAGCCTGGGAATCAACCCATCTCAATTGTCATTTCTTTAACAAGTTAAGATTATTTACACGCATGTAGCATATTTGCAATAGTTGTAATGAGATCCTTAGTAACAAATGCGAATTCTAGGCATTGTAGTAATGAAGTGCAGTGCATGCTAGTTGCATGTTTCTATCTTACTTAATCACAAGTCAATGCATTTAAATCGTATTGTTATTTAAGTGGTAAAGGAAAGCTAGCTATAGTATTAAAAATTGCACTAAACCTTTAAGTCCCGAAAGGTTCTGACAAATATTTGTTGGCAATTCTTCGGTGCTAAACGGGAAAAATAACTTTTGTAACGGGCAACATCTTTTTAGATTCTTCAAAACTGCCAGAAATCAGACTCTTCAAAAGATTCAAATATATAATAAACAAAAAAAAATATTTCTATAAAAATGCCTAACCATTTTTGTTAACCCTTAATCCCGATGCATGGGTCGTTTTCGACAAATGGAAAATTCAAATTGTACTTTACAAATTGCACACCTGTAAGCATTTTCAAATAGCAGGACATATTTGACCTAGCTACTGGGAGGAAAAGGCCTTAAAATAGCCGTCGGAACTAAATATGGAAAATGACAGGAATTAAAAACTTTGGTTTTTGTCGTAAAGGTATTAAAAATCCATTTGCCAAGAAAAGGTCAAAAACATCAAAATAAAACTAAACTGGTTCCGTTCACATTATTTTAAGGATTCCATTACAGAAAAAAGAAAAACTAACTGAACATTAATTTTTATGCAGTTAACCCTTAGTTCCTACGGCTATTTTATCTGGGTCAAATATGTCGTGCCGTTTGGAAATGCTTACAGTTGTGAAAATTTATGAAATACAATTTGAATTTTCTCTGGGTTGAAAACAACCCATGCGTCGGGATTAAGGGTTAAAAAAATCCTTTTTTCCATACAAATTTTTAAAATAATTTTCTATGGCAAATAATTGTCTCTCAATGAAAACGGAAGAGACGATACTGAGCAGACATCATATACATCACGTATACATTCGAAACTGAATGAGCATGTGTTGTTTTTCACAAAAGCAGAAGAAATACTCAAGTATATTTTCATCTGCATGCATTTTATATTTGAACAATGTTATTTAGATGATTAATATCATACAATAAACTAATAGAAAACTATAAGTTAACAATTCTATCAGTTTTTCCACACTACTAATGGATTGCGTCTACGTCACATGTGGTCCTCCATGAAGCAGCAAACATTGAATGGCTGAAAATAAATAAAAATAATAATAATTTTCCGCGGTTATTTCGAAATAACTCACGAGTGAAGTGTAGAGGCAACAATAAAAACAATGACAATTTTAATGACGTACTTGTTCCATATTCTCGACCAGGAAATAGACCGACGAAGAGCTTCTTTTGAGCATTGGCAAATGTTGACTATAAATCCGCATGGCTGAAAACCAGAGTAACTGTACACGGGTTTGTCTTTATGCATGCGCCGAAGCGCTTTGCATGCGTGCATTCTATATGCGCGAGAATCACTCGGCACATGTAAATGGCAGTGGTATACCCGGAAAACGGCGCATCTAGGCGTAAATTCAGTATTCGCTTTACGTCTGTGGTTCTTAACGAAAACTGCAAACAGACGCAATCTTACAAGAATTTCACTTAACTCTTAACAGTTAGTCTTAAAAATTATGTTCTTAATAATCATGAAAACTAAATATTGCGATTAATGCTCACTTTTTACAGCACACTTATAAAAACATTATATTTCATGCCATATGCCGAACAATGCTGGGATTAATTAGTAGGTTTTAAATTCTCGACCACTCATGAAATATTTACAAATATTCGGTTTAATCGGTCACTAGATCATTAAGAGAAAAAAGACAACAAAAAAGAAAGGAGAACAGATTTAATATTCTTCTTAGTTGAGATTCTGGCCTGGTATTAGATCGTCTTAACCCTTTAACTTCCAGAATGCACGTTTCCCATGTACTGCTTCCACCGCATATTTCAAACTGAAAATAATACACAGGCACTTCGGAATGTAACTTATTTACTCTTTTCGGGGGTGCTCTTTCGAATGGTAACTTCAAAATTTGAAAAAATTGAGTATTTTCCTTCCATTTTGGAAAAAGTATGTGAAAAAAACGAAAATTTCATTTTTCCTATCGATACCGCGATTTCTTTGAAAGGAAAAGTGTATAAAAAGTGCATAAAATATTTGAACTGAAAGTATGACCATTTCCACCGAGAGGTAAAAAAATCATTTGTACAGTTTAGAAGAATTCGCGTAGCGATTTTGGAGGACTGAAGTGCCATAATAGTGGAAATTAATTTGTAAAAATTTAAAAAAAAAAGAATGGCATCATTATATCATGTATACATTTGCAACTGAACGTGCATGGGTCGTTTTTCACAAAAATAGAAGAATTATCCTCATATATTTTTATTTGGATGAATTTTCGTTGTATACTATGAATGTGCTTTCAATGATCAATATGAAAAAAAAACATATAAAATGAAATTAACTAACTAAACTATCAATTCTACCATATACTTACAATAAAAACAATGCAGAAGGTTTTCTATTTTTGTGAAAAAAGTTGCGATATATTCCACGTCAACCGGGATACTATTCGGACTCGAGGTAACTGATTTCGTAATCAATTTTTTCATTCATTCTTTGGATAAAATAAATACACCAATCAATTTTTTATTTATTTATTTTTTTAATTTATTGATTCTTAAATACTATAACTAGTAAAAAAATTGTGAAAAAAGCAAAACCGTAAAAACCTCTCAGCTTCTTAACTATGGTTATATTTGTCATACAGACTTTAATCGGTGCTCATTTTTACGCTCATAATATGTACCATCAATAAAACTTTCAATTAATAAATTATGAAAAAGAAAAATTCAATTTTCAATGAATAGACCAATTTTTAAATGCAATTTTGAAAGTCAACAGGACAAGTTACGTGAATGAACAATACTGTACCGTAATCCACAACAAATTCTCTATAAAACTGAACATTTTCAAAATAGAGAACCGATGGAGCCTACATTTCGAAACTTTTGAATTCAACGCTGAATTTGTAAACAGGGTGATACGCATATTGTGTTGCGCAAAAATTTCTGGTCATTGACATTTCGCTTATTAATTTATAAGAAACTGTAATAAAATTTCCAGATGTGTAAAGAATTTAACAACGATTATGGTAAAATTTTGACCCAGATGGTAAACAGCAGTGTTGACCTTCAAAGCTTTAGTTTAGTTTTGTTAGTAAAATATTTAATTTTTTACTTGTTTGGAATAACTTAATGGTTCTTATGTGAATATATAAGTTTTGAGCTTTAAAAGAAGTACCCCTTTAAGCCTATACGACAAAAACTACCATAGTTATGAGTATTTGAAACAAGGAGATTTTTCCGATTTGGCTTTTTTTGCTAATTTTAAACTGGCTGTTAGATTGCATATTTGAATACAATAATACACCATTAAGATTATCATCACTAACAAATAATTTTGAACGTTAAATATTTAGGAAATGATAATTTCTGTTGACATTTTCATAAATAGAAATCTGATAATACCTTATAATAATTATAAACTTAAAATAAGAAATCTTATAAAACAATCGTTGTCGTTAAAACTTTTCTTTTGTGTTCGTGAGGTTTGATACTACAATTATTAATAATTATTTTTAATAATAAGTCTTAATAATGCTCTATTTTATTATTAACATTTAGTTAACCACTCAATATATTGCAATGTTTCGATATTAGGTTACCATCTTTTGAAAAAATGATAATTTTGATTTCCATTTCCATCTTAATGTTATAGAGAATATTTTGTAGCCATAGTAAGATTTAGTGAATCTATTATGTTAACGTTTTACGAATTCATTTCGTATAATTTAGCTACTAAATTTTGAATTTTTGCCGATTTTTTAGAATATTAGGTCTCTTTAATCCCTATTTAATGAGAAATTCAGACATTTTCACGTATTAAATACAGTTGGTTTAATATAATTCCGGTAAATTTAGATACTCATATGAGGCAGCCAGTCAAAGGTATTTATGTAATTAAAATGATGATGTCATAAATTAATAGAAAATATTTTATTATTTTAATTGAAAAAAGTCTTTACAAAGATACACACTTTAGAAACATTCCTTTCGATTATGTATGATTCAATGATTAAATTTCAATCACTTAATTATGTCTGCCTTGAATGACAGGGAAATAGCACATATTGAGTAAAGCAAGATATATTTATAGAAACTCGGGGCAATATCTATTTGAAATCTGATATTGATGTAAACTACTCGCTTACTGAACTGGACTTCGCATAGTTATATTTGTGCGGAAACTCAAATATGTTTACGCAGTGTGACATGTATGAATTTCAAATATCTCGGGGTTATCCCTTGGTACAATAGGAAAAGCTACCAATGCGCATGGAGATAAACGGCAAACTTTGATCGGCCAATCACGAAATTCACATTTTTCAAATAAATACTATTAATTTTGTGTTTTAAAATGTTTGTGTTTAAAACTTGTGAATTTCTCTGCATTTAAAACAAGTTTGGTACATTTATGCTAATAAAGTATTAGTATAGAATAATATAAGACAATTCAGGATTGCTGAAAATGGCTTTGCATAATTAGATAGTAATAAGTTCATCGAGAAGAACAGATAGTCTAAATACGGATTATTTAACACACACTGGCTAAACTTCCGAAAATATATCCTGACCAGGAATCGGTCTTTGGCATTAAGTAATGAAGTCACGGATTCAACGACTAGTTACTATGATTTTCTCTAAAAAATTAGTCATGGGTAAAAGATGGCACTCGACAGTTCTCAGAATTTGTTGTGAGCCTCATTTCTGTTGCAAAATCAAATAATTAATATAAAATGCTCAAAGCATAGTAGTATTTACATGTAAAATTTAACATACAATTTATTTGTATGATGAAAAACATTATACCCTCATAAAACGAATAGTAATTACCATTATTTAGTAGTTAATACAAACACTTCATTTACTTACTTCTATAAGTAGAAATATGATAGATGGCCCAGAATTTAGACAAAATAATTTGTTCAAGTATATGAATTAGTTATAGTACCTAATGATGTATTTACTATTCTCAGATCATAAAATCTATGGTAATAGACTATTACATAACCGACACCCCCTCACAACTTAATATTATAATTGAATGTCTCAATGTGCTTTAATCACTACCCTACCAAGAAAATATCGCCTCAGGTTATGGGTTTGTACTAACCTAGAAATTAAAGTTCTAGATACCAGATTTATATACAGGGTGATCCAAAAGTCCCGGAACAGCAAAATATCTTAGCGGGAGTGCATTTTCGGGGAAAATGTTTTAGACAAAAGTTTAAGGATTTTTCCCTGGCTATTTAATGGCGATATTGAATTTGACCTTGAACATGACCTTGAAGGTTATTTCAAGGTCAAGTTAATTTTTTTAAATGGGAACCCCTATTTTTTTCACGGATTCGGAAAGAGCACAAAATTTTACGTCCGAATATGCTATGGCCGTTTTTTTCGGCAATGTCATTTCAAGGCCAAACTTAAAACTCCCGGAACAGCGAATTAACTCAGCAAGAGGTCATTTTCGGGTAAAATGTTTCAGACAAAAGTTTCAGGATTTTTTCCGGGATATTTAATGCTAGCATGAAATTTGACCTTGAAAATTACCTTGAAGATTATTCTCAGGTCAAGATTATTTTTTTTTTTTAATTGGAACCCCGTTTCATTTTCTTAACGAAGTTATGAGGATCTTCCGGTATTGAGAGTGGTTAAATTCATTTTGTTCAGTCGATGCTATTACTGGACGATCTGCTCTAGGGAGATCCTTTACAGTGCCGTAAACTTCGAAACAATTTATTGTTCTGCCAAAAGTCGATTTAGGAATCAGTTCCTGTCCCTCGCTTGTCCTCTAATTTTGTAAAGAGAATAATAAACTGTTTAAAAAAAGTGTATACATACATCTTACGCAACACTTGTGCAAAGTGAACTTGGGCGCGCGAACAGCGACAGAGAGCACGAATCACCAGCGAAGTAAATAAACAACATACATTCACATCGAATTTATACATACGTGTACAGTCTTATAAGGTTACATTTTGGTCTTAACTTTATCATTTTGTGAGATACATGGATTTCCTATCTAAACGCCTTTCCTATCTAAACGTATTAAGCATCATTTCAGTAACAAAATACATACGTATATTTCGTACAAAGAGCAATGGCTGCGCTAAGTGAACGAGAAAGAATAACCATTCTCATGATGAGAGGCTGGGGTGATAACCAGCGATCTTTAGAGAATGTGCGAACCTTATTTAACGCATCATTTAGAGAGGGACGAGAACCGATTTCTAAATCTACTGTTTGCAGAACAATAAATCGTTTTGAAGTTCACGGTACTGTGAAGGATCTCCCAAGAGCAGGTCGTCCAGTAACAGCATCAACTGAAGAAAATGAGTTGAATGTCGCGCTGTCAATAACGGAAGATCCTCATACTTCCATCAGGAAAGTTAAACAGCAGCACGACTTATGTTACGGTACAGTACAACGGATCTTAACTAAAACTTAAAATTTCACGCATACAAAGTTAGACTCGTACAACAATTGAATGAAGACGATCCTGATAGAAGCCTACAGTTTGCGGAATTAATGATGAATCGAATAGATTGCTGATGCCGGTTTTCTTGAATCGCATCGTATTTTCTGATGAAGCTACATTCTTCTTAAATGGGGCAATCAATAGACATAACATGTCTTATTGGAGTGAAACCAATCCTAATTGATGGTCGATAGTCGTTCTACTCAATATCCTGAAAAAGTAAACGTATGGGCAGGTATTATAAACAATGCGGTAGTTGGGCCCTTCTTCATCGAGGGTACCCTGACTGGTCAAAAATAACCACGATATGTTGAGGGACGACATCATCCCTGCTATTCAGGTTATTGTAGCGAGGATTTCGATCAGACTTGGTTTCAGCAAGATGGTGCAGCACCCCATTATGCAACAGATGTTCGCAATTATTTTGAGTGATGTATTCGCAGAACGGTGGATAGGTCGAAGGGGTTGTAATAGAATGGCCACCAAGATTCTCCGGATATCTTACGCCCCTTGACTATTTTCTATGGGGTTATCTCAAAGATAGAGTGTATCGAACGAAACCGGTGAATATTGAGGAAGTAAAACAACGAATACGGGATGAGATCGCGGCTATAGAACCAGATATGATTAAAAAAGTCGTATCGACTTTTTATAATCGCTTGGGATATTGCCAAGAAGTTCATGGCAATCACTTTGAGCATAAGCTTTAGTAAGATACATAATTTCATCAAAAATCTTAGTATACCCATCTTGCCTTAACTGTCTGGGGACACCCACACACACACACACGCACGCGCACACGCACACGCACACGCACACGCACAGTGACGGCGATGGGAACCACCTGAACAAAGCACCCCGAAGAGGTGTAAACCCGACCGTGCTACCTCCACGCGGTACATCTTGGGTAATGCTAAAGCCGGCGGTAGCATTGGAAACAATGTAAAAATGTTACCCATACATACGGTATTTATAAACGTATCGGATGTAAAAAAAAAAATGTATATTTTTATCCGGGACAATGATAATAATGCATTGCACTCTGGAAACTCTGGAAACATTACGAAAATAAAACGGGGTTCCAATTAAAAAAAAATAGTCTTGAGCTTAGAATAAGCCTCAAGGTAATTTCAAGGTTAATTCAATGGTGCCTCTTGCTGAGTTAATTCGCTGTTCCGGGAGTTTTAAGTTTGGCCTTGAAATGACATTGCCGAAAAAAACGGCCATAGCATATTTGGACGTAAAATTTTGTGCTCTCTCCGAATCCGTGAAAAAAAAAATAGCAGTTTCCATTAAAAAAAAACAAACTTGACCTTGAAATAACCTTCAAGGTCATGTTCAAGGTCAAATTCTGTGCTACCATTAAATATCCCAGGAAAAATCCTTAAACTTTTGTCTGAAACAATTTCCAAAGAAATGCACACCCTCTGAGATATTTCGCCGTTACGGGAGTTTTAAGTTTCACCTTGAAATGACCTTGCCGGAAAAATCGATCATATCATACTCGGACGTAGAATTTCCCGCTCTTTCAGAATCCATGAAAAAAAATAGGGGTTCCCATTTAAAAAAATTAACTTGACCTTGAAATAACCTTCAAGGTCTTGTTCAAGGTCAAATTCAATATCGCCATTAAATAGCCAGGGAAAAATCCTGAAACTTTTTCCTCGAAAATGCACTCCCGCTGAGATATTTTGCTGTTCCGGGACTTTTGGATCACCCTGTATAACAATTACACTGCAACAAATTTTAAAATACAACACTTGAAATTAGAAGTTCAAAAATGAAAACTGTATTTCAATCTAGAGTTTATATTTAGAAATCCTTAATTCAAGAATTCATAAATTATATCTATGATTTGTATATTTAATGTAGTTATGATCTCACTTTCCAAAGATCTTAATTTACATTTTTATGTTTTTAAATTTACTCTATTTATGATGAATTTTTAATTCTGTTTGAAACTGAAATTTTAAAATCAGGGTTTTGAGTTTAAAGTTTTGAATATTAAATTTGTAAATCCGTATTCACTAATATGTGGTAGTGATATGAAAGCTCATTAAGCACGTACAAAATCAAAAAACATGATGTCAAGTTAAGAGAACGGGATGCCGATGTCTATAATTTGACAAATCATATGCTACGAAATAGTTATACTACATAATTGTCATCACACAATATACTGTCTCGAACTATCGCTGTACTAATCGATTGGACACCAGACATAATCATTAAATTTGAGCTTTGAGCTTGAGAGATTAACTTTTTATCTTCACTTTTATGTGCCAGGTTTCTGAGCTTTTGTGACGGAACACTGTCTTTATTATTCAGTTTTTTTATTATTTTCCCAGGTTAGACCTATAGTTTAAATATTACTTCAAATCAGGAGCCTAAATCTAACAAGAGCACTTTCCAAACTCGGCATTATTGCAAGTTGATCTTTTAAAGCTCATTAAATGGCGCACAGAGAAATTAATTGCGCTTTATTACCGCAAACTAGCATTATCACTCTAAACACCACTCCAAACTACGTTTGGACAATCCTTTGATAGGCTCAGTAAGTTCTTGGAGTTAGAATTCACTCTGTGGTTATAGTGAAAACCGAGAAACTCTCGTAAAATAGTGAATATTCAACTGTTTAAAAGTGAAATTTCAATCTAACAAGAATGAAAATTCACTCTTACTCTTTGAGTCATGGAGTTGACAACTCTGGAGGAAAGAGTGAATTTTCACTCTTAAAGAGTTGAATATTCACGAGAGTTGCTTCGTTATCACTAATTAAAGAGTGAATTCTCACCTCAAAAAATTTAGAGAGTGAATAGTCTGGCATTTCGATATGATTGCTCTGACGTTGTCGGCAGTGAAGCGGTCAGTTTGTAGTAAAGTTTGCAAAACTTGTTATTTCCTTTAAGCAAAGAGCAGTAGACCTGTCTATGTGGTAACAAATGATCCTTAAACGATCCATTTGCTAAACTGTCCATTTTCAAATATGGTCTTGCCAGGTTTACGGTGTTTTTCGAACGTTTTCTACCTCATTTCTACGACAGAGCTTTTACTGGGGTAATCGAGTATTATCAACAACAATCGGTTATTTCATCGCTGTGCGGCCAATTGAAAAAAAGAAAACAAAATTTTCTGCGATACGTATCTTACGAGGGTGCCACATCAGAGCACGTAGACGTATCACAAAAAATTTTCTCCTTTTTTCAACTGGCCGCACAACGATGAACTAACCGATTGTTGTTGATAATTTTGAATTTCGTATCGGCCGACAAAGGAATATTTTTCTAAATTTGTAATCGAGTATTTTTTTATTAAGCCATTCATGGGATTAACAGTTTTGTTCTTACACTGAAAGTAGTTTAAGACGTAAAGGGTATCGCGCAGCAGAATTGATATGCCCAAAAACAACCACCCCCTAACTTTTAAGACAGTTGCTATTCCAAAATAAAAGACGGCTGTTATGCCAACACTTCATTGTGCATAATAGAGCTGCCATCCCCTTCCACTGGAACACCGGTTGACTATATTTAATTATATTGATTGTGTTTTACGCCAAAACTTTCTCTACTAGCACGACTACCTATACACTTCTCTAAATGTAGGATTGTTTCTACTATCTCATTAAGTATGTGCATATTGTCATCACAGTATATGTGATGATGATGGATATATACTGATACATATATTATCATATATATCATACACTATTTTGTAGATACACACATTTCTATTGTTTGAGGAAAACATAACCAAAAGCTGCTACGATCACCACCACACTTGAGAGGCATTATATACCTATAAATTTTAGTTGAATTTAATTTCTTGTCAAGGATTCCTTTTTAGTAATAAATAAAAAAACTTATAGTATCTACAGTAGTAAGCAAATAATGTTTATCATTTGTATAAACATTCATAACATTAACTAGTTTATCCGTTACTCTTAAAAGATATCGTATTACAGAACCTGACCGTTCTCGTGTTATTCCCAAGGGTCCTTCGCGGTATATCAAAGGCTTAAATAGGGTTGTGATTCTCATATCTCTGCAATTCGGTGGAAAAGCATCAATCGAGCTGAATGCTAGACTACGAAAGGGCTAGTCGTTAAGGAAGTTGAAGTAAAGTCTAAACTAATCCTTCAAATTAGAGCGATAGTGGTGCGGCAGCCAACTGTATACGGAGTGGAAATTGTCGGCGAAACAAACTCTTTACCCATGTGCAACTTCACTCGGAAACTCGAGCGGCAGCAGCCGCAAATTATGGTCGCCGATCAAAGTGATTCTGGGAGTTAAAACCGGCATATTCGATCCTACTGGGGGTGTTCGGCTATTTTGACCGAGAATAATTTTCAACACCTACCCGACGAGCCGCGGCTAGTCGAGAGTCCTCGTATTTCACGATGGCTCTCATCTATTGCACAATTGACAATAATTGAGATCCGATAGATCTAAACAATAGTTGGGTAACGGGAGTTCAGAATTCTGAATGAATAATTACTGTTCGTGTCGACTCCTCGTTAACTTTGTAGATGGAATCCGAGAGAGTATCTTGTTATTGTTGGTGACAATGTCATTTGGTGTATTATATATATAAAATAAACAATTTATATTATTTAGATTTGCAGCGAAGAACGCTGACTATTTAAATTGAGTAATAATTAAAACTATTGTAATTAACGGCTAACTTAGTCCGTTAAATTGAATAGAAGAACTCGAAATGATTATAAAGTATGTCAAAGTCAAATCCGATTTATTAACAGTTGAATAATTAGAAAACTCCTATTTCAATTTAAAGTTAGTTACAGTTTGAATGGAAATTCGCTCGTTATTCACATCTCCTTCAGAATGGTAGATATGAACATTTCAAAAAATGAAAAATTTGAAATTTCAAAATGGTTGGACACTCTTTTTGTTAAATACGGTTTTTGAAATTTATTGACAAAAAAATACATTTTTCCCGGAAAGAATATTTGTTCTTTTAACCAAGCATAACGTAGTGTCTGAATCTTTTAAAAAATCGTCAATTCACATGACTTCACTTGGTGGCTGGAATTTTTTGAGGTTGCTGGTTCCAAATCTGAAGTCATGTGTTTAAATTTCGAAAAGGCGGATCACCAAAAGATTTTTATATCAGATTTTGAAAGTTAAAAATGACAAATCGAACATACGGTAAGACCTTGATAGAATGACACTGTCGGGTTTAGACCTTCTCCTTAAGTCCTGTTACTACTTTCTATTAAAGATACTGCATTTTTCTGCAAAGAATGATGAATGTTATATGGGCATTAACCCTAGAACTTTTAACTTTCGTGAGGGTGAGTGGTTCAAGGCCTTTCTCACAATATACATTTCATATCGTAATAGCATAAAATATGAGAAAGTATGTTTGATTAGAGGAACACCATTCTTTAAATTCGGTTTTATATCATTTAAACATACAAAAATTGCCAAATCCATCAAATATTACTGCTATAGTAGTGAAGATATCGATTTTATTTTCAATTAAACTGCTATAACTTTTTTAAGTCATTCAATAATGACCAGAAAATTTGTTTACAACTTCCCTACTACCTAAATAATACAGGATCACTCAATATTGATGCGTGCTGATAAATAAGAAAGAGTTAATAGTATATTATGCAACAAGTGCGCAAAGTGCATTTTATCGCACGAACTGAGACGTTCTCGCGCGAGTGAGATGAAGCTGGGCATGCGTTGCCTACGATATTTTATGCAATTCTACAGTGTGCAACGTGTTAATTTGCGCCCGAAAATTTCAATGCGCAAAGAAAATTTTGCCGCAAATGTGCGAAAGCTGTGCGCAAAGTCACACTTTGCACACAGAATTGCACAAAATGCTCTAAACTATGAAAAATGATTTTTTCGAAAATACAACCTTTATGTATATTTGTGCTATCATTTTTTAAAGTTTTGCCTTAGCTAAACTACCGGAGGCTGGTCTTATTCTACGTAAAGCTCTACAAATTGGCGCTCAGTATTTGAGCGTGCCCCTGCAGGAAAATTTTGTATAACACTTTGAGTTTTGAAATTTAAAGCGTCACTCTTTTAAAAATAGTATGTTTCGATACAAGTGGGTAAACAGTCTTTCTACGAATATGAGGGTTGCAGGCCGAGCCGAAGGCGAGGTCCGCATTCACATCCGTTCAGAAAACATTTTCGCACATGTGCCGAACGATATTTATCGACGTTAGCATATGGGAAATGCATCCAAAAAATATCAAAAGTGTGGAAAATTGCATTTTCTGCACGCGATGTCGAAAAATGACATTTCGATCTGGCAAACTTTAGTCTTTGCTTAAAATGTTTCGCTAACCATTGCTCCTGGTAATTTACATCTCAAATATTCTGGAAGCAGTTTCTTCCATGCTGATATTCATATTTATGGTTTTAAACATGATGTTGACTTTTAAGTTTTGAATAGTGATTTTAATTCTTAGGTTTATAATAGTGATATATTTATATCAAATCACCTTCAAGCAATTTAATCTCACTCATTACACGAATTATTGTATATTAAAGGTATGCGTGAAAACAAAGGTAAATATAAATATAAATATAAACTGGAAATATAACCAGTAAGCATTTTCATTGTTAATGATTAATAGTTCAATGCACTTCCATCTTCTGTTTATTATACACTCCTGTGATGTCAATTGTGCGCACGAGTCTCGCGGCCTGATATAAAGGTTTTGTTGAATTATACATTTATTAGTAAGTCTTTTTATTAAAAGTTAATTTTGACCTTCATTATAAATTATACAGTAGATTCCCGGTATAATTGCGTCTCGCTAAATTTACGTCCAGGCATATTTGTCAGGTTCCGTCTCTTTTCCCCCACCTTGCGGACTGGGGCCTGAGGAAGGGTCTGCTATGACGTCACAAACATAACGCGACTGTCGCGTCGGGAGTGGGAGAAGCGACGATCCCCTCCTTTTAGTAAATATACCGAGACCGGAGGGAAAGGTAAGGAACCGAGCAGGTAAATATACCGGGACTCTACTGAACGCTTACACTGCTAAGAGGAGCCTACAGTCAGGGTTTTGGATAATTGGCTGAACATTTTTTTATGGATTCTAAGATAAAAATAGAAATACACGTGTCAGAGCGTTTAATATAATATATAAAATAAAATATTAAACAGCAGGATTTAACTATATACATTCCAACATCAGATGCTAATCTTTTTGAAAACTTTTTTGGAGTATTTTTTTCTGTAGAAGAGCTGATTTTGTTAAAGCACCATTTTAACTTTTTAAGCAAATAAGGCTGCAAAAAATAAGGGGCGCAGAATTTTTCTTACTTTGTATAGGTGTAAAACCATAAGAAAGTAAGTTTAGATAGCGTGCATGACAAATTTATTTTTATTATTTTCTGAAGTGAAATATTAAAAGTTCTAGGGATATGCCTATATATCAAAACAAATGCAACCTTAATGCTCAAAACTTTTAAAAAAATACAAAAAGTCACATGTAATAAATAATGAATATATCGATGTCCTCATCAGAATTTAGTGTCAAAATACAATAAAATTTATTTTGTTGCATACAAATACTTGTTGTCCTGAGATGTTGAAGTCATTAAAACAAAACAGTTTTTCGCCGTTTTTGGTAGAAATCCCAGTTTTTTTATGTTTAATTTTTTAGTTTTTTAATTTTTAATATCTGATTTCAGATTCCTAATCCGTAGCCTCAAAAACTACATGCCATCAAGTTTCATTAAATTCTTGATTTTTTAAACAGTTCAGATAATAGAAAAGAAACAAATTCTTCTAATCCTCATTCTGGTTCCGCTACCCTGAAAATTTCACAAAGTGTGAATCAGGAATTTAAGTGTAGATCTCAATATTTCATCTGGTCGACTCAATATTTTAAGCTTTTAGGCAATTATTTACACTTATTTCTATCGGAAATAAGTATTGCATGAAAAGTAAACATAAAAGTTTAATACACTTTATTTTTTGCAAAAAAGGGGCGATATTTTTTAAAATTTTCATATTTTTGTAATTTTGATTTTAGAATTTGAAAGAGAGAGCTTGATACCATTAGAAAAGGTTATACCGAATTTGTTGGCTTATCCAATCATAAAGAAATACAGGGTTCAAAATAGGGTTAAAAATGTGTTTCTTTCGTCCTTAAAATGTTAACCATTCCATATATAATACGATTATAGGGAGTTTCTAATATGTCACCTCATCGATATAGTGCTTTAGCCATTACAGTTATAGAGAATATTTTAAATTGGAGTATAATTAACACATTAAAAGCATCAAAGTATCCTTAAATTATTGTCATGTTTTGATGAGTTTTTTCCAATCTACTCTAGTGCTATAATTACCTACAATTAATTCACTGAAAAAATGTTCAGTTGATCCAGGTATGCTAGGGTAGACACAATTACGAAATAGTAGACTCACTTACATAGCACTGTTAGGACAGCTATGCCATCATTTCCGTATAGAATCTTACACGTATATGTGGACAACCTTTAGATCTAAGGACATATATGATGCATAACGATGATCCATATCCAATCAGTAGAGCTTTAATGTACGGTCTCGTATCTATTGGTAAGGTTAGGCATGTTCTATATGAAGATCATACGAGGGTTTGTGCTGAATTTTAATCACAATATTAACTGCTCCTGCGAGCTTGCACGACGCAACAAGTACGTGTTCTAATTTCAGGAGGCGAGTGAGTATTAACAACTGGCGAAATCGTATGAGTGAAATTCATTGATTTTAATAGCACGTTTATTTAATATTTTCAATAAAAATACCACTTTGGCTGTGTTCTGAATCATTTCATATTTGAGACAATATCTTACACGGTACACGAATATACTCAAATTCACTGATAAACTAGATTTTCCATTTAATTATGCGTCTTTGGACTTCCATGAACAGTTTAAGAGCAAATATAATAAAATTGTTCGGGCCCTTTTTAACTAAAATCGATTTTTATATTTATTGAGTCACTCTTTGAAGCAACATTTTTCATTACATCAAAATTTTCTGACTTTTTGAAGCCGTTGATTACGAATCTGGTAACAGATTTCCAAATTCAAAATGGAGGATCCAAGATGGTGGACCGAAACGTAGTTGCCGAAGTAAGTCTGTATACTTGGGGGTTTTCGGGCGTGTCGATCGTGAATCTAACAGATGAGTTTCAGATAATCTTGAATTGACTGTTTGTTTGTATATTTGCAAATTTTACACAACATCCAGTGTAAAATGTGCAAGTCTAATATTCAACAACATTTTCAAACTTTCAGTACAAATGACAACAATATCCCTTATTAAAATTGTTAATGGTTTTTAGCCTCTTAACAATGAATACAATGTATTCGAAACGTCGAAGAATGTTTATGCCAGTTATTTAGATACCAATCCTGGTTAATTACAGAATCTGTAGGACAACGTCATTGACATTTTATTTTAGTCTACAAAAAATTACTATCTTACTGGACATGTGAGTACTATAAAGTATGTATAAAAAATCCTACCTGGGTGACATTAAAATTTAACAGGAATCGCGATAGCAATAGGTACGATGTAAGTACTTCAAAATGCCCGCATAATTCGTGTTTCACTCTATAGTAGCCTTGGTTAAGTGTTCATGGAATCAATTTTAAACATAACGGAAGTATGATAATGAAATTTAGCAAAAACTAAAAAATATTACTAGCTTAGGTTTTAAATATAAAATAGGTTAAAAGTTTGGAATGTTGACGTTGCTGTAGCTTAAATAAGTAAGACTTAAAAATCATAAATGTCCACAACAAATTAATAATGTAAATTAGTTTTAACTTTAATTGTAAGTTCTTAATTAAAAATAGCATTTTCATGCAAACAATATAATCATTCCAATATCCAAGAGCAAAATGTGCTAAATTAACTAATTCAAATCGTTGGGGACAAATTGTTATCCATAATTTACTACAACTTTTAAAATTGGATTTTTATTTGCTTCACTGTTGTTATATATTTAATAACAAGTTTTAGTCTTTCTAAATTTGGTATTTTAACGTTTTCTACAATTTGATCTTTTTAACATTGAAGAATTGGACATTTGTTATTTTTTATTCTATCTATTTGAATATAAATCATAGTTTTTTGATATACTTCCTAGAGTTAAATTAATAGCTATGTTACATTACTTAACTAATTTTAAACCTATCGCTGAAATGTGTCACAAGTTCATTGTGACAAATAAATAGTTCAAAGTTATTCTTTGATATATTCTATTATTGTTATTTGTATATCGATTATCCAATTCTCATCGACATCATTCCTTTATTGATTGACAAATAGCTCTACACTTTAACTAATTACGTATATGCAGACTGTAAACATCAATGAGCATTATTTTTAACGTTAATGTAATTTATGGTCCACCGTCATGGTTTTATACGAAATCAATGGAATCTTGAATAACATAATGCAAGATTATTAAATTTACCACAATTACGAATAGTTATATATATTATTAGAATAATTTTCGTTTCGTATTTTCTGGCTATCAGTTGAAAATTACGAATATTGACAATTATTGAAATTAAACGTATAACGTTAAGCGATACAGTAAATTATTAAATATTAAAGTAGCGCCAGTGCGAGCATATAATTGATAATTGAAGTTAATGATGTGGGTTCGTTGATCCCAAACTTTCGCATCGTCTGGTATCAGAACGATTGTTATTATGTCATGCGGGTGCCAGTCCTTTCTATTTTTATATTTTATGAAAATATAGATTTCAATGAATTTACTGTGGTAATGACATCTCTACTAATGCAAGCTGCTCGTGAATTTCAAATATAAAAGAATGTAAACATGTTTTGAAATGAATGTACAAAGGATTAAATGTTAATTGAACAATTATGCTTTCAAAGATTTAATTGTTCTCGATGGTATAATCTTACATTTCTTATAGTGATTTTATTGGAATTGAGTACTGGTTGCGTAAATTTAATTCTTTGAAAATTATTTGGTTCGTAATCGTTGATTCTACCTTTCATTAAAGAAGATCCATTCGTTGATTTTTTTAAAATTATTCGAGCAATGTTCAGTTAATAATATTTTTAACCAAAACTTGTATTAAATTAAATTTATCGCTACTTTCCGGTATAGCAAACCTTTTTTAGCAACTTATTTAACACTTTATTTAAAAAAATTCTAAATTTCAGATCAAGAAGATTCAATTACACCTGTTTACATTTAATTGCATTGGCTTTTCTACTCGACACTTGAATGCATGGCACCTAAATGAGACTGAATACTAAATGAGAACGTTTTGTATTACATTTGTTATCTAATCCCTTGCAAGTTTTCGTAATTCAGAATGAACCGGAAATGGTTCAAGTGAATACCAGTCCATGAAAAATAGATATTGCAAGAATAGATATAATTTTGGTTGGCCTGAAGGATGGAAATACAAACCTCCGCGGAACAAAGTTTAATTTACAATAAAAATAAATTCGTATATAAGAACTTTAAGAGCTCTTTCTGATAAATATTTCAGGCATTTTACGGATCTTAATACTTCTCAAAGAGCTCTTAGAGCTGTCTTTCTGCTGTTTGAGAATATGTAATGGTTTCAATAAGTTGTAGAATCAAAAAAATTAATTTCTCATTACAAAGTTTGTAATGGATATTAGATTTATTACAAAGTTTTAAAAAATATATAACAAAATGTTAAAAATAGTATGAAATAAAGCTCATCGCGTCCGCTTATTTGATTGTATTGACATAAAATAACTTTTTCATATTCTGTACTCACTGTGCGAAAGAATTTATAAAGAAAATGATGAATGCATGGACATCAAATGTAAAATAACTTTATTTATTTGAATAGAATTAGAATAATAATGTCTACTCATCATAGATGAGAATTTAAAAATTTCCTACATTTTTTCCTGAATAAAAATTGTTCAATTATTTTGTTGCAATGTTATTCAAAGTGAATTTATATCACACTTATTTTACCTATCTTTACATTGAGGTTTGACCATTGTTTAGAGTATGAACTATACTAACCTTAATAAATTATAAGTTGCATGTGTTTTTTATCTAAAATATACACCACTGATTTTTTAAGAAATGGAAAAATAATATTATTTACGAAAATCAAAATTATTTTTACATTCTGGACGTTAGTAGTATAATGGTGTACTTTCTGTGAGGACGCTGCCGTATTCGAAGTTAATTCTTTCACGGAGAATAATGACTCTGCTGGATTAGCTGATTCATATCAGCTAAAATTTTCGGCTGGAATTGCCAAAAATAACTGTAATTTTAGCTGTTTTGATTCCGCTAATGTAGCCTTAACCCTACTCAATTCGCGCTTAGCTCTAAAATTCCGCTACATTAGCAGATTTGTTCCGCTAAATTTGCGGACTTTTTCAGTAAATTAGCTGAAATTATCGGCTATCCCTAACGGAATTGCAACAGCTATCCCTATAGGATAAAATTGGTAGAATCTGCGGAGTTTTCGGCTGATTTAGCCCGTTATTTTTCTCCGTGTTTGCCTCGTAGAGAAAACGCTTCAAAGAGAAACAGCCGACTTGTATTCAGACATTGAGTTAGAAAACGTTATTTTTTCAGATCTCCAGTATAACAACTGAGATCTACGCAACGTCTGGTTCAGACATATTGCATTAATATAAAGAGAATATAGTCAGAGGACATATTCTTCTAAATACTTTTACTTTAAATGTAATACCCAAGAATTTCGCCATCTAATTAAAGAAAAATCGAAACTCCTGTCGACTTCTTCAGTCAAGAGTAAACTTTGGCTCCATAATTTGAGTATATACAACGCATGAAATTGCCTTGCATGCTTTTCGGTTTACCGTAATTTAAATTAAACGTAGTTGGACGTTACATCAGGCCAGCTTTTGTCTTTTCATTCTGTTTTGTTATTTCCTGCCTTAAATATATAGAGATAGATATAGGGAAACTACGGAATTGAACACAAAATTGGACAGATTTTAATCAGGGTTGCCATTCAGTATTTTACGTATCATGGACCTATTAGCGCATCCATCGAACCAGTGGTGCGATTTTGGGCACGCTCGATTTTAATTTTTGGAATCAAGTTTTTTTTTAAGGAAACTATGTACTAGTTCGTTTTAAGGATCAGAACTGTAAAATTTAAAACAGGTCGTGCAATATAGCGGCTCTAGCTTAGAAATAATGTTTCTCAAAGAACCAGTCGAACAAATTAACCTATTGACCGTTCGATAAGGGTTCCTAAGGATTTTTGGGATCGCTGAATACGAATTTCACGTCCGAATTGCAATATTCAAAATGGCTGCCTCAAAATATCGAACATCTTCCAGCTAATTCTTATTTTGCAAATGGTAATTTAAAAAAATTGATGTATGTATATTTTCGAAGTTGTTTATTAAGAATTTGAAGGGAGAGTTGCCAAATTCAAAGTAACCGATTGAATGTGGCGGGCAAAGAGAATCGAATTATTATATTGTCAATTCCAATTAAAAAAAACAAAATGTATATTTTTGAAATCGGAGAATATGAATCTCATATCAGAATTGCAAAATTCAAAATGGCGGTTAAACCATGGAAATAATGTTTTTCAATGAACCAGTTCGACAAATCAACCTTCCAGATATTCCATATACAATGGAAATACACTGAAAATAATATTTGCCGTCAGGATAACAAAATTGAAAATGAAGGTCTGACTAGTCATCTCAAAGTTCATGAAATTGTTCGCAAAATTTCTTGGGCTTTGTCTTCTATCCTTTATTTGCACATGTTCATTTCATGTACATTGTGAAATTAACGTGTAGCTTTTTCTTTCCAAGTGCACAACTGTTATTTTGCAGTACAAAAAAGCCAGTTTTATCTTGAACAATAAATAAATAGAAAATGTGGACCATACAAAAATAAAAACCATTATTCCACTTGTGGTAAGTGGATTTCTACTTGCCGCAAGTGCATTTCGCTTGCGAGAAGAGAACTCAAGAGAACTACTTTACGAGTGAAGAAAGGCACTTTTTAACATAAGTTTTTGAATCCGACATTTTGAATTTATGCAATTCTATCTTTGAACTGGTAATGAGCAACCTCGAGAACTTATCGATTAAAACTTATATCGATTTCTGTGAAATTCCGGTTGGCATATTGTATACTCTTCCAATTTAAAACAGGTGAAAATGGGAGCCACTATTTTGGAACAAAGAGTCCTTTTTCACTAAAAATCAGTACATATTCACTGTTTCACAGTGAGTTTTACTGTTTCAAACTGAGAGAGACTGACTTACTTCGCAAATTCGTATTCAGCGACCCAAAAAGCTGCGAAAACCTGTCGTTTACATCGAACATTAGGAAGGGTGATTGGCCAACTGGTTCGTTGAGAAACATTATTATATCGGCGTTTGAGCCACCATATAGAACCAGATTTGTTAAATGTTGCAATTCTCACTTAGTATTCGTGTACAGCGACCCTTAAAATCATTGTGTACGTAGTTTTCTTATATAAATATGTAGCTTGATGTGTGCGCTTATAGATTAATCATTCAAATAAAAATTTGTAAGTAAAAAATATGATTGCAACATGTAAACTTTACATTGGAAAGTCCTATTTCATATATTGTAGTTTTAGTTTAATCAGTTGTACATTATAAAATAATTGTTATTCCATAGGTACATATGCACAATATTGAAACTGACGCCCGACTGCAATCGGTCAGAGTCGCTTCATTAATAATTGTAAATTAAAATTTCGTTTATTTTATCATTGCAATGCATTAATCTAATTAGCCAGTAAATGAATTGAATATAATGCCCAGGTATTTATAATGCTATTTATTAATTACGTATGCCATTAACTCGAAGTTAAGTTAAGCAGGGAATCAATGAATGAACGAGGCATGAGGCTGGCATTCACTCCCATGCTTTCGCATTAGCTGGACCATTAAGAAAGACCAACCGACGTAAATTAACACTCGAATGCCAGAGTGTAGTTTTTCTTCTCCATCGCCTGTAGTCTGCTACTCAAACTTTTTATTTTTTGTTGTTTTATTTTTCCTTCCCTTTTTCTCTGTATTTTCTTTGTCTTTGCGCTTATGCTCCGTTACGTTCCTTTTCCTCTCTCGCCATTGATGGATTCCTTGTTATGCTTCTTCATCGCGACTACCCGCTGCTTTAAATAACTTACTACATTAATTCGCTATTAGGAGCAAGATTCTGAAGCGTCATTGTCGAACAACATAACCTGAAAAATGCGAATAAAAAAGGATGAGATTCCTTTTCAAATTATAAGAAGGTATATATTTTTAATTTAATACACTTCTTTGTGCAATGTTCCGAGTGTTGAGAGTTTCCTAAAGTGAATTCATTAACTAACTTAGCATATAAGAACACCACCGAGGATTTTAGTAAATTTTTAATAATATACAAATCTTTATATTATTGAGGTTCGTGGATTTCACAACGAATAGTTTTTTTCACTACCATTTTAGTTATTCGAGATAGACGAAACTTCAGTCTCGATTTAATATGAATACATACATATCTTAAATAAAAGTAAACCTTTACGATGCTATATTCATACATTATAATTGAATTGCGATATTAAAATAAAAGGTCTGGTCGGCTTAAAAACGAAACAGAACTCGATATTATTATTATTATTCGAGCGCCAAGTAAATCACAGCTATGCGCATATTTAAAAAATTATGCAATTTTTGTTACTATCTGATCGAGAAATGGGTTCAGTACAGGAATTCAGATCCATGATCGCAAATGAATACAATTTCCTTCTGAACTTTTAAAAAGTTTTGTTGCTACAACCGGACAACTGGTTTTTATTACTAAATCTTTTTTAATTAAGGAAGTGGATCACATTGGTTATCCCCGTAAAAGAAATTCATATACATCGAGATATTGTATGATAAAATGAGATCTAGTAAGGTCAAATTAGATCTCGGTTGTAGACCTATTTACTCTCAAAATTTGAATAAGAAAATCTGTGCATACGCTACTGACTAATCAGTCCGGTCTTAGTACATCTGATATCAAATCTTCATATTTCCTGAACAGTAGAAGGTAGAAATAAGTTTTACTACAGCGACGTCGGATAGACCAGCCATGCAAGCACAAACGTCCTCTTATGAAGACTAACAAATTTTATTATGTTAATAATTTGCTGAAACAATGTAGAACAAATTATGATGCAAATATTTGCAACTGGTCACTTATTATTACTATATTGGTAATGGGCAGTGCTCTACTTTATACAGTTTTTAAGATTTCGGATGCTTTTAAAAAACATCGCCGTGGTCTTAGCAGGATCTATATCTAGTCCTACTTTACTAAACCAAGTTAAGATTGCTGCAATCTCAATGTTGAAGAACGCGATCAGAGGGTGCTATATTCCAATTAGAAATGCATATGAAACAAATTGGAAGACTCACAAAAAATCATCCAGCCAAGTCATTAAAACTCTCCTTTCCTTTTCCTTTCATAGCAAACGACAAAATCGAAAAATCGGCAATATTAATAAAATTTATTGAATGTTCATAGTGGACATTAAGTAAATATGGAGATTTTAAAAACCATTAACGTTTTACGCGTTAAATCTTAAATTTATATTAAGAATAATATAGAACTGAAATATAATAAATTGGAAACGTTCATTAATTCTTCAATTATTAACCAAACTATTATTGTAAGTTTTAGCGATTTATTTTAACAAACACATCGAGGTCCGAATATATTTAGGTCCAAGTGATGTCGATAGATATATTCTAACCATATAGTGTTACTTAGATGCATAAACATTGAAAATTATTTACACCTATGACCAATGGCCTGGACGAAGTAAACCTGAAAATGAGCATTTTCAAAACTTCGACCCCGACCACAGGCCAGCCGAAGTATTAATAAATAATAGTTGTAAAACACTTATTTCAAGCACTTGTATTGTAATATACTATTCACACGGATAGTGCGCATGCGTTATCTCTTCTCCGGTTAAAATTAGCCGTCAATCTCAGAAATACCATGATCGTAGGTAACCACAAAATTCTTCTGAAAATTTTGAGAATTTATACATCGCCCTCAATACAAAAATATTGAGAGATACGCAATCAAATGCATATAACTGTTTTGGTAGTGATGCACTTCCTTTTTAGTTTGAAACAGTTTTTAATGTGATTGGTATTTTTGAAAATAAATCCAAAACACGTGATTCTTTCATATTTATTCATCGTTTTTGGTGCAACCGTCGATTTTACGAATAAAGTGTAAATAATTTTTTGTGCAGAGAATTTATAACGTCATAAATTATATTCATAGTATATGTATTGCGATGATCTGATATGTTTTTTATTTATTTAAATTTTTCATTTTTGTTCTATGCAAATGTTGATATTGTCAAATGTTGAATTTCTTAAATGCTGAGTTTGTATGTTGAGTTTCAATTATGTTGATTAGACATGTAATCAAATAAATTTGCAAACATTTGCAAATAATATAAGCGAGTATATTGACAAAAATGAAGAGCATGACTAAATCTATTAAGCCTTTTGCTGTGAAGACCGAAAACTCGAAACTGGGCTCAAAATGTTTTTTTAATATTTTTGTTAATATTTGTTTTTTAAGTCAAGCAGCCATATTGAATTTTCTGTTTGAAGTTTTAAAAATTGGTCCTCAAATTCGTATTCAGCGATTCAATATACCCAATAAATCCTAACTGTAATCTGGTGGCCATATTGGATTTTACGTTTAGAATTTAAAAAAGTTGACCTCGAATTCGGATCTTGCGCTTCGAAATACCCAATAAACATAACGTTGTTATATATCTGATTGTTTAAACTCTATTTATTCAATCTTTTATAACTACGTGTATACACGTAGTCCACAACGAAAGGGTTAATAAACCCAAGAAAAAAAATTGGTCCAGAAGAATTCCCTGTGGTATAGTGTTTCTATAAAAAATTAATTTCAATATTGGAACCTTTTTTATTTAGATGTACGTAGGTAAAAGTTTCGATTATCAAATCTTGATTTTGATAATATATAATTGTATAAATTTATTGTGTGATTTATTGTCTTTTATACTTTCGTGGCTTACACGAGAGGGCCACACGAACGTAAATAACGGGATAAAACGAAAAAGGGTGCACCAGTGTAGGAGATGATCAACGGCGCAGATTTCCGTTCGCGTTTGGTGTGTGATTATCGCCGATTGGAAGGTTTTTACTCACGCCCATACATCCAGCAAGAGAACCGGCTGAAATAACGTTTATTTGTTATGCCCAAATAACCAAGCAATCGCGCAACTCCGTGTACCCTTTGAATCGTCACCGCTTGGCAATTTGACCTTGTAATTCCCATATATGTTTAATTACATTTTGCGCGGCTTGAAATACACATCGACCAATGATGTAAAGTAAAAATAATTTGTATTAACTTCAGGTAAATAATATCAATGATAAATTTAATTTGTATTTTGTAATTAGTAAAATAATTGAATCGAAAAAGTGTGAATATAATTACAAATTTAAATATGAGTGAAAACTTTTTTGAAAGAAGAAAGAACATTAAAAGAGCACATCTTCAGTGAGAAAAGTATTGCGAACAACTTATAACAGTTGGTAATGACTTATTTCGAATCGATCATATCGTTCATTGCTTGTGATGACCGTATAAGATAATAGACACTGATAGGCAGTAGTCTAAAGATGTTGTTGATGAATGTTTGTCTGGCTTAATTGCATACTTGGCAACATTGTCTATAGTACATAAGTCAATTTATAGACGTATGCTTACATTAAAATTTCACTTTTTATATATTTACAATGGTGATATTTCTACTTTTACTTTCCCAGTGCGAAATGAACCTAATTTCTAGACAGTTTCTATAAAGTTTACTTATTTTCTGGGAAAAAAGTGTACAACATTCTACCAGGATGGTAATAAACAATAAATGGTTATATACTAAAGCGAAATTTTCCTATAATACAGTGAACTGTGTGAATTTTTTAGTGTATTGATGTAGTATATAATTGCTTATTGGTTATTTAGTAAAAGTAAAACAAAATGAGGCTATTTTTAGTCGTAATACACTATGACCATCAGTGCTGGTATACATATTCTATTGAAATGTAATTTGAACGAAATTGAACTGACAAAATAATGACAATCGATTACAATGTATTAAGATTGGATTTATTCACGAAGAAACAATTATAAGAAGTATAATTGAAAGATACAATTATACACATTTGGATTCGTTAATTTTAAAGAAACGTATTGTCAGCAATGTGGTACTGAATATAACTTCCACAACGCTATATATAACTTCTATGACAAAATTGTAAATGATAATAAGGCCTGGAATCAATAACTCGAGAATCTTAGTAGAAGAAAATTTGTTGAACACTCCTGATTTGATTTCAGTAAATTTTCTTCGACTTTCTCCCAGATAATTTGTATACAATTTATTCCGAATCTGCTTATTTTCAATCTACCGTGAGATCAAGTTGAAATTCTGTTTTCTTTATATCAATAATTGATATACCAAATTACGTATAGAGGATTACAATATTGAATTGGATATGGTGTATGGTGCAATTTTGCATGAGGACATTGAGACGAATAATCATAATTTGTAATATTGATTTATGATGTTAAATTGGATTATACCAATTTATGTCTTATACCCTAAATAATTCGATTATAAAAACTATGAAGTCCATGATTTTTATAAAATTCGTTAAAGAGGAATCGATTTCTTCATTATGAATTACTGTTGCCCGTATTGAAATAACAATCCTGTTTTTTTTTACATATTTTTAATATTTTAATTGATCGTTATAATTTATTTCGGTTGGGGATCATAATTACATACAATGGTTGTAAAACAATCGTTTAAGGACGTTGCAAAGTACATCATGAATGAGTCGATTTCAAAACTGCCAGTTCAAATTGACGCATTGATATTCATCACGACGCTTTTATTCAGCAATAAAGACGTTTTCGTGTGGGTACGAGGAAGGAAGGTGTATGCAAATCAAAGGGGGAAACACGGTATTATCAGAGAGGATGAGATTTCTTTATTGCAGACGCAATGCGAAGGAAGATCTTAAGAGCACGAGATTAAGAAATAAGGTACCGCTATGTGTGAACAATCAGGAAGCGATCGGTAGCGAAATTACATTTATATTCCCAGCGCACCTTCGAATCTCTATCAGATAGACGTCGTATACACGAAATTTATTGTCAAATCCAATTCGGTTCTCTATTCTAAGGTTATTTCTGAGAATACTAGTTAAATTGATGCATAGAAAAAGGATTTCTAGTTAATACTAGAAAAACGTTGCTGTATGCATTGGCTACAATTCTTTACATTTTTAATATATTTCTTTAACTGTACCTTTACAGTACAAGCTACTTACTACGTTTGGTAACTTACACAGAAGCAATTAAATGTTAAATGTCAGTACAGCGATAATTTCTATTGATTTGATAATAAAGACGATTCTATGATGTCAAAAGTTATAAAACAACATTTAGCATTAAAATATAATAAATCCATATGCAAATGCACTTCATCCTACACATTTTTATAATTGTGTCGTATATATAGAGCATAACCTCCACTTTTAATTACTATTTCGACAACTTATATAAATAAAATTTATAAAAAATAACTGAATTTCTAAAGGGCAAACTCTACGTCGAATAAGCTAATTAAAAGCAAGCGACTATATGAATTTAACGTATAAGAAGTGATTGAAAAATCATAGATAATACGGGCCAACAAAATTTTGGATAATACAGGGACCCAACAAGTAGATCGACCATTTTTATATAAGTTTTTGCACTGCATTTCAATTCGGTGGTAGAGTTACTTCGTCACCCACTGGTTATAAGATATTATAACCTAAAATTGTGAAAATCGTATATTTTTGCAAATTAGAATGACCTGCAAAATAAATAATAAATTTTTTCGTCATTCGCATCAATTTTGCTTTTTCGGTACACTTTTTCTCTTTAAAAACAAATATTTGAAATATGCGATTAAAACTGAAAAGTCGAGTGTCTGGATACAATATATTTTAGTTCTTTTAAAAAAAATGACATGAATTAAAACCGGGTAATTTGTCACAACATTTTGACGAACTCTGATCATGAAAGCGAAGTTAAAATTAAGAAATTCTAAATAGCGGATTTAATACGGTGAATTTCTTTTTGAAAAATGATCACATTTGTATATGATTATATTTGTATGTTCAACATAGCGTAATATCTTTCAAAAAGTCGTTCAAATTTGTTTCACACTTCTTACTCGAAGATTCGATTCCTAAAAGTTCGATTGCAATCAATCAATATGAATGTGATATTCCCGTAATAAATCATACCAAAAATTGTAATAATACATACAAAGTTGTTGTTCGTTTGTTTCTGCAGATGATAAATCAATGGATCCATGTCGTACATTTTAAACGTTTATATTATTATCCATTAAAGCTTGTTGTGTAAAGAGTGTTAGTGAAAAACTTTCGATCCAGAAGTTTTTAGTAGTTTTTAATTGGAGTTGTAAATGGAGGCTACACCAAAAAAACAATATGGTTAAAATAATGAGAAATTTGGTATGTTAAGCAAAAAATATTATTACATAGGATTTTTTTATTTTTCTGGATGAAATAACCAGGAATTTCTTATTAACGTTTTTTGACTGTTAATATAACCAGAATACTTTACCAGAAAACCTTCTTTGCGATACTGTAACTGATATTTTAGGTTAACATAATTATAAATTCTGGTTAAAATATATTTTTCTGATAAACATAGTCGAACATTCTGTTTAACTTTTACATAACATATCTAGTCATTTTACCCAGAAATTTTTTCTGAGTGTATATATGAGCACTAGAGTAATACATTTGAAATAAATTTGTTCTGTTCAAATAATATCGTTTTAAATTATTTTATTAAAAAATGTTAAAATATATTCCGAGTGATAAGTTTGTAGCAAATCTAAGAAAGCTTTCTTTTAAAAAGCTTAGTCTACCATTATGGAGCCACAATTTAACATTGCGCAATTTTATTTAATTTTCATAACCAGTGATCTAAAAATCTTTTAATAGAATTAAACGATTTTGATTCATAACATTTTTCTAACAAGAACTAAAATATATCTCTTAACATACACTTGTTCAGTTTTAATCGTATATATATATATATAAATGTCTGTATTTCAACGAGAAATGATTTAAAACAAAGAATAACATTTTTTAATAGGACCTTGCAAAATAACATTCCTAATCAAGGAAGTACTGAAGAGTACTTAAATATTAATAATTCAATTAAAATTGAAAAATTATCTAAATTCTTTGGTCATATTTGAAACTAAATTATTAAAGGGTGATTTAATCGAATGATAGTAATAGAACAAATTATTTACTGGTTATTAATTTATTCGCTGTCTGTAAAGAGATACAGTTATATCCTTGCTTGTTTTAAGATTTCTTTCTCCAACATTAAATTTGCTACTGATTTGAAACTGATAAAAATTATAACTAATTAACATATAATACTCGTTAGTAATACGAATAATTTTACCTATATAAAATAATTCCAATAAACTGAAAGTTAATTAATTTTTACATAATTTAAGAGAGTAACGTGTTAGTTAAAAATACTCATTACGAAACTTCTGGATAAGAATTTAATGCAATTTATTGAATTTGATACAGGTGCAGATTTATTTTGATTGTATTATCTGTATGATGTATTAACTTAGACAACAAGTTGCAAACAGGTATGTGGTTACTAATTGGGTATACCTTTCCTCGTCGCTTCTCTCTAAATTTATGCTGCTAAGAATACAGCAGATGCTTAGTTTATTTCAATTAAGGCAGTGGAGAAATAAATCCTAACAAACTAAGTGAACTACTAAGGATGAAAAGTTTGGTTAAGAAATGGCCAATTCAATTTATTTTTTGTTCATTTTAATATAAAAATCAGTCAATTTTAAAATTGGAAATTAAACTACATCGAATTAATTATTTTCTTGGTGAACCATTGAAAATTAGATGTTTTTGATTAAAAATAGGATTAATTTTCGAGTAATTTTGTTGGGTGACTAAGAACGATTTCTCATATGAATAAAACTACCATTGTAGGATGAAGTATGCCGATAATCATGCCATAACAGATTTTTTTCGGCTTTTTTTAGGCTTCAATAGAGCTGTGAACATTTATTAATTTATAATTTATTTCTGGTTTTGAATGCATTTTTAACAAATCGTTTGTTTGTTGCCTTGAAATTCTAACTTTCTACGTTGATATTGATTTCATAAATTAAACAAGCGAAATTGCTCTTCTTTCCAAAGTATTCTTAAGAAGTTCTCGATAATGAATGATTAGATAACACTCGGAACCCAAAATTATTATAAAAATCAAACTATTTCTTGAAGTCGACAATAGCCTTGATTTTTGTCAGCAATTATTTGCATGTCATACGTAGGTAAATACTTCGAATTTTTAGGTTGGGATGCATATAAAACAATTTCGAAAATAAAACACGTGTTTTCTAAACCTCTCGCCATTTTGTACATATTTTTACTCGGAACCATTAATTAGGTGTGCCATTCTACATTCCGAATTAAATGGAGTTTCGCAGTTCATTACGTTAACGGCAAAGTATAGTAGAGTGTAACCTTTGTAAGCGAGGAAAAATCAGAGATATCAAAGATGAGCAACGCTGAAAAAAAGGTATGATAAATCCGAGCTTCGTTTCGAAAAAGAGGTTTTTGGAATGAATCGGCAAAGCGTATAAAGAGACACATTGAACTTATTGATCAGGAAACTGGGCAAGCAAGCTCAAAGAGTAGTCGTTCAATCGTTCGATTCTCGACATATACATCCATTCAACCCGTCACCCGCGAAATTCCTGGCAAGCACTATAAGAGTTCAAACGATCCAATACCACTATATACGTGATTTCTTCGTTTTAATATTCATACACAATAACGACATTCGTCATGGCTGTCACGTTGTTACGTAATTTTAGCTTATTTTTCCATTTCGATGATGTATATGAATCGTAAAGAACTGTACACGAATTTCATAATTTGTCATCGTCGCATCTGATATTATTTATATTTAAAATGAAATTGGAAATTAATTGAACTGTAGAACAAAAACAAATTTTTTTAAAAATGAAAAAAAAATTGTAAGAAAAATATCTCATGACATCCCACTGTTTCTAAAATTTTGATATGATTTTCAAGCATCTTTAACCTGACATTTTTTTATCAAATCAAACGAGATCTTAAATTAAAATTTTGATATGACCCTGATTAAGTTGACCTGATACACTAGGACCGCTTTGTCCAGGGCAATAAATAAATTGTATCAATCAAAAACACTAGGGTATGATTAGGAGTTTATCTTTTGAGTTGCTATGTGTGATCTGCCCCTCTAATATTCTGATATTAGGTCCTACCTAGCTTTCTTTCTAGTATCCCTTAAATTTGTAAGATGTTGGCAATGTTATCAAAACGAGACATGTATTTAAGCGATTGCAAAGCTTTGCACATTAGCAATTCTGTGAATATTTTATTTAAATTTATTATAAATCTCGTAAAATTGTTCTATTTATTCGTTCAACAACACTATTTGATTGAGGATGAAGAGGAGTAGTTGGAGTTTTATAAATCCCTAATATATTGAGCATTTCTTTTAAAATAATTGATCCGAATTCACGACCCTGGTCAGAATGAATTTCTAAAGAAATTCCAAATCCTGAAACAATTTGAGAAATTAAAATTTCTACAATTGTTAAAGTTTGACGATTCGAAATAGCAAAGATTTCTGGCCATTTCGTGAAATAATCGTTAATAAACAATCGTAATGTATTTCCAGAATAAGATTTTGGAAATGGTCCTAATATATAAATTCCTAACCATTCAAAAGGAGTACTATCACTACAAATTTGAAATTTGCACCGTAATTCAACATCTATTTTACATGTAGACCAATAAAATCGTTCTCTAATTCTAGACAATGTTTTATTTATACTAAAATGACCAGCAGTTACAAAATTATGTGCTTCCATTAGAATATCTTTAATTACACTTTCAGGAACAATAATTTGTAAAACAGAATTATAATACTGTCTAAAATATATAATATAATAATAAATATAAAATATATAATATATATATTATAGAATTGTAGATTCCCAGTGCTTATATAAAATGCCATTTTTAAGTTAATCCTAATATGAAGGATCAATCTCTTTAAATCTTATATCTCTTAGATTATACGTCTATTATTTCTAATAATATATATGTATATAGTCTAAGGGTTGATGAAAATAGATTAGCATGACATGTTTATCAATGTAATAATTATGACTGAATTATACACAAAGTACTTTAAAGTCTGATATTTATGTATCACTTTTAATTTTCAAATTTATCAAGGAAACCAAACAAGAAGAAAAAATATACATTTGAATAAAATAACAAATTTAAACTTTTAAAGGCGTATTTAAAAATAATATAATCTACTGAGTGTCATTTCTAATAGTAAATTGAAACTCATATATTAAGAAAATAACTTATACCAAGCAATAAGAGGATTCATTTCGACCAAGTCAGTGAATATAACTGATCCCTAATTATCTGAAATTATGTACTTTCCGACCAAAAAGTTGTTTTCCAAATCAAATAAACATTTAAATGACAAAGATTATTTGAAAATTACGTAAATATAAACTACAAAATAGTTCATTGATTTCAAAGATTAAATAACATAAAAATTACCAAATTAAAAAAAAAATATCTTCTTATTCTATAATAAACTTATAAGTCGATATCATTTCAATTTTTAAGTTGATCGACTCAGTTACTGCATGTCGGTAATCAAAGTGGAATGACTTAATTGGTTAATCCGCTTTATGTAAGTCATTATTTTGACTAAAGGATGTAAATTAAGGTCTAATGTAGTGCTGCAGTTTCAACCTGAATTTCGAATTTAACGTGCAAATTACTTATAGGACATTTCGATCAGCAAGGATGTATTCCGTATATCCTAACAAAATATTATAATACATTTTTATAAATGTCCTTACGTAACGAATATTTTTAATATAATTCATCGTATAGCCAATTTTTCAATAAATTGTACATTGTGTATTTTCGGACTGTCCTTTAAAGGCTTCCAAACTGGTGCCATTTATTAAAAGATAGGTGGATCTAAAAGTCTGCTCCTTGACAAGTATTTGCACATTTCAAAAGCGTCATTCCATCAACAAACAACAAAGTTAGCGCGGAAAGAGCGGTAGCGTCTTTATATCTGCTGTCAAACAAAGAAGTTCGAGGTACGGGCCAATATCAAGTTCTGTTTTAAACTCGGTGAAACTTTCACCGAGACGTACGGATTGATGAAAATAGTTTATGGTGAAGATTGTTTATCCCGTACGCAAGTTCGCAAGTGGTTTCATCTGCTCCAGAATGGTAGAGAGGACATTGAGGATCAAGAACGGTTGCTTGAAAACTGCGAAAAGAGCAAAAAATAATGTCGAAATTAAGTTAGGTCTATCACGAAACGCTTCAAAATCTTAGGAAAAAGGTTGATAGGCAATTTGAATAGTATCTATTGTAACAACTGCTATTATTGTTACTGAAAACTAAAGCTATTTAAGCCATTAACGCCTGAAATGGCATTTTTTATACTTTATTTTCAATCAAGTATTTCGTATCAAAATCGAAGTTGAAAACAATTGAAAGTACATATCCTATTGTTTTCGAAGTCGCTCTTCAAAATTGAGTTTCAGCCATCAGGAATTCCAATATGGCGCCGAATTTAAACAAAATTCCTATCAATTTTTTTCGAGCTATCAGAATATTGGAATTCTATTGGAACCGTGCATAATGGTGCATAAAACAGTTGAATTTTAAGAAAAATGTTTTCTTTCATACCCCACATCATTGTAGCGACCTCAAAATGGCGTCAACAATTAAAATTTTTGAACGTTCTAACTCAAAAACTACGTGCTGTTATAAAAAAATACTAAGAACAAAAAGTTCTTAGAATTACTCCAGAAATATAGTGGAAATTTATCAGATTTTTGTGATGATATTTTGAGACATTTTTTTTCAAAATTTTCTTCAAAATTATAATTTATTTATGAAAAATTCTGAAAAAAATTTGGTGAATTCACTTATGAATTCTACGAGTTTTTTGTTCTTTGCAATTTTTTCCAAAAGTTGATAGTTTTTTTTGGGGAGGGGGATCCTAAACTATAATATTTGAAATTCATTTCCTCTAAACTATCAACTTTTCGAAAAAATTGCAAAGAACAAATAACTCTTAGAATTCATCAGAGAATACACTAAATTTTTTACAATTTTGAAAAAAATGTTGAAAAAATTCCACTATATCGCTTGATGAATTTTAAGAACTTTTCATTTTAGGCATTTTTTTTTTAAAGTTTGTAGTTTTTGAGTTAGAGCGTCCAGAAATTTCTCAAAGAAATTTTCATTGTTGACGCCATTTTGAGGTCGTTACAATGATGTGAGGTATAAAAGAAAAATTTTTTCTTAAAAATTCAACTGTTTTATGCACCATTATGCACGGTTCCAATAGAATTCCAAAATTCTAATAGCTCGAAAAAAATTGATAGTAATAAATAATTCCCAATTTTTTTTATTTTTTTTTTAATTCGGCGCCGTATTGGAATTCCTGATGACTGAAACTCAATTTTGACCTCGGAATCTTGAAGAGCGACCTCGAAAACTGTAGGATACGCACCTCTCAATTGTTTTAAACTTTGATACGATACATTATTAACGTCACGGTGTATTTTTGGAGATATTATGGTGACACTTGGAATTAAATACAAAAATTTAATACAATTACTAGATACATTTACTTTGCAAATGTGCATTGCACTCCCGTTCTCGGTTGATTCACTTCAAACACTACATGTAGTGATAAAACACGTTTGACATTTATCAGATTCAAGATATCTACTTGCTGTTACAGTTACGTAAGGATGTTCACCACCGAGCTTCGTATACTTTATTATAAATAAAGATGAGTGTTCTAATGATATTAAAATATTTTTATTCATATATTAAGTTTCAAAACTTTAGTGCAATAACAATAACAATTGTATGCGTAATAGTACTGCCTAAAATGAAAGTGTGTATCTTCTTGTTTAGGTAACAATTATTTTTGGCAGTTTGGTACTTAATTTTTTAATCAATTTATATTTCACAAGGTTTATGTTAATGACTTTTAATATTATATCAAAAACAAATAATTCATTGTTAGTTTAGTAATAGTGACATTCAGCGTTCATTTTTAAATTCTTAGTTTCTAGGTTTCCTTAAGTCAATTGCGTCATTTTTAGCGCATTTACCGGTTTCCAGAAACCGTGTATTGCCTTTTATTGCTTAAATATTCCTTCAGGATTTAGTTGTTCACACAGTTCTCTGCGCTGACCATATCATAAGAAAGCCGATTTCTTCCATTCGTTGAAAGGCTATTCATAATACTGAAGATGCGTTCCGCGTATGCATTGCTGCAGTGAATAACAAAAATCTCTTCCATAACAATTTTCAAATTCGGAGCTGTAACTTTACAGAAAACAGCGCACCACTTGATGGATGTACTAATAATAGAGTGTGCGTTATTCCCAACTATCAACCCGTAAAAGAAAATTTTGTAATCAAGTATCCTTAACATTTTTACTTTTTAATTATGCAGATAAAAAATTTCTTGTAAAAATTCTGTTTATTACTATACTAATTAATACTAAATAAAATATGGTTAAATTAGCCACATTTGTGGGTAATCCTGAGACAATTCTGTCTAATACAATTCATTTCTTCAGTGTAGCAATATGGTTTTCCAGAATATGGCCAACACATTTTTAGAAGCTACATTTTATGTAACAAATTTGTATATTAAAATCTACTTACTCTATAACACTCCAGTTTGTAGGTTATTAGACATGAAACAAATTTTAAAGATGGATTCTTACTAAAGTGGTCAGCCAGTTTACACAGCTGATATTTTAAGAATGTTTCGAAACTTATATTGGATTATTAATTTAGTAACTGTCTTTCTTACCCTATAATTAATGTAAATAATATTTTTATAGCAATGTATGTTTATGTACAATTTAAAAAAGTGTTATAAGAATTACAGATATGAATAATTGTAAAATTAAAATATTGAAATTATTTTCTGAAAAAGATAAGTTTTTGGCGCCTATGCTCTCCTCTACTTCTGTACCTACAGCGTAGAGTAGAGGTTAGCGTGTTAAGCGAAAGGCCCGGGTTCGATTCCCCGCCGGGACAGGTTTATTCTTATTTATTTTCGCGTTTATTTACTTCCCAAACTTTAAAATGCTATAAAAATAAACAGCGCTGTAATAATTATCTAAACTTTTATGTTTTTTAATTTGTCAGAAAATTTCCTTCTAAAATATATTTTCGGAATATCTAAAAGACATCCAAAATTGTTACATAAGAAATCTAAAAGATATATTTGAGGTATCTTTATAACATTTTTTGTTTATTGGGCCTGCGATCGTACACAGGCGTTTCCCGGATATCCTTTCAAAATCTTCTTTTTTCCTTCTTTCCAACATTTTTTTCGAAACTTGTCACACTTATCGGTACAATGATTTTCATAATTCCATCTAAATAAGAATCAAAATAATTAAAAAGAAATATACATATATAATACGTGTTTCCTCCCATCCCCCCTAATGGAATACCTGTCAGACTAAAATATATCTTCCTCAATAAATCAACCAATTAATTGGCACGGATTCAAAGGGTTTTCCCCCTCTCCCCTCTCTCTCTCTCTCTCTCTCTCTCTCTCTCTCTCTCTCTCTCTCTCTGCATCTTAGAGGCAGTTTAAAGTTTTTTCGGTGGTCGCTTCAAAATGGGACGAAATAGTAAAATAACTGATAGTTCTAATGCAATGATCCATGCTGTCTGAATATGTGGATCGAATATTTCATTGATATTATTTAATTCTGTGTGGGCTTCTGTAGTTTTATAGGCGGATAGGTCTAAATACACATCTTGTCCGAAGTTGATTAGATTGTTATATTTTATTCGAATATCATAATTTTGAAATAGAATCTGAAAATTAATTATGTCCATTCGAACAAACAAAAGACTATAATTTATATGTTCTATAAACTATACGTTTGCTTCGTGAAAGAAGGCGTTCCTTGGGTTATTCCGAAAGTCCGTGCGAAAACAGGCGGAACATCAATTCGCAAGGTTGCTCATATTGTTTAAACTCGGCACACCACACACGAACAGAAAGAAGATTTGTGTATACGGTACCGATTTACCGATTTCGTTTCATTAATTACAAGGTGCATCATCGTTTTATTTTCTAGACAGCGCCGGCGTTTGTACCAAGATTCGTCGTTACCCGTTCCTTCTCTCTGCGAACGATCAAAGCCGGTTGCCAGGTGGGCGAAAGAATTCTCTGTACTTCTTTTGTTCTTTTACGCAAACAAATAATTTAATACGAAGGCACTACACGGAAAAAAGAAATAGTCGTGCGACTACTAACTTCGTTATAAATAGCAAATTCTCTTTGGATTTATTTTTCATTTGAACAGCGCCCCTAAACTAATTAACCGTTTAAAATCTAAGTGTACAGACTTTTTATTTCTACTCTAATGCATATTTTTCACATAAAATGAAAAATCAAAAGATACTGAAGTTTGATTTTTTATGGTTATTAACTGTAATGTCATTGGCAAAAATTGAATTGCTCTGTAGGATGTTATAAGGGTATTTTATATATAGTAATGGAATTTCGTGCATTCCATGCAGCACAACTTTGAATTATGTATATTTGGTGTATACATTCATTTAGATATAACTTTAATTATAATTATATATCGTGCATCTAATCATTAATGGAAATTCATGCCAATATCCGTATTCATAACATGCTATGTATTTCGTAACAATTGTATTTTATTAATTAAAATAAAATAATTAACGGATTAAACCTACCAATTGCATTAGATGTTAAAACGCCATAGTCCGGAAATTTCTAAACATTTCAGACACCTTCCGTCGTAATCGGAATCATAATAAATGTCTGATAAATACGTAACAATTATGTATTATTACTTAACGAGACTATCGCTTATTTAACCCAAATTTCCGAGCTATATTGAAAGATATTATCCTACCCACTATTACCAATTAGCACATGTACGTCCGCCTTGTATCCTTCTTAGGAAATTTTAGTAATACCAAAGGCAAAATTACATTATTTATTCGCAGATCAATTTTTTACATTTTTCCTTTTTTAAATTTTTCTGATTGCAATGAACATTGTTTTCACTTTTCAGGTTTGAGGTCAGTCGGCAAAGAAGGAAAGTCAGAAAACTCGAATGTGTTTTGTCGTTTGGTTGTATGAGTGTTTACACTTTAAAGTACTTGTTTTTACTTCTTTAATATTTAAAGAATTCCATTACCTCTGAATTTTGCACATTATCTAAAAAAGCAAGAGCATGTGATCCTAGGAACATAATAAGGTATTTATCAAGCAATAAATTAAGGAGATTCTAGAGTAAATCGACTTTTTGTAGATTTACTTGAAATTTTTACAGTAAATACCTAAGTATATTAACTATATTCTCTTAAAATTTAAGCGGCCCTATCCACACGGAACTTGAGAAATACATTTTTAAAGTTGGTAATTTTTACATGTGAACCCTATTCAATGTGTCCACGTAAGGGTCGTTTTAATAAACTGACGAAAAACTACATTGCAGATCTTTAAGAAAAACTGATACAACATAGTCAATAGCGCTAGAAACATTGTAAAAAAATTGATGAGGTCTAGACATACCGTCTATTAGATATTAAATGATAAACATTGCAAGTATACATAAATATAAAATTGACACCACAAAACATAACTGAGGCGCAAGTCAAATAGTCAAATTAGAAATTTATTATTGCCTTAAACATTATTACAGCAACGTTTATGTTCTGCCTTTTTCATAAACAGTGCTATAAATATTTTTTATTATTTTTGCCGAAACAAATTTTATTTTATGCGCTTGACATTGTTAGTGGGTAGTGAACTACCTTAAGTTAGAAACTTAATCGATTAGCTAAGGAAGAAGTAATATACAAAATCAAGTTTTTGAGCGTCATTTATGAATTGTAATTTTTAACAAATGGAGTTTAAAAAACGGCTGTTTCTTTTTTGGGAATGAATTCTGGACCAATTATTTTGTCTGTTAAAGTTTACTTTCGAAAAATATATGTTTCGTCCATAAATGTTTTTATTTATTATGCTTGTGATTCGAAAGATGTTCATATTTAGAAATTAAATAGAGCCATATTTCTTTGATTAGCGGCAGATTACTGGATTATATATGTGATTACAAAATTAGAGAAGTGGTAAAGTAGAATCCCTCTATAAGAATATTCGCTATAAGGAATTCATTTTATTCGATATAAGAAATAAGGGGTACATCACATATCCCCATTGATATGATTGGTTTAAAACTTCCCTCTCCGCATCAAGCCATTTCCTAATAGCAGGTTTCCTCCGTATCACAATTTTTATTGTTATTGTGTAAAATCTCTTCTATTGGGCAACTTAATAATTAAAAAAAAGTATTTAAAAAAAGTTTATGTGGTTTTACATATCGCTAAAAATTTTCATAAACTATAAAAACCTACATACTTTATTTTCTCATTTTTGAAAACCTATACTAAATTCTGATTATAAGTTTTGTATAAATTGTTGTGAACGAGAATATAATTAAAAGAAAATGTACACATGTCAAATTTTAAGAAAAAAGTATTTTTAAGCGTATTAAAGAATTAAAAAATGAATATAAGTATTAAATGCAAAAGTGGTGATTCTTAAACATTTCAAGCATGCTAGTAGAACTTCAAGCTTTGCAATTCTCCGGCTATGCAAAACTTCCATCTTCTTGTTGAGAAGTTCCTTACATTGCGAAATATTTAGTTCAGAATTGTTAACTGTTATAGTATGTTTACAATGTCGAAATTTGCCTTGTAATGTAAGAAATTTATATGGACGTACGAATAAAGTTGCCTGACGTGAAACTTAGCCAAAAATAGATACTAGATTGTTACTCTTGTTTACGACTTTCGATCGTCAAATTTACAATCAGATTTTGTGTAGCTTCACCATGATTGATGTTTTGTTGCGAGCACAGATTACATCGAAATAATGAAGTATCTTCTATATTGACAATGAAACATACATATTTATAAGATATATATGGGCAAATCCACAGAACTTTTCATTTTGGTGAAAAAAAAAATTTTTTTTTCAACTTCAAAGCACACGTTTTTCTTATGATACACATGTTTAATTGGTCAACTGAGACTAGGAATCCGTCCCTGTACTCATTTTTAAAGGACGGCGTCGTGCACAGAGGGTTAAGAAATAAAAATTGTAGACACATTACATTCAAAACATAGCAGTAATTATAAATATAGTATGAAAATATAAAATTTTGGGGTTATCGCCTACAAAAATTGCTACCGAATGTAGGCCTACTCTATATAGTAATTACGTGTCTGGTAATAGAAACCTACTTAGTGGACAGCTCATGTTTAACAGCGCTGAAAATACATTCTACAATCAAAGTATACATCTAGACATATAGTGTGCGTAAAATTAAATTTTGAATGGATTTTTTTTTCATAAGTATGATACACGTCGTCTAAAATGCCTTTTTAGTGGTATTAAACACAAAGAGTTACCCGCTATATAGACCACTAAGCCGGCATCATCAAAATTATTGTGAAAAATGGCCATTTCAATCCCTTGATGTATATTGTACACTTGTTGAACTAATTATTTCATATTATATTACATTACGCAGTAAATATACAAGCGTATGACCTTTGATATATGTGCATGAGTTATACATGATATTTTATGGGCACCCATTGCTTTACTTGTCGTAGAAAAGTAATGAAGAGAGCATAAAGTGTACTTTATATTTACATAAGACAAAGTCGTTCATAAAATTAGTTAAGCCTCTGCAGCCTAATATTTAAATGTCTCCCTAGCGCCGCTGTGTTTTTATATATAAATAGAGTAAAGAAACCAATTACAATCTCAACTAGGCCCCCAAAGATGATATTCTTGATGTGCCCTAGGAAAAACTGACTTTTCTTTGCGAGTTACGTTTCGACAACCTATATTTGAAGTGCTGTCATTTGATGAATACTTGCAGCACACACTTCTACCACGTCTCAAAATTTTCGTTTTCACGTTAACTATAAAGGTATGTTCATAACTTTGAATTTAGAAAGACGGCGCGTTGTTAAAACAGTTAACTTTGCCAAAATTGAAAAAACTCAATTATGTTCTTACACATTTTAACAGTATCATAACTTCCGTCTGAGAAGTAGCACATCGATTTTCTGGCAGGTGAGATTGTATAATTGATACAGGAAGCTAATTCAATTGGATTTAGTTCGATAACTATTACGGCGTCACAGAAAAACTGTTAAGATTAGAAAAGTTTAGGCAACTTACAAGTCAAACTTGTCAATTTTTCTTCATTAGCCTTCCTGAAATCATTTCAAATTCGCTGCTATGAGACTAATACTTCATCGGTATCTATATTTACTACTATTATACTTGTTTTACCCCGTACATATGTTTCAATACAAATATAAACTAGCATGTCTTCACTTACACCTAAGTTTAAAAGTTCTGTGGATTTGCCCATATATTATATGTTTAATTTATAAGGTCGAGTGTATTCGAGAATGTTCGCAGCACATTTTTTCATCAAATTAAAGACAAAATTGTTTGATAGGATGCTTATCATTTTTGCACAATATTTACAGAGTCATGGATTTACGTAAATCTTTTTATAACTATAATTAATATAACATAATTTTATACATATCTTGGTATAAGTATGAAAAAGTTTTATTAAATTAAACTACATATCGACTTTATGACATACTTAACACCACAAGTGCATTTTGTCTTTTTCAGTAACTGTCTAAAGTAGGGAAATTAGCTATGAAGATAATTAGAGAGATAAAGTTTAGCAGTAATTCTTGCAATTTAACTATTAATTATTATGAATTGAAATGAAAAGAGTTGAACAGGACTTGCGTTTGCTTTTTCTCCTTTTCTCTCAACTATATCCTAAGGCGGTTGATTTTGTTAGATATATTTATTTGTAATCTATTTAAAATACTGTTCATTGTACGTAAACATCTTGTGCAATGAAGAAGAAATGATTAATAAATTCAATATTTAAAACATTACGTAGTGAATTTCACTGAGCCAAAGGTTGCAATATTAAGGTGTACCATTTTTTGTTATTTCTAACTATTCAGCATTTAAAACATTTTTGAAAATTTATCAAAATATATGTCATGTCTCTCTTATACTTTTACAAAAGCGATGCTTCAAGCTTCCTTTAACATTACTGAAACAGTTCTAGAAATTAAACATTTTTTGCTTATTTAGGTAAAAGCTAAAATCCGTATTATCCTGAAAATTCAGATAAATCCATAAGAAGGTTTTAACATCATCGTCATCGGAAAGTAATCTTACGTGAACTACAGCTCCACCTAATTTTTATTTTCCATTTAAAAATGTTTATTTTAAAATTGTATATTTAAAGTATGTAACAACAACTAGAATCTTATAAAATTATCTCGCTAAATACAAGTTTTTATAATATTGTTAATTTATCGTAATAATAATTATACTTATAAAGTATAATAACATAATGCATGTCGGTTTATAACTCCAATTACATGCTTCCCACGAATGAAAGTGTTGCTTGCGTGAAGCCAGAAGTCAGTAATGAAACGATTCTAGCAGATACGAATGAGAACTGTAATAAAAAGAAAATAAAAGTGAAGATGAAGATATGTAGGTAAGTAAGAAGTCATGCGTTCTTAAAAAAATTTTTCTCTGTTCCAATTTCTGTCAGGGTAAAACGCGACTCGTGTAAGAAACGTATTCACTGTCACTTTAAAAAATTATTAATTATCGTTTCATATCTTAAGTTCCCTACCCAAGTGATATAGAAGCACATTATTCTTCCGATATATCTTCGTCTTTGCTTCCCTTCGTATTTTTTGCTTCACCTCGTGAATCTTGATCTCCTTATTACAGAGTTCTTAGATCACATCTTTAACACGAATCACTTCCTTCAAGATGCTATAACCGTGCACATTACACGCAATAATAGAGTTAAGTAAAAAGCATTCAATAATGCAATAAAGAAGAGCATACCAAGGGGAGAATTCTAATTATAGTTCATTGGATAATTGTGCCGAAGTAGTAGATACTTTTATAATATTTTAAGAATACATAAATAATGGTATAAATTGTTCTACGATAGGTTTATTATATAACAAAATATTAAATCGTATTCGTTGAACAAAGAGTGACTTCAAAATTTCAACAGATTTAGGCCGTTGATATTCGATGTATTGCTATAAAATAAATATACATATGATGGTGGCAAAAAGTCCGGGATCGGTCAAATATTTCGAAAACCATCGATATTAAAAAAAAACTCTGAAACACGGAGAAAGGGTTTCAAAAAAAGCTATTTTTTACAGAAGATTACAGATACTTTTTTTGAAAATTTATTTCACGTGTTTCGGATATGTTCCGAAGTTATTATAAATTAAAAATTTTAATAGTCGAATAATTCCTCGAAAAGTGGTCGCAGCACCATCTATATCTAGTGTTTTGTATTCGTCTCGAAGAGACTTTTCAACTAGGCCGCACTCGAACCATGTTACCATTTAAGATTTTTGGCCCCCTCGTGCCCCACGTGCAACTCTAGAGGTAGGGGGTCGAACCCCCTAAAAATATATTTTTTTTTTACAAATTGTTCCACGTATTTTAGGTTGTTTTAATTTCGATGTTTTTGGAATTTTTATAAATATTTTTTACGCAATAATTTTTATTATTTGGCTTCGTGGCTCAGGCGGCAACGCACTGGACTACGAAGTCATATAGGTCGTGAGTTCGATCCCCGTCTGGTGAATTATTCACTTGTCCTTTTATCGTAATTCAATATATATATCTTTAAAACCATCTAATAACAAAATAAATAAAAAGTAAGCTATAATTAACTTTCTCCTTTCATTTTTATATAAAAAATCATTTTTAGGAATGCGTTATGAAACTCTGCATTTTGAAGTTATTTAAAAATGAATAATACTACCAACGATGATTTTCCCTTGACGTTACACTCATATGGTATTTTTATGTAAGTTTTCATTTTCCATATTTTCGAGATTTTTCTACGTTGTATTTGTCTTATTTGCTCTTAATTGTTTATTGTTTTTTTGTATACCTAGACAATAAATGTATCGTAATAAAAGTGATATTTATATTATGATATGATATTCATTTTATTTTATTTGTATTACATCATATTCGTGAAACCTATTCTTACCTAAACCTAGTCTGCCTCTTATGACTACAAAAGGAACAAATTTTCATTAATAATTCCTAACTTGTAAAGCTCTTGTTATTATATGTAAATGTTTTCGAAACACCGAATTTATTCTCTTGCTTATTTGAAATCAATTATTGAAGATTAAGAATAAATTATAGAATGAGCTAGTCTGATGTGCATACACATAGAAAATCGTTAATTTTATTTTAAGCCAAACATTATCGACCAGACACTATACGTGAAGAATTGAGTGATATTCAAAATCGGAAGGTATCCGAACCTAGAAGAGTCATGATAAAGTAATACGTACTATACGAATTATACAAATTTTTAAAAGTCTATTGATATACAAAATTTCAATTTTATAAAAGCAGTTACGTTTTTAATTTTAGGGTTATATGATAGATGATATAATGATAAAAACTAATCTTTAATGTGATTACAGTTAAGAATTAGAATTTGGAATTATTAATTACAATAAATATTTTCTTATATATATGATTCATATAATATTTATGGAACTGGTATTTTTTATTATCCTCTTGAGAAGGAAATGAGTTTTCTAAGCGCAAAGAGTAAATTTTGCAACCTTTCCTCTCTTTCGCACTGATGAAATGAATTAACCTTTTCTCACTATGGTTGAATTTTTCGGAGAATTAGAGAATAATATTTGTAGAAATGTTTACAACATAAATTTTTGTGAAGGGAGTGTTATACCATCAGTTTTAGATAAAATATTATGAAACTCCATTTAGGCGAACAGAAAATTTACAAAACTGAACCATGCCGGGAATTAAAAAGGGCAAAAGGCCTAAAAAGTTCTTTTTAGATCTCTTCTGTCTATTTAAAAATAAAAAAGGATTTAGACAGTATATTTGCGCATTTACCAATAAAATAACAGTTGGCCTTCACCTTAGATAACATTCTTTCTATTTTTTTGTTATGTCTTTAAAACTATAAAATCGAGTTTTTCAGAAGTATTTACTTATCTCCAAAAGATATGTTCTTGCTTTTTAATTTATTTATAAAATAAAATAAAATATTTTGTCTGGCTTTTCTTAACGCACTCAAAATTTTTATTTTTGCATTAGAATTCAACATAATGACAGTGTTTGCCCAATATGTTTTCTATTTTTATATATATTATATTTTCATTATGTTGATTATTACATTTCCCTGAATATTACAATGAAAACTAGCCAACATCCAGATCAAAGCGAAATAAATACTGGAAGGAACTATCTCATTCAATTGATTAAAGATGGATAGCGCTAGATATGACTGTGCGGTTAAATGATCTAGATATATTATGCTGAAACTTCAATTGCAGTAATCGCGAAAATAATATCGATATTATAGGTGCCAAGAAACCATCGAAAAAAACACTCAAAATATTATTTGAATCTGAAATATATTGCATTAATAGGTAGAGGTACATAATCTGCTTCAATTAATTATTCCAGATTTTTAGTAACTTATGGAAAATTATAAAAAAGAATTAATTTCAAAGTTGTAACTATTGTGTAGACGCCGATGAATATAATTCATCGGTTTGATTGAACAGCATGATGTTCAGGGATGTTTTTACAAACATTTCTTATTTCTCTGTGAATTTATTATCATACCATTAGCTGCCTAGGATCACTTTGCGTCTGGTATATATTTTCCCTTTGCAACTGGACCAGAAAATGATACTCTGTTGGATGATGCTATCACCCTCCTCCGCAATAAATATCCGGAAGCTGAACTAGGATTTCTCCACAGATGTTCCAACCTCCAGAGTTTCTTAGTTTCCTTAAATTTCTTCATGAAATTTATCGTCATTTCCTCTTCCCGTAATTCGGAGCGCTGCTACAGTCACGCGTATGCGAAGTTGCGACAAATTCTTACGTGAAACTTTAGTTCAAACTTTTAAAAAATACTACAGCATTCATTATATGCATTGGTAAGTTGTAAAGAGACAGCTGCATTCCTTATCTCGACAGTAAAGTAATCCAAGAATTCGAACATACCAGTTATATTCACGAGGAATATATATATATGGAACTAATAATTATAGTGAAGAACAAAACTATTGTTCAGGTATACATCTAAAATTGTTCGAGAATTGTAATGGGCACTGGGTGTTCAGAGGCTTTGGTTTATTGTCCATAACTTTTGATCAGATCATTCCATTTTGATGATCAGGCTACCATTGTAAAGCTAATATATATATATATATACATTTAACTTATTGCCCTTGTAAGTTTAATGATTACAAGTAACACAGAGAAAGTATAATCAATATTTCATATTGTGTAGAACTAAATTTTGCACGTAATTTATAATAAGTTTTCTTTTAAACAATTGTCTAAAATGAATATGAAGAAATAAAACTCTAAATATTTCAAATACATTTATTTATCCTTGTTATTTACGTATTATAAAAAATCTATAAAGTAATATGACGAAAAACTACATTAAATCAATGTAAACATATTCTACTCCTTAAAACTAGTAAAAAAAAAACTCCTTAAAGCTAGATAGTGCTCAGTTCCAAAACTGAAGTCACGCGGATTCGTTCAAGTTAATCATTATAATGCAATTCACTTATTACACACAATATAAATCATGAGCTGGTCCTTAAGGCGTATACTTTTATTTTCCTGGAGAAATAGTAATAGATGACACAAAAACAAGAGATATTATTTTTTTAATTACTTTTATTATTATTATTTATTATTATTATCATGAGGGGGTGCCTCTTGTGCTAACCCATACAGAAAAAATACAACAGTATAAAATAGAAAGATAGAAATATTGGGAATACATAGCAAACGAACAGTAGGTAAAATTATAGTTATAAACGCAGCATTGTAACTAAATTAATAAGTAACAATAAACGCATAAAATATCATTAAATAAATAAAGCAATTATATAGTCTACGGAAAAGAAAAGACTATAAAGAGTAATAGAAATAATTAGAACAATTTTTTTTTGCGATTTCACTGTCACGGAGAAAATGAAAAAGTTTGTTTTTAAAGCTGCAAATAGGTTGGCAGTTTTTATGTGGTTAGGTTTAGCGGTCCATAACCTAGTGGGTGTTATAAGAAATGACTTAGAGTATGTCTCGGAACGATGGACTCTCACTCTTAATTCCTGTGAGCCAGAGCGAAATTCATGATCAGTGATGTCACTATATGCCAGATATATTTTTAAAAAAGATAGTAGGGTATCTTATTGTTAGTTTTCATTTGGGGGTAACTTATTATACCAATAAAATAGAGGCGTCGTGAGGTCAGAGTAAGCCACCCCAAATTAACGCGATAAGAGGTTATTTGCTCATCTCTGCGAAGATAGAAGATGAAACGAATTCCAGAGTTTAGCATCCTTTCCAATTTCTACCTCAACGTCACATCAAGATCGTTGTAGATGAAATATGGAAAGATGAGAGAAATAATCAATTGCTTACGTACTTCAATGGACAAGAGGTTTTTATACTTCCAAAGTTGAGGCAATGTTGCATAGACTCGATTAGAAGTGGTGATGATATGATGTTTACAGGATTAAGTATTGTCAGTGACTAGTCCAAGATTACGAACTGACTTAACCTAAGTTATGGTATTGTTCATCACTTTGATAGGTGGCAAATTAGCTAGCTCTAGTAAATTAATGTAATATGAACTACCAATCAAAATAGCTTGGGGTTTAGAGAAGTTTACGACAAGGTTATTATCGATTGTACATTGACAAAATCTCTTAGCATCCTCGGTAATTCGAGGACATTTTGACAACATCCTCTAACCAGTGTGCTCTGTGGCATTTACATGTTGTCCACTAGTAGGGAACATTGACCACTAGTCTAATTGACATTTCAGTTGAAACAATGATCTATTGTGGACAGCTCACGCCTTTTTAAAAATGTTGTAGTATGCGAATATCGATTGCAATAATATGTGATTCAGCGATCGAACGAATTATCGATAAGATGATGTGAACATTTTCGGCACCATACATCATATTGGTTTACATGAAATGTTTGCCACTTGCACGTCATAAATAAATATGGTGCTTAGACGACCTTCTGAAGACAGTGCCAACTCTTGGACATGACTTTAAGTCGTCACGAAAATCATAATAAAAGTCTTGGATTTGGAAGTTATTGCAATAATCTGTATTTGTTCGAAAGGAAGACTAAGTCATCAGGTCTTGCTACTTCATCAAAATCTCCACGAATCCGAACATCCAATGAGCAGCAACTTTAGAAATGTCTTAAGGTGTTTTCAAGTTGCAATTTGTATGCCATAAAGTTTGATTCGGCAACTAATACGTCACAAAATGGCAGGTTACACAGCTGATTCAGTTGTTCAGGAATGGTCCCTAAGTATCCAGTTGTGGGCAGAATTTTTTGTTGCAGGACTTCGAAGCTTGAGCTGAAGAAAACCCACAGTTAAAGATAGGAGACAATTATGGATCTTCAGAACCACATTCTAGACAAATGTCGTCTCTTTCTTTCTCCAGGGTTAAAATTGAAAAAGTTTCATTAATTTCCGTGTGGGAAACCTGATGTTAATCAGGAAAAACGCTGAGGCTCGTCGCTCCCTAACCTCAAAACTTGTCACATAACGACTCGATTTCATGCATTCTTGATGCTTTTTACGATTCATATATTGATGATAATTTCATATTAATTAAGACTATAACAATCAGTGAAGTTTGCAAGTAGATATGTCAACAAATTATGAATATATTTTATTAATGCAAAATTTGATCTTTCTACGGTATATACTCTTTCTGACGTCTTCGTTCTCCTCCAAAATATATTATTAAATTTAAGCTGATATTTTATTAGTGGAAAAATGTTCTCCATTGCGGGAGTTCCTCTAGCGTGAGTTTCATTAGTGTGAGGTTCTACAGTCTTGTCCGTCTCGAATTATTTTTGAAAGGTAACATATCAACATTATTCAATATAAACGTTTGTAATATTTGAAAAAACTGTTTGAGCGCATTTGTACATTAGCTAAACACTAAGGCAACCAAAAATGTTTTGTTTGCTCATTCTTAGTACATTTACTAGCACAGTGAAGCCCTCGACAGAGGAGACTTTTTAGTTGGGTTGCTTATGGGAATAATAGTAATATGTTCGGCTGATATCCACACAAATCTACTGAAAGCCGTTGGTCAATGTAAAAATCTACACAGTTTGGTGCAACCTTGCACTGTACCAGTTCAAATTTTAAAACGAGCTCTTATGAGAACTGTACAGAAAATGTGCAGCCTTCCGAATATACTACAAATCAGGCGAAGCGAATGGAATATCCATTTTTTCGAATTACGCGTTATTTATGTTTATGCATGCTGAAAGAATTATACCGTTTCCGGTGTTCTTTCCCTGCAACGAACAAAGGAAACGCAAATCGGCGGAACTCACAATGATGAACATTTTGACTGGCCCACGCTGTCGGTCATGTGTACATTATTGCTTTGAAGCGTTCAGCGAGTAATATCGTGTTATGCTTTGTTATTTTTAATAACGAGGCGCTGCAGCAAACTACCGACCCGAGGAATGAAAGAAACCAGGCATTGAAGAGTGAATGAAGGACAAAAGCATAGGTAAAGAAGTTCTGAGGGACCGAGGAAAATGAAGTAGATGTAAGGAACTCCATTCATGTTTTCCGCGAGTCACATTGGAACGTATTCAGCTGCGAGTGTCACTTACGTGCAACGCATAAAATGATCATACGTTTGTATACAAGGCCAGCGACCCTTGGCCGTAATCTTGTCGCACGGACGACTACTTCAAGCTTTATATTTTGCTTTTCAAAAAGGACACTTAATTCAGATTTTATTATTATGATGAAATTAATTAATAGGTTTCATTCTTACCTTGCCAAAGCTCCTTCGAAGCGTGTACTGTATGGAACGTAACTATTGGAATGAGTTTGAAAAATTAGAAGGTTGGTAATTCAAACTTAACAAAAAAAGCATTAATTAATACCACAATTCATATATATTTTTCAGTATTAAAAACCGTCATTTATCTCTCCATTATCAGCTTCAACAAAGCGTGTTACCATGTTTGAACTCAAGTATTTTCTTATTATCTGAACAGCATTGATGCATTGACACGGACAAAAAAATCTATTTTTCTTTATTGGATGATTTATCGCAACTGTATGAGATGTATTTCTAATACCTCGGTAAATATATAACAAATGTTGTGCTTGATTTATAAATTTTTGAAAATAATAAATGTCATAAGTATTTGAAACTTAAGCACACTTTATGAATGTGAATTTCCGTGTAGAAATCATTACATCGGTTGCTTCTAATAGTAACCAGTTGCATTTCTCGGAAGTAAATCAATTTGACAGGTGAAGGAAGTATTGAGTTGCTTTCTACAATAATTGGCATGGAAAGTAGCTCTTTATGGAGTGAAACTCGAGTCACTCTAATGAAAGAGCGCAATGTCACGTTTTAGGAGTGGATTTTCGCTCTATCAAAAGTGACTATTCCCTCCACACAGAGCAATCCAATCTATCACTAAAGTGTACGAATTTGTGTTCAATTCCTTTTCAATAGTACTCGTATTTTACATCCGATGATATGGATATATTAGTGAATAATAGTATATTATGCAACAACGGCGATTTATCGCTCTCCGACAAGTGTGAAGTTTGTGGCCAGAGCGAAACGAGGACGACAATCACACTCGTTGGAGATCGACATTTCGCTCGTGTTCCATACGATATTTTTTGATAAGACGTGCGCGGAACTCGATTTTACGCATCTGAAAATTTTGCCCTAGAGCGATAAATCGAGTTTCTCTCACGGGGTGTAATAAATAAGACCACGTAACGCAATGGTTAAGATACAAGCTTCAAAAAACATTGAAAGTGAGTACGGAGAAAAAAAGCGAACCTATCAATAAGACGCGAAACCATTCGGCTTTTCTCAAAAATCGAACATCCTAAAGGGAGACATCCCAAGAAAATAAGCGAAAAATCAAGTGAAGTATATTAACCGATTACGTCTTGAATTTTCGTATTTTCACTGTTGTTGTATGTGGAACTTAAAAAAAGGATCTAAAAAATTTCCAAGCAGGCACACCCGACGTCAACGGAACTTTCAGAATCTTTAAAAACTATTACGATTATTTCCAAGAAAAACATGCATTATTCAAATTGTTCTATCACTTTGAAATAATTTCAGAATTCCTATTTGAAGTACAGAAATCATGTCCTCGGGTTTGACACGTTAAAATGGACATATTAACATTTTGATAATAAAGGTGAAAGTACCCAAAATAGCCACTAAAGCACGAGAAAATCGACGAAAGTTTCAGGAATTTTTTATTCGAATTTGATAGACTTTAGAAACAAATGTTGCGGAACAAAAACTTTTTCACGTTGCTCCAAGACCTGACCCTGAAATCTGTTTTTAAGAATTTTTCAATTTTTAGGAAACAAACACTCTGCATATAGGTTTTCACTGATGCATTTTTTTAAAACGCTAATAAAAGATGCTAAAAAATCAGTTAATTTTACGTTAGATATGATTATGATTCTTACACGATTAAGATTATGATTACTTGGATATTTTTTTGAAACTATTTTTTTTGAAACTACTTTACCCAAAATACAACCGTTGAAAACTAGTGAAAAATATCCATTCAGAAGTTAATGGGTTAATATAATACAAAATTATTTAAACCGTGTTAATTTAGTTCTACTATTCACCTAATCATGAAGTACTAGTTTGAACATTGGATATTTGACGATTCTGAGTGTTTCTAAAAATACCGTCGTACGAAATTCTCTAGATAAAGGCTAGTTCGTGAAAAAAATGCTTTCCATCCGAAATCGCTTACAAAGGGAGCGGTTGTTTTTTGTTCATTTTCATCCCAGTAACGACGCTCAATAAAAATGTGATACTTTAAAGCGGAGCAAAATTGCCAGGATTTCATGTAGTAGTACTTTAAAATCTTTTTTCGATACTTTACTTATTAGCCTTTTAATCAATTACGAAAGCGCTATACCCGGAATTTACTGAAAAAATGAATATAATTTCCGACATATTTAGTCTACAACAATGAGGATAAAGTTATTTATTTGTATCATGATGACCCTTGGCTGTATAGGAATCCTCTTCGGTGTAATCATGGCATTAAGGTCGTTAATTTATATATAAACGAATTTTGCTTGGCTTGACTTTATTATCATTTAGTAATTATAACATGTTTTTGAAATATCTACATAAAATACCTACGTATGTACTAACCGATTTCTTACCGCATTTATTGGGGTGGAAATTGAATCACTTACAATTAGTTAAGGAGCAAATGGTCACTCTTTAGGAGTCGATTTTCATATCATGCTGCCTCAGTTGCCACTTCATCAAGAGTAATTCATTATTCCACTACAGTGATTCACTGTGCACTCCATAAATATTGAATTTTCACTTCAAGAAATTTAGTGAGTATTTTGGAATTAAAGGACTATTCACTCCGAAACAAATGTTATTTTGCATACTGATACATTTGTTGACCTATATATAATTACAAACCGCTTGAAGAGATTAGCTGTACTTTGCACTGATTACAGGCTTCCATATTTCTGAAGATAACGTCAAATACCTCTATTTGTTTAAAAAAGAAACCGATACTTTTTACAATCTTTCAATAATTTTAATAGTCAGACACCAAATTTGGAAACATCCTATAGTGAAGTTGCAGAGAATCATTTTCTTAAAAAAATAAGCCATTATACGTTGAAATCCATTAATTTTAAAAAATTTGTTGATAGGCGAGATTGTTTTTGCACATTTTTTTTTTTCAATAATAATAATCTTTTCTCTCTTCAACAATAACTTTAACAATGAAAATTAAATTCTTGGAAACATTTTGAAATATTTGTTCCCAACATGCTATATCGCGGGGTCTAACTGCCTTAAGCTTATGACTGGTTAGTATTTAACCTATAATTTCATTACTACAGCACATATATTTCAGAGTGCATATAAAAAACCACATTTAAAACAATATTTTTTTCATCAAAAATTTTTGTACGTTATTTTGTTAAACATGTGTTTGAAAATTTAGAGGTGAATAATCTTAATATAATTTACAGTTGTCCTAATTTAAAGAAGTTTTCAAAAAAGTGTGAAATCGCCAACAACTGCAATTGTCCACTGCATCTCCATATAGCTACGATTTCTTCGACCATTCTGTTTCATGGAATTGCATTTCATAAATGTTATATTTTCTTATATACCATCTTAAGAACTTCACGGGCTACTTCTTGTAAATTGATGCAAAAAGTAGAGATTTTTCATATTTGGTCATTCAATAAAGAAATGTTGAAACAACCTCCATATTTATAATTTAATATTCTCAAATTATCTTATTCTAATAACATTTCAAATCGATTTTGATGTAAAATATAGGTTTAAATATTAAAATACTCACAATAAGGAATGCATTATAAATTTTAACAGTTTTGTCTTGAACATTAAATTTAATGATTTGATAAGACAATCAAATTTAGTGTAATATTGATTTCCAACACATGAATTTGAACTTTGAAGTCGATTTGTCGACCGATTGGAAATTTATAGTAACAAATATTTAATGATGTAGTTAAAGAATTGATTATCGAATGGTAATAGAAAACGACAGCTGTTATTAGAAATGCCTTCCATCCTATGAACTATTAAAGGAAGGGTGATCCAGATAAATGTTACTATTTCAAAATAATTATGGAAAATTTATGCACATATCCTCTGAGTGCAAATAGAATAATATTTAGAAGAGAAGTACAATTTTAAGAGAATCAATATTCACATGCTTCATGTAGTTAGTTAGTTAGAGAAGAAGTATATCCGGCTTATATAATTGTACCTAAATATCGATAAAAATGCATTAGAGCCAGAAAGCAAGTATGAAGTATAATACAAATATATAAACAAAAAAGTAACATGTTCAGACTTCCGACATTCTAAAAATATCCACGTCCAAATAATAATAGTTAAATATCTTACAAATGACAAGAGAAATAGACAAAAATAAATAAGACATTGAAAAACTGACTGTGTTTTACTTATCATTTTTAAGATAACAATTATTTCATTATTGATACGAATTATGTATGACCAAACGGTTGCACTTTTTACCTTTCGGAACTTCCGTTCGGGATATTGTTATTAGAGGTATTTAATTATGATCATGTCTACTATTACGTTTTTAATGGATGTTAAACATATCAAATAAGTCTAAAATTCTACTGTATGTAATGATAATTTATAGTCGCTTTCGACATATATTTTCCTATTTATGTACGAAATGAGACGACACATATTCCTAAACTTAAATTTGCTATCCATTTATGTGTAACTATATAAATTCATCATTTCTAAATTGCATGTGATGAATGTTATTTATTAAATTCTATTTTACAACATCAATGGCTTACATAACATTGTATTGGTTTATATTGTATTGTTTATAATTTATATTAAATTCGACCCAAGCGTACTCTTTAATTGCATTCTCTAATGAGGGCATTATGTTATAATATCCAAGCTTTAAACAAAATTGAATTCGTTAGTATTTTATATTTTTCCAGCATACTGCTTAATTTCACTTTGCGTTTAAAATTTTAATGATCGATATTTTTTATAAATTTTAAAGTAGAATTAGTAGTACATGAGGTTCAATTATAATAATGAATACTTGAAGAGGAACTGAGGAATGACTTCGAATAAACAAGACGAATCGTTCTGTAATTTTTATATTTACATTTATTTTTGCCAATGAAGGAATTTAATGCTTTATCTTTAACCTGTAAAAAAGATATATTTTAAAATTTTAAGGAAGAAAAACTACTTTTTGTACCTGCGTGCGGGAAGTTCGACTTCTCATCCGCAGACCCATTGCGTGAAACGCCACATTTACGCACGCATACCTGATACTGTGCGTGAACTCTCGGTATATATTTGTTTGAACTCGATATATTTTTCTTATTAATGTATTGAGTAGGATTCTGCACATTTCAGCTGGAGTGTTCAATTTACATAAGGACTGTCTGGATATACCCAGATCAATTTTTAGTTTGCACAAATTCTTTAATTGCAAAAAAAAAATAAAGCTACGGGTGCTATTAACTTATGCCCAAAAAGCACTTATATTAGAGTTTGTATTATTTTCAATATTGGCAATATAATTATTGTAACGAACTCTAAATAATGTCATGCTCGACAACGCTTAAATCAGGTATAATCATTCTTTAAAAACGTTTCCATTGCCTATGCTCTACTTTCTTTTTAAAAATAACGTTTTAGAGTTCAACCATACACCTGATTTTTAGAGCATACATCATAAGGGGAAATGACAGAAGTTCAGAGCATTATTGGAGCATGCTTTAAAATCCTATAAAATATTTAAAAAATTCACTAATGGCTTCTCCTGAGCCACTTTCGATGCAAAGACAAACAACCGAAGCAAGTTCACGACTCAACCTATAAAAATCTGCATTTTTTAAATTTGTAAAATGTGTATTTAAAATCCATAGATGATGCGTAGATAATTACTGTGTAGGCATAGACATGTATATGATGACTTTCGGTAGGAATGAGAAAATCCAGGATGTCGTGATATTGACATTTAGAAATGAATGCAAATAGTAAATCCAATCCAAATAAATACTCTTATATAATACTTGGATAAGTAGGAAAATACTGAACAACTTCCATAAACGTAAATAAGTCATTAAAAATATTCGCCGCTGCTGTAGCATATGGTGAAACGTATCCTCTTGATAAAACCGGAACAATGCAGACGAGACTCGGCGAATTAAAATTACCGTAAATTATCCATTGAGAGTCATTCATTTTATGGAAATATTCTCAATTAAATTCACAAACAAACCATAATCGTTAATAGACGCTGATTGAGAGAAATAACATTTGGAGACAAGTAATTTTCCCGGTACTGTTATATACGCACTGATGTGTCGAATTTAAAAGAAAGATAAAATATTATTTTACATATAAATTCAATTTAACCGCAATTAAGACATGTCCTCGCAGTTTTAAATATTTGGAAAATTCTTGGTACCATGCTTGTAAATAATTTGTTGTGTTATTCTTTTGTATAATATAGTTTGCCATTTTCGTCTAAGGACTACTGTTTTATATCAATAATAAGTCTGATCTGTTGAACTAGTGTAATCATGAAATTGGTTAGCTCTCAAAAAATTATGTTGGCGGTTTTTCATTCCGAGAAGACTGGCTCGTTTTTTTATAACATTTTGTTATCAGATACGAACAAGTCATCTATACGCATTAGACAATCATCTTACGATACTAGTGGTAAATGTTTAAATACGAGTGATTAGTGTAGAAAAACCCCTACACTAGCATTTTCTGTTCCCCGTTGTACAAAGAAAATGTATCTTGATAACATTAAAATACAGTATTGTAGAGGAGGGACATACTTTTAAAATAAAAACGGTATTTATATTTTAATGAAATAATTCTGGTTCTTATCGAAAATATTTGTGGCCACTGTTTTAAAGTTTCTAGAAATAATAATGTATATTATTTCGAAAAATATAATCAATAATGTCTATCCAAAATTAGTATCGTATTGTTGGAGAAAACTGTTATTGCTTGATGAACTATTCCCATGAAATGTTTATTATAATTAATATATCTAATACAGCGAACTTAAGTTTATTTTATAAATGTAAATTTACAGACAATTATGTATCTTCGATTTATTATAAACAAAATACGAATATCGATCATTTCATTACCTTATTTCCGCACATAACATAAAAAAATCATTTTGATCTGTTAGTAATATCTTGCATTTTATTAATTTTTAGTTATACATAAACTATCTAAACGATGTTATGGATTATTATTTATAAAAGACACCGGTTCGAGGGATTTTTTTCAACTATCAGTTCCCAAAATTATCATCATGTTATCGATTAAATTAAGCCATAAAGAGCATAAAAAATTCAGTTCTAAGAGCGAGTAAACCCGAATATATTTGCTACCTCAAAGTCAAACTCGTATCAAATATTACAATAAAATATTATTTTATCAATCTTTTTTGATACTTACTAGTTCGTAAAAGTAAACATTTAATGAAATGATACAAAAAGGATAATAATTCCATTCGAATTTTTTGTACGTTTTGTTAAATAAGAATTTCCCACGCAGATACTATCTACGACCTTATTTGTAGATCTTTTTGATCTCTTCTTCCGAATTATTAAGTCGGTCTTATTACTAAAATATTATACAGGGTCATCGAAAAGTATCGGACCCCCCTAATATCTTCAGTTAGAATGCACTTAGGAGAAAATGTCCAACAGCAAAGTTGTATGGTTTCAAGCGGGGAGTAAGATGATGACCTTGACTTTGACCTTGACCATGTCCTTCAAGGTCATTTCAAGGTCAATCTTATTTTTTAAATAGAACCCCCTACATTTTATTGCATATTCTTATAGCTTATCTCGAGAGCTTTCCAAAACACTATAATAAAATATTTTGTTATTAAGTACTTTTTGAGTTATAAAGGTTTGAAGTTAACAATTTTTTGACACAAAATGTAGAATATCTTGTAAAATATTATTTAGTTTTCAGTAATCATAACCTTAATACTTTTGTGCGCGGAATAATGAGACCAATTAATTGGTTTAAAGAAAATACATTAATCGGATCCCCCTAATATTTTCAGTAAGAATGGTCGGACTCGCACACCACTTAACAAATTGTTAACTTCAAACCTTTATAACTCAAAAAGTACTTAATAAAAAAATATTTTATTACAGTGTTTTGGAAAGCTCTCGAGATAAGCTATAAGAATATGCAATAAAATGTAGGGGGTTCTATTTAAAAAAATAAGATTGACCTTGAAATGACCTTGAAGGACATGGTCAAGGTCTAAGTCAAGGTCATCATCTTACTCCCCGCTTGAAACCATACAACTTTGCTATTGGACATTTTCTCCTAAGTGCATTCTAACTGAAGATATTAGGGGGGTCCGATACTTTTCGATGACCCTGTATATTAGAGTTTCACATAATATTGAACGTTATTTGTCATCTTCGCATATCTGAAATTTTCGCAAATACCTCATATTATAAAAAAGGTTCTCGTAAACGGTGATGTTGTACGTTGATGTAACAGCATAAGTACACTACACGAAATTACGTTGCAAGAAATGGAGTACATCCATTAGAATAGGTGGAACCAATCAACGCTCAAGTGTTGTTAGGCTTATAATCGTAACATGCTCACCATGTTGGATATGTACGAAGAGTAGAAACAATTAATTCAACCTTACGTATAGCCGATACACGGTTTACATTCACGCATAATAGTGTAATATCCTGACTGTAGTTCGTGGTCTAAAATCGGTTATTATTTCATTCTGATCCAAACCCAGGATTCGCATTGCATCGAGAACCGGTATTTCACAAATGCAATTTCCCACGTTATGGCTTAACTAAATTTAGCGAATAGTTCGAATCCTTGGACTTACCAATAGCAATGCAGTTCAAAATCGATTTATTTTTTCTCATTTAAGTATTATGAATATAATTTATGTGTACAGTCGCGAATTTCCAATTATTGTAGGAATTTACTGTGCTAAGGAGGATCCGATACCACAAATTAAGTTTCGAGAGAGGATACTGCACCATACTTTTATACATATGAATATAACTGTTGTGAGAGAAACGGAATCATATAATGGTAATTTTTATTATTTCTTGCTTCCAACACTGTATTTTACGCACAGGAAAAACGCACATGAATTTTAGGCATACTCTAAAAATTTACTATTAATAAAAGTAATGTTCGATACTCGAGTGTAAGAATTCGACTTAACGCATCTTCTCTCTTTCTAATCGCATTTTAAAATGCGGTGCGTAAATACAAACTTTACGCACGCATATCGAAAACAACTATTGTTCTTCTTTTGCATACTTCACGAGAAAGTTAACATATAAAATAAAGATGGTATTCTATATAACTCTATATGTGATTAATTTTCCATGTTATAACAAAATGTTTAATTACATTCTTTGACATTAATAAATAACGTCTTCTTCTATCCTGTTAGTAATAGTAGATCATTCGTTCAAGGAATTGTAGAAAATTAGACTTCAGTTCATGTTTTAACCGGACGTCCAATGTATATAGGTCTGTGGACATAATATGGACATCCATTGAACGTCGTGTTTGTAATATAACTTAAACCATAAATTTCAGATTAAATAGCATAACTGACTGTGAATATTAACAGCATTAAGGAGATTTAAAATGTAGTAATCTACGCTAAAAAATAAAAATGACTGAATCGATTATTTCTCTGACCGCATTTTTGGCCAATCGGCGTGCAGAATTGTTGTCTTGCGACTTCATATCGAGTGTTGCTCCGATTATTTTCCTCCCAGTAAGAGTATTGCCAAGCTATAATACCACACTTTCTTTTCCACCCATTGGCAGAAATTTTTAAAAAGGCTAGATGAAAATAGGAATTGATTCACAATATGAAGTTGGCGCAAGGACGCAAATATCGCACGTCGATTGCACCAAAATCGCAACATGAAAAATAATCCTCCGACTACCCCTCGAACGTCGAAATTAATTGTATATTTCCCTCGAGTTTCCCTGCGAATCAACAATCGGGTTAAGAGTTTTGCAAATACCCAAGCTGCAGCTCGAGCTACGCAACGCAGCAATCGGGAAATATTCGATAATTTCGAAGATCTTGGGATATTACACCTGATAATACCCCGCTAGCCTGTCATTTATTTTCCAACTATTTGAGAGACATTTTCAAAAAGAAAAATTATCGATTTATATAATTCCTCGCAAGGTTGCAAATATCCCATTACGATTGCGCCAACCGCGATTACAAACATAATCAAGTGTAATACCCCGAGGCCTTCGAAATTATCCAATATTTCCCGATATTTTGGCAAATATCTTATTTATTATTATAATTAAATATTGTCAAAAATCTGTACTACGCTATTGAGCAATCGGGAAATATTTGATGATTGCGAAGGTACACTGAAAAGAATTCTTAGTTGATTTGACTACTTTTTAACTACTGAAAGTATTTCAATAGGCCCTCAACGGAATTTTATAGGTTATACTTACAACCATAATTGAGTTAAATCAACAAAAAATATAGTTATGGAAACGACATTTTGGCAGTTAATTCTACTACATTTAAAAACGTTGTTTAGAGTCAATTATCCTGGTACACTAAAAACATGCTGGAGCGATGTATTTTTAATTGAATTTAGCAGAATTACATTTTTAGTTGATCTAATTTCTTTACGGTAGTAATTGCAACTTAGAAAATTTTCTTGAAGCATATCGAACTACTCTGCGTAGTTAAAAAGCAGCCAAATCAACTACGAATTTTTCTGCAAGTTTTATTTTAATGGAATAATTTTTAGTGCAGCTACTGGCGGTCGCTTTTTTATTATATTAGTGCATGCCTTTTTGAGTGTTATACATAGTATCCGATTTCTTGATCTCCAATCATTCGGAATACTTTTTCGTTTACTGGGAAAATAATATTAACTTAAGTAAAATTAACAACATCAACAAAGTTATACTAATAAAAAAAGTATTTCTTTTAACTACTCTCGACTCAACTTCTTAATGGTAGTTGAATTTGTCAAGTACATTTTTCTCAGTGCAGTGAGGGATTACAATTGCATTGGAAAAAAAGTGAGCTAATTACGACATGTTTCGGTTATAAATGTATCACTATTTTCAGAATTATCTCACAGAAATTATAACAATTACATTACTTTTATATGAGATTTAAAAAACCACATCTGAAATTTACCAAAGATAACTGAAGTTTCTGAACTGTAACCGAAACTTGTAAACGAACCAAAATTGTAAGTTGATGTCACTTTAAATTGATTGTATATATATGTGTGGTTTAACCAAACGCAAAACGCAAGCTATTAGGTCTTGGTTTAATTTTTTTCTCCTGTCTATGAAAACCGATTGTTTCCTGTACAAGTGTCTCTTATAACTGCCTTTGAGGAATGATACACTCGACTTATTGGAATAGTGCAGTGGATGAATGATAAGCAACAAATTTAGGTATGCTACTTCATAACATCACTTTACAGACCCGACCACGTTATAAATCTCGATTATATTAGTAGTTTGTGTGTAGAATAATTTTAAAAAGGAAACTTGTAAAAAATATGTTCCAATAATTAATTAATTTAAATTTCTAACTTTTACAATTCTAATTCCAATTCATGAAAAAATAGCTGAGAAATTAACTGAGAATTGCCACAACATTTTCTCAAATGACTAGAAATCACCTGTTTCAGTGCAGTCTCACGCATTTCTGAATTCATTAATTTAGTGTTTTGTTAAGAAATCATAATATTCCTCTTCTTTGGAATTAACATATTATGATTCGAATGCAAACATTCGAATACCTATTATTTCCTTACCGTTCGTCAAAGGACTCGGTGCCTGTAATTGTTCGTGTCTGTCAGTTTAAACACAATGTATGTCTCACACTTCGTTCGATTGCATCAACATCAGCTATTGAAATTATCTCTATTATCTTTCTCCTCATTTGCTTCATTCTAGTTCAACTCAATTATCGTTATGTTACTGTAAGTGTCCCTTCAACTCTGCAAATAGGAAATAAATATGTAACATTGGCAAATCTCAGAAATTTAGATTTAAGTACGGACTAAATTTATCTCCTTGGTTCCTCGAAAATTAACTGCAATTAAGACAAGAATGTCTCTTATAGATTAAATGAATATGTAATTGAAACAAAAACTTCACTGCAGTTTTTATATATATATGCGTCGAGGAAAGAAAAATAATTAAAATTGATTCATTTTTTAAAAATTCAATCAAATTATTGGAACAGGGAAGTGAATTTGAATCGTTTAATTAATATGATGAAAAAATATCAAGTTACAATTACAGAATCCATCTTTCAAATAATTTTAAAAATGTTTTTCATTTCAATAAATTTCAATTAATCGATTAAAACTAATTATTGTCGATCATTTTTAATAAAAAAATAATTTCTTCTCATTTGTGTGCATTTGAAATTAAATAAAAATTTACTAACTTCTGTGTAATCTCGATAGGCACAGTATTTAACTAAATAAATTTTATTTTGAAAGATTGTAGGTATCGACACATTCAATAAAAAGAACAATTTTTCATAATCTCAAAAACAATTTACTACAGCTACGATTGATGCAAATAACAAAATTTTTTAGAAACCAAGTGATTTAATTTAATAAATTCCTGTAAAAATATGTATTGTAATTGATTATTGCTATAAGCTATTTTCTTAAATAAGACCACTCAATGGTAACGTGGTCCTTGACCTTGCAATCCATTATAAAATTTTTTTTCAAGGTCAAAGTGATATTTGTAAATGAGAACACTTACAAATATTTCACCCTCGATTTGAAAAGAGTGAGAAATTTGGAGTACGAAGGAATTTGTTAATCATGTTTAAATACGGAAATGAAAACAGGTACAGTAGAGTCCGGATATAATTGTGTTTCGCTATATTTGCGTCGCAGCATATTTGGCTGGTTCCGGCTCGTTATCTGCTTTTTTTCCCACCTTCCTATCTGTTGCCTCAGGGATGGGCCTGCTATAAGGTCACGAACATAACGCGAGTAGGTTAATATACCGGGACTCAACTGTATTCCCATTTTAAAAAATAACTTTGACCTTGACATAACCTTGAAACTAAAGTTCAAGTTCAAGGCTCGAGTGCCAGAGTACCTCTATTCTCTTTAACATTTATCTTAATCAGTTTTAGGTATTTGATCTAGGGTGTGGACAATGTATAAGTTTGGAAATTTGATCCTTTTTTCGGTGTTGCCATAACCATCTGACTAACATACAATTTTCACTAGAACGGGTTAAGCAAAAATAAAAAATCGTATAGTATGATTATTATTATTAGGTATTACACAATTTTATCCTCTTAAAACAAATTTATTGGATCGAACATAATGTTTAATGGTAAAATTATTACTTATATTGTAAAATTTCATGTAATTCAAATCTGTTAATTAAAATGTTACAAAAATACTGTTACATTCGTATTAGTATTTTTTATAAATATTTTCTAGTATACATTGTTCGAAGTTATTTCGTTCAGCTATTGGTGACTTGTTACTAACATTTAGTAGCAACCAAACTCGCATTTGGTTGCAATTGACGATTTTCTGCACATTTCTGTACTTCAAATTTATTTACAACTATCCCTTTTAGGCATTTGGTGATTCAAAATAGGATGTGCATGAAAGAATTACTGTTAGAAATTAAAATGTCGATGGTCATGCGAATAAAACCTCATCCTTCAACAAAACTCAAGTTGCAAAGATCGGTCTATAAGTACAAGTCTCTCGACTGACCATTTTTTTTAATGTGTAGTTTTTAAAAGCTGTCCACGAAATAATTTTATACAATCGTCTGTTCTACTTTGTTAATCCTGTTGAACTTTGTTAACCAGGTTGTCGTTACGAGGGTCGTCGGTATCAGGAGGGAACGTCCGTGGGTACCTCGGAGCCCTGCCTCCAATGTCGGTGCATCGAGGGTTCGTTGCGCTGCAGGCTCCGGGTCTGTCCTCGCCTTCCAAAACCGCCGCCACCGGGATGTCAGGTCCGATCACCCGGGGAGAACGTTTGCTGTTCCGAGCTGGTCTGCGGAGAATCAGGTTAGTACCATATACCGCATGCACGTAATACCGACGAACGAATTGCATCCGATCGACCATGGACACGATGTAGCCCTCGAATAAATCGATATATCGAATGTAGATCGGATGCGGTGTACGGTCGCGGGGAACGTGACATTAACTTTGCATGGAACGGGTAGTCGCGGATCTGCGGCTCTCGCGAACGGAAATCGATTACAGCGATTGCCCACTTAACTGACAAACGTCACGGGTCTCCCCAAATTTCATTACGCGCTGTGCCGTACGTTCACCCTACATATGGGCTTCGGCATTCTGAACTTCCATCGCTACGATAGGTTTTAGCTTCGTTGCGATTCTATTTAACCTACGGCCGAAACGTAATCAGGATTTGTTTACGGAATATAAAAAAATCGGTGAATTTCGAAAAACGTGATTCATGGTTGTACATGAGGTGCATGACCTTCGATATTCTACAAATAATGACAATTATCAGTTAGCAAACATCTCATCCCAAAATCGTTCACATTCTTGAACAACCAGGATTTTCTGAAATCGATTCAAATTTAAGCTTAACCCATTTCGTCCCAAACGACAAAATTTGTCGCCGGCTTTCATCCTCTGTAAGTTTATGGATATATTTGAGATATTGTTATGAAATGAAGGTTTCCGATAATTTTTGGGTATGCTTTTTTCGAATCTGAAGTCCGTTTTTCGATATCACTTTTCAGTGTTTCATTATGGCGACATAAACGAAAGAAGACGCGGAAAAAAGCGAACACTTTTTCAGTAAACTGCCATTTTTATTCGTGTCAAGCCTCAGGGTCCTGTGGTATAATGAGTTTTACTAAAAGCTGGTCAATATACAGATTTAAATTACAAAATGGAGTCCTCATAATGGCGCTATTGATTCGGATTTTTGTTGTTATTTACGTTTTTTTTAAATATTTCTAGTATTTAGTGTACTTTGATGAATATGTAGATTGTTTTTGAGGTGATTGAATACTACTGCATTGTTAAATTTTGCAAATTTAAAATGGTGGATTCAATGCGACTTCCAAACTTTCTATATACCAAATACAAGACAATTTTTTTAAAATTTCGGGTAGCCACATTGGTTTCGCCATTTTGAATTTCCACAATGTAATAACGGATTTGTATTCAACAACCTCAAAAATAATCCACCAGAACATATTCGTCAAAAAACACGACAAAATACGAGAAATATTTTAATAAAACTCAAATAACAAAAAAAAATCTGAATGAATAGAGTCATTATGAGGACGCCAGTTTGTAATTTAAATCTTAATATTGACCAACTTTATGTGAAACTCATGATGCCACGCGATTTTGAGGCCTGACCCGATCCCGGAACTCGTTCGCAATAAAAATTGCAGTTTTTTTAAAAAGTTTTCGCTTTTTTCCACGTTTTCTTCCACGTTTTCTTCCATTTAAGTGGTCATATTTAAAAAATGGAGGGTGATATCGAAAAACAGACTTCAGATTCGAAACGAGCGTACCCAGAACTACAGAAAACCTGCATTTCATAACAATATTATAAAGATATCCATAAACTTACGGAGGATCAAAGCCGACGACAAATTTTGTCGTTTTGGGACGAAATGGGTTAAGAAAAATAGAAGAAAAAAACTATAATTTTATTTAAGAATTTTAAATTTAATTTCAGAAATTTTTATAATCATTAGTCGAAAATGTCGTAATTTGCCAGGTTTTTTTATCAAATGAGTAGAATTTGTTAGGTCATCTCTAGTTGGCCTTCGGCATGAAAATCGTACCAATGTAGGTTAAATCAATTTGTATTATTGTGTTACTGAAAGAAGACAATTAATATAATATCAACAAACTTTTGTGAATGAGTCAGTAAAGATTAACATGGTAAAAATAATGGAAATACATGAGTTTATTTGAATAGACTCATGCGTACCAGATTTTTGAGAAATTATTTTGTATACATTTTTACTATTTAAAAATAGTAGATTGTGCAATAAGAGACCAAAATAGGTATTTATCGACCAGTTCAAGTTTGAAACCCGACCGAAAAATCGTTTTATGAATTTTATTTTAACACTTTTAACTGGTCAACTACGGATGGAGTTGCGAGAGCTCCACGACATGGTCAGATGCGTAAAACGAGCATTATCAAAAAGAATAAACTTTCAACATAAATTCCATTTCGTTTAATGTCAGTTTTATATTAATAGAAATATCATTTGCAAAATATGTCAACAAAATATGCTGGTTCGCTTTAAAATGTAGGTTTCAAATACGTTAGCATCGCTTAATTTTATCTCTTATCACTTAAATTACAGTATTCCTTGCTTTATATATTCACATTGAATTAAATTGTACATATATTTCACTATGCTGATAGAAATACCGAAATGCCGTCGTCAACGTTAAAATTATATGCGAGATCATTTTTTTTTAATCAAATATGGTCAGTTATACTTTTTAATTTTGGGCCTTAATTAATATTTTTTATCTTTGTTTTTTGTTGTCCGATGAAAATTTGACTAATACTTGAATAAAACCCGTGGATGAGGGATAAATTAATATCAAGACTTGTATTATTGTTCCTAAAGAATCAAGGGCAATAAAAAAAAATCATTAAATAATGTAATAGGGATTACACGACTTAATATCCGCGACAAAATAGCCGCGCGATAAAATATTCGCGGACAAAATATCCGCGCGACAAAATATCCGCGGACAAAATATCCGCGTACAAAATATCCACAGACAAAATATCCGCGGACAAAATATCCGCGTACAAAATATCCGCAGGTACGGACACGCACACACGCACACACGCACGCACGCACGCTCCCTACTCCTTCTGTGTGCAACTCCGCTGCGTGCGCTTGGGGGGGGGGGGGGGGGGGGGGGGGGGGTCCAGGCCCCCCGTAAAAACTATCCCACCCTAACCTAGAAGGAACCTAGTGTTACCGTTTTCAGTGCAATTCGGTTTTCGTACCGGAACATCATGGTCCTGGAAGTAACGTGAATTTGTCCGCGGATATTTTGTCGCGGATATTTTGTCCGCGTATATTAAGTCGTGTCACCGCAATAGGTATTAAAGTAGTTAAACGTCAAAGTCAACCATTTTCAGGTTATTCGTGTACACCTAATTCAATTGAAAAAAAAAATAAACAGTTAATATCATTTATTAATAAGAGGCCTAAAAATATTAAAATAAAACCTTACAACTACGGATTCCCATATGCAGATTTCGACATATTGGATATTTTAAGTAATTGAAATTCAAACAAGACTTGATGACATATCAATTTGCAGAAACAGTTTTATATTCTCTGATTGACAACTTTCGATTTATATGAAAAAACATAAATTAAATAAAAATGCAAATCAACCTTTGGAAAATACGTGTTAGTTCAGGCCACACTGGAGGTATTCTTGGTTAATTGTTGTGTCTGGCATCCAACATATTTATGTCATATATTTTAATTGCCTATGTCAATCAAAGCAGACTGTCGACTGGTGATTTTTATGATGAAAAAATTACGTACGAACATTTTTCCTTTCTCCAGCGAAAACATATGTATTCATTTTTTTGTTAATGTCTTAAATTACCACTAGGAAATAACTGATTAATCATTAGACAATATGCTAATTTTAGGAGCGTTTGATTTCTTTGAACTTTTTCAGTTCTTGAGATTTATTAAAAGTAAATTTAGTAAAGTAAGAATGAAAATCACGAACACGTATACGCATCAATTGTATTTTGTCTTGTAAGATAAATTACATAGTATTTTATTCGCGGACATAGAAAATGTAATTGTATTAAAAGTATTTAGAGTACTAATAAAATCAGGTCCATTGTAGGCCGAATAGAAAACTTTTCATATTTATCGCAAGTTAGTATAAGAGTTCTTCAGATAATATAAATGTAGTTGTAGAATATTATTGCGGACTATTACAATTAAAATATTTTAAATAGGATTTTATCACTTGATACTAAAAATAAACCGAACTACTATATAATTAGTTGGTTTTGGTAAACCGGATAGACTATGACATTTTTAAATTTAACTTTTACAGACGTTGCTGAAAATATCATCGCCCGGGGTATTCACGAACCTCCGACGAATCTTCCACGAACAGGTGAAGTTGGTGAATCTATTTAATACTTTTTAATATTAAGCAAACGCGATAAAAAACTAACGAAAGTCATATTTTGCAACACTTAGGAATATTAATTAATCTTAAGTTTCCATTATAAATAATTTATGTTATGTAACCCCACAGTAAGAAAGATATGGTACACGCCACTTTACTATTATAATAACACTATCCGACATCGATTTTGCCTTTCACAGGCGAAGTATCCTTTCCGAAGAATTTTTTCGTACTGAAAACGATAACTCTAGCAAAATGTTGTTATCAGGTCACACTTTGGAGAAAAACGTGGTTAAATTTAACATCTTTTTTTAACAACATTTAACCGCACGTTTATCTCCAAAGTGTGACGTGATAGCAAAATTCTGCTAGCGCCATCGTTTTCAGCAGGAAAAAATATGTTGGAAATGACACATCACTTGACAAAGGCAGACGGAAAGTAAAATTTTGTCGGTCAGTGTAATAGAAGACCAATATAATTAGTATTTTGAGGGCTATTATTTTTATTAGTATACTTCTTTTATTGAAGACCGCTCTTTGTTCGATCATTATATTTATATCACTGTAATTTTGAGCAATACTGAATTTGCTTATCCAAATCTGTGAAATTCATAATTAATATGTATAATATAATATATAATATAATATAATAATTTAGATAATACAAACTACTTTTATTATATACATATTAATTTTAAAATAAATGAATAAATATGCATTATTTTCTTGAGTTCTATATTATTATTATACTAGAACAATATGGATTCCTTTTGCATTTTCGACATTAGACCTCATGAACTGTTAATTATAGTCCTTGAATTAGTCGTCATTATTTGATCTTATGAGTAACAGGTATCATTTTCCCAAGAGTGTGGTTATTACCAGATAACCGTGCAAAGAGGAACAATTTTTTTTACTAATAATCGTTTCTACATACTTTTTCAGTAGATTTCTCTGAATATAAATGATGCGAATCTAAATCAAACTTACGGTTTCGTTTGACAATGCATTTACTTTCATAACGTAAAGTAATTATGCCCTTGAATTTCTATTTTAAAACATATGGACAGCAAAAGATTAATTTACGAGTAAATTTGTAGCCATCCCTGAACACATATTCAACAGGATCAGCGGCTTATAAAATAAATTACTACAAAATATTAAATGTCATTTTGTTGGTTAAAATAATGACATCGGTATTTTTATTTAACATTAATTTAATATTGTTATTGAAATAACCTGCAGGGTTAATGTTACATTAGTATGAGTGGATATTATTATTCCATCCCCACTCGCTTGATTTCTTGCAGTGGAAATTCACTCCTTGTAGAGTGAATACTAAGCCACTCTAGTACAAGAGTAAATTCTCACTTTTAACGAGTCGAAATTAGTTCTTTATAAAGTGAAACCTTATTCTACATGGAGTGATAATTAACTCATAAATATTAAAAATTCACTCTTTCAACAGAGTGGCTCAATTTTCATTCTTTATAGAGTAACAGTTCTCTCCGAGAACATATCCAAGAGAAGCACATAACGACTCAAATGATGATATATTATTCTTTTGAGAAAAGCAGTTTGTTCTCCCTTTGGTTAATCGAACAATTAGACATTTAATTTGTGTTAAGTACAGAATTATGGGCATGCATTTTTACATTTTCCGAAAATAGCAATTAATTTATTTATAAAGGAAGGCTATATATTCTGCAGTGGAGTGATTAAAAAGTTTGTGAATTGGAGTACCGTGCATGAAAATGTGGCAACTACCGGAAACAACTACTTAAATATAACCACTTTTTACGCTCTACGTTGAGTTATATTTTTTATTTATGCAGACGAATGAACTTGTATATGATTTTTTAAAATAAATAATTTAATACAATAGAAACAACTAATTAGTATAAGACCATATTAATTAATGAATCGAGTCAAGTACAATATAACCTCAGTAACGCGTTTCTCTGAAAGTTTATTTTGTAAACTAAAATAATTAAATAAATTTTGAATATTGCTCAATATGTACACTAAAACTGTAGTATGAGACTACAATCATTGAAAATTCCCTGAAAGGAATGGCTCGGACAATCAACAGTATTATTAATGCTTATTATGTACACGTTTATATTATCATATGAAAACAAATATGCTTAACAATAGCACGAGAACAAACGCATTTGAATATAAACATCGGTGTTACATCTCAATGCTCCCTCATTATAAAGTAAACTTTGCTTTATATTAAATGAAAAAGGGTATTTTGACCAGTCAACATTTTGAAATTCTGCACTTTATAAAACTGAAACGACTTATAGTTGCGTGCATTAATATAAGACTCATTTTTAAATATTTTAAGTGGACGATTAAGAAAAACGAGCAAGAATTTATTAAAATTAGAAATTTTTTTTTTACTTTTTCACTGCCATTTTTTTATTTCCTTGTCAAATGTAATTATATATTATTTGGTTTTTATTTTTGAAAGTGAAAGATTTAAATAAGTTATATCTAAATGAATAATTTTACATATATAGAAATCTGTGATTGTCGATGAATGAGTGGTTATCATGACAGAAGGGAATAACTATATGATAATAGTTGCGGATGGTGATGAAGACTAGTCATGATATCATGGAATAATGATTGTAAATAACGACGAAACATTATATAATGTAACTGTGTAATTATACAATAATAAATAATCGCACAAGGACAAACATTGTTTAGTAGATACTGTTAAAAGAACTTCAGTAATGAACCTGAAATATTAACGAAATGTCCTTATGTCCCCAGTTTACGGAACTAATTTGGTATGGATTACTGAAATATTTCACTTCGTCTATTTAAAATATATATTAAATTGTCTTGTAATCTTCAAAAAGAAACTGATATGTTTTTCTATGACGAAAAAAGAAGGGTGCCATATTTAAGATTGTACTTTGTTTTTTTTATTGAACTGCAATTTATAAATTTGAATATTTCAAATAGAAATCTCAAAATTGCATGCAAAATACTATATAATATTTTCTATAATATGTCAACAAATTCCAGATATTTCAACACATATGACTAGGGCAATATTTCTCTACATATGGGAGTATGGCATTATAAATACTTAAGTAACATTATTTAATTTTATTAGCATTCGATTTGGCGGTTTATACTTAACCACTTTAAGTTCATGAATTATTTTCTGTCTAGTCATCTGAAGAACAAGGACGAGTATATTCGTACAAACTAAATTGTTTCCATACGGGAAAAGACAAAATCATGCTCAGGAGGGTTAGTAGCGTTCCTTAGCTTTAAAATAACCATCATTTGTTATAATCATCGTTCATTTACGGAGATTTGGTCTGGATAGAAATCCGGGTTGGATCCGAAATACAACCAGGGTCGCCCGGTTTGATGCTAGTAAGAGGCCTGTTGAAAATTCTACTTGGGTACTTTTCAAATTGAGCAATCGTGTAATGTGTAATTCCTGAACATCAGAGAGAGATAGAGAGAGGGAAGAGGATAAAACAGCTATAAAAAAAGTAAAAAAGTTTGGATGTGTAATAGCAGGAATATTGACAACGTTAGCAGAGTTAGGTTAGGTTTTAGAAGAGTGGTATCATAATGATGATGATGATGATGATGGATTGTCAGCCAAGATACGTTGGTTAATTAACATAATATTATGTGATTAACAGAGGTAATAACACTACAAGCCATGCTGTTTAACAGTTTTATTAATAACTTTTATCAATAATTTCGGATACTTGTAAAATTGCTACTCGAAACTTAAATTTTAAATGTGATAACAAGTACAGCATAACAGTACATATTTGAAAGTTGTACGCTTTCGGGATCATTAGAAAGTGATTAAATTTTATTCACAATCATCTGTCAAGTCAATGTGATTGCACATACAATCACGACAATTAAAAATAAAACGTTGAAGGTATTATTGTTTTTTTTTATATTAATTTTATAACAACCATATAAATTTTATATAGGTATGCAATACAAGCAACGCCGTTTCGTATCCTCATACATTTAAAGTACAAAATATGAACAAAATTTCTATTGCTACTTATTTGTGATTTTTTAAACAGAGCAAAAGATTGACATTAACTGGAAAATGGCAATCAAATCTAAAAACTTCAAATTTAAATTCGTGAGTGGATGCCAGAATGGAAGTACATTTGTTCTCGTGGACTAGGTGCCTAATGTTCATTTAATTTTCAAATAAAGTAGAGGAGAGGTAGCTGATGTACATTGGGTTGTTTATCGCCCATAATGTTTGATACGATCATTCAATGTTAATACTCGCGGTACAGTTATAAAGATAGTAGCAACAACTTTTTGCCCTTGCAAGTATTCCAATTTTAAGTCAAACAAAGAAGGAAGCATTATCATTTTTTGGCCATTTAAAAAATTATATCCGTTTGTACAACACTTTAAAAAATCTGATTAAAATATACAAATATTGAAACCAATGGAAATTCCAAATATATTAGTTTTTGTCTTCAATAAGTTGTTATATAGAATAGATTACAAAATTATTCTTTTATTATCACTGCAATAATTTTTATCACCGGGCCATACTAAAGTCTCAGTTCTAATTAATGCACTAAGCAATACATATTGGCGTAATGAAACCATGAATAGCTTCACTGCAACAGTAATTGTGAGATTTCATGATAACAATGTTTAAACCATTATTTTATCAGTATGGCATAACCGTGGACTCGACTGCTGCATATAAACCGGTTTGGCGTCATTTTGCAAATGAGTTCTTTAATTTTCTCGCTTTAATTGTTTCCCAGAAAATCCTTTTGTATATTTTATTATTAGGTCTGAAATCATAAGTTTTTTTTGTGTAGTGGGTAACCAACTTCTTTCCTCAATTTACATGATAAATAGTAGATTTTAAAAAAATGTTATTAAAGGGTCTCACTATATGAACACATGCTGTTCAGAAATCTACGACACTGTTAGTGATGCAGTAGTTATTAAAAAATAAAATTTTATTGAGATTACAGATATTGTAAATAGTTTTCTAGAAATAAGTATAAGTCATAAAATACGGGTACTGAAATAATGGAGCTGCTGCATAGCAGATCTCACTACCCTGTATTTATTTCTAACAACTGTGGATGAAAGTTTTGTAATTTAAACAAGAATTAAATCGTACTTGTAGAATTGAGTACTGATGTACCTTAGAAGCAAGAAATAAATAAAACTTTTCATAATGAGCTTATGTCAAACAATGTTATGTTAATCTAGATACCATTTTGACTCTATTAACAGAAACATTTTTATATTGGTAACTGCCAAAATATCATAATATATGTTTAAAAAATCTGAGCATACTTAGATTCTACTCTATTCGAACGTCATTTTTAGGTCCATCGAACCATATTGGGATCACTCGGGAGTCGAAAAGCTCACTTCCGTATGGAACGCCAGGTAAAAAAACTTTGAATTCATTGTCAGCCGGATGCCTTTACGAAGGTGTCCGATATGCCCCGGGCTCTGCCATGATGAGCTCTAGTCGATGCGAGTACTGCTACTGCATTTCCGGTGACAGAAAATGTGTCCGGCCGAAGTGTCTGCTACCACTACCCGGATGTGCTCCTCTCTATGCGCCGCACTCTTGCTGCCCGGTGGCCTATAATTGTACGCGTGAGTACCTTGGAGCGAAACACGGCGAAGATCTTTCTGAATGATTGCCATCACGAATCCATCGTCATTTTTCATTACCCGCAGGTCAGACGGAGTCTTCAACGACACTGGCAGCGAACTCAGGATATGGTAAGTTCAAGTTTTCAAAAACCATCAACTACGAAATAAAGAAGCCATTTGCAGCTTTTCCAAATTTCTATTCATTCTTGGTATATGGATGGGAAAAAACGTTTCGGTACTTGAAATCCGCTTCGTGATAAGCATACGGTTTTTTTTATGAGGTAACATTTTGAAAAAGAGTTTTGAATACTCTCGTGCAAACAACCCAGTTGATGACCTTTATTGTCTTACAGTTCTAGTCTTCGACCTTGTGCCACATTTCGGCAATAGTATATTAGTCACTTGCTTTATCAATGTTGACACATAATAGTAATATTGCAAGCTCTTTTTTCCCTGTAACAAAAATATGCAATTTGTATATTTTTTTAAATAAACATAAAAAACTACAGAGAAAGGTGTTCATTAGAGATTGTTAATGATTTCTGGAAAACACTTGGACAATATTTTCCCGGAAAATCCGCTAGTATCCCCTACTTGCATGAAGCCCCACAATTTATGGGCGTAGCATAGTGGTTAAGTTGTCAGCGTAGCAAGTCAGGGATCCGGGTTCGATTCCTACGCGGGGAACAATTTTTTCTTATTTATTTGTCAGCATTGAAATATGTACGTACATGACATAACAATTAATAATAATAATAATATAAAAATTAATAATAATAAATTAGCTGGATTACATGAAGGCGTATGACTCAACATCGCACGAGCTTTTAAGCTTGTTGCTCAAACGCCTCCATGTCCAGCCAAACATAGTGAGAATTGTAGAAGACCTGATGCCTCTTTGGAAAACACGCTTTGTCATGACATTGGGCAAGCGTCGAACCATGTCTAGACTGATTCAATTCCAAAGAGGTGTCTATCAAGGAGATTCACTGAGTCCTCTCCTCTTCTGCATCTCACTATTGCCTCTATCCATTGCTCTCCGGAAATCTCAAGGGTACATGTGTGGACCGCCTGGTGAACGTGTACATAAGATCACCTATCTTTTCTATATGGACGATCTTAAATTATACGCATCAGGCGAGGATCAATTACATCGATCCCTGAACATCGCCTTCACGTACTCGAGAGATATCGGCATGGAATTCGGATTGGAGAGGTGTGTAGTCGTTCATTTGCACAGAGGAAGGTCAGACTCCCATAACAACGATATGGAGCCCGTCAACGGAAATGTCATCCGCCACCTTAGCGCCGAAGAAGCCTACACATACCTGGGCGTACCTCAAAGGCATGTCCAGGATGTGCAGGCTGCTAAAACCACCATAAAAAAAAATACCGGCGCATTCTCCGTCAGATCTGGTCATCAGAATTGACCGGAAGAAATAAGGTGGCAGCCACGAATATGTTGGCCATATCACCAGTGCTCTATTCATTTGGAGCACTGAAGTGGAACGTTGACGAGCTAAGGGATCTTGACCGAAGCACACGGAAGATGATTTGTATGCAACGCAGTTTGCATCCAAGATCTTCCGTGGAACGACTGTATTTGCCCCGAAATATGGGAGGTCGTGGCCTTTTAAGCCTGGAGTGTATGCATGACCGATTGTTCCTCGAGACAGCTTGCGACGTGATTAATCGAACGGAGGATCCCCTGATGATGCTAGTTCATCAGCATGAAATTCAGGGGAAGGGGGCGTTTTTGTACAACGCGGCGGAACGAGCGGCGAGAAACCTCGGTCTGGTTTTCAACGTGGGACGTAGTGGTGCACAGGAGGCTGAATCAGTCATCAATCTGTGCCCAGTGCGTCTCAGGGCTAACATATGGAAGGAACAACTCCGTATGTTGGAGGGAAGGCATATCGACAAGCCATTGCATGGACAATTTTTTCGAAATGTCCAACAACTTGGCTCGTCGGCAGAGATGACCTTCTCGTTCTTAAGATCATCCGGCTTGAAATCCGAGACCGAGGGTTTTATCTTCGCATGCCAGGATGGGGTCATCAATACCTTAGCGTATCGCCAGAGCGTCTTACACCAGGCGGTACAGAGTACACTTTGTAGATTGTGTAGATGTCATGCTGAGACACTAATGCATCTTTTGGCAGCATGCCCAATATATGCAGTTTCAGCATACATCGAACGTCACAATGCGGCTCTTCAAGTGCTGTATTACCATCTTCGCAGCACGTATGGTATTGATGCAACCCCAGTTTTGCCGTACGTCCCCAGTGATATTGAATCCGTAGTCGGGAATGAGTCATGCCGAATATACTGGAATTACTCATTCCCGACGAGCAGGCAAATATCAGCCAATAAGCCTGACATCGTCCTTGTTGACTTCGATGACAAATCCATCTTCGTCATCGAGTTTTCTGCACCAGCAGAAACAAATATAGTCAGCAAAGAGGACGAAAAACGGATGAAATATCAGGAACTCCTGTTCGAGATTCGCAAGCTGTATTGAAGGTTCAAAATCAAGCTCGTCGTGCTGATAATTGGAGTGCTGGGAGGAATGAAACCAACTTTCCTCCAAAACATCAAAAGCATTCCGGCCTGTCGAAAACATGCAAATTCCATCGCAGGCCGAATGCAGAAAGCAGTGCTGCTGGGATCTCTCCGTCTACTGAGGTCGTACGAGATCCTGTAACAACTAACCCAATGGTAGAGGGAGTGGTTACAGTTGCAAACGAAATGGCCCGGTGCAGTCTGCAGCAGAGGAGATGGATATCGGAACCACTTTTCTGCTGCAGACTGCACACGTGGATTCTGGAGGACCAAGGGGGGTTAGGGTTTTAGTCGGTAAACCTGCCGTTAACATCAAAGGTGAGGGAGTCCGTCACAGAGGGGGTTACCCAACATCTTCAACCCTCTATGGTGCCTAATGCATTTCCCCCTCCGTCAAAAAAAAAAAAAAAAAAATTAAATCAATTTAAAAATAAACAGCGTTATAATAATTCCTCAAATATTTTACGTTTTTTTATTACTATTCGGTACTGGGCTAGTATCTCTCTTGTGTTAACTCTATAAAATGACAGTGGCCAATTTCCAACGGAGTGGTGTATCGACAACCAGCACTGGCCCAATACCGAAAGTCAGTACGGATCCAGTACTGAGGGCCAACTCCCAGCCTAGTTACCTTTCGGAGTTGTCCCAGCAGAATGCCGGTGATATGCCGGTACCGTGCCTCCGGTGCTCCGATACGGACACTGAACTTAGCCGGTCGTAGATTTCCACTAGGGAGGGCGGTAAATCTCGGGCTTGCATTGAAAATAACTATTTCAATTAATTGTGGAAACCATAATTTCATCACTAATTGCTCCATTAATACAATAATAGTACATTGTGCAACGAGGGAGCAAAATATGTGTTTTTTGGGGAGAGTTTGAAGCCCGAGCGAAGCGAGGTCGGCAATTCGAATGAGAGCGTGCTATTTTGCTCCCGCGATATAGAGAGCAATAGTATATTACTCAACGAGGGAGGTAAAATAAAGAATGTCTCAGACTGCGTGTAATTTTTACCCGAGGTGAAGCCGAGGGTGAGAAACAGGCAGTCTGAGGCATTCTTTTTTACTTCCCGAGGGAAGTATACGATTTTTCCTTCCGCTTGCGGGAGGAAAGTTGCTGCTTTCCTCCCGGTGTGAAGAAAAATAGTATTTTATGAATACAGTGAGAGAAACTTATTTTGCTCCCGGCTAAATTCATTTTGCGCCCAGAGTGTGAGAAAGAATTGTTGCATTATTTAATTATTTCACTGATTATTACTTTTTTAATTAAATTACTATTGACTCTTTATTTTATAGTTCATTAATTGTCTCCTATAATTGACCATTATTTAGTAAATTCGTAATCATTAATAAATAATTTTGTTCACACTTGTACGGAGTTATCTATATCACGAAATTGATAAGTTTGTCACACTTAGAATGCAAAATACGACATTGCTTGGTATATCGCAGGAGCAAAATAGAACTCTCTCGTAAGACATTATGCATAATGAGGGAGAATAATTTTTAAGATGGAAAGTTTATGTAGAAATGGTATCATGTTGAAAAATCGTGTGTAGAGCTGACGTATGTTGAATTTTTATAATGATACGTCGTTATTGTAAAACCATGTGCTAAATAGTTCTAATACAGATTATTGATGTTATTCAAATAAGAGCTACTTAATCGATTCTTTCCTTGAAAACAATGAGTAACCGGTATGTTTAAACGCTAGGTAGTTTTAAGATCCTTAAGATCCATTATTTATATTAACCAAATAAATAAAAAAATCCAATTGACTCCTGGGAACCACTTTGGTTAGTAGATATGGAAATCAACTAATTATCGTTGGTATATTTATGATCAGTGTACTAAAATACAGAAATAAATAGGAAGATATAGATATTCCTGTATTCAATTGGTCGTTTTCACTGTGTTTTTTAGTTTTTTTAATACCGCACAACGAGAATAAAATTTACGCCAATTTTCACTATCATTTTAGTAGGCGACAGATCAAAACTCATCAGTATCGAAAGGGAGTGTTTTGTGAAATACTCCAAAAGTTTCTGACATAAACAAGTCGTTAAAAAAAAATTTAATTCAACCATTTGCAAACATATTTGATGATTTATTTATTTCGGCTTTTCATAAAAAAAGTTTAGGAAAACAAATTTCTTATTTTTCAAACTTAGTGCTTATGATTCTATTTCTTTAGTTCTTTATTCTATTATTATTATTATAATTGGTTGGTTTTAGTACAATTTTTTCAATAGTAAAAAAATATTTATTTTGTAGCTAATTTGAGTCATAACCTGCATTTTAAATTGAGCCAATTTAAATCGGATCTACGATCACGAATTCAAACATTTATAATCTGTAGTTAATGATTATTTTACGTCTTCAATAAAATTATTAAAATATTCAGTTTAAATTAACCAGACTTGATTTTAAACGGGCAAAACGATAATATCCTTTAATAATTTCTCGGCGTATCGGTTGAGGCCAATTAAAAAAAAAAAAAAAAAAATTAATTTATACGTTTCGGTACCATATTTGGACGCCATTCAATACGTATGTCGAACACAAATATTTTATATTATATAACTCGAATAATTATAATGGAAATATTTTTTATTGTAATATCCATATGAAACTTCTAAATTACTAACCACATTTGTTACCCGAAACGTATAAATTCATTATTCATCTTTTATTGTGCAGAAATTATTCAAGGCTGATTGTTGTTATTTCACCTATGTAAATCACATGTTTATTAACTAAAAGAGAGTACTATTTTACAATATCCGTTTCGCGGCTTTACTTAAAAGTCAAAATTCGTGTATATGATTTGATGACTTTAAATCATACGGCATCAGATTTCAATTGCAGCTCTTCATGAAATAAGTATTATTCAAGTGATGGGTATAAATTGCGACCTTTAAGTATAATCAGACCCTTAGGTGCATTTATGATACGTTGGATTGCGATGGCCTTCCTTCACGCATAACATGAAAGTCGTGTCGCGAAGGTTACCCTTTCGAATTATCATGTCTTTCCACATACAATTAGAGGAACTGGTCCAAATGCATAATTCGGGTAATCACTTATTTTATGGTTATTGTCTTTTGACCTCGCACGTGTACCAATAAATGTAGATAATTAATTTACACACATAACATTTTTTAAATCTTTTTTTCATTTGATCGCTACAACCATTTGCGTAAAACCGGTGGTTTAAAATTAATGAATTGATTATTTAAATTGTAAATGATAATAAAAATCGAAATATATTAAACTCGATAATATGAAAATTCTTCGATCTTGATTCAAACATTTAAAAACATTTATATCTACCAATTTCATACAATGAATTCTAAAATGACAACTGCGCTGTTGTATAAAACAAGTCCTATGTTGTATAAGGGGTCCACGACGGGAAACTTAACCTCGTTATTTTTTCTAAATTAGCAATTTAAAACAGAAGTTAACAATTTCCTTAACAACCGCCACATATACCATTTTATACAAAAATTACAGGAATAGGTAAAGATTTTATCTAGAACATTCAACTGCGATTAATATGGTTCTTATTCACATCATTGAATGAAATAAACAAAAAAAAAATGTACGCGGTCTTATCGATCTTTTATTTTTCTTATTATTATTCAAACCCTAACTTCTTTTCAGAAAAATAAATTTCATTTTTTTAAAATTCCTCTCTGGGTTTTCCTCTCATTCACCCACGTCATAAGTTTTCTTTCAGATATGGTAGGCTTATAACTTGACAAATGATTTTTCATTTTCAGCTTCGTGTAAATCAACGTACTGGTCTTAAGGATTTGAGAAACATTTTTTGAAATTGAAAAAAAATTCGGCATTTTCATAGGTTTATACTTTTTTGGCAAGGAAAGTATAATTAGACATTTATTTAGTAAGAAAGGAGTCATCTATAAACCTGGCTTTTATTGTAATGTGGAGACTTCTTTTATTTTCTTAAATATTATAATAAATTTTCAATGAGTTATCGACAACTTCAGTGCCTATAGTGTATCAGAGAGAATCTGCATTTCTCCCACGGATCAACATATAATCTGTTTATATTTTCTTAAACAACAATTTAATACTTAAAATTTAATCTATGCCTAAAGCAAGTTTTCTGATCAGATATGCTAACATATAGCAACAAACTATTTCTCCGTAACAATAAAGACAATTCTTATCGTACTGTGATATCAAAAGTGGTTCAATCTCGGTTAATTGAAATGGTTCTATCTCCCGAGGAAAATTTCTTGACATAAATTGTGGTACAATGCATTTCACAAGAGACTTTTGAAAAGACAGCGCTTTTTGCATTGCATCTTGTATTGGGGTCAGTTGTGAATCTAAAATTAATATAATAAGGCTTTAATTCGTTTTTTAAATGTAACTCGAAACGTCGAGATCATGTCAGTTTTTAAAGATTCAAGTGTAGATAGTATAGATTCCGATTGCATCGAATTTCACAAAACGTAAACATTAACATAAACATTAGAATTGTCTCGTGGAAACGAGTCGCCTCAACGCGACGGCGGTCATATGTTGTCCGCGATATTGGACCTGTTATTTTAATTTTTTGATACTGGCCTCAGACTCATAATTAGCGACTCTCAAAATAATAATAAAGAAGAGTCGCAGCTAAGCTGCTATTGAACATACTGACCTGATTATAAAATCAATGTACGATGCGTCCGAGATATGTCCAAAAACCATCGATTTTTTTGAAGATCTTTCTGCAACACCGACAGCACATACCTTGTTACTATCAAAAATTGGCGACAAAAAATTGTACTTGTGACATACCTTTTCCACTGTCGTAGCGAGATAGAACGTTTTTGGGTGCCACCACAGGATAAAACCTTCTTTATTGCTACATCAAAATAGAAATTTGTTGCTCCCATAGACTACGATATATGGTATTACATAAAATAATATTATATGTTCATAATGTTTTATAATAGTAAGAAATTGAATGCAGGGATTTCACTTAATTATACATTAACTCGTGGTTCCTTTAAATATAAAAATAAATGTAAAAAAATTAATTAATATATTTATCTGCAGGTTGCAAGATTGGAGACCAAATTTACCAAGAAGGGGAGATGGTACGTGACACCGTGTGGAAAGCTACATGCGATAATTGTTTTTGCGCCATGGGCTTAATACGGTGTGTGCCTTTAGCATGTGCTCCGCCTCTTCAGGGTTGCGAACCGATTGTCCGCGAGGGACAATGTTGCCCATCAACCTATAATTGCAGTGAGTGTTGATTCTTTCCCTTTCATGTGTACATAATGAACTTAATTCATTGTTTTTGAAAAAGTTTTGAAGTCATTCTGACGATATTCAAATAATGTATGATTAAACATGTTTTTCAGTGAAAAGAATTAAAAAGAATTGGATTCTAATTTTGGTTAACAGTAAAATTTGTAATAGACTCTCTTTTGAAAGTTATGAAAAATGTGATGTTGATAATGCATTCTGAAAATAGAAATAATTATTTCGCATTATCTTTGCAAATAAATGACGCAGGTAGAAACTGAACACCAGCAGACTGACTGCCGGAGTTGCACTACTGTCCGCCAGTATTGGGCCGATACTGGGCCAACACCGGCACGTAACTGTGTCCAGTACTGACTGCCGCAGTAGAGCAGTACTGGACTGTACTGATAGACCGTTCTGAAAATCAGTACTGAATTAGTAATGGACCAATACTGACTAGAAATGCTTTCGAGACCGATAATATCCGTATGCGCAACAAAATTTAAAAAAACTTTACGGGTATTTAGAATGCAGTCCAAATAAATCTTAGAAAAACTATTTATTTATTTTTATTTATTATTAATAAATGGACAATAAGTCCTTACAAAACAGAAAATAAATTATACAATAAATAATACAAAATACGGTTAATAAAAAATACAAATATACACGAGTTGAGAAACATATACATAATCAAAATAAAAAGTCGTTTAGTCATAATACTCATACAATGTTTAAACCTAGAAATTACCCTAACTGACCGAACATTAGCATCATAGGAGAATTGAAAGAGTAATTTGTTCCACACTGCATTTCTTGTATGTTTCTATAATTATTCTGAATAGAGTACGAAGGTCGAAGAGCGCGAAAAGGAAATAAATTTAACAGATATATATTACGATAACTATGATCGAAATACGGCATAGGATGACCACCCGAGTAGAAATTTCGATACGGCCCTGATCAGGCCCTGCTCAGGCTGCCTGATTATATTTCAGGCCCTTATCAGGCTACCCTATCAAGACCTGATCAGAAACGTAACGATTATTTTGGTCCGGGCCTGATCAGGCATCATGAAATAAGGCCCTGGTCAGGCCTCTGTCAGGGCTTGATCAGGGCTTTATAAGGGCCTGATGAGGTACCTCTAAAGTTCGTTTGAACAATAATTAAATAAAATGAATCAAACAAATGTACGAGTCATTTTCATATACACTTTATATTTAATGATATATATTTATTATATTATTAATCCAACATTACATAAATGTGTCATTCGAATAATTATGTTAATTTTTATTTCTGAATTTAATTTTTAAACATTAAAAATGTTTTATATTATTTATATTTTATTTTATTCTTTTATATATCGCATCCTGTATTTGCATTTTTCAACGCTCGCAAATAAATAAGAAAAAATTTTACCTCGACCGGGAATCGAACGCGGGTCTCTCGCTCACTACGCTAGCGCCTTAACCACTAGGCTACGCTCGCAATTGCAGCATTTTACAATAAATTGTGTTCTTCTATTAAGGCCCATTAAGGCCCATATCTAGCACAACTCAGGTAGCGTCAAACCAACTATCGTCAATAAAATACCTGTCAAAAATCAAATACCCGTGTTTTTTTGTTTACAAAAAATAATAGTTTATAACATTTTGTCAAGAAACAACTTCGACAATAGTGGTTCTATATTAAATCTGGCAGTTTTAATCCAATCTAAGAGAAAAATTGAACCGAAAATATGTAGGATGTTTTGTTAAAAGTCGTAAATTTGTTGTTAAAAATAATAAGTAAATAATATGATCGAAAATCAGCTTTGGCCCATGCTAATCACATGGCGGTTAGCGCAAAATTAACGACTGGACATAGGATATTTGATAAAAATAAAATATGTGTGTTTTCTTATTTATAATTATATAATTATTTATATTAATATTTTATAAACTATTTCGTCAAATACGGTTATAGACAAAATCCATTTGTGGCAATCGATATTACGGAGTAAATTATGTATGAAACGTATATCTATTATTGTTATTTATTCTATATAATAGTAATACAATAATACATGTACGTTTTTCACATAATTTATCCCGTAGAACCAAATGTCGTGTAACAAATTCTTATATGCAGCTACAAGTAAAGTTTGCTTTGCAATCCTGTTTCGAACATGGTCAGGCAACAAGTACGTTTGCCTGATAAGATGCAGGTTGTAGTCCTCTAACGAGTGCACGGTCCGGCCGTATTAAGACCCACCTTAACAGGCGCGCATGACCGCTGCCTGTTCAGGGCCTGATCCGGGAGTGACAATGGACACCTTATCAGGCGCGCCTAATTGCAGCCTGGTCAGGGCCTGATCCGGAAGTGACAAGGCACATTATCGGGCGCCTGATTTGTGCCTGTTCAGGGCCTGATCCGGGAGTGATAAGACACACCTTATCAGGCGGACCTGATTGATGCCTGATCAGGCCCTGATAAGTTTTCAGGCAGCCTGGACAGATTTCTGCTCGGGCAGATTTAAAGGCTAAAAAACGAAGTGCTTTTCTTTGCACGCTCTCCATAATCTCAAAATCCGAAAGCATATATGGGGACCAAACAGCAGCCGCGTAAATAAAATGAGGCAAAACTAGAGTGCGTATTAGATACGAAATAGTTAAAGGGTCGTGGAAGGAAAATGTCTCGGACATAACCACCCAGAGATCAGAATAAATACGAACTCTAGCGGGCGACTCATTAAATAAATAGAACTGGTACAAAAACCTGTCCGAACGACGAGAAAACGATATAACCTTACACTTTGATATATTTAAATTAAGACCGTTTCGCATAGCCCAGGCGCCTACTGAACTTAGATCTCTTTGCAGTCTCGAGGCATCCAAAGGTGAGTCAATGATTTTAAATAATTTAATCTCATCGGCATAAATTAAAAAATTTGAAAAAGAAATAACATTAATAATATCATTAATAAAGATGTTGAAAAAAAGGAACCAAGTGCGATCCCTGAGGAACTCCTGAGGGAACCACACAAGGATCTGATATTGTATTTTTTGTTTTCACCCTTTGGATTCTACCAGACAAGTAGGACTAAATAGAAAAATATTGAATTACTCGCGAACCATTAGGATTTTAAAAAATAAGCATCACATATATTTTGTAGAGAATTGGGAAACAAACAACTTTTGTTAGAAACTTTTTTTTATATGATCAATATTTTAAAGGATATTCGTAAAAACTTGGTTTCACTGTAGAGGGCTCAGTCGGACAATACCATTCGAGGAATCTTTTTTTATAGAGGAGATAAAACTCGCGGCCAACTTTCAGCAAAATCGGTCCTGTTTCATGTTCGTAGATACAGCAGATACGATTTTTTTTTATTATAACAACTAAAATACAAAAATACCTTTATCTCAAAAAAGGGAGCAGCTACGATTCTAAATCTAACTGATTTTCTTTCTAGAAATAATGTGGAAACATTCCCCAAAAACCCAATTTTGGATGCATATTAGTTGAACTTCCCTGCAGTTGAGGCCCGGTGTGAGGACCGAAATGCACCAATTTCATAAAATTCAATCAAACAAACCTAATGATCTAATTCATAAAGAACAAATAATTGTATAAATAACTTTTTAATCTAATTTAAGGTACACTGTTAAAAATGTCATGAAATTTCATTTACATTCAATGTACAGTACATTCACTTTTCTAAAGGTGTATGTATATCTATATATATATATATGATGAATTAATGTACATGTAACGGAGGCATTTTGGAAGTTTTTTTACAGTGTAGTTTCTATACCTGAATGAAATGTAGTAAAGTACTTATTGAACTATCCAGAGTTAAAAAGTAATTTGAGGCACTAAAACTTTGTTCAGCATTGTTCTGATATTTATGCATCAAACTATTTATTTGCCATGCTTTAGACTTACTATTAATCTTGTAAACTAGTTAGTAAGATTATGCATTTGACAGGTGGAACGATTGAAGTACAAGCCTCCCAAAATTACGCATCGTACGCCTTTATCAGTAAGGATTATGCCAAATTCAGGAAGGAGACCAACTTTTACGTAAGTCACGGCGAATGTAAATGATGTGGGTATTTAATGATTACACAATGACTTCAGAAAGCGTCAGTAATAGAATACGCAAATTATCGTTTCAAATAACTTTTTATATGTCAGAATTTTGCTATGCTAAACTAATTATTCACTATGAAAAATATTGGTTGTTATAACGAAATATTTGGTGTCGTGACAAATTTTTAACCATCTATCAGTAAACTGGAAACTTATTTAATAACCAATTATTAAATGAACCATTTAATAATTATGAAAATTATTTTTTAATACATAACATAGCAACTCCAAGGATAGATATGACATTCTAAGTATTAATAAATGTTAATTACCGACAACAAATCTTTCATCACAATTCTTATTTAAATTACTATTCTGGTAAGTAACATTTCTTACATTTTGTATTTAGTTTCAACGTGGTGAACCTAATGTTGCTGACAGTTTTGTGTATCCGCTTGAAACTCATTATTTGGACCGTTTTGAGTGTATAAAGACAACATTACATTTTTGTGGCGCATGCATTTTTCTATTGAAATTATATGAAACAGAATTTTGAAATTATAAGTACAGATTCATATTTAATAAATAAAATGAATTAAAGCAACAGATTTCGGATAAATCGCTTAGAAAGAAATATGTCTACTATCTGTTTTTTTGAAAAAAAAATTACGTAATAGTAATTAATTACGTTATAAAATTTGTGTAGCCTGCAATACATGATTCTTCGACTTCGACCGTGGAGGGACGTGGTCATCGTGTTGTCAGTGCTTTGGAATCGAGCACTCCTGACATTGTTACTGAAGAATCGTCCGTGCTAACAGACCCTCTGTTAAGCGACTCTACGTTTAGGACGGAACCGATAGACAATGAAATTCTGACAGAAACAACTGAATATCCCAAACAGTCAACGCAAGATCAGGAACAGTTTACAACAACAGCTTCCGAGGTTTAAGATTTTCATAAAAATTAATTAATTTAAATATATGTGATATTGATTAAGTAAATATCAATCTTTATATTAATTTCTAAATACGCGTTCGGAATATCTTGAGCCAGTATTTCCTTGATTTATCGTTAGTTTTAAAATAAAATGTTTTGTTATTTCAGAATTTTGTGAATGATTGTTATGAGCAATTGAAATATTTTGATTTACACGTTTTGACTACTGTTATAAACGAATGAAAAGTATTTATTTTTAATTTATTTCTGGACTCGAAGCCAAAAATCCGAAAAAGTGTTGTGTACATTCTATCTAAGAATTTTGAAAATTCTACCAGTAATTTAATGTGTCGTATATCATATTAACCTCTCAAATTTGATAATTTTACATGAAATGGAAGAATTTACCATTTTTTTTTAATTTTGTCAATTCCATTTTTAGAATTCTCGTCTCTTCATTTTAATTTGTTTAATGATACGCTTTTTTCGGATAGTTGCATGTATACTGTCGATGTTTACAGAGTCCGTAATGTGAGTGAACAGAGATCTAGGGACGAAGCCGCAAGGTTGATGATAGTAAACCACAACTGCTCCGGTTTAGTTGTGAAACACATGATAGATAGATATTGAACATTATTGTTATGCAATCGCAGTAAATAAATGAAAATTGTAATTTAAGAATTCATCAACAAGAATTTGATTTGAGAGATGATCTACATATGTGTATACATTTTCATGTACTTCTCAATATAAAAATGAATTGCCGTATTTTAAAGTTTTAATTTAATACTAATATAACTATGCAAAAAATCAGCAGAAAAAAATTCTTTGCAAAATTTACCAAAATCGATTATGTAATATTGATGAAGTCCAAATTTTAAGCAGATTTTATTGCAATAAATATTAAATTTTAAATATGACATTTTACTCTCTAAATTTCTTAGAGTGAAAATTCAGTTTTTATGTAGTAAGAATTGAGTCTTTTTAGCGTGTGAAGAGTGTATTCTCATCCTTTAGCACTGAAATTGCACTCCATTTAGAGATCGTTTTTATTCCATAAAGAGGGAGGTTTCACTTGTTTAAAAGGATAATTTAATCTCTAACTAGAGTGGCTTAATTTCCACCAATTTAGAGTATGAACATCAAGTTAAGTCTAGAAATTATATAATAGCATTCTCAAAGATATTTTCCATGGTCATTAGCTATAGTTACTAAACAATTTCAGGATATTTTACTCAACTTTTCATTCGGATTCATTCAACATAGTTTGCAGGAACGCATTTTTAATTATACGGCGTAATTGTATAGTTAGAAGTAATTAGTAAATGATAGATGGAAATCGCCTTATGATAAATAAAGGTACATCATATTAGTCAGAAATAGCAATGAATTTTTTTCTGTAAAACTGATACATTTTTTGGCGAGACATAACTTTTTCCGTTTATTGATACCATACGGTCTATTTATACATAATTCAACTACCATTGATAGAAAAAAAACTAGTATTTGTAATGCAGACGAGGTTAGGTGAGAGCAGGTTACTACTAGAGTTTATATAAATATAGTGCACCATTTATGGGGATATAGTGATATGATTTAAAGGACTCATTTTCTACTTTACTAATTTATTCCGGGTCAAAATAAAAGTTACTGAAAATACCGCTGTTTTCTTGCAATTTCTTTTGTAATTTTTTCCAAATTTGCTACCTGCGCAGAACAGTATGTCTGATTTGATTCTATATCTTTCATTGAGATCTGTTCGTAATACTATCAATTAGTAAAAATTACTTGGACCTTGAAATATTTTTAACGATATTTCTTAGTAAAGAAACGTTTTTTATACAAAATTCAATATTACCACGTTCAGTTCCTCTAGATAAATTACTAATTCGAGAATTGTACCAAATCCCCAAAATGCTTTCAGTCGTTTACAACTGCTGAATTCAACATTTCGGATCAGACGGTTCCTAATAGCGAGCCGCCGAAGGATGAGGTGACGACCTTTCGAGAAGATGTCACTACCGACGTAGAGGAGTCTACGTTGGAATTGATGACGACGACCGATGTCACCACTACGATAACGGAAAGAGCGGAGTCGTCTTCGATCATCGTTCCAGGGGTGCAGGACCGAGAGAACGTCTGCAAAGAGGCAAATTGTGCTTCCGAAGACAAAATTGGTGACACCACGTCTACTGGAAATCCCGTCGTCACGACGTCCAATGCTAGCAACGAGATGGGGGTGGACAAGGGAAAGAAGAAAGACGCGGATACTTTGATGCAGGAAGAAGACCAGGTCCCAGTCTCCTCCATAAAAAAACCGATAGCAAGCTTGCCAACTTCGATAATCATGCCGGATGACACGCTCGTAATGAGCATAGATGTAAAAACCAATGTCTCGGTCGGCAGTATGCACGGAGCGTCCTCGTTGAATCCAGTCAGGACGATGCGTCCGGATATTGAGGCGATTCTGAACATGACCAATCGAAAGAGCGAAAATACTGACTTCGACGAGTACGATTATAGCGAACCGACCTTGCCTCCATCACTGCCCAATGTCAGGTATATTTTTGCAAGTCTTTGAAAATTACGTTATTTTTACCAAATTTGTTATAAATCTGTTTTAAACTTAATTTAAACATGCACCCATTATGGGAAATATAAGGACTGTACATTTTTAGTCATTTCGAGATAAGTATTGAATTTTTCAAATAGATATATAAAAACGTAAAGTACTAAATTTGAACAGGATGATATGAAGGTTCAAAACAAGAAAAGAAGTTTTGAAACCGGCAAATGGAAACTATAACCTGCGAATACTGACGTTATTATATATATAGTGCATACTAACAGTAGTAGCATACTTTTGATAGTAGGTAGAAAAAGATTTCCACGGGGAGAAATTTCTAGCTTTTGTATCACGGTTTGCGATATGCTTTCGTTTCACAGCTTTCTTATTCTCTAAAAGGATGGAATCATCCTCCAACAGCGTGATTTTGTACTTTTTAGACATGGTCCACATTTTGAGAGGAAAGGGAAGCCGTAAAACAAAAGCTCGACGCAAAACCTAGAAATTTCTTTCCGGATGCAAGTTTCCTCTTTTTGAAAAGTAATTTTTATTACAGCGTGCGTAAAGTGTGGCTTTACGAATTTATTTTAATATTCATATATCTCGCCGGAAACTTGCTAATACGCTAGGTAGAGAAAAATTACCCAAACAAAGTTGACGGGGGTTGGAGGTAGTCAAAGTGATTTTGAAATTAATAACGTCTATGGTAATGTCGAATGAAAGTCAAATTTACAAATAAAACTCCCTGCCCCTTACTCTTTCGGGAACATAAGACACATATATTAAAATGGTTGCAATACAATGAAACAGAGGGAGTCAAACAGCGGTACTGTGAACTTAATCGTCAGCTCTATATTCAAGGTTATTTCAAGAACCTTACTTTTAACGCTACCAAGAAACAACGACGTGCGACCTTGAAGTAAATTTGAAAATTGTGTTCAAGGTCAAGGTAACAGTATCACAAGGTGCTCCCCTCTGTTCCCTTCGACTTTTCACTGAACCAATTTCATGTGGCTGGCATAATTTTAGAACAATATCAGTGCAGAGTTTAAATTCGTAAATTTGACCTTCATTCGACCCTGCTGTAATCTTTATAAGCATCGTTCAATCTTTCTTGATAAGCATTGCTTAAACTAACTTGACATTCATAAGCATGTTATTGAATATAAACTTTCCCGCTGTTCCAAACCCAGGATAAAACATAGCTGTGTTGATATTAATTATATCAAATATATAATCATTTTTACCTTTAATCAAATGGCCTTGAAACTCGTTTTCAAAGTCAAACTCCTTGATATTACTGGATTATCCTCTACATCTCCTTCACCTGTCGCCTGGGCCAGTTTTCTCTATCTGGCGGAGCGCATTTAAAATGACCCAACGTGTATTTTTTGCATGAAATTTTGAGTCCAGAATTTGTTATCTTTAGAAATGAAATCGCGATACAACTCTGTGACCCATTGTAACGTGTTTTCGTTATGAAGGTTTTCCGATGTAATATTGATGTCCATAATATTGTGAACTATTTTTATGTCAATTATTCATTTTGATACAATATTCCGAATATGTTTGTGCAGTTTTTTAAGAGAAGCTTTGCATTTTCCATCTTTTAAATTGAATGTGTACACGTACAAAGAGTATCTTTATGATTAATTTTCGTTTTAATTCTTAATAATAGGCGATATTCTTATTAATACTTATGATAGATTGCGATGGATTTTTAGGTTTGCTTTGTGTACCTATTAGATTTTGTTTTCTGTTATAAATGTGTACTTTACTAAAAGTGTTAGAAAATTCTTATCTTATCAAACTTAAGAAATGTCAATATTTTGCACATTATTCATCAACTATCTGCAATTTCAATGGACTAAATTCGTACAATTTCTATTTTCTTAATAAATGCTGAAAATATTAATATGCTTTTAAGGGTTATTTTAGTATTATACATCAAATGTCTAAATGACGTTTAATAAAGCCTAAACAGACAACCATAATCTAATTTCATAATACATGATGTTCTCGATCAGATTGTGAGGCAACCGGAAAAGAGATTGATAAAGACCGGACGTAACGAGATTTCTATTCGGCCTTATTTTGTTGACAATAAACCTAATTACATGAATTTTATTTGAATTATATGATGTAATAATATAGAATAATTTATAAACATTGGAATAATTTCCTCGTAGAATAACAAATGCTCGGTTTCTCCTAGTACATAGATTCTCGTGTATACCTTTTGTTACTCTGGCCCACGAGTTTCTTCCATATATGTACACAATTTTACGTCGTGACAATGACTCTTTTATACCACGCAACTTTTGTCTTTCACAATCAATTTACCTTTGTGTTCTTTCATGCCGTCCGCTTTGCGAATGGAAGTAGAGCATATTTATGGCAAAGATAATTTAATGAATTTATTATTTCAATTATCATTTTAAATAACCGATCCTCATTAACCTGTATCTGAGTCAATATCAGAATGCATGAGAATTTCTGTTCACATTTTTTTTTATTTGATATGTCGTATTTTACTTTTAATAATTATGTTTTTAATCATTTTCTATACGACTGTTGTCCCTATGAGTATAACATTTAGTAAAGACATAAAACAACCCTCAATTAGCAATGTATTATTGTGAAGAATTAATTTATTTTTTATGTTTCACAGAAGAGAATGTAAAGTAAACACTATTTTAAAACCTTTAAATGGACTACATTCTACCGTCGTACCTTAATATTCAAAAAATGTTTCGTAGTTTCATAAAAAATTTGAAATTTATTATTTTTAATGCTTGTATTATCAAAAAACTGTATCAAATTTAGTTCTATCTAAGTGGTATGAAAATAAATCATTCAACATTACAGGGCAAATAAAAAAATTCTCCTTTTCGTTGAATTATAACAAATTAATATAAAAACATTTTACTCTCCTTCCTTTTTACTCTATTTGGCATATCATGCGAAACTAATGCTTTTGAAATTATCATGCTAAAAATAATATCCTTTGCTTAACAATAGCAACAGCACATTTGTATGAGGATGTTTAATTCGTTTGTTTATTATCCATGTGCACAGGCATCATTTTTCTTCTGCGGTTGATTCCTTTGGTTCGATTGTTCTAAACTTATTTCAGTGATAGTAGCACTTTTTCCAATCAGTCTTTTGATTCTGCGCTTGAATGAGATCTTTGTATGTCACAAATGATTTTGTTATATTGTATTCTTTTTATTCATGATTAAATTTTGGTTTATCAATTTATATTATCAAGTGATTTATTTTTTTTTGTGCCCTTCAGGAGAATCTAAAGTTATATTGAAAGGAAAGCTACAATTTCAAGTCGGGCTAAATTTTTGCCGAGAGTTTAAGAATAAATTACATTGAAAATTAATTGTCAAGTTTTTCATTAATATACTTTATTAGTATACTAATCACTTTTTCAATGCAACAAACATATTTTATTACATTGTTATATACCCAGATAAATTCAATTAAACACAAATAAAACATAAAATGAATATGGAATATGGAAGTGTTGTTTGACAGGTTAATACTAGATGGATATTTTACACTTTTTCCACATAATTTATCCTTTTCCTGCTGTAAGAAATCATACTATAAAGACTGCATTATATTTTCAAGGCATCGTTATCTTGATTTTGTCAGTTTATGGGCAATAAAAACCATATACACATATATGTAAACCTAACCTAATCATTATTCAGTCAGCTGATTTTAGCTGATGAAAAGTACTTTTCATTAACCAGTGTTCACTGACAGTCAGAAATTTCTTATTTTGTTTCTTAAGTTTGTCAAATAAACGAGCAATACACAGTAGCATTGTGTTTAAAAAATCGTGCAAAATAGAGCCACAAGATCGGTGAAGGACTGTAACGGGCCCAAGCAATCTGTGGGAAAACCTATTGAAATGTGTAAATCTCTTGAAATGTTTATTTTTATCATAGTCCTCCGAATATCTCCAGACATTTTAAAATTGTTTCAACGATTAGCTATACGACGATTGCTACCATGCGAATTTTGTTTCTTTATTTACAGTATGTATATTTACACCCTCTTAATGTTCTGGAGTGGAAACCCAGACACTTTTATAATGATGCAAATCATACTATTCAAAATATTTATTTTTTCTGTATTTCACACCAAAAATGTTATCATTTAACCCCTTCGCAATGGCGGATCCAATATGGCGGACAGAAATGAGAATTTTCAATCTATTGATTTCAAATTTCTTACTCGGGAGGTTTGTGGTTGATGATCAGGAATCCGTTATTAAATTTTCGAAATACAATAGGGTCGCTTATTGGGAATCCGTTATCGGACTTTCAGAAACCAAAATGATAGTTACATATTTATATCAGTATATATATTTTGAATTTACCCATGAACGATGAAAAATGATTTTGAAATCTGTGTTATGTTGTTTGTTACCAATTTTTACCTTCGAAATTTTCTAGTAAACTGTATCATATAATTTACAACCCGACGTGATAACGGATTCTTGATCGGCAACCCCAAAAAACCCCGAGAAATAAATTTCAAATCAATAGATTAAAAAATCTCATTTTTGTCCTCCATATTGGATCAGCCATTTTAAATTTTGAACGAATTCATATGCGGATACTTATAAAATTATAAAAAAACCATGCGATGTTTTTTATCTGAATTAATAACAAATATATATACCTATTTTCGAAATGCGAAATTTTTAAATTTTACAAAATTCTTTCATTTTGCAGTCATATTAAGTTAGTTTTTAAGTATGTGTAAATATTAATCACATATTCGTGTTCAGTAACTCCAAAAATCTCCGTATACCCTCCCTTATAAACATTTTGCGCTCCATTGATTTTTTGACTGCATTAATTTTTATGTCTTCTACATGTGACATGCACAGTTTGGGCCGATTTTACTCATGTCTACTGTAGTAGACATGCACAGTCAAGGGATTAAATTATTGTTTATATATGTTCTTATTCTTAAAATCTGCTGGAATGGCAACGAAGAGACTACTAAAATGCAAATTCCATTCCCTTTTGATTTTCACTCTTATAACAGTTTCTTTGTGAAAGAAATGTCCACTGTTTAGCAAAGTGCATCTCGGTTGTCATGCAAGAAAAATCATAAAACATCACAATACCTATATGGTCCGTGCCTATCCTGTGTTATAATTACTTCGAAATTAATATTTCAATAATCTTTACTTCTAGCACCCATAACCGTTTAATTTTAAACGAATTTAATGATTTTCAAATTGATGTCAGTTATATGATACTTGTACATGAATATGCCTATTTAAATACCGATTTATTTTACGGTGGTTATTATCATAAAACGTGGATTATGAAAATGGTAACGATGATGTGAGAGAAGCGACGCTAATGAAGTGCATTTCCGTGCGTAGAATAATTCCCTTCGTCGCTGCAGATGCGATAGCCAAAGACGAGGACGCTCCTTCGACCGTGACAGGATATCCTTCGGGCGTTGTCGGGATTGCTCCTGAATTGCGACATACGGACGCAAACTTCTACGATGTGGTCACGCAAGAGAATCGCTTCAGTCCACCTGACAAAACGGAAGGTACCCAAAATCGTTTATCTCATTATTTACCGGCAAATTCTCCATTTATATACATAACTCATTTAAAACCGACCTATTTCTTTCTTATTTTAAATTTAATATCTTTATTCAAAATTAGTTTCAGAAAAGATGATCTCATTTTGAGCACAATAAAAAAGTACCATTATTTTTCCATTAAACAATAATTTGTTTCAAAATTCACTAAACTTAATTTTTATTATGAGAATTTGAAGTACGTGAAACGAAGGTTAATTTTCATATCTCCAATTGATGTGTAAGACGGTAAAATTTGCACTGATTGTACCACTTACAAAGACATAATATATGATTATTTGTATTTAGAAATTAATATAGCACACAATGTTTATAGTAACTCCAAATATTACAGATTCGGCGTATCCTGTTCTTAGTAATATGTTTTACTAACCTGGAAAAAATTAACAATATGCGGCGGAACGCATATTGTTTATGTACGTCAGTTGACTCGATAAGATTTATCTCATCAGCTAATATCTTCAATTTTTAATTGATAAACAATCATTCTTAAATAAATGTTTAAAAGCTTATACTTTTATCTGTTAAAATATTATTTTTCAAGTTTATTGAAGATCGTTAAGAATTAAAAAACATTCACTTTCTGCCTCCGGAAGACGCCCTGTCATATGAGCCTATATTAAGGTACTCGATTTTAATGACAATTTCTCATTTCTTTGGTCGATAACCGACGTTTTCTTAGATTATTTAAGGGCCAATAGAACCACCTTAACCCTTTAACACTCAAATGGCCAAAATTTTAACGTCAACTTCAAGCCAACGTCTTTCAATTATAACCAGACTGGACAATATATTGGGATACATATTCTTCTGTAAAAAAGTGTCATCTTTCGAATAGCATAACCAAATTTATCAATAAATTACAGCCAATTGTTTCTATTTAACAATAAACAAATAAAAACGCTCAGTTTCGATTTATTCTAAAAAGAATAATTTGGAATCAAAAAAATTTGAGGAATTTTTTAAATTATATTGTCGGTAAACAAGAACATTCTAACCCATTGGGATGCGGGACCCGAATGTTATACTTCCAAAATATATTTTTATATACCTTAATTTTTATTGTTAAGCGATCCAAAATGGCGTCCGAATGACCGAAATTATTGAATAATCACAGTAATGTGCACTTTTGAAGTCTAATTAAAGGTTTAGCAAGAAAAATAACTTTTGTTAGTTTCGTGGCAACAGATTGGTTACACATTAGCAAAATTAGCTAATACAATTGATTTTCAAGATGGCGACCGTGATGAGCAAGCTCATGCAAATAACGTATTTATACTTTATAGCCAGTGTATAATGTTCAAGCCTCTTTATTCAATAGTTTTATGAACTCTCAGGATCGTTAGATCTAAATTCATTATCTGCTAATCAAAATTAAAAATGGCAGATCCAATATGGCGGACCGCAAACTCCAATATAGCGATTCACGAAAAATAAAAAATACTACCGAATTCGACATGAAATTTGGAATCAAAATACTTCTATTCAGCCGTTCTCGAGTAAAAAATTATCAAAATTACCCAAATCGAAAATTCGCCTCCAAACTTTGCAATCACGCTTTTAGACGCCCGCCATATTGAAAATCAATTGTATGAGTTAATTTTGTTAATGTGCATCGAATATGTCACAAAACTGACAAAAATGATTTTTCCGGCTAAAACTTGGATTAGTATTCAAAAGTGCACATTACTGTGATTTTTCAATAATTTCGGGCATTCGGACGCTATTTTTGATTGGTTAACAATAAAAATCTAAGTATCTAAAAATATATTTTGGAAGCACAATATTCGGGTCCCGCTTGCTGATGGGTTAGAATGTTTTTAAGTACCGACAACATTATTTAAAAAATTCCTTAAAATAAAGAACAAATCGAAAATGAGCGTTTTTATTTGTTTATTGTTAACAAGAAAAAATTTGCTGTGATTTATTGATAAATTTGGCTATGCTATTCTAAACATTTTTTATGCAATAAAAATCAAATGTCTAAAAATATATTTTGGAAGTATACAACATTCGGGTCCCGCATTCTGACAACATAGTTAAAAAAATTCCTAAAAAAAAAACAAGTGGAAAATAAGCGTTTTTATTTGTTTATTGTTAAAAAGAAACAATTTGCTGTCATTAAATGTTACAGTTGGCTGTGCCATTCGAAAGATAAGGTTTTTTTACACAAGAATATGTATCCCAATATTTTTCCACACTGGTTATAATTGTAAGGCACGGGCTTGAAGTTCACGTTAAAATTTTGGGCGTTTGAGCGTTAAGGGTTAAACGGCAAAGTGAAAAGTCGAACGATGAAAATGTCAAAAAGTGACTATCGGTTTTTCAGTATGTTTCGGCATATTGATCGGTGGTTTGTTTTCCACGAGATTAAGTTTTCCCATATGATATTCGGTTCGTTAATATGCGATCGGAATAATTGTTGAATATTCGTTTTTGACTGGTTATATTGTGTAGTTTATTTTGAGCCCTTCGCCCAGTCGTTGACAATCTCATATAATTTGGTCAAATTCAGTAGTTTAATGAACTAAATACAATTACTCAACCACAGAACTTTCCTACTTATTGTAATTCTTAGTCAATTTTTCAATATCTCACTTATCATAATTAAAATCTTGTGTCAGATGAATAACATCTAATGTTTAACAATTTTGCAGCTTGGATATACTATATGATTTCTGTACTATTATTTATTATTATAAACAACTTTACATTTCATTATTAAAACAGAGCTACTTTTCATTACGCACTACCGGTTCTCTAAGGTAATATAATTCAATATGTTTTATATACGTATCTCAATTCTTAACATAATATAATTCACTACCTCTCAAAAAGATGCACATAAGTCATCGTTGAAGGTTTGGAAAAGAAAGGTTTGCGCTTATCTTGCTGCAACAAATAAGAAAATAGATTAGGGTAAAAAGCAGGTGAATAAAAAGTCCATTTGGCTTTGATATTCAAATGAGTAAAGTTAAATCACAGCCATCAACATTTTAAGAAACTTTAGATATTGCGCAACATTCAACTTGAATCTGCATTGTAATAATTTTATGATATTTGTTTTTTATACATCATACACAGAATAATTTTTTGAACATTTATACAAAATATTTTACGATACTTTATTATAACAATTAGAATTACAATAAATTTTTTACCACCATAGTGATATATGAAAATAGTAGAAAGTCCATGTTTTGTAATTTTGAACTAATTTTGAAGAATTAAATCAAACATACAATTCAATACAATTATCGAATTTTTTATTATATAACGTAATAAGAAATAAAAATGTTTTCTATTAACTATATTTAATATATGCTGATATTTCCCATTAATTATTTAGAAATTACTCAGTTAATTAGTATTTACTGACTTTAAGTAGCATTTTTAATTTTTGAAACTTAACATCGAATTGGTTATCAGCGACCGCGGAAACCTCTATGATACAAGTTTCATTTAAACCATGTATTTTTTGTAATTATGTAGACCATTTTAGATCTGCCATGTAGAGTTTAAAAATGTAACAACATAATAGTATAATAAGTATATAATTTACATAATTTCATTAAAATCGAGCATTTTTCATATTTTGATCGTCATATTTTATTCATTACTCGTCTCATGTAAATAGTGAAAAAGTTTTTCCGTTAAATATAACAGTTCCTTGGATAGGCCTATGTACTGAATATTACGACTATGTAAATATTAAAAAAAAGCATTTTATTTTATTTCGATCATTTTACAGGTGGTTTTGTGCCAAGGAATCCGTCTTATTTCGATCCAATATTTCATTCACCAGACCTAAATTTGGAAATTGGAGCAGGCGTCACTGTTTTGCCGAATTCTATTTCCATTTCGCTAAGGAAAAGCGATGGTATATTTATGAATTTATGATATTTAATTAAACATATAAAATAATCTTTAATTTGGGAATAAGCAAGAGACATATTTGATAAACGCGTCCTGGTTTTCTCATAGTAAAATTAATCTACAGAGATTGATTAAAACCAGGCATTGTGTATTAATAGCTTTCTCATTTCAGAACAATATAAACCAATCTTACATTCAACTGCTTTGGAATATAAATTTATTTCATTATTAAAGTGTGCTTTATAACTTTGATTCCTTTATAATACCATTATTATGAGTAGGCCATTTTATAAAATGAAATAAATGCTTATAAAGAGAAGTACGAGTAATACCAATCCTTGCATTAGGTTGTATTAATTAATGTTGAAAGACTTAAATACATTTGAAATTGATATTATTCAATGTAATTAATATAGAAGGTGTACATTTCGTCTCGATGTTACCTCATTGCTATGATCTTCCTATCAAATCAACAATTATTAAAGTGTCAATACTTTGTATTAAATTCCTTTAAAGGGGCAATATGCTTGGTTCCACAAATACCTCTAGAAAATTATAGAGCACTCTTTTTTTCTTAGAAAAAAATCCTGTGAATAGATTTCGTACAAAAATGATCACATCTGCATTTTTTATTGTACAATACATTATTTAAAGAAATGTTTTTATTTTTTGTTTTTAGATTTAGCAAGCAGCTGTTTGTATGACGGACGGGAGTATAATCATGGTGATAGTCTTCCCAGTAGTATTCGCTGTGTCATATGTTTATGTTACTCTGGCGAAGTAGTATGCTCCGATCAAAAATGTCCGCCTTTGAAGATTGGATGCCGCAGGGTACAAGACTCTGGTGAACAGTGTTGTGGAAAAATTATTTGTGGTAAGTGATTGTATCGAACTATTTTCGTTATGCTATATTTTGTTGACAATGATTTTTGTAAAGACTACACATTTAATATTTCCATTATCGTAAATGAATATAGAAAAGAAATGTATTAAATACGATTGAACCACTTTTATACAAAAGGAGAATCAGTTATTTCTCGAAAATTTGCAGGCAAGATGTTCCTTGCCAAGTGACTGCTTAGCGTTTTAATTTTAAAAAAATAAATTGACGTATAATAAAAATAGTTAAAATAATAGTTTAGTAGAGGTTTATTATTTTTTTATTATTTTCTTTAAAATTTATTCCTTTTTTTATCACCGATGTATCTAAAGTCTAATCACGCCAATATAACCCTTTTTAATGAGGGAATTTTAATTATGTCTAAGAAAAATTATTTGAGTAAGTTTTTTATATTATTTCCGCTTTTACAGAAAAAATAAGTTATTCAACTTCACAAACATTCATCTGTTTCTGAAATCTGAATGTTCCATTTGTAGGTTGCAATCAGCATTATTAACAATTGTTAAGAGTCGATGATAGATAGTCACTACAGTACACCATAACGGAAAATAAATTATAATATACTTAAGATGAGGGCACAAGAATTGAAAAAAGAATACCATTTTTTCCTGTAATAAAAAATTAAAATCATTTTTAATTTGAAAACAATGACTTTTCAGTATAATATTCAGCGATATAAGTTTATAAAAGCGTACAAATATGTTTCTCTGAAAGATAAATAAAAAACGTTAATGAACGTCTTCCCAAAGTATTAAAAATTACGAAAAAAAACGTATTATTTACAATGATGTTCAAACCAGTACGTTATAGATCACTTTGAGATGGGATTCTACAAATTAAATGAAATTCATTAAATAGGAACTTAGTAATTAAGAAAGTAAGTTCTGCATATTTAAAAACAATTATTTATTTCCCGAAAAACGGCAAGTTCTATAACCGAAAAGTACATACTATGCTCTTTCATGATTTTATATACTTTTAATTTACTCATTTCCTCGCGCGTTTCTCATTTTCTTTCTTTTTATGCTAAAATTGTATTATTTTCTGTGCATTCCGTATTTCCCCACTTATTTACTTTTCTGTTATTTGCTCACCTTATGTACAGTGGTCGTAAGTTAAATACATTTGGTATTTACATTTCATTAAGCCAGTTGATAACATTTACTCGTTTGAATTCATTGCAGGGTTTTTTGGAAATTTCATCAAATTTTAAATATAAAATACTTAAAATTCGAATCTTAAAGCGTCGAATGTTTTCGTATATCATGGTCATACATAGATCACATTGTAGACAAGTATTTCGACTTTGAATGAAAATCAAACGAACATCCGTAAATTTTATGTTACAGTGGATTAAGTTATTAAACATCTGCTTTCATTTTTGCAGTTCGAAACGTATTACAAAATTTACCACAAATATTACAAGACATGAAGTTTGCAAACACACAATTCTTATAATATTTCCAATAATTGAGTATTTGACTAAATATATGGCTGCCGGTTATCCCCGATATTGCAATGTTGCTTGATATTAAATTAAGTACCTCTAACCGGACAGAATTTATAAAGACAAATTATGCAATAAACCGCTTATCTATCAGAGACATAAATATATACTATAAAATAAAATAAATAATTTTGTAAGTATAAGAAGCACATTTATTATGGCGCCCAACGTGGGGCCATTACTGTATGCATATTATTATATACATATAAAATAGAAGACTTACTTTGTAATTGGATTAAATTCGATCTCATTCGTTATCGTTCTGCAATTGTCAAACTAAACATGTTATGATTGTTACAGTCGATGCTGCGGAATCTCCAACTGTGGTATTAGATCGCGCTGATGCAACAGCCGCGTCCAAACGACAGCCAACCCTGTCCCCGGATCCTTTCCGTGACGTGATCAAAACCGAGCCTGCACCGGACTTGCCATCACTCATCGGTGACATGATCCCATATTTCGCCGAACACGGAATTACTACGCAGAGGACCACGACACCCCTGGCGATACCATCCGCATTCATCAAGGGTAGCACGAGTCACCAATCCAGCCTCAATTCAAACTTGCGCCCTAACTTTGAAGATTTCATCGATGGAATAACGCCACCCCATCAAAGTCAAACTTACAACCATCGATTTAACGTCGAACACAGTACAACTCCAAAAAATACTCGTCCTCCGACGAAAATCCACCGGGTTACTCAAAGCACTCCGATTCCCGCGAAAGTACAAGTTCATGGGGATGAGACTGAAAGTATCGTTCAACCCAATGATAGTAGAATTGAATTCGTTACTAACCAATCGATAAGTATTACGACGTCAAAACCGGAAGTCGACGATGAAGAGGATTCGTTACTTTCTAGCGTCTTGAATTTTCTGTTTTCCGAAGAATCGAAGAAAACGGATGAAACTACGAGGATAGCAATAACCACGACTGAATCAATTCCCACAACTACATCTCCCCCAATAAATATTACAGAAATTTCAACAACAACCGAAACGACCACCGAAGTTACTACACGGTTATCGGAAATTAAAATTCCCGTAGCACAGGATGGATTGGTGAAATTGGCAGGATGTAACATTTTTGGCGAAGAGTATCAGGTGGGCCGAATTATTACGAAAATGACGGATTCGTGTACGGAGTGTAGATGCACCGAGATCGGAGTTCATTGCGAAAAGCTCGACTGCTGAATAATCTAGGATGGTGACCATCGTCTCTTTGCAGATCTGCACTCTAGTAGAAATTGCATCCACTCCGATCATGTTGTAGAAAAAGCTATTCGGGAATATCGAATGCAGTTTGTTTCGATTTCCGAAACACCACGAACATTCGACCTGAGTTAACGAATACTCCCCCGACACTAGCCGATCGATAACATTTCTAGAATTAATCAGAAACAAAACTTTGAAAATAACATCTTAGACTGATTTTTTTATTTGAAAAATAGGGTTATACAAATAGTTGTATACAAGCGACGCGAGAACTTTCGAAACTAAAAGCGCGGATTACTTCTTTGATTACTCAGTTATTTAATTGTGAGAGTCGTTCATGGTTGGCAGTCAAAAAGAGAATGATGAGTAAACTAATTTATAATATTTACAGTTTTTACTGATATCGATCGTAGATTGGACTCCTGTAACGTCTCTTTACGTGAGTACATGCCGCGCCCGTTTAGAATTTTCATCCGAACAAATCGATTTAGTCGTAATTGAGAGAAATAACATGTCCGTGCTTGGCACGGCAAACGATTCAGTTCAGAAGGAGCTTTATTCCCTTCACGTGGATAATCGGTCATTCGCAATTACGTCCAACGTCTTCTGCAAGTACGTGTTTCTGCAATTAATGTAATTGTGGAATAAAGGGACCATCAACTTAGAATTATATTCGTATTTCGGTGACATTCTGGCAATGATACATTGGCGATTAGAAAATTAAAAGTGTATTCAATTTTTAGAAGTTTAAAAAAAAAAACAAGATGTTAAGATCTACATGCACTATTTTGAACTCGATTTTCTATAAATTCTTGTAGTAAGAATGGAAAGAAAACATGAATTACATCAATTTATTCCATAATAAACAGTAAAACTGCGTTCTACCACATCTTGAAAGTACTTTGAAGTCCATTTCAAATGATTTTCTTTCATTTAAACTATTTGCCTTTAGTATTTTATGCACCAAATTCACATAGCAGTTAAGGCAAAGTATTCTGTTGACAGAGTATTTGTACAAATGTTATTGCGACTTTTAATTGAATTAAAACAAAATATCAATTCATATATACTAACGAGTAGAAACGAGTTTCATTCTCATCACATTTATCGTTTATGGCAAAAGTATCTGATATGTGGCATTTAATTTTACTCTCAGTCCTAACATGGAACTAGTAGAGAAATAGTTTAAATATACGAGAATAATAACTGCCTAATTTCTATTCGATTGTATGGAATAAAATATAATATTTTCAATCAATTCAAATAATTTACATCGTAATTTTTTGCGTAGAATCCGAAACCGAAGTCGGAAGTGGCCCAGCATGTGAGGATTTGGAGATATTTGAGGTTATGTACTCGAAAAACGCGAGTTTTTTCCCTTATTTTTTAGTGTAAAAATCACCAGATTTAAAAATCGCAGGCGAATAAAAGCTCTTTTTGAAGAGTTACGTAACCTCAAACATAGCAAAGAAACGCTATTTTTCGACTACATAACCTCAAATATCTCAAAATCATAATGTGCAGAACCAATTCTAACTTTAAAATCGAATTTTAGGCACAAAATTACTCCGAAAATGACCCACAGCTTCCGAACAACATCCAAAATCCCCTTTTTTGTAAACCTATGTTATATACGGTAGGAACTAAAAGTACTCTCCAAATGACATCGCAAACGACATATTAAATTAAATAATATGCTGAAATTATCATCAAAGAAAAAATGAGCCATGTTATTATTATCAGTTTTGTAATGACCATAATGTCTGCAGTAACTCGAAACAAACATTTAATTACAACACGTTATGTTAAAAAAATTAATTTTATATCAGATTAATGAAATGTTTGATGAGACTATTCTCGAAATTTGAATTAGTAAGTTGCGACAAAAGAAAAGATTTGGTATAACTACGACATACTTCAATGAGACTTAACAAGTAAATCAAGGACTTTTATTAGTGAAGACTGAATAACAATTATAAACTGTTATTACTGATTGTAATTTGGAGGCAAGTTTTCACTAATTCAAATTTCGAGATCATATTTAAGACGTCGCAGTTTGAGCCGGAGTAGTTCGAAAAGTAATTTTAAGTTGGATGAACGATCTCAATAGAGGAATGATGTTAAGTAGACGAACGAGTCGAATGTTTTAAGTAATTCGGCATTGCTCGAATTTCAAGCAAACAATATAAATGCATTTAGAAAACTCAAGTATAATGTGAAATATATGCGGTGTTTCTACTGCAATTTCGAATTAGTAACGTTTAATTGAAACTATTTTTGTGTAATTAATGAAGGTTAGAAATATATGCGTTTTAGATGTAAACAACTTAGAGGTAAGATGTCTTTAAAATACGTTATGTGATTAAAATGCATTTAAATGCTTATAGTAAAACATAATAATTAAAATACTTGTTCGTGTTTATAAATAATTCCTACTTCCCTTAGTGTACTAGAAAATATTGAACGCCCTAAATCTTTAATCTTAAAATTTTCATCAACTTATACATTTTTGTTTCTTATTTTCAATTGCAATAATTAATGTTTCCCATTTCCAGACTTAAAGCATCGCAATTGAATCGATTTTACATGAGATATTTTTGTTTATGCATTATATATTTCTTTGTTTAGGTACCCGTTATAATTTATTGGAGCTGATAGAATAATATAAATGATTTAAAAACGAATATTAAATATAAAAGTGATGAAAGTAAAATAAATATATTACTTAAATTGAAGAATTTGATTAACTTTAAAATGGAATATTATTGTTCTTTTCTCAAAATTAATATAGGAGATATTACAGCACAAGATTGGTTTTGATTCCAGGTTTCTATTTTTTCATTCGCATATTTACACAAATACTTCTGTGCAGGTAGGTAAAACAAATGAAATTTGAACAAGAGAAATTGCATTTTAAATATTTGTTACGGACACATAATTGTTAGTGTGATACAAAAGTTTTGCTTGAGCGTGAGGTAACTTTACATCTGGCGATTTGGTAACGATTTTCTATATTTGTTTAATTAAGGTACTTTGGCTTGTATTTGTCTGCATTTTTCCCCATGCAATTGTGGGTACCAGGATGAACCTGATTTCCGACTTTTTGGTTTAGTGATTTTTGTGCTGCTGGTTTTTTGTTCTGATGATTTAGATCGCTAAAATATTTTCTTATAATGGAAGAAGTCCGGGTTAGTTCTTGCCTCGCTTTGAATGGATTCGCCTGGAGGGTGATGAGCATGTGGTGAATGAATCTGATTGTCTCTTTCAGGTGAAGAAGTCCAAGTAGCTCAGTAAAATGGAAAAATTTGGATGAAATAATGGTTACAGCTTTAAAAATTTGGAAATAGACTTGTTTTGCGTTCTTCCTAGAGAATGTCGGAAGGGGGGACGGGAGGGAGTGTAACAAAATCAGTATTACGCAAATAACACAATAAGAACCAATAGAAGCTGAGATCGATTTTTTTTTAATTCCGATGTTTTGAGGCTATACGGAATCGCTCTTATTTCGCTTTTAGCTCGAGAAAGACCATTCGTATCGGAAAATGCTTCAAATAAAATTTGTAGAGAATTTAATTAAGAACAATTTCGTTTTTTAAATATTTAATAATTAAAAGAAAAATAATCATTTAAGTTGTATTCTATGACACAATCGATGTAAGTTTTGCATAATAAAATCAATGATTAGTCGAAAACTATTGATTCTATAGAATAGTGTATAATTAACGAAACTGAGTTTTATTTAGCAGACGATTTTCGGTCGAATATTAACGGTACATGTTACGATATTCGAACTTAACGAAATAATTGTTAAAATTGATTTAATAATTTTGTAGTTGGCAATAATTGTGATTATTAACTGTAAGACTTCTTAAGTTTCTTATATTCTTCTGTATGCATCAAATTATTCGAGCCTGGTTTATTTTAAAAATAATTTAATGAGAAACCAACCTGTTAAAATGTTATCAGTTTTTGCTATACTGCCTTAAGTTATTAAAAATTATAGTCTTGATGCAGTTCACGATTACATTTAGTTTGCAAATTTGATGCAAAATGTCAAGATGCTTTCTTCAATTTTAACACGTATCACAGAACTTTGACTATCTTTTTTACTTAGAAAATACGTATATTTAAATAAACATGTTAATGTTAAGGAGCGTCTTAATCTAATCCATATACCTTTTATATAGAAACTGTCAAATATGGAAACTGTCAAATACTAAATTCTTCCTGTGTTAGGCATTTTGCAAGATAAAATTAGTTTTTAGAAACTTTTTTATTGTCATAGCATAAGCACTATATCGTGCCCTAATGAAAGACTAATGCTAAATGAGATACCGATTATGGTATTAAAAATCCTTATGAACGTTCTTATAACGAGTTCAGTAAAAAACATACTGCAGCTTTAGGTTAGATTTAGAAAATATCAAATATCGTAATAGACATATAATCCATTTTTCACTTACCTAGGTTGATCTTGAGTTTGATTCGTTACTGACGTAAAAATATGTTTACAAGAATTAGTTGCATTCTTACTGGTGCATTTTTCAAATACTTACGTTTGACTCCGAATCAAAATAAATCCACCAACTATAATATATACATATACATTAGGGTGGTCCACAAAAAATCGAAGCAGCGAATTTTAATTGGGACTGTTCGGACATGTAATTCGCGCGTACAGCGCTAGTATTTGCGGAAATGACGCACGCTTAATATAGGTGTCGCAATTATCGGTTCCTATGTACGCGCGCGGTTTTTTCGTTTCCGTTTCCCGAATTTCCACCGCTTCAGCCAGTCTCGTGTTCGTCGCTATCGATATCGCATCACGAATGTCGAAAATCCAAAAGGGCTATTTTGTTTAATGTAATTAATAATTAATAAAAGTGAGAGAAGAATCGACCGGTTCTTTATTGCTTCATTTCCAACCTTCGTACAGCAACGGCGTAGCGGATTTCAACGGAGGTCACCCTTCCGGGCGGAGGACCTGGACCACCAGAGCGACTGCTCAGTATCCAACAAGAAACATTGGCGATCCTGCCAGGATCCTTCGCATCTCCGCCAGTGTCGTTGTGGGAAACCTACGGAAAAATTCATCCATCAATTTTGGAATACAGTGTCTACACCCACTTGGATTACAGTGTCTGTAGATATAAGTGAAAATCCGTGTGCATTGCATAGGCGAATTTTTAGTAATTTTCGCCACGTGCAATGGTAATGAAGGTGATCAGCGCCCTCTAGGCGGAACAAACTGTTTAGCGCGCCCTCTATATCGCGTCGGCGATTTTTGCCCGCTCTAGAGACTATTCTGGAAACTTTGTTTCACGCCTTGTCAACAAGTTCGCTTGGCCGGGAATCTGGCCCCTCCGCGAGTGCCCCCTCTGCTTGGCACTCCCCACGGGAACATATTCTGGAATGAAGGAAAGACTTGCGCGCGACGGCCTTCCACACCTCCCCGCGCAAGCATCACCAAGTTCGTCACTCGCTGATAAGAGCCGAGGCGAACACTTCAACGATAGATTCGACCGTCAATCTGTTACGTCGGTTTCTCTCCACATTTCGGGTATGCTTACGCGCTTGAGACGTCCCTTTGAATACTGCCCTTGAGACGTTTTCCATTAGCAGTGGATTGCAGTAACGTTCACTTGCACGCATTAAAGCAATCCAGCAACATTGAATGTCGGAATCTCCGAAACTTGGCTTGCATTCGCCATCTCAAACTTCAGTTGGGAGTTTTAATTCGGGAAATCAGACGTCTCCGCCTCATACATCATCATTCAGTTCAGCTTCCAGCATGGCGACGTCATTAGATGAACTTATTGTGACAGAATTGGAGACTTTTGCCAGTGTGTCACGCACTATTTCACAATTGTCGGAACCAGCTAATCGGACGGCAGCTAACTTATCGAACAGACTTAAATATGTCGAATCTCTTTGGAGTGAATGCCGACAGCTGAATTTGCGAATCCAGTGTGCCGCTACCAAAGGAGATCGAGAATTGGCGTATTTCACGGATAAGAAATTTGCGACTCAGGAGGCATCTTATCTTTTGTGGACAGATGACATCGCCGGAAGTATCGAAGCCGCTCAACGGAATCTGATGCCAACTAGAGATACTCCAACGACGCAACGAGAATTTATGCGACCTTCAGTGCACCTGCCATCCATAGAGTTACCGCGATTTACAGGTAAATATGAACAGTGGGACACTTTTAAAGGATATTTCAATTCTCTTTTTAATGAAACCGCGATCGATAATTTGCAGAAAATGCATTACCTACGTGCCGGTTTAGATGGTGAGCCTTTATCGCTAATTCGACATTTACAAATTAACGCTGATAATTTTCAAGTGGCTTGGGACTTGCTCTCAGATCGTTACTCAAATAAACGCTGTGCTATCAATTCTCTGATTCAATCGTTCATGGATCTTCCGTCGCTGCGTTCGGAAAATGCATCGGAATTGTTATTATTGTATGATCGGACTTCTGAAGTAATGGCAGCTCTTAAAACCCTCGGACGTCCTGTGGACATTTGGGATGACCTTGTAGTTTTTTTAATTGTTAAAAAATTTGACGCGGTGACGCGAAAAGCATGGGAACTTAATCTAGGTTCTAAGACCGAATATGCGACGTTGGCCGAATTAAAATCTTTTATTTCGACGCGAGCTCGGGCACTTGAATCGATATCGCATGCAAAATATTCGTATAATATGTCGTCGGTACAGAAATCAAAGAGTTCCGTGCAGTCTCACGCCGCTGACACAATTTTACGAAAGTGTCCCATTTGTTCATTAAACCATTTTGTGTATCATTGTTCGCAATTTAGATCGGCCACAGTCGCCGTACGTGTTAAACTGGTCAAGCGATACCAATTATGTATGAATTGTTTGTCAACACATAAATTAAGTGCGTGTCCCAGTACTAACGTGTGTTTCCGATGCAAAGCGAAGCATCATACGATGCTGCACAGGTAGGAATCCGCAGTTCCGTATAAACCTTCGTCAGAATGTTCAAACCAAAGTACTGTTTCCGCGGAACCAATTTCACATTTCGTGACTACAGTTCAGGAAAAAGATGAGATTATTAACATTCCGTCTAATACTGCCGTTCATGGCTCTCAAATACTTTTAGCAACTGCGACGGTAATGGTGCACTCTTCAAACGGTCGGTCCGTCAAAATACGTGCATTATTAGACCAAGGTTCGACTTGGACTTTCGCTTCCGCGAATTTAGTAAATGCACTTGAAGCTCGTACGTCGCGAATCGCTACTACTGTAACGGGAATTGGAGGAACAACTGCGGGTCCCGCGAGTCGAGCAGCAGAGATTGTCATTTCGCCCTCACACGTGGATTATCCGTCTTTCTCGACAAGAGCAATAGTAATGAGAACTTTAACTTCCTACATTCCCAGCCCAATTTCTTCACAAAATCACTGGACACACTTGCGTCACTTGAAATTAGCCGATGAGAATCCGGGAGGGTCTGTCCCCATTGATCTCATTATTGGTGCTGATCTGTACGGGTCAATTTTACTTGATGGCTTAATTAAAGCTAACGCAGATCAACCGATTGCGCAAAATACCGTGTTCGGTTGGATAATTTCTGGTCAGAATAGCTCAACGGACCGAAAATTACCCTCAAATGCACTCGCGCATTTATGCGTTGAAGAAAGCTGTTTGAATGAATCGCTGCAGCGGTTCTGGGAAGTTGAAGACTTTCCTGTGCGAAAAATACTCTCTAAAGACGATATTCAATGTGAGCAACATTTTCGCGATACACACTCACGAGATCAACAAGGTCGTTACATAGTGCGACTACCCTTTCGATCGCCATCTCAACTTGATGTCGGTGATTCCAAATCCGCCGCAGTACGCACATTTTAGACTTTGGAACGTCGGTTAGCTCGTGATCCCGAAAACGCCAAACTGTATCGGGACTTCATGGCCGACTACGAGGCTCAGAATCACATGCGAAAGGTGCAAAATTCCGCGTCAAACTCTGGACCCAACATGTATTGTATTCACCACGAAGTTGCGCGTCGTCTTCAACGCGTCAATGAAATCATCAACATCGAAATCCCTAAACGATCGGCTGTTTTCCGGACCAAAATTACAGTCTGAATTGCCCATTATCTTGACACAGTGGCGTCAATTCAAATTTGTATATTGTGCGGATATTACACAAATGTTCCGACAAATATTAGTGGACCCTCGAGACCGATGTTTTCAACGCATCTTATGGCGTAACAGTCCCGATGACGAGTTAAACATATACGAGCTTGCTACGGTCACTTTCGGTGTGACTTGTGCACCTTTCCTCGCATTGCGCGTACTCGAACAACTGGTCGTTGACGAAGGTATGCGTTTCCCATCAGGTGCAAACGTGCTTCGCCAAGGCCTCTATGTTGACGATTGTTTGTTTGGCGCTGATAGCATAGACCTTACCAGATCAATCCGACGGGAGCTGGTTCAACTCTTAAATGCTGGCGGGTTTAAACTCAGGAAGTGGGCGAGTAATGCTTCGGAGCTTCTTTCGGACATAGACCCGTCCAATCATGGCCTCGCTTGGGACAAGCCACTTCGTGATGGTGCCGGAATTAAAATACTCGGGGTTTACTGGGATCCATCGTCTGATGCGTATCTTTTTAAAGTCAATCTCGAGCAGCCGATAGGATTAACCAAGCGATTCTTGTTATCAATAATATCACGTTTTTATGACCCGCTCGGGTGGGTATCACCGGTAATTATTACAGCGAAAATTCTGAATCAAAACTTATGGCGTTTAAGTGACATCAAAATTCCGCGGTGGACAGGTCAGAATGCCGATACGGAGTCCTGCATCATTGTCGGGTTTTGCGACGCTTCTAGTGCTGCTTACGGTGCAGTTATCTACTTGCGAGTCGAGTCGAAATCTGAACCACCCCGAATCTCGATTCTGGCAAGCAAAACCAAGGTTGCACCGATCAAGGTTTTAAGCGTACCACGTCTCGAACTTTGCGCGGCACTTTTACTCGCTCGACTCGTGTCATCTTTCCGATCCAACGTGCAGTTTGCATGCACGCCGATTCACTGTCGAACTGATGCCACGATCGTTCTCCACTGGCTCAACAGCGATCCGACTCGCTGGAAAACTTTTGTTGCTAACCGAGTATCCGAAATTCAGCAGCTGCTGCCGGATACTAGATGGGGAGTGTCTGCTGCGGTCTTAGCGCAGAGCAAGCTCTGGTTTGAAGGGCCCTGTTGGTTACGGGATCCAATAGATCTCTGGCGTAACGATTACGTTAATAGTACCACAAGCTACAGTTGTGAACTCTCGGAGGAACGATCAAATGTCGTTTCATGTATCGGTCACAGCAACGATACCTTTGAACAACTCGGGAGTCGAATATCCACATGGGATAAACTTCTGCGAGTAACCTCTTACCTTTTATCGTGGAAACGCCGCACATCTACCAGCAAAACGCCAGCGATAGACATCGATGCGTCCGATATCGAAGCTGCATCTATCGTTTGGTTTCGTTATTTGCAAAGTGTACTATTTCATGACGAATTTTGTCAGTTACAGTCCGGTAACACAGTAGCTCCATCGAGTCCCCTCTACTCACTCAATCCATTTCTGGACAAGGATGAAATAATAAGAGTCGGCGGGCGAATTAAGCATGCTGGACTTCCGTTCTCTGCGACACACCCAATCGCCTTACGGGCGCATCCAATAGTTCGAATGCTAGTACGACGGATGCACTCACGATGCCTCCACGGTGGCGTGCGTCTGACGTTGCAGACATTGCGGCAGACGATATGGCTCTTGCAGGCTAAGAAGATCATACGCTCAGTGATCTTTCACTGTGTGACTTGCGCGAAAATTAAATCGCAACTATCGGTGCAAATGATGGGCAACTTACCCGCCCCACGTGTTCAAAGACCTGCAAGACCGTTTGCACATAGCGGTGTTGATTACGCCGGGCCTTACCAGGTGCGCTTGGCGAGCGGCCGAGGGCAAATGGCTCACTCATCTTTCATCGCTCTGTTCATATGCTTCGCTACAAAAGCGATCCACCTGGAGCTAGTCTCGGACTACTCCGCCAAAACTTTCATTGCTGCCTTTAAGCGCTTCACTGCACGTCGTGGTATTCCCTCAGACATGTATAGCGACCAGGGAACCACATTCGTTGGCGCTAATACTGAGCTGGTGGCTGCATTCAATGAGGCCATAACAAATGAGGAATTCCGAGGTCATCTCGCCAAGAACGGAACCCTGTGGCACTTCATACCCCCTGCTGCACCTCACTTCGGAGGGCTTTGGGAAGCAGGGGTAAAAAGTGTTAAGTATCATTTAAATCGTATATTGCTTGATCGTACTCCCACGTCGGAAGAGTTGATAACACTCTTATGCGAAATCGAGGCGGCGCTAAATTCGCGTCCTTTGGGTCCACTGAACGAGGGCGTCGACGATCTGAAGGTGCTGACTCCGGGGCATTTTATAGCGGGTGGACCTTTAAACGCAGTTCCGGAGCCGTCACTGCTCGACTTATCGGGCAACCGGTTATTGCGTTGGCAGCATTATCGGCAGTTGTTCGAGAGATTTTGGGAGGCTTGGTCGGCAGATTATATTCTCTCTCTGCAGCATCGTACAAAATGGCGTGTCAAAACCGAGCCAATAAAGGAAGGTCAAATTGTATTGATGCATTTGCCTGGTTATCCTCCAACTAAATGGCCACTGGCCAGAGTAGTCAAATGTCATACCGGCGACGATAACTTGACGCGTGTAGTCACTTTACGCACCGCAACATCAACGCTTGACCGTCCTATTAGTAAGATCGCGTTATTACCGATTGATTTGGAAGGCTCATAGTTCATAGCGCTTTTACATTTCAAAAACATTTGCCTGACTATGTTACGCATCCGTACGTTAAATAATAGATTATAAGTTGTTAATCTTGCGACCTCTACGACATCGCAAGGGGGCCGGTGATGTTCGGACATGTAATTCGCGCGTACAGCGCTAGTATTTGCGGAAATGACGCACGCTTAATATAGGTGTCGCAATTATCGGTTCCTATGTACGCGCGCGGTTTTTTCGTTTCCGTTTCCCGAATTTCCACCGCTTCAGCCAGTCTCGTGTTCGTCGCTATCGATATCGCATCACGAATGTCGAAAATCCAAAAGGGTTATTTTGTTTAATGTAATTAATAATTAATAAAAGTGAGAGAAGAATCGACCGGTTCTTTATTGCTTCATTTCCAACCTTCGTACAGCAACGGCGTAGCGGATTTCAACGGAGGTCACCCTTCCGGGCGGAGGACCTGGACCACCAGAGCGACTGCTCAGTATCCAACAAGAAACAGGGACACCTCCCAGAATTCTTCTATATTGAAAATAAAAAGACACGTATTTTTTTCTTTTGCAATTCGTTAATATTTAATGGTGCCGCCGGGCCCATGAAGTCTCCCATGTATTTTATATGGGAAATAATCGCAAATTCTCGAAAATTTGCTGTAAAATTTCTAAAAATTAATATTTTTCATTTGCAAAAGATATTTTCCTTCAGAAATGATGAGATAATGAAATGGTAATGATCGTTTATATAAGAAAACTTTTTGAACGACCGCACAGTAAGCCCATAAATAGAAAAAAGTGAAAATTGTCTTCTAATAATGTATATCTATATAGTATCTTAGTTTCATGTCTTGAAATCTATTACTCAGAATATTTGAGAGTCGCTGACTAAGAACCTGAGATCAGAATTTCAAAATTCAAAATGGCGGATACATTATGGTGGACATCTCTTTTAAAATTTAAATGGATTTGCAAAAAACTTATTGTTGTCTTGAAGTTTTTGGGCTTGATGATTATGAATCTCAAATCAGATTTACACATCCAAAATGGCAAATACAATATGGCGGATATAATTTTTAAAATACAAATGAATTTGTTTGAAATTTAATATATGGTAGATTCTTAGGTTACTGATAACGAATCTAACATTTACTCTTAGAATTATGCATTGGCATATTTCATTTGTTTCGGCACTTTATTCATTATTCGCAACCAAAATATTAATTGTTACTATAATTTTTGCATAAGAAATATCAAATAAATCACCTGTCTTTTCTGTACACCTTGTTCTGTCGCTCTTGAATTTTTTTCCATTGGTGATTTCTGCAAAGATCTTAATTCTTCATAAAGCTTTTCCAACTTTTCAACACAGTGACTTATTAGTTGGGTTGGTATGGGATCTTTTTCCAAAAGATGGTAAGTTCGTAAATTGTTAATTAAAGCACTTACACCTACAGTCAGGTATATTGAAAAACAGCACGTGTCAAAATTGCTTGTTAGGAGATAATTTCTAAAAAAAACTATGAAACCGTGGATTTTTTTACAATTTGTAGTATATCATTTTTATTTATTTAAAAAACAATTTTTAAATTGCAAAAGTATATCATTTTAGAAGAAAATATTATATTTGTAATCGGTAACATAAGAAACTTCCGTATAGTAAATTTCAAGCAAATTCATTTGTATTTTAAAAATTATGTCCACCATAATATGTATCCGCTATATTGTATCCGCCATTTTGGATTGTAAAATCTGATTTGAGATTCATAATCATCGAGCCCTAAAATTCAAGATAACAATAAATTTTAAGTAAATTTAATTTTATAAATTATGTCCACCATATTTTTTCCGCCATTTTGAATTTTGAAATTCTGATGTCAGGTTTCTATTCAGCGACTCTCAAATACTCTGAGTAATGGGTTTCAAGAAATGAAACCAAGATACTATAGCGATATACATTATTGGATGAATATTTTCACTTTTTTCCATTTATGAGCTTGCTGTGCGGTCGTTCAAAAAAGTTTTTTTTAAATAAACGATTATTATGATTTCATCATTTCATCATTTCTGAAAGAAAATATCTTTTGCTCACGAAAAAATATTGATTTTTAGAAATTTTACATCAAATTTTCGAGAAAACGATTATTACCCATATAAATAGTACATGGGAAACTTCATGGGCCCGGCGGCGCCATTAAATATCGACGAATTGCAATACAAAAAAATATGTGTCTTTTTATTTTCAACATAGAAGAATTCTGGGGGGTGTCCCAATTAAAATTCGCTACTGCGATTTTTGTGGACCACCCTAATATACATCTATGAGGGCAATTCTTATAAGACTTCATAACCTTTAAGGCCACACAATTGTAAAAGTATTCAATTTCTAGCATAGTCTAGAAGATTATTTAAATTATTACGTAGGTTTATACCTATCATTTGCCATTATATTTTCAATTTTTTCAGTTATACTGAAGAGTTCATTAAATTTTTTTCGAAAACCCGCTTAGAGACATATTTTTCTATGGACGACGTGGTTTTTTGAAAATTTCATGATGCTTATCGCAAATATCAGTGCAGAAATCTAAATATCAAAGTGGAGGTTCTAATATGGCAGATAAAATTAATAAATAAATGTTACCGTTTAATCGACATTTTTTTTATATTTCCGATCATGATCTGAACGAAGAAGAAAGAGAATTAAAAGAAAATTAAGAATTAAAGCTGCACCATATAATGTTAGATGTTACAGTGCTGTTATTGAAAAGAAAAAGTTTGTGCTGTGTAAATGGGGTGTTTTTAAATTCCACGGTTTTCAGTTATAAATGTAGGGTAGGGATTACCAAATTTTGGTAGTCTCTAGGAGTATTTAAACACATTATTATATAAAGAGAACTTATTTGTTAATTAATTTTTTTAAGTTTTAGGGAATTTATGTGACTATTAATTTATATAAACTATCCAGCACTGCAAAATTCGAAAATGGGTTGTAGTCGATTTTGCTGATATTCGCAAATTGATCATGATCAAAATTCCCAATGGACTCTACTAGTAATAATGAGTATTTTTCGAATTTATTCAAATCTAAAGTTAAATAAATCTTCATTTTTAGCTAATTTTTTAAAATTACACCCTCCTATAACATTAAGAAAGTAACATGTATTGCAAACTAAAAAAGAAACCCATGTTTTCTTAGATATTTGACGTACCGAATCAAGTTCTTGTAACTTGTGAAAAGTAACTGTGAAAATGTAATATAAGTTTCACCGACAATGCAATTAGCGTTGAGTATAAGTGTGAGCATCAACTGAAAATGATTGCATGATCCAACTTATACGTGTTAAAACCAAATACTCGGTTAGAAATGATCGTCACCTAGTCTAGCCTTTGCTGCGGTAGACCTTCGGAAAGACTCCGTCACCTGGAAAAAATTTTATTTACATGTTTTCCAACGTATTTTGGGTCGGTGAACATGAATCTGAAGTCAAAATTTGTCGCTCGGACATATCTTGGCCGCTATATTGAAAAAATATCGAAAAAACGTCATATTTTAATTTTTTTTTTGCTATTATCTTGAAAACTCGAAGTCGCACAAAAAAAAGTTTCAAATAAAAAATGTAGTTAGTCTTTTAAACGCTAGGATGTTTGTATAGCGGTACTGCAAGATGTCAAAAGTATGTTATATACTTTAAATGCGGTTTACCCAGACGGAACTTAGGCAAACCAGGAAGGTTAAGTTTTTTTTTAGCGGGGGGTCTGGGGGAGCAGGCCCCCCAGTAGGCAGCCCAGTGTAGGCATTATGCTGAAAGCACGTCAAGTCAATTGTTCTCATATTCAACCTCAATTTACGGCGTTATTTTTGACTTTACGAAGAAAATGAATCCAATCTTTTTTGTAGAGAATTTTGTGCTCTACATCTTTTGTTTGAAACTTTTTTTTGTGTAACTTCCACTTTTCAAGATAAATGCAAAAAAATGAAAAAAAAAGACGTATTTTCACTGTTTTCTCAACATAGCGGCCAAGATATGGCCGAGCGACAAATTTTGACTTCAGATTCGTGTTCAGCGACCCAAAATACGTCGGAAAACATGTAAATGAAATTTTTTCCAGGTGTGAAGGAGTCTTTGCGAAGGTTTACCTTTGCTGCTAGTGGACATAACACTTTCTTAATTTTATGTGACTGTGTAATTAAAAAAAAAATTGAGATAAAAATACAGTTTTATTTAAATTTGAACAACTCGGAAACTGTCAATTATGGAGTTTTGGGGCCATTGGGACTTTTTATCATATACAATTTCACTGCAGCATGTACCAATTAAGGTCAAATCCACTGCAACCCACTTTCCATTTATTTAATGTGTGTAATTTTTCATTTGGCAGAGTGTCATTGGTCCTTGTAATATTTCGTAACATATTTTCTGAGTTAAAAGTTATTTTAGCAATAAATTTCCTCCCTTTTGCTTGTCACAAATTATGTCTAAGATTTGCTTATATATGTTAAATCTGCTAGTAAATAACTTTAAATATTATAACTATAAATGGAAAATAAGTCATAAACTTGATAGAGAAGTATTATCAATGTTTTGAAAATAAAATAAAAATTAATATAAATTAAGTTTATTATACACTGTGAAATATATAAATGCATTTCCGAAACTTTATTTTTTCGTGTAAAAATTGTTATGATTTGAACTGAGCTTTAGTATAAGTATTGTTCCTGGAATATTTTATTTTCATTCAACATTAGCACATCGAGACTTCTCAACAATTAAAACTAGAGTTGAAAACTATAAGAATAGGTGTACCATAATTCTAAACACCGATAATGTCTCGTTGAGGAAACAGTTCTCCACTTCGTCGGTCTTCCATTCGCCTCGCCAGCCAGTTGCTCCTTGAAAGCTCAAGCTTTCTCGGCAAGGTGATCCCTTTGTCGCATGGAAATACGATGAGCCGTAGAGCAAGCTTTGTGTGCCTTATCGCCTCACACCGGAGCTTCCCTTATCGCATACTTTTGCTTCGTTAGCACATCGCGTTATGAAGAATAATAAATTTTAGAAAAATCGGTAGCAATTAATTATTGCATTCCATAAAATTTGAGTTTAAACTTTACTTTGGTGAAAATCTAAAAGTCATATTCTTTTTCAAATGCATCATTTTAGTATTTAATTTTAGCTAAAATTCTGGGTTTTCACAAGAATAAAAAGCGATCTAAAATTCAAATCCAAAGCAACCACCTATTTTTTCGTCAGAAATTTTAAAGAATTATTCTTATATGACTGTTTACCCATTTCTATTTTTTTCAAGACTTTCCTTGTACACTTCGAAATTGCGTATTTACAGAACTTAACTATTTTCGGAACACATTTTTCTGGGGTTGCTGATCACGAATCTGAACTCAGATTTTGAGAATTAAAAATGACGAATTCAAGATGTTTGACCAAAATGTAAAAATTTAATTAATCCACATGAAATTGGGTACTCGTTTGGTTTTAGGGTCTCTCATTACGAATGTGAACTCACATTTTAGACATTCAATATGGCGGATTCACTATGGCCGACCAAAAATGTAATCTTAATCAGGTAATTTTTGATCGGCCATATTGTCTCCACCATATTGAATTTTTGAAATCTGTGTTGAGATTCGTAATCAGCGGCCCAAAACTCCCCTAGTCCGTTTTATCTCGATCAGGTAATTTTTTTAGTTTGGTCGGCCATATTGAATCCGCCATTTTGAATTGTCAAAAAACCCTGAGTGGAGAGTTTCATCTCGATCCAATTGAACATTTTCCAGCGACTGCATTATTTATATAAACATGATGATTTTTAGTTTTTAATTGTTAATAGATCTTAATGTTAAATAAATATTGACTTAAATGTAATGTCTTCTTGATCTCCTACTTACATTAGATAAATAAAAACCGGGCGCAATTGCATTATTTTGCCTTTAAAAACTCAAATTTTCAACTCGGTTCCGGCGGATAATATATTAGACACCGGACAGGAAAGGGCTTACCTTAAATGTTATTATCCATTCAAATATAAAATTATTAATAACAAAATAAATTAAAATTCTACTAACATCCTGTTGTTAATATCTAAATAATAATAGTAACCACTCAACTTAATATCATATTTTTCATTAATCACAAGCCATTAGTAACAAAGGCGGATTTACAGTTGCGATATTCTTTATTTACATTGTACAATATGCGATTCATGTATACAGGTCGATATATATATATATGTATGTTTAACACTAAAATAATCACAGCCAGTTTACTTCATGTAATATCGATCGGTAAGTGGTTAGTATATGGAGTGCCTAGGATTATGTATGGTCGCTGCTGGAACACATTTTATTTTCATGGCGAGTTCTTTTACACTTGTCAAAAGTGCTCATAAAATTTAGCAATAAAAATTAGCTTCGTGAAATCAGAATTACATTTGCGATATCATTTATATATTTTACAATTTTATTATTGTAAATATCCGAGGATTATTGATACTTTAACGCTCTTATTATTTTCATTAACGCATTAAACCAATACCATTCAAAATTAATAACTTCTCTTATTTCGAAATTGCAATCCTGACTTCGCAAAAATCGACGTGATTTTCAAAATACATTTTTCTTACTTCTAATTTTTTTAAACTTTGATATTCGGGAGCATGAATAGTTTTCTAAGTATGAGCATCATTTTGTTGTATTATATGTTGCTAGGTTATTTAAAAAATTAAATTAAAATTGACAATTTTTGTATAACAATGGAAGTAGCGAAAACTATTTTTTTACTAGTAACGATTAAATTATTTATATTCAAAAATTATTGGCGTAATGTATTAGTCTTATAGTGTTACATCTTGCCGAATTCGTCGAAAATATGAAGACAGATTATTTTTAAGTAACGTATGTTAAACTCTTATTTAGTGGGTTTCAAATATATTCTACATGATTATTATAACAATGAATAAATAACGTTTAACAGTTCGAAACGAGTATGAATAACTACTGTTTACGGCGGGCGATTACAAAAGATGAATGTACGCTTATTCGAAGATATATAAAACGAAATATCTGTTTCTCTAAATATATATTCTAGCAATTATTCGTTTTCATTCACACGTTTTAATAATTGAATAATTGATAGAATTGAAATATAATTTCTTTTATCGCAAACCTCTATTAGAGCCAAGACTAAAGCAATTTTCGTAAATATTGTAGATAACAATTCTTAAATAATAAACAGTTACATATTTGTCCCCTTAACGCTTAAATTGAATCTTCTACGTCTAAATATTTCTTTCGCAGATTTTTCATCTACAACTGTGGAAGGTGCAATATAAAATTGTTTACAGATTATATTCTTTAAGATTTGCAGTTTGGCCTTTTCATCACGGCAGTGCAACTTGTTATATTTTACTTGGTTAAGTATTCTTAGAATCGTAATTCTACCTTCATCAAACGAATGTCATAATTTTACAAATTTTTAAATTTTTGTACACGATAACGATGTATCTATTTTATACATTTCATTTCACCGCGTTATTTACCGCATATATCGAATTTCACTATAAACGACCCTTTTTTATTTGAATAAATATTAACTCAGTCTTTATAAAGAATAGGGCACGGCACTACATTCTTCTCAACTATTGTTTACACCTACAATTTCTAACTGTTCTTAATTTAAGAATTTGATAAATTTCGAAGATTTCTTTCATTTACCGCTGGGTAACTATTAAAGTGTAATAAGTTGTACAATGGGAGTGAAGCAACACATTTCTATCTTATGTTTTAAGATATTCGTGAAGAAATATTCGTCAATGTAATATTGGAAATGTAAATATTAAAAATGTATATAATTGAAATTGAAAATTGATTATGAAATTAGGGATCTGATCTGAGAAATGTCATCGGGAATAAAACATATTTTTCAACTTTAAAATCGACAATATTTTGTGATATTACCTTATTTTGAAATAGTGAAAAACGGATTTTATTAATTTGAAGAATTTTCGAGGTTAATCATGATTTTATCAAAATAATCAACTTTAATAATTGTTGCTTGGTGTGCAAATCAACTAAATATTTAATTTAATGATCGTAAGTAAGTATTTTCTTAAAATAAATCCGATATACTATAAAGAAGAAATATCTGCTAAATATAATAAATATCTACTTCATTTAAGTTCAGCTTTTTGCTTGAAACTATTCCAATAAATATTGAAAACCACCTTTTTTTTCACCGACATTTTTAGAACAATTATGATAAACAGTAATGTAAACATCATTATCGAAATCCCACTTTGTTGGAAATTGTCACATTTTCGCCATTCATACGTAATCTACTAATGTTATGATAATTATTATTAGTAGGTACTTCAAATGTACGCTTGGCACTTTCGTAATGTGTACGTTACTAGCATAATATTCGTATAATTTTGTAGTTAGCGTTCATATTACTTATGCATTGTTACATTTGCTGATCGCCTACATCATTATTACAATAACTTACTCGAATATATACTATAGGAATCCATTAATATTTGCAGACAAAAATTTTAATTATAATAAAAAAATGTATGGACGACTGTCTTATCTTAATTGAGGTTATTTTGAAAAGAAAAACCTTCAAACTTAATAAACTGAGTGTTAATGTTAAAATTACTGTTACACCAATGAATAGAAATATCAATTATGTTTTTATTTAATGTAAGAAAGAAAAAATATATTTTAGAATAATCTCTAAAGATAAGGCATTAATGTTTAATATGTCATGTCAAACTACATCCGCGAATATACAGGGTGTCCAAAAGGTATCGAAATACGTGTATTTAAGTTTTTATATAAAATATTTAATACCCAGGATCAGGTCATTTTCGTAGTAACTTTTGGCTCTGGATCTAATGGTGACCTTGGTTTTAACTTTGTCAATGATCTTCAAGGTTATTTTACGGTCACTTCCTTTTTTACATCGAAAAATCCTTTTTCGACCTCGGCAATCGAAAGAGCGGAAAATTTTACTCATGAAATTTGTCTTATGAAAAAATTGCATGCGACCTTTTAAAAGTAAAAAATGAAGGTTAAATGTATAAAAACCGATCTGACGTACTTTTCCTAAAAATATGTGTTTTTCAGGGTAATAGAATATAGGTTCATTTCTGGTTTTAAAAAGATATATATTGTATACAAATTTTTTACGATAAGCTGGGGGAATAAAAAATAATAAAGAGACGGAGTAAATAAAAAGGGATCTGTTGGAGGGTAAATAAAATAAAAATTACGATGACGTTTCGACCCTAATTCGGGTCCTCTTCAGAAAGGGTATCCTACCCTTAGATCGAAGGTGACCTTGAAATAACCTTGAAGATCATCAACAAAATACCAATGTCATCATTTGATTCAGTGCCAAATGTGACTGCGGAAATGACCTTAAGCCGGGTAAAAAATATTTTATATAAAAATTTATACACACGTGTTTCGATACCTTTTGGACACCCTGTATAAAGCAAATTTTAGTAAATTATCTAAACGATTTTTGGCCGACTTGTCGTGACATTACGGATATTATGACAGTAGCATAATTTTGAATGTCATCAGTAAAGATCTGAATGATTATTTAGTTAGAAAAGCTATTATTTTGGTACGAATGTGGTGGTACTATACTTAATTAATAAAAAGGTTATAAAAAGTTGATTAGAAAATGTTTTAAATATGAATGTCGTTAAAAGTATTCAGCTTATTAATGATACTCTGAGACATCTTAATTAGTTAGTAAATATTACATTCATAGATGTTTTGTACTTAATAATGAATTAAATGCAATAAGTGAAGTACAAAAGTTACAAAAATCAACATGAATTTTTAAAACAAAGTTTCCTTTTGTTACGTAACAATTCATAGTTACATCGTTTCATTATTAATTCAGAGTTAAGGTTTGGATGCAAGTATATTTTCTTTAATAATGGGTCAAATATGTATGAAATGCATTAAGTAGTAAATACAAACTTACATATCATCAGCTCTATTATACTTGAATTCAATTTTTTGTGAAATCAACTAATTTTTTTACATTTCAATATTGGGAGACAGAAAATAGATCCAATTAATTATAAATTTCACAAATGAAGCAGATAATGTTTTATGTGCGTTTCACATTCTCATGTAACTTTTATTGCTAATTTACTTTTAAAAAGGTCGCCGAACTTATTATCTTATACTTTAATTTTCATTTTTAGAGGTTTGGTATAACGACTCATATATAAACGAATTGAGACTTCTTAGTTATTATTTGATCGATTCCTAAGAAATCGAGTAAACCGGATATGGTCACGACACTAAACAAATGATATAATATTGATATATTTTGGTTTTTATGAAAAATAGAGACACTCTTGCTGAATATGGTCCAGAAAAGAAAATTCTTTAAAATTTATACAATGGGACGGAATTTTGGAAATAAATTTTGATCTAGTTTGTCAAATAGGCCGTCTCCGAAATTTTAATAATTTTTCACTTTCAGTTTAAAATTATTGTCCAGACAAAAACAACCTAAGTAGGTAGTTAATGTTATTACTTTGAGATTGTTTATTTCTTTTTGAGAACGTTATTTAGCATGATAGTCTTCACATAATGGTATAAAATTATTCAATTATTTTTGTTTAATGCAATGACAGTTGTTTTAAAAAAAATTCTTGTTATCAACCAAATTTAATTTTTACAAAACAAATACGCATTTGCTATTTCTCATTAGAAAATAACATATTTAAATATTCTACATAAATTGGTGGTCTGACTATGTGCAGTCTGAATGATTTCATATGGAATAGGTCGTTTATATTAATAATAATTATTTTATGTACGTCTTTTAGGTGCGTAAAGTAAACTTGTGCGTAAAGCAAACTTTACGCACTCGATTATACTTTACGCACGAAAAAGCCGTACGTAAACAATATTTCGGCACACGTGTGTGTGTGTGTAAAGTTCTTTACGCATACGCCCTTGTATCGAAAACTACTATTAACGTATTAATTTTGCCATTTAATGCAGTTTCAGAAAGTCATCCTGATGTAATTTTTCTGACATAGTCATATTAAAGGATTATATTAACAAAGTTGGAAATAAAATATTAATCGTAGCATATATAAATATAAAAAGTAAATTAATGGTTTGTCTGATGTGCAACAGATATTTCTGAAATATCCTAATAAATTGTAAATTAGTAATATGCTACGGCGTAAAGTACATATTCCATATACCAATAGCGGATAAATCCTCACTTCACTCTAACTCAAGTCCATATAATCTACAATTAGCCGGGGTTAAAGTGATTTTCTAGTTCCAGATCGGACTCTACTGAGATAATTGAACATCGTCACCTCATAATCCTTCGTTATTGTCTGTGCAGTACGTAGAGTAAAGAACTGGCCATTTTCCAACAAACTATTATTACTAGTAAAGTTTATTTTAACAATGTAGTAGCATGAAAAATATAATTTTCAACTAACTTAACGCATAATTAAATATAAAAAAAATGATTGCCTTACTCATAATTTCTGATGACTTAAAATATGCATAATATAATTTTTAGTTCTTCTGTAAAAGCTCCAGTTTGTCAAATTCATATTTCCCCTCCAATAAATATTTCAACGATGATTGAAACTTTATTTATTTTCTTTTGTATTGGATTCTTTGAAGAGTGGTCAAATGTCGTTTATCAATTTTCTCGTACAATAAAGCCGAGTATAAAAAGTGTACACATATTTTTATAATTCAGTTTAATCAAATGGCATTCAAAGTTATATTTTGGTGGAATTCAAATACAATGCACAATCTGAGATTATTAAGGTTTTCCGAAATTACATGGTTCTCTTCAAACTCTAAATTTGAAAGAGGCTTTTTATACTGTGGTCACTAAAAATAGAATGCACATTGTTCGACATATTCTTCTATACGTTGTATATGAAATTCAAACATTGAACACGAATTTGAAACTGTCGGTAACATACAGACACCGCATATACAATTTTTATACAAAATTTATAAAAATCTGTAGGGTTTAAAAATTCCTGTCATCGAAAATTATTTACTGTAATATAAACGTGTTATATACGTGACTGTATACAAAATATTAACATACTTCAGTACAAAACTTTTTGTACTAAATAGCATTAATAAATAGAATTCGAGTTCTTTATGATTTTCAATATAAACTAAGAATTTAGTTTTAAATAATTGAGCTTCAAACCTATAACCAAGCAAAAATTTAATGTAAATTCAATAAAAAAATGTCGACGTGTAATGACGATAACACTGATAAGAATAACAGTAATAATAATAATATGAACGAGTTGGACTGATAAAACAAGTACTTTTATAAACGATAGATAAATATAAAAGGAAGTGTGTTCTTTTATAACAATATCGAAAATGTGTTTTCCCAACGAGAAAAATTGATGCCATCAAACCTACTCCGCATCGACAATATTTTATATAAAGTAACGTAAAATTAAAATTTATATGCAGGAATTAATTATAATATATATTAATAATAAAAATAACAATGAGAATGGAAGCTAAGAGAGTTTAGTTACATTAATGAGTTAGAAAAATGTTGGTTTAAAACATTTGGACAATCAGTACAACATAGTGCACAATATAATATTTAAATAAAATTTCTTAAAATGTGGAAAATTTATGGAGATAAACGTCGCGTGAACTGACACGTTGATAATGATATATGAACAGGTTCCAATTAAATTACTTTCCTAATTAGTTGAGAGTTTATATTTTTCTTAAGACCAACATAAAAATTAATCTGATAGTTAAAAGTAAAAGTTAATCTGTCGTTAAAAAATATATTTCCTTAAAAAAAATACAAAAATTAATTATGCATATTTAATAACTGTATCGTTAATATTAAAACCAAATTAATTCATAAGCAATATTTTAATTTAAAACATATTTTATTCAAATCACAATGACTTTCATCAGATATCCGAGGTAAAATAATATATTCCGCCAACTTTTCACCGCTGGCTGATGCAAATCATGAATTTGCAATAGTTATGAAAGTAAAATACGTGTATGAGTTTGTTATAAAATTAATTGGATCACGAATATTCTCGATAATTTTGTATTTGAATAAAAATAAAGGTTTTAAATAAAATTTAACAATTTCATTATACTCTTTACATTCGTAGCTTCGAATTTTCTCCCATTAACGTAGAACTTTTACACATTAATACTGTTATCAATAATAATTTATTTTATTGATTGCCCAGATCGTCAATTTTTACATGAACGTTTTCATTCAATGAGCAACGCAGTTATTTTTCCAAATTGTTTTGACCCACAATAAATTTTTTACACTACTCTCTAAACCACACCATTATTAAAATTTCCTACCACAAAATTAACATTTTTAATAAATAAAGAAATCTAAGGAATAAGGATATTTCTTGAAAAAGAATACTATTACACACGGTGATCCGAAATTCCTGGTACCGGAGTAACCTTCAAGGTCATGTTCAAGGTCAAATGCAGTTGTAGAATTAAATAGGCAGTGATAAATCCGTTTACTTTCAAAATGCAAAGCAATCGAGATATTTTTCTATTCTCGGACAATTGAAACTTGCACCTTGACAAGACCTTGATAATAATGGGACGTAAAATGTTGTGTTCTTTCCAAAACCATGAAAAACATAGGTTCACGTTTTAAAATATAACCTTCACCTTGAAAGAACCATCAAGGTCATGTTCCGGATGGCATTCAATTGTACCAGTAAAGACACAATATATGTTATATAAATGGTCTGAATACGAATTTAAATAAAACATAAATGGAGTATTGTATTTGTTTTAGGGTTAAGGAAAAGTTTATTATACTTTCTAAGAGATGATGTCCACGGGTATAGGTGAAATGCGCTCTCAACCTCCGAAACTGATAAATTCCATTAGAGTGAGAAAGCTAACTCTTAAGAAGAAAATTAGATTGTTTTATAACTGGAGTTTATAAAATCGTGGTTTAAGTAACAGATATTAACGAAAATGGAGCGATGTAAGCAATAACAGTCCCACCGTTTTCAGTGGCTAAGGACTATTACTACTGAGATTACTAAAACGTCTTATGCATAATCCTCAACAACTATTTTTTAAATTTTCTTAACTGATAAAACAATTGAATTTTATAGTAGGTGTTACCATACATTATACCACAAATTAATTTTAGTTCCATCTCGAGGACCGAACTCACTGGACTCGTGGACATCAACGTTTGAAATAAGTTACTGCTGTTTCATTAGAAACTATATACAATGTACTAAATTCGGATGAGCTTAAAACTGAGAAATGTTTATAAATGTTCCTTTTTTATTCGCGCGAATACAATTTCTAATATGAATACAAACATGTCTAAAATGGGCACAAATCCAAAATATTTTGCAAATTGACTGTCCGGTTTTCTGTGATCCATTTATTATTAGCCTATCGGTAGCGTTTTGGTTTTTATGAAAACATCCTTTTTGTCGGAAGCGAATACATTTTTTTAATCTTCACTATTGTACATTCTTCTTTTTTATCTAAACAATAACAGTTAGATGTTAAATATCTTTTACTGAACGTAAGTATTTGGCATGATCCGAAACACTTGAATGTTTGTATTGTTTTTACGAGCAATGAATTGTTAATAAAAACCAAAGCCAGTTTTCAGTCAATTTTTTTGGGCCCACTGAAAAGGTGGTTTTTCCTACGCCATTCCACACCCGAATGGGGGTACCTTATAAAATGAAGGCGTCCTGTTAGGGTATAGACTTTAGTTTAGAACTTCTTACAGAACACAAAATAGTAAATATATAATAATTTTATAGCATTGATATATCGAAGTAACATTTCTATATGTTACATAACTACTCTCTCTCGTGTTTGATGGGCCATTGTTTCTGGTATACCTTTAATGGTCATATTTAATAGTAGGGAAGTTTTTCAACAATCATTTTTACAAAAAGACAAAACTTTTTCCCAAAATGTCCTTATTCCTTAGTAATTCTTTAGTATCAGACGTCGACAAATCGTGTTAACTAGTCGCTAAAATGTACATAATGGCAGTACTCGTCTGTTCAACGAACATGTATTTCACCCAAGCTGGGGAGCTCCCAAGTACCAAATTCGTATTTACTCACCTGACTTGCAGAAATACCTTTCAAAAATGTTCAGAGATCATATTTTTTCGTTTGAAAAAATACACAATGTTCGAAACTCCGAAACAGTCGTAGCCCGTTGACTAATTATTCGAATACGGCGTCTACGGCTTCACGTATTTTGACGATGAAAAACGACTCTTTGCAAAGTTTGACGAACATCTGGAATCTTTGTCATGAAGGCTCCCTAAGTTGTGGCAGTGCGATGAGGTAAATGTTGCCCAAAATTGCGCCGACGACGAGCAGCGTAACACTGATGGCCGAAATCAGCCTAACGAAGCGCACAAAATGGCGTCCTCTTGCGTCCTTTTTACTTTGCTTCGGGAAGATGGCCAGACCAAGAAGAGGCCCTGCTAAGGCGCCGGCGACATGGGCCGCGAGGCCGACCCGACCGTAACCGAGGAGGGCCGGAACCGGAAGTGAGGCCACGTCGGCGCCGGCCAGCAGCAAAACGGCTCCAAGGCGCCAACCCGCGTATCGCAGCTCCCCGTGACACTGCAACAAGCCAAAGAAAACGAGGGCCCGTATAGCCCGATAAGGAATTGCCGGATGCATGGGTAGAAGCTTAGGATTTACGGTGCGGAAAACGCGAGAATTGCCGAGTATTTCGCTACAACACTGGGAGTTACGAGCTTTCGGGCAAGACGAGCTTTTTGACACTTCGGTGATACATTGCGGAGGAAAGACCTACTGCGCGGCTAAGTGCGGTAAAGAATTAATACCGGAAATGTTACGTGCGGAAAGGAATTAGTATCACGGCAATTCCTGCATGATAAAAAAGCATGCGACACATAATGCAAGACAAAAGGAAACTTATTAATTTATTGTTGTCATTTCTGTGTTAATAAAATTTCTCATCTGTTCTCGAGCTTAAGCAATTTTTTATTCTGCTAAAAGAGTACAGGACCTATGGGCACAATGATCAAAATATTCAGTTTTGGTATTTCATATAGTACTCGTCTCTCATAATATTCTTTATTTAATATTATTCCTAAATTAAACATAGTTTTATAGACGATAAGGAACTATTTACTTCATATATACATATAAAGTAAGAAATTTAGTTATAATTTGCATAATTAGTCTTTTTTAATAAGCGATGGATTTTAACACTGGAATCAGACTTTTATACATACTCTTTTCCCCGCGGAATAGTTAATTTAGAGATCCAATGATTAGTTAATAAAAAAAGTGCACGAAGGTAGCAAATCAACTGTTTTCAATTTCTCTGGACCACAACAAAATCAATGAAAGGTTCCTTCCAGTAGACCCGGTATAAATTATGTTTTTATGGTCATTGAAACACGAATGTGATGTCTCTTCATCTCCATAACGTCATTATATTTTCCTAACGACAAAAGCATAACAGATTTTACGCGACTGACTACATTTTCTAAATATTGATGGATTTAGCTCAATTTTGGTATCCGAAGGATTTTTGGGTTGCTGATGATGAATTTGATATCAGATTTTTCAAACCAAAAATAATCCAATGTGGGGGTCGAAAATTAAAAAAAAATATTGACTTTAATAAAACGCATTATCTTGGGGGTCCTCCCTCGGAAAAAAATCGTAACTAGGTGTTTCCGACGTACTTTTTCCTCCTGAATACGAATATGATGATAAAATTTGGCGGACAGCCATATCTTGAAAAAACTTTAAAAAAAAAAAACAGATTTTAATTTTACATTTTTTGTTGGACACATTTTATTATCAGATCCGTAATTTTCAAGACAAAATTAAATACAAGAAACTCAAAAAGAATCGGTTTTGTAGCGGTTTTTTCAAGATTATATTTATCGTGAAAATTACGGATCTGATAATAAAATGTGTTCAACAAAAAATGTAAGATTAAAATGTCGTTTTTTTTATGTTTTTCAAGATCGCGGCTTTAATATGTCTGACCGCCAAATTTTACCATCATCATATTTTACAGTTGAATTACAACAACAAGAAAAAAAAGAGGTAGAAACTTTGGAATTAAACGCAATGAGGATCGACAAAATTCATATTCCGTAATCAATTCTAACTCAATAGTACTGTTTGAATATACGATTCGCCGAATTTCATATGTGATTTGATACTATGGTATAGAATGTTACTCTCTATACCAAGAAAATGCACGAACGATGTTTTTAATATAAAAATTTTATTGACATTCGGATAAGCTTCGCTACAACCCGCGGGAAATGAATATGATACAGGCTGTTACTACTTATAAAGCTGCAAGTAGTACTATCCCACAAGGGTTAGGCATTTTTCTATTTTATGCATGATTTTTTGAAACTTGATAACGAAATAAAATGTTAACATGATCAAATAATGTAAGGATTGTGATTCCTCTAAAGCAAACATTTTAATTCTTAATAAATGTTGTGTTCATCGTATTGTAGCAGAATCATTAAATTGGAGAGATTTGTATTGAAAAATTAATAATCCAAATTTACTAACGGGTACATTGACCCATAAAGCACCAACCTATAGGGAAAATTACATGAACCCCAACTTGGGGTCGTGGGAGACCCCCATCCAAAGTTAATATCGTCCTGCGCAGACAGTTTTCGTTATTTTGTTTCAACGAAATTACTGGATACTCTCCAAGTGTCATTTTACCGCGTTGATAAATTATCTTGATAAAAAAATTATTGATGCCCTTTATAAAAAATCAAATACAAAAGTGACGTTTTTAAAAAAAAAAACATAACTCAACCAATTTTCAATATTTTTTCCTAAAAATTTAACTTGTGCCTCTTGACCTGTAGAATACAAAATGCTGTATAAGTGCAGTTTTAGAAGGGGAAAAATGTAATATTTATGTATGGGGTCTCCCAGTACCTCCAGGGCGCTTTAAGGGTCGATATTCAAAATTATTTATGGTAAATTAATAAGCCTTAGAATATAGTCACTTATAATGTCTGACCATTTTCGACTGTTTCTACTTATTTTTTTTCTTATTCTTTATTTACATTTTATTAGTATTTCATCTTACTAACTTCTAGAATACATCTTCAATTCTGACGGTCATATCTTCATGAGAGTTTTATTAACACAGTTCATACAATTATGGGAAGCACGTCATTAAATCTATGTTTTATTAATCTAGGATTATTATTATTAAATCCAAAATGCTATTTCAGTAAACACTTTTTTCATTACATTTAATATTAAGAGTTTGAACGTACTATTTCGCTGGAAATCCGTTTACTTTTATTTTGATCACGAAAATATTTACTCAAAATGAAAATAAATCCTCCGTATATGCACTCGGGATCGTTTTACACGGAGGCAAATTGAAGCTTCAGTAAAAAATATGAGAAGAAGCTAAGCGAGCGTTACCAAGGGGAAGCAAACTAGGGGAGATAAAAAAAGCGGAGAAAAGCTCACCAGGTAAAGATGAGCGAGGTGGCTCGTGAGAAGTGCGTAGACTCCTGCGGAAGCACCGACGAGCGAAAGGCTAGGTTGAAAAAGGGAAGCACCAAGAGCGCCGCAAACTCCACCTCCGAGATAAATCGTGCCGACCGACAGTCGACCTTGTTCCACCTGTGAATTTAACAATGTACCATCCAATTAAACAATAATTGATGGAATATGCTTGGGAATATCACGTTTCCCGGACTATGCTGAATTCTGATTTTATAATAAAAACGGTATTTACTAATTACTATGTATGAAAAAAAAATTAATCTGATTATAGAAAAGATGGTTCTCTTTTATATTATTATACGTAGAAAATATCCCCAAACATAATTAGAATTCCAGAGAATGAAAAACAAATTATTTATAAGTCAGTAAGATTGTGCTAAAGATGGAATTAAAGTATTGGCCTGAAAGGGAATTTATATACTAATTTAAAGGAGTTCTATTTATTTTAATTCATTGGGTACTAACTAAGTCTCTCAACGATTTAGACCCAATTAATGTCGTTTTAACCACTTCGATAGCTTCTACTATATATATACGACGCGGCCAATCGCTGCGAATAATTGCAGCTGATCGCAAAAAAATGACGAAATATGGTGATTATTTTTGAAAAATAATGAACTTTGTCACTTATGGTTACTGAATGAGAATTTATACTAAACATTTTCAGTACATAGTCAACTTTGATTTAAATAAATGACAGTAATATCTGTTTGTCACGAGTCTCATAATATTTTATTGGTCTTAAAAAGTGCAGTTTCTCACAAGACACTGCAAAATTACTCGTAACTTTTCTCGTAAATACCCTAGCCTTCTAAAAATTTAACTGCTTATTTCGTACACCTATATAAAGAATTATACCCAAATTTGATTAAAATCTGTTTGTCAATTATATTACCGAGAGAACTCCCTTAAATGAAGATAAATAAATTAAGAGAAGAAAACTGAAAAAATCAACTTTCATATTATAAGACAATTTAATTTGTAATGTTTTTGTTCAGTAAATATGAATATCTTTTTAGATTAAAATTCCTTTTTATATTACAGCGTACACTATACAAAATTCTAATGGTAGGGATGCCAAATAGGTAATCGAATTTACTAGAGAAACTGGGAAATTCCATCCATTGCAAAAAAAAACTTAAAAAAATATTTAGTCAACTTTGATAACTGGAATATTCAAACATTATGGTAAAACTTATGTTTCTTACTTAAGAAATGATAATAAATTATGTCAAAAACAGTAATCAGCGATACTACAGTGAGTTTTCGCGATCAGGATTTCATCACTTATTACCAACAACCGCTCAAATAAATATCAGTTTAAATCGACTCCATCAAATTTGTACTGTACATATCTTTCATATATTTTATTTTTCGTAGATAGAACAATTTTTAAACTTTGATAAATGAAAACAAAAATAAATCAATACTTTTTATATACGCGCAATATTTTTTATATAAACTGCGATCCAAAAGAACACCAAAATTCACGTCTATATAATTTGACACAATGATGCACTCGATGAATATTTCGATTATAAGTATAACATTTGTAAGCTTTTAAAGACTAAAGTTTCAAAACAGCCACAGCTATGATGGTATATTTTTCATATGCAATTTCGTTTAGTAATATTTAAAATGTAATAAACAATTTCTCAGCTGGTAATTTTTTAAATTTCCGTGAAAAAAATGCAATTTTTATACTTGTATGCTCAAAGTTCCTTCAAGAAGCTGCTTTTGATGTTTATTGGCTACGCGTAAATATTTGTCCACTACGCATGATCACATTTAATATGTGAAAGGTCACGGAGAAAGTTTCCGTTTAATGGAGTCCTCTTGGTAATACCCTGGTAGAAATATGTCCAGTTTTTTGTTACACTGACCACTTTTCCTATACCTTTAACACGGGAAATAATAATACTGGGCAGAATCTAACCAAAAACTAGACTCATTTTCTACTAGGGCAGTGTTGCCAAAGATATTTTGATCAAATTTCTCAATATCTTTATAAAAATAACTTTGAATAAAATTGTTCTGAACAAAAATGATTTTAGGGAAAATAACTATTGTAAAAAGATAACTTAATGGAAAAATATTTTTAGACAGAAACAACTTTTGGAAATAAAGTTTATAGGTTATTTTCAGAAGATGGTCTGGTGTCGCAAGCCCCCACTCTTAATGCATGTATTATATTGGCATGCATTAGGTACAAATTCATTCCTAGACAAAATCAAGTTTCGGAAAAGTAACAAATATTAGGTTAGACTAGTTTTGGACATTGTGAACGACGTTTTACGTTTAGGTTAGTTAGGTCATGTTAGGTTGGGCCCGGTTAGGTTAGATTAGGCGAATACGATGCAAAAGGGGTGTGACAAACTAAATTAAAAAAACAACTATATTAAAAATAAGAATACTTTTACAAAATACTATATCAAAAAGGGGGGCGGGTAAAAATTCCGAAAATACCTTTATCCGAATTTTGATAATTCCGAATGCCAACCATCCGAAAGTGAATAAATCGAAAAGTAGATTTTCCGAAGGTTTAAAATTCCGAACGTACATTATCCGTAAGGTACAAAGTTCCGAATGACAAAATTCCGAATCACAAAGTTCCGAATTAACGTAGGCGCCACGTATGGTGATGTGGGCTATTATATATCCCTAAATGAAGTTGATTCTTATGCATTTTGGGCCCTTGAATCCGAATTTTTTGGGTAGAATACCTGCAAGTGGTGCAGTTGATTGTTATTAACAAATTTTGTTAACAATTTAAAAATTTAAATTTTTCTGTCCGAAAGAATTTTGTTAGATTCTTTGGGTCATTTTAGACAGGAAATGTCTCTTGCGAATTTCTCAAAACATGCATATTTCGGAGATAAAAATTGCCGATCTTAAAAAAATTCTATTTTTGCCATATTCAACATGTTATTAATAAAAAAAGGTTCCATAAAATTTAATACCAAATCAACTGCACCACTTTCAGGCATTCTACCCAGAAACTCGGATTCAGGGCGCCTACATTAATTCGGAACTTCGTCATTCGGACTTTGTCATTCGGAACTTTGTCATTCGGAACTTTGTACCTTACGGATAATTGACATTCGGAGTGTTAAATCTTCGGAAAATTTTCTTTCAGACGATTGACATTCGGAATTATTAAAATTCGGAAAATATTACGTTCGGATAAAAATGTATTTTTGGAATTTTAACCCCCCTCCATTAAAAAACTGCACAATTATGGCGTAAAAGTATCATTAGTGATTAGTACTATCTATTATTTTCATGTGATTTTGTTTATAATTAAGTATTATAATCTCGAAACACATTAAATCAATTTAGATCTTATAATTACTTATTTTTTGGACTTGAAAATCTGGTATTTTAACAAATTTATTTCAACATGGCGGTTTCAATGTAGTGTTCGAATAGATCTGAAAATATTTAAAAATATGCATTTCGCAGTTTCTATATCATATTTCTCATTGACAAAGGTAATGGTTATTGAATACTGCAGTTTCGCGACATTTTGTAAACATAATAAAAACAAATATTCACATTCATATTTCAAAAATATTACAACAATGTAAATAGTTCAATTCAGATGCCCGTCCACTTATTAACAATGTGTAGCAAATAATGCTTTTCAGGGCTATTTCCTTCATATTTGAATACGATATTGAGTTTCGCATTGACTATTGTTTTCTGTACAAGATCACGTTGCATAATCCCAATTCGTCTAGTACTCTAGCTGATTGACCCTTAACGCCCAAATATGCATTCGGAATTCAGCGGTATAGCACGGGAAAAATAAAAATGTAAAAAAATCGACAGAACTATATACCCTACTATTTTTGCGATCACTCTTTAGAGTGGAGTAGGCACGATTTTCTAAGAATGTCATTTAATTGATACTCTTTTTTTTTAAATATCTTAAAAACAACGATTGTTTATATAACATTTGCTACTCAATCGTAATTTTCACCATGAACACGTTTTTCAGGCATATTCTAACCTATATGAAGCGGGTTCTTGACAGATTTACTTAAAAATACGCATTTACATATCTTGATTCTTGACGATTTCCAAATGACACTTGAACGCCAAAAATTATTTGAAATCGCAAAATTTACGTAATTTTTAGATTCTATTAGTCTATACATAGTTAAATCGTATAACATAGTTTATTATGTATTAACACACATTTTGACATACATTATTTTTAAAGATAAAAATAGCGGCTCCCTATGCACCTGAAAAGAGTTAACATAGTGACAATTATGATTGAACAAAAAAATGTTACCTAAAAAATCGGTGTTTTTTCTTTTGGTGTGAAACGTTAAGGACCAGTTGGCCTGTTTATTAATAATTGCATATACAAATAAATACAAAACGGCATTTTTCGAAAATTTCGCCTATTCCCTTCGAAAAAGCGATCCAATAAATATTAGGATATTGTCATCTCTATTTTATTACATTATTTTCTTGTAAGTGCCATCACGTTGAATTTTTTGTACAAATTCTGCACATCTAGTCGTTAAATGGTGCAGTTCATGGGATTTATATCCGATGCACTTTTTCCATCGAACTTTTTTGAAATCATGGGCCACACTTGTAATGGACGGTTGTAAGTATTCAAATCCAGCGAATTAAATTTTCTATCTTACCCCACCCCTCTCTCGTTCGATGTATTGATATTCAAAAGTAACGCTATTATTATATTTTAAACAGATAAGTAGCTAAGTAGTAATTAGTCTGATTGGCTTACCTCTAACGGAGTAGACAATACCAATTGAATGACCACATTAAGTGCTAGGTGAAGTGCGTTCCAGTGAAGAAGCATGTACGTTGCGAATCGCCAACCTTGGATCCTTTGTCGAGGATCGTAAACTAACCACCTGTGCAGCGACTCATCCCTAAGACAATAGACTGCGATCTGCAAACAAACAAGGTCCAAACACACGCTAAATCCATAGTTTGTTAGAACTGTGACTGTGAATAATCGTATAGCGTTACAAGAAATACCTTATAGATATAGGCACACATAGGATACAGAATATTCATTTAATATCTTAGCATTCTTGAATAATATCGTTCTCGTATTGTATGTAAGCTTTTTCAATCTTATATGTAGCACTATGTATTTAGACAGCGGTTTGCACACAAATGTATAAACACCGATTTAAAAAATAATGTTGAGCATATAAGCACAAGATGGACACAATAGTACAAGTCTTGATATTCATTCGATTCTTATAAATTCTAGGAAGTTGCAGTTGATAATGGTTGGAATACATTATAGGGTCAATCGCGATTATAGTTAAATACGTTTGTATTTTTAATTGAATGTACATTGTTACTACTAAAGTAGGCAGCGAGCAACTTTTACCGTTGCCTTTAATACGACACTTTCCAGGCCTGATAACATTAAAAAACCCTCGAATTATTTAAATAGTTACTTTTCTTCGTCTTATTGGTCTTAATTTTCTGCTTTAGCTCACTCTTTTTTTCATTTCAAACCTCGGAAAAAGTTTAAAAGGGAGTATAAAACAAACATTGAAAATTAACCGTTCCGTTGATATTGTTGAAAAGTCCTATGCAAGTTCCCAAAAACAGTAGATGAAAACAAAACATCTTCATTTAAAAAAATTCTACGATGAAAATGGAAAGAAATTTATGGTGAAAAAATATATTTCGTGCAATAAAGTTTCTTGCACACATGGATGTATAGACGGCATTTCTTTTCAGCAAACTTGCATATATAATATTCTTTAAATCGACAGAAATGAAAATGTCAATTTCAATACACATGAATGGAATTTAGTTCAAACGCGGGTGCCCTTTGAATTGTAAGTCCTCTCTTTACAAGATTTTACGGCGAAAGAGAACGATTCCCTATGAATTTAGATATTTACGTGAAATGTCAGATTTCTCGGCCCCAAAAAACAATTGCTTTATTGAATTGAAAATATATTGTAATATAACAATTTTTACATTATGCAATAATAAATAATAGTTTATTGACTCGGTATCAGACATTTTGAAAGGCATGTACTCAGTTGAGTAATAAATTATGAAAGTCACATAATCAGTATTATAAATACAAATCCAAATTGCACAGTAGAATTATGTGTTCTAAAATTAGCAAATAGCATTTGTACTTATTTCAGAACTTATTCCAGAAAAATGTATGTAAGAATAAAAAGTTGCTTTTTTTACCATAGTTAAAGTTAATTTAATTCAAGAACGAAAAAAACAGTCATAATGATGAATCGTGCTTTTAGTTATAAGTATCGATATTTTATATAGTTGTTTATATTTATATAGGTTTCATGACATTGAATTTGACCTTGAGCTTTACTCCAAAGGCATTTCAAGGTAAATTTGTTTACATGTCTATCGTAATTTCAAATTGGCGTATCTTCGTGAAGAAAAGTCGTAATGGAATTATATAATCCAACGAAAGAAAAAACTCCGAAAAATGTTGTGTCTTCTGTACATAACCTCCTCAAAAATAGCAAAAAATGCGTTTTTCGAGTACATAACCACAAATATCTTAAAATCCTGACGTAATGGAGCACTTCTGACTTTGGATTTGGATTCTACGCACAAAATTGCGTCGGAAATGTGCTGCTTTCATTTTCTAAATATTTCCCAAAAATGTACTTCTTGAACAAATAATATGAATGAAAATATATACTTTATGACAAAAATTAATGTCTACATCCTATTTAATATTTTGAATGCTCACGGTACCAAAAAAAAGAAGCAGAAAAAACTATGTGAGCTTGACATCCGACTTTAAAGTAAAAGAAATGTAAAATATGAGTTTAAAAGAGCAGCGATTGTAACTTTTTGTACGACAAATTGTTTCGTTTCTACTTCAAAGAGAAATAAGTTACAAATATCACAAAAAATTAACTTTCTCACACTCTGAGGGCAACATGCTATTTTTTACCCGCAATGTAGGGAGCAAAATACCACTTTATCTCCCTACCGAGCAAAACAAATATATATGACACTTATTCTCATTATAAATTATTATTATAAATAAAGTTATTATAAATTTAGTTATTATAAACAGATTAGTCATTTGTAATGAGCATCAGTAACAGAATAACATTTTTTATATTATGATTAAAGTATGCTAAATTAATGTTAATTTTTCACTAATACTATAGAACTAATAATATGGAAAAATGTTGTTGGATTCCATCAAAGGTGATGGATTCAAGTGTCACTATGGTAGAACAATATTATTATGCTCTTTATAATCTTAGCATCTTTCGATCGATGGTCGAATGTCTTTTGTTAATTTTGAATTATCAACAGCCGATATCAAATCTCAATAAATTTACCACAATTTATATTTTGATATCATTCTACAAAGCCTATACAGTGAAAGCACCATTTTTTGCGAACAATAACAAAAGATTGCAATTAAAAAAATTAAATTGTTGTGTGTACCGATAGTTCAGCTTGGTGCGATACTTTTGTAGAAATTTAATGTGAGAAACTATGCAAACAATTTTTTTCTTAGATTCTCTTCAAATTGTCACTCGAATTAATAATTGTGATGAATGTGCGTGGATTCTAATTTAAAAATTCTGACATTTTTTGAAGAATCTTGCGCTGAATTAAAGAACTGCATGACCGAATAAGAAAATAGTCAATATGAGTGAAAAATTAATAAATGCAACTAGACAAAGCCTTATATAACAACGCAGGTGGAAATGCCAGTAATTTGTCGAACTCGACTACTGGTCCTGTACCGCTGCAGTTGTAAATCGTCTAATGTCAGTACTGACCGCCAGTGCTATGCCACCGTTGACGTAGTATAGGAATTATACTGGCTCAGTACTGGGACGGTGCCGACTGCCGATACTGCCAGAAGATCATTTTTAGTATTATCCCGAGAGTCATCGTAGAACAGGCACAGTACTGGCGCAGTATGCATTACATGTACTGAAAAATTATAATTTTCAAGACTATTTCGAGAGTCGGCATTTTACCAATAGAGTATGTGCACAGTACCGCAGTGTTTATCGGAAAATGAATAATTTTCAATGATTTGAGTCTGAGTTGTACCGGCATGATACTGGTGCAGTACAAACAAGAAATGCTTGTAAATTATCAACTTTACGGTTATTATCAACAATAACCTCGCCTCGCTCGGGCGTTAAGCTCGCTCTAATCGGCAAACACCTATTTTGCTCCCTTGTTGCATAATGTATTATTATATTGGATACGGTTGAATTATTTGATTAGTTGAATTTTCTAGTAGTATAATTAGGCGGTATAGAATGTTGACGGTAAACAGTGCAGTAACAATAATAAAACAAATACTGCGATAAAAAATTTTAGTGCAAACATTAGACTGTGAAACGTCATCACTATAAATTACTACCCAATACAAATTATTATCGAATGCTTGATTTAACACCAACGGATGATTTTAAAATATAAAACATTTCAGACAACGCATAGAATATATGTTTACACTTTAACCTTGTTCAAGCGTTTTTCTATTCATTTACTTTTATTTTTTAAGCCGTTAAAGCAATTTTTGTTTACAATTGCCTTGACAAGATATGTTCAGAAATGGAAACAATACAACATTCTTCAATATTATTGTGTGCATATATTGATAATGTGAAACAAGGATATTTATGACTACGAGGTTTCTCACCAATTGGTGATGGTAGACTGCTATACAAGATATTGGTGTAAACAGTATACCAGATGTACAAATCGTGTTGCTAAATGCGCAAATCGCACGGCTCTTACACGATTTTCATATGGAGGAGGGGGATGTATAAACCCAAAAAAAGTTTATGCTCCGTACAAACTAGGTTTGAGTTTAACCAACAACTCGAAGTTTGTCTTCAACACAACCCTGGCATGTGCTCAACAAAAACTTTGTGCTGTGCGCAAAATTTGTTCTTGGATACACCCTATTTGGATTGACCAAACTCTGATTTGTTTAAAGATCTGCCAAGATTTCAAAGATTCTTTTTCCACATCATACCTTTTACTTGCTTACACTCTTGCCACCCGTTATATGTACGGTGCTCTAATATGGTCTCCATGTATATTTCAGATGAAGAATCTAGATGTTGTTTGGTCATAATTTTCATGACTTTTCTTAAAGTTTCAATTTCTTGTGACTGGTTCACTTCGCGAATATCATAATTCCTTATTAGTTTTCTGATTTTTAAGTTGAGTATAGATCGTAAATTAACCTAACTGAATTATTTCCAATAACAGAAACACAGTGTTCAATTCAAGATCTGAATGTAATTAAAGAATCGATTTGAAAAAGAAACTACGTTTTTTTCCGTCCCATCACCCGTCTTAGAAGAGGATAATCTAGATCAATCCTTCATTGGAGACTATAAATAGTTTTAAAAGAGCTGTGTCCACTTAACTTTATCGCTACTATAATTAATTCCGGAATTTTTAACCTTATAAGCGTTTTTGCGTGCGGGCACTTATATAGTAATTTAATCCAATATCAATTGCATTTTTTACTTCTGTATTTAGACTTATATTTTCAGTTCTGTATATTGTTGAATATTTATGTTTAATGTACCTTTTGGACCATACATAAATAACTGAATAACCATATTCCAATTTTGCCTTTGAAAATGAAGTGTAATTTTTAAAGTATTATTTCGGAGCTAAGAGGTAAATTTCGATTTATTTTATAGCGAATTTATTGATATAATCTAAATAAACTTTACATCACATATCACAAATAATTGTGACCTTTGCCGATAAACTTATACTGAAAATATAGCGATTTGGTAGTTAAGAAATTCTTCTTTAACGGAAGAAAAACAAAGGAATGTAAACAAATCTTCTCTATGAGATGCGTTTCGGAAACCTATTGTGGCTGAATGATTATTTATTTGTTAAAAATATGCCATATTGTGCGAGATGGTGGGAAAATTCCAGCAGCACCATCTTTTTTAGCCTCGAAAAATACTTCTGAAATGGTACTTTGCTTGGAAGAAATACTACATTGTGTATCAAGGGTGAAATAATCACCGATATTGTAAATCAAGCGAAACTTGCCTGTAAAAATTGTTCTATTTCAGGTTACCTTATTGCCAAGTCCTGACTTTCGTTCTCAACGTTAAACCGAAAATTTGGATATTAAATCCGTTGATTTTCATTTGATACTCTTTTCTGCTCACAAAACGATGGAACGTGCAGAAAACTGCCCGTTCATAAGACAAATTTTGGCTTTGTTACGCATGCATGCAATATTACGATTTTTAAGGGGATAGTGTAACAAATTCATTTCTGTTACAAGAGAAATTTTCGAAATATAGTTAAAAACGCTGACTTGACAAATTCAACAAACAATACTTTCGGAAACGATACTTCGCTTCAAGGGCGATACAAAAAATACAATTTTACCGGTCAGTGTTATCTTAACCATGCTGATTTTCTAATTAACTTAACTCCCACTATAAACTTATTTATATGAAACAATTTTTTTTAGAAACTCAATACACGAGCAGGAAGAAAATTCATTTAATATACCACTGAATATTAAAATGAATAACGCTGATAAAGTAATTGATGTCATCTACATCTCATGATACTGGTAACAATCGATTGCGTTCCATTCTGCTCAACGATTTTGATCAGCAAATTTATTCAACGATTCAGAGTTATTGATCACGTTTATGAAAATCGTTGCTATGAAATATATCGATACACGGTCCAGTGTTCGCACGTAAATAACGCATAATCATGTCGATAGGTACGCAGCTTTGACGTTTAATATATCGGGTCGCATCGCATAATTTCGCCAAAGCTCTATCATCACTCGTGGACACGCTTGGAGTCGAATTTTAATGAAGATTGAAGAGTGCAGAGTGGGTGATAGGATGCGAACCGGCTGTAAATAATTATTACGCAACGTTCGTAGAGGGATATTAATTTATTAACGCGTGCGTAACAGCACTTGCTGCATTGCTCGTGCGTGCCAGCTAGTGCTGTTTGTCAGAATGTCCTGTATTTCACTTTTGCGCGGTAATACCTGACGAGGCTGTCGTTCCGCGGTCAATGTTATTGTTATTATAATAGATATTATACATGCTCACATAGCCGTCATTCATTTTCGTCAGAGAGCGTTAATGGTTTCAGCATATTTACTGAATACTGACGTGATGTAATACCCAACCCGTTCCAATGTGCAATTAGTCACATTCTATGCAATTTATTCCTAGTGTTTCTATATGCACAGAGTTCCAAGTGAGGCTGTATACAAATTTTAAAAACTGTAGTAATTTACAGTGTCACCTGCATGCATGATTACGTAGAATTTTCAAAAACTGGGACAAATGGCGTTGGAGGTTTTCTGCACATTATAATACTCTCAACAAGAGAATATTGTACAGATAGAGTTTCTCAATTTAATTCTAAAAATTGTAACATTAAATAATAGCCTTAATTTAACTCAGAAAAAGTATACCGTATTGTATGTTATACATGTATAGCTAAGCAATAATATCTAACAGTCTTGACGGGCTACTGACACTTGATTAATGTAATCTGAATTTACTACATGGAAAAAAATATTGTTGCTACCAGTCAAACACGGCGAAAAATTAGCTTCGCTAGCGAAAACAATAGAAAAGACAGCGAATGATATTCCCTAAACTAAGCAAATATTCGCTGCAATTGCGAAATATTTTTAACCGTGTTCTTATGAATCATACGCAGACGATAAACCTAAGCCATAAATGGTACATAGTTAAGCATAATCTTGTACATAAACTAGTACATAATTATTTTGTTTAACACGAATTTGGCTCAAACCACGTGTGATCACATCGCTTGGTGTTTTAATGAAAAAGAACCCGATTTCTAATCAGGCTAAATCAAGTTAATTCCTTAATTCGGTTAACCAAGCTAGGTTTAATTGTCAAATAGTTTATTATGTGTTGCATATGATATTTTTTAAAACGACTGGCGTGGGGTTCGATAATGTGAGCACGAAGATTTCACTGTAGGGCGGAAAATCGAGTTTTACTCCGGGAGTGATAACAAAATATTTTATGCAATTCTGTGCGCAAAGTGTGACTTTTCATACTAAATTTGAAAAAGCGCAGAGTAAATTTTATCGCACTTGATCCAAACAGTACTCAAAGCAAATTTTACCGCACTGCATGCGGTAGAAATTGTCAGTAAATTATCTTCAATTGTTTGGACAGGTTGAAATTTGTTGTGACCAATAAGTGTAGTTACTGCTCTTTTGAATTCCATACTTTTTCTCAAAAGAACTTTTTTCTCTTCAAAAGTTTCTTTCTTCACTTTAATTTTTCGCTCGCATGTCCACGTGGACAATTGCTTTGACCCCCCCTCGTTTACAATTGTGGACTTTCGCTTAACCCTCCCCCCCCCCACAACCGTCCACGTGGTTTATGGATGACCCCAAAGTGCATTTAGAAAATGTCAAAAATGCATAAAGCCTCAATTTACGCACACTGCAAAAAAAATATCGTAAACAACGCATGCCCAACTTCACCTCACTCGCGCGACAGCGTCTCACTCATCGCCGGCTATGCAGCTCACAGAACAATAAACAATAACTAAAGTGATCTATACAGAACCCGTCCAACACTTCAATCGGCCACATGTTAATATTTTAGATGAGAGATTATTCATTGGTTTAAATATTGTTTAAAATAATTCAAATGATTATTCAGGATGCCATTTAGTTATTTCTTTAAAACAAAAAATTATAGGGTTATGTAATCTATGGGCTAAGGGCCGAATAACCTGTTGGCGAATAAATTGATACTTTATTTTTGTTGTATGTAATATACGTACACCCAAGAGCGTCGATTGTTTCTCTTCCAGTTTGCATTCGATATGATAAGTGCGGACGCTTCTTCATAAAATTACGTGGTTCAAAACCCATGGCGATGAATAAAATGTAAGGTTTGTTCGTTTTCCTACACATGGGTGTAGGTATGCGTATGTATTCGCGAGGTAACCTTCAAATCACACCGATTTGGAATATTATATTTTATTATTATTAATATACATAGAACAATATATCTGGTATTTTCACGTAAACAATATCAAGTTTTTATTAAAATGATTGAGTTTCTTGGTTTTTATCAGTCCCCATACAATTAGATGTTTAATAAAAACATAAACCTGCAACTAAGTACAGTTGCTAGGTTTAATTAAAAATTGAACGTTTCGTCCTTGGGGCGCATAGGACTTGTCAATAAGGTTCTGCGCCTCCATCCTTAGACGTTCAAAAATGTTGCTATTAAACATCTAATTGTATGGTGACCGATAAAACCAAGAAACTCAATCATTTTAATGAATTTAATGTATTTAACTACGGTCAAGAAATATTTACGACATTTTATTAATTCATTCTGGTTTTTCCTATGAAAGGCAAGTGGATCTTCATATTTTTGTGAACATACTTGCTTTTTACTATCATTTTCTAAATAATTTTGCAAATATAGAAAACAAATCTGGTCTCAATTGCAAAAATTTAGAAAATTCATTTTTATATCTATATTATATGTATACACATAATTCCACGGCTTGTATATTTTCATTTTTTTCAAAATTGTATTTTCGCAAGTGAAATATGTTATTGTTTGTACATATGATGGACGTTATTGATTTCAGGTTGGTTTTGAACGAAATTTATATCGTTCAAAATTTGCCCGACGTTATATGTTCTTCATATGATGAAACATTCATATTTTTTGCTTCTTTTCTACATGTCATCCAAATCCGGATGCATTTTGAGACTTTTTATAAATTTTGATATTTAACAGATTGTTAAATTCAAAATTTATCAACATTTTTGAACGTCTAAGGATGGAGGCGCAGAACCTTATTGACAAGTCCTATGCGCCCCCAAGGACGAAACGTTCACGATTTTTTTTCGCAAAATTATGGCTATTCGAAGTTACAAAATAGATCCCTTCGACGTCATTAGCATTTGCATTGTTTTTTGCAAATCTGTATACGCCATATTGGAAATACAAATTTTATTATTCCGAATTCGTATTCGTTCTCCGCGACCTCAAAAACTCTCAAGTGCAAATTTTCAAGAGAAATTACGCAGTAGAAAATTATTGTCTCAAAGGCTTAATGCAAATGCAAATGACGTCGAAGAGATATATTTCGTAACTTCAAATGGCAATAACTTTGCAAAAAAAAATCGTAATTGATCTCTTGAGCTTTCAAATGAAAGGGTAAAAGTTGTACTAAATGATGTAACTGGAGAGAAAGACCACAACATTTTTTTGCACCCTGTACATAACCTCAAAAGTAGTAAAGAACGCCGTTTTTCGGGTACATATTCTAAAATATCTCAAAATCCTGACGTGATGGGGCAATTCTGACCCCGGATTCGGATTCTACGCAGCAAATTACTTCGAAAATGACCCTTAGCTTTCCAACAACTCACATGACCCCGGTATTTGTAGACCTGTGCTATTAGTAAAGTGAAATTTCCAATTTAAAATTAGTGAAAAAGTCACTTTTATCAGAAAGTGGCTCAACTTTCACTTTAAGAAATTAAGAGTGTAATAACCATACCATCTGATATTTATTAGTCGTTCTAGTCCACGCAGTAAGGAATAATTACTTTCATCTGTTACTTTAAGTTAATAACAAAATGATATTCATATATATGTTTATTTCAGGAAAAAAAACCGAACATTATTTATGTCTTGTTTGTTATACGAGTTTTAAAAGTGCACAGTTATTTTAATAATGCAACGTTGGGCTGCGAATAAAGTTCCACCAGTGGTTCATGCAAGTATGCTGTGTTATATATTAATTTTTAAATGTAAAAATTCAAATCATTAAATTTTATAAAAATATATAGATAAGAGTTCAAACGATTCCTGTAGTTAAAATGAAATAATTTACATCTTACAAAAAATTACAATGTGTATACATAAAATATTAACACAGTGGGAAATAAGGAAATAAAAGTTTCATATTTAGTCTAGTTGATCATCATAAATCAATTTATTAAGAAAATATAACAACTGATCTCTAATCAGTAAGCATAATATATAGTTTTCTCTAGTTAAAATGTACCGCTCACATCCTCGTTACTAATTATTTTCTTTATAATTTTCAGTTTCTTTCATGAATAATTTTCTTGATATGTGTGATTTTTTAATTTGTGAGGAATATCTTTCATTTTCGCACTATTTGGTCTGGATATCTTAATCTCAGAAACTGGAAATGTTAAAAGTTCTGGAGATATGTTCATAAATATGGATATGTCCATAACTATAACTATGGTCGTCACGAACGTTTTTACTGTTCTGACTAGTAAATTTTTCTACGGAGAGGCGTAATACGATGCACGAAGGTTTGCTGTACTCCATTGTGGGTCTTGTTATAGAAATGAGTTTTCATTTACTCAAAAGCAGATCAAATGAGAAGGTTTTAAAATGCACATGGAGGATCATGACGCGGACAGCCGACGATATAATATATACCTGATGGATTTGTTGATGTAATGACATTGCATGGAGTGCAAAGTGTAACATCCAACGCCGAGTGGAACTTTTAATTTTTTTGTTTTCATCTAAATAGCTTCGATGAAAAACAAAAATAGAGCAAACTTCTATAAACTATAAAATGAAATTAAAAAACACCATTTTATTATGATAAAAATATTACATTTACCATTTTATATATCATCATTTCCCCATAGCTGAAATGTCTGTGTGCAGCAATCACCGTCCTAAGTTATGCCGCCAACCTTATGGGTCCATCCTAAGTTATACGCTCGTCACGTCCAAAGTTATACTCGTCCCTTCCGCTCCTTCCCCCACTGTTTCGCTGAGCCACACTAACTTCGCAACACACAAACAGAAACACCCATTGCGCGGATATAAACAAAGATGCGGAAGTGGGGATAGTGAAGGGCTAGAGCTTTGGACAAACTTCCACCATTTTGAAAAAACCGACCGTATGCCTTAGGACAGGACCTACAGCATTAAGAAAAATTCATATTCTGGAATAGTGAAACTTATTATTCAATTTTGAAATATTGCTATTCTACAAGTGTATCCTCAAATCCCTATTACAGATTAGTCATTTTTCCTATTTTTTGAGATAATTTCCTGTAAAATTTCTCGCGGTGTACGTTATTCGAAAATGTACAATGTTCTACGAAAACTGGCGGAATCGTGCAACTATTAGGAATACTTCAGGTCGACGATTTCTAAAACATGATAATTCATAATCTATCACGGATAGAAATATTTGGCCACTGCAGCGAATATTTGGGTATTGCAGTGAAGCATTTGTTTTAATATACGGATATTTGGTTAGTCTTGCTATTGTAAGCGCCGCCATAGCTAATATTTCATAGAGTTTGCAAATCAATTTTCTGAAATAGCCATATCTTATTCAGTATATGCTGTTTTGCTGAAATGACCATAACGTTCTCCCGTGAAGTTTTCCGCCAACGTTACCTGTGGCTGTATTTTAAATAAATATAAAAAAATGACTCAATCGATTTTTCAAAATTCAGGCTCTGTAAGGGCAATTTTAATTACTGTATATGGTATCCTAGTAAATGCTAAAGAAATTAAATGAGAACTAACCGAGAATTTTCGGAAATAAATAAAAATCACTCATTTCCGAAAATTCCCGGTCAGTTCTCAATTAATATCTTTAGTATTTTCTGGGAAATTTTTAGTCCTTAGAATTGCTCTTACAGAGCCCGAATTTTAAAAATCTTATTCAGTCATCTTTAATTAACGTTTTTTAATGAAATTTCCTACCTTTACCACTTTAGCACCCCCTTAACTCATTAAGGTCCAATGTACATAAATTTAGTATCAAGTTCGTCAATAATTTTTTGTATTACAACGTATTGAAAAAATTTTTGGAATGGACGTTTTTTATTACCCGAACTCTTTCGAATGGTACATCGCAAATTGCTGCAAATTAAGGAATATACAAACTACGAGCATTTGTTTAACAGAAATCACGATTTTTTAGGTTTTCTTTTCACTTATCGTAATTTTTGTATCATTACCTGTATCCGAATATCGCAAATGGGGTACAAATTTCGCATCAAAAATGGTCTACTAAAGTCGATTTTTTTGTTCAAAATCATAGTCCCGTGTACTCAATCGACTGACTAGTATGATGTCTAGTTTAACTTGGTACTCGGGCGGTTTTTAGAGTCGCTGATTCCGAATTTGAAGTTTGTATTTCAAAATTCAAATTGGCGGATCCAATATGGAGGACGAATTTATGGAAATCGATTGAAATTGCATTAAACTTGGTGCCCGGGGATTTTGGGCTCGCTGATTCCGAATTTGAAGTTACTTTTTCAAAATTCAAAATGGCGGATCCAATATGGAGGCCAAATTTTGTTAAACTAAATGAAAAATGTTGAAACTTGTTATTCAGGGGTTTCTTGGGTTGCTGATTACAACTCTGAAATCAGTTTTTCAAAATTCAAAATGGCGGATCCAATATGGAGGACAAGTTTATGGAATGCGATTGAAATCACTTCAAACTTACTTATTTTTTGTTTAGTCATAGGTTATAAATTTCGTGTTTGACTATTCAAAAGAGAGGGGTTGGGCAATAAAAAACGTCCATTCCAAACATTTTTTCATAGAGTTTTAATACATAAAATTTCTGACAAAAACTTCATGTTAAATTTATGTACATTTATCCTTAATCGGTTAAGAGCATTTTTTAGAAAGTTGGAAAACATAAGGAGTAATTACGTAAACCGTATGTCTTATTTCTAAGTTCAATAAAGTGTTTCAGGAAATATTTTTCTAGACGTAAATGAATAAATTAGCTATTACTAGTAACAGCAACCAATCGTGTGTCATTTGTACAAAATATGTGTGATTATTAAACAAAATTTGATAGTCTTAAGTGCTTAAAAAGTAACCTACCACACCCAATAATTTCATTTAAATTTAGATAAAAATATATAAACGCCCCACGCATGGGTCTTGAGTGGCAAACTTTCATGGGGCACGCCAAAATCGTCACGTTTTTCCCGGCAGCGCCATGCCTGCATGTATGGCACTTGCGTGGCATTCGTATGGTGCTTACTAGCAATTTAACATAATCTCATTCTTCCTCGTCGGTAAAGCAGAAATTATGATATGATTTAAGATTCCTTTGTGTAACAGTCGCCAGGGACGTGCCAAGCAAGTGCCATACGTGTAAACATGGCGCTACCGGGCAAAACGTGACGATTCTGGCGTGGCCCTTGCGAGTTTTCCACGCAAGGCCCACGAAAGGAGTTTTTTACCAGGGTAATGATATTATTTAATATCTTTTAGCAACCTTAAAAAACCGAACGTACTCTAAACAAATATCTTAAACACAACATTTATGAACAATAAGTAAATGCGTGTACGTATAATATATAGGATATTAAAACGCATAGGCTTTATTAATAACAATATTTAATTAACTTTATATTGTAGTCTATCAGTCTGGGATTTTTATAATAAAATAGAATATCGTTTTTATAGCGCACATGCTATAGATATTTCGAATGCGTTGTTATTACTCCAATGCCGATGGAAAACTAATGTCTAAATAAAATAAAAGGAAAATAACATGACAAACAGAAATCGATGCCATATCATACTGATTTCTGAATAAAAATTTTCTCATATTTTTAAAAGTTATATTTACACAAATGTATGATATTTTCGCAGAATGTATTCCCATTGTTTTTCTGTATGTAACGAGTATACAAGAACAAGTGAAATCGACCAACGCGAACCTCGTTTTCGCAGTTGGAAATTCGTGATTCTCGTTGTTCTTATTGCGTTGCCGACTTGTGGTGGCGTAATATTCGTGGATTTCCCATGGTGTGAGTTCATTTTGACTCTACGTTCTTCTTTCTATATCTAGCGGTTCGTGTTCATTGCCCTCTATTCTCCATGCATATTCACATTTGCAGCTAAAAATCTTTATCTCTCCTACTTTCTAGTCATGTTCATCGGCTTTACCATCCTTTTCATACGTTCATAATCCTTCGTAGTCATTTTTCGAACTATTTCACCAAGTCTCTCGCAATTAATTTCTCGACGTTGCTTCGTTTCTTTCTTTATTTCAGATTCTATTATTCCCGACGATTATTTCCACGCTTACATTTTTGCTGCTTTTGGCTAGATTGCAGGAAAGACTTGCTCGACGTGTGCAAGAAAGACGCTATCTCCTGAGCAGCGCTTTATTGAATTGTTCGCATTGTTTGCCAAAACCCATTCACTTAACTTACATCCAAGAAAAACCTCAATCAACGTAAATGCTTCCGTAAAAAATTTGTTTCATTATAGTGGTTGTGAAGATGTTTATGCTCTAAACAGTATTACAGTAAACAGGATCTTCCCCGGTAGATATGTGCAGATTAAACCCCCGACCACGTACTAATCTAACGCTGACATCCGGTGATATTTGCATCAGGAAAGACTTATTGGTAATAACACAGGACAACAAATTTGAAACCCAGAAACCAGACTATACTTTTCCGAAGGATTTCATTGCGATGAATCCAAATTTGGCCGCAGTATTGTTCTAATAAGTCAAGGTGTTGAAACACACAGTTTTTGCCCATTTTCAGTAACTTTTTGTGGCGGAATAAATAAAGATTAAATTCCATTTATCAGAAACCTGACTATCTTTTTCGGATGGTTTTCGATATGCTGAATCAAAATGTGGTCGTATAATTGTTCTATGGCATCAAAATGTTGAAATACCTTAACCTACAAGTGCAAAAAACGAAAATCATAATCGTGCCTTGACAAAGACTTCGATAACTTATTGAAAAAAAAATCGTACGTAATGAGTTTTAAAGTTGATGAATAACGATTTAATCTGGTCCTTGCCAAAGTGTGAACAAGCATTTTGTTCCGCCACAAAAACTTAATGAATAGATTGGCTTCATTTTGTTGGCCTGTGTAATCTTAGAAAAATATTATGCCACTAGTAGTCGGTAATTTTTACTAGCACGGACAGATTAGACTGACCTAAAAATTGTTATAATAAAAATAAGTAAGGGCCCAAATAACAAAGGCGTATGTAAATTATTCACAGATATTATGAAAGATATTAAATAATTTGTGTTTGTGACAATTCCTTATTAAATAAAATGTTACTTTTTGAATAACCTGCCTATGCTTAGACCGCTTTTTACTACTAAAATAACTCCCTTTCGGCAACTTTATTTCTGAATGTACTGATGACAATCATACTGTTCACTGATCGCATGATCACATCAGTGCTATTACCATTTTTTATTTTTAATCATAACTGATTTTCAGGTTGCTTCCTTAGTGATTGTTTGGTATTAACAACACAGAAATCAATACTTCATCATTACGTATTATTATTCTTAGCGCGAAATGATTTGGAGCAGTCAAAATCATCAGTACTGATACCGAAATTGCACTATCATATTAGATATATTTTTAGAGAGAATGTTTTTTATACGAAAGGAAAATCAAGCATGCTATAACCATTTTTTTCTAGATTTTTGTTTCCCTTATTTTTATTATTGTATTTATCATTGAAAGAATATTCATCTCCATGAAACATACATGTACTGAATGTACAAATCAAAATGCAGGAAATTAAATAATATTCCATGTTCATTATACTTTATAAACAATATTCCATTTAAATTGCTATGTGATGAACCGAGATGTAGTATGCACGCTAATATTTTTAATTTTTCACACATTTTACGCCTGACGTCAGATAAATTTTTTAATTATTATAAAGCTGAAAGCTGGAATAATTTTTACAATTTTAAATCTTCTTTTTCTCGTTAAAAGAATAAAATAATAAAAAAGAACATTTTACTGAATGTCACATTTATGAAAAAAATTCAAACATAAGCGCGCATATTCCGTCGTGGTTCATCAAAATGTACTTCATATAGATTCTTATTAGTTATAATAAAGATACACATTTGTAGACTGTTTTCTATACAAGAATATTGTCTTTTTCGTCTGAATAGATATAAAAATATGATACAATTAGCTAGGTAAATCTTAGCAAATAATAACATTGAAAACTAAGTATTCTTCATCAACTGTTACTATCATGTGATATTTCTTGTCTGTATAAAATACAAATTTTGTTTATTAAGTGCATTCAATGCATACATTTTTATAATATGGTTTTCTAAATAATAAAGTTATCGCAAAATTGCTCACACATTCTTCTTTTTATTTAGAATAAAGATCTATACTCAATGCAAATGTTCAATATTTTAGAAAGGGTACATTTAAGCTAAAGGCATAAATTGTATAATATGGATTACGTTATTTTGAAAAATATATCCAACAACTCTATTAATTCTAGTAATAATTGTGAATTCAAATTAGTAATTTGCGTAATATCAGAGAAGTTGTCTAAGAATAATAAATGGAATAGGAGAACTCTCAATTCGATAGAGTCTGCTTGGGAGTAATTCGCATATGCAAATTTGGGTTGTGAGGGAATCGTATAACTCTTTATTACCATGTCAAAGTTCACGAATAGAGTAATTATTTAGTGAAGATATTTGTTACAGATGCCCTACTATTTTCATCGTTTCGCAATATATATTTATACTCATAAAATAGAGTTTATGGCGTATGCAGATCAACCACGAAATACTTTTAGTTCGTGAAGTCTTATTGGGCTCAGTGTGCAATCCGGTAAAGTTTACCTTTCTTGCATCTATATTAACATTTACGATGTCCATATAAAACCACAGCATAACGGATTAATACACTTTTGACAAAGGTTTTAGAAAATTTGTTCTAGTTTAGAAAGTCAACATTATTTCGTAGACTTCGTCGTAAGAAAATAATACATATAGTACAAATGTAAATGTATTATAAAATAATAGTATATTATGCAACAAGGGCGCAATTATCGATCTCCGACAAGTGTCAAGTTTGTGGCCCGAGACAAGCGATGTTTTGTTTCGTAGATACATTTCGCTCGTATTCCATAATAAAACATGCGCGGAACTCGATTTTATACATCTGAAAATTTTGCCCTAGTGCGAAAAATCGAGTTTCTCGCACGGAGTGTAAAAAAGGGATTTTGTTACTAAATATGAGTGATCAATATTGGAATATATATATCGTCAGAATTACTCCAAATAAACGGTTTGGTTACTAAAATCAGATGAAACTAAACGGTTTCATTACTACTTCAAAATCGAAATAGGTGATCATGGTATCAAAACTATAGTTTGTTTAGAAAAATTAGATAGTTGCAACCAAACTGGTTAGGTTTATAAAATATGCGCCAGATGTTGATTCTCCAAGATATGGTTGAAGAACTTTACGTAGAAGTTTGGAGTTGTGCAGTGTGACAAATGATAATGAAAGAACAGTTAAATGCAGTTTTAAGTTTGTTTATAATATTATCCGCGATTACGAAAATTACTTGTTTCAGTATAGCATTTTTTTTGTAATATTTAGACTTTGAACAGAAAGATTCATTGTGTTACCGATAAACACCTGTACACAAAATCCAAACCGAACTGTTTAGTTGTCGCAACCGAATATTTAGAATATGACAATTACACTACTCTTATATATACAGCTGAACTGGTTTAATGTTCAAATTCATGTTCGTTTAAACCTACGAACCATACTAGGTCTGGCTACATCAATTTGGTCCGAAAATCAAAGTTATTTAATTTTTCTGTGCCTTAGTTTGTACACTCGATTTACCTCCTTTTTTAAAATTCCACCTTTTTTCTCACTTTTGCGGTTCACTCGAATTTTTTCTTCCATTTTTTTACTCTTCTATCTCTTATAATACCCATTGCTCCTCTCTTATCGTTACAGCCGTTGCCACCACCGAAGTTCGTGCATCCACGAATTAGGAGTGCATTTAACTTTGCGGTTTTAAGTTTATGCATTTTGCCTCGCGCATTCTCTGCTTACAGGAGTAAAGTTTCCGGAAGTGGTATGGGTACATGAAGTAGAAAGGAACACGACGATGAGGGCGACGATGAGGCAGAGAAAGTCGTACATAGAAGAGGGAATTATTATCGACCGTGAGAAGAAAAGTGTAACAGTGAGAGGTCACTGCATACCGTACTTAAATCGCCGAACCCTTTTCAGTATGCCGCAGCAGAACTTGTATGGTAATTTTTTTCTTCTAGAAAGTTTACACTCTTGTATTAGCAGTAAAAATGGAAGAGCTCCAGTTACACGTAGCAAATTTTGCATTTAATCACTTTAGTAACCAGATATGTATCTTGATTCTTTCACTCGTCTCTGTTTTAATTTAGCTGTTTACTATCTCTACAGACGTTTTATTCGCAGGGAAAGAAACGCTTTATCACTTGTGAATATAATATCGTTTAGCGTTCAAGGATAGTTTTGTATAACTCTTCTTAATTCCGAATAATATAACTTCAGTAATGTAATTAGTTAATTAAAAAAAAAATTATAATAGGATTAAAATTACCCTTGTTGAATTGATAATGAGGCAAACATGCTCTACATTGTTAGTAACGCTGAAAACTCATATAAGTTAACATTGAAAGTGCTGCAATTTTGAATAAGTAAAAAATTATGAAATGAAGTTACTTAAGTACACTTAATTAAAACAGCGTAGCCGCAATAAAACTGTACCTTGAATGAATGATATGTCGTAAAAATTAATAAATAACAACGTTTTTTCATATAATTATACTAATCTATAACGAATAGAGCAATAAAGTCATATGAAGTTCCTCAGAAGCTTCATTGTAACGCTAGGGGAGTTTCTGAAAAGCTCTCTTGGAGCTCTATGGGATCTCACCACGAGTTTGTCATTGGAAGCATTAATTTAATGATATCGTATAAAAGAACAGTATCGGTATGTAAATACCTTGTTTTAAGATTAAGTTATACTAAACGCTTATGAAATGTACACAAATACCCAACCAAAGCATCTTCTTGCATTATCAACTATATGTATACTCATATACATGTGTTACTTATAGATAGCGGAGTATTTATACGAACTTAACCTGGCTTCACTGCTTTTGAAAATGCTAAATATTAGAGTGGTACCTACGAAATTGACGGTCATCTGTTCCGACGACCCCTAAAATTGACTGCAAATTGCGATATCGAGCTAAGAGGAGGAGACCCCCAGTTTATGTAATCTTAACCTTACATTCTTAACCTCCATTTGTCAAAATTTTGATTATAGTTTCAATCAATTGCTCATTTTTTGTTAAAGTTATCGAAGAGTGACTGCAATAATTATTTTTTTTTTATTCTTTTTATAGATAATACAAACTGTTTCACAGAAGAGTGGGGAAAAGCATTTCCCATATGGCAGCCTATTTCGAAGGGTCTAACTAACTTGTCGAAGTCATTATTAGAAAGTAACCTTAACTAACAATGACGAAAAGTGTCTTGTCCTGCAATCTAGTTGGCAGTTCCAACTATTTTGTCTTTCATGCAGTATTATCGTAAAATTAATTAAAAATTAGTACTTTTTGTAGGTTGCTTTAGAAAAGAACAGTAATTTTTATTCAAAATGGGCCGAACTCACAAAACAACAACAAAAAACCCAATGCTCGTATGTAAAAATAACAAAATAATTATAAAAATAAACATATAATATTAGAGGGATAAATAAGGATTTACACAGATTGCACAAGGATTTTTTTTAACTGAACAAACCAAAGTTCTCAAATCAAAATGTTGAAATCCATTTTTTAACACCTGGTAAGGGATTAATAAAAATATGCAAATATTATTAAAATGAGACCTAAATCAGAGTACTAAAATCATAATAAATCGTTAAAAGAAAAGTTAAAAAAAGTAAAAAAAAAATGTTTTAAAATGATATCTTATTTATTTTGTCGATAATTACTTTTAGAAAGTGTAGTTGTAATCTATTGAGTATAACTAATCGAATTTTAAAATTAACAGTTGATACTAATTATCACGTGGTTGACCTGTATATTGATAGTTCTTTTAACGATCTGAATCTTCAATTTCTCTACCAGAGTAAAATAATTTATGAAATAACAATTTTCAAATGTACCTCAATAATGCTGATGCAGATCATGAGATACGGCGGTCGTATCCTGAATTTCGGCTTCCTCATAATTGGCGAATATCTTGGAGTTGGTTTCGGCGTTAGCTCCTCTTCCTCCTCTAAGAGTCCTCTTTTGAAAATGGGTACGATCATCGTAGTTGAGTCGGGGGAACCGACATCGACATACGTTTGATCCGTATAATCCGCTGAGATGGTCGACATTGTCGGAGATTCTTCCAAAAGTGCGGCTTCGGCATCCATTTTGGCACCTGAAATTATCATTAGCAATTAATTTCGTGATAAATCATCTTTGTTCAAAACAAATTAATAAAACATAAGTAAAATTCAGCATTTTCACTTTTAAACCATTCGAAAATTTAATAACAAATTTTTTATTAGAATTGAATATTTTAAAAGCTCTTCAGACATTCTAAATACGAGACGAGTAAGACATTTTAGAGTTTGTAAACAATAAGAAAAGTTATAAACATAAATTCTGAATATTTTTAAATGTATAACATGAATAAAATAAAATTTTAAGTTGGTTTTTAATATTGTCGAGGAATAATTAAAAATGCGGGTTTATGACCTAGAAAAGTCTTAATATTTTCCTCAATACGAGAACAAAATTCTTAAAAAAAAGAAAAAAAGGAAAGGGAAAAAATTTGAAAAACATTGGGAAATATAACTTCATCGTTTCGGATCTTACTGATTCTTCTTTGACTGGCTAATGACCAACTAAATTGTCGATTTTATTAAAAACCGCTTTTCATAAATCTACTAGACAACATAATTGGATCTACAAACAAATAAAGAATGTTTATTATTTGTATATGCTTATACTTTAATTTATTAACAAATGAGTATCCCATACTCTTTCACTAAAAGGGACAAGTATCATAACCTAGAAATTGGTTTACGATTACTTAATCCTAACGTATTAGACCACTCAGGCCCCTCTTCATTAATTGATTCGCACAGTGACTCTCAACTACTTAGGTTGTGTTCAACCACTCTTTATATACTCCAGGTTAGAGAATATTCCCATACTTTACTTTAGTCATAATCAAAGCTGCATTAAATTACGTTTTCAAATTAATTCTGGACTCTGAGAGAGAAAGAGTTTTCATCAGCTAAATATATTAAGCGCTGCTGAACGTTCTTATAAAAATAAAACACCCTTCGAATTTCTTTCAAAAAGCATCATCGAGGAAATCCTCGCCATTTAAAAATTGAGTCTATTAAGAGTATCTGGACATAACCCTAATTATTAACAACCTAATTAACCAGCTCAAAATTCTATGTTAATTTTAATTATAAACTGAAAGCATTATTTATATCTCTCTAATTTAGCCTCACCTGCATTATGTTGGCCGGAGAACAAAGAAAATCAACATACCGAAAACCCAAAATTTCGATATAGCATGGATTCAGCGTAATTTTCTTCGCATTGTCTTTGAAAATTTGGCGAAAAGAAAGCAAATTAAAATACTTTGGACTCACGCAATATCGAAATTTAAGCCTTTCGGGGTTTTGATTTTCGGAACTTTGTTCCCCGGCCATTATGCTTCTACTTAGGCAGATTCTAAAGCGAGCCATCAACAAAGTAAGAATAAAAGCTATAAACCTTTCCTTAAATTGAAAAGGTGTTTGTAAATGTAATTCTAATTCTCCTAGAAATTACCGAAAACCCAATCGAGAATTAGCCTACAATTTTCGGAAATAGATGATTTTCACTTATTTAAATTATTGGCGGTCAATTTTCAATTAATTCTCTTTGAAAACTCTTTAAGCCCGATTTTTAGGAATCCTTGAGCTCAGATTTATAACGATTATAACTTTTTTCTTTCAAAAGCTAAACTTCTATTACGAACAACTTTATATACATTGAAAACGTAATTTTTAAGAATTTTGAAATTTCTGCTTTTAACGTGTATGCTTTCCAAAGGAATACTAGTTATTGTTTCATAATTATAAATTGTGCATTAAGCACCTATAGACAGATTAATGTCGATGATATGCGGTCGTTTTGTCATGAAGGAAACTAATTTTAATCCGATAAATGGCACCAGAGCCCTGGGAGTGCCTCGATTAGAGAAGACAACCAACGTCCAGATAGACAAACAGCGCTGGAGCTTTGGCAAGGTTGATCTATATCCCTCGGGGACGTAGTTCCTCCTCGAATTCCACGGAATGGCCTTTAATAATTCAGCGGCAAATTCTATGGACGATCGCGAAAACACGATCCGAACAAAGACTGTTAGCGGGCACTCAAAAAAGAAGACAAGTGACCTGCACTGCAGAACTTCTAAAGCTCCAAACCCATTTCGCACGTTTGTACTCTGGCGTACTCATGTTTCTCCGCTCTGAGTAACTACTATGAAAAATCACAGACCCGTTGACACTCTAGGTTATATACGTATGTAAAGTTAGCAACTATCGCAAATACCATTTAATCATTCGGCCAAAGTTACGTGTAGTTTCAATTTGGCTAATCACTTTTGCTGATCGAAACAAAACAGGGAATTAGAACTCGTTTGTTACGAATTATGCAATATATAATAACGCTGTGGGCCCGTGTATTTATCCTAGCATTAACATTAAATTATTTCATTTAAAGCCATAAATCAACAAAATTGAAAGAAAAAAGCACCGATAGAAAAAATCAACTCTACTAAAAATTGGCTATGTACTACAGTAAATTGACGGAATAACTATTGGCCGTATTTAAACAAACAATCTGCAATCGGAGGTTATACAGATATGCAGTTGATTATTACTAAGCCAAAGTCATTTATACTATTTGCGTAGTAGGATAAATTAATATTCTGCTTTATCTCATTCAATAATTGATAAATTAACAAAATACATCAGCTTGATTGCAAACTATTTGCAGTTATACGATGTACATAAACACCTCTATTCTCTCGTAGTACTAAATAAATTTGGAAAATTATTTGATTATTGGTTATTTCTATATTATAAATATAACTACATTTTTCACTCAGTGGAAGGGCTGAAGGCGTATTCATACAAAAATGTGATCTCGCCTACGCTTTTTCAGAAAGGCAGCAATTAGTTGTTTCTCGTGCATGTTGGCAAGTGTGAAATACGAACTACGTATATAGTAGCCATAGTACATAAAAAATGTATAATACTTCTTTAAAAGATATATTGTAATAGTTGTTTACGCAATAGTAATTTATTGAATATTTGTAAATTTATATATTTGGGTTGTTACTTCATCTTGTGTAGAAATTGTGTCGAGGCATCCCGAAGACAGTTTGGGCTCCATCCCGAGTCTTATCACGCTTTACCTAATTTGGGGCATTATAGGGCTTATGCATAGGTTCCAGATCAGTTTGAATCACGGCAACCATTATTTCTACGAAAAATAACACAGACCCACAAAATGATTTTTGTTTCCTATTTTGGGGTCGATACCAGACTGATCCGACGTATTTCGAACTGGTAAACACGAATCTGCAGTCCAGAATGGCCTCTTGGCGAATTTCATAAATGATTTAAAAAAGACGTAAAAATACACGTTTTATAAAGATATAGGTTTAAAAGTAAAAGAAAATAAATTACAGACATAACCTCAAAAAATCGTCAAAAAATAATATTTTATGACTCTTTTATTTTAAAAGCACATTAATCCCAGGTATTTTGTTCCGCTAAATATGAATTCGTAATTAAAAATATTGGTCGCCGGAAAAATTTGGAAAGATCAAGGTTATATTGTGTGAGATTTTAACTGACGCATCTCGATTTTCAGCTTCAATTACAAGTCGATAAATGTTATCCCAATTTCAATATTAACTTTCAGCGTAAGAAAAAGAAATCCGTTAAATAAACAAATGTCGGGTGTAAAACCATAAAATTTCGAGTTTTTAATAAGAGTAGTCCAGTAATATTGACAAGTAAATATTGACAAAAACAATAGATTAATGACCAATCATGATCTCCATTTAACGGTTTCTGCTAACAGCAGTGTTGGCTTTTATCAATATTTACTTGTCAAAATCCGCCGAATTGAGACACCGCGACTGTAATATTCATTCTTCTGAATACTTCGGATAAACATACTTGAGGAGTCATTCCGTAAAATCCAAATTGGGCACCAACAATGTCCGTATATATAAAATCTGGCAAGTATAGGGATTCTGATCTGGTGATATTAGGGTTTTAGCTATCCAAGTGTTACTAATATTCTGTCTGTAGCTAAAACGACTATATCACATCCCTGTACAAATATGGTAAACTATCTAGTACCCAACGATAACACTACTTTAGTTTCGACCGGGAAATCGTCTGAAAAAGTAATAAAACTGTGTAAATGAAAGGAGATATGACCAAATATCGAACCGTATTCTATTACTACATATTATATTACCTTTCCTATTTAAATGATTTTTATTCAATAATTTAATATTATGAGCAATATCAGATGGTTTCGAAATATTCCTAATTTATTTTTACCTACCTATTTTTCCTTACAATTAAAAATTAAAAACTTTATATAGCATGTTTCTGATAAATAAAGACTACGGGATACGAAAATGGGAGAAAAAGTATAAAAAAAGTTTTAAATGAGATTTCTCAGTTTTCCAGCTTTTCACGGAATGTCACGAAATTCTATTAAAACTTATAACTATGTACATATATAATCAAACATGACACATCCATCTCAGTCGCTGAAAGTGATTGTGTTTTTTTAACAGTTTGTTTTCTGCACTCGTGTTTACTTTCTTTAAATTCCGTAGCTCTATTTATTTCGCCATGGAAGACACGAGAATTTGCGTAGATAACAATACGCATTTTAATGAAATTATGATGTTGATTTCGGAATCTAAACTACACGTAAACACATTTATTGAATTAGCAATATATTGTATACAATTGAAATATAAATTATTATCTTAAATTACACACTCACTTAAATTAATATTACAAGATGTTTTTTTTGCCGTTACATTGAACCGTGAATATTTAAATATATGAGAGATGTTTTTTATTTGGACATGTTCGGTTCCATTAATTAATTTTTTGGTCCTGGTTTGTCACCGGAATTGGTGCTAGTTCTGAACCTTAACCTTAATTAATAGACAGAAGACTATATGTTTAGAAAAATTAATTTATCGTCAGATGATTTAAAGAAATTTTATCTATTGAAAATAGATAGAATAATCTCTTTTTGTGACGAGCCAGCGTCCCACCCCATCAGTGTGAAGTACGAAAAACAACTCGCTCGATAAAGTCGAGATCGCTTGCATCATCTAACGATAAATTAATTTTTCTAAATATATAGACTTCTGTCTATTAATTGAGGTTAAGGTCCACAACGAGCACCAAATCCGGTGACAAACGAGGACCAAAAAATTAATAAATGGAACAGAACATGTCCAAATAAAAAACATCTCTTATATATTTAAATATTTCTAATGGCATTGTAAAGCTCACGTTAAATGTTTATAAATTCGAATTTAACATATAGAGGTTAAATGGATTTCATACACTGTAAAAGAACTTTTAAAATGTTTCCGTTACATGTACATTAATTTATCATATTCTATATCTATATATACATAATAGATAGATACAATTTAGCAATCAACCTTAGATAATTTTTTTCACATTGGTTTTTAAGAAACCACACAACAGGGGTACATTGCCTATATGATAAGAAGTAATTTGAGCCTTTGCCCGAATGTGTGTCACCTATACATAAAAAATGCGACCACGTCAAACTTTAAATTTCCAAGCGAAACTCACTTTGAAAAATCAAATTATTTAATGGCACATCTACAATTTAGCTTCTAAGTACTTTGGAATCATTGTGATCTTTTCTCCTATGTTATTAAAGTATTTATAACTTTTGTGTTTTTTTAATACAACAAAAAACACACTTTTTGACAATAATAAAATGATTATTCTTTACAAATCGTTTTAATTTTTTAATATCCTTAATATTAAATCATGTATTTGGATTTCAAATTTTAATGAAAACTGACTTTGGATTTGTAATCAGTGGCCTCAAAATCCCTAACATATCAAATTTGATAAAAATCAAAGAAATTTTGTAAAAATAGTCCGCCATATTTAATCCATTATTTTAAATTTGAATAACTATTAACTAGACGTTTAATTTTATATACTAGCTTCTAAAAATTAGGCCATAAGAAAAAGAACTCAATTTTTTATGTATATTAAACGTTACAAAACTAAAAACTAATTTTACGAGTAATGTAACATGTTACATTAAAAAAAAAAATACATTGTGTATAAATGAGTAACGCAAAGTTTTTCCTGTCATTTGGTCAATTCTAAAGCCAATAAAATTAATTTCATGAATGTGCCTAAAAAAAAATGAAATTTTCTTCAACCTCAAAGTTTAAAAGTTCTAGAATAATGCCCATATACCTTTAGATAAAATAATGCACTGCACATTAAATGTACCTGAAATTTCATGACATTTTTAACAGTGTACTTAGTGGAAATATAATTGTTACAACCTCCAAATGAAAAAACATTTATCTAAATAAATAATTGTGGCATTTTAAAAACAACACAATGACAATAATAAGTCGGTTTGTTCATCAACGCTTCGTTCTGGATTCAAAATATAATTTTACAAATCTCATCATATTTGGGAGAATTCAAGTTTCATGCAATAATTAACCCACATTTAGGGAGAAAACCCCGACGAGGACAGTATAACTCATACCGAATGGTCAGTATACTATTGAAGAGTATGCACTGAAAAAAATCTACTTGACAAATATGATTGAAATACAGCATTATATTTAAAATAATAAATCAAAACATTGGCAATATATTTGCTTAAATCAGGACTTCATATGTTTTGTCAACTGTGTGTCAATCAATATGAAGCAATCCTAATTTCTTTGAGGATCAATTTAATCGTGTTTGAGCGCTTTGATTGGAACCCGGAATGAATTTGACTGGTCGTAATCCATAATAATCGGTATATTAAGTAATAAATGATTAAACTAGTTATTGCATCACAGAAGCCTATAGTGAATTTCACTGTTTTCAAATGAAAGTTTTATTGTATAATTACAGGCAGGAAGACCATGATGATTATAATTTTGGCTTGTGCTTTCATCATATGTATCCGTCACGCAACCCTAATACTTTTATTTAATCTAATTTTATTATTGTATATGTATATATTTATTTACCACAATATACAGTTACGTTTGATTAAGTTCTTACCACATATTGAAAAAAGCAGCACCTTGTTGAACTATTGAGAATTTCGTCTCATTTGAAATATTTGAGTTCCTGTACATTTTAAAAGTTCCAAATATATAGAAGTGAAAAATGCCTTCAAATAATATTTTCTCTAAACTTTGCCAATACCATAAAACTTAATAGCTTTCATCAGTATTTCTATAGGGAATTCGAAGCACTCCTATGTAATGTATTTCAGTTACATTAGGTATTATTTTCTATCCGGAACTTGCAACTCTAACTGTAATCCATTTTCTACATGATATAAGAAATACAAAATGGTGTGTAATAGGATTTTACGCCTCATATATGATCGAAAGCCCATAGGCATCACTTGCTGTTTTCACATACCGCATCGATCGTACTCGAGGCGGAAGTCCTCACATGTGTAGCTCAAATATTATTTTTCGATGTATCAATTCTGTATAGTTCACGAGTTATTTTCAGATACCGGAATAAATCTTATTCGTATATTTGAAGAACATTAATTCTACTAAGAAACGTTTAGTTAATACATAAAAAGATAACGCTAGAATATAAAATAGTATCTTATTGTAACTAGAAGTAATTAATGGTGCATTTTAATTTTGGAGGATTCTCATTCTGTAAAAAGTGTTAGTACAAATTTTGCATTTTTAAGGATATGATAAATAATTTTGCAACTCTGACTTCAACGATCCTAAAATCGTATGGAACCTAACTATATGGAGCCTAACTAATTTCGTGAATTCTTTAAAAAAGAAGTTACTTTTTAATGTTTAAATTGTGTGTGTATATAAATCGCATTGTGGTCCACAGCATGGACTAATAGGTTAAGAGAAGTTACAGCGAATTCCAATATTAAGCTAAAACGCATTGCACTACTCAGAAATATTCGGAAGTAGGTAAATTTCCAAATATTTTTTAGTATAAACATATTTGGTTCCTTTAAACACAACAGAATACATTTTCTGTTTGTCCATAGTGTTTGTATTTTTTGAAAAATTTGAATAATCCATAATTCAATTTAAAAAAAAAATGTAGTTCACATACATTCAGCATTGGGATGTTAAGAAAAATTGTCTATACAGTACAGTTGCGGCGAAACTAGTTGTATATTTGATATATAGAAACTGATAAAGAACAAACTAAAATACAACGTAAAGGTGGATTAGATTTGAGCCAGTCCAGATAACCTTTCCAAACTTTTGATTTTCCGGAGTAAGAAAAGACAAGCACGTATTTCTTATTGTGTATTGTTTTACTTCCGAAATTCCGTTATGTTTGCAATGAGAAGTCGACGACGGACTATGAACCGATAATGCTCGCTCAGGAGTTAGAAGCCACTCGGGGTAGAAGAAAGTTCTGGATAAACTGCTGGAAACGAGACAATCCAATTTTTGTCCGGGAAAAGAGCAAGTCGACTTGGGATTCGCGAAAATATGATTCTCAGGGTGTGCCCGCTCCTCCAACGTTTTACTACCGAGATTCCGGACGTACCTTGGATGCCTGGATGTCGTCCTTACGAGCTTTTATAAAAGTATTTCCACGGTTCGTTTCGTCGACGGGCGACATGGCAGCATGACAGTGGTCTCCCAGCCCCCACGGCAGCTGTGCTCGTAAACAAGAGCATTTCCTATAGACACAGCCTTATAGACACATCCTCCGAAACCCTTAACGTCCTATCGTAATTTTGATGTTCGGCTATAAACGCAGAACGTCGATCCGGGAACCGACGACGAGAAAGACGACACCTTGCATACCGTTGAAAACCCTGACTGATTTTCGTTTTTGCTGATTTTGCATGTGACTTACTTTATAATTTCATAATAGTCAAGGCAAAGAAGACCAAAAAAAGATTGAACTAAATATGCTCCGTATTCTACACTACGGTTATTACATTGCGTCTCCAGTAATAGCAACACTGCAAAAACGGTGTTTTATTTTGAGACTCTTTCGTCCTCACTTTGAAGTCGTTTTTGGGTGTCTTATAGAAAATGTTATAAATAACTTCTTTTGAGACGCTAGAAGTGTCTTCAATCGCAATCTGAATGCACTACTCGATAGTTTATATGTAACCTAAAAGTGTTTAATATTTATGTGATATATAGAAACAGGGCCCCAGCCGGGGTTTGCACTGTTAAGCCCTGTTAAAACTTCGGGCCTGGTTATGGCACGAATCCAGCCGGGCCAACCCGATCCAATCGGTTTCTGAGCACAAAGGCGGTACCCGGGTCGCATTCCGGTCGTAGCCCGGTCAATATCTCAAATCTGATCGGGCTGTAGTCGGAGAAGCGTGACAAGCCCGGTCAGATCCCAGTTGGAACCAGGAAACACCGACTGCATTACGGTCAGAGCCCGGTTACAAATTCCATTTGTGCACAAGAATGAACCAAATTAAAAAATCAGCTGATGTAATTATGGGAAATTATGGCATTTTTATTAGTAATGATATTATTTTAAAATTATTTATCAACTTCTAGGGCACTCAAAAACATGCTCTCCCCAGTCCTAATAGAAATATTTACGAGTGCTTAAAGCACAAGATCATTGAAATCGGTTGAGAAATTGTCCAGGAAAATTCATATCCCAAACATTGTTTTTTTTTCACCACCGAGGGCACTATGGTATGGGCCGTTCCATCCGAACCTACACGACAGCTGCCGTAATGGTGTTACTCACTACTCAATTCCTGCTACTAGGAAGAGTGGTGGTACTTTGCAAAATCACTATTAAATGCATATCGACTTAGTGCAACAAAGAAACCTTTCCAAATTTTCACAGAAGAATTGCCTCAACTATGGACTTTGTGATAATAAGGCACAGAGCGAGAAATGTTCGGAGGATTCCGTGAGCTCTCGGCATGGACAGTCTACACTAACGGCACCATGATGAGGCTGAAACTAGCCACCATGAGGTAGCCGCCAGAATCGTCAGCCCGCTAACGGCTGTTACTACTGACGTTGTATAACACAAACGCATTTAGTGTTCATACCTTAATTAAATTTTGTATTTCTTTGAAAAACTCATTTTAATTGACCTTGAATTTAGAGATCAAATTATATACCATCTAAAATATAAAGTTACAAGTGCTCATAACGCAAGAATTTATCGATAATGGAAAGTATTCGGAAGACGTTTCTGCGAAAGTGCATTTGGTGCTTCGAAGTTTTTACAGGGTTTTGAAAATTGTTAAAACATGTTTTTTTATATTATTGAATAGTCGAATCTATCGATCTGAACGAGTCAAAACAAAAGAAGAAGAATGATTTTAACTTATTCAAACTTTATTCGCGACGTTTCGACGACCACGTCATCCTCATCAGGCTTTATTGGTACTGTAACACAATTTTAAAAAATTATAAATACACGTAACAAAATTAAATTACAAAAAACACTATGAATTACATACATGGAAGTCACTAATCGTAATTCTGGAGTGGGCCTGTATAAAGACGGATGCGACCTGGCTACCCTTTTGACATCACTTCACTTACTTTGGAGCTGTAGATGTCTGAGGTTACATTTTTCATTGAATATCCTAACATGCAAATTGTCGGATTCAATATGGCGGTTCTTTCTAATTGATTCTTTTTTTTTCGTTCACATTATTTTAAAATCACCAACCCCCAAACTTATTTTGGATAAAACTGATAGATACCTTAGTATCCTATTTTTATAAAACAATGTGCATTTCAATTTTCTTTTAACCGGATCTATAAAAATTAATTTGTAGGAGGAGATGAATATAGTTAAGTTAATTGAACTTGATTAGAAATTCACAACAATTGCTTTTGAATAAAAGATAAAGTATAACAGGTCAATGTTTTGATTACTTGCGACAACCGCATATCATATCGAGTGTTGATCTGATTATTTCTCTGCCAGCAGGAGTATCACCAAGCGATAATACCACTCTAACCTATTAATTATTTGCCATCCATTTTATAGAAATTTTTATTCCGCAAAGTCTATAGATGAATGGTGCGGTATTCATGATACAATTTTTAATCTATCACAATTATATTTTGTATGCATTATCTGGTGGAATGCTTCGTTGCGTAGGAACGAGAGGATTAAAAATTTTGAAAATATCCCGAGCGCAATAATTAAAAAGCTGATCGTTGATAGGCAGGGTAACTTTTGGGAAATAAACAATTAATTTCGACGGACGAGAGGTATCCGGAGAATTTCACATTGTGAATCGATCCTCATTTTCATATTGCCTATTTTAGATTTTCTGTCAAATGCAGGGGAAATAATTGACAGGCTATAGAGGTATTACAGCTTAGTAATGTATACAAAATATAATTGTAATAAATTTAAAATTATATCATGAACACCGCATCATTTATCCGCGGACTTTGCTGAATACAAGGTACAAAACAAAAATGTCTACTGAAAATTTTACCTGGATTATTGGTAAAGTTATAATACTTTGTTGTTACATCTTTGTTAACGTATTTCGAATATTATTTTATGAAATGTCAGATAAATCGCAAGTTATGAAGATTAGATCATGCAGCACTGTAGAGCTATTATTTACAGACCATTAAATACGAGATTCATATACACCTATGAAATTCTGTTATACTCTACTTACAATTGAAAGTAATTAGTTTTGATACCATTCCTATTCATATCCTATATAACCGCTTACAAGTTTTGTCGTTACAACTGGGGACAATTGTCATTCCGGCTTTAGTGCCGGAAAGCTTCCAAATTAATGTCAGAAGTAAACGTTACGATTTATCTTATAATAGCGGATTATCTGTAGTAATAAATTTATGATGATAATACGTAACATTCATTTATAGAGGTATTTAACTTTCAAACACCGTCATCGACAAAATCACTTTTTTAATTACTAATAAAACCTATAGGGATAAGAAATAAGTGACGAGATGATTAGTACGAGATTAACGAAATTGAAATTCATAGCATTTATGAAAGGGAAGGTTTAAGTTAATAATATAATAGAAATTTTAAAAATGTCTAATTTTATCTTGTCGGTTTTATAGTGATGATTTAAATAATGTAATAGTTTCATTTCAATGATGTGATTTAGATCACAAGTTATAAATTCATATTTTTTCGCCAGTTAAATCGATATTTCATGAATATACATATTAATATAACACGTTATTATTGAGGAAAAATGACATAAAATACAAGCGTATGCATGTCACTTAATAACTAATTAGTAGGACATCTGATAATGGCTACCTACAGAAGGCTAGCAAATATTTAAAAGTAACTTTCACTCGATTGTTACTTGATACAGTATAAATACTAAAGAAACAGGTACTTTGAAAAATAAAAAAAATCTGCAGTTTCAAACTAGTGTTGACGTGGTGTCTCGCTCGCTCAGAAACTTCGCTCCAGTGGAGAGTCGACTATTCCTTAATACTCGTTTGTTTACTAACAGCTTTCAATTATATTATAAAATTATATTGATATTTGTGGGTCCAATCATATTTAGGTCCAAGTGGCTTCGATAGACATGTTACAACAATATAGTGTTTCTTATATGTATGAAAATTGAAAATGAGCATTTTCGAAACTTCGACCTCAACAACAGGCCAGTCGAAAGATATCTTGAAAGTTTCGAATAGATCTCTGACGGATATATATATAACCGCGCCCGAGGAGCTGGCGAAGACTACCCCTGGAGGGTAGGGGGTCGAAGCGTTGAAATTTGATGAAAAGCTGTAGGGTAATTTTTTTACCGAGGTGACCAAATTCAATACTTTTTCAGACAATAGTCATAAACATTTTAAACCAGTTTTCAAGGCATTATCATTCACTTTAGGAAGAAAATGCATAAAACCTTTTTTGTAGAGAATTTAATGCTCTATCTTTTTTGTGTGAAACATTTTGTAATAAAATTTGTACTTTTCAAAATAAATGCAAAAAACTACGAAGAAACTTAATTGGGGCTAATTTTTGTTAGTAATGGACTGATGGATCTGTCCCAAAATCTAATCTTAACAATCTTAAAATCATAACATTTAATAAGAAGATGAAACTCCTTATTTCACGTTGTTTGGTTATTAATGATATGAAGCTCAATTTTAGGAAAATTTTTCCAGAATTTTCTTAAATCATTTTTAAGGTAGTTAAACCCCCGATATAGTATGTTTGGAAAAAATATTTAATACCGTTTCAAAGCAATAAATTTTCATTATTAATGATATTGTTGATGAGAAAAAGCATTGGTGTTCTTAAACAAAAAATTGAAGCCAGCAAAAATAATGTGTTAAACAACTGTTATTTAATTATTCAAATTTTCTTTTTTTTCGACAGTTAAACATTTTTTTAAAATAAATGGGTTTTAACGGCTAATGGCTAATTTTTCCCAGAAAAAGATTTTCTAGAACCGGAACTTAGGATTTTTGCAAATTTCTAAAGTTAACGTCAAGGATGTCTATTTAGTTAAGAAAAAATGATTACTTTTCACAATTGCTGAGTAATTTTAGTGATTTGGTAGCAAATTTGGAAAAATTCTTTCGGCTAAGTTGTACAGATTCTTTTCGGCGAAAAAATAAGCCATCATTCGTCACAAAATCCATTCATTTTTAACAAATTCTTAACTGGCGAAAAAAAGAAAATTTGAATCATTAACAAAAGTCGTTTAACAAATTATTTTTGCAGGTCTCAAGTTTTTTTTTAACAATAATACTTTCTCGCTTCAATAATGTAATTATTAATGACAATTAGATTCTTGGAAACGTTATTCAATATTTTTCTCAAATATATTATATCTGGGATCTAACTACCTCAAATGAACAAATCATGATGTTAACATTAATTTTTAGGTTAGAAATAGTCTCTGACGCCTGGAATGTTTTCTTGTAACCTTACTAAAACTTAATAGAAATTCTGTTTAAAATAAATTTATATTTATAATTATTAAACTAAATTTTTCATACAAAATCGAATGTTAAACAAATAAATAAACCTCAAAATCATAAAAATATAATATAAAATAAGCTTTGAAAGATGAATTAATTTAATTAAGCTTTAAAGAGTCGTTAGATATGGTTTTATCAATTTTTGGATGCATAATATTCATATTTGTTGTAACTTTTTACAGCTCTACCTTTTCCCAACTTATGAAAATATGCATATTTAATCTTTTTTAAATTATGTAAAGTGTAGTTTCTGAAATTTAAGACATTTATTTCTACTTTAATACTAGTCGTTAAAAAGCTCGTTATACGGCAATGCATCCTCTCTTACCACTAATTATTTTCCTGTTTATGGGTGTCTTTTATAAAGGCCATGTGTTATATTCTACCGAATAATTAGTACCATTATTTTCTGAATATTCTAAAATATAAATTTTCTGCTTTTCAAATATGAAATTATAAAGTTATATCGTAATGTATTACTTTATAATTGGAACACTGACTTTTTGTTTAGTTTAACTAGAACAATATAAAAGAAAATACTTATGATAAAGATATTGTAGCATCTAAAAGAGTGAAAATGATTTATAAACAGTGAAATTGTAGTTCAATTTGAAATCGCAAATATTTCATATATTTATTTCGTGCGCTAAGAAGTTTTCTTTAGTTCTGGGTATCAACATGTAGTTTGGATTAGGTGTATGAATTTAATATTTTTATTATTATTTCGTCTTTATTGACATCGAAAAGAAGTACAAAACTTTCCCTTTAATATAAATGGCGATGCTATTTTTCAGACTCACCAATAAATATAGTTTGCAATACTAATTCTACTATATTTACACAATGTGTATTAGTGTAACGTTTAACTTTTTAATAGAACGTTTTTTTATTTTTATTGATTTCTTTCACTCGAGTTTGTTAAAAATACGAATGTTAGTTCTTATTTTCGTATTTTTTGGTCGATTGTACTACATATGCTACGTATTAAATATCAATGATGTGGTGTAGTCTTACTATGTATTATCTTGTGATTAGGCAAGTCGGAATGTACAGTTAGTAGTAGCTGACTTGGCTAATAAGTCCCGAGTAATCAAGACACTCTAAATATAATCCTAATTAGAACCACTTGCTGGAGTTCAAATCTTATTACCTAGCAGAGTAAAGTTTGCGAAAATAAGTGGAGAGTGAAATTAATTCTTCTTTTGAAGTTTCATATTTAATAATGAAATAAACAAACATGATAATTGCCTGTACAGGCTATTGTTTAACAAACTATGTTAAACAATGTAAATTATTCGTGATTAGTAATTACGTTCGTGATTACTAGTACTATAATCAATAATAATATAATCAATATATTTTAATTTAATTATAATATGGATTCCATAAATATATATATTGTATAAATATTCTAATGCAAGTTGTTTTAAACTCGCAGTTAATGTCTCCTCCGCAAAAAGTCAAAGCGGTTGAAATATTGACACTTGCTACTTTGTTAATGAGTAGCATAAGAAATTAAACCGAATGTTTACCTTAAATTTTTCTGAAATTACATTACAGCAGTTTTTGTAGACTTTACACGTACACAGCAAATAAAAAAAGTACACGCTTCCGAGAAAATTGCTTTGAAAGTTTTTAATCGAGTTACGGCACGTACTGCTTCATTCCACTTAGTCGCCTATATAAACACCGCCAATTTTCGCGATATTCAAATTTCAATAGGCTACGTATACGTTGCGACGTATCAAAGCATATTTGTAATAAAAAAATGATAAATAACTTGGTAATTTATTTGAAGAACTTTTTACGTGCCAGTTTTGCAAATGCAGTAGTTAATATCACAAATATTTAGTAATCATTATTATTCCATAGTGTTTAATTCTTAATATACATATATTAATAAATTCAATAATACAGAATAATTAGATTAAGTACTAGTTATTAGATTCAATTGTTATAAAAAACTTATCCTTCTTTATATGTGGCGATTATTTTTCTAATAAACATTAAGTTGCCGACCTTAACAGTTCACATCTACACCGAACATTAATCGTTGTTGGCTGTTTCTACTTCTAATACTGCATTTTCCCATGTAAAATCAGAACATTTAACAACAATTTCTTCAACTTTCCCCCTTGACAAAATAATCGGTGTAAAATTTCCATCATACTGTAACTGAAATGATCAGTTTCGGTGGTTCTATCTGGAGGGTGGAAACCAAGAATACACTTTGGCATACGTCTGTGACGATTAAGAAATTACAAGTTCCAAAAATTCGTCATAACTTATTAAGGGTATAGTAATATGTTTTATGAACTGAAAAAATTTTTTAGTAAAATACTTTTCAACTATTGAAAGTATTTCAATAGGTCTTCAACGGAATTTTATTAGTTACAATTATGATCGTAAAGAAGTTACAATTTTTAACGGAACTACGTTTTTATTTGACTTATAACATTTAAAACACGCTGAGTAGTTAAATATACTAAATATGAAAAATAAAAGAAAAAAAATAACAAAAAAGTAGTAAAAATTGTTTAGATATCTTTTCAGTGGAATTATTGTTAGTGGAGCTATTAGAAGTTCTTCAGTTTTCAATCTTTCAAACTACTAAAATAAAATCAAGACACTCCAACAACTTTCGTTTCAACTTCCTAATGGTAGTTCAATTTAGTAGGCATATTTTTTTCAAGTAAATATTTAGTTCTGTGTTCTTGTTTTTATTCACATGTGGCTTTGACCCATTACTAGCATTCTTATACCCTGTAAAAGATAAACGAAAATTGTTTACTTATACAGACAGCCATATTTCTTTTACCAGCCATTAAAATAATCTAAGCTAATTTTTTTCATTGAAAACCATTAAAGAATTGAAAATATTGAAAATACTTCCTTTTAACCTTTAATAAACAAATGATAAAACACGAGGATTTTAGAAGTTCTGATATTCCTTTCAAGAACTGTAAGAAACCATCTTAAAAGGTACGAAATAATAAGTGATAAAAGACACTTTTCTCTGTGTGTGATTAAATTTTCCGTAGCAGAAAAATTATATCTTTGATGATTAAATATAATATTAGGGCTTTTCGGAGATATTATATAAAATAAGGTTTTATTAATAATAAACATTCAAAAAAATCCAAAATTAAAGTAACATTTTTTCCTATTACACAACCATCCTGAAGGGAAGAGTATCGACAACATCCACGCCTTTTTGAATTTTCGAAAACTAACAATTCGTAATTTATGACCCAGAAAAACACCGAACAATTGCTTTGCAATTTAAAAAGGTTGTTCCTTATTTTTGACCTTTTGTTATAAAATGCTTCTGCTTATTTAGAATAAGTTTTAATCGTCTGCACGAAAATTTTGAGGGGGCGGAAAACAGGTCTTATCGACCGTATGCGGATAATTTACCGCCCACAATTTGCCGCCACACTATTTACCACCCACAATTTGCCGCCGGACAATTCGTCGCCCACAATTTACCGACCACAATTTACCACCGGACAATTTACCGCCCACAATTTGCCTCCGGAAAGTTTACCGTCGGACAATTTGCTACCGGACAGTTTACCGCATACCATTTATCGCAATAGAGCGAAAATTCAGTGTGGAACATGAGTTTTGTGAGGTTCTGGAACCTCCCAATTATAGGTCAAAGATCAGGGACAAACTCCTAAAATCATGCAAAAACGAAGGTGTAAGCAGGGTTTGTAGTGGTTGGGTTAGGTTAGTTTTTAACGGGAGAGGGGGGGGGGGGTCGCTGACCCTCTTAGTAGGCATCCGGAATATACACGAATGGGGTTGGGGAGGTCTGTGTAGATGGGGAGAAAAAAGAGTACCTAGTAACTTTTCAAGTCGTGACGCTTCTGTAACTTTTCGTGTGTCTTGGGCCGGAAAAGAGTACCCCTGAAATTTAAACTCGATTGTTCATTGTTCTATTGGCGGGAGTGAAGTTTATGATTGATGCTAAACCTTCCCTGGTCGAAATCCAGCCATTTATTAGACATTTATTGTACAATATTCTTGTGTAATGTATAAGAAATATACATTTTCCAGCATTTTTTAGACATTTTTTGGATAAAATGTAAGATTTTTTGCCTAATCCCACCGGCGGTAAATTGTGGGCGGCAAACTGTCCGGCGCAAATTGTGGTCGGTAAACTGTCCGGCGGTAAATTGTGGGCGGCAAACTGTCCGGCGAAAAATTGTGGGCGGTAAATTGTGTGCGGTAATTGTCCGGCGGTAATTGTAGGCGGCAAATTGTCCGGCGGTAAATAGTCCATCGGCAAATTGTGCGGGGTAAATAGTGTGTCGGCAAATTGTAGGCCGTAAATTGTCCGGCGGCAAATTGTGCGCGGTAAATTATCCGCAAACCCTTATCGACTCTTCTTCTTTAAGTACTTTGCGGAAGTAGTTTCTTTGTGAAATTAATTGATATTTGAAAATCAATTTTCATTATTGTTTATTTTTTTGTTTAGCATAATTATTTTTACATATTGTTTATTTTTTTTTAAATTTCATTCTGATATTGTGGCCCCTAATTGTATATCAGAACTATTCTGAAAAGTTTCTTTGCATACAAGAAAGTGATAAATTGAATAGAAGTAAGTAAATAATTTTGAATGAAGAAAATATAGTCTATTTGATATTTAAGCAAAGGTTTCTTGACTTGTCAGTAAATCTGATTTATTTGAAGGAAATGCCAGGTAACTTTTTTCTTTAACTTACAACATTTTATAGTGGCACTGTAACAAAATTTACAATATATCATTCTTTTTATGGCACTATTCCGTACAGCAGATATCTCTTAAAAAGGTTGTCCAGAGCTCAGTCTAAAGATATCTCCAAAAAGACTTCCTGAAAAGGTCTGAATTATGATAATCTATAAAACGAGCTCTTAAAGATGTCTTACTTAGGACATAAAATCGAAATCTCGAAGAGGTCTTGTATTCGAGGTCTTAAATCGGTTTCGTTTTGGACCATCTCTCTTTTAGTAAAGGGATTCCCATTGTTGAGGTCTGTGTTTCTTCTAGATTAAATCCAGAAATGAGGTCGCACGATATTTACTTCATATGCAGTTCGATAGATTATAAGATGTCCTGACCTAATAAGAGCCTTTACAATATTTAGCCAGTGTTATTATAGTTTTGTATTATTATTGCATGATCTCTTTCTACTGAATGTAATCACCATCCAATAAATAAATATACCAACGAAAAAAAGGAACTCAGGTAAAAAGTATATACATTAATTATTAAGATACAAAAATAGAACCTATAATATTTAGAAATTTGCTTTTATTTATATTATTTATTTTATATGTCAAAGCTCCCAAATAAGACCTCGTTTCTAAGACCTCATATTTGAGAGGTCTTATCTCTCTTAAAATCGATGCAGAAGTCTTCTTAAAGATTACTTTTAGAGCTCTTTCTGATAAGTATTTACGACATCTTACAATTTTTAAGACTTCCTAACGAGCTCTTTAAAAGATGTCTTTTTGCTGTTTGGGATCGATTTGACATCAATTCAAATGATGATTTGTTTAAATTCCAGTGTAAACCTTTTTTTCAACAAAAAAAAGTCTAATAAAACTCATGATTTTAAAAATACAAAATGTTTCCATTCAAAGTGTACATTTTGTTAGTCAATAATAGCACACTTAAATGTGGTACCTGAATATACTACATTATATTATTAAATCCTTGGAAAATGTGTTACTATGTAGTAAATTATTGTTGAATCTATGAATACATTAGACTTTACGTTCATTCAGATGTCTAATTAGCACAACCTCATTATTAATGTCGTATTCACTAAACCGTCATAGTTGTAAATAGACTCAGTTGTTCATCCCGGAGCTCTCTTCGAGCATTAGCGAAATCGATTGTCTGCCAACTTCAGCGAGACGTCGCTATCATGACAATGACACGTATAATCGACCTGCAGACGACACGGCGTTTCCTGGCCAGCCACAGTGACGCCGACTAATAATAATACTGAGCAATTTCGTTTTATAACGCGACGATACAGCATGAATAAGTAGATCGCTATAACATTCCACCTACTTCTAAAAAAGCAGATTATATTCAACCATTTGCAAAATTTATAATTTGATATCTGCCAGCATCAATGGTATTCGTTTCGCTCTATGCATCCATTATATTATAACTTTATTGTATCTACGTATACATGTAGATGTGAAAAATGTTATAGTCCGTGTTCCATGAATATTTAATAGTGAAAAGGAATATCCTTTGAGAATATAATATAGATACAGCAGAATATCCAATAACACCGATGTAACTATAACTTTCGGCTACACCTTTTTTTGTATTCCGATGTAACGTATTATTATTAGAAAATCAGATTATGCAGATTTTATACGTTCTATCCAAAAATAAGAATGTAAAATTTTAAATTATTGAATTTCAAGAGGGAAATCCAGTATAGCACACAGTACTGCTAAACAATTTACCATTTATAATTCGTGCAGGCATCAACGATTTCTCTTTTTCGCATGGATTGTTTATTAATGAGTGTCTTTATTAACCATTAAAAAATATAAATGCTTAATTTCCTGTTCTCTATACTTATCCTTCCTTATTAAACATATATGTAGGTTTATTAAGCTGCACATAAACAATAATTAAACATACCATCACTCTCATAATCAAATGAAGGTTCATTAGTCAAAAGATATGTTTAAACAACATACAATGCCGAAATATAAAATCACAAAAAATATTTATAGACATGGAAGTGATTCTAATATTACCAAATAATACAATCCACTGTTTTGTATGATTAACTAAACTGATATGAATCATTAATAAAACCGAAACGTTCAACACAAGCACCAAATGATTATTATTATATCACCAGAAAGGTATTTATTTACAAACAATTACATTTGTGACACCTTGGTTATGAACAGGTGTTTCTCGTAGATTTGGTTTAGTTTTCTAAGTCTAAGTCTTTGTACAGTTAAGTTCTGCTGCAAATTTTATTTCATTTACGGTGCCAAAGTTTTTTCTTGTAAACTACGTTCCTTTTATTTTTTAATTTAAAAATTGTTGGTATATCTATAAAAATTTACTATTTCATCCGCATAAAAAACTTAATTGTTTATCAATTTATACGTAAAAAAAATAGTAGATACCTTTTTAATTAAAAGACACATTTGTATCATTGTAAAACTTGATATTGCTGTATTTTAATAAATATGTTCGACTAACGTGTTCACTCATTTTATACTTAGAATTTGTAAACAAATTTTTGAATGTTTTCAAAATATATGAAAAAAAGTTTGTACCTTATGGGACACCTCGATGGAGGTGGAAGGTAGAGGGTAAATATAAAAAAAAGAAAATGAAGGTTTCCGTAACTGAATTCCTTGATCATTAATGAAAAATGTTTACTAAATATATGATTAAAACCCTTCTATGAAATGACTAAATGTGTTAACAGTGCATATCCTTTATGAGATGTGTTTTCTATTATTATTTAGGTTTTTAATGGTATTTCAAAATTAAAAAAAAAAAAAAAAAAAACAGAGGTATACCGAAAGTTTGAGTTGATACTTAGATTCTACGGGTCAAAGTACATGTAAACAGTATAAGTGTGTAATATGGATGTGATAGACGGTCATAGTAAATAGACGTTTCGAACGTCATGTTGTATTTACACTTACTTCAGATTCGTTCTATTCATTGTGTGTGCGTGTGACTGTGTGTGTAGGGGTCTTTGGGACACACACACCCACAAAATTTCAAAAATTATTTTAAAAATATGGTATTCTTGAGACGGCTTGTAATTCTGAATACTCGATACAGGTGATGCTAGAGAACGCTATAATTTAACACATTTGACCCCCTATTTACTTGAGAAGGAAGTATCGTTTCAACTTAAAATTTGGTTGTTGTTTTTATATCACCATAACTTAACTTTTGGCACTACAATCGATCCGAATTTCGATTACTAAAAAACGGGCAGAGTTTGGGGTCACTCTTTACCGTATCACCATTTGTTTTTTTTTTTTATTTTAAAAACCACGTTTTCTCTTGCAACTATCGTTCCAAAGATTCTCCGAACTCAATATTTTGAATTGAAATTGGTATGCAGAATCGAAAAATACATGAGAATATGCAGCTCTGGTCAAAAGAACAGACTCCTGTTTTTTTGTGCTTCATTTTTGTGTGATGAAAAGTACGTATACATCTTTTTTCACGGATTGAACTCAATTTCAGTATACAAATCTAATAAATAAAATACATTTAAGATACATTTATTACTAAAGTAAATTTAAGCGAAAAGATATAAAACAGAATTTTAGTCGAAACTCCAGAGCAATTTCCTTCCTCTCGAAAAGTGAATAAAAGGAGGTGAAATCATTTCCGCGAGACGTATTGCTCTTGGGCCACCATATCGAACCACCCTCCGCGAATATATACCGCGATCGCGGCAGGAGCGATATAGGGGTGGATACAATATCGGCCATTATCGAAAAGCATGGCTCTCATGTTATTCAAATTCGAGGATAAATCAAACCTTCGGTATACGCGGCGGTTTCAGGCTGTGCGCAACATTCGATTCTCGGTCACTGCGCCACTTTTTCTTCGTCGTGTATGCACATATTCGAAAGATTTGCCCAAGATACGCTACCGTGCATAAATTCCGAAGCAAATTTACTTCATACCAAATCCACTTTTATGCCTGTTTTGAAGTCTGCCCTCTTTCATTCACTTTTGACAATACGCTGAAACATGCATTGTAAGGCAATTAAAGTTCTGATGTTCTGGACATTGTGAGTATGGTCTCAAAAGCTTTCAGTAAAGAATCAAACTGCATTGTACCTACAATTGTACATACAATGACACCATTCAAATAATTAGGTAATTCCTAAAAACAAGAGCGAAATTTATTGTCAATACTTATAAAATGGGTTTGGTTGCTGGTACCAATATTTTGCATGTGTGATATATAACTTGATCGTTTGAGCGCCGCAAGGTTTCAAAGAAGCAACTTATATTTAATATGCCCTATTAAACAATATTATAGAATAATCCATATAATTGTTTACAATTATAGTTCTGGAAAATTACCGGACCTATATATAAAATTTCTATAAATTATAATGCATATTTTCATTTAAATCAAATGGATGTTTTCCCTTAATTCGGTACTTAATTTTTGAGAAATCTTGCCATACCAGATGGCAATTTCAGGACAGACTTGTAGAATGGCGAATATTGTAATTATTTCTGGCAAAAATTAACAGTTTTTTTTTATATTGTTTGAATATTAGAAATTTCACGAATAGGATTAATTCCATATCCCTACAAAAAAAATTTCTGGAGCCCAAGCGAAACCACCGCATATACATGTTTTTAATCCCATCAGATCAGGATCAAGGTCAAATCAAGGTCGCGAATAAAAAACATAGAACCGACTTGAACCACTACATTAAGATGTTTTTGGGGACGCTGAAACCGAATCCGTGTTGAGTTTGTCCACATAAGTTAAGGATCAAGGTCAGCTCAAGGTCATATTTAGACAAAATTATGGAAACTTTGTGTACCACTAATCTATGATGTTTTTAGGGCCACTGAATCAAAATTCAATATCTCCAGGTCAGGGTGAAGGTCATGTAAAGGTTAAAAATACAGAAAATTATTGGGTCGTTGAAAACCACTGCACTAACCGAATTTGACCTTGACTTGGCCTTGATCCTGACCATATGGAGACAAACTGACCCCGGATTCGGATTCAGTGACCCTAAAAACATCTTATTGCAGTGTTTCAGGAATATTCTATGATTCTTTTCTGTTTATGACCTCGAGTGTACCTTGATCCTGACCTGACGAGCAGACCACGGATTCGACATATAGATACGGTGGTTCGACTTGTTTTGCATACATTGTTTTTGTAGGGCTGTGTTATCTACAATGAATGTATTGGAAATGTTCAAAGGATTTTAATTACACTAAATCATCGAAACGCAACTTTAAATATCAATTATATTGAAATGATATATAATTAAGGGTTATTCTTTGAACTCTCGCTAACATAGTAATTTCCAACGTAGTCTGATGTGGTAAATTACTAGGTAAGCAAATGTTTGAATTTTTCAATTTCTTTTTTGTATATACGTTTAAAACTCAATGACTTTCATAAAACGCATTTCCATAAATGATATGCGATGCATCATTGGCAATCTGTTATTATATTACGTTATTTAGCACATACCATTTCAAATTTAAGGGGTCGAAAACGAATATTCAAATTTAGAATTCAAATTTATGCAAATTTTAACTAAAGATAATTTGTACTTTTGCACATAAAGTTCGAGGGAATCGAGCTCAAATCATATTCCGATCAAATCCGGATCCACCTGAAGTCTAGATGCAGCCGTCGGGGATAAAGTTTCAATGAGAAGTTTGACATCCTTATCAAAAATTCAGAATTTTATGAATATTTACAGCTGTTATTTATGTTGAAAATAAAAAAATATTGGTTCTTACATCTTTGGGATATCATATAAGTTAGAAATAATTTCTTATATTTCATCGTTAGTGCGTGATATTCAGTGTAAAGATTTTATATGGAAACCGTAATGTTTGGGTGATGTTTTGAATTATAAGGAATACTAAATTTCTTTTCATAAAAAATTTTAACAAACAAATATTTTCAGGAAACATATGTGCAATTGAAATAGTTGACAAAACGGTTATTATTACGTAATTTTTCATAAGAACTACTACAATAAGATCCGAAATGAAAATGCATACAATTCTAGTTTTTGATATTTATTTTTGTGACTTTTCTAGTACGACTTTCCTATTATGTATTGAATGTCATCAATAAAAAATATATTTTACGGTAAATAGAGTATTAGACTAATGTGTTTGATCAGTTGCAAGCTTACCTTCAAATCTTAAGAAATATATTTACAGAAATCAATTTATTGTGATTACTTAAAATAAAATATTGACGGCATCTCAAAAATGAATGTGATTATGGGTTTTTAACTTTAAGAACAAGTATCATAAGGAATTAGCCTATTAGAAGTAGCTTTAGTATCTAAATGAGAGGAGTGTAATTTCCTGAAATTATTCTCTGAATTCCTTGGAGTGAAAATTGAGTCACTCTTTTATTAAGAGTGTAAATTTTACTCTACGAAGAGTGCCATTTCACTCCGTAGGTGCTACCAGCACAGGACAGAGTTTAGTAGGAACCTCTGCTCAGGAATATAGTAAACGTTTCTCTTGTGCGCCGAATTTCTTAAGGCTTTGTAAAATATTGTTTCTTTTTAGCTAATTTTTAGAATTGTTTCTCAAATTTGTTTTAAATATGTATTTTTTAGACCGTAGCAATAAAATGCAAATACTTATTCAAACTACACAAAATAGAACAATCGCACGAAATATTAAACATTAAAAACAGAAAATACATTATGGAGTTAAAGTGATAAAAATTTGTTTTGGTTCCCTGGTGTTTTCGTTTTTAATGACCTTCCAGGATCGATAATGTACATTTTGACTTCAGAGTTGAAAAATTAAAAACTAAATTAGTTCGGCGCATAACAAATGTTAATAAATTTTTGCTTTCTTTACATTTTCATGATCAACAGATTAATATGGGTAAATATGTCACTTTTATTTATAGTTAATTAATTTTTTTCTTTTATTTTAAAGTATCTAATATATACCATATTTTCTTCGAATATGAAGTTATGACGAAAAACAATTTTGACTGATACTTTTATATTACCAACTTTAAATGTTTATTGCAAATGTATACAATCTTTTTTATAAGGCGACAAAAAGAAATGTGCAGACAAGCTGTTACGTGTTCTACTTTTCCAATTTGATTTTATTTTTTAAAATAGGGACATTTTATATTATTGCGCTACTATTAATTTATAAACGAATTACGATACTATTTCTGCGGTTATTACTGTAACTAAATTCACAAGAAAAAGATTCTTTACCTATTAACTGGAGAATTAAGTGTATATAATGAGATTGCCTATATTTCTCCAAAAGTTGTACAATTCGTCTACCAACATTCAATGTTTTATACCAATATCAAAACATTAATTATTAATGTATGGTAGATTACTCATATAAAATATAACTTATATTTGTGATATATATAAGTATTTCAAATAAAATTTAAAGAAATAAATCCAGTGCACGGAATTGACGAAAATTGCTTTTACTAAAAAAAATGTACATTCACTTCTCCATAATTTAATGCAACTTTCAAATAGCTGAATATCTGTGTAAAAATAATGTGTATAATAACCTAACATTATTTGTTTGACTATTACATTAGCAAGACAACAACGTTCATCAATAAACTGTATACAAAAATATCATTAAATGCAATAATTTTATATACGTTGTTAAATATACTAAAATATCTGTTTTAATTGTCTATATTACATAGCCATGTTTTAACAAGATACGTCGATTCGTGAGACGTGAAATTTATTCATTAATTCAGACGAGGATTAAAATAACGCTAATCAGAAATGAGCCACTCCGCGGAATAATATTATTACCGTGTCGCTGGAGCAAAATGTAAAACAAGCTTAATTAATAATGAATATTAAAATTAAAATTCACGTGATATGCAAACTGCGTTAAAAAGACATCGTTATTTCTGCTGCGAAATGATTTATTTAATTACGAAATATAATTTGAAGATAACGTCACAGAAGAAAGATGAGACTTCCTAATTTACTACAGCTCGAAATAGTTATTAAAAGTTTTCAGAATAACCTTGTATATGTTATATATTATAATTAATAAATGGACGGAAATAAATTCATTAAAGCGAGCAATATCGGAGTCAATGACTCTAAATTCATTATTTATTCATGCGAAGCACATCACCACTCTGAATATTGACATTACATTTATTACATTAAATCGATTTACTAAATGGATTTCACACATATTCAATGTTTTTGTGTGTTTATGCTGGTGGCCTGGTTTAAAAGCTCAAAATTTCTATTAAACCTAAGCTAATTTGGTCAAAAATATTTCTAATTTAGCATTTAAAGAGAGCAATTTAAAATATTATATGTTCAAGGTAAAACATAATTGGCTGATAGTCATTAAAGCAGTCTGGTCTATGAAATGAAAAGTCAATATGTACCAATTATTATTGCTGGAAACGCTTATCATAATTTTAGTACACTGCGAACGAAAATATTTGGTTGCCTGTTGTCAGTCAAATATTGAATAATTTTAACTGTAATTTAGTTGATTTGATTAAATGTTGTTCAATCGGTGTAATGATTCAGTTAGAAAAACAAATATGTAGGTCAAATGAGTAAATATTAACCGACAACCTCATATTTAGTCAATATTAATATAAAATTAGAAGTAAATTTAATGGCCAATACAGTTCGATATAACTTGTGCCAAACACAGGTTATAAGAAAGGTTATAAGAAAAAACCCAAAAGATCAAAAACTGGGTTTTTTTTATTCATCACCCAACGTTTTTATTCAATATTACTAATTTTTTTATAGGTAAAAATAAAAAACGTCGTGTCTGCAATAGAAATGTGTCAAGTTCAGCTATTTGGTAGAAAATACATTTGTGTTTATTGTAGTCCATTTCGGAGAAAGTATATGATTGCTTTCTTTTACAACTGTACATTCTCTCTCTCTCTCTCTCTCTCTCTCTCGCTCTCTTTTGTTTTGCGTTATCATTAAATGGAATTTGTAACTCGTAAATATATAGTACTAATTCTGTTAATAACATTCATCGATCTTCTCGTATCAATGAAATGAAATTCAATAACTTAATTGCATCATGTAAGTTGACTTTTCGACGTTCAGTGTCGTCATTTTCCAAACTGCGACAAATCGAAACATGTAGGATGGTGAATTCAATACACAACATCATTAAAAAAGAGAAAGATATCACGAAGAAAATGCTAACCATTAATACGGTATATAAACTTGATTGTGGTAATTGTTCTGCCACATATGTTGGACATATTATACTCGTATTCTGGAACATCACAATAACTTAACCAGAAATAATACACACAACAACTCAATCTCGGAACACAGAGAAAAGTACGAACGCGACTTTTGGACATAAATGGAATTCTGTAAAACCACTAGGCATAGAACCTAATCTTAACAAAAGATTAATTTCTGAAATGAGCTATATTCATCTCCAAGAACATAACCTTAACAAAATGGAAGACACACATAATCTCTATACAGTGTGTCTGTAATTTCTGACGATGCGGTAATTAAGAATACGCTATAAAAAAATTTTTTGTTATTTTATTCAAGTATGTTTTTATATTATAATGTTTTAATGTTAATTGTAATTATACAATGATCTATTGTTTCTAGTACATTGGTGCGCATGATAATAAATATGTTTCGGTTTTGCGCAGTTTTGAAAATGACGACATTGAACGTCGAAACGTCAACTTACATGGTGTGAGTTATTGAATTTGATGTCATTGACACGAGAAGATCGATGAACGTTATTATAATAGTTAACTGAATTAGTACATTATCCATTGTGTGAAAAATTATTAAATTTTTTGGAACCAAGTAATTGATTGGATGGACCAACTTAACCAATTTATTGATTCTTCTAACCAACTAAATAGGTTCCCAGCCAATTAAATGGCGGTTCCGATCAACAAAGTCCAACCAATTCACGGTTTGTTCCCCTAACCAACTCGTTTTTTACGTCTAAGATAATATTATAATTCTATGCAAAAATTCTTGTGGTTGCAGTAAGGATCAGTTACCAAGGGGAACTAGTTGTTCTGCGGAATTTAATATTTTTTATTGGAATATCTCATATGCTTACCAAAATAATGAAGTAATATAATACTTAAATTTTAATAGTAATTATATTTTAAGTCATGCTAAACTTGTTCTTAGGTTATAAGGCACACATTCTTTATCTAACTAGTGTGTAATTAGGTTTGAAAGGCAATAAAAATGTTTCGAATTATTTAATATTCAAAAAAGTTTACGAAAATTTCATATCGACGCCTTCTAAGAGGAAAGGTGCGTTTAGCATTATTTGACTCCATATCGTAATTCCTATTGGCTAAAAATAAATGTTATCCTCGGAGTATTGAAGAGTTACCACAAAAACGTTAGAATACGGAATTATATCAAAATTCTCCGAAGCTTACGTTACTAAAATAATCGTTTAAATAAACGTATAAATTATGGACTCTTACGCGTTAGTGGGTTAAGTTTTCTGCAAACGGTTAGGGAAATTTTCAGTACAACTTTCTTATACTGTTGTTACTTCAACGGTTTTGGAAATCACCGAGTGATTCATTTTACTTAACAATTATTAGTATTAATTGCCATTAATAGATAAAATGCACAAAATACAACTTATGTGAATTTCATAAATGATTCCTAATATACGGTATATGTCGTTTCATGCCAAATACGAAGGAGCCCTTTTACTCACTTCTCTACTTTTCTCGTGAGGAACATTAAAACCAAAAGCGTTTAATAAGTAGCTGCAGACAAATGCAGATTTTCTCGTTGGATGCATTTGGAGCACTTTAGTTATATTTACAAAACTCGTATGTAAGATCCCAAGTAGAAATTGAATCCGGGTAAAAACAAGTTACTGGTCAGTTTTACTTGACGCTGGGCAGTGAAACTGGCTAGTATTCGTACCTACTGTGGGATACAAAATTCGCCTAGTGCCGGATATAATACTATGCAAATATTAGCTCGTACCGTTCTAGTTTTGCCCAAGAAATATTTTTAATTGTATTCCAATTAAGCCCCAACCAGTGCTACTGTTGTTTAGCTCAGATTTTGATACAAGCCGAGTCGTAACCATCACCGAACCATAGATTAGTGCGGAAACCAATAGTATATTACATTGTGAACACCATTAACATAATCTCTGACACATTCCTTCTATAAACATATACATGCGAAATGTAAGTTTTGGAGTACCAGTCTCAGATTCCATATAATTATATGTATAATTCTTAACAAGTTTCTTTCAAGTTTAATTAAACATTTATTTCTCAAAAATATTTTGAAAGTCGGGCATTATCTAGATACTTAAGTAATGACTGGCTAATTTTTTAATAGTTTTTTAATTTATTTAAAAAATAGTGTAACAGAGCTGTTGCTACCTAAAAACTAGATATTAATTATGTAGGTGACCAGTTTTTAACAGATATCACTGCCCAGGTGCTGGTTACTATCTAGTTTTTCCAGACCGATTTTCTACCTGGGATATATCCTTTTTCCCTTTTTGATAAGTAACTTTATCTGCGGGGATATTTTGTAAATTGTAAATAGTTTGCAAAAAGAAATAAATTCCTGAAGTCAGTATAATTAGGAAGATTGGTACTTTCATTCAGCAAGTTAAATTGTTTTCGTGATACCAAGTTTCTTGATCGATTTTATTTATATGCCATCGATTACGAAGTTACAAAATTTAGGTAAAGCGATAGAAATGACCCGTTTCCTTAAATTTCTTGAGAGGTTCCATTTTCAGCCCTTATAGTCTTTAGCTGCATCGTCGATTCGATTCGACCCAATTAAAACGAAGCGAAAGATCCGTATCTAACTCTCAAGGAACTTTTCTCACGACTGTTTCACTCGTCGAAAGTGCAGAAAGTTCTCGCTCCCTCCCTCCTCTCTCTTTGTCTAATTCGGATTGTCCCAAAGGTTGTCCACGAAGGCGAATTAAAATTCTAAATGGAAGAGTCGATCTAAAATACACGACACCGCCGAGCCGTTCCGAGACAGCTTGGGAATAAAATGAAAAGCTGCAGAGTGCCGCGTACTTCTCCGTAGGTCGATTTAAAGCGAATCTGCGTCGCATACGTAATAGAATCACATAAACGGTGCGGACTCGGGCAATTACTGTAATTAGATATTGGCGCACGGGGATGAAAAGTAAAGCGTGCAGAGCCAAGAAACTGACTTTTTACCCTCCTCTTATTAAGAAAGTCGAGCTTTTACGGTCTAATGTAATGAGAATGCATAATTCCTGTCACTAAATGTATTCATTGTGTGCATGCACTCTCCGAAATATTAATGAAACCGATATGAACATTCCTTGAAGTACTACCTTACGTATTCTGTTAATATCTTCAGAAAATTTCTTTTTGTCCAGAAAAGTCTTGGTCCGTACGTGGAGAACACTGTACAGAAAATTTCATTATGAATTTGTACTTCTATTCCCTCGTGCAGCTATTACAATTAAACAAATGGAAAATATTTATGAATACTTTTTTGCCCCGTTGTTGAATCGAAAATGTTATTCACAATAATGTAATTTATTTTGTTGTGTCGGTCATTTTGAAAAATAAAGAAACACTTTTCTTGAAGAAAAATGTATTTATTCTCTACTTTTCGGCCTCTTGTGGGCCATCTTCAGGATTTTAATCTACGGTCGAAGAAACCACCTCATATATTATTCACAATGTGCAAACTGAATTTTAATGAATAATTATCTTTTCGAATATTAAAAATTGGTCATCTCCGCAGTTTTGTATATCTAGGTTGATATATTCCCAGTTCTAGATGTGCAGATAAATCTCTCTTTATTGTTGCCAATGTTAGAATTGAACTACTTTTTAAAGGGTGGTCGGTAATTGACTGATAGATTGTTTTGCATGCATGAGTATATCCATCAGTAGTTTTCGGTGTCCATGCTACGGTGTAATGAGCTAATTTATAAATAAATAGATCTATAATTATTGCTTAAAGTTTTTTTAATCTGCCGACAATGGGCCAACACTGGGTCAGTACTCTGCCAGAGTTTTTTCGATGCAGGTACAAGTAATCTATATTGAAGCAACATGAAGAAGATCATGGAAATCGATATTGTGAGTTGTTATTGTTCTTTACCACATTAATATCAACCCAACGTAGGAATGCAGGTCTGGATGAAAAACAGTGGATAACCCCCCACTCCTGGTATTTTCAACTAAATTTACATTATTGTCCCTCCGGCCGTAAAACTCTATTTTTCGGCGAAGGGCGAAACCTTTGTCCCCGAATTATCGAGTCCGACAATCGGATCAAAAAATACAGTATTGGTCACGGGCGAAATATCGATCTCCGACGAGTGTGATGTTACCCTCATTTCGCTCGGGCGACAAACTTCACAATCGTCGAAGATCGATAATTGCGCCCTTGGCACATAATGTACTATTAATGCATTACCGTTATGTGAAAGCAGAATATAATTTTCTTAGTTGTTTCACGAGTGTCATTTTATATGACACTGCTTAAATTATGACAAAAAACGAGCAAAGGTCGAAATTACCTCGCAAGCGTCTTCTAAAAACATTATGAAACATAAACCTAATACCATATTCAGAACACAATTACAACTTTAATAATTGTGGAAAATTTAGTATTTATTAATGCTTCAAACAAGTTGAATAACATTTTATTATACCTTCTTAAAAGCTGGATGATATGAAGGTCGGAATTACCCTGGAGGTTGTAATCGCCCTAGAGGTTGTAATTACTCCGTGTTCCCATATAGTGCATACATTACTTTTTCACTCGAGATATCAGTTTATGTGTCATTATATGACTCATTTACTATCATAAAAATGTATTACAATTTTGACGAAAGCCAAGAAAAAAGTTAGTCTTACGGAACTACATATAAAATTTTGAGATATACAAGGTGTCTAAAAATTTACCAGCAATTTTAGATTTAGATTCCATGTAATATTTATAGTTAACAAGTTGATAGGAGTTTATTAATTTTGTTAGCAGTAATGTTTTTTATGAATTCAGAAACTCATTGGCCTAAATCAGTTGAAATGTTTTAAAGAATGTGAACAAAAAATTAATTTACATTAATAACATCTATGGTTCCACATGGGGCCATCATTTTTAATTTTATATTTACCACTTTTGTATTAAAAAGTAATGAAAATATAGTGATTTAGACTATGTATAATCAAAAAATTATAGTTTATTTAATGATTTTTTTTGTATTCAGTCGTTTGCGGTATCTTTATTTTTTTACTATAGGGTTTCCTCTTTTTTTTTTATTATATGCTGCAAATGTATTCGTAAGCCGTAAATTTGTCGCGAAAGAGCTATTTTTCCTCTTTAAAGTGAAAAAAAAGATTTTCCGTTTTTTTTTTTACTAAGATACGAAAGGATGAAAATGAAAAATAAAAGGCCCCTGTATTGCATGCAATCGTACTATACTCAGGGGACTTATTTTTTAATAACCAGTTTTAAAGATTTTTTTGCATATACGCTCTTCAGTTGCCTCTTTATTCAATATGTTATCATGTTCGTAATGAAATTTTGTATTTTTCTGATTTTTTTTCGGATTTTTACAAATACTCGAAATTTTGAAAAATCAACTTTGATATTTTTAATTGAGTTTATTTGTTTGAGGGTGCAATTGAAACTGAAAGTACATATTTTCATACTAAAGCTCGTTAAAAAATCTACAAAAAACGTGTAAGACAATATTTGTTAATATCATCATTTTGCGTAGAAATTAAAATACCGCAAACGACTGAATAAAAAAATCATTAAATAAACTATAACTTCCTTAATCATTGGTATTTTTGGGGTATACATGGTCTAAAGGACTACATTTTCATTACTTTTTAATACAAAAATGGTAAACACAAAATTAAAAAATGGTGACCCACTTCGCATGGAATGCCCCATATATGAATATATGTAACCTTACATAACAATTTTAAACCATACAAGCTGATGCTGTAGGCACTTGACACAGCGCAGCAATTATAAGGCACTAGCGCCCGAAAGAAACTAGAAGCGCATCGACGTCGTCATATTCAAAAGTTCCTCTGTTATAGTTGTTCATTGTTTGATAATGATTAAGTTGTGCACGCGAATTACGAAACTTCCCATGATGAGTTCAATGTAAAATATTCGCACAACTCGACAATAGTAGAATACCGTCGTTTAAGAATTCGAGCAATTGAGTGCAAATGCATGCGAGACGAAGTTCGCAAAGTGAATTGTCAGTTAAGTTTGCGGGTCCTCAGTAACTGTTCCGCGGCTCCAAGGTTTCCAGGAACGATAGTTTACACGATCAAGCTTCCCTTGTTTGTCATTTGCCGTAGGAACGCAGGTGCACTGCACTCTCGAAGATAGGGCTGCATTTCCATATACTGAACTTAGCAAAAAATAACAATTTTTAGTTTCTTCGTTAATTACTTCTAAGGATGCAACAAAATTTTGAATGTAGTCCAGTTTTTATTGTTTTATTGCACTGTTATACAAAGAATTTCTATATTAAATGGTGTAACAAGAAACAATATTTTAGGGACAGACATAGGGATAAATTATATACGAATAGAATGTTTTGTCACTATAAACAAAACTTTGAATTTATCATATAGTAAAATTGAATGGAAAAGTAGTACAGTCTCGTAATAAGAATTGCTAATAGAATATTTTTAAAGTCTAGTACTTTTTGATATAAAAATTGTCCCAATGCATGCTTGATTCAAGCAATTATATTTTCTAAAAAAAGAACTTTGTTTAAAACCTTGTACCTAAAGCAAGTAAATATTGCTCTTAAAAATTGGCTCTTTTTGCAGAGAATGTCCAATACTCGTATTCATAGATAATTTTATGTGCTTAAATTAGGATAATTGGAGGAGCTTTTATGCATAACACGCTGTAAATAGATATTTTTTGTATATCTACAAAACCAATTTCTCCTATAATATGTAGATAAGAATACAAATTCAAATGTTTAATTATGAAATAAAAGCCATGATATATTTTCACTTTTCGTAATAAAATATAAAGCGTATGAATTAAAAGTTGAATGTAAAATGCCACAAATGGCCGTGGAGCTTAAATCTTCCCGGAGAACTGTTTTTGCTACTGTCAAAATTATTACTTTTTTTCTAGTGGTAAAGTCCCACATGTGTGAAAAATTGCCGGGATATTCAAGTTTCCAATTTTTTATCGCTTAATCCGTGCTGTCTGTTTGCAGTAGGATATTAACGACAACCGGCTGCAGGCATTTTTATTGTATCGCGCAATAAATTATATTTACATAAAGTATTATCGTGCATGCAGTAGTAGTATTTCTGCGACTTTGCTCTAAATCCTACCGAATGCACTTTAACGTAGTTAGCGAAAGTAAATTCAACAGTTTCTTCCGCAGCGGTGCAGGAAGCTTTTAGCGGTTGTTAAGCTGATAGTTAAAATTTGATTCATTGCTTATTTACTGTACAGCATTGCGGAAATTCGACGTAGCTTCATAATTTTAAATTTAAAAACAAGCTAATCAATGTAGTGTTGCGGAAAGTTTATATATTATAATTCGAAATCAACCGTAGGAATTTTCTGGCTGCAACGTTGCATATAAAATTGAATATATATAAATGTAAAGTTTACAAAAATTTAATTTATATATGTTTACGAGATTATGCGGATTGTCTGTCTAGATAATAACGGTGTACGTATCATGAATGATTGTTTATTTAGTTGAAAAGATCTGGAAATTATTGATAAAGCAGATGTGTCAGTTTTATGTATAGGTATATAAACAAAAATTTGTAATAAAACGTCAAACAACAAACGACTTTTATTAAAAACATAAAAAACTAAATCGACCATTTGAATACACTGGACTTTATTTCAGATAAAATAGTTAGTAAATATAGATCAGTGAGGACTACACTAGTATTGAATTTACAGGACGATAACCGAAATAATATTGTTTTAATTTTCCATTTTTGTACCAAATAGAGCAGTATAGTTGACAGTTATAACTATGCAAATGAAAATATAAACAAATGTCACGTCTTGAAAAACAGAACCAATTGAAGTAAAGCAAAATTCTTGTTTATAATCAGTTAAGCAGGATACCTCGTGAAGCATAGATAAGATCTTTTTATTACTTATCTTTAAAGCACTTTCAATGCAAAACGTTATTTTATATTATATTTCACTAATAATAAATTTATTGGATTACTCATATTAAAATTTTGATCGTTATTGGTGTGCATAGCACTGTGCCTCCTATAATGTTTTTAGCATTAATTACCTATATCCATTTATAACAGCGAATTTATATTCAATACAACAGATAACGTAATGAAATGTAATTTTTTTTCATGCAAATTTCACATTCTAGTTGAAGTACCTAATATTTCGTAGGTTTTGAAGTATTTACAAAGCTATAATATTTAAATTCAGTTTAAATAGAACAAAGGAATATTTTTATATGAAAAATATGCACGTTATTCGAGAATAATCAAAAATTATTTCATGAATAACTAAAATCCAACAAATTGAATGTTTATGTCTTGCAGTACAAAACTTCCAGTTCACAATTTTAATTTTTCTGGAAATAAACTGTTACTACGCATATAAATATGGCACTATATAGGTGGTTAAATGAATTTTTCTGTAAATTATAAAGCTTCTTTTTTAGCACGTAAAAGTCTTGTAACTTAAAAGTACGTAATTTCTTTCAGTTAAATTAACAAATATCCAACGTAACCTCTAATGTTCCGTTCTAGAAATTACTTTGTATTATCTTTTGCAAATCTTAACATTTATTTAAATGAAAAATTACGAGTAGTAAAAAGTACATTTCTTTCGTGCTTGAAAGTACAAGCTTTGTGATGATTAATTCGGAAAAATTATAATGTGCCAATTATTTTTAGATAGAAACAAACTAATATGATTACATGAATATATATATTTTCATTTACGGGAATTAATAATAACAAAAATGACAGATGATACGTTACTGTCTGGTAGTTGTACAAAATCTGGATGGCTACATTTGTAATTTTAATGCATTATTTTACGTTTAAGACGATGAGTAATGCCACGATATAAAATCGAAAAGCATTTGAATTCAAATCTCATAATAATTATTATTGTTTACAGTAAAAAGTGATAGAAGTTCAACTTGCGCTAGAGATAAAAGTTATAATGTACGTAGAATCTTGGAATAGAAAGCATTCACTACTGATACAAAATTTAACACAACCTACTCATCTCTAACAGAGAGTTTTTTTTAGACACTAGTGAATTTTTATAGCGAGTTCCAACCATGACATTTTAAGGTTAAGGACAGTATCGATAGAAGTAATTATTAATTAACGGCAAAGTTGAACAAAAATTCAGCATTTTTGAGCTCCTTTAATTTTCTTGAAACTCAATTTATTATGTAATATTGATTCAAGTTGTGATCATTATATAGATGCAGTAATGAAATACGATACCTACGCATGCGCAGTGAAAATTCAACATATCATTTTTTACTATACGTGTTTTATGCACATGGCTTAGATTTCTAGAATTTCAGGTGGAGATATCAAAATGGTCCACATGGAAAATTATTTATAAACATTTTCTGAATATTTATCTAAAAGCCTGTTTTTAAACGTTTATTTTATTGCTTTAATTATTATTATTGTAAATATATTAATATTGTAACAAGTTTGTATATTTTTGAAAACCATTGTTCGTGGTAATTCTATTTGTATACATTTTTAAATACCTCAAAGCTAAAAAAATTCCTTAAATACGCAGGATACACCGTTAAAAATTAATGTTAATGTCACATTAATGTCAGTTAAGGTTTAAAACACTTTTGCATGATATTTCGTATAAAAGTAAATGAAATTACTTTATGCATGCATTAATTTTCAATATGGTTATAAAATATACAAAATTAATATATTCAAGTACTTGTAAATTAAATTGAATGTTCTTTTACGTAACATTTGTATTTATGTATATTCAATCATATCTACCAATTTAAATGTCGCAATTGTTTATTCATATATATGTAGCAGCTAATTAATTCATTTATTAATTTCTTCCAAAATCAAAAATATTTTAAAACATTTTACTCTTGATTTTATGACATACGCAACCATCCGCTTGAATACTTGTTACCTGCAGAAAATTGATTTTTTTTGTTCCTTCCATAGGTAATTTTCATTTTCAACTCAAATTAGTCAACTCTATTAACAAAATTACATTTAAGAGAAGAATTCTTTAGACGCTTTATATTATTTTATCGTAAACCGAATCATTAACGCAACATACGAACACGAAATTTCGATAAGATTGAATTATTTCTTTTAGTACGGGAACCAACATGTCATTGATATTCACATTTCTAACATCATATCGTACAATGTGTCCAAAAGGTATCGAAATACGTGTATAAGATTTTACATAAAATATTTTTACCCAGGTTAAGGTCATTTTCGTAGTAACTTTTGGCGCTGTATCTAATGGTATCCTTGGTTTTGACCTTGTCCATGATCTTCAAGGTAATTTCAAGGTTCCCTTCTTTTATTTATTACTTTTATTGGTGAACCTCATTTTTTACTGCAAAACCTGTTTTTTTGAGTTTGCAGTAAAAAATCGGGTTCACCAATAAAAAAATGCGTTATGACCTTCAATCAGTCTTGAAAATTGACATCAAGTTCAGCCAGTCAATGTGATCAACACTTTTATAATTCATTGACTTTTCTTAAGCAATATTATGTTACCCTGAAAAACACGTCATTTTAGAAAAAGTACGTCAGATCGTTTTTTAGACATTTAACCTTCATTTTTGACCTTTCCAAGGTTGTATAGGCAATTTTTTCATAAGATAAATTTGTTGTAAAATTTTTCGGTCTTTAGATTGCCGAGGTCGAAAAAGGGTCTTGCCATTAAAAAAAACGAAGGTGATCTTGAAATAACCTTGAAGATCATCGACAAGGTCAAAACCACGGTCACGTTAGATCCAGCCCCAAAAGTTACTACGGAAATGACCTCAACCTGGGTAAAATATATTTTATATACAAACTTATACACGTGTTTCGATACATTTGGACACAAAAATATTGGCATTAATAAATCATAAAATATCTAAAAGACGAAAATAGTAAAAGTCATTTCTTGTCATCCTCCAAAACTTGTTGTCCAAATTCAGCATAGATGGACAAAATTTAATTACTACGCTGGTAGAAACATTGTAATTTCAGTTATTTATTTACGATTTAATCTCCGATAAATGAAAATACAGTAATTAATGTTATCTTTATTTGAATAGATATGTTTTATTCTAAAGGACTGATAATTCATTTCTTTAGAAAGAAAATTTACTTTGGGTTATAGTCCATTGTACATTGGCCGTCTGGTTGCTACTATATTTATTAGTTTCTTAAATGCTAATTTAAATTTATATATAACATATATTACTTCGCAATGATACTTAAACTTACATTACTTGAAAGCGTAGTTGAGCGTAATTAATTGATTACGTTAGTAAACTCGTAAATTAACTATGATCGTTAAATTACATGAAAACTCATAAACTAATTTGACGGTGAATTCAAGTGAAATTTGTTTCAATTAGTTGCAATTCAAGATACACCGTGAAAATTATCGTGTTTCTTGCTAAGTTAAGATATACTTCAAATAAATATAATATTATATCATTGTCGACCGGGACCGTCCGCATATTTTATATATTTTTAGAAAATTGGTTCACTTTTATGAAATTATGTATTTGTGCTTTTTGTTGGAAAAAAGGAAATGTCGCTCTTAAGAGATTAAAATTGTGATTGCAATAAAACTAAAATCTTACAAGAAAATCTAGTGTTTCTACTACTTCAGTAGTAACATGCGGACCAGACATTTTCCTATCACGGTTACTATTAAGTGGTTTTTACCTGAGTAGTAAGGACAAAGCTATGAAAGCTATTTGATCTGTATCTTACTGCTAAAATAGTAATAACCTAATAATACATATTTAATACATATGGTGCAGATCAGGAGAAACCGCCGCTAACAATTGTAGTAACAATTATCAATTTTTTTCTTAATAAATGAACTCTAAACTTTAAAAAATGGAAATACAGATTTTTAAGAAAGTTAAATGTTATGCAGATAAGCTAGATAATAATTGGCCTACTACTTCAGTAGTAAGATCCGGACCAACTATGTTTTTTACCAGCTGTTACTATTTAAGTGGTTGTTACTTAAATGGTACGAGCAAAACTACGCTACGCTACTAGTTGAATAGTCCTCAGCTTACTACTTAAGTAACCACATATTACATGTTTTTTTCTCTAGACTGTAGTGGAGTGTAAAATTGCTTTTTCTCGAGAGCAGCTTCACCCTGCAAAAAGTGAGGTGAATTCTCCCTTCAAGAAAGTAAAGTTTTGTTCGTGTCCGTTAAAAACGAAACAAAATATCTATATGCGAGTCTTATTTCTGATTTTCTGAACCAACAGAAATGTTTGGATGCTACGACTGAAATGCAAAATCGCTATTTATTATAGGTAATATAGGAATTAATCTTAGATCTTTCATTCCAACAGGCCAGGATTATATTATTATAAATTAACGGGATCAAAGCAGAGCAGATATTTATTCATCCCGCGAGAAAACGTTCCTCTAGTGCAGATCAAGAGAACGCGGCTAAAGCGAGCTGCAATTGATGCAGCCCCGACGCTGCTCGAATTTACATCGTGTACGCATCGTTTAACGTCTGCTCAAGAAGGTAAAGTGAACCTCGTGCTAGGGTTTCTCCTGGCTAGCTACATGCGAAAAGTAAACCACCCGTGATAAGAGCACAGGGCAGTAGTAGCACCGGTTTACTATACGTTGCGATAGTACGCCGCGAGGGATTTCTTTCAGGATCGTTTTATTTTCCGCAAAAACCTTTCCGAAAGCTGCTTCGGGATGCTGCGTGTTGCAAGGTCCATGACTCGCAGTGAGATTGCGCAATGTCCGTGATAAAGAGTCGAAACATGAAAAACCTGTATTTCATTTCGGAAGCGTTAGGTGGACCGTGGAAATTCCCAAAATTCGAGGTAAGATTGCACGGAAAACTTCATATTTTCAGAAGAATATTATCAAAATAATCCAACAAAAAATGTTCAATGCACTCTTCGTTTTATAAGCATATCCATAAGTATATACCAAAAATATAAGAATTGGGTGATAGTCAAAGAAAAGTATGATATAATAAAAAAGTTCGCTAAATTAGCCTATGATTACTTAAATCTTGTAGGAGTGAGAAGTATTGCAAAATCATCAGTAGGAAACCGATTAATCAACATCATATCCCACTGACAATTTATCCTCATAGAACTAATTTATTAATAATTTTAAACATCTCTAGGGTTTATATCATGGTTTGGCACCATGCTTATGTTTCAGGACTTCGTATACTCTAAAAGCTTGGACCATGGTTGAAAATCAAGAAGTAACGTTGTTGGAGGATGACTCTATGCTTTTACAGGTTAGGAAGGCTGTCAAACAAAAGCATCACGCAAAGATGAGTAAACCCTAGAAATTTTGCAGAAAGAACGTGACAATAAGTTTAATGAAATTGTGATGATGTGCTTTTGAAGAAAAAACGGTAGTACAAGTAAGGAGACAAAATCCCTCTAAGTTGGCAACACCGGTTAAAAGTTGGAAGTGTGAGAATTTCAACGATGTACACATAGATCTATAATAATCAGTACAATCGAGTACAATCTCCTTTTCGAATTTCAACTAACATATCCATCAGCGGCGAATGATAATTCATTTGAGGGGAACTGATTATTCTATATTTGCACAGGGATATTATCTAAAGTGTTCTGCATCGACCTAAGCGCTCAACATCCATTCTTGGAGTGTAGAAATTCTCTGTAGTAGCCATAACTTAAACACAATTGTTCGAAGATTGTTAGGGCGTTGAATTATTAGAAATAAACTCATTCAACCAAGGGAAACACGATTATAATGGCCGATCAATCATTAGAGGTTGCCCAATTAATTGCGCGGATGCTAGAACACTCAATTTGAAATAGAAGGATTACTTTCTATTAGGTTACCTAAAGGGTAACTTTTGTTAAAAAAAGTACCAATAACTGAGTACAGCAGAATGCACATTAAACGCTTACGCAGAAATCGCCGTAGATATTATGAAGGCAATCATTTCAAGAAAGGATCTATACATGTATTGAAGACAGAAATTCAAGGTTTTCAATCGTTTGTGATATAACAGAGCATTGGAAACCAAGGAAACTCATGAAACCAACAAAAAAATAATACCTCCACGTAGTTGTTGTTCCTGTGTAATGATTATAAATATAGTTCTGACTTATTGATGCCCATATCAGTACTTCTCTCGATCATTCTTTTGATTACAGTTACATGTGTGAACAAAATTACTATAATAATATCAATAAAAAAATATTAATAAGGGATTCCACTGAATTTTTTAAAAGAATTCCCCTTCTCATACAGGGTTGCAACGTTTACATTTATTTTTCTGATCTGATTGTTAATTTTGTTTAGATCTTACGCAAATTTTATTTTATCGATTGCAGGATGTATTTCGAAACAAAACGTGAAATCCGCAAGTCAAAACTGGGATTTCCTATTTAACGTTTGCAGTTTCCCTCACCCTTGAATCCAGGAGTTGTAGGCATTTCGATGTGGATAATATTCGATGTTCCACTTCGAGTACAAATTTTATTACATACCTTTTTTCATCCCATGTATAACTTTTTATATTGGTCAATACTTTCCAGTAAACCGACATGTCTACCCATTCTTAGAAATAACCAAACCATATATACTGCTAATATATTTTTTTTGAATATGATACAAGAAATGTTGCCCAATAACTATGTAATTAAAAAAAAGTAAATTGATAAATAACAAAGGAAAGGATCTTCCTAAACTACAACAACAAAATGACTCAATTCTTAATTAAAATAAAAACATCTCAATAAGTGATAAAAGTTGAAGTAAGCACAGCAGTTCTCGACTGAAATGACTGAAGTGCGGTTCGGATAGTAAAGGAAAAACAAAAGACGTAAGAAAGCCTCTCCTTATCCCGTCAATGTTTCCCTCTCGAGATATCGGAAGAAACTTCTTAATTAACACTTCATTTGCGGAATGATTTCATCCAGCAGATAATGTTACGATAAGGATTACTTATTCAATTAAGAATATCCGTTTTCGGTACAAAAGCTTTCACTTCCAGTCCACTGATTCTGTATTTGTTATTATATTTGATATACCAAATCAGATTAAATAATTTCGAACTTTTTTTATGAAAAACATGATGGAACTGTGATTACTATTTATTTTAGAAAATCGATTACATGCCAAATAGAAGGCTGTTCAAAAACATTACTCTAAAACTATTCCAGCATAACATTATGAAAACTATAAAAGTTTAGCTGCATCTCATTTTACTTTTTAAGTATACTAACAGTGACTATCTGTTTTGTGATAGTGTCAGTAGTAATAACAATTTACTGGATTTAATTTAAAAGTTCGTAATGTTTACTACTTCCGAAATAACATACGTGGCTATGAATTTTTTTTTTGCAAAATTAGAAAGTATACGAATAGTGTACAAGTTAATTATAAATTACTGTATAAATAGTACGTTTTGCACTCATAAGAAGATATGTCCTGAAATACTTAGCGAGTTCACTTCTATTGTAATGTACTACGTTATTTAATAATACGTTAACCGCGCAAAAATATAATGGCATTTGAATCGAATATAAACTTCTAATTTTAAACGAACTGAAACAAGTAAGGTTAAACACTTGTGGAACTGGAAACACTTTTACATAATTTGAATTATCCAATTTCTGATCTCAGTTTCGTAATTAGGTACCTCGACAACTATGCAATGGCGAATATTTAAAATAATAATTCATATCATATACAAATACGTTATAGAATTAGTTATCGCAAATATCGAAAAAACTCTTTAGCACTGCTCAAAAAAATATAGCGTCATATAATGTTGGTATATAGTAATAATTGGCTAATCGTGTTTATAAATAGTTTCTATCTCGATTTAAAGACCTAAATTGAGAATGACGATATAACGTCATCTCATTGGCGCAAGGTACCAGAACCCCAAGATCTAATTTTCTGGAAAAAATGGAAATTTGACACTCAACCCTTATTTTTCACCCCTTTAGAATGTTATAAAATAGGAACTGAGCTTGGAAGCGGAATTAGCTGTATCAAAAACATCTGTATCATTAGCTGTATGAAAAACTAAACATTCCACCCACAACTCTTATTTTTCAACCATTTAGGATGTTTGAAAATGAAAACTGAGCTTAGAAATATTTCATTAATATGTTTTATATTAATAATAAATGTTAATTTTTCTCTTTGGGATGCTTCCTCGTAGAATCCTCTTGCTGTCATGACGCCATAAAAGTAGAGGAGAACACGTTGTTAATTAGGGTAACATTGAATATTTGCTTTAAAATAATAAATCATGGTAAACTGTAGGTCATGATCGTGAATAGCAATAGAACGTCATTAAAATCAAGCAACCTAATGATGAGAGACAAGGGAATTCATGCTAAATAAACGTGCCAAAGAAACGACTATTACGACGACAAAGTCGTTGTTTTTGTGTAACGCTAAAAGTCAGTTTATCAAAGAAAGTAAGGTTTATCAATAAAAAAAGTCACTTTTGTCCTTAGAATTGTTCGCCACAAAGTCAGCATGACCATCTCACTTGAGGACTAGACCCTAATGCCTATTGAACCATTTCTTTTCTCATAAAATCTCTAAAACAGCTTCTGGGCGTTCTGTCAACCTTTTACTTTCTGAAGATCATTCTACAAAATTATTAAGGTATCATCATCCTTTCATACCTAAAATTTTAAGCTTTTTCCGTATCCGTTGTCAGAAATTGATGTTTCTTTTTATAAAATCAATTTAAAAATTCAACACACAATCAAACCCAACAATACAGTAATTGTCGTAACCATATTTTGCTTGAACATTCTTGGTATTTTTTGCGAAAAACAATTCAATGTAAATAATAAAATGAAAAATAATCCACTTCATCAAGCTAATAGCTGAAAATGTGCATGACTGCTTCAGTATAAAAAGTTATTTAAAGAAACAAATGCTACCAAATTTCTATACGGATTTGGTCTTTCAATATAACAATCAATATATTACAATACGCAGGCGTTGCTGAGTTCATATGCAAATAGACATAAATGAGTTTTGCAGAATTGCGTTCGTTAGCATGTCAGCATTTGATTTGATAGTTGTCACTGCAAGTAAAATAATCATGAACTAGCCCTTGTACTCTCGTGAGCCATACATTATTTATATCGCGTCTCGAACCATTCCATATTTACTCTACATGCAAGGACGACTAAGTTTGCGGTCACGACCTTATTTCCGTTGACGAGTGACTGTTTCGTGCATGCTGTTCCCGGAAGTCCCGAAAATCGTGCGCTCCATTTACGATCCAGACGTACTCCAAAAAATATCAATATGTTTGTTTTAAATATTGTATATGATATGATCTTTTTTATTTCAGTTTTTGATTGATAAATTGATGATCAACTTCGAAAATTAGGCTAAATTCTGATTTTTTGAACTTAGAAATACTTTTTGTATTAAAGAGCGAAAAGTAAACAACAGGACACAAAAGTGAAAATGGTGCATAAAATTACACTTCTCATTAAAGATTAGCTATCGAATAAGTACATTTTATATGATAAATACCTCAACATTGAGATAAGTGGATAATACCCTGCAATCCATATTAGATCCGCTATTTTCGTGATTAGTGAGCTCAAATGTCTATTAATTAATTAAATACATTCTATTGAAAGAAATAAGCCAACGACAGCCTTGTCATAGATTTATCGATTTCTTGTGTTTATGCGCAGATTTTTACACATTCTCTTAATTTCTTGTAAAAAACAGTCTATATCCATGATTTTCTGTAAAATTTTAATATAATATTTTAGAACAACTACTTCGCGACTACAAGAAATTCACTGCAGTTTAAATGACTAAAAGTAGATTTTTGTATACCCGTTTTGGATAAACGGCATAAATCCCATGGACAGATGCCATTTTTCCATGTTGAGATATTTCAAAGTTTGATCTTTTTATAAAAGCATGATAATATATCATAATAATACGAGGAATTGTTTATTGCTAATGTACTATCAAATCGCAAACGTAATAATAATTTTTAAATACATGTTATTAAAATTTTACCAATTTATGTTAAATAACTAAAATAACGGATCATCATCTTATGCCTTTTCTCTACACCTCAACAAAAATATCATAGAACAATATTTTACTTTAGTTTTTCTGCATTCAGCAATTTTTTAAGGGGGTAGCAACCTGCAAGACGAAATTTGAGAAACTCTAAGATAGTTTCAGAAATGTATTATTAATTTTGTATTTTTTGAGAATGAAAATAATTTTATGTGAAGAATTATAGCTTACTAAATGTTGTTTAGAATGATGTATTTACATTAACGATATGTTACTTTTACAACGAGTTACGAGCAAAAAAGCTTCTGGGTGGCAATCTACCGGGCGTAGAATTAGATTTTGCGCCCTACTGTGAAATCTTGGGGCCCAAATTCTCGAGTTCCACGTTTGTGGTATAAAAAAATATCGTATGCGACATGGGCGAAGTATCGACAAACCACGTACGTCTCGCCGAAGATAATTGCGCCCTTGGTATATAATATACTATTGTTTACATCCGTTGCATTTAAATTTTGTGTACAGAGCAATGCCCACATAAAGACAATCACGCATACGCTGAAATAATTTTATTTGATTCTCGGAATATATTACATGATTTTCATTGCAACTTTATGCCGAAATACAAAAACCATCATACCTGCATGCATTCTCATCCTAGAATGTAATGTTGGTACCACAAAGCAAAACAGCAGAAACGTCGGTCGCCTAAATACAAACGGTTAGCACACTATGAAACAGAAACTTTATTTATACGCGCATATATTTTGCATTCAGCCGACGACAGCTCTTGATTCGTTTTTATTTAAGTTTATCCCGTTACTTTGACGTAAATGTGAAAGCGTACTAATTTTTAATAAAAATATCTGCAAATTGTTCACCTATTATTACCAATATGAAAAAAGGCCTTCGTCAATATTCATTCTTATTGATTCCCCGTTTTTCTTACTGTTCATTCGGTCACGTATGGCAAACGTGCTTGTAGACATGTGTGTAGGAAATTTAGGTTAATAGAAAATGCATTTGAAATGAGAACAGGATTGTTTCCCTTCGCTAAATTTAATGAATTATATTTCATAAAAATAATTATAAAGTATGTATTGTATAATCGTTATCCGCAATAAAATTTCTAACATATTACATGATATTGAACGCGTCAACACAACAATTTTGGTACTCTCAGGCTACAACCTGAAACCCACCATATTTGGTACCATTATGTTCCCCATGGACTGTAGATTTATTAAAATAGATTTAATAAAAGTACTAATTATTCTCAGTAATATTTTATCCTCAGATGATTATACTTACATAGTCGTGCTGTCACATTGAAAATAACAATGTACTTCCAATTCAAGCATTTCAATTTTTCTAAACTAGAAATTATGTTAAAAAACGAAAGTCGAAAAGCCGATAGTCAAAAAACCGATACTTTAAAAAATGACTGTCTGCTTGTGGATATGTCTATTTTTATAGATGTCGGCTTTTTGACCTGTCGACTTTTTTACTTGTCGATGTTTTGACCCGTTTCTCAAGTTATCCAAGTCTCCAAGACTAAAAAGAAACCCTGAACAAATGTCTACTCTAGTATGGACTATTACAGTATACAAATAGACTCATATTTATGCGAGGTTCTTTGAACATTCAATATATCCGGATAATAAAGGTAAGGATTAAAATAATGTAGTCCATGGATTATAACGTTATATATACATAACTAGCAAAATAGACAATTAAAAAGTTTAGAGGATGGAAGGGAAGGAAAACATATAAGAACACAAATTTGAATAATAATTCAAAACAAAATTTTCGATAAAGTAATCGATTTCTGACTCTAGGAATCCGAATTAGTTAGATATAAAGAATGCTGTAAATTAGTAACGCGATTATTGTGTTTTAAGATAAGTATATATAGAATGCAAATTACTGCACGGAAAATAATGTTTGTATTACCGCAGCCTGTGGTGTTGGCGCCATTGTCTTACCGTAGCCTCATATTGTTTATACGCTTTCGTTACTGTGTTCTAGGAAAATTCTTGTGCTGCGGTAGCACAACAAATGTTTTGTGAATTGTTATGCCGTCGCAAGGTAATAATTAGGTCATAGCCATATTGGCACCACAATTTTGTTGACGCACCATAATATTAGTCTGTCGCGTCGTAAAATTATTTTACGTGTGGTTAGTCGAAATCGAAAAAGGTATTTAAATTTTCTCAAAGAGTTAAATTTTTATTCCATAATTTAAAATGTTAAATCTTGCAGTTTTAACCTGGTAGAAATGAAAACATTTTTTGTACAATTCTTGTATAACATTCTTATCTACCGTGTTAAAGGTATAATGGAAATGGACAGTACAAGAAAAAAATGGATAAATTTCTACTAGGGTAGTTTGAATAAAATAATATGTTATAAATATATATTGTTTCGTCGTCTCGAAGATTTTTCTCAGTATATTTCTAATTTTGAGCTAATCGTATCAACCTATACAATCTCTTATATTTAATTTAATAACTAATTTGATACGATAATCGGATAAATTACGTTTAAAAACAAACAATGTAATAACTGATAAACACATCACCGACAGTCTGCCAAACCAGTAGATTAAAAACCGTATAATATGAATTAAACGAAGTGGAGAGAAGATAATTCGCACACGTCATTCCACATGTGAATTAACGATTGTCGACAATGTAGATAGTTAATTTTTTCAATTGTGACATATATTTGATTTCAACAGTATGATATATGTTGAATCGCTATGCAATATAGTCCAGTAAAATAGAGTCCTGAGTTCTATTATTATAAACTTTAATTACCTACACTTAAATTGTTTTATTGTTGCAGCATTAGCAGTAAATAGTACTTGTACTCTTTTATGAGAAGTATATCTATAATTTTTATTTATCCTGTGTGAAAAACAAATGCAAACTTTCTGTTTACATTGGCAGCTTTGCAGAAGGTTGACTTTGTGGAAAGTGATGATTTAAAAGTATTTCAAAAATAAAGATATACCAAGTTCTTACCGATATAGAAATTCTGTCTATTCTTAATCATATTCTGTCTATTTTCTGGCCAAACTACGTCGTTTAGAAATCTGTATGTAGCAAAAGATACTAATTAGCAAGTGATTATTTTGTTACTAAATTGTCTATTATATTCCATAAAATAAAACTTACCGCTTTCTTCCTGAAATGCCTTAAATTTTACCTTTAGTTCCCGACGTTCGTTTTCAGTGAAAGAATCAATAAATCATTTTGGACTAATCATGTCCTTTGTATTTTTTCCTCATATTTCCAAATCCGGTCTTAGTATATGCCGCCATTTTTTTTACCATAATGTAAAAAGTCGCGAAAATTGTGTTTTTCAGCAGGATTCCGTACAAATTTTAAAAATCTAACAAAGAATTCTTAATTAGAGACCCCGAAAATCCCTATATAGTGATTTTCATGAAAATTGAAAACTGTTAGAAAATTTTGAATGCTACATTGCTCTAGGCAATCATTGCAACATTTTCCTAACCAAATACGGGGTTAAGACCGCCATCTTGAATCACCCATCTTGAATTTCGTCTTACTAACGTTCCTATCTTTTAGCATAACTATTTATGCCACCAGATACAGAGATCTAGCTCGATCAGAATACGGATTCCTGCTGAATAACACAATTATTTGAAAATAAATCCTCAAAATTCGCGACTTTTTTACGTTTAAGCCGCCATTCTAACAAAATGGTGGCATAAAGCGCCAACCTGAAATAGGATTTGAAAATATGAAGAAAAAATGCAAAAGACATGATTATTCCAGAATGATTTATCGATTCTTTCCCTAAAAATGAACTCCGTGAACAAAAGGTATATATTAGGGCATTTCAGGAAGGAATACGTTAATTAAAACTGGCCACAGATTTTTCTCAAATCCTGCACAATAACTATTCATTGAATGCAAATATTATTAATTATCTATCAAGGGCGAAACGATCGTGCTTGTAACGTGAGGGAAGCTTTTTTAATTTTGTTATCGCGATATTTGTGCAATTGCTGTCCCATATTTTCGACCTTGCTCTAACTTCAAGCTGTAAATGGATTTGTATTTGTCAACCCTATTCACCAATTTCCGGCTCATGGATGAAAAACAATTGACAGGCTAAAGAGGTATTTTCAGTTGGAAATACCCCTGTAGGCAGAAAAATAATTTAAGCAACAACATGAAGTTGTCGCAATGACCCAAATAACGCACGAACGTTGGCCAAAATAGAGGAAATCTACTAGTGCCACTGCATACCAGCATCGCATACCATCTTTGTCATGGAATGAAAGAAATAGTTTAAAATTACAGACTTTGTACATGCATTCAGGAATAACTCCATTTTTTTAGGGAACGAGAACTTAAACAATCATTTTGTGCGTCTTACGATTACTTGAAATGTTTTGCATATATTGCAATCTTCTACTCTGAGATAATTCTAAACAGGCTCTAAACGATCCTCCACTTCTTCAAAGTTCGGGCAAGTAACATACTTGTGTTTTCACCTATAATAGTTACTCGCGATGTTCACATAATTAACGTGAATAGAATATATTATCTGCTCTAGATATTTTATCCTTACGAGTTCTTCTTTAAAGTTAATGTGAAAAGTTATATTATATCAATTAGTCTTAATTATAATTTTTTGCGATCCGTCTATGTAACTAATCTCTTTACGTTGTAATGTGTATAAGATAATTTGTAAGCCATCCTCCTTAATCTAACAAAACAATATTGTATCTTAAGACGGAAAATACACTACTACTACTACTACTACTATTGCAATACTCTACAGACATCTGAAAATCTCTTTTCATATCTTAGTAAACATATACTTTAAACGGTATGAAGAAAGGATGATTGTAATTAATCGTTCCCATGTCAGCGCACTTAATAATAAGTGTAATTAGTAGCATGTACCAACATGCCATTAAGGCCGAAATTAGAGGCTTTTCAAAACATGTTATTAACAATATGTAGCAAAAATTTCTGTACAAATATAATACTAAGCTCATGTCGATTTTGCTGCATTAAATTAATATTACATTATTGCCCGAGGTTTCGTGCTGTTCTTTGTGTACTCTCGTCTGTTGATTTCAATATCAAGTACCCAATTTCCCCCGAGACGATATCGCTACCGTACATTTGCGGTAGATTCCTAATTAAGGGAAAGACACAACTAAAAGCAACAATCGATTTCAAAATGCATATAGGTCATAAAATAAGGGAGATCAAAGGTGCCTCAGAGAAAAGGTATGCACCGCAGGCGCGTCAGTTCTTTGTGGGACATAATCTATCCCGGAAGAAATGGCGGCAGCTTCCTCTAATTAATTAAAATAAAAGAGGGCGGGTAAGATTAATGCAGCGCAAAAAACGAACAATGATGAAAGAGGGTATAGCTATATGTAACGAGGGGAATTGTTCGGAACGTTAATGTATTCCTTGGAACTGAAAGGTATTATTCCGTAATTCGTTTCTTCACTGGTCTTTTTTTTAAACGAATTTCCATAATATTAACGTTGGAGAAATAATTGTTGTAAGAAAGGTTAATTGATACACGAAGATACACAAATTTGTTTCCTTTATCAGTCATAAAGTATACCTCAACAAATCTTCTAAATTTAATGAAAATCATGTTTAAGGTTATTTTTAGTATTTTTAAATCACCAGCGCTATAAAGTCATCAAATTCATAAATACGCTTTTACACTTTCCTTTGAAAGCAAAATAATTAACTCAAAGATAGTGAGGAAAACATCACTGCCCGTTTTCGTTTTAATATTGAAATAAATCATAATAGGAGCATCTCCTACGGAAATACTATATCTAAATCGTCATCTTCGTCACCTTGAAAAGTAATAGTTACGAATGACTATTTTTTTGTGTGTTTTATCTAATGCCAAAGCCTTATCTTTCGACTTACTCTTTTCATTTAGATTATTAGTGTGCTCGATACAAATTAATGTAAAACAGTAAAACTGACATTTTTATTAGGACATCGATTTTTCTATTAAAACAACCCATAATCCATGTCGTTTCTATGCATATGTATGTAGTAAATGTACTGCAATGACACAAGGCTGTGGTATCTACATTTGAAATTGCTCAGTAAAATCTCTTTACCCCATATCGCTAACAACATATTACGGCTCAGCTGCAAAATGGTTTCTCTTAAATATGCGAACAAGAATTTTACACGCGTGCATTACAGGATAATCCTCTGCCCTCTCCAAAAGCTCTCTCCCTGCATATCTAAAAAGATGAGCCATTTTTATCGCTTGCAAGATGAAATATTACTTTCTCAACTGTATTCCATTTCAAGATTTTGGAGCAGCACGTAGAGGAACACTCACCGAGATAGTATTCTATCATTTATGCGACAATGAAAAACTTTCATAACAGAATTGGAACTTCCTCTATTTTGAATTAAAATTTCTCGAAGACAGGATTATTATTTGATTTATGAATGGGGTTTCCAAAGGAAATTACTAAAGTAAAAAGTAAATAAAATAAGAATAGATTATTTAATAACGTCATGTTGACAGTCAGATATTAAAAAGCTGAAGTTTTTTCTGAAGAATTTCTTGTTCAGTTAAACAACGTATTTGGTGAGTTAATGCCATTAAATAAGATTATCAAAAATGTTGTAATATATATTCAACATAACCAGCTGTAACTTTAAGATGCAGGCATTATAATGATGCATTTTAAAGATACCTTTCACTTTACAAAATCCATTTTTGTAAAAAACGTGTTCACCGTTCTCCATATATTTAGGATGTTATCACAAGAATTTTTATTACCATCTAACTATAATAGCCATCAAACCTCCATATTTCAAATGGATAAAGTACCGTAAATGGAATTCAACGTTAAAATAGGATGATGTTGATTTGATATTTAGGAATTTGTAATAAACTGTAATTACACGTGTATAATAATTCACGATTATGACTAAATTGAATATTTTAATTGCCATAAGTTACTTTTATTAAGGCAGAGCGTCTATATTCAAGTATAATGCGGCATCTATTGTTATCTAAATGCTGCATTGTCAAAACAGCACATGTTAGGTAAGTTTCGTTAAAAGTAAGGCAAAGTCCTCTGCTTCTTCGTAGTTGTTGCAGACTGTTTTGAAACTTCTAAGATTCATAAGTGCTGTCGGTTATTCCTACACATGCATGAATTCCATCGATATGTCATTTATATTGATCCAAGTAGTGTGTACTTTATGTATGAAAACATGTCGTGACGGTACGGTAGGCAGATAACAATGTAGGTATATGGAAGGTTGAAAATAAGAAATGACAATAGTGTACTAAACCATTTTTAATTTATTACTTTTACAGTTTACGACTACAGTTTGAGGTTTTAGTATACAAGAACATTATTGAGGAGCAAATCAAGATGATATTTTTTGTTCTAGTCTGCTACTCATGTAGTGAAGGCTTAGTCGGGATTTTTCATATCTTATACGTAGGAAATAACAGTCGAACATGTATTCGTTATGCAATATTTTTACGTATTGTCTTTATTTCTATTTTTGTTCAAAATATGTGATGGAAATATGTAACAAAAATATATGTTCCTGAAAAATTGCTATGTGCTGTTCTACACGTTTTTATTTCTTCACTGGCCCATTCTGAAAGAGTTTGGACTCTTCAAAGTAAATTTGGTCTCTTTAATGAATTACTTCGACTCAGACCATAAGTCTGATATAGACTACGTCGACACTGACAATAGTATATTATGCAACAAGGACGATGTTTGACGATTGCGAAGTTTATCGCCCGAACAAAGGGGGGGGGGCAAAAATTACAATTGTCGGAGATTGATATTTCGCCCATGTTATATACGTTATTTCTTAATACGACGGGCTAGATAATTTGAGCCAGAAGGTTTCGCCCTAGGGCGCGAAATCCTGCTTCGCGCCCAGAGTGTTAAAAATGTTATTTATTAATGTTTCGGCTGACATATAGTAAGGGTCGAAGTTTTGAAAATACTGATTTTCACTTTTTACACATTTACGTAACACCCTCCTCCATTCCCCTTCTTTCCTACACTAAGAGAATTTTTCTGGTTGAAAGTCCCATACTGTCTCGTTCTAACGGGATATATTTGCAATATGCGCAAAAGAGCCATAATAGTATTGACAATTACCTTACAGAATGGAACTCTCTAGTGTATGTATAGCACATTTTCAATGCCAGTATGGATATGTAAAGATTATTATAAACTGGAGATCGATCTTTTAAAAATGTTCTAATTAATTTTGCAACTTTTAGATTAGGTTGGTATCTCATGCACTGTACAGCCATCATAAGCGAAAGAATTATGTAATCTACTGTCGAATTGCATAAAAATAATCAAGACTATATTGAAGGCTTACAATTTCATTGATATATAATTTTTTTAAAAACACGCACACGCACTTAATTAAAAATTAAAATTAATTGATGTGCGCCTCGAAAAAAATCAGTACTTAAGGCAACCTCTTTAAAAAATGGGAATGTCGTACTTTTCATGCCGTTACTACTTATGCAGTTGGCCTTATAATATAAGTAGTAGGTAACACTACGAACGATTGCCTCTACCCCTGTTCACTTCTTCAGCGTTAGCTATTCCTGCTTACTTTTATCCTTGTGTTCAACGACATCCCCAAACAGAAAGTGACAGTGAAATGCGTGAAAACTAAAATCAATTTATTTAAAGTCATTCAGACAAACTATTTTAAATAATAAAAACTAGATTAAAACTTTTCATCCAATGTAGTCGAACCAAAAATACTGTAGTACCCAAAAGTGATGAGTTCATACGTATCTAAATATTTTTATTGAGTTTCCTTATTTCTTAGATCGACTATGTTTTCTACGGTAAAGGATAATTTTCGAACTTTTCTCCCAATACGCCCAAATATGTATTTTTATGTTATTTTGTTTGCATTTTTATGAATGATGACAAAATCAGTATGATTAATGCATTTCACAGTAAAGACGTCTGTATACTTTTTTACACAAATTTTTAGAACTATAATATATCCTGAGAGGTTGACATTTTAGAATTTAAATATACGCTCTATTAGTTCAAGAAGGTTCTCGTGAATTATTAGCATATTCGAAGTACCTTGCCGATCTCCTTGTCACCTGCCTTGTTGACCTCACTGTACGACATCCCCGTTGGTGTCTTATTCCCCTACGGCCTTGGCGGTCTCAACCACGGCGTCCCTCAATGTTGCGGAGTTGAGAGTTCAGCCATCCCCCAACTGTCTTGTGTGTACCGAAGTCAGGCGCAATCTCTTGAAATAATTGGAATCGTGACGTGCTTCAATTTTGAATGACGCTATACCATCCGAAATGTAGGTACATTTACATGGGTAGTAGATGGTAAAATTTCTGGTTTTATTCATATTTATCCTACGCTTTTTAACAAAAATGCATTTGAATTCTCAGGAGCACTTTCAGATCTGCTAAATAAACATATGTTGGTACACGCTAATGAAAGTAGGTTTAAAATGAAGTCATTATAGCTAGTTGCCTATTATTGGTATTACGCGTTATTGACAAGTTTTAAAATAGTACTTTTAGAATGCAGACTGTGCGTCCGAGGATCTCACAATCTCCTAACGAGGACGTAAAATCTAACGGCCAAAAGCGAACACTATTTTTGTATGCACTATTCGCAAAGTAGGTACTTTACGGACTCTTTTTGGTCCATGAAGTGCCGTGACTAGTCCGTCAAATTGCACTTTATGGGCTAAAAAGAGTCCGTAAGAGAGATCACGTGTATATAAATAGGTCTTATATGGACAGAAACATGAATGTTTAAGGCTATTATAATTATATAGACATTGAATTAGGAATAATTATTATTGGTTCCTAATATGTTAAACATAAATTCGCTAATATTCCCTTACAAATATTTTAAATTGCTTTTATACTTCAGTTGAATTTTGATAATATATATATATTTGCGTATAATATACAAAGATACATATACAATAGAGTCCCAGTATAATTGCACCTCGTTATATTTACATCTCAGCATATTTGTCTGCTTCCGTCCTGTTATATTTGTCTGTCACCGCTATCTTTTTCCCCCACTTTGCGGGCTGCGGCCTTAGGAAGGGCCTGCTGTGACGTCACAAACATAACGCGGTTCAGGAGAGTGGGAGAAGCGACGCTCCCCTTTTTTTGGCAAATATAACGAGACAAAAGAGGAAGGAGAAGAATCAAGCGGGCAAATATACCGGGACTCTACTGTACGAGGCAAAATACCTTATTTTTTAGGTGGCGTAAAAATCTCGGAACCTAACCGCAAGTAGAAGATGCTGATTGAATTACATACCAAATAATGAATGCTGAATGCATGTTCATCATTTTTAGACGACTATAAATTTGACGAGTCTAGTATTGATTAAGAATTCAATAGTTTACAGAAAACCAAATTTTCCGAAGCTAGTTGTATCCCGAACGATATTTTACTGAACCTTTTCGATAATTTATCAAACTATCTGTATACCTTCAACAACCAAGCGAAATCTGAAGTATAGAGCTTTAAAGTTTTAAAGTTCGTTCCCTTTAATTTGTGGTGTTCAGGTATACTCTTCGTGAAAATGTTATTACTAAACCGTTCTTTAAATTCAATATTCTACAAAAATATCCACCTTTACTGTCGTAATTTAGGTTTAATATTCTATACCAATTTATCCGTTTATGTATTTTAGAGAAACGTTTAATATCCAAAATTTCCTACATGAAATACCACGGGAATTTCGAAATTTGCAGAAGCATGCTAATTGCTTCACTGACAAATAAATGAACTTGTCAAGTTGTCCACTGTAAAAACTCGTATTTTTATAGAGCAGAGATTTTTCTGGAAATATACGAAATCGTTAACGGCAGAGAACGTTGAGTGAAATTTTAGATTAGTTTGATAGCTCGAGCGTCATTCGCGGGGATGCGCATATTTCTTTTTAATTTCGGCTGAAGGATTTGTACTATCGATCATCTATCAGGATCGTCTATCAGCAGCATCGATGTTTTCTCTATATTAGAGAAGGGAGCAAATGGATTGCATGGCGATATATTACTTTCAACAGTGTTAAATAACACTGTCTCGCTTGATAACTTCATTCATTGCGTACTGAAAACACATATCCGATGCACTTATTGCAAATCATTTTTTGTTACTATTTTTGTATGGTAAACATCAGAATATTAATGAATATAAGTATAAGCACCGCTCGAATATAAATGTACATTACACTTAACAAACAGATAGACAAAACTACACAGATCGAAAAAAGTGTTAATAGAATTTCGAAAAAAGGTAGAAATGATTGAAATACAATAACAGTAGAATTAACAAGTTTTACATATCATAACAAGTTTTATTATAAGAAGCGGTTATTTTAGTTTATTCAATTTTATCGAATCTATTTTACTTCTCGGGAATATTTAAAGTGACTATTTAATTATAAAACTACGAGGGATGTGAGGTTATGTACTCTGCTGAATTTTTAACGACCGAGAAATAATGAACGGAAGAATGTCGTTGCATCTCAAGTAATCTACTGAAACTGTAAAAATATGAAGTGAAGCCAATAGAAATTCCTAATATATGAGTTTTTAATAGTCTGCAATGATTTGTTACAGAGAATGTGTTACATTATAGAAACCACATATTTGGTTTATTTTTGGTGTATTATATTTGTATTATATTATATTTTTCCGAAATTTTATAACTTTTTATAGACAATTTTGAAGAGGGCTACAATAAATGGCCGAAACGTCAATCGACGATATCAGATTTATTTAATTCCGTCCATTTCACCAAGAAATTCTTATTTCGTTAATAGCTTCAGATATTTGTTCGCGTCATTTGTTTCGCCAAAACTCCATCTGTGGGCTAAAATATAATTCTGAAACTAAAAATTGTTAGAAAACCATTCTCCGTTTGTGAACTCATTGCTTCTGAAAACCTATGCTACTGTTATTAGTTCGGAGTTTACTAGAAAACAGCTTATAATTCGGCTTGATATAGAAAACAGGATCAAAACAATAAGTAAATACAAAAGTCATGAAATACGGGTGTTGTATAAGAGGTTTCTGTCCTCTATATTTTATTACTCTAAACATAATTCATAATGTTAGTTGTAAAGATTGTGAAGTGTCCAGATAATATTCCCGAACAGAAAATGAGGCTAGTTAATACAAAGATCTTTAGCAATTTTTCATATTTTCTACTTTAAATATTGAAGGAAACTAGCAGGTGTAAGCATACCCTGTATCGGTGGAGATTAATTTTCAGCAAAACCACAGTTATGAACTTTGAAAATTGAATGCAATACTAATAACGACTTTCCAAATATACGTATCGCATTTTTTACAAAAATTCTATCGATAGAAAAGTACGCGATGCTCTTTGTTAACGACTGGTGGAAGGGCTTTAAATAAAACACGCGATTTGATCGACCGAAAGAGAATATTAATTATTTATTAGCGATCAACCGGTGACGATTGGATCGCGACGCGGAATTCCTAACCCTCTGACGTCCCGAAACGTTCTGTCTCCCCGATCGTCACTTTTTCACAACTTCGTTCGATTTTTCAAACTCTCGAGCATTTAAATAGACTACGACGTCATATTACACATCGATATCATACTATTCGAATTACAAATCATTTTATCGAGATCGTCATCATTTCGAAGGGCCTTTTACATAATTACCTAACAGACCAGCTTCATTTTGAGAGGTACCTCCATTCGGGTGTGCAATGGCGTAGGGAAAACCACCTTTGTGGGAAAAAACCTACGCCGGGTACCGCAGTCGATAAAACATCGATTCTGTCCGTAACACTCTTGTTACTTCGATCCACTACGTCTGGACGAATCATTGAATTTGGTGAGTTCGATAAAAAATATTACACTATAGTTTTTCATCAAATATCGAAGTTTCAGAGTCTGTACAACTCAAAAATTCAATAAAAAAATTTGTGTCCGTTATCTTGTCCGTCCGTCGGTCCGTTCGTCCATGTGTGTTATTTTCTTTTCGCGCGTGATATCTCGCCAACGGTACCTCTTTTTAAGCTTGGCATGACCCAACCTACAACTGATTAGTTTTTGGAGTCGATCCATACTACATTACTAAAGGAGGTGAAACAAAAAAAAGCAACAAAGATACTTTTTTGCGTTTCTTATCAAAAATATAAATCAGAAAAAAATGCTTCCAACAAAAAAGATAGAGGATCAAATTTTCTACAAAAAAAAGTTACATGCATTTTCTACGCAAAATCAAAGATAATACCGTTGTTCTTTCACTATCAGAAAGGTGATTGTTTAAAATAAACAAGACACGATGTATGTGCACAAAGCCTTTATTCTAATAATTTTGGAAAGTTATCGCGCTGAAAGTCAGACCGGAATCCTCGTGAATCGCGGATCCACGGTATGACCCCCACTCGCGATCGTTTCCCTATCTCTGGCTTCGCCCAAGACTAATAAATAAAGGACAATGATAAACAATAAACAATTACTGCCGTTGTTGGCTACTTCTTTTCTCCACCTCGCACCTATCACAGCCTGTATCGCCTGGATAGAGCCTAGCCTCTACCAGCTTTTTGTGACCCACATGTCAGGAACAAGTTCCACGGGGGGTCTAAAGGCCTTGGGTGCAATTGCACCCAAGCCTGTCGGCTCAAAGACCACGGTCGAACCGAAGTTCTCCCGTGCTACGTGATCATGCATATGAGGGGAAAAGAGATATTGCAAAGAAAAAGGAAAACAAAGGCAAAACAAAATATGCAGAAAGCGAAACCAGGAAAAATAAAACGATAACAATAATAATCGGAATTCACGTAAATTCGTCAAAATTAATTACTATATGTGTATAACTATATCATTACCAGTGTTTTTATAACAAATTCTTAAAATTTAAATAATAAATGATTTTCTTAATCTAATACTATATTGCAGAAATAATAAATAACAATCGCATCTAAATAATAGAACATTAAATAGCAACGAAGAATGATTCGGGAACAACCGTAGAAGACTAATGTGTGTAAAAATTTACTGTGATTCTACTCCTGATTAAGTTAATTATTTAATCCGCTAATAGTGAATCATGTCATTGACCTCTGGAGAACACATTGACCTTGAACCAGGAGGTAAATTTTAACGTAAAATTTGACACTCTTTGGATTCCCGATGTCAAAAGTATGGGTTCGCATTAAACAAAAAGTTGGCGTTTAAATGACCTTGAAGCAGAGGTTTGCGGTCCAGTAAAAGGCCATCACTGGATTCCTTGTTGAAAGTTACATAAGACCTGACCTTAATATTTTTTTTACATCATCTACCCTCAAAGCTCTTTTAGGGGTTTCCGTACTTTTGCTTCACGCTGTAAATAGAGAGATATCTGAAATAATAACAAATATAAAAAGTATAACTTTAGCATAAGAAAATTATATAGATGTGTAGATAAAATATAGATAAGATTAAAGATAACGAAATAAGATCGCAAAACAAAATAATGAAATTAATTTACGAGATAGGAAACAGTTAATATAAATCAAAATTATGCTCATTTTGCAATGACATTGCTAATGTTAAATATAAAACGAATACATGCGTTTAGAATTCATTCAAGCCTGATGTTCTAGCGATGGAGAATGGAGTCAATCATTAAATTCAGTGCAGGAATAATCGAGATGCGAAAAATGTAATAAATTGCGTAATAGAATTTCCACCGATTTCGAGAGTGCACTAGATCTCTGTCAAAGAGTCTTAATGTACTAAAGACCTTGTTAGATATAAAAGAGACATGTTTCCTCCAAGTCGACGTTCTCTTAATGGTAATATCCAAACTTTTCAATTTAGTTTGACCAAGGGAGAGTTTGGCCATTTATAGTCAGCATAGCAACGTCTCTTTGCGGGATTCCGTCGATGCTATCTGCTGATCCAATAATGATAGCTACGGTTTTGTATGAATTAAGCGCAAGTTTGTGCTCGGATGTTCAGTTGGCAAATCTTTCTGTGCCTTCAGTAATGTGTTTAATGACCATTTAAAAGTTTGCATTTTAACAATATTTGTGAGTCATCGGCGAAGATTTTGTGGGAAGTGTACATATAGAAAAGCAGAATATCATTAATATAGAGCGAAATTAAGAGAGGGCCTAACACTGACCCTTGTGACACACCAGCGATTAACGGAAACCATTCAGGGACTCAACAGATTAGAAGCAAGCCACAGAATTACTCTATCCGAAAAGTTAGCCTCCTTATATTTCGTAAGCAAGAGATCCCCTTATTCATATCAAACCTTACCTCATCTGCGACATTTCGAAGAGCAGTCCGAGCATGATAGCAGTCCTTAAAATAAGATTGGAAGGCGTCAAACCATTTGTTAGCGTTTAAAAACGTGAATGATTCGTTCAAGTTTAGAAGGCGCTCTCGTGATATAAAATACTGACTTTATCTAGAAGTACAAAAAGAGCTTCTTCGAGAACGCTAGGAAAATAGACTGTTGCAGCAATAGATTAAACAGATGAAGAAAATAGAGAGGAATGTCTGAAATAAAAAACTATATGTAAGCTCATCAACACCTTTAGCATCATACTGGGCAGATTACGAAGCTATATTTCAGGAGTAATGGTAGAGAAGAAAATGTTTGTTGAAATTTCGATTCATCACTGTTTGTAAATTCCAAGTACTTCCAGAAAGGTGTTTAACGGTACAGGTTGGACACAATTTAATTTTAATGAACGATGCTCGGAATTAAATTGACTGAGAAATTCCAATTTTGAGCTTTATCCGATGATATTGATTATACGGATGGAATCGCTCCATCCCCTCTAGTATAATTTTCCCAACTAGTTTAGAGAACTCGACATAATATGCTGGTTCAAATATACTCTAATCCCACCGTATCTTCACACTAATCGCTCGGTTAAATTGGATTGGCATGAGATATTCATATTCTCAGGTCTGAAAATCAAGGTCCCATTGAAATTTCAGCACCAACAATTGGGGAACGTTTATTGCCAGATGGACATCGAGTTAAGCACATTCATCAACGTCACAGTCGCTGCTCTTGTAAATGAATGCATACCGTAGTCCTCGCACTGTTCATTTGTATGCCCTCCGGCCGTCGCGGTATATTATGATAATTACGATATAGACAGGTACACCGCACGTCCCAATCCGGCACGTCAATGGTTCATTAAGTGCCAAAGCGGCAGGAACTTTCCTCACCGATTAACAGCCAGTAGGGATGAACGCACGACACGTTGCCAAACTGCCATTTTGGTTTAACAGTGGCTCGCCCTTTATGGACCACGACTATTTACTTGTACAACGCAACATGTCGCTATATATCGTCCATGCCATAGAGTACGTGGACAACATTTTTTGTCACCTCATTTCCTTCCTCCTTTTTTCACTAGAAGATTTTCGATTTAATGGTACCCAACAAAAAAATGGTTGATCCAAAATATGATCATTTGTACAACCCAACCTGTTTACATAAACCCTAATGAAATAAACAAAAATCCATTTTTTGAGATGATTCCGGATCAAAGTTGCAAAGTTTAATGAAAGAATAATTTTACTACCTCATTAAATTAACATTCATTAAAGACACAAGTTCCATCTCGGAATTCAAAATTGACCAATCATATTAGTAAATTATCTATAAATTAAACCACCTGACGAAAAACGTACTGATGTGCGCAAAACGAATGAATTGTTAAGACCGCATGTGAACTTAGAATGTCCTAATCAAAGCAAAAATATTTATTAAATTTTACATTATTTTTGTGTGCATTTCTATCAAACTATTATGTACAAGATACTTTAATGTGAAACCTGGTATGAAGTAATTGTTATTCTAACAATCCTATTTTCAAATTTGAAAATATAAAAAATTCAATTTCGAATGAAAACAATGCAGGAAGGATATGGAAACTGGTCATACTACTTGTACGCGGATCCTTCGTAAAAATGGCAAACAAAAATCGAATATTTTCAATGTGGCATGCTTTGTAACATGGAAGCATGGAATATATGTGTAACTGTCGAGTTCTCTATTTTAGAGGAGCCGAGACATGTGAGTTCAGTACGTCGTTATCTCACAACACAATTATAAGGGTCCGTGTAATTTCGGCATGAATGCCGTATAACTGTATTCTAGATTCAGGATATGGCGCGAGAAGAGGACACATGTGTCAGATAGCCAGTCCCTCTTAAAAGTATTTTAAGAGCTGAAAAAGATATCGTTTTAATGTCCACTTTACGATTATATCTCCATGTTAACAAAAATCAGTCATGGGTTTTAGGGCTAATTACAGCGAATAAAAAAGAATGAGATTATTTTCATCATTTCTGGTGTAAATTCATATTTTTGTCATGAAAATACAGTTTTGGTATCTCTACTATTTATACATAAAGTTTAAAGGACAAAGGGAGGGAATTGTCCTGACATTTTTAGCCTTTTCGCGGGTCTGCTCACGGGTGGACAATCGAAGACATTACATGACAATACTTTAGACAAAATGTAGATTTTTAATTGGAAAAATACAACTTTTCACTTATAAATTACGATTACGATAGATTCACACATTAACAAAAAAATTGCATAAATAGCTAAATCCTATTTTACATATTTGACGTTGCAGGCTAGATAATTTAATGGCTAATAAAAATATATTATTTATTATTAAATATTTATTTTATTAGTTACCAAAATAATAATAAAAAACTGACTTTAACCCCTTCGCTGGGGCGAGAATTTCACAAAAATTGTCCAAAATGCGGGAAAACGAATTTGAATATATGTTACTGAACTTGGCGTATAGGAGTTTTTTGAGACGCTGATTACGAATCTGAAGGCAGATTACGAAAATACAAAATGACGGGTTCAATATAGCGGGAAAATTTTCTAAAATCCGACCGTTTCGAATAAAATCCCGCCGTATTGGATCCGCCATTTTCAATTTTCAAAATATATCATAAGATTTGTAATCGGATATCGAGTGTCAATCGATTTCGTTAATCTTTAATGCTGTTAAATTAAAGTAATGCTATGTCATAACTCATGACAATAATTTTTACAAAAACGTAAAAACAACATATATTAAGAACTTGTATCTTTTTTTTTTACATCATGTTTTTGAAAAATGGTCTAGTTTTTTAAACTGGATACGTTATTGACTTCATTAGACTAATTTCGGCCACGGTAAAGTTTAAAATTTTGCCGCAGTTAGAGAAAAGTCCTAAATGACAAAGATCTTTGTCATCCGCATTGAAGGGGTTAATCAAAACAACAAATTATAAAAAATCATATTAAATAATGAAATACAAATTTTACGGAATGAGTTCATATTTGAATGTTATTAATTTTGGATTTGATTTCCTTTCAATCGATCTACTCAGTCGCACATTCAAGGAATCTCACACGCAGTGATATAGTGTTTATGATACTTTACGTGACAAAAATAGGAAATTCTGGATTTTCAAATCCCGCGAAGTGCATATAAAATATAGCATTTCTGAATATGTCACCTTAGACGCACTATTCAAAAAATTGATAAAACGTGGTAGAATACTATATAAGATTTATTCTGTGCTGTATCTTCCACTTTTTACACACCTATGTTTAACCGTAGTAAAATCTACGGAAGTTTGATACGTTGGGAAGAATTTTCATTACTGAAAAGATATTTTTATAAGATATTGTTTTATTAACCCCGAACCAGAAGTTTAGTTTACTGCATAACTTTTAAATTATTGTATTATTCACATCACTTTTCCAATTTTCTATTGTTATATTATTTATATTTTTCAGAAAAATTCAAGTTATTAAAAAACAATGTCATTAGATCAACTACAATTTAATTAATAATTGAATGTTCCCTTTGTTTTTAGAAATTATTTTTATATAGGTCGAATAAATTGTATATTGTGCACAACAAACACAATAACTTTTTGTATAACTTATATTATTCAAAAGTTCTTCAAACGTTCAATTTCCTACGTCTGATTGGGTACATTGATGCATCCGAAAGGTAATATTTTTTTCAAAAATTGAAAATACCGATATTTCAATATATTTTATTTATTCTCGCAGAGAAATAATAATGGAAACGAAATTCTAATTTAGAGTTTAAAAAAATGATAGTAAACAACAATTTTGAAATTTTTTCTATCGTCGATATTTTTATATAAAATTTTATAACTGCAGATCAATTCAAATTTCGGCTTAAACATGTACGTTTCAAATCATCAAAATGAAGTAAAAATAGTAATTCATAATGAAAGGGTAATGAACAATTTTGTATGTACTAAAAGTGCTTAACTTTTTCTTCGCATATACTAGTTGGATCGATATAAGTCACATGATTCAAATAGAGAAAATTAATAAATATTTTAGTATACAAAGATTCATGTAACTAAATAAAACTATTATTAAAACCGAACATGGAAAGTCGATAATTGAATATACATATATATGAATTGAAATTGATTAGTCAGTAAATATATGTATGTAATTTTATTTACATACATTATATTATATTCTCCATAAAAAAAATCCTATACTACTTTATTAATTTATTTGTTTTCTTTAGTTCCAGCAGATATTGACATTGCAATTTCGTTTTCAAACTGAATATAATGTAATGATAACACGAACTTAATTAACTATTCTATACTACTGATTCCTCTCTTTGACATTTGAATTGTTGCTTTTTCCTTCCTGTTTCCCAGTCAAGATAATAACTCAGTACTACCAGTCAGTACTGATTATCGGCAATGTGTCAGAACTTACAATAATAAACTGTAGAACTACTGATCTACTGCTGCTATCCAGAACTGTTTGCGCCGATAAATTAGTACTGTCAAAAACACCGCCAAATTACTGACCCAGTATTGTATTCACTATTAAACGAGTATTGACAGACGGAGCAAATTGGTACTGACACAATAATGTCAGTACTGTCGGAATACTGAATACCAACATCATTTCGAACAATTCGTCATATTTTTTAAGATTTTTTACAAACATTATTAAAGACCATAAATCTGTACAAATCTGTACTGGCAGATAGTACTGATTTCATATTTGCGACTGCAGCCGTCAGTACTGAACTGGGTTATATGCCGTAGCTTGCACAATAATGGTCCATCATTCGCGGTCAGTACTGAAACAATCATGCCGGTGGGATGTTTTCGGACAAATTTCTACCTATGTTACTTCACTCCTGCTGTAACCAACTTCAGTATGTCTTTTTTTTAAAGCATTGCCGTAAGTGGCCAATAGGACATTAGTTTATAGTAACCCTTTGAAGCACGGTGTCCATTCTTTAGGACATCTTTTTGTGATTCATTTTTTTTCCATTAAATTAAAAGAATTGAATTTCAGTGCAAATTTTTTCTTCCGCACTTCGATAAAATGTTTTTAAAGGTAAATCAATTAATATTTATGATCAATTATTGTGCTAAATTTTTTATATTGATGAACAATGTATAAAAATTATGTTTTTTTAACAAAGAATTTAGAAAAGAAATTGTCGTTGAAATAAGACGAAACTGGGTACTCGGGGGTTTTCGGGGTCACTGATTACGAATCTAGCATCAGATTTTCAAAATTAAAAATGACGGATCCAAGATGGCCGACCGAAATGTTTTCGAGCGAATTAAAAATGACGGATCCAAAATGGCCGACCGAAATGTTTTCGAGCGAATTGAACATGACGGTCCAAAATGTAAAAAGTTATTTGACCGAAATGAAACTGAATACCGAATAATGTTACATTTTCAAGATGAAATTTAGCAGATTTAACAAACGATCACGAATGCTAAAATTTCATAGTTCATCTTATACGACCTCGAAAACTGTTACATTTTGGTTATTATATTGAATCCGTCATTTTGAATTTTGAAAATCTAAGATTAGATTCGTAATCTAGGATCCCGAAAACTCTCGAGTACCCAGTTTCATCTCGATGAAATAAATTTTTTACATTTCAGTCGGCCATTTTGGATCCGCCATCTTGAGTTTTGAAAATCGCAGACCAGATTCCTAATCAGGAACCTCCTCGACAACTCCGAAGTATCAATTTTCACCTCGATCAAATAAATTTTAAAATTTTTGTCGGCCATCTTGGATCCGCCATTTTGAATTTTAAAAATCTGCGGTCAAATTCGTGATCAGCGACCCCAAAAACCCGCGAGTAACGAGTTTCAGCGATTTTCCGTGCATATAAAAATATATGTTTCAAAGGGTTAAATTGCAGGGTTTGGGATTGATTTGATTTCGTCGAAAGAGGTTTCAACAATACAATTATGATAGAAATTCACTTAGGTATGTTCGTTTAATCAGTATATTATGCAACCTATAAAATGTATTGACATTCCAAAAACATCGAAGATGCTTCAAGAATCACTCTATCCAACAACCGTTTCAATTAAATCAATTTTCATGACATTTTATGCTGCAGACGAAGTAGACATCTTATACTGTAAGTTCAAATTTGTAATATCTATTCCTCTGTTTACTAATGTTTTTTATCCGTTTACTTGCAGTCTTACTTGAGCTGTTATCTGTTACCTTCTTACGCGGATTTACATTTCTGTTCTTGTTACCGGATATTGGAAGCTGCATTTAACTATTCTATTAACCCTTTTCATGCCAAAAGGCCACAATTTTTTTGCGATTTTCAAGTGAATAGATTTTCAAGGGTTAAAGCTGATGATGTAAACATTTTTTTATTTTCACGAGAAAATTGGATATTTTTACTTGTTGCTACCAGATATTTTGATTTGATTTTGAGAACTAAAATTAAAATTTTATATTTAAAATTTAATCAGATTTTTTGTTTACTATAAAAACTGAAAAAATTGAATTATATAAACGACGAGCTGCGTCATGCGTATAAATATGATTGGCAGGAAAAGATTGGATTCTACGGATGCCAACCAATTTTTGAACACGAAATATAATTTTTAACCGTAAAAGATAATTTGAAAGATAATAAATCAATTTTCGTAATATTTTTTAGAAAATCCCTTTGATTATAATTAAACGCAAACTTATTAAAAATATTTCGAAAAACTAATTTTTATGTTCCCACGGAAGTTCTTTAAACCGTACATGTATATTCAAAGAGATATATATACTATATATATGCGTCATATTTTTTTTATGTTCTCTTCACAATCTTTTTCCCTGCCGCGTTCAGAGAAAGCACCTCGGGGCGTTGTCAACCGCCGTGTCTTCTGTCGTGTCCACAGTGCTGCTACTGTGACTGATCTTCCGTAAATTGATCAAACGCTCGGTTTTCGTTCCCTTTGGTTAGTTCCTCTCATTTTTAACACGATTTTCACGAGACAGGCATTGCACTTTCCACGGTCAGCGTAAGAAAATACAAGTAATATTCGCATCAAGAACATTGTCACACGAAGAAAAGTAGATGTGAAAAATTTATAATTAAAATAAATATTGCTTTATCCTCATTATGCCAATAGTTACTATTTGTGGTTATGTTCCTTTTTCAATCTAAGACGGTATATAAGTATACTTTTTTATAGTTACAAATTATAATAACTAAAATAAACGATTTAATACTTAATTATTTCGGACACAATTAGTTCATATACTAAAGCATTACAACAGAAGTATTACAATATATACTGCCATATTTCAGAAAAGTGCTAATATTGCAGTGTAATATGTAACATTGTAAAATTGCAGTGATATCACGATTATTGCACTTGGTAATAATACTCCAAAGATAAAAAAAACATCTTAAACAGCTCTTTAAGAAGTCTCAAATTGTAAGATACAGTACTCCTCCTCCTAAGTTATACCGTCGGTTCTTTCAAAATGGCGGAAGATTCTCCAAAATTATGGCCTCTCACTATCCCCACCGTAGCTCTGTTTATGCCCGTGCAATGAATTGTTCTGCGTGAGAGTGTCGCGAAGCGAGTGTGACTCAGCGAAACAATGTGGTGGGGGAAGGAGAGACAGAGAGTAGTATAACTTTGGACAAACCAAGTGTATAACTTCGGATGCACATATAACTTTGGACGACATAACTTAGGGCAGGTACTACTGTATCTTAAAAGTTTATCAGAAGGAGATCTTAAAGTAAACTTTAAGAAGACTTATGCGCCGATTTTAAGAGCTCTATAAGACCTCGCAAATATGCGGTCTCAGAAAAGAGGTCTTATTTGAGAGCTTTGACATATTAAATAATGAAAAGCAAATTTCTGAAAATTATAGATTCTATTTTTGTACCTTAATTATTAATATATATACTTTTTACCTGAGTTCCTTTTTACCGTTTGTATATTTATGTATTGGATGGTGATTACATTCAATAGAATGGGATCATGCAATAATAATAAAACTGTAATAATACTGGCTAAATATAGTAAGGCACTTATTTGGTCATGGCAGCTTATAATCTATCGATCTGCATATGAAGTAAATATCGCGCTATCTCATTGTTGGATTCAATCGCCACCTAGTGTCTCGGGAAGAAACACAATCGTCAACAATGGGAATCCCATTAATAAAATAGAGATGGTCCAAAAAGAGATAGATTTAAGACCTCAAACACAAGACCTCTTCGAGATTACGATTTTAAGAAGTCCTAAGTAAGACATCTTTAAAGGCTCGTTTTATAATTATGATTATGACCTATTCAGGAGGTCTTTTTAGAGATATCTTTGGACTGAGCTGTGGACGACCTCTTTAAGAGATATGTGCTGTATGGGATATTGTACATGAAAATATTACGAATATTCATGTGTGCGTTTTCTCTCTTCTTCTGGTATAATAATCAAGAAGCTACATTTTATTTCGTCAATATTTCGCAGTAAGTAAAACCATTTCCTGAAAACACTTGAAATATTTCGAATAAACCCATCCATTTACGGAAATTATTTATAAATTTCATGAATTGCATAACCTTTTCAACTATATGCACGAACTTAAAGTAAACTAGTAACCAAATAATTATCAACGAGTATTTAATTATTTAAGCAATTTATTTTGCATTGGAAAGTTAAACGCTTTACAGAACTACTTTATACTTTACATTAACGATACTGTTCTGGACACGTAATTATAATTTAAGATAATCACAATGTATTTTAATACAAGTGTAACATAATTACTCTGATATTGGCAATAGCTTTACCTCATTTAAAAATGTATTGTTTACGTCGAATTACAATTACTGATTTATTTTTATAGATATTGCTTCATAATTAATTTACTCTCTAAACTTGAATTAGGTCGGGGAACAAAGTTCCGAAAATCAAAATCCCGAAAGGTTAAAATTTCGATATTGCGTGAGTCCAAGATATTTTAATTTGCTTTTTTTTTTGCCAAATTTTCAAAGACAAAGTGATAAAAATAACGCTGGAGCCAAGCTATATCGAAATTTTGGCCTTTCGGTGTGTTGATTTTTGGAACTTTGTTCCCCGGCCGAATTAATCAAAAACGACTTACATATAGCGAAAAGGGGATTACCATCAATTAGTAAGTTTTTTAGTGGTAAATAATACGAAAATACTAATTCAGTAGTAAAATTATACTAATTTACAAGTAGATATTGACTTTTTAATTTAGTAGTTTGTAGAATTGGTAATAAATTAGTAGGTTTTAACTTTTTATTAGCAAAAATTATTACTAATTCATTTGGAGCTCACTTTTTGCTTTCTTATTGGTAGTTTTTAACTAGTTCAGATTTAAAGAGTAAGCAAATGTAAACAAATTATTTTTATTTAAAATTATTAAAGAGTTCTCTAGTATACCGAGAATTCTTAATATTTATTAGAATCGAATTACTTTTATAATGTAATACAAAACAAAGATAGCTAACTTTAGTACCAAAAAGTCATAATAACGTCATCATATAATTTCCAAATATGTTTACGTTACATTTTATATTTACCTGAATTTCAAGATCACTACATCGAATAAAAATTGTTTCGTATTCAATAAATATTTATCTGAATAAACAACATATTTTCTTCATTATATTAGATGTGGAAGCCATTTTTTGTTGGCTGATTTTTTGCATCACAGCGACCACTAAATTACCTTTCATATGTTCTAAAAGGGATATTGTATTCTTTATTGTTATTAAATATAGATTCAAGATATTAGAATAACGTAAGTGTGTTTAAATTTTATGCCTGGAAACTTTCAAAATAGGATATCAGATTCTTATTTCACACGTACTATGGCACAACGCTGCACAGAAATATTGTCGGAATTCACTGATTACGCTCTGCTAACACCACTAATCGAAAATAGGTCAAATGCTGAACACAATTTACCGCAAAAATTTAACGAAAAATTTCTTCCTGGTATTTGCCAATAAAATTGATAGAATTCTGAATTGGAAGCGTGGGATTCGAGTGTTACCGATGGAATTACAGCAATGCTGAGAATGTCAACATTTTTATATTTCTTACCTTTGTCGTCTATAAAGATATTTTAAGATGAAAACGATGCTTTCTATTTTCTAATTAATCTGTAATTCTGTAATTAGATTGATTTTTAGTATTATATCAATTTTTAGCTAATATTTTACATTTTGAACTCTGTCGAAAACATTTATAACTAGAGTTCAATTTATTGATATTTTCATTTGTATTTCATTTCTTGCTGTTGATGATAAATCATGGACTATTGTAATTAATTATTAAGCTGTAATAATGTGTGACGGCACAAAAATTTCGGGATTAAACAAAGTTACTATAAAGTATAGTGATTTCATTGTGAGCATGAAACGAGAATATTTGTTTCATTATACATTATTATCTGTGTATTTTGGGGAAATAACGAATTATAATCAGCTTATAATCAGCTATTCATAATTGTATCTAATAAAACTGTCAGAAAATTATCTGTCTTAAAAGCGAAATGAAACTGCAAACAAGCTTCGCAAAAATCACAAATAACTGTAAATTAATGTGGCTTATGAATTGTATCTTAAAGTTTAATTGGATTAGAGGTGTAATTTAGATGCCATGTTCACTCTCGTGGAAGGGCTAAAATTGTTCTAGAATCCCGAGAGACCATGCATCAATTTCCCTATAAATTACTCTAGTTTAAAGCCTTAATAATATGGTATATATCTAATTTATAGCTTATATTATGGGCGCATCAGAATAATTTATTTTTATTGAATCTGAATGAAAAAATAGATATCACTGATGACAATAAAAAAATACGCTATAATACTTTTTGCCTAGAATGAGAAGGCGATGACTTTGTTTCAATGAAGATCTTACTCGAAGGTATAAAAATGTTTCGTCCATTGCCTCCAAGGGTTATGCCGGCTATGTAAAGTTGGATTCTTGAATATAAAGGTTTGTCTAGCATTTCAATAGCAACTACAATATAAAACGAGAGAAAGTTATACATTGAGAGAAAAAAGTAGTGATATTTGCAATGTCGAGATTCTCATAATTTATTTACTTAAATTGACTACGAGACATAGTTGCTTCCTTCATTCGTCAATTAAATAATAGTTTAGATATATAAATTTAACGAACGTAAAATAAAAACTTAAATTTAAAATATTATTAATTATTAAACTTATAATTAATCGTATATTCGTATATGCATGTAATTAATCATCATTTAAACAATTGTGGGTAGTTGCTAAGCAAAATAAATATATTAATGTATGCAACATCCAAAATATTGTTGAACTATCTATATCCATTAGTAATTTTGAATCAATTCTTGGTAATATAACCTCATCCTGGAGACGATAGTTCATTATACTAATTTAAATATAGCTATTCCGTCCATTTACTGCTATTTTTTTCTCTTACATGCTCAGAGAAAGAAGTTGTAAAATATAGAATCTATGAATATTATTTTCTGTTAGCTTCATATTTGGAAAATATCTTTAATATACGAAATGTATCCATTTTTTTCTTACGCTATCCATTTTTCCTATACCTTTAACATAGGAAATATGTAAATAGTCCAATATTTACCTAAGAAATGGTTTGATTTCAACTAGGGAAATTGGTATTGATTGCAAGAATTAAAGCTGGTTCTTTTTTACCCGTTTATATAAAACAATCAACGGACCATCTTTATAATAAAGTCATTTGTGGTATAGAGAATCATGTTCATGACACAAAAAAGGTTATATGTAAACGTTAGATAACTCACATTTTCATTCAAAATCTGAGCTTCACTTCGCATTTTCTCAGTACAGTAAAGTCCCGAGATAATTACATATCGCTATATTTAGGTTCCAGCACATTTGCCTGGTTCCGCCCGGTTATGTTTGTCTGCCACCACTCTCTTTTCCCCCCACCTTTCGGGCTGGGGCCTCAGGAAGGTTCTGTTATGATGTCACGAACATAACGCGAGTGAGGGGAGTGAGAGAAGCGGCGCTCCCTTTGGCGATAAATCCTAATACAAGGAGACGGAAGGGGAAAGCAAGGAACCGAGCAGGCAAATATACCGGGACTCTACTGTAATTGAACACTGATGTTATATTAGTTATGACTCTTTTGTTTGTTTTTTATAACTTTTCTTTCTTTTAAATATTTTTTAAGCAATTATTATACAAGAAATTAGTTTGGCCAGTTTAATTCTTTATTCATTCTGGAAAGCAAATTATAGAAGACAAAAAATTACCAGATACTAGTAAAAAGATGCTGACTAAGCAACACTGTATAATCAATTTATTAAAAATCATACCAAAAACGCAAGAATATTATTTGAACAGAAGAAATCACTTTCATTATATCGTCGCTTAAAAAGCAACACCGCGTATCTCATTTTTCGCGACTTTGAGGGAGCAAGAAAAATACTTACAGCATTAACTAAGCATTTATGTATATATATTTACCAAATTACCGAAGGTGTTTATGAAATTTTGTAAAAGTATTGGTACGACAGCATGGAATAAACAGGCTAATGACAAACGTCATGAGATGCACGACATTGCCAGTGTCGCCTTAAAGGCTGAGATTCGCGATGGTGCAATTTTTAAAACTTTTACGCTATCTGTTGTTTAAATGAAAAATCTTCTTGAGCGACGATATTTTCTAATAACCTATAAAATATATGAATATTAATGTCTTTATTAAAATCATGTTTATATTACACACGGGACCAGGTTAATTTCTTTTACCAATTATGTACATTTGTTTGTGAAAGAATTTTGCTCATTTTGCAGAAGCGCTTCTGTTGTTTCAAAATGATGTTTCAATTATGCGATTGTACAATTTTATTAGAAATGTCAAAATTCACGTCTTTCAACATCCGGCATTTATGATGTATATGTATGAGAAGAGAGGTTTAGCTCATAACTCTTTCATAATTTGAAAACAAGTAGACCCAGGCACGTATAATGCCTATCTTTTATGCTGCAGAATTAATAATAATTAAGGTAACTGCGCAATGTAAAATTATATACAAAGACATATATAAAAACACTATTCTTGAAACATACGAAGAGATTTTAAATGACAGAAAGATTGAAATTAATGAATTGTAATCTAGAAGGGGGTAAATCCGGGCGAACGAAAAAGTGAAAGTAGTAGTAATGTGATAAAGCGAATGTCTAAATTCACGATGGTAAGTGGTAAAGGTCCGAATTGGTTAGCCATGAAATATGCAGCGGTAATTTGGTTTCCTTTAGAAATTTGAATTAGCAATTGTAAATGACTTACAAAAATGCAAGATGATATTCTTTCTAAGAGAATTTTCATGATTGGTGGAATGGCTTGAAAATAAAACACACGATCTGTGCTGATGCGATATGCAAATATGAATTTTATTTCCATTGTTGTTTGTGACGATCCGATCTCGACGCCAAGCGCTTCGATACGTTTCACGAATTAAATTAACCCTTCCGAAGTTGATCATTACTATTTCTCCGATAGCTCGATTTTTCACATTTCGACCATTTAAATCCACTAAGACGTCATTTTTCTACTTTGATATTGTAATATTCGAATTCGAAACAATTTTATGGATATCGTCTCCAATTTGATGGGCCTTTAAATAAACCAACAGGTCACCTTCCTTTTGAGCGGTATACCCCCATTTGGGTGGGCAGTAGCGTAGGAAACCCCACCTTTAAGGGGAAAAACTATGCCTGATACCGAAGTCGATGGAACATCGATTCTGTCCGTAAGAAGAATATTTACAAATAAATTGATTACTCCTAACAAAACAAATAGTGAAAAAACATTTGGTTATAATGTAAACCTAAAATGTGCTATATATATATATATATTTATATAGAAATAGGTTTTACCGAATTTGATGCAACAAGTGATTACAACATTATTGCTTTTATTTGAAAATTTTGTTACACTTAAAAATGTTAAATAGCAAATTGAAATTACGTATTTTGTAGAAAATTCGTCAATTCGCGAAAAGAAATTCTACAATTTTGATCGTGTATACCTTACTGGATATACTCATGCAATTAGTGAGAACATTTTTTAAATGCCATTTTTGAAAAATTGACAGTTAATACATTTTTTTCTTACACTTGAAAAGTTGCTTAACCGATTGGCAGATGTTATAGATAAAATGATTTGAGACTGTAGTCACACAAAAAACTATTCTTTTTTTATTCATTTTTTGTAGACATAACTCGTAAAGACAAAGGTCCCCTGGTCGACAATAAATTTCATTTTCTTTCATATTTTAGCAAAAAGCTGTACAGAAGAAGGAGTATGAGCCCTCAACGAATTAAAAATACACAAGTTCTAATCCGAAATGTTCATATGAATACATCACTGCAATCTCAGTACCTGAAAGGCCCCACGCTTTTGCATTCATGAGCTCTTGAAGTTTGTGAAGCTTTGAGCGACTACGTAGGTATGTACTTCTGAATCGATTTTGGTGCAACTTTTTATTCGTAGAAAATGTAGATTTCACAACTTCTCTATATAAATGTACAATGAAGATCACAAAATGATTTACTCTGTTTTACCTAAAACTTTTTTAATACGTCTAACTTATCATTGCATTGCAGTTTAAAACTTGAGCGCTGATAAGACTACGATTAGGAATAGAGCTTAAATTAGTATTTAAGGATTTGATTATTACTATTGAAGTTTCATAGCCGAAATATTATGGGAACGTTCATTATGCCTCTACTCAATTTCAGCTTTCTCGAAATGAAATGAAACCACTACAATGCTCAGTACGTCGGAAATGTGGCCTACGCAAGATATCAATAATATGGCTGTAAATGTTATTAATTATAATCTTGTACGTAAGAATCGTTGTCTGCACTGTGCAGTGATAATATGACTATAATAGATGGCAGAGTTGAATGGTACATCGTCTCATTATGATCTCATATACCGTACGTAAATGATACAAACATCATAGCCTTAGATGAGCATTTCCCCTTGTCCCAGTATCACTTATTATTGGTAGCATCTGTCATGAAGATTTTATACAATTAGAATGATTAAATACCTTCAATTACTTTTTCTAATTTTTAAAAAATTGCGTACGTAGATAATTTGATTTTAGATATGCTTATCCTCACAAATTTTAATTTGAAGTATTTTCATTAGTTCATAACCGCGAGTATTCGCTTTATTCGGTCGACATTCTTGAAGTAGTCAAAATACGCAGATCATAATTGCTTCATCTCTCATTCAATTTTAAATTTAATTTAAATAACCGCAAATATGACAAATTAGAAGTTTTAATAATTACAAAACTATTGGAATTTAATAGTACTATTTTTAAGGATGATGTCTAACTCTTATAAATATATTAGATAAACATGTACTATATGACTATCAAATTTAAGTCAAAAGTAAAACATTTTGTAAAACATCCTAAATTTTTAAGTGCTCGATCTATGTGGTAAGAAATTCGGACTATTATAACGAATGTAAGATACTGTATGAACTAACATTACATAACAAGGGTTAGAACTAACTTTCTGTAGCCTTCCATTTCCAAGGTATAACTTTAATCCTTAATCATTTGTGAATCCTTTCATCCGTTATTGGTTCCTCGTCAGTTCTTTAAAAATCGGTATCAGTCTACATTTATACCGTGTATACCCCAGCATATGTTCTCTTCAGATTTCTTTAAAGCACCACATAAACCTATAAACATTTTCACGAATGCATGTCTAAAAGATATCTAAAAGATATTTATAATATTTTATATTATTTATATCTATAAGATTTTCGGAAGATGTCGTTTATGAAGACATCTCAAAGATATCTGTTTTGAAGATATCTTGCCAAAGATATCTTTTAGATAGCTATTCAAAGATATCTTAGAAAAGCCATCTCAATAACGTCTTTTGCAAAGATATCGTCACGATCGTTATGAAACATTGATATTGGGCATGCGAACACATTTCACGTTCTCTGTGTCGCACCGTAGCGTACTAAGCAAGAGACCCGGGTTCGATTCCTCGTCGAGACAAGTTTTTTCCTTATTTATTTTCTTGCGCTATTTGTTTATATTCCGGCATTTAAAGTAATGTAAAAATACCGTAGGGTAGGCTCACGTAAACTTGTAACACGCATAAAATAAACAGTCTTAAACTGATTTAAACACGTTCTCTGTTAATCATCATAGATTAAAAAATTATAGACCGATTAAGTTGAAATTTTCCGGAAAACTTTTTCAATCCTACTTGAACAAGTTTGTCACTGGAAGTTTTCTCAAACGCAAACTTTGTAACACACTTTTTCCCGTCAAAGATGCAAACTAAGATTTCTCGCGACCTTAAGTTTGTTATTGAATAACAATAATACATTGTTATTTTTAATTACGGACAATAGCTTGTAGTCTTCATACATAAATCAAGAGTTTACTGTACAAATTTCAACTCATTTGGTTGATATTTGACCGAGATACAACGATTTATGTTAAAAATTGTATTGATTTCAAAACTATGAAATTTAAGACTTTTTATTTTTTATATTTAAAATTATAAATTATAGGGGAAAATGTTATATACAAAAAATGTTCAGTTTGGCGAGCTCTATAAAGTTATATTTTTTATTTTTTATTATGAGACATTCATTTTTTTTCTTCACCGCACAATACTTTTCCGGCAGTTCGAGCGCGAGACCGATTATAGAATCGCGTGCCTCAATTGTCCAAATTTGATCACGTCCTTTAATCTGCCAGTTAAGTTTCTTTGAAAATATATTTGCAATATATCTACACGATGTCTTATAGATGTCTAAATGATATCCGAAATTGTTGCGAAAGACATCTAAAAGACATCTTTCAGAGATCTTTTCGGCATTTTCAAGATATCTTTGACGGATTGAAGTGTATATTTTAGACATCTTTAAGACATCTCTTAGCTTATTGGGCACAGATAGAAGCTGTCCACCTATCAACTTTATAAAGCTCTATTATATATATACGATTTCTTAACTGTAGACTAGTTTTAATTATGTTACAGTAAAGTCCCGGTATATTTGCCCTATTTCTTTTTCCCGGTTCATCGCCTTCCCCTCCCGTCTCCGTATATTTGTCAAAAGAAGGGGAGCGCCGCTTCTTCCGCTCTCCTCAGCCGCGTTACGATCGTGACGTCACAGCAGGCCCTTCCTGAGGCCCCGATGCGCAAGGTGGGGGATATAGAGAGCGGCGATATACAAATATAAGGAGTCGGAAAAACTTTACAAGATTCTTGACTTGATTACCTAGGCCACGACCACTCTACTTAACAATTTACAAATCCCTTCTTAAATGCTTTCAATTATCATCTTGTCAGCTACTGCTCGATGTACTTTTTGCCCACAGCACAAGTTACGCACTTTTAGGAAGGTACTTTACACCTTAGTGAGAGGAAGTTTGGTTTTCCTACCACGCGATATTGAGCAAGATAGTATTTAATCTTAGAGGGCGAGAAGCCACACCTTTTATAGGTATTACGGACACACATTGATTGAGAAGTTGATGATTCTTTCTTGAGAGATATATTTTCTCTCTCCCTCAATTTTTTCCCATTAGGCAGTTTTGTTGACATAATTTTTATTTCCTATTCTTAGTTAGACCAACGGGTTTCCAAGAAAATACACCGAAAAACACAATGCTACTTGCACAGTACTTCAAAGTTGGTATTTAATATCGGAAAACATTTCTAGTATCTTACGGTCATCAAAAGTTTCTTCTGCAATTATTTTTGAAACAAATGAATTGTAGTTTGGTCAGAAACAACCCTTTTTGCAATCTTCAATTACCCAGTTATGGTGTTTTTTTCATATTCTAATCTTACATTATTATTTTTTTAATAAACGGCAGTATTCTTCAACGCGTCCGAAAAGTCCCACTTCTCTCATTCTTCGCGAAATAGTGCTTTAATTTTTCTTCGTGAAATTCGCATACGATGACTGCGGCATTCTTTTTAAGTCTTGGACAGACTTTCTCTCATTCACTTCATCGACACGATTTGTTTTTTTTTTCTAGGCCTCCCAGGGCAGAGTTTATCTTTTACTCTAACTGTAATCTTGAACTTATTCTTTATGCCATTAACAGTCGATTTTTTTCTGTTTCCATAAGATCAGCTTTTATACGTGAAACTTTACCGTCGATGTAAAACTTCGTTTATTAACTGCAGCAGATCAAAACATCACTTTTCTTGATAAAAATTAAACAATTGCTTTGAATCATATAATTTTTGTTAATGACTGTCGCTTGCGTAAGTGGTAGAGACTAAGAGTATAGTCTACAGAATTTCCCAGGCACTTCTATTAAGGTATTTACTATCTTCAGACAATTAAAAAATATTAATGCGATACAGTTATCATGCATATACTGCTCGCTGTATATTAAAACATGTAGTTTTATACGTAGTTTATCATCTGTTTTTCATTATTAACGGCAAAATTGTAAACAGGTAAATTATATCAACGAATATTGTGTGATTGTACATTTGGATTGTAATAAAGGCATCCATTATAATACTGTTATAGTTCAAAGAATTTAAAATAGGACCACCTCATTCATCGGTTTAACGTAAGAAAATGATAATTTTCAACACTTCTATGGCGGCAAAAATGTTATTATATTGTGGAAATCAATGTTAACTGTTATATCGTAAGTACCAACGAGCCGTCAGTGTTATCCTTCACTCATAACATTTTAACTTTCTCTGTTTTGACGAAACAACCTTTGTAATACAGTGCCTTTTGACGAGGTACACATGTTACCTTCGTAAGATATTTAGAATAACATAATTTTAATGAACAGGCTTTGAGAAAAAAGGAATGTAATAAAATTCCAGTTAGTGAGCAATTTTAATTATTAGGAAATATAGTGTACTATGATCAGCTATTCAATGCTGCGGACTAAATTCTGCGGCGCCAATTATAACCTTTAATATTCATTTTTAATTCTTTTGTACTGGTCGAGGAACAAAGTTCAGAAAATCAACACATGGAAAGGCCAAAATTTCGATATAGCATGGCTCCAGCGTGATTTTCTTCACTTTGGCTTTGAAAATTTGGCAAAAAGAAAGCAAATTAAAATACCTTGGAATGAAGCAATATCGAAATTTTAGTCTTTCGGGGTTTTGATTTTCGGAACTTTGTTCACCGGCCTTTGAACTATCTACTTTTCTAAAAGTTAAACACTGAATGCATTTCTGTATGCGATGTATGTCATTTTCAATTTTTCCAAGTTGCAGTTAAAAATAGAAGAATATATACAAAACCCTATTCTGCTAAATTATCATTGCAACATTTTTTGAGCGTATAAACAAAAATCTTTTCATGTAAAATCTTACGTCTTTAGTGATATAAATGAGAAAAGCGAAACTCAACAAAAAATTCAGATATAAAAATGGGAAATGTTCATGAGAGGACAACCGATCAGGCAAAGTCGCAGAACTGTGATCTGAAGCGCTTGCTAATACTTGGTAAATCACCAAGAACCAACACAAACAACGAAAAAGGCAGAAAAAGAAAAACACAGGAGGAGCCAGCAACGATTGAAGCAACAGAAAAAAAAACACGACGAGAAAGACGTAGCGAATCCAAAAAGAAGTCCGAGTAAATATAAAAACAGAGGAAATGAAGATTGAGGGAGAAAGAAGGATCGGGATGGTCGAGGGTGTAAGCGTAAGGGGAAAAAGAAGCGGTTTATAGAAAATGAAAATTAGAGAGTACGGGGGAGAAGGAAGAGAAATGGACGTTGCGGAGGTGTAAAGAAGAAGGAGGTAGGGTGAAAGAGGATGAATTTCCGATGAGAGCACACTCGGGGAAACTTCTCGGGAAAATACGAGGCACCTAGCTCAGCTTTCGAGACAATAGGAGGCCAGGCTGCGGATATAGAGGTAGGGGCGAATAAGATCGTGGCGTGTTTACGCCGTCATCCTCTCCTCTGGTACACTCCATTCCACCGGGAAAGCGCTCTTCGTCTCCTCCCGAGTATACCCGAGCAGCAAAACCTTTCGACCCACACTACAAGCCCACCGTGTACCGTCGACATATCCGCGAAATCCCTTTACTGACGACGCGGACGAAGTGGCTTAGCGAAGGGTTCGCCGAATGTGTACGGAGAAAAACATCTAGCCCGAAGTTTTACGTTTTTCGGTCCAGAACGACACGAAGTGCCGTGCTTCACTGGAACCACGACAGCATCGACCAAACCGTAACGGGTAATTTATTTATAACGCGCATTACGAAATATCTATACCAAAAATGGGTTTCTTCCCTTTTTGGACCTAACGTTCCTCCACTAAATCATTCAATTTATCATAATTCTAGAGAAGGTGTATTTCATTGAATGTCTGAAAATCAACGGAAGTAACGATTGAAATAAAATTCCATACTTCCGTGCCCGAATGATATCATTAACCCCTTCGCTGCGGCAAGAATTTCACAAAAAGTGCCCAAAATGCGGGAGAAAAATTTGGTTAAATTTTAATGTATCTTGGTGTATAGATGTTTTTTGGGACGCTGATTACGAATCTGAAGTCGGATTTCGAAATTTTTCTATAATTTAAGGTTTTTCTTGCATGTACTCTCGAGTTATCATGTCACATATGGGAAAAAGATTGCAACAAAATATTAAACATATAAAAACGTAAATAAATAAAAAAAGGCCACTTTGAAGAGCTTTCTCCAATCTCTACGTAGGAAAGTGTGTAAGTAAATATCGTATATAGAAACTAATCATTCTTGAAAAATTTGCCCGCCATAGACAGTTTCAAGAAAATGATTCGATTTTTTGAAAATTTGTACGCCATATTGAATCCGCCATTTTGAATTTTCAAAATACACCATCATATTTGTAATCAGCAACTTCAAAAACTCCGTGTATCGAGTTTCCATCAATTTTATTAATTTTTAATAAAGAAATTGACCTAATAGATGTCATGGCTCATGACAAAGATTTTTAAAAAATCATAAAAACAACCTATTTTAGGAACTTGAATCTTCTTTTTGACATCATGTTTTTGAAAAAGGGCAACGGCATGTTGTTCGGTACGCGATACACAGTCTAAAAATGGTACAGGTTTTAAATTTGAAACATTATTGACTTCATTAGACTAAATTATTCCATGACAAAGATTTGCGTTTTTGCCGCAGTCAGAGAAAAGTCCTAAATGACAAAGATCTTTGTCATCCGCAGCGAAGGGGTTAATTCCCAAAGATTTTGCAGTAGGGAGCGAAATCGATCATCACGCACAAACTATTAAAACCTTCATTTAGATGTAAATGAGTTACCAACGTATGTCAGGAACAATAAAAGAAGCTAACCTCGAAGTAAACGAAATGTGTTGCAACGTTGTCATAGCGAATAGAACAATATAATTTGATTGTCGAAGAATCATACTGTTTATACAATATTTGTGCTCATTGTTTACTTCCACTTTCATGTTAAAATAATCTGCTATAAATAATATGATTTTTTTTTTCCTCTTTTTTATTTACAATCTGTCACATGACATTAAGTAAATTGTATATATTAATAGCTGTAATATAATAATAAAGCACGCGAGTAACTCACCCAGCTGTGAGCAATCAAATTTGAATTTTCCTAATTTTTTTTGTACCATCATATCAATAAGATACCAGAAAACGTAAATCCTGTTGAATTTTTTTTAAATTTTCATGTTTAATTGTTTATATTAACTAATAAGTTGCAAAAAATGATGCTTTTTTCAAAGAAAATTCGTTTGGAAAGTAAATTTTTGCTCAATAAGGACGATATTAGTTACTCGAGGGTTTTTGGGTCGCTGGTTACGAATCCGGCCTTAGATTTTAAAAATTCAAAATGATGGCTCCAATATGGTGGACAAAATTATCAAGAAATGACCAAATTCGCTTGAAATACATTACTGAAGGGTTTTCGAGGTCGCTGTTTACGAATCCGGCCTTAGATTATAAAAATGTTAAATGGCGGATTCAAAATGACGGACGTAATTATAAAAAATGGCCAAATTCGCTTGAAACACGAATTCAACTTTCATTTTCAAAAGTCAAAATCATGATTGGGACCTTAGATTTTGTGCACTCGCAATACCCTATTTTCAATTTTCTTTTTATTTTACTGCTCTCAGTTAACCCAGAGGCACGATTGTAATATGACTTTTTATAGGTTTTATTTAATTTATGTTATTGTACTTTTACAAATTAAATGACTCAAGAAGGCACACATCTAGTCGCCATAAAGTCCAAATATAGGTGTCGTTTGTGTTTTTTTACTTTTTTGTTTGGACCGGCACACCTAGAAACTTCGACATTTGTTTTTTAGATGATGTTTACACCAAATCCTTCTTTCAACCTCGTTTCTCTCGAAAATGCAACATGATTTTCATAGATGACAGCGCCATCGTTCTCATCACGAAAAATTGAATTTGTTTACTTTGAGGTCGGATTCGTATTCATCGACGCCAAAAACCTCCGAGTAACGTGTTTCAGCCGAATTTGGCCATTTCTTAATAATTTCGTCCACCATATTGAGTCCGCCATTTTGAATTTTTAAAATCTTAGGTCGGATTCGTTATCAGCGACCCCGAAAACCTCCGAGTAACCAATTTCAGCGGTGTTCCATGCAAGGAAAAATGTATGCTTCAAAGGGTTAACATAACCCATTAACGTCGCGACGGACACATTTTCATCCTCAGTTTGATCGTCGATAATTCGTAAAAATTTACGCACCATTATTTCTAATGTAAAAATGTATGCCTTTTCAGAATCTTTCAATAGAATTTCGATAAAATGAACGGCTAAAAACTTATAAGCGTTTCTTTGTAAAAAAATGAGGTTTTTGCAAATTTTTTTTCGATTCAAACATCACTTTCACCTCGAAATATTATTGAGAGACACGTCTAAAGTGAAAATAAGATGTCCGTAGACCCTGAGGAATAAAATGTGGCATGCGTCATTTTGTAATTCAAGATGGCGGCTTTCAAAATGGCTGCTGTAGCATAAAAAAACATGCTCATATTTTTATTTTACGAAAAATGCAAATTCAAGACACACTGACGTTATATCAGAGTGGCATATGTAGTTTTCATTGTCGCTGATTACGAATTCGAAGTCAGAATTAAAAAATTCAAAATGGCGGATATCGAATGCGAAAATTAGTTTTAAATGTTTGATGAGTAAGAAACTGGGTATACAGGGGTTTTCGTGGCCAAAATTAATTGAACACCACGACAAGTTTCAGAAAAATCGGTGAATGACACTTGGGTAGAGCTACTTGTAAGTAGTAGCAGTCCGCACCGTGGTCAGGCACGCCTTGTAGTAAAATGCTGTACTCTAAGTAGTAACACTCCTCACTATGAACACACTAGGTTATAGACTGTTACTACTTAGAACAATTAATTTTTTTACTAAGACGTACGTCACATTTATTTAAGGACTACTATACGGTAACTATTTTTTAAATAACTAATTTTGTCTTCCATAGTTACAAAATGATAATTCTTTTGGACTGCATGTAATCAGTGCATATTCCAATAATATTTAACCAATTTTTAGTAATATCTGTTTGTTCGAGTCCGAAAAAGTACGAAAAAGTGTAGTTGCTCATAATATGCCACGTTAAACACGAAAAATTTAAACTACCCGTAACTTTTCTTATAAATACTCTGTAGTATTCTAAAATGTTATCCGTTTATTTTATATAACTTTATGAAGAAATATACCAAATTTGATCAAAATCTATTTGTCAATTATGTTACCTATAGGGAACTCCCTTAAATTTACATTCGTAGTATTTGAACCACTTTAAGATAGTTATAAAATGCAGTTGAGGATCAAATCAACAGTATACTGTACTCCAAATTGTTGGCAAGAGATTTTGTTAGGGTACATGTTTATACATTCAGCAACGCATTAAATCGATGGATTTAAAATAAAGAAACGCGTTACAACATTTTGTAGAAAATCTTGAAAGTTCTCTTTGTCCAAAAAGAAAAAACAAAGAAAGGAGACATCGACGAAGTGAGAAAAGGAAAACGGAGGTAGGGAGAGGTGCAACATCGCTTCGGAACTGTTCGCTTCCGCCCTTCGCCTTCTTCCTCATTGCGGCTTCATTGTGCTCCCTAGTCGCGATGAACTGCGGCATCGTTCATTTCAATTTCCCGAGCTTTATTCAACTTGATTCGCGTGAGCGGATGCTCCGATGATTTTTCGTTTGTGAAATTCCTTGATTAATTGAGTAGATAATGCAGATTCATTTACTTTTCATCAGATCTGGGTTTGTTTAAATATAATGCTAATAAGCCCAGAACAAATGAACAATCACAGTTGTTTCGAATATAAACACCAATGTAGTTTCCTCATAAAAACTGGAGAATATATAGGAATAGAAAGAAAAGTGACACAAATTACATTGAACCCTTTAAGTCCCAGGTGTCACCCCATTCGCGTCCTTTTCAGCGTTCGTATTTGGGGCCTACTTTCCTATTTATATGTAGGTTTCTATTATTTTTTTTTTGCACGTTTAATACGATAGGGATCTATTTTCTCCTTTCTACTTTCGGTCATTTTATTGTTTTGATTTTTATTATGAAGAAAGGAAGATGCCCATGGAAAATTTTATTTAATGGAAAATTTGAATATTTTATCGTTTGAGAAAGTTTAAAGAATCGTTGTCAAAATCGCGGATTATACATAGAAAAATGCTGGATTATAAGTAGTAACAGTCCGTACCTACTGCGAACAACACACAGTGCGGCCTACTACTACTGAAATTACTGCATTTTCCTATGTATAATCCGCCGCTTTGAAGGCGTTTTTTTAAACTTTCCCACATCTCAAAACAATGGAATTTGCTATTAGATGTTAGTTGTCATCATACTCTAACGGAATTTATTAGTTTCGGAGGTTCCATCTTGTAGGCAGAAATCACCTATACTCGTTGCCTTTACACAAAAAACTACTGCACGGTGACGTCACTTGACGAAAAACGTCACTTTTTTATGTCCAGTTGGACTGGAAAGATATTCGGCAATTATGATAGACTTTTAATGTCTGATTTGTGTATTTTAGACGTTGCTGAATACGAATACAGTATACATTTTTCGGAATTCAAAATGCCGGATCTCAAATGAAGGGGAAGATATTTTAAAAAATTCAGCAAAGCTTGTAAAAATTAGTAGTCGGGGCTTTCGTGGTCGCTTATTATGAATGTGGTATATGCTTTTGAGATTTAAAATGACGGAGTCAATACGGTTAACGATATTTGAAATAACTTAACGTTTTTCACTTTGCAGCATGCAGTTCTAACTTCAGAGAATTATTGTGATTTGTTTTTTAGTAAAAGAAATTCTATTTCAACAATTATAAGGTTGCAGTACCATAATTACTCTTTTAACTATTAAATATATTATCATCCTTTCTAATATTTTGTGCTACCCAATAATAAGAGTACGTAACATTGCTCAGAATTATTATTGTACACTGCAAAATACATTTCTATTCGTGGGCCGGGGAACATAGTTCCGAAAATCAAAATCCCGAAAGGCTAAAATTTCTATATTGCGTGAGTTCAATGTATTTTAATTTTCTGTTTTTTTGCCAAATTTTCAAAGACAAAGTGAAGAAAATCATGCTGGAGCCATGCTACATCGAAATTTTAGCATTTCGGATTTTCGGAACTTTGTTCCTCGGTCTATTCGCGTACCTCCGGAGACTCCAAATAAACCCGCTAATAAATACTTTCGTCCACATTTATGATAATTTGTTATTTTTTAACTTCCTGCGCGAAACAATCAATCATACATACAAATTTCGTCCAGTATTCATAGGAATGTAAAATGGCCTACGTTAGAATGTTAAATATTCATAGAAAACCGTGTTTGTTCTGGTAATGGATGTTGAATGTACAAAGCGGATCAAGTTCACGTATCAAACTACAGATAAACTCTCGAGAAATACGTTAACATTACTGAACATATTACGTTTGAATAAATAATTCTTAATCCCAAATCTTGGACGTATATCAGATGAAAAAGAGAGTAGAATATTTGGTTCCAAACAAAATCCTACAAATCTTTTGTTTTTATAAACCACTTTCTTAGTTGTAGTTTGTGGGAAAAAACTGTAAAAGTAATCGAAAGGTCCCGGCCTATATGCACGTCGCCTGCCACGTCGGTAAATGTTTCGTTAGTTCAGTTTATTGCATTTCTTTATGTTTAGAATTATATTGAATCGAAATATAATGAGGAATTTTCAAAAGGAAGTTACATTATTTCCGGATAAAACAATTGTACCATAATCTATGTAAAATTTCCATGAAAAAGTGTTCTTGATCGTTTTCTGAATGATTTCTTTGAATCTTAGGAAAAAATCTATGAACTCAGGAACAAATGATTTACAATTACTAGATCATTACTGATGTTGAAACAAATTTTGAATTTTTAAGTTTTCGAATTTTATTTTTTATTTACCATCGCTATCGAAGCTCCTAAATACAACTTATCAGCAAAGCTTTTTTATAAAATAAATAAACGTTGTTTCAAAATACTCATTCTATACCAAAATATGTATTTTAAAAAAAGTCAATTACGAAATTGACTTAAAATTAATGAAATGAGTTTTCTTTACAAGGCGTTAATATCATAATATTGGATAAAATTCATTTAGTACCTATATTTTTTCGAAGTTTTTCTTCCGGATTCCGAAGAGCCAGCTTCGGTAAAATTTGCCGGTTTCTTAATAAAAAAGTGCTCAAAACAGAAAAAAATAATATTTTCGAAGTAAGAATGCGACTTTCACTCGAGTTTTGGTCAGAATCTGCACAACATTATTTTCTCTATAAACTCGAATCAAACATCATTTAAGTAAAAAAATATTTATAATATTTATATAATGAAATCTACGATAATTGTTATCACAGGGCATACATTTTATCATTATAAGTAAAATCGCATGAAGAATTGAATGAAGAATTGCTTACAAATTATCACAATTGTCTATTTTAAATTAAACGTTTTATCTGCAATAAATTTATATGAAACATCTAGTTCTTAGATAATCCCGAATATATGTTAATAGTGTATTATAAAATATTAACTTTAGTAGTATATAACTCAAGGATTACAAAGATGAAAAAAATGTTATATTAAAATAAAATATTCCTTTTTGTATTTCAACGTTGCGTCTCGTATTGTGCTTACGCTCTCTATAGCCACACAGAAATTTTAAAAATAATTTCTTACTCCAATGGTATGAGTACATTAAATATTACGAACTTTTTGCGAGTTCCATGCAAACAAGGCCGTATTTATAAAAAAGTTGTTTTATTTATTATTATTTATTTATTTATTTATTTAATAAAACTTTGGCTTGAAGTGTACCCTTCTTTGGCCAACTACATGTAGATATTACAAAGTATAAAATAATAAGTAAAAAAAGAAAAGAGATACAATAATGAGAATTACAATGTACAGATATAAATGGTTAGAATTATTTAAGTATAAGCTAAAACACTGTAGGTGACGCAATACTAACAATAAAAGTATAATGAAAATACAAATATTCACGTTACAATAGTAAATAGCGAACGGCCTGACGTGTCCAGCTCAAAAAGAAAACGCATGAGCTTGGTACTAAAGGCACCGATGCTGACGCACTTTTTAAGCTCAAATGGTAGAGCATTCCACAGTCTGATGGAGGTAACGTAGAATGAGTTGGCATAAGTCTCTGTCCTGTACTTCGGGATTATGAGATCATTAGAGCCCGTTCTAGGTTGACGGTCATATTTATTATGACGCCATACATATTGATTATACAGATAGGTGGGGGTGCCAGTTTTGAAGACGCTAAAGACTACCATCCCGATAAAATACAAGCGTTTTGACGCTGCAGTGAGCCAACCAAGCTTAGTTCTGTACGGGGTGATATGATCACTACGACGAAGACAAAATATAAATCGAATGCCTACATTGAGCAACCGCTCAACTCTCGTTTTTTGAGTGGTATTAAGGTCATTGTAGACGGAGCAACAATAGTCTAAGTAGGGCATAATTAGCGAAGAAATAAGCTGTTTGCGTAGATCGAGAGGCAGCGCACTCTGATTAGCTCTTAGCTGCCGAGTAATGCAGTATACTTTCTTAGAGATATGCGTTATATGCTCGTTCCGGGAAAGAGTAGAGTCAATAATAACCCCTAAATTCTTTGTCGATTTTACCCATGGAATAGGACGCCCACGAATAGATATGGCTGTCAAGGTAGTTAAATCATAGTTGATGTAGTACGAGCTTCCCACTAGCATTGCTTTGGTCTTCTCAAAGTTGATCATAAGCTTGTTCTCCGCAGCCCAGTCACAAAACCGCTCGGCATCTGTTGCTATACGCAAAATCGCACTGTTGATCTCAGAAGGACGACATTTAAGGAATATTTGCGTATCATCTGCATATATCATGTGGCATGAATGCTGAAGTACCCCAGGTAAATCATTAATAAATATAGAGAAAAGCAGCGGTCCAAGAACAGAGCCCTGTGGCACTCCGCCATTAGTTGGCAACCACGGAGATAACTTACCATCATAGCCCAAAACAGCTTGAGAACGTCCCGACAAATAGGACATAATCCAAGCAAGAGCCAAGCTAGAGAAGTTTGCAGACTTCATTTTCTTGGCAAGTAGTTCATGATCTACGAGATCGAATGCCTTACTAAAGTCGAATAAGATAACAATAACAATCATTCTTTCGTCAATGGCCATGCGACAATAATCGGTAACCATAAGCAGGGCTGTTTGCGTACTGTAGCCTCTTCGAAAACCAGATTGATGCGAGTCTAGCCAATTTGTCTTGTTTAAGAAGATTCTGATTATAAGTAAGGCGTTCTACAAGTTTTGAGAGTGCGCAAAGAATAGCAATCAAACGATAGTCGAAGGGTCCAGTAGGGTTCCTCACCTTACTTAAGGGAATTAATATTGTTTTCTTCCAGTCTGTGGGAAATGTGGCGGTATTGAACGAGAGGTTTATAAGATCAACCAAATGTGAGGCAATTGCAGGAAAAGCTTTGACCAAAAAACTCAGAGGGATGTCATCCGTACCTCTCGCCTCTGATTTTGACATTGCAAGGCATTCAGCGAGATCTAAAATACTAATATTCGAAAAATAAAAGTCGTCGTCCTTAAATTCGCTAGCACAGAACGATTTAAGAAAATTAGGATGTATGGTATTGCGCTGCGAAGTTAGAGAGGCATGATGCAAATTAATTTCATGAGCAGTGCAACACAGGGACTTGTTATTCGCTTTTGAGACCAGGCCGAGCTTACGCATCTCTCTCCATACTAGTTTCGAGTTTTTTAGCCCAGATAAACGGTGTTGATAATAATTATCTCGAGCTTTTAGAACTGTGATAGTAAATTTATTACTCTGTTAAATTTTAACATGTACGAATACTAGTTAATTTTAAGGTATAGTTTTTATCAACATTGTGAGTTCAACACAATTCATTGATATGTGACCAATATATAATTAAAAACAGAAATAGATATAATCTGTCTAAAAATATTTAAATAAAATCTTCACATTCATCATTGCTAACATAGCATGTCAATAATCTGATTTCGAAGAGGTTTACAATGCTTCAAACTAATGTGATAACAAAGATCTTCGAAATTTCAAGATACTTTTTAGTGCACCTATTGGCGGTTGCTTTTTTATTATATTAGTGCATGCCTTTTTGAGTGTTATGCAGTATATCGCATTTCTTTATCTCCAATCATTCGGAATACTTTATTGTTTACTGGGTTAATAATATTAACTTAGTGAAAAATAGTAAAATTAACCACATCAACAAAGTTATACTAACAATAAAAGTATTTCTTTTAACTACTCTCGACTCAACTTCTCAATGTTAGGTGAATTTGTCAAGTAAATTTATTTTTTAGTGCAGTAGTTCATCCATGTCTATCATCGGAAAATGCTGGATAGTAAAAATTATCAACCATTTATGACAAATGTAGTTATTTGTAATTATGGCTCAAAGTTTGTTGATCCTACATTCAAATAACTTTATTTCTTATCTTCTATAAACATTTAGATAATATTTTTATGATATTTGTTTGCTCAAATCTGTTTATAATGGCGTTGTATATAATATTCTATACAGCCATGCATTTTCCAACCACTGATGAAAGAAGAACATTAAGGAGTAAGATCCAGCTATTAGCGCCCGTAGTCTGGAAGTAAACTCTACTTGGCGTCCAAATCTTTTTCCTTTCTCGATAATCACTGCTATTTCAAGCGTTAAAGAACCCGTTTAATAGCGTATCCTAATGTGCTAAATACCCCGTATATATTCCTTGTAATTAATGGCTGCCACATCATGAAATATAATTTGTGTGAAATTATGTTATATAATTTATGTTCAAATTTAGCTTTACCCATTTTCCAGATAGTTAATTAACACTTTTGATACACTATACTTATATGATGGACAAAATCTGGATGAAGTGTTGTTAACATTAAAACTTATTTACGAATTCACCATAAAATAATTAAGAACATATTTTTAATTAAGAACGTTTATAAATTGCCCATAGAAGACCAAAGACTCTCTTCAAGATTTAATAGTCTTCATTATAACCTATGAAAAGTAATTATTTTAATTATTTGATTAAAAAATCATTTTAATGTAGGCAGTAATTAAATTAGCAGTGCTTTGCTGTAAATCAGGCAGGCTTTAAAAATGTACCGTTTCCTCATAAATAAAATTTAATTCAAAAGGACCACATTAAATATTAGTATTTACTATTATTCGTAAGAATGCTACTACTATATGTATACTACAAAATATTCTATGAATTGTCCAAAAAATCATCTTGTTAATTTGCTTTCGATCCTCTACGATTTTAACATAGATATATCTACTCCTGAGAGTGATTAAATGTTGATTTATAACATTTTTCACAGAGGGCCTATTTTTCGGGATATTTCAAAGTTTCATATTAAAAAAATCAACCTGCAGAATAAATAGATATGGCGACGATTACAAGGTTAAACTAAAAACTGATATTAAATTACTTATTGCTCGCGGATACAAATTGCAAAAGTCATTACAAGCTCTGTTTTGAACAACTGTTGCAGAGCTTTTCATAATAGCATGATTTAAATTGTATACAATAATACACCGATGATGATTTCATATAAAAACAATAATAAATACATTTCGTTAACGATTTCTATGAAATCTTCATTTTACTCGAAAATCGGTTGAAACGAATAATTTATGATTTCAAAAGCGATAATTCTTTAATTCGCAGCAGCTCACTATCCCTTATATTCAATGATTTTCATTCCTATAAATTTTAAGAATGAATTTCCACATTTTTTATTCTATTCGCTGAGAGTTAGATTAATATTTCCAATAAAAACCATCGAATGTATTTGAAAACTGATCAATTAAAAACAGTTCATGGAAATTGAATTGCAAATATAATTAGAATTTATGCGGTGATCGTTATTGCTATTTTTAATATAACAAATTGTGAAAGTCACAGAGTACGGAAGAAATTTACTTTGGTCGTTACTAAATTTAATAAATCTATAGAAGCTAAATAAATTTCTACATCATAGAACAGAGGATGTCGTAACTTAAGGCGTCAATTATCATCGAATCCTTTGTATACAGGTCTTGTAGCAATAATAGGATAATCGTTAAAAAAAGCAGGACGTTTAACTGTTAAAGAAAATTAAAGATCTTTGATGTTTTTTTTGCTAAATTTTTTCTCAGTTTTTATCGGCGAAGTGCACCCTCGCCAAAGAACTGAACAATAGATAATCGAGGTTGGGTAAATCCAACGGACAGTGAAAATCGCAGTTCCCAATATCGGACTTCGTTTATCCTTTCGGGTCATCTCAGTTCGAACTCCGAACAATTGGCTATTATGGGTCGTTTAATAAAATATCTGAAACTAAAACTATACAAAAGAATACAACACAATGTAATTACGATACGGTTTTCAAATATAAACGGAAAGCAGTTTGTATTTCGGGTTTCTTTTAATTACTTGTAATAAGATATAATTTAAGTACATTTAATGTCGATCTTAATCTAGTTCGCAGACACTTTTTTTATTTCTCTTATCCTGAATATATTTGCGTTGGATTCCAACTCATAATAATCTTATAATATAATCAGTTTTAATACATTTAATAGAAGTCCCAGTCAAATTAATCGTGTTATATTGCGTTTGGTTTCATCATTTAAGTTAGGAAAAAGTAACCATCCTATATAATAATAAGCTAGTTAATATCTAAAAACGGGAAAGATAATAAATTAAGCAATCGAACAATTGTTGGTGAAATACCGAATACTGTAAACATCACGTAGATCTCAAAAGATATCAAGTGGTATATTCAGATAAAATAAAATTCTATTATGGTTCTGAACATGGAGGATATGAAGTGGTACAACCGTAGTACAAATACAACTTTGCTGACCATGTTGTATAAATATTAGGATATAGGATAAATAATAGGAAAGGAATTATCCCCCGCTTTAATGACATTTATTTTTGCCTATTCGCGGGTCGGCTCTAGGGTAAATAGGTCGGACAGACAATAGAAGACATTTACAAGACAATACATGACAGCACAAGGCAACACCCACCCAGAGCCAGTCCCCCCATTACTGCGCCCCGTAGAACGTCTTGACCCCTCTGTATCGCATTTGCACGGGGTTTGGCAAAACTACAGAAAACCCAGACAGATACAGTCGACGAACTACCTTATCATCAGGGGTTACCCTCTGATGGTAAAGCAGCTGTGTCTACCACTCAGCAATCGGCCTGCTATCTTTGCCGTAGCGGGCGCAACGCTCATTTTTTTTATTTTCATAGTCACTCTTCCAAGTATGTATCCCTAATCAGGATTCTTTCACTTGAAAGTGCGACAGTGCATCGCATCGACCACAGGGCAACTGCTGTTGATTGTTGTATAAATATTCTATGGCGGTAGTAAAGAACTAAACAGATTTTGTTTCTGTAGTTATACTGTAATTTTTAGTACACACGAATAAAAGTTCCTGGAAAAAATTGCGGAACTTTTCTGGAAACAAAGATATTTATACATTCTCAAGATTTTTACAGCATTTTTGTAACTTCCTGACAATATTCATCACTTAACATATTTTATGAGGCTTGACCGTTTCTTGTTTCTTTTTTCAAATAGTACTTACAATATACATTTCGGCAGAATAACGAGTTATTATTTCGCTCTATCTATGGAGTGAAAAAATTCACTCTGTACAGAGTGGCTCACCTTTCACTTTTTCTTGGAGTGAATTTTCAGTTTAAGAATATTAGAGAGTACACTTTTGGAAATCGGGTTTTTATTCTATATTTTAATTGTACAGTTTGTTTTTGAAAAAGTTGAATCTGATTTTGCATTTCAGAAATTGGAAAAAAAAGAAGAAATTAAAACTGGAGTTTCATTCGATAATGAGTCATTGTGTAAACTTGTAGGTTGTACTTGATTTTGTTAATGGCGATAATCGGGGCTGGATAATAGTAGGAATGTTAGGTAACATTGCGAGAAGACTCGTTGGCCGCAATTTGGAAAAATTTGATGGAAAATTGGAAAATATGAAAAAGAAATTTGGAAAAAACGGAAGGAAAGGTGCAAATTAACAAGAACTGAAGAGGTTAACCGGTTAACTGGCACTGTATATATATATATATGGCACTGTATATTTACAGACCTAAATCGAGAATGACCACACAAATTTTTTTTTGCGAGATGATTTTGACATTTTCAGTTAGTGTTTCTGTTGCTGAGATGCAAGAACTAAATATCAACTGTAGCGTATATTCTTCTTCAAACTCGTATTTCTGATGAGGAGAGTAAAAACATATCAAGAAAATTTTAATCTCAACCATTCTTTTAAGGCAGTTGCAGTATGTACCTCTTCAGGTATATGAAAAGGACCGGGGAACAAAGTTCCGAAAATCAAAATGCCGAAAGGCTAAAATTTCGATATTCGATGAGTTCAAGGTATCTTAATTTGCTTTCTTTTTGCCAAATTTTCAAAGACGAAGCGAAGAAAATCACGCTAGAGTCATGCTGTATCGAAATTTTGGTCTTTCGGTGTGTTGATTTTCGGAACTTTGTTCCCCGGCCATGAAAAGTGAAAACTAAGTTGGAAACGAAAACAGCAATATCAACACCCCCTAGATCTATGTTTCTTGAAAAAAAGAAATTTCACACTCAATCTTTATTTTTCCACTTACTTCTCCACTTCAACACTTATTTTTCACCCCTTTGGGTCATTGTAAATGGAAACTAGGCTGGGAAATTAGCTATATCAAAATCCCGTAGATTTAAGTTTCTATAAACAATGAAAATTTCACCTTCAACCCTTATTTTTTCACATCTCTGCTCTACATCAAGCCTTATTTTTCACCCCTTTAGGATGTTCTAAAATAGAAATTGAACTTGAAAATGGAATCAGCTGTATCAAAAACCTCTAGATCTAAGTTTCTAGAAAAACTAAACTTTCCACCCACAACTCTTATTTCTCCACTTCTCAATTCTACTTCAACCCTTATTTTTAAACCCTTTAGGGTGTTTTAAAATGAAAACTAAACTTAGAAATGGAATCAGCTATATGAAAAACCCCTAGATGTAAGTTTCTAGAAAAATTAAAAATTTCAACCTCAACCTTTATTTTTCACCCCTTTATGATGTTGCAAAATGGAAACTCAGCTTGGAAATGGAACAAGGAGCATAAAAAAATCTATAAAACCTATATTTTAGTGGATGATTCGCTTCTACCAGAATTGGCACGAAAAGTGGAAAATGTTATACCAGTTAACCTTGTCTAAATTTCTGAGTCTAGAAGAACGGAAAAACGATGCATCTAATAAAATTATGTACTTTGGACAAGGTGATTTTTGGATATCATCTATAGACAGGCATTTCACTATTTATCATCGTATCCTTATAAAGTCCACGTTAAACCACAAGAAAAAATATAGCTCTCTGGAACTTCTCCTTTGTCCATGAATACTATATGATGAAACTGATCATTGCTTATATTAATTTGCAGAAAGAGCTAGCAGATACCCATCTGTAAATTCCAAAGAATTTTAATTACGTTTATACTGGATCAGCTATTCGGAAATCAGAATAAATCTACCAATTTGACAAGGCCGTAAGCGTCGCGTCGTTCTGTAATAATTTGTTTTTAAGCTGGTAATTTCCATTGAAAATAAATGTTCTCTGTCAGAAGATTTACCTAATATATTGAAAATCCAAGCGTTTCTGCATGCCGCAGTAGAGCACTTTGTCGTTTTATAGAATGTGGAATACAATATTATGCTTATTATTGTATATGAGTAGTTTTATTCCTTGTCACTCGTAAATAAGTTATATAAAGTATTAGAAACAAAATAATAAATATTTTAAAATCTGCCATGGGACTAATTATCAGAGAAAAATATATTGGATACTAAGTTTTTTATGACGATTGAATTGATATTGAAAAATCAGCCATGTTCATTTTTGGAAAGCCATAAGACCAATTTGGTTAAAATTCTTACTTTTTTAAAAATTGATTGCAATTTTATTTTCTTAACGTTTTACAAACAATTAACAATTGACAATTGACGTTTTACAAACAATTACAAATAGAATACGTAAATGAAAATTGTTGTTATATTAAATTGATGCAGAATGAACGTTTCAGAAGTAAAAAAATGGTAGCAGTGTCTCAGGGGGATAAACACTTTGACAAACTGATACTATTGTTCAGAATTTCATTCACCGAATATCCTTTTCAGGTCAAACGGCGACTAATCATTATAGAAGAACGTATTACCGATGCAAAGATTGTTCAACACGATTAGTTTTGGCGATTTTCTCCTAACGAAAGATGAAAATAGTTTAAAGAACACAAAAAGAGAGACTTCGGAGATATGGCTCCCATAAACTACGAAGAGCTTTTGGCCGATTTGCGCGCACGAAATGTAGCAGTGATAAGGTTCGCAAGATTCTTTTTCGCTGCTGAGAAAATGAAAGAACTTCGTTAAATTTTTCGCGTATATCAATTTCTCGTGGTACCGCAGTTATCTCGTAATATTGTTTTTGCACGTGACGTGTTTATTTTGTAGATGTAATCAGCGGTTTTTGCGATTATTATCTAATGTTGCTACATTCATGGAATGGAATCTTTATACCAGCATCAAACTACAATCAAACATTTCAAAACTGTGGAAAGAGAAACGCATTTAGAAAAATAAGATTCGTTTACAGGTAGTAAAACTATGGCAAAGTGTATTTATTACACGGAAAACAGTTTATTCCAACAATTCTATATTTGCGTTAATTTTGCATTTTTTAAATAGTGTGTTGCGACTTATCATTTGAATAAATACGATGTGTGTGTTTGCGTCTTACTTACATACTTTTATGTTAGATGGCAGGTATTATTTGGCCATGCGCAATTGCTATTTTGTACACGATTTGGAGTAGGAGCAATTTCTTCACCAGTAGCTCAAATATATCGTTAATACAAACACGTGTCTGAAAGATTATTTATATACCAAAAGTGAAATCCAGCATCAATCCTCAACATGGTCCTTCAGCACGGATTTTATAAAGCATAGGACGTTAAAGTGAAATAAGTGATTAGTGAACGTCTAAAATAAAAAATCTAAAATTCTACAACATATATTCTACGTTCCATCAAGGAGTAGATTGCATAAACAATTGTGTGGAATAATTCACTAAATCATTTTAACGATTTTATTATCCTATTTCGTTTAATCTGCAATCAAGAGCAGAGTTGTTTTTGCACATCCAAGTGTATACAAGTTCTTGTTCTTCGCCAAGAAGATAATCGAATCAAGCAGACACGTGTTTAGTGCATTTTGATATTAACAAAATCATGAACTATAAAAATTGAGCTACTTCATAAAACAAATAGATCTTGTAACAAAATTTAATTCGTTAAAACAAGAAACGGAATAAAAATTCAAAAATCGAAAACAAAACTCAAGATTGAAAATACAGTCTACTATTCCACATCAAGGACAACAAATCAAACAATAACAACGGATTACGGTTCAATCGACGAAATTTGTTTCACAAGATAAGTGGGCATCCTAATTATTGTTAATCCCTCTATATACACAACGTTTAATTTGAATTTGAGAGTTTATACACATTTACAATTTCTTATAATAATTTCCTTCTAAATATATTTATCTATTTTACAATTTTAAATTAATTTTCTAATTGATTCAACGTTAACAATTTAAAAAATGGATCTTACAAGAAAAAGGGGGCCAATGAAATCAAAAATAACAATTATTAAAAATTATTTTCAAAGTGTAATATCGTTGAACCTTGATGAACGAATTAAATTAAGTGATGAAATTCGCTCTGAAATTACTGCGAGATTAGAAAGAGCGAAAGATGTATTGAAACAGTTTGACGAATTGCAAGATGAAATTGATTTAGAATTAAATGACACGGAAATTTCGGTAGAATATCGCGAAAATTTTGAAAAAGAATATTTCACCGTTGTAGGTGTTGGTAATAAGTTATTAGCTCGCGGTATTGCCGAACAAACAAATTTCTCCGAAGGACACGATGCGCCGGGTAATCGAGCGGGGACAAGTCTTAACAATAGAATAGATAATAACGAAGTTTATAATAATAGACAGTCTGTCAGATTACCGACAATAGATTTGCCAAACTTTAAAGGTGATCTACCGGATTGGCTTGGTTTTCGTGATACTTTTGAATCTTTGATTCATAAGAATGAATCTATTACGGAAATTCAAAAATTTCATTATTTACGGGCAGCGCTAAACAGTTCTGCAGCTCAAATTGTTAAGTCACTCGAATTTTCAGCTGCCAATTATTCGGTTGCCTGGAACGCGTTATGCGATAGATACAATTCAACGAAACTTTTAATTAATAATCATATAAAATCTATTTTTGAAATTAAAACAATGGACAGTGAATCTGCGCAAGAGATTCAATTAATCATAGATACATTAAACAAACATTTGAGAGCACTTAATATTCTAGGAGAAAATACACAATCATGGGATTCAATATTAATATATATTATAACAAATAAATTAGAATCTATTACGGCACGGGCCTGGGAACAAGAAAAATCCAAGATTGAATCTCCTAAATTAAGTGATCTGCAAAATTTTCTCGATGCACGCGTTCAGTTTTTACAAACACTTGAGGCAAATAAGCAATTTAATTCCGCTAATTCGAATGTCAGTAAAAAGTTGGGAAAACTGAAAACGTTTGTTACAGTCAATAAAGCTAGAACATGTGCAATGTGTAAAGAAGATCATTACCTTCAGAACTGTGCAAAGTTTCTTAATTTGCCAACTGTACAAAGAGCTGAGAAAATTAGGGAATTTAAATTATGCCTCAATTGTTTGCGCCCGGGACATTTTTTATCCGATTGCAAGGGCAGTAGATGTAATAAGTGTAATGGCAAACACAATACACTCATACACCATGAGAAATCAGGCAACGTAAAAACATTTATTTCACCTTGTTCTAAAGAAATGAATCTTTCAAATGTTCTCTTATCAACTGCATCAGTTCAAACGCATGGGACAAACGGTATTATTCAGAGTGCTCGAATGATATTAGACTCTTGTTCACAATCGAATTTCATTTCTGAAAATTTATGTCATTTATTGAAATTGAAAACGACTCCTGTTGATATAAAGATAGGAGGTTTGAACGGTTGTCAATCCCGCGCAAAATATAAATGTGACGTAAAATTGACAACACAGCATAATTCGTTTTCATTTTCAATAACCTGTTTGGTAACTTCGAGCATTACTGATTTTATGCCAAATTCGCCAATAAATAAGCAATTACTTGATATACCATCGCACCTGAAACTTGCAGATCCTCTATTTTATAAACCTGGCTTTGTTGACATATTATTGGGAGCGGAATGGTTTTGGAAGATTTTGTGTGTCGGTCAAATTGAGTTGGGAAACAGTGGCTTAATTATGCAAAAAACGAAGTTGGGGTGGATCGTGGGTGGTCCATTAGCATCCAAACCAACTCCTTATATCCAATGCAATTTGACCAGACCTATTCTTAATTCGATTGAAGACAAAATTGAACGATTTTGGAGGATGGAGGAGCTTTCAGGTGCTAAGGTTATGTCTTATGAAGAAAACGAGTGTGAACTAAATTTTCAAAAAACTACGAAGCGTGACGAAAACGGTAGATTTGTCGTTGATCTCCCTCTTAAATGCGATCCGACGAAATTGGGCGATTCAAGGTGTACCGCCGAACGCAGGTTAATGAATCTGGAGAAACGTTTTAAAAAGCAACCTGATATTAAAATACAATATAGTAATTTTCTATCTGAGTACGAAAGATTAGGTCATATGACGCCTGTGGAGAATAGCAAAATAAAAAATAATTCTTATTACTTTCCACATCATTGCGTCATCAAGACGGAAAGTTTAAGTACAAAATTACGTGTTGTCTTTGATGGATCTGCTTCGACTACTAGTGGCTATTCTCTTAATGATTTACAAATGGTAGGCCCAACTTTACAAAATGACCTTTTTAATATTTTATTGCGGTTCAGAAAACACAGATATGTAGTTGCATCTGACATAGAAAATATGTACAGGCAAGTTCTTGTAAATCCTGATCAAAGGTATCTTCAATGTATTTTGTGGCGTTCAAATCCAACTGAGCCCATAAAAACATTTGAATTGAATACCGTGACTTACGGAACTGCATCTGCCCCTTTTCTAGCGATCAGATCTTTAATGCAACTTGCATATGAATCTGAAGGTCAATCTACAGAAATTTCAAAAATAATACTTAATGACTTCTATGTGGATGATTTATTAACTGGAGGTGATTCGATAGAAGCTGTTAGAAATATTGTCAAAAACGTAAGCGAAGTATTATCAAAAGGTTGTTTTCAATTAAGAAAATGGTCATCTAACGAAGCGTCCATAATTCATGACATTGAGAATGGCACCAGTAATGAGAATTTTCTAAATATTTCAAACGATAAATGTATAAAAACACTTGGGTTGAAATGGAATCCGAAAATCGATGCATTGAGTTTTTTCGTCAATGGGAATGAAACAAGTATCGTAACTAAATGGCAAATACTTTCGGAAATTTTCCAAATTTTCGATCCACTAGGCCTCGTTGGACCTGTAATTATTCGTGCAAAGATATTAATGCAGCGTCTATGGCAAGAAAAGATTAACTGGGATGAGTCATTGCCCTCTGCATTACACTTTGAATGGCTTAATTATAAAAAGGATTTAGTTTATTTAAATAGTCTTCAAATTGTTCGACATGCAAGCTGTGAAAACGCTAAATTATTTGAAATTCATGGCTTTGCCGATGCGTCAAAAAACGCATATGGAGCCTGCGTATACATTCGAACAAAGGATGCATTTGGAAATTACAAAGTAGCTTTATTGTGTTCTAAGTCTCGTGTTGCTCCCTTAAAGGTACAGACAATACCACGACTTGAGCTTTGTGCCGCTTACCTTCTGGCTAATTTGGTGACTGGGGTTGTTGATGCATTAGGCTGCGGTTTGCATAAAGCCCATTATTGGTCAGATTCGTCGATCGTACTATCGTGGCTTAAAATGCAATCTAATACGTTAACGACGTTTGTAGCTAATAGAGTCGCGCGCATACAAGAAACAACCAAAATTGATAACTGGCGACATATTCCTTCAAACATCAATCCGGCCGACTGTTTGTCACGCGGAATAAATCCTCGGGATATATTAAAAAATCCTCTTTGGTGGTATGGACCCTCCTTTTTACTTAAAGAGGACGGCGATTGGCCAGCAAGTTCTTTTGATATCGTAACTACGGAGGAAGTAAAAGGTGCAACGATTTCGTTCCATAGTTACTCTTATCCAAATGAATTAACAGAGTTGCTTATCTCTAGGATGTCAAAGTTGCACAAGGCATGTAGAGTTCTAGCTAGAATTTTTCGTTTCATCGATAAGGTGCGAAAGAAAAAGGATGCAAAAACGAAATATATTAGTGGTGCCGAAATTGAAAAAGGATTGATGTTTTTAGTAAAATGTGTCCAACGCGAGTTGTTTTCAAATGAAATGAAAATTTTAAAGTCGGGTCAGAAAATAATAAAGGGAAAATTAGCTGCATTATCTCCATTCATTGACAATGACGGTGTATTGCGGGTTGGAGGTCGTTTGAGGAATGCTAATTTTCCTTACGATAAAAAACATCAAATGATTTTAGGTGGAAGTCATAATTTTACAAGGCTTCTCTTGCGCGAAACACACTGTCAATTGCTTCACGGTGGACCTCAATTGGTTTTGTCTACTGTTCGTGAAAGATTTTGGCCTGTCGGTGGGCGAAATTTAGCAAGAAAAATTGTACGAAATTGTGTAACGTGTTTTCGGGCGAATCCGATATCCGCAAATTTTAACATGGGTAACCTGCCAACCTCGCGAGTTTCTCCAGCCTTACCATTTACAACTACCGGAGTAGACTACGCTGGTCCGTTTTTTATTAAAGATAAAAGGGGTCGAGGATGTAAATTGACGAAATGCTACGTGAGTTTATTCGTTTGCTTTGTCACAAAATCTATTCACTTGGAACTTGTAAGTGACCTTACATCAGAAGCATTTGTCTCCGCTCTGCGGCGTTTCGTGTCTAGAAGGGGCAAACCTAGTGACATGCATTCTGACAACGGAACTGCATTTGTCGGTGCAAATACGGAATTGCAAGAACTTGGACAATTTTTAATAAATGACGGTAATAAATTGGCAGAATATGTTGAATCAATTGGAATTAAGTGGCATTTTATTCCTGCTTCCTCTCCTCATTTTGGAGGGATCTGGGAAGCAGGAGTAAAATCCATGAAACACCACCTGAAACGTGTAGCTTCACAAGCGCATTTACTCTATGAAGAATTATACACTCTCATTGTTCAAATTGAAGGTATCCTCAATTCTCGTCCTCTTACTCCTTTGTCAACCGACCCCAATGATTATGAACCCCTCTCTCCTGCCCATTTTTTAATTGGACGAAGATTTTTCACTGTGGCTGATCCAGATTTGACAACCATCAAGGAAAATACCCTCTCCCGTTGGCAAATGATTCAACGTTTGCAGCAGCACTTTTGGCAACGTTGGCATAAAGAGTATGTTTCTGAACTGCAACGTATAACCAAGTGGCATCAACCATATCCCGAGCCTCCAATAAATTCTCTCGTGCTTATAAAAGAGGATAAGACACCACCATGTAAATGGAGATTAGGAAGAATTATAGAACTACATAGGGGATCTGACAATGTAGTTCGAGTAGCGATTGTACAAACTACTACTGGAAGAATATCAAGAGTGTTAACAAAATTGTGTCCACTTCCACTAGACTCGTAAAATTTGTCGGTTTGCTGTTTTTATGTTAAACTTTGAATGCGTGTATAAGAATATAGCTGATATTATATTATAATTGACTATTCGATAAAAGAACTCCGTTATACGTTATTGTGAGCAGTGCTCCCAATGCCGGGGGGCATGTTGCGACTTATCATTTGAATAAATACGATGTGTGTGTTTGCGTCTTACTTACATACTTTTATGTTAGATGGCAGGTATTATTTGGCCATGCGCAATTGCTATTTTGTACACGATTTGGAGTAGGAGCAATTTCTTCACCAGTAGCTCAAATATATCGTTAATACAAACACGTGTCTGAAAGATTATTTATATACCAAAAGTGAAATCCAGCATCAATCCTCAACATAGTGCATAAATCTTTTTTTTTTTTGATAAGTCGGTAATGAAGTTAACGGAACTACGTGAGATTAGGTAATAACTATAAGTAGCACAGATGAATTCTGTGATGTTATTGCAGTAAAAATTATAATGGCACTTTGGTTATTACAGCTCTGTTGGAACTATTTAGGTGGTTTGTGGTACTTGCGAAAGATCAAATCTGTTTCTACATAACAAATGACAGAGATGCAGTGCACTAATCTATATTTAAAATGTAGTGAACATTTACTGATGTTATTAGATGTGAATAGTCTGAGTACCATAGTAAAAAGATGTCACTGTGTAACAATGGAATTTCACTGCTTGCAAAGAGGGTAATAGTCGGTGCGGCTTCTTTGATTACTGACATTTTGAGAAATTCTACATCGAGAAATTGTCATCTTGTGCTGTTGAGATTTTAACTTTTATCTTGCGCATTTCTTTTTTTTTTGCAGTAAACCTTTTCTAATGAAAATTACTAGTTTACTAGAATCTAAGCAAACTGTTCTCTGCTCGAGTTTATTTCAAATATCAAGTCTCCGGGCAAATCGAATATAACTATAGATAAGTCGTAATGTACGACTTAAAAATTTGAACAAAACAAAAAAAAAACAAAATCAAATACCGAGCTTCACTATCGCTGCCCTTAGTCTGTGTAGTTGCTAATTACGCAAGTCATTAGTGACTTTATATATTTCATTTTAATTCGAATCTTACAATGAAACTGACTATCGTCAATGGTAAAAAGTGTCTGTTCAGTTTCCAAGTTTACGTAGTAATAATATTTTTAACGACTGGTGGAAGGGCTTCAAATAAAACGGGCAATATGATCGGTCGACTAAAAATATCAATTATTTATTCCGATCAGTGCCGGTGACGATCCGATCGCGACGCGGACTTCCTAACCCTCTGACGTTCCGGGACGTTCTCTCTCAACCCGATCGTCACTTTTTCACATCTTAGTTCGATTTTTCAAACTCTCGAACATTTAAATAGACTACAACGTCATATTACACATCGATGTTATACTATTCGAATTACAAATAATCGTATCGAGATCGTCACCATTTCGAAGGGCCTTTTACATAATTACCTAACAAGCCAGCTTCATTTTGAGAGGTACCCCCATTCGGGTGTGCAATGGCGTAGGGAAAACCACCTTAGTGGGAAAAACCTACGCCGGGTACCGCAGTCGACAAAACATCGATTCTATCCGTAACACATATTATAAACCACTAATTGCAGTGAGTATTCATTCAAAGATTGAAATAGTAAACTTTTCATTGTATGAAATTGAGAGAATATGTACCCAAGTAATGTGATTCATCTGTCAAATTCAGAAAACTTACTACTTCGAATATGGAGTTGCTGTTCAATCTTATACCTCATAGTTGATCAACTCCATGTAATATATAATAACAGCTTCCAATTCACTGTTTATGATTATGTACATTTCTCTTAGCATTTTTGAGAAAATGTCCTAGCACTACTATTTTTTCACTATTATAGTTATTATATTATATTTTGTAAATCTTTATATATGTATTGTTTAGACACGGTCAGCTGACCAGTTGCCTAATAAAATTATCAATCAATTAATCAAACAGTACCTTCAATAAACCTTGGTGACTTTCACGCGTGCGTATAGAAAATTATTCGATACGTTTTACAGGTATGAAATTAACGTCTTTGTGAGGTTTTGAAGATATTATAAGAACCTGAATTGGTAATGAAATTATAAGATTGGGAAAATACAATTCCATGAAGACTATGAAACCAATATTTGTTGTTAAATCAAACATTTAAATAAAAGATTTATACATTTTGCATCGATAAGTTTTTGTTTAATATATTTGAATTAAAGAATAACACCCAAATCAATGATGACAAGACATCTTTATTGCCAAAATAATCGCTTTTCTCAATAACGAGTCCAAGTAAAGAAAGACCTTTATATAAATTTATATGTTACACATTTTATACGTTTATATTAAAGGGTGTACGTGTGGGAAGAATACTAATTGACCAATGTTCACAAATTTGGAAACGAATCTAAATTTTTCGAATGCGTAATTGGAAGTCCAGTGCAAGCTGCGATTCGAATCGCTAGTCGATAATAAATTATATGCCATTGATCGGGGTTGGATAGTACGACTCGCAATTTTTAAAATGTCACGTACGTTACTGTTTGTGCATTTCCCATCAATCAAATAAATGGGCAAAATGCGCCTGCTGCGGTTTTACATTTATTTACATTTTCAACTGGTGGAACCAAATAAAAATTTTCATTAATTTAAAAAAATAAACTTTTTATACGGATTCATTGTTAATTTCCAAAAAATGTTTTATCCCAAATCGTACGTGGATTTCCAATTATCGCGTATAAATATCGATGTATCGGACTTTGTTCTACGTAACATATGCTCACATTTTCCGTTATCGTGGAAGTAATAACTGTAATTTAATATTTCCAAGAGAGTATAAAAAATATAGTTGGATGTATTGACTATGTTTCATATTGTCATTTAATTCCTTAGGCGAAATTGCACTTTTTTAATAATGAAATATTTTTTATTACTTTTATCAGTTTGCATTTTTTAACACTTGATGTGAAAAAATCCCTCGTGTATTCTGCAACTGTTCTCAGATTTCAGCATTTTTGACAAAACAGGTATTCTCCACATGTACATCATCGATATTACCAACGGTTACCATCAGTACTGTATAACAGTGCAGCACTCCGTAGAACTTTAGATAGCTGAAATCATCAGTCCATTCGGATTAATCAAACAAGAATTTGAAATATAATTTTAGGAATACATATTTGCATGTCAGTAAGGTTCTTATTTAATTTGAGTGCGATTAAATTATATTAATAAAACCAAAGTCGGAAAGTGCAATCTCATACTAGCATCTTCCTCATTTTCTATATATAGCTTTAATTCACTCCTCCATTCCCAAACATTTTTGGTTCAAATAGCTGCCATATACTAAACTCTCGATAATCATTGATGTTTTAGGGTTCACGAATTCGAAGAGTAAATTGCCATTGGTACAATATTGTTATTTACCTCCTTGGCTGTATATTTTAAACATATTTACAAGGAATATGTTTATTCTATAAATTGATGTTCATGTACTTTGCTCTAAAATATTTTTGTTCATTTTACAATCGCTCCTAATCCAAGATCATTTCGAGAACTTTATATTTTCGTATGTATTTGTTAAAACCAACGATTATTTGTATCATATATTCAAGATAATCAGCATAATATAAATACTATCGTTTAATACACGGGTATTATACAAGTTTAGTTAAAAACTGATTTAAGTAGATGATATCAACAGTTACGAGTAACGCGTTTATAAAACTGTTGTTTACGCTCATCATATACGTTTATAACACGTATTTAATATACAAAACGTATTTAAATTTTCAAAATATCTTAATAATTTAATAAACATAATAATAAAAATAATAATAAATATACGTCTATAAAAGACGATTAAATTTGCTCAAAGGTTCTCCTGAAATGGAAGGTGTTCGTAATTCAGTTTAATATTTGTTTATGCCATACGTTGAATCTAAACCACTTTTAAAAAAATGTTTTAAGCGTTCATTACCCGTTTACTAAATGAAACAGCAACGTGAACCGTTTAATTAATTCTTATAAGACTCTACCGTTTAATACACATTCATTATACGTATGCTTGGTATAATAATCGTATACGTGCACAAAAATAACGTCTTATGAAAAATCGCCTTTGGAATGCCATAAAATAACGTGTACGTACAATGCATAAAATAAATGTGTAATATCTTTTATAACTGAACCTACGTAAAATCAGTTACAATGTTCTCAAAAATACAAATCGATGTTTTTACAAATTGATTTATTCGGAATTTTGAACTACGAAAGCTTCAGAGAAACATAAAGTTATTCGTGAATTATACATGTCACGAAATCGAGCGGAAATACAAAAAAAAAAGACACGTTTTCGGCACCAAATAAATTATAATTGTGTTAATGATCGCAAATCGGATAACGATATGCCTTTAACACGAAATTCACTAACCTTAAAAATATCCGCGCGAGATTCACCGTTATCCGTCAATCACGGTTTAAGTAACTTTGTATTTTTTTATATCCCGCCTATTTTAAATTAGATTGTTCGCAATCGGTGTTATCAGCAATCGGTAAAACATAGATTCTATCATCAATAGATGATGCTTAACATCCGTTTCAGATAGGCTGTTTATAAAACGTATTTTGAAATCTGAGTATTAAAATACCTGAATAACACATGACGTACTAAAATAATGTACTATCAGCTTATCAAAATATGTACAATGCTTACAATATTTAATTTACGACAGCTAGATTGAGTTATAACAATCACAATAAGAACATAATCGCTATTTTGTACTATAGAATGATCATAACGTTTATCTTTGAAATGTTTTGTTGATTCTGACCATGGGATTCTAAAGAGGAGATCGAAAACTATCGATTTTGCCTTATTACCGCCCGGAAAGTTGTGTCCAAATGTCTGATTTTCTGGACGAAAAAGGCTACACCAATCTTCTTTATTCTCTTGCGTCAGGCGACAAAAATTGGATTGTTATATAAGCAAATCCTACCCGCAAAGTCTGACATCAGGGATTCTCATCAGGATCCTATCAAATCTAAAGTTACACTCTAGACTATCCCTTGACCTGCACTTATGAAACTTAATCAGGGCCTGAGCAGTGCTGTATCAAAATTTCTATTTGGATTTATATGTATATTGATAAGGTCAAAAGTGATAGTTCAATTTCATTTCGTTTTTTGGGAGATAATTCATCTTACGATAAGAAAGCTAATATTTCCAGCTATCATATTTAGATTATTAAGGTTCATACGCAGCTTATAAAGGAAAGTAAAAATCAGTGACATTTCATATTTATTTTAAATTACTTTAATAATGAAATATAATTGCAAATAAAATACACAATGCGAAAATAAAATGTATAATTAGAACCAATTTATTGGCCCCAACGAAATATTTGATAAAATTCAAGTAAATACACGTTCTTGCTATGAGCAATTGTTCTTAATATTAGCGCAGGATGTATTTGGATGATCTGAGTGATAATTATTTATTCACTTTGAATAATCAGATTTTTATAAATAAACTTAACCCTTTTCGTCCTGAAAGTCTGGAATTTGGACACAACTTTCAACGCTTTGTATCTTTTGTTCAAAACGGCGTTAAAAAAATTGAAATTAGTCAAAATCGATATATTTGGATTTCTTCTTTCAAATGTCATAGTCAGAATCAGTCGGCGACTTTAAAGAAAAATGTTATGATCATTTCGTTGAAGAAATACTGATTTTTTCGATGTTTTTGGTTTTTGGCGTTGAGAAAACAAATTGGCGGCTTCAATATGGCGTCTGTCAGTTGTAATTTTGCATTTTGTGGCACAAATATCGATTATTTTCCGCCATTTTGTTTTTTGAAAAATATCCCACGAGAGAAGAAAGGGCTGAGCAAAAAGACGTGATTAGTATCTTTTAAAATGGTCAGCATTTCCTTCGTCAATGACAAAAAAAAGCGATTCCTGCGAAGAAAGGACGACAAAATTAGGATTTAAAAAAAATACTGACCACAACTTTTTGATTTGAAATTGCCGGCTGATTCTGGTCATGGCGTTTAAAAGAGGAGGTCCAAATCTATCGATTTTGACTTAATTTAATGTTTTTTAATGACGTTTGGAACAAAAATTACAGCGTTTAAAGTTCTGTCTAAATTTCGGACTCTTGGGAAGAAAAGGGTTAAGGAAACTCTAGGATACGGGTAAAAGCGAACTATGTACTGCAGAGACCATACAAAATGTGTGGCGTCGTTCTTTATTATTACAGACTCATCCTCGCTCTGTTTAAATTCTGAACAACCGAGTTGGATTTAAAAAGTCATATTTATACACTGCCGCATAATTTATCGGTCTTATGCAAGTAAAGCTGATTATTTTGATGTCCAAAAGCAACACTTTGCAATAATCCTAAATCTACAGTTTTAATATAACTAAACTATAAAGAACTGCGCAATGGAAAGCGTCATTTTCTATTTACGACAAAATACGTCAGTTATCGTTTTATACGTACTTCTTTTCCCATTTCGCTTTCTGTCGATCGTCGACTCGTAGCTTTTAACCTTTTAATTTTCACGAGGTGCACTATATTTTTATTGAATTTCTGCGAAACGCACGCAAAGCAAACGCTCGCGACCTACTGCGATAAAACGTTCCGTATATATGACAGCCATAAAGAAAGGACGGAAGTGCGTAATTAAAAGGGTTTCTCGTACGCTCGCGAAGGCAATCCATGGGATAGAAAACCGATGGGCTATCAATTTTCAGGGTGTAGTAAATGCCTCAAGTTGAGCACCTCTCTCGAATGTGGCGACATGGGTATTGCATCGATGTTGTTGTTATAAAGACGCATACATGCGTGTGCCTTGAGTAAACAATGTCGAGATATGGAATGGTTCTATACATGTACATAAACAGATACCGAAGGAACCCGAGGCGAGATTCGTAATTAGCGCGCGCATGCGTCAAGACAACAGAGCAAGGTGCGGACGTTAAATTACGCGGAACATTTGGGCTCCGATTCGACACGTGTGTATTTGCGACCAGCAGAACGTATAATAATGAACACATTGTTCTCAGTTAATTATTTCGATATTACCTCCAATTGATTGCATTGGTTTTCTCAAATGAGAATTTCCACATTCCTCACTGTCAGCAGGAAAATGGTTAAAATTACACAGACCCACAAAAAAATGTTTCCAATCTGTGCTGGGGTCCAGACCACACTGATCCAACGTCTTTTAAATTGTTAAATATGAATCTGCCATAAAAAAATGGAAGTCGCCGGATCAACTACAAAGCCTTGCTGATGATATTCCAGTGGGTACAGACCGGGATGAAACACCGGAAGGAGATTCTGTCAAATTTTTACAATTAGAATTTCTGTCATCCATTAAATGGTACTCAATTGGTCACCAAAAGGGTGTAAAAAGTTAGTGTAATTTTCTTTTTTTATTTTCTTTATCGTCTTTATTGGAAATAAACCTGACAATACATATAAATATACAATTTACAATACCAAAGGGCGAGTCACGGCTTAAAAAGCTACTTTATAGACTGACCAAATTATAGTAAAAAGATCCTACTAATTTAATAAAAAAACAATATATTCTAAATTTAATTTGAAAAAAAACACCCGATTATATACTAGAAATGACCATAAATAATTTCAATTGAATTCGATGAAGGAAATTGTTTCATATTCGTATGAAAAATACAGATAAAAATGAAGTTCTATTGAATGTTTGTAGCCTCGTTAACCTTTCCCGCGTAGAAAAAATAAGAATGGGAGAGACTATCTGATATATTTTGGGAGAGAGTATGGGCAAAACTACTGGCCAGTGTGTTGCATAGTCAATCCCAGGGTCTCGCCCAGAGACACCCCATAGTTTTGGACAAAGTATTGGAGAGGCTTGTTATGAAAGCCGATGAAAAAATTAGAATACGGGTACTACGAGGGAATAGTTTCGGACACAGTATGGGAGAAACTATTGGGCAGTCTATAAAATAGTATCACCCAAGGTTTTGCTCAGTGAGAGCCCATACTGTCGCACATAACTTGGGAATCCTGCAGTAAATTTTTGCACTTAATTTTTGCAAAACTTTCCGGAGAAATCTAGGTCGTATCTCGATTAAAGAGGCAGAAGGCAATCACCCTAAAAAAATTGAGATAAAATAAAGAACAAACAACCCGAAAGATACATGCGAGAAATTTCAAGTCCACTGAATAGTTCATCTAAATGATAAATGAAAACCCAACATCATCGTCGACATCAACGCAGAAGATGGCAAACTCGAAGCTGCTGCCCTTTCATAATTCCTAAATCATTTGAATCCTTTCGCTTTGATTTGAATCCTAGACAGGATTCCTATATTTGACAAGAATCATTCGGTTGCAATGACATTACATTTTAGAAGAAACTACGGATAATGCATGTTTTATTTTAACTAAATTTACGTTCATTTTGATTTCGATGACACATTCATTAAAGAAGTTCGATCGAAACTGTCAAAAACTCTGCTTGTTTTTTAAATCAACAGTCCTTAGCAACCGCGTTACCAACGATCGACTTGAAACAAAAGAAAAGTTGATATTTTGACATTATCAGTCGAACCGCCGAACCTCCATAATGTGTAAATGTAACGAACATAAATTTATTTCAAGAAAAATGGTATTTTCCATGTTTCCAGTGTTCAGTTTCTTGCAAAATGTATTTTGATTTCTTTCAAATGATTTTTGTCCTGTATAGGATTCAAATCAAAGCGAAAGGATTCAAATGATTTAGGAATTATGAAAGGGCAGCAGCTTCGAGTTCGCCATCTTCTGCGTTGATGTCGACGATGATGTTGGGTTTTCATTTATCATTTTGATGAACTGTTCAGTGGACTTGAAATTTCTCGGATGTATCTTTCGGGTTGTTTGTACTTTATTGTACCTCAATTTTTTAGGGAAATCATCTTCTGCCTCTTAAATCGAGATACGTCCGAGACTTCTCTTGGAAGTTTTGTAAAAATTAATTGTAAATATTTAGTGAAGGATTTCCAAGTTATGTGCGACAGTATGGGCTCTCACTGAGCAAAACCTTGGGTGATACTATTTTATAGACTGCCCAATAGTTTCTCCCATACTGTGTCCGAAACTATTTCCTCGTAGTACCCGTATTCTAATTTTTTCATCGGCTTTCATAACAAGCCTCTCCAATACTTTGTCCAAAACTATGGGGTGTCTCTGGGCGAGACACTGGGATTGACTATGCAACACACTGGCCAGTAGTTTGGCCTATACTCTCTCCCAAAATATATTAGATAGTCTCTCCCATTCTTATTTTTTCTACGCGGGTTGTGTAATATGTTAGCTTCTAGTCTTTCAAAACCGGTTTCCCATGGCCGAAGATATGCAAATCGGTTTTGAAAATTTTGAAACGATTTTTTACCTACGTGTAACTAATTTTTTTAAAACAAATTTTATGAGTCTGAAGCTCGTTAAAAGTTAACAAAATCTAGGTATGTAAAATTAGTTTTATTACCGTTCTGCATTTGCATATAAATTAGTTAAATGAAGCGACATCTGTGAATTCTCGAAAATGGAAGTATGCCATAACATTTTTATTTATATATATAAACAATCATAAGTGGGTAAAATAAAAAAACAACATTATTTATAAAATAGGTGGCTGCCTTGGCGTGGAATGTCGCCTAAATATTTCACTTTAATGATTTTAGAGTCTACTTTCACTCGACGTTTACCGAGACGTTCTCGACTAATAGTTGTCACTTTTAGTCAACTTTTGGTTGTGTGGGTGTATATGAACGTGCCATTTGATGTACAATGCGTTTTATGTGTGCTAATACTACTTCTTAATTGTTAAGAAATATGGATTAACTGTAAATTATTCTGTACATCTAAATATCTACTAAACTAGTTAGGGGAGCAGATGTCAGAAGGGGAAGTTTACATTACAAAATATAATTAAAAAAAGGACTACATTCGAGTTTTAGAGGACTACATTTATCTTAGATTGTTAACTACATAAATTTAAGATTACATTTCATTTCTCAGAAAAAATTATTAAGAACAACGTTTATTCTGGTCATTACTACGAATCTCGTAGAAAATCCAATAGATATATTAGACCTGAACATGAACTCCATGAAATTAAATATGATACCGTTACGCTTTCGAAATTACTATATATTACTAACAATCCTTAATGTTTTTCTATGTTACCGAATTTAATATGATGACTAAAAAATGCTCTGAAGGAATGTTTCAATTTTTCGTAACCATGTTATTATTAATATCTGCAGTGTCGATTAAATATCAGATAAAGCGGAAATCTATTGACAAGACTTCACTGACAGCGATAGGTTGTAACAAATTTTTAGATTTATTCAATTGCGATTGTACGTGGCCAAAAATGTCGGCAACACAATCTAGTCGAAGCGTTTGATATATTCCCACTCAACGTTAACTTGACCACAGCTCGATTTTGAATGCTCAACGGATTTCATGCGTGTCATTCTCGCTGGAAAATTGCGGTTTGTCACATGTCACACGACATAACTAGTGAATTGTCAAATAATAATAAAACTATTGCTTTATTATAGTTTCGCCAATTTTATTCGCTCCTTACTTCTCTCAAGATATTCGGGAATAAACATTTTTACAGCTTTTTTGTTAAAATATAGCATGTTATACATTTTAAACACAATAATTCAACATCATATAATAACACATAATTATGTTATATGCCTTATTAAAGTGTCAGTCACATGGATTTAAATGAAACCCAGTTAATGTTTCATAGTACTTTTCCAAGTATTTCATCACTGATTTTAAATTTGATACGAGCAAGCTGTAATTTTCGTGTATATGAAAGAGTTAGTTGTTCAAGTTCTGAATCTTCAGATTCAATAGAACCAATTGTTTACCAATCATTGTTCAAAGATTAGAGGAAATATTAAAAACATCTTAATTTACGTTCCTATAAATGTATGATTTTTTTGTACTTATTTGTGCTTACAAAATAACATGAAATTATATTAGGTCACATAGAACAAAATATCTGCAAACTAAACAAAACAAAGTTTAATTTTAAAAAGTACAATTTAGGCAATAATTCACCACTACAATATGTCAAAGTGAGTAATATTCATCGATGAAAAACCAACAATATTTGCCTAGTTTTCATACAATGCGTAATTTATTCGGCATCTTTGGCATAAGACATTAACATAGTAATGGTCAATTGACACGAAAGATATCAAAATATTTGCTATATTATGTAAAATACCTCTTCAAATTATAAGAGACAATTCTTGAAAAACTATTTGTATTGATTAAGACTTGATAATATTTAATGCAAGATTTCATAGTGAAAAATTAGATATATCGTTACAAGTTGAGCACAATAATTCAAAAAGTCAATACATGTAAAATTCAGTAACTCTTGTCTAAGTTTCGTAAGAGTAAATGAAGATTTTTTTAAAACTGATAGCTACGATTTCCTATTTAGTTGCAAGGTACAATTATTTGTTTGTTTTGATTACGATTTTAATATTCCGTTAAATATTGTAGATTTTCTTATGAAATCTTATTTTATAAAAATATATTTTTATAATATAGCTGTTTTTTTTCCAATTGATTTAAAAATATATGCAACAATGAAGGAATATAATGTATTGGATATTAAAAAACTGTTGTTTTGAAAGTCTACACACAGAGGAAAAGAATTAAATAGAACCATTAGAAACAGGTAGAAATGGTTCTAACATATAATATAATATAAACAGTTATAGAATTAAGAACGTGAGAAGTTGTTGACTGCGTGTAGATTTTACAGTTCAGATGTTCTAATTTATCATACCATAACTCTTATAACTATGGCAAAAAGTTGTATTTATTTAATAAATTTTTTTATATCTATTTTAATATTCACGAATGCTTTAAGGTATTATTTACTGTAATACCACGGTGATTTGAGGTTATGAATACTCAAAAATCGTTAACATGTTATATGTACCTATGTGCTTTATTATAGTTCCCAATACTAATTTAATTTATTTAATACATACTTGAAACTTTGTGAGTGAATTCATTATGGCTAGTGTGACAAAGTTTCCCTCTACGAAAATTTTGAAAGTGCTGTGTTTTGGACCACACATGCTGGAAATGAAACGAATTCGTGATGTCTTTTTCGACGGCAAAAAGTTTATGGAGTAATATGATCAATTGTTTAATAATTATTTAGAAAATCGACTAGTCAGAATGTCCGACAATTTTGTTACTGCGTTTTGTTAGTTCGAGAGTTAGATTCTGAAAAATGTTTTTAAATGTAGTGGAATTAACTGCCAAAATCGTTTCCATAACTACATTTTTTGTTGATTTAGCTCCTTTATGGTCGTAACTATAACCTATAAAATTCTGTTGAGGACCTATTGAAATACTTTCAGTAGTTAAAAAGTAGTAAAATCAACTAAGAATTTTTTCAGTGTAAGTGTGTATAAATCTAAGTAATTTTAATAAAAGGACTTACTTATTATAGCTTCAATATACTACAGTTCATAGCGGTATTCACGTGCTTACCTAAAACAGAAAACAATCATTATAATTAGAATGATTATGAAGTTCACATACATTTCAAACATACATCTTAAATTAGCACTTTTGACGTAACATAAAATACCTGTTCACTAAATGAAAACGTCACATTTATGGATACAATAATTTAAGTATTAATGTTTCTGAAGTTGTTAAGTTTAGTAAAACGTGTTTGCATTAAGTCAATCAATAGATCACATTAATCAAGGGATACAGGTTAATTGTGATTCAATATTGTTTCAAGGTTGATATCAGGTTCTGCGGAATGCAAGTATCTACCAACCCTCGCTAATAAGCTCTGTTCGATAAATTAATATTAAAACTATTCTAAACATCGTTGTCAATGCTACAGAATGATTTTAACGGCTGATTTTAACATAAAGATGTTTTAAATAATACAGATGTTAGACATGATTATAAATTCTGTAATATTTAACGTAAACATTATAATATTTAGTATTTCGTTTAGAACTATTTTATTTTGGTTTAGTTACGTTCATTGTATCTGCGGTAGGCTCACTATAACACAAAACAACATATTATAGTTTCGACTTCACTACATGTATAGAACTAGTACAACAAAGAACCGCACACGAAAATTGAAGGTCTCGTTTTTCTCGCGTATCTCGATAGTTTAAAATATCTCCAGCTTAACGTATTTCGACGATCTTCGTGAGTTACTATTCTTTGTCTTTTGAAACATTATCTCCCACAAAATAATGTATTATAACTTCTAAATTCTTCGTCCTTCACTGTTTGTTTATTGAAGGTTAGAAGAAACTCTATCAAACTCTTCTATTATAAGAATGTTTCATTACGATTAAAAGAAAACGCTTTTTATATGTTCTATTGTTAGATGATTTTCAATAAAACAAAAATTAAACAAATTTTCAAACTGATATACAGGTTGGAACAATGCAAAATCTTCGTGTTTTTACCTGCAAAAGACATGTGGTTTTCCCGATACGTAAAAGACTGTCTTTTTACGGGATATAAGAATTCTAATCTCAATAAAAGACGCTTTTCTCAGTGTAGATAGATAACCAAACGAGTTCGGTTGCATACATCAAACCAATTTGGTTTGATCTAATTTGGTTCGCGAACTGCATCTTGTTAACGAATGGTGAAGGGCCTTTTACATAATTTACCTAACAGGCCTGTTTCATTTTGAGAGGTACCCCCATTCGGGTGTGCAATGGCGTAGGGAAAACCACATCTGTGGGAAAAAACCTACGCCGGGTACCGCAGTTGATAAAACATCGATTCCGTCCGTAACACATTTCTAGTCATGTGAACCAAGCGTGTTAGGTTGTTCATGTCAAACCTGTTCGATTGGATCTAATTTTATTTCCGCAATTAAACTATTTATTATATAAATCAAACGTGTTTTTTTGTTATCACCAAACCATTTTAGATGTACTTATTTTGGTACCTGAAACTAAAGCATTATTTATGTAAGGGAAAGGATTATGGAAAGGAAACGAGTTCGCTAGCACATACCAAACAAATGTGGTTATAAATATCAGATAACATAAGCATAACGTCTATCTGAAACGTAGTGTATTATACAATAAGAATTCTTAGTAATTCGAATGCTCGCTCGATCTGAAAGGGAATGCAAACTCAATACACTCGATCAGGAAATAAACGGAAACTCGATGCACTCGATCAACCATGCACAATGCGCAAATTACACAGGTATACAAAATAAGATATTTATTTTCTTTTTTTATATCGGAGTGATATCTGATGTATTTTTGCACACTAAATAGGGCCCCGGGTTTTAAAATTGCATATCACAACAGGATTTTGAGAAAAGTGGGAGTGAATCCCCTCTAAAAAACGGGTTTTAATGGTTTTCAGTATATTTCTTCTATTTAAACTGACTAGAAACTTCTACAGAGTCTATGGGTATAACTCTATATCTTTCTCCAGTATTTATAATTAATCTGGTCTTCAGAACCCAGTTCGTTAAATTTCATGATTTTTACAAGACAAAATAAATATATAAATATAATTTTTCTAATTAACTTTTTAGACATAAATGGTCTCTATGTTGTTGATGTAGGAACAAATCCTTTAACAGGAAAGGTAAATGTTACAATGGGAATTAATTTTACCCCTTGAAAAAGTAAACTTGAATCATTTTTAAAACTAATAAATGTTGTTTTATTAAAATATTGTATTACTTTTGAGATAAAACCTGACTTATAGATAAAGAAGAAAATCTAATTTATCGAATTTTAAATCAAAGTTACGAAAGCAAATTTTATTAGATTTATATTATGAATCGGGAACGTGACAATCTCCATGAAAATAAAACTCTCATAGAATTATTTGACCGATTCAGCCTTTCCAAACAATGAATTCATTACTACTTTGTCAAAAAATCAATACACATACTTTATTTATGAACGATAATTACAATATTTTATAAAGTATAACAAATATATTAAAAATAAAATGGTTATAATTTTGAAGTATAATGTGACAATGTCAGTTGCTTTCATTTATTTATTTATTTATGAATGAACATAATTGGCTAAACTTCCAAATTTTATCCATAATTTTTTTTATGGGAATCTACTGCAGTGTAAAAAAATGTCATGAAATTTAATGTATATTTAATGTGGAGCACATTCATTTTTGTAAGGGTATATATCTACATTATGTATATACGCACTTTTTGGTTATTAATATATATATATAGTACTTCTTATGAAAGACTTGCCCTTTATGTATGTACATATTTGCTATAAGATTAAGACGCACATAATTTAACTGTCTGGTTGTGGCATTGCTCACGAGGTGGCGTTGGCGTATCTCCCATCTACTTTCAATTTAAGGATTTTCGGGTTGGTTAATTACGAATCCGATATCAGATTTTCAAAATTTTTTAAATTAAAAATGGTAGATCCAAGATGGCAGACTTTTCTAAAAATCAATCCAATTGGCCCAATTCTTGTTAGTCGGGGGTTTTCGGGGTCGCTAATTACGAATTTTATATCGGTTTTTACAAATTCAAATTAAAAATGTTTATAGACCAAGGTCAGACTGGGGTGTCTCTCTCTAATCAGCCAAGGTAAGAAACGATAACACGACGTTTTCTCAAGTTGTAGCGGAATATTGATAGTAATACTTTAATTAGCGTGTTTACCTGAGGGAGAGAAAGAGGATTTTAGATAGAGAGAGAGAAAGGTAGGTAGGTTAGGGACAGACTGTGCGATGACGATAGACTGCTTTACCGACATAGCACCATTGTCCACCAATCAGGTTGCAGAAAGGCATCGATTTATAGATCGTGGTTAAGAAGGAGTGTGTTCCTCACGTGTTGGAGATTCTGTGTATCGACGCGTATGCCATCTATCGGGCGCTGCTTTCTTTGTGGATCGCTTTGAAGAAGAGACTCACTCTCAATTTGGTCTCCTTGCTGCTTGGTAGCTTTTATCGTAACGTTGGTCATTATTTGCGACCGAAAGCAAAATCTCCCGATTTTGGTCATTAATGCCAATTCAACAATCGGCCGCGTTCAGTAAATCAGACGCTAAAGACCACGCGAGTGAATCATTCGACACGATCGTCACCCGACACTCAACCTGGAGAAGATGCCGTCTGCCAGTTAAGACTCCACTTACAAAGTTTGAATTTACTGTCGATGTATAGCGGAATTCCATGGTACCGAGGACATCAAGACGTCAATCCCGAAGCCGTCGATGAATTCGCCTGATGATGCCAATTTTCGGAAATCTGCAAGACGCCAACCTTAACCTTCAGAAATGAACAAGATGTCGGCCAAGTGAGAAGTCAATTGAACAATTACAAAAATTGTGGGACCCATTCGTAAATGATTGTTGGTTATCTATGCAAATAAAATTTAATAGCGTTGTAATGATGTGTCGAAAACCGACTATTAATATATTATAATGTTAATTATTTGTGCCAATAATAAATATTCAAATGACAATAATTACGTAAAGCATAATCAAATTCTTCTCACCGTCTTTTAATCAAGTCTTTTATTTGTAGCATAGAAATTAGTTACAAAGTTTTAGACAATGGGGGTTCAATTAAATTGACTGTGTTATACCTACAATAATATAATAATTGACAACACAAAATATAGTAACGTAATAAACAATATTGATATAAGCAAAGAAGTGGACATATTTAAGATTTTTTACTGCATCACCAATATGCACCGTCAAATTCAAGCTTTTATTTAAGAATAAATTAAAGATTCTTGTATGCCAGGTAGGGTATGTTATTACCATTAGTGCGATATAATCTTAGCTTCGCTGCAGTTTTATCAATAGCTTGTTTGATTTTGGAGTTTGTACGCTACTTTTCTCAAACCCGGACGTTATTGACACTGAAAGCGACACAGAGAACTTCCACGTGGTGATTTTCACTACCACATTGAATTCAACATTTAGAATATTGAAAAAGGAACATCAAATTTGTAGTCAGCGACCGTAAAAACCCTTGAGAGTTCAACTGGATGATCTTAGATCAACTTTTTTATTTTGCGTCTCAAATCTTGGATGCGACGTTTTATACAATTCTGTTTTTTCTTCGTAAATTGCATATATGGTTATCGTACGTTGAGATTAAAGCTTTAATTTAAGGAATATCTTTTTAGGCCGCGGAGCTGTGCAATGACGACCTACTCTCTAAATTGGGTAATTCTAGTCAAAGAGTAAATTCTCACACTTGAAGTGTGAATTCGCACTCCAGGCAGAGTTCTCTTGGATCGCTCAATTTACGCTGTATAAAGAAATTTAGAGAAATATACAGATATTTGTAAAGCTATCCCCCTGGTAGAGATTTGGCTGGTTGAACTAGCCATTATCCTAGCAGCTGGGAATATCTGTTTGGTAGAATCTCTGTAGAAATATACACGAATTCTATATGAAAACCCGCTAGACCAGTAACATATACTGAAAGTGACATAAATCAATAATTGCAAACTGAAAATAGCATATCAATTTTGTATAATAGGTATGAATCAATCGATTCGACAACATGAGCAGGTGTAAATGGAAACGATTTTTCTTTCGAAATGAAGATTTGATGTTTACAGCGGCTTTGTAAACAATCTCGACAGCATGTGCGCGTGAATCAGCTGAGAGCAAGCCGCCATATTGGGAGTTCGATCGAGAGATATTCGAGATTCTCGAATCGAGCCGAGGTCGATAAGTTGTAGGTGCTTGTCGCACTCATGTTAAAATATATTAACTGTCTCAAAGTCTCGCGTCTCAGTAGATTTACGCCAGAATTCATATCATTTTCAGTAGGATTTCTATCGATATTATACGCTTATATTATAGCTGGTTATATTATAGCCAGATCATCAAAATCTAGGATAATTCTGGGCAGATTCTCGTGACCATCTCTACCAGGGCCAGTTATAAAGAAAATGAAGTCCCTGAAACATAATTTTTGTTGTTAAAAAAAGGGTTTTTGCTGTTTTCCCGGCAAAATTTTAAATCCAGTATGTCGAGCTGCTCTGTTGCTCTGTAGCCCGCTATTTTGCATTACTGCATAGTCTTAATGATGTATTTTCAATTTGTTTTTACGGCAAATAAGCTCGAGTATATTATTATCATTATTATGACTTTCACATTCGTCAATTGTTTACGACATTAAACATTTATGATGCTGTACTTGAAGGAAACTAGAAGTAAAGCAGTTTATTGTGAAAGGTTTTCTAACTTCTAGTCGTCACTAATAAACTGACAGTCGATTCTTCAATCAATTATGATAAACCATGAAAAGAGAGAAATTCGCTAAATAAATTCTCCTGAATTTCATCAATTGCTCTGAATTGGAATACATTCTAACGGAGAGCTTGTGAAAAACAAAATTTTTCCTCTCAGAGTAGTCCCCACTTAAATTTTATCGTGAATTTATTGTATCCACATACTCAGAAAATTCATTTCCAGAGCCCATTATTTCACACGTTTCGGAAAGCTTTTAATAGTGCCATTCGTAAAATAAAAATGTGAAATTAGTTAGAGCATCGCAGACGCGTCGCTGCAGAACCAGCCAGTTCTCTATCGGATTATCCGACGGCACCAACCGTCAGTAAAAGCAAAACGGATTTGAATATCGCCGAATGATCGAATGCAAATTTCCGCGCATTCGTTAGTTCGAGCGATAGAGACGGCCTAAACGTCACAGCCTGGATAAAAGCGAGCCGGGTATAGGTAAAGGCTCGTACTTGGCTGGTGCGCTCGTTGCTGCAGTCACGTTCTATCGCTTCCAGATTCGGTTGATCAGATGCACTTTCTGGCCTCAATTTTCCTTCGATTTTATTCGTCTGTCTCTGTCACCTGTGCGCCTCACGGATGCGATGCGGCCTAGAGAAAATTCGAGTTGCGAGAAATCTGCCACTACTTTAACACGCGTTTATTCCTCGGTCGGGCGACGCGCCGCCTTCACTGATATATTTTTTTTGTACGGCATGGTAAAATGTTTCGGGAACAGCTAAACTTCAATAGCCGACTGTACATTACTAAAATGCACGTCCTCTCTACCGAGTTACGGATAAAAAAAATATTAACTTTTTTGAACTGTTTTAAAGTTATTTAGGTATAACCTTCAAAAATTGTATCATATTTGGTCAATTTTATTATTTTTCGAATCAAAGTGTGAATAAATCTTTTCCATCTATGTTATATATTTTTGCTTTATGTCTAGATTTACTTTTTGACAATGAGCCAAGAACTTCATATGTCGTCGGAGCGAAGAGGGACGGGTACTATGTTTTCTACGTATGAATAACTGAGAGTTCACTTGGAAAAGTCGTACGTCTAAACAAATAATTGAATATCAGATTTTTAATACGTAAATATTCATTGATATTGTATTCTCGCGAATACCATATGTTATATCTACAATATGATTCTTATACCCTAGTGAAAATAAAGTAGTAAGATGGAGATAAACAAGAGCGAAAAGTGGAATAAGATCTGTCAATCAAACGATATGCACTGAACTTGTCATCTACCAATCTGAAGGATTTTGGAGTGTGCAATATCCTACGCATTTCACAAACTGCGCAGAGAAAAAGAAATGTATTACTTTCTGATAAGTCATATTTCGTTAGTCATCATAATAGACGCGATCGAACAAAAGAATCGACCTAGAGTTACTATTAGTTGCGAGGGTTACTAGTTGTGCGATATGGAGGAAGACAGAGAATAGACAATAAAATCCACGCAGATTATTTTAAATCTGATCACGTATTTTATGAATAAAAGTAGATTAAAAAGTCGTCTGGAAGGTATTGATTTAAGAAAGACGAGATTAATCTTTTATGTTTAGTGTACTATTGAAAATGTGGAGTTAAATTGGTATCGTATTTAACACCGATGCGGAGTCTATACAGGTCCTGACGCATCATCGGTGTTAATTTTCCAATGTGAAATCAGTATGTAATGGAGAATAAACACATAGATTCTTGGTAATGACACTCACCAGTCAATTTGTAAACATAATACGGTTATACTTTAACATCATGTTGACTTCTATTTTCCATTTTTATCTTTGTTTACAATTTGGACAGTAATCATTATTTTAGAGAAGTACTTTTAACTTCACTTAACCCTTAGTTCCGACGGCTATTTTAAAGCATTTTCTTCCCACAACCTGGGTCAAATGTGTCCTGCGCCTTGAAAATGTTTACAGTTGTACAATTTATAAAGTACGATTTGAATTTTCTGTGGGTCGAAAACGACCCTGGCGTCGGGATTAAGGGTTAAATACCTCACACCTCATGCGGATATGCCTTTTAAACTGTCAACCGGTGTTAAGATCAACACCAGAAACCATCACACTTTCCACGGGCTTAATTTCTTTACACCGATGGAATCACAGATGCGTTGAATACATCAGAAAAGATATTTTTGATACTAACATTTTTTTCCGTAACGCAATTTATCTACTTTGTAATGAAGTCTTACATTGAAACAGTAGATTTTTATTTAAAACGGGATCCCACAATTATTATTCTGCTAAATTACAAACATAAATTTTGTGTAAATCAACCCTGTTTCTTAAACAAACAAATTTAATGCTGGTCAAAATAATTATGTTTACGATTCCACTAAATATTTGATAAGTAATTTTATAGTTATTGAATAAGACTATTTTAATAATATGCAGCCATTTCAAAATAAATCTGATCAAATATAATATACATAATAAAATAGATAAATTAATTAAAAGAAAAATTAGATAAAAAGGTGATGATCGGTAAATGGAATTAAAAAAAAATATTTATTTCTCGGAAAGAACGATTTCTTTAATATCTCAAAACAATCCAATTATAAATAATAACAATTTGTTGCAATAGTTAATATACTTGAGACACCTGATGTGATAAATAACGATGCTCTTACTATGGAATATATTAATAAATAGTTTTCCACAAATAACAATAATTTCTGTGTATCTCCACTTTTTTTAACTTTAACCCATTAACGACCAAAGGACACTTTCTTTTCTATTTCAATCGAGTATTTTGTATCACAATCGAAGTTAACAAAAATTGAAAGATTATATTTGATTGGTTTCGTGGTCGCTCTTCAAGATTCCGAGGTCAAAATCGAGTTTAAAAAAAAAAAATCAAGTTGAGTTAAAAAGTCCAAACGAGTTTCAAAGGTGAATAAAATACTTCAATTTTAAGAAAAACTTTTACTTTATACGAAAATGTCAACATTTGGAAAACAACAAAAAATTCGTATAATTCATGAAAAATACAGTAATTTTTTTTCATTATTTTTCGTAAATAAAAATACAATTTGACAAAATAGACAAAAATTTCAAAAAAAAAAATTCCCCAAATGTCATAAAAAAATCTAAAAAAATCCCAGGATATTTTTCGGTAAATTCTAAGAACTTTTCATTCTTAGCAGTTTTTTTAATAAAGCTCGTAGTGTGTGAGTTGGAGTGTCCAAAAAATTTCAAAGAAATTTTCATTATTACGTTCATTTTGAGGTCGTTATAATAATGTTGGCTATAAAATTAAAATTTTTTCTTATAATGGAAATATTTTATTCACCTTGAGTTTCAATAAAATCCCAATATTCTAAGGGCTCGAAAAAAAATGGTAAGAACAAATATTTCCCAATTTTTTAGACATTATTTTCAAATTTGTCGCCATATTGGAATTCCTGTTGACTGAAACTCATATTTGACCTCGGAATCTTGAAGAGGGACCTCGAAAACAGTAGGATATGTACCTTTCAATTTTTTTAAACTTGGATTCGATTTTCATCCGAAGCAAGAAGAAGTGTCCTCTGGGCGTTAATGGGTTAATATTGCGTTTTCAGGTTTTTTACTTATTTGTGTTTAATTTTGAAGTAATAAATTCCTAATGTGAATGAGATTATCGTTGAAAAGTCGTATAAAATAAAATCCATGGATTGTTTGCTCATCTATTAAAAAAATTATGTTCTCATGTTGAACGTTATACTGATTTTGACTTTTTGTTTTACTAGCAAATAATATTGTAAATGTAATATTTATGAAAACGTCTACGCCTTCACTTGATAATAAACAGCTGTAATATTACTTAATATAAAAGACCATCGACCGGTAATCGAAAGCACTCTAGTTTAACTCTCAGCGCAAAAAAAATTTCCATCCTGCACAATATCATGTTATAATTCATTTTTCCAGCATCTTTCCGACGAGTTTCTGAGTTTAGACGAGAAGCCGCTGAAAAATGAAAGTTGCAGAATGTTGCAACATTTGATTTAATTTATTCACCAAGAGTATATCAAAAGCTTAGTTGATAAGGATAATTATTAAGCATCCCATGGATATTTGATCTAATTTCTATAAAATTTATATTTTCCAGTTGTCTAAAATTGCAGTTGAAATCGGTAACTGCGCAACCGATAGGTCAAACTCTAGAATATTGTCTACACGTTTCAGCTTGACATAACCATCGGTTATTTTTTTTTATTTTATAACGTATTGGAGCGATATTGTACAGTATCCGCTTAAACGCTGCAACGTTCGATCTATATTTCATTCAAAAGCTCGACTTGCGAATAGTTCGTGTAACATTCAAAATTCGCACAAATTGAGTTAAGAGTAAATCGTATTTATGAATTGAGATGTACGAGTTATGTAAGCTTTAAAGCGGGAAAGTGCACAACGTTTGGCAATTCGGCTTTTTATATTGCAGAACACCGTAAAATTTCGCTCTGCTTTTTAAACATTGTAGTAACTCATTAATTTTGTATAATTTACGGAAAGAACAACGATTATTATTCTATACTATAAAATTGTTTAGTTTACATCAAAGCAATCCGGAGAACTTGAATTTAAAAACGCATACTTGGTTATGAAACATTAACTTGGAATCCGTTGGTCCTGGAATGTTAATTTGTTCTGAAATTCGCGTTTTAGAAACTGCCTTAGAACCACATTTTTTTCCTAATAAATTGCCAATATTGAAAGATTTTATAGGAATCAGTCAAGAAATTAAACGTTCTGTTTAATTTATTACTCGTAAACGAGTTCATGATAAAAATAATTTTATTGTTTGAAGTTTGTATTTTCTTGAGATAGTTGTAAACATAATGTAACTTTAAACTACTAAAAACTGTACAAAGAAATACAAATGCCTATTTTCAATTATAAGTTTGTCTACTACATCAAAAAGCATAAAAATGATGGTTTAAGGAAAGTTATTGTTTTTAATTGTTAAGTCGTTGAAAATTTATCGAAAATATAACCAAACATCACAATCCGTCCCGGGATGTCCTGAGGAGCTCCTGAGGTCGTCCAAATGTCCGCTTTTGGTCCTCGGGAGCTTCTCAGGGGCTTCTGAGGACGTCCCGGGATGGTCTTCTGCTGTTTGGGTAAGAGAAGCTCCTTTTTCATATGTAGGTCAGCAAATAACTTTTTCAATAGTATATTTTTTAAATACTTATTTGTTTCAATGAGACTATGGTACAAAACAATAGCGATTGAACACTCTAATTTTATGGTTCAGTATAAAATCAAAATGCAAAAATGTTAGGACGCGCAGTACTACAATCTAAGGTTAAATTAGTACCTATGGTTATTTTCGGTTTTATTTACGAACTAGGGTGAAACAGTCATTACTCTATAAATATGTGCCACACCGTCAATTGGTATAAACAACAGATTCTCGTAAAAGTAAACGTTCTGCAAATCCAAAAATCTGTGTGCTTAGGGGTCAAAATCGCACTCATCAACGGAATGCGCCAGTATCTGAATAAATACTGAAATGCTATACAATCAAATATGAAGAATAAAAAGACACACCTGAGGTAATAGGAGTTTTGTACTTCATGACATTAATGTCAGAGATATTTTGAGTTCGCCGCTTTGCCCTACTCTCCCGTATACATGAAATTTTATGGATAATGACATTAAATTTAAGATTCATATGAAATTTGTTGTCGATATTAAACCTTATATCCGATATTAAAAGTCGCTTAATGTCGGAATTGAATTGTGATTCCGGCAGATGTTCATGTAATGTGTTTCCTTTTAACAGTGTACCATTATATGTCTATAGGCGTTTCCCACTACTTTACCTCCTTAGATTCAGCAGAAAGGTCACTATTATTAATCACATGGTGTGATAGAGGTAACTAACTTTTCCGCCAACGTGGTCTCGAACAATCTCACAGCAGTTTAATGAAAATGTTCACGGATCATTCAAAATATAATTTATCGCTTAGTACAGTTATCTAATAATCACTGCATTACAACGATACTTAAAACTAAAAGCTCTATCGCAAAGTTAATGCGAGAATTGGACTCGGTTCGCTTATTTCAATTATCGATGAAATTTGATCGAGTTGCCTAAAATGTTCATCGAGACGAACAATAAAAAACCTCAGCGTGGTCGATGCTTCGCATACTTAAGCGAAGGAGGAGTTCGGTTACTCCATCTTCCACTTGGCAAGCGGAACACAAGTGTCTCCGCCTCTTTTCGGACGACGAGTGCGCTAGGGAAAAACTTTTATACGGAAACGACTCCAGTGTTGCGAAACAGCTGCACCAGAACAAGACATTGCGAAGCACCGATGTGGAAATGAAAGAGAAAAAAAATGATAAAATGGAAGGAAGACTCATACAGTAGTTCGGGATGAATTTCAATATCGGACGAACTATCAAACATTTTACCAACAGAAACGTTTTGATCAAAAAACCCTGTTCGCGTAGTTTTTACAGAAAATCATTTTTTCTAAAAGAATCCGAAATATTCGTTATTGAAAGTAACGATGACGGTGATCTGAAATCGCTAAATGGTAACCAGGACCTTAGGGATATTTAGTATTTTAACAAAACGTGGCTTATTTATGGTTTTCAAGACCCTGATTACTCTGACTGATTTCCAGCATTCCAAATGTCGGGTCCAAAATATCCGTCGTGTGTAATTCAGGATACTGAAGTTTATTTCCGTTTTGTAATAAGAGGGATATATCCGTCGATCGCTTCAAAGATATAAATCGACATACCAGACCAGACAGACTACTTGTATTTAAGGTACCATTTACATACGTCCAGTACGTTTTAGTAGACAAATGAGTTCAAATCATCATAAATGATTGAGAGTAAACTCTTAATAGTTTAGTAAAAAATAAGCCAACAGAAACTATTTATGTAATTCTTTTGAACAATCAATCTAACCCATGGAGCATTTGAGTACTTCATTGGAAACTTTGACTGATATAATCTACGTTATATTTACGTTAAACTACTGGTATCCGTAATATTTATAACGCTTACTACTGTATTTAACTGATTGCTAGCTGACGACGTCTATTCTGATCGGCGGACAGAATTCTCCCACAGCGTTTCTTCGAATAAAGTTGCTGGTCGGTTACGCGATGTGTTGCTAATCCAACTGTAAATCCACCGCATCCCTAGTAGACATTTTTCAGAGGTAGCAATTTTTTGAAATTGTTTTCAAGCATCAACTCGGAATGTGTCGAGCATATTGTTTATATGGAGTTCGAATTGTTTTTTATCAGTCGGGTATAGACTCCTGATCCTATACGTAATGTAGGTTTCTGCAGTTTACTAAATGGTTGACAAATCTTCGTATTATTTCTTGTTTTCGAAATCGTTTAATGAACAAAAATATGTTTTGATCATACTAATATTTTGTATGCTTTTAACAAAATATAATAAATTAGTTCTAAAGTGAATAGGCACTTGAATTAGCAGAGGTTTAACTCGAAAACTTCTTACCATCATCGAAGTTTCTCGAGGAACAATCCTTGATTCCAGCTGAATTTTAAATCTTTCTAACATTATTATTATAACTTCTGCACTATCGTAACAAAATAATTGTCTTTTATGAATGTTTGCAATTCTATCTCACGACACCAATTAAAAACACCGTAAACTGCTGAATTGTTGCATTTTTATGTCGAACGTTTTTTTTTTCCTTGGTCACAAGATTGTTGATTTGTACTTAACATTAAGAAGAGAAAACCAATCATTTTACGAACAATATCGTGTGCAGGGTAAGTTCACACTCCGAGAAAATTGCTAAAAGTAGGATAATTTTAAAATAATGAAGGCGTATCTTTCAATGTTGTTCTTTAAAGATATTAGGATTTTCGTAGTGCTTTCGTAGTATCTTCTGCTCATTTATTTTGTAGTTACATACGCGATTTCGATTGCTATTTTTAAATAACCTGTATTTTATTGTTCCATTGATAATACATATATTCACTAACAAAGAAAAAAAAACATGATACTTCCTATTTGAGTCGCTCACGCAGACTTAACATTTTGCTGATGTGATTTTTGTCTCATTAGAAACATTGTTTATTGTCACGTTGAAAGTGTATAAAGTGGCACGAAAACTTGACATTAACGATTATGCAACAATCATATAATTGTTACACAACTGGGTATCAGTTGCATAATACATTTATGTATTTTCTAAAAATGTTACAAAAGGGTAGATTACGCGAAAAATAAAGCTGCTCAAATCGGTTCTAAATGACGCACACTTTTCCTACCTTATTTGGCTGTCTTTTTTATGAAATTTAGAATAGATTTTTCGACAGTATGATTCGTACATACGGCGAAAGCAAAGTACGTGATCTAAATATCATCAGTCTGCACTCAAAGCTATATTGAAGATGCAATGTGTGGTCGGGTTGCTGTTGGAGACTTTGCTATGTCAAGCTTCATTGCTCCGCTATAATATATATATATGTGTGTGTGTATGTATATATTTATATATATACGAGTATTTACGTAAACGCGAAAGTTTATTTTCAATCAAACTGACATTAAAAAATTAAAAGTTGTTGTTTTTAGTAGGATTCGCATTTAATTTTGTGATGTTCGATTTCAAGGGCAATAAATGTTTTCGTTTTAAATAAATTCTACATAATATAATATTCATGATGCTACTGAGTCGTTTCATTATATGTTTCCATTTAACACACAATATTTTTTTAAAGTGTTTTTAAATATTTATTTACGTTAAGTTAGGTTATATTAGGTTAGATGCTTTATAAGCAAAATTGGATTTCTTTTATTTCTTATAATTTTCATTTTAAAGCAACGAATTTTCTTCAATTCCATTGTTTGCAAAATGTTTAAATGTAACCAACGTAATATATTGAACGATAACAGATTTTTAATTTCGTTTACGTTGGAAAGACAACAAGTTGTGAATTTAAAAAAAATTCAATAGAAGTTTAGTTTTAGATGTATATACTCAAAAGATAATCAGAACAAAGTTTGTAACAATTAGTTGATGCTTTCTTACGGAAGAATTCAGTTATATATCATTGTTATTTATAATATTAACTTAAGAACCAGTTTTAAATATTCAAAACAACTAATTTGAAACAGTATACTAAAAAAAATTATAGTTAAAAGAATCAGAATGTATTTATTTGTATGAATAATGGTGTTGTTTATAATAAAACTATGCTATCGATCGATTGAGGAAATGACATTTATCAAATTCGTTTAGTATTGGTTACCAGTTGAAACATGAGCCTCCCTACGACCGCTCTTGAAGAGTTCTGTATTTTTACTAAATCTAAATTCAGTTAAGGCGTGGGTGCCAGTGTAGTATAATTTATACGATTAAATGTCTACATCAAATAGAAAATTTCGAATAAACATGAAAATTTGTGAATTAACATGTTTCACAAATAATTTAAATACACTCCTACTACGGTAGATTAAACAAAATTAAGCACGTGGTACATAGCAAGACATAAGCGATTGGATAGAAGTTGGACGAAAATATCACGATCATTTTATACCAACTTTCATTATGTAAAGATTTTAAAAATTATTTTATTTTTAATTTCCTGATATTTTGTTAAAATTGAAATAAAACATATTTACTATTTCTTGCTTCAACTCTTTCTTTCGTCAGTAACCAGGGTTTACTAGGCACTACTTTTCCAATTCGTCTTCGTCGAGATCGAGTGTGCAATGTTCTGACTTTTTCACGAGTTTGCACAATGAAGATCGTGGAATCTCAGAAACTTCAACCGTATCGTCCTACTGGTTCACATAGTTATTATCGGTTTTCTACAACTCCGACATTATTTACATTTGCAACATAAAATATTTCAATATGAGAAAGCAATTTTAGATAAAAATTGAATTTATTTTTGGCAGTTGTAGAATTTAAAGTATGTTAAAATACATCAATTTTGGAGGAAATTGATGTTGGTTTTGCAAAGACCATTTCTACTTAGAAACTTTTAATATAGCATATTGGATTGCCAATATTACTATCTTATAAAAAATAGTACAAAATGATACCTTAATTGTCTTTACTAACTGATTTGACATCAAGGAGTCAAAATTTCAATTCAAATTTACTTAGTTTTTTCCAGGAAGTTGTAATTGACCGGCTTTAGATCTATACTCAATGGAGAAACAACAAAGTTTGTAACAATTAGTTAATGCTTTCTTACAGAGGAATTCAGTTATATACCATTGTTATTTATATTATTAACTGAACCAGTTTTAAATATAAAAAAAACTAATTTGGAATTGTACACTGAAACAAAACTATAGTTAAAAGAATCAGAATTCTCGTTATTTTAACCAGAAAATACTAGTAAGTAGACCTATTATTCTACTGGTTGTAATAACCAGAAACCTCTTGTTAACGCTCTTTTGGTCATTTGAACAGATTTTTCTGGTAATCCGTACAAAAATTTAATTGAAAAAGAAAAAGCACATTTTACCATAAAAATTTCTTTACGGTAATGTAACTGACATTTCAGGTAAAAATAATAAATTCTAGTCAAATTTACTGTTTTTCTGTTAAACATAATCCTAACGTTTGGTTCAAATAAATTCAATGAAATATGTTATGGTTAAACAATATTAGCGCACATTGAATAATGATCTAAAATGACGTCATATTGACGTGTTTGCGTTCACCAGCGTATGTTTCGGAAATTCTTTACAAATCTAACAAAATTGTGATTCCGCCCTGTGACCTCTTGAGTACTGCACTGTTCACTACACTGCATAAGAGAGAATTATTCTTTCACCAAAGATAATGAAAAAAAATTGTTTTTAGATTAGGGGACTAATTGTACAAAGTATAATCTTCTGTGCACAGAAGTCGGGAGAATCATACAAAGAAGGATTATGACACAGGCCAATAGTCGACCTTAAATAAGCAGAAACATTTGGATTTCATGCATGGATAACGCCAACCATTTGGTGTTCACATTTATAACTATACGCTTAGTGGATTTAACCAGACAAATTTAACCGGAATGTATTTAACCAGAAAAAGTGGACACTAATTTTTCTGGAAAATAATTTCTGGTTACATTAACCAGAATAACTGATTAACATAATCAGACATTTTTTAACCAAAAGAATCTAGTAATTTTAACCATATACTTTTTCTGCGTGTGGGAATTTGTACTTACGTTATATTAAATTTGTAATTATTCTTATGAAAGGTTTCTTTTGTAGTATGAAGATCTATATTCAAAATATTTGTGTATTGTGTGAAAGCTTCATTACGCATAGTGGTTAGATGGTATGCTATTAATTTCCCGGTGTTCGGCGCAGAAGAATTCAACCCATATACTAATTACGCCGAGAAATATCTAAAATTACGTTAATAGTTAAAGTAACATGTTAACTATTTATAATTTATATTAACAGAAAATGTTCGGCGACGAATATTTCAACCCGTACACTAATTACGCCGAGAAATATTTAACTCTAAATCTGAAATTAGTTAAAAACTACCAATAACATAATGAAAAGTGAGACACCAAACGAATTAGTAATCATTTTTGGTAACAAAAAGTTAAAACCTACTAATTTATTGCTAATTCTACAAACTACTAAACTAAAAAGTCAATCTACTTGTAGATTAGTATAAGTTTACTAATGAATTAGTGTTTTCGTATTATTTGTCAGCAAGAAAACTTACTAATTGATGGTAACCCACTTTTCGCTGTAGATAAGTCGTTTTCTATTAATTCAAGTTTAGAGAGTATAATTTATATTAACAGAGAATTCTAGTGCTTGTCAGCAATACTTGAGTGAAATATAGTCACAACAATATATATATGATATACGCACTTAAAAAAAATGTCTGATGAAAATGACTATATGCGTTTAGTTAAAAATTCTGATTATATTAATCAGTGATTCTGGTTAATGTAACCGTAAAATATTTACCAGAAAGATTTTTGACCCTTTTAAGGTTCGATGTATTGCGGTTATAATTTTCTAGTTAAATTTTCGCGACATATGGTTTTATATGTCTTCCAAGTCAGCAGTGGCTATATATGACACCTTTTTTGTATGATTGTTCTGACTTCTCAAAATTTACAGCACCGACCGATTATACTTATTATTATTTCTAGTATTATACTATACTTACGTATAATTCGTCCAACAATCTAAAAATACATTTTTTTACTAACTTTTGAATCGGATATATTGATGGAGGAGGAGTCAGCATTTCTTTCTTCTGCAAAATTCTACAAATTGTTTGAAAAAGAACAATGATGTGAATTTGGCAAGAAATAAAGATTACGATGAATATAAAATTCCAAATTTATATAATGTATTCGGTTACGCGTTCTAATGTACATATCGATTTTGAACATAGGGACTTTATAGGAGTAAAAATAATAAAAAATAGGAGATAAGTTAAGAGGAGTTTCCACCTCTTAACTTTGATAAAAATATACAATACACGGAAAAAAATTAAATGTCACGGTTACAGAACATTGCCAAGCTATGACGGTTTGAGTCCTTTCAGGTAATCATTGCTTGTCCCTCCAAAGTGACTCGCCGTCGCATGTTAAAAATGAAAGGAATAAGGTTTTAAAACGCTCGCACTGGTAATAGCAAAATGACATTTAGATATGAACGAATGGAGGACTGAAAGCTTTATAAAAAGATTCGCAAGTATATAAGTGCAGCTTGGTAGAATGTCTTAAGTACATAGATAATGTTCATCTTTTACAAATACTGCACAATTGGTCGGCTAAAAAAAAATTATCCTGTTGTTTTTCATGAAATTTCGACGTTTCAGACCATAAAAAACTCAAAAATAAAATGAAAATATTTTGTCCGAGATCTTGTACGATCAGTTTTCGCTAAATGGGGGTAAAATAGTAAAGGGTACACTGAGATTCTTTCATGAAATTAAGTGGAGGGCGTAGGCACAAAATCAGCCATATGAAAAAATCGTTCAAAGAATACCCGCAAATTATTTCTTTATAGTCATTTAAACATAAAACCAAATCAAAAATGAAAGAAACAAAAATCTTTTACTACAATAATGTGTTTTTTCACTCGTATTTTCATCTTAGAACAGCTTAGATATTGTATTTATTGAGATTATTCTCGGCGAAAGCAGCCACCCTTAAAATTTGTTGTTTCGATTTTGTGGACATTGGCGTATATTCTTGTTCATATCGATCTAAGAATTTTACCAGAGTTACAGACTTTTTAAAATGACTACGTACTTTCCCATTTCATGTTGATTGGCTTTATGTAGTTTAAAAAATAGTTATTGCACAATCTAACTTATTCGAAACTATATAAACGATATTATTTTTTTCTAACTTAATCAAATTATTTTGTCGGTACTATAGCCGTAAAATCCGATTTTACGGCCTACTTTTAGTTCGTAAAATAAAATTTTACGGATCACGCGTAACATGAATCAGCGCTGTCAAAAAGATAACGCATACGGATTAAATGCAGTCCGTGGAATCGAATTTTTACAGCTTTCAGTACCGAAAAATAATGCAAGATTTTACGGCCTAGTATCGAAAATAACTATTTATAATGCCCAGAACAGGCATGGATGGAGCGTGAGTATAAACAATTGATTATGAGGGTTGTAAAAGTTACATATGCTGGAGGCAATACACATTTAATCACTAAACCGTACCCTCGATAGGTTAAACGCCCCTTCTAACCTTTCCTTAAAATGAATGTTGGATACGTTAGTTAATTCAAAATAAGAATCAGATTTCCATAGTTTATAACCCTCTCCAAATTTCTTATATTAATATAATTAATAACGTTCTTTCAACTTTCATTTTCTTTCCTGTAAAAAAAATATTTTTCAAAATGTTGACTTCGGCAACGAGTTTAAAAGAATGTAATTAAAATGTGTATTTCTTCCGCAGCTAAAAAAATAATTTTTTGGTTTAAAACTCCTTGATGCTAAAATACTCTTAAAAATCCAAAACCCCCAATTTTTAACCATTTTATGTCTCTGTAGCAGCTACAAACACATTAAAAACTCTACAAAAATCCATACATATCTTCTAGATAAATCTTAAGTTATCTGTTTTTTAAGTCAAAATAATTTAAAAAATAATTTGCGAATCTTGAATGAAGTTTAAATGATTATGCATAAAATAATCTGAAAAAATATTGGAATGTATTAGAAATTATTATGAGGTCGCCGAGCATTTTTTTCAGAATCTTTTAAGTCACTCTGTAGTTAAGAAGCTAAAGAAATCTTCATTGTATGTCTTTCTGTTTTATTAAATTTAATGGATATACATAGAAGAATCTTAAATAAAATTCTGCGACACATTTAAGATTAATTTGTAGAGTGTTGTAAGTCATTTGAAAGCCAAATACTTTAAAGTCCCTTTAATCATAACCCTTTATTTTCTCAAGCCGTTCAAAAAAAAATACAACTCGAAAATAACTTGTTTAAAAAATATTATCAAAATGAATAAGAAACGACTTTAAGAAATATTTTATTCATTTAAAAAAAAAAATAAATATTTGCAAAAATATGTAATAAAAAAAGTCACTTTTTGACATTTTTAACCTATGAACAGCTGAATTGCAGGAAACTAGTAGATTTCACCGAATGAGACATCATTGTTTGTGAATATGAAATATTTTTTAATGCGATATTCCAAGGATTATCTACTAATTAGCCCATAATTATATGGATCTTACTGTAAAAACTATTATATGCTGCTCGAGTACGGGAAAATAATGGATACTAATTAACTAATTCCAGGAAATTTTAATGCATGAAGGACTACAGCCGATATATTATTCATATTTTTTACATTTAAATTATACGTTACATGTACATTTATTTTGAACTATTTTGAAAGTATTAGCTATTTATATCTCCTCGAATTTGATGCATTTCTAATTTATTTAGGAAAATGTAAGTACATCCATTTTTGTAATTCGTTGAACATTGATCGATGGTTTAATTTTTATGAAAATCCTTTTATAGTCACTTTGTAGTTGAATTCGGAGTCAAAAAAGAACAAAAGTTGATCTTGTTAACAAATGTGTCATTAACATTTCCAAGTTTGTTGTCGCGAAAATTACTCAAGCAATAATAAAATTATTTTTGTTACCGATACAACTTACAACAGGTCTGTAATAATTAGTTGGGTGTTATAAAACAAAATAGGTCTGTCAATGCAAACATCCAAAATGTCGTAGTCAAACCATTTAGATTACCCGCAAAAGTTAATCCTAGTTTATTTCTAACAGTCTTTTTTGCATAATAATATTCAGATATTTTTCTTAACAATTTTTTTACCATCATGCTTGGTTCAATGCAAAAACAAACTAAAATGTTTTTTTTTTAATATAAATAATCCATATTTTTGAAAAAATTAATCTCTAGTAAAAATAATGAATCCTAGTGATTGTGAAAAAGTGAAATTTCGTTGGATATATGTCTAAGATTCAATTTTGGTATCAGTATTTTCGGCTTTAAATATACTTCCGTATTCGTCAACCACTCTTCTCCCCTAACGTATTTTATGCAAACAACCGAGGACAGGTAGATAAGCACTTGAATCCTGAAGAAAGTGTTTCTTATCTCTTAGTCAAAACAGCTTATGAATTAACTATGATCAGACTAACCACACAAAAGAACGATCTTTCAAACAACGTGCAGGCGAAAAGTATGTTCGCCAATCCCTTAGTCTAAAAACGCTGCTATCAAAGTAAAAAATGTCAAGTTATACCTCTCATATTTTTCAATTAACAATCAGTTAACTTGATAGTTATAATTTATGTCTACAAACGTTAATTTTTCACATCATTTAACGTGCCCAAACTCAACTAAGAATAAAAATGATAAAAGGGAATAATAGAATGAATAAATGTTTTCACCAAAGAAAGCTCGTTTAACAGCATTTCTACAAACGCCAACAAATTACTTCAATACTTCAAACGGATTGAACACCCTTTTAATGTACCATTAAAATTGTTCAAGAACAACGGTAATCATTTTCAGTTTCCTTTTGACTTTCTCGAGAAGAAACTTTGAAAAGAAAAGAACATCGGCTCGAGCAAAAGTTTTAATAAAACCTTTTTCGCCATCCGCTCGTTGCGAAATCACGAGGAAAGAAGTAAAGCTGGGACTCCGGGGATGGGCGAATGCGCGACATTATCTAACCAGCTATTGGATCGTCGTCATTTAAACACTGGGAAAATGAAAAACGTTCCGAGATAAACGGTAACAGGGTGCTGTGGGCGCATGTGTGAACCATGCTTCCTGGGGATTTCACGTTAGGGAAAAAGTAACGAGGAAGGCGAGAAAGAAGTGTATGACCAAAGCTGACCGTGGATATCAGAAAAAGCACGTTCGTAATATCCATGTTGACTAAAAAAAGAATAACTGAAGTAAAATGCAAGAGTAAAATGATTCGAAAGAGACAAAAGGCGAGAGACAAATATATTGATGGTAGGTTAAAATAGTGGAAAAAGGGTATTACGGGCGATTGAGAATGGTGATGTAGGGCAGCAGCAGAATTTAAATGTTTCCGGAATGGTGGGAAGGGGCGAGGGAAAGGGTAGAAATTGCAGTTCCGCTAAAATTACGAGGATGGATAGACACGTCGAGGGTGGGAGAAAGGTGCGGTGATAAAAAAGCACCCGCGGCACGATGGGTGGCTGTGGGGTTGGTAAGCGACGTGGAGAACGGCGTCGAGGTGGAGGGTGTAAAAACGAAATAAATAGGCGGGAAAAAGAATGATAGGAAAGCTCGGCGGATCCGTGAGATTTCATGAAGCCATTTAAAAGGTTTCGCCATCGAGCGAGACTCGAATCTGGAAAAAGGTGGAAAGTGGATCGAGGGTAAATAGAAGGGCGAGAACTAATCGTTTTTTCCGCAATGAAAGATTTTTACGGCAACAACCACTCGATTCTGCTATGGAGTACTTGAGTGGAACTGCGATACAATTTACCACTTCAGATACATAGAACGCGATTTTTGCGAGAGGACTCAATCGACATTACTGTCGCTTCCAAGTGCAGCTTGAACAACAACCGATATTGTTCACCAAACTAGGTACAATGGAACCAAGTGTAACTTTAAATGTAAATCGCCATAAGCGAAAGCCGGGATGAAAAAGGGCAAAGAAAGGTTTGATTGGTGCTTCTACTTGTACACAGTACAAAATTGTTATTTTTACAATTAGTAACTTTCTCTTGTTCGGACGTACTTGTAGTGTACAGTAGTGTTGCATCTATATATTCCAGCTGTATATGAGGCGAGTACTTTTATTTTTAACTTACCGACAACTTTTATACCAAAACTAATGTATCAGTATTTCCTTATACAGTTGCATGCAAAAGTGTCAGGCCAAAAATAATTGAATGATTACCTAACGTAGAACGGGTAAACAATAAAAACACAATTATATCATCATAAAACATTTTTATTAAACAATCAAAATCTGTAATTCGAAAATTATTTATAGAGATTTGTAATTATTTACAACAAAAATAACAATTATTGATGTTTCATAACTTTCCGGCCAGGTACACATTATGCACTCAATATAAAGAAAGTCTACGGTAACTCACGAAAAATAATTTTAAATGACAATAACGTAAAATTTTCATCAATACTCAGTTGCCATATCCATATCCAAAAGTATCACGGCGGACAACGGTCTATTGCATAATTTGTGTTCTGTTAGTAATTTTACGATTTCTTAGTGAAATTTTTAACTTATTGTTCAAATCCGCACCAATTTGACAAACAATAATATGTCAAACAGAAACCTAAATACATCTCTAGCTACATTGAAATTAAGGAGGTTATGTCTTCCGTCTTGATCCCTTTAAAAATAGGCACTTTCATTTTGCAATCAATTTACTAAAATAATATTTGTCGACTTTAAAATCTATTTTACAGGGTTTCGATTAATCGTGTTATCAAGTGAGAATAAATTAAAAATATCAGGTGTCTGACTATAAAAGTATATATCTACTTACAATATATATTCTATTTATAATTTTACTTCAGAATAAGATATTAATTATACTAGAAATTCTTGATGAAGATCCTGGAGGTAGTTTTATACTATAATATAATTGTTAAAGAAAAAAATATTCTGTAAATTCCAAGAAGTTTTTAAAAAATCAAAATTTACTAAAAGTCAGGTCACGAAGAGTAATTTTTCATCCAGTTTTGCTAAAAGTCCAGCTATTTTAACTGGGATAAAATAGTTTGGAAAATTAAGTTTCCCAGTATTGGCAGTTCTGAGTAGAAAGTTTTAAGCTACTATAAAAATACAACTTTCTTACACTTTAACCGTCGAAGGTACGGAATTGACCACATTTTTGTTTGCAGGAACATTTAAAAAATTGTACCATCGTAGTGTTAAAAACAGATATTATTCCTGAAGATTAATATCCTAACCGACAGTGCTGTTTCAGTGGATGACCTACAAAGACCTGTCCCCAGTTTACTATTTCTATGTCTACTATGTTCGAAAACTTACCTAATTATTTCTATTATCAATTATTACACATTTTTACTTTCTTAGTAAATATTAAAAAATTAATTTCATAAATAGTTGTTTTGTTTAGTTCACATAAGGTCCAAAAAAATTAATTATTTTATTTTATGGACCGTGTAATTATCAATATTACATACTAAATATTATTATAAGTAAATGAGTTAATTAGTAATAAGCAATAATCAAATTATCAACGTTAATGATCAGTTACCAAAGTCTTTCGCATACCTAAACAAGAATTCGGTAGCATAATTAACTTTTTAGAGGAAAACACGGAAATAATTGCCTCTTTAATCGTGAATAAAAAATATCGCCTGACCGTTTCGGCATTTTTTCAGTACTAAATTCCAGTTTTGCTCCTACCAAATGGAAAGATACAGCAAGTTTTCCGGATTTTTGCAATCCCTAACTGCAAATTTGTCTCCATCTTCTTCAATTGTAATACGGAAAATATACCTCGAATTGTTCCAAAAATTTCCGAAAAATAAGATTTAATGGAATTAGATGGTATTTTTTCAAAGTTAATAAATCTTAATAATTTAATTAGTAAAGTCGGGAAACTTTTTTAATTCTTTTAAATATTCTGGTCTATATGGTAGTATAAGTCTGTAATAATGACTATATGGTAGTATAAACTATAAGTCTATATGGGGCTTTTTAAATTATATTGTATTAAATTTATTAAGCACGCAGTAAAAAAGCTTCGACCATCTTTAACATGTAATTCCCATGGCATGTCATGATATTATAAATAATTGCCATAGTTGTAGTGTTAAAACGTAAGCTATTATTTTGCCTCTTAGTGACATAATATCACATTTTTAATGATTTAAAATTTCAGATAAAAAGTATCAAAAATCACGGGTGTAACATTCCGTCGCATTGTAACCTCCCGTGGATCACTGATGTTTTTATTTTTATCTCTTGAACGGAATGACGTATCGAGATAAACCACCAATCGAAAATGTTCGTACGGGTGACACGTATAACTATGATTGGTAGTATTTTATTTTGCTTAGCTGATTCGTGACCAAAATGAGAAAAACTAACTTAACATTGACGTACGTATACATCCGTTGCACTTTAGGTTACTTCAGTTAGTTTTCGTTTATCCGGATGTCTAACAGAAATTACAGTGATCATGTAAACATTTGGAACATGTTAACAACTGTTAACAGCAGCAACATAAAAAAATTGTAATAGGCAATTTTGACGTATTTTTGCCTCCTATTTACGATTATGACAAGAAGTTATAGTTACTATTTTTAAAAACCGTAATGCACGTTTTTTTTTTAGTAAGTATACCTGCCCTTATTTCCTGTCCCTCTCTTATTTTCTGGATGCTACATTCCGTATGATATATCCCCCCCCCCCCCCACCTTTTCTCTATCCTACATTCCCCCAGCTAGCGTACCGCCTCGAGATTTCTTAATATTCTTATAAAGGATAAGTCCGGATGTAAACTAAAAAAGTATCCATCTTAAATAAAAATGGTTAATTTGCCCAATTTTAAGAGATTACTTGCTTTTATTTGTCAAAATAATTGCATGCGCAATAACTTTTGTCAAATTATGCGTTCATGTACGCCCACTCTACATAATTTCTTACTAAGTGGATTTTAACATTTTTTTAGACAAAATATTAAACCACAAATTTGCACGTTATCATGAAATCACCTATATAAAAGGCATTTTTCGCATTTATAACCAAGCCATTTCATCCGGTATCGTCACTCTCAAGTAATTCGTTATTGCACGTGAAAATAAATTATTTCTAGGAGAAATTATACGGGAATAATAAAAAAGGAAAGTGCGAAAAACGAGAGAGCCGGTTACACTGCTTTCCTTAACAATAAATCCCGGTGGAGGCAACTCCGACGTGCCTCGCGGTAACGGGCAACAACTTTCGCACTTTTTAATAAAAGCATTTGTCGCGGCGTTATTTCTAATGAAATATCGCCGTCTCTGCAGCTTTACCGAAGCACAACACCTACGGATTCATTTGTTTCCTTAATAACAAAACCCGGGCTATGTCGTTTCAATTCCTCCGTCGTGTATTATTTAATTCTCATTTCCAGTATCTACCGCAATTCTTCACCGAGCACGATGAAATTATAATTTTAAGCGCTGCAACTTTCGCAATGACAAATTTTAATTTTACTTGATAACACACCTGTACGTTTTATTTGTTTTGTGAAAAATGTTGGCACTTTAGTGCGAATTTACTTATTAATATCACTAAAGAAGATTTCATTACTATTTATCAGATTTAACGACAAAATATTACGAGAGAGTAGATCACGTGAGAACGTTTGAATTATTTATTCTACAATATTCATAAAACTGTAATGGCTTTTAAGAAATTAAATTTTATACGTTTTATAACATCCATCTCTCATGAAGTTATATAACTCACATTCTGATGCTTGCAGAATTCCATTGTTAAATAATTATAATTTCTCTTGTTTAATTTATTCATTACTACGTTTAAAAGACTAATTTACAGGGAATATGAATGAAATCGATTAGTTTATATAGATTACTGAAAAACAGTTGTACATGAAGAATTCGCAGCGGTACACAGGAAAAAAAAGTCTTAAAATTGTTACATCACAAATTAAGCACTGTAAAAGGCTTAATTTCAGTCTAAAATTGAGCTAATTTTATTAAATTAAGTCAATATTTGCGCTTAAAGTCTTACTTTCAGACAGCAAAGTTTAGTTTTGGTCGAGATTTATGCTTAAAGAAACATTTTTCGAGCTTGTCACACCTAAGTTAGAGAATTCTTATTTCGAACCTGAATATTGACTAAAAGCAAGTTTCCAAAACTAAAAACAAGGTTTTGAGCGCAAATATTGACTTAATTTAAACAAATTAGCACAATTTTAGGCTGAAATTAAGCCTTTTACGGTGCTGAATTGAATATGTAAAAATTTTAAGCCTTTTTTTACTGTGTATGCTTCCGTCATGCTATTTTTCGATGGACACGAAGCACGATTATTGGCGCCCGAAAGTTTCGCCCTAGGGCAAATTGCGCCCGGATTAATAACAGTCATTTTCATTATACCGGATTGTCAACTCCAATTTTACGCCTCCATTTGTGGGGATAAAAAATTGATGTTTACTCCTTTCAAAATTAGGGTGATAAGATAGGAGTTTCCCTCTTTTTCGAGATTTAATTTGTTAGCATGAACTCTAAAGCTTTTACACTTAAAAGTCTATCACCTGATTCCCTCGTGATGCCTTCACCGCAGCTTAGACAATTTGGCCGCTGTGGGCATAAAAGTTTACTTTACGCCTCGTAACGAAAATTAAACTATTTTGTGACACATCATTCACTACTGTATAAACAAGCGATTCTACACATAAACTAAAGATTACGTGGCTTTGAGCTTTTGATAAATATATAAAAATAAGAATTTGACATGCATTTATAATTTTTTAAATAGAATTGACCTAGTTATTTATACTTTTGTTATATTGCTAAGTTATGGAAATCTATTAAATCAATGTTACTGCAGACTGTTTGATAATTTAACAAGACAGTTACCAGCGAAATTGTACCTCATGTAATTTTCATTTTTTACATCTTAACAAAATTTTCGATCGTCACCTTCCATATAGTCTAACTCTATGTACTCAATTAGTGCATATTTTTCACTGCAAATCAGCCAAACTTCTTTTCTTGAAAGATAATGTTCAACACGAAATATATTGTTATTTTTATTGTTACCAACAATATTATAAAATGATCATTTCGATATTTTTGCTATAATATATGGTAATTTATTCAATATAAATATAAATAAAAAAACTATATTTCTTGAAGATTTCTCTTGTTTCTGCCTCACTAAATTCGGTAGGGATTGTAGTAGATTAACTTGTTATATAGGTAGACCGTTAGTCCGGGACTAAGAGCTGAATGCTGCGTGACTTTATTTATGGACTAGTACGCCGCCTACTGTTCCTAGAAGAAACTCATATTTCAAAATACTGATATTCACTTGTTCTAAAATCTGCATTGGAATAGAATTTATTCAATAGAACATTTTTGTGGAGTAAATTTTAAATCTGAAAAGTTCCGGTACAAACAAGTTTAAATTAAAGGAAGAGGAGTATACTCTAATAAACACTTTTGAAAACATAAAATTTGAATAACATACTATACAATGTGTATCATTTATTAAATTGAGTAATAGTAATTAAATAATCAATATTAATGTACAACGAGAAAATGTTTTTTAATACTACCATACTATTTTACAGGAGGGATCTATTCTACTGCTTGCAACAGAAATTATTTATCAGTATAGCAATTTTCCTAATTATTCTTATGTATTTTTTTAGAAAAATGTTGCAAATATATTCTAGCTACAAGTATATGTTTCTCGAGCGTGACGCGAATTGAAAAGACTAATTACAGATTTTTTAAATGCTGTGACTACCATATTTGATCCGCCATCTTGATATTTTGAAATTTATTTTCAGAGTCGTAATTAGCAGCCCCACAGATTCTCGATGGACAAGTTTTATGACATTTCGAACGATGTTAATTTCTTTTGTCATATTCGTTCCGCCTTTTTGATTTTCTAAAATCTAACTGTAATTTAAGGAAATATTTAACATAAAATCGTCAGCTATTTTCACTATTTAAAACCATAGGCTTGTCTTGGACCTTCACGGCCATTAGCAATGTCAAACCTACAGGCCACCATTGGATTGTTCGAATAACTTCCTGCAAATGTGGTTTGAGTCATTTTTCTGTTTGATGGGTATTTTCCAAATTATCCGATCATCCGGAGCTTTTGACACATCTCGTATTACTACACTGAGAAAAGTGTATTTTATCAGTTACTATCCGTTGGCTTTTAAAATAGTATTTTATGCAACAAGGGCGCAATTATCGATCTTCGACGAGTGTGAAGTTTGTCGCTCGAGCGGAGCGAGGGAGATCGATATTTCGCCCATGTTCCATACGATATTTTTTAATACGACGTGCGTAGAGCGCAATTTTACGTACATGAAAATTTCGCCCTAGTGCGTAAAATCGTGTTTTACGCACGGAGTGTTAAAAAGTCTATTATAGCCATTAAAAGATATATTACAACTAGTAAAATCCTCCGTCGTTCAGCATTTGTTTTTGACAGGTTATACGAAACTGTAATAAACTATCCTATTTTAAAAGAATGTTTTATTATGACTAAAAGAAGGCATTTTTAATATTTTAATTTGCTAGATAAATATCCATAAACAAAAATTGCTTTTAGTTAAAGAGAAAAGGCTAAAATAAACTGACATATCGGTTAGAATAATATAAAATCTTCGTCTTTTAACAGGTAGTAGAAAGATGGCAATCGCTATGCGTAAAATACTATATTTTACGAGGCATAAGAATTCTAATACTGGGTAAAAAACACTTTTCTCAGTGTATTTATAAATATGACTTAAGACACATTAATAGCTTATTATCATGAATCACATTATTCAACCAATTTTTTGTGAACATTAATTGTGAAGAAAATACCCTAATAGCACACTTTATTCCAACCATATTCCTGGAATATTCCAGGAATGTTAAAATGTCGTCCTACGATCTGAATATTCCTGTGGTATATTGCAGCAACATTAAATTTATCCATTTTTGGTTCCATTAAAATTGAACATTAAAAAAAATATCCCGAGTGGGATTCGAACCCTAGACTGCTGCATAGAAACCCATGCTCAGATCCACTCAGCCACACATCCTGTTGAAATAATTTGCAAGCATAAGCAACGTCATTTATCACGATTCAATAAAAAAAAGGTTCTGAGCATGGGTTTCTATACAGCGGTCTAGAGTTCGAGTCCCAATTGGGATACATTTTTTTTAATGTTTAGTTTTATGGAACCAAAAATGTTCATTTTAATGTTCCAGAAATATTCCACAGGAATATTTCAAACGTAGGACACTTCAACATTCCTGGATTATGGAAGGAATATTATTTTGGAATATTCGGGTGCTATTTGGGTAATGTAAAATGTGATTATAGTCCAGTTTTTTTGTTTCTAAAGATTATATCACAAAACGGATGTAACTAATTGGCCTTTATATGAAGATGTAAAGCATCGAACGATTCCGGCATAGTGCAAGAGTAAAATAGACGATTTCAAACTAGCATAGGTAAATACAATGGAACCTTAGGTGAAATCGACTATAACTCAATACGCTTTCGAGTGAATAAGTCGTTGGCATTATTCGCCATCTGTCAAATTAGTTTTCGAAACTTGGGACACTTGGGAGGAACAATAAGCCGCTGCCGTTTGGTCAACTCTAAAGCGCGGAATCTTCTTACTGAACAATGGAGGTACCACGGACTCGGAATATCGGCAGTTCCACTGAAAATGATATCCGCTTCCCTTAACGCATTGCCCATAATGCTCGCATATTGGCTCGGTTAGTTCGTATTATCACGTCCACCGACCATTTCGGGAGCCAAGCCCACGCGCAATTCCAATTGTCGTAGGCGAGAGACAGTGCATTACACGAGAACGCATATTCGCGCCCGCATTTCGCGATTTCGATGCACATACGCATAAAGTGGTCGAAACAATGAACCCGCGGCCCGCACGGGCAGTGGCTTGGAAAATTCAAATGGGGATTTATCATTTTCGAGTGTCGAACAATGTACCCCTTCTCTCGCACGATGGTCATATCCAATGAAAAGATTTTTCCTCTACGGATTCCACGAATTTTCCAGCGGTCGACGCTACCGCTTTAAAAAAAGCTTATGATGGCTTCTTTGAAGATGAACATTTTATAGTCGTTAAATCTAAATAAATGATATCTAGTTTTCATCACACTTTACGAGTAATTATAATGAATGTAAATTATCTGACGCTGAACTAAGATGGAAATGCAATAAATTATTTTATTATTTTCCTACATTTTTGACCAATCTCGTCTGCCTGATTCAGAAACATTTATATATTTTTTTTATTTTTTGAAAAAAAATGTAGAATTACTACAATTGAAGTGCAAAATTAAATTTATTACAATATAATTACATATACTTGATTAACTTATTATGAGTAATGTTAAAATTCAGCAACATTATAAAGACTGACTTTTGTTTTAATAAACTTTCCTATGTACTGGTCACTTGTATATAATAAATATAACCAGGTTCCTATTTGAAATAAATCAAATTTTGTACTTTTTATATATAAATCTTGTACAAGTTTTGTGTATGCTTTTCAGCTAGAGTTATTCAGGATATATGAAATGAAAAATCACTTTTTTATCAAAAATAAGCCGTATCATTTTTTCCCCTTAAAGTTATTTCAATGTTTACTTGTGAAAGAACAGTTTTGGAACATTATTTTACGTCATGCTGAAATGTTTTTAACATCAGACGTCGGATTAGTTATACATTTTTTAGACCATTCTGTATGTCAGTCAATTTAGCGACAATAGCTACCTCTAGAAATCGTTAAGAAATCTGAAATAATGAGGACATTCTTTTTTCATCGTATAAAAGAAATTGACGGGGACTTGAAAACATTTTTTTTTTATTTTTTTAACCACAATAATGATCACAGGTATTTTCAAATAAATATAAAATTCTTCTACAAATCATAAATAACAGTTGATAATCCTGGAGTTGTGTACGTTACCAAGACTGATATTTTAAAATGTATATATTATTGGAGCTGACAAAGTGATGTCAATTATTGATAACTTGAAAAGAACACAGGGTGAAAAAAAGGTTAATGGAACCATGAAGAAAAGGTAGAAATAATTAAAACATTTCATAACCATACAATTATCATCGTGAAAAGTTGTAGTTGACAGTATCTTATTTTTATATTTCATAATATTGTAAAATATAATATACAATAATTACTTTTTATGATGATAAGTAGTTATTTTCGTTTAATCACTTTTACTATATCTATTTTTCTAGTCAAGAATATTTCGAGTGACTATTTCTGTAACTGTAAAGCTACATTTGAGGTTATGTGTGATGCTGCACATTTAAGTATTGAACAATGTTTTTGTTTTATTTTACGATGGAAATGGTTAATTTAACCATTTTTTTTAATCGCCTATTTTACTTTTCTAAGCTGGTTTATTAACCTTTTTCGTACTCTCTGTGAAGGGTTGCCCCCTCTTTATTTCCTAAAACTTCTCTATGCTGAAGCAGAACCCGATGAACCATAACTACACAAACACTATTGAATATAAGAGACATGAAGTTATTGATGAATTTATGTAGTTTACAACTTCCTTTATGAATAGCAAACACATTTTTTTATTATCCACGCGATGTTTGATGTCAAAATACATGCAAAAATTCACGCTGGGTACAACCTCAGATATGATTATCTTGATCATATTATATTCATTACTATTCCCTTCGATATCTATTATTGCTGGGACCATATCTATTGAATATTCAAAGTTCTCTTTCGAAAAACAATGGTCGACCTATTAATATTTTAATTCATAAAGCTTCTTTAGCAGATACGTCCAAAATAGTTTTTCCATGTGTGTAAAACAAGCAATGATAAAATAATATTTGCGTTTTTTTTTCTACAAAATGTAACAAACTTTTAGAGAAAATGGAACCTTTTAGACAAGTAAACATGGTACATTGAAAAAAAATTGAAATTTTCTATTAAAATTGTGTATTGCCGAAAGTTGCGAAATGTATACTAGATTAAAATTCTCAAGCGTAAGAAAAGTATGGATATCCAACAAAACTTTTTCGGGCAAATTGTAAAAAAATAAGACCCCTGATATCCCCTACAAAGCCGTACAAGAAATTTAATGGTTTCTTTAGCCGTTAATGGCCAAAATTTAAATCTAATTTTTCTAAAAATTTTTAAAACCCGTAGGTAGAAAATTTCCCTCCAGAATAATGATTAATATAAGCAAGTTCACCTTGCAAAATACATGAAAAACTGATTGTGAGAATGTAGCCAATACTAAGAGACTATAATATCTGGAGTGTTGTTTAAATTTTAAAGCTGAATTTTTATATATGCTCATTTATCTGTTCGAACAAACATTGCCATGGTTTTAACATATCACATCTTTTTACGGATTGCAATATAAAACAATATTATCATGTTTAAGTAAAATAGAAAGTTAATATAAAATAGTGAATACAATTACAATATCTGTAGAATGATATCCATAAATGCCCTCATCAAACATATGGTGTGAAAAATATCTACTCTAATATTCGACGCATGGTTAATTTTTACCATACATCATTAAACTCGGTTGTGTATATTAAAATATCCTTTATTCCTGAGATATTATAAGAGAAACTATGACTTCTGCCCTTTTTCTTTAATCGTAACACTCATTACCTATAAATTATCAGGAATTTTAGCAAATAATTAATGTATATTTGATTTAAATTCACAATAAAAATGATGCTAATATTCTCTAAAGGAATAAGCCATATTATAACAGCGCTCGAATATATTTTTGGTTGTATACATGTTATTATAAAAGGGATATGTGTGTTGATAATTATAACGTCAATCAATCTAATTAAAAACTCTGCTGGAGATTAACCTGCCCTGAGTAACTTATGCATGATCCTTTTTTGAAATATTATAATACGATAGAAATATCTAACGTGACGACATACTAGGTCGGTGATGCAAAAAAATAGTAGAGCGATTACATACTGATATACAATAAAATACATTGTGCCTTGTGGGAATGAGTACAATATGTATATTTTTTGTATAAATAAAGATTGTAATAACAATTATGTTTTGAGTAAACAAATTATTTTTCCATCTTTTGATAATTTTTTAATATTTAAAATGGATTCTTTAGAAGAGAACTAAAATCTAATGGTTTTGACGATTATGTCTTCGATCCATTGATATTACATTACCGAATGACAGCAGTAAATTCATTACTTTATGAACAATGCAGAATTCAAAATATTCCACAAAATGTTCAACAAATATAAAAATAATTTGTTCACACTGAGAGAAGTTTAAGATTACAGACGTGCTAGTAGAGATACTTGCGGTGCAAAACGAGACATGGCTTCCGTTCGTCGATTAAAATGACACCTTCCTTAGTTTGGGAGAGCAGTTGTCCTAATAATGAAAAACAGTGTTCCAATGGAAGAGGACTGCAGCCATACTATGTAGAATTGAAGTGTTGGCATAACTTTTTTAAAATATAAAAATTATAAATATAAAATTACCCGTCTTTTATTTTGAAACAGCAAGTCTTAAAAGTTGCATGGTGATAGAGAGACCGCAAAACTTTATAAGACACAACTTCAATAAGAATTGGAGGATCCTATAGATTTTCGATTGCTGAAAACGAATTCTTTGTCCAAGTTAACTCGTCATTTCAGATTTTTCACATATTCTAACCTTAAATTGCCAAAACGTATATTTTTGATTATTTTTCGGATCAAACATTTTAAAATCCTGACGTGATGGGCCAAATCGAATAACGGATTCGTTTTCAGCGGCCAAAAATCTATAAGATCCACTACTTCTTATGTAAGTGATCTCGAAACAAGTTTTTGTTGTAGTCCTGTGTGATCAGGGCTTATAGCCACAATGTCCTTAAAATTTGATGTTTGGCTACACCAGAGGATGTAAAAAGTCTATGAATACAAAATGTAGATGATTCCAGAAGTGAATATAAGAAGCTAAAGGAATAAAAGTACTGTTAATGTTCCAATTTCCATAACACCCAAGCACACCATCCGGAATCACGCCGGAAATCACGTGTCAAACCAACAGGTTCCCAACGGTTATTGTATTTTTTTGAAAAGCAAGGGTTTTCCAAATATTAGAATAGAATGCTTAGACTAGGATACTTTTAGCTTACTAACGAGTTTTACGGAAAGTTGTTGCAAACCGCGTTAATGAGAATCGGGTGTGATTGCGGCTTCGCGTCGGCTGATAATGTTCGGCGACGGGACCAGAGAGATACATTCCAATTTCCTGCGATTTCCATCGAAATCCACTTGCGCTGTTGCGGCTGACATTAGTCTCGTTCGGTGCTTCGTTTGCGACCAGCAGAAGAGTATGGAGCTAGAGCGGAACTGTGGCTCGAATTTACTAGAGCGGTAATGGAGTAGAAGCCATAATTTCCGCTAATCTCCCCGTTACTGTCGAGACTCAAAAACAGTTAAGCCTTTTGGAAAAGAGGAGAGAAGCATTCCAACAGTAAATAAACGAAAAATTTACTAGTACTATAATTATGTAGGTAAAAATTGAATGGCCTGGAAAATTTGGGGATAGTACTTGAAATACAGGGTTTTAATGGATCGGTAATTGAAAATGTCAGTCAGATTTTAGTACGTTCCGAATAAGAAGGTGGCTGGAAAATACAGGAAAAGGACTGGTTGCCTGTGTATTAATACCGTTCGACAGTACTATGGTGGCTATGCCACTTGGATTTCTTCATATTATTATTAATATAGTAAATGCATGTAATCTATTTAATATTTTGTAGAAGCTTGAAAAGAAAGTTAGAAAATCTGTAGAACTTGAAGTAACAGTACTTCGTCGGTATTGTTACCAACGATGAAGACTATTCGCTACCAGTACTGTGGTAGTATTTCAATGAGATGATAATTGGCAGTTTTATTCAGTTTCGGTGATCAGCAAGTACCGTACATTTCTAAGGCAGCAGATTATCGAAAATTTTCTCGACCCATGATCTTGTGTGATGTTTAAAATACACAAGTCACCGTCATCGGAAGAGACATAGTTTTTTGTTTCTAAGCAACTACAATTTTTCATTGTTAAAAAATTTTTAGTGCATACAGGATTGTATGGTGTTTAAAATGAAAGCGCTAGGCGGCTGCGTTATTCTTACCGCTCTACCTAGAACCTATAGGAAGACATTGCATTTTTCACTATTCTGTTTGCATTGTATGTCAATCAATTTATAAATGCTTTCTTAATGCGTTTTTTAAATTTTAATTATTTTCCGCTTTTGTTTTTTTTACTTTTATGCACTTAGTTCTTTGTTTTTTTCGTGAATGCAATTTCTTGCGCGCGATTTATAATGAGTACACTATAAAAATTTCAAGTCATTTGGCGGATTTTTCACCGAGATACGGCGAGTTATGTTAATAACTTTATTGATTTCGGTACTGTAAAATGTTGTCCTTTTTATTTTTTATCTTAAAACCTCCAAATCGTAGAAGAAAATTTTATTTACAAAAAATGTGTGATTCGATGAGTTCTGCATGGGCATACTTTTTATTTTTCATTTTGGCACATTCAGTTTTTGCCAATATTGTCTGACCACTGAACGTTACTTATGCCGCTGTTCGCGCGCTCGACGTGTTTTAGAATCCGGACGCTCAATTTTTGTTAATAAATCCCTTCATGTATAGTTGGTAAACAATGAAAATATAAATATTTATATCTTCCGACTTAAAAGATAAACTATAATCCACTAGATATAAATAATTCTGTATATAATATGCAAAAATATTTTTTTATGGTCCGTTTTAAGGAATGTGAAGCTAACATCCGCGGATCTTCGCGAAAAAGCAGTTTTCTAGTAGATCATCAGAAATGTTGCATATAAAAATACCAAAGAATGCAATAAATCAAATTAAAGATTATCAAATTTTGAATTCAGTTTACGAAGATTTTTATAAAAAATGTCGATTTTTATTTATCGGTAAGGGATCCGAGCGATCTGAAACGTCAAGGAATTTAAAAGATTTATGTTCATTTTTGTAGACTGCTGACCTATTGCAGGTTCACAAATCAAGATCCCCTTAATTTTATATATTTAATGAATAAGTTCTAACCAAATAATTTTTTTAATTCTAAAACAAAAAATATCCTGTTTCCAAGTTTCAATGTGTTAATGAAGAAACACACAAAATTCTATATTCCACATTGCTTACCAAGTATATATAATATGTACATGAATTGATCATATCATATTTCATCTGATGAATTATTTAAAGCAATATTTTTAAATAAAAATTTGAATCCTTTATTTTACATTTTTAATTTAGAGTATACTCCATCATGATGTTAATCCCTGATGTCACCCACTTATTGAACCGCAGAAGAGATTATACTCGACTTTATATAATCACTTTTTCATGTAATATCGCTACTTACAGCATCATTATAACGTCGTCTCTCGATTATATCGACCGCTTTCAACCGACACGTCCTACTTTCTATAAGGTTGTTACTGACTTTATGATTTTTTCTTCATTGTTATATCCTCTCGCAGAGATGAGGTTCTTTGCTCGGCTTCATAATATCTGCTCTGTCGGGCCGTGCCAGGCACCGAATTTCGAGATTACTCGTGAAAATTCGTGTAGTTTCGTCAAGGTTTTTAATAAAAGTTTCGTAAACGCTCGCACCTGAGGCTTTCAACCTCAGGCTTGCCAAAGTGATTTGAGAAAGAAAAGGAGCCCATGTACGCACCTCGCTTTACGCCTTCATAAAAATCGGAAAACTTTTGCAGTTTCCTGCCCTCGTGAAACAGGATCGCTTACGAATCTTTTGTTTTTCTTTGAGAGACGATTCTTCCTGCTTCGTGCTTTTGATCAACTAAAATCTTGCATCACCTTTAACGGAAACTTCGAATTTGCATTAATTAAATATTAAGTTAGTTACTTTTCGCTTTTCATCTATGTCTATTTTTATTTACACGTTCCACTAAAACACTTAGTACTTGAAATTGGAGAGATCTATTCAAGTAAATAAAATCCAAAGTTCAACCACTAGTAATACTCCGATTTTAATAAGGTTTACTTAGATAATCACTTAACACGTTGCTTTAAATTTGTTATTACTATTATTCAAAAGCTCCATGCTTTCTTTTTATTTTTCCCAATGATAACTCGGTATAAACTTCTATTCAAGTGATATCTTTTAATGAAAAAAGTTAATAAATGTGACAGAATGCAGATAACTATACAATAAACTAACACTCTAAATGCACAACGAACACAAACATGTCATTGTAAAAATATGTGTATTTTATACATTCAAAATATTTTATTCGGCCGAAATCTACTTTACCGACAGAAATTATTTTATTTTACATTTAATCTTTCAAACATTCAAATTACATGAATTTAACTCTAAACATTCCATTCCATCATATTGCTCACCTTTTGAGCATTAAAATCCCCCGTTTAGATTAATAACGTGGTAAGAAAGATGACTTGCAACATATGTCCTTTTTATTGTTTTCACGTCTATTTCTAATGTGGCTTGTAAAATGTTTTTTACTTCTTTTTTAGTAAAAATAATAAAAATTCTAATTAATTTAACCAGAAATAATTCGGAAACAATGTTTTCTGACTAAATCAAGCGGAATTTTGATTTCAAGAACTAGAACAAAATAGTATGGGCAGTAATAATCACTTTTTTAAATAATATAATCCGTCATTTTTTCAGTCCAATATGATAATTTTGAGAAACAAACGAGTTATTTTTGTATCAAGGGCGCAAAATGGGGTTTTACGCCTCGATGGTAGAACGCGAGGGACGTCGAAGCCGGTCCGAAATTCACAAGGGCGAACATTGTACACTTGAAATTGAGGCTAACATATTGTATATCTAGGCCGCAAAGGAAGGGATTTGAGACAGGCGATATACACGATATTTTTTGTCACATCTGTACGTAAGAAACTGCGCTTTTATAATGCCTGTGAAGTACACGGTGGCTTCAAACTCGTGAAAAAGGAGAAGTGGGCGCGAAAATGCGAGAAGCGGGCGCGAAAACGTGAAAAACGCGCGCCGGACCCGAGAAGTATCAAGTCTCACCCCTTATCGGCACGCAAAGGCGCGTTTTTTAGCAATTGTCGCAAAAATTATTTTTTGATGCAGTAGGCCTCAAATTTTTTGCACCTCGATTTGCGGATCTAAAATGTCAATTTCACGCCTCCTACTGCATCCAAAAAATAACTGGTTTCTCCTAGTGATCACATTATTGAATTAACTTATATAAAACAGGAAAAATATAAGCAGATATTAAATGAATTAAGAAAAATTAAAAATAAAGGAATCTAGAATAACTGTGCTAAATAAACGATTAACTTTTACAGCACAGAAATAAATCAAAATCTCGTTGACCAATTTTGAAATATAATTACAAACATAAACAGGAATTTATAGAAAAGAGTATAAAGAATCCAAGTTTCTCTAAAAGAAGACAATAAAACAGGAAAAGCTCAGTTGTCTAAGGCAGCTTTTCACGACGATCTCGACTTTTTAAATTAAACTTAGAAACGAATCTCAAATTACAATGAAATTACATGAACTGGAAAAGTGTTTCTTTTTTCAAATGTCTCACCATCACGTCGTTGAAACCACGGTGAATGTTACGCCAGTGCCGTTGCAACAAGAAAGAGAAAACTTTCTACTCAGCTGCTATTTGCAGAACGCGAAATTAAATTTTACATCTTCCCGTCTTAGTGTATGCACTTGATTCGTAGATCTCTGCAGGTACTTCGTCTTTATTCGTTTCATCTCGATTTCTCCGTCCTGCCTCTTTTTGATGCAAAAATTCAAGATTGCCCGTCGCATCTCAAACGATGTTCGATGCATACATTTCGCACTAACATTATCCTGAACTTGACGGCAATGAGATTCTTGTAACGCACACAACTTCGGATTTCATTTAAATTATTTATGAAATTATCTACTTATTTTTATAATTATAATTAATATAACAATAGAAATAATACATGATCAATCTATACACAATGTAACTTAATAAGCCGAGAGTTGAATATTAGTATAATTTCTTGAAAATTATTCTCATAGCGCAGCAGTCTAGTCAACACAGATAAATTAACGAAATATTTTAAATAAAACGTAAATGAGTGTTTTTGTTGTTTATAGCTACAGTACAGTGCTGTCGTTTAATATTGTTGTCATTACTAAACAATTATGTCTTATTTATTTATGTGTTTATGTATAACACTGTCCGACACTGATTTTGCATTTGACAAGCGGAGTATCATTTCCGAAATATTTATTCGCGCTGAAACCGATGGCGCTAGTAGAATTTTGCCATTATGTCATACTTTGGAGAAAAAGGTAGTTAAATGATATCAAAATCAGTGTTTTTGCTATCACGTCGCATTTTCCAGAGTTTTAATATCGCAAAACTTTTAATTTTGACTAGATTTCGCATAATTTGGGGCGGATCAAAGATCACGTCGCTTGTTAAAAATGAATTTCCTTTTACTATAAAATAAAATAGTTGAAATTCATTGCAATCCCTAAGTAGTTAATATCAATTTAAACTTCCTGTTTAAATGAATCAATAAAATGTTACAAAATTATAAAATCACGAGCTACAGAATCAATCTCATTCGCACAATATTCACCGCTCGATCCCTTGATCTCCATTGTGGCACTGCATTAACGAAAATATTTCATTTTCGCAACCTGTTCACTCTATAATAGTGTTAAATTTGCAGTGATTTATATTTATAACGGTATTTTAAAAGGAACTTTACATTGTATGAAAAAATTATACCATTGACGAATGGATGAACTACTTTATATCCTTTAATCATATGTTGACTGAGAATATTTGTATAACTCCTTTTCACTGAATAAACAACCACCTCAAACATCTGCAGTTATATCTTGAGCCACAAAAAAAATTGGTGGATAAATTAGGTAGTCCAAGGCTGCTTATTTGGTGAAAGTTACATTTTCAATTACAAACTAAACTTACAAAGTAGCCCTAAATTGATTGTATACAAATAAAATGAAAGAAGAAATGGTAAATGAAAATATTTAAAGAATTACCACGTTACTTTTCAGAATCAATTAATTAAACAAACTTATGTTTAAGTAGATAATATTCAGTTTTAGGTTATTTTGTCTGATGTCATTGCTGTAACTACTCAATTCTTTCAGACTAAGCTAATTAAACTAATAAAAGTTTGATTTTTAATTCTACTAAAGTATTTGCAAAACTGTTGGAGAATATCGAATCATAATTATAATAGGTTATGCATATTTGGTCATGGATGAATCTACAGAAATTACGGTGCCAAGTCAAAAAATAGAATTGCTAAGTAGGTGACATATAGTATAAATTAAATTGTTCAATTAAATTGTTAAATTAAATTAAATTAAATGCAATAATATGTAAATTTCGAATACTTCAATATTGTACATGTATAATTCCCTATATTTTGAAAGCCAAACAAGAAATCTGCTGCGATAATGAAACATTATCCAGCGATTTGTTAATTAACATTTCCTAATATTGTCATTTCGTATATTTATTGCCATTCAATATAATACTTTTAAATTGGGCAGGGAGGATGATTTTTTGAAGACAGCTAATTTACAGTTCCTTACATCTGTCATAAACATGTTACTAATATTATTCACTATAATATCAGTAAACATAATGTTAAAAAGTTACTATAAATTTTGAACCTGGATTATATTAATTAATAGAATGTTATATGGCATTTAATGTTGAATTGATCTCATGCGTTGAGAAAACAATGTGGTGTAATATTTACTAAATCTGCAGTTGCCCGTTAATATAAATATTCAATAATATGGAATACAATTTAATTTAATTGAATAAATATTTATAATCAGTGTCACAATTCAGTTGAAAGAACTAATATGTATTTGAATTTACTAATTACTTAGGTATTAACCGGCAATCTCATGTTTAGTCAATTTCACTAATTTTATTCTTAGTGTACGACTTTTCGTGGATAAACATATGTAGGTTTAACAAATCAACGAATAATGACCTTAAATTTTTTATAATTAGCAAACAATCTGCTTTCAAATATTTTCCTTCAGCATATAATAAACCTATACTGAATCAAATATTTTTTAAATGATAAGCAATATATCAGTAGTATGAAATTTTGTAAAATTATTGTCTTCCATAATTCCATGCCTTTGTTGCCTGTGTATATTTTTCAATAGAATAATCTACAATTTCAAGTGCATGTCTGAATTAGATTTTGACATTTACATATGATATATCTCGATATATAACCAGAAAATCATTATCTAAAACTGTAATAAACTTCTCTAGAAGACCTTTTTGGATTGATTGTTAAAACTCGAACAAAAGTCGGTTCTACTATCTATTTGTTTTTCATTGCAGCTATAAACTTTTTTAACAATTTGTTTGTGAACGATGGTCATGGTTCGGACATTACCTTCTGTTTTAATAAACTTTTATTTCCCATTTCAGATACTGCATATCATTCATGCTATAATATAAGTAAAAAAAATGTATTTTCTTCTGATGAACCAAGGTGGAATGTGCAAATGTTATTCAATCATTATTTTACAAACATTTAAACCTCGTCTGTATAATTCCGAATTATTTATAAAAAGATTGAGAAAACTCAATTGGTACTAATGATGGCTAATTTTAACATTTTTGTAATAGACTTTTAGATTCGAGTCAAAGCTTAAGGCATTCGATATCCCGGAAATCGAATCTGGAACTTTTCGACTTTTGGTTAAATCATTTCTAACCAAGTTAACGATGGAAAACATTAAATTTCAGTTCCGTGTTCCATCATTCGTTATAAATTAGTAATACCATGTTGCACTTATTTATATGTATAATAAAATAGTGAACTTTAATTACCATATAATGGATTTGTAATGCTCACGTTATTAATAAATATAAATGATGTAAAGGTGGCCTTATAATGAACAAAGAAGATGGAATTGTGCAACTAACATATTTTTTTAATTTTTGCCTTTATTTCCTACTGAAGTCGGAATATTGCCCGCCCATACAGAAGCGTTGCGAAAAATTACCGAAAAATTATATGACACAAATACTGATGGAATTATATTTACTTTTATTTTCTTTTTTTTAATAGAAAATTTTAATTTTTGTCACCAGTCGAAATGAGAGAGATTCTTTCCATTTTTAATGGCTTCTGTATGGGCGTACAAGATTCCGACTTCAGAAGGAAATAAAGCCAAAAATTGAAAAAATATGTTAGTTGCACAATTCCATCTTCTTTGTTCATTATAAGGGCGCCTTTACATCATATATATTTAATAATTACCATATTTAGTTTGGAAATCTGTTGTTTTATCACTTTTGTTGGTTATATGATTATGTCTAGATTGTTTCCAGGTCTTCAAATCAAAGATACAAAGCTAAGCATCATTAAAAAAATCTTAAGTTCAAACATAGTATAATATTATGCATTTTAGTTGTTCTTCATTGAGCTTCTATCGCTAAGAAACAAAGTTATTCTTTGCATTTGACGAGTAGGATTTCTGAAAACTTGAAAAACCTTTGAAGAATGTAAACACAAATTTAATAACTTTAAACTTGATAAATTCTTTTTAAAATGTGTACTTTTTATTCACATTCCAAGTCTTTCAAAGACGACGCGACGTAAGTTTATAACGTTATCCTCGAACGTAGAAACAACAAGTCTTTCAACAACTGTAATTCCATGCCAAGCTTAGTGGCTTTGGCTTGAACTATCCGAACGCTTTGTCTTAAATTAAAGGATAATACAATGAGTCAATGAGCAACGGCAGTGACCTCGTTTTATTTAAGTTCGTATGTAGATTTATCTCTCCGTTTCACGAGAACAACAAAATTACCAAAGCCTTTGCCGTAATTCGAAGGATAGCACAGTCCAATAGAGGTGGCCGCCACCGTGAAAGCATGTGAAACGCGACAAAGCCCCTCGGAATTTATATCGCATAACAAACGGTAGTTTGAGCGGGCTCTCTTATCCTTCGGGAACGGAAGGATAGAAACATCCACAAACAATGATTTCGCATAGTTTCGGACACAAGTCCTTGCCTCCATGAGTTTTTATGGAAACGAAACATTGACGAAGTCGACTAAAGAAATGGTAAAGTGCAGAGTAGTACTAACAAAAAGAATAGAAAAAAAATTTAAATAAAAAGGTACAAAGGAATGAGGAACGAGTGAACTGGAAAAGGGGCTAACGCGATGCGGCACGCAGTGAAATGCAAAACCGGTTACAACGAATATATAATAATCTGCCCTTTTATTTTAAGAGAAAATTATGCAAAGAGAAGTGGTGCATGTAATATATTTACGTTTCCATTTTATGGAAATTGTTGCACATGTGAGATATTTCACTCTTCAACTACCGGGAAATGTATTAGATTAAAGTTCAATCCTAAGATGTCTTTGTGGGTTTTGATTATCTTCACGTAATTGTAATAGGCCTAGCTATAACCCAGCAATTAACAATTTCAGGTCAACCGATTGCGTGACAGATATGACGTAATGACGTGATATGACGTAAAGGTCCTCGAGTGAGCACACTTTTAGTATGTAAAATCGGAGACATAAAATCGAATTTTATACCAGCTAGGACGATACATAATGTTCGTACTACGGGCGTCAAATGTTATTTTGCGCCCTTAATACGAAAAGTACTATTTTTTTATTTTTATGATGCTAGATGTCACTATCTATACAATATTAATTTAAATTAGAAATTTCACTATCATCATCAAATTGTTGAAAATTCGAATGAAGTGGAATGTGTGATAAACAATATACCAGTTAATGTCGATAACAAACTGTCTTTCACTCCATTTTCTAAACCTTCAATTTGCTGATGAAATATCCGTTTATCTTTGTGGATTCATATAAAATCTCTTCAACCCACCTGCGCCAAAAGCAGAGTATACGCTTCCAAACATTTTTCTTAATTACTTCCTTGCGAAATATGATTCAAATATATTTTCTAGCTTGACTTTGTAATATCTATATGTAATAACATTTTAAATTATTGACAAATTCAGAATAAATTTAGAAATTTTAACCCTTTGGCGCCACGGATTTTTCTTTTCAGACTATTGGTTCCAAATTTGTTACTCGGGAGTTTTCGAAGTCGTTGAGTACGAATCTGTTGTTAAACATTCGAAATTCAAAGTGATCAATTTGGCGGATGCATTTTGAAAAAAAATCGAATTTTCGTAGAACCTCGTATCTGGGGTTTCCGGAGTTGCTGATTAACGTATGAGTTTGCAAAGCGCTTTTCCAGGGAAAACTCGAGCGCAGGAGGGTTAAAGTCGACCAAAAGAGAAAAATAGTCAAATATCCCAGATCAGAAGTTGTTGCCAAATTTTGAGTGGAGTTTGCTGCATTCGTACCCAGGATAACCTCTATATTCTGATAGCTGAAGCATGATAGTCTAATCAGCTGCTTTTCAGATATATATATATATATATAATAATAATATTTGCTTTTCCGCAATTTAAAATCCAGCAATGGCACCTTTTTTTCAAAACACAGGTCTACAAAAAAGGAGGTCGTGGATGTTGTTGGTTGTTGAAGCCGAAAAAATCGTAGGTGATCGAATAGGATAATTTTGAAGGGTAAGGGTACTCAAAGATGTAAATAGAAAAAGCGTTGTTCGAGGACATGACCTTATAACTACGTCGACACTGAAACAACTGAAACGATATTTTTTTAATCCGAAGGGCTTGAAGCTCGATAATTCGAGCCCGAAGGTTTTGCCCTAGGGCGCGTAATCGAGATTCCCACCCGGAGTGTTAAAAATGTTATTTATTAATATTTCGGCTGAGATATGGTGAAGGTCGAATTTTTAAAAATACTCAATTTTACTTTTTACACATTTAAGGAACTTTCTTCTCCACTCCCCTTCTTTCCTAACTTAGTTGCATAGGAATGTCCTCATAAGCGCCACTCTTTTTTCAAGTTCCTGGTTATTTTATATTGGGAATATTCTCCTAAGCGCAGATTTTTACTAAAAAAACTACAATACAAACTCGTTTTAACTAAACGCTGTTAGTAAACGAACGAGTATTAAAGAATAACAATCTTGTCAAACAGGGTCGAAGTTTCTGAGCGAGGCACCATCCCAACACTAGTTTATTATTTTATTGAGTTAAATAATAAATAATCTGTGCTGTTACAAAACTAAACAAAAAATATGGAATAATCCATGTAAAAAATACGAAACTACAATTATTAATTGAAAACTATGTACATAAGCAAGTTTGTTTAAATTTTTAAAAGTAAACACTTCACGCTCGATCATTAATTGGTTGTATACATACTAGAATCGGAAGTAACGCCTGTTAAATTACTAAGTAAACTTTTGACCTGATGCAATTTCAATAACATTTCAAATCATAATATTGAAATAAAAAATGATCTTTTTCTTTTAAAACTAAACAATCAAAATCGTTTAACTTTATACAGCACAAAATATGAATAAAAATGATACTGTTTAGAATAATTTCAATAGTTTAATAGAATAATAGGTACAATAGTAGTACTAACGTAGACAATTTATAGGGATTCGTCTTATGAATGTTATTTGATCACTATACATGTTAATGATTTCTATAAACACACATGGGAATATGAAAGGCTTTTCACTTCTATTCCGAATGTAAAAACGTTGTATACTTTAAAACATTTTCTGTCAATATTTATTTTTGCTAAAAGCCGATTTTATGTGCGATACCCAACGCACGTTAAAAATACGATACAAACTTTAAAAATATTATAAGAAAGAAATTACAATATAGTTGTTGAGATCCGGATACATAAACAACATTTATGAAAAATATTTTGCTAATGAAGAATCATTCTTCGTCACATGAAAAAACACACAGTACTACCTTTTATTCGCCGTTATTTATGCACGAACATCATAAATTAACGCAAAATTTTAAGTCAAATTTACTAAACTTAGAAATTGGCGATACCATAGATCAAATTGTGTTTTTAAGAGCACATAAATTACATCTCTGGAGAGATATTATTAAAAATTTACCAAACAACATTTATGAAGAATATTTTGCTAATGCATCTAATCATTCTTCATCACAAGAAAAAATGCGAAGAGATATTTCACTTACGAAACAATCAAAGAAGAAGAAAATATTAGTAGTTTATGTAGATTTTGAAAACACCAAAAGTTTTTGTTTGTATATTTTTAAAAGGAAATAAATATTCGAATATCTAGTCATCGGTGTAAGTTTCCATCTCTGATTACACAACGTTTTACTGTTTGACTACAGTATTTTCTATAAAACAATGCAACTAGAAAGAGATTAACTGGGCGATAAATATTTTATCAGGCAAGAATGAAATTGGTATAAGTCCTAAAATTCAATAAACATTATTGTCTATCTCGTTTTTCTTCTTTACGGGTTTTTAATATCATATAAAAGAGACAAAGAACAAGTTTCTAAGACACGAAGGATTATTTGATTTATTTTTATATTCACTATTTATCTGATGGTTAACAAAATATTTTTATATCTAAACAATCCTTTTCCAAACCAGTAATCCGTTTTTAGCGAAATGATCGTTAGTAATAACATTTAAACTTTTAACAACATAATCGATACTTATGACTCTTAGTTATCATAAATTAAATTATAAAATTGAAATTAAAAACATAGTTTTATGCAATATTAGACGCAGAGCAATTGCTGGCTTAATTCAATGAGACATAATATCGTAAGCACAGGTTCCGCACATATATCAAGCTTGTACATGCATATATTCATTTAATTTTAAGAAGTGATTTACTACGTGTTTGTATTTTACGATTTAATTTTCTTAATAAAACCGAGAGTTTATCTCTCTGGAAATTCAGCTAGCTTTACCCACGTAATTAAGATTCGGCGCCTCATTGCCTTGACGCATTATGTAGCTGAGGCGCTTCGACCGCAGCGAATTCAACATGATTTTTGACCTCAATATACAATTTTCGGTACGTTGCATTTTTAATTTTAACCTGGATAAAACAAATTTATAGAGTACGGATATATACATCTTGGTTGTATAATATAGTATCCTCCAGAGTAATTAGATTTCTCTTTGCAGAAATACAATTTTAGGAGTAAATGTGTATATTTAGTTCAAAAGATAGATCAAATTGAACATTAATTAACATCAAATTTAAGGTTAATCGATAACATTAAAATGTTGTGTTTGAATTAATCTTATTACAGTCCCGGTATATTTGCGTTTCGCTATATTGACGTTCCAGAATATTTGTCCAGTTCCGTCTCGTTATATTTGTCTGTCGCCGCACTCTTTTTCCCCTACCTTGCGCCATGGGGCCTCAGGAAGGGCCTGCTGTGACGTCACGAACGTAACGCGACTGAAGAGAGTGGGAGAAGCGGCACTCCCCTTCTTTTGACAAATATAAGGAAATGGGAGGGGGAGGCGAGGAACCCAGCGAGTAAATATACCGGGACTCTACTGTATGTATATTTTGGCTTTTCACGCAGTAGAATTAAAAATTTGGAATGTGTACATGCGAGTGTATCGACAGAACTACTACATTATCTATCATTTCATATCATGATGTGCATTATTATCCAACTCTCACAAATTTAAAACAGATGATTTGTTAGTTAATTGAGTTATTCAACAATAAGAAATGTTATCTGCTTATAAATTCTTATTTTAACGAATAAATTTAAACTAAACTACATTAAGTTAACTCAGTAAATTTAAAACGTACGCTTAGATAAGGAAAGGTGCATTCATGTAATTTATTTATCAAGTTAACTATTTTAGTATAAATTTTCTAAAACATGCTGCAACTAAGCTCTGCAAGTCAGTGAAAAACAAAGAATACTGTGCTAAGACCGATGCTTAATATCTCGAAACTCGTTTGAAGTGGACTCAGCAGTAAACTGGCATAAGTAAGTTAGGGATGATCGGAGAATTGAAGTCCGTTAATATTTAATGGTAGAAGACTCAAAGGTATCCTTATCAAGGACAAAGTGGACTTTAGTCAAAGTGATCTATCTAAAATAGATCAAAAGATATTCTAGAAGGAGACTGATAGGAAGACGAAGAAAATTAATAAGTAAATGTTTAACTATAATAATACAATTATAAAATAATCTGTACTTGTACCAAGTATATATTTGTATTTCCTACTAAGAAAATTTAGTCTTAAATTAAATAAAATATAGTACAATGAAAAGACATTTGTTCAATTGAATCGAAAATAATTTATCAGTTAAAATAAAGCTGCAACATACATTGAAGCGAATGTAGACTTTTTTTCAAGCTACTTGTCATAAGATAGTGATTGATATGAAAACGATAAAAATACAGCGCATGTCCATTAAACATCCATGTAAATACAAATCCTATTGATACGAAACATTCAACTTTTTAAATGTTCTGTTAATTCTAATATCACATTTTTATAGTATCCTTTGCTTAGTTCAATAAAGTTTCAATAAAAAAAATTGTTTAAAAATCATGTTGCATTAAAAAAAATGAATTTGTTTATTAAAATGCCATTAAAATGATGATTTATATCTATTTAAACGTTTCATTTTTCAATTTTTTTTCGACTTTATTGTATGGCTGACACAAATATGAAACTATCGCCCCTGGGAATATTTTTGTACATTGTTGAAAATGGACTGCTTTTATAACATCTAAAACTTTGAAAAATTGTAAATTTCATATTAAAATTTAAAAAAACACGTATATTTTATTTTTGTGTCTAGAAAAAAAAAATATGCCATCGGAAAAAAATGTTGAGTTGTAAATCTCACTTCGAATGACCCACATATATTCTTCTTTAATCTTTAATTTAAATCTGGCATTTGAAATGAAACCAAGGAAGTTCGTCGTTGTTAAAAACAAATCTGTCACTCAGAAAGAAAGATTTGCTGGATTTACGCTCAAAAATGTATAAACAATATGACACTTCTATTTTCAAATTCTTAAGCATTAAAAATATAGAAGTTTCTTTCACTTTTATTAATATTTACTTCCAGATATTTATAAACATCGCGTCATTTTTCACATAATGTGGCAAGATATGTTCACCAATTGAATACGAAATGCAACTTATATTTAATAAAACAAGAAGTTTTTGGGGAAACTTATTGTAAAAACATAATTGGTAATTTAAAATTGATACAAAAGAATTCTGTGGAACATTCTACGAAAATATATGAATGTAGAGCGAGCTAATAAATATTTTAAATGAATACGTTCCGTATTATAGGTTTAAACTTTCTGTACATGACGCTCGAAAATTATGAAGCGACATTTTTTACGTCATCGAGTGCATAACTACACCGGTGCATTGGATCAAAATTAATTCTTGGCAATTTTACGGAATGGATTTTATTGAATATTAAATTAAATACCAATTTATTATAATGGCTATTGGATTTCGTGTTGTCTGTGTAGTGAAATTTTAGGACATTCTCTACATATTTATTCAATTTTTAACCATTCTGTAACAATTTTATTACGAATATACGCTGAATACTTTTACTTTTATCGAGAATTTAATTTCCTACCATTAATTAATATTTCCAAGAATACTTTATATAATCTGTAATTGTTTCAGGTAGAACAATTTTATTGAACTTATTTTCAATAAATTTATTATGACTATTATGATTATCAGATACGCTACCCGTATAACAGGTTACATAAAAAAAAGTTCTATGGGTCGTATTAAAACCAAAATCGGTTCGATATGTTACGTGATTAGATAAAAAAAATAATTAAAGATTTGCTACATGTACTGATATAACCTGCAACAAGCTGCGTGGAGCTTTGTGCAATAAAGAAAAACTTCCATATTTATGATTGTTCATTTTAACACGGCACAGAAATTTCGCGGAATCAATTAATCAATCCAATGACCCAATATGTAATTCTAAAATCTCAGTATTACTTTTTACATGCTTCCATGTAATCACGAACAAATTCACATTATATCATTTAATAATTTTAGGGTTGGACTCATTTCTAGAATCTGCAATTTGTATTATTAATGGATCCTCGATATTTAGTAACAAATACATTTTTGACAGATGAGCATAAACATTGCCTTCTACTCGTGAAAGAAGCAAGGCAAAATATTTATGCAGAATTATTGTCACTTATAGTGAGTTTCGTTCAATTTAACGATATTATACGTGTACTTGCAATAAAATAATATTATTCGTTAAGTATACAGCTGAAATAAAACTACACGGATATTTAAAAAAAAACGTTAGTGCTGTTAAATGAAAATATTATATTGACAAATATGGGAAATATTTGTTTGTTTTTTAATGTCTGTATCCACTGTCACTGATAAGTCACTTAACTGATTTTGGTTAATCAAATAAGATTTCGCCTCATAAGAGGCTCAAGTAGTCCAAATTGTTGGCTTAACAATTATTTGTCATGTTTGTCAAAACTGTGTTCTTTTGTAAATTTGAAATTTCTTAATATGAATATTATTGATTAGTTTTGTTAAGCGACGAAGCTTATAACTAAGCGAATAGGCAAGATTACAAATGCAACGTGCATACGGTAACTTTTGACCTACTTCTTCTCTGCATGTGATATTTTTAAACATTTCAGTTTTCATGCTCCATTTGAAAGAAAAGAGGAATAGTTAATCGAACTAAACGACTTGAAATAAATAGATCCTACATTTTGATCCGTTTTTCCGAATCATATACAAATTTTAAGCAAAATTCGGCAGACTAGAACTATATTACTATCCCCAAAGAAACAAGATTTAAAAAAATTATTTTGCAAATCTCTTGTGCTGCGTCTTATAGGACTATGTCTAAGAATGTCCGACCTCCGGTACTAAAACACCAACTTATCGGCTTAGTAAATTTGAAATTTCTTAATATGAATATTATTGATTAGTTTTGTTAAGCGACGAAGTTCATGAGTTTCATAACGTGACTAATTTCCGGCCTGCTTTAAATTTATAACTCATTTAGCCTCTTCTGATTTCTTGTTGATCGTAAGTCATATTGTGGGTAACCTAAATAATTTTACGATGAATAAATAAACTTTATTCAATTAAAGAGGTTTAGTTGATCCAACTAAACTTCTTAAAATAAATAGATCCCACATTTTACTACAATATGTAAAAATTATTTAACATGTGGTTCAATTATCCAATTTATAATGAGATACTTCGTTACATCATCTGCTTGCTGCGTTCATAGTTTCGATGAAATTCATATAAAAACGATTTCAAAGTTCAAAATCATCAAAAAATAACATAAATATCAGGAAATCTAGTTGATTATAACAATATAATAGATCCTGTTATTATGCCATTTATTTGCAACAGCTTGTCCAACCTTGTGTTTGATTTTGCAATAAAATGAATCTGTTACTGACTATTTCTCTAATTAACAAACACATTCGATTTCATCGCCATATTCAAATAAAACGTCATAATGTTATGTTCGTAAATGCTGTTTATATAACAAAATAGGATGTGAATAAAGTGTAAAGATTGTGTTCAGAAGTAATGTACATAACAACTGACACTCTTCGCGTTTTCTAGGACTCATGATTGATGGTAAAACTAACACTATGTATGTATATTTCCATATCGAATGTCTACTATTTTTTATTGAATTTCTCATTGTATATAGTACTTTGTATAGTTTATTGTATTATTGTAATCCAAACTTTATCGCAGTCTAAAATGAGCCGTATGTTTTCAAAATGTTCACAGGCACTCTCCGCAAACTGGGATCAAATAAAATATTTGGCGTTCATCATATTAACCAGTTGCAATTCTAAACAAGAAATTAATGTACAGATATGTCAACAATTAAATCAGCTTTCTTTCTATTTTTTCATGATTTTAAACTTCTGAATGTAAATGGCATTAAATCAGTTTCTTGCATAATTTTCATTAAACCTATGGAAGCTTCAAGTTCACTGCATGACTTGTACAACAAACTTACATATGGTTTCATGCACTGACAAAAATTCTTAGTAAGTTTGACTACTTTTTAACTACTGTGAATAGTTCAATCGGTTTTCAATTGAATTTCATCGGTTCTAATAAAATTAAATCTGTAACTTTTACAAACTCTTACAAATCTGGGGTAAAACCTTCTGAGCATCTGATTGTCTTGGACTTAGGATCGTCGACTAGTAAAGCCCTGCACTCATCCAAGTTCCTTATGATTCAGACGCACCCGCACCCAGTCTCCATTAGAAACGAGCAGCTTTCTTCGAGGCTCAACGTTCTTACGAGTGTTCCAGACAATGCTGCGGAGTAAAAGTTAATACCAGCTTGAAATTTTCAACAGTACCGTTCCGATTTCTCGAGCTTTATCGCTAAGTGTCGCCATTTGGGCCTGCGCAAACAACCCGAGCTTTCGTGCACCGATATTCACCTTACCAATATATACGTGTATATAGGTGTGTGATGCAAATCGTAGGTCTGCCTAGTCTCAATGTCTCGTTCGCACCTTGCTCTGCATATTTAGAGCCGGTTTATACGTGCACAGTTATGCCGTAGAGAAGCAATCGCAGGTACGTGCCGGACCCCGCAGAAGAACACGCGTAGAAGGTACAAGCTCGCTTTATTAAGCACACCCTTGCTGAAGAAGGCCGAGGGGATGGCTTAAGCGACTGCGACAAAAGGATACATCCTGCACGTGCATTACGTTAATTTGTGTATATCTCATCGCATGATTCCGAAATATGCAATGTGCTGATGCAAAAGCTCCTAAATTTCAAGAGAATTTCTGCAACTGCCAAAATAGGAGAGTATATCTAAATATATTATCGAAATTTAATAAATATTATGTAAATTTATGAATTTATTATTCATGTGTGAATTTCCGAGGCATCGGGTGGAATTAAGAAGCGGGTAATATGCTACTAGCAACGTGAACTGCATAATTCATTGTAATTCATGGATTTACATTCAGGCCGAGATTATCAGACAACAAGGAGTTGGGGGTTCGATAACATTATTTACTCAGAATGCATTTATTAACAACATATATGCCTTACGTTAACGTTAAAGATGGTATTTTTAAGGCATCTATTTAGCCTCTATTTAGTAGTATATACCTCGTCGAGAATACCATATGATTTATCGACACTTCGTGTTTTCATCCACGCTATTGCATCAACAGGAGAACTTCATCATCTATTGGGATATGGCATTTAGCGCTGTTGTCGACAAAGTTACAATATTTCGACTGCCATATTGACCGATGATCAATCACCTTTCTCCAAGTACAAGCTTTGAGTAGTTTGAAAACAGTAGCCACAATCAAATGTCAGATCCCAATACGCTTCATTTGAAGTGTCTTTCGGTTCCGGCTCGGTACTGCTAATATATACTAATGAGAGAAATAATGAATGCCTATGCCAATCCCAGATATATCCCTGATGTTATAGATGCTAACATTAATTAGAGCCAACCTGCGCATAGCAGTCACTTACAATTAGAGGTTAGTTGAGAGTTGTTGTTCAAACGTACTTCCGAGAGATAAAACCTTAACGAATCAAGATTATCTCTGCCAAAACACCTTATTTTTTGTGTATATTAAAATAAGTAATTTTAAAAAATCATACACATTAATTATCAGTTTGAACCCCTTGCAAGTATTTTTGAGATACAAAAAAAAGCCTGTCCAATTAGTTTCGACCACTGTTCCAGCTGATAACCAGAATTATTCGCAACAAGATGACTCACGCACACTTTCCAATTTTCATAACTCAAAATTTAGTTAAATTTGCTGAATATTTTTCTTACCGTATAATATTGTTATCAGCTTTCATTTGAACTAAATGGAATTCGATAATATGTACACGGTGGACGGAAAGCCACGTTAAATGACTTAAAAATGTAGAGAAAATCTGTCTAAAAGGTACATTCTACGCATAAATAAAAATTACTTCAACTTTTCTCAAAATAATAAAAGAAATAAAACTAAAATTGTAGCTAAGCTGACTCTAAAAGTGAAGTACGCAGCGTATTTTTTATGTTATTGGCGGCTAATTAAAGATTTAATTTAATTTCGTTTATTACTTTTAATTTTCATTTATTATCTTTTATACATTCAAAATGCTCTAAAAACAAATCCGAATTATTATTTTGAATTTGAAAATTTCTCTTTTAGTAAAACTTACTGTAAATGTTCAAGTATTTAAGAGGCAATGAAAATGGTTTAAAAGCAATTCACTTTTAAGGGTAAATTGAAATCATTCGAGCTACAACAGGATATAAAACCCGACTTCTTGATAGCGGGTCGAATGTTTCATCAATTGAACGTATACCACCAGATGCCATTTCAGAACGATTAATTTCAAATCGATTCCGAAACTACGTGCTTGTACGAGCGGTGGACAATATTGCAAAGAAACGGAAACATCTCACATGAAACGTGTCTATTTTCTTGACATCACGTTGTTAAATTGTGCGTTAACGGGAAAGCCAAAAAGAAAATAATTAGTTGAAAACATTTAAATTTTGAGAGAAATAGCATTGTCTAATTACGCTCATCTATCAATGTTTATTTTGTCTAATTTGTGTTTTGATGACCACACAAATATTATTTTCGTTTTTTAAGGGATCTGAAACGAAGACTTTGATAGTAACATGTTTAGAAGCGTCTTAATGTGTTTAATAAAGTCTTCGTTTCGGATCCCTTAAAAAACGAAAATAACGGCGATTTGTCTAAAAATTTCTCAATTATCGGTGTAATTCTTGCATATCGTGTATTTTAAAGTTTCTTTTTTTTTGTTATTTTTATGATTATTGGGCACATATAATAGATATAGGTAATGTTTTAAAGAGGTCTAAGAAGTTGATTTAAAAAAAGATAACAAAAATCTTGTTTATAAAATTAATTGAAAATAAGAACCGCTTTTCGGATACTTTCTTAACAACCTTTTTTTGGTTGAAGTATAATGAAAATAATATTTTACATTTATAAAAAATAAAATTATGTTTCCAAAGCCTGGTATTAGGTGGGAAAACATATGGTGTCATTTTGAATTATCTCGTATTTCATTGTGAAGCTGTTGTAATGTTAACTGATATGCTAGTGTCGTATGCTTTTTTAAAATAGCAATATTGAGAATTTTCTGATGTAATTGAAATATATAGCACAGTAAAACGATATTTAATTAATAACTATATCAAAAAGCATATAGCATCCGCGATTTGTTTAACTTACAAACAATTCCTAGCGATGGCATCGTATCAGATGTAGAAACAGTTTGTAATACAGAATTTTGATGACTCTTTTCAACCGTGAAATTCAAAATGAAATTACTGAATTTCATTAGCTGAATTCTTAACAATAAATTGGTTAAAAAACGTAGACACTAAATTGAAGAAAAACATCATTTTCTCGGGTAATAACTATCATGATTATCTTTTTGTATAAAAGACAGATTATCTGCATCAGTTCGAAATATATAGACATATTTGAAAACTTATCGTCAGATGTTATTGAAAGTCAAATACCAGAAAGAAGCATTTAATTATTTAATAAAAATCAACAAAGTGCGAAGAGTTACAAAGCATAGGACGATAGTTTGTGATTACCCGTATTTAAAGCAAAAACTGTTAGTAATTTTGTTTTATACAAATACTAGATTTTTTATTATAAATAGTAAAGTGGAAGAGAAAATAACCAAGAGCTCTGAAATTCGCTGGAACAAAGAGAATAATGATGTACTACAATAAGAGACGCGATTACTGGCGTTCTCGAAAGATGTATACAGTTTCCTATCCTTAGAGGTGATAGTTGAGAGTATTTCGAGCATCATTACGCTTTGACTTTGGTGACATCGTTAACCATCTCTGTAGTTATCTTGTAGTCACAAAGAAAATTACTATAAATCAATATAAACCTATCGCTGCATTCACTTATATTTACCTAATGTTGGGTAACATTGAATGCATCCAATTAGTGTATACTACTAAAGTAGCTTCGGCATAATTCTTATGATTATTTTCCACAAACAATTATTAATTAATTTTACTTGTATTCTAAATGTTATTGATTTTTGTATTGTATTGTAATTAAACATAATTTAAATATCGAGTATTATGATATCAATTCAAAGAACATAAAAACTTTCATAAAAATGTCCTAAAAACATTAAGGTCATTAATATCTATAATTTAATATTCTTGGGAAAATTGTAGAATATTCTTCTTATAATATTACATTTTCTGTATGTTTCCGATACAAATCGCTTTTTTCAAGCGTGTAAATATTCCACAATTTTAGAAAAAATATTCTCATATTCGGAAAGTGTTTGAATTTTGCTAGGAAAATACTGCAGCTATATTCGAAATATTTCCTGTCAATAAAATGCTGTTGAATTTCCGAAATTGTTTACATTGTACGCAGAAAAAATATTGTTATCACGCTATAGAAAAAGTGGGCCGATCTAGTTATTGGCACTATTATCATTATTACTTATTGAATTGAATACATTTATTTTACCAACTTTCCTGGTTTTAATATTCATGCATAATCGTGTAATACAGTCGTTCCCACAGTTAATCAAAACTTCCACATATGCGTTTTTTTCGAATTTCTGTATAGGATTTTGAATGATAAATAACATTGGTCAAGAATTAATGTTTATTTTTTCCCGGTATCCAGCGAGTTTACATTTTTTACGCTGTCAAACTGAAAATGTGCAACAAGGGAATCTCTGGCACTAGGCCAATTCAGCAAAGGCGTAACATGTAGGTTATCTGCATCGATAATAGAGAAAATTTCGTAATTCATTCAATTTCAAAAATCCACATTTTAGAGCATTAAATATTTTTTAATAATTAAATCAATGCAGCTCGATGTATAAGATTAAAAATGTTCTTATTTATTTAATTCCGAATGGCTACAGGGGTAGGGTAAAAGATCATAACCACAGTATTTCTCACAGGATAGCCACAAACATCTGCAATGCTTTTATATTTCACGCCGCATGAAATGCAAAATATATAAGTAGTCTATACTTATATATATACAATTATGAAGAAATTAAATATTCAACTTATTAAAATTAATGATACTTAAAGTGCTTGATCTTTAATGATAATATACTTTATTATACACACAATTTGAAGTTAAGCCCAAACATGCCCGAAATTTTTTAGTTAATCGCGAAAAATACACATTGTATCACATTTTGCAAAATCGCGAGAAATAGCTAGATACAGCCGATAACGATGAAGCCGTAGTACAGCGTATACAATTTTACGCCATATATTTTTTACAGATTTCATCAAGTTTTGTTTTAATAAATCTTTATTATACAAATTAGAATCTGCAGTAAATTGAATTTCACTGCTAACAATATAATAAAATTAAATTTAAAAAAATCATAATAATAAAAAGTAAATGAAATAAAATCACATGTATTAATGATTTCAGATAAGTTTTGCGGATTTGATTCGAGTTTTCTTTTCTGCTTTTTTTAAGCTGAATTTGCTTTATATAATTAACTCTTATGCAGCACTCTTTTATTTAAAATTATTTCAAATGTTTTACGAAAACATAATATACTACCATTTCCAGTTCATGATTCATTACCGTATGTATATATATGCGTGATAGTACAAAAGAATGCATAAGTCCAAGTCCAATATACGTGATTTTGAGTTATTTATCTTAAATCGTTAAAATATTAACAACATAAATTTAAATATGGTAAATAATACCCCATGTTATTATTATGAAGCATTTTTATTCTGCGATAAAATACTCCAACTTTGAAACATCTTAATCTGGAAATATGGCTAATTTTTCAAAATGATGGTATAGAAAAATCGAGTGTTAGTCATTTAAACTAACTTTAACTAATATTTTGCAGTCTGTAGAGAAATCGATTGCATTAAACAATTTTATACCTTTAAATGTATGACATATACTAACTGCTGATTCAAGATCACCATTTGTTGCGCATTATCGTTCAATTTCCATCGAACACTCACCTGGAATGAAAAAAAATCACTGCTATTATTTATATTATATCCAACATTAATTTACTCACTTATTCATTACAGTGAATCATATACATAACAATATACAGACAAATATATTTTTCATGGTATAGAATTTTACGAATTTTGTAGATATATAAGTACAGTAGACAATTAAATTATTTTCAGACATGTATTATAGTTTTATAAATATATTATACCACCTGTACAGTTCGGTCCCGAAAAGAAAACATTCCAAGTATTTAATTTCTAAGTAGTTATATTATATTAGCTACATTCATTTGTTATAATTTATAGCTGGAACCGTAAGATATTTGCATTTTTACAAATGATATTGTGGCATTCAAAGGTTCCTAAATTCTACCGATTAAATAATTAAGAAATGTGTGAAGAGCTTCACGTGATATAAGAAGAAAAATAAATAAATAAAAGTTAACACGAATTCGTAATTAATATTACATTATGTAGTACAATGAATCGCAAACATAATATTAGAATAAACAGTAATTAAAGAAAATGTTTTAAAAATAAAAATTACCTAGATGTAAACAATTTGACAATACAATGGAATGCCGGTCATTCAAAATTCTACTGCAATTGTGTAGACCTATAACAAGTAATCGCTTCACAATTTTTGTCAATAACGATACAATAGGAACGTAGTAGCATTTTATATATGTATACGAGCTGATAGAACGGAGGAAAGACGGTTGCAGACGCCAGTTATAGAGGGCTAGTTTCGTAAAGAGGATTTCCCATGACAGAAAAGAGTCGCAATTGTTAAAGATTAATCAGTATAATAGGCAAGGAATCTATGAATGACATAAAAGGAGAAATTTGAAAGACATTTATTCGGATTAAGAAACATTGAGTGGTGTCGAATTATAACGTCCAATCGATGTCTTTTTTTTCGCTTTATAGTCATCATATGTATAATTCAATTTCAATTCAAAATATTTATTTGCAACATTTCTAACACTTTTCATTTTTCTAACTTAATCTCCTCTAATAACACAAAATAGTCTGCTAGATTCGAGGTATAGTAATTTTTTCGAAAATCAGAAAAGAATCCACGTTTCCTTCTGTGCCATCTCCAGACCAATCAATCAGACTGATTTCTGTTATGAACGGAAATTGAGTTAGAAAAATTAAAACTACATAGCTAAAGTTATATTAAATAATATTAAATAATATCAAAACGGTTGGGGAACACAGTTCCGAAAATCAACACACCGAAAGGCTAAAATTTCCATATAGCATGGCTCCAGCGTCATTTTCGTCATTTTGTCTTCGAAAATTTGGCAAAAAGAAAGCAAATTAAAATACCTTGAACTCACGCAATATCGAAATTTTAGCCTTTCGGGGTTTTGATTTTCGGAACTTTGGTCCCCGGCCATCAAAACAGCATAAAAATCTAAGATTTCTCACAAGTTTTTTTTTTCATTTTTAATATTTATTTTGTATGCATGCATTCATTAGTTTAGTAAACATCATAAAGAAAACTTGTTCATATATATTTTGCATACCTTGGGCAATTTTATTTTAAACTATGATGTTTATTGTAATGGATCGTGAAATAATTCGGTTCGTTATAATTGCCGAGGGACCAATCGCTTGATACTACTGAAATTCATAAATGTAGAACAAATAATTTCGTTATCGGTAATTTTGAAACCGCCGATTTGGAAAAACAATCTTTTTATGTTCGCTTTTATGCCTTAAACATCGAAAACAACTTTCTGATAGATTTCGCAGTCAAACATTTTTTCCCTAAAAAAAAAAGAAAAAAAAGTACTGAAAAATCTGTATAAGAATAAAAGTATTGAAAAAATAGAGTTAGGTGCAATTTTTTGACATTTTTTCAGCGGCAATCGATAGAGTGACCTCGAAAATATAAGATATGAGAATGGCCATAGATGAATATTACAGTTTGTAAATGTAGTTAACAATCAAAACTACACGGAAAGAAATTTCAAGTAAATGCCACTGCCCAGGGAAGTAACAGCTACCGTACGATTTCTGACGAATTTCAAATGGCGGTTAACATTCGAAATCGTTAAAAGGAACATTTTTATAAGTAGATACACTTTTATTACACCTTTTTTAATAGTTATTCGTAATTTTCCTACTATTTTTAAAATTCGAATCGTAATGTTTTCTACAAATATTAGGGTACTACTAATACAGGTTTTTAACTGTGAAAATGGAGAAAGAATAATTAATAAATACTTGTTGTAATATCTTACAATAGAAAAATATAGTTCTCTAATTTAAAAGAACATGCGTTTCATATCAATGACTACAGAATTCTAGATCAATGAACTCACGCAATAATAAAATATTGAATTGGGCATTTGCTCCCAATCACATAGCTTCTATTTTTGTTTATCAGATTTACACACTTACTGACTATTTGACAAATTTGCATTCAGTTACAAGAGAAAGGTTTTTATTAATATTTAGTGGGAACACATTTCCAATACAATTTAGTTCGGAAATTCTATGGTTATTTACCCAAATTGCTACCTAGGAGATAACTTACAATAATCTGGTGACATTCTTCTCAAGATTTTCATTTTCCTGTTGAGAAACTCAATAAATTACGATACCTTTTCAAAATCGGTTGTTTCTACTTGTTCATAATTGACAGTTTTATGTTATTTTGCTTCTTTCAAAAATGTTGATTTTAAGGTTTGAAATATGACTCCACATTCAAGCAGTGGTTCGAAACTCTCGAGTGTCTCTCAACGCGATAGCAATCTACAAGCTCAATTTTCAGAAATACGTAGCTACTTACAATTTTATAAGCACACTCTGGATTGTTACTAATTTTAATACTCTCTAAATCTGAATTAGTTAAAATTTACCAATAAAAAAAGGAAAGAAAAGTGAGTCACCAAATGAATTAGCAATTATTTTTGCTAGTAAAGAGTTAAAACCTACTAATTTATTACTAATTCTACAAACTACTAAACTAAAAATCAATATCTACGTGTGGATTAGTAGAATTTTGCTAATGATTTAGTATTTTCATACCATTTGGGAGTTATAAACTTACTAATTAATGGTAACACAATTTTCGCTGTAGATAAGTCGTTGTTGATATAGTTCAAGTTTGGAGAGTAAGTTTCCGTTTAAAGATGTAACATTTACGTCCTCTATAGACTGGTATATTTACATTATCAATATGTTATTAAGTGGACATATAAATAAAATATGATAGTGTTACAAACTAAAGGCCTTCTCCCATTTTTCTGCTTGTGACATATTCTCGCCAATTATTGTCACATCAATTCATGAGTCGAAAGTATTTAATTTGTCATATAATCTTAACCAACATGTTTTTTGCAAACCTAAAAATTATGTCAAATTCTCATTTCTAAAACGCATGGTTGATAATAATCAAAATATACAAAAATATGTTTATTTTCCTTTTGGATACTCCATGCTCCACACAAAGAGTATCAGTGAACTTGAGCATGAGAATATTAACATAAATACCAATTTTGAAAGATAAGAAGGACAATATAAAATATTATTTCCAAAATCTACGTATATTCAGAAGGGAATCCGAATGAGAACGAAGAAGATATCTGGGGAGAACCATGAAAATGAGAAGACGTGAAGTGGAAAGGTTGGAGTGAAAGGAAGATTGATCTCGATGAAGTGAAAGAGCGAAGGGCAGATAGAAAGGAGGCGGCTTTTATCCTCCTCCAAGTATCACGTCGACCCACGTGGTATACGTATAAGCGTACACCACTGAATATGGGGGGTTTGGTACAAGGGGTTTGGGGGCAGGGGGTTTGAACCATAGTTATATACGATGAAATGTGGGAGCGGTGGTATACGTGACACGTACAGTGGATCGCCGAGAGCTGCCTCCTGCCTATTAAGTACATATGAGTCGACGGAAAGCTACCACGGAGCTAGGAATAAGGACGGAAGCATCCTAAAAGTTTTCTTCATGACCTGAAACGTATTCGAACAGCGATCGATTGAAGGACATTTTTTATTTGCATCGCAACCCGGTAATCGAGGTTCGAAGCATAAAAACTACTTTCGCCAAGCGGAATAACTCAGAACCAGCAACTTTTTACGCCCATTGTGCGAAAAAAGTTCGCGGAAGCTAAAACTTGTGCAAGGATGTTTCTATTTAAACGAACTAAAGGAACAAGCGGAACGAGCGAGGACTTTTTAAGCAGTAAATTGCGAGCAATTTATCACCATAATAGCCCACAAGTTTCAGTTTAAATCATTCGTTTTTCATTTTTTCAGCTGACTTGTTTCCATTTATATTATTCAATATTTCTAAAAATTGTTAGTTTTAATATTACAAAGAATCTTATTTTTCTTTAATAGCATTTCCATATCTATTGAAAGCTGTAATGTGCTTTTCAATTTTTCGTATTTTATTAAATATGTTTGAAGAAGTGGTTTTGTCATACAGCTTCTTTTCACAATTTGTAATTCCTTTTCGCCATTCAAAGTGTTGCAATATCATATTTGGTGTTATCCGATTTAGCAGCCTTTCCTCTACACGCATTTCGTAGAAATTTGTTTTCGCGAGACAAGACGGAGCAAAATTTAGGTTCTCTCGCATCTCTCGAAGAGATAGTTTCCTCTTACACGCTCCATATACTTGTAGCTCTTGAAAGATTTTCGGTATTTTATTTTTGCACTTTCGTCCGTTTATGCACACTTAATAAAAAATACAAAATATGTTATTTTATAAAATCAAATATTTATGTTCCAAAAATGCAATAAAGCAGAAAAATATAAACACATCAATATTTCAAAATATAACACGAAGATTATTAATGACTTTTTAATACACTCAAAATGTTAGCAATTATAGATTGTAGATAAATAATATATATCCAAATCAACTATTTAAATATAAGGAATATAAGTTCACATATCTTATGTCTGACCACGCTGGTATATTACTACTTACATCCCTGTCGTAAAGTCCAATATCAAGCTTGGAGTCTAGCACCCGATTTTATTTAGAATAAAGAACGATTCAGTCACATAACTTATCTTCCTTATTACCTTTGTTCAAATAGTTTAAAAATGTGCTGCTCAAAATTTTAAAAACATCTTAAACAACATGGAAATAAATGTTGTTATGTTTGTTTATTTCAGCGATTTTTTTTTCATAATGTAACTCTTCTTGCATGTATTCGCAATACACAAATTATTCATATGCAGTTGGGAAGATACTTTTCTGCTTTGAAAGACGCAAGAAAACGGCGACAGGGAAATTCGCTAGATTTTGCGACTGACCTGAATCTATCGCGTTCATTCGTCAGAGCGACAGCTTGCCTTTACAGCCACGAATCCAGAGACTTCGAAGACACACGGATTCTCGCTTCTGGGATCTGAAGAGTGGAAAACGCATAAAGCAAATAGGAATCTCTTATCTCCGGCTACTCTGCATTTGCTAGACGTACATAAAGATATAGATATGTTGACGATTCACAGCGCCGCAAAGGTGTATTAAAGAATAAAAGTAAAAAATAGGAAGCTGGTAATTTTTGAATGCGTTTTCTAGGTAAGTTTCTTAATAAATTAATTCATAATCAAGAATAAAAGAATAGAAATTCAAATTTGCAAACTTTCTCACATTTAAAATTTCGAGATCATTCAAGAGCGCAGGTAAATCGTAAGCTGATACGATCCGGTTTGAAAGTCGTAGCAGAAAAAGTCTTTGAAATTCATGGGTGGACTCGTTGACAGGACCAAAGTTGCTGAAGCTGTTTAAAATCAGTTTGTAATCGTATAACTTACGCTTTTTACTTTAAAACTCTGGAAATTATTCATGTCCTCTAAGAGACGGGATCACTGTTTTAGCTGAACGTATACACACTGATCGGGATGTGCAATCAATACTAGTGCCACCGAATTAAGTCAACATTGCCCTAAGACCTTTGAGATATTACATCTCCTGAGGCAAATTAGTAAATTTTAGTAGAAACATGACTAAAGAAGGATAGGTCTAGTTCCTCATCATATCAGAAATATAGGTTAGCCTTGTACCTATTAGTAGACACAAGAAATGAACTGGTCATGCTCAAAAAGAAAGAAAAATTAGAAAATAGGACCTCACGGGAATCGGAGGATTGGAATATGGAGAGGGTTTACCATCTCAAAACTTTGCATCGTTTTCAGGCTCGAAGAGAATTTTACCGGAAGAGCGAAGACTGGAAGTTTTCGCGTGACGGGGCTCTAGAAGACAGAACGCCGAGATTGAGAATGTTTCAGAACAGAATACGAAGTATGCATAAAAACAAAGAGACCAATATCGAAGTATTTCCTTGAAAGCGCTGTATGGAGAAAGTCACATATGTGAGTAATTCTACAGTAATTTTAAAATTTGAAAGTGAATATTTTTTGTCAATACATATGCACAATATTATCCTTTAATGCTATTATACGTATAACGTATGTAGCATAAACGTATGGTATCATGTATGAATGTATGTATGTATATAATACATCTGTACATGCTATGACTGCTCTAAAAGTACTTATATTATATCTATCATTTATTTACAATCAAACATCCGTAATACGAAAAATCGTATATACTTTTTTTCTCGTCGATACTATTATTCATCATAAATTCCTTCATGAAAGGAAGTTGTAATATAGAGATTTGTAAAATGAATAAATATTATCATGATGACCGCAGTATGACCGACTAAGCGTTAACAAAATTCAGGTATGACGTAATTTTCAATTTCTTAATTATGAATATATTGCCGGCGGTTATATTTCAAATCCTTCATATGTGATTGTGAAGAACGGGTAAGCAAACGCAGAATAGTAGAGGACATGGAATTGTAAAAGTCATTCTTGGCAAACACTTTGATGACGGAATATTAAAGAACATATTTAAGGTAAGTGCTCAATTTAGATAATGAACATGACTTTTAAATCAACATACAAAATGTTTGAAAATTAATGGGTCAATAGGTTCAAAGTGTACATATCAAACTAGGTCTAAGTTTAAGTGGAATCAAAATTGTAAACTTCAATTGTGCCGTTGCTAATTAACCAGTTTAACCTTAAGTGTTTCTCAATTGTAATATCGGCAACATAGCAAAACCAAAAATGCTGAACACAATAAATAATTGGATCATTCCCGATTAAATCGTCACGTTTTGTCTAGACACAGACAGGTTTAGTTAATGCTCGTGCATGTCGCTGGACAAAGTTGATGAATCATTACTAGCTCCTGTCTAGTGCTAGCATGGCTGATTTTGATTTCTACTAGGGATATTATTTACAATAAATTATTTTAATATTAATTGTGATAATAACGATTCTCTATGACTTCATTTTTTAATTTGCAAAAATAATATATTATTTAGGTGTTTCCGAAACAATTACATATGACATTCTCATACAACTTGCCTGTAGATGGTATTTGTAAAGTATTTAGTAATAAATAGTTGGTATAATTATATAGCTATCTTTTCTGAAACCATGCTGCTGCTAGTTTATAGTCACACCTAAAAGATGACGAATGTCAATAAATAATTAGTAAAGGTTGGTAAGAAATTTAGCACAGATAACTGAATTAATATAACTCCTTTCTTCGTTTTGTCCGTGAAGTCTAATTTTTTTTATTTATTAATCTTATTTTACTATTCTTTATAAGTATATATTTAACATTCTTTTTAAGATTTCAAAATTGCTTTATTAAAATCACCGGCAAAACGAAAAAAGATGTTATATTGGTAAAATTAGGTAGGGCAAAATTAACCTACAAATGATATTGTTACCTACAAGTTATATTGGTTTATTATTGCAAGAAAAATAATTATTCAGTAACTTATACACAGCTGAATATCTATTTACTGTAATTTTTTAGCTGTGTTTGATAAAATTTAACAGGTGTTGTTAACTTATTTTCCGTCCACAAATATAATTTTGGGACTATTGACTGTAATATTGTAATAATAATATACGTTTCAATATTACAAACTCCTCAGTATACAATAAGCAAAATTATGTTATTGAAAACATACCAGTTGACGTAATATTATTTACATCAATTTTGATATTTAATTTTCTTTTTTTTGAGAACAAAATGCCCAATTACATTAAAAGTGTATCAAAATATTTTGTTCTGCGTACTCACCCCATCAACTTTATAAAATTGTAAACCTACTTCACTAATATAATGCGCCTACAATGTACAAATTTGTAAAAAGCTTCAAAGCCGTTGATCCAAATAAATAAATGAAAAAATAAAAATAAGTAAATAATGGTTCAGTAATATTTATGCCTCTGTGTAAACGTTTTTGTTATATAACCATACTTAATATTGATTGACTTTTAGCTAAACTGTGGCGACGAAAATATTTCATTACATATTTACTTTATAATAAAATATAATTTTTACTGAAAAAGTAAGTGTAATAATTAAATCCATTGTTAGCCTACATCAGAGATGCAAGAAAAACAACAATTATTTAGAAAAGGACATAGTTATACGCTTCACATTGTCTATATTTAGGAAAATTAAATTTGCAACACTTTGAAAATTTATTTGCTGCCTTTGTATATAAAATTTCCTTCTGCAAAAAAAATAAATGATTTACAATAATTCAAGGTATTGTGATATTATCGACGTTCAATGCACACTCAAGATAAAATATTGGTTTAAGCCAAACTTGGTTAATTGAGCTCAACTCCAGCTAGTCATACAAAACCATCCATTTGAAGCGCTGGGAAACATACTTGATAACCCCATCTATGTGATTTTTTATGTTTTTATCGCGAAAAATAATTAATGGTATCATGGTTTATTGTAGATTATCAATCTAACATATTAATAAACGTAAAAATATATTTATTTTTTCAGTTTGAATAACAATTTACTGTTAATAACAAATTTACTTTAACAAATTTGGATAAATGTTTGGAATAAATCGCCTATGAATAATCGGATAGCAATAAAAATCGAAATCCCTGTATCTAGAGATTTTTGGTCCAATCTGATGTGAGTTTGTCAAATTTCAAATGGAAGATCCTATATGTAAAATCCAATATGGCAAATCCATTATGGAGGACGAAAATGAAAAATCTCGCAAACCTGAAGAAAAATTTTTTTAATTTTATGCACTCGAAATTTTAAGTATAGACAATTCTTTTGTAAAATTTTGGTTATGAATAACTTCGTTAATGTCTTTACTCTTACTTGCATCTTAATTCTGCAAATATAGTGTAACCTTTGTATGCGACAAAGGTATTTGACAATCCTGACGTACTTAACTTATTAATTATTTCAATAAAGAATTGCCATAGCAACTAATATAATAGCGGCTCGGGTGGCTTTATAACTTACTGACTCATTTGTTCATAAGCTAAAAAAAGTGGACTATGGGAGTAGAAACTAGTAACACGGTCCGTGGTAATAACGTGGCATGGCCGCGCCCAACCAACTTCCATGTACCGTGTCTCGTGAATTACAACGTTCCCTTATGAAGAGTTTCCGAGTGTATAATTCGCCTTTAGCACGAATACGTGCACCTATGCATCAGGAATTTTCTATTACATTTAGAATTAAAAATTACGTATTCGCTTTATTTTTTAATAATTAAACAAAAAAAAAACATCAAAATATATACTGAAAAATAAATCACTGTTGTTATAAAAATAATTACCATTAAATGTGTAATCGTTTTAATTCGAAGTCGTTTCCTATCTTTACAAATGGATGTATTGAATTTGTTCATTCTGTTAAATTCCGTCACTATTTTAAAGTACTATATTACAATATCAATAAAAACGATTGCCTACATACCGTAAGTAATTATAAAATATCCCCTCGTCAATAGTGGCTCATTACCGTTCGTTTATACACAGAGAGAACAAAAAAGGTTAATAGAACCATTTTAGAAAAGTAAAATACGTGATTATAAAAAATGGTTAAATTAACCATTTCCATAGTAAAACAAAACAAAAACATAGTTCCGTTTACTATTTCCCGATACTTAAATCTGCCCCATAACACGTAACCTCAAATCTACCGTAGTTTTACAGTTAAATAGTCACTCGAAATATTCTTGACTAGGAAAATAGATTTTGTAATAAACAAAAATAACTACTTACCATCATAAAAAGTAATTATTTTATGTTATGTTTTACCATATTATGATTTAAGAAAATAAGATATTGTCAACTACAATTTTTCACGATATTAATTGTTCTATTATCAAATGTTAAAATCATTTCTACCTTTTCTTCATGGTTCCATTAACCTTTTTTCTCTCTACAAGTACTTTTGTGGTAGACTGGCGAATTCGGTAATCTATTCAAAGTACAATTAATTACAGAAAAAAAGACATCGAATTACTTTTAAGTTTAATTTTATAATAGTTATATAAAATCTATTAAAATAATTTAGCTGTGTCTCGTTTGTTCTTAACAAATTTCTCGTATTAATAAAACTGAATAAACCTTTCTTTTTAAAAATTTCTTCATCAATTTGTTATTGTTACGCAACAAATTATGTCACATGTAAAAGTGTAACCAAACAACTCTCAATTTAATAAATATAACTTTAGTAGAAATCACATACCTAATGAAAGGGTTTTGTTTGTTAAATAGATAATTACATAGGTAATACTAATCGAAATGATCCGCTCAAATTAGTAACAAAGACCTATTTTGGTTTTGTGTACGATTCTATTTCACAAACAAATCAATTATAATTAATTAAGAAAATTGTTTCGTGGCTACATTCATGTCAACCCCTGAGGTTGTTATAAAAAATTCAATACTTTAGCGTTTCCATCGATAAAAGTTTCACGGATTTTGCCCCAATTAAAACACAAACAAAAGTATTAATTTTATCGCTTTAAACATAACAAATTAATCATGAAGCTGTATTGTAATATTTGATCTCTTTCATTTTAAAAAGTCAATAAATATTGCAATTAAATTACACACGAATTTATATATATATATATATATTAAACACATCACCACTCGCAGCTTTTGAGGCACTTACAAAATGGTGTGCATATTATTCAGTTTACAAGGAAACTGCTGTAATTGATTAAATGCATAAAATTTATCTATTTGAATTGCAAAATTCCATTTGCATTTTGAATTTGTATTTCAAATGGAACGGTATTAATTAATTCGCTAAAAATCCACGCTTGTGCATAATGAGAGTATCGTGTAAATTAAAAGTATATAGAAAATTTAAAATAGTATTAAATGAATAGAAATCTCATTAACTTAAATTTATATTGTATAATTATATTTTTTACCTCATAACATTTTATGATCAATTAACTATGGTAGATGATTTTGGGTTGTTCTGAATATACATTACGATTAGATTTCAATGCAATCATTCGTAAAAGAGCGTGTCGAGGTGAAAAGTAAATACATCGACTTCATTCACGTTAAAACTAACTTGAATATAAAGATCAAAGGTTACGTTTAAAACCAATTTTTCCTACGCGCGTATTTAATGCAAAGCTTCGTTCGTTACAGTAATTTATTACATTTTGCGCTAGTATTTTGAGTGCTCGACATAACCCAGCAGAGTATTATACTGAGAAGCTAAATAATAATTTCAATTATTCTTGTATATTTCAATTCAAAATATAAAAGTGCATTGAAATTGAAACATTGATCAGAGTAACGAATAAGTGAAATTCAAATACATATTTCGAAGTGTATTATTACTTCAACTACTTCATGAATAAACGTATAAGAAAGGAATGTAACGTGTTTAATAGAACCATTTGCTAACATAGTTAAATATGAATTGCAGTTTTTTTCAAACGATTCCTGCATATACAGGTAAAAATGCTTCCAAATAACAATAAAACCGCATTTAAACTGTTGTTCGGATTCGATACTGGAAAACAATACTTTCAATATAAAGTGTTGGAAAATTGAATTTTTTGTTAATAAGCTTCAATTACTGCAGAGTTAACACTCCATCATTTTTCAATCAAAATGCGCCTGGAATTTTATTGATCATTAACTATAAATTCCAAATCAGATTGAATAAACCATCAGAGTTATTATTTTAAATATGAATTAATTTCAATTGATAATATGTCTGCTTTTATGCACGAAGCTTGTGAATTGTTCGATTGTAATTATTCAGCGTCGTCTTTCTAGCTTCTGCAAATATGTGATAGATTCAAATATACAGAGATTTTTATGACGAAAATTTATATCCTTTCATGTTCCAGATCAACGAGTTGCGAAAAACTATGATTTCCCATCCCTTTTTTATTACCTTGCTCCCAGCATTCGCAATTTAGTACAGGCCCTCGAAACATAAACTAAAATCGCAGCTTGTCATAGGAGAAACGGGTAAGAAATATGTCCTGTGATATTTGCGAGCGTGTGAAATGGTCGGGAAAATTTGTGAAATGATGATGTTTTTATCGGGGACGTAAATGATAAGAAACATGTTTTTTCTATTTTCATATTGGTTAGCTGATTTTCGTGGTTGTATATGATCTTGTACTTATGCATTTAATATTTTCATTGCCCATTTGTCGTGACCATTGAGCTACGTGTTGTCTTAATGGAAGATGCACTTACGTGGCCATTATTATCCATCAGTACGTAACCATAATGGCAAAACGTCCAGTCCGTGTTAAGTAAACAATCTACGGTACATTTTTTATTTATAATTTTTATAGTGATTTCCTATTCTAAATTTATCCAAAATTATTACCATGTCAGATAGAAAAATTCTCAAGAAGAAGAATTTTCGATGGCAGATCGATCTTAATACTTCTCGAACTCACGTTCGTACTGTAGCTCATTTATTCCATTTTAATTTGACAATTTACCCTCCTTGTGAAAAAGATAAAAGTTAATTACCTGCAATAATTTTACACCCTTTGACAGCGTAAACCATTAGAACTGGTTAATAAAATGTGGTGAATTCATAAAAAATCGGCCGTTTTAGTTCCTTTTAAAAATTTCATACAAAATTACGTCAAACACTACTTAAATAGTTTTTTTTTAGTTACTTTCCATCTCCGTAATACATATGCAGCAATAATATTATTAATTGTGCGCCATTTTCTATAACTGCAAATTGCGAAACATGGAAAATGTAACTGCGTTACAAAACTTGCCTAATTAAATTCACGTAATTCCCTTGACTGGTTTTGAAGAAATATTCAAGTTTCATTCAAAAGTACTCGTTGTGTAATAAAAAAGCACAATCAATGGTCCATTTTGATTTTTACACTGAATTATTAAAACTTGTAAATTATACGTATTCCATTGCAAAATCAAATGTACATGTAGTACATAATTGTATACTTATGAGTAGTTATTTTAATGTAGATAATAACAAATAAAAATTTGTTTGCGTAAATTTTACATAGTAAAGTCAAGTAGGTATTGAAACAAATATTTTTCAATAGTAGTAATTTATACATAACTATTCAAACTGAAATTCTATTTTAAATAGGCGTAACTTCCGTTAATATCATTCCGTTAATCATTTTAAGAGATTAACTAAATATGTGATTTTGATATATATATATATTTTTTTTAAGTTTTAATAAAATTTATTGCGAGTGAAATATTAAACATATTCCAGCCATATATATATAAAACTTTTTCAACAGTAACTGTATTATATAGAAAAACGTAAACTCCGTTAATTGATTCATACCGATTATTTTGTTACAAAATATATTTTCTGCCCCATGAAAATAAATCTCAAACTATTTTGTACTCAAACAAATACATTTATAATAATGAAAATAACATTTGAATACGATTAATATGTTACAGATGTAATTAATTTGTATGCTTGCCTTATATTTAATTATTTAATACAAAAAAATATAGGATGTTGGCCTTATAACGAGCAAACAGCTGTTAATTTTGAAATCTTATTTTAATTTTCGTAATATTTTATTAGATAATTCGCATTTTTTTAATATCAGTAAAGATGAAGACTGTTGAATTGCTTTTAGATTTTCAACAAAAATGGGGAGCATTAGCGTGGCCAATACTAGTTTCGACTAAAGGTGCACATTTTGAAAAGGAATACTTAATGTTTATACTCGCTTTATATTTAATGTAAATAAATACGGGATACTGGACTTTGCCGGCAATCGAAAAGTTCTGCGTTCAATTCTCAGCGCTCTAGAATATTTCCACATTAATGGTCCTCTTTTTTTCGAAACCCTAAAAACAATTCAACAGTTTCCATTTTTATCATCATTAAACAAATATATGGGTTTTTTTTCAACAAGAAAATTTCAATAGCTCTACGCAGACATGTGTTGCTATTGAAGGAAATTTAGTTAGAAAACTTATATAATAATATTGCAAAATTAACTTGTTGTAAGGCCAACATCTCATATTTATTTACGAGTAATTTTTTGTTTTCATACCTGTACTGTACGCTGTTTTAATTTAGACTGATAATTCCGAGGTACTCATGACTACCTCCTCATCTCAAAGACGATACTAAGTCTATTATTTAAGACAAATGTAATATGTTATCACTATATAACAATGGTAATTTATTGAATTGTGTAAAAAAATTCTTATCAATTATCTGATTAATTTTTTCTGAAACCGTGAACTCCATACTCTTGAGCTTAAGCTCATATTTCGTATTTAAAGCATTGCTCAAGTTGACTACAAAATACTAATCCGCAAATTTACTAATTTTCAAGCATTTCGAAAAAGAAAATTTATTTCGTAATTTACCAGTTAGTTTCATCACCCCGTGAACTTATTAAGTTTCGAAATAATCGTCCGTTTCGTCTAAAGAATTACAATTTCTCACAATAATGTGACTACAACAATTTGAATAAAATTCTATGCAATTTTAAATAAAAATTTTAAAATAATTTAAAAAGCTTTTCACGTTTCAATGTATTTCAGAGAAGTCGATATTTTATTTATCGAAGCTGTATACACACTTATTGAAAAATGAAAAGCATGTTTCACTGAAATATCATGAAAGAAGGAGAATATCGTAAAGATCAGGAACCGTATACGTTGAGACACCCGAATCTTTCCACTGTGAAAAGTGGCGACGCCAATGTGACGATCAGGTAAAGTTTAGGATAAGTAAAGTTTACTTATAAACTAATGATTCGTGCATGTTAGTCGGAAAGCTTTTTGTTCAAAATCATGTTTAGTAAGCACAATATAGATTGTACATCTAAAAATGTGTAGAGCGGGACATTCAGTATTGCTTTTTTGTTAGAAGGAAATGTCATTGTTTTATGTAAATATAGCTCAAAATGTCTTACGGTATGTGTAGTTCAATTGTCAGGAATGAATGGTTAAAATTAATTTTCATGCTTGCACAAAATGACGTTAAGACACTCGTGTATAAGTTGGGATTATAACACTTTTTATTCCAAAACACTGTTTGGAATTCAAAATAAGTATTTTCTAAATGAAATTGCATTTTTTTTTAATTATTATGTTTTTATATTGTTTCATTTATCTATTCATTTTTTCGCATGGGCACGCTACTTCCGGAAATCATGCAATAACGGATTACGCTAAAATGGTAATCTGACTAACATAAAATATAATTGTGATATAAAAGTAATATATAATAATTTGCTAAATATAATGTATTTCTTATATTTTTGAAAGTGTTGCAATTTAAACAGTATATTTTTTGTCAAAACGGGTACCTTAAGTAAAATTCCTATAACTTTTGATTTAAATACAAAATTGTCGCCAATAAACATACTTTCTTATGAATATAACTGAATGGACCAAATTTCAATTCATGTCAAAACCACATACCAAAAACGAAAACTGTCCCAAGCTTTACTGCAATCCTCCATTATAATATTTTCAGAAGATGTTGCGAAAACTACAATAAAGTAATGCTTAAAAATAAAATATTTTTAATTTTTGTATTATCATGTGATATTAATGTAGTTTTTACCCTACTTAATAAGTCAAGCGTGACATGAATAAATAAAGTTGATCATTTCGGTACGCATCTGATTTATCATAAATTAAAGAATATACTTAGAATATTGTGTGCACAGAGAAGAAATAAGTATAAAAATGTTACAATATTATTTAAATAATAATAAATCACACATTTGACTGGTCTGATGGGACAGGTATAACCTGAATTGAATAAAAAATTACCTTTTAACGACATGTAGCTAAAGGAATTTCTAGTTTAAAAATATGAATTTCAGATTTATTAAAATAATATTTCTGATAATATATTACCGGTAATTTAGAATTAATCCCTGGATTCGTTTAAACAGTTTTGAAGAATCTACTGTTCGATGTGATCGCGAAAATGTTGCCTCAAAATATTTATTTTATATTATAATGATTATAGAAAAACTAAACGATTAATTCCATTGAGATTTGCGCATTATGTTCATAATTTTGTAATCTAATTGTGTGATAAATTTTGTCCGGATCTAGAATGTAATAAAAGTTTTCTAATCAAAAATTGTTCAAAAAGGAGATTTTCTAGAGTTTTAAATCCTTCATCGCCATAAGCTAACATAGTAAAAAATTTATTTCAACATTTTGTTTCATGTTGACATTTTACTCTAAATTTCGTGTCACTCTTAAATGAACTTTTCGTAAGAACTACGTTAAAGTGTTGTTGTGAAAGCATATTATGATAGAAAAGCATATTATATAGAATCATACCGCCTGTGGTTCCCACGATTGTTTCATCTTCTTTAGATTCATTTTCAATTTTCCATTGTATCTGTATATGCATACTAACAATTTACAGGCCAGGTCTTATGATATTTGAACACATATTTAAATTAACAATAATTTTTTGCAAACATATTTTTAATTTTTTGCACAATTTTTCTCGCTTGAAGATCTTCTGCATTCGGTCCATGATTATGATCTATCACATTTATTAACTTTCCTAAAATAATAATTTTGTTACAATAATTAACAATTCTTAAATAAATAGAAAGGTAATTGTAATTTTAGTTTTTGTTAACGTGCCAGATTTTGTTATTATTGTTGTATAAGTTTTTGCTGTGCACTTTGTTCGTTTAAAATATTCTTTACATCTCTATGTAACTGAGGAATGTGTTTCTCTTAATTTCCCGGAAATATAATTTTCATGTACTAATAATTTTTTTTTTTGACTTATTAGAATATGTAACGGCATATTGACTTATATGCTTCAAATTATCACTGATGACCAACTTAATTATTATTATGCATGTTTGTGACTATCTGTATATTTGTCAACGTGTATGATAATTAGTATATGTTAATAGTGTATACAACATATTGTATGTTTACAAATTTTCGATGTGTTTTTTTGTCGTTGGATTTTTATATCGGTGCGGCTTTTTGTCCTTTGTTTTTTTGACCTTATGTCTTTTAGTCTTGTGTTTTTTGGTTCTTATATTTTTAGGCTGTGGTTTTTTGACGTGGAACCATAAATGCATACATGTTTCAATCTAAGGCAATTTCAGTATTACTGTTTGCTACACAACAGTTTATTTTTTATATTACCTTGTACGAGAGGTAATATTTCACTGAGGAATGTTTTTGAAAGACAATATTAATGCAATTGTATTAAAATGTTATCAAACCTATTTCGCTATCTGTCAGGTAAGTAATGACGAAAAGAAGCGTCTGTTTCGGTGCCGCAAGCAGGAGAATTCTTGACAAGTAACATCTCGCTTTTGTCGTTTCTTCTGAAGGACCGTTCAAGAGAGACGCGAGAAAACGAAAGAATCGAATTGCGAACTTTTTAAACTCCGACTTGTCAACGAGTGAACTTCCGTTCTGCATAGAATCTTATAAAACGGAGGCCAACCGTACGTATTGCGTTTCCTTCGAATATGCATTCAACGTACTTTATATTTTCGACACTTCGTTTCCAGTCTTATAAAATTCTCTGCTGTATGGATGTCGTTGAAAGCATGTTTTGGAAGTACAAAAGTTAATAATCTTGTTCGATTTGAATGTCGATATTGCATTCCATTTAAAGACGTTTTATGAACAAATAGTTGAATGGTTGATCATGATCAATACAAATGATTCTGACGCACATTAAGTCTCTTTATTTGAAACGCGAGTATAAGGTACTGAGGACCTTATAAATTAACAGAATTAGAATGAACATTGATCTACACTGCAGTATAGTTTCTCTGAAATCAAGGAGAACATTCATTTTATGTACAAAGGATTTGGATATTTTTAGTTATACGAACAACTGAAGTGACACGACTCGTTTATCTTATTTTGGCTTCAACATAAAGATATCATAATATATTACACCATATTTCACAACCACACAACACACCACTAGTCGCAACTTTTGAACTTCAGTACAACGGCACCTCGGGGTGCTTTCAATCGAATGTAAGAAATATTATTAAGAATTATTATATAAATTGTAAAATAGATCTTTGATGAACCAATTATTGTAATAATAATGTATGTAGGATAGTGGAAAAGGCCATAATCGTTAAGTTGTTAATTATGTTTTTGGCAAATGATGAAAACACAAAAAAAATCATTAATATGCTATAATGGAACTATACCTAGATCTTATGCTCTCCCTAAAATACACAAAAACGGATATCCATTGAGACTAAAGTCCAACTTACAATACACAAAATTTTTGTACAATATTTTGTATAGAACAACAGAAAACGACGAAAATCGAATCAATAATTCAACTAAGTTAGTGTCGAATATACAAAATCTACAAATACCGAGTAATTATTGTTTACTTTGACTGGACATTATAAATTTATTTACAAATGTTCCACGTGAATGCATTAAACAGAGTATAAAATTGTAACGAGTTTTGTATAATATCTTCAACAGATTATTTAAAACTTCGCGCGGTGTCTCGAGCGCCATCTCTTGTTTCGGTGTCGCATTTAGTAGGAAGTAGGGGAATATGGACAGGGAGATCGGAACGTGGTGCGAGAGAAAGGAGATACTTTTGGGTTTTTGACGAGCGTACAACTCGAGGACGCCATCAAGTAGTTTTGCGAATGTAATTAAAATAATGTTAAGAAGTCGAAGAAGTTTGAAGAATACACAGTAAAAGAGACTATGGTAGTGACTTGAGATGGCAGGGGAGGTAAGCTAGTTTGAATTATATGAAAAATCGACTCGAAAACGTCACCCTACTACGAACAATACACAGCGCGGACTATGACTACTTAGGTTACTACATTTTCAAAATCCACTACTTTAACGATTTCTTCGCCTTTCCCACTTAAACAAATCAATAGAACTTACTTTTAGGTGTTAGTTCTCATCATACTCTAACTGAATATATTAGTTTCGGAGGTTCTATCTCGAGGGCGGAAACCAACTATACCCGAGGGCATCCTTTACGACATTCAATCCTTTTTTTTTTATAGTCCAATCCAAATTTCCATACGCGTTCTTCCTAAGAATAATTTTCACATAATTTAAATTTGTAAACCCTCTATTTATATCATTATTGATTTTTAATAACATTTAATATCTTTCTATTGTAAAAATCTTAAAAGTCAAATTGATCGCATCCTCCACAGTTTTTCGTCAAGAGAAAACTGTATACAGGTCGGAAACAAAGCATTTATCTTTTATAACGCATTTATATAAATGTATAATTTAGTACCTCGAATGACAAAACCATGTAAAAAGATTCTTCAGCATGAAAATGTTGTATGAAAATGTATTAGTAATTTGCAAAAAAGACAGCAATAGGAACTGACCGTCTAAAAGTATTACTAAAAATAGGTCTATTAAGCTGTAATCTTGGAGTATGTTTTCCTACTCACGGTGCTCACATAGCGTCTTATAATTATATTATTAATAAAGGACTCGGAAGTGTAGTAGCTTGCCAAGATTATGTCACAAATTCCGTAAATCGCTCGAGGCCGATTTCCCAACGGATGATATCGCCTTCCACATTTTAGGTATTTATGCTTGAGGCAGTATTTTAATGTTCTGTATGTCTTTTTCTTATTCAAAGAAATCGGATATAAAATACTAAATCTAAATATTGACTAATTATATATACTGCATTAACTGAATTTTAAATAATTTAAGCTTAACATTGATTGCAGTAGCATATTGATGAGAAAGAAGTGGATAAAAACTGATCAGAATGATTTATTTTGTTGATTTTCACAGTCTAATATTTATTCTTGATCGAAAATTATACTTAATTTGTTATTCATACCTGTATTTATTAATTATATTTTGTTAATTTATTTATGACTATCGAAAAATTAAATCATATTCGTATTAACATAAGATAACGGGATGATTAAAATAATAAAAGATACACGCTTATATGACCATATCAGCGGTACACAACTTATTCTTCGTACAGAGAATTTATCATTCTCTCAACTGGAGCGAAAACTTCATCAGCGTTTATCACCGCGGATAGCCTTACCTTTTCACGGTATCATCAAAGTCTTAACAAGACCAAGTGAGAGAGTTGAAGCGCCAACTTTTGTAAATGTTAATTTAATTAAAAAATTTGGGGGTTGGGATACTTATTTTAACAGAACAATAACATGTTGATTATCAATAACATAGATATGAATATTTATACAAAACATACTAAAAATATTATTAACTATATCTAGGAAATTTAAAAAAGGCTGTAAAAAAGATTTCTTGAAAGTATAGATTGTTTATATACAAGCAATATTCGTGAATATGAAACTATTACAAAAGATCTACATTGTAAACTAATATGTAGAATTAATTGAGCACTCATATAAATATTCAGTTCAGAGTTTAATACGGATATTAGTACAAACTGTACGCGAATGCAGAGAACCTCACATTTAATAATTATCATTTCAAACTACAGTTAGGCCATAAGAGCTCCATTTAAGAGAGCTTCAAAATTATTATTACTATGGAGCTCTCCACACATAGGTAAACACGCGTGCTCATTAAATACTCATTCACAACTTCGGAGTGTAACTGCAGTTTGGGTAATGATTCAAATGAAATAAAATATGAATCTTTCCTGAGATGCTTCTGCAGCTCCGTACTTTATGTAGATTTAAGCACACATGGCATATAAATAGATAATTGTTATTTTCATTCCAGGCAACGGTAATGGTAATCAAATGATTAAATAATAAATTTCCCTATCTAAGTTGAAAAAAAATACTATTTCAGTACAAATATGGAACTTTTTGTGGTTAGTAAAAACCATTTCTTAACTGAATCCTAATTATGTTTATATTTACCAAACTAATAACAAGAATGTAGAACTTCTGTACTGACTCTGTCTATATTGTCTTTTTTGTAACACAGTACAAGGTATTTCGTTTTTGATGCTGAAAGTACATTCTACACTATCACTCAATAAATGTCAAGAACATCGATATTTGCATTGCACCAATTTATTACGGTGCGGCTGGTATAGTACTAAACTTACTGATACGTCCAGCAAATATATAATGGTATATTGATAAATCTCACTACAAAGCGAAGATTTTTCAGAGCATGTGAAACCAATATGTAAATTTTGAAATTTGTTATCCAATCTGTAATAGGAACTTCTAAATAATAATCTACACGAGGGAAGTAAAATGGCATTCTTGCTACTGCCGTAAATCTATCAAGTAAAACTCAAGGCCATCCCAAGCGGAAATTTATTCAGGCAGCCTAAATATGTACCAGGGCCTGACCAGGCTCCAGTACGGCGTTCCTGATCATGTACTCCTGAATGTACCCAGATCAGGACATGATCAGGTTCCAGTAAGTTATCCTGCTCAAGTTCGCCTGAATACGCCCTGATTAAACCCTGATTATGTTAAAATAAAGAATAACTCATATAGGGAAGCCTGTAAATTTCTATATCAAGACCAAAACATGAATTGACAAGGCTCTTCTTATTTTTAATTTCCGGGAATCGCTTTTTTTCTAACTGCTTTAGAAATTTCAAATCAGGGGGCCTTCTCAGAGACTGATATGGACGTCTGAATTTTTTAACTTCTAAATTTTATGTAATTCGTTCAGTCGCCACTAGGCGTGATCGCGCATCTACTTAATTCCCGTTAAGGAAATGTATTTATATTTTGTATATTAGCCTACTTGTAGGAAATTTTCGGCACAGCATATTTTACATATTGTATGTGATGGATATGTATACGATTCGTATACGTGTGTAAATAATATTTTTTTATTTTTCAGCCTTTTTACTTGTCAGATAGTAATAATCATTAAAAATTAATTGGTTGTTTCGTAATATACTATTGTAAATATTTTCACCATGAAAGTTGGAAAACATGCGAAATATTGGGCATTTTAAGGTCCTGAGCAGGTCCTGCACACTTGCCTGATCAGGGACTTAGTAGAAAAAGCATTACACGATATGCTAGGGCCTGATAAGGGGACATATCAAGACCTAATTTTGTTCACAGACTTCATGATCAGGACCTGATTCCAGCCTGAATAATTTTCTGCTCGGAATATGTTTTGAATTATATTATTGATCTACCCGAGCAGAAATCTATCCAGGCGGCCTGAACAGGGCCGGCAAGTTTCCTTTGTACTAGGTGTTGCGCTGGCTTATACCTTGGGAGGGGCGGGGGGGGGGGGATTTAAAGACAACACGACTTTATTTTCTAGGTGTTGCTCGAGCATGCGAGCAACACCGAAGTTGCCGGCCCTGGGCCTGAAAACTGATCAGTCCCTATGCAGGGACAGTCAGGTGTGTCTTAACATTGATTGATTAAAACTTTATCAGGCAGCAGTCTTGCGTGCCTGAAAAGGTGGTCCTTAATACTGCCGGACCAGGCCCTTATCAGGGGATTACAACCTGCACCTTATCAGGCAAACTTAGTTGTTGTATATACTGTTGAAACCTGTTTGATGATGTTTATAACAAATTCTTATATGCGGCTACATCCGTACGCTTACCTGATAAAGTTTGCCTTGCAATCCTCAGATCAGCACATGATCAGGCAACAACTATGAGTCTTCTGATGGGGGCCTGATCCGGCAGTATTAAGGCCCACCTTTAACAGGCTCTTCTGATTGCTGCCTAGTCAGGACCTGATCCGAAAGAGGTAAGGCATCTTATCCGGCGCGCCAGATTGCTACCCGTTCAGGGCCTGATCAGAGAATGATAAGGCATTCCTTCTCAGTTCTCAAGCAGCTGGGACAGATTTCTGCGCGGGTTTCAAGTATATTACACTTCTACTAAAATATTTATAATTTCATTTTAATAGGAGCTGTGTAATTTACTCTGCATTAAATACGCGACTAATTCCATTATTTTATGATTAAACATTTTTCAGTATTTTTTATTTTCAATCAATCAGCGATAAAACCTACAATTTTAGACGTCATTGAAAAACACAAAAACCCCTATAGGTTATTCAAAACACTTCATAATTTTGTAACTCTATTGATTCCGCATTCCTGAAAAAAGTCAGTGAATTTATGAAATATGTGAAGTACCTAAAGTATGTGATGCTAAATGTTGGTTTTTTGATCAAATGTTTAAATGTACACTGTAACATACTACTGATGACCACATTTTATGTATACTGAAGCACGTGTTTTAAAGCATTCCACTAAACGTGCAAAATATGTTCAAAAAAGTGGTAACTGTGAAGTGGGTAATGTTTAGGTTTCACTCATTAAAGACGTAACAACTGGTCAAACATTTTATTTGTTAATTGTTATTATTCGACAGGCGGTATTACCCACTTACAGCGATTTATATATTAATATGATCGATTGAAAAGGTGACAAGAGAAAACTATTTCCATAACACAATAACTCTTTCGAAACATAAACAAAGAACCTTTCTCGTTTTACTAATAGCGAGTATTAACATGAAATCGAAAAATTGTTCCCCAGACGGGGATCGAACTAACGATCTACGACTTCGCAGTCTTTGGAGTTAAAAGATGCCTGTTTGGGAAACAAAATTCGACATGGACCTGATAAATTAAAAAGGAATATAGGTGTGCCTGAATGGAGTAGGGGTAGAGATCAAAAGAACAAACCCGAACATAAACGAAAAATAGAAAAATTAAGTAAAGTACAAGGAAACGGAGGATAAGAAACGAAAGGGAAGAAGAAATCACAGTGAGTTGAAAATGAACATGAATATAATGTATTTCGATCTAGAGATGAGAAAGTGCCGATGATTCCATCACGAGTCATTCAACTACCTTAATCGGTGTTTCTATTGTGCATTTAGATACGGTTAGCTCTAGATTATTTGATTTTAGTTGCAATTATTTCCACATGATAAAATTTGGCTTTGACCGATTATCGAGGTAGGAGTCTTCAAATGCCACTAACAAATCCTCCAACTATCGAATAATTATCACAACGTTACAGTAGTCAGACGGAAATTGATGTAGCTTCACCTAGCTTGATCTTTATCATCTACATTCGAGTAATTACCAAACTACGGAATTTTTAAAAAATTACAGCATATTGAATAGAATAAGTATATAATAATAAAAAGTATGTATTTAAACTATTCCAATAATAAACATTCTAAGGAACATTTCTCATGCTGAAAAACGTGAAAGTCATTTCAAAATATTAGATATGATATCAGTTTCTCTCTCCCGTTTGCGAGAGCGTCGATAGCGCTTGATGTTTCCTTGGGAGTATCGAATCTAAGAGGCTGGAGGAACGGCGGGAGAAAAAAAGAGGGTTACGACTTTTCTTCCAGAAGGTTCGGGCGAACAGCCAGGACATCTACGACCGCGAATTTCCGTCTCTGAATGTGTGGTACCCCTTTAAATCGTTTCCTGTTCGATGCTGCCGACTGACGTTGATGCCACCTCGTTCCCGTCGCCCGCGGAAAAATCGGAACCTGGCGATCCTCCAGGTTCACCTTATCAGCGGGATGTATATAGAAAGGTCGTGGCCACTGTGTGTCGACGCTTTTCCCAACGTCAGATTCGTTTTGCAATTACGAATCGGAAGAAGGGGCGTACGAGGCAGAAATAGCGAAGGCGGGAAAGACGAGAAATCGAAATGAAGAAGTCGCGTAGCTAGTCGAGATCAAAGCACCTCGTCTTAAAGAAGATTAGTTTTCACTCGCAAAGCTCCGTTCAGGTGGAGAAATTTCAAAAAGCTCGGGACGCGAAACGCAAGCTACTCGTTCAACGCAAAAAGGCGACAACTCGAAACGCGAGACTACAAGTTCAGGGCACGACGATTCTAAAGAAGTAAGTACACGGCAACGTGAGCTCTGATTATTAGGTACGAGACTGGTAACTGACATCGGACTTCCTTTGTCGTCTTTATTGTTATTCACCTTTGTACAAGAATTTTTCAATCGTCGTCCAATTAAATACTAATGATTATTTCAAATAGTCATATTTCTGAAAATTTACAGACGTAAAATATTAAGCTCATTACTTCAAAAATCTCAAAGTTTCAGCCAAAGGAGAGTATTTAGTTGATAATGGAGAATTGGATCGAGAATTCGACAACTTAAAAAAGGAAATTTTGAGATAAAATATACGTTGAAGTCTAGAAATGATTCATTTTTTCTAATACAATTTATGTCTGACATCGACGGAACATTACTACTGATTTAACTGAACTTCCCGTTGAGGGATTTGTTTGAGCTACACTTTCGTAAGTTGCAGATTCCCGCCATGGAATTATTAAAAATACATTGCGAAGTGCATTTTATTGAATAGCAATCAGCAAATATTACTCCTGAAATGATCGAAAATGCTGTTGGTACTGTCTACCGTCGATTAGCTTATTGTAAAGTACTAAGTAAATGGTGAACAATTTGAGCACTTAAAGTAAATATATTGTAATAAATAAAGTAAAAAAAATTTGGGTCATCGATGACCCCGACGTGAGAGTCAAGGGGACTCACGACAATCAAGCACCCCAAACGGAACAGAACTTACTATGTCCAAGTGCTCTTGACGTTGATATAACCTTCGAAAGGTCAGGTCGAGAAAGTAAAAATTTCTATGCTCATACAAAAAAGTGCCATTATTTAAGAGCCCAATGACAAAAAACAGGTTATGCAGTAAAAAATGGGGTTCACCATTAAAAAAATGCGTTACGACCTTCAAACAACCTTGAAAATTGACATCAAGTTCAGCCAGTCAATGTGATCAACACTTTTATCAATCGTTGACTTTTCTGAAGCAATATTATGTTAACCTGACAAAACACGTCATTTTAGAAAAAGTACGTCACATCGTTTTTTAGGCAGTTATCCTTCATTTTTGACCTTTCCAAGTTTGCATAGGCAATTTTTCATAAGACAAATTTGATGTAAAATTCTCCGCTCTTTCGATTGCCGAGGTGGAAAAAGGGTCTTTTCATTTTAAAAAACGAAGGTGACCTTGAAATAACCTTGAAGATCATCAACAAGGTCAAAACCAAGCCAAAAGTTACTACGGCAATGACCTTAACCTCGGTACAAAATATTTTATATAAAAACTTATACGCGTGTTTCGATACCTTTTGGACACCCTGCATTGGCAATATATTGGATACTACAAATTAAAAAATGTTTACTAATGAATAATGAATAACTACTAGTTTAATTATTAATTCTAAAAACTATTAATATAAAATATTTAATTTCTACTTTTATATTAGTAGTAGTAGTTTTTTTACTATTTTCTGTTGGAAAAATTATTAATTGATATTAACTCAGTTTTCATTTTAGAATAGTAGTATTTTTTAGATTTAGAGTGTATATTTATTTTTGAAAAATGAAATGTAGTCTTTGAAAGTGAATTAAAAAACCTGCAAGATGCATATAGAATTCACATTTTTCATTGAACATTCCGAACAGAATAAATACAGTTTTATGTCGATCTGAGATACCGATTTTTTGGCGGGGCATATCACGTAAAATTCCCCATATATCTTGAGAGATCAAAAATGTTTACATAGAAGAATTGCAACTCATCTTATAGATCCATTACCACGTTATGAAAACATTAAATTTCGCACAAAGAAGGAAATAATATCAAATCTCGTAGCCCATTTAACTTTGTCAGCATTGTATTCAAAAAAGGTTCTGTACTCGTATTACAATTTGATTTCTGTACTGTATATTTTGAAAGTACACTAATGCATATTTCAGATACGCGCGTCAAATCCATTCGGCGTTCATATGCAGTCAGTTGGTGTGGCAATCGCGTTATCGTTATCGATCGATTTTATCAGCTTTTTAGAAAACGTTTCCCGTTATACCCAGCTTCGATCAATCATTTCTTCTCATGAAAGCGGCTATTTTTTAAAACGTCACGCTCTGAACGAAGTAAATGGTGACGCGGTGCTCTGCGTTTTGTTATTATTTTTAGTCAAAATCACCAAGAAAAATGTGTGTTTCACTTTCGGTGTCGTGATGGTGGTATCTGGTAGTGTGTCGGATATTCGGGACGATAAATAATACGAATTTCGACATCAGCGAAGAAAAGTGGCAGGTCAAGGATCGGGCGAAAAGAGTCCGTGGGGACGAAAAAGAGTGGCGACGCCGACAGGGGAGAAAAATACTACAAACGAGAAAACGCCCGGCACGCTGAGCGTAAGAAAGGCAGAGCCTCACGAAAGATCTCGTATAGCAGTTACGAAGGGAAACGTGACGAAGCCCCGAGCGAGGGATAAGAAAGACCTTTTTTATTTTGCGACGTTGCGCTAGACTTACTCGTGATGAGTTCGACGCGTTGCTATTTTTCCGCTCCCTGTGTCTCGGGGCTATAATAAACTGTTAAATTTAAGGAACTAAATTATACATAATTCATGACTCTTTGCAATGAATTAATTATTACATCGCCTTTATACCAACTCATCGTTTATTCCACTACGACGGAAGTTTCCCATATAATGAAGGAAGTCGACATTTGATTTGTGTTTATACTTTTCGTTTATAGCACTGGCTACGAACATTAAATCGTTATGTATCCTATCCGATTGCAGTAGAGATTTTAAATAGTTCGTTTGAATGGGTGATCAGAGTATTACGTATATGCCGAGCTTCAGATTGCCCAGAATCCTACTTTTCAGGTTGAGAGAGCTTGCTATTAATAACACAGGTCTACAAAAAAAGGGTCTTGGATGTTGTTAAGAAGCTGTGGGTCATTTCCGACATGACTATATGCGTAGAATCCAAACTCGAAGTCAGAATTGGTCCATCATGTTAGGGTTTTGAGATATTTGAGGTCATGTACTCAAAAAACGCATTATTTTGCTGTGTTGAGGTTACGTACAGGACGCAACAATTTTTTTTGCCTTCTTTACTATTTGCTTCTTTTAGTACTGCTTTTACCCTTCAAAATGAGGTTTTATTCGATCACCTAGGATCTTTTCTTATAGAGTTACGGCCATTTTGAAAACTACGAGATATATTCCATTAATGTTATCAAAAAACAGTCACAATTCTGAAACGCGACTTTAGTTCTTAGTATCCATATTTTATATAGTAGTTTATATTTATATAGGTTTCATGACATTGAATTTGACCTTGAGCTTGTTCTTCAAGAGCATTTAAAGGTAAATTTGTTTACATGTATATCGTAATTTCAAATTGGCGTATCTTGGTGAAGAAAAGTCGTAATAGAATTCTGCGCATCTCACATTAAAAAAAGAGTAAATAACCACATGATCCAATGAATCTCACAAATATTAAAAAAACGCATTTTTCGAGTAAATAACCTCAAATATTTCAAAATCCTAACGTGATGGGTCACTTCTAACTTCGGATTCTGATTCTACGCACAAAATTACATTGGAAATGGCCTACAGCTTCCCAACAACAAAACCATGTTGACCTGTGTAATCGGTCTTATGAATCGTTGAATTGGTTGCTCCAACTGAAAACTATAACGGAAAGTTTGGGGAGTTGATATCTGGAAAAATGTCAATGCTAAATATTGGGACCTGAATAGTAGCCGGATAGTGTCTCATTATGCTAATGTTAGCGGGAGAAACGACCTATTAGCATATTTCAACTGTGACTCATCTAGGTGCCAATTTTCAGATTCTTTTATATACAACATTTTATCCCACTCGACTGTCTCCTGATATCCTAAAAGTTAAAATGCAGCTTTTTCAGGTCCATTCTAATTAGTGTTCGTAGGTTTCAATACATCCTACATCTGTATGTGATTTATGTAATTACGGTGTGGCGGAGAATTAAACTCATATCTTACTAGAGAAACGATGTGAGCTCTGTGAAGGAACCAGAAGATTTTATAAAGACTTGCTTTCTCTTCTAAGACTTCCAATTAGGTAATTAACAAGTCAATTCACCCTGGTTAGTCTAAATTAACGTAAAATTAAATATAATCAATCCCGAAAATGATTACCTTCACTATGGGACCTAAGTGTATCCTTATATATGTGAATAATTTATTTATCTAGCTATCTGTTAAATCCTTGTGATTTTAGAACAAATTCACCTTATTTCATTAACAAAAGCACACAATGTTTATCACATGTCGGACTCTACTTTTTCAGATTCTGTCGAAAGAATTGGTTTAAAAATATCAACAATAACTGCGAATTTTCAAAGATTTTTTTTTTACAAATCGGCAGTTTACACCAGGAATCTGCAACACAGAATATACATCATGCAGTAAAGTCTCGAGTAAAATCACGTTCAAATTGGTTCAAAATGGTACATGCCGCTTTTACATTTTTTAAAATGATTGTATATATAACGGCTTCGTGGCTCAGGCGGAAGCGCTTTGGACTACAAGTCGTGTTCGTGAGTTCGATCCCCGTCTCAGGAACAATATTTCGAAAACGATTTTCAAGCAACAGCTCGCAATTCGAAAGACGAGCCACGGTGTTTGTTTACATTCCGCAATGTTGTTTATCTGGCGGAAATCGACTCATAGCCGCTGCTGTACTTGGTGTAGATTTCTGCAGTTCCTACATTTCCTCCAGAAATGTGAAGTATGGTGCTATCTATCAAGATGATTTGCAACTCTCGCAGCTTAAAAGGCTTATAAAAGTACTATTGAAAACTCTGTATAAAGGGCGATGTCGCTGAAGACTTCAAGACTGACTTCATACATATGAAGTGGATGACAACAAATCTGAAGTAATCTTGTCAACATTCAAAATGTTAGATTCGATATGGTGGATAACATTACAAAAATTTTAACAGACTTTCTTAGAAATGACCACTAATGGATTCTTAGGCTTCATAATTACAAATATGAACTAAGGTTTTAAAAAATTCGAAATTGCAAATTAAAAGTGGCGGATGACATCTGTGATATATGAACAGATTTTCGTAAAAGTCAACACCAACAGGGTTCTTTCAAATATTAAGTCATGAAATTTAACGTAGTTGATATAAATAATTCATTAATAAAGTTATTGAGTTAATATAGGAATTGCATTAGATGGTTATATGCTGAAATCAAATACCGAAAACACCTCGCAGCGTAATCACTCCGATTTCCAAACTGTTAAGATTTGTCGTATTACTTTTAAAATTTCAAATGATCTCAAGATAGTAAAAAGAACAAAACAAAGGGGGAATGGACTTCAGGACCTTATTGACTGCCTATATATAAAATTACTCTGATGAAAGAGAGAGAGAGAGAGAGAGAGAGAGAGAGAAATTGAAAATTTTTATTTATGTTCTGGCTAGATAAGCCGTAAACAATTATACAATATAATATTTTACAATGGATACTTATAGACTAAATGTTCTCTCATATACAGTTTCGAGTTCGGTAAAGGTAAACCATATATGTCTATATATACGATGAGATATAAGTTGCAAATTTGGCTAGATTCTCAATTTTCCCGACCAGCGACAAGTAGATAATTATAGTAAGATCTTTTGAATGATTGGAGTGAAGTGGAATTCGCAATAGTTTCGGGAATCGAGTTCCAGTTTTTCATGCCGGTCACCCAAAAGGAATTCCGGTAGTAATTTGTGCGGCAAAACGGAAGATAGGTAGACAGAGAGAGAGAGAGGGAGAGAGAGAGAGAGAGGGAGAGAGAGAGAGTAGGGTTTCAGGTCACAATATATTTACAGAACTTAAACATTTTGAAAGAACAGCCGATGAGAATTAGTAATACACATAAATCCATTGGTATGGATACATGAAGATTGTGGTATATAAGTTAAACAATAAAATATTATGCTAGTGTTCAATGTATAAAAAGAATATATACATGGCCGTTTCGTTTAAAGATGAGGGTGAACTTGAAGTCACTTTCTGTTATTCTTTTTTTTCGCACTTGAGATCATTTAAAATTCTAAGTTTTTGGAATCCGAGCCATTGCGACGTAATGTGTTTGAAAAATGTTCAAACTTAATCATATTATCAGCTAATGTGAATCATATGCTAAATTTAATTAATAATAAAGTTAGCACCATTAAACCGCTATAATATAAAAATAAACAAATATATAATGAAATTATTCACGCAGGTTTTCTTAAGGATGGTGAATGTCGGGCTTCTTGAGAATTATTGTTCATACAAATATGAACTACGATCCACAAAAATAAACACAGTGGATCCATGGCGGATTACATTTGCACGATATGAATGGAAATACTGAAGAATGACTACTAAACTATTCATGGTAGCGATGATTACGAATGTGAAATCGGATTTTGACACATTCGAAATGAAGGAATTCAATAAAAAGGATAAAGTTTCAAGATCAGGTTATCTTCGAAATAGATACTAACGGTTTTTTTTGGGTAGCCGCGTTTGTGCTTATTTCTATTTCTACATAAATCTCAAAAGAAAATAGTATATATATATATGTTAATTAGTATTACAACGATTTCATCGATTTTCTAATTTTATCAACTTTCTGGACATTGATTTTACCCCCAAAGTCATAAAATAATAAGTTCACATGAAATAATAATCAAATGTTATAGTATTAAAACATACACGCCATATAAAATTATATTATTCCAAAAAGCCTTCGATTAATTAATCAACAAATTCGCGCAATAACAATATGATTTCGTCGTCAAATAATAGCCTGGTCGTATTTGAATTATAAAAATATAAGCGACTTTACTTTAAAATAAATACTATACCAATAAAAAATAGGGGATTTTGGTATCTTTAATTAACAATTATAATCCGATCATATGTGTATATCTTTGGTCCTTAGGAAAAAACAGGTAACTCCATTTTTGGATATACGAGAACAACACATTAAAAGCTTCACATATGTGCATTAAAGAGTAAATGTGAGTAAATGTGATATTTATTTATTATTTAGTTTTAAAATATGATATTGAATCCAAATTTCGATCTGAGAGATTTATTCTAAATAAAAATACATCCCGTGTTCGGTGGTACCTCATTTTTTTGTTTCAAGAAGTGCATTTAACAGGTTTTTCCTAGCGACCACAGGTTCATTATTTAAAAATTGTCGATTATTTTTAATATATTTATAGATAGCTAATTGCAAGAAAAAATAGAAATCGGTTACAAAATCTTAGAGTTTTTTATAGAAATTTATGTCAAATGAAAGGTTTCTTTACTTTTTTAGCGACTTACATGTTTTGCGCCCCACAAATATATAGAAAGAAAAATGAATTAAACAATTTTTTATTCTTTTGAAACTTTAATCACATTATCTATTGCTTTCGCTGATGATAAATAGAGAAAAGACGAATAATTTTACATAAAAAATTATGTCACATATGTGTATTCATTTTCATGACATAATGTTTGACAGTGTATATAACAAACATTAATAACTAAGACGCAATGTTTTGGAAATGCTAATTCAATTTAAAATAATAAATAATATCTACGACAAGATTATGTTTTACATAACTGAAATGACAGGAAAACTCGTAATTATGATTCATAAAATTAGGATGATACCACGTTCAGCTCCTGTGGATTATTAGCATGCAGTAGTATTCATTACTTTTGGTTCTACATTAGGAAGACCGTGATATGCTGGTTCGTCATATGGCGAAATGCGCAGTTATTAAGCTTTTGAACAAAGAAGCTCATTTCGTCATGACATTTTTCCGTCCTTCCTTTTAGCTCTTCATTATGACTCTTTCGGTGCCACGGAACCGAAATTTATTCCTGTGACACTTTTGATCGGGGCATTGTAGATTTTACTGACAGCCTCAAAATTAGTTACTACCTGAAATTTAGGTTCACGTAATGTGAAATTTATGTAATTCCGTACAGTTTCCGCCTTCATTGTTCCTGGAGCATTTGAATCCATATGCAGGACGCATCGATCGTATAGGTTCTCTAAGGTGACTAGAAGCCGTTCAAAAGACGCCGGGTGAAATTTATTCATTTTACATCACAGCAAATTTCCTACTCGGTAGTAACATTGTTCGAAACTGTTACGCAAACTTCGGGTAGATAGGACGCTGGTTAAAGTTCATGCTATTATTTGTGCACAGGAATTAATTGGTAGTTGAGACCTTCTTGCCTCCATGACCTTTTGCGTTCAATGTAGGTCAGTACGTATATACGATGAAGATTTCTTGCAGGTATGATATAAAAACCGGAATATGAATTTATTATTCATTACATTAGATTAACTGAAGTATCGAGTTCGGCGAGTACAAGTGCATATGTAGCAATGTTCAACCTTTGGGATGGGGTTTTATCCGATTCACTTAATTTCCATTGAAAATTCGCCCTCCGGGGTTTTCGAAATCGCTTATTATGAATCAAAAATCTATATTAAAGAATTCAAAATGATTGATCGAATATCGCAAACAAATATTAAACATTTGAAGCATACATTTTTCTTTACACACGGAAAACCGCTAAAATTGATTACTCGGGTGCTTTTGGAGTCGGTGAATAAGAATTTAACCTCAGATTTTGAAAAGCCGATCCTATATGACGGACCAAAATAGAAAAAATTGGAGGTGTGGGTCGAACAACCAACAAATCAAAAAGCCGACAGGTTAAAAAATCGACACTTGAAAAAATGGCTGTCCACTTATCAATGTGTCTATTTTTTATGTGTCGGCTTTTTGACTATCGGCTTTTCGACTGTCTGCTTTATGACTGTCGGTTTTTTGACCTGTCGGCTTTTTGAGTTGTCGGTTTTTCGACCCGCACCCAAAATTGCTTGATCGAGATGAAATTAAGTACTTTAACAGTATTCAACATTACAAATTTTGACAATTTGAGATCAAATGTATAATCGGCATGCCCCAAACACCCCCCCCCCCCTCCCCCCGAGTATGCTATTTTAATCGGTTTTGGGAATAAAATATGATTGAGCGAAACAATATTATGGAGTGGGCCATCCAAAATTGTTTCTCGCGAGCGACGTAGAGCGCGGTTTTGTACAACTGATGAGCTTCTAAACCATATTTGCTACTATTATTGATCTAGGAAAAATTAGTACTATCTGTTGTAAGTTACTGAAAATTCGAGATTAAAAAATTTGTTATGTTCCCTTTAATTGTTTTTTGTTTATGAAATATAATAAAGTAAGATATTATTACAACAATTATGTAATTTATTGATTCTTTTGCACATGATCCGACTCAAATTCTCATTTCAAATTCATAATCGATAAATTATTGGTTACAGAGTTTCAGTTTTATTGATTTAATTAGACTTTCACTAATATTTGAAATTTTTGTTTGCAGAATAGGGATACGCAATATTGCATTTCATAATTGGAAATGGACTTTCATGATTAGCAATCAAAAAACTATAAGAATATAATTTTTCACTATATTGAAATATTATATAAGATCGAATTCCTATTTATAAATATATTTTTTTATTAGAATAAATTTTTATAAATATCTATTGGATATTTTAAAATATTCAATGTCAACCTAAGATATCCAAAAGGAGCATACATTTCAATTAGCATCAAGTTCGTGATCGTAAACTTAACTGGTTTCAGTTCCTCGCTTAGAAACTGGTATCGAACTATATGTTCAGAACTCTGTCGTATAACGATTAATTAAGTAAGATCAAACCAGGTCTTCCTATACAGTTTCTAATATGTATACTTGAAACTAAATGGATTCGGTGCATTTTTAACTTCACCGATTGATTTTGAAGGTACATTTTGGCCGATATTCTAACACGAGTCAGTTACATTAGGCACTCATCAATATTCATTGCAAATATTAATACGAGTGCGTATAGATACTAGTATTCTCATATAATGTTGAAATCTATGAACATAGGGACTACCATCATTACTTATCTGTACTATAGATTTGGCCCTGTATGTGAACTGGAAAACTTGGTTCTTCTTAGTCAGATTCTCTTGAACGACTAACTTTAAAGCCCGTAACAAGTTGGAAATTCTTTTCAAGAAAAAACAAGTTCAATACCGTATACTAATAACCATACATTGCAAACCATTGAAAAATCAGGAGCAAATAAATCACAAAGATTACACATTCTAATAAGTTTCTCTTTATTGTCTTCACAAAAATATCCCCAATTAAAAAAGAATAAGTGTTAAAGCATAAAATGATTTCAAAAAAATTAACGAGAATTTATTTGTAACAAGCTATTTTAGTAAGCAAATAATAGAACATTTTCATTTACTAATTGTAAGTAGTAAATAATAGTCTTACAGATTACATGTTCTGCTAATGAAAGACCCAAAATTAAGTGCTTCCGATTTTCGATGTAATAGTCAAATATTTGACTTGTAAGTCAAATGTTGTTAATTGAAGTCTGTATATCTGTTTTTGAAGTAAAGTTTCCTTGTTTCGGCACTGCTAACAAACTTGTGCAATTCAAAATCTATTTATTTACACATTGTTCATAAATTGATTTTCGAATGATTCAGAAATCGATGCATTATTATTAGGAATATGCTGTAATCGATAAATTGTGAAATGAAGATTCATTACAACAAAAATTATTACTTCAATATCTCAGCAGAGAGGAATTAATGCCCATAAACAGTACTTGAACGCATGCATATGTTTCACTTATGTAGGACATAAATTGTAATATGCATTGAACATTAAATTGTTCACTAGCCCAGAGAGGCATCCCTTGAGTGCAACTTAACCTAATCTGGAGCAATACAAAACAAAACTGAAAATGATTTAAGTTTGACCAAGGAAGAAACATTTTGAGAAAAGTAATATTTAGATTCTTCACATAATACAGTAGAGAAGAAACATATGTCCCAAAGAATAACCAATATCGTTTACCCTTGCATTATTTATGTGCCAGAATGTCTCTCGTTATGACTGCAAAAGTCGATTAAAAGATGATACAATAAAAGAGTTTCCTACGTTATTAACTATCATTTTTAGCCAAAAAAGTTAGTATCCTATATAAATTAGATTGCTAAGAGAATCACGTCAGACTTAGCTTGATACATTTGACTAACTTACCATAGGTTGAATATTCAGTTGTATGTCAGAACCCTATATATTAATTCCAGCTAATTGCGCATTGGTTTTGCAAAGTTTTGTAGAAACTAATAATTTCGCATGATTAATAATGTCTATTTGCACATCATAACATATTATATTATATTTGAATTAGTGACAGGATTTATTAAAATTATGATATATTCAAGTACATAAATAATATAGGTATATGTAGTATATTATGTACCAAGAACGCGCAGGAAGGGACTTTTGATTTATAAACGCAATATTCGCACACGAATCGAAGATGAATGATGAGAATATTATACGAATTCTTCTAAATCCCCTTCCCTGAGGCGCTCTCGATATTTTATGTAACAAGGTCACAAAGATATTTTATCAGAGTTTTTATATTAAATAATACGAGTCCATGAAGAATATTAGATGTTACAATTTTTGTGTACATAACATTAACAATGAACCTCATTTACGTAGATTTGAACTACTTGATCATTTGATATTTATACATTCTCAATACATTTATGTTTGATAAAAAAATGAACATTTTATTTCTATTATATTGCACGAGTAGCAAAATAGTCTTTGATCAGAGGCTTCAGCATTTTTAGCATCTCCAAAAATTAGGTCTCGATTTTTATTGATCCCATAATAATTCATACATAACAAACTTTAATGCTTTCTGCCCAATTAAAGATGTGTCTTAGTCCTTAAGTTCGAATAAAGCTAAAGTGAAACACGAGCATTACCGTTTAACCAGATTCTCTCGAGTTTTCCAATAAATTCCTTAAACTAGAAACTAATATATGCATTTTATAAGTACAACGATTAATAAGTCTATTATCTAGATAAATATGTGCTATAATTAACATGATGTAACATATCAATATACCTAATATGTCGTAATATACGTCAAATAAATACCACCAAATATCTAAATACCTAACGCAGAAACACCTCGAGGCTTCGGCAGCCTGCGGGTTATAATATTATGTCTCTGCCAGCTTTCGAGCTACAGCCTTTGTGATGTAACGAAATCTGCATATAGTGCAACCACGAATACTGCTGTATTCAAAGAAGAATTACTAAAAAAGAATACAATGAAATCGCACTTCTAAAACTTCAACATTTATGAAAGTGTAGAAATCTATACAAAGCAATAGTTTATTTTCTGTAACAAATCTTTTTACATTTTCGTACTGTTAGGATGCGTAATATATAAAAATAAAAAATATTGATGAATATCAATTAGTATTTTGTTAAATTGAGATTGCTAAAAATATTTACATAAAATTAATATTTTTTACTTGGCTTTTAAAAATGGTGACTAAATGAAAGGTTTACTAAACATTTTCGAGGACGTAAAATACAAAACTGTGACATAAACTTGAAATGCAATGTTAAAAAACAATCTTCTAATGCACCGTCCGATAGAGAACGGTTTGAGCTATTTGTTATAGATCAAACTAACATTCGGAACGCACTATACACGCCCAGGTATTTTTTTGATAGCTTCTAATCAAATTATCGGAAAAATAATAAAATTAGTTCCATTAACAATACGGTCAGAGCTAAAACATATGCAGATTTGATAAATTTCATTTGAAATTGATGGACCTATTAGTCTCCGAGAATCATAGGCATCCGCTTGAAAAACATAGTTCGATGAAAAAGCTCTTAAACTTTTCACTACTATTAAACTCCACTGGCGCTCGCAGCAAACCTTAGTAACTCCTATATTTTTCAACTCTTCGAAGGAATTCTTTCACGTGCTTGCACTTAAATGGTCATCGATAACTGAAATGGAAGAAGGAACAGTCTACTTTTGACCGAAAATAAAACACTTATACCGCAGTTTTAAAATTCCTTCGCGTTTTATAGAATTTTGAGTGTTATTATTCCACAATAACGTGCAGAAGAAATAAACACGTCCATTACGAAATAAATCTATTTGTTCCATTGAATATTTTTTTTTAATTCAACGTTCTATGAAATGTAGTAATTATAGCGTAAAAGTAGTTCGGTTTAGTCTGTCAGATATGTCCTCTAGGGTTCCAAATTATTCAGCTTCTACTTTTTTCATTCCATTTCACGCTACTTCAGTAGTAAAATTCCGAAATTAAATCCTCAGAAATGACAGAATCTCATCGCCAGCATTGAATACGGAAATGATGCAGGAAATGAGTTAAACGTCGAGGACCGACAGGAAAAAATCTGGAAAAGCGTTGGAGCAAATAAGTTGCAGACTTCCGTTATTCGGCACGTTCGTTGCTGCAACCAACTATCGAGCGGTTTGTCATCCAAATGCCGGATAAACGACCTTTAGAATCGAATATACAGCGAATGCTGTAGATTACGGAAAAGCAAAGAACCCTTCAGCCTGACCCTTGAAGAAATTTTTGCGAATTCCCGGCATCAAAACATGAAAAGGACGATTCTTTCAATGCTTTCACAATGATATTTAACAAAGACTCTAAATTTTCTTGGTGAGATCAGAAACCAAGCAACATCTTCATTACAAGTGAACATTTTTGCTTATAAAAAATTCGTAAGTTTAGAGAATTGAAGGGTTTTACTGTATACTGAAAAATTGCTAGGTTTTTACTTTGTCACTAAATTACCCCAAACAATATACAAAGAAAGAAACAAAGTTCTGTAGCAATTTTAAGAAATCATAATTGATGAGAACATACATGAGATATTTGGTTTTCGGATATTAAAGAAATCAATAAGTTATGCTAGTTAAATGAACTCTTTCTCCTCTGAATATATATCATCTGAACTATTCAACGACTTTGCACTTTGTCATCTACAAGCTTCATTCAATATAGTTTTCTGAACTACATGCCAATTACTGTCAATAGTTATTACTGGGTTCAAAAAAGGGAGGAGGAACACATGTGAACTTCCTCAATAGAACAAAATACTAATTTGCGAACCTCCTGCGGGACTATTATCGATTCTGACCACATACATTAATCGTTTTGTTATTTCCAATAAATTAATGTTTGTCCTTAATTGTCGTTTAAATATTACTAAATTTTAGAACTTTTCTTAATTTAATTGTTGGAAAAAAACAAATTGTTTATTACCAAAAAATTAAAATGATTTTATATTAATATTTATAAGTAAATAATAATTATACATAAAAGTTAGATAAAAGTGTTAATTCTATTATATCGTTTAAATTTCATAAACGACTAAAAATATTACGAGAAAGATTTGAATTTCTAAGAATCAGCAAAATTGAGAATAAGAATCAGATTTAAGCTAATAACGGTATAAAATAGATCTGAATACTATCTGGAAAATAAGTATGCTAATGAAATTGTCGAATGGCATAAAAGTTTAAAGCGAGTGCCCATACTCTTAATATGCTCTAGCCAGCAATTTCAAAACCCACATCCGAAGTTCTGATATCGCATTTAGATACAATCCTATTATACTCGTTATCAATTGCATATCAGAACGGAGGTAAAATTATTCACACACAATGCAGAAATACGTATAGAAAAGCTATTTAACATAAAAGAGAACCTACAAATACGTCAGACTGAAGCTGCATACGAAATAGCAAGAATAAAGTTATGATATTGGAACATCTTTGAAACAGATATTGAAATCTTATTCATAAAAATGAAAATATAGACATTTTTATTTGTTATTCCATTTAGACTTTAAAAAATTGGGAATGAACTAACTTGTTTTAATTACGTTTCATATGAATAAGTTACATATGTCAACTAAAATCTTTATTTTTAAAACTTAATGCATTTAAAATCGAGCAATGGTTTCTCCTGATTGAGTTAAAAACAAATCTAAGGGATTCAGTTTTATGAATTAATTATTTACTGATGATATTAGAAAATTCAATCTTTTTCATATATCGTAATGCATCTGACCCAGCACGTGTTACTACGATTTTTAATTAAGCGTTAAACTGCACTGATAAATGAAAATCTAAACATATACAAAATATGTTGACATATATATTAGAGGTTATACAGAAAAAGAAATTTAATAAATTATTTATGATAGGAACATAATTAAATGATATACTTGAGGTTACAACATTTCTGAAATTGATGATCTTTTGTTTTATATTTTGCAAAATTTGTGTAGTGTTACTTGCTAACAAATATTTAAAATTCAGATATGTAACTATTTATATGATAATCCGTAAACCTCAAATTTAAGTTTGAACACTTTCATTTTCATCTTAAAGCATTTTACAAAGATCTAAAAATTGAATAAATATTCCGTTTATATTGCCTTTCTTACATTCTTAAAAATGTAACCTTCGCAGAAAGTTAGTTTCTGGAAAATGTTTCTTTACCACATTGCTTCGAGTATCACGGAGCCTTTAAAAGTTCCTCATTCGATTAAACGTTATGTTCTCTGCAAGCTTTCAAATATGCGTACGTAATCTGATCCTAGTTTGATCAGGAACGCACGCAAATTTCTACATGGAAAGTGTTTAAATCTACATTGCTAAGACTCTGACTACTCCACGTATATTTACATATTTGACCATTCCATTAACTTAGCGTAGATCGGCAAAAGTCAGCAAAAATTAATTTAACCTTTACGAGATTCAATTAACATATAAGCTCCCTTGGTCTCTCCTGTAGTAAATTACTAAAATGTGACATTTTGCATTGAATTCAAACCACACCGAGCCTTTTGATTCTACTTTCATCTTTTTAATTAATATAATAGAATAAGGACGCTCCACTTTAATTAATTTCCATCTGGCCTGGGCGCCTGGAGTATCCGGAAGATCGCAAATACCTTAGCACATGACCGATCCAATATGGTCTTTTAGGTCGCCACATAACGTAAATACCCGCGGCGAGATTTCATTGGGAAAATTGCAAAAGTTGCCAGTATTCGCAAGGGAACTCGCAGGCACGATATGTCACTAACTTGTAGAACCATAACCACATTGGCTCGTTCGACCCTCATAGTCGTTCCTATGCCCACATAGGAAGGCCGCCACAGCGTCCGTCGCTTTCGCTATGTGGAATACAAGGTAAACTTAATTAACTCACTCGCAATTAAACGTGCGCCGATACATGAATTAAAGGACGACGCTTCGGAATATAATCAAAGCGGTAGGTACACCAGCGACAAAAGTGTTCTATGTGATGGCCATTCGAATATCACCCATTTTGCACCTACCCTCTTCCCGCAGGTTGTTTGCTTATTTTATCTCCGTATCACACCGTTAATTCGAAAAGCTTATGTTTCCCCAGTACATAATAGCTTTATTATCAATTTTCGATCGACGTACTACTTTTATTTCCACATACTTTCAACGATAACTGATATAAGAACAATTCTGATAAATTGCAAGAATGTATTTATATGATCATTGATGTAATTATGATATATTTGCTCTACATTGTTCTACTGAAAACGCAATGGCTTGCTATAAGAAGTACTGAAACATTCCCTGGTGGAAAAATTGAGCACTTTTTGCCTGGTTTATGGCCATTATTACCGACTAATGGCCAGATTATGGCCAAAATTTTCGCTGAATTTTGGCCTGTTCTCTTATTGTAATGTAACGCTGATGTACCCATGAACTGGCCATTATTGATGCCCAAAAACATTCGAATATAAGGTCAGATAGTTAGGTTAGGCTATTTTCTAGTCATCGCAAAGTGTATTTAAATTAAGGTATATAGCACCGGGTAGAAAATGGCCAATAACTTGTCAATCGTAATTGCAAATTTTATGGATCTACATAGGTTTAGGTTTGTCATCTCCTATTTAGAAATAGCGATAATATCTGTACATGTGTATATGTCAAGGAAAGATAATAATTAATACATGTCCATTCTATGTATTTATATCGCACAATTGTGTGGTTATAATTATATTTAATTGGGAGAGTATACCGGGTGTTTGCGAGAGAATGTAAATAGGATTATCCACGTTAACCTACAAATGTTGATATGAATGCAAAATGCCCACATTTATTTAACAAATAGCTTACATTGCATGCGGGAGATTGTTTTGTCCTTAACCTGTGTTTTTTTTCCTCGACAAATAAATTTGTGCAGACAACAACATTCGCAAATTCAATAGAACTTTTTATATACAAATTAACATACATAGTTTTGCTACAAAAACTCCATGTCTAGGGAAATATACTCTGATAACCTCCGCGGCAAGCAAGTTTTATCCATATTTCTAAAACTGCAATCGATGTTTCTGAAAATATGATTCCCTTAGAATTCGGGATCTGCACCGTTTCTGCACTTTTGCACCGTTTTTGCACTAAAATGTAGCGAATATGTATAAAGATATCTAACGTGACGTCCCGAACGTCAAGAAGGTTAGTTACTTAGGTAAATGCCCAGTTTTTTGCTAGAACTTACGAAACAAATATTGGGCAGCAAAACTATCTATATTCTGGGTAATGGTTAGTCAATCTGCTCATATTTTCCACCAGGGTTGGAAGATGGATATTTTGAGACGGCTTTATCCTATAAGCGGAGGAAAATTTACGGAATATGCGTTACATGAATAACTATTTCAAAATGGTACATCCACTCGCTAAATTTAAATCAGGGAAAATCGATACGAATCCGTGCATGTGCACTGATTTTGAGCCCATATCACACAGCTGACTAAATCAGACATAGTTTACAGACTGACAAACAATGTATATACACTGATTCGTAGTGACTTCCGCTGATTCCAATTTGGAAAGCACAGTTGTATGTTATTTCTTTTTCGATGGCCACCATTACTCTCTGAAATCTTCACTTTATTATTATTATTATTATTATCAGTGTTCATAAAAGTGCTCCTGAAGTACATTAGAAGTGGTGTTGGTTTTCAACAAAAATGGAGATTTTTGGCATAACATTCTTAAGAAACAGACATTTGCACATTGAACTATTCCGGTATACATTATAACATTATTTATTGCAGACATGCGCGCAATACGGAAGTAAAAAACAATGATGCTAACAAGATAACTTTTGTTCGTTGAAACATTATGTACCTATACAGTTAGTAGAATTGCGTAGAGAGACAATACTATTGTAATACATCCGTATATTTTACAGCATTCTGACATAAAAAGTACATGTAGTGCTATTTTCATCAGGTCAACCAGAAATAAGTTTCCAGTGCGCGTTTAATGAAAATCATTCAGCAACGCGAACAAAACACCGTGATAGAAATGTGCCCAATTTTGGGGTGTACCTCAAAAACCCTACAACACATAAAACAGATACTTCAAAAACCTGATATTTCAAAAAACAGACATTCAAAAATCAGACATTTCAAAAATAAACATTAAAAAAACAGATTTACAAAATATGTTGCATTTTGAAGTGTCTGGTTTATGAATGCACGTTTTTTTAATGTTTGGGGTTTGAATGTTTTTTTTATGTTTGCTTTTTAAATGTCATTTGTGTTTGAAATGCCTGTTTTATGATTTGACAGGTTTTTGAGTTGCACCCGAATTTGGTGTTAGATTGGCCAATTTCCCTATCTTAAACGTGGGAAATAGGAGGCTGGACAGAAACTAACAAAAAATTGGACTTATTGTTTATTAGGAAAAACATATTTTTATATCGTATTATGTGTGAGGCACGGACAATTGAGTACTGCCGATATAAATGTAATAATAATATTCTTATGAAGTAACCACCCTGATAGCGATGAATATCCTTGACAGAAGGATTAACAATATTCAATCACAATTTTGACCGTCATTCATTCGACCGTAATAACTGGTTCTGGTATCTGAATTAATTTGATGTTAAGCAAAGCAAAGCTAAAATAGTCGACGAACTCTCGAAATATGTGAATGCTAATCGAAATCTCAGATTTGTCATCAGTCAATTTTGTCACTCTCACACTACCATTAGACAATACTGATATACATTAGAAATACTGATAATTCGAATAAAATCTACCTTGGACAAGAAGCCCATAATTCAGAAATTCATTCAACGAAGACGCCATCTCAGAATTTCGATTTAACCCTTTAAGCCACGAATTTTACTGGACATTGAATTTTTATGAACATTATTATAAAGTATTTTCATTCATATGAAAATGCAAAATGGAGGATCCAATATGCGGATAAAATACAGAAACTCATAAAAATTTATAAAACTCAGTATATACAGGTTCTCGAGGTCCCTGACTACGAATGGGTCTAGTTTTCAAATAAATAATATTTAAATTAAAATTTTCAACATCCAGTATTCGGAAACCTATAGAAACTCATTGTAAAATAGACAACATTTAACAGTTAACGACAGATGAATGTTTACGACAATAATCCAACATTCTAATGTTTATTTGCCATTTACAATAAATTTGAAATCCGAATAGGCAAGTTTGTCATATATTTGTATTCATAAATACAGGGTGTCCGAAAACAGGGTAATAATATTTCAGGAGGTGATTCTCTATGGTATTTCAAATCAAAAAGTTCTGAACCAAAATTGGGTCTGAGGCTCAGAATTTAAGTGGCGAGACATTGAAGTTTAGCAAAAAATGTTTTTTGCAATAACTTGGCTGTCTTTTAAGTTATTTCAATGAATTAAGCTTTTTTAAGCTCTACAATTCGCCCATAAGAACATTTGGCGTACGATGAATAATTCTGGAGTTATAGCAAAAAAAAAAAGGTAAAAAAGGGCCAACTTTTGCGATTTTCGCATCTATCTCATTTTACTAAATAGCTCACAAAATGTAAGACTGAAGGAAGTTGTAAAGCTTGAAAAGATGAAGAATTTGCCCCATCATACGTCTACTTGTCGTACCTCTTAATGTAGTAGAATTGGTGTCAAACGCGCACCGTCAGTACCAAATGCGTTTTTCACAATTTTTGTGTCCATAACTTCAGAACTATTCATCGTAGGTCAAATGTTCTTAGGGATAAATTGTAGGACTTAAAAAAAGGTTGAAAATGAGCCTTCATTCGTTGAAATAATCATTAAAGAGGGTCGAGTTATTGCAAAAAATACCTTTTTTGTCTTGTCTTCAATGGCTCGTCACTCACATTCTGAGCCTCAGATCTAATTTTTGTACACGACTTTTTTGTTTGAAATATCATGGAAAATCACCCCCTTAAGTCTTGTTACTCAGTTTTCGGACACCCTGTATATTAAAAGGATAACATTGCAAAAAAATGTGTTAAAATCTTTCGTTTTAATTCCAAAAATATAAAAATTGATGCTGAAGCAAGATGGCACACAGGTGATCCTCTATGGCTCAAAAGGTTAAAAACAGGTCAGCTTCGAAAATTGCTCCTTTTGTCATTATGATAGCAACCTTCATCGCTATCGACGTCATTATCGTCGTCCTCGGCGTTATCGTAATCAGCAGCATCATCATCCTAATAATCATCATCATATCATCGTCGTTAGTACCGCGTCGTTAGCATTATTTTTTGAAAACGTTGTGGCGCACGTGTATCTTTGAGAGTGCATGTACAATTGGCAATTATACATGCCATATCAGGGCTGTCTACTTAAATTTGAGAGACAAATAATTAAATATACGAATAAAGCCAATCTTTTAAACGAAATTCCGAATCGATGGCTTAGTGCATCTAACTAAACTCGTGGGGATTATATTTTTGCGGCTTTTCATCTCATGCTCGTGCAGTTATTACTAATTTACGCATTATAATGTATTATTATTTCAACGTACACTAAAACAATAGTCAATAAACAAGATAAAGGGACATGATCAAAAACGTGTAACCTAGGTTCAAATACGCGTCCATGTATTACAGAAAATGCACTATTAGATTATACCAAATTTCGGTTAATATTCTAGTAAGGATTTATCATGCTATATTCTCCAATTGTTACGAAATTTTGCAAATAGATGATTTGTAGATAGTAATATGAATATACTGCAAGATTTTTCATGCGACGAAATTTATTTTTCTCTTTGTTTCCGCGCAATGATGCGTGTACTTTTATTCATAGGCAATCAGCAAATTTTCGCCAATTTCAATTGTGAAAATATATCACGTATCTAAAATATACGTTCAAATGAATACGTGCATGCCTTTACGCGGATTTGGGTTACATACGTTAGCGGTGCAGGTAAATTCCACAAAATTGGGAGCCAATTCATACACTCGGATTTTAAGTAAATAAAAAATTCTCTCGAATGTAACGAATAAAATTCCACAATATTGGTGAAAAAATTACAGGATAGGTTCTATAGAGCATTTACGGATGCCATACAACTTAAAGTTTTACGGACAAGTTTCGGCAAGTCGTACCTACCATTTTGATGAGCCACGCAATTAACTTTAAAGTATTTGATGAGAAAATTATACAAACGGAGAAAATGTGCCTGAAGAGAAACTGAACTTTATATTATATTATATAACTGCTCGATGTAAAATGATACAGAAATGGAAGAAAAAGAAGCTTGGTCACTTATACTTTTGTTAGAATAATGTAGGTTCGTCAGTCATGCTATCTATGCATTGTCATACCAGTATGCGCATAGACCGAGACGATTCTAAATATAAATTTTCTTCTGAGCTTAATTATGCCAATTAAAGTAATGGACAAATGTTATCACTATAAAGGATAATTGTGTCAGAATGTCATTACAGACTTTTTGTAAAATTTTGAATACTAATTACTTCGACCCAGACCTAAGGTCTTGAATTTGGTTACTTCGGGCATAAAAATTACCCTATAGTTTTTCATCAAATGTCGACGTTTCAGACCCTACGGAGCCCAAATCAACAATAAAAAAATTTGTGTCCGTGATCTTGTACATTCTACGTCCGTACGTCCCGTTGTTTTGTCTCGCGATAACTCGCGAACGGATAAGTGTAATAACATAATTTTTTTAAAATACGTGTCTTGGCATAACTGAGATCTGATTAGATTTTGGCGCAGAGCCATCCGTCCATTACTAAAAAACATTAGCCCTAATTAAGTTTCTTCGTAGTTTTTTGCATTTATTTTGAAAAATACAAATTTTATTAAAAAGTATTTCAACAAAAAAGATAGAGCATTAAATTCTCTACAAAAAAGGTTTTATGCATTTTCTTCCTAAAGACAACGATAATGCCATAAAAACTGGTTTAAAATGCTTATGACTATTGCCTGAAAAAGTATTGAATTCGGGAAGAAAAAATGACCATATAGTTTTTCATCAAATTTCGACGTTTCGACCCCCTACTCCCCAGGGGTAGTCTTCGCCAGCCCCTCGGGCGCGGTGATCACCTACGGGCGCATAAGTTCTTTTACGCCCTTGATACGAAAATAACTATTTCGATATATCTAAAAGATGTCTTATAGATATCTAAAAGATATCCGTCAGAGATCTTGTCGAAACTTTCAATATATCTTTGACGAATTATATGTAGATTATATATAGATATATTGTATATATAAGATCATAATGATACAGACAGTAATTAGTAAAACACTGTAAACATGTAATATGCATCGAATAGTCTATTGCAAGTGCTTGAAGTAAGTGTTTTGCAACTTTTATTTATTAATACTTCGGCTGGCCTGTTGTCGGGGTCGAAGTTTTGAAAATTCTCATTTTCAATTTTCATACATATAAGAAACACTATATTGTTGTAACATATCTATCGAAGCCACTTGGACCTAAATATGATTGGACCCCCAAATATCGATATAATTTTATAATATAATGGAAAGATGTTAGTAAACGAACGAGTATTACGGAATAGCCGACTCTCCACTGGCTCGAAGTTTCTGAGCGAGCGAAGCGAGCGAGGCACCACGCCAACACTAGTTTGTATATTTCAAAATAAAAGCTTAAAAAAATTGAAACTACTCTTAAAAAAATCAAAATTGACAAAAAACATAAATGATGTATAAAAATGTTTATAAAATTCCCCGTGAATTTATGTAGGGAATTAACAATTGATGGACGTATTCTAGTATACAACATCTTTGGCTAGTTATCTGTAACAGTTTTTTTCAGTGTTTACTTTCAGAATTACTTTCGTCCTATCTTTAAATTATATTGCAGCATTACATTTTAAAATAAAAAGGTATTCATCGAATCTGGTCCTTAATAACAAAATAATTTCTATTACATTATTGATTTTTATTACATTGATATTGCATTTTTACTAAATGAATATAGATTTGATGACATGAGAGATCACGATAAAAACTTAATTTGAACTAACTTCTGTAAGTAAATAAACATAATTGCACGAATAACATATCGTATTTATTTTTTATGTTCTTGTGATAAAATAATGAAAATGTAGCTCTCGTCTCGTATTACATGTTCTAATAGCGAGTTTAATTTCTTTATTTGCATATAAATATGTCACACATAAAGATGTCAACATCGTATAGTATGTTTGAAACCATTTTTACTGCTAAAGATCTGTACTATCTGGTTCTCATTCTAACTTCTTTAAAGTTATTAAAAACCACGCAAATAATTACATCAATTTGTGCATTTTAAATTTGTTGGTTTTTTTTTTTTATTTTGTGAGAAGAGAAAATATTGTATTTTTACGAACAGACTCCACAGAGTAATCGGTCTATATATTTCCTCACCCATACTACGCAAAATGGCCAACACATAGAAAGAGAATTTTGGAAAGATAGTAAAGTATCTATATAAGGGAAGTCTGTCTTCAAATTGACTTATCAGGAAGTTACTTCCTTCACAAGTTTTTCGATGCAAATTAAAGACTTCGAAAACACTTGAATGAGAAGCATGTTTGGATTTTGAATAAAAAAATTTTATTATTCTATGCCGTATATTAGGATTCAAACTTTAATCTATATAATAATATTCATAAACTATGCATATAACAATAAAAAGAAAATAATGCAAGGAATACGTTGAATGTACTCATAACTTATCCTTTTTTTTCACGATAATGTTAATTCAGTTTCGAAAACATTTATGGCGAGTTATGCAGACAAATTTCTAAGTTCAGAGCAGAAACCTCTGACAAAAATGGAATAAGATTGTCGCAAAATTCTAATTTCTCACTAAAGGCATTTCCATTAGCATATTTATATACTTGTGCGGTACGCCATAACCCCCATTTATGGCGCTGTTTACAGTATCAACATCAATAGGATTTCCATTATGTACAAAACAATCAACGAAAGTTCTATTTTATCCCTCTTAAAGCTGGATATTCTATATATTAATGCAATACTAAAGTGGATGAATACAAGTATTGAACATAGAAAAAACAAAGTTTAAACTAAAACGTTAAAAACAGGAACATAGTTTTTATAACAAAGTTTAATTTTGTTCTCAAAATTGTTTACAAAGTGTAATAAATGACTGTAATATGCAAATACCTTGAAAATGTCCGGATTTAAAATACTCTTCCACTAATATGCCCAAATTTTTCACAAAAATCGCTTACTTCAATATATCTGTACCAAACTTCATGCATTATTATAAGGCACACGAGGAATACCTTAGTATGTTTATTGCAACAACGCCAATAGCGTAGCATTTTTAGAATATAGAAAACATAAACAAAAGTTATTACCTAAAATGTCTTGGACTAAGGAATCACTCTTCGCGAAGTGAAGATACAGTGACCTTAGTGAAATAATGGATTCTTACTGTTAACAACTAAAAACGAGCTATGAAGTGCAAACTCACTCTACATAGATAGAAAATTCATTCTTAAAGAGTCACTTCGCTTTTTGTCTATAGTGGATCAATTATCATTCTAAAAAGAATTTTTAGCCGAATAAATTTGGAAAGAGCGATTTGTAATCTCAGTTTTATTCACCAATATAGCAGAGTTTTGACTGCACTTGTATATTATGTTCATATACGACCTAGGGTTTTAGAACTAAAAACTAACGATAAAGTTACCAGACATGGTATATAAATGTGAAAATCACATTTCAGAACACTTGGGTACCTCTTTACGGAAATAAATATAACGGTGAATTTAATTTTGAATAATTTCTTTTTTTTTCAAAATTTGTGTTTTATACGACTTTCCGAATGGTTTCGACTATTTTTCGAAATCATTTAAAATTGGTTTTCATTTTATAGGGATATAAAATCTGAATTTACGCTCCCATTTCCGAAAGTAAAATCGCATATTACTCCTTCGAAAATTATATGGATAAGAGAATAGTAACGAGTTCCCCACTATTTCAAGCTTTAATTTGTTCGCATAAAAGTATATTTTAAAATAAGTGTATTTTATGCCCTTGTAGTATCAGTAAACAGCCAAAAAAACATCTTGGAGAGCTCTTTACGAAGTCTTAAAAATTGTAAGATGTCTTCAATAGTTATCAGAAAGAGCTCTTAAAGTGATTTTTAAGAAGGTCTCTATAAGACCTCTTGAATATTAGGTCTCAGAAAATAGGTTTTATTTGAGACTTTTACATGTAAAATAAATAATATAAACGAATAGCCAACTTCTGAAAATCACAGATTCCATTTTTGTATCTTAATTATTAATTTATATAATTTTTACCTCAGTTCCTTTTTACTGTTTGTATAGTTCTATATTGGATTGTGATTACATTCAATAGAATGGAGATCATACAATAATAGTACAAAATTGTGATAACACTTGCTAAATATCGTAAACGCACTTATTTTGTCATTGTAGGTTATAATCTTACGGTCTGCTTATGAAGTAAATATCGCGCGATCTCATTTTCGGATTCAACATCCACCTAGCGGTCTCGGGAAGAAGTACAGATCTCAACTCTCTGAATCCATTTACTAAATAAGAGATCGTCCAAAACGAGATATATTTAAGACCTCTTAGAGATTACGATTTTAAGAAGTTCTAAGTAAGACATCTTTAAGAGCTCCTTTTAGAGCTCATAATTCAGACCACTTCATAAAGGTTTTGTGGAGATATATTTGCACTGAGCTCTAGACAACCTCTTTAAGAGGTATGTGCTCTATGAGATTCCATACATAACTGTAGAGAAGCAGTGCACGGAACAGTATATTTGGTTTACTGTATAAATAGTAATATTTCCTACAGTGAACGGACTAATTTAATTACGTTTTATAATTAAATGGTTTATTTTTATAAAATATGTACATGAACCTATCTAAGTCTATCAAAAGTGTCTTAGGATTGCAGAATCTTGTATTTAGATTACTCATTATTCTTTACCAAAAATGTTCAAGTTTCGAATATATTGTGCATAATTCCTCGGTATATTTGTCGTACAGACGTTGTAAATAGACGACTGTGAAACCATACGATAGCGTTCTCCTGTACACATCCGCCTTCAGTCTTGGGTGTCGCATGTCACCGTTTCCACTCCAAACAAAAGAAATCCCTCGGCAACTTCGCGTCTTTGAGAGTGTCGACAGGAGAGTCGCATTTCCACCCGCGGGTCGATTCGGCTCTATTGGAAGTAATCAATTTCCGATGACCTCTTACCGTTATAACGCACAAGTCGCATTGGAACCGACGTGGTGCTGGGATCTCATTAATTTTCGCTCTGTTTTATTCTTAGACTCGATCGAGTCGCCCATTACGTGCGAAATTTCAAGTAGTACAAAACAATTCATTAATTATTATGGAAAATTTAATTTTTGAAATATTTGCATTTGTATTATACACTCGGAAATATGAATTTCTATAAGATTATGTAATGATATGCTCAAGCCGCATAAAAAAAATCCTTAAGAGCTCATTATGATGTAAAATTTATAAACTTTTTAAATACTGCTCAGAAAGAGGTCTTAAAACTATCTTTAAGATGTCGTTTACATCATTTTTAAGTGCTCTACAAGATCATTCAAATGTGAGGTCTAGGAAAAAGCTATTATTTAAAACCTTTCGCTTTGATTTTTTCATCTTAATTCTTGCAATTAATATTTTTCTCAGATTGCTAGATTCAAAGTAAATACTTATTTTAAAAAGAAACCTAAATACTTATTTTTCGTTCTATACACAGAGAAAAAAGTGGTTAATGGAACCATCAACCATGAACCATGAACCATAAACCATAATTATTATTATTGTTATTGCTATGACAAAACGTTGATTACGTTTAATCAAGTTTATTACATCTATTTTACGCGGGTGCACCTTAAGAATCCGACAAATCATAAAACGGACACTTCAAAAACCCGACATTCAAAATCCCGAAATTCAAAACCCCGACGTTTCAAAATAGACACCTCCGATTAGTGCGTTTACTGCATACAAAATTGATCTCGGGTCGCCGTCCTTGAGGTCTCACTGGAAGATAATTTCAAGGTAAAAAATGTTTAAACAAGCGATTAATTTTGTAGGTCATTTGAAGGTCAAATCAGTTTGACACTTGGATTATTTATTAAGCACATTTAAAATTCAATCATTAATTATATTTACAGAATATGTACGTTTTGAAATGTCTGATTTTTTAATCTTGGGTTTTTTAAGTGTCTGTTTCGTGATTTGGCGGGGTTTTCAGGTACACCCTATTTTACTACTCAAAAATATGTACAATGACTATTTGATTATAAAATGCGGTACATTTAAGGTTATGTAAGCTGTTGTACAGTAATTATTATTGAAAACGGTAAACGAAATAAAGTCATGGTTTTGTTTATGATCAAAATGGTTAATGTAACAATTTTTTGTAATTCCATGTTTTACTGTTATAACATGGTTTCATTAACTACTGTTTTTTTTTCTCTCTTTGTGTTGATATCAATGCAGAAGGATCTCCCTTATTGAATCCTCCCTTATTCTCGAGACATCTCTTATTCTCTGGATTCAGGATTTCTTATTGCATATATTCCCCTTCGGTTGGCTTCCCTCCTCCATTGCGTCCTAACCTAACCTTCGCGGCTGAGCGAATCTCGAACCGTTGTCGACCGTCGACCGCAAAGAATGAGGGTAAAGGGGAAGTACAAAATAAGGGAGACCGCCGCCATTTTGAAAAATCTGCAGTATGCAATAAGGGAGACCCTACTGTGGTTTTAAAATGTAAATTTTGTTTGGAAACCCCAGGTAGCATTTACAATGAAAAAAAATCGTAGCATCTGGGACTTAATAAATTTCTAATCGGGTAATTTTATAGTACATGAAAAAGGTTCGCAACTTCATTTCACCAGTTTCGTACCTGTCCATGTTAAATTAACTGAGAATGCAATGATTAAAGATATGTAATTTAGAAGTTTTTTATTAACATTTTCCCAAGACTATTTTGTTCAAATAATAATGATGTATTTCGGTCTACTGCAATAAAAAATAAAAAATAAATTAAATTAGTGAAAACTACTCATCAAGGAGCCCAAAAGCCGTTGTCTAATTCAAATAGCAATGATTTTAACTAATAAATAGTAAAAAACAATGGATTTTAGTGATGTTCTAGTAACTTCAATAAGATAGTCATTGTATTTTTTATCCCATGTTACTAAACTGAATCAGTAAGTTTTTGTGTTTATTAGTAAAAATGAATATAATATATTTCAGAATAGTTGTTAATTTTTCAATTAGTAGCTGACTTTTCACTTGTTCATTAGTAGTTTTTAACCAATTTAACTTAGAGAGTAATTAAATTAAAGGATGTAATTCAAAAACTAGTGTTGGCGTGGTGCCTCGCTCGCTTCGCTCGCTCAGAAACTTCGACCCAGTGGAGAGTCGGCTATTCCTTAAGACTCGTTTGTTTACTAACAGCTTTCAATTATATTATAAAATTATATTGATATTTGGGGGTCCAATCATATTTAGGTCCAAGTGGCTTCGATAGATATGTTACAACAATATAGTGTTTGTTATATATATGAAAATTGAAAATGAGCATTTTCAAAACTTCGACGCCGACAACAAGCCAGCCGAAGTATTAATAAATAAAAGTTGCAAAACACTTACTTCAAGCACTTGTATTGTAATAGACTATTCGATGTATATTACATGTTTACTGTGTTTTACTAATTACTGTCTGTATTATTATGATATTATATATACAATATATATACATATAATTCGTCAAAGATATCTTGAAAGTGTCGAAAAGATCTATGACGGATATCTTTTAGATATCTATAAGACATCCATCAGATATATCGAAATAGTTATTTTCGTATCAAGGGCGTAAAAGAACTTATGCGCCCATAGGTTATCACCGTGCCCGAGGGGCTGCCGAAGACTACCCCAGGGGATAGGGGGTCGAAACGTCGAAATTTCATGAAAAACTATATGGTAATTTTTTCTTCCCGAATTCAATACTTTTTCAGACAATAGTCATAAGCATTTTAAACCAGTTTTTATGGCATTATCGTTGACTTTAGGAAGAAAATGCATTGAACCTTTTTTGTAGAGAATTTCATGCTCTATCTTTTTTGTTTGAATATTTTTTTAATAAAATATGTATTTTTCAAAATAAATGCAAAAAACTACGAAGAAACTTAATTAGGGCTAATGTTGTTTAGTAATGGACGGATGGAGCTGCGCCAAAATCTAAGCAGATCTCAGTTATACCAAGACGCGTATTTTAAAAAAAATTTATGTCAATACGCTTATCCGTTCGCGAGTTATCGCGAGACAAAAAAACGGGACGTACGGACGTACGTACAAGATCACGGACACAAATTTTTTATTGTTGATTTGGGTTCCTTAGGGTCTGAAACGTCGACATTTGATGAAAAACTATAGGGTAATTTTTATGCCCGAAGTGACCAAATTCAATACTTCGTCCAGACTTAGTCTGGGTCGAAGTAATAAACCATACCATACATGATTCTGATGATTATAATTTTACTAATGACGTAAGATGTTTATTCATGAAAATAATTTAATAGAGAAAAAAATTACTACTCATAAACAAAAATATAAAATTTAATAAGCATGTTTATTACATTTAATAACTTTTATTTATGATGTAAACATCGTAATCATTATTGTGATACTACGTTTGTAATGAATGGGAATTAAGTATAATTCACGTCAAGTTTATTAAACAGCGTTTCGTCGATCCAGATCCGATATTTTCGTGATTAATCACGACGAGCACTAATTAATTCGTTCATCAATAATGCGAGTCTATTTTCATCTTGCATTACTATGTCAGTATTGAGCTAATCTTTTACCCTTTTTAGAATTTAATACACAGTATTATTTCTTGATATGTACGGTCAATTAATATTGAAATAAAAATAAAAAAAACATCAGAAATATGTGCTTTCTGCATGAAGCCAAAAAGAATGTAAATAAATTTGTACACAGCTGGTATTTGTACTTTTACCCTTTTAACAAAAATACTAAATTAAAATTAACCATTTGCACCAATACTTTGCACAAAAGACTTTGTTCATTTTTGTTATGATACAGTATAACATCTTATTTATTATTATGATGATTTGAATATTACCAATATATTACTCTGCTACTTTTTGTCTAACCAAAAACATCTTTAAGCAATAGAACATAGATTTTCACTCTTAACTACTAACACTTTGGGCGCTGGCCAGTAGTGATTGCGGGATCAAAATAGCACATTCTCTCGCTAGGGAGCAAAATAAATATATCCGGGAGCAAAATCAGTTTCTCGCATTCTGAGCGCAAAATACTATTTTGCTCTCTATATCGCGGGAGCAAAATAGCACGCCCTCGTATGAGAAAATAGTATGTGCGACAAAGGAGAATAGGTATTTGTATAGACTCGTGGGAAATGCCTTCCTCGCTTCGCTCGGGCGTCAAACTCGCACTCATCGGCAAACACCTATTTTGCTCCCTAGTTACACAATAACTACTATTTACGTACATCGTAGAACTTGATAAGCCTACTCATTGGGAAATATAATTTACAGTCAACAAAAATTATTTATTCTATTATGATGAATGTACTGTGGTTACTCGACCGTCAATAAACGCATAAGTTTCGGACGCTTATATAACCGAAGTGACAATTGTCATCTGCATTTCCGCGTCTAAATAGAGCATTAGGCCGCCAATATTCTGTGGTTATTTCAGCCCCTTCTCCCCTTATATTCGAATCAGAAATACTAACTATATGAACATTTTGTACTTACTTTTCTACCATTCCGGACAACAGAAATCAAATTTTGGACATTTGGATTGGCAGATTTGTCATAGATGATAGTAGCAAGGGGAGGTAGCAATTTTCTCCCAGCAGTCTAATCTAAAAAATTCAATATGTCATTGAATGGAAATCAAAATGACTTGAATTGTTACTCTACCACAATGGCACCAGTATGGCATAAACTTCATTCAAGAAAACCGCACTAAATTTTTTTAGTATTCTGTTTTTACTACTTATGGTAATAATGCAGGCAATCTACTAAATTGAAATTGTTTATTTGTCTATATTTTAGAATGACAATAGAAAGAATGATATAAGGTACAACACTTGTTAGCTGAATTTTCGAGAATTGTTAACATCAGTTAACAGAATTTATTAAGTTAACTCAGCATCAACGAAGTGTTTAAACCGCCGATTTGAGGCTTATTCTGCTGTTCAACGCTAATGATTTCCTCTTAGAATTTAATAAAAATCACTATTAAGTTGAACCGGCTTTAGGTATAAGTATACTTAGCAAAACTTTGGGTCTAACATTATGAAGACTTTTGCAACTGAGCAACTGCCAACTTGACACCGCGCTTTAATACCTCTTGATTAATATTTGCAACGTGTTGATAGTTCTTATAATCTCGTATTATGTCAGAAAATATGAGCCGACGTAGTGCATCCAGAATAGGAAATAGCTAGATACTTGATAATATCCAATTCACTCGCACAAGAACTACTTGACGTATGTCAGTAATCAAAGGTCTATTATATAGTTTTGTGGTCGAATGGATATAACATTTTGAAACATTCAGTTTTTACTTTGAACTTGAAATTCCAAGAAAATTTGATTAAAAAACACCCAATGCGTAGGATTTAAAAGAATGCATTTCATAGACGGAGATATTTGAGGTCTTGTCATCTTTATCCTAGTTATTAAAATTTCCAGATTGTAATCTCTGATAAAGGTACCGTTAGCTTCATCATAAAACTCTATATCAAACTTTAAGTATATTGAAAATTGTACCTAAAACTTTGGTTACATAATGCATTAGAGTTAATTAGTATTTTGGTCGACGAGTGCATTCGAAACCCCAGAACTATTAGACCATCAAGAAGCTCCGAGTTCAATAGCCCCCAATCACCCGCATTGCGCGGGATATACAGACGGTCAATATTGGAACCGCTGAAGAGCAAGCGTTTTTCCCGGTATGACAAGTTAAGCGCTAAATTTGAGAAATCACGAGCGTATTGTTGGTAATATTGTTTTAATTATCAGTAATGTTATAACGGTGTTTCAGCGTTGAGCAGAGTGAAAATTACTATTGAGAGACGTCTATTTTAAAATATTCGAGATTTCAATTTCCTTTTATTTGTTTTTTTTTCTTAAATTTAAATATCACTATGCATTTTATATATTATTATAGATCTTATTGCGTTGATGTATTTTTAATACTTTTTAGGTGTACTAACTTCAGAAATCATTTTTTTCCACGACGTTGATTAACAATTATATTAAACATTCATTTTTTACGAAAAGTTTTAATGTTAACTTTCTGTGATATTTGAGTAAGTATAGGATAAGTGTCCCGTAAAATATTTATCAAATTAGGGATTTGTTCTTGTAGTGACCGACAATCCTCCATCAAAATTCTTCGTTAAAAAATAACAATTTTGACCAATGTCATAGGCTGTTATTATTTGGTTACCTAAAAGTTTATATTTTTTATACGAGAGTAAGTTCTGAAACACGGGTGTTAGTGATATGGATGTTCAGCTGATAGGCAATAGTGAACGATCTTAAAAAATAACATTTCCTCAATCTACCGTTATTGCAGAAAATTGGATATTAAAACAGTTTAAAATTTAAACGGAGATTTAGAAATTCCTTATTGCTTGAACATCGAAACAAAATTGCGTAAATAAACGTCCGGCCACTCCCTATCATTCCCCTCAAGAACTGTCAAAACATTTAACATTGAATACTCGTAACATTTAATATTCAAAAATATAACGTTCTTTAAGAAGGGGCTATAGGAAAATATTGGAATAAAATTCCAAAAGTTAACGAAAATATTGGATTGTTGAGTGTAACTATTTAATATAAAATAATTTAATCTAATTCATTTTATGTATTACGCGAGGAAATTTTCTTAACGCAATATAGGTTGATAACAATACATTTCATCGATGTTCTGGGAAGAATATATGCTATCTCGACTTCCGTTAAGGATTGATTTTCCTAGAATAAATGTTTGTAAATAACATCAATGTGTGTTTGAATCTTGAATACGTTCTTATGTATGAAAAAGATATTATAAAGCCAACTTATATTTATAATTTAGGAAATGCCATTAAAAAAATGAAATATTTCTTAGTAGTTAAGAAATTATTTGTATATGAAGCATTTGTTATAGTAAAGTTATGTTTGATATCTTAATAGTTACAAAATCACAACGCTGACTCAGATATCCAAGACGATAATAAATGATTTCATACTCATACTCAACATAACCATAAACAACGAACAGCTGTTTCCAATGTTCAGGTTCGCGAAAGATGATGTGAGCCTATATATGCGAACAAAATGTCGGCGGAGCACTTAAAACTTGTAAATGTTTTGAAATCAAAGAATAAGAACGTTTTATGAGTATAATTTTTTCTCTCCTTGGACAGGTTGACTGAAATTGAGATTGAAGATAACTTTCCAACTTGAAGAATACTTGAATTATCAAATATTTCCAATATTTAGGAAGCATTATTGAAATAATGAGTATAGTAAATTAACTTTCCTAAACTGTTCTTAACACAAGCCAACTCACTTTCATCAAAATCGAACCATTTTTCGAACTGGTATTCTGCTTAGTTTTTTTATAAGTCCCGAAAACATATACATGGCAATGTAGCTATTCTGTCATTTCGGGTTAGATTTGGTTGGACCGCTGCTATATTCGTAGTTTGTGCACATGCGTTCCGAGAAAACTAAATCTGCTATTTCTTAACTATTAAGTAACACTAGGGAATCAACAATCCAAACTATTCGATAAATATTACATCTCTTTGAATCAGGCGTTGCTCCGACTATGACGTAACTCTTACGAATCGTGCGGCGCTCAACAGATGGCGCTTTGTTTTTTATTATTTTTACTCATGCAGCTAATGCACCACAGGGTGGATTTTCTATATATTTTGTACGTAGTTGTGGTGAGGAAGCAGACATTACTTGACATACCTTGTTTCACAGAGTAAATTAATAATTATTTTGCTGATTTTTCGAGCACTTATTTCGGAAAGTTTCGTTCCGTGCAAAAGTTAATTGTTCTTTCTCACAACCTACAGGCGCGCAATTCATTATAAAAGGATAAATAAAAAAAGAAGAATAAGCAACAATGAAAACCACGTACAGAGAAAGCAGTGTAGTTGAGTTTCAAAGATATGATGGAACAAAATATTTGAGAGCAAAAATGTCAAAAACTTAAGTTGCTTAATGAACTTAAAACTTCACGTTCGTAATTCACATCTTATTGTTAATGAATTTTCGTACAATCTTGTAGTGCATGACGAAATACTTCAGAAAGATTTTACGAATTTTCAATGCCAATGATAAGGAAATTGGGACGTGAATTTGCTGAATGCTGAAAAGGTATACAGAATAAAAAGCACACTGAAAGAAATAATTGGATGGAATTACCTATGAAACGGCTGGGGCATCCAATTCTGCTGGACTATTGTACCGTCCCATTAGTTGGAAAATACAAACATTTTTAATAGATAGCTTGAAGTTGGGCGTATTATCCAACTTGGTTGCATCATCCAACTTTTTGATTGCACAATCCATGTAAATTAGGTAATTGGGTATTATCCTTAAAATAGTTTTAGATTAGTAAATCCGTATATACGCCATCGAATATAATATGTACCTGCATATGTACGCATATATAATATGCACTCTAAAATTATTGGGCTCAAATTTCAGTCCAAAGAAGAAGAAAAAGGGTTAGGCCGGCCCGACTACATTTGAGTTCTTTGGAGTCAGAATGTAGTTTGGCGTCAATAAATACGGAAAAAGAGAAATGCGATTGAATGCCGTCTAGACAGGACTAATTACTATACGCAACCGGCTTTTTTATTTCAACTTGCTATAACAGTCAATTTTGAAGGTTTTAAAACTAATTAAACAAGAGATTGTTTATTAGAGCTTTCCACATCTAATAGTCAAATAACATATTATATATCTCAATAAACATTAAAGTTATTAATTTTTTTCTATGCAATTTCAAAATATACTTTCTGGCTCTTCGTTTATCGAGCATTTTAAGAATCTGAAAAGCAAATTTTAAGAATCCGAAAACTATCAGCGAGAAAGTAGTTCATAAAGGTATGAACAAATTTTCTGGAAAATTTTATCTTTATTGGTCTAATAGTCCAAAAGTAATGAATGTTTAAAGTTGGTGGCAGCCGATGACCAACGCGTCATGTGCTTCGAGGCCCTGAAAAACTTCATTGTTTATTGAGATATATAATACGTTCATTCTTCATTAGATGCAAAAAACTCTAATAAACAATTACGAGTTGAAATAAAACATGTTTTTCGGCCGGCCACGTAGTAACCAGTTTTCAATACAACTACACCGGCAAAGGGGTTCAAACCTATCATGAAATACACCAAAGGAGCAAATGTGACTCCAAGAGAGTGAAATTTAACGATTACTCTGTCTTGGACTCCACAATTGAATCCAATAATTTTAGATTTTGTACAGTGGCGACAATAAGTGAGGGCAAACATATACGATAAACACCTGTAATTTTCTTAGATGAGACACCTTCCTTTCAAGTTTACTGCAGACTTTGGGTGCGGGTCGAAAAACCCACAAATAAAAAAACCCACAAGTTAAAAAACCGATAATTGTAAAGCCAACAGTCAAAAAGCCGACACGTACAAAAATAGACGCATCGGCAAGCGGACAGTCATTTTTGAAGTGTCGATTTTTTTTTTACTGACGGCTTTTCGATTGTCAATTTTTTTATTTTCCGGTTTTTCAACTCGCACTCTAGAATTTTAGTAACATAATGTCAGTCCAAATTATATCTGCTTATCACAAAATTTAACATACGCGCAATACATATAATAAGTCAATATTATCAAGATTTTCTGGTTCCTATAATATAATCATTTTCATGTTCATCTTGAGCCTGTTCATATTTCCAGTGTTTACTGCATAAACATTTAGAAAGACTGATGCTAGTTGGTACGTTTACGAATCATATTCTATTCGATCTGAACCTGAGAGGTCTGATTTTAAACTTCACGTCTGAGTTTCACCAGGCGGTCACTTCTGTTTGCAGGCTCGTGTTCTACAGTGCAAAGTACAATAGAAGTAATGTGGTTTCAACATGATAAAAGTCACATTCTTTCTGTTCTAAGCCTTTACCTGTAAAACAGATTTTTGTTTGGTTTATCTCATACGCGATTGGGGAAACTCCTAGTTTTTTATAATCAGTGGGTCATCAAATATAGTAACAATGTAATCGCCTCCTTAGAACAATATATTTTAGTTCTGAGATTATGTAAATAGAGAAGTATTTTATACATCTACACATTTCATTATCGATGTGTAGCTATAAAAATATTTTAAATCATCTATTCTTTTAAGGTTGGAAGGTTCCAAAAAATTTGTTTTTCAATGTTTTGAAATTTTGTTGTATTTGTTCTAGAACATCTCAAGGATGTCTCCTTAAAATTTGAAAACAAAATCTGTATTAGTTTTGAAATGTCAGCATATTTTCGACCGTAGGTATACGGTCGGTTTTGTAGCGCGCGGCAGCTTTAAACGCGTTTTTCTCGAAAAACCATTTTTTTCATACTGCTTGCAAGATAACTCAACAAATAATTATTGGATTACTTTGAAATTTTGTGTAGGTCTTCTTCAGACATCTGCCTATACTCTAAATCTATGGTTAGGATTTTTTAATGCAAATTAATTAACAAAAAACATTCCATTTTTAAAAATCTCTCTCATTTTTGTAGCAATTACTTTTTTTTTGGTTTTATAGGTTTGGAGTATTAAAAATAATGTTACTAACAAAACCTCTTTTGATTTTTTGTTACAGATAAAAAATAAAGCCGACATCCTGCAAGCTAATTTAAAAAACACTCGAGGTTGACGCAGTACAGCGCCGCTATTTTGAGAGTTAAAAACAACAAAAAAACCATATCATATACTAAGGTTGTATCTAACTCACAATAAATGATTTTAAACAAAAAAAAAAACACTTATTCACCTCAAAAAAAATTCTTGAAAATCTACCTCGTTTCGGGATTTTCCCCTCTTAACTTATGGATAACAATATCCCAAAAATGGAAATCGCCCCCTCGGAAATCCCCCTCATCTTCGGCTGGTGATTCAGGCACAATCCCATCCCAAAAATGTTGAATTATTGTCAATATCGTATATACCTATATGCAGTTCGGACGATTTATATATAAGGGAACAGCTATTTCAATATGGAAAATTCCTTAATACGATCGCCGGTTAGTTTAGAAGCGGGCACTTTGCAAGCGAGCGAGACAGCATCAATTTTCCTCTAATGGCGACATGAGAACATAACAAGGTTGGAACATTGGAGAGTGTCGTGTCCCGAAAAGCGGTCGTACTTGCGCTCAGTAACGAACTTACGACATTGTATGTCAGCGAGCTTAATAACGTAACGAGAGAATCGACGCTGATGCGGCGACTTCCATAGCGGATGGGCTTTCTTTAGGAGCAAACGTATCCATTTCAATTTTGCCCCGCCAGTAACTGGTCTTCATTACCGTCTTCCATTATAAAGAGAATTCTGTTTATGACGCATACTTTCAGCTTAGCCGTTCTCGCGCTTCTCGCCGTTCTGATTTTATGGTATACAAGAACGATTATGGCGCGTTATAATTCCTCTGGAACCCCTCTGGAACCTTATTCCGGAAAGAGAGAAGACTATTTCGAACTACTGGCGAAAAAAGCTACTGAAGTGGCAATTTATCTGTACTTTTTAAGTTGGTTGTTATCTTCTTTATAAATATGATTTCTTGGGTGAAAAAAGCGTTCGAAATAAAAGCACTTTCACGCTCATGTTGCGAAATGCATATTTATTGGATAGTATAGCTTCCATGGAGTTTATCTAATATGAGTGTATTATCAGCATATTTTCCATCCTTTAGTAATCCCGATTAAACCTCTCATCTCAATTACTATTACTCCCATGTTATTAATTTACGGTGAGATGCATGTCAGAAATAATCATGAGAGTTAGTGATATAACAGAATTTAAAGAGTTTCCAGTATTAAGGTCAATACGCTGCTGATATTTATCTTATAATAGTTGTCACATATAACTTCATTGTGGCTCATCATAATTAACCTTCGCCGGTTACACCTCTTAAAAATGCTAAGAACAACACACGGGGTCTACCGGACCCCAATGCTTAAAATCGTTCCTGTATTAGAAGAGTAAGCCGTAGTAGGATGCAAAAATTCTGAGACGTTGTTCAACCATCCCAAATTATGACCCCATTGTTCAATTTGCATAAGTTTGCATCTAACATAGTAAAGAAAATTAAAAATAGAAGAAAGTGCAGAAAATGGCTATATTTACTTAAACAATTATAACTTATTATATTTTTATTATATTTTATTGAAATGTTCTGGACGTACTTTGTAGATTGCGGTCTTGTAGAAAAAAAATAGTCTATTGATGTACAATTTGAAAAAGGTATTTATTTAGATAAATGAAGTGCATAATCTTTAAAAAATAAAATACATAATTTTTACCTACATACTTTGATTATTCATACATAATTTTTAAATATAAGATATATAACTGAATAAATAAAATAATTTACATTCTGATAATCGAACATTTCTGAAGCATCTCCGCCAATAGTTTCATCTTCCTCAGTCTTTTCTAATTGCTTGCGAATATTCCGAACTCTTAAATTGTAAACCATCTCTAAAACTATAAATAATATATGTCTCATAATATTATTGACAGTAAATAATAGATGTACAATACGCATTATTTACTGTGTTATTTCGACTATTTATACTACACGAATCATGATTTTATTTTCTTCAAAGTATACACCGTAGTCACACTGGAGTCCGCTGGACCCCGCCACGAAATCGACTAACTTTTGTAACATACCACGAGTACACTGACGTTTGGTACATACGAGTACAACAACGGTATTACCAGAAATTTATTGGTATTACTTTAAATTACGATAGGTGTTCCAATATTTCCAATTCAAAATTGGTTAATTTACTACTTATTACCAAATACTGTAATCAATACATCGTTTTCTTGCCACCATTGTTCATGTTTAAAACTTAAGTTCTACTTGTTCTAGACCAAATAGAGGATTTTACGTGATAGACATAATTTTATAAGTATTAAGGAATTTACCTCAATCTTAGTACGTAACAAACCCTCATAACTACTTACGAAATCGAAGTTTTCAGAATTCAAACTGATGTTTCTACTATGGTGGTGGAATATTTAAAATATCCTTTAATTTTTAAAAAACTTAGAGTCCGTGGGTTTTCGAGATCGCTAACTATGAATTTCTACGATTTTTTCCGCCCCTTAGATGAAACCTCCGAAACTGATAAATTCGGTTACAGTCTAATAAGATTTAACGCCTAATACCATGTTTAAGTGTTTTATCATGTGAGAGAGTTTAAGTAGTAACAGTCTGTTTATACTGCGAACAGAAGACTACGAACAATTACTACTTAGATTACTGCTTTTTTCTATGTAAAATCATCGATTTCAACAACGATTTTTTAAACTTTCTCACACGATAAAACATTCAAATTTGGTATTGGGTGTTAGCTCTCATTATACTCTAACGGAAGTTATGAGTTTCGGAGGTTCTACCTCGATGGCGGAAATCACGTGTGCTCGTGGGCATCTCCTATCTGCGAATCGTCCTAAGTATCTAACCAAACTTATTTGGAGCAATACTGACAAAAATTTGAACTTTCAAGTTTGTTTAGCAAATCGCTCAATATCGTAATACAGTTACTTGCATCCTGTACAAGATTGAATAAAATTTTAATTTGCAAAATGTCACTCGCGTAAAAAGCTACGCGCTACTGGCATACCTCATCCTTAGCCCAGCGCGGTGCTTGGAACTTATCTCGCTGGGTTGTGAATATTTAAAAGCCGCGGAGATTCAGAATCGGTGTTTTTTTTCTGGTAACGGTGACGTGCTCGTAGCCGTTATTTATGGCAAAATGCATTACGCGGATGTTTCGCGGGTAACATTGCTCGGGAGAATTGTGCCGAAAGGAGCTTGGGAGTTCCTCGGATAGAGGGGAGTCGGAAAGGCATCGGGAAGACTTAGTTATCCCAGCTGGGTTGTCGGAATGGGATTCTCCAGTTTCAAACCGCCCACTCGTCGGGTAGAGTCCCGACTTTCTCCCACCAGGAGTTTCACCTCCGCATCCCCCAGACGCACATAGCTTTTTATGTTACGGGCGCCAGTATCTTCGGTAAAGCGGCGCTCAACTTAAAACCCGGCGATGCCCGTTTCCCGAGCGGAAAATGGAAGTCGTTTCGAGGTATTTTTCAAAAACGCACATTTTAAAGTTCAAACTTCAACGGAAAACGGAATTCACGGCTATTGCTCTACGTGAGCCCGGCGACAACCTCGATGTGGAATAAGCACTTATGCCCTATGATTTTATAACGCGGAAATATTCGAAACGCGTAAAATAAAAATCCACCGCAGTAGGGTCAATCTGAATTTTACTTTATCGGAAAGTTTATGCGGGTTTGGGAATCGAATGTTTTCTAAGCGGTTTCGTGATATAAAAGATTTGCAAATGCTGATATACGTAAAACGGGACAATTTTCCTGGGAAATTGTACTGCATCAAAATATAAAAATACGAAATATTTTAAAGCGGACGTGGAATAGATCTGCATCCCATTAAAATTTCTCTTGAAGGAATTGAGCAGATATAGTTATCGGTTTTGAATTAATGAAGCTCTATTGATTAGTAAAGTAGTAATATACCGATCACTTTATGGTTAATTAATATGTCCGGTTTTTTATTAGAAATGTAATATTAAATTCATAGATATTTTTACATTAATCCTTGGTAGTTTCTGCCCAGTTCTTAGCCTAGAAAGTCGCTATTCTCCGGACATATTTTTCAAAAGATAACCTGAAAGCAGCGTGTATACATTCGATCGATTTTCAAATTTATCTAAGCAAGTCAAAATGTTAATAAAGTTCACACTTGACATAAACTACAAGAAGCTGTAAACAATAAACCGTTTAAATTCAAATCGGCATACAGATTTTTTATGTTCGATTATAATTAATATAAATAGAAACAGGAGATATATTTATGTATAAAAAAATCAATTCATGTTATGAAACTATACATGTAGTGAAAATAACTAATTTTTTCTGTAAAACTACAAGAAACATATCCTTAGATTCAATATTACGATTCGAAAATTAATCAAAAGCATTCAAGATACTTTTTTTTATTCTCAAAAACAGGTCTGGATAATACAAAGGGATCGCGTGGTTTGGTGGAAAGAGCAATATGGACCAAAAATTGTAGATTTTTCTAACAAAATTCGCAATACAGAGTCCCAGTATATTTACCTGCTCGGTTCCACGCCTTTCCCCCGTCTCGTTATATTTACGACAAGAAGGAGAGCGTCGCTTCTCCCACTCCCTGCAGTCGCGTTATGTCCGCGGCGCCACAACAGGCGCTTCCGGAGGCCCCAGCCAGCAAGGTGGGAGAAAAAGAGAGCTGCTAAAGGTAAATATAACGAGACGGAACCGTGTCAGTATGCTGGGATTTTTCTGTGATGTTTGTGTATACTTGTAAATTTTTATTATCTATTCCAATGTAATTTCTTATTGCGCTAATAGATAATGAAATACTTCTCGGTTTCTAAACAAAATTTGCGTTTGTAACGCGTTTCCGAACTACAAGATGTACATCTCATGCAATTCACATTAAAAGCTGGGAACTAACAAATATGAATATTACTAATTATATATTATATACTTGCTTTACTTTTTCTCAATAGAAGCGACCCATCTCTATTTTTTCATGCGTTTCGAAAATCAACAAAATGGTCAATTACTATAAACACCTTTTTCTTTATGTGCGATTTATCCGAAATTTATTATCCTATATTAAGTTTTTGTGACATTGCCCGCATAAACATTCCCTGATTTGACCCCCACGATTAGCTCAGGATCGGATCCGATCGCCTAATCCGTGCCGGATCAGGATGTTACACAACCTCGGATCCGTATCGGACCCGGGATACGGATGTCCGGTAATCAGGATCTGTTCCTGATCCGGCCCAGATTTGGTTTTGCATATGTACATATAGGTTTACTCGGTAGGTCAGGTAATCCGGATCCGTCCCTGATCCGATTCGTATTTGGATTTCTAATAGATTTGCACGGAAAAAAGTGAGTAGTTATACTAAGGGGAAAACTGGTTATACCAACTACGTACAGTAGCAAATATAGCGCCAGCCAGATTTGTATAGTTGGTGCTACTACCTTCGGTTGGTTAAAGCGCGCGAGTAGTCATCCTTGCTACTTTTTCTGCTTGGAATAACGACTTTTGTATAGTTTATATAACAACGAATATAGCGCCACTACAAGGCCCGAGCAGTGTTTAGTGGCTTTGCGTACTTTCAGAGGTTCCCCATATGAGAGTGAGGGAGACAGACTTATGCCTGCCTATGTAATCTGGTTCCCCAAAATGCGTCTCGTCTGCCCTATCCGCTCTGCGCTTTTATATACGCGTCTATATTCGTTGGTTAGAATTGTTTATTTTCCCCGTTAATATTCGTAGTGTGTAAAATAATAGCATTACAAGCAAATGCCCTTATGCTATCAAAAAAATGAAACTTATCTTGAAGTTCTCCACTCGTAATCATTGTTAAAGAAACATATAACCGTTAATGTCCTCCGGCTGTCATGCTGACATTATTATAAGTGCTAAGGCTTATCTAGCTCCTTTTAGTTAATATATGTTGTATGGATTATTTAACAATGTGCAATTAAACTCAAATAAATAAAAAGTAAATATAAAAAGAGCACAAATTAAACGGAACACTTGAATTTCATAAATAAAAATGAAATCATAATATACGTTCCAACAATTATTAGAAAGCCGAAGAGAGTTTCGCTATGGTTTTTAGATTATAGTGTATATACGTTACTTGCTTTAATGTTAAATAAATGCATATTTTATAAATAAGTTTCATCCACATAATTCTTTTGCACATATCTAGTATAGTTTTATTCCACTTATTAAATAAGAAGACTGTAAAAAGTGTCCAATAATCTAACAACTATAAATTCTGTCCAGCACTGTTATTCTTGTTAAAATGTATCCTACACTCTTAATCTTTGTTATTTAATTTTATGTAGTGTTACATACAAACACACTCATATAGAATGTCCACTACAATTGTAAAAAATATAAGGAACAAAGATTGATAATAATCATAGGATGCACTAGAATAGGTGTATATAGCCGATGAGAGTTAACGCTTTTTAGATTTCTGTATGTATGATACTTGCCTTAACATTTACGAGTGCTCCCTTTATGAAGAATTTTCATTCATATTAATTATTTTGCACATTACCGGTATAGTTTAATTTTATTGATGACATATTACGGTTTATAAAATGTACTGAATAATCTAAAAACAGTATACTTTTCTCGACTCTGTGATTATTCTTGGAATGTATCCCATGGTTTCAGAGTATTCTAACATTGCAATTTCAATTCGTATCACTGATAAGTATGTTAGTAATTAAATATTACATACAGTTTTATCGAAGATAGTGTACACTAAGTATCAAGATATGTTATGTTTATTACAAATTATGCGTGTGTAGATGATACTTAGTGTACACTAACTTCGATAAAACTGTATCGAAATCCTATTTAAAATAAGTGCTTATTAAATAATAGTGTCAATAACATGTGTAGGTACGATTTCTGAAAACCGTAAAATCTTTTGAGCTCTGCAATTTGTTACAAATTAATAGTGCTTTCAAGCATTACTAATTTAATTTTATATTTAATTACTAACATACTTATCAGTAATACGAATTGAAATTATAATAAGTTAGAATACTCTGAAACCATGGGATACATTCCAAGAATAATCACAGAGTCAAGGAAAGTATACTGTTTTTAGATTATTCAGTACATTTTATAAACCGTAATATGTCATCAATAAAATTAAACTATACCGGTAATGTGCAAAATAATTAATATGAATGAAAATTCTTCATAAAGGGAGCACTCATAAATGTTTAAGCAAGTATCATACATACAGAAATCTAAAAAGCGTTAACTCTCATCGGCTATATACACCTATTCTAGTGCATCCTATGATATCAATCTTTGTTCCTTATATTTTTTATAATTGTAGTGGACATTCTATATGAGTGTGTTTGTATGTAACACTACATAAAATTAAATAACAAAGATTAAGAGTGTAGGATACATTTTAACAAGAATAACAGTGCTGGACAGAATTTATAGTTGTTAGATTATTGGACACTTTTTACAGTCTTCTTATTTAATAAGTGGAATAAACCTATACTAGATATGTTCAAAAGAATTATGTGGATGAAACTTATTTATAAAATATGCATTTATTTAATATTAAAGCAAGTAACGTCTATATAATATAATCTAAAAAAGTACAAGTACTTTCAAACTTTGCCATTTTTCTTTTATCAGTATAAATTTAATATGAGTGTAAATAGCAATTTCAGAAAGTACATATTAGACAACTTCGGGTTGGGAAATAGGTTGTCAATAAGGAATGCTAACCTCAAATGTTAATTTGGGTTAACCTCCAAAATCAAATTAAACCGCACTATCACTATTTATCACATTTAATATTTTTTTTCCTGAAATTGTTCTTTTGTAAGAACAATAATAACTTCATTGGCTGAAACACATACATATATACATATAATATTTAAAATGCAAAGCGATAAAGTCGAACTCGCGAACTGTCAAACTCAAACTGTGTCGAAAACAGCACACAAGACAGAACACTTGTTGACTTGAACCAGCCAGCTGATTAACGTCAGTGGCGCCTTGCCTAGCGGCCGTTACAGGAACACTATAGCTTAAGAGGAGAAATAGTTACTCCAAGGAAAAAAGTAGTAACACTGGGTAGCCTACTATTTTTGTGGTTGGCGTAACTAATTTGAAATAGTTCCGTTAACCAACTTAGGTTTCGTGCGTCTACGGTTTCGTAAGATTCTCTACTTTTGCGCCTACTACTTTTTCCGTAGTTGGGGTGTAACCACTCACTTTTTACACAAGAAACGACCTTAGATGTCAGCGTAAGAAATGCTATGGCGAAGGATATACGTTTTACGTGTAGTGGCCCTTATCGGACCAAGCGTTACGTCACGTTAAGTTATACCACCCCAATAAACGAGATCGTGTGCAAAAATGTTCATTGTTTTTCTGTTTGAATTCGATTTGTTTCCACTTTCGAATGAAATTAAGCAAATTTTAATGCGGAATTAATCGTTTTCAAACGAATATATGCGCAGTATTAAGATTTAGGTTATGTACATCTGTTTGCATGCGAAAATGGCTAAATGTCGAATGCAAATCGAATGCCGAGCCAAATGAAATTGTATGAAATACAATTCATTTTATGCAGATCATGTCAAAAGAACTTATCACATCGAATGAAAAATGAACATTTTTTTCATTCGACAGTTAGCCGTTATCGCATGCAAACGGATGTACATAACCTCAATCTTAACATTGCGCATATATTCGTTTGAAAACGTTTAATTCTGCATTCAAATTTGCTACATTCCATTCGAAAGTGGAAACAAATCGAATGCAAAATGAAAATCAGTGAAAATATTTGCACACGATCTCGTTTATTGGGACACTACTTGATGTGTATGTAATTACATAACCTATATGTGACATGTCAAAACATAAATATCTAACAACTTTGAGCTAAAATCGACAATATAATATTCTAATATACGACAAAGTCCAAATTATTTATGTTATAATACAGTGTTCAATAGTGAAAACCTGTTTCGAAGGTATAGTAATATTATAAATAAATGTCGGATATAAATTAATCGTTGAAAGTTTGACACCTGAAATGTATAGTCTCTGAAATAACAGTTCTGTAAAATATACATTTTATACTAATAAAGTATTGTATTCCATGCTGTAAATTTATTAAAATTACTACTGAGCCAGTCGAAAGAGAGACAGACAGAGAGAGCCTCGACTGACCTATACCGGGTAAAGCTATGCGAATGAAAATCAGGATCGGATCAGAAACGGATGCCGATTGCCTGACCTCCGGGTTCCGGATCCGATTCGGATCCGAGGTTGTGTAACATCCTGAACCGAAACGGATCCGGAATACTTCCGGGCTGAGGGTCCCTGATCCGTTTCGGACCCGATTCGTAGACAAATGTTTATGCGGGTGTAGCACGAAAAAATTCTTCATAAAAGATACTTAGCTTGTCAAAGCCAAATCAGTGTCGGACAGTATTATAGGTCACTTCTTAAGTTAAACATACATTTGGTACCATAAATAACAAAGAATAACAATTTTTCTTGAAAAAAAATTACATTTCTATTCTCAAAAATGTAACAAAAAATATGTGTTGGGTAGTGATTACCACCATTCCGCTCATTGATAAACGAAAGTTTATGTAACTTTAAGTAAAACTTAAGTAACGTGAGATCATTTCGGAAAAACTGTTTATACTCTCCATTATTCATTTTAGACCCAATTTTTTATTAAACTTTACAATCAATAGAGTCACTGAAAAGTTTTTTTATCAGTGAATTCATTTCTATGCGGAAACACTTTCGGTTGGATGAATTCCTAAAATCATTTGAAAACTGGACGCATTTTTTAATCTACATTTTGACGTGATTTTACATCGAAAGTCATTATTTTTCATTATATTATAAAAAAGTTTTCTCAAGGTGGTTCAAGTGGAATTTTAAATTTTACGTATAGAAAGTAAAAATAAAAACTAAAATTTACAGTTTAAAAATGGTGATTTCCTAGAAAATAATGTTTGTCATTCAACAGTTTACAAACTTACAAATTGAGGGATATAACTAATAGCGGAATGCTTTCGCAAGGAATAACTAGCGTTGATGTTTATGTATCGTTAACGATCGAGTAAAATTATTATCATAGAGCGACATTAAACTTTCAGTGTTTGGTTTCCTTCCAGAATAATGTTTTAATCCTTGTAATAGCTCGATCAAACTTCTCGCAAGATATGCGGATCCATGAATACATTTATACGGGTGTTGCATAACTACTACGGGATATTGTAACCGAATTACAGGTCGTCGAAATCCGTCGTACTGATGAGATCTTGCAATTTCATCCCCAGCATGAAAGTTAACTGCTAGTTGCGTAAATTTGTTAAAGGAGTTGGTTGAGTTTCGGCTACGCAATCCTTACGACTATAAGTTTTAAGAAAACATACCAATTCCGAAATGGTAATACAGCTCATATTATTCCTACATACCCTTTCATAAGTACGTAATTTATGGTTGGTTATAATTACAAGTCATGATTATGCAGGACAGTGCACCTAGTAATCCGCAAAAATACCTTCTGTTACATGATTGTTGTTAATTTATTAATAATTTTAATTATGGATTATAAATCATATAAAATGAACGTAAGTTTACATGAAATTAAATGAAGATAATGTAGCATCACGTATGATATAGTATATGTATTTTGAGAATTACTTTGTAATGAATTATTGCACGTATAAAAAATGCTTCAAGTTTAATTTTCCTAAAAACCATCTTCAAAGCGTACCAACATATAAACTTGTAGAAGGATTCAATAATTGTTTACTTTGCTTTTTAATATTTGTAGTTTAAAAATCTTACATTGTAACTTTACTTATAATCACTAATCAATGACTTATTGAATCCTCATCAAGCAGAAAAACACAACCTTTGAAGTAAAAGAAAAACCTGTTAAATTTACAGGTTTAAACTTGCAGCTATTTTCAGCGATAGCAGCGTTTATTTATTACTATATTGTTATAAAAATGTTATTAATACAATAAAAATATCTATAGTTACATACACATATAAAAGAAGTTTAATTATGTACATTGTTTTTATAATACTGTCTTACGCAGTGTTGAATATTATAAAATCAGTTTTTTTTAAACATAGTATAATATGTGAAAAAAATGTTCATTTGCCGGATTATTGACAAGAGTAAAAAGAACCTTATAATATTTTAAATTAATCGAAGTAATTTACGGCATATTTAAATTTATTCTCAATTAACTTAAAGATTTTCATCAATAATACAAATCAATAAAGTCGATTAAAGGAGAACAGTGTTTCATTTGGTGGCTTCCACAGAAATGAACATGTCAACCTGAAATAAATATGCAAGGATAATCCATTAAACAAAAAAGTTGTACATACTAACCTACTTTTAATAACAATATTTAAATTTATAATACAAATATCCAAATTTGGTAATAATTGAGGTACAATAATAATAATTCTAAAATATATATCAATGCCAGTTCTACTAGATTCTAAAATACGAAAGTAAGAATTTTCTTTCTACTTTTCACAATTTTTTATTAGAATTTCATACATTTTAATAATAATTTGATAACAATTTTAATAATAAACCAAACCTGTTGTATAATGTATTACACGATATAGTTTAAAAGAATAAATGTAAAAGAATGTTTAATGCTAAGCGTACTATTGTTATAAATAGATTTATTTTTAAAAATTGTTTTTAATAATAAATGTAATTTTGACTAATCTATCAGATAAAACAATGTAAGCTTTAAAGGGGCAAACCACTAAGTATGCCTATTAGACGAATTATTCCACCTGCCCATAAAACGCATTTTTCAAATTCTTTTGCCATTACACGTAAAATCTCAATAATCACATTTAAAGCGCATAAATAATTTATTCAAATTTTTAATAAAATTTGTAAACATCTTAAAATAGTGCCAATCAGTGATTCTAACATATTATACATAATTTATCTAATAATTAAAATTTCTGATAATGACAAGTCGTTTTTAATAACCTTCAATTTTTCATCGGCGTTTAATTTCACCAAATACCATTTATTGCTACATTTTTTATGGACCCTAATGTAACAGTGGAATGGTACTCAAAACGGTCGTCCGGATTTTATACGAACAGCCTACCTGTTTTCCATTTCAATTTACCGGCGTAAATATTTGAATGATCTACAATGTGTAAATTCCTGAGATATTTATCACGGTAGATAGACCGCGTTACAAATCATTTAATCCATGAACATCCGATGTATAGCTGAATTTAAAATTCAATTTAGAAATATAGGTGTTTTAATAATAAAATATTCCACTATTAGAGTATTTTTTAATTAATTATCTATCGTTTTCAGCTTTTCGAAATATAATTTTAACAGCCTTTTATAAGAATGCAATTATTTGTTTGCTTATTTCGACAAAGTTTGCTAATCCCTAATCGTAAAAGAAAATACGGCTGCTAGGAGTCTCTTTATTGTTATTAGTAGATGTATATCATTACTAAAGAAACTGTATTTTTCCATCTACTGGAAATAATGAAATAAATAAAAATTGTAATTTCTTAATGTTACAGTTTATATTATTCCTCAAAATATCATTTAAAAAACATTAAGCGTCAAAATGATACAATACCAAAATTTGCAATATTAAACAATGACCTTGAAGATTGCCATAATGATTTTAATATGAGGGTTATGAAGTCCATGCAGCAATAGGTCAATTTTTTATCTAATTTTCAGAATGAACAAGCTAGAACAGAAGCTATTACTGAATAGTTTACCTACATTGATCGGAATAATGATATGTTGTATTTTGAGATTTTTTGTGATATTTGTGACGTTTTATATTTAGTACTCTCTAAATGCCTTCAAGAGAAAATTTACTCCAATGACGGTAATTTCCACTCTTAGAGACTGCGAAAACCAAACAACTCTGATCGAAGTGATTATTCACTTTTGCAAAGAGTGTCATCATTTCTCTCCATTCTAACCCAAACAACACAAGTCCGTCTCAGGATGTCCTCGAGAGGAGCTCCCAAGGACCAAAAGCGGAGATTTTATCGTCCTCAGGAGCTCCTCAGAACATCCCGAGACGTATATATATATATACTCAGATATTGTACCTAAAATTTGTTTTTTACTTTTTATTAGAATATATATGTCTGTCAGGTATAACAAATAAGATCTGAAGTGTCGAAATGTTCATTCGCATTGTCTCACGTACAAAAATACGTTTCGATTTAACGAGAACAAAATAGAACCGCGAGAGTCGCGAGCACTCCTAGCGGCGTGCGGCTAAGCTATCTAGCTACTAAGCAGTTACGTCTAAGCCACACCAATAAATTCACTCCAGCTGATAGAGATTAAATTTCGACTCCATTTAAAAGAGTGAATATAATAAACTCTTATTACAGTTGAATTTCACTAAATTCATTCTTATTAGAGTGATTTTATAATTCTCCCTTGATTCCGAAAATTTAGAAATGTAACCTTGTTCAGACATCCTGATCAGGGGCTGATCAGGGCCGTACCAAAATTTCTACTCATGTAGATTCAATAATTCACAGGTTAGTTTTACTATTTTTAATTTTGATATTCATGAAATATCTCTGAAATGGAACGTCACACATGCATACCTAATCACCATCGTTTTGTTAATTGTTTACAAATTCAGAAAACACTCTGCAGAATTCTTCTGTTGCCTATACTCGGACAATTATTTCCGTGTCTGTAGCATAATTCAAGGCAGAACATTTTCCGTCTTCCGGGCTCGAGAAAGACACGAGTCTCTACTCGGAGATTGTGGTTACTTACTTCCCCGACGAAGGGCCGGAACTTGGGAACAACTCGTTCCGCATCTCTCGACGTTTACATAAAGGAGGAGCAAAAAGCTAGCAAGGAGCACAAAGCGGAAAGCGGGCTGTGGTTGACACAGGAGGCGAAAGAGAAATCCAAAAAAAGACATGAATGAGAGAAGGCAGACAAAACAAAAATATAACATTAAAGGTAGTTAAGGAACGAGTAATTTGTAAGAATTACATTAATACTTAAGAGGATGATAGAAATGGATGACTATTTATCGAAGTTTATCCTTCTTTTCTGCTCTGGGTAATCGCATTTGTCCACGGTTATTAAATTATAGTAGAGACACTTGCAGGTTGCCACCCCTAAGGGTTTTTGCTCTTAACTCGTAAAATTAACATATTGCTAATATAAACATAGTATTGGAATAAGAACCTAAAAAGCTATAATTCTCAATAAAAAATTACTCTCAATAAACTTGCATTCTCAAAAATTAAAAATTAAAAAACATTTTATACAAGTATCTAAAATAAACGTAGGAACAGAAATTGCAGGTCACCACCATCTCCTTAAAAAATTGCGAAAACAAAAAAAAAACTAAAGTAATAACCAGAAATAAAGAGAGGGGGGCTACATACGCACCAGGAATTGTCGATATGTTGTTTAAGTCTTTTTTTACTTGTTTACTATGTTACTGTAGAATGACATCAAATAAATATGGTCCCAGTAACGATTCAAGTCATTCTTTAATATATGTGATTCATTACGCTTATTTAAAGTTTTTAGACATGCCGTAACCAACAATTTGCAGCATGTGTGAGTCATATCATTTTATCCCAATAATCAATCTTATTCCAAAACATCTCTTACTTAGCGTACTACTAATATAACACACCTACATACAAAATTTAATTCTTTTTATCATGCATTAAAAGTTCAAAAACCATTTTTGAAATCGTACATTATACGATAGTAAAATGCATTGATCTAAGTAGAAAAAATCCACACCGTGTTTAGTTTACAACGGGTGAGCATGTTACTACTGATATTACTTTACTAGTGGCATCATGGAACACACACTTAAGAGGGTTCTGAAGTGCTCGACCGATAAGGTAGGAATTTTCACTAAAAACCGTAAATAAAAAATGACTGAATCGATTTTTCAAAATTCGGGCTTTGTAAGGGGAATTTTAGTTATTATAGACAGTACCCTAGAATATGCCAAGGAAATTAATTGAAAACTAACCGAGAATATTCGGAAATAAGTAATTTTTATTTATTTACTTACCAATAATATCTTTTGTATTTTCTAGGAAACTGGTTATAGTGCTTGGAATTTAAAAAATGTTATTCATTCATCTTTTATTTATGTTTTTTAGTGAAATTTTCTACCTTACAGACGGACCAATTTAAAACCCCCTTAAAGGGGTTTGAGGACTGCCTGCATTTCATTTAATATACACAGAGTGATATAAAAATCCACGTACCGAGAAATATCTCGGCAGAATTGCATTTTTAGGGAAAATGTTTCATACGTAGGATTTTCCCTGGTACCATTCAATTTGACCTTGAACATGACCTTGAAGGTTATTCCAAGGCCAAGCTTATTATTTTAAATGGAAACCCCTATTTTTCCTTGGATTCCGAAAGAACACAACTTTTCACGTCTTAATATAATGACCGAGGCCGAATATGGAAAAACATAACGATTACATTACATTTTAGAGGAAAATGTTTTATACGAAAATTTTACTCTGGCTAATCAAGAGTGGCATTGAATTTGATCTTCAATATGACCTCGAATGCTATTTTTTGGAATAAATTTTTTAATGTATTCCGTCTTGGTATCGGACCATTGAATTTAACCTTGAACTAACCGTCAAAGCCTTGGTCCTCATAACAGAACGTAATATTCGTCGTTCGTTAGGAATCCAAGGAAATAAATAATGTTTCTCAATAAAAAAATAACTTTGACCTTGAAATAACCTTCAAGGTCATATTCAGAATAAAATACAATTTGTACCGTTATTTTCTCCGAATGCAATGCAATCGCGTAATTCCGCGAAATTTTACCACACTTGGATTTTATTACTCGGCTATTATTATTGCTACATATTTACTTATTCCATGTAGATAACATTTTATACAGAATAAAAAAAATAAAACTAAAAATGTAAATTTAGTTAAATAGACAATATACCTTAACAAACACGCCTATGTATCCTCGAAATCCTATCCGAGAAAAGTTGAATGTGCTACACTGTTTCACTCAGCGTATCTTAATAGTTTTTGCTGTTCACTAACCCGATTATGAAGAGCATCAGAACTTTTACTTCTGTCTGAATATATTTTAGAAATATCATAGTTATTGAGTTCACAAAGGCAAATCATATTATCTTAATTCATAAAAACTGTAATCCTTTGTAATAATTTTTCTTCTATTCTATATTATTTCACACGAAGAAAATATTGTTATCAGAAAAGCAAATGACAGAATTTCAATTACTTAAGACGAAGCATATAATATGTGCGGTAATTGCGAGCGGTAGGGCGTAAGGAATGTCGAGAGAAGGAAGTGGAGGAGGATTGCCGGGTAATCTTCATTCGTAAAGCCGCTGTTTGAATACGCTGGCCATAAGTTCATTTCTGGCTGAGCGGGATCGATCTTTTAATCATATCGAATCCTCGATTGAATAGCTTGGCAAACTTTACGGAGCTCCATAGGAAAGTCTCAAAAGTTGGTCCTATCCTGCGAATGAAAGGATGCGGCTGAGGGCTCGACGCGTCGGATTGCGGCAGCTTCAGCATCTGAAGCTTCAGCATCTGCAGCCGCGAGAATGCGAGTCGAATCGATTTCCTCCTTTACGATCGCGACGCAACGGTTAGTCGGATTGCAAATGACGGCTCGGTCGTGCTTGAGAGCTCGCATACGACGGCCCGATAATTATAGATACTTCGTTAATTATCGAACTGTCTGGAAGCAGGTTCACCGCCGGGATCGTGCCTTTTGTCCTTTGAGATTAGACGGGACGCAGATTATTCGCATCCCTTTGAACTCTCGAGCTATTTGTGACGCCGCTACTAAATTCTCCTACGAAGCCGGTAAACGTCGAGGGGTTGATGTTGCCGAAATTTCGAAATTGCTTTTTCCCAAGCGACGCTTCACCAGGGCGCTACCGTGCGTTTCGGCTGATCTCTCGGATTGGCGTCAAAGAGGATTATGCCTTAGCACCGATCAGCAATTACCAGTCCTCCATTTTTTAAGGTATAAATGAAATTTCGACGAATTATGTCTGAATCGAATCCAATTAAATCTAGTTCATTTTCCTCTTGTTTGACTCGAGAACAATTCGCATTGAATGTCACCAGGACTAATGTACCTACAAATTATCAAAGACGATTGTCAGCAAATGATATCGGGATTTTCATATTTGTAGATCGATATCTATAATGCGGCATCAATGGATTACACTGATGATCAGTAAAGATATTTAGCAAATTTAATTATTGTTGGATAATTGATCGGAAAGTAGTAAAAACTTCAACAGAAATCTTTTCAGAATTCAGGGTGTCGGAATATTGGTCAGATTCTGGCCTGATACTGATGTACGCCTTGTTAAGTACACCCGACTACTACCTGATCGTAGTCACATTGCCTAACGAGCATGTCAAAAACAATTCATAACATAATAGAAAAGGGTGATTGTATACTCCATATCCAATCATAAAAGTAAAATTCAATATTAATAAATGATTAAAATTACTTAACTCTTATTCAACCAACTAAACAACTTTTGTCGTTTAAATGAATATTTTGTTTTAACGATTATGCATCAGTCGACAGTAATTTAATATAACATCTGTTAATATGTGGTTAATATGACACCTGAACGAAACCTCACTAGGCCCTGATCAAAGTTTCTACTCCAGGGTACTTTTTCAGTCAGGCTTGTGTTGGCCCACGATTTTTAATTGATGTTTGTGACTTGGTAAGTAAATTAATAATTCTCAAACATATTCCACTATATTTCAGCGCGTTTTTCTAATTTGCATAATCAGAATTGCATTTTAATGATTATTAAATCGATATGGTGCATTTTAAAACACATATGAATACTACTTCCTGGGTTTCATTTTCTGCTAATTTTTTCACATAAATGAAGTTTTAGGATTTATGCCAAACCGTAATAAAAATGCAGGATTGTTGATTACGAATTTGAGGTTAGACATTTCTGATTTCTGACGGAGGATTCAATACGGTCTACCGAAATTCGTAAAATTTTACAAAATCGCGAGAAATCGTGTAAATGGGGATTTTTGAAGTCGTTCTTCACGAATCTAAGGTTAGATTTTTTAAATTCAAGATGGCGGATCTAACGTGACAAATGGCAGGGAATAACTCAAAACCATAATGTTTATATGGGAGTATTTTGAAAAAAAATCGAAAAAACGCTCTTGATGTCTGCCGCCCCCGTAGCTTGAACTGAGAAACCCATTTATAAACAATCAGTTTTCTTTCGTGTACTCCTGTATAAAATACATCGCATAATTTTGAGTTTTTTCGTGAAATTTTTTACAACATATTGTATCCGCCATCTTGAATTTTAAAAACGCGACCCATAGTGGTACATTTTGTTGTTAGAGATAAACCGCAACACCTTGAGAATGATTGCTACGATGCAGCAGCTACCTTCACACCTCTCAAAGTCGACTATATGCTTGCAGAATGTACCGTTAACCACAAAATATCGGTCATCATATGCCTATATTTTGATATGATATATGCTCTATATCACCTAAATAAACAGAAGTTTTAGCTTCGACTACCAATTTTCCTGTAATAAAAGATCTCTCAAGATCAGCAAGAACATTGTTGAATTGTTCACCATTTACTTCTTGACAGTAAGTGAATCGAGGGTAGAAAGCACCAACAACATTTTCGATCAATTCAGAAGTAATATTCGCTGTTTCCTGTGCAATCCTCTATCGTAATTCGGCTAAACTCTGGGGTTTAGTTTTGTACACCCAATCTTTTAAATAGTAAAACTTATTTTATATGAAAACGTATACACGTATTTCTATACCTTTTGGACACCCTTTATAAGTTTTCCTAATTAATCCTTAAACAAAAGAGTTGTAACATTATTTTCATACGTGTTAACACTCCTACTTACAATAGTGCAGTTAAAAATAGTAATTCCTTGCAAATGTAATTATGATAAATCTCAGTGGAATTTAAATAGTTATGACACAATATTATGGAAAAATATTGCTTCTTACAAAATTAGAAAGTATTTAGATCTTTTTGTATACACCATTTTTGTACCATGTCTATAGTCATATAAATTTCAAACCACCGAGTATTTAATCCCGGAAATGTACGAAATTATAATATTAATAAGGTAAGCTGATACTATAATCATTAGCTTCATAGAGTCCTGCTTTTATAATATTTTATAGTCCAGTTATTAGGGTTTATTTGTTACGGTTGCAACATCGTAACATATTATAAATCATTAAACTATAATCCTCGACGGCATATAGAATGAAAATATAGCTTTGTAATTAGCTCCCACTCAATAATGAGCATTTTCTATTTGGAAAATAATAGATTATCAGTAACCTGAAAATCATGGACAAATTGTGACCACTCATAACGAATATGGTTGTTTAATTGAATAGTGTTATATGCTTGTTCCATCAATACTGGGCGATAAATTTAAATTTCGCAATCCTTAATCGTCCTAAATCCACGAACTGTAGTTTGATGCACTTTCAATTCATGAAACTGCGATGATTTTGATGAATTTCTAACTAATCGAATAGATAAATACACATAGCATATATGTGAATCACTCTATATAATGAGAAATATAGAGGTTTTTAAAATTAATAACTTCTAAAAATTTCCTGTAACACATGTTCAATGATCTGTGCTATAGTGTGATAATTGTATCCTATCACCAATCCAAACAAAAAATCTAAATTGTAACGCTGTAAAACCACTCCGATACAGGAATAGCTGCAAGAATTTTACATGCTCTTTTTTCCCTTTTAGCAGACCTTTACTATCTATAATATATAATGTAATCATAAGATATTTTTAAATCGGCTAGGCTATTAAGTGGTATTTCATTATATTATGAATTTGATGTAAAATGATTAAGATTCAAATTCAGTATGTTGGCCAACTTTTATAAAAATGTTCAACATTGTAAGGAATGGTTATTTGTCACTATCATTATAAACAATCATGGCCTTTGACAGGTAATATTAAATTCAATAACTCTGCGAGTTGTTGTTTGTTCACTACAATTGTAAAAAAGTAAAAATATTAAATGTTTCAGTAGCGCCACTGCGTTTATTATATGTAAACAGAGTCAACAAAACGGTTACAATATGAACTACGCGCCCAAAGATGATATCGTTGATATGCTGTAAGAAAAACTGTTTTTTCTTTGCGAGTTACGTTCTGACAATCTATAATTGAAGTGCTCTCATTTCAAAACTATGTGAAGCAAACACTCTGACACGTCTCAAAAGTTTTGAGTTTTTGTTAACTAAGCAAATATGTTTATAGTTTTTAATCTAAAAAGATGGCGTGCTTTTAAAACTGTTAACATTGAACAAATTTTAAAAATACAAAAATGTTATTACACATTTTGGCGATACAGCAACGCATCCTTCTGAAAAGTAGCATGTGAATTTCTCAATAAAGAAAAGTTCCATAAATCAATAACGAAGCTAATTTAATTAGATTTATTTCCATAACTATCACCGCGATCAAGAAAAACTGTTAGGAGCAGACACTTTTAAACAATGTGCACATCAAATTTGTCAATTTACGATCATTTGGCTTCTTAAAGTCGCTTCAAAATATCAGCTATCGGGTTAATACTTTATAAGCACCAATATTTACTAATATTTTATTTATTTTACATCGTACATTCATTCCAATATAAATATAAATTACCTTTTCTCTCGTGCACACCTGAGTTTAAAAGTTCTGTGGATTTGCTCATATATTATTTAACAAAAAATGAAGCAATTCTAAGTAAATATTAATATTTACTTACTACATAGTAATTTAAAATGTGTTTTATTACGGGGATCTTGTTACAGAACTGATAATCAAGAAATGTGAAATTTAGTGCTCGATTAGTACTTTATTGACATAATCCTTCTGTATTTATCAAAACATTATATGTACCAACTCCGAAAGTCAGTACTGACGTCAATACTAAATGGGTACACTACTGTATGTCAGTATTGTGTTAGTATTGATTTGCTCCGTTAGTCAAGATATTTAATATCCAATATAGTATTACCTGTACTGGGTTAGTATGGACGTACTTCAGTGGTTGGCCGTTATATCTTACTGATACCAGTACTGGCAGCCAGTATTGAATCAGTTTTAATTTTCTGAGTCAGTTTGTACTCGTTTAATAGCCAATTCAGTTATTCACTACACGTATACTCTGTCATTACTTTATAAGTATTATTGACAGTACTGTAACGGTGTGTTTTGTTATGATGCACCATGCTTTAGAGGTGGAGGTATTATAGTGGAATATAAAGAAAAATAAGAGATAGGGAAGGAATCTTTCAATTGTTTTGTTTATATTTATTATGCTTGTTTACAAACCTGCATGACAATCGTATAAATATCAACTCGGTTGATCAATATCAGTTAGTTTGTGTCGCGAAGAAGATCACTAAGGATCGGTGGCGGTTCCGGTTTTGCGCGTCGCGGTAGGGATGTGTGTGAGTAGTATCCTTTATTTTACTATATATATATATTTACGATTTACGATTAGTTTCGTGTCTTGGGCAGGGTCTGCTCACATAGCCCAACTGACGAGTCCGTGAGCAGACCTGGGACGAAACACCGATCCATATAAAATAATAATTATTTACATAAAATTAATTACGCATGCCAAAAAATTATTTTTAATCCCAGAATCATAACAAAATCGTTACAATGGGGCCCGAACAGGGACAATCATATAAAAATTCGTTACAATGGGGCCCGAACAGGAACAATCATAAAAAAATTCGTTACAGTACTGACTCATTTCCATTAATCGATATTGGTTGCAAATACTGGGTTAGTATCTCACCAGGTTTTTACTCCGCTCACTTCTACCTAAGCCAACATTATTAAAATTTTCTCATATATACGTATAAAAGAATAATAATAAGACCAAACAATGTTACTCCGAAAATTGTTAAAATTTCAAATGTACGACGATTAAAACTCACAACAGCAGAGACTTACATTATGTTGACAAATTTGTAAACATTTACAAGCTGATCATTTTCGCTTACCTGCAACAAAAAATAATTTTATGGTTATCACAATTTATGTAATATGAAAATTTGTAATTAAAATGTAGCAATATATATGAAACATTTATGAATACATTTTAAATTATAGTTTTCAAATCAAAGCTGCAGATGCATGCATTTGATCATTTAAGGAAATGTCATATATTTTCTGCTTGATTCCGATTTTACCATTTTTACAAGCTACCAAAAACAGTAATATGTAATCTAGATTTTAATCAATAATCGCATTTTCTTCGTAAAAGTTTTCTGAAAATTATGTTCAAAAATTGTGTAGTATTTGAGTGTTTTAAAGGAATATCAATTCTCTCAATAAGAACAGTATTACAAAGACTAATAATAGAATATCAAACTTCATGGATGAATACGTTGAAAATATGTCGAACATTTGTATTTGAAATAAAATTCAATATAATATGCGCTATGCATAGAAACGAAACTATTCTGTCATACTCAGTCTGCTGATCGTATTGACGTAACAATCGTCGCAAGAAGAATTGGAGATTCTACTCCACTCCGCAGTCTTTCTTCCCGTCTGAGACTTTATGCCGATAAAAAATATAAAACGTCACTGTTCACAGCTTGTCAGCATTAGAAACGTGTAGAGATGAAAACAGCATGAAATTCAAGCATGTCAAGCGAACAGCACGATTTTAGTCTGCAACTGAACTAAAATAAGCGAATAGGGCATTCGGATTCTACTTTTGACATCGAATATTAAATTTCTTCGTCATTTTAACCATGTTTTTTTTACTTATTTTCCAACATGCTTTTAAATATAATGGAAATAATTCCGGATGTTAACTAAAACTGCATATTAACTGTCCAATATTATAAAATTTTTCTGTTCCATCTGAAATCCTCCTAACCTTTAAATAAAGTCAAATTCTGTAAAAAATACACGAGAGTATTTGAATTGTGCTATTTTAATGGTGTGCTGAACATATGAAATGTGAGGAAAGAGATATCAACAGAACCTATTTAAAAACATGAATTTTTTGCACGTTTATACAAGAAGGATCCTTAACTGAACGAAAATATTAAAAGTTGATTGGAACTTGGGGAAAGCTTCATTTGCATGAACAACGTCTACTCTGGAACTTTCAATCCAATCGCCTACATAGTATTCGGCTGTTTAAATTATGCAAGACTTGTGGAGTTAAGAGATGAGACTAGGTGGCAGATGAGATCACTGAATATTCTATTCGGCCATTTTTTATTACTACGACCATCTTGTGCGAGCGCTTTCTACTACGGTTAATTGGCTGCTGTTTTAGCAGTGACAATGTAACAGCAGCAATTCTGCGCCAATTCGAATTACTTTCGAGAGTTTACGTCCTGCTTATACGAAGGATGTGCTCGTACATTTTTATTATTTCTTTTTTATTAAAATGCGTTGTAATTCCATTCGTTTTTCAAAGTGTAAAAAGAAGAAGAACTAATGTTTTAGTATCGACACTTTCCTCCAAACAACGGAAGAGTAATACGGAAGTAATCGGTCTCAAGTCGATCTAATTACACTGACGACTTTATCACGTTCGAGGGGCTGGAAAACAAGGGCGGAAACGTTCGGGTACAATATTTTCCCCGTCGCTGAGATGTCGATGTCGGAAACGGAAAAACAAGAGAGATAGATAGCCGGGAAGAGAGATGGACGGCGACGGAGAATAAGTAACGAGGAAAAAGAGAGCAAACACGGAAACGATTAAGTTAAAAGTTTCGACGATTAATTAATTGTGCGCCGGGCGTCGCCGACGGCATGAGGGAAGGGGAATTTCACCCACAGTTCACTCCGAGCTTTTGCCGGTCGTCTTTTCGTCGTGACAACGTCCGCTAACCACAACTTCGTACTTGCGAAATAAGAAAATCGAATATAGCGTAATTTCGGCGCGTTACGTCTTTAGGACTTGTGCTAACTTTGCGCCGCTTCTGAAGACTAGCAAATAAATGCGTAAGTACGTCAAGCCTCATGAAGTGCACTTACACAATACTGTTGTCGCCTGCCCGTCGTCTTTTTTCCTCCTGCCGGCTTTCAGGTCTCGTAGGCAATTAAGTCGTTTCTACAGCGTCGCATAAGTAAGTTTGTTCCTCCTTTGTAATAAGATTGAAACAATGGCCACAATGGCAATTTCGGAATAATAACTTTCGTTAAATGAATTACAGTTCGTTGGTTTTATTTCAGGAATTATGCTCGACTACCGTGGACATCTATCAAGGACGATTAGCAGCAATGAAACTTTCCAATCTTTGTAAAAGCGAAAGGTGATTTATAAAGATTGGTTAAATTTCTTGAAGAGAAGGAAATCCAGTAATTCTGTGAAACTTTCCGAATTGAATGTATGTTTTGGATAAAAATACGAGCTTGAAACCACTGATCTTGTTTTTCCAAACTTGCAAAAGTTTTTACAAATGTTTTGTTTAAATACATATAAACGTTAGATCATAATATAGGACTTTCTATATTCCATATTCTCCCATGAGGACTACCTGAAACATCCTGATATATTACTTTAAACTTTACATGCGTTTTTCTTGAAATCAGTTTTTATTTTAAATAGTCGAAAGTCTGACGTGAAAAAATCTTTCAACGATGGGTCACAGCGATCGATCAACGTGATTTTTAGTTATTACCCATAGGAGACTAAAAGCATAAAGGCCAATAATACAAAATCTCCGTCTTATGACACTTTGGACCCTCTTCAAAATATATATTTAATTCTCTTAAAATGCAGATAAAAAAATAGCTGGTCAAAAAAATAACTGGTTAAAAAAAACGCCATGGTAATCAAAATGAATAAAAATTCATGTAGGATAAAAAAGTAACATTTTAATTAAATCGTCAAATAGCAATAAAACATTCTTTCCGTATTGATGATTGAGCATCCAGAAGAAATTTATTCTTACTAATGAATAACTTCATATTATTCTATTTATATATTTATTATTCAAGTCCAGACACAAACTATTGTAGTTCGTTGTTGTTGGTACACAGCAACTAAAATAATCATTTCGATAAGTGCAACTTCGCACGTGTATCCTGTGCTATTTTGTTTGACTTTGTGCGAGAAATGCTCATACCCACACTAGTGCGCGAAATACCTTATTTGCGCACTGTACTTCGCGCACTAAAAACGACCATTAAAAATGTTGGCCAAATGCTAATTTTATGATAAATTTATTTTAAAAATGATATACTACACACAATTTTAAACGATAATTGAACAACTTCTATAAATGTATATAAATGATATACCTTCCTGTATAAATTATTTAACCTTCCTCTCTGAATTAAACAACATCGAAATATAATTTAGCTTAAACCGAGTACGATAGTAAGATTAATTTATGTCCTGTATTTTTCTTTAAATTTATGATTAATTTGTCAAATCTAGAAGCTTTTCAACTTTTAATATAACATATCTATACATCTATTCAAAACATGCTGATAATTCCGATATGCTAGGTAATACCTTCCCTTCCATAGTATTATCTAGAATATCATTCGGCTAGTTGATTAACAGCAAACGTCGTTATTGCTTGGAAATGAGATTCTAACACTACACACGGCAGGGAATGTTAATGAATGTGCAATTTCATTGGGATTCCCAAATAATTAATTGCTGACTATTAAATATCAAGAAAATGTCTTATGATTAAAATGTTTTCTACGTCCAGTAGCATGAAATTCAGGGTACACAATTGCCGAATATTTTTTTAAATATTTAAATAATTACATTTTAAAAAATATTAATTTTTTGCATACAATTCGACGAGAGTTTAGATCGATTGCAACGAACATTCATATAATTCAATGGCTATAGAAAATATGAAACGCAAGGATTAAATTTCATAACTTTTTAGTATCTAAAAACATCACAATAATCCACTTATAGAGTTTTTTAAGAGTTTATAGTGTTTTTATATTCATAATGTGTAATTTAATATAATTCAGCACATCGAATTACCTGCAACTTTTGTCTCCTCTTTCGTAGCTTAATAAAGAAAAATCTGATATAAATTCCAATTTCTCGGTTTGTACACTAAAAAATAAATTTAGTAATATTAACTAAATATGTGGTTGCCGATTAACACCTAAATATTTAGTCAATACAACACATTAGTGTTTCCAACTAAATCATGATACCGATTCAACAACATTTAGTCAATTCAACTAATATGTAGTTAAAATTACTTAATTAAACAAACTATTTGTATAAAATGGCTATTTTCACTTTTATTTTGTTTGAAAAAACAATATAGGCCCAACGTTTCGTCCTGTTGGAGGTCCTCCTCAGGGGCGTCTATTAAAAAAACGTTGGGCCTATATTGTATTTTCAAACAAAATAAAAGTGAACTGTAATGGTATTTTATACAAATAGTTTGTTTATTTAAAAATACGGGTCATAACATTAAGAAATTGTTAAAATTACTTAATATTTGACTCTAATAGGCAACTACTTATTTGATCAATATTACTAACTTTTTTTTCTCGGTGTATCGGTCAGTAGAAACTCTCACAGAACATTAATGTTCCAGTAAGGTTGTAATCACCTTACTTTTTAGGGTTGTAACATTACATACATAGATATTAAAAAACCTTCACTAGACCTTATGCCAACCTTACATTAACATTGAATCATCGGCTAAACTTATTAAGTAGATATTATAAGATAATGTTACATTAATATTTAATAATGTTATTTATTTATTATATATATTTATTTATATATAGGTTCCACCTCGTTTAACATTTAACACGTCAATAAATAAATTATTGTTTTTAACATGCGTTTACATCATTATATTTCTCAAATTATAAAATTTGTAATTATATATTGTAATATGTGTAATATAATATGTTATATGTGTAAGTTTACATATAGGTCTCGCAATAGCTCACTGTACTCTGTTCTACATTGGAAAAAAATGTACTTAATATTCACTCCAATCGCTTTAATATCTACTAATTCCAAACTCATTTTTATACATGGAGTCAACACATAGCTGCAAAAATCAAAATTGCACCTAGCGGCGATAAAGGAAATTAAGTCGATAGATTATACAAATAGCAACCTGATAAACAGGTTAATAGAACTTTAATCCGGACAGTTCTGCAATGTTAAATATTCTGTATTCTGTAAGGTTATCAGCATGTTATATTTACGTTACATTGTAAAGTTCATTACAGGTAACATTTTCACAACATATGACAACGAGTCGTTTAAAAGTTGACGGTTATAATCTCTACGTAACCTTGTCATAATGCTGTTTTCTGTGAGGGAAGAAAACAAAAATAAAAACAAACTAAATGAATATACGGACGGATTTGGATTTCAACCTCATAAATGGAGCACAATGTAAACATAAGATGTAGATAATTAATTACAAACTGAGAAATTTTAATTTATATATTCTTTAGTATCAAGCGGTCGGGAAACTATTATTATTTAATTTTACACATGTATATGCATTGGGTAATGGACATGATTACCGACAAATGTCAAATCGCAATAAGCAACGTGTAAAATTGACGATGGAATCATCAAAAATGCATTTTAATGTTATGTATACTATATAAAATATCGACCAATACACAAATTTTATTAATTGGAATTTGCACGCTAAATATCTAGTCGCAATAATGCAACGCTTTAGTAAAGTTACAGAAACGGAGAATGTCCTACGTCTCAATGTAATGTTATTTTAGAATAATACACATTTAGAGTTTGTAAACTTAATTATAAAATAAATTATTTCAAATTTCCATTTAAGAATATTATGCGTGTTAGCTTTTAGGATTTTTAATTGTATTTTATCCTATTTGCAAGCTCTAATTTGGGTATTTTTAAAAATAACGTCTCATTATACCGGTTCTGAGGTAGGACATTCTCCGTTCCTGTAACGATATTGAAACGTCACTCCAGCTACATGTTTAGCGGGAGGATACGAAAAATAATAACATGATAAATTTATATATAAAATATCGAATGATAGAATGTATCAATACTTTGTCACATTTTGGACTATACCAATGAATCATTAGTTAAACATTAAGACATCAATAAAAGGGCATTAAATCAAATAAATAAAGTCGAAATGGGAACGCCGTAAAAAGACACGTGAAAACGCGAAGTACGATGTAGACGTTTCACTTTATAGGAAAAAGAAAAGACGCAATAAATTCTTTTTATGGTGGTGGAGTCTGGATAGTAAGAAAATATGCTGAGGCGTACGTTGCTGGCCCGATCCACCGCTAGACTATACCTAGTAGTAGGAGATGTCCTGGTTGGCAAGACAATTCGCACGGGAAGTTTCATATTTTGCAACGATTCGCGCACCGTCTACGGTTCGTAAATCATCGCTAGTAATTTCTTCCACTCCTCTTTGGACGGACCGATTCGAACTCGTATACGGTTGGCGAAGCATTTGCCAATGCCACGAAATAAATGAGAAGGTTACATGTGCATGTCCACATGTAGATATTACAGCGTAGAATTTCCCCTTAAACAAAAGAAAGATTGAGAGATAAAAACTAATGAAAAACTAAATCCACAGACATGTGGTGACAATTTTTATAACCAATGATGCACTCAAGAAGCAAATACCATTCCAAGTCTCTCATTTAAGGTTTGTAGACACACATTACGTCATTTGAGACATCTTCAATAGCATACATCCAAGTAGAAATTTGCACAAGTTTATACCAGACTATTCTTCAGTGGTTAAAATCATGGATCTGATCAAGAAATCATACCTCAATTGAGAACTAATCCCACTTTCAAAACTAGCCTGACTCATGCTACCTTAAATGATGTCCGAGAAACGATGAATGAGAGCAAACAAGTTTGCCAATAGCATATTTTCACGTGTGGCAGATTCTAAAAAAAGGTATTTTTAAAGGTGTTAAGAAGAGTAAAATTGTCAGCCATCATTTAAATTACTTTATTGATCTGCTTTCAACAATAAACGGATCAATTGGTCAACCTAACAGACGGTTTTGGAGCAAAAGCTGAACTGATATTCTTGGCCCTTATCTATATCTTTTGACTGCAATTTTTTATGTTATTCGAGTCAGAAAGTTGTGTACGATGTTTTAGAGGGTGATTTTTGTAATATTTATCAAGTTCATATGACGGGTTCGTAAACGACATTAAGTGAACACTTAAAATAACAGATTCAGCAAATAGCTTCCTTTGAAAATCCTTAAGAATTTCGTGTATATAATTCTAGAGGTATCTTTTCCCTTAAAGTAGAAAAATTCTACATTTCACCGAATATATCTTGCACTTATAACATATATATTTCGTTTTGTCGTCTATTTTTATAAGCCACATATTCCGCTGCCGATTTCTTTCACTAGCAAGTCTTCCGGACGCGTATGATCCTGCACCGCATCGTTTAAAGATCCCCAGGCTTTCTATATTTTAGCGGAAATTCGACGCATCAAGGTTAGTCGGATGTCTTTGCGAAAGGGCGGATGGAAAAGTGGCTCCATAATATTCGCGAGCTCGAAGAGAGATAGGGGAAAACATCTACGGCTGTTTTTCCCGAGCAGACACCTCGCTTTTCTTCGTCGCTGGATGGTGTACTCACTTCCTCACCTAACTGAGGCTACATGGTTTATTGCCCCACCACCTGTCAGAGGTCACCTCCAGTACCGCCTCCGGGGGCAACTTTACACAGTTGTGCTATTTACGCGATCACCAACCGGAGAAACACGCTATAGTATGTCAAAAGTAACGCCTGCATCGGTATAAACAGAGGCAGCAAAGAGGCGACACTACATGCTCAAAATGTACGTTTCAGTGTGAATTCTGAAATGAAATAACATTTCGATATTGTATCCATATTAGGTAATAACAAATATAGCTTGTCGGTATCTACGCTAATGCAGTATATTAGATAAATTACAAAAACATTTCTATCTTTGGTTATAAGCATGGAGCATAACCAGATTAGTTAGACCTAGTAATATAACTTTGTCAAACTACATCATCTGGACTCATTCCCAGTAACTAACAGATTTGTTAAAATGGGATCATTGCAATCACCCATGTGTATTTGCTATTCGATAAGATAAAATAAACACTGAACATCATCTTTAAAATGCACATACAAATGTTTTTCACTCACTTTTTTAATATAAAAGTTCGGAAAAGTTTTCGACTCGAGAATACTATAATTTTCCATTGTTACTTCTGAAGACCAACTGCCTCATCATTAGTTGCACCTGCAGAGGAGCAACTGCTCATGGTATTGTTGCAGTTAAGGTAAATGATAAAATACTTCGTACAAGAAGAATCTGCAGCAGCAGGTTGGGCAGAATAGTACGTACAACTGTCAATAGTTTCATTGAGACGCCGTTGTAATCTGACTATGATAGTATTGGCAGCTGCTCTATGTAATGTTCTTTGAATGTGCTGTGGTGATAAATTTTAAGATGCAATAGATCGAGTGCTTGTAGTGTTCTATGAAATGTCACATGACATACTATCAATTGGTTGCGAAAGTGACAACTAAAATAAGGCTAATCACCTGCGAGTACCAAATTTAAAATTGAACTGTTTTTTAAGCAAATGTGCGTGCTCAGCCATTATCTAGCACCACACAACAGCACTTTCTTTTTGTCATGGATGACATTATCAATATTTAGTATAATTACATCGGTTAGATTCCAGGCAGTATCATTATTTGACTTTGCTTTTTTAATTCTTTTCTGTATACTGTTTCTCGGAAACCACATTGGCCAGATGAATTCATCACATAAACCGGTAAAAGTGACGTTATCTGTTTTGTATCCATAGTCATAAGATTTTGTTATATCTATATTTGTAATATAATTACCGCTTCATTTCTAAAGACATGTATTTGGATGGTCCAAAATAACACACTTTTTTGATGCAGTGGACGTAAAACTCTAATTTTACGCCTACTGCGTCAAAAAACAATGTTTGAATATCAGGCGTAGAATTTTCTTCCTTACGAACCTCGAGATGGTTTTCTTTGTTAGTTGCTTCATCGGAATTTCAAAATATCCATAAGAAATGTCGTACTCAATTTTTGTAGGTTTTTTAAACGTGCAGTGTTAACATTGTGGAATTAAATCGGTGTCATTCATCGACGCGGAGTTTATATAGCTGAAGATGGTAAAACACAAAAATTGGTATTTAGTAATGAGATTGCGATTTTTATATAGGTATTATAGTTTTCAATTAAGTTCTGTTAAAATACATATTTACATTAAAATCACTTGAAAAGCCATTTTAAAAATTCTCAAATTTACTTCAGAATCTGAAGAATCAACATTTAAAAAATGTAGAGAAATTCTATATCTGCAAAAAAGTTTTTGTATTTAGCTTTGCTAAGTTACTTTTTTACAGTTTGCGCATCCTTATTTATAAATAGCTCTGTTATAAACTCAGCTCGATTGATTTTTGTATGCATCGAAATATTACATTTATATATCAAAGAATATAAGAGGACAACTACATGTCTGTTTTAGGATAAATTCCAACTCAGCTACAGTTTTATTTACAAAATATAGTGAAGGTTACTGGTTCAATTCTTCAGAACAAACCCATAATTACTAATACTACACATTTACTCCAATATTGATGCTCTAACCTCCATTTACTCCGTTTTACAATAAAATTATTAATAAAAGAGAAAAAGTATACCCAAAATAATAGATCTATGATTTATTTTAATATCGAACATTACAATAGGTTTGGTACATTGTAAGATTCACTTTCTTCCGTAGTAAAATTAATGTTGTGCGGAAATCGTCAGCGCCTAAGAACCGAATTAATTTTTAATTTTTGCTTGTAACTATTACAAAAACTTCTCTTTGTTGACTTATTGATCAATAAACTTAATTAACTAGACTCACTAATTACACCTGCCTCCAACTACCCGTCGCTTTCTATTTTCGTTGCTGTCAAGTAAGTTGGTTGGTTCGCTCTGTTCAAAAAGGAAAATTTAGAAATGGTCAAGTATACAGTACACGTCCAAAGAAATATCATAAGTAATTGATATAAATAAATTGCACTTATGTTTTACAATAAAAGTTTATTGGAAAATATTATGAATAAAATTAATTAAAAAAGCATTTAGCTATTATGTTTTTATTTCTGTTTGAATATAACAACTATAGTTATATAAATAATTATTTTAAAACTGTTAAAATAAGAGCCGAAGATTAAATTCACAGATTTAAAGCTTTAATTCCATCTTATTTAATTATTAATTGTAAATTGCGGAACTTGAAAATTGGAAATTTTGTTTTTCCTGTATTCATTAGGCAAATGTACACAGAGCGCATCGGAAACTTCTGTTTTAAAGCATTAATAATAAATTTTCTCTTTTAAGTTAATGGACGAGGTAACTTTGTATCGAAAACATTGATTGTATAATTACTCAGGCCGGTCAATTTATATCCTCCAATCATTAAGATAAAGTTTTGTATTTCTGAAAAGCTGTTTCAAGTAGGGAATAATTAAACACATCGACAGCAAAAGGTTTTTACATGAAAAATATAAGAAAATGGATTGGAAAATGCATTGTTAAAATTGTAAACGCTCGTGCGTGAATAAAATCTGTTAGTAGTGGAGAGAGCCTTCTTGCAAAAATAAATTACCGTATTTATATTATAATTAATTATAATTAAGTGATATATAAGAGACTTGGTAATAATATTTTCCTTTTAAGGTATGCATACCCGATTAAGAAAAAAGTCAAATTCTAAAATCATAAAAATATTTGTTATAAAGTTTTGAATGTCCCACAGCTTGTTCATAAAACAGAAGCCTATAAAAATGATGGGGCATGTTCTCAAACTTTTCTAATCTAATATATTAAAAAAAAGGAGGTCGGGGAAGTAATCCCCTTTGCTACCGTCGATAGTTTAAGCGGAGTCTCGCATACTATACCACTGGTTCTAACTATACTTAAGAACATCAAGTAAGAAAATGTTATGTCGTTTGTGAACTCTAGCCATTATTTTTTCATAATATTTATTTATGTTATCTTTTATAGCCTCGTGAATTACGTATTATTGACTGTTTACAATACCATAGGTATTTTTATACTTTTATACGAACAAGAAAGTTTGCCAAATATTTTTATGTTGACTGTTTCTACACATCCTGTATTTCAGGATATTCATGAAGTTGGTATTGATCATGTTAATCACCAAGTATCAGCCGTTTGTACAAAAAATGGTTTGAATATTTTGTGGAAATTAATTTGTTGTATCAACAACTCACAAAATACAGTTTTATAAGTTGTCTTATGATAATATTTTCGTTTCATGATTAACATTTCTTATCTTTATCTAGAATATTTAATCCTGATATTTTCTGTACATGCAATCGTATCGATTAACTATTTCTTTTATTAAATAAAAACTTTTTTGAGACCACTGGTGCAATTTTTTAATTATTTTACTGACAAAAATGTATGTTAGCATTAACAATACAACGACGTTTTAATAGTAATGTTCGTTACCAGAACGTAAAAATATCGTTTGTCTATACGAGGGAACCGGGTTATCACTATTGGGGTGTAAATATTACGACCATCATATGAACCAAAATTTGTCGTAAAGTGGGGGAAACACCAATCTTCTCCCATGTAATGTAAAAGCATACCATACCGTTTGAAATAATGAAAGAGATATAAAGATAATAAATTTGGATGCTGGACCGGCCATGTGCACTATTTAAAATATGAAGTGAGAACAATTACCTTAATCTTAATACAGAAGTCCAGAAATCAACTTCAACTTATTTCTAAACAAAATAATTTATTTATATTAAAAAATATACAATTTTCGGTTTATATAACATAACCTACATTTTCGAGACCTCCCTTTTTTTATTAAAATAAAAGTTTTTCCTACACCTATACGTCAGCTACGATGTTTCAAGAGCTTTGGTTCTATAAATAATAAAATGCATTCGTTTTATTTATGATCGAGTTTATATAAAATTCGTCATTTGAGTAATCAAAGCTATTATTTGCATGCTTCATTGTTTATGCCTTTGAAATGGAATAAATTAATAACAGTCTTTTTGCAAGACGAAGGTAACAATTTAATGTACACTTTACCTTAATCAGAATTAAACGCAAAGCACCAACCAATATGTTCACAGTCGTCAAAAGGAATGCTCTCAGTATCAAGTATACATCCATGCGAACTGAAATGAACACCGTAAATGGTAGGCGCAAATTACATCGTGAATAATGATCGCGCCTTGTACTAAGGTCTTATTTAGCGTTTCGAAAAGCTGGCAAGAAAATCAGCTTGAGACGCATCTTAGAGACTGCAAAAGGGAGTGGTTTCTAAGTACATGCTTTATGTTCCTTAGAAAATGTACGTTAGTGGAATTAAGAACACATGTTGATGTTTTCTCCAATGAAATATAAATTGATGGAAAATATAATCAAAATTATGATTTAAACGAAAATCACAAGAAATAAATTTTGTTCACAATTTTACTTTTCATTGACATTTTTTCATTTGCGTAATTTAAAATTTTAGAGATTGTATCTGTCATTTCGATGTCACCATTTTGAATTTTGAAAAACTGATTAAATTCATTACCAGCAACCTAGAAAAGACACATATTGAAAATCACGAAAATCTATGAATATTTGACAATTCATGCTCGCCAATTTCAATAATTTAATCATAAAAGTCGAAGAATATTTAATACTTAAGGTTTGCCATTTTGAATCTGCCATGTTGAATTTAAGAAAACCACCATCAGTTTCGTAATCAGTGACGCCAAAAACGTATTATTTGTTATGAATCATAAAAACTACAAAACTAACAACGTTTAATTTCTACTTTTAGATTTGTAGGATTTTATTAGTAGGTTCCTAGTTTTTTACTATATTCTAGTTAAGAAATGACTAATTGAGAGTGATCCACTTTTCATTTTTAAATTGGTAGTTTTTAGTTGATTTAGATTTAGTGGGTTGAAAATAAATAACGTGGATTACTGGTACTTTCCATACACAGAAAAAAAAGTCTTAAAATTGTTACGTCTCAAATTAAGCACTGTAAACGGCTTAATTTAAGTCTAAAATTGAGCTAATTTTCTTAAATTAAGATAATATTTGCGCTTAAAACCTTGTTTATAATTTTGGAAACTTACTTTTAGTGCATATTCAGGTTCGAAATAAGAATTCTCTGACTTATGTGTGACAAGCTCGAAAAATGTTTCTTTAAGCATGAATCGCGACTAAAATTAAACTTTGCTTTCTGAAAGTAAGACTGTAAGCGCAAATGTTGACTTAATTTAAGAAAATTAGCTCAATTTTAGACTGAAATTAAGCGTTTTACAGTGCTTATTTTGAGATGTAACAATTTTAAGGCTTTTTTTCTGTATATATATATATATATATATATATATTACTAGAAATATTCCTATAAAGAAGCGAAAATTAGATAATAAATGTTAAGCATGAACAAATAACAAGGTATCGATATGATAAAAAAAGTTCTCCATCCTTTGTTTCGGGACTATCGCTTACGGCTACTCATACTAGTTTAAATTCTCTCTTCATTTTTACCACTTTTTTTGTGAAAAAAGAGAACAAAATTAACTACACTTAATTGTAATATTTTAACATTTAAACCTTATAAAAAAGATTATCCTCCACTGTTATGTTAGAAAAATTATACTTTAGTGAACTTGAAAGCAACATATACCACGAGATGTACATAAGGCACAAGATGTAAACATGTCAATTTCTGTAATTATGAGTAACAAGAGGATATTGAATTAGTTAAAAACTACCAATAAGAAAATGAAAAGTGAGTCACCAAATGAATTGAAACCTACTAATTTATTACTAATTCTACAAACTACAAAACTAAAAAAGTCAATATCTACATGTACAAGTAGATGTAGAGTGACCGGCCGAAATCAGTTCCCGCCGCCGCCACCAGGCGTCGCCACAGTCGCGGCGCTGTCGCAGCATGCGAGGTGGTAGATTCGTGAACTAATTCGTGGTTTGAGTCTCGGACTGACTCATGGTTTGAGTCGCGGACTGACTCGCGGGCCGATTCGCGGATTGATTCGCATTTTTTATTTACTGTTTAGTACGCGGTTTCAAGACTCTCTCATTGGGAAATCTGACCGTCGCTTATGAGGTCATTAAGATGACGCAAGACTTCGTCTCACACAAATTTTAAAAACCTACAATCAAGGCGTTGACCTCTCCCTTATCATCGACCATCCTTGGGAAAACACATGTGAATTCCAAGCATATTAGATAATATATCGGGACCTATGTCTCTGTAGATTTCCATTAGTCTAAATACCAGCTTGAAGCGCAATCTCGTATATCGACGACGTACTTTTTAAATCTCACACAAATTTTAAAAACCTACAATCAGGGCGTTGACCTCTCCCTTGTCATGATGTAAGTTCGAATTCACCTTTCAGAGTTTTCTCTCGTCGGGGAAATCTATCCATATACCAGCTTGAAGCGTAATCTCGTATATCGACGATCTTTGCCATGTGTCGAAAAACAAATTTCAAAAGTCGCCTTCATTAAAGGTCAGATATTGCTACATTATAGTCGCTTAAGGAAATACATCGTATTCGGTAGGAACCGTATTGAGAGTGAAAGTAAAATGACATTTTCGTCGTGCGTACACCGTTACCGACATAATTCGGATGTTACATATCTTTTTTTGATGAATTGACAGCGTAGATTTCCATTAGTCTGAATACCAGTTTGAAGGTGTCTAGCTCAATCTCGTATATCGACGACCTACTTTTTAAATCTCACACAAATTTTAAAAACCTACAATCAGAGCTTTGACCTCTCCCTTGTCATGTTGTAAGTTCGAATTCACCTTTCAGAATTTTCTCTCGTCGGGGAAATCTCTCCACCAATATGACAGTCGCACAACCGGTTTGCGGACCTTTCCCTTGACAAGCCGTTAGCGTAACTCAATGATCTCCAATAGTGACGAAACCGCTGAGATCCTTCACACAAAACCGCTAAGACCATTTTAAAATTAATTTAGAAAAGCCTCTAAGCAAGTCTCAACGCGTTCAAAAGACCTGGTGTCGACCCCCTGATGCGCGGAAACCTTTTCCTCGTGCGTTCTACTATCATCTCTCTCGCTCTCGCATACTCTTATTTAGATCCATTAACATTAGCAGTATACCGTTTTCACGGTCGTCGATTATCCGTGGATCACTTATTCATCGTACATTTGTTTTCCTGAAACTTTCGAAAATGTATTCAGGTCCAGACACATTTAAAAGGTCATTGCACAATTTCTTCAAAACATTATCTCTTTACCAAATTTCGGCAATCCGTGACGTAAGAGAAAGGAGGCAGTCTAATTCAAATATTCCAATGTCATAATTTCTATGATCTCTCTAGCTCTCGCATACTCTTTCTTAGATCCATTAACATTAGCAGTATACCGTTTTCACGGTCGTCGATTATCCGTCGATCACTTATTCACCGTACATTTGTTTTCTCGAAACTCTCGAAATTGTATACAGATCCAGACATCGTTTCAAAGAAATGTCGCGTTCCTGTGTCTATGTTTGACAGCACGTAAGCGCCTCTATTTCAAAACTTGTATTTCTCAATAGAGACAAAACCGTCGAGTCCCTTCACCCAAGACCATTTTGAAATTAACGTAGAAAAGCCGCTAAGCAAGTCTCAACGCGTTCAAAAGACCTGGCACTAATATTGTTATAAAAATGTCCAGCCGTTAGATGGTAATTGCAAACGGCCTCTTTCTAATGCGTGATCTTAAGAAATTAGTTCATAAATATTGAAAAGTACTGGCTGTTACACATTAGTATTGTCATGTGAGGAATGCCGAAAAAAAAATTGCAAAAGCAATTCATTAAAGGTCAGCTATTGCTACATCATATTCGCTTCTCGATGCCTATGTGGAAATACAGCGTAGGCTAGGAACCGTATTTTGAATGTGAACATAAAATTCTAATAATGACGTTTTCCTCCTGCGTGCTACTACCATCTCTCTTGCTCTCTAGTACCCGTTGTTAGATTATACCGTTATCACGGTCATCGAAATCACCGATTGCCAGCCGATCATTTTCACCATATATTTTCCATGTATACAGGTTCAGACGCGTTTAAAGTCATTGCGCAATTTCATCAAAAGGTATACCAAGTAACACATTTTCGCTTTCCAAAATTTTTAGACAACCTCCACCATAATAGAAAGGAGATGATCTCAGTTCTGTATTTTATCTAGGAATAACATGGCGGGCCACCTGTAGGCCAACTCACCCCTTTGTTAACAAAAGTAGCATAAATAAATAAATAAATAAATAATTTATAATAATAATATTTAAATAGTAATAAATTTCACATAATCCGAATAGCGTGTATTAAAATGTATAATATAGAAATGATGGAAGAAGCTAGCAGTAATTAGAAAGAGAGGATGACACGCTTATTCCCTATGCATTTATCTATTCACGATATTTACGTGTTTTCATGACGTTCGAGCCATAGCTATACGAGTTTGGACACGTGGGTAATGTAATTAATCAGGTTCCTGACCGTTTTTTAATATGTGTACAATTTACGACATCTTAAACATCGCCATACAAGTTTCGACCTGTTAATTACCCGTAGACTTTACTATACGGTAACAATGAATCTGACTTCTCACAAGTGACGAACACATACGAGTATCGACTTGCTTCTAATATAATTAATTAACCTTCATTTAATATTTCCCACTTTTAAAATTTCTGAGAATAAGAAGATCGAAATGACGACGTAAAAATCTAAGAGAAGCGTGTAAAATTCAACAGTTTCTTTCTATCTTTACGCACAGTTTTGTGTCTTTTAAGTAAAAAGTTAAAGGAAATGATAATGCTGCCATCTTTTGGTATGTTTAAAGAGATTGCAGAATCTGCGTGTTGCAGAATGAAATATGTGGGTGCATCTAAAATGCATAGATTCATCGTAGGCTGCCATCATACACTTGCTGATATGAGTGGCTATGGAGCGATTACAACTGAATATGAGATTCTTGAAAATTGAATCTAGTTGACAATTAACCTTATTATCGCCATACAAAAGAATATGAAAGTGAAATTGTTAAATATTACCGCGCATCTACTGCAAAGCGAAAGCAATCTCGCTATTTTTAAAATACCTATACTGCCATTACTAGACATCCCTCTGAAATTAACACTTTGCATAGTCTTTAATCATAGGCGGTTGTCTATCTGCGGTATTATCACTCGTTTCAAAACGTTTATTGACGACATTCACGTAAATCTGGATGCTTTTGCATTGTGAGTGGTAAGCATGACCATACTTCTTCAATTTCACGTTCTGCAAACGTTGACATGAAATCTATAGGTAGACTCGATGTCTTTTGTTTCCATTAATACAAGACGTTTCACTTCATAGTAAATTCTCATTGACCTTCGAAGAGATGCAGGCTAGTCTTGAAGATTTTAGAGTATACAATTTTAAAGCATTTTATCATTTTCTTTAGCACACTTTCCGTTAAATGTATGATTTTCGCAATTTATTGAAAATCGACGATGTTGTTGTCCTATGAGTTTCGGTAGAGATGGACAGGCTAATATGTCTATATCGACAATATTGTCAGCATCTAAAATTTCCTGCAACCTATGTCTTTTTTTTGGTCTGCGCCTTTTATGCATATCTTGTGAGCGTAACGATGTCTTCCAACGTTTCGTTGATTCCATCAAAGGGTATATCGCCCGATTCCAATCGTAGACCATGATAATTGTGCATTTTACGTTCAAAACGTACGTTACTACATCACTGTCGGAAATATCCATAATGCACATTTCCTTCGATATAAACTGATTACCAGATCCCCCCGGATGATTGAGGGAGGAAAGGGAAGGGGGAGGGGGGGGGATCATCAATTGAGCAACCGACAAAAATCATAATATTTAAGTATAATTTCACAATCGTGTCAGCAAACGCGCAGAAATTTATGATACCTTTTGTGTGTGAGAGAGCAATAATGTAAGTGTCAAATAAATGATGTATGTATTACACAGAAACTGACCAACTCACACACTGTCGTAAACACTTAAAAGAACCAAATCTTCGACGGCCGAAATAACGGAAATTATGTATTTTGATTGTCAGTCTTAATTATTAGTAAGGTGCTCGTTAATATCTGGAGTAGCTGCAATTTTTATTTTTAAAATATGAAATACACGATTATGCCATAGTGGAAAGGTATGTGCTATGGAAATATTGAAACTATATAAATGAAGTTAAGGAATATTAATAGTGTGAGGAATGTTAGCAGAGACGATACGAAATAAACTTATAACATAAGAAAGCTAATGAGATATAAATGTAAAATTCAAAATAATTACAAATTTTGAAAGTGAATACTACGATTGAGATGTATTATGTTAGAAGAAGAATATCAGTGAGAGTATAATGTAATACTGGGAAAGTAATAATGTATATAAAATTATTATTAATTATGAGTAAGGGTTTAATTAATGCCTTGAGCAGAAAGTATCTTTAAAAAACTTATTCGTATATTCTACACGTTTAAGTGTGCACATTATGAAATAAGACGGTAGATTGCTGTACTCTCAGAGTCGAAAGAAAACACTTAGAGTAATCTTTAGAGAATAAATGTGTTCAAACATATGGATTGGAAAATATGCAAATTTCACGCATAAAATATTAGTGAACTGTTTTCAATATAAGATAAGTAAGATGCAGAACACAGTAAACTTGTAAGAGAAGTTTAGACTCGGAGAAATATTTCAAGTATAATAATAAATTTGAAGTGAAAATATTATCTCGATTATTTGCTAGATGTTTTTGGTATAGGTAGAATATTAGTGTAGGTATTAGTTCTTAGTAAGGTGTTCGTTAATATCTGGAGTGGCTACAATTTATCTTTAAAATATGAATTCAATATAGAGAGTGCGAGCAGATATATTACAAAATACAATAATCAAAAATAAAACACGACGCTTTGAAGGGTACATATTGAATATTGTGAGGAATTAAATGTAAGATAAGGAATTAGATACTTACCGATCTACATTAAACAATATGTTTATTATGAATCTAGTCGACAGTATATACTTATGACTTATAAAGAATCATATTAATAACTGTGAATGCTTTTGCCTATAATATACGACATTTCCTTCATCGGTGTGGGTAAGAAATTTCAGACACTGGCAATAGTACTCATCTCAATATGTTGCGTTTGCACCTTTGGTCAAGATAAAACTAAAGAATCATTATTGTCATCAGTAACGTGAATGCATTCAAATTTAAGAACATATACAACATATTGTAAAGGTGTTTCAAAGCTCCGATGTACTAGATGCCTATAATTAATGACGAGCAAGAGTCAGTTTTGACGCACATTTTAGTCTAAACGTGAAAATGAAAAGACTGACGTACAGTCTGCAAGTATTGTAAATATGTACGTGTTATATGTATTAAAAAATTATATAATTGAACGTAATGATAGAGATACGTGTGTTAAATGATTTATTTAATTGCATATTCATACTTTTGTCACCAACATTTCCAAAACACCGCAATTAAGCTTGTTTTAGTAAAATTGTATAATGATCGTATATATTAAATTGTTTCATTATTTACGAAAAAATCGTTGAATATTTACTCCCTTATATAAGAAATTATTCAATAATTATTGAAAGTGTGTTTATGTACCGATGTGTTTGGACTGTCGAAAAGAAACATGAAGTAAGATAGAAGTAAGATAGAAGCTTTACAGATAGGTCATTGAGAATTTTTCACTTTTCCTTTCAAAATGACTAATGTTTTAAATAGAATTAATCTATGCATGTCTTCATGTTGAATTGTTGTTTAGTCTTATATTTCATATACGGTAGCAGTCTTTTAAGTGATTATGTATGAAAACATCAGTTCTATAAACGATTCAATATTAATAATAATAATAATAATCTGAAATTTTAGTGCATGATGTGAAAACATGAGAAGTTTTTAAAGGTTAATTTATTACTATGAAAATTATTTATTGATATAATGACTTGTGTCTTTTGGTATTACACTTGGTGTGATGGATAGGAGGACATTCTCCTTATGACAATATATTTAACAAAATACCTACATATAACAATAGTATTGGTACGTGAATAACTTAGTTAACTAATTAAGATTACAATGTGGAAGTAGCAAAAATCTGTCAAATATAACAACGTTTCGTGCGGTGTGAATCTCCAAATCATTATTGTAAACGGAATTCAATAGTCATGTCGGTTACGCTACATACAATTTCGAATCAAGAGGTGTACCATTCGTTAGTATTAAAATACATTCACGCTTGTACTTGTTGGGTTTTCAGAATAAATTTCATTCCATAGTCGTGTGAATGTTACAACACAAGAATGTGCATACGACTCGATTTGATGTAAGAGTATTCGTATAGATGCAACAAATCGGTAGCTAATAAGAGAGTGAGAGATAATGATTACGACAATTAAAGATGACAGTTCGAAAGTTAAATTAACTACGAATAAGGCGACCTTATGTGGGCTATTAGACGCGGTTCTAATGTGAAAGAATTTGTTATTATCATAATGATAAATACTTTGTTGTCTTTCGTTTTGTTTTGCATTTACAGAAAGAAAGATGTAGTGTAGATAAGATGACTTAGACCATGTAAGATTTATGCATGGACTGACTTTAAGATGTAATGATTTTAATTATTTGATTTAAGACTGCAGTGTATCGCTATTTAATATACATACAAAAATTAATTGTTTAAAGGATATCAAGTTAATGACTGATCATTTTTTATTTAAAATTTAGAGATCTTTGGCACGCTCAATTGTATTATAAACCAATCGAAACTTGTATTCATACGTCTATGCACATTTCAATTAGATCGAATATCGTAGAAAAGATTTATTCAATTGTGAAAGTGCGGTGACCATCATACTGGTGCTAGTACTTGAAACGATTTAATATTACGTTTAACTTCTTCATCATCTGAGTATCGTAACTCACAAACTATCGAAAATCTCAAGTGTTGGCCCGCTGAAGAATCGACGTTTTTGTTACACTCTGATTTGATTTCCGATTCATAGGATTTTACGAAGAGATACTACGATCTAGAGAGAGAAAGGTACGACGTATACCCATAAGTTAGAGGTACCACGCCATATGTGGAAGTGGCAAAGAGTGTGTGTGAGAGAGAATGATGCGTCAATTAATGAAGGGGACAAGCAAATCAGTATTAGATACTAGAAATGTAGAATATTGTCGACGTGCAAGGATTCCCCGGATCTGGTAATCAGTTTATATCGAAGGAAATGTGCATTATGGATATTTCCGACAGTGATGTAGTAAAGTACGTTTTGAACGTAAAATGCACAATTATCATGGTCTACGATTGGAATCGGGCGATATACCCTTTGATGGAATCAACGAAACGTTGGAAGACATCGTTACGCTCACAAGATATGCATAAAAGGCGCAGACCAAAAAAAAAGACATAGGTTGCAGGAAATTTCAGATGCTGACAATATTGTCGATATAGACATATTAGCCTGTCCATCTCTACCGAAACTCATAGGACAACAACATCGTCGATTTTCAATAAATTGCGAAAATCATACATTTAACGGAAAGTGTGCTAAAGAAAATGATAAAATGCTTTAAAATTGTATACTCTAAAATCTTCAAGACTAGCCTGCATCTCTTCGAAGGTCAATGAGAATTTACTATGAAGTGAAACGTCTTGTATTAATGGAAACAAAAGACATCGAGTCTACCTATAGATTTCATGTCAACGTTTGCAGAACGTGAAATTGAAGAAGTATGGTCATGCTTACCACTCACAATGCAAAAGCATCCAGATTTACGTGAATGTCGTCAATAAACGTTTTGAAACGAGTGATAATACCGCAGATAGACAACCGCCTATGATTAAAGACTATGCAAAGTGTTAATTTCAGAGGGATGTCTAGTAATGGCAGTATAGGTATTTTAAAAATAGCGAGATTGCTTTCGCTTTGCAGTAGATGCGCGGTAATATTTAACAATTTCACTTTCATATTCTTTTGCATGATGATATTATTATTATTAGTTTATTTATGCATTGACTCATATTCAATTGTAATCGCTCCATAACCACTCATATGAGCAAGTGTATCATCGTAGTCTACGATGAATCCATGCATTTCAGACGCACCCGCATATTTAATTCTGCGTTAAACAGATTCTGCAATCTCTTTAAACATGCCAAAAGATGGCGGCATGGTCACATCCTTTAACTGTTTACTTAAAAGACACTAAACTGTGCATAAAGATAGAAAGAAACTGTTGAATCTTACATGCTTCTCTTAAATTTTTACATCTTCATTTCGATCTTATTATTCTAAAAAATTTTAAAGGTGGGAAATATTAAATGATGGTTAATTAATTACATTAAAAGCAAGTCGATACTCGTATGTGTTCGTCACTTATGGGAAGTCAGATTCATTGTTACCGTATAGTAAAGTCTACGGATAATTAACAGGTTGAAACCTATATGGCGATATTTGAGATGTGGGAAATTGTACACATATTAAAAGATGGTCAGGAATCTGATTAATTACATTACCCACGTGTCCAAACTCGTATAGCTATGGCTCGAACGTCATGAAAACACGTAAATATCGTGAATAGATAAATGCATAGGGAATAAGCGTGTCATCCTCTCTTTCTAATTACTGCTAGCTTCTTCCATCATTTCTATATTATACATTTTAATACACGCTATTCGGATTATGTGAAATTTATTACTATTTAAATATTATTATTATAAATTATTTATTTATTTATTTATTTATGCTACTTTTGTTAACAAAGGGGTGAGTTGGCCTACAGGTGGCCCGCCATGTTATTCCTAGATAAAATACAGAACTGAGATCATCTCCTTTCTATTATGGTGGAGGTTGTCTAAAAATTTTGGAAAGCGAAAATGTGTTACTTGGTATACCTTTTGATGAAATTGCGCAATGACTTTAAACGCGTCTGAACCTGTATACATGGAAAATATATGGTGAAAATGATCGGCTGGCAATCGGTGATTTCGATGACCATGATAACGGTATAATCTAACAACGGGTACTAGAGAGCAAGAGAGATGGTAGTAGCACGCAGGAGGAAAAGGTCATTATTAGAATTTTATGTTCACATTCAAAATACGGTTCCTAGCCTACGCTGTATTTCCACATAGGCATCGAGAAGCGAATATGATGTAGCAATAGCTGACCTTTAATGAATTGCTTTTGCAATTTTTTTTTCGGCATTCCTCACATGACAATACTAATGTGTAACAGCCAGTACTTTTCAATATTTATGAACTAATTTCTTAAGATCACGCATTAGAAAGAGGCCGTTTGCAATTACCATCTAACGGCTGGACATTTTTATAACAATATTAGGGGGTCGGTGCCAGGTCTTTTGAACGCGTTGAGACTTGCTTAGCGGCTTTTCTACGTTAATTTCAAAATGGTCTTGGGTGAAGGGACTCGACGGTTTTGTCTCTATTGGAGATCATTGAGATACGCTAATTAATCTGTGAGCAGCTGTAACCCTCTGTACCGTGATGCAATGAATACGTGTCTCCAATGATAACTTCACCCCATTTGGAATGTGAGGATTGGTCCTTAAGAATTAATTGATTTTCTCAATCTTTTTGATGGATTCTCGAATGAAGTTGGAAAATTGATCCTCAGCAGCGTCTTCTTCAAGAGTGCTGTAAACCCTGTTCAAGGCCTCAAAAATCTTTTAGACATCTACCATATTGATGTAGAAATACAAGTTTTGAAATAGAGGCGCTTACGTGCTGTCAAACATAGACACAGGAACGCGACATTTCTTTGAAACGATGTCTGGATCTGTATACAATTTCGAGAGTTTCGAGAAAACAAATGTACGGTGAATAAGTGATCGACGGATAATCGACGACCGTGAAAACGGTATACTGCTAATGTTAATGGATCTAAGAAAGAGTATGCGAGAGCTAGAGAGATCATAGAAATTATGACATTGGAATATTTGAATTAGACTGCCTCCTTTCTCTTACGTCACGGATTGCCGAAATTTGGTAAAGAGATAATGTTTTGAAGAAATTGTGCAATGACCTTTTAAATGTGTCTGGACCTGAATACATTTTCGAAAGTTTCAGGAAAACAAATGTACGATGAATAAGTGATCCACGGATAATCGACGACCGTGAAAACGGTATACTGCTAATGTTAATGGATCTAAATAAGAGTATGCGAGAGCGAGAGAGATGATAGTAGAACGCACGAGGAAAAGGTTTCCGCGCATCAGGGGGTCGACACCAGGTCTTTTGAACGCGTTGAGACTTGCTTAGAGGCTTTTCTAAATTAATTTTAAAATGGTCTTAGCGGTTTTGTGTGAAGGATCTCAGCGGTTTCGTCACTATTGGAGATCATTGAGTTACGCTAACGGCTTGTCAAGGGAAAGGTCCGCAAACCGGTTGTGCGACTGTCATATTGGTGGAGAGATTTCCCCGACGAGAGAAAATTCTGAAAGGTGAATTCGAACTTACAACATGACAAGGGAGAGGTCAAAGCTCTGATTGTAGGTTTTTAAAATTTGTGTGAGATTTAAAAAGTAGGTCGTCGATATACGAGATTGAGCTAGACACCTTCAAACTGGTATTCAGACTAATGGAAATCTACGCTGTCAATTCATCAAAAAAAGATATGTAACATCCGAATTAGGTCGGTAGCGGTGTACGCACGAGGAAAATGTCATTTTACTTTCACTCTCAATACGGTTCCTACCGAATACGATGTATTTCCTTAAGCGACTATAATGTAGCAATATCTGACCTTTAATGAAGGCGACTTTTGAAATTTGTTTTTCGACACATGGCAAAGATCGTCGATATACGAGATTACGCTTCAAGCTGGTATATGGATAGATTTCCCCGACGAGAGAAAACTCTGAAAGGTGAATTCGAACTTACATCATGACAAGGGAGAGGTCAACGCCCTGATTGTAGGTTTTTAAAATTTGTGTGAGATTTAAAAAGTACGTCGTCGATATACGAGATTGCGCTTCAAGCTGGTATTTAGACTAATGGAAATCTACAGAGACATAGGTCCCGATATATTATCTAATATGCTTGGAATTCACATGTGTTTTCCCAAGGATGGTCGATAATAAGGGAGAGGTCAACGCCTTGATTGTAGGTTTTTAAAATTTGTGTGAGACGAAGTCTTGCGTCATCTTAATGACCTCATAAGCGACGGTCAGATTTCCCAATGAGAGAGTCTTGAAACCGCGTACTAAACAGTAAATAAAAAATGCGAATCAATCCGCGAATCGGCCCGCGAGTCAGTCCGCGACTCAAACCATGAGTCAGTCCGAGACTCAAACCACGAATTAGTTCACGAATCTACCACCTCGCATGCTGCGACAGCGCCGCGACTGTGTATTTGTCAGTAAAAAACTTATTAACTGATGGTAACCCACTTTTCGCTGTAGATAAGTCGTTTTTGATTAATTCAAGTTTAGAGAGTGTTTTTACATATATTAGGCGAACGATTTAACTATAGATATAAGGAACTTGATTCGAATATTATCTATAATAATAATAATAATAATAATAATAATCACGTCTTTATTGGCAATTACAAAAACGAATACAGGATATAAATAATACAAAAATGCCAAAGGGCGAGCCACAGCAATAGCTGTTTACAGACTGACCAGACTAATATTGAATATAAACTTTGTAAAAAAAAGTTTATTGCAGTAATTGTCATTTTTCTTCTGTTCTCTGAAGTATTTGTCCGAATAATGTTGTCCAACCGTCTATGCGAATTTTACAAGATCGACGATAAACTTAGTTTACGAGGTGCTCATGCTCTAGTGCTGAATTCCTGAGAAGCTTTTAGACTATCTCTTGACCGCAGACAAATAACTAGAACTAGATATATCCTACAGGTAGAATAACATCGCCCTCCTCAAATAGTATCTTTCTGTACAATTCTATTGTTATTTCGATCAGATAAGTAAAAAATGGGCTTAACGCGGAAACTATTTTGAACGAGCAGTTGGTAGTTCCAATAAAAGTTGTCTTGCGAAGTAAAGGCTGTTAATCGGCAAGTACTTTTAAGACCTGTTTATTATTGAAGCATCAGTTAACTTCATATACGGAAATAGAAATGTCAATAATCTTTAATAGATAAAAATAACTGTATGTGTATATGTAATTTTACGTAAAACACAGACTACCTTACAATTGCAAAAAAAAGACATTGTTATATAGTTAATGCTCACTAAGAATATATACTGATTTTTTACAAAACTGCTTTACAATTCTGGAAAAATAATTATTCCATAATCTGAGCTCTGCAAAAATATTATCTCTAAATTTAAATCAACGAAAGTCTCTGTAAATCAGTAAATATTTGTCGATTAAAATTTAGCGAGTATACTAAAATATTATATTTTTTGTTAATGTCTTTAGTATATGGTATTGAATTTAGTAATCAATTTATTTCTTATCAAATATAATGAATCTGCAAAAATCGTTTATCTAATCGCGTACACAACAATTGAATATTTCCCAACTAATCTTAGAAAAATGAATTCGAATTGTATTAATTTACTATAATTCACATTTTTGGCTTGAAATTTCTACAAAGCAGCAATAATTTCTAATTTACCAAGAAAGTGATATTAGGTTGATGAGTTCTAATAAACAATTGTAATTTCACATATCTATTTCAAGTAGACTGAACAAAAAATTAGTAGCATTGATTAAGTATGTGGTTATGTCGGTCAGCCTGTAAACATTTAGTTACTTTAACTATATATAAATTCTTCATAACAATTAAACAATAGTTTTTGAATTCGCAATTTTGACACGGGGAATCAATAAAGCATTCGCAAAAATACTACAATCAGCAGGTTTCAAAATGATCCTTTCCATTTTTCAATTTAGCAATAAGGCTGGAAAATACTAAAAATACCAAGTTTTTGGGCGTTAATGGCTTTATCGAAAAACAATAGAAAGTCGCTAGTAAACGAAACAATGATATTGTCTTCTTTATAACAGAAATAGTTAATTTACATTTCACATAATCATACGTTAATCATGGTTTTCATTCAACATTTTTGTCTCTGTGTAGTATCAACAAATTTATAGTGAGCTAAGCATTTATAGATGAATAAAAAGTATTCCATAACATTTTTCTTCGTACATTTTTGCGACTAATTCTCAATAATGGCAGGTTTTTTTGCCTACAAATGTATGTACGTTTTTATACGGGTATTTGAAAACATGCAAGACAACATGGATAACAACAGGGAGAAACATTCATAACACTGAAAACTTTCTTTTTTGAAAACTGAATGATGCAGAAGCTAGCAGCTTATTCGAAACGTTGCAGTTATGTCTTAAAAATTACACATGTAAGTGTAAATATAACATTAAATATCAATGTAAAATTTTTCTGCTGCATACAAAATGAGATTGTGTCTGAAATGTTTCTGGGGGCGATTTTGGGATGGTTGATTACGAATTTGAATTTGCTTTTTGAAAATTTAAAATGACGGATCCAATTTGGTGGATGATTTTGTTAAATATTTACTGTACTCACTGAAAGTTTCAAGTTGCTTTCTGAAAATGCCGGATCCAATATGGTATAGCATAAACTGGTTCAAAACTATTTCGCAGAAAAAAATTCAAGTTCGCTGAATAAGTTGGATAAACTATTTTAAGGCAAAAATTTAGTACATAACAGAAAGTCTTGGCAAGTACCAAACAATGGGGTGCATTTAAAAAACCAGACATTCACAAAACAGACACTTCAAAAATCCGACATTCAAAAACCAGACATTTAAAAAAACAGACATTAAAAACCTCGATATTTTAAAATACAGACACCTCCAATTGGTGCGTTCACTACATAAAAAAAATGATCACGGGTCGCCATCCTTGAGACCTCAGTGGAAGGTCATTTCATCGTTAAAAATGTTTGACGAAGGTATTCATTTTGACCACTAGGTTATTTATTAAGCACTAAATCAAACATTAATTACATTTTCAGAATATATACATTTTGAAATGTCTGATTTTTTAATGTATGTATTTTGAAATATCTGGTTTTTGAATGTCGGGGTTTTGAAGTGTGTGTTTTGCGATTTGTCGGGTTTTTGTGATGCATCCAAACAATGGTAGACTCATTACTTAAGTCCAATTCAAACAAATTAGGCTTCCAAAATGTTCGGCTCTTCGATGCATCAAGGAAATGGTAAACTGAGTTCTAAGTTTGGAGAAATTGATTTTTTATATATAAAGCAACGATCTCTAAGTATTCAATTCATTTTTGCACCCCTGCGTAGGATGTGTGCGATACCAGTATAAGCCTTTTTCGCAAGTACACAAATCCTGACTAGTTACTACATAATGTAAACCTCTAGAGATGCATTGACATCTACTGTAAACACAAATAAATTCAGCAATCTTACTTCTATCAAATAGACACGTACATATCATTTAAAAAGAAAGAATTGCCTAGTTGCATTTATTCGCTGCTCACTTGTGTGTTTTGCCGACACTTTTTACCCTATCATTCTGCGCGTACCACAATCGACAGAGACCTTTGACGTTAAAAGGGACACGAGAGGCGAATGCGGAGTGCGACGCAGACGGGTGGAAAAAGACAGGAAAAAGACGTGTGAACGACAAAACGAACATCGCGTACGACGTGTGTCGCCGTTATCGGCAGGAAGCTCCTGGTCAACCGCACATAGGGAAACGCTAAACAAAGGCTGGCACACTGCACATAGGTCAGAACGATAACGCAGACGTAATAACGACGTCAAATGGTCGATATGCACATACTTTTTGTAATCGATGGGAATAATTACATTGACCCAATGCTAGAGTGACATTTACCTGCACGGATGCATGACTGCGAAAGCAAAGTTGACGATAAATCGAAATCTTCAATAATGAAACCTGTCTATCGACCTAATGTTCCGCTTCGATCAAATTGCAGCAGTAATAGAGACCAACGACGATGTTTATATAATGGAAAATCAAGTTCCATCATATGGCATATAAACTCGGTAATTTTTTAAATATTTGTCAAATGAGAAATTTTAAATTAGCCTCATTTTGCGTTTTACTATTGATTCATCTATTGAAAGAAAATAACTAATTATATGACACAGATGTTCAACCAGTTTTACTAATTACGTTTCAGTCCTATGTTAATGGCATCATCAATGTCAGAGTCTTGATCGTCAACAGCAGTAGTACCCAAGCAACAAAATAGGGCGAAATTACCTCTTTTCGTAATATCGTAATGACTTATAAGTAATTTTCGGCGGTAATTTAACTTTCAGGTAAAATGTGCAGCACACCATTAGGTCTATTAATTTTAACCTGTTAGTCAAAATATAGACTTATATAAGGCATATTGACCAATTAAGACATTTCGCCCTCGTAGTCGAAAAAAGGGAAACATGCAAAGTCATATAGTGACTTAAAAGTGAACATGATATCGACTTATAAGTTTATTCGACTTTCAAGACGTATTTTTGGTCCAGATTTGGTAATTTCGACCTAATGTCAAGTCATAGGACTTCAAAGGCATTTCTTAGGTTATATTTAGGTGATTTTCGACCTGCGTTTAGGTCTTGAAAGTCTATTCGAGTTACAGGACAATTTTTTGGTCGAAAAGTGGTAAATTTTACTTCATTAGGGCGTTCTGATTTTGGCTTGGTCGAAATGACTTCTCTTGCTGCTTGGGTAGTAAATACAAATGTAGGGAGGATACATTGACAATTTATGGTTACTGAATTCTGATAAATTCATCTACTGCTTTAAACATTTCTTCCATTTTTCTGAAACTTTAAATCTAGGGTTTTTTTAGATCGCTGTTCGCCTTACATTAGCCTTATCCCATGCAAATAATCCGGAATTACTCAGAATTACTCCGCAATTGGTGGTGTCACTGATTCGGAGTATAGTTTCAAAAAGTAGTGCCCATCGAGGAATGCCCATGACCTCGTGTGCTTTTTTTATGAAAAAAACGTCTTCGGTATCCTATACAGTAGAGTCCCGGTATATTTACCCACTCGGTTCCTCGCCTTTCCCTCCAGCCTCGTAATATTTACCAAAAGAATAGCTTCTCCCGCTCTCTTCAGAAGCGTTATGCTCGTGACGTCACAGCAGGCCCTTCCTGAAACCTCAGTCCGCAAGGGGAAAAAGAGAGCGGAGACAGGGAAATATATTGGGACGAAACCGGGAAAATATGCTGGGTCGTAAATACAGACTGCTGCAATTACACTACTGGGACTCTACTGTAGTTTAAATAAGGGGTATCAACTATTGGTAATGTTTTATTTTTCATATCGGACGCTTAAAACAAAGACCAATCTCTTATGACTTAAAATTAAAACATTAAGGTACCACTTTAAGATTTGGACACAGTTAACTTACATCAACATTGGATCATTTGGATATCACTGATGGACGTCATTTATATATTCCCACCACCTGACTTGTTCTCGGCCAGAGTCGGTTCAAATAAGAATTGAATTTTACGCAGGATTGTATCATACAATAATAAACATAAATTTAAATTAAAAGTTGAACAGCAATAATCAAAGACTAATATTGACTCCTCTATTTCTAGCAAATTAATTTCTGGAAAGCAGATCTTAGTTACTTCGACCCAGACCTTAAGTCTGGACGAAGTATTGAATTTGGTCACCTCGGGCAAAAAAATTACCCTATAGTTTTTCATCAAATGTCCACGTTTCAGACCCTAAGGAAGCCAAAAAACGAAAAAAAAAATTTGTGTCCGTGATCTTGTACGTACGTACGTCCGTACGTCCGTACGTACGTCCCGTTTTTATGTCTCGCGATAACTCGCGAACGGATAACCGTATTGATATAAATTTTTTTTTAAAATACGCGTCTTGGCATAACTTAGATCTGATTAGATTTTGGGGCAGATCCACCCGTCCGTTACTAAAAAAAATTAGCCCCAATTAAGTTTCTTTGTAGTTGTTTGCATTTATTTTGAAAAATACAAATTTTATTAAAAAATGTTTCAAACAAAAAAGGTAGAGCATGAAATTCTCTACAAAAAAGGTTGTATGCATTTTCTTCCTAAAGTCAACGATAATGCCATAAAAACTGGTATAAAATGTTTATGACTATTATCTGAAAAAGTATTGAATTTGGTCATCGCGGCAAAAAAATTACCCTATTGTTTTTCATCAAATTTCGACGTTTCGACCCCCTACCCCCCAGGGGTAGTCTTTGCCAGCCCCTCGGGCGCGGTGACCACCTACGGGCGCATAAGTCCTTTTACGCCCTTGATACGAAAATAACTATTTCGATATATCTAAAAGATGTCTTATAGATATCTATAAGATATCCGTCATAGATCTTTTCGACACTTTCAAGATATCTTTGACGAATTATATGTATATATATTGTATATATAATATCATAATAATACAGACAGTAATTAGTAAAACACAGTAAACATGTAATATGCATCGAATAGTCTATTAGAATACAAGTGCATGAAGTAAGTGTTTTGCAACGTTTATTTATCAATACTTCGGCTGGCCTGTTGTCGGGGTCGAAGTTTTGAAAATGCTCATTTTCAATTTTCATAAATATAAGAAACACTATATTGTTGTAACATATCTATCGAAGCCACTTGGACCTAAATATGATTGGACCCCCAAATATCAATATAATTTTATAATATAATTGAAAGCTGTTAGTAAACAAACTAGTCTTAAGGAATAGCCGACTCTCCACTGGGTAGAAGTTTCTGAGCGAGCGAAGCGAGCGAGGCACCACGCCAACGCTAGTTTTCTATTCAGTTCTGGTTGGGTATGCTAAATTTTCAAAGACTACACGTCTCGTTACTTAACTAAAATTGCAAGAAAATTGCGTAACGTTATTTGGTAATCATTAAACTATGTTTGTTGAGGTTGCACTAATTTTCCATAAACAGTCAACATTACAAAGTGCGAAATGAGTCCACTAATTATATAACTATCAAGAGTTATTTGTAAGGTTTCCTCAAAACAATTTTTGAATTAAATGTATTTTCAGTGATTCATAAAAAAAAAAGTAACAGGAGGTTATTATAAGGAATTTATCTGCTAATACATATTATTCTCCTAATAAGACTTGTATGTTTTAGTTATTTGCCTACGGTTGATGGGCAGTCAAAATGCTTCTCAGGAACTTAGTACCGGAGCATGTACGCATCGTCAACTTAGTTTATAGCTGATCTTGTAAAATTTGTATAGAAGCGTGGACACCATAGATCGTTGAAATACTTTAAGTTGACGGATACGATAATAAACTTTATATATAAAGCAATAACTAAAACTGTATAACAAGTGCTCCTAAAATGGACTATTTATATAACTTCCAGAAATTTTTATTTTCATTCGACTTTTTAATGTTTGTAATACCGCTACAAACTGTATCGTGAACACACATAATCGTTTTTGGATGAATTAAACATGCAGTTACAAAATGGATATATAACATCGTTTATGTCAATAAAGGCAATTTTCAGTTCTTGTCAAATATTAGTCAGCGGCCTCAGAGATAAGTTACTGTTTTCTAGTTCTCTTCATACGATTGAAGGATACTCATCGTTTTTTATGGATATTTTAACAGGACAAATGTTTTATTACCAAACAATCTTACAATTTTTGTTATCTTAAACAATAGATCCAATATCTCTCCACGGCCTCGTAGTTAGTTCCCGGTAATGTTTAGAATGCGTAGAGGGAGAAACTCAAACATAAATTAGTAACTTTAACATTTTTTGACGTCATTTTGGTTCCTCCATTTTATATTGTTCAAAATTCTTTATTTTTTCTCTAATTTCAATTTAGTGAAAAGAAACACCTAACCAACAAAAGTAATTGAAATATAATGTTTAATTCGGATTTTTAATTAACATTAAGCATTGAGCCCAAAAAATACTTTAAGATATATAGCAGTTGAAAAAAACCTAACCAAAATTAACAAGTTAGTGGAAAATGATGTTTCAAAAAACTGAGTATATTTATAAAAAAGCAATTAAAACACAAAAAATTTGGTAAATCAAAACTATTTAAACAATAATCGTGGCTCAAAAGGTTATTCAAAGTGAAAATTTCTGATATCAAGGTGTAAGTAAATAAGTAAACATTTAAAACGGATCTGACATCAAAAGATACAGAATCAGTAGTCGCGAAATGTGACAGTTGAAATAAATTTAATTTAATTTCACTTTTCAGTATAAGCATTCAATTCATAGTTTTAATTTTCGAAACCATTCTAAATGTAAATATTATTGAATTTGTAAACGTTCTCGCTTATCACAAGCCCTTAAAGAAAAGAAAATACGCTACATAAAATACTGATAATAGTGTTTTCAGTTCATATTACACGTCAATTTTATTAGAAAATCTGATGTAATTACTGAGAAACAAACTTGTGTGATTATCTATTTTAATTGGTAAATATTAGGATTTAGCATTAACACGTTTTGAAAACGTCTATAAACTTATCAAAATACAATTTTAATAATATTCCAGTAAGTTTTACTGTGTCAAAAAGAAAGTATAGTCATCATATCTCTTTGAATTATGATTTAGTCATACAAAAACAAATTAAAACCAATGCGTACAATCAAGTGAAGAGTGAAATAAATAAGTAATATAGATTCAATTTACTCGTTACTATCAATTGACTTCCATAACTGTTTTCACAAAAGTTTCTAAGGTTAGAGTTATTGTGTGTGTGCGTACACTTCGGAAGTGAATCATTACTACATAACAATGGCTGATGATCGTTGTTTTGTCTTCAGTGATAATCTTACAGGGTCATATTATTGGGTGTCATTATGTAAACTTGATAATGACCAATTGTTTTAACCTTTGCTTCAACAAATCTTTTCCGTTGTCTTCTGAGCGTTTACAAAATTTGTTTATAAAACTTTATAATAGATACATTGCTTCGAAATAACGAATAATTCATACAATATTGGACAACATTATATTCATCAAGTGTTTACTAGTTACAAATATTATCATAGAAAATGTGTGAAGTATGTTACTATTATTTGTGTCATACAGAATATTGAACATTATAATTGTACAGATATAACAGGTCGAAACTTTTAATATAGACCTACATGATTCAATTACTAATATAATACTAATGTTTGCCCTGTGGAGTGTAATGAGAAATAATACGCTGTAATTATTGTAATTATCTATCTTCAGATCATCGTAAATTTTCAGTTTTACAAACTAAGAAAAAACTATAACACTAAATGTAATTTAGTGTCTTTTATTAAATGAATAATTGAAAATATCAATTTATATATAATATATATAACGTATTTTATTGTGTATTTCTTCTACTAATAAAATGGTTAAACATCACAAAGAATGTCAAAAAGGAGAAGAAATGAATTCTTTATTCATTCCATTCCCAATAACTGAATTCAGAAAAAGAGTTTATTGAAACTTGTAGTATAAAAAGTACTAGTATGACTATTGCTAAAACAATTTTTTTCAAAATTGCTACGTCTTATTGGATCCGTAATATTAACATTTTATACATAAAATTTATAGTTGGTCGATCATCAAATGCTCTATGGGACCCCGATATAGTACTATTTTCAGGATTAGAACAGATTTTCTAAAAAATTCGTTATATAGATTGCTCCGACATTTACTAACACAAATATTAACTATACGATTTTAATTTTTTCAATTAAACCCCCCTCCCAAACACACAATATACGATTTTAATTTTTTCAATTAAACCCCCCCCCCCCAAACACACAATATCAGAATTCGAATTCTCCTTTTTTTATTTTTGTGAGTTTGGGAATTAATGGACTAACCATGACATGTGCAGGTTGTTGGATAACAAAGCAATTCTTTAGGATATTATGGGGTTGGCTCGACCAAGATAACTAAACTTTGACTAAAAATAAACTAAAGCTTAGAACCTTACATTTTTCTTTATTGAATCTTATTTCTCCATCTTATAAATTTATACTTTCATGAATGTTATGACTATATTAAAACCTATTTTATTTGAACTGAACACTTTACGACTGTTAATATATATGTAATAATCAATATAGTCAGTTCTATGTACAATTGTTATATGAATAAATTGTGATATTTTTGCCTCTTATGTTAAATCCGACTTTGAACTTTCGGACTCTTATACTCACAAAAAAAATGTAGTTAAAATAACTATTAAGACTAGTGCAAAATGAGGACTGTGCATGATATTAGTTAAAACAACTATGAGGAGAGTTAGTTCAACAAAATTATAGCAAAATCGACTAGGAAAGTGATAAATTTAACTATTTCTCATAGTTGTTTTAGACATATTTTCCCAACTATGCGATATAGTGCATTTAACTGTTGATATTTTTTCTCAGTGTATTTCATCTCGTTATCCAAAACCTCGAAAACTTACTTAGTACATTATAATTATTATTATTACAATTTTCAAACGAAAGTATCGAAATTTAGAAAAAGTGTACTCATTGGAACTTAAATTATCGCCATATTTAATCTGTCATGATGGAATTTCGATATCTTTAACATTCTTTTCCTTTTTACTATTCATTAGTCACTCAAACAAATTCATATTATTATTTTTCTCGACTGTTAAATAATTATGTCATAACATAAATTATGTCAGTATAATACTGACCGATAAATAACATCTCTAAATGAAAAGATATAATGATTCAAACAAACCTGCAAATCATTTTTGTAATAAAAATACTGAAATTTTCACACTGAAAGGCCGAGAATGCTAATTTTTAATATTCTCCATACGAAAATAGGGAAAAATGTGACCCTATACTAACAATTAGTATACTGAATATTAAAATGATTATTTTTATAACTTTATCAATTTTTAGTGTTTATATTACAAGATTCGATTATATACTTTTAATATTTCTAATTCGTATATTGGACGGATTTTCCCTAATTTCATATAAAAAAATTAAAATCATTTATACTAAATTTTATATTGTCGGTCTCACACTGCATTCTCTGAAGTTTAAACATTCTTATCTTGATAATCTTGACAAACAAATAGTGTTTTTCTTATGTCAGCTATATTCTGTTATTATTTAAAAATTACATTAAAAAATGCAGACCAAAAGTAATCTGATGTTGAAAAATAAATTCGATATACTTAATGAAACAATTATTTTGCTATTACATTATTTCCCTTAATTCAGAAGATTGCAAATATCTTTTCCCATAACGCGCACAATAGGAGAGTATATTACGGACATTTGTTAACTGATTATAAGAGTAAATCTTACCGAGCGAAGATTACGGGAACTCAAACGGAACCGCGAAGATCCCAGTGAGCCGGAGCAGATAAGGACGCAATTACAGATATTGAAATCGGGAATGGAATTTATGTAAAGTTATCTTAGCGTTCACGCCAGAAATCGAGTAATTAAAGCTAACGTTTGTGCTTAACGTAATTGCAGAAAAAGGCCAGAGCTTAAGCAGGCGACAGTTTAGACGACAATTTTTTCCCCAAGTAATGTCTTCCAAGCTGTAATTGCGAATTTTGCGTCAGCTACCATGGGAAAAACACATTTCGTAATTATCAAACAACCGAAAATTAAATTCTTCAGTCATTCTCGTAGATTACAATTATAGCAGAACATTTTTGATCTTCAAGTATCCGTACGCATAAAAAATTGTATTCTCAAGATGTTCTTTTGCATAAAATTATATCTAATTAGCTGTTGCCTTGAATTTGTCTTAAATGCACATTAATTTGACATAAGAAGTAATTATTTAATAACAAAACTAAATTTATAATGACCAAGATTCTTAGTACGAGATTCATTGCTCAAGGTTAGTCTAATTATGCCTCATAAAAAGAACATTACAAAGGAGACGACTAATTTTAATTACGAAATCATTTTCTAGCGTACAAAAAGTGACAGAATACCACGGCAATGTTACGACCCTCCGTGACTTATTATGACTGAGTAATTAGTATGCGGGTTTTATGTAACGATTTGCATAACAACCAATCAACCTGTACTAAGGTGAATATGTCTTTAAATAGTTTTAGCTAATCGATAATATTCACATGAATGAATTCAGAAACAAGCAATTATTTTCTTATTACGGGACGCAACACCGTCGATTTACCAGCATTAATGTTTTTATTATTTGGTTGAACTAATTTTGGTGGACATTTTTTGTGAGATGTGTTGGCCTAAATACAGCTTATTTGACTTTCAGGTCCGATTAATTAAATATTGAATATAGGTCCAAGAAATGGACTCTGTTAAAGTCAACTTTATGATCAATCTATACATGGCAGTGTAATTTTTAATTTATATTTTCCATAGAAAAATTTGAAAATTCCCAAAATTTTACCTAGAATCTTCTTGAATTGTATTGCGAGTAACTTTTTCTCCTAAAACCCATTTGTCAGAGAAGTCAAATATTAAATTTAACTACGAGAGTCATTATTTTCTATTTTCAGGTCAACTACCCAATAAAATAAATTTTTAACACGTAGTTTTTCAGCATAGAAGGTACTGAATACAAAATCAGGGATTTTCAATCTAACTAAACAATCTATAGGGAATTTTCGTATTTTTTGTATCGTAATCAACCGATCCATTTTCAAATGGGTACAGAAATCGTTAAATTGTTAAGAGGAATTTGTTATAACTTATAAAGTAACAATTAAAACTGTACCTCAGCAAAACTGAGTACTTGAGGACAACAACAGATAATAATTGAATATATGCTCACATTTCTCTTAAGTGGGCCAAAAATTGTAATGTACCTATATATGTCTGTGAGTACTTCTTAGCTCGACTAAGAGCAGTACAACTGTAAAGTGAAAAATTAATTAATGTTTAAAGATATATTGTTTAATAATATGTTTAAAGATATAATGTTTAAAGTTAATATGTAAATCCTTCGTGCACTATACTAGATGCGAACATCCGAAGAAGTGTCAATATCGATTGTTCTTGCAATATTTGGGCTAAAAAGTGTTTCCTCATGGTTGTAAAACTTTGTGCAAATGAAATGACTTTACGATTTTTTGTGATGTTACAAGTATGTCATGCCTATCTGTAAACCCCCACTCGTTGACCTCATCGAAATAAAGTTAAGTCACTTAACTTAAGCATTAAATTCAATATTTAAATACGCGTTAAATTCTATGTTGAAGTTAAAGTTCAACACCTTGATGTCTTAATTTTATCTTATGAATCCAAGTATTAAATACTTATCGATACAAGATAATCTAGTATGCTCATGGTTCCTCCAAAGTTAGAAACAATTTGGTAATAGAAATGTATTATGTAACTGTAAAATATTAGAGATTAAAAAGTACTTTTGGATAATATTTATTTAATATTCTATACGTGTATTCTTGACGTATAAGTGTCCTTAAGTTATGATTCACATTAATGTCAATATGCGGTGGAAATTAGTTTATTAAGAAATTCTGTTTGGCTTGGCTGAAATGACAAAATTGTTACTTCCTGCTTATGTTTGTCATTACTGAATCTTGTTTCTCTACCTTATACAGCAAATGTTTTCACTACATTAAAATCTATTTTATTCATAGTCAATATATGTTTACTCAAACCAAATAATAATGCAGATATTTTCAGACATGTATGCTCTAAATAGCAGACATTTTTTAAACATTTCTCACGAGTGCCTAAAATATGTTCGCAAATTAAGACCTGCTCAGTCAGTGATATTATATTTTTGGTACTGATAAAATTACGTTAAATAATTAATAAAAATCACCCTTTCTTAAGTTCCTATACTAAGTAATAATACTTTTTCGTAGTTTCGTTTTAATTTAGACACTTCATGGTCAATTTTAATTCAGAAATGAACTTTCATTTTAAAAAATATCGCGGACATTCGTAATAGCATTGGTAGAGTATTTAATTCTATAAAATTTGTTGAAGGTTTTAATTTTATCAACGGTGGAAATTCGGAAATGTTTCCATAGGAACTTTATTTGTATTCGCGTCATGTCAATTAGAATAGTTAACAAGCCTCGTGCAATCATTAAATGGAAAGCGATGATGCGACATATACGTAATTGCGTTAACAACGTTTCATTCGGCATTTTTAAAAGGGTTTATATAAATGTCGTGTTTTAAACAAAATCATACTCACATGTTGCTTCCTATTTATACAAGGAATTTAAAATACAAATAGTCCATCGATCCTTAATTAAAACTTTTAAAAAATCTGTATTATTTACTGTATATGTTAGTTACTTTATGTTCTTAATCGTTTGAGTGGTACAATTGGAGCATATGCAATTATGAAAAATGATATAGCAAGACAATTCAATAACTGTAACAACTGCAGAAACATATGGAAACTGAAAACAATCATTGAAAAAATTGAACATTCGTGAAAGGCACGATAACCTTATTTGAATAATTTTTCTGTTCCCGAATGTCGAATATTGATAGGTAATAATGATTATGGACATCTGTATCCGATTTTTTAGTATTTTCCCTAATTCACTGAAGTTTTAACATTTTAGTGTTTATAGCAATTCTTCATGCCGTGAGTATTTCATTATTTGCTTATAGTAAAAATAATGTTGATGGTTGCAGAATTTTCATAGACGAAGGCAGACAAGTGTTCAAACTCAAATCAATTTATGGATTCCACCTGAAAAAACGTTCGCACAAATCAATCCCTGCCTATGAATAGTTTTATTATATTGCTCGGTAAACTCGATATAAAAAAGTTTTGTTTATTTTATCCTGCCGCGAATTTGCGATATTCGATAAAAATTTCCAGAATTTTGTTCGTATATTTATATCATATCTACTATTCCGTACTTCAATTGATGAAATTAAAACTTTACGGATTTTTCAATTAAATGACTCTTCATTATTACTTTTTTTTAAATTCCACTCAGTGCTTGTTTCTAAGTTATAATATTAATTGAACAGTTTTTAACTTTCATTTCGCTTCCCTTTTAGATAATATTTGTTTTTTATTACTTTACGATGTACATATGTTGTCGGGTTGTATTTTCTTTTATAATGCTTGTACGGACTTTTTGAATATTACATTTCGATACCAGATGAAAGGAATGCAATTTTTTCGAAAATATGATTAAAATAGTAATCGTAAACTACTTTATAGTTGTGCAGTAAATAACGTGCAGTAAAAAATTTGAGAACTCATTTAAAAATGATTTATTGAATGATTGGTGTGATTTATTATTAAGTTACCTAGAAATTATAATTCTGACACATTGCGAGTGTAGTTGGACTCCGCGCCGCCAGGAGCCGTCAAAAAACTTGCGGCTCCATATGTCGAGCTCGTAAGTGTTATTATTTATTTATTTGTTGTTTAATTAACGAATATTTTGTGAATTATACAAATAGATTTTCAATCGATTATGATAATTTAGTATTAAAATTCGCTAAAGCATTTCGGGCATGAATAACATGCAAATGTACGAAGTTTAATTTGCATTACAATATAATTTTTTGGGTACTATATCTTTAAAATCCGATTTTACGGCCTACTTGTAGCCCGTAAAATAAAATTTTACGGATCACGTGTAACATGAATCTGCGCTGTCAAAAACATAACCCATACGGACTAAATGCAGTCCGCGAAATCCAATTTTTACAGCTTCCCTTCTTGTAACACTTTACGGCCTTGTATCGAAAAATATAATTAATGATTCAACTTGTAAAATCAAAGAAATAACGAAGACTAAAACATTTTCAAAATAATTATTGAATTATCGTGAACATTTTGAGAAATTTACTTTAAAATATTCCACACTGCAATGTATGGGCAGAATATACATGAAAAATGAAAAAGTTTTCCACATTTTAATGAAAGAATTAGAATATTTGCATGCATTTCACGAGTATTTACAGCTGAAACCAGATGGTATAGGAATTTTTGCAGTATATGTTCGGAAAATGCGATATCGAACGTTTTTAAACATTAAACTGTCAAATGTCGCATAAACTTTGTTAATGTAGTAATCTTTAAAAACGACAAGTGACGCAAGGCATTTCCAGTTCCCGAGATGTGTGTAAAAAAAACTATTTACGACACAGGAGAGGTTACATCGCTATAATCCGTAAATTCAAGGACGTAGATGCACTTTAGAGGTATATGTCCTTTCATATTTACTATGAACTGATTCGTAAATGAGGCCAACTACTTTTTTGTCTAATCATTTAAAGCGACGAATAGTTATTTTATTTAAAAGATCATAAATAAATCATTCACCATTAAGAATTTTCTAATAACTATTCCACTATTCATTCGGTATTAATTTAATGACCGATAGTAATTTTGAGTATCCATACACGAAATATTCAAATTACTGCCTAGTTTTTCGTCATGATAATGCATTCCTGGAATGAATCAAATTTACTTATATTTGTTGAAAATTTAAGACGATGTTCAAATTACTCAGTAACTAATATTCGTATGCTACTAAGTTTCGAAATGGTTCACTTGTTTACTAGTTTTGAAGCCCAGATCCTGTCCATGTATTTTTCTTGATTAATCTTTATCCTATAATTATAAATTCGCTGATTCAATTTAGCAAATTGAGAGTAATATGTACATAATACAATATGTATTATGTAGTAGAATTTTTTAGGATTAGAAATCTATATAGAAATGATTGAACTGGTTATAAAATAAATACTTAATTAAAAAAATAACAAGATGCAAGTTTATAGCTCCGTTGTATTTATTTCTATTACAATTAAGGTCTAATTCTAAAATAGAAGTAATATAAATTGTTATAAGATAAATGAGAGTGATGATTAATTGGCGATAGGTAACTACGCTAGAACTATATCTATTTAAAAAGACAATGGACACCAAATATGAGACAAATTCATGACTTAATGAACCGAAGTGAAAGGAAGTTAAATGTCAATAATGTATAAGAATTAGGTTTACCAAAATACTTATAATCTTTTATGTTGTAACTGTACGATCAGTCGTAACATTTTTTATTTATGGAAGGAAAGTAAGGCAGGTATAAATATATGGAAATTTAAAACTAGATTATAATACTAGTATCCAACTAGAAAATATTATGGTTTCAATTAGATATTTATATATTTTCATATATCATTGTTAAGACACTAAACATTTTTAATGAAGAAAATAATTGAATTACTTGAAAATTCAACTGAAGGATCCCCTTTAACATAGTTTTGCAGCTCGCTTGTTTGTAGGACACCAATTTTTGTATTACAGCAGTAAGTTTGTTATACCCTGTTATTGCATTCATACCACAAAGTGCACTTGCTACTTTGAAGTTGTGTACTTATAGTGCATTCCCCAGAAGCGGTTTTGATACATAGCGGTTTGTCCGACCAAGGCATGTCGAAACAGTCCCATGAGGATACATTAGGTTCCCATTCATTCATAACACATTCCGATTTTCACCTCAGGAAATAACAGCGCATGGCTAGAGGGACATTCCATGTGTAATCAGCAATGTTTTGGAGTCAAGTTTCGAAACTTATTCAAAGTTGAATTACGATTAGTATGTGTAAAGAGAAGACGATGTACAAGCTTAGAGCTTAAAATAATGATTATCTCAATAGTTATTGATAAAAGTGTAATAAGCGACAAAACATGAAATCAAGTATTATTTAATAAGTTGTAGTAATAATCAAAAAAACAAGAGGAAACCTAAATTTTCGTCTAGTTCGAAGCAAATAATCAAATTATCATTATCTATATTGTTACAAAAATAAACTACTTCTTATTGTTTATAATAAATATTTACAATGATTTTTCTGCACGTCAATTATTGGTACCAACATGGACTTTTTTGTAATATATATTTTGTAATATAACCTAAGTTACCCGCGTGTTGTTTTTAATTTCCCATGAAGGCATCATTTTTTAATCATCGAAAATAATAATTTACAATAGTTTTTGGTTGTTGAAAACAACGCAGTTTTAATTGTACGTATTGTTCAATTGTATACATGGTGAAAAGAAGCTTTTCGTATATTAATATGTTTTTACATTAATAAAAAAATTATTTACTAAAATTTGAAAAAATTGACTCATTCTTAAATTAAATGAAACCAAAATTCTTTGATTTTGTTCGAACAATTCGATGGTGAGTTTAGAATTGGCCTTAGGAAAGAGTGTAAGATCATTTCAAAGGCCAGTCCCTTCCTGCCAATTTCTTAAATATTCTTTAATTGTTTGACGGTCATTTTGAAGATTAAATTAGATTGTATGATTATTTCAATTAAAGTTTTGGTCCATGTGACTTTACTTGTGATGGATTATTTACACATGAGGTTCGAACTACTTAATATTTTTAGCTGTAATCAGTTTGATTTGCCTGTACAAAAACAGGTCTTCCAAAACCTTTTTCAGTAATCTTTTTTAAAGACGTCTTGCTGTAGCTTCAGAGAATATTAATCTCGAGGTTGATATTATAAATTCGTATTAAAAGAATATTGTTAAATAAAGATAAAAGTAAAAAAAAGTAATTCACAGTTTTTATATCTAAGATTTTTCTAGAGATGTTGGGGGACATTTACTTCACATGCTAATGGATGGTTCGTGTATTTAATAAATTATTTTAATTTCGTGAGCAAGTCAGGCAATAATTTTATATTATTATATAATCGGTAACAAGAAATCGAATAAAAAGTATTAATTAAATATAATAATTAAAGAAAAAATCTATTTCATAAGGAAATCTATCTTTCACCAGGTTCACGATAAGGACTTCGATGACAGCTTGAAATGAATCTTATTAATATATCACGTTTTTTTTTCAGAAAAAAAATTAAAGTACGATCTAGTAAACATATATTTTAAAGTATTAAGTGTACATGCAGACCCTTTAACAAGTATTATACATATTTTGAATTAAAGATTGAAAAATGGCCGAAAATTTTGGCAGAATTTGAAGAGATCAAAAGTTTTTTATCACCTACCTCTATTTAAAAGATACTTCTGAAGTTTTACCAAGTTTGAAATTTGATATATAACATAGATATACATATACATTTTTGGTGTAAATGTATAAAGGATCCAACTAATTTTTTGTTTTCAAAATATATGTTACAGGCCTATAAATTTTAAAATCTGTTTAAAGGCGTAGAATTCCAAAATGTTGTAAATCGAAACGAGAAAAAGGACACCGCTTGCTTGTTGATTAACTGCAACGTAGTTTGTTCTAAATTATAGACTCGAGGAATATACAAAATTAATCCAAAACATGCGTGGAGCTTACCACAAGCTAAGCTGCAATATATGCATTTAAGGTAGACACAAAAAAAAAAAAAAATAATCAGTAAGCATTCTCAATTTTAAATCACAAAAACCAATAAAATTGCCATAGTATATAGCTTAATAATATGATTTTAATTATATTGTTTAATACTGGCATCAAATTTATTATTTATCATTAAAAATCATAAATTTTCTAAAATATCAAAAAATTAATTCACTTTATCCGTACTTGACTGTGATTAGTATCGATAAATGATTCGATAAATTTTAAGTTTAACGTTTAAATCTTTTTCTGCAACAAAAATAAACATATTAAAAACCATTCACATAACATGATCATGCTCGTTGATCTTGCAACATCCAATTTCAGATACCTCCTCACTAAAGCTTTAATCGGCTGAGCGGCGTGCACGACGGAAGTAAGCAGTAGTAACAGCCAGTACTAGCGAGACACATAAATTCGTGTACAAAAACAAACAACCATTTAATTAAAGCAATATTTTTTGCTAGTTCCTAAGTTATGAGCTCTCTTCAAAAATATCATTGAAGTCTTTATCGCATTTATGGTAGAAGATTGTTTGTATTACGTCAGTACTACAATATATATTAATAACTTTACTAAATTAAAAATGACATATTTTACTTAAGTATTCAATTACTTAATTATTAAATTATAAATTTGTAGCAATTTTTCTGAAATCATCCTACTACTAGTAACTTGAAAATATCTGGTCAATCTGACGACTTTTGTTCAAGCAATACACTACAAGTTAAAAATTCACCATTTGATTTGTAAGAAATCAGGGACTAATAGAGTTTCTTTTAAAAAAAATTGAATTTCAACAGCTCTAAACATAATATCATAAAAATAAAATTATTAAATTATTCTTAAACATAATAGAATCCGATAACTGCATGGAAAAACTGGCGCCCAAACATGTTCGACATTCGTTTTATAAATTTTTAGCGAAACTCCAAGAGCTGAACTTTATGTATTATATACATTTGAGACTAGTTAATTCCAGAGCTCTTCGATTGGACTAAGGTCCGGTGACTGCGATTTTTATTTTTCACATATTAAAACGTATATGTATACGAAAATACAACGTTAATAGTAAAATATTCAATTTATAAAAAATGGAAATTAAAGCTCTTGAGACGTAGAATCGACGTAGCCAAACACTGCATGAATATTTAGTACCGGGTTTTAAATATTTTCAATTAAAAATGACTGAAATGCCGAAAGAGATTTCATTTGTTCGATTTGTAAAATCGAAATACTAATTAATCTACTCAAAATAGGTCGGAATACCTTCATATTTTAAAATTTACTCTTTTGGGCAATGGTAGAAAAGATAAGTGAAGCAGTATTCGTGTAACCTATTTAGATACTTCCCAATAGGTAGTGGCCGAGGCTACCCGACTCTCCCCTAACTTCGTCGCAATTTAGAACTATGGATAATGCTTTCAATGTTCACAAACCTCCCCATTTTTTACCAACAAAACATCTCTAAACCATAAACTGGCACAGTAATAAATATAACGTTTTTACCATCTTGTTTAAGTTGAGGCAAATTTTTTAAAAGAGGACGACCCGCAGTGTATATACTCCCAAATGCCTATCTATAAATATTGATGTTTCTTAATTTTTAATAAATATTTATAGGAGGTCTTGGAGGTAACTCGAAATTGAAAACGCATACATCGTTTTGCGTCAGTGGTAGTTTGTAAACAATAGCTTTCAGGAAGTGGCTTCCGTTCGTGTGGCCGGGTCGAATCAGTTCCTCGAAACGGTTCCGTTCTTCATTACGTGCCTTGGGAGAAGCAATTTCGCGAAGAAATTCCAGTGATTTGCCGCAGAACGCATTGTCGCGGAAGAGGCAAAATTCGGAGCAGCCCAGACAAGGAAGTACGATACAAACGCCCGACGCCACCTCTTTCGCCAGACAAATGACAATCCGGACAATGTCGGGCGGATTCGGTATAGCCGGCAGTTTCCCGGGAAAAATTGCTCATCCCGCACGATTCGCCGAGCGGTTCGTTTTTCTCCCGACGAGACGTGCGGCCAAGCGCCGCACATAAGTGAACCGCGCGTAACGCGCGGGTCAAATAAAATTCTATCCGAGGGATTAGTCGGGGGACTATGATATTGCACCAGTACGTCGCTCCTCGTCGGTTTTACCAACATCAACTGGCTACAAAGCAAAAAGCACTTTTTTTAATTGCTACTCCCAACGCGTTATCGTTTCCCGGTGCATTTTTTGAACCTGCCGACAATTGTCAAACCGTACAATTGGCTCTCTATGCATGGCAACGACAAACATAATGATCCTTACGTTATAAAATAGAGAATGTCGTAAAATAATTATAAGACTCCTAACTAAAATGTTATTTGAGTATTACACAGGTCAACATCGTTTTGTTATTGGGAAGCTTTGGGTCATTTCCGACGTAATTTTGTGCGTAGAATCAGAATCCGAAGTCAGAATTGGCCCATAACGTCAGGATTTTAAGATATTTGAGGTTATTTACTCGAAAAACGCGTTTCTTGCTATTTTTGAAGACATGCACAGAAGACACAAAATTTTTAGGAGTTTTTTCATCACAAGGTGACTGGAAGAACATTAAACGGGTCAGTTCCTTTTCTCCTCAATACGGCTGACACAATTTCCATATCAAAGTCTAGATAATATCAACCTCCTGTAGTAAACCAAACTATTTAAATACAGTGGTTACCACTTACGTAAACTATACTAAGGCTCTCTTCCTGCAGTAGATATTATTGGAATAGAATATATCTGTTCGAAAATAACTTTGAATATTTCTGGCCAAAACTTCGTTTGCTTTGAATAATTTCAGAGAGTAACCTACATTCACTTAGTCATGTATTTTGTTGTCAATCTGCAAAAGTACATAATACAATATCTTACATTACAATTTTTTCAAGTTTTTTCTGTAATCGTGCATATTATCACATATTTTTTACTCTCCTCACACTCCTGTATCTTTAACTGTTGATTATTAAAAAGCAAAACGAATAATTGCTTTAATGAACCGTGATCGCAACGCTAATTATGTTAGACGCCGCGGCGCGCTTATCATGGTTTAGCCAAAGTAGGAAAAAGGGAAATTATAAATAAAATATAAAACACCGTAAATAGCAATACTTAAATTAAAACAAGAAATACAACTGAAATCTTGAATTAAGGAAGACAATTGACTGAAAGTGAGATCCAAAATAAATAAGACCTCTTGTACAAGGACAGACTTATGAACTATTTATTGGCTGACTTTAAGTTGTAATTAAAAGGAGCTTGCACTAAATCATCACGTTTTGTCTAAATGCAGACAGGTTTCGTGCAACGCGCATGCGTGTCTAGAACAACGTGACGATTCACTGCTCATGTCTAGTGTGGCTAATGTCGATCTCCATTAGGCTAAGTATTTGTTTTTACAAAGAGTGTAGGTGATTTTCACGTTGGAGCTAAAACCTTCTAAACTGTTAAAAGCGATTAAATTATGATAAAAATCACCTAGTAGCAAATTTGATTGTTTAATCACGTAGGAATGTTAAAAATGAGAAAATTCAGTATTCTTAGTAGTAACAGTCCATACATATCGCTAATAATGTACGGTACGGGGTATTACTATTTATATTACCACATTTTCATATGACTACAATTTCTTCGATTTTTTCATTTAATAAAACCTGGTAATTTACTTTTAGATGCTAGTTCCTCCTTGGACGTCCTCCTTTATAGAAAACATATTGCTGCATCAAAATAAAATCTTGAAAAATTCACCCAATTTTGAAACTCCGGTTGAATTGCACTATTTTTTTTTTACTGGACTGGAATATATAAGCTCGCAAGTAATTCGGTCCGAATTTCGGCAACGAATAAAATTATAGAAATCATACAACAAACGCAGACGATATTTTATTAAAAACTGTTACATTTAATTTCACTTAAAATATTATTATTTAAAATATTTATTTATTTTTTATAATATCGATCGATTTTATTAGTCAGGGGTTTGCGGGGTTCCCTAACCTACAGTCAGCTCTATGTAGTGCTCCGTAATATCTTGTAAAATCTTTTTTATTTGACTACGTAAGCGTCTCTGAATGCAACATCACATATGTTTCTAGCCGAAAAAACCGAATAATCCTTTTATATTAACAAGATAATAAAGATATCAAATTATATCAAGATCCTGTATATAAATAACAATCTTCTTACTATTAGACGTGTCACTTCCATAACACAGTTATACATGCATTTATTAATATTTGTAAATAAATGTAGGAAGATCAGTGAAAACGTACCGAATGTGTCTTACAGGTAGAACATTACTATACTTACAATAATTCTATGTGTCAGTAGCACGGTTGTACGCCAGTAGTAACATCCAAAAATCAACATTTGTATCTGTACAATTTAGCGAAAAATTATGAAACAAAACTGCGTCATCATCGAACAATATGAAGAGAGATCCCTAATAAGTATGAGATCAGTCTTTGTTATGCGTGTGCAAAAAAAATGACTGCTCTTTCGAAATAATGTTTCACAATCCCCAAATTAGAAATGAAAAATTTTAACATCTGAAGTCAAAGAGCTGAAACTAAGAAACTCTAAATTTGTTACTACTATATATTTGAGTAATGGTGATTCAAGTTTCACATCTAGGTCTTACTGAATCTTAAATTATTTGCTGTACAGTTAAAACTTATTATTAACATAATAGTTTCAGCTTGAGTATTTTTTTTTTCGAGTGACGTGCACTCTACTATTTAATAATCTATCAAAATCCGTACATATGAGTCTTGCAGCTAATTTTGAATATAAACACTACTCTTTACAATCTACATCGTTTATTATTAACATACTTCATCGTAATATAAAAATTGATTCCAATGAAAAAATAATATCCCTATAACTTTCTTTGATGAGACAAGAATATTTTATAATCGAAATATACAATATCTTAAATTGCGATATTATACTTGGATATAATAACATAAGAAAGAACATGTCTTGAAGAAAATTTTTAGATCACAAAATAATATTTGATGTTTCGATAAATTGGCCTCAGTACATACGGATGCCGATTGGGATGTTACTACTTGCACATGAAATAACCGGAAGTAGTTACATTCCGCACGTGTAAGACTCCAAGTTACTTTTAAATTTCTATTACAACTTTTAAAAATATTTACTATTTGCGAAACTAATCTATTCAATTACACGAACTTTTCTTTATAAAGAGACATTTATTAATATCCATTTCGAATTAAAAAAATCAATATTATGCAAAAAATCTTCTGGCTTCAGTAGTCGCGGACGCTGATTTCGGATGTCAATACTTGTACATAAATTATTCAAGATCGTTTTCGAAAATAATTTACTGCACTAATAAAAATCACTTCGGATAATAACATAATTAATTTTGATAATTTAAATAATTCCATCTCAATTACGAAATGCATCTTATGATTAGAATATCATTATTTACCAATACTCCATAATGGTACCTTTTTATTTACGAACTTAAATATGGCAGATTCTATTATTATTTATATTTCACGATTATAATAAATTTTAGATAAAAACAGTTATTGTATATCATAGAACGCATATGATATTTTCTGTCAAGTGTCAGGTTTGAATGTGATACATAATAAAAACTACATATCTTACAATCCATATAACAATATTTTAACTCAGTTATATTCAATTTAAACTTTAAAGTTGCGCGATTCTCGATTTCGACTTTCGACTTTTCCCAGCGACCAAATTGCCTGTTAGACTTTGAAATCAATACACATTCTCAAGCTGCCCGTATTATCACGTTCGATCTTTTCATTTCAAACATTTTCCAAGTTGTTTAAGTACATACTAGTTATACTACATTTCAGTAATATTGACTCAATAAATAATCAACCAATTTATTTCAAGTCCTTCGTGCCACGGATTAAATTTTCAATTAAAATACTAACCCAGCTTTACTGTTTCTGACGTTATATTTTGAAACTATAATAAACGTTAATACTTCGAATACTTTCCTTGTCAATCGATGGTTCTGCTGACTCTGGGTGCATGTATTCAGAATAAGAAATTTAATACTTCTGAATAAATGGCGCAATTCTATTTCGAACAATGTTGAAAGTATAATAAAAGGAATATCCTCAAATCATAAAAAAATTGTATAAAAACTTCAAGAATTAATTTATTGATGTAGTACAAAAAACAATGAGTTATTTTCCTAACAGTATTCAAATTATAAAAAAACAGATGTGCACTTTTTAAAAATATACTTCTTTACTTATTGTGAATGATATTCATTAAGAAATAATATATTTATTTCCATGCTAATCTATTTTATTGAGAAGTAAGTACGCGGAATAACTTTATCATACCCATTACAGTATTAATTTCATGTTGACCAAAATCTTACAAAAATAATTCGCAACTGCAATTCTTATTGAATATTAATAATTTTTTAATTTGGTTATATGTATTTTTATCTAGAAAATAAAATAAATTCATAAATAATCTTTCCCCTTTGGACGACTAACAAAATACACACTTCCTGAATGCATTATTGTGTATTTCTGTGCACATACTTTCCCTGGAGTGTACTTCTATCGAAAATTTAATTAAGGAACTACAATTCTATTAAAATTCTTTCGTTATGGTTGCAATTCATATCAGTTAAGTAGTGCCATTAGTTTTTAAAACATCGCACACGCGTGCTATTTAAAATAAAATATAGTATCTTATTAATGTGTAACGTATTTTCAAAATGTAAAAAATATTACTCTGTATTGTCGCACTGTTATAGGTTTCGATCATTTTAAATAAGAAACATAACAATGAATGATCAAATGACGAAAATAATTATTTGCATCATTTTATTAACAATTATAACTTCCAAGATAAAATATCTTATTAACTATGACATGACTAATAATAATTTAATTCTTAAATATTGTACGTCCGATTTAACTAAAATACAAAAATATTGGCATGTCATTATAAAATCATCAATGTAAATTATTATGAAATTTTGTAACAATTACGTTGTACACCGCTTACTTCATCTATAGGCTTTAAAATATTTAGTCGAGATATTTCAGAATTTCACGTAGAAAATTGTATAAGAAATTATTTGTTATGCATGTCTTGTTTCCAAAGTTCAAAAAAAACTGTAATGACACTAAATTATCGAGAATATCCCATTGCCAGTACTTGAATATTATTTCCACCAGAGTTATGGAGATTAAATATAACTTTATAGGATAATCATTAATAATCATAAACAATCTTATATGAAATATTTAATTACTTCGACCCAGACTAAGTCTGGACGAAGTATTGAATTTGGTCAGTTCGGGCATAAAAATTACCCTATAGTTTTTCATCAATTGTCGACGTTTCAGACCCTAAGGAACCCAAATCAACAATAAAAAAATTTGTGTCGTTGATCTTGTACGTACGTACGTCCGTACGTCTCGTTTTTTTGTCTCGCGATAACTCGCGGACGGATAAGCGTATTGACATAAATTTTTTTTTAAAATACGCGTCTTGGCATAACTTCGATCTGATTAGATTTTGGCGCAGATCCATCCGTCCATTACTAAAAAAAATTAGCCCCAATTAAGTTTCCTCGTAGTTTTTTGCATTTATTTTGAAAAATACAAATTTTATTAAAAAATGTTTCAAAAAAAAAGATAGAGCATGAAATTCTCTACAAAAAAGGTTGTATGCATTTTCTTCTTAAAGTCAACGATAATGCCTTAAAAACTGGTTTAAAATACTTATGACTATTGTCTGTAAAAGTATTGAATTTGGTCACCTCGGCAAAAAAATTACCCTATAGTTTTTTATCAAATTTCGACGTTTCGACCCCCTACCCCCCAGGGGTAGTCTTCGCCAACCCCTCGGGCGCGGTGATCACCTATGGGCGCATAAGTTCTTTTAGGCCCTTGATACGAAAATAACTATTTCGATATATCTAAAAGATGTCTTATAGATATCTAAAAGATATCCATCAGAGATCTTTTCGAAATTTTCAAGATATCTTTGACGAACGATATGTATATATATATATATATATATATATATATTGTATATATATAAGATCACAATGACACAGACAGTAATTAGTAAAACACTGTAAACATGTAATATGCATCGAATAGTCTATTACAATACAAGTGCTTGAAGTAAGTGTTTTGCAACTTTTATTTATTAATACTTCGGCAGGCCTGTTGTCGGGGTCGAAGTTTTGAAAATGCTCATTTTCAATTTTCATACATATAAGAAACACTATATTGTTGTAACATATCTATCGAAGCCACTTGGACATAAATATGATTGGACCCCCAAATATCAATATAATTTTATAATATAATGGAAAGCTGTTAGTAAACAAACGAGTATTAAGGAATAGCCGACTCTCTACTGGGTCGAAGTTTCTGAGCGAGCGAAGCGAGCGAGGCACCACGCCAACACTAGTTTTAAAATTCAATAAATATTTTTTTTAATCCATAACTAGTTTTATTTAACAAAACCGTGCAATTTACAATTTCTACATATTTGGATTTTTCGTTTCTGTACGCATATCGATTTTATTCTCGTTATAATAGGATATATATTCGCCTCTCGTTGTTTCGTACTTTCCCATTAAATCGGATAAAACAAGTATTCGTATTTATATTGTCAGTATTACCCAATAGTATTGAATAGTAACGTGAACTGACATTTTTTAATGATACGCATTACTTTATAATTAATACAATTTACTTTTCTCGCATTAACAAAACCTTAACATTTTCGGTAACGTAATTAATTATAACGCAGGATGTATTTTTACAAATTATAAACTATAATGCAATCAAAACTAAGTAATTCAATTATTTTTAAATCAATTTTGTCTCATTAGGTTTCAATTCGTGTACCAGTCAAATTCAGGTATTCCAAGAACATTTCAAATAAATGAATTCTTTTTTTTTATTTTTCGATAAATTAGATTTTAGATCTATTTCCTTGAATAACATCGTCGTTATCATATTCAAACAATTATTACCGTTTTGAAATTCTCTAAAGTAATTTTCTTCCTCGTTGCGTACTGGCCTCGTTGCCAAACTCAATTATTAGTCAACGATTTCTCTTTTCCTTCTTATTTTCTATTTTTAACCTTATTCTAGTAATGTAATTTTTACAGTATCGATATTTCAGAGAAATAGATTCAATTTTTATTTTACAATATCAAAAAAAAGTGGATTATCCATTTAATTAGGAATACAATTTATTAGTGAAAAGTGATTGAGTATTATTTAATTAGCCAAATATTATTGTTTACTGTTATAATAGTAAAACCTACTTTTCAATTATAATATAATATTACTAATATATAAGTTATTTTTGATTAGTTGTTAGTGAAAAATTCACTAATTTATATTTATATTAGTAAATTTGCGTATTTTTCATTTTGTCCCAGAATTAATTAGTTATTCAGATTTAGAGAATATAAATAAATAGTATACGAAGATTAAAGTATTTAATATTCTAAACTAATAAGAATTTAATATTTGTTTAAGTCTGATCCTCATCAAACCTTATGATATTAGGTCGTCGTCGTATCTCTTTCAGAGCTCCATAGAGCGTCACTCAAGTGTTTGTCAATAGATGCAATGTAATAAAAACTGTTCGAATGAGGGTTTACTAATCAGACACTAGCCACGACACTAATCATGCATTAGTGAAACTTGATTAAACCTTTATCAGACATCAATTACCAACGTCTTATAAAACATACTTTATCTAATCTTGATCAGCTGGTTATCAGGTACTTCTTAAGATTCTTCTTAATCAGTGACTTATCACCGAATCAGACCCTTATCAATATCTAATTAGACAAAAGATTTTGCCTAAAGCAGATTATCGCATCTGTGTATTAAAAAATATTACAGGTATCGAATAGTATGAATTTCTTCATTCATTTAATATTTCTTTTAGTATAAATTACATCGCGCATGGAATATAACCAGTAGCATAGAACTTGTTGCAAAAAGTATCGTTTCTAACGAAGTTTACCATCCCATATTTGGTTACAAAATTTAATTTTATAAAACTTGTGAGTTACAGTGTTTCTCAAGTCTTTCTTTGAAAATAACAAAAACGAGTATATAGGTGTACCTTGCACAATGCCTTGATTGATATTGATTGATAACCCGTGTAGATTGATTCATCGTGTGGTTTTGGTGTTTACACGCCCCAGTTAAGGTTTAACCAATACTTAAGCTTAGCTACGTAACAGTTCATAATAACTTACATTCTATTAAAAATTAAAAATTACAATGCTCATATTGTAATGAAATAAGTTGAATACTTGTTCAAAAATTTCCTTGACATTATCACAATGTTTTCAAAATTATCTCTGAGAAAAATGCATTTTTTTGTGCACATACTTCAAAATAACTACATAGAACAACAATTTCTTGAATTAAGAATATCTTACCTTCTATAACGGCATAATTTCAATCTAGAATATCACTATTTTATTTGATAAATCATAACATTAATGTTTACTCTTGTTTTCTGCGATGGAAATCAACTGTTTTTTAATATTCCGTTTTAAAATATTGTTTATCCAAATTACGCGCTACAACCGCGAAAAATCAGCATATTATCTAAAATTGAGTGTATACTATCGAAGTAATTTTTCCCCTACACGGAAAAAAATAAATAGTTGGCTTTACTATCTAAATAGTAAGATCTGGCACAACTACATTTTTTAGGTGCTTTTAGTATTAAAATAGTAGCAATGGCTACCTTATTTATCGAGGTCACTATTTAGATACTCTCTAAACTTGAATGAATAAAAAACAACGTATACACGACAACGACTACAACCAAAAGTGGGTTACCATCAATTAGTCAGTTTTTTACTGACAAATAGAACGAAAATACTAATTCATTAGTAAAATTCTACTAATCTACAAGTAGATACTGATTTTATTATTTCAGTAGTCTATAGAGTTAATAATGAAGTAGTAGGATTATACTTTTTACTAGCAAAAGTGATTACTAATTCATTTGGTGACTCACTTTTCATGTCTTATTCGTAGTTTTTAATTAAATTAGAGAGTAGTAAAATTACTGCAAAACGATGGCTGTTTCTGATCCAACTATGTAATTAGTTGTTCCAACCAGGGTATTTTTTTTCATGTAACCTCTGTCAATATTTAAGAAATTTGACAAGAGAAAGAAAGTGATAACTTGAAATCAAACCTTACTTGAGCTTAATTTAAGTTGTAAATTACTGTGCAGATATTGTGAATATATTTCGGAATTGAATAGGGTATTAAATCACATTCGTGTTGTCCTAGACTTCGTCGAAGAATAAAAATAATTTCTTACACTAAATGCTTATTCATATATGTGGGTATTCCAAAAAAGTTTTTGAACCCTAAATTAAGTCAATATTTGCGCTTAAAGTCTTAATTTTAGACAGCAAAGTTTAATTTTAGTCAAGATTTATGCTTCATGCCCTTCCATCCCACTGTGGGTCCAGTGGACCCACGGCGCAGTCGCGCTTCGATTTGACTGCCTTAATACTGGAATCGGAACTTGTGCCACCAACTGTCGTTCATTCGTCACCTGTACTATAAAATCCAATGAAAATCATACCCGTTTAACGCTTAGAACGCGTCTGGACGAGGCCCGAAATGCGTCGGGAAATTCACTGGGTCCAGCGGACCCATAAAGGGGACGGACGTAATTTTTGCACAAAAAAAAGTGCATTTTGTTTTCTTCGTTTTTTGGCGTCTGGAGGTACAAAAAAGTATTAAGTGTAGAAATAAATAATTTGGTAAAAAAACGGTGTCAACTTTGCCCAACCCGATCCGATCGGATGACAAAAATTCGCTGTGTTCAATGCGCGCGTCCAATATGCGATGAACACAGGTGCTACTTGTACGTACGATTGCGTATTGCAGCAAGAGTAAAAGTATTTTTCCACTTCACATTATTAAAAAGTATGTATAAATAAATAATTACAATTGTAATTCATTTATAAATATAGCTAAAATTTAATTAGACCTCTGCCTTATTCGTTTATTTTCTATACGCACGTTTTTTGTAAATTTGCCAACTTCAATGTTCAAAATAAATACCTTTTTGCGATGGATGCTATTGCACAATTTTTTTCTTTATTCGGGCATATTTCAAGAGTATCCAGTTAAAATTTTACCTAAAAAAATTGAAAAACAAAAAAGTTATGCTTTTTCCAGTGAAAAAAGTCATTTTTTCCACTTTTACACATTCTCTATTTTTTTAAACAATGTTAATTTTTTTTTTTAATTTTTTTATGCGTAGCGAGAATCGAAAAATTTAATTAATAAATTAAACATAATTAACTAGAAAGTAATTGAGGAAAAGAAAAGAAGTTTTGCCGTTTTTCGAAATTTCGACTATGTAATTGAAAAAGTATATATATTTCATAGGATCGCAGCTAAAATTTCAAAAAAAATCGGCCTAGAAATAGCGGGAAAAAAAACAGAAATAAATATCACGACAAAATCTGGATGAAAGGCCCAATTTAAGAGCCCCTTAAACCCATTTGAATTCCTAAATGAATAGAAAGTTATTCTTCATCCGCCAGTTAATTAAAGAGAGTTCAAATGGTAATAGTAACATGATTATTTGCTTTTACTTAATAAATTGTTTACCAATAATTAATACATTTGCAATTGTTTTAAAATATCTATTCAGATGATTATTTGATTAAAGAACATTGAAACAGTTGATATTAGCTATTAACTTCTTTAGCGCATTGAGTGCTTTGCACTTGTCTACACTATTGGTTTTCGTATTATTTTATTGTTGCTTTCGGTGCATGTTGTATACGTGCTTCTTCCACTACAATAGTTTCATGAATAACAATCCAACATATCAAGCTCTTATGCGGTACTCCAGTTATCTGAAAAGGTAGGAATAATACCAACTCGTATTTTCGTTATTGCATCAGATTTTATTAAATCCTTGTGTACATTTTAGGGTGTATTTATTTATATTATCTTTATATGTGAATAGTATATACTAAAATGTAACTGATCACTTAAAATATTAATTTTTTTAAATGTTATCTTCTTTTATATATAGAAAATATGAAACTTATAAATACTGCAACCAATATTGGTGAATTAATTTTAATAATTTGAAAGATTGACTGGTCTCGCCCATTTTCAATAAAAAGTCACCTATGACGATAAAAACATACCAATTTAAACAATAACCAGTGAATCAATATGTGCTTTGGATTGAAGCATACTTGAAGCAGTCTTGTTGGCAGTTTTTTAAATTTTGTTAAAAATTTCTACATGCTCAATTTTCAAAAAGTTTTCATGGCAATATCGCAAAAATAACTGAAAATTTCTTTGAAGATATGATAACTTTTGTTCATTTTTATAGACTAAAACTGAAGATAGCACACATCGTGTCATTGAAATGTTTATACACATATATTTTTTTATTTCGAAATTAACATGGCAACAATAACTTATCGGATAATATTGTATTGAGAAATTTTCCATAGCAATCATAGGAATATATGGAATTTAACCCATTAAGTTATATGTAACTGAGTAAAATACATTTTAATAAAATAATATTAAATTATTTCTGGAAAATATTAAATATCGCTGATATATTTGAACGCCTCTATTTATTACAATATAAGACACGGTAATCAAAACGTTCAAATTTCCAATTATTATATAGAATTACTCAATAACGTATTTTCTGTAGGTGATCATGACATAACGAGCTTTAAATATAAATAAAATGTTAATACTGAAGACGCTATTCAAACGCTCAACCCGTTTGACTTTAACTGCTATACATATCGTAACCATTATTGAGACATGTTACATGGTAGATCATTAATAATTGCAAAGCAATTTATAATCAAAGTTTTCGGGAGAAAACTGAATTCACAGAATAGGAAACGGACATGCAGTTAGCCATAAATAAGGAACCTTTCAGAATCTTGGTAAGTTTCGAGTTTAACATGGCAGAGTTCCCTCTAAGCTTTTAGCAGCAAGCCTCGTTAAATCAGGCAAAATCGAAACGCGCGTTACAAATACGATTGGACGAGTTCTTTATAGCCGAATGGAAAGAATCACATAATGTATCCGGAAGACGTCTGAGCTTTCAGTTGATGTACTCGCTAATATGCAACTGCTAAATTTTAGTGATTAAGTTATCCTATTGGTTTCGCAGGTAGATGATTTAATGATTCAAGAATGTATTTATAAAATACATTAGCGTACATAAATGCGTTGCTTCTGCAGGTACATCTCATGTTTTTACCTCCGAGTTTCCGGAAATTGATTACAAGTTTGCAATAGGATATTCTCATGGATAATGTATCGAGAATGGTAATACGGTGTTATTTTTAAGGTTGAAATGTTAAAGTAACATTTAGTAATCTTGAAAAACCTCCTACATGAAAAAACTAGTTTGTATAGGACCAATCAAGATAGTCAGCATTTACAAATTAAGTTGTTACGTTGAGCCAAACATCTATAAATGGTCAGTCTAACAAGTTTCAAATTGTAAGATCTGCAGATCTATCTTACAAACTAAATTGTAGCGATAGCTATTCATTCACAGAAACTCAACTACAGGGAGTATACATATACATTTAGAGTTAGTCATGTACACACAGAAAGAATTAAATAGTTGGAAATACTAAGTAGACACACCCAACCATTTCTAGTTAATTTTTCTATCTAAACAATGACCTTTTGTAGTTATAACACTGGTCAACAAATTTGTGACAATATAATGTTACAGAGATAAAAATAGCTAATCTTTGTTATTTTTGGGTCGCTGAATCCGAATCCGATAGTGAACATTTTTTATTCGCTCTTGTCTCCATGTAATATGGGGATAAAGTTGCAAAAACGTAATTTTCTCAATTGTTCGAGGAAGTATATATTTCAATAGAAACACAATAAAAGCTTCAATGATAGCTTAAAATGAAGCTTAGAACTTCTATTTCATGAAAAGAAAATTGTTGTATGACCTGGTCAAAAATCATTTTCTTAAATGGACATTTGTTTTTATGCGCAAAATGTTGTCTCAACTAAACTACCTGTTACTACTGCCCATTTTCGCCGCGCTGCGACCAAAATTCTGGAGCTGTGACCGTCTGAAATGGAATGTTACAAATACAAAGATGCATTTTTATATTATATAAATGTTTCATAATACGTTTTTACGATTGCAGATTATGATTTCGATGTTACAATTAAGATTTATCGGACGACAGCTAACAAAATCACTAACACGTAGGGATAAAATGCATTTATTTTTTAAATCTTAAAAAAATTATGACTAACGGCAATGAAGATTGAATTTTTTAATTTTTAAAATGCAGTTAAAATTATGGCAGTATGTTGAAATGCATTTAATTAATAGACAGATTTCCCCATGTTCGCAGTTAAATTATATGAACGACAGAAATGCAGAAAATGAAAAGATAGATAATGCGTACCTACCATCAGAAATGAATGACTTCGATTTTGAGTGTGAAATGAATTCAAATTCCCCACAATTGATATCTCAAAATAGGCTAAATGATTCGGTTAGGGATTTGGGACTTTCAAAAAGTAAATCTGAATTAATGGCTTCCAGATTTCAAGAGTGGAATTTACTTGAAAAAGGTGTAAAAGTAACTACATTTCGTAATCGCCGTACTGATTTTGTTTAATTCTTCAAGAAAATCGATTGAATGATTGTTTGTTGTAATGTGCAGGGCCTCATGTCGGTGATGGGTATTGAGTATCACATTGAGCAGTGGCATTTATTTATAGAATCGTCGAAATTAAGCCTCAAAGCATTGCCGAAAGCCATAATTATTTTCAAATTTACAAAAGAAATGCATTTTGTCCCTACGTGTTGATGATTTTGATAGCTGTCGTCAGATAAATCTTAATTTTAACATCGGAATCTTAATCTGCCATCTTATAAACATATTATGAAAAATTTATATTACGAAAAATGCATCTTTGTACTTGTAACGTTCGATTTCAGATGGTCACTCACTTGCCAGAATTTTGGTCGTCAGCGCGGCGAAATTGAGCAGTAGTATCAGATAGTTTAGTTGAGACAACATTTTGCGCATAAAAACTAATGCCCATTTAAGAAAATAATTTTCGACCAGGTCGTATAGCAATTTTCTTTTCGCGAAACAGAAGTTATAAGCTTCATTTTAAGCTATCATTGAAGCTTTTATCGTGTTTCTATTGAAAGATATACATCCTCGAACATGGAGAAAATGACGTTTTTTGCAACTTTATCCTCATATTACATAGGTCGAGAAATCGAGTTTTACGGCCGGAGAGTCAAAAATACCTTTTTTTAAATCTATAGGAACGATCAATATTGTTTCTAAGGTCAAAATCAATCTGAGAAATTTAAACGGATTTTGAAAAAAAAATAAAAAAACTTTTGAGTTTTTTATTATTTTGACCTGCATAAAGTAAATGTTAAACAACTGTACCGAAGTACTCATGTCGAGAAGTCTGCAGATACCTACTCCCCTTGTTGCACCTATTTTCTTATACGAGAGCGTGCTAGTTTGCTCCCGTGATATAGGGAGCAAAATAGTATTTTACGCTCATAGTGCCAGAAAGTTATTTTGCTCCCTTGGGAAAGAATGTGCTATTTTCTACCGCGATATAGAGAACAAAATTAATATATACAGGGTGATCGGCCAACCATTACCCAGCGGATAACTCTAGATTCTACAGATAATTCTGAACAACTTTTTCCTCTAAAAAAATGTTCGGGAAGGTAGAGTTTTTATGTTATTCAACACTAAAATTTAGGTGAAAAAATCACATTTGTTGAAATATCTCGACTCACTTTGAAGGTACCTTAACGAACCGGAGCTCATTTTAAAGATATTTTAAAGCTCTATAAATTGTCTCTATTGGTTTTTGATCTACAATGAATATCTCTCTTGTTATAGCCATAAAAACGGGATAAAAGCCGATTTTTTAGGATTTTCGCGTTTAACTCGTTTCGACAGATAGTTACCGAAATATCACACAGAAAAAAGTTGTAGGCCTTGAAAAAACAAAAATTTTTTGTCCTCTAATACGATGCGATTAAATTAAAACTGAACCCTACAAGAGCCTCGTAAAGTTGACAAAATACAGTTCGACAAATAAATCGATATTAATAACAAAATGTTATGAAAACGAGTACAAATAGGGTTCAGTTTTAATTTAATCGCATCGTATTAGAGGACAAAAAATGTTTGTGTTTTCAAGGCCTACAACTTTTTCCAGTGTGATATTTCGATAGCTATGTGTCCAAACGAGTTAGACGCGAAAAACCTGAAAAATCGGTATTTACCCCCATTTTTATGGCTATAACAAGAGAAATATTAATTGCAGGTCAAAAATCAACTTATATAGCTTGAAAATATCTTTAAAATGAGCTTCGGTTCGTTAAGATACCTTCTTACAGAGCCGAGATATTTCAAAAAAAGTGATTTTTTCCCCCTAAATTTTAGTGTTGAATAACTTAAAAACTCTACCTTCCCGGACATTTTTTCAGAGGAAAAAGTTGCTCAGAATTATCTGTACAATCTACAGTTAGCCGCTGGGTAATTGTTGGCCGATCACCCTGTATATTATAATATAATATATATACATATATACCTTACTCCAATTCGTATTAAACAAATTTTCAGCAAAAGCGTGAGCAGTGTGTTTATTACGATGATGAATCATCAAATCATCGAATGTCTTTATAGTAATTGTCAAGGATAAGCCCATAAATTAAACAAAAAATGTAAATATAATAATGCAAAAAATGTTGAAGAGGCGTAGAGTAATCATATGAAATGCGAAAATCTTTGAAGTGTAATAACATTTAGAGAAATTATGTCAAAATCGATAATAACGATAACTTCACTATGCATATTTTTTAACGATTTTTAAATTATTTTTATCACAACCCTTAGGACGGAATTAGGGCAGCGATGTAATAATCTATTCAGCAATTTATGTGTAAAATTCCGTACAATCTAGTCGAATCAAAGTTTTTTATAGTGGAATCAATAAAATTAATATTTTGAATTTGCACTTTGTTTGTTGCATTCATTAACTGTACGTAGTAGCAGTGCAGCATAGAAATAGGATTTCTCCAATGATATCGTCAAATATAACAGAAGTTCCTGCACTTCTTTCATAATATTACATGACGTAATCTACAGAATATTAAGTATATAATTAAAAGACTTCATAGTCGATAAAGAAAAGGCTAATCTAATTCGCATTTGAGGTTAGATTCGTCACTATTGTTTTGTATAATTTACTGCTAATATTTTAAATTAATGTCGCTTATTTATTATTATGTTTTGTTTGCCGAGTTTTTTCTTTTCGTCCGTTAGAATTGGATTCTTTAAATTGACTCAGGGTTAAACCTTTCGATTTTTACTTCTTTGGAATTCCATTTACTGCAACTGTTTCACTGTGTATATAGACTACTATTTTCGATAAAGGAATAAAGTATATATAAATTGATTTTTACATTTTTGACATTGTGTTACGTTTTTTTATATTAGCAATTATCATTTATACAAATTATAAATAGAAATATGTAAAGAATTTTTGTAAATTTTTAATGTAGTGTAAAAATACGGTAAAATCACGAAAATAAATAAATATAATGCGGAGCAATTGATATATATATATATAAAATCAACAAATAATCAATTATTGTGGTCATTGACTTCAGTAAACTTGTTGAAAAAACGCCACAATATTACTAACCAAAAATTGGACATTATCCATTTAGTTTTATAAAATGAGATAACCGAGATTTATGTTCAATTAACCTCATACCAGTTGATATTTCTTGAGATGATAAGATGAATAATTGATGCTCACATTCTGATATCATCAACAGAATCGTAGAGTGCGGGTCGAAAAACCGACAAATCGAAAAACCAACAGGTTAAAAAAACCGAGTCATAAAGCTGACACAAAAACTAGACACGTCGACAAGCGGATTATCATTTTTGGACTGTCGGCTTTTCGATTGACGGTTTTTTGACCAGTCGGCTTTTTGATTTGTCGGATTTTCGACCCGCACCCCAATCGTAAGGTAGTAAACGGGTGTGGGTTGAAAAACCGACAAATAAAAAAGCCGACAGGTAAAAAAACCGACAATCGAAAAGCCGACAAAGAAAAATTAAACACATCGACAAGCGTACAATCATTTTTTTTGTATCGGTTTTTTGACCTGTCGGCTTTTTGATTTGTCGGTTTTTCGACCCGCAGCCCCATTTTAATAAATAGGGATATAAAATTATACATTTTGACTATAACTTACATAGTTAATTCAATAATGAAAAGGTGTATTCCAACTATTTGTCATTTCAGTATTTACCATTTATAACGTTATTTTAATCATTTTAAATTCTTGAGGAACTATTTTATAATTAAAAAAATATTTAATTTCTTCTGGACCGCTTCACTAAATTAAATAAGAATTGTCTTTTTCAGTTTGACGATCTGATTCCAAAAAGAAGGAACCAGGATATTAGGTTCTTGTTCAAATGAAATAAATTTCTTCACTTTGACGTTTTGGCCATCTTTAGAAATTTCTGTGTTAAAAATATATAAGGTGTTGAATAAGAATATTGTTTCTAAATGTTATACTTTAGTTATAAGAATAATTTAAGTGTATATATTCGTAAAGAATGGTTCTTTCAATTCCAATGTTATTAGGAATTTCTATATTTATTTAGTACCCCAACTTTCTGTCACTAATTATTTTACATTAAATAAATTGTTATTCCACTTCTTTTTCTCCGTTTAAACACATAATCGTTTTTTGCAGTACCAGGGATATATTAAAACTGGACTACAATGACCAACAATCAATTCAACAAGTAGCAGTTTAATTACTTACTACTCCAAACCTAATGTCATGATTAAGAATATGACAGTACTGAACGATATGGTAACATTTACAGTATTATTAACTGCATGTGACAAGTTTCTTAGTTATGTCATAGTTTCCTACCTAGTTGTATAAAGTAAATTCCTTCCTGCTTGACACGGGTGAAGAAACGCGTCATGTAAGCTTCATGGATCCGATGGTTAAAAAACACATTTAAGCCATTTTCCACTATAAGAAAACATTAATCTTGACGGGATCGAAATGTCAAGTGACGTCGGAACTGTTACGTCTAGATTATTAATCTTACGTGGCACTGGAAAAATAACCATTAGCTTTTTTCAAAGGTAATAGAGCAATTTCCTTCGTCACTTCATACTTCTCTCCTTCGCGAATGGTTAATTGACAAGAAACGACGCTTGTCGCGCGAATTGCGATTCAAGTGCGAAATGCAGCGGCACACGCGCGACACGGCCGGCCTCGTCAAGTGCCTGTGATTAACCAAAAAAAAACAACCACTCGTCAGAGAAGCTCGGAAACACGTGCGCTCTGTCAGCCGTCGGCGCGTGCACTGACGCTTGGTACAAGCTCGAGGTGCATAGTAGCCGCCGGCGTCACCGTCGCCGCCGCCGTCGTGTTGGTCGGCGCCGTGGCAAAGTAGACTCCGACGGCATTCGACCGTCGTCATGACGACGAAAATTGAACGGGACGCGCGCGAAAACGACGAAGAAAGCGGCGCCGGCACCGCGACGCGAACAACCAACTAGAAATTTAGCGCGAGAGAATCCGGCAAAGGCTTCCCGGAAAAAAGCTCGGACACGACAAAGATGGGACACACGCCGCTGGACACAGCGCTTTTTACCATAGTTCATTGCCAAGGAAATATGGACTCTTCGATAAAGTTGCTGTTGTGTCATTCACTTTTTGACACGTATTTCAGTGCATACTTTTTGTAAAAGTGAGCAACATTTCGAAAAAATTAAACCACAGCGAAAAATCAAACTTTGCACCCTAGTACACGGAGAAAAATTTTCCAGGAAATTTTACAATCTCAGATGGTAATTTTGTGACAGACTTGTAGAATGGAAAAAAAATTGCCATTTTTTATAGTAAAAATCAGAAGATTTTATTGTAACTTTTACTCTCTGAATAGTAAAAATTCCTAGAACCGATCCCCATTTTTGTCAGAAAAATGGCAACGTTTCACATTCTGCAAGACTGTCCCAAAATCACCATTTGAAGTTTTTCTCCGTGTACCAAATTGCGGAATACTCGTATTCCAAATTGTCGAGTGTCCGTAATTTTCGACACGTGCGCGAAAATACCACTTTACGATCTAATGCTAGAATCTACTTATTCTTAACTCCGTGCGCGAAATTCAATTTCTCACACAACTTTTAGTGCGTGAAATACCGTATTTGCGCAATGTATTTCGCACACTCAAATCAGTTTCCTATACGTGCTACACTCTAAATTTCTTAAAGTGAAAGTTGAGACCCTTTCTGATAAAAGTGCCTTTTTAACTATTTTTAAAGTGGAAATTTCACTTTACTAATAGTGGATGGAAATATACCACTCTAATAAACTGTAATTTCCACTTTAGAAATTGTGTAAAAGTGACCTTTAAAAATCATTCCGAAAATTACATTTTGGCTCCTGAAGCGTTTTTCCAATGGACAAAAAAAACGTAAAGAAACGAAAGTTTTCTTCAATACAAAAGAAGAACAAAAATTAGATTTTGAAACTATCGACCCGAGATTCAAAGATCCAGTTACAATAACGGAAACAAAAGAGTATCATGCATTTATACCTAAAACAGATGGAAAATTGCTTCCAAAGAAAAGTTCTTTAGAAACAAATTATAATGTTTTTCCTGATACAAGAAGCATGAAATAGTATATTACGCTTCGAGGGAGGAAAGCGCGCGATTCCTGAGTGGGAGGTTTGCTACCCGAGCGACGCGAGGGCAGCACTCTTGCGAGGTGCGCGCGCTTGCCTCCCGTGTGGCATACGCTATGTTTCTCCCGAACCCATCTATTACTCCCGCCGGCGGCACTTTCCGTCCCTAGGGAGTAATGAGAACGAAGTGCGCATGCGCCATGGCGCCCATGCGGAATCGGCGACTTTCGTTCCGCATTCCAGGCATGGAATACGGACATTCGGACGCGGTCGGAGAAAAAGTAATAAATGGTACACAAGGTGTAAACAAACAAAAAAGGAAAAACGCGCTTTCAAAAAAATCGTAGAAGAAAAAAAGTAAATGTCGAAAAATAAGAAAAAAAATACAACAAAGTAAATACAAATCAAGGAAATTAAAAAAAAAACTGTAATGTAGGAATTATATTATTATAATGGCAGCCTCAACCCTGTTAAATGCAGAGAGCAGTTTACGATCAAAAGTTTTGGCAATTAACACATTTTAAGGTCGAATTATCGGTTTTAGGCGTTTTTTTTAGATTATGTCAAAAAGTTGACGTGATTGAGTTAAATGGACTTTAGAAATAGTGAAAAAGTCACTTTTATCAGAAAGTATCTAAACTTTGACTTTAAGGCATTTAGAGTGTAGATAGAGCATACACGCAGTTGAAAGAATGCACTAAATGCTTACTTGGCGTACTATTGTTACTTAGCGCATTGGTTAAAAAATTATCTTGCAGCATAAAAGTGCGGTTTATGGGATTTCCCTCTTAACACTCGCTACACGGACAAATTTTCGGAGGCGCTGCTCCTACAAACTCGGGAGCGAACGCGGTCGAAACGTAATTCAGTTAATAAAAAATGATCAAATATTAAAAAGAGTTTTTTTCTGTCAATATTGTTTCGTTTCATAATTACAAATATCCATGTAACATTTTCAGACGTTAAAATAGTTTAAAAGATTTAAAAGATAATTATATAACATTTTAATTTTAACCACCATATGAATGAATTTTTAAAACTTTCAGATGATTTTAGCATCTGCAGTTACATGGACAATTGTAATGATGGGCCGAAACAAAATTAACATAAAATATTCTTTTTTTTATGTTTGATCGTATTTTATTAACTTAATTACGTTTTTATTGTGTTTGCTCCCGACTTTGGAGGAGTAGCTCCCTCGAAATTTTGTCAGTGCACGTTTTGGTGTCAACGCCACTCCTGCGTGAATACCGTACTTCGTGCACTTGTGTCATAATGTACTATTAGCACACTGCGTTTAGTACGCGAAGTGCCTGATTTTCGAAATATACTGCATATAAATCAGTGCGTGAAAAATGTCTCATGCTGACAACAAAAATAGTTAACGCCGTGAATCGCCTGCGTCGTACACTTGTTTTGTAAGGTTCTCGTTTTCATAGCATATCTTCATATATAAAAGTCGGTTGTAGAAATATATAAATATATATAAGTTATATAAAAGTTATATTTTATTTTTTAATTACAACATTTAACACATGCTTCTTGAATTACATCATTGGTAACAAGAATATGTTCTTTGTAAGAAATAATCCATTTCGATAGAAATGTGTGCCTTGCTTAGAACTCTGTCAATATTGGCGTAAAAATATCAATTTTTCCGTCAATTACTTAAATAACACAGCCCCACAAAAAAAACGAGAGTCCGGATCTGGAATCGGAATGTGTGTATAATATATTTTTGGGTCGTTGAATCAGAATCTGAAGTGGGTAAACCTTCGGATGAACCACGTGTTCGAAACGGGAAAAAGTACAACAGTTGGCTGTTTTTTCGAAATAACGGCCAAGATATGGCCGAGCGCCAAATTTTGTCATGATATTCGTTTTCAGGAGGCCAAAATACGTGGATAATACGTTGTACTTTTTCCCGTTTCGAACACGTGGATCATCCGAAGATTTACCCTGAAGTGTATTTAATTCCAATAATTCATGTTTTTTACATAACCTCAAAAAACTACATCAAAATCCTACAATTCGACCTTAAAATGTTACAATGAAGAATACGTTGCACTTGGAAGCCTATGTCACGTTTCCATTATGTTTTTGGGGTCGCTAAAACCATATTCGAAGCCCATTCCGCCCCATTCCGTTGAGTTGTTGTCATAACCTCAAAAATAAATCTAAAAATCGACTCTAAAATGTGAAAATAAAGAAAAATTCTGTTCTTGAAGGCATACCATGTTTCCAGTATGCTTTTGAGACCGTTAAAATAAAATTCGAAGTCCATTCGATCTCATCAGGTAAGTCATTTGATACAACCTCAAAAATATCCTCCAAAAATGCACTCCAAAAATATTAAAATAAAGGAAAATTCTAATCTGAAAGCTATACCATATTTTCGGTTTGTGATTCGAGCCGCTAAAACCCGAAGTTCATCACGTGTATGATAGGACTCGATAGCTTGTGCAGTGCAGTTACCCCCTGAAGTGTCTGGAGTAAACGGAATTGTCTGGAGTAAAAGAAATTGTTTGGAGTAAAAGGAATTGTCTGGTGTAAACGGAATTGTCTGAAGTAAATGGAATTAATTGTCAGCAGATAAGTACTGGACTTAACTGTACTGGATAATATTGGAGTCTACATGAATGTACTGTACTAAGATTACTCGACAATACTGTAATGTATTGGATAGTACTGGAAAATACTGGAATATACTGGATAGCACAGGAATGTACTGTACAGTTCTTCAGATATCCTCAAAAATACGACAAATCGACCCCAAAATATTGAATTAGAAAAAATTCATACCGTGCATTCTTTATATTTTTGAGGTCGCTGAAACCGAATTCGACGCACAATCAACTCCATCACTTCTGGATTTTTACACGAACTCGGTGACATTAACTCAAACGATGGTCAGATATCAAGCCTTTCTTTATATATATATATGGGGCATTCTTTGTGAAAAAAGCCACCCCACCTGTCTAAAAATCAGAAACACCTACTTAGGTCTATTTGGGCTCAAATTGTAGCTTAGAGTGTGTAGTTTCAAAAAATCAGCGGTACTTTCCGAAAAACAAAATGGCATGTTGCAATATGGCGCCCGGAATGCGTGAAGCACGAACCGACATTATGTATTTCGGTAAAAATTCATTCACAAGAACAAAGAAAACATTTTTTTTTATGCATATCGTACATTATTGTGTGCACTTTGCATACGTATATTACACATTCAGAAATTCAATATGTCCGATTCAATATGGCGGACGGAATTTAAAATTTATCATTTTAATTAGAAAAATACTCGGTCTTATAGTAAATTAAATTAGAAAAAGAAAACCTCTACTGCAATTTCTCGAAATTATGCATGTTTCTCGTGACAATAATTTATGAACAGATACAATTTCACTGTTACCGCATCTTTTCTAATTAAAATGATAAATTTTAAATTCCGTCCGCCATATTGAATCGGACATATTGAATTTCTGAATGTGTAATATACGTATGCAAAGTGCACACAATAATGTACGATATGCATAAACAAAAATGTTTTCTTTGTTCTTGTGAATGAATTTTTACCGAAATACATAATGTCGGTTCGTGCTTCACGCATTCCGGGCGCCATATTGCAACATGCCATTTTGTTTTTCGGAAAGTACCGCTGATTTTTTGAAACTACACACTCTAAGCTACAATTTGAGCCCAAATAGACCTAAGTAGGTATTTCTGATTTTTAGACAGGTGGGGTGGCTTTTTTCACAAAGAATGCCCCATATGTATGTATTTTATTGCGCTATATTAGGTGCAGAGTACGTGTTCTTTCATCGCCATGGACTTTTATATTTTACAAATGTTGATTTAGCAAAATTCCTTTGTAATACATAGGCGTAAAAATGTCATTTAATGTTACGGAGTATAACAAAACTCAAAATTATAAGTTTATTTTAAAATTTAAATAATTTTCCTTTATTTTGTCATAGTGTCCAGTATAGCTCAGTATTGTTCAGTATGTTCCATTACTTTCTGTACAGTCAGTATTATCGAGAACTATCCATTATACATTCCAGTAGTATCTAGGATTGTCCAGTAAACATGGTATGCCTTTCGGCCAGATATATTTTTGAGGTTGTATAAGAACTGATATACAAAAATGGTTTCAGCGACCACAGGAACCTACGGAAACGTAACAGAGACTTCCAAGTGCAAATTATTCCTTATTTTAACATTTTAAGGTTGAATTATCAGATTTTTTTAGGTTATGTCAAAAAGTTGACGTGATGGAGTTAAATGGACTTGAGATTCGGATTCAGAGACCAAAAGAAACATATCATGGACGCAGTCTGACCTCCAGATCCGGACTTTGGTTTTTTTTTTGTGGGGGCTGTGTAATCATGATTTTCTTATCAGCACCTCTTAACGGCTGTCAAGAAATATCAATGTCTTTGAAAAATATGTTATTATGTATATATGAAATTTGACGTTGCAAGTGAAAAATAATACTTTCAAAATAAAAAAAAAAGTAATTGTATGAAAATTACGGAAAACTGAAAGAACTTGAATGGTTTATGGCATTTGGAGTTAGAGCAAAACAATTAAATAATCAATAAGAACATTTTTCAAACAAAAAAAATATTGCATCGTTTTATTAGCCTAATAGGTGTATTTTTGACAAATAATTTAATTTAATTTATTAATCATTATTTCGACCTTAACAGTAAGTCGAAGTTTCGTTTGTTAAATTGGTGATGGTAACATCACAAACACAAATCCGTGTTTAAAATGTAGGCCAAAATATGATCTTCTTAAAGTTTAACGTAGTTACATTACTCTCGTTTATTAAGAAACACTAATTCCTACTTATATTTATTCGATATTAATTACGAGAAAAGACCTTTTTAATTATATTGCCTAATATGTATTTATTTGGAACCCTCATACTGGATCATTTTTCTTAATAACAATATAGTATGGATGAGCGGAATAGAATAATCATCTGCGCAATTGAAAATATCAAGTAAAAAACTTCTTTTTGAAAGTGTTATAAATGTTATAACCAAGAATTTACCAAAAGTGTGAAAAATGTAAATTTGTTTGATTTTTTAAAAGTTGCTTCATATCTTACGTAACGTGAGAGTTGGGGTTAGAAAATATCAGCTAGAAAGTAATTAATTTATCAATAAACCCTACCTTGCCTTTTTCGACCTATTCAGAGTTTCAATCTTACGGACATAAAACATGAAACATCAATTTTTATCGTCCCCTAGAGTAAAGTTCGTACATTCTTCCCGCTGAATAGAAAAAAGTGCTGTGTTTAGTTACTATTTGAACTTTACTCCTGGCTCTGTGCGCATTCGTGATTGTGTAATGTTTCGAAAAAGAGTTTCGAAGGCCGAGAGTACATATTGACAGACGGTAAACGTAATTGAATTTTCAATTTCTTTTGTGAAATGCACGTTGAAAACTATATACAATCAGCATGTATCTGATTTTCCCTCCTTTACATCGTATACGCCAATGTAAGAGCGTTGATGCGACAAGTCTATAAACTTATTTCTTGGAAAATGTTCCTAGCCTCGAAAATATCAGAAAGCAATTGTACTAAGAGAGCATTTTAACATATTGTAAGAAAATTTGATAAGATTTTAAGATGAAAGAAATTATGGAAAAAGGTTTGCAGTAATTAATTGCGGAAAGTATTTAATTATAAATAATTGAAAACCAACATTTTTTAAAACAAACAATGAGATTGTTTACGTTTCATTTTTAAAATTGGTAAAGTATTGAACTTTTTTTCTTTTGAACAATCAAGAGGAGTCCTACTATCAAACTACTGCGGAAAATTTTCAACGCCTCTCGCCAACACAAAATTACATATACGACGGTTATGGGGGGCATAGACTCCCAATCCCCTTCCCTTCGACTGGTCCGTCTCTTATTCCACTACCATGCATGATAAATAAAAATAGTCTTTTCGTAATCTCCCCACTAGAATTCGAAATGTATATGAACGATTAATGGATGCACGGGTTTCTATTTTAGTGACAATTTTCGGAAAATCTTTTATCATCAAAATTAGACAAAGAATGACCTACGGCAATTTACGTATATTATATTTTGGTCTCTTACAGCATTAATCACTAGAAAAATCGAACATAAAAATGTACGTGTCTGACTCTCGCGACCTTTTACTACTTGAACGAAATAATTTTCTTGTGAATATTTGTAATATTTTCGTTACCCTATTCATATTCAAAATAGCGAAGATACGCAGATTTAATTGATTACATTCTAATTCAGTTAAGTAGTAACATAATACATCAATAAAACACTCAATATCAACGATAATTTTCCAAACTTTACCTCGTATATATAAGCTATCGAATTTTGTACGAGATATAACCGCTCATCATACTTTAACCGAAATCAGCTTTGAACGTTCCGTGTTGAAGGCGATAACTACTTATATATACTGAAGCATATACTTATCTAGTGTATGCCTGTTCAAATAGAGTACATCAAGTAATTCGTGCCCCATTCTCATAGAAAACGAATCCAGTTTCTGGTTAGTTTTTGTGGATGGCATTACTCACACCGTAGAGACCAACAAAAGTTGCTTGCTATGTGGATCTTTTCAATAAGACAACTTTGAATTCCAATCATTTTCAACGTGCATTTTTTATACTAAATTATTTCAACAAAACATCCGAAACATCCGTTTTATAGTCCGCATTCGGACAACATAAAATTAAAACTTTGAATTTGATTTTCTATCATCTAGTAGTATAAACGGAAACCTGGAAAATAGGTACCTTCCAACGAAGAAGAAACTTCTTTTTCGTACGTACGGGCGTATTTCAGATCAACTCCAAAGTATCGGATATATTCAAAATCGAAGAAGCCGCATAAATAAGAGGAAAAGAAGTTAATCTTAAAAAATATCATTGCAAGATCGAAGTTAGCTTTAAATATACCTAAAATTAATCATAAATAAGTTCGAAATTGTTAAAAAATCGAAAAAATTTTTTTTTTCGACAATTCTTTACAAATGGATAATTGAAAATAACGGAAAAGTGTGAAAATGTCTAAAAATGCATGTTTTTCCTAAATATTTCAGAAAGAAACCGTCATCAATCTAAATTTATAATTATATAAAATTTCGATTTATTAAATATTCATGGTCATTTTTTAATATATTTGACGATAATGTTAGTAATGGCAGATTCAATGTGGTGGCCCTGAAAATGAACAAAATAATGAAATTTCTCACATGCCTCGTCGATAAATGTTTCGGTGCTTTATTTCACTGCATTTCTTTAAGATTAGGATTATATTGGACAGAAATATAATGAGGAATTTTCAAAATCCAAAATGTCCGGTGTCGGTAATTGAAAATTACATTATTTCCAGATATAACATGTGTCCGTAATAAAGTATTCATGATCATTTTGTAAATTAAATTTGTGAATGAAATATATTAAAAAGTTCAGTAATCGTTGAAAAAGATAACAACATAAATATTTTCTCGACCGTTTTAATTTTAAATTAAATAATAATCAATAATTCTCGCTGTTATTGGTCAATTAACTAAAGATAATAATATAAAAATTTGTATTAATATAATTTTTTTGGGTTTCGATAGAAAACACGAAGATGGTCGAAAGATGAACATAGCCGAATTGTATGATATTAAAAAGTTACCATGAATATTTAATAAACTGAAATTTTACATTTTTAGACAAAAATTGCGATTAAAGTCGATTTATTTCCGAAATATTTAGGAAAAACACGCATTTTTAGAAATTTTCAAACTTTTCCGCCAATAATAAAAAGCTCAATTAAACAAAATACCTTTAAACTTATTTATCCACGTTTGTCTATAGTTTGGAATGGATCATCCATTATCTATTTGTAAAAAATTTTCCATGTTTTGGTACTTTTTCAGATAAAATCCGCTCTATTGTTTTTCTGCGGAAAGGAATCGCGATTTTTACCCCATATATCGATAGAGCATACCCAAAATTAGTAAAGTAAGTTGGTTTCATTGTGATATTTTTATTTTTCGATTTGCTAGAAAGCTTTGGAAATGAGCTAAAAATCTCGATATTTTGGACGTTAATGTGTTAAGCTAACGAGTAAAGGGTAAATATATAAAAATAAAGATTAGTACCAAGTAAAGAAATCTGATGATGTTATAAGAGAATGTTTATTTTTTATGAAGCATTAAGCCTATTTTGATCTTTAAGTCTTAATTTTAAAGAGCTAGTTTTTTTGGTGAGAATTGTTAATCTGGTTTTGGCAATTCACGTAAATACTTTCAAAGAATAACTTTATTTCGACTTTTATTTCTTAGATAATCTTATTTTGTAATTGATGATTGTCCCTCATGTACATTGAATATTTTTAATTACTTCTGGTTTGCTGATTGTCTTTGACTGACTATAAATACGACCTGTACTCAATTACAAACATCTTTGATGGCATATTAGAAGCTTTAGAGACTTTTTCGGTCTCTCTATGAATGAAAAACGAAATGTGGACGTAAAATTTATAGTCTGATGCATACTTGCATGTCCCTACGTCTCCTATTTCTATAGATTTGTATTACAATCTAACCAAATCATGCTGCATTTTTAAGAAATTCGAGCCCTCAAACCTTCAGGATCATTTTTCAAAACGGACAAGTTGGCATTTTTTGATCCATTTACTGATCTTCCGAACTTCTTTTAAACTTTTTTCCACATATACAAATATACAATTTCGTAAAACCGTACTGCGCTGAAAAGTGTGCTTGGATCTTCGAAAAATTGTACGTTAATAAGTAGTGAAACGTTACGTCGGTGATGGACACGATGTAATTATTCCAACCTGATCAATTCGGAAAATTATATTCACAATTATTAAAGTTTTAAGAAAATTAGAGTTTATATTCTATAACGAAACCTTCCCAATAAGCACAACACGATCCTACAAGTTATTATTAGGTTAGTAATTCGGACGAAATTATAATTTTATGGTACATTTTTACGTTTATCTTGCCCTAGTAAAAGTAGTAAAACCAACATTTTCCGTAGAAACTGATATTCGACTTTCTCGTACAGTAAATGAATGTGTGCAGTATAATGAAATATAAAGTTCTTCAAAAAAGTCAATGCATTATCCAAATGGATCTAATTTCACTGAAAAGTCTCTCCCTGCAACTTTTTTTCAATTTCCTGAACGGCGCGTTGTAAAGTACTATTCACAACAGAAATATTTCATTTTATCATACATGTCAATCTTATTAAGCACAGTTTTACATGCAGTTGCTGGCAATTGTAAGAATTGGCTTTTAGGTCTCATTTGTTACCGCAGAAAACATCTACTGTACACTTTCCACTAACTATTAATATAACTCTTCCTTTGGTTACGCCAAATATAATATGAAATTATAATGCAAAGCTATAAATTAGTAAAGATATGACGGCATATACATATATAGAGGCGATAGGACTAACATTTCATTCTAAACAATTATCTCCGAAGATACACGTACGTATAATATGATTTTTTCCATTACGTTACTTTTTTCAAATACTAGCTTCCGATATCTTTAAAAATCTTCGTTATATTATTTATATATTATGTTTTTGTATTCTTCCAAACAAAATGTACACCTTTGGAATGTCTACATGCAGATTAGTTCTATGGCGATAATCTTCCAAAAGTAGTAACGATCTGAACAAAAACTAAATTCTAATTTCTAATCTTTGTATCTGTTTGAAGTTGACAGTAGTAAATGAAGCAATTGCGTGAAAGCTGTAAATGAACTCTTCTTGCACAATCATAATCTTAAAATATCAGTAAAAATGGATGTAAATAGTCTGCTCCATATATATTTCAACTGCTCTTAAATCTCCGAGGTAAATCAAACTTTCTAATACTCCAACAGTGAGGAATTGGCAGTTATTAACCAAACTATTTATCTACTGTTTAGAACCCCCTAGTAGTACCATCACTGTCAATACTGGCTAGGCGCCGAAAAATGGTACAAAACCATCTCAGAGTCGATCCTTATATCAGCACTGACTTGAGTACTAATATGACCGTTATGTAGGTACAGACCGACTCAACCGTAACCGTTATACAGCCAATTAGTATTGAATCGGTATGTTGCTGGTAGTGAATTGCGGCATCCCTTTTTTACACAAGGGGCAACACTCATTTAATACCATAACACAATACTGACAATCAGTGGTGTATCAATACTTATGTATTTCGAAGGTCAAACGTTATTTCTTACCGGTTACACTACTCAGTAGTGTCAGTCAGTATAGTGTCAGTACTGATTTTCTCTGACAGTTAGTACTCATTTAATACGAAATGTAGTACTGGCTACTTGTACTGGGTCAGTACTTTGACGGTATTATTTGCAGTACTTCACTGCCCTACAGTACTCTCTAACAGTACTGTCTAACAGTACTGAATTAGAACTTCACCTGCTTAGTCTCAGTACCGTATAGTTTCCGTTAATCTGTATTCCTGCGAGTACTGGTTTAGTACCTTACCCAGGTTTCACTACTACCGTTTCTACCTGAGGTACCAGTCATTCCGACATATACCAGATTTGTTTGATCATCAATTATCAGTTTACTTCTTCCACATAAGCATGTTTCTTCATATACCTTAATTATTTTCAAACACTAACATTTTCAATTACAAATTGGCCAAATGAATAAATATTAAATTGCCTCATTTAATATTTGGTCCATAGAAGCCTCCACTGAAATATAAGTTCCAATTTAACCGTTACTCGTAAACGTCTTTTCTTATTTTACTTTTTGTTGTATATAATAATTTTCTGCTTCCTACATAATAAAGTAATTTGTCAATCATCTGCAACGAAATGTCCATAGCCAGATTTCATATTAAGGATATTATCAAAAAATTGGCGATCTTATTTGGGTTTGGACACACGTCACTTCCCATCGGTTCACTCAAATGAAAATCGAATTTCCTCGGGCCTTGCATTGGCAGTTTGCGAGGAAAATTTATGCGGATTTAACAGAGGCATTTTCGCAAACGTCGTTGTCGGCCTTTGCAGCCGCCTTCGGTTTCCGAGCGCTCTTCAGTGAAATGTCTCATAAGAGAACCAGAAATAGCAACTGTCGAGTGTCGAGTGGATTACTCAGGCATCTGGAAAATTAACATCTCTCGTACATACCGTGATATATACATATATATATACAAATTGCATACCGAGAACGCAACACATTCCAGACGTGACAATATGCTCAGAAATTCCAAAATGTTCATTAATACGATTGCGTCGTTTTAATTTCAAAAGCCTTTGTGCGCAATTCACATAAAACCTTTATTCTGCAAATACTCAAATGTAAAAATAAAAGAAATGTAGCTCATGTGGCAGCTTGGCGCAGAATAATATTAGAAGGTGAATATCTCTTGGAAATTGAAATTTAAAGTTTATTATAATTATTTTGTACGTCGCAAACATACAACAAAATTGTTGCAGTTGACAACCATTCTTAAATAGATTAATCATATAATAGATTATCATTAACTAAAAACATAATTATTTGTTATGAAAAAATATTTATGTGCATGTAATTAAAAGTAATTCATCCTTCAATAGGGGTAAATCGTTTTTTAAGTATAATTACACTCTTAACAATATCCCTTTGACTCGGGTCGACTTCATCTCTGATTTAGGTATTCTTTTTGATAAATCTCTTTCATTTTTCAAAATCATTCGTTGATGATAATTACGAACCAATTATGAAATCTTTTAATTTATTATCCATATGACACCTTCGCGAATTTTATCATCCAGTGTTTGCTTTTAAAATTGCTCATAAAATCACCTTAGAGCCGTTTAATAATACGAACTATGGTTTTTATATTCATTCTTCGATCGTTTCCGTCGTGTGTGGAACAGGGTTCCTTCTCAATTGCATCACTGTCAGTCTATTGGATGTTTTCAATTTCAAACTCGTATACTTTTATGTGATACAAATATGTAAATTTATAGGTATTTAATTCGGGCAGTATGATTCCTGTGTTTTTCTAAATTATATTAACGGTAGCTATCCATCATGTTTGTATCAAGGGCTTCCGGACCGTTTAATGTAATAAAAAAAATAAAATTAAAAAAAATTCATTAATAACCATATGAATGAACTGAATATCGAAACTAGTGTTTGCGTGGTGCCTCGCTCACTTCGCTCGCTCAGAAACTTCGACCCAGTGGAGAGTCGGCTATTCCTTAAGACTCGTTTGTTTACTAACAGCTTTCAATTATATTATAAAATTATATTGATATTTGGGGGTCCAATCATATTTAGGTCCAAGTGGCTTCGATAGATGTGTTACAACAATATAGTGTTTCTTATATGTATAAAAATTGAAAATGAGCATTTTCAAAACTTTGACCCCGACAACAGGCCAGCCGAAGTATTAATAAATAAAAGTTGCAAAACACTTACTTCATGCACTTGTATTCTAATAGACTATTCGATGCATATTACATGTTTATTGTGTTTTACTAATTACTGTCTGTATTATTATGATATATATACAATATATATACATATAATTCGTCCAAGATATCTAGAAAGTGTCGAAAAGATCTATGACGGATATCTTATAGATATCTATAAGACATCTTTTAGATATATCGAAATAGTTATTTTCGTATCAAGGGCGTGAATGAACTTTGCGCCCGTAAGGGGTCACCGCGCCCGAGGAGCTGGCAAAGACTACCCCTGGGGGGTAGGGGGTCGAAACTTCGAAATTTGATGAAAAACAATAGGGTAATTTTTTTGCCGTGATGACCAAATTCAATACTTTTTCAGACAATAGTCATAAACATTTTAAACCAGTTTTTATGGCATTATCGTTGACTTTAGGAAGAAAATGCATACAACCTTTTTTGTAGAGAATTTCATGCTCTATCTTTTTTGTTTGAAACATTTTTTTATAAAATTTGTATTTTTCAAAATAAATGCAAAAAACTACAAAGAAACGTAATTGGGGCTAATTTTTTTTAGTAATGGACGGGTGGATCTGCCCCAAAATCTAATCAGATCTAAGTTATGCCAAGACGCGCATTTTAAAAACAAATTTATGTCGATACGCTTATCCGTTCGCGAGTTATCGCGAGACAAAAAAACGGGACGTACGGACGTACGTACGTACAAGATCACGGACAAAAATTTTTTTATTGTTGAGTTGGGTTCCTTAGGGTCTGAAACGTCGACATTTGATGAAAAACTATATGGTAATTTTTTTGCCCGAAGTGACCAAATTCAATACTTCGTCCAGACTTAGTCTGGGTCGAAGTAATAAGGGTTAATGAGTTATTTATGAATCACTTTTAAAATTCTAAAAATGTATTCGTGTAGAGATGTTTTATATTATTTAATATTATTTAATCTTGAAATATTTCAAAATTTGATTATTGGGTATCTTTTTCGAACAACGAATAAAACGTCACACATTACTTCAGAAAACTCTATATTTATTGGAAATCGTAAATTGTATTCAATGTTTTCATTAGGTTTACAAATTACCCAGATTTGCCAATTTCTTATAAATTTCAGATTTTAGAAGTATAATGATGAAGATATGGACTTGAAAATTATATTTTTATTTCGTGATTCTTCTAGAATTAAATTAACCTTAGCGGAGTAAAAGAGAGTCAAAAGAGACAGAGGAAATCGTCTACCATAGCAGGGTTTCAATTATCAGGTTTAATACCCCAAGATCTTCGAAATTATTGAAAATTTCCCGATTGCATTGTTGTGTAAAACTCGAGGAAAATATACAAATTAAACCTTCGACGGTCCAGAGGTATTGGGAGGATTATTTTTCATTTTGCGATTTTGGCGCAATCGACCTGTGAACTTTGTAACCTTGCACCAACTTCACATTGTGAATCAGGTTCCATTTTCAACTAGTCTATTTAAAAATTATTGTCAACTAGATGGAAAATAATTTACGGGATAGAAGAGTATTATAGATTGGTAATACCCCTGCTGACAGGGAAATAATCAAAGCAACACTCGATATGAAATTGTCGTAAGCCGCGAATACTGCACGCAGATTGGCCAAAATCGCGATATGAAAAATAATCAACAATATTTTCCATGTAAGTCTTTGAACTGACGTAATATTTATAGTTAACATAATAACAGTGTTATAATATTTGTACGACATTCTCGGAATAATTGTTTAAACAGTTTAACCTTTGGAACTTCAGATAGTCTATGCGTATTTTGATTATTATCCGATAAAGCGGAATTGAGGTTAAGTGTTTGGTTAAAGTTTCGTCAAATACCAGGACGATTTGTGTATGTACTTCACATTCGCCAATTAAACGTATTTTCAACAGCTTTTAAAATATTTTCCATTTATATTTCTGTGCGAATATTTCTATTGGTATTGCGGAAGTTATGTTTCTACAAAAATGACGGAGCCATTATTTTTTAGAGACGTTTTAATTATAATAAATTTGCTTTATATACAGATCACATTTTAGTTTTGGTGTGTAACGAGCCGTTGATCTCGACCGCGCGGAAGAGAAAGAGCGACGGAGAGAAAGAGGGTCATTACAATATTTATCGACATGTGAAAGAACGAAAATACCAAGGACGAGATGCGCGGTTTTTCCGGCCGTTCGGCCATTTTGGATCCCAAGCCCACGTTGGATCCGAGCGCGCATCAATGGACATGCGCGCGCAATGACATGGCGCTGGCGCTGGTGCGCCTCTACCTGCGCAGAGGAGGTGCAACGGCGCCCTGGCAGCGCCGCATAGAAAGTGGGCAACAAACGGGCCGAGTTCCGAGCTCGGAGCGCATGTGTCGCCGCAATGGGGCGCAGGCGCTCCAAATTCAAATGAGGGGCGGGCTGTCAAACTCAAATTAAGCAAATTAGATTTAAATGTTTGACAGTTCCCGTCCCGATTCTTAGTAAAAATGGAACTCGGCGACATAACTGGACATAGGGATACTTACCGAGGTATTATAAGACCTGGTAAGTGTCCCTCAAACTCTCTTCTCATTTGGACTCTTGCCTTTTGGACTGCTCTTGCACTGGACTCTTCTTACATTGGACTTCCTGGTGCCAACCTGGGGACGACTCGCTGCTTCCTCAACTCTGGAGAACCTGGCTGCTCCGGACAAATCAGTGGGCCCGCAAATATTCACAGCCAGCACAAAATTCAACATATCAATGGAGGCGGCGAGGATATGGAATTAAAACCAGGACACCAAGCATTGACGACGGTACTCCGTTCGTCAAGGACACCAGGCTGCTGGTCCTCTCCCTCGTAGTCGCGAGGGAGTGCGACACCTACTCAGGTTCAGAAGGTGACAGCAGCCTCATTCATAATCACCGACGGATGGAGGAACAAACACTAAAGAAGAGGAACGACGCCAAGAAGAAAGAAGACTAAAAAGTAAGCCTCTTTCTCTTCCGTTCGATAATGAAATAAAAAATAATAAGTGTATACGAATTGTTATTGTGTAACGCCCTAAATTATTTATGTGTAATATGTATATATGTATGTGTGTATGTATGCAATAGGTATGTGTGTCCGCGTTAATGTTAATTTATTCCGCGTAATTTATTCCGTCGTTGACGACGTTAGAGACAATTTTATAGACATTGACTCACACGCTTTACCCACTACTCGATGAATAATTTTTATCATACTGACTCGTATTTTTATTTATATTCGATAGTGACTCCGAGTATGTTTGGTATGCGTGTGTGTGATTATTATGTTATTGACGACTTCAATTATTTATGAAATTCAAAGGATCAAATATATCTTAATTGAATGACAATAGATAATATAATGACTTTTCTTTCAGCACCCAACGATTCCAGTCTATAATTTTGATGTATGTATGACTATAATTGACTATTTAATTTTTTATGTTTGGACGATTCGAAAGTTTTATCTAAATGACTCCGATTCGTTTCAGATGATAATTTAAAGATATGCTAGTTACTATAACGTTCGTCAAGTCTAACTGAAGTATTCTAAAATAATGGTTTGGGAAATAATAAATATGATTCGGAAAATCCATTCAATACATTTTGTATTTAATAAACTATTATCGGATATTTTCTATATTCAAAGAACATTTTTTGTTTCATTTCTATAAGGAATTTAAAATAAAAACAATGTTCTGTACCAAAATTTCACCTGAGGGACCATTATTTTTATAACAAATCTTGCAATTAGTATTGCAAATTGAAATTAAGATCCTGTTCCAACAATGCTCTTCCTTAATTAAAGGACCACGCACGTTTTATTGGAAAAAAAAGTTCTCGGTGAAAATCGTTGCAATTGAAATATAATGTAGTTCAAGGCATCCTGATAAAAGTTGTCATGGATGCCAAGCAAAAAAATGGACAGTTTTCGATGTATCAAGCATTAAACATTAACACTTTCCTGCAAGTAGCTAGTGGAAAAATGGCAGTTACAGACCAACTTTCAATTGGATTGACCTGAGATGAAAATTAATTGAGATGAAACTGAGTGAATATTCGGGGTTTTTTAGTGTCGCTGATTACGATTCTGAACTCTAGCTTTAAAAATTCGATATGTCGGATTCATGATGATTGATCAAAATGCAAAAAATTACCTGATCCTGATTCTACGGGGAAAAACAGAGTATATTTTTGTATCTGAAAGGGGTCTTCGCTCAACCTATTTGTTTATAACTATTCATTACGTTAAGTACTATAGTTTAGCTTTATATACATAAAAGTTTCAGAAGTGAATATCTGTTCTAAGTATACAAAATAAAAAGGTTTTTAGAGTTGCTGATTAAAAATCCACGTTCATATTCGTAATCAGCGATGTCAAAACCCCCGAATACTCAGTTCCACCTCAATCATGTCATTTTTTACATCTTGATCGGCCATCATGAATCTGCCATTTTGAATATTTAAAATTAGGGTTTAAATTCGTAATTAGCGACCTCAGAAACCTCTGTATATATATTCTTAAGTCAATCCAATTGATTGTAATGCTTTAAAATTCACTTTTGGTAGGAAATAAAGATACAAATCGGGTGAAGGGTTTTGAAGATCGAGAACTATTAAATTTTACGTCCGCCGAAGCGGAGCGAAAATTATAATTTTCAAAGCACTCAATCCGGTAGTGAATGTTACGGTTATCGAGAATAATATGCCTGAATCATATTCAGAGATCAGTTATAATATAAATGAAAATGTTACGAAAATACGCAAAAACTAATTGTTTAATGCAAAGACATGGTTTACATAGAGCGAAACAGAGAAATTTTATCTTGTGTTTCTGAAAGTATCAAAGTAACGTCATAAAAACATAAACGACGAAATGGACCATTCGTCACGAAACTGTTGATCCCGATTAAAATAGCCTGCGACGATCTTTCGACCGCAACACATTTATAAGTTAGAAATAAAAACAACGTACACATTACTACTTCTTACTTTGTTTTATTTATCTAGAAATTTAAAAATAAATCTGTTTAATTTTTTCACAAATTAAAATGTGATTATTCAATTGAAAATGAATCGGCAGGTTAATGAGAAAGCAGAACGTTTTATCGAAAGAATTATTTATTTTCTTTAAAACGACGCGAAATTCATGAATAATAATTCTTGATCCAAACAATGCTAAATTAAGTGAAACGTCAATAATGGGTTGATAAATGTTTATTTTGACATTTTTCCCATTATTAGCATTTCGGTCAGATGCGAACTCTTTCCCGCAGGTCATTCAAATGCGCAGCGATGGCTAAGTGTTGCTTAACCTCAACGTTTAATCGATGAAACAGCGGGCAAACACTGCTCAAACATCCACGACCAAAGTTCTGTACCGACAACCGAGTGTTTACGAAAAACAATTTCGGGGAATTGAACCTGTGGCCTGCGGATTTCGGTATAGTCCAACGCGTTACTACCTATGCTACTAAGCCCGTTATGATTTCTATAGCAAATTCGTCCGTACTGTTTCACTGAACTTCTGCAAATACTTGAATATATTTATGTTCCATATAATATTTTAGCAATATAGAATTACTTCAGAATTAAAGTGAAACGTTGCAGTTAGAATGTGCCTCGGCAATGCATTAAATCAAATTTGAATGCCATTCGACACATATTGATTTTTACATTCTTCCTCATATAATGGCCCTTGATTACTTACTGCACTTTTGTTTATCCAATATAAACTTTTATATACTGAATGTACAAAGCAAATAGTTATCGCAGCTTTTTTCAAATGGACTAAAAAAGCTACCATTTTATGTAGTTGTCATTTTTTCGACGTATTTATATTTTGTATTATCGCAGAAATTAAAATATTTCTTGAATTTATTCTTGTTATATTCAAAACGAATAGAAATATTATTTTAATGAATTAAAAAACAGCTCAGTCAAATATAGAGTAATATATATATATATATATAACACTAAAATTTAGGGGGGAAAATCACATTTTTTGAAATATCTCGACTCTGTTTGAAGGTATCTTAACGAAGCGGAGCTCATTTTAAAGATATTTTGAAGCTCTATAAATTGTCTCTATTGGTTTTTGACCTACAATGAATATTTCTCTTGTTATAGCCATAAAAACGGGGGTAAATGCCGATTTTTCAGGGTTTTCGCGGCTAACTCGTTTCGACACATAGCTATCGAAATATCACACTGGAAAAAGTTGTAGGCCTTGAAAACACAAACATTTTTTGTCCTCTAATACGATGGGATTAAATTAAAACTGAACCCTATTTGCACTCGTTTTCATAACATTTTGTTATTAATATCGATTTATTTGTCGTACTGTATTTTGTCGACTTTACGAGGCTCTTGTAGGGTTCAGTTTTAATTTAATCGCATCGTATTAGAGGACAAAAAATGTTTGTGTTTTCAAGGCCTACAACTTTTTCCAGTGTGATATTTCGGTAACTATGTGTCGAAACGAGTTAAACGCGAAAACCCTGAAAAATCGGCATTTACCCCGTTTTTATAATCTTTTAGCTTCAAAATATCTTTAAAATGAGCTTCGGTTCGCTAAGATCCCTTCATACAGAGCCGAGATATTTAAAAAAAAAGTGATTTTCCCCCCTAAATTTTAGTGTTGAATAACTTAAAAACTCTACCTTCCCGGAAATCTTTTCAGAGGAAAAAGTTGCTCAGAATTATCTGTACAATCTACAGTTAGCCGCTGGATAATGGTTGGCCGATCACCCTGTATATATATATATTTTTTTTTTCTAAATATGTTTTAAAAACTTTGCTGACATATCTAATTCGAAAAAAAAAACAAGTTTCAAATTTGGTTGAAATAAATCATTTGCAGTTGTTTTAATTGTGTCTGAAATTTTAATTTCAAATTTATAGTTTGTTTTCTCTTGAATATTCTCTGCATTTATACGTCATAATATTTGCATACGTTTCCCCATTGTCAACTTCAATAGAACAATTTTTTTTTTTGTTACAAAATATAATGACTATTTTGCTCCAAACACTTAGACAATCCGAAGTAATATAATACTTCGCAAGTAATGGCTACAATTTAGAATATCGTTTTAAAACTGTATTTTTTCTTCATTCTGGGCAATGTGAAAGGCTGATAGGTTTAGGTTGGCAGATAACCGTCACCAGTCAATGACATACTGATTTTCAATTTTTTTTCGCGAGCCATGATCTGACATTAAATAATGCACGTCGAAATTCAAATGTCCATCAAAGTTCTATCTCAAAGATCTAGATCTAACATATCACAATCATTTTTCAATAAGATTTAAAGCTCATTACATGTAATAACAAATATGATTACAGAATAATAAATACTTAATTGCAATAATGTGGATATACTTGTTTTCATAAGAGGGTTTAATATAATGTATGATATAATTCTTTAAAAAGAACCATTTGTTTAAGCGAATAATTATTCTTTATCAACTAATCTAAAAATAAACTTTGAAACATTATTGACATAATTTATAGAAATGTTTGATTGTAAGTAGATTAGAAAGAATAGTTTTTTCATATTATTTGTCAATATAATTACTATTTGAATTGGAAATAATAAATGTAGATTTCTTATTTCCCCTATATTTAATAAACATTATTAAAATGTTAACAAAAGGTATACAATAAAATTACCTTTAAAAAATATTATAACTTCTTTTTAAATTGGACGTCCTGTATCACAAAAGGCGGGGAAATACTTTTACTCAGAAGCGCGATCCTCGCAATCCGAGTCAATAACGATTGTCGCGAATATTATATGAGTTCGTCCAAGCTTCACCTCATATTTTCATTTTACGTAAGGAAAGCAGAACAATTCAACGCATGTTATATAAAATTATTTGATGCCATGTATTATACCTCTTTATTCAATAAAGCGTTTTACACTGTACGAAAACTTTATGTTACTTATGTTACCTACCACACTAATATAATATATTAACTGTATTAGTGTGTTTTATATCACTTTTGACATGTTACCCAATAAATATCTTTCCGAATGTATACCGAAAAGATATGCTTTGTAGGTTTCTTCGGCAGAGATATTTTCAAAAATATATCTATAATCTTTTCGGAAAATGTCTTTTTACGAAGACATTTAAAGGATGTCCATTTTTAAGATATCTGAAATACACCAAGATTCGATGTTTAGTGTGCATTCCTGGATTCCATACGAGGGCGGAGGGGTCAGATGTTACTTACCAATTTTAGAAATTATTGTCAACGACACAGAGCTGAAAGATCTGGATATGATGCGGGTTGTTTGTGTTCGTTTTTCGACAAAAAATATAACGAAAACCTCAAATTTGGCACTCGTTCCTCATCAACGTACGCAACTGTTCGCCATTTTTCTGGGAATGTATATAAAATATTTATACCGAGTTAACTTTTCAAATTTATCATGTTCATCCATTAATTACAAATAAATTTATAATTTGTAGTAAAATGGATTTAGAAATAAATAGAACTGTATAGTTGTCCAAATGTTGTGTAATGGTGGTCAATTTTCATCTAAAAAATATTTTAGAGATCTCTTTTAGAAATCTTTTTTAAATTTCCAAGACATCTTTTTGTTTATTGGATCTGTATTTGAATTGATCAGTTTACAATAACTAAGTACTTTCCACAGCGTTAGGTATGCTTTGTGTACGATGCAATTATAGGACTTCCTAAACTAACTCAAAGTTTGTATGATAATCTACAATAATGACTAGTTTAATTCTTAGGACACTCTCTAAATGTATTACTCTCTCTTAAATACGCATAATTCGCATAAAAAATATCCTTTTAATGTAAGTAGAAATAATGTAGTATATGCCTCTCAGATTGGACAGTTACGAAGCCGAACAATAAAACTGAATTATTGAACTGAACAGTCAACGTAGTGCTCCGACCACTATGTGAGCGACATTGTCATACGATTCTGATATATCAATTATACCAAGTACACAGACTACAATTACTGACCACTTAGAATACCGTCTACAATATGACAGATAGTTGACAGAGAAAATCGATATTAATTGCTCTTCGTTTGATATATTTATCATTTTGTAGTAGTATGCAATATCATGGATGACCGGATTGGGTTCACGAGCTTTCTAAGAACAAAATCTTGGTTTTGAATCCTATCTTGACGGACACATTTTTTTAAAAATTATTGGTAAACCTTCGGAAAACGGGCATCCTCGTAAACAAAACTGTGTTACACTATTTCGATGTATTTTCGCCTCCTGAAAACGAATATGATGATAAAAATTGGCGCTCGGCAATATCTTGTCCGCTATTTTGATAAAACAGCCAAAAAACGTGATTTTTTTAGTTTTTTGCATTTATCTCAAACAAATACACCTCTAATAAAAAAATGTTTCAAACAAAAATTGTAGAGCGGAAAATTCTCTACAAAAAAGGTTGTATACAATTTTTTCATCATCTCAACAGTAAGGCTGCTAATGAGCGCCGAAAGTACTCATAATTGGTTTCTGCAAGGTATTGTGACTCCGGATGTGTCGCGCTGATGGTAATATAGAGCGTCAACTGTCTAGGTTGCAGCTTTGGCCACTCGGTGGCGCTCTTTGTAAACCTACAGGGTGCTTGCATTCGGGGAGCTCCGCCCCCCAGACCCCCCTTCTTTATACTAGCCTAACCTCCAAACATGAAGATATGAAAGACAATCGAATCCACGTGACCATACGGTGCCCCTCTAATCCTCGCCCGAAAGAATCCATCTCCCGATATCGCAGACGATTATCCTACTTTGACCTCCACACGGACAAGAAATATCATGTGGGTTCGATTATCTTCCATATATCCATGGTTGGAGGTTAGGCTAGCATAAAAAGGGAGGGTCTGGGGGGCGGAGCCCCCCTGTACGCAAGCACCCCTAGGTTTACCCATTGTCTTAAGATTTCACCACATATTATTTCCTTCCGTTCGAAAGGTAATGCGTGAACCTAGGGAGTGCTTGCGTGCTGGGGGGACTCCGCCCCCCCCCCCTTTTTTATACTGGGTAACCTCCAAATGCAGGTAGGAGGGTGAACCAAGGACATCATCAAAAAGCCGGGTTCACTTCCTACAACTTTCGTCTGATTTAATTTTTTGAAGGAAACCTACTTTATCAACGTATAACTTGCGGAAACACATTATACGTACTTTCGGCGCTCATTTGCAGCCTTACCGTTGGGATAACGAAACAATAAAAAAAAAACCTTTTTTGTAGAGAATTTTCCGCTCTACAATTTTTGTTTGAAACATTTTTTTGTCAGAGTATTTGTTTGAAATAAATGCAAAAAACTAAAAAAAATCATGTTTTTTGCCTGTTTTTTCAAAATAGCGGCCAAGATTCAAAAGAGCGCCAAATATTATCATCATATTCGTTTTCAGGAGGCAAAATACATCGAAATAGTGTAACACAATTTTTTGTTACGAGGATGCCCGTTTTCCGAAGGTTTACCAATAATTTTTTTAAAAATGTGTCCGTCAAGATGGGATTCAAAATCGAGATTTTGTTCTTAGAAAGCTCGTGAACCCAATCCGGTCATCCATGATATTGCATACTACTACAAAATGATAAATATATCAAACTCACGTTTTTTGGCATTTTTCAAAATAGCGGCCAAAATTCAAAAGTGCGCCAAATATTATCATCATATTCGTTTTCAGGAGGCAAAAATACATCGAAATAGTGTAACACAATTTTTTTTTACGAGGATGCCCGTTTTCCGAAGGTTCACCAAATTATTTATTACAAAACCCTTCTAAGCAATAGTTTAAAATTTAATTGATTTATTTTTACTTTCATTTTGTTTCTGCACTACTTGGGTGAAATAGCCATTTAGCAGGACTATCGTGATACGTATCCACGAAACTCAATGCAATACTAAGACAAGACATCTACTCAAGGTGGTCCAAAAATTTATTAAAAAAAAAAAAACAGTTATTCCTTTCCACTATCCTTTTTATCCATTTATTTTCCTCGTTCCGTGATATTATGTGACAAGTATATGAAATTAATATTAATAAATAAATTATGTACATGTAATTATAAAATTAAATTGAATAATATTGTTGTGTAAAATAAAAATAATGTTATTTTTATTTCAATTGAGTTATTATATATGAGAATTGCTTAATTAAATTTTATAGCAAAATCTGCAAATTATGCATACTTTGACTTGATATATCGCGAAACTGCTTTCACTAGTTATCGTTCATTTAATAACAACATAAAAATATACAAGGAATAGTACCAATAAACCTATCTTCCAGTTCCTAGGTCATTCACACCATATGGATCTTATACAACTTATACAGTTTTGAATGAAACTGCGTTTCCTTTACCTTGCTAATGATAGATATATATGCATATTCCTGGTAAGTAGGTGGTTTACTGCTTTCAGATAAAATTCCTATTTTTGAGCCAATCCCAAACGTTTTTCTTGAATCCTTGTACATATTGTTCTGTATATATAGCACTGTGTGCAGAAAGATAAAACATACTTATGCAGCAAAATGCCAAATGGGCCAAATGCAATGCCAAATTACGGTCCGTGTACAGTACAGTATGTCAAAGTAATGTGTTTTAAACACGTTATCCTCATTTCTAGAACTTTCAAAAGCACTTGTGTTAAAATCATCATATGTTAAAAATGTACCCAGAAAAAAGTATTATGGTTACGAAAAATTTGTTGTATAACAAACAATACTTCTTGAAAGTAATCATTTCACGAAATACCTCTCAGAAAACAGTAAACCACCTTTAATTAAAAATTACCAAAACTCATCTAGAATTAAAGCTTTTTAATTGAGTAATATTTAAACAATTTATGTTTTCAATGACCACGTCAGTTCAGCAGTAATTTTCCTTTACCATAATTGATAATAAGCCAAAATATTTTTGTCGTGGAAAAAATGAAACGTTCGTCGAAACCAATATTTGTACCAGAAAAGATAATCTTGAAAGTTTACTATAGTAAATTATTATTTTATGCCGATACGCCATCATTTTCAATATTCCATGTTAGATGATCGATTTAAATTGTATCTTTGTGCGTTAAATCTATTATATGACCTATTCTGTCAAATAAGAAATTTACGATAATATTTTAGAGTGAATTAAATTTATGACAATTTTTCGGAGAATATTTCGACATTTCCTTATATATTTCAAGGAAACTTTTAGATTAGGAGAGTGTACGAACACAGCTACCTGATTACACCTTGCAAGCTATTTAATGCTTACACATCGAGCTTCATTTTTATGCATCGCTTTTCGATAAAAATGCAAACTTCAAGATAAGTACATAGTCGAATGTATTTTAAAGCGGTTCTATATAGGATAGTGATATAAAGTTCATACAAACACGCAAAAAAGCTTATCTAACCTACTCAACAGTCTTTTTTAAATAAAAGAAAGATCGTTCTTTTTAATAAGTTAGCTGCATGTCCTGATTATAAATTATTATGTAATTATCTTTCATTATAATACAAATACTCGAATTCTTTCATTTTATTATATTTAATGTAGAAAATAATGCAACGTTATAAATAGTCACAAATGTTAAATCTCTTTTTTCGTTAAGATTGATCAGGAATTTCGTCAAACAGAATCAATAAAAGTGTTGACTTCCTATTTCAAATTTACCAATATGAAAATTTAAAATCAATTCGATTCGTAACCAGATACTCCGTAATCCTTCGATCCTCACCAGTGTTTGGGTCACGACTAATGAAAGCTGTTAATAATTCAGAAGTTTAATATTACATTTTCAGGAACTTATAAGCACATGATAGCACATCATCAGTGAATATATAACGTCAATGTAAATCGAGTTATATAATTAGTTTCCAGGTTTTGTTTACATAACATTTTAATTCCATACGATGCCATCTCTTAATGTTACTAACTTTCTATTTGACTTTTAAGAGTCTCGTCCCATCATATATATGCAGATGGAAAATTTATTAGCAGACTAATATGACTCGTGTAACCTTTTTAATTAAATGATGATAAATTTCAGTAAATATTAGCATATTGCAGTTAATTTCAAGTGCGACTCTGTCAAATGTACGAGTATTTATGTTCTGAAGTATTTACGTCTATATTACAGAAATGTATGAACATTAAAGGGATGTTTTTAAAAATTACTTTGCATTTCTAAAAATTGTTATCGCATGCAAACATTGGGTATATATTTTTGCAACTAATATTTTAGGAAAAATCTCTTTTTCAGACTAAACATATAACTATTTTTATCTGAATTTTAACGTTTGTATAATGAAAATAAATTCCACATTTAGTTCTATGCATATAGTTAAATCAGTGAATTACCTGAAAGGTGACGTTTTCTTTGCTATAATCGGATTTTAATAAGTTCCCATACTTATATGCATACAAGAGTTTCGGCATTTGATTTCACTTTGCTTCATAGGATAAGATAATCACTGAGCATGGATACAAAGTAGAAACTTATAAATATATATATGCAAGAAAGATAAATATTTCCATTATGAACACTGTAACATATCAAAAATTTGTTGATATACTAACCGCGAAAATGTATGAATTACAATTATGAAACATAAATTTCTTAAAACTTGCAATTATGAAATAGTCTATTATGTAACAAGGACGCAATTACCTCGCTTCGCTCGTGTGACGAAGTTCACACTCGACGGAGATGGATAATTCGCCGGTGTTCCATACGATATTTTTTAATGCGACGGACGTGGGGCTCGATAATTTGCGCCCGTAAATTGCACTGCAAGGCGCAAAATCGAGTTCTACTCCCGGAGTTTTAAAAATATACATATTAATTGCGTTTCAATATAAAAAGTGTGCCAGCTCGTAATTCACTTCATGGAACGCTCAACAATTTTTAAAGATTTATGAATTATATCGTTTTTAGCATATCTTTAGCTAGTTCACGAGCTTTAATCGAACAAAAGAATAATTTCCACATTTTATTATATCTATACGAATATTGCTTTGAGTTTTACGCTGATAATTACAACTTTGGCAAATTAGATTCTTAGCCCTTTTATTCTTTGTATTATAATAGAATATTTTTCCACCAGTGATACTTTACAAAAATATACACAGTGCACAAGTATACTTTCTTGCAATATAATTTACATTCTCGGTATGAGTTGCAAATGTTGTTTAATCAGTAATTCTTCCTTATCCCCTGCATAATGAATTATTCTTTTTGATTTCGCGATGTTCATCTGTTCTTCTTGTAGCCGGCTAGCCCACGCCGAATTTTGCACTCCTGTTTCAAGATATCGCTCACTGTAATAAATATTAATTTCTTTCATGAGAATTCAAGGTCTGTTTATTCAACAGAGAGAATAAAAGATAAAATTATGATATACATGACGTGAGATATAAATGACTTTTTTTCTGTATCTCATGTGTTAATTTTCTTACACAGAATTCCTAACTTCCTTGCCATAACTCGCGACGCATACCTCATAATGATTTTTTTAATCGCTGGTGTAATCTCACTTTATCTGAGTGCAAAGCAGGTACTGTATGCTTTAAAAAATCATTGGAACATTAGTCCTATTTTTAAACATTCTAAAATAAGCGGAAGGTCATATGATGGCATAATCGCTCCCCTGGGCGCCTCTGAGAAGGGATTCATAGTATACATAGAAAATAACATGGAGATACAGGCTAAAATAGAGTCCGCATCGTAAATTCTCCTTTGCGGGAGTAGGATGTTACTAGGTGGGATTGTCTCCTTTTCGCAAGCACGAATAGTTAAGTTTGGTTGGGGATTAGGACCAGCAATTCCGTACACGAGTATATGTAGTGCGAATCTTACCATGTGCAAGTTGCAGGAACGTTTACAAATGTAAAACTAAATTACGATATTTCATAGGATAATGGCCTGGTATTTGCGTTTCTTGGAATGATTTGGAACTTTTATCTTATGTACTACATAAAAGTTTTCATATCTACATATTTAGGATAGGAGAGTGAGTACAAACTTGTAATAACACGAATATATGCATAACATAATTATTTTGACATATGTGAATAGATTAATATTTGTTCATACTTGTTCAATTTCGATATTACCTCACGCACTTCAAGTAATTGTAGATTATTTAATGAGCATGTGGGAGGCATATGATTAGTTTAAAACGTTAGTAAACAATATACATGAATTCAGTTTGCACTGAATCATTTTCTACGTGTGCGAAATGGCCGATTTGCGCACTAAAATAGCAGTGCGCAAACGTGCAATTAAAACAATAGAAGAACGCACGTGTATCATTTTCGTAGTTCATGAAGAGACAACGTAACCTCTAGTACCACAGTGTATACAGCTTCTTTATGAAGTCATAGGTTTCTATGGTATAGTATAGGTATAGGGCCCCCCCCCCCCCATTGCCTGCCCGAAACTTGTGGCCCCAAAGTATTTTACCAACCGCCTAAACTAAACTTCACCAATATTATGACAAAGGATTTCGCACACAACGTTAAAAAAATAGTATACGATACGCGTGCGCGGCAAGTTACTCGCGCACTACACTGAAAGAATTTGTTAGTAAGTTCTGCCGAAAACTCAAGTAAAATTTGCCGAAGAAGTTAAGTAACCACCATTATGTAACATTTACATAGTCACTTCGGTAATATTTGCTAAACAAAATCTAGAAAATCTACTTAATGACTTGAGTAACAACTTTTCTGTAGATTTTACTTAATAACTTCGGAAAATATTGCCGAGCCAGAGCACATCGCTGCATCGAAACATACAAGACAGCTGTTTGTCCGGTTTTAGCAGATGTCGGTAATTCGGTATATATTTTGTAATTATTAATGAATTATATGAATGGTTGAAACTAATTGTTCCAGTATTGGTATTGTATCGTTGTTTTTGTGACTGGTTAATAACTCAAACAAAGATTTGAGGTTAACTTATGTCAAATGAAAACTCATGATGGCGCTTGCAGTCATGTGCTCGGTGAGCTTTGGCGTGATAATCGTAACGCCCTTTTAACTAATATACGCGCACTAGATGCTTACAATCGCCGATACGTGGTCTAGGTATCGAACGCCGTGGTTCTTCATCACTTTAACTAAAATCCGTCCACCAGGTGTTTAGGGTCACCGATTACGGGGTCTAGGTGTCGCGTTCCGTAGATTTTCATTTTTATAACTAAAAAACGTGCCCCCGGTGTTTGGGGTTGCCGATCATGTAGTCTAGGTATCCACTTGGTGTTAACCAACGATGACCTTGAGGTCAAAGTTGAAGGTCATTTCAAGGTCAAATCAATTTTATCTTATAAACAACGGTAACCTTGTCCTTGACCTTGGGCTAAATTTGAAAAAATTTGAAGGTCATTTCAAGGTCAAATCAAAATATGTTCAGATTTGAAGAAAAATAAGCAAAATTGATTTGACCTTGAAATGACCTTCAACTTTGACCTCAAGGTCATCGTTGGTTAACTCGAAGTCAATACCTAGACCACTTGATCGTCGACCCCAAACTACTGGTGCATATTTTTTAGTTAAAAAGACACCGTAATCGCCGACCTTGAATACCTGGTGCACGTATTTCAGCTAGAATCATGACACACTATTGGAGCTCGATACCTAGACCCCTTGATCGGCGACCCAGAACATCTGGTGCACATATTTTAGTTGAAAAGTGGAAAAACTATTGAGAGCGATACCTAGTCCCCGTAAACGGTCACCCTAAAGACGTGGGGCAAGTATGTATTTTGCCAATCCGATTCAAAACTGCGGATCGTCATATCTCGAGACCGTAATCAGGAAAACATCTGTGCGTTGGTTGCCAAGCACATGTATAGTAGCGCCATCTAGTGATCGCAAATCCCGGGGGTCACAACGAGAACGTTATGAACAAAACAGTTTCACCCCAAAGGGCGGGAGCAAGCCTAGAAGAAAGCATCGTAGTTTTGTTGTATCATCCTAGAGCGTTTTCACAGTCTGGGACTATGAGTTTCTTAGAGTGATATCTCGCGGTACATGGTGCAGAAGCGGCCCCGAAATCTTAGTACAGTGGAGAAGGAATCCCTACAGTTTCATACTTGCACAGTTCTCTTCGTGTACGCGCCCTCCGATCCCTGCAGGAGACTCGGCCCACAGGCAGCGATCAGTACTAGCCGTAGCCGCTAGGAGCACGCCGCCACACCGCATACGAAGTAGCGCCTGTGTTCCTTGAAGTGTGGGTACCAACGCTACAACTCCGGCCGGAGGGCGATTTCGCCACTTTTACCTTATTAGTATCGGGGGAATTTTCCCTCCGACTAAGAACTAACTTGTCGTTTTCAATGATGGATTAGAAATTAATATTTTTATTTACAGGAATCGATGGTATATACATCTCCAAGGTTTCTTCCAATAACAATGAATTCGTTTCAACGTTTGTTTTTCTTTTTTTAAAATGTCTCCAAATCCAATAATTCTGACATCGTGCTACTGCGACGCTGCACAGACAATTCGCCATGTTAAGTTCTGTGGGTGGCGACCCCACCGGCGATAAAATTAACTACTGAGATGGGGGTATGTGACACTAAGCATATGGGAAAACGGGCTTATTTTGATAATAGCTTTTCCAAATGCCTTTTTCAGCAAACTGATATTTCCAAATTACTTTTAGTCTTTGAAATGCCGTACGATGAAACGGTAATATCAACCGAAAAATGTCTGTTTGTAAAGCTATTCGCAAAATAAGCCCGTTTTCCCATATGATTAGTGTCACATACCCCCATCTCAGTAGTTAATTTTGTCGACGGTGGGGTCGCCACCCACAGAACTTAACATGGCGAATAATGCAAAATATAACATTTAGCCGTTCATTTACCAACGTTTAACGCTGCCAAGACTGTGCCAGGGCTAAGCCGTTACTCATTTCGCATATGGGTGGAAACTGCAGTTCTATGAAAATTTAATAATTCAATAGATTTGATTGTAAAGCAACGAAGAAAAAAGATCTTAACCGCTGATAGTATATATTATAATTATGTCTTATATTGCATCGTCAAATGTCTCCTGTAAAAATTTTCTTTCAACGACTTCTTCAAACATATATTCTTAATAAGATAATTATTCGAATGAAATAACCTTCAAGGTTAAATTCAAAGGTACCATTAAATAGCCAGAGAAAAATCCTGCAACTTGTGTCTGAAACATTTTCCCCGAAAATGCACTCCCGCTGAGTTAATTCGCAGTTCCGGGACTTTTAAGTTTGACCTTGAAATGACCTTGACGGAAAAATCGATAGGCTGTATTCGGACATAAAATGTTGTGCTCTTTCCGTATCCGTGAGAAAAATAGAGGTTTCCATTTAAAAAACCAAACTTGACCTAGAAATAGCCTTCAAGGTCAAAATCAATATCGCCATTAAACAGCCAAGGAAAAATCTTTCAATTTTTGTCTCAAATATTTTCCCAAAAAATGCACTTCCGCTGAGATATTTCACCATCCCGGACCCCGCGCCGGGGTTCTGCGCAAGTCCATAAGAGGGGTACGGCGAACGCCCGCTGTCGGCCAACGTCGCGGCTGCTCGTCAACTTTGGATAGCCGATAACGAGCGACCGAGATACACGCGAGTGAGTGCATCCCTGAGACACCATAACGACCTGCCCAGCGAGAGCGAACACAGGTGACAGCTGGACTTGTTTATCTTCTCTTTGTGTGCTTATGCTCCTCACTCTCTCTCTTTCCTCGTAAACTATTACTTCTCTACTTGCTGCTGCCAGTAAGTTTATTTAAACGTGTGTACCTTCCGGCGCGGGTCGAACGCGGAAACGCGTTTCATATAACCCAATGTAAATCAAATCCCGCGGTCGGTTAAGGCTACAAAATATCCGAGAGGAGAAGTTTAAAAAAACGCTTGCTTGCATCTTGGCAGGAAATTTACTGTCGAAGGCTTCCGAAGAATCGTTGCAAGCATGCAATCGAAATCAAGTTCCTTCAATTATGCTGTTGAGTAAAATAGCAAGTGAGGGGAAAGCAAAATTAGTTTTGGACCCAGACTTCCACATGTATTTGTGCAAGTTAAAAAATGAATTGGAGAAAACGGCTGAATGGTCAGGGAAGCCAATAAAAGGATATAAATGGTTATTCCGTACAGCCTTTTGTAGTCACATTATTCGCGGAAACACAGATTTTATTTTGATGAAGGAAGGAAGTTGATGGCTGTATGAATTTGGATTCTACCGGAACAATATTTGCACAACCTCCTGATACCGGCAAGAAACCTTATTAGTAAGCTGGTGTAGTTGAAGATAATAAAGATTTCCCACCTCTACCTATGGTAGAATTTACTACAGGTTCATACGATGTCTCTACTATTCATTGTGTGTTTAGACATATTCTGTCAGGCAATTAAAGCCTCAACTAGTCGACGACCCTTGATTACACAAATAGAGACAGATTTTAGCAAGCCTTTGATACAAGCAGCATGCAAAGCTTTTAATAATGTAGATGTAAGCTCGTACTTGGGTGAAATATGGAATCAAATTTACTACTCCCAGAATATACATCGACCCCTAACAATTATGCACATATGTTCGAGTCACTTTATTCATGCTAGTAAAAAGCGAATCGAAAATTTCATTGCTAACGATGTACATCGCCAACTGATGCGATCTGCAATGGCTTTGTTGATTCATGTTAACGACCTGAAAGAAAGCCTTAGTCATTTTTGGAACAATTATTATAGTTTTTGGCTACCAACAAATGGTTATTTATCTTGATCATGACAATGATGAAACTGATTCTGATGTTGAGATTACATAGTGGAATCTACAGAGACCAGTCTCAGTTTTATATTTTATTTAGAGACGAATATGAAAGAATTATGGCAGAACACACAACCGGGACCCTTGCAAATCCATTATATTGTAATTAATTCGTTTTGTATTTAATGAACGAATTATTACAATATTTACCGCTCTAGTCGGCATTATCAATTAGAACGTTTAGCAAAAGATGAAACTCAAACACACCAGTCGAAAAGTGGAACAAGATTGTCAAACCATATGTATTTGATGGTGAAATGCGACAACTAATTCCTCAAGACAACCAATTCCGAGTATTGGAAATTTCCGCGATCATCTGCTCCGACGGAAGTAGGACTGCCGCACAACAAGGAAAGATCGGAAAAGGAATCATCAACTAATTCTGAAGATAATGTTTACGACAACAATGGTGAAGAAGACATCAACATTGATGAATATACTGACTTGATCCCTTCAACTGACGAGAGTGCAACTCTCAATTTGTCACAAACAATAAAAATGGATGGAAAAAAATCCGAGACACGCGAATTACACAGTTTCATGAAGCAGCCACGAAGGCGAATAAAAACGTTACGTAAAGTACAGGAAACTATAAGTGAAACTGAAATCGATTACGATTTATGTACAGAATTCTGGATGAGAGGTACACATATGAGAAATTATCAGAAATTTAATAAATTTCCAAAATCCATAACCGATTACGACGCGACGCTAAGACCAAGACCCTAAAAAAAATCACACCAAATAAAACAAGTATGTTAAATACACAGGTCAACAGAAATTCTGTAGAAATTGAGTAACCAGAGTCAAATATGACACCTATACTGCTGACCCTCAAGATTTTCAAGACGAGTGGCAAACGTCCTCTTTTTACATTGGTGACTTATTAATAATAAATGAATCATTAAAAACATTATTACTTTCTGAAATGGTCGACGACAATGTTATAAATACATTTTTGAAAATTTTCGAAAACGAATGTTCAACAGACATAGAAAAGAATATTTTAATATTCAACTCTGAAATTTTCGAAAGTTTAAAAATAGACAGAACGGGGTTAACTGGGCACTTAAAGTTAAAGCTTGTGAGTACCGGACCTGGTTGCTGCCGAAATATGAAAATTACCACGGGACATCATTTGTCGTATCTTTCCACTCATGCAGATAATCTATTTAGATTCCCTACGTGGTACCCCTTCAAATGATGCCTGCAGGAAACTCGCTACTTTCATTCGAAAAATGTGTCTGGTGAAAGATATACCTCTCTTCAATTGGGCTGAATGGACTATGTACTGCCCAAACGACATACCTATTCAACTTGAGGGTTCGTTGGACGGAAACAATTGAGGGCTCCATATATGCGCTTCGGGGTACATAATTTATTTAGACGAATATGTATGTTTTAAAGAGAAAGATATGCAAAAGATTAGAAAGTAGGTGTTTGATAGAATGTTACACGCAAAACAAGAATCGAAGGTCTGCTTACCCTGAAATCACCAACAATCTAACCAAATTGAAACCAGTCGATACCTGCCACGGAGCTGGCATTCCCCACGGATCGTTATAAGATTTCGTGTGGCCTTATTGAGACCAAAAAGTGCGGATGAAATAATCCGCTTGGTTGCGCTACTGTGGTCTGGTTACCTCCGAATAATTCACAAAAATCCCTAATGGTAACGTAAATTCACAGTTACAAACGACTATTGAAAGTTACTTCTGCTCCCGGCTTATTTTCAAGTCACAACCACTTTCAAGTATATTTTGTCGGCGTTTCCTTATAATAATTGTGTATTGAATAAATCGATGTGCTAATTGGTGTTTCGCAGTTTGTATTTGGAGTGAGGTTTTTTAAGTAAACTACTGTGTTTATAAGTCTGCATATTATTATATCAGAACATCTTATATTGTGGTGATTCAGTGAAAGGATACTCGACAGTAAGTATTATACATATAAGTAGGAAATTGTTAAATAAGGCGATTACTTGCCAAACCGTTTTGAAAATATTACAATACATTATTTATACAATAATCATGTATTTCAGAAAATTACACGAATTTCTTTCCAAAATATTAAAATATGGTTGTTTTTCAATTCAACTTATTTGTTAAGAATGCGAATAAAACATTTTACAAAAAAAAAAAAACAAAAAAAAAAACAAAGCAGAAAGCCGTTTCGTCAAAAAGTGACACTTCACAAAGCTATCAGTGTCTCCTAGGAATAATAAATTTGACGGTCCCCGGAAATAACTTCCACTGAAAAAAATTTCCTCTCAAAAAAATCATGCCCCACGGGCGCACGGATTATTTGTAACTCACAAACATGTGTTGAGTACCAATACGAACTAAATAAAGAAATTAGGTTAATTGCTATTGCTGAGAAAACTTTTTTTTTAATTTCCAATTTTACAATCGAACCACTGACTGAGTTTCTCTGAAAAAAATAAACAGTCGATTCTTTGACGCGGACCTCTACTCCCGTCCGCACCTCTAATAGGTCCAATATGGGTTCCCGCCTACCGCCACCAATCCCCCCTCCAGTAGCGAGGGCTGCATTTGCTCAACATCGGATTTCGCCCGCACTACTGGAGGGGGGATCTTAACAGGAGAGCAGGAGTGGAGGTCGGCATCTGCGATCCATCAGAGTTTCTCGTGGAACTCAGTCAGTGGTTCGATTGTAGGATCACAAAAAATAGAATTAAAACTAATGTTGGCGTGGTGCCTCGCTAGCTTCGCTCGCTCAAAAACTTCGACCCCGTAGAGAGTCGGCTATTCCTTAATACTCGTTTTTTACTAATAGCTTTCAATTATATTATAAAATTATATTGATGTTTTGGGGTCCAATCATATTTAGGTCCAAGTGGCCTCGATATATATGTGACAACAATATAGTGTTGTTTGTATGTATGAAAATTGAAAATGAGCATTTTCAAAACTTCAACCCCGACAACAGGCCAGCCGAAATATTAATAAATAAAAGTTGCAAAACACTTACTTCAAGCACTTGTATTGTAATAGACTATTCGATGCATATTACATGTTTACAGTGTTTTACTAATTACTGTCTGTATCATTATGATCTTATATATACAATATATATACATATAATTCGTCAAAGATATCTTGAAAGCGTCGAAAAGATCTCTGACGGATATCTTTTAGATATCTATAAGACATCTTTTAGATATATCGAAATAGTTATTTTCGTATCAAAGGCGTAAAAGAACTTATGAGCCCGTAGGTGATCACCGCGCCCGAGGGGCTGGCGAAGACTACCGCTGGAGGGTAGGGGGTCGAAACATCGAAATTTGATGAAAAACTATAGGGCAATTTTTTGCCGAGGTGACCAAATTCAATGCTTTTTCAGACAATACCCAACGGATACGAAAGTCCCGAATTTTCTAAAACGTTTTTAGAACATTCCAGAAACGTTCCTAAAACGTTTTAGGTCTGCAACATGGATGAAACGTTTATAAAACGTTCCGTAAAAGTTGCAGACATAAAACGTTTTAGGAACGTTTCTGGAACATTCTAAAAACGTTTTAGAAACATTTGGGATCTTCGTGCCCATTGGGTAGTCATAAACATTTTAAACCAGTTTTTATGGCATTATCGTTGACTTTAGGAAGAAAATGCATACAACCTTTTTTGTAGAGAATTTCATGCTCTATCTTTTTTGTTTGAAGCAATTTTTAATAAAATTTGTATTTTTCAAAATAAATGCAAAAAACTAGGAAGTAACTTAATTGGGGCTAATTTTTTTTAGTAATGGACGGATGGATCTGCGCCAAAATCTAATCAGATCTAAGTTATGCCAAGACGCGTATTTTAAAAAAAAATTCATGTCAATACGCTTATCCGTTCACGAGCTATCGCGAGACAAAAAAACGGGACGTACGGACGTACGTACGTACAAGATCACGTACACAAATTTTTTTTATTGTTGATTTGGATTCCTTAAGGTCTGAAACGTCGAAATTTGATGAAAAATTATAGGGTAATTTTTATGCCCGAAGTGACCAAATTCAATACTTCGTCCAGACTTAGTCTGGGTCGAAGTAATTAGAAATAATTTAAAATACAGAGTTTGTAAATATTTGTTCTGCATCACATTTTCATCGATACTGACGTGTATATCCACACCAGCTTTACTTCAGTCATCAACACTGCTCTGTTATCCTTGTTTATTACATACAGATCTATATACAGGGTCATCAAAAAGTATCGGACCCCCCTAATATCTTCAGTTAGAATGCACTTAGGAGAAAATGTCCAATAGCAAAGTTGTATGGTTTCAAGCGGGGAGTAAGATGATGACCTTGACTTTGACCTTGACCATGTCCTTCAAGGTCATTTCAAGGTCAATCTTATTTTTTTAAATAGAACCCCCTACATTTTATTGCATATTCTTATAGCCTATCTCGAGAGCTTTCCAAAACACTATAATAAAATATTTTTTTATTAAGTACTTTTTGAGTTATAAAGGTTTGAAGTTAACAATTTTTTGACACAAAATGTAGAATATCTTGTAAAATATTATTTAGTTTTCAGTAATCATAACCTTAATATTTTTGGGCGCGGAATAATGAGACTAATTAATTGGTTTAAAGAAAATACATTAATCGGATCCCCCTAATATTTTCAGTAAGAATGCATTTTGGAAAACTTCAAACCTTTATAACTCAAAAAGTACTTAATAAAAAAATATTTTATTATAGTGTTTTGGAAAGCTCTCGAGATAAGCTATAAGAATATGCAATAAAATGTAGGGGGTTCTATTTAAAAAAATAAGATTGACCTTGAAATGACCTTGAAGGACATGGTCAAGGTCAAAGTCAAGGTCATCATCTTACTCCCCGCTTGAAACCATACAACTTTGCTATTGGACAATTTCTCCTAAGTGCATTCTAACTGAAGATATTAGGGGGGTCCGATACTTTTCGATGACCCTGTATATTATAATATATAGGTAAAAACAAGGATAACAGAGCAGTTTGGTGACAGAAGGAATGCGGTTAAGTGTACCCATATTGCATTCAAGAGACCGCTTTTATGGAAAAGAGAAATTCATTTTCATAACGGGAAGAAACAACGAGCCGCGCGACTATCGGTAAGAAAAGTTACTTCTCACTCAAAATCGACCCGTCGAACTTAGGCGGGGAGAACTATCGGTCTTGTTTAGGAGACTTTTTTTTGCTGCAAGTGGACGGTAGACCTCTCGAGATGGGTACCAACGATGATACAATAAAAAAACCAATTTCAACAGTTTGCGGAATAGCTTAAGAAGGACTAGAATATACAATGAAAACAGGCGTAAAGTGAGTTACATAAACAGCGCGTGAATTTAAAACAGCGCTTACTTAGCCACCGACCACCGACTGGTCTTGGAATTATGGCTACATAGCAGTGCAACGTAAAAAGATGCGAAAATGAAATTTTTCGTATCTAAAAAATCTCAAGTATCTAAAGTATCTAAAAAATATGCTCCCAATTCTCTTCCGGTGGAGCCGAGAGGTGGATTTACGTCATGGCGGTCGGAGTCGGATAAGTGCCTTTCAGAGAGGAACGATTTACCCTATGGTTTGATTGCAGTACTTACACTATTAAACCCGCCAAAACGGTGACGGAATGCAGTTTGTTCGGGACGAAGGTCACCCTAGCCGTATCAAAATATGCTAGTAAGAGCGTCTATCTATTTTTCGATAGTTCAGATTCGCGGTACTGTATGTCGAAAAACATCCCAGTTCCGCGAACCCCTGCCTATATACAGGAAGGCAGGACAAAATGTACCGAATTCCTGTATCCATCACCGAAAAATACAGATAAGGTATTCGGGAGTGTCACCTGGAAGAGGCAAGTTCAATGCGTCCAATGACGCAGTCGATTCCGCCGGACGACTCTAGTCTGCCGGATATGCCCCAAGCTCTAGCCTTTGTATGAACAGTTGGGCAATTCCGCCGCGCGAATGCTGGCGGACTTCTCTACCGATGAGGTAGGCGCGGCAGCCTAGCGGGAGCGGGTGGCACTAGCGCAGGCTACACAGAAAGAAGCAGAGAGTACTAACAATGAGTGCTGTCTGGAAAGCTCTGGTTACGTGCGGTAGTCTACGATTCTTCCGTTTTCTATCTTTCAGGCTCGCTTGTGCTTAAACTATACGTTTTAGGATAAGGCTCTTCAGGACTGTTTTGTAGAAAACTTCCTCCTCTACAGGAAAGGTTCAGTGAATTTTTGCCGTATCTTGCACCGTTTTCGATATGGAAGCGACAGAATGAAAAACAAAGACTAAGGCGTCCGCCGCCATGTTCTGTAAATTCATTGTTTTTCATTATATCGCTTCCGTATCAAAATCAGTGCAAGATACGGTAAAAATTCATTGAACCTGTTTTGTAGAAGTGGAAATTTTCCCTATCCTAGAATGTATAGTTTAAGCCCAAGTGAACCCGAAAGATAGACAACGGAAACATCGTAAAAGGCCAGACAGTAACCAGTGCTTTCCAGACAGCACTCAGTACTGTCTGCTTCTTCCCGTGTACTACTCACTACTGCTTCAACTAATCTCGGTTAAAGAGCCATGAGGCATGCGTGTAACGTCTCTCTCGTTGCAGAGTAACTTGTCCAAACAGGCAGGTGCGCGCGTTTTTGTTATTTCTGTTAATTTTAGAGTTTATGTAAAAACATGTAAAAATGTACAATATAAATGTTGGACGTTGTTTGCATATTGCAAAAGTATGTTTTTTTATACACAAATTATTTTTAAATAAAGCTTAATTTTTAATAGTATAAAACCGACAATGTTAAAAAGTCATCCCCCAATAAGCAAATTATTGCAACATTAATTTATGTGTTACGGGCTACCTATTCATCGTAGGACAAATGTTGTAAGGACCGTTTTTTACTGCAAATCGTTTATATAACGTGAAAAAAAAAATTTCCGCTTCAAAAATCATAAAAAAATATTTTGTTTGTAACAATTGTTATATAATCCCGTCCCAACCACCCCCCCCCCTTTATCTCTCTTGCAATATACCCTACATTTTTCATGTACTTATTGTTAGTATAAGATAAGATACAAGCACGAAGTCGACGTTAGAGACATGAAACCGACATGTACAAACTTATCTGTCAATGAAGCAGTTATTGCAACATTCATTATTTTTTTACGGGCTAACCATGCGTCATAGGAAAAATGTTGTAATGACCATTTCAAATCATTCATATAATATGAAAAAATGTTGTTCTCTTCGAAAATCGTAAAAATATTATATTATTTAAAATATTGTTATAAACAATACTTCTCCCGCTTTTCACGCTGGGCACCCTCGATATTCGGATTGAGGGGGGTAAAATACGTATAAAACGCTTGGGTTCATCCATGTAACTCAATCGGCCACGAACACCCCTCTGTGGCCGCCGGAGTATTAGGCTAACTTGTATTACTACTATTCAATGTTTGAAGTATAAATAGACAAACAACGTCAATTATGGACATTATGTAAATAAGAGATATATCAGGATTTTGGTTCATCCTGATACAAGTGGATTACTTCTTAACCGCTTGTATTAATAAATGTTGGAAAAAATGTTTACAAAATTCCTTCCAAGAATTTTTTTCTTGGTTAAGTCGGTCCCAGGATTCAAAATAAGTAACTAAAAGTTTCTTCTTTAATACGTTTCGGCATCAAGATATGTGCCATCTTCAGTTTATTAAAGTTATGGATGCAGAAAAAGTCTTCGCACCATTTTATGATGTGAAGTGTAATTGGTGACGTTTAGTGGGAGGAATAATGCATTTTTGAAAAATAATTTTAAACATTGACTTCTAATCCACCACCTCACTTTGGTAAACATTGCGATTAGTATTAAAAGTGCCAAGTTAGATTTGCTGTCTCTATTATTGCAAATTTGAGTCTTTTCTCGAGTCTATATTCACTTGCATCCGAAGCACTAATTACACAGACGCCTACCTGGTGATGAAAATCTTTTTTCCTCCTTTTTTTTCTGGTCGAAGCACCACAGCAATGTACCTGTTCGATGCCAAACCAAAGTTCGTTGCCTCCGTCTCGCAATCTAGCCAGTAGATCGGTGGAAGCGGTTGATTTTGTGGGGTTATGGTTCACCGGCTATTATGAATCACTCCGATGTTGGTACGACACGAGGCGTGCTTACACCCCAAAATACGCGGATCTACAGATCATTTCGCAAAATTACCCTCTCCGTTAACATTTCTTCCCTTTTTTTTTTACTTCCAGAGCGACTTACCCCGATTGCGTGTTCCTGGTGACGCCGATTTTCTATGATTTTTCCAAAATGGCGAACCACTCCACCGAACTCGAGTGTTTGCGGCGGAAAAAGAATCGAGCACGTTTTCCGCGATATTTACGCTTTCGAATTAAACTGTGTTTGTCCCCATATCTGTTCATTGCTCAGATCAACACAAACACACTTAGACACTACGTAAGTCGCTGACCACCGAAGTCAAATATCTGTCCAGAGGCAGTTTGCTGGTTGCCGAGCCCGCCGAGTAAATTGAGCGCACCCTTCTAGATATCTAGGGAGGACATCCCTAGCGCGCTAGATCGAGCTATTCGAACGGCGCGCTAAATTTAAAAATAGTGTACGATCCGTTACAAACTAAACCTAAACGAAAGACAGGGTATCGAAAACGCTGCAAGATAGAGCAAAGCTGAAGGGATATTTTTCTAGAACCGGAAATTTCCCACAAAAAAGTCCATGATAGCTCTAGTCTAAAATTTATAGTTTAGGCACAAGCGAGCCTGAAATAAAATCGTAGGGATGGGTAGCCTGTCGAACAGTAACCAGAACTTTCTAGAGAGCACTCAGTACTCTCTGCTTCTTTTGTCCACAACTGTATGAATTTGTTACTGGATTTCACTTGAAAGATGTTTTTTGGGTGAATTGAAAAAAGGCGTGCTGTTCGAGCAACAATAATAAATTTACAATAACAAACTTGTACAAATGCAAGAATATGAAATAAATTCTTTTCCAAACAATAACTTTTACAATTTTGAAACTTTCAAAAATCCTTTTATATTATCATTTCTCTTTTCCAATAACTACGTCGAAATTGTGATTTTTATGGCGTATTCTTATCCATTCACAAAAATTCCTCGAAAATAGCTAAATTCATGCAACGTTTTCTCGCCTCTGACGTCACAGACGGCTTTGGGTCCTCGCTGTGCATCTTGACACGCTCATGGGCTCTTAATAATTTATTTGCTCTTGGCTTCTTAGCTTTATTTGCTAAATCCTATAATTACTTCGACCCAGACTAAGTCTGGACGAAGTATTGAATTTGGTCAATTCGGGCAAAAAAATTACCATAAAGTTTTTCATCAAATGTCGACGTTTCAGACCCTAAGGAACCCAAATCAACAATAAAAAAATTTGTGTCCGTGATCTTGTACGTACGTACGTCCGTACGTCCCGTTTTTTCTTCTCGCGATAACTCGCAAACGGATAAGCGTCTTGACATAAATTTTTTTTTTTAAATACGCGTCTTGGAATAACTCAGATCTGATTAGATTTTGGGGCAGATCACCCGTCCATTACTAAAAAAAATTAGCCCCAATTAAGTTTCTTTATAGTTTTTTGCATTTATTTTGAAAAATACAAATTTTATTAAAAAATGTTTCAAACAAAAAAGATAGAGCATGAAATTCTCTACAAAAAAGGTTAAATGCATTTTCTTCCTAAAGTCAACGATAAAAACTGGTTTAAAATGTTTATGACTATTGTCTAAAAAAGTATTGAATTTGGTCATCGCGGCAAAAAAATTACCCTATTGTTTTTCATCAAATTTCGACGTTTCGACCCCCTACCCCCAGGGGTAGTATTTGCCAGCTCCTCGGGCGCGGTGACCACCTACGGGCGCAAAGTTCATTTACGCCCTTGATACGAAAATAACTATTTCGATATATCTAAAAGATGTCTTATAGATATCTATAAGATATCCGTCAGAGATCTTTTCGACACTTTCAAGGTATCTTTGACGAATTATATGTATATATATTGTATATATAATATCATAATAATACATACAGTAATTAGTAAAACACAGTAAACATGTAATATGCATCGAATAGTCTATTAGAATACAAGTGCATGAAGTAAGTGTTTTGCAACTTTTATTTATTAATACTTCGGCTGGCCTGTTGTCGGGGTCAAAGTTTTGAAAATGCTCATTTTCAATTTTTATACATATAAGAAACACTATATTGTTGTAACACATCTATCGAAGCCACTTGGACCTAAATATGATTGGACCCCCAAATATCAATATAATTTTATAATATAATTGAAAGCTGTTAGTAAACAAACGAGTCTTAAGGAATAGCCGACTCTCCACTGGGTCGAAGTTTCTGAGCGAGCGAAGCGAGCGAGGCACCACGCAAACACTAGTTATAATATTGGTTCTAAACATCTGCTCGAAATGAAATCCCTTGTATCGAATACGTTGACATTTAACACTTTCTCTGTCGGGAAAAACGATTGACCGAGTAGAAAACCTTCCGCTCGCAAGAATTTTCGCGTGGATGAATTTGGTGATTTTTTGTATAGTAGGATATAATAGTTGTGTATCATGAGCGCGAATAAAAGAACAAGTGACAGACAGACCGTAGGAGACAAGTGGGAGGATAGGAGTCCTGACGCTGAGGGCTGCACAGACCGGCTTGTCTCCGAGAGCTTCCTTTTCGACTGTGATATGCACGATATTCGTTATCAAATCTGTACATAAAAACTGCGTTAACACGAAAATGGCAGATTTAAAATCTTTTCACTCTTAAGAATGTTATTATTTATTTATTTATTTATTTATTTATTTATTATTTAACAGGCGGAATCGCCCTTTTATTACATTGTTGCCATATAATTAATTGTAAGATTTGCGAGAGCTGTGGATCGACTTAAGAAGATAGCGCCATACTTCACATTCGTGTATGAAATGTAGGAACTGCAGAAACCTACACGGAAAAAAATAAATGGTTGTCCTAACTAATTAGTAGCTATGCCAGGCGTATGCAACTCCGTACACCTATACTTGGCAGATGTGTCTCCCTTCGCGCCCACCTAGCGGTGCATGAGGGCGCCACTGGCAATGGTGGGTGAGCCCCCTCCGACGCGTCGTTCCACCATTCCTTGGAAACTGCGCAGCGCGAAGGACGATTTAAATTTGAGTTTCCGCCGTTTTCAGATTCCCGCCGCTTTTATTATTTCAAATCGAGAGTAACAACGTGGAGTGGAAAAGTGAAAAAGAAACAGCACAAACGGAGTTTTCTGATTTTTAGTAATTATATATGAACAGATTTCAATTAGTGTCTCGTGTGCAGTAATCTTGCAGTGATTTATAAGTTTTTAAATGTACATAGAACTCTTTGCACAGAAAATATATTTTGTATTGTTTTTATATTCTTCACGTACCAACTTCATTACTTTATGAAAATTACTTACGAAAATTTGTTTTTTTTTTTAATGGATGGATTTGTTGAGCTATGCCTACCAGATAGATAGTAAATCTAACTACTTATTGGTTGAGGCAACCATTAATTTTTTTCCGTGTACTCCAAGTACAGCAACGGTCATGAGTTGATTTCCGCCAGGCAAACAATATTTTCGAAAGGTATACAAACAACGTGGCTCAACTTACCAACAGCGAGCTGCTGCTTAAAAACGAAATGGAAAAATTGTTCACCGGACGGGGATCGAACTCACGACCTACGACTTCCTAGTACCGACTGAGCCACAAAACCAATAATATAATTTTAATTTTAAAATGGTATTATTTTTGTAATAATATTTGTTATAATATTTTTGTAAATAAACATTTCTCTATACAAATTGATCACATATTTTTAAAATTCGAAATGGCAGATTCAATATATTGGTCGAAAATTTTAAATTTGTATCAATTTTTATACAACAATGTATGGGCAAATATTTAAACAAAAATAACAATTATACAATGATTTTTGCGACTTACTGTCAAGTATAATGTCTTTGACATTATAGCAAACAAATAAACATTATTACGAACATATTAACCGAAGCTCGAGAAAGTCTCAAAAGTGGTTAGTGCAACATGTACGGAAGCGTATTTCGCGTGATACCTGCTACTCGGTGCAGCGTGTACCACAAGAGAGAAAAGCCCCGAAAATCTCTGGTATATCATACCTCCATACATACCAGTGGAATTCGCGTTGAACGGGATACGTTTATGCCGAATATTCGCGAGTACGGCAACGTCAGAGTAATGGGGATGCTGTAACCGCAAAAGCAAAAGCCCTCGAAATCACCAACGATCACGAAATTGCGTGTCTCGAGGGAATATGCTTCTTGAAACGGAAAAGGAGCTCTGTGCACGGACAGAAAAATAGACCATCCTTAACCTGCCTAGTTGCTAATATTGGTCTTAACGACCCCGTACAACGGACGATTCTAATATACAACCACTTTTTTCATTAACTTTATTGTCGAAAATATATTCCCAACTCATAAATGAAAACTAATGTTGTGCACATAATGCTTTGTTCTCCATTATCCTTTCGATGATTTAAAAAAATCCACGTTTGGAAGACGTAAGCAGTAAACTCGTTATGTACCTGCCAAAAATATTTTTGATGATTATTTTATGTACTTCGGAGATTAGTTGTCATATTTCATTTTTTAAATATTTCTAAATTCAAAATAAGTATAAAATAGCAATATCCGATATAGACTATACGTAATGAACAAATTTGTACCCAATGAGAAATTTGCCAATAGTTGTAATATATATTGCTTACATAATAGATTTATCTTGGGAAACTAATAGCAATCAATATTGGATCATAAATGGCAAAGTCTTAGGATGATCACGATCTTGACAATCATTGGCATATTGGACACGTGGAGAGGTAATTACGTTTGACGTTATCATTGCATTGATTTTGAGTTTGTTCGTAACAGTTTCTTCCGTATAACATTCAGCAACGTAGACTGATTTCCAACCTCCATTTCTTTTGAGGATTAACCCATTAGCGTATACGTCAGACCAGTGGTGCGATTTTGGACACACACGATTTTAACCGTCAGAATTAAACTTTTTCTTTATGGAAGCTATGTACCTATGGTTTTAACGGTCATTGATCACGAATCCAAAGTCAGAATTGCAAAATTTACAACAGCTGATCCAATGTAGCGGTTCAAACATGGAAATAATGTTTTTCAAAGAAACTGCTGGACAAATTAACCTTCCGAAGGTTCGATATTATGGACAGTTGGTTTCCATAGATTTTGAGGGTCGGTAAATATGAAATTGATGACAGAATTGTAAAATTAAAAATGGCTGACTCAAAATGGCGAACATCAAGAAGCTAACTTTTACCTTGTCAATCGGAATTTCACAAAAATCGAGGTATATGTGTTTTCAATGTCACTGATTACGAATCTGAAATCGGAATTGCAAAATTCAAAATGTCGGACATCAAGAAGCTAACTCTTACATTCTTGAATTTTCTTGTATTTTATGTAAGATTTAATTGGTGTTGTTAATAAATTAGACAATTAACGTTTCGGTCATTTATTCTGACCCTCTTAATATAAATAATATAATAACAAATAATATAAATTACAATAAAAAAAATAAATATTTCTGAAAAACTTTTCGTAATCTTTTATTTTTGGTTTTATTTGAATTTTGAACTTGGGTTTTATGTAATTGATTTTGTTTCTGCTTACCTCACGGAAAAAAATAATACGTCGCTCCTGCCAGATTGCCTAGCTAAAACAGCTTCCCACTGCCCAGCAGGTCGATATAAGTCGCGAGTGAAGACGTAAAATGACAATTAAAATTCGAAATCCTTAAAATTTTTATTTTTATAAATAGGTATACTTTTCTTATGTCTTTAAGAATATTTCTACATAATTTCTAGACGATGTGGTTATTTATATTATTTTGATATGATTTTTTAAAGTCGTTAATAGTGAACAAATCACTACTTTTTTAATTTTAAGGCTTCCGTATTGATTACCGTGTTAGATACGACAAAAATGCACTCAACCTTTTTTGTAGAGCACAAAATTTCCTACAAAAAAGTCAGTGAGAGCTATAGTCTAATGTTAATATGTACGGCATGAAAAACATCGGAAGTTATTGAATAAATCATTGAAATTTTAGAACAGAGATAGTTATCTTATTCGTGACGTATCTATTAACATTAGACTATGGCTCTCAGTGACTTTTTTTGTAGGAAATTTTGTGCTCTACAAAAAAGGTTCAGTGCATTTTTGTCGTATCTAACACGGTAATCAATACGGAAGCCTTAAAGTGAAAAAAGTAGTGATTTTTTCACTATTAACGACTTTAAAAAAATCATATAAAAATAATATAAATAACCACATCGTCTAGAAATTATGTAGAAATATTCTTAAAGACATAAGAAAAGTATATCTATTTATAGAAAAAAAAAATTTTAAGGATTTCGAATTTTAATTGTCATTTTACGTCTTCACTCGCGACCTGCTGGGCAGTGGGAAGCTGTTTTAGCTGGGCAATCTGGCTGGAGCGACGTACTATTTTTTTCCGTGCTGTAGGATTTATGCTATTGTTTTTGTATGAGTCGGTTTTGAATTATGGAACTGTGACACTGTAAAAAAATTATTTTTGTGAGTTTTCGCTCAGTAAGCAGAAAAAATAAAAGAGAAGAAACAAAAAATATCACTATAATTTTAAAAGAAAAAATAGTAGTTTTCTATTCAAGTGCGTATGCGTAATAGTATATTACTCACCAAGGCACGTAAAATAAAGAATGCCTCAGACTGCGTGTAATTTTTACCCGAGGTGAAGCCGAGGGTGAAAAACATGCAGTCTAAGGTATTCTTTTTTACTTCCCGAGGGTAGTATACGATTTTTCTTCATACAAGGGAGGATATGCCGCACCTTTCCTCCCGCTTGCGGGAGGAAAGTTGCTGCTTTCCTCCCGATATGAAGAAAAGAACTTTACACATGCACAGACGTGCCGAAATATTGTTTACGTACGGCTTTTCCGTGCGTAAAGTATAATCGAGTGCGTAAAGTTTACTTTACGCACGAGTTTACTTTACGCACCGAAAAGACGTACATAAAAGAATTTTTTGAGAATATTCACGTACTGCTATTCGTATGTTGTGTAAAAGGAGACTGAAAAGTTTTTCAGATTACATAATATTGTGCGTACATTCAGTTGTCGTTCTATTTACATTTATTATTTTGATTTTTGAACTTGAAGGAGAGGTATTTATGTGTCAGGTAAGTTTGATTTTTCAAAGCGGATGTTTACTGATTTGTTGTTATTTTGGATAAAAAAGTTTTCCATATGTTTCCTTTTGTGTTTATTTCTTTCTATTGCTACGATTTTGATGTTTGAAAAATCAAAGTTATGTCCTGTATTAATTCTATGTGTTGTAAGTCCGGTGTATTTGTCTTCGTTTAGGTAAATGTTATGTTTATGTTCGGATATTCTATTTTTTAAAAGTCTGCCTGTTTTACCTATATAGACTCCATCGCAATTGTTACATTTAATTCCGTATACTACGTCTTTTTGATGTAATTTATCTGTTTTGTCTTTGAACGGTTTAATACCACCAATATTTATGTTCGTTGGTTTGAATACTACTCTAATATCGTTATTTCTGAAATTACTTCTTATATTCTCTGAGATATTTTTGAAATATGGAATGCTAATGGTTTTGATGTATTTTTTATCGTTTGATTTTGTATCAAGGGTGTTATATATTTTATAGACTCTTTTCCTGAAACATTCATTAATTATGTATGTGGGGTATCCGTTTTCAGTTAATATTTGTTTAACTAATTTTAGATTTATTTCTCTAAATTTAATTATATAATAAATATTAAATTTAGAGAAAAAAAAAGAGAAAAAAAAATCTAAAATTAGTTAAACAAGCATCATCCGCTTTGAAAAATCAAACTTACCTGACACATAAATACCTCTCCTTCAAGTTCAAAAATCAAAATAATAAATGTAAATAGAACGACAACTGAATGTACGCACAATATTATGTAATCTGAAAAACTATTCAGTCTCCTTTTACACAACATACGAATAGCAGTACGTAAATATTCACAAAAAATTCTTTTTTTTCTTTTAAAATTATAGTGATATTTTTTGTTTCTTCTCTTTCATTTTTTCTGCTTACTGAGCGAAAACTCAAAAAAATAATTTTTTTACAGTGTCACAGTTCCATAATTCAAAACCGACTCATACAAAAACAATAGCATAAATCCTACAGGTAAGCAGAAACAAAATCAATTACATAAAACCCAAGTTCAAAATTCAAATAAAACCGAAAATAAAAGATTACGAAAAGTTTTTCAGAAATATTAATTTTTTTTACTGTAATTTATATTATTTTGTATTTTTTGTATAGAAATATATACTATTCTGAAGAGGGTCAAAATAAGTGACCGGAACGTTAATTGTCTAATTTATTAACAACACCAATTAAATCTGACATAAAATACAAGAAAATTCAAGAACATTTCACTTACGAATGAGTCAGAAAAGAAAGAAAGAATTATTAACTCTTACATTGTCAATCGGAATCGCACAAAAATCGATTTACAGTAGAGTCCTGGTATATTTGCCCATTCTGTTCCACGCCTTCCCCTCCCGTCTCCTTACATTTGTCAAAAGAAGGGGGTACCGCTTCTCACACGCTCCTCAGTCGCGTTACGTTTGTGACGTCACAGCAGGTCCTTCCTTATGGCCCAGCGCACGAGGTGGGGGAAAAAGAGAGCGGCGACAGACAAATAAAACGTGACGAAACTGGGTAAATATCCTGTGACGTAAATATAGCAAGACTCAAATATACCGGGACTCTACTGTATATAAGTTTTCGAGGTCGCTGCCCAAATAAACGTTTGCCTCCGGATTCAATCCGGGACTCTCATCCCTCGATTGAATTCCAGATCCGTGTCAGATCTGGGTTTTAATGCTGCCGCACATCCGTAACAGATCCGGAACCTGGAGGTCTGGCAATACTGATTCTTTTGCTGACGTGATCTGGATTTGAATCGACGGTATCGTTCAAGTGGTTTAAATACGGAAAACCTTGTCCAAATTTCTTTAAAACTTATTGCTGACGACTTACTCTGGGATTGCTGACAAGGTACACATACTAATTTGTGGTGAGAAATTAAAATTAGCAATTAGTGGATCGATTTTCGAAATTTCGGCTGTATACGGTAATTGTAACCACTACATATATGCTGAATTGACCAAATTGTCTAAAATAGATCGTTTCCCCTATTTTAGAAAATTCTCAGTCAATTCTTGATAAATTTCTTTGATATTTTTGAGTATAGCATATGTAGCGGTTAACAGTTTTAAATATTGCGAAGCATAACCTGAATTACGCATGTGTATTTCATTGTTATTATTTTATTGGAGTGATTTATTGTTTATTGTATTATTGGTGATTTTATTGGAGATAGAAGAGTTCAATGAAACATATGCATTCCAAATTGTGGAATTTATATCAAAAGGGCGCAGAAAGGGAGACCTAAAATGTATAGACATTGTGCGATTTACACTCTAAAATTATTAGACTCAAATTTCAGTCCAAAGGAGTAGAAAATGGGGTAGGCCGGGTTCGACTACATTTGAGTTCTTTGGAGTCAAAATGTAGTGTAATGGCGTTAATAAAAACGGGAAAAGAGAAGAAACGCGATTGAAAAAGCAGAATTAAAAACACTGCAAGACATGGTGCAGCATGAATCGGCTCTGCTGTCTGATTGGCCTGAATATTTAGTTCGGCTACGATCTCATACAAGAATATAAAAAACAATTTATTATAATTATAAAAATATATGATTTGATTTATTATTTTATTATAAATATTATACATATTATAAAAAAGCGGCACAACATTTGAAGAAGTTTGAAACAGAAGCTGACTTTTTTTATATATTTGATACTGACACCTCTCCTGAAAAAATCCAAATTAATCGAAAAAATGTTGAGCAAAAAAAATCAAAACTTGCATGCGGCGTCTATTTTGAATGATGTCGTACCGATTCCAGTGTACGATAATCAGCGCATTACATATGTCTTTCATACTTCTAAACTAAACAGAACAGATTAGTGTAATTGAAAAATTATATAAAATAATAGAAAATTTAAAAAAAATGTATTATTTTTCATCTGGCGTATCAATAACAAATATCACACCTTAGTCTACGAATTCAGGCATAAAGAAAAATACTATTTTGATCCGATTGTCGTAGGAATCGATAATTCGCGACCGAGGGTTTCGCCCTAGACCGACAAATCGAGTTTTACGGCGGAGGGTCAAAAAAGCATTAATATCAAATATTCAATGACGCATTATTTACATTTCTTTTCTCCTTTTATTTACAAATATTTTTTTATTTGGTACGTCACGCCAAGAAGATCTGGAATGATTTTGAATACAAGCTGTTAAGAAATGTAAAAAACTTGTTTCGCTCTATGAGAAATATATATATATATATTTATGTATGTATATATGGGGGGGGGGGGGGCTGAACGATGTATTGAATTTGGTCAGTTTCCGGCAAAAAAATTACCCTATAGTTTTTCATCATATGTCGACGTTTCGGACCTTAGGACCATCTGTTCATTACTAAAAAACAATAGCCCCAATTATGTTTCTTTGTAGTTTTTGGTCATTTACGCCTGCTGCATTAAAAACATATTTTATGGAATCATTGTTGACTTTAGGAAGAAATGCATACAACCTTTTTTTAGAGAATAAGGCTTTAACATAATATTTTTAAATATGTTCAATCGATAGTAAATGTAATGTTATACGGGCATCCGTACGTGCAAGATCACGGACACAAATTTTTTTATGGTTGTTTTGGGTTCCATAGGGTCTGAAACATCGACATATGATGAAAAACTATAGGGTAATTTTTTGCCGGGAACTGACCAAATTCAATACTTTGTTCATTATTGAAGCGTGCGTGGTAATGTTCGTGATTAAAATCTAAACTGTTTATTGATATTGAATAAAAAATGGCCACCCCAAGAAAATGCATTTTGCAACTTCAACGGAAAAAAGTGTGTTAGAAAAATTTAGGCTGGAAAAAAGTACCTGCGAGAAAGTTGTTCATCTAGGGTTGAAGAAGTTTTAAAGAAAATTTAAATTCTATCGAATCATAAATTTTGATTTTATGATGTTTTAAACTAAAGCACTTGGCGAACTTATAACAGGGAATGGTATTGGGCAATATTTTGTTTACTCGTCGATTATTTTTATTGAGATAATCGTAATCAGGCTGCAAAAATATATTGAAAAAGTGTTCTTCGATAACAATCCAAATCTTATATTATTAAGGGTACGAAACTTTTTTACCCGACTAAAGTTGTTTTAAATTTTCAAAATATTGCGATACTTAGAACATTGTAGCAACATGGATTTAATGTCATATAACTAGCAATAGAATTCAATTTCGCATAAGACCTAATTACATAAATTATTCATTTGATGGCATTGCCGCACAACACTGAAAATCCAAGTATATTGAAACCTTCAAGTTTTCTTAAAGTTTCCGAAATGCGAACGAGGAAAGGTAGATCCTATGAAAAATTGATCAAATTAACCTGTCTCACTAGTACGATGCACGCTGTACTTGGGCTTCCGAGTACTTTGCTGCGCGTTATTTAGCGACATAGAGGCAGTGAGAGCTCGAACGGAACCCGATTTACAGGTCGAAAATAGAAGCAAGAGTGAAAAGCTTTTAGTCCTCCGTAAGTCGGCAAATATGTGACTAACCCGAACTTCCCCAGTGCTCGGCTTCTATCCACCTGTGTAATCGCCCCGACCCTTTACCCCGAGAACTCCCTCAGGCGCCTCATGGGAGGATTCTGTAGCGGTCTCGCGTCCGTGAAGTTCCCCGATGCTCGACCCGCTGGACCACTCGCGGTCGTCCATCTTTTGCATTTCGCGCATGAAACAGGAACAGCCAGCTTCATTCATTCGTGATAACTTCCCGGTGCATCCACGTATGAAATTAACCTCGGAATCTGAATATCTTTTACTTTCGCTTAGGCTTTGTCTGCATTTCCATTAAGCTCGTTCTCATTTTTTAATATGACTGTGTTTTGTCTCTTCCTCTCTTTGCATACTTTTATTGTTCCTAATTCCCTACATGATGAAGCAAATTTTTAGTCAAGTTACATGTAACTCAGATGCACAAGAGGACAAATGTCAACACTGGCTCCAGCGCAAAAAAGAATAAAATATGTAAATAGAGGAGTAAGGGATATACAATTTGAAAAGATTGTTTTCGAAAATCAAAAGCTTTAAGGAATGGGAGATAACAATAAGAAATATAGGCGAGAGGGCCCCAAGGTGGTCACCTATCATTTAAACCACTATAGAACCAAAATCATACTATAAAGCGCCGATTGACATACCTCCCGAAACTTATATAATTAGCAAATTTTTCTACCGAAACAATTTTTTGTATTATATATACTAATAACAAGAAAATTTTAGCTTGTTTATAAAATGTAGTTAAAATTTCGACTAAAAGAAAAGTTGCCCAAGGTGGTCACCATCCCAAAATTCTCTTTAAAGTGCTAAAAGATACAATGAAAGGCATTTATTTTTATTTAATATTAATTGTCTTTAATTTATAGGCACAATTCGTTATGACGTGCCATAAAGTGCCTTAAAGTGCCCATAATGGGCCAGGGGGGTGGGAGCATAGATATTACGATTGTGCAGCAATTCAGTAACGAATTTTCTATCGAACAAAATTTCCTGAGAGATTGGTCTCTAATTCTGTAAAAAGTGATATTCATTCCTGGAGCTAATAGGTTCTTTTCCTGACAATGAAAGACTGTAATTCTGATTTTTGACAATTTTTCCAACATCGTTTCTTTCACATTGCATTACAACAAATGTTTGCAGCAACGGTTCCGGGTTAAAACCTTGTTTGGTTGCTTCAATATATGGTAGATGATAAACCAAAATTAATAAAACAATATTAATCGAGTGTAAAACGACTTTTTTAATGAAAATCGCTGCTCGGTTCCCAGAAGCTGAGTTCCTGCTGCGAATTTCTATGGGCTACTATCGGCTGAATTTCTTGCTACGAATTTCCTGCCAGTTTCATTTTCAAAAATCTACAAGAATTACATAATTCCATTTCATTCTCCGATCGATACGTTATTATATAGTTAATGTCCAAATATGCATAAAACAAGCAATTTTACGCACTATAACCTCAAAATAAAAAAAATCTCAGACGTGATGGGCAAATTCTGTACCCGGATTCGGATTGAACGGCCAAAAATCTACAAGAATTACACAATTCCACTTCATTCACCGGTCGAAACATTATTTTATGTAGTGAATATGCAAATACGCATAACCCATGAGCGAAATTCGTAACGGCCCAGCCCTGATCCAGTCCTGGCAACGGCGGTGCCGAGGCTCGGCTGCGACATTGGGCCAACACTGGCATGAGTCTTGGCGCGACACTACGGCCTAGACTCGGCAACCGGTATTGGACCATTAGTGGCTGCCAGCACTGTCACAGCATCGACAGCCAGAGCACTGGCCCGGCATCAAGCCAGTATTGGCGCAGCAGTGATTGTCGGCGATGGCACGGAGCCTGTTGCAGCTAAATTTTACAGGCATTATTGTCTTTGCAACGTCGCAGCAGCAGCACGATAAAAAAAGAAAAACAAAAGTTGAAAAGAATTTATTGTTATTGGAAGAAACCTTGAAGATGTATATAACATCGATTGATATATGCATATATCCCTGCTTATTGACGAGTCTTTTGATGTTGTTAGCCCCTGGGCGGGGCCAAATTTGGAACTCCAACGAGTTGGATTAGTAAGTTCGTAAAACGTCGTACTAGTTCCATCGTATTCCTCTAAATAAAAATATTAATTTCTAATTCGTCGTTTATCACGACGAGTTAGTTCTTAGTCAAAGGGAAGGTCCCCTCCGACACCAAAAAAGGTAACAGTGGCGAGATCGCCCACCGGCCAGAGTTGCCGCCGGTGCCCACACTTCAAGGAACGCGGGCGCTACTTCATATGCGATTCCGCGACGCGTTCCTAGCGGCTACGGCCGGAACTTAACTGCTGGGTTTCCCTGGGGATTCGAACGGCACCGCTGGCTATTGGCCGAGTCTCCAGAGATCGGAGGGCTCGTACACGGAGAGAACTGTGCCAGTATGTAACTGTAGGGAATCCTTCGCCATTGTACTAAGATTTCGGGGCCGCTTCTGCACCTTGTGCCGCGAGATTTCAATCTAAGAAAGTCACAGTCTCAGACTGTGAAAACGCTCACGGATGAGACAGCAAAACTACGATGCTTTCTTCGAGGCTTGCTCCCGCCTAAGTTATACTTTTTAGACTAGAGCTCTCCGGGACTTTTTTGTAGGAAATTTCCTCCTCTACCAAAAAGGTTTAGTAAATTTTTGCTCTATCTTGCATCGTTTTCGATACGGTCGATATTCGATCGGCAATATTCTGTGTGAAATAAATTTGCTAGGCTTGGACCGATGTTCGGTCCCGAATGTTTCCATCGCTGGGCCGAGATTTGGCACTATCACTTTGCCAGACATGGTCCAATACTCGGGCCCAATATTAGCCCGACGCTGGGACGACGATCGGGAGAAATGCCTATGAGATCAATTTGCCAGGCCTGGCCCGATGCATTGGCCAGTTTTCAACCGAAGTTTGGCAATTTGTTATAGCCAGTATCGGCTACCAATGCTGGCCCTATACTGGCACAGTGCAGTTCCCGACGTTGGGCCAGCATCGGTAGCCGAAAGTCGGCTGTCAACGCTGGGCCGAGATTTGGCACTATTAATTCGACGGGGTTGGTCCGATGCTCCAGTCGGTTTTGGACCAACTGTGGGCCAACGATCGGCACTACCATGTATGAAATAAATTTCCTATAATTGGCCCGATGTTCGGTCCTGAATGTTTCCATCGCTGGGCCGAGATTTAGGTGCGTTAAGCTGGCAGAACAACATTCTCAGATCAAATTCTATTATGTACCATAATTAAGGGCTCATTAAGGGCTAATGTCATGCCCAAATGCGAAATTTAGTGCGCTGCAAATTTAAAAAAAAACGGGGTGTTTGCCAGCTTAACGTTAAGCCAGCAGAACACTCAATCAACGACAGCCGGAAATTAAAAAGTAAGCACGCAGGAATTAAGGGCTCATTAAGGGCTCTCGAAATAGCCCACATTCAAAAAAATTTATACTGGATTTAAAAAAAAAAAGGGGTGTTTGCCAGCTTAACGTTAAGCCAGCAGAACACTCTATCAAAGACAGCCGGAAATTAAAAAGTAAGCACGCAGGAATTAAGGGCTCATTAAGGGCTCATTAAGGGCTCTCGAAATAGACCACATTCAAAAAAATGTATACTGGATTTTTAAAAAAAAGAGGGTGTTTGCTAGCTTAACGTTAAGCCAGCAGAATACTATGTCAACGACAGCCGGAAATTAAAAAGTAAGCACGCAGAGGTTAAGGGTTCATTAAGGGCTCTGGGAAAAGACCATATTAAAAACAATTATATTGTATTTAAAAAAAAAAGGTGTTTGTAACAGCTTAACGTTAACCCAACAGAACACTATGTCAACGACAGTCGGAAATTAAAAAGTAAGCACGCAGGAATTAAGGGCTCATTAAGGGCTCTCGAAATGGCCCACATTCAAAAAAATGTATACTGGATTTTTTAAAGAAAAGGGGGTGTTTGCTAGCTTAACGTCAAGCCAGCAGAACACTCAATCAACGACAGCCGAAAATTAAAAAGTAAGCACGCAGGAATTAAGGGCTCATTAAGGGCTCCTTAATTCCTGCGTGCTTACTTTTTAATTTTCGGCTGTCGTTGACATAGTGTTCTGCTGGGTTAACGTTAAGCTGTTACAAACACCTATTTTTTTTTTAAATCAAGTGTAACTTTTTTTAATATGGTCTATTTCGAGAGCCCTTAATGAGCCCTTAATTCCTGCGTGCTTACTTTTTAATTTCCGGCTGTCGTTGATAGAATATTCTGCTGGCTTAACGTTAAGCTGGCAAACACCCCATTTTTTTTAAAAATCCAGTATAAATTTTTTTGAAAGTGGGCTATTTCGAGAGCCCTTAATGAGCCCTTAATTCCTGCGTGCTTTCTTTTTAATTTCAGGCTGTCGTTGATTGAGGGTTCTGCTGGCTTAACGTTAAGCTGACAAACACCCCTTTTTCTTTTTAAATCCAGTATAAATTTTTTTGAATGTGGGCTATTTCGAGAGCCCTTAATGAGCCCTTAATTCTTGTGTGCTTACTTTTTAATTTCCGGCTGTCGTTTATTGAGTGTTCTGCTGGCTTAACGTTAAGCTGGCAAACACCCCGTTTTTTTTTTAATTTGCAGAGCACTAAATTTCGCAATTGGGCATTAAATGAGTCCTTAATGAGCCCTTGATTATGGTACATAATAGAACTTGATCTGAGAATGTTGTTCTGCCAGCTTAACGCACCTCCGAGATTTTGCACTATCACTTTGCCAGACTTGGTCCGATGCTCGGGCCCAATATTTGGCCGACGCTGGGACGACGATCGGGAGAAATACCTATGAGATGAATTTGCCAGGCCTGGCCCGATGCGATGGCCAGTTTTCAGCCGAAGTTTGGCAATTTGTTATAGCCAGTATCGGCTACCAATGCTGGCCCGATTCTGGCACAGTGAAGTTGCCGACATTGGGCCCGCATCGGCAGCCGAAAGTCGGCTGTCAACGCTGGGCCAATACTGGGCCGTATGGTCAGCATCGGCATTTCGCACATGGGAAAAGAGCAATTTTACGCACTATAACCTCACATAAAAAATCTCAGACGTGATGAGCAAATTCTTTGCCCAGATTTAGATTCAGCGGCTAAAAATCTATAAGAATCACCTAGTCGCGTTTCAGTTTCCAACATTTTTTTTATTTGAGGTCCTGTGTAATCGTTTCTTTCTCTGCCTTTGACACCTTGTTAAAGAAAAGTATCTAAATTTTGATGACGTACATTTAACGACGTTCGTACTAGAAAGACACGAGTTCGACTGATCGCTTCGAAACTTCACCAAAAACTTCGTCTTTGCAATTAAATACAACGACATCAAGCATTCACCGCTATCACGTAATGCACAGTCCCTTGGTGTCCATCTTGGGGCCCTTTCCCCTACAATAAAATGTGTTATATAAAGTATAATTTTGAAAAATACAGGTAGATTCGAGTACATTTGTTAGATAGAGTCAAAGCGCTTAGAGTCATTAGTATAAACTTTATATGCATTTTTACCAAAAAATAGGAATATAGTGATTAAAGGAGGATTTCCACGGGTATCGGTTAGGTTATGTATGATGAGAGGTAACACCCTATACCGAATTCGATGGCCTAATCATAGCAGAAGGACGAGAAAATCGCTGTAGAAATCGCGGATTATACATAGAAAAATCGAATTTGGTATGGGGTGTTACCTCCCATCATACCCTAACCAGATATGCAATTAGGGAGGTTCCATCTCCAGGGCAGAAACCACCTATACCCGTGGGCATCCTCCTTTATTTGTAGGGCTTCTGAGGAGTTCCAAAGTCCATTGACAAATCACTATCTAATTGTAAGTATCCCAGATTCCTTCATTACCAACTACGCAACAGGCTGATAAACTTATGAAATGACGATCGTTCTTATACATTAAATGCGCAGTCATAAATTTATGTTGTCAGAAATAATTCAACTCGTAATATGCCCCTCGACAGTGCCCCTGTTTATGTTCACTAAAGGAAAATTTTAAGCGACGGAACTACATATTTCTTTATACAAAAAATAATCTCCAAATTAATTCTTTTGGAAACCGTGTTTAAAAGCAAATTTAACTTCCGCTGGGACAGCGATTCGTAACTGACTAAAAATTTTACATTTCGAAATTCCAACGCTTCGCACAAGCGAGTATACCACTTTCGGCGAACATCCGCCGAGCTGCATGTCCGATCGACAGGCACATTAGTCGCAATTTACTAGGGGCAAAAGTATTCTCGAAATCTCGCATGCCGATGTAGTGTCACGACGGAAATCGGCGGAAATGAAAAACGCTTTATACCACGCGGAACACCGCGCGCATTCGGATCAGTAGTACGAGACATTACGGTCGGCCGATCAGTCGCTCGTGCTCTTTTATGGGTTTTTTCGCATTTCCAATGACCGACTCGGTGGCACGCGGATTAGCTCGGGATGGGAGTATCTGCACGGAGTACCCGAACCCCGGGTAAACAAAATCGACAAAAAATGAATCGTATTTCGAAGCACGCAGGCGAAATAGTATCGCGAAGCATTCCGAGTCCGCAATTTTACTCGTATAACCGTGCGTTCCTGATGCGTCAAATTCAGCGCCGTCATGGAACTTCAAAATACATCAATATTTTTTCTTGTATTAATTGTGTAATGTAAAAAGGGAGATTTTTACAAATCTAGAAAAAAAAGAAATATTTAACGTCACAACGATATGTTCGTACAGGTTTACAAAAAAATTTGACACGACATTTAGTGTTAGTTTGATATTTATAAGCTGTTTACAATATACTCCAACAAGATGAAAGATTTATCATATTTTTGTTATTATATAAATAATTAAAAACTAAAAATAAATAAAGAAAATAAGCGCATTAATTTAATACAGGTAAAGGAGGATGCCCACGAGTATAGGTGATTTCCGCCCTCGAGATGGAACCTCAAAAACCGACAAACTACAACAATACCCAATGGAAAATTCGATTGTTTTATCAGCTGGAAAAGTTTATAAAACCGCCTTTAATGCGGCGGATTATACATAGGACAATGCAGTAATTCCACTAGTAATAGACTGCACTGTGTGTTATTCGCTGTAGATGCGGACTGTTACTACTTAGATTTCCAGCATTTTTTGTTTGTCTAATCCGCGACTTTGACAACGATTTTTTAAACTTTCCAAGATGATAAAACAATCGAATTTTCCATTACGTGTTAGTATTCATCATACCCTACCCGAATTTGTAGGTTTCGGAGGTTTCATATCGAGGGCGGAAATCACCCTCCGATATGGGCATCCTCCTTAATTTTTTTTTGTTTATTGAGCATAACAAAAATTTACAAACGTTCAGATATAATACAGTGTGATATGATTTCTTATAGCTTAAGGTTACATTCTTTTAGAAACTTGCACAGTAGCAAGCTATCACTACTGGTAAGTTGTACAATGATGGATTCTAAACTTAAAGGTAACTTATAATTAAGGCGTTTTAGTCTGATAATTAGTCTTTTTCTTTGATCGTTGTAGAGGGGGCAGATCTATAATATGTCATTATGTCATTTGCATCTTGACAATCATTGTTACATTGGCACTTTAAATTATTTATGATTCTTATTGGCGCTAGAAAGGCACCAAGGTTATAATGATTAGCCCTAATACGGTTGAGGGTTACAATACTTTCTCAGTTCATATTTCTGGACACGAACCACGGTTTCGATTTGTCAATATAAAAATTCTTAAAGTACTCTTTTCCTTTGACATGGCCTTGTTCTTTCAGAGTTTTTATTGTTTGAACTTTGGCTTCTTTTTTGCAATATCAAAAAAATCCGTATACGGGATCGGTAAATTAACTGCTTCATCGGAATAATCCTCCTTAATGTAGGAAAATAAAAAATGTAAAACATACCAAAAATATTATAAACATTAATATTTTATATAAATTGTGTTATAATAAACTAAAATGAAAAATACGAATGCTAATATTTAATTTTACCTAACGTTTTATTTTATTCGGGAATATTTGACTTATAATTGTGATCTATTAGAAAATATTTTAATTGCCACAATAGTAGTAAGGATGAACATTTTTATAATTTTGTTATGTAAAAAAAAATGAGCAACGTACTGGAAAAAAACGGCGCCCGACATATGTTCCCCGGAAACTTCTTCATCGGAGAATCGCCTTAGCTTTGTTTACGACTTTCCTTTCTCTTTAGGCTATTTACGATTCATATAATTACACTGTATTATTCTGAGAAAATTACCATTATTAATGTTACCTAAATCTAAAACTTGAACCTACTGTTCCAGAGCATGCACGGACAAAGATTTTTCCAATCCAGATTTGTCTTGCAATAGTTATTTCGGTAAGCCTAACAACTCTCCTAAGGAACGATTTTCCAGTGAACATACCCAGACGAGAGTTTCGATGCGATAGGATTTGAACCCAGGCCCTGTCGATGGATGGTCAAATGCTTAGTATGGAGTATGTTTCTTTGTTAAGTTAACCCGCATTATTTTCCTTATTTGTTTTGTTTCTAGATCTTCGAAAGATTCCAATAAAAAATCCTACACATAATTACGAAAGCCGTTTGGTTTGTCACAAACGAGATTATTAGAAGAGATCTACACAAGAAAACATTTTCGGCCGTGTCTAGTGTCGGAGTAAGGCTGTTTTGGCCGTGCGGCTATAAATGGCGATTAAAACTCAAAATCGTTAAAAAGAAAGTTTCTATAAATATATATACCTTTGTTATATTATTAAGAACATTTGTGTATAATTTTTAGACGTTTAAGTTATTTATTGATTAACTTTATGATTTGCAAAAGTTGTCAAAAGTAAACAAATCTCTACTCTTTTCATTTTAAGGCTTCCGTATCGAAAATGGTGTAAGATACGACAAAAATGTACTGAATCTTTTTTGTAGAGTACAAAATTTTCTACAAAAAAGTCCTGGAGAGGCCTAGTCTAAAGTTAATAGATTAGTCGCTAGAAACTTTAACATAAAAGTTGACCATAACCGTTCTCTAATCCCTGATATTTGACGCAAATTCAAGCGTTGCTCATGGCTAACCTACTAAGTTTAGACAAGAACTCTGCGGGACTTTTTTCTAGAGAATTGAATGCACTACAAAAAAGGTTCAGTACATTTTTGTCGTATCTTGCACCATTTTCGATAGGGAAGTTTTAAAATGAACAAAGTACAGATTTGTTTACTTTTGACAACGTTTGCAAACCATAAAGTTAATCAATAAATAACTTAAACGTCTACAAATTATACACAAATGTTCTTAATAATATAACATAAGGTGTATATATTTATAGAAACTTTCTTTTTAACGATTTCGAGTTTTAATCGTCATTTACTGCCGCACGGCCAAAACAGCCTTACTCCGCCACTAGACACGGCCGAAAATGTTTTCTTGTGTAGGAATCGTAACGGTAAAATAGGCAATAACCACTGCAACTACAAAATATATCGAGAGATTGAGTCGCCATCCCACAAACTTGACAAAAAGCTTCTTATAGAAGAAACTGACCATCTAAGACTCAAGCGCTCCAGACAACTGGATTCAACAAATAGATTCCTCCGTTAAAATAGTTGCATATTTAATATAATCTTAAGTACTTTCTTGGACCGAAAAAGTCCAGATAAAACGTTTCTTATTTACTCAAGTACTTTCCCCGCTTACCAGATATAACATCTCCAATAGATTAGACGTTTAAAGGTACGAACCAATGGGTGACTTCCTACACGTTTTATCTTTATCACTGAACCATTTATTTAATGTCGAAAGACAGATTGTAAATATTCTGTGGAAAAAAAAATTTTGTTTATGTTATTACTTAGATCTTTTGATCTGCTTACATAATAAGGATTAGTTATATTGGTCTAGAATTAATATCTTCTACATTATTTCACATCCCAGAGATATCAATCTTCAAGGAAGACGGGCATATCGAATGTTCTCAGCTGTAAACAAGCATGTAAACCTTCTTTAAAATACTGATTGCTAACAAGATTTCACAGTTTTAATATTTAATATACTTTTAGACGCCCAAGTTCTTTCTGTTGTCAACATCATGTTCAGATATCGTTACAATTAATTTACGCATGGAAGAAATGGTTTAATTTGCATTGAATAACTGTATACTTGAATTAAAATGATGGATAATTAGGAATATTTCTAGGTGAATCAGACATTTGCTATCCGATACGGTCCTTCAATGTTTTTATGTAGTTATTAGCTACTAATTGTACTATACAAAAGTAACTACAAACTAATAATTACCAGCAATAAGCATTGTTGCAGCTTATGGAAATTCTTCTGGAGTAACAAGCCGCTGTTTAACTAGATGAATCGCAACATTTTTACCAGTTACAATAGTTATAAAGTACAATTCCCGCTATTGTCAGATTTATAACAAAGGATCAAGCAAAATTGATTTGTGTTCATCACAGTGTATGTGCAGCAATATTCCGCTTTAGTCGGGACAAACGGTAAGGGGATTAAATTCATCACTTCGCTAAGCAACTGTAAGGTAATGGCAATATAACAATGTCAGCAAGATATCATCACGCATCCGAATGCAAGCTGACATCTATTATTCAGGCATTGAATGTGCTACTTTTGTTTTGATAAGGAGTTTCGTATACTAAGGTAAAACACCCCAGTAGGTAAAAGAGTTAAGAAATTAAGTATTCAATTTCGCATAATTAATTATCGAAAAATAATCGGCAATTTATAATAATAAATTGATATTAACCCTTGTCAATATGAATATCGTAATGTTGTAGTATTTGATTCACTAGAACGAACAAAAAAATAAATTCTGCTACAACGGAATGGAACGATAATTAAACTCACTATATATCACGTTAATTATAATACTTTCAGATTTTAGTAATTTAGGCCAGTTTTGCGGAAAAGATGATTCAGACTATTTATTTAACTTGAACGGAATATATGAATGAAACAAACACTAGGTCTACAGAAAAGAGGGTCTTGGATGTTGTTGGGAAGCTGTGGGTCATTTCCGACGTAATTGCATGCGTAGAATCCAAACTCGAAGTCAGAATTGGTGGGTCACGTCAGGTTTTTGAGATGTTTTAGGTCATGCACTCAAAAAACGCGTTATTTTGCTATATTTGAGGTTACATACAGGACGCAACAATGTTTTTTGGCCTTCTGTACTATTTGCATCTTTTATTACTACCTTTACCCTTCAAAATGAGGTTTTATTTGATCACCAAAGATTTTTTCTTACAATGTTACGGCCATTTTGAAATTACGAGATATATTTCATTAACATTATCAAAAAAACAGTCACAATACTGAAACGTGATTTTAGTTATTAGTATCCATATTTTATATAGTTGTTTATATTTATACAGTTTTCATGACTTTGAATTTGATCTTGAGCTTGTTTTCCAAGAGCATTTTAAGGTAAATTTAAATGTTTACATCTCGCAATTTCAAATTGGCGTTTCTTGGTGAAGATATATAAACGATAATATAAACTTCCCGGGTTCGAGAACGGAGGCGCAGCGAATCTCTTAAATTTGGTCCTCATTTTTTTCAAAAGTGAAGAAATGGTGGAAAGTAAATAAAATATTAACGTGTCACGCAATTTGGACCTATAAATTATGCCTAATTTTTGTATTATTTTTGTTTTCTTAAAATAAATTGAAAACAAAACAGCCATGAAAAACATTTATATTTCTGAATGAAATGAGAGTTGAGGCATTCAGCCTTGATAAATAGAAAAATTTCATGTATACGGCATCACATGTAGCATTTTAAAACTTGAAAACAAATATTTTATCAATAATTTCGCACGCCTATACCCATCAAATATTTTATTTTGTTTGAATTTTATGACATCGACTTTAGTTATGATACTATTGACATGGAAGGTCTCTTCCCTTTTATAGAAAATTGCACTCTTCATTAACAATTTTCATTCGCAATAGCTACGTTTATATTGCTCTATTTTTATCCACGACAGTATCCGTATTCATAAGAAGAAGTAGACGCTGTCGTGCTATAACCACACCGCTATAAGATCTACCAAGTAATGATACTTGAAGTATAATAACGCAAGTCAAAGACTCGAAAGTTACCGAGCAGGAGACGCAAAGTAACACGAGCGCCGCATATTTTTTTTTGCAATATACATTTCCACATCATCGGAAGTTTGAAATTATATCGACAGTTCGCTCAAAACAAATTCATAATCGAGCGCAAGCAGGCAGGCAGGGAAGCGCAAGAATAAAGTTTTATTCGCTGGTATTCGCCTCCCTATAACTTTCAAAGTTTCTCGGGTAGGAACTTATACCTCAGTGCTTCTTCGCGCTCGCTCTTTCGCGATTACCTTGTTTTCCCCAAGTCGCATATAAGAGTAAAATTCGTTTGTCCATTGGCTGCTCTTTTTTTCGAGAACATTATATACGCCACCGACCTCTTCTATCGAGCATAAAGGAAAGGATGAGGGCATCCGCTTTGTTTTTGATAAAGTGATCCCATAACCATTTATTCCTTATGCGAGTCTTCTATTGTCTTTGCTTTGGAGGACCTACAGTTTGCCATATTTAAATTTCACGAGCTTGACAATGGACTTTCACCAAGCGAAAATCTTTCATGCTATTTCTGAGATATCGAATCCGCTTTTCACGACTTTCAACTCAATTTCACCTTAATCTTGTATACTATCAAGGATAAATTACGTTTATGGAAGTTTGGAAAGCCCACTAGATCGTTCGCAGTAATAAACGGATGCGTATTACGTAGCTCGAGCTTTCCATTCAATCCCGTAAACATTCACATTTCGAGTACATCGGACTGGTTTTGAAAGTAAAACGTAATGATTAAGTTGAAATTAAGCCGCCAACAGCAGCGATGCACCCGAATCGCCAAGCTTCAGAGTTGGAGAGATGCAACGCAAGTTCAGTCTCTCATTTAGCTGCTAATGCCACTCTAAAGACTTGTGAAGATTCAAAGAGACGGCTTGATATTATGAATAAGGCGAGCAGGACTTGAAAGGAAAGGAACGAACGTGAAAGAAAGAGAACGGAAGAGTGAAAGTACAAAAATCTGGGTCGCTTATTCCACGAGAAAGAAAATCACCGGGCTGTGCGACGTACCTTCGACTCGGATATCAGGGACGGTGGTGGAACGCATGAACGCAGCAGTGTGTTGGGACGTCATTTAATTAATGCCAGTTGAGAAAGCACAGCGATTTCTTCCGCTAGTCTACCTTCGTGAGGAAAACGTCGGGCTGCGAAAATGCTGTATTAAACCTCCAGCTTTCTTATTTTTTCTCCTCCCAGTGAATTCGTTTGCCTTTAATAAATGACAAAAAACGAGCCTGAATCGTGATAATTAGTCGTTTCTGCAAAAATATTAATTCGTCATAAATATTTTCATAATTATCATAAAATGCTTCAATATTAGTGAAAGTCAAAAGCAGTAAGTTGTTGAGAAAATTCTATAAAAATATATAAGATATTTTATATAAATTTTTATTTATTTATTAATCATGTTAGACATATAAACAACACCACACTATATATGTTATGTACTATATATTGTGGTTATTTTCAAGACACATAATGATATACGCGATATTTTTGCCAGGCCTTTGTATAAAAAACTGCGCCTTTGCAATCCCGGGGAAGTAAATGGCGGGTGCAAAATCGCGAAAAACGAGACGCGGGCGCGAAAGAGTAAAAAGCGCCCGCCGGGCCCCAGAAGGCACACGCGCTGAATGCCTTTCATTTCGCACGCTTTATCGTCTCGCAAAGGCGCTATTTTTGTTCAGTTGTGAAAAAAAAATATTTTTTATGATCATTTCGAGTGGGAAATTCCTGAAACGTAAAATGCTAAATATAAGAGTGTAATAGGTGTGAGCTTAATGCGCCAAATCGAATAATTAGTAACTGTCTAGTTTTTGATGTTTTTGTCTTCATTACATTATAGTATACCATTCCGATTATTGCCTCAAAACTAGATATATGAATTATTGGGCAGTTTTAACTAAAGATTGGTGCCCATGAACTGGTTTAATTTAATCAATCTACAATAAGAGAAATTATTTAATAAGAGTTACTGTAAGCCAATTTCAAGTCTTTTACATTAACTGTAGTTATAACAGTAACTATAAAGTCAAAACCGCCAGGTAACTTTCAGATGAAAATATCAGGACTTTCCTGTAATGTTATTCTATATTAACTCGCATATTTTAACATTCAATGAGCGTTCGTTAACTGTTAATAAATCCTACATTAAATTCTGTCGTTTGAACTGCGCATGTCAACAATTCGTAAAAAATGGAATGGCTTCACGTGTATGTTTGTTTATCTCGGATTCGGTGAAACTGTAAGCGCGTAAATGTACTACATGTCACGTAATAATCCCAACATTAATATTAAACATTCTTGTATTAATATAACAAATTTAAACGAATCTCTGGTACGGAAACTTCAGCATAAAGTACCTTACTTTAAGATCAAAATCTAAATTCTGTTAGCTTTACTATGAAGCTATTACATTAACTGTAAACAAACATTTCTCTCAGTGTAATTTTTCTCAAACGAGTTTTTCCGTGGGATTCTGTTATTTTCTTAAGATCAAATATAAATTGAAAATGGTTACCGATAATTTGTATTAATAACAATGGTTTGTTGTTGGCAAGATGAGGGTACTGTCCAACGTAATTTTGTGCGTAGAATCAGAATCCGAAGTCAGAAGTGGCCTGTCACGTCCGGGTTTTGAGATATTTGAGGTTATTTACTCAAAAAACGCGTATTTTTGCTATTTTTGAAGTCATGTATAGAAGACACAACATTTTTAGGAGTTTTTCCTTTCGTTGGATCATGTGATACTACTCTTTTTCTTTAATATGGGATGCACAGAATTCCATTACTAATTTTCTTCACCAAGATACGCCAATTTGAAATTACGAGATGTAAACATTTAAATTTACCTTAAAATGCTCTTGGAAAACAAGCTCAAGATCAAATTCAATGTCATGAGACCTATATAAATATAAACAACTGTTTTTTTGATAACGTTACTGGAATATATCGCGTAATTTCAAAATGGCCGTAACTTTGTAAGAAAAAATCTTAGGTGATTAGGTGACAGAAGGCCAAACAAAATTGTTGCGTCCTGTACGTAACCTCAAACATAGCAAAATAACGCGTTTTTCGAGTACATGACCTCAAATATCTCAAAAACCTGACGTGATGGACCAATTCTAACTTCGAGTTTGGATTCTACGCATACAATTACATCGGAAGTGACCCACAGCTTCCCAACAACATCCAAGAACTGTAATTGTGTAAGTTTTTTGTAGACCTGTGTAATGTATTGCTGCTTTGCTGCATCGCCACGTAATTGTAACCATCGGTATTACAGTCTTATGCTGACGTAACGTATGCTGTTACCTAGGCTTAATCAATTTATTTAGATATTATATCATAGCACATTAAATTACATAATAAGATATAAAAATAGTTAATATATTTTTAATGAAAAAGAGATCCATGAATAAAATTCAATAATTACATATTTTTGCAAATTAATTTTTCTTTGATCCTTGTGATATTTCGCGGAACAAAGTGGCGAGTGCCGTGTGCGCATAATTTCTAGAAATTCGTAAAAATTAGACTTCCTTTTATCCGGTCGCGGTCGCGTACTGGGCGCACTTTAAATTACGGCAATTTCGTGCCCGAGGGAACTCGCGTACGGGCGTATCCATGCCCGCGACTCGTCCTCGAAAAGCTGACCCAGTGAAACGACCCTTTGAGCCTTTTCGCCAGCTAACGACCAATTCCTACTTGCACACAGTCGAACTAGTTATAAACAAGCTCCACAATAGCGATGTCGATTTGATACTTTTATTTGTAACAATTTTCCGTTTTCTGCACAAGCTACAATAGGAGTTCGTCGATAACGATCAACACGTACGAAACGAAACGCACCATTTTGGCTGCGAAATAACACCAAACTCGATATATAACCTAGTTATTCCTAGTCAAAGGTTACTGAAATTCTAGGAATTACAATTGAATTTTGATTAGACCAAAGTATAAATGATTCACTATTCTCTTTCTCTCCGTGTTTAGTTGGTAATTAAGAAATATAATAATAAAATAAGTGTAGCGTGATGATAATGTTTGCAATCGGTTACGTCAGGAAGGCGGGAATTTGATCGACTCAAAAGAGGGAGAAACTTATATAATTGACTGTTATGTGGTGAAGTTCTTAAGATGGCGGTAGTTGCGAATAATTAGGTGCAAGAAATATAATGCGCGTTCTGATAAGTACGGGTTTCTAGGTTGTGAAGTGTATAAATTTGGGAACACTATGACATTCCCCTTCTCACTACATCTCCAAAAAGTGTCAAGCACGGACGTTTGTCGCGCTCTCCTAACCTAGCAGTAGTAGTTATTCTACAATCAAACGATCAAGTCTCGAACGGGCGGGTCTCAAATTTTATCTCGAAAACTTGAGTAAATTACGACGTTCTGATGGTTTTAAGCATGCTGAGAAGAATAGCTTATTGGAGCCACCGAATTAAATTTTACATATACCGAGGAGTGCCTAATGTAGGGCTTGGAAGCATTTACCTCCTCGGCAAATAAAGTGGTAAGCTGTTTACCCTCTCCTATAAAAATAAAATCTTAAAAAGTTCAAAAGTATATTTTCAAATCAACAAATTGGAACCTAAGTCAGTTAAATGCATTTATATAATAATTTGGCATAGAAATTTTAATACACTTCGAAATATCCAAAAGAATCCATGCATGTGTTTCTCAATCAATCAGTCAAACAGTTAATCTCCATCAGATTAGACTCCAGGTAATTTGCTGATTAAATTATTAAAATAGATGCCTTCGACCCGGGTGCCTACAATTTTGGCTAAATTCGTATTGCCCTGACGAAAGGCTGATGCTTCCGGGAATATTCTCATTTTAACACTGCCAGGAAAGAAGGCGGCAGAGGGTAGTTCTAGCATCGTTAGGTTCGAGTAGTTTCTATACATATATTGTAACAATATCTTGTTCCTTAAATAGGGTGAATATGCCAATTAATGGACGGTTAAGCATTTTTCACACTTTGATCGATTGTAACTTTTGAATTCTTTTATGAAAATTTAATTATGATACCACCATTAGAATCGCTAGACTCTGCTCTTTATGACCGTGTAGTTCAACCTTTGATTTTATTTAATTATTAGCCTCGTCTTCATACGTTTGTAAAAAAAAATCCGCTAAACGCCAATGAATAGACGGGTTAAATCGAATGGGACGTTTTCAGTACCAGTTTTGGATGGCTTTAAAACTTTGCTTTGATTTTACAAAATAATAAACACTGGAAGATCAATAGTACTGTAAATATTGTTTTGAATGTTCAAAAAACATAAAAATATGTATTTTGTTGCATGTTGTGCATCATACATTCATAGGAAATAGAAATATGTAAAAAATCGTCCATTCATTGGTAGTCGTCCATTCATTGGCATATTCACCCTATATTAAAATTGAAAATGAGCATTTTCAAAACTTCGACCCCGACCGCAGATCAGCCGAAGCACTGATAAATGAGTACGTCTTGATCACACTGATGCTTAAAAAAAACAAAAATTAATCAAATTTTTATACTAAAATAAAATTTAACAAATTTTTAAAGTTAGCCCCCCCCCTGATACCCGCCTCACTCTCCTGCTTCCTCTATGTCTCTGTTTTTCATGTAACGTATATAATATACATTGTATATGCATTGTATATGTGTATGTACAATTTATGTTAATTTCATGTTAATTTGCTTTTTACGGCATTATTGTTGATTTTATGAAGAAATGAATACAACCTTTTTTGTAGTGAATTCGATGTTCTATATTTTTTGTTTGAAACATTTTTTTGTACGATTTGTATTTTTTGTTAAAAAATGGAAAAACGTGTTTTTTGAGCGTTTTTTTGTTAAACCTCCCCATAATCTAGTATGCATTGTCTCCAAAAACTAATCAGATCTAAGTTTGGCCAAGAGAAACCCAAATCCGTTTGTACTTTTTAGATTCGTCATTCCATTCGCGAGATATCGCGTATACAAAATTTTGCCCACGGACGGACGGACGGGCGTACAACCTAACGGGCACCAATTTTTTTATTGTTGCTTTGGGTTTCTTAGGATCCGAAACGTCGACATTTGATGATAAACTATAGGGTAATTTTTTTGCCCGAAGTGACCAAATTCAATACTTCGTCCAGACTTAGTCTGGGTCGAAGTAATAACTACCAAAAATATATATATTTCAGACTTTTCGAATCATATTTAACATTTTTACCCTAAAAACACTTGAAACCACCTTGAATGACCTCTGGTGTAAATCAAAAGTGTAATTTAATTACACCGTATTCGGATTGAGAGCCCTCAAAAACATATGCTTTTTCAGATTTTCTTGGTTTACCTTCGAATGACCTTGAACCTCACGAAGGTTAATTAACCTTATATTCAGATCTGCTGACCTGGAAAACATATATGTATTTTAAAAAACTTGTCGAGTATGTATTATATTAAGAATATTTTTTAGAAAGTCGCCAAATTCCAGTCAAACGTCAAATGTTAATTGCAATTAAATTAAGTACAATACATGGAAGGAGGTAGTATTATATCATAATTAATTCTTTGTTTTTCTGACACATTTTCTGCAGCGACTGCACTCACACTGAGACCCTTTTTACGCAATTTTACTTTCGTCATCTCGCAAATTCCGACACCAACGAAGCGAGCTTCCTAAAGAATTTACGGGTCTGGACATTTCTAATGTCATCCTTTTTGCGGCACGGTCGCGAAAAACCTTCGCTCTTTTTTCTTTCTCAGTGCAATGGCCGCCGCCAGCTTTATATAGTTTTTTTAATTTATCCACCATGCTTCAAAACTATACTAAAAATTTGACAAAGGAACATCATAAAATATTCTGTTTAGTCTATTCGTAACTGTTGGGATACATTTAATACAGCAATTAGAACACACACTTTGATATTCTAGTAACTCACTAATCATAAATTGAACAATTAATTCTTTATTATTTAAAATACAAATATAAATCTTATCTTAAAACATTCTACGGAAAAAATCATCCTGTACTCTCAAAGTAAAGATTCAAACCGTCAACGTGGATGGAGGCAGCTAAAATAAATACGTGATTATTACACTTTGGGGTTTTATGATTTTACACAGGGTTTAATTGAGATCGGTGATTAATACTGTAAGAACATCAATATTAGATTTTGTAATGATTATACTAATTAAAATAGAACAAATATGAATTCAAGATTTACATTCATTCCATAGGTTCAGCCAACCCTGCAAAAGTACGTTCTGTGACACAAATAACGACGTGCCTTTAAAAAGGAAGACCCGCGTGATCGAATAATCCTCGTAGATTAAGAGGAAAAGTAAATCGTCTCTGAGGAACGATCCGGCGATTCTCTAAACGGATTTCACGATCCTCCAAGCGTCTCGCTCAGAAACGAATCCGGTCGTTTCTTTTCCTCCATCGATTCAACTCGCGCGGGCTTAACTTACCATCACCGCCCCTCTGTTCTTCGCTGTTTCCTTAATACCGACTTCTCCAATTCTGATTTCCGTTTCTCGTCACCTCCAATTGTTGCCGTTACCATTTTTATAAAACACTCTTTTGGATAAATATTTTCAAGGATTTCAGGTAAGAGACTCTACTTAAAAGGAGTTTCGAAAAGTACTATTTCTTTGAAATAAACTTTCCGGAAAATATTTATAACAAAAGATGCAACAAGTAAACAATAATGTTTATCAGAACAGTCACACATAATAAGTTTATTTTACGTGAGCTATATACAAAAATGTTGTAATTTGTTAAAAACAATTTGTTTTAAACTTCTATTCCTACTTTTTGATAATTAATTTTCAATGGTTATGGCAATCAGAAAGGTAAGTTGTAAAATTCGGAAAAAAATTGGAATTTATATCTCTATTATACATGAATAAATAAACCACAATAATAATTTTTAATTCTTTGAAGCACACATTTTTCTTTCTAAATTCAAAATTCAAAATGGCGGATCCAAGTTGTCGGACAAAAACGTAAAAAGTTGCTTGATCGACATGAAATCGACTACGAACCTTAAATAAGTTGGAAAATGCTTTCTTTGATATTTGTTTATTTATAACAATTTTTCAACAAATTAAATTTAAATATTAGTGATGTAATATTGTAGATAAATTCTTCAGCTACTAGAAAAACCACCCAGTATTTTTAAATACTTCGAAATTAAATTTGTATAAATAAATAATTAATTTTAAACATTAAAGGAAATTTTTTACATGTATTTCGTTCTCCGCGACCATAAAAACATAGCTAACATAATTTTTTTACTAAATAATTATCAAAATCTCAAATTTTGAAGATTTCTGAACAGAAATGAAAATGGACAGTTTTAATGACTTTTTATTTATTCAATCTACGAAATAAGTTTATTTCCCATGGAAAATACTTGGGAAACTTCAGTGGCTCAACGGCGGCGCTATTAAATATTATCTAATTGGAAAAAGAAAAAATACGGGTATCTTTTTTTTTACATCTTTTACCATTCTTGGGGGCGGCAACAAGAAAATTCTAAAAATTTTATTTTCCTGTGTATTTTTGGGCCACCCTAACCTACATACTATATCATATTTCGACCAAGCATATATGCTAATTTTCGCCAATCGGACTATCACTAGTAAGTTCATAACTTGTACATGAAATTTATCTCGATTTTACGACGCACTTACTTGAAATTGGAATAGTGATTCAGACTTATTCTGAGTCGAGGTGGCGTGATTTCGATTAACTTTAATACCCATCTGTACCTCTAGAAATCGCTTTAGCTGAAGCTTGGAAGAATATGATTCCTTGAAAATCCGATAGTGTGTATTCGTTTAAATCTCAGTACACGTTATCTTACAGTAAGCAGTATAGTTGGAATTTGGTGATGATGGCATAGCGTCAAGCTTAAATGCAGCGCGGCTGAGCTTTCTTGCATCAAAGAGTGCAAAGGCTCACTCGACCCATTTTCCATTTGCTTGCATTGCATAACACACCACGCATTCACCGCACGTAACGCGCATATCTGGACGCGCATTAAAATTGCACGATCACTCTGAAACGACGGTCTTCACATTCACATTTACACGTGTACAACCAACACCTACATTGATATAATTACAAATGTTCTAGTACTAAGGACACCGGCTTTCCTTTAATACAATTGTAAATGTCACTACAATCTCCCCGCTTCTCTTCCTTCCACAGAAAAATTACATCAATAATTAAATAAGAATTGTATTTATAAATGATTTCAGATAAATGGATTAAATAATTTTTCAAGGCACAGTACATATCATTACTTTTCATGGAATGATATTTTTCATGGCATAAAACTAAGATTAGAAATAGTTTGCAATTTACGGCATAACATTTTCAACAGTAATAGCGATATGATGTAGAAACTTGTAAACTGTGCTGTTTTGCCATATAAAATTTTGTATTGCTACACTGATACAACAGTAAAGTTGCAAGAACCAGAAGCATAGTCAGTTTTAGTCCGGACCCTGAAAAGTATAACTCACGTTCATAGTATATCTCGACAATACTTCGAATTCTTATAGCTATAATACCGGTATGTCAGTGTCTTCAAAAACCCTATAGCTAACAAAAAATAAATGTCTCAAAAAATTCTGAGAAAATTCTATTGCATTCTTTAATCGATATTAAACATTTTTCGTTGGTATAATTTTTTCCAAAAGTCCACAGTTTTCAAGAAAAAAATTCTTGAATGTTTAAGTAAAAAATTTGGCGTTTTAGCCGCCATTTTTAATTTTGTGTACTAAAATTAATTATATAAATCATTGATACTTTGAGTTTAGACCAAAAGTACACGATCCACAAAGATTTTAGAGTGATTCCAAACTGGAAACTGGACGAAAATCGAAGTTGAAAAAAAAGTTTATAGAAAAAAATCGTGTTTTTTTACGAAACACCTCCATTTTCACGTAAACATTTAAATTTTTTTAAAATTTCATGGACGCCATCGGAAAGAGCAACCTTTTTTCGACAAAATTCACTATGTCACTGTTATTTTCTTCATCAAATGAATTGGAAATAGCGTCGTGAAAGTGGTGGCTTGAAAAGTGTTCTTCTCGGTGTTAATAGATTAATACTCGTTCGTTTTCTAACAGCTTTCAGTTATATTATAAAATTATACCGATATTTGGGGGTCCAATCATATTTAGGTCTAAGTGGCTCCGATAGATTATATTACAATAATATAGCGTTTCTTATAAGTATGAAAATTGAAAATGATTTACAACTATGACCTATGGCCTGGGTCGAAGCACTGACAATGTGAGCTAAAAAATTAGCATTTTCAAAACTTCGATCCTGACGACAGGCCAGCCAGAAAATACAGGACTCGCACACCACTCTTGCCTTAACTAGTCGGACTCGCACACCACTTAACAAATTGTTAACTTCAAACCTTTATAACTAAAAAAGTACTTAATAAAAAAATATTTTATTATAGTGTTTTGGAAAGCTCTCGAGATAAGCTATAAGAATATGCAATAAAATGTAGGGGGTTCTATTTAAAAAAATAAGATTGACCTTGAAATGACCTTGAAGGACATGGTCAAGGTCAAAGTCAAGGTCATCATCTTACTCCCCGCTTGAAACCATACAACTTTGCTATTGGACATTTTCTCCTAAGTGCATTCTAACTGAAGATATTAGGGCGGTCCGATACTTTTCGATGACCCTGTATATACATATAATTCGTTAAAGGTCTCTAACGGATATCTTTTAGATATCTATAAAACATCTTTTAGATATATCGAAATAGTTATTTTCGTATCAAGGACGTAAAATAAAAGATTTAGACAAAAAATGCTATTAGCATTCTCAAAATAAAACTTACACAATTCCTTCGAATATTTGCAGATAAGAGAACTTTTCTAAAAATAAAGTTAATGGAATTTATTTTGAGGAGAAATAATATAAAAATGAAACTTAAAATAATCAACAGTCACAAAGTTAAGTCATATTCTTGTGTTTCGTTCAATCTTTCATCCACAAATAACTACATATCTTAACTCTTTTAAAGTTCTAACTTTGTTCAAAAACTTAATTCTTTGTCTATTACTAGGAATAAGCTATCTTAACATTCCTTTATTTTGCTTATATGCTAGAGCTTTGAAAGATTCCCTCGTCTACATTCTTGACTGTATAGTATAATAAGTAATGAAATACCAGTTAATAAAAGATTCGCATTTTATCCATGAATTTGTATCAGAATTCCTGTCCGAATCCCCTCTCGTTGAGTTTGTTTGAAACAATCATATTTTTTTTGCAATAATCTCTAATTGGGCACACCAGTTTCCGACGTTGGGTATTGCTAGAAAAATTAAAAATCTAAAGTTACATATTTCACAATACCATCGTGATTTGCTCGGAATATTACTTATATTTCATTGATATGACTGACAAACATAAAAGATACAATATTTTACAACCAATACTAAAATTCTTTCTCGCGGTTTGATCGGCCACACGAAAATATCAATTATTTATTCCGATCAGTGCCGGTGACGATCCGATCGCGACGCGAACTTCCTAACCCGACAACGTCCCGAAACGTTCTCTCTCCCCGATCGTCACTTTTTCACATCTTCGTTCGATTTTTCAAACTCTCGAGCATTTAAATAGACTACGACGTCATATTACACATCGATATTATACTATTCGAATTACAAATAATTGTATCGAGATCGTCACCATTTCGTAGGGCCTTTTACATAATTACCTAACAGGCCAGCTTCATTTTGAGAGGTACCCCCATTCGGGTGTGCAATGGCGTAGGGAAAACCACTTTTGTGGGAAAAACCTACGCCGGGTACCGCAGTCGATAAAACATCGATTCTGTCCGTAACAGAACCAATTCCTTAACTGTAATAAAAAATATTATGTAATGATAATAAGAACTATTCTAAATAAATAATTTCTGCTAACCTTTATAAATCGCTTCTCTCGCAGTATTGCGTTGCCAGAATGAAAGTGACATGAATAAAATGAACTACAAAAAGTTTGATACATATTGTTTGAATATAGCTGTGAAAAGCGGGCCAAATGGTTATTTAATCGAAACACTTCTCAATCTTGAAAGAAGAAATTCTTTACATGCCGCACTTTAGCGCAGCATTGTTCATAACATTTTTGGTGGCTATTAGGTTCGTTATTGTCGGCATTCGGTGGTATTATTTAATGTGTTTTCAAGGAATTTCATAAAGTATTTCAGGTGGAACAGAAATGCTTCATCTTTTGCATTAATTCTTCAAACATCCAAATGTGCAGAATTTGCACATGGATTTCACCGAGATTGCTCTTTTTAATTGCGGAAATAACACAAAAGAAATGGGTTCTACACGTTTTTTTTCAGCAAGACTGAAAATTGTGCTTTTTTTGCTACAATAAAAAAATACATTTTTTAATAAAGAAATATTTTATTATTCAAAGGTATTAAACATTTTCGGAGACACAATTTGACAAATACTTATTCATTACTCTCTGCACCTCCTTATATATTTTATTATCAATTGACAATTCAATATTTATGATCTTGAATCTAATATGTAAATATTGGAAAAAACGTAAACTCAATATTACTCATAAATTGAACATATAATATATATTACATCTATGCCCATCCGTTCCAGGGACTAGAGCATAAATTTTAATCTTTACCTTTGGTTGAACTAGCCATTATCCTGCTGTTCGGTATAATCTCGGTATAAATATACACGAAATCTAGATGAAAACCCGCTATAGACCACTAACATATATTTAGAGTGACATAAAGCAATAATTACAAACTGAAAACTAGTGTTGGCGTGGTGCCTCGCTCGCTCAGAAACTTCGACCCAGTGGAGAGTCGGCTATTCCTTAAGACTCGTTTGTTTACTAACAGCTTTCAATTATATTATAAAATTATATTGATATTTGGGGGTCCAATCATATTTAGGTCCAAGTGGCTTTGATAGATATGTTACAACAATATAGTGTTTCTTATATGTATGAAAATTGAAAATGAGCATTTTCAAAACTTCGACCCCGACAACAGGCCAGCCGAAGTATTAATAAATAAAAGTTGCAAAACACTTACTTCAAGCACTTGTATTGTAATAGACTATTCGATGCATATTACATGTTTACTGTGTTTTACTAATTACTGTCTGTATTATTATGATATTATATATACAATATATATACATATAATTCGTCAAAGATATCTTGAAAGTGTCGAAAAGATCTCTGACGGATATCTTTTAGATACTATAAGACATCTTTTAGATATATCGAAATAGTTATTTTCGTATCAAGGGCGTAAAAGAACTTTGCACCCGTAGGTGATCACCGCGCCCGAGGGGCTGGCAAAGACTACCCCTGGGGGATAGGGGGTCGAAACGTCGAAATTTGATGAAAAACAATAGGGTAATTTTTTTGCCGCGATGACCAAATTCAATACTTTTTCAGACAATAGTCATAAACATTTTAAACCAGTTTTTATGGCATTATCGTTGACTTTAGGAAGAAAATGCATTTAACCTTTTTTGTAGAGAATTTCATGCTCTATCTTTTTTGTTTGAAACATTTTTTAATAAAATTTGTATTTTTCAAAATAAATGCAAAAAACTACAAAGAAACTTAATTGGGGCTATTTTTTTTTAGTAATGGACGGGTGATCTGCCCCAAAATCTAATCAGATCTGAGTTATTCCAAGACGCGTATTTTAAAAAAAAAATTTATGTCAAGACGCTTATCCGTTCGCGAGTTATCGCGAGAAGAAAAAACGGGACGTACGGACGTACGTACGTACAAGATCACGGACACAAATTTTTTTATTGTTGATTTGGGTTCCTTAGGGTCTGAAACGTCGACATTTGATGAAAAACTATATGGTAATTTTTTTTCCCGAAGTGACCAAATTCAATACTTCGTCCAGACTTAGTCTGGGTCGAAGTAATATCATATTAAATTTGTATAATAAGTAAGGATCAATCGATTCGACAAAGTGAGCAGGTGTAACTGTAAACAATTTTTCTTTCGAAATGAAGCTTTGATCTTTACAGCAGCTTTGTAAACAATCGCGACAGCATGTGCAGCCGAATGAGCTGAGAGCAAGCCGCCATATTGGGAGTTCGATCAAGAGGTATTCGAGATTCTCGAATCGAGCTTAGGTCGATAAGTTGTAGGAGCTTGTCGCACTCGTGTTAAAATAAATTAGCTGTCTCAATATCTCGCGTCTCTGTAGAATTACGCCAGAATTCATGTCATTTTTAGTAGGATTTCCACTCGTATTATAGAGCTAGTTTCTAGCCAGATCATCAAAATCTATGATAATTCTGGGCAGATTCTCGTGACCATCTCTGCCAGAGTAGGATTCGTTTTTAATTACATACACGAAGAAAAATATTTAGAAAATTTAACTAAATATAGCCGTTGATATGCGATTGACAATACGACAGTGGCGGTGCTAACAATAAAAACAAAGATGCAGTCCAAACTTTAGAAACCGTGCAAAATGATTTTATGTACGTCTTTTCGGTGCGTAAAGTAAACTTTACGCACGAAAAAGCCGTACGTAAACAATATTTCGGCACACGTGTGTGTGTGTGTAAAGTTCTTTACGCATACGTCCTTGTATCGAAAACTACTATTAATATATTGACATATTACATATACTAAAAATCAGAACAATTCTACTCTATACGTTTCAAAACTTAAACAAATGTAACAGTACTTTTGAAAATGTAATACAATAAGTCAATCTTGATTACTATCTGACATAGATATCAAATCATTAAATCCATGAATATTAAACATTATACGCTGTCTGGTTACCACCTATTTCACCAGATCAGCAGCGAGGAGCAAAATAAAATGGAGATATATAAACAGATTTTAGAAAGTGGCTTTAATGCATTAAATCTCGGATCCTTGATAATTGCATAATTACGTACCTTTTTCCATCAAGTATTACGGATGCAGTATTTTCTTCCATTTCGACGGTATCTTTGAAATTTTTTATGCCTTTTATCCCCGATTCATCCCACCTTTTACTGCGTTCGCGGTAATCTACCCCTTCCCATTTGTTCTTTTTTTTTTCATTTTTTTAGACTTCCTTTTACGTTGGCCGATTGTTGATTTTTTCCTTTCCTTTATCTCGCTCGAACCCTGCATAAAAGCTATGCGCAACACTGACGAAGAGCAGTTTTTCAGGCGCATCTTTTTCCACCACGCAAATATGGAAATAAAGTAATTACGACGAAACCGAGGCGACCGCATCGTATCCACGCGTCTTCATTCAGACGTGTGCGCCTGGCCATCCGGCACGCAATTCAATTCGGCTTATACCTCTCTCGCGGCATTTTTTTCTCTTTATTGTGTCTCTTCATTTTAAACCAGCATTCTTTCATTATGTTACTCGCAGCATCCAGCACCCTATTCGCTATTCTGTGCCATGACGAGAAAAGTTATTTGCGACGTAACGATGGACAGCTGGTTCGATCTCTATTCTTCTATTAGAACTTGTCAAATATTAACATTAGTTACATTTCATAACAGTAGTAAAGTATGGCATTCTAAAATGCAAACAATTCTAAGGAACGTTACTACCAAACAATTTATATTAAATTAAAACCTCCCGCATTAACATATTAAGAGGTCAAATCCTGCGCGGATCCGGAAATCGGAAGCCAGGCCAAGTGATCCAGATGCTTTTTGTCCATTCTTCAAACAAAAATTTCAATTAATCTGATATATGAAATAACTATGGCATAATACGCTGATTAACCAGTTGATCTCGACTTAAGACAAATTAATTAAAGCACAATCTATGAGCATGCATATAATAGCTAACCAGAATTTACCGATTATAATTGCAATTCAGTGTAAACATATTTGTTCATGGTAGCCATTTTCAAATATAAAAAGTCCCAAGACTGGTACGAGCCAGATTTTAAGATGTCGAGAATCCGTGAAACATGGGTTCCATTTTTTCATAAAACATATAATTTAACGTAAAAAAAACTCACCTACCCTCCCCTTCCCCCCCCCCCCCCACAGGGTGCATAATTTTTTTTTTAAAATATACATTTTTCTTTATCAAATTTCGATAAGAATGTCAAATATGAGGTTTCCGGGGTCGCTGAATACGAATATGATCTCAGAATTTAAAAATTCAAAATGATGGGTCCAATCTGGCGGACGAAATAAAACAATATTGAAACATCTCTTTCCACAAGAAATGTATTTATCCGAACATGATACCAAATGAATTTGAAGTGTGCATTGGTTTATAGATTCAAAATAGCGTATCAAAAATACAAAAAAGAAGAAAAAAACAACAAAAATACAAAAAAAATAAAAAATAAAATAGAAAAAAATGGAGTGCAAAATCGTCCCACTACCTCCTGGTGGTGCACTCTGGAGTCGTTATAATTAACCAGCTATTGGTGGTGGTCAACCACATAATTTTTTCATTTTATGAAATAAAATATTACGCTAAGGTATGGTCAAAATTCATTTTGCACATTCTACTTGCCATCTCGGATATATCATTTTGAATTTTGAAAATCTGAGATCAGATTCGTAATCAGCGACCCCAAAAACCCCCAACTAACGAGTTTCAAGCAAATCCGATGAATTTTTAAAAATTCGTCTGCCATCTTGGATCCGCCATTTTGAATTTTGAAAATCTGCGATCAGATTCGTATTCAGCGACCTAAGAAACTATAGCATATCAAATTTTGTGCAATTTCATTGAAAATTGTGGAAGTTATTGAAAAATGTACATATATGATACATTACCAGTTGTGGCCCTTTTTTTGTTCAGATATGATACATTACCAGTGAAGTGGTTAACGTATTAGTTTACAAATATTTTATAAAATTTAATGCAGTAAGTATAAATATATGTGGTAGAAAGTTATTGCTTAAAAATATCGAATGCGTAATTGAATAGGATACAAAACACTGAAAAAACGGTTTTTATAATCGAAGAAATCATACAAATCTCTGATAAATTTAATTTCTTTCAAAGAACCAGAAGGTTTGAAGGTCAGTCTGTAAAACAACTTTTTTAAGTTGTGGCTCGCCTTTTGGCAATGTACACGGTTACTTGATCTGTATATGTTTTATTATTTTGTTGGCTAATAAAGACAATTTATTATTATTATTATTAGAAATTAGGTGATACAAATGAAATCTTTTAATATATGTAAATGACTCTGTACTTATATTAAACTAGACATCTACATCATTTAAAATGTAATAAGTAGGAACTTTCCGTCCTTATATCATTTGTAATTAAAAGAGTTTCGATGTAATCAAATATTTGTATTTACTGAATAGATCGTAGGATACAATTATATTTAACAATTCCTTACAAATCGTAGTAAAATCATGTTCTATTTGGAATAGATAAATAGTTTGAAGTTCTCTGGATGTAAATATACAGTGAAAATACTAACCAGACAATAAGCAACAAATTTTGATTATATATCTAATACATATAGTTTAATAGTAGCGAATAGCATGGTATGTACCTATAAAAAATGTCACAATAAATTTCTTAACCTACGAAAGTAGTCAACTGAATACTTTTTCAAGTTCCCTTGAATCGATGGACTGGAGCATTGAAAGCAAAGTTTCTTCTGGATATCGATTCTGAGACGATCCTTGGATTCCAACGAGAGTAAAGGGTAATACGTAAAGCAAACCGTATCTTCAGTTAAGGAGTTGGGAAAACTTTTTTCAAAGTCAAAAACTGTTAATGCATCCGGATAGTGATGGAATAAGTTAATGGATGGAAAATAAAATTGATTCTATTATAACCCTTGAATTGTAAAACGGTTAATAAATAATTGAACTCAAAGAATTACATAATATTACTATATTTAACAAATATATTTAAGGGACAATGCATACAAAAAAAAAAGATATATCAAAAGTACGGGTTCGGAATTCGCGCTATGGTTAAATTCTTTACAATAACCGAAATTTTATTACCTAATTTATTAAGAGAAGGGGGCAAATATGGGAGGAAAAGTGGTAAAACGACTTGCAGATTAAATGTAAAAGACTTACAAATTAAAGTCTGCCGGTACGCCGCACGAAGTTTAAATAAACACTGAATAAAAAAAAAAAGAAAATTTAATGTGCTAGCACTAATAAAAACGCAAAATATAATTGAAACCGCAAAGAAAAAAAAAGCAAAAGTAAATCAAGTCGCAAAATCCACTCAAAAGCTCGCAAAAACGCAAAGACGCAAAAGTAAGTGTTCTAACCCGTTGACGACCTGTACCTTGACCCCAAAATTACCCCTTCCCTTAACCGCGAATATTCCCGAAAATTCCTTCGCGAATATCGGTAACTACGGGTGGAAGAAGGACAAACGAGGAAAATATATATGGGAAAATGCGAACAATTAACTGTGGAAAAATCAGTTAGCGGCTCTCAACTAATTCTTTCATGCAGCATGGGTGCGGGCATAGGTGAAAGTACTGAGGCCAAATGGCTACCCCTGTGAATCGACGACCGTCGACACTGCGCAACAAGGAACATTACTTGTGCGAGAGAGAGAGGGAGATTCCACACCTATTGCTTACGCAGACCAATGCAAATTTGAATTGAACGTATTGTACTACACCTACTAGCTCCACTATCGCCAACACTGAGTCTACTTGGATGCTGTGTGCGTTAGTGACGTCACGAAAGGGTTACGAGTAGCACCAGCATATTAATCGAAAGAGACCGCAAGAAAACAATAATACAAATATACTTTAATTATGTATTAAACATATTCGAAATTGGAAAAGGACAAGGCTATATGTTAACAAAGGACAAACGAAATATTCTTAATTACCGATAATCGCGACGAGAATTTACTTTCATTAACTCATTAGAAGAAACAATTTCATATTAATTTCAGGTAACAGGGCAGATTGACGAATTTTCGTCACACTATATTTTCATTTGGGGGGGGGGGTGGGGGGGGGGGGGGGTGGGGGGGGGGGGGGGTGGGGGGGGGGGGGGGTGGGGGGGGGGGGGGGTGGGGGGGGGGGGGGGTGGGGGGGGGGGGGGGTGGGGGGGGGGGGGGGTGGGGGGGGGGGGGGGTGGGGGGGGGGGGGGGTGGGGGGGGGGGGGGGTGGGGGGGGGGGGGGGTGGGGGGGGGGGGGGGTGGGGGGGGGGGGGGGTGGGGGGGGGGGGGGGTGGGGGGGGGGGGGGGTGGGGGGGGGGGGGGGTGGGGGGGGGGGGGGGTGGGGGGGGGGGGGGGTGGGGGGGGGGGGGGGTGGGGGGGGGGGGGGGTGGGGGGGGGGGGGGGTGGGGGGGGGGGGGGGTGGGGGGGGGGGGGGGTGGGGGGGGGGGGGGGTGGGGGGGGGGGGGGGTGGGGGGGGGGGGGGGTGGGGGGGGGGGGGGGTGGGGGGGGGGGGGGGTGGGGGGGGGGGGGGGTGGGGGGGGGGGGGGGTGGGGGGGGTTGTAGAGAATCGGTTTCTACAGAAAATAAGCCTTCGGCCAATAGAATCCCTTGATTTTTACACATTTCCCTTTGGAAAAACAAGAAAAAAAATCATTTATAGGCCAGATATATCTCAAATCATGCAGGCAGTCCGATGGTATATATATAAAATAAATTTCGAAGAATGAATGATTAAATGTGTTCTTTTATTTGAGAAATAAAGAAAGACGTGTTTTTTTTTTCATTTTCATTCGATACTTTTTGAGTTTTTTACGAATTATTTAAGATTTTCGCAATAAAACAAGCCGCTTCAGTGCAAATTTTTATACAACGGTTATGGAAAGACTCTGGCAACCCCGCTAATTATTCAATTTCATAGGAATAGATGCACGTGCATAAAGTACTGCACACATTTCTACGTCTGAAAATTATTAATAAAAATATTAAATACACAAAATTTCATTTCAATTTTTGAATATATCAGTATTTACTTTCTCTAGAAATCGCTTTACTTTAATTATTTCTTTGTCAAGTACATTTAAATAAATCAATTTCTTAAAGGACTGTCAACCCACTGACATCATCATTCTGTCTTAGTATAAAACTATAGCGACTTTTAAAGCTATTACATATAAAATAAAAAACACTTTCCAGAATTTCTCAGTAATAATGTTCAACGAGCTCATTACTAGTGTTTCATTTTATATTTAAATTATAATATCCTGATGTTTAAATACATGATATATATAAACACCTTTTCAAATTACCATTTTATACGAATTCGTTGTAATTTGTGCATTCGTAGTAATTGGTACATTTACCCTATATAGTTTCATTTTCTATACTTTTTTAAAAAAACTACTACAGCGGAAAACAAATGAATCTCGCATTTCGATCCTTAATTAACCTTGTCATCAACAAAACACTACGATTTGTCGGTACTTTTCTTCTGTAGTTTTATGAATATCTTTTAGAAATTTCTAAGGGTTTATTCAAATTATACCACATATCAATATATAATTCAAATCCGTAGATGCATTAAAACTGTTATGCGTAAAATGTATACTAACCTAAAAGATTTGGACGATCACTCGTTTCCACTTGTTCATTGTCGGTATACGATATATAACCATTTAGCCAAATCTCATTTTTTTTAATAAAAGCACCGTTTTTCTTTCTACTTTTCTTCCATCGGTCGAAATATGTTGAGATAAAATATCGATTTAAAAAGACTTGTAGTTTCTTTCGGTCTGTGCCGCAGCATCTCTTTACCACAAAGTCTACAATTTTTTCCTTCTTTTCTTGAACACTGATTTTACCTTCGTTTAAAATGAAATTATGAACATCAATACGTTTAATAAGCGTTGCCATTATTTTCGAAATTTCAATTACATGTCGATATTCACGAAAGATCCAGTGCAATATTAGGAATGATCTCAACTAAATTTTTATGTAGAGCGCCCGCTATAAACAATGCGGCATATGTTGGAACTAAAAAGTTCATGTTTCTCGCATTGCACTGAGCGTTTTGCAAATATCGACAATTTCTTTTTTGAAATTTCTAAAATAATAAGAATGATGAAACGTATAGAATTTCTTTTTAAACAGTTTTATTAACTAATTTAATCCTCTTGAGTGCGAGGACGTAAATGTAAGCCAGACATGATGGATACCGTATGCGCAAGGGCGACTTATATTACGCACAAACATTTTTGTGCATAACTTTTGACCTGATTAAACTTAGAGACTTGAATAAAACTTCAAATTAAAGCTTAAGGTCTGTAGATTACCGTAGAAATGTATTATTGTCTAAATTTTAATTATTTCCATATATAAATTTTACGAATTGAACTAACATATTTCATACAAGTTTTTCTTCCGGTAATATTAATTTAGAAAAATCAGTTGGATACATATGACATTTGGTATCTAGGGGTTTTTGAGGTCTCTAATTACGAATCTGATATCAGATTTTATAAATTGAAAGTGGCAGATCCAATATGCCGAACTAATTTTCGAAAAATCATTGAATGTTTATGAAACTTTATACATTTATGTTTTTGGGGTCACTGATTACGAATCTGAATCAGATTTGAAAATTTCAAAATGACGGATCCAATATGGAGAATTAGTTTTTAAAATAATCATTGCATATTTATAAGATATTACGCTGATATATTTTTCAGGTTGCTGATTACGAATATAAAATCAGATTTTATACAAAGTGGGAAATAAATAAAATAATTAAATTTATTAGTAAATTTCTGTTTTCTTTATACATTTTTTAAAGCATAAAAAGTACTTCATAATAGTTTTCAATTTACCTAATTTCATCTTTTTTGTCTAACACAATCGACTAGTATTAAAATTTTTCGTGATATGTTTCAGATTCGTAATCATCGACACCAAAATCACAAATAAATAATAAATAGCTTACATTTCATGTTGGAGCTTGTTTTGTACTGGACAAATAAATTTGTCCAGGCAACAGTATTTGAAGGTTGAACACATATTTTTTATGTGTAAATTAACATAATTTTGCTATAAATTCATTTCTAGGGAAATATAATCTGATAACCTCAATATTAAACAAGTTTTGTCTACATTTTCACCAATTACAATCAATAGTCCTGAGAATATATGATTCCCCTATGTACCATTCTCTCGCATCCACCCGGTAGTTGACTTTTGGAAGTTAAAGTAAAATTTATTTTAACAATACTACGATCGATTCACTTCATGCAAATATGGGGGATTACGGGAGGAAATAAGGGGTCTATTCAACGATCTGGCTTTTTTGTTTCAAGTCTGCAGTATGAAATCCTGATGTTAGTTTTATTTTATTTGATTCATTAGACTGATACGATTTTTTAAGAATCAATAGAATAAATTCTAACTGCCTATAGAACTAAATGCGGTATCCAACAATACAGTTAGTCACGATCACTTTTGATCTTACTTAAGAGTAACCGCAGTTTCAGCGATATCATTACGAATAGTGGTTGATAGTTAGAAAGGAAATATATTTTCGTTATTAATTTTAGATTGGCAACACACTTACGGATACATCAAGTATGTGCTGCAATATCTGCGGTGCTACCATATCGCAAATGAACGACATTTCAAAAATGCTGTCAAATCCAGAAAACGAAGACGTATTCCAATATAACTTACCAGTTACTCATGGGTACATTAACGCGATGGAATGTCTATTGCATATTGCGTACAGATTACCTGTTCAAAAATGGAGGGTAATTTTTTTAAATAGTGTAGTTTTAACATCTGTCAATGAAATCGTTGCTAATTTACAAATATCTTTTCTTAATTTTATTCTTTCTTGATGATTTCTATAGTTTTAACTCGAATATATAGTACAAGTTACTAATATAATATTTATACTTAATAGATGAATGAAAAAGATGGCACTAAAGCTATAATGAATGCTCGGAAAAAAGAGATTCAAAATAAATTTATTGAGAAGATGGGATTACGTGTGGATTTCCCCAAACCAGGTTTTTGGCTCGAGTAACGACGGAAACACCGCACGAAGATTTTTCGCAAACCCTGCCGAAAGTTCGGAGATTACTGGTCAGTTCATGATGGTGACGAATACGTTAATTAAAGTTACTGTTGTTTGGGAATAAAAAATGAATATAAAATTTCAACTGTAATCACAGTATCTTATGATAAGAGTACCCCTGTAGATTTAAAAATATATTGCAATGCATTTACAATATGCAAATGCGCAGTATTATAAATGAGTGAAGAAAATATAATGCAAAACTTTTATTTTTCATGTACTGGAATTTCGAAAATCATACCAGAAGTAAATTTTCTAAATATGAAAATATTCCACTCTATTTTGATGGAATGAATGAATATGTACCAAAAACTTAGGTGGTCAGGGTTACCGGACTCTCTCCTAACAATTTTTATGAGACTCATATATCATCCTTTCAAAATTAATAAAAGTATATCACAAAATTCTTATAAGATTTTCATAAGATTGTCACAAAATTCCTGTTTCAATTACACATGAGACAATTTACTCACATTATTCTTGTTAAAAAACTTCCTAAAATTTATGTCTTGTACTTAGTTCAGAACAATACGACAGGAGTAAAGTTTCGCTTATAATTTTTCATAATGTTAAGCACAGTTACTTGTAGCTCATTACATATATTTTATTTGCAGGCATAAACGAAGAACTTATTAAGCGAATAGGAATGATTTTGATCACAATGGCTAGTGGTCACGAAATATATGTTCCTCGATTCAGAACATATTGCACTGAAACTGCTAATCTCTACAAAGAACTGTACAAATGGTATCACATGTCACCGAGTCTCCATAAAAATTCTCATACATGGACCATCTGTGGCAGAAAATGGAGCTCTTCCGATGGGTTGCCTGTCCCGAAGAAGTACACGAAGCCAGTCATAGAATCTGCAAAATTTTTCGAGACAGGCATTCACGAAAAATGTCAAGAACATTAACAAATATTGATATGTTTGAAAGATGGGCCTTGTATGCAGACCCGAAAATAAGTTTGTCTGGGCGAATTAAACATAAAAAAGCATTACCTTTACCTCCCGAAGCCGCGCAACTTGTTATTTTGAACCATAATTCAAACGATACTTCAGATGAAGAATAATTATGCGAATTATGTAAATAAATGTAAATAAGATTAAGTTTCAAACATAACTTTACTCTTTTTCTTTACAATGAAAATTGTCTTGAACCTTCAACGCCGACATGTTACAATGATTTAAAAAAATTGTTCTCCATATTTGAGCCTTCATTTTGAATTTTTAAAATCTGACTTCAGATTCGTAATCAGTGACCTCAAAAACATAAATTTTATAACATTTCATAAACGTACAATGATTTTTCAAAAAACAGTTCGCGATATTGAATAAGCCATTTCGAATTTTTAAAATCAGATATTAGATTCGTAATCAGAGAGCCCAATAATATATAGATATAAAGTTTCATAAATATACAATGATTTTTTCAAAAAGTATTTCGCCATATTGGATCCGCCATTTTGAATTTTTAAAATCTGACTTCATATTCGTAATCAGCAACTCTGAAAGCATATAAATATAATGTTTCATGACTATACAATGACTTTTTCAAAAATTATTTCGCCATATTGGATCCGCCATTTAGAATCTTGCATTTTGTATACCGGATTTGAATTCAGCGACCCCAAAACCCACTATAGGACATGTCTCATTTAAGTTCGACGACATTTCCAACTTCATGTCCGCCATATTGGATCCGCCATTTTGAATTTGCAATATTTTAATGCCGGATTTGAATTCAGCGACCCCAAAAACCCCTATAGGATATGTTTCATTTAAATTCGACGACATTTCCCAATTTCATGTCCGCCATATTGGATCCGCCATTTTGAATTTGCAATATTTTAATGCCGGATTTGAATTCAGCGACCCAAAAACCCCTATAGGACATGTTTCATTTAAATTCGACGACATTTCCAATTTCATGTCCGCCATATTGGATCCGCCATTTTGAATTTGCAATATTTTAATGCCGGATTTGAATTCAGCGACCCCAAAAACCCCTATAGGACATGTTTCATTTAAATTCGACGACATTTCCAATTTCATGTCCGCCATATTGGATCCGCCATTTTGAATTTGCAATATTTTAATGCCGGATTTGAATTCAGTAACCTCAAAAACCCTTGCCCGACACAGTTTTCATACTAAATACATTAAGCTGTAAGAAATCTGACTTTATGTCCCGAGTTCCCTATATTCCGATTCACTGTGCGCCATATTAGATCCGCCATTTTAGATTTTGATTTTCTGACTTCAGATTCTTAATTAGCGACCTCTACATCTGCTTAAGTTCTGTCTTCGGTCGCTGTAATGTAATATAAAAACGTATGGTTTAAATAGATATTATTAATCGCAGAGGTTATCAACTTTGACAACATATTGTTGATCAGCAAATTATTGTATCAACAAAACGACCTCACCACTTAAACTAGAGTCCGTTCCGAGTATTTTAAGCGTAGTCCCATTAAAATCGGTTTACAATTTGCACAGGGATGACCGATGGTTTCTGCGCCCTTGCTAGGAACCACCGTGCGGCGGCTTCGCTCTTTTGGCGGCTTCGCGTTTTATTATTTTAGCGCGGAAAATTTAAACCTTTTTAATAATTTAATATTCGTACTTCGATCGCGTGTGCGCGACGACTTCGCTCTGCGGCGGCTTCGCTCTTACGGCGGCTTCGCGATTTATTATTTTAGCGCGGAAATTAAAACTTCGTAACAATTTAATATTGGTACTTCGATCGCGTGTGCGCGTCGACTTTACTCAGCGGCGGTTTTGCTCTTGGCAGCTTCGCGATTTATTATATTATTTTTACGCGAAATAGTATATTAGCACTTGAACACTGGCTATGTCGAATAGCTAAAACACCCTTTTTTTTCACTGTAATTTGTCTGAAAGGGAAAAAACTTTATTATACATATAATATTAATTAGCAGGTTGCAACTACATTATATTCCTGTAAGAAATTATAAGATTAGAACATATTATTCGATTCATCCACAATTTTTCAAACCCGGTCCTACCGACTGCGCCAAAAATTAAGTCCTTTGTCACGTCCAGCGAAAAAGGACTACGTTGTGAGGAAAACAACGAATGATTAAAAATTGAATCCGTCCCTCTTACCTTGGGACGACCGGGTTAGGGAAAAATTGTGGAATAAAACAATTGGAAAATTATTTCTATTCAAACAACAATATATTTATTTTTATGATAACAATTATAATTTCAGTTGATTATGAGTTCGTTGGGAGGACGACTTAAGAAATGGAGAAAAGTTGGAAGGCATTAATATTGGAGACGACCTCTTAGTGGTACCTCGGACATTATCCGGCATCCACGGTCAGAGATCGTTGGAAAGAAGAGTTGTAAGGATTTAAAGAGGAAAACGATCTCCTAGTGGTACCTCGGATATTGTCCGGCATCCACGGTCAGAGATCGTTGGAAAGAAAAGTGGTAAAGGATTTAAAGAGGAAAACGGTCTCCTAGTGGTACCTCGGATATTGTCCGGCATCCACGGTCAGAGATCGTTGGAAAGTAAAATAAGGTTTGGAAGAGGAAAAGAAGAAAGGCAGTTCTCTTTGAAAAATGAAATATAAAATTTGTCTTACCGAATTTTAGAATTTTTAGTTGAAAATAGAGAAGAGACGAGTAAAGAAGAACTGGCTTTTCTTTTCCAGGGCTCAAACTCGTCGACTCGGTTGCGAGTTCGAGTTTTCCCCTTCTTTACATTTTAAGGTTTTACATTGGTGGAGGTGGAAGAACTGTGTCTTAGATTGGATAAATGGGAAGAAAATGGGCGGACCTAATGCCCTAGGAAAATGAAAGGAAAGATAGCTCTGTCATTCCTCCCACCTAACGATCTCCGATTTGTTATTAATAACTACATCTGTAATAAATGATAATTGTAGACGCACTGGTCGCAAATATTATTATATGTAAAAATAAGAAAGTAATATTATTAATAATTCTAATTATAATTCTATTTGAATTAACGCAGCGCAACGCTCGCAAGTATTATAGTAATATATATGTAAAATAGGATAATATTATTAATATAATTTGTTGAGTTAGTAATTCTGATTATAATTCCATTCCAATTAACACAGCGCAACGCTCGCAAAATATTGTAGTAATATATATGTATAATAGGATAATATTATTAATATAATTTGTTGAGTCAATAATTCTAGTTATAATTCCATTCAAATTAACTCAGCGCAACGCTCGCAAATATTATAGTATATAATTAGGTGACTTGATAAACCTAATTATAATTCCAGGCAGCGCAACGCTCGCAAATATATTATAGTAATATATATATATATATATATATATATGTGTGTGTATAACAGGATAATATTATTTTTATAATTAGTTGAATTAAGAATCCTAATTATGGTTTCATACGAATTAACGCGGCGCATATATTATATTAACAATAATGGCAATAATAGGGCGTAGCTGCGTTTGTAATAAGACCAGTAAAATGAAGTATTATTTAATATGTTCGTTACTGCAAGGAATAGAAAAATGAATAATATAGAATCACATATAACGAAAGTTATCGCTACTTATAATTAAGAAAAATATGGAATTATTGTGTTAACACATATAATTCCTTCTATGTTGTTTTCGAAATTTTGTCGTGAGAATTACGTCATACTTAATAATCAGCTGTCCCACGTTTCCTGTTTAATCTTATTGACAATAGACGTTCGTTTTTGTTACGATATAGGAGGAACTCGTAATCAGAATGTAGAAATGAGAAAATTCAGGATCGGAATCGTAGCACGGTGAGGAGTCCAAGGGCACAGGGGTCAAATAAATCCACTGATCCTTGATTCAAAGCCATTCAATATTTCACTTAAATTCTCAATATTTACAATATTATGCAGCACTGCGCGTATCACGAAACTCGATCATACACACAATACATATATTTGGAATTATATTGAACCGAACGTGCCAATTTTGAGATACAACTGTCGCGCGCACCAGCGTTGCGTATCGTTCAAGCGACGTGCGAAAATCGAAAAGGAAAACGTGTCGTTTGCCAACCTCGCATCAACGGAATCACCACTAGAGTCGTTAACGAACTTAAAATATAAATAAATTATAGATGGCGCTACGGCGGCAACCAAAAGTGGCGCTAAAGTTCATTATTTCTATAAAGCGCGAATTACAAAGCGCAACATATCGCCCCCCATTGCAACCCTCCTGGGCTTGGAATAAGAGTAACCGAACAAATTAATCGAAGCCTTAAACTAATCCAGATCAACTGGTAAGAATGCTAACTGCGTAACGGGTCGGTCATACACCGAAGTTGCTGTTCGCACGGTCACCGCTCGCGTAACATTATCGCGACCCGGGTAACATCGTATAATTCGCCCAAGAGGCCACTTACAAGGCGGAACGTTCTTTACTTTTAATAGCACGAGTTGACCGACGGACACCGGCTTTTTCGGAAACCGCCACTTAGATCGATGCTGCATCGAGAGCAAGTAATCGGTTGACCACAAATGCCAGAAGCGTTCTAACATCTGTTGCATAAGTTGCCAGCGCGACAACCGGTTTGTGGGAAACTCGAGCACAGACGGTTCGGGCACCGCATTTAAAGGTCCACCAGTCAGAAAATGACCAGGGGTCAGACACGTTAGGTCGTCTACATCCTCAGACATTGGACTCAATGGTCGTGAGTTTAGGACGGCTTCGATTTCGCAGAGAAGCGTCGAAAGCTCCTCAAAAGTGGGAGTGTGATTCATTAAAATGCGCTTCATGTGAAATTTAACGCGTTTGACGCCGGCCTCCCAGAGTCCTCCAAAGTGTGGAGCGGCCGGAGGCAAGAACTTCCAATTTGTACCATCTTTGGCTAATAAATCTCGGAATGAGGCGTCTCGAATAGCCTCGTAGAAGGCGCGTTGCAATTCGTTAATTGCACCAGTGAATGTGGAACCTTGGTCGCTATACATACAAAGCGGTATGCCGCGTCGTGACACAAAACGCTTGTAAGCCGCGATGAATTTCTCAGAGCTGTAATCTGAGACTAACTCGATGTGCACAGCCTTGACGGCAAAGCACACAAATAGGGAAACATAAGCGGGGTGAGATTTGTGCCCGCGACCACTTCCAAGACGTACGTTGAAGGGCCCAGCGTAATCAACGCCACAGTGCGCAAATGGTCGCTCCGGTTGCGAAATTCGGGGAGTGGGGAGGTTACCCATTGTTTGCGTGAAGAGTTCGGCTTTTAATCGCGTGCACGTAAGGCAATGAAAAATAACCGAACGTATTAGCTTTTTTGCCTGTATGATCCACACCTGTTGGCGTAGGGTACGCAAGGTTACCTGGATTCCACCGTGTAAACAGTTCAAGTGAGTTTCCACCACTAACAGCTTGACGACTGGGTGGGTGCGTAGCACGATGGGGTGTTTGACGTCAGGTGGTAGGTCGCATTGTTGGAGACGTCCGCCAACACGAATCAGGCCCGTGTCATCGAGAAATGGCTGTAGTGAAGCCAGAGGGCTCTTTTTCGATACGATGCATTTCGACTGTAAGTCTTGCAATTCTGACGGAAATAGCACCGATTGTAGCCAACGGAATATGACAACAGAAGCGTGTCGTAACTCGGAAGCGGTTAAAACGCCTCGGATGAGACCACCACGTACACACGATGTCCATCTCAGAACGTAAGCAAGACTGCGAACGAGACGCTTCCAAGAAGAAATGCGTTCGCACAGTGTCGACAGGGTATCGTTACAAGGTGCAGCAATCGTGGTGCAAACTGTAAGCCGTGCTTCGAGAGGCGCGTCCGAAGCCAGTTCTGGAGTGCTCTGAGGCCAGTGCTCTGGACTTTCGCTCAGCCAGCTTGGGCCGTAAAGCCAGAGAGGGCATTGAGAGAGTTCGACTGCGGATACGCCACGTGAGGCCAAATCAGCAGGATTCTCCTGACTTGGGACATGTCGCCACGGAACACGTGGGAGTGAAGTCTGTACTTCAGATACCCGATTAGCGACGAACGTTTTCCACCGGTTTGGGTGTTCTCGTAGCCAATAAATTACAATTGTTGCGTCTGACCAGCAACAGATTGGCACACTGGATAGCGCGTCTACTTTTGTTATGAATTTAACGAGTCGAGCCAACAGGACTGCACCGCATAATTCGAGTCGAGGTATGCTCAGCGATTTTATCGGAGCAACCTTAGTGCGACTGGACAGTAACCTGACCTGTGGAGTGCAACCGGGGCGAAAAATACGGAGATATATTACAGCGGCATATGCCGACTCGGACGCATCAGAAAACCCATGTAATTCACATATTTCCGCGTCAGGGCTGTATCCGATCCATCGTGGAATTGAGAATGAATTGAGCGCGGGCAAGCCGTCGTAGAATTCCCTCCAGTCATTGCAAAGGTCATTCGGTAACGGCGCATCCCAATCCAGTTGCAGGAGCCAAAGCCGCTGAATGAATAATTTCGCTCGTACGATAACGGGGGATACCCATCCCAGCGGGTCGTACAGCCGTGCAACTAAAGAGAGCAGCATGCGTTTCGTAAGCGTTGACGGGGAGATCAAATTTATTTTGAAATGATAAGAGTCTTTCGCAGGGTTCCAGTAAATGCCTAGAATTTTTAGGCCATCGGAATCTTGAAACAAACGTTCGCTGGCGAGCCCGTGGTTGGCTGGATCAATGTCTTGCAGCAAATCAGGGGAATTACTCGCCCACTTCCGCAACAGGAATTGACCACAACTTAATAACTGAACAAGTTCATCCCGTTTTCGTAACGCCGTGTCAATATCAAATGCTCCGAATAGACAGTCGTCTACGTATAAGCCTTGACGTAATACATCAGCCGCAAGAGGATGTTCTTTTCCGTGGTCAGCATTTAATTGCTGGAGCACGCGCAGAGCTAAATACGGTGCACACGACACACCGAAGGTGACCGTGTTCAACTGATAGTCGCAAATTGGACCATCAGGACGAGGTCGCCACAGTATCCTTTGAAGGTCACGATCCCGCGGATCCAAAGTTATTTGGCGGTACATCTGAGCGATGTCAGCGCAGAACACGAATGGAAACATTCGCCACTGCAGCAACACCAAACTCAGGTCCGCTTGCAACTTTGGACCCGTGAGAAGGTGATCATTAAGCGACGTGGAATTGGACGTCTTGTGGGACGCGTTGAACACGACTCTTAATTTCGTCGTAGTGCTTGTTTCTTTTTTAACACCGTGATGCGGTAAGTATATCACAGGGTTGCAAAGAGGATCAACATTGACACGAGTCATATGGGACTGAGACTCATAATCACGCAGAAAATCGTGATATGCTTGAGCGTCTTCAGGGGCACGAGATAATCGTTTTTCGAGCGACTTAAATGATTGAAACGCTGCATTGCGAGAATGTCCGATATTAATCGGTGTAGACGAACGAAGTGGTAATCGAACCACGTACCTTCCGTCCTCGGTTCGAGAATGCGTCTCGAGGAAATGCCTTTCGCAAAGCTCATCTTCGGGACTGAGAGGTTTACGAACAGGGATATCTTCGATTTCCCAAAAATTTTGTAAGTCGAAGTTCAATTGCCCTTGATCGAAACAGTGGTGAACTTCTAACCGAGGTGGGATTCGCGTCGCGGGTGAGGTGGATCGTCCCGACAGTACCCAACCGAAGACGGTGTTTTGGGCGGTCGGTCGACTGTCCGAGCCTTTGAGAAGACCGTCGAGAAGAATAGATCCGTACAGGTCTGAGCCGATTATGAGATCAATCGGGTCAGAGCCGCTTGGATTATGATCGGCTAGTTGCAAGTTGCATAAAGGCGGCCACGACGACGCGGAACTCTGTAACGACATGGGCGTGTAAGACGTGAGCCGTTTCATTACTAACGCGCATGTAGGGAACTCAGGCTGTTCAGAGAGAGTAGGGGTTATGCGAATATTGACGGCGCGGGTAACAGTGCCAGCGAATGCACCGCCAACGCCAATCACAGAAGCCGAAACGCGACGCGCGGGTAAATTGAGTGCGTTTGCAATGCGTTCCGAGATGAACGTCCAGGTGGATCCTTGATCCAAAAGCGCTCGCAGAGTAAGAGAGCGGCCATTGGACGAATGCACCCGAACCGTGGCTGTGGCTAAGAGAATTCGCGACGAATCTATCGGCTGATTAGCCGCGACATGCATAATAATTGTTTCAGGATTATCGTTATTATTATTATTAGTACTATTCGCGGTCGAGGGTGTAGATATCGGCGTGCGCGAATTTTCGTTCGAATTTCTCACGTCCGAAGTTCGTTCCCGATGCAGCAGGGTATGGTGTCGATTATTGCATATAAAACAACACCGTTTACTAACGCAATTCGCTATATCGTGAGAACCGAGACAATTATTACATAATTTCTGACGTTTCACAAAGTCAGCACGTTTCACAACAGATAAATTTTTAAACCTTTTACAATTGTAAATATCATGTTCAGCAGAACAAATGGGACATCGTTTTGTCGCGGGAGTTGTAGCATGAGAAACGACTGCATGTTTCGATTTAGTCGAAAATGATTTCGGTGCAGAGCTAGATCCAGATTTGTACTGCGTTTCCGTCACAGCTGATTGTAAACTGTATATGCGACTACTCAAGAATTCCTTTAATGTTTGGAACTTTGGATAATCTCTGGTTGAGCCCAAACTAAGGGTCCAAGCTTTACGCGTTTCTGGATCGAGCTTGGAAGCAACATGAAAAACAAGAATTGTATCCCAATGATCTACGGGTTCACCGAGGGAGCTTAGCGCGCCAACAATCGCAATTACTTTATAATATAATTCCCGAAGTTCAAGCGCGGATTCTTTTCGAAGCGTTGGAGTATTAAATAGAGTTGTTAAGTGTGTATCAATAATGCACCGGTTATTAGAAAATTGCGATTTCAGAGCTTCCCATGCTACATCAAAATTGTCATTAGTTGACGTGAGATGGTCAATAATAGATAACGGTTCACCCGAAAGACATGACTTTAAGTAATGTAATTTACAAACTTTATCCATAGATGTATTTTTAATAATAATTGACTCGAAATAATCAGAAAATGAGTCCCATTTGCTGTAGTTACCTGCGAACTTAGGTAAGTCGATGCGTGGCAGGCCAGACGATGATCGAGAGCCGGAACCAAAAAAAGTCATCATTGCAGGGTCCACATGTGCCGACTGATTCGGTGTAGACGTCGCAGGGCTAAGTGTAGAGAGAGATTCCTCGATTGCAGCAACAGCTTCCAGGAAATGAAGTTCAGCATTCTCAAATTTGCGTTCCGAAAAGTATGGATGCCTCGTTTCTATTTGAGTCGCCGATTGGCATATAAGAATATGAGCGTCGCGACACTGTCTCCATATATTCTCAATATATTGTTGATGAACTTTCAATTTTGCGACGGTTTGAGATTCAGACGGTGGTAAATTGGAGAATGCTCGCCGTATACTCTCAAAATGAGACGTTTGTGCGGTAATCAAATCTTCCAGAGAGACGGTATGAGACATGTCGAAAGAGTCTTCTTTACTCGGAGACGAACGTGAAAAATACGGTTGACAAGTGGCGTAAAATCGACGCACAGAAAAACCACAATTTGAAGGGTCGGAAATTAGACAACTCGCACTGTGAATAAGTTCTTAGTCCGTGTGATATGTCTACGGCGCGGTAATGTTGCGTTGCTGGCAGCTGCGAGTCGACTGACTGAAAGCGTCCAAAAGTATGCGCGCGCGCATGTAACGAGTGCAGACGCGTCGAAAGTCGGGGCGCGTGAACTGGCCACAAGAGGCACGGGCGAAACGGCGCAGAAGGCAACAGCGCAACTGGGAACGACTAATGGCGCGGTCCACGGGGCATTATGAAAGCCCAGGCGGGGAACTCGCGCACGGCGGAGAACTTGAAAAAGCCCCTAGAGAGGGGGGACGCGACGCGAACAGCAAATATGGCGCAATCCACAAGGCCCGCGTAGATTGAAATCGCCGAAAAGTAAACGCGGCACTAAATTTTAGCACTAAAAAACACGCGAAGTGTAAATGGCACTTTTGCACTGTCGTTATAATATGAATGTTTCCAGTTTCTTTTTAATATTCCACAGGCACTGTTAATCCCGTATCCTGGCAGGATCGCCAACAAATCTGTTACGATATAGGAGGAACTCGTAATCAGAATGTAGAAATGAGAAAATTCAGGATCGGAATCGTAGCACGGTGAGGAGTCCAAGGGCACAGGGGTCAAATAAATCCACTGATCCTTGATTCAAAGCCATTCAATATTTCACTTAAATTCTCAATATTTACAATATTATGCAGCACTGCGCGTATCACGAAACTCGATCATACACACAATACATATATTTGGAATTATATTGAACCGAACGTGCCAATTTTGAGATACAACTGTCGCGCGCACCAGCGTTGCGTATCGTTCAAGCGACGTGCGAAAATCGAAAAGGAAAACGTGTCGTTTGCCAACCTCGCATCAACGGAATCACCACTAGAGTCGTTAACGAACTTAAAATATAAATAAATTATAGATGGCGCTACGGCGGCAACCAAAAGTGGCGCTAAAGTTCATTATTTCTATAAAGCGCGAATTACAAAGCGCAACAGTTTTCTTTCTTTGATCTTCGAGAAGTTTATTTTAAGTTTTAAACGATAGCTATGACGCCAAGGGTTCTTTGTCGCTTGGTCTAGTCCGTCTTAATCGGTACTAGTATCATAAACTTCTCGTTTTTCTATGTGGGAAAGTCCAACATGGGCTGCTGGTGTAAATAGAACGTGTGTTTTATGGTTGCATGTGTGTCTAGCTGAAACATTGCAGATGTCGAAAACAAGTTTACCAGCCCATGTTACACAGCAATTAGAACACACACTTTGATATTCTAGTAACTCACTAATCATAAATTGAACAATTAATTCTTTATTATTTAAAATACAAATATAAATCTTATCTTAAAACATTCTACGGAAAAAATCATCCTGTACTCTCAAAGTAAAGATTCAAACCGTCAACGTGGATGGAGGCAGCTAAAATAAATACGTGATTATTACACTTTGGGGTTTTATGATTTTACACAGGGTTTAATTGAGATCGGTGATTAATACTGTAAGAACATCAATATTAGATTTTGTAATGATTATACTAATTAAAATAGAACAAATATGAATTCAAGATTTACATTCATTCCATAGGTTCAGCCAACCCTGCAAAAGTACGTTCTGTGACACAAGTAACGACGTGCCTTTAAAAAGGAAGACCCGCGTGATCGAATAATCCTCGTAGATTAAGAGGAAAAGTAAATCGTCTCTGAGGAACGATCCGGCGATTCTCTAAACGGATTTCACGATCCTCCAAGCGTCTCGCTCAGAAACGAATCCGGTCGTTTCTTTTCCTCCATCGATTCAACTCGCGCGGGCTTAACTTACCATCACCGCCCCTCTGTTCTTCGCTGTTTCCTTAATACCGACTTCTCCAATTCTGATTTCCGTTTCTCGTCACCTCCAATTGTTGCCGTTACCATTTTTATAAAACACTCTTTTGGATAAATATTTTCAAGGATTTCAGGTAAGAGACTCTACTTAAAAGCAGTTTCGAAAAGTACTATTTCTTTGAAATAAACTTTCCGGAAAATATTTATAACAAAAGATGCAACAAGTAAACAATAATGTTTATCAGAACAGTCACACATAATAAGTTTATTTTACGTGAGCTATATACAAAAATGTTGTAATTTGTTAAAAACAATTTGTTTTAAACTTCTATTCCTACTTTTTGATAATTAATTTTCAATGGTTATGGCAATCAGAAAGGTAAGTTGTAAAATTCGAAAAAAAATTGGAATTTATATCTCTATTATACATGAATAAATAAACCACAATAATAATTTTTAATTCTTTGAAGCACACATTTTTCTTTCTAAATTCAAAATTCAAAATGGCGGATCCAAGTTGTCGGACAAAAACGTAAAAAGTTGCTTGATCGACATGAAATCGACTACGAACCTTAAATAAGTTGGAAAATGCTTTCTTTGATATTTGTTTATTTATAACAATTTTTCAACAAATTAAATTTAAATATTAGTGATGTAATATTGTAGATAAATTCTTCAGCTACTAGAAAAACCACCCAGTATTTTTAAATACTTCGAAATTAAATTTGTATAAATAAATAATTAATTTTAAACATTAAAGGAAATTTTTTACATGTATTTCGTTCTCCGCGACCATAAAAACATAGCTAACATAATTTTTTTACTAAATAATTATCAAAATCTCAAATTTTGAAGATTTCTGAACAGAAATGAAAATGGACAGTTTTAATGACTTTTTATTTATTCAATCTACGAAATAAGTTTATTTCCCATGGAAAATACTTGGGAAACTTCAGTGGCTCAACGGCGGCGATGTTAAATATTATCTAATTGGAAAAAGAAAAAATACGGGTATCTTTTTTTTTACATCTTTTACCATTCTTGGGGGCGGCAACAAAAAAATTCTAAAAATTTTATTTTCCTGTGTATTTTTGGGCCACCCTAACCTACATACTATATCATATTTCGACCAAGCATATATGCTAATTTTCGCCAATCGGACTATCACTAGTAAGTTCATAACTTGTACATGAAATTTATCTCGATTTTACGACGCACTTACTTGAAATTGGAATAGTGATTCAGACTTATTCTGAGTCGAGGTGGCGTGATTTCGATTAACTTTAATACCCATCTGTACCTCTAGAAATCGCTTTAGCTGAAGCTTGGAAGAATATGATTCCTTGAAAATCCGATAGTGTGTATTCGTTTAAATCTCAGTACACGTTATCTTACAGTAAGCAGTATAGTTGGAATTTGGTGATGATGGCATAGCGTCAAGCTTAAATGCAGCGCGGCTGAGCTTTCTTGCATCAAAGAGTGCAAAGGCTCACTCGACCCATTTTCCATTTGCTTGCATTGCATAACACACCACGCATTCACCGCACGTAACGCGCATATCTGGACGCGCATTAAAATTGCACGATCACTCTGAAACGACGGTCTTCACATTCACATTTACACGTGTACAACCAACACCTACATTGATATAATTACAAATGTTCTAGTACTAAGGACACCGGCTTTCCTTTAATACAATTGTAAGTGTCACTACAATCTCCCCGCTTCTCTTCCTTCCACAGAAAAATTACATCAATAATTAAATAAGAATTGTATTTATAAATGATTTCAGATAAATGGATTAAATAATTTTTCAAGGCACAGTACATATCATTACTTTTCATGGAATGATATTTTTCATGGCATAAAACTAAGATTAGAAATAGTTTGCAATTTACGGCATAACATTTTCAACAGTAATAGCGATATGATGTAGAAACTTGTAAACTGTGCTGTTTTGCCATATAAAATTTTGTATTGCTACACTGATACAACAGTAAAGTTGCAAGAACCAGAAGCATAGTCAGTTTTAGTCCGGACCCTGAAAAGTATAACTCACGTTCATAGTATATCTCGACAATACTTCGAATTCTTATAGCTATAATACCGGTATGTCAGTGTCTTCAAAAACCCTATAGCTAACAAAAAATAAATGTCTCAAAAAATTCTGAGAAAATTCTATTGCATTCTTTAATCGATATTAAACATTTTTCGTTGGTATAATTTTTTCCAAAAGTCCACAGTTTTCAAGAAAAAAATTCTTGAATGTTTAAGTAAAAAATTTGGCGTTTTAGCCGCCATTTTTAATTTTGTGTACTAAAATTAATTATATAAATCATTGATACTTTGAGTTTAGACCAAAAGTACACGATCCACAAAGATTTTAGAGTGATTCCAAACCGGAAACTGGACGAAAATCGAAGTTGAAAAAAAAGTTTATAGAAAAAAATCGTGTTTTTTTACGAAACACCTCCATTTTCACGTAAACATTTAAATTTTTTTAAAATTTCATGGACGCCATCGGAAAGAGCAACCTTTTTTCGACAAAATTCACTATGTCACTGTTATTTTCTTCATCAAATGAATTGGGAATAGCGACGTGAAAGTGGTGGCTTGAAAAGTGTTCTTCTCGGTGTTAATAGATTAATACTCGTTCGTTTTCTAACAGCTTTCAGTTATATTATAAAATTATACCGATATTTGGGGGTCCAATCATATTTAGGTCTAAGTGGCTCCGATAGATTATATTACAATAATATAGCGTTTCTTATAAGTATGAAAATTGAAAATGATTTACAACTATGACCTATGGCCTGGGTCGAAGCACTGACAATGTGAGCTAAAAAATTAGCATTTTCAAAACTTCGATCCTGACGACAGGCCAGCCGAAGTATTAATAAATAATACTTATAAAACACTTACTTCATGCACGAATAGTATATTATCATGTGATAGACTATTCGATGCATATTACATGTTTTCTATGTTTTACAAATTACTGTCTGTATTATTATGATCTTATATATACTATACAATATATACAGGGTCATCGAAAAGTATCGGACCCCCCTAATATCTTCAGTTAGAATGCACTTAGGAGAAAATGTCCAATAGCAAAGTTTTATGGTTTCAAGCGGGGAGTAAGATGATGACCTTGACTTTGACCTTGACCATGTCCTTCAAGGTCATTTCAAGGTCAATCTTATTTTTTTAAATAGAACCCCCTACATTTTATTGCATATTCTTATAGCTTATCTCGAGAGCTTTCCAAAACACTATAATAAAATATTTTTTATTAAGTACTTTTTGAGTTATAAAGGTTTGAAGTTAACAATTTTTTGACACAAAATGTAGAATATCTTGTAAAATATTATTTAGTTTTCAGTAATCATAACCTTAATATTTTTGGGCGCGGAATAATGAGACCAATTAATTGGTTTAAAGAAAATACATTAATCGGATCCCCCTAATATTTTCAGTAAGAATGCATTTTGGAAAACTTTTGGAATGCGTTTTTGAGAAAGTTTTTGGAACTTAATTGGGGCTATTTTTTTTTAGTAATGGACGGGTGGATCTGCCCCAAAATCTAATCAGATCTAAGTTATGCCAAGACGCGTATTTTAAAAAAAAATTTATGTCAATACGCTTATCCGTTCGCGAGTTATTGCGTGACAAAAAAAAACGGGACGTACGGACGTACGGACGCACGTACGTACAAGATCACGGACACAAATTTTTTTATTGTTGATTTGGGTTCCTTAGGGTCTGAAACGTCGACATTTGATGAAAAACTATATGGTAATTTTTTTGCCCGAAGTGACCAAATTCAATACTTCGTCCAGACTTAGTCTGGGTCGAAGTAATATCATATTAAATTTGTATAATAAGTAAGGATCAATCGATTCGACAAAGTGAGCAGGTGTAACTGTAAACAATTTTTCTTTCGAAATGAAGCTTTGATCTTTACAACAGCTTTGTAAACAATCGCGACAGCATGTGCAGCCGAATGAGCTGAGAGCAAGCCGCCATATTGGGAGTTCGATCAAGAGGTATTCGAGATTCTCGAATCGAGCTTAGGTCGATAAGTTGTAGGAGCTTGTCGCACTCGTGTTAAAATAAATTAGCTGTCTCAATATCTCGCGTCTCTGTAGAATTACGCCAGAATTCATGTCATTTTTAGTAGGATTTCCACTCGTATTATAGAGCTAGTTTCTAGCCAGATCATCAAAATCTATGATAATTCTGGGCAGATTCTCGTGACCATCTCTGCCAGAGTAGGATTCGTTTTTAATTACATACACGAAGAAAAATATTTAGAAAATTTAACTAAATATAGCCGTTGATATGCGATTGACAATACGACAGTGGCGGTGCTAACAATAAAAACAAAGATGCAGTCCAAACTTTAGAAACCGTGCAAAATGATTTTATGTACGTCTTTTCGGTGCGTAAAGTAAACTTTACGCACGAAAAAGCCGTACGTAAACAATATTTCGGCACACGTGTGTGTGTGTGTAAAGTTCTTTACGCATACGCCCTTGTATCGAAAACTACTATTAATATATTGACATATTACATATACTAAAAATCAGAACAATTCTACTCTATACGTTTCAAAACTTAAACAAATGTAACAGTACTTTTGAAAATGTAATACAATAAGTCAATCTTGATTACTATCTGACATAGATATCAAATCATTAAATCCATGAATATTAAACATTATACGCTGTCTGGTTACCACCTATTTCACCAGATCAGCAGCGAGGAGCAAAATAAAATGGAGATATATAAACAGATTTTAGAAAGTGGCTTTAATGCATTAAATCTCGGATCCTTGATAATTGCATAATTACGTACCTTTTTCCATCAAGTATTACGGATGCAGTATTTTCTTCCATTTCGACGGTATCTTTGAAATTTTTTATGCCTTTTATCCCCGATTCATCCCACCTTTTACTGCGTTCGCGGTAATCTACCCCTTCCCATTTGTTCTTTTTTTTTTCATTTTTTTAGACTTCCTTTTACGTTGGCCGATTGTTGATTTTTTCCTTTCCTTTATCTCGCTCGAACCCTGCATAAAAGCTATGCGCAACACTGACGAAGAGCAGTTTTTCAGGCGCATCTTTTTCCACCACGCAAATATGGAAATAAAGTAATTACGACGAAACCGAGGCGACCGCATCGTATCCACGCGTCTTCATTCAGACGTGTGCGCCTGGCCATCCGGCACGCAATTCAATTCGGCTTATACCTCTCTCGCGGCATTTTTTTCTCTTTATTGTGTCTCTTCATTTTAAACCAGCATTCTTTCATTATGTTACTCGCAGCATCCAGCACCCTATTCGCTATTCTGTGCCATGACGAGAAAAGTTATTTGCGACGTAACGATGGACAGCTGGTTCGATCTCTATTCTTCTATTAGAACTTGTCAAATATTAACATTAGTTACATTTCATAACAGTAGTAAAGTATGGCATTCTAAAATGCAAACAATTCTAAGGAACGTTACTACCAAACAATTTATATTAAATTAAAACCTCCCGCATTAACATATTAAGAGGTCAAATCCTGCGCGGATCCGGAAATCGGAAGCCAGGCCAAGTGATCCAGATGCTTTTTGTCCATTCTTCAAAAAAAAATTTCAATTAATCTGATATATGAAATAACTATGGCATAATACGCTGATTAACCAGTTGATCTCGACTTAAGATAAATTAATTAAAGCACAATCTATGAGCATGCATATAATAGCTAACCAGAATTTACCGATTATAATTGCAATTCAGTGTAAACATATTTGTTCATGGTAGCCATTTTCAAATATAAAAAGTCCCAAGACTGGTACGAGCCAGATTTTAAGATATCGAGAATCCGTGAAACATGGGTTCCATTTTTTCATAAAACATATAATTTAACGTAAAAAAACTCACCTACCCTCCCCTTCACCCCCCCCCCACAGGGTGCATAATTTTTTTTTTAAAGTATACATTTTTCTTTATCAAATTTCGATAAGAATGTCAAATATGAGGTTTCCGGGGTCGCTGAATACGAATATGATCTCAGAATTTAAAAATTCAAAATGATGGGTCCAATCTGGCGGACGAAATAAAACAATATTGAAACATCTCTTTCCACAAGAAATGTATTTATCCGAACATGATACCAAATGAATTTGAAGTGTGCATTGGTTTATAGATTCAAAATAGCGTATCAAAAATACAAAAAAGAAGAAAAAAACAACAAAAATACAAAAAAAATAAAAAATAAAATAGAAAAAAATGGAGTGCAAAATCGTCCCACTACCTCCTGGTGGTGCACTCTGGAGTCGTTATAATTAACCAGCTATTGGTGGTGGTCAACCACATAATTTTTTCATTTTATGAAATAAAATATTATGCTAAGGTATGGTCAAAATTAATTTTGCACATTCTACTTGCCATCTCGGATATATCATTTTGAATTTTGAAAATCTGAGATCAGATTCGTAATCAGCGACCCCAAAAACCCCCAACTAACGAGTTTCAAGCAAATCCGATGAATTTTTAAAAATTCGTCTGCCATCTTGGATCCGCCATTTTGAATTTTGAAAATCTGCGATCAGATTCGTATTCAGCGACCTAAGAAACTATAGCATATCAAATTTTGTGCAATTTCATTGAAAATTGTGGAAGTTATTGAAAAATGTACATATATGATACATTACCAGTTGTGGCCCTTTTTTTGTTCAGATATGATACATTACCAGTGAAGTGGTTAACGTATTAGTTTACAAATATTTTATAAAATTTAATGCACTAACTATAAATATATGTGGTAGAAAGTTATTGCTTAAAAATATCGAATGCGTAATTGAATAGGATACAAAACACTGAAAAAACGGTTTTTATAATCGAAGAAATCATACAAATCTCTGATAAATTTAATTTCTTTCAAAGAACCAGAAGGTTTGAAGGTCAGTCTGTAAAACAACTTTTTTAAGTTGTGGCTCGCCTTTTGGCAATGTACACGGTTACTTGATCTGTATATGTTTTATTATTTTGTTGGCTAATAAAGACAATTTATTATTATTATTATTAGAAATTAGGTGATACAAATGAAATCTTTTAATATATGTAAATGACTCTGTACTTATATTAAACTAGACATCTACATCATTTAAAATGTAATAAGTAGGAACTTTCCGTCCTTATATCATTTGTAATTAAAAGAGTTTCGATGTAATCAAATATTTGTATTTACTGAATAGATCGTAGGATACAATTATATTTAACAATTCCTTACAAATCGTAGTAAAATCATGTTCTATTTGGAATAGATAAATAGTTTGAAGTTCTCTGGATGTAAATATACAGTGAAAATACTAACCAGACAATAAGCAACAAATTTTGATTATATATCTAATACATATAGTTTAATAGTAGCGAATAGCATGGTATGTACCTATAAAAAATGTCACAATAAATTTCTTAACCTACGAAAGTAGTCAACTGAATACTTTTTCAAGTTCCCTTGAATCGATGGACTGGAGCATTGAAAGCAAAGTTTCTTCTGGATATCGATTCTGAGACGATCCTTGGATTCCAACGAGAGTAAAGGGTAATACGTAAAGCAAACCGTATCTTCAGTTAAGGAGTTGGGAAAACTTTTTTCAAAGTCAAAAACTGTTAATGCATCCGGATAGTGATGGAATAAGTTAATGGATGGAAAATAAAATTGATTCTATTATAACCCTTGAATTGTAAAACGGTTAATAAATAATTGAACTCAAAGAATTACATAATATTACTATATTTAACAAATATATTTAAGGGACAATGCATACAAAAAAAAAAAGATATATCAAAAGTACGGGTTCGGAATTCGCGCTATGGTTAAATTCTTTACAATAACCGAAATTTTATTACCTAATTTATTAAGAGAAGGGGGCAAATCTGGGAGGAAAAGTGGTAAAACGACTTGCAGATTAAATGTAAAAGACTTACAAATTAAAGTCTGCCGTTACGCCGCACGAAGTTTAAATAAACACTGAATAAAAAAAAAGAAAATTTAATGTGCTAGCACTAATAAAAACGCAAAATATAATTGAAACCGCAAAGAAAAAAAAAGCAAAAGTAAATCAAGTCGCAAAATCCACTCAAAAGCTCGCAAAAACGCAAAGACGCAAAAGTAAGTGTTCTAACCCGTTGACGACCTGTACCTTGACCCCAAAATTACCCCTTCCCTTAACCGCGAATATTCCCGAAAATTCCTTCGCGAATATCGGTAACTACGGGTGGAAGAAGGACAAACGAGGAAAATATATAGGGGAAAATGCGAACAATTAACTGTGGAAAAATCAGTTAGCGGCTCTCAACTAATTCTTTCATGCAGCATGGGTGCGGGCATAGGTGAAAGTACTGAGGCCAAATGGCTACCCCTGTGAATCGACGACCGTCGACACTGCGCAACAAGGAACATTACTTGTGCGAGAGAGAGGGAGATTCCACACCTATTGCTTACGCAGACCAATGCAAATTTGAATTGAACGTATTGTACTACGCCTACTAGCTCCACTATCGCCAACACTGAGTCGACTTGGATGCTGTGTGCGTTAGTGACGTCACGAAAGGGTTACGAGTAGCACCAGCATATTAATCGAAAGAGACCGCAAGAAAACAATAATACAAATATACTTTAATTATGTATTAAACATATTCGAAATTGGAAAAGGACAAGGCCATATGTTAACAAAGGACAAACGAAATATTCTTAATTACCGATAATCGCGACGAGAATTTACTTTCATTAACTCATTAGAAGAAACAATTTCATATTAATTTCAGGTAACAGGGCAGATTGACGAATTTTCGTCACACTATATTTTCATTAAATTTCATATCGACAAGATATAATCTACATACATATTTTTCACAAATCAATCTAAACAAGAAATAACAATTTTATTAATTATTACACACAACTCAAACTCACATCAATGTCGCACATAGAATAAGAAAATGAGATTATTTGGCGAATGACAATGAAGTTTATGCGTCGACGTGTTCACTAACATTTTCTTTTAATGTAGCTGGCCAATTTATTCCTAAAACTTGTAAATTATTGGTTGTATATATATTAGTTGAAAATGCAATTTGTAAGAATATTACTAAAAAAATTATAAACAAAAAAACGTACAATTTAGTAAAACACAAAAATGGAAACCTTTCTTAATGGTTTTCAAATAGACGTGAGAAACAAGTTAATATTAGTGACTTCTACTCTGCTGCATTTAGCTCCCGTACTTGACTGGACATGTTTCAGTAGATCCAGTTGTTTAATTGACAACAGAAAAAAAAAATGAAAACGATCATTTTCGGCACACGTGTGTATGTGTAAAGTTCTTTACTCTACGCACTTGTATTGAAAAATACTAAGGATAAAAAGGATAAGGATAGGTATTGAAAAATACTATTATGTACGTAACTTTTACGCGCGGAAAAGCCGAAAGTAAACAATATTTTTTCGTAGTATACGTAAAACTCGACTTTACGCCCCTTTTACGCATGTCTGCTGACTGGGCGGTGCTTGTGCTTTGCTTCGATGGTCACTCGGGTCCAAAGGTCAGCAGTGATGCGTAAAGTCCAATTTTACACCCTTATACTGAATACTGCTATTTCAAAATTACGACCCCCAGCACATGTTAGCCGGAGCATTATGTAACATTTTTATAAGCACGAATCTTCTAAAGTGATTTAACCTTCCTGAGCACGAGTTTTTCTTTTCCCATATGGAAATAATGTACTTTGGACGAGTATACTCGTCCTTGTGCACAGGAGGGTTAATTTGTTGTTTCAAGGCACATTCGTGTCCTTAATGATATTGATAAATTAAGAACTGAAAAGCTCTACTTCGCACATACAATCTCATTTCCAGAGCACTGTATGCTTTTTAAACTCTTATGCTAAAACATACTGGACGCGTCAAGTTGGTTATTTTCATGTTCATTCGCTTTCATCATCATTACGGCATTACCGTTAATTTTACGAAGAAAACATTAAACTTTATTTGTTGACAAATTGATACCATATCTGTTTTTATTTTAAGCATTCTTTTGTGCGATTTGTATTTTTTATAAGAAACGCAAAAAACATATTTTTTCAACTTTCTTGTTCGACCTCACCATAATGTAGTACAGATCGACTCAAAAAACTAATCAGATCTAAATTAGGCCACAATAAACCCAAAAACGGGTTTAACTTCAAAATCGGTCTTGCCGTTCGCGAAATATCGCAAGACAACAACATTTTTTTCATTTTTATTTAATTTTTGTGTTATTTAGAGTTTGAAACGTCCAAAAGATGTTGGTGATTCTAGTAGACGAAGTGATCCCAGGAGCACTGCTTTCTGCACGCGGCTTATAACAGAATTAACGTATTGTTCACAGGCCGGAATGCTTTTGATATTTTAGGAAAGGTGGTCTCATTCTTACCAACAGTACAATTTAGGGGCTGTGCATAAGAATGACCTAACTCGACATGGGTTCAATTCAGTGGGCATACACGTTTTCGTAGTTTTTCTAAAATCTACATATTAGAGTTAGGCAGTGCTTTCACGGGGTCCCGCAATTATAAGCACGAAAAGCTTGGTTTTAAATCCTCAATAACATTTGTTGACTTCGAATAATAATTCCTGATATTTCATTAATTTTTCGTCCTCTTGCTGACTATATTTGTCTCTGCTGGTGGATCATTGGACAGGTTTATTGCTTAATATTTACCTACTCTTCGGAAATGAGTAATACCAGAATATATACGGCACGAGTCATTTCCGACTATGGATTCAATACTAGCGGGAACGTACATTAAAACTAGGATTGTCTCAATACCATAGGTGTTGCGGAGATGGTATTACAGCATTCGTAGAGCCGCATTGTGACATTCTACGTATACTTGGAGCCCATACCTTGGAAATGTTGCCAAGAGATGCAGTAGTGTCTCAACATGACATCTACGCATCCTACAGCAGTACTCTGTCCTGCCTGGTGTAAGACGTTCTGGCAATACGTTAAGATATTCACGCCCTGATTCAGACATGCAAAGATGAAACTCTAGCTTTAGGATTTGAAGCCGGATGATCTTAAGAAAGAGAAGGACATGTATGTCGATAGACCATGTTGTTGGAAATTTCGACTGAATCGTCCGCGCAACGGCTTGCTGATATACCTTCCTTCTAACATACGGAGTTGCTCTTTCTGTATGTTGGTCATCAGACGTACTGGGCATAGATTGATGACTAATTCAGCCTCCTGTCCTCCATAACGTCTCACGTTGACAACAAATTTTATGACACTCGTTCTATCATATTGTACAAAAGTGACTCCTTTCCCTGAATTTCTTACTTATGAACTAGCAATATCAAGGGGTCCTATGCTACATTAAAAACCTTACAAGCTGTTATGAACATTGAACTTTCAAGCATATTCTCCTCGTTTAAAAGGCCGCGACTTCCAAGGAAGATCTTGAATGCAAACTGCGTTGTATACAAATCATTTTCCATGCATTTCGGTCAAGACCCCGTAACTTGTTAACGTTCCTCTTCAGTGTTCCAAATGAATAAAGCATTGTGAGATAGGCAACATATTTATGGCTGCCATCTTATTTTTCCCGTCAATCCTCATAGACAGATTTGGATGTATTTCCTAACACATGGGACATATCACTAGCCTGGGCATGCCTCTGAGGCACTCCCAACTATGTGTAGGCTTCCCAGGTGGCGGATGATACTTCTGTTAACTCCGTATTTTTGTTAATGGAGTATGACCTTCCTCTGTGCAAATGAATGACAGCACATTCCCCAGTTCGAATTCCACACCTCTGTCTCTCGAGCATGTGTGACAAACACACCTGTCGAAAAGCAAGTTGCCTTATAGCCTCACACACCCGTTTTGTAGCCTCTTGTTCAACAATCCGTCGCCACGTCCGCGACGCATCGGTTATACGGCTTTTATAATACGTTCATTCAAGATTTTAGTGAACGTCTTGTTATCACGGTGTAGGCGCCCGCCGTGCACTTCACTGATATTATAAAGGCGCAATTTTTTATGTACAGGTGTGACAAAAAAATATCGTGTATAGCGCGGATGAAAACTATTGCTAAAAAGTGTTTCGCACCTACAGCCAATTTCGATGTTGTTGAAACTTTGTTCTCCCTTTAGACAGATATACCGCATGTTCTCAATAGTAGAAGTCTATGATTTTCAGCTGCACATAGAAGCGTTTATAGAAAGATCCTTAACGCAATCGCGTCCTTAAAGACAATGGACTTAATTCAGAGATATGTATTTCACTTTAAAGGAACTCATCCGTATTTAATTAGACATTCCAGAATATTAATATTTAAATGTATGTTTAATGTTTAATATAAGGTTGAATCACCTCTAAGAGAATTCAGTACTTGCATTTTACTACAATTTAAATCAGCTATAATTGAAATGCTCCGTGACATTCTGTAAGCGGGTAATATAATTATTTCAACTATTATTATCAGAGCGCATTTTCTCGACTTTCCCGTGGTTCCCGCACCTTTTTGGTGTTCAGGGCACGAAGACGAGCGATGTGGCGAACGAGCAAGCATCTCGCACACGAAAACTCCGCCGCTGCAGACGCATAGAGATAGATACGCGCACCGAGTGACAGGAAGTGGAAGGATATTAGCCCGGATGTCACTCGACGTAATAGGAGGGCTGAACACCTTCTATTCCTCTGACGCATCTGGAGGGCCGTAGACACCGCGCCTCTCGAAAGAGGTCTGCATACCACCCATATCCTCTCCCTGCAGGACAACTACTGCCAACGTATATTCTCCACTTTCACCCACTCTGTCTCCTTTCTCTTATTCGCATACTCACGGGTCTTTTCTCTTCTTCCCCACACTTCCGAGACTGAATATTCGTATCTGTGCCAGGCACCTCTGATGCCACCCTCGACAATATTAAGTCAGAGAGGTATGTTAGGGCGTTCTGATAGAGTAAGTGCTTCCACATGTAATAATCTTACCAATATTTTTACCAAAGAATAAAAGAAAATAATACAAATTAATTAAAAAAAAATCGAAATGGAACGCATGTCTGTCAATGAAATATGCAGTATTATAGGAAATCTATACAGACACGCATTCATAAAATGTATTCAGCCGGAGATTTTCACTTTTTCGCGCCCGCTTCTCGTTTTTCACGATTTCGCGCCCGCTTCTTATTTCGGCGATCAGCACACTGAGAGAAGACCGGTTATGCACATGTACGGTCTATCGTGCAACAGCAGTCCGATAACTTTACGACATATGCTGCGCCAAATTTAGGGCAACTGCTACCCTAAGAGATTTGACATCTGCTGCCCGATATGCGTGATATAAATGCCGCATCGAGAACTGGTTGTTTGTTTACATTATTTGTTTATAATTACCTTTCCTGTAGAGGATATGTAAATAAAGAACGCAGAGTAGATAAGAATGTAAATACATGTTGTTTTTATATTATTTTTATGCATCGAAACCTGTAATGGAATTCAGGGATTCTCTCGCACCTACACGGAGAAAAATAATCAGCTGTATCAGCCGAAATATCCGCAGATTCTGCCGATTTCTTCCCTTAGGGAAAGCTTCTAGAATTCCATTAGAGATAGCCGATAATTTCAGCTAAAATTACTGAAAAATTACTGTAAATTCCAAACAGTACGAGTCAGCAAAACTGACGGGAAAAGTCTGTAAATTTAGCTGAAATAAATCTGCTAATGTAGCGGATTATTTTCTTTTGTTAACTCGAGTTTCTACATATCTGCAGTTTTGAATTGTCTGTGTCTATCGTACTTTCTACATTTCCTGAATGTTGCTCTTAGAAACAGTGAGTGCATAAGTGACTCCACAGTGCATAGAAATTAATTTCTATATAGAGGCGAAACTCAACGCCTGTGGCGAAGTGGCATTCTCATAGGAGCATATACATGTGCATACATACATACATACATACATAAGGAACGAGTGGAATTCGATTTCGATCGATTCGATTCATATTCATATGTACAGTGAATAATGACAGGATGAGGTTATGTAATAAGGGCGAATGAACTGCGACATCTTATGCATGTATGGCATATGTGTCAATTGGAGCAGGCCTCGGGAACTAACTTATCCAATTTATCCAATTTATTTCGTGTAACCAATTTATGCTTTCTCGTATGTATATGCACAATTAATAAATAATCAATATAGGATAATCGATCAATTTTCGAATTTCACACAGACCGCTACGCTCTCTGACGCTATCTTGCGCAATCTGGTTTTAGGTTAACTGTTACCGACCTTTCTGACCGTTACCGACTGAACACGATATCAAACACGATTCTTCGTATCCCAGGTAGCATATTTGAGTATTCACCAGGGGGGTGACACTGCTGCTATATTCCCTATGGTATGTCGATTCTCTTCGTGACCTCCCACTTATCTCAAAACTTCATGTATCCAGATGGCGCTTGCAGTCATGTGCTCGGCGAGCTTTGGCGTGATAATCGTAACGCCCTTTTAACTAATATACGTGCACTAGATGCTTACAATCGCCTATACGTGGTCTAGGTATCGAACGCCGTGGTTCTTCATCACTTTAACTAAAATACGTCCACCAGGTGTTTAGGGTCACTAATTACGGGGTCTAGATATCGCGCACCGTAGTTTTTCAACTCTTCGACTAAAATACGTGCACCAGGTTTTTAGGGTCGTCGATTATGGGGTCTAGGTTTCGCGTTCCGTAGATTTTCATTTTTATAACTAAAAAACGTGCCCCCGGTGTTTGGGGTTGCCGATCATGTAGTCTAGGTATCCATTTGGTGTTAACCAACGATGACCTTGAGGTCAAAGTTGAAGGTCATTTCAAGGTCAAATCAATTTTATCTAATAAACAACGGTAACCTTGTCCTTGACCTTGGGCCAAATTTGAAAAAATTTGAAGGTCATTTCAAGGTCAAATCAAAATATGTTCAAATTTGAAGAAAAATAAGCAAAATTGATTTGACCTTGAAATGACCTTCAACTTTGAATACCTGGTGCACGTATTTTAGCTAGAATCATGAAACACTATGGAGCTCGATACCTAGACCCCTTCATCGGCGACCCGGACACCTGGTGCACGTATTTCAGCTAGAATCGTGAAAAACTATGCAGCGCGATACCTAGACCCCGTAATCAGCGAACTTAAACATCTGGTGCACGTATTTTAGTTAAAATGGGGAAAAACTACTGAGAGCGATACCTAGTCCCTGTAATCGGTCATCCTAAAGACCTGGAGCAAATATGTATTTTGCCAATCCGATTCAAAACTGCGAATCGTCATATCTCGAGACCGTAATCAGGAAAACATCTGTGCGTTGGTTGCCAAGCACATGTATAGTAGAGCCATCTAGTGATCGCAAATCCCGGGGGTCACAACGAGAACGTTATGAACGAAACAGTTTCACCCCCCTGGTATTCACTAAAGAAAACTTATAGAAATGTTAACTTTTGTCAACATTTGTTAACATTTCTATAGCTTTTTGTTAGCGGATGCTGAAATGTGTTACCTGGAATTGTATAGATTGCAATGCGCCAATTTACATGATTATTATATATGCAGCTAATGTTACACATTATTTTCTGTAACATTTACAGAAAATATCTCTGCAATATTTACCGATTCGTAAGGCTACAATAGCGGAATCGGAACAGCTAACACTGCGGATACTTTCGGCAATTCCAGCCGAAAATTTTAGCTGATATGAATCAGCTAATCCAGCGGAGTCATTTTTCTCCGTGTAGCCGTTCGGACACGGATTACCCTAAGCTTAGGGCAACTGTTGCACTAAATTGGGAAAGCGTCTGCCCGAAGGCTACGGGCGGCACGTTTCCCTTGGTTAGTGCAGCTGATGTTCCCGATAGTGTAGCTGCTACACCAATGTTCTCTCAGTGCAGGTTTTCCATCGTCGAGAGTTTCTAACATTGCTCAAGTATGTGCAATGTGTTCACGCCCACCAAATATTATCTCGAGTAAAAAAATCATCTTGTATAGATCTTTCCAAGATCTTGCAGGCTTGATCTCGTTAATATCCTTCCACTGGAACAGATCGGGACGTTTGCGGGATAGAGAAGTGCATACATTGCGGTATATTTTAGATGATTGCGCGAGTTTTTATTAATCCGTTGATGGGTGTCTTCCATTAATTATCGATCCCCAAAATGTTTGTCAATCATCAATACAATATATGAGTAATTCCGCGATACTTTTAATATTTAGGAAACTGTATATTTACAAGACGAATTTAATAGAATTGATAAACAAAAAATTTTTTTTTATATGAATTAAATGTCGGAAAATATCATACAATAGTTTTGGTGGATGGAGAATAATTAGTTTTGCGTGAAAAAAAGCTTCCAGAAGTTTATCATCCTTTCGTTAAGTATAAGAACTTTTCGTATACATATTTAACCCAATTTTAATTTCTATTCCATTTTCCCCCGATATTAAACACCAATACATGCACATTTTTTTTCTGTGTCCTGTAAATTGTATAAATACGGTCGATTTTCGCCGGTCTTTCACTCTTTCTGAAAAAGACCCGAATTAAGGTCAAAACGTCAAACTTATTGAATTTTATTATAATTTTTTTTTTATTATTCATTACTTTGCATTATTATTTTTATAACAGACCTTTGTCACGTCTAGAAAACTCTAAAGAATTATCCAACGGACAGGACATAAGAAGGTTCAAGAACCCTTTTAGACCCAACAAAATTGTTGCCCAATTGGGTTTTATAGAATCAGGAAGGGCGGTCGAACTGCGAGAGAAGGAACAATTAATTAATACAAAATTCACTTGTTAAAATAAATTAGTGTATATTTGAACAAACATGGTACATTGATCTCTTACTAACTAAATATATTACAATGAATCGCATAAGACTATGTTTGCAAAACATGTATCAAAGACGATCGCAATGTTTTCATTCTCCGTTTTTTGTAATTTATGAAATTTTTCCTGGCATTCCATAAGTTCTCGATTTAAATATTTTATTTTTTTCCTAACTCTCTTCAGCTCCCTATCTGTTATGGAGAGATTAGAACTTTCGTCTAAATCTTCCATAGTCTCCTTTGCTTTACGGAAGATGTTTTATTTTAATTTTTAATTTCTCCAGCGATTGATTCCAGTTCTTAGTATTATCCACTGTGATGGTGGATAGAAAGAAGAGATTAGTGAATATAGTAAGATTTATCCCGATTTCGTGAGCAAGCGTGACGTTTATCGAATGTCACTCTTTTTTTTATCGTTTACGAGGGTGATGGTGTAAAAATCTCCAAAAGACTACGTGTTGACCCGTGTTACCAAGTAGTGGTGGATTCACACTGTAGCTAAGCGGCCATCAGATGCCTACCACCTAAAAACCAAGTCTCCGTAGGTCCCTAATCCGCCCCGGTACTACTTATGGCTTTGCTTCAGAGCGGAGTCCATTAATGCCTTTTGAGGCACCGTCAAAATTGTCCTATGTTTTTGTCATTTAGGTGTCCTCTTATGTTTTTGCGGAAGTCGGAGTTTATGTAGTACACAAATTGCTCTTTAAATTTTTTATGGCGTAGTGCAGTCTCCACAAATAGCTATGGTATTCCAATTTTGCTCGCTCGGTAGCACAAGACTCATGTTTTCTACCGTTATGGTGCCAAGTGATGTCTCTTTCTGGTTTCTCTTCTCCTGCCTCAGAGTGCATTGGAAGGAAAGCATGTTCTGCCGTATCTGGTATTTCAGAATGGTTTTTCCACTTTACTCATCTTGTGGAGATGGGCTAGAAAGAGTATGACCCGTCAGAAATTGTGTGACGTAATAGTTCACCTCTCCATATCTCCTTTCTACCAAGGCTTCTAAATCTGATAATCCGGGCTGTCAATCATCGAATTTCTCTTTACAGAGAAATAGATTACTTAGAAGAATGATTAAGTTTCCTAGTTCTCTTCACAGGAAATTGAATTAACTGAAAAAATAAGAAAAAAATAAAACAAGTAATCGATATTTTCTTTACAGAGAAATCAATTATTTAAATAAAATGTATAGGTACTCACTTTAGAGGTTTGGATGATGTTCCTTCGTAGGCTGATGGAATCGAAAGATAGTTTGTATGCATTTTCCGAGCTTTTTTATATCGGAAATCCCCACCTTACATTTTCAATATTCTAAACGAAAATTTAGAAGCTCTGGTCTTCGACCAATCAGAACCCTCAACCCTCATTGGAGGCTGAAAAAGTCTTATCTCACGTTGTAAGGCCAGGGCAACACATGTGTGTTGAAGTATCGAATATCTCACAACGAGATACGAAAGTTTATGTCAACTTACAATATTAAATAACTAATCAAATTTTACATTTAGAGATAATGGTGATTGAATGTTAATAAGGACGAGCTATAATCTTTTCCTTTGTTTTCTGTGTTAATTTTTTATCATTTTTATCTTTATTTAGTGTTTTATTACACCTTATTTATTATTCCAGCCCTTTTAACATTATTCTTTCCTTATTAACATTCATGCTCGATAGATATCATCGTAATAAGGTATAAGTAGTTGCGCATTATCATTACGCAAACTCAGAATTATATTATTTAAAGAAAAAAAAATTATGTTTTTCATTTAACCATACTCCTTTCTTTCATAAATAGAGAAAGGGTTGCGGATTGTCTGTTACTAATTGTTTTAACTTATGGGAGAAATGCAACGAGCCGAGACAGACAAAGACAAAGGCAAATTCATTGGGTGCCAAAATGTCCTCGTCGATTTGAAATTTCGATTGCTCGTTTACGAGCTTCGTCCAGTATTGAGTATATATTTTTATTTACTTTAAGATTACGACTTGCACCTGTCGAAGTTGTGGGAATGTATATCTTTTAATCGGTTTCTGCGCGGCACGTTACATCATTATAACTCCAAAACTATACATTTTATTTTTCAACGTTCGATACTAAAATATTTTTTTTTAATAATAACTTATAGAAATGTGTACATATATTTATCTGGTATGTGCTGTTTTTTTAAATCTTAAATTTTTAATTTTTTGATTGGCAGGGGGTAATTTCATAAAATTTTGAACATAACAAACATCGAATAATATAAATAAAGATATCCTTAATTATAATAATCAATATTAAATAAAAATTGACAAGGGGCGAAATATTATAATAAACAGGACCTACAAAACTTCCAATGCATGCAGAAAGAATATTCAGGACTTCGATCACTTTTTGCATAAATGGAACAACAGGATAGGAAAATTTACAATTATGTGTCAAATGATAGATCTGAATTTTAATTTATAATTATCTGAATTTAAAAATTCCCATAGACAGCTTTTCGCATGTTTTTACAGATACAGAGAGATTTACAGATATACATGTTGAATCAGAGATCAACAATATTTTATGCAATAAACTAAATTTATTACGAGAATGAAAACCAGTTCATTTATACACAGTCGATTTTGAAACAGAATAGGCTGCATTTAACCACACAATAGTTGAGCCCGGGACAACGATTATGGGAGTCTTCAGCGGAAATGGTATTAGGGCTATTCTCGAGTCTAGAGGTTTGAAGTTTAAATTGAAACTGGTAAATTTGGACTTAAAGTTACGTGAATTGCGAATATCCTTACTTTACTACACTCAAGTAGAAGTCATTTCGTGAGTGAAGAAATTGTTCTACCTTTTTCGTTTAATTAAAATTAGGAGTTGATCCTTGCAACACTTATTACAATAGACAACATGCTTAGTGACTTCTCAAAACGTTCTCTAGTAAAATTGAATAATATTATTATGCTATTATGCTAAGATTCAAATAAACATTTATAAATCACATGCCTATAGAAATACTGGAAGATTTTAATTCAAAATTAATCTTATTTTAATTTAATATTACATCAGAATACAAGTCATTAAAGTTCCACTAAAGTGCTGATCATAATTTTTAAAATATTTTTCTTTATTGTTCAATCCAATGATCTAATGGAAAGGGACAGTTAGAAAACTAGAATCTATTATATCGATTATATAATATTATTACGGAAACGCGATCGCTCTTTTTCGCCAGTCTATCGGGGCCCGGATGAACATATGTAAAGTATTTAAGAGTATTCCGCACCTCGGAGGTGCTGTCATCTAATGGCCAGTTGGGAACCCGCAAACCGGACGCAATTTGGCCATCAACTTATGCAAATATACGTGCACTAATTTCAATTATTTTTGTTTGTTAACAAAGCTAAGGGATGCCTTCGCGTGGGAAAGTAACAACCTAAGTATTACAGTGTATGCAAATGTAGAAAAAAATCAGTAAAATGGACCATGTTTGACAATTTCTAGTTTCGCCATAGATGCCGCTGTAATCGGCGAAATTCATTTTTCCTTCATTTTACTATTACCGGGAATGTACGCTTACGATTCTGCAATACATTACAATTAAACGTACACGATTTTCATTACGATATGATTTACCACGGAAAAAAGAATTTTTTATATCGCTACAGAATCATTGAATGAGTGCAATAAAAACTCGTTCATACAAAAAATACATCGGGAAGAACATAGAACCTCCTTCTTTTTGAAGTCGGTTAAAAATAAGTGCAATAGAGTTTTGGATCTCTTTGGTAATTATTATTTCAAAAAACAGGCCAAAACGTATGTCTATACTTGAGAAACAACTATTAATTAATATTTTACATGAGCAGCGTGTTAAAACAAGAAAAGAAATGCACATCAAGAGATATCTTCTATAATCTATCTTCTATCTATAATATTAATCTACTTCAGTCTGAATGTTCACGTCATTTTCTACGAATCTCTCCCTTCCATATGAAATCCGATCGTAAAGCGTCCCTTTCCTTCCGTCGATTTTGGCCCGGAGTAGCTACCTCGGAAAAGGCTGGTAGGAGTATATCCTACCCCGAACCAGCTACCTGGGAAAAAGAAAATGAAACCATGCTGTTTTCTTTTTTCTAAGGCTTCCCTTTCCCTTTCATTGTTCTTGCTTTTCCTTCTATATCGTTTACCTTTCCTATATAGAGTGTTTTCACATTTGATTTCATTCAGTCTCCAACTAGCATTCTGGATAGCTAGGCAGTCATCCACATAGATCAGGTAAGAAGTACGAAATTACGCTAGGAGAACAAAGTACGGTATTGTATTCCGTGCCCGGGGTCGTCGTACATGTAGTCCAGGTAACTTGCCCCGTAGTTTTTCATTTTTAACATTGAAACCATGTTAAGGTCATGCTGGTGGCAACTACGCTGTTAATTTCTTGTGAATAATATACAGGGTGGACCTCGGCTGGCGGGTCATAGGCATCCCATGTTAAAGAAGTAACTAGATCATCAATCGATTAATCCCGTGGTAATTAGGGTTTGCTACAGGATTTTAATTTCTCATAATGCATAACAAAACAGAATTAAGAATTGTAGCAAAGCCGACAAGTTCTAAATACCGCGTGATTAGTCGGCAGATCTAGTTACGTCTTTAACATGGAATGCCTATGACCCGCAAGCCGAGGTCCACCCTGTATATATGAATTAAGAAACGTTACGGTATTGGCGATGTAATAAATAAAATAATGAAATAAATCTTTCTTCCTTTATGACTTTTAGAAATAAGATTTCATAACATAATAATTCATTAAATATTTGTATCAATTTAACAAAATTCACATCCATTTTAATAAAAGACACATCAAAAATTTCACATTCCGAGCGAGCTTTAGCGAGCGAGGAAATAACGCTCGTATACAATATATAACATAAGAGAAGAAAAGTATATCTGGCGAGGTTGTTGCATCATTCTTGAATTCGGTGCTTAGGATGGTGGTCATATGATCCTGACATATGGGGGGACGGCAAGCTTACCTTAGCCTAGGTCATCAAGTGAACCAGTGGAATTGAATGCCATTAAATCTCTTTCCAGATGTTCATACTGCTTGGTAGTGGGGAAGTAGTAATATTCGATTGAGATATCGTCTGGTAGTGGCTCACAAGATGACTCTTCCAGCAGCGGGTAGTTCTTTCAAACGTGTACCGTTCTGATGGTACAACCGACGCGACGTACCCGTTCCGGACTAGAAGGGATCTCTTCGACTAAGGCGGTAGCGCTGCAGTATCAGATCTCCCACTTTAGGAAACGTCAACAGGAGATAATTAACCGCAATTAAGTCTATTATTGTAATATGCCATTAAGCCTGACCGGGTAATATGCCAAGACGTGGGTGCTCAGGTTGAGACATCTCCCATGTACGGAAACATTAAATTTCCATAAGATAAGGTAGTTTGTTACTTATCAACCAGCATATAACAGGCCGGCAGGCCGGTGAGCAAAAGCGTGGGTGCTCTGGTTGAGAGACCTCCCATGTGTAGGAACATTAAGCTACTGTAAGAAAGAGTAATTCATTACTTATTATCGTATATATCAGCCCGGCAGGGCACTTTGCAAAAACGTGGGTACTCAGGTTGACATACCTCCCACGCGAGGGAACATTAAATGATTGTAAGGAAATAGAATATTATTATTATTCGTAATAGTATATTACGACCCTCGTGGAGGAGCTAGGAGCAAACACCCCACTCGACATCGCGCGCTTTCTTTTCATGAGGCGTACGCTATTTTTTGCCGACTTCACTGGAATGCCCCCACTTCCACGCTGTTACTCTTTCTGACGTCACACTTTCCTTCACAAGGGAGTAATGGAACCGAAGGGCGAATGCGCGGAGACGGTACGGCGGAATCGGCTACTTTTGTCCCGCGTTGCTGGATGTGATCATTCCGGTGAAGTCGGGGGAAAAAAGTAATTTATTACTTATTACTACCTATATCAGCCCCGCAGGTCGCCGTGGTACAGCGTGGGTGCTCTGGTTGGGGCACCTCCCATGTAAGGGATCAATAATTTAATTACGTGTATATCGTTAACTCGCAAAGCTGTGATGTGAATCTCGTGGTGTCCCAGCTGCGACTGGACATCCAATTTTATCGGTTTTCCTTTGCATCACGTTAGAAATGTAACACACTCTTAAAATTATTATCTAGTTTTATCATTGTATTCTTATGTCTTTATAATCATACATTTTAAGATTTCTTAACAAATAAGAACCTATAGCCATATTGAAAATTGCCATTACTTACAATCAGACGGATGATGTATAAAAGTGTCTTCAAGAAACTTCACCTAGAAGCAGATGTTCCATGGTCGAAACGAGAATTTCTCGGTTTCTCAAGTCTCTTTACTGGGAGTCGGTAAAGTGATAAATACTAAGTTGTGCAATTCCCGTAGTATTAAGATTGTAATGTCGCTGAAGTGATTAGGTAGGTTGTACTTTCCGCGGCGCGCGTGGAGAAACGACCACCTATAGCCCAACTCCTACAACAGACTGCTTTACGACGAAGCTAACTTTATCGAGTTACTACAAATGTCGTTCCGATTTACTGTATGTCGGAGACTTTCGATTGATACTAGTCTTGCCGTAAGTGAAAGAACAATTAGATAAAGAATTCATATGAAAACTGTCTGAATGTTTACTGAGGAACTCATGAGTGAATTTTAATCGTTCATGAAAGTTGTTAAAAAACAGCAGTAATTTTGTTACGTCCTACGTAACCTTCCAAATTTACAAATTACGGGAATCCCCGAAACCACATAGAAAATACTATTATAGCGCCGTCAAGTCCCATGAACTACAAACCCAAAAAAAAAAAATCCGATGGTAAACCAAACACCTTTTCCTTTCCAAGTCTCGGACAAAGTCAATCCCTGCATTACCTACAAATAAAAAATTAAACCAAATCCAAAAATTATACGCATCTGACAATTTTCCTTTTTTTTACTATTAAGAAATAAATAATTTTAAAATCTAAACAATTTCTTTATTCATTATTATTTAAAAACTGTTCCATGACCTAAATCAAAGAGAAACTTCAAAATGCTACGTTCTAAAAAAAGAACACGTATAAAAAGCCCACTGTCCTTCGACATTTCCCAAAAGCAATAAAAATCACATACATACACACATACATACAAGTCGACCACACCCAACGCTTACGTCAACTCTAAAAATAAGAAAAAGAAATAAATACCATCCGTTTTTATTATAAAAAGAACCAACAAATTCCAAGGCAGCTTAAACAAATATGGATTCCGTTTTTTGTTTAAAAAAATAGAAAATACCACCGTTAATATTCATAGAATCTATAAAAATAAATATACATAAATGAACGGAAAGGTAGAAAAATTGTTAATATAAAATTGCAAAAACGTTTTTACCCAATCAAATTTTTTTACATCAACAAATTTTAATTAACAAAATTTGTTACACCTTTTAATATTTTACAACAATCATTCTTTAAAAAAAAAACAATTGCTATATAAATCCTACAACTTCCGTTCATTTTTGTATAAACTACCGCTAAAAATAGTACTAAATTATATAACTGAAACCAGCAGATTTCAGAACAGCTTAGAATACAATTTGTTTAAAAAAATAGAGAACATCACCGTTCATATTTGTAAAACATGTAAATATACATAAATAAACGGAGAAAGTAGAAGATTCCTAATTTAAAATTGCAAAAATACATCTACAAAAAAATGTACAGTTTTACAGCAACAAATTTTAATTAACAAAATTGTTGCACTTTTTAGTATTTTACAAAATCATTTTTTTTTTTATAACAATAGTTCTACAAATCCTACAACTTCCGTTCATTTTTGTATGAACTACAAAAATAATATCACGAAATTATTCAACAAAAAAAAATTCAACAAAATTACTGTAAATAGCAACAATTGAAAATCGCCGGAAAATAGAAAAAATTTGTTCACGACTACTGTCGTAATAGGAAACCTCTCCCACTTATGAAAACCCGAAAATTTTCTTGGTGGGACATCTAGTATAAATACCGCCTCCAAATAATCAATCGCTCTCTTCTCTCTTCGCTCTTCTCTCTTCGCTCTTCGCTCTTCGCTCTTCGCTCTTTGCTCTCTGCCCTCTGTGCCCTCAGTGCTCTCGGTGCTCTGTATTCTGCACTCCGTCCTTTTCCCCCTTATCCATCTCTCGACATCACATAGTCGTTCTAAGTGTTCGACATCCCATAGTCGTTCCGAGAGTTCGACATCCCAACTACCCTAACACCCTTTTCTTTCGAGGCAAAGGAAAAACAGACCTACAACGGAGGCTTCCATCCGGCACCTCGGGACAAATCATATCTGAAGGTCTTCAGTTAATCAGTTGTTCCCTCGTGGTTTTCGATTGAGGAACATCGTCGAATATTAATTGGCACCCCGTGGTCTTCATCCAAGATTTATCGTCGGATAAACAAAAGTGAGTATTCCTTCCTTAAAATTACCTTTTTTCCAAACCCTCCACATTCCTTCGCCCGTAAAGAGACGAAAGTTAGATTAGTACTTCAGCACTAATCTCCCTTGATTTTTTTATTATTATTTTGTTTTTTGAGACGACAGTGCTGAGTCTCCCGTCAATATATATATATATTTCTTCTTTCTATTTTTTTTTTTGACTACAAGGGAGGACAGCACCGTAGGGAACAACTTTTTTTTTTTTTTATTTAGAGATTCAGGTCGCTCTTTTGCTAGCCCATGGCAGGCGAATAAGCGACACGAATCAGTAGGGAAATTAGGAACCCTCCGCGTTTTTTTTTGTTGTACTTTCTATTTTTCTATTTTTTTTTGTTTTTGTTTTGTTCACAGACAAAACAGCACATTTTCCATGTCCTAAATCCCTTCCTTGAAATCACCGTTTCTGATAACTAAAGATTCAATTCTTTTCCTTTACAGTGGGACGAACTAAACCACGGACCTATTATAAAAATAAGAAACGAGCCCTTGAACGTGCCATCCGGGAAGCCGCCGCCGAATACCCCTCGTCCCCCAAAATAAATCTTCCAAAACCTCCACGTAAATTTCCTCAAATACAGGAATATATACCTACTGCACCTCCCCGAGATCCTACTCTAGATCCTCCTCTCCCGACTTCCCCCTTACCCTCACCAAGGGAATTATTCGCCCCCAAAAAAAAAATTTAAATTAATAAACTGTAATTGCATTTGGTTTTCTTTTAAATAAATTCTATTTTAAAATCAAGTTCAGATTTTTGTGTTTGTTTTTCCTAGTTACTTCATTTTCAGCGCAGCAGCCCCGTTCACCTTTACCCGAAGTCGACCTTTTGGTCGACTCGCCCTTTCCACGACCATCCTGGGATACACGTAAGTATCACTAGTCTGGACGTAACAAATTGGTGACAGCGCTATTGAACGGAAAACTGCGCTGAAAAGGAACAAGAGTGGGAAATTTCTCAAACATAGTATTTATTTCATTAAAAAAAAAAAAAAATAGAATCTTCACTAATAATAATCGTGATAGCAAAAAAATTCCCACTCCTACCTCTCAAATTTGGCGGCGGCAACGAATATTAATTTTCCTTACGTTTCCATTTTCAAACTAAATTAAACTTAAATAATACACATAAATACTACATATTTAATACATTATACTAACATATTTCTAGTGACACCGATCGAGAGCCAACCTATATTACACATAATTGAACGCTACAGGATCCAAAAACAGATACTCGAGAATCTGGAACAAAAACCCATAAGACACCAGAAACAACTAAATAAAATTCAAAAGGGAAATCGTCGGCTACAAAAATTAATTAAAATTATTAGAGCAAAAATAGAAAACGTTCCAATAAAGGAACATATAAAAATAACAAAAAAATCGAACAACCACGTAGAAATTATTGTAATAGATTAATTGTTGTAATACATATGTACATTATTAAGCAATAAAATATAGTTTTAAATTCCATCATACGTGTACACCTTCTTTAAAAAAAAAAAAAAAACCCTCACTAGTCATAGTCATAAATTTATATATATACATGCAGATAAAACCGTAATATTACAAAAATATATATATTTTACAGACTTAATTAAAAGTAAAATTCTTACTAATCTCGAGTAATCATAAACCTTTTAGTTTCTAAAAATTATTATGTAAAAAATCAATACTACTCTCTTCATAAATGTCAGAAAATAGAGTTACAAGAAGAACTACTCAACATTTAAGTGAAGAGGACAAACGTGAAATTTTAGGAACAGGTTTAGTAACCGATAGGAAACAAAGACCCAAAAAACAAGTAATCCCAGAAATAACCTTGGAAGATTCAAACGAAGAAACTCTAGACACACTAAATACCGAACTAAGAGAAAGTCTCAAACCAACAATCTCGGAAATAATCTCCTTAAACGACGACCACTCGGAAGAAAATATTAACAAAGAGGAACATATTATACAACCCAACGAACAAGCGGAAATAGAACAAACCGAGGAACCTAACTTTATAAAACAAAGCAACGAAACAGAAAACAAGGAAGAAATAGATCAACATACTGCTGACATAGAAAATGCTGTAGCATCTCAAGAACTAAAAACTGAAATTTTAACACAAAGAATTAACGAGGTAGTAGAAGAATTTCATAATCTCACAGAGGAATACAACAAACAAGAGAAAACTCCGGAAAAGATTACTAGTCAAGTCGAAAAAATTAGATCGTGGTATACAAAGCACATACCACTGTTTAAGTCTAGCACACCATTGAATACCAATAAAATTAAAGAAAACTCATCATTCCAAAAAAATACTTCTGAGAATTCAGACAGTGACGAAGAAGCCTATAAAACAATAAATAACAGCAGCATTCACCATACTACAGGAAAAGAACATAAAAGTAGCAGCAACCGATATAATCCCAACAACATAGATCAAGAATACGACGAAAACATGGCTAATAATCAAGACAGGTTGACTCTAAACCACGCAATTGAAAACGTACCGAGATTCGATGGTGACCCAAAAACATTTTACGCATTTGTCGACGGATGTGAAGAAGCACTACACATGTTACCTAATTCAGAACTGGACCTAGTAAAACTAATAAAAAGTAGGTTAAGAGGCGAAGCTCGTCGAGCAATAAAAAACGAAGAATTCCAAACAATAAACCAGCTTTTACGAAGTTTACGAGAAATATATGCCCCAGCAAATTCAGTGACTGAAGCAAGACAAGAATTAATAGGGGTACATCAATTAGACTTTGAAAATATTGTCGCTTATGCAAATCGAGTCCGAGAAGCAGGAGACAGAATAATAGAAACGTATAAATCTATAAATGAAAACGGACAAACCACAAACGAGGAAAGAGAAAGGACAAATGCAGAAGTACTAGAAGTATTTTTAAACGGATTAAAACCCGAAATTGAAATAAGATTAGCAAACGCAGAAATGGAAAATTTAGCAGCAGCAGTACAAAAAGCCTTGCAAATAGAGAAGCGATTAAAACTAACCAACAATATTAGAGGACTCAACCACGATGAACAAAAACAAGAAGAAAAACTAAGAACACACAAAATTAAAGTAATAAACACGGAGAAACAATGCCAAATCTGCAAGAAAAACGGACATGAAGCTGACACATGCTACTACAGAAACCACAATCAAACACAAAATCGAAATAATTTTCAAAATCACAGAATGCTTCAAAACTATGAAAACAGAACACCTGTATACAACCAACAAAATTCTAGAAATTACCAGCCACATGGTTATCGAAATAACCAAACAAACTTTCAAAATAATCACCGGTATAGTAATCAACCATGGGGATATCAAAACTTCCAAAACAACTACCAAACACGACAAACCAACACAAACTTTAAACCCAATCAAGACAACCAATTTATGAACAGAAAACCTAATCCAAAATTAGAACAATGCACATATTGCAAAAACATAGGACACTCTTGGAAAGACTGTAGGAAATTAAAGTTCAAAGAAGAAATGCGAGCGGAGATACTACAGGAATTAGCGAAAACCCAGAATACAATGAGACATCCGGGAAACGAGAACGGTCTCCCCAGAACTGGCGCGCGGAGAGAGACTACAAATCAGCGCCAAATCAACCTCACGAGAACAACAGACACAAGGAAATCAGAACAATAAACTTAAGTAAAAATGATGCTCCAATAATTAAAGTAAACTCCAAAGACTTATACACAGAGGTCCAACTAATGGTAGACACTGGCGCAAGTGTAAATATCATCAAGGAAGAAAACATAAAAGGGGAAACATTAATAGATGAATCCGACATTATTGACTTAAAAGGTATTACCGAAGAACCTGTAACAACAATGGGCGTAGTAAAATTAAATATACTGGGACAACTAACAGAATTTCATGTTGTCAGAAACAATTTTCCTATAGACTCTGAAGGTATTTTAGGCTCTGAATTCTTTCGCAATAACCAAGCAACTATTAATTATAAAAAGAATTATATCGAATGGAAAAACAAAAAAATATACTTTCATGAAGAAAAAATGACAATCCCAGCAAGATCAATATCCACTTTTTACATAAATATTGAAAATAAAGAAATTGAATATGGATACGTACCACGCATCGAAACATCAGAAGGCATATACCTAGGCGAAGCTATAGTTAAAAACAACAATGGACGAGGCTACCTTCAAATTTACAATACAACTAACGAAGAAACAGAAATAAAAATTCCCACTCTAACAATTGATGAAATCGGAAAAGATTTTGAAATCGCCAACCCCAAAGATCAAACCCACAACAAAGATTCTGCAAGCAGCTCAAGAAATAAGTATCAATATCACCACAAAAATACCGATAAAAATAAACACCGCTATAAAAAAACAGATGATCACCACAATGAATATGAAAATACAAATGAATATGAAAATACAAATGAATATGAAAATACAAATGAATATGAAAATACAAATGAATATGAAAATACAAATGAATATGAAAATACAAATGAATATGAAAATACAAATGAATATGAAAATACAAATGAATATGAAAATACAAACGAATATGAAAACACAAATGAATATGAAAATACAAATGAATACAAAAAAACAAACGAATATGAAAATACAAATGAATACGAAAATACAAATGAATACGAAAATATAAATGAAAACAAAAATACAAATGAAAACGAAAATACAAATGAATATGAAAATGAAGATGAAAATACAAATGAAAACGAAAATACAAATGAATATAAAAAAACAAATGAACACAAGAAAACAAATGAAGACGAAAATACAAATGAATATGAAAATAAAAATGAAGACGAAAATACAAATGAATATGAAAATAAAAATGAAAATGAAAAATACGAAGAAGAAATAATAAAACTAATACTAAAACAATGTCCTAGATCAAAAAATTCCTCAATTCAGGAAGATCAAGACTTCTATAATACAAATTTGAGACTATTAATCTTAAACAAAGGAAAAAATAAAAATATACAAGATCAAGATAAATCCTCTGAATCTAGTAAAAATAAACTAAATCATGATTTATGCTCTGAATCTGTTAAAATTGAACGAAATCAATCCAATGGTGAAAAATCAAACAAAAAACGAAAGGATAAAATATCTCAAACTATACATACGGAAAATGATCAAGAACAATACCATGACATAATTAATGTAATGCAAAAACTGAGAGATCGAAAACACATTAGATATAAAGAATTTTTAACATATAACGAATACCAGAAAAACAGAGAGAAATATATAATAAAACCAAAAACAGGAATATATCATATGATTCAAGAAACAAAACGCGCCAAACAAGTTAAGGAATTACTACGTACACAACATCTAAACCAAGAAGAGAAAAAAAGTATAGACAACATTATAAACAAACACGCCGACATCTTCCATTTACCCGATGAACCGCTTAGTTATACGCAATTAATAAAACATAGAATAATCACGACAGATGAAATTCCTATAAATACAAAGCAATATAGATTTCCTCCAATACATAAGGAAGAAATTAACAAACAAATAGAAGAGCAATTAAGCAACGGGATAATTAAACCATCGATATCACCATATAACACGCCACTATGGATAGTACCCAAAAAAGCAGATTCGCAAGGAAATAAACGGTGGAGAATGGTTTTAGATTTTAGAAAATTAAATGAAAAATCAATAGGCGATTCATACCCTATACCTAACATTGTAGATATCCTAGATCAACTAGGAGGTGCCAAATATTTTTCTGTATTCGATCTAGCATCAGGATTTTTACAAATTAAAATGGACGAACAAGATGCACAAAAGACGGCTTTTTCCACACCACATGGACACTACGAATTTGACAGAATGCCATTCGGTTTAAAAAACGCCCCTGCTACATTCCAACGTTTAATGGACATAGTATTATCAGGACTCCAAGGAAACGAACTCTTTGTGTACCTCGATGATATAGTCATATATGCCTCCTCTCTACACGAACATGAAGTAAAATGCGAAAATTTAATGATCAGACTAAAAGATGCAAACCTCAAACTACAACCTGACAAATGCGAATTTTTAAGAAAAGAAGTTTGCTATTTAGGTCATATAATCAGCGAAGAAGGTTTAAAACCAGACCCTAATAAAATAAACGCCGTTCAAAAATTCCCAATTCCCAAAAATCAGAAAAATATCAGACAATTCCTTGGACTTGCTGGATATTATAGAAGATTCATTGAAAATTTTTCCAAAATTGCAAAACCATTATCAAATCTACTAAAAAACAACACCCCTTTTATTTGGGGCAAAGAAGAAAACGATGCCTTCAACACGTTACGCGAAAAATTATGTAATGCACCCATACTACAATACCCAAATTTTGACGAACCCTTTCTAATCACAACCGACGCATCCGGATACGCAATAGGCGCAATACTTTCCCAAGGAGAAATTGGCAAAGATAGACCAATCTCGTATACATCACGAGTATTAAATGAACATGAAAAAAAATATGAAACATACGACAAAGAAGCTTTAGCAATTTACTACGCAATACAGCATTATAGACCTTACATTTACGGGAGACATTTTACAATATTAACAGATCATAAACCGCTCAAATCATTCAGAACAAAAAAAGATCCGAACTCAAGAGTAGCTAAATGGATGTACAACCTTCTTGAATATGATTTCGATGTTGAATACAAAGCCGGAAAATTGAACGTAAATGCAGACGCACTCTCTAGAAACCCGGTAGAAATATTAAAAATCGAAGAAACAAAACAAAGGCAATACCCCAGTAACATAATAACTAGAATGATGGATAAAATGGGATGGAATGGATCTGGAATAGGGAAATATAGTCAAGGAATAAAAGAACCAATTAAATTAAAAGCACAAACAGATAAAAGAGGTTTAGGATATAGAGGAAATGGCAATTACTGGAACGAGATTCAAAACGAACAAATTTCAAAACCCATAAAATTCGTCAAAAGTAAAGAAACACTAAATAAACAGAGAAATCACAAACCATTATTATTACACAACCCTATATACAACATTAAAATACCTCAAAACATTGGAAGCAAAATGAACTATAAAGGTCCACGATACAACTTACCAGTAACAATACGATTCTGCACCAAATGCTATACACTTAATCATACAAACGATGAATGTCTTCCAAACGACATAGAAAACACAGAATATAACATTACATCAGAAAGATCAAAGATTAAAACACTCAAGTTACCTTCAAAAACCAACCAAATGATGCTTACCACACAAATACATGAAGAGCCCACCCTAAGAAGAAGTTCGCGAAATACAAAACAGCCAGAAAGATTGCAAATAAATAATGAGAAACGTAAAATACGAACAAAGAAATCTGAAAACCCCAAAAGAGGCCGACCTTCAAAACGAATCCAAGAAAACCCACGAACATATTTTCATACACTGAATAATGACGACGTCACTCCACAAACAGAAAATGAAAATTATGAAAGATATTCAAGTGAAGAAGACACATTTATCAATTCGGATGAAGAAAGCGAAGAAGACCCCGATATAGACGAAAATGATGATACCGAAAGTAACAAACAAAGCACCAACAGAAACATAATAGAAATAAAAAACCATTTATATATGCAAAAAGATAATATAGTTTACTTCATAACTACATCAGGACAACCCTGCGATAACGGAGCATTAACATTGAAAAGTAGAAACGAATTACCCAAGTTTGAAAACATTAAATTAAACAAAATTTCAGTAGTGAAGATAAAGAATAAATATAATTTTGCGCTACCAATAACTACAGATGTAGGAGAAAGCCAAATGACAATACTTGAAAATATAAAAACACTCGTTAAGTCACTAAAACAGGAAGTAAATAAGCTACAAATTAAAACACTCAGTATTTCAAAATCTAGCGAAATAGCTGGCATAGAATGGATAGACGTAAAACAAATATTAGAACAACAATTCAAACTTTCAAATACAAAAATAATAATATGTAATGGAAAAATAAAATATGTAAATAAAATAGATAGAGAAGAAATAATGAAAGAATTGCATTCAACACCAATAGGAGGACATAAAGGAATAAACAAAACTCTAAAAAGGATAAAACAAAATTATTATTGGGAAAACATGAAATCAGACATCGAAAAATTTATTCAAACTTGCAAATCTTGTCAATTAAAGAAACTAACACGATGCAAAACTAAACAACCAATGATAATATCAGATACACCCAAACAAGCACTTGAAAAAATAGCAATGGACATTGTAATCCCAAATAACAAAACAGAAGAAGGCTACGAAAATATATTAACAATACAGGACAATCTTACAAAATACTTGATAGCAATACCTTTAAAAAAAGCAACAGCTTCAGACATAGCAGAAGCTTTAGTAAGAAGATTTATATGCGTATTTGGAACCCCAAAAACTATATTAACAGACCAAGGCAAAAATTTTCTAAGTAAAATAATGAAAAAAATGGCGAAATTATTTAACATAAAACAAATAAAAACCACAGCATTTCACCCACAATCGAATGGATCCTTAGAACGATCGCACCATGTAATAAAAGAATATATAAAACATTTTTCGGAAAAACATACAGACTGGGATAAATGGCTAGAACTAGCGACATTTTCATATAATACTAGCGTTCACGAAGGCACGAAATATACCCCTTTTGAATTAATGTTCGGTAGGATAGCAAAATTACCATCATCCAAACCAGTAAATGACAGTGACCCCCTCACTTATAGTGATTATGTACACAGCTTAGCCTCGAAATTATACGATATTCAAAAATATGCGGAACAAAATCTAAAAACAGCCAAATTAAAATCAAAACAATATTACGATAAACACATAAACCCAATAACATTAAAAATAGGAGACGCAGTTTTCTTACAAAAAAACCATAAAACCAGTAAATTCGATGACGAATACCAGGGCCCCTTTGAAATATTACAAACCTACGAAAATGGAAACGTAAGAATAAAAATAAAAAACGATGAAAAAATTGTCCACTCAAATAGGTTAAAATACTCAAAAATTCCAATCAATTGAAACGGTGATATCCTTTATCCTATTCCCAATAGTAAATAAATTCTATGATATCATAATACATTACTAGTAAAAAAAAAAAAAAGAAAAAGAAAAGCAAATGTTACAGGCATCTCTTGGATAAAAGAAAATCGGAATTAAGAACAATCTGTCTATTACAAAAATAAGGAAACATGAGATATATAATTCTGATACTGACAATAATCGCCACGCAAACATCAGCGTTCATAGCATTCGATTGCGGTGGAAGAACTTCTAATATATCAGCAATATCCCTGCTAGATATCCAAGAATGTGATATACCAAGGACTCGAATAAATGCAGAAAAAATTCATGCTCAGTTACTACAAATTAAAGAATATGAAGAAATAGAAGTAAAACAATGTAAAATAGAAATAACCAGAGAAATAAACTTTTGTGGCATGCACTCGCACAACTCAGCTGTATTGAATGGATTAGCAAATTACATTCTCGAAGTTCCTAGAGAAGAATGCGATTTAATACATAGAACAGGAACAACAAGAATAGTCAGCAACGCAATTATAGATGGAATAAAAGAGAATCATATCCAATCACACAGTCTAACATTAGCAGGAAGAATAGATGCAGATGGTTCATGCAAAGGAGTAGAATATGCAGATTCATTTGGATCTTGGAGTAACGTGGTTGTCCAAGGAATAGTAAAAATCTTAATTCAAAAATACAAAGCCAGAATCAACCTCAACGAGAATAAAATATTCCTAAGATCTGGAATTTCATATCGAGCAACAGATAAAAGCTGCCTAGACTTAGAAGGAGGAAGCACATACTGGGAAACCCTACCAAAAGATTTCTGTGGACACAATGAATATGACATTCTATTCGAAGGTCCCATAGACAAAATATTTAACGAAGACAAAACAGTAATATACTCACTAACAACTAATGAAATCACATTCGCACTAGCAAGAAAAGGAAGAAAAGCCGTATGTGGCTACGAAATTTCATTAACAGAACACCCTAAACTGGTAATACTAGAAGCAAAAAACGGCGAAGGCTTTAAGAAAAAGGCTCTGAAAACAATAAACCTAGACATTTTTACCTACGTAAACTCCAAATTTGTATACATTGAAAAACACTTGAGATATCAAATCAAACAATTGTATTTCGATGTCTTATCACAAAGATGTGCATTAGAAAAACAAGTATTAAAAAACTCTCTATCACTAGCAACCCAAGCACCCGACGAATTCGCATATAACATCATGAAAGGACCAGGTTATATGGCAGTAGCGGCAGGAGAAGTCGCATACATTTTAAAATGCATTCCCGTCGAAGTCAGCATAAGAAAAACAAACGAGTGCTATTCGCATCTACCAGTCAAATATCAAGATAAAGAATTATTTATGACACCAAAAACACGCATATTAGTAAAAAAAGGATCACAAATAAATTGCAATAGTATCATTCCGCCTATGTACTCAGTGAACAATGCATGGTACAAACTATTACTTAACCCAGTCGAAGCAAAAAAACCTGAACAACTAAAACCCCTAACCAAACAGACATGGACATATACCAACCCAGAAAGCTTAGCCATCAATGGAATTTACAGCCAAGAAGATATTAGAAAATTAAAGGAACACATCATGTTCCCAGCAGAAAAACCAGCAGTATTAAACACAGTTGCAAGAGGAATGACAGGACAAACTACAAACTACCAGGGTACATCAATAACTAATTTATTAGACGAAACAACATTCGCAAAAATTCTACAATCCGCAGGAGAAAAAATTTGGAGAAATTTTATGCTTTTCGGAACAACAACAGCCGGCATAATGGGATTAATAATTATAATTAAAATAATAAAAGCAATAATAGACACCGTAGTCCATGGATATGCCCTACATTCAGCATACGGTTGGTCAATTTATTTAATTGGAGCAATATGGGACTCTATAACAAATCTACTGTTACATCTATCAAAGAAAAATAATAATGATAATAATAATAAACATTACCAAGCTGTACCAGAATTAGAATTACAAGAACTACAAATCACACCACCAAATACAACGCAATCGGAAGTTCACGCAGAACCATCAGCACCCAAAGAACTAGATATTCGACAAACGAACAAACAAATATACCCTAATCTACAAAATAGCCACACAGAACCTCAACCCGAAATAAAGATCAGTCCACAAAATTTCACAGAAAAGAAAGCCTTCGCATTAAAAAAATAATAATAATAATAAGAAACGTTTATCTCAGAATCACGAATAAATTACCATTTTTCTCCCTAACAGGAAACTACCAAGAAATCAGCACTAAAAATGGATACGAAAATCATTGCAATAATAATAACGCTAATACTCCCATGTATTTTAACCGCCGACGAAGAAATAAAAGTCAAAAGTTGTAAAATTTGGGATAAGCAAACAAGACGGGCATGCGACCAACCAGGAAAACGGTTCGGGTTTATTAGACTGGAAGATATAAAAATAACAACAGAAGAATGTAAAAAAGCACACAAAACCGGAAAACTCACAGTATATAACAAAGAAATTAAAGACCTTAAAATAAACACAAAAAAGAAAGCATATACAAAAAGCAAACACAAGGAACGTGTAATACTAATAGGTCACTTGATAGAACAGCTACACACGAACTTCACATCACATTGAGAGAATACGTGGCTACACTACAGGAAAATATAATAATATTAAGCACAGGGACTATATGCGCTGCAAAATACGGAGAGTGCCAGGATTCTCAAACTACATTCTGGGACGCAACACGATTCACAACAACAACAACAACAACAACAACAACAACAACAAAAACAACTACAACAACAATAACTACTACCACAGCAACTCCGATAGTATTTACCGTATCAACAACACCAACATCAATATTTAAAAACACTATAATGCCTAAAAACGCGCAAGTAAATCACACCATTTCAAAACCTGATTATCTAGATTCACTCAAAAACAATTACCAAATCGAAGCGATAACAATCATCGTTTACAGCTTAGGAGCCACGTTAATATTAACAATACTAGGAGTAAAAATATACCTCATGAAGAAAAAACAGAAGAATACCTCAATTAAATATAGTACAGTCGAAGTAATAACGGACAATAGAACAAATAAATCAAACCAAATGGAATTATCAGAAAATACAGATAATCAAGACGAAGAAATAAAACAGACATATGAACCGATGTTCGCACATCTTGAACAGAAAAAAACTGTTACACTCAATCTGGAAGACGAGGAAAATATCTCCACATACGACAAACCTAAACCATTTCAAACAGACAAAAGATAAACACCAAACATGAAGAAAATTAGAATCTAATAGCAGTTATCTCCCAGCATCGCCCATCATCATTTAAAACAATATACAGCTTATCCGAATACGATGGTTGCTACAATTCTACTGCCAGACTAGAAGAAGAATTCAGATATATGAAAGTACCAACATCAAGCAAAAGCCCAGCTGAAGAAGAAAATGGAACTAGAGACCAGACACTAACAAAATGTACAACTTCTCCTTTTTCATAAATATAAACATTTATAACACAAAAAATTTTTCATATTATTTTTGTTCTTTCTAAATATACCCATTAGATTTTAAGCGTTGCGCAGAGCCAATAAAGGTCAAAATTACCTTACTTAAGTAAATTAATTTACTTAAAGGTAGTGCGCATATTCGTTAACTGATACGACGGAGAATAAATCTTTGTCATACCAAGAAACGAATTAAATCCGCAACAATTAATTTTAATTCTTTTTGCCCAAATTAAAAGAAGAACACACTAACCTTTGAGCATGTAATATCCAAAAAGTATCCATATAATATCCAATTTAATTAATCCACTTATTAACAACACCACGCACTGAACACTAATATATCCGACTCGCTCAAAATCCACGCACGAACTAACAGAATCCAGCCAAGGAAAAATCACATCTGGAAAATATCCTGCATTCCACGTAACGACCTTTTTTTATTACACCCGCAAGAAGTGCAGAGGAACATGAAAACTTTCACATTCAATGAAAACTCAAAACTCTCCACAATCCGAAATAATATTCATTTCATAATACAACACATTCAATTTTTTCAATCATAATACAGCTTATTGAATACAACTTTTACACTATTAAATTTTTCAATCAAAAACCGATATACTGAATACAACATTTATTTTTGAATTAAATACAATATTTACGAAAATCTTTATAACCAAATATCGCCGAATCATCAATCCTGTATGAAATTGTTGTAAACACTAGAAACGTTAATATACTCACGCAAATGTTCAAGTATTTATTAGAAAAAAAAATCTTTGTAACTTCATCAATCCTGTATGAATTATTGTATACACTGGAAATACTAATATACTCACGAAAATGTTCAGTATTTATTAGAGGAAAATTTTTGTAACCAAATATCGCCGAATCATCAATCCAGTATGAATTATTGTAAACATTAGAAACACTAATATACTCATGCAAATGTTCAAGCATTTATTAAACGAAAATCTTTGTAACCAAATATTGGCGAATCATCAATCCTGTATGAATTATTGTAATCACTCGAAATGTTAATAGACTCACGAAAATTTCAATGCAAATATTGGCGAATCATCAATCCTGTATGAATTATTGTAATCACTCGAAATGTTAATAGACTCACGAAAATTTCAATGCAAATATTGGCGAATCTTCAGGATAGTACAAATTATTATGAAACAAAAAAAATTGTTGCAAATACTTGCGCATCCTCCGATCAAACACAAAAATATGTAAATTGCGAACACTCTTATTATAATTACGAAAATGTTCACTCGAATACCTCGCAAGCCCTCAAATGTAAAAACAGCGAATTCCGGGCTACATCAAATATTAAAAAAATTCATAGTAGATAAATACACCGCACATAACATAAATCAATTTTTTACTATTTGTAAGCGTTTAAGCAACCAAACCTGTTCTAGTACCAACTTCCGCTGTTGCATTAGGGACGTAAAGACAAACTTTTATTACAACTAGAAAATTGCTACTACCTGCGCCGCCCTTTTCTTTACTCTGTAAAAGAACTTTCGAAAGACATATGCAATACATATATATGCGAACATATACAAGCGAAATAAAAAACGGAATCCAAGAATGATTTGAGTTGCCCAAAAAAAAAAATGAGACAATTGATAAATAGCCACAAAGTCAGCGGACCGACTTTTGACTAAGAGGGGGGGTGTTACGTCCTACGTAACCTTCCAAATTTACAAATTACGGGAATCCCCGAAACCACATAGAAAATACTATTATAGCGCCCTCAAGTCCCATGAACTACAAACCCAAAAAAAAAAATCCGATGGTAAACCAAACACCTTTTCCTTTCCAAGTCTCGGACAAAGTCAATCCCTGCATTACCTACAAATAAAAAATTAAACCAAATCCAAAAATTATACGCATCTGACAATTTTCCTTTTTTTTACTATTAAGAAATAAATAATTTTAAAATCTAAACAATTTCTTTATTCATTATTATTTAAAAACTGTTCCATGACCTAAATCAAAGAGAAACTTCAAAATGCTACGTTCTAAAAAAAGAACACGTATAAAAAGCCCACTGTCCTTCGACATTTCCCAAAAGCAATAAAAATCACATACATACACACATACATACAAGTCGACCACACCCAACGCTTACGTCAACTCTAAAAATAAGAAAAAGAAATAAATACCATCCGTTTTTATTATAAAAAGAACCAACAAATTCCAAGGCAGCTTAAACAAATATGGATTCCGTTTTTTGTTTAAAAAAATAGAAAATACCACCGTTAATATTCATAGAATCTATAAAAATAAATATACATAAATGAACGGAAAGGTAGAAAAATTGTTAATATAAAATTGCAAAAACGTTTTTACCCAATCAAATTTTTTTACATCAACAAATTTTAATTAACAAAATTTGTTACACCTTTTAATATTTTACAACAATCATTCTTTAAAAAAAAAACAATTGCTATATAAATCCTACAACTTCCGTTCATTTTTGTATAAACTACCGCTAAAAATAGTACTAAATTATATAACTGAAACTAGCAGATTTCAGAACAGCTTAGAATACAATTTGTTTAAAAAAATAGAGAACATCACCGTTCATATTTGTAAAACATGTAAATATACATAAATAAACGGAGAAAGTAGAAGATTCCTAATTTAAAATTGCAAAAATACATCTACAAAAAAATGTACAGTTTTACAGCAACAAATTTTAATTAACAAAATTGTTGCACTTTTTAGTATTTTACAAAATCATTTTTTTTTTTATAACAATAGTTCTACAAATCCTACAACTTCCGTTCATTTTTGTATGAACTACAAAAATAATATCACGAAATTATTCAACAAAAAAAAATTCAACAAAATTACTGTAAATAGCAACAATTGAAAATCGCCGGAAAATAGAAAAAATTTGTTCACGACTACTGTCGTAATAGGAAACCTCTCCCACTTATGAAAACCCGAAAATTTTCTTGGTGGGACATCTAGTATAAATACCGCCTCCAAATAATCAATCGCTCTCTTCTCTCTTCGCTCTTCTCTCTTCGCTCTTCGCTCTTCGCTCTTTGCTCTTTGCTCTCTGCTCTCTGCTCTCTGCCCTCTGCCCTCTGTGCCCTCAGTGCTCTCGGTGCTCTGTATTCTGCACTCCGTCCTTTTCCCCCTTATCCATCTCTCGACATCCCATAGTCGTTCTAAGTGTTCGACATCCCATAGTCGTTCCGAGAGTTCGACATCCCAACTACCCTAACACCCTTTTCTTTCGAGGCAAAGGAAAAACAGACCTACAACGGAGGCTTCCATCCGGCACCTCGGGACAAATCATATCTGAAGGTCTTCAGTTAATCAGTTGTTCCCTCGTGGTTTTCGATTGAGGAACATCGTCGAATATTAATTGGCACCCCGTGGTCTTCATCCAAGATTTATCGTCGGATAAACAAAAGTGAGTATTCCTTCCTTAAAATTACCTTTTTTCCAAACCCTCCACATTCCTTCGCCCGTAAAGAGACGAAAGTTAGATTAGTACTTCAGCACTAATCTCCCTTGATTTTTTTATTATTATTTTGTTTTTTGAGACGACAGTGCTGAGTCTCCCGTCAATATATATATATATTTCTTCTTTCTATTTTTTTTTTGACTACAAGGGAGGACAGCACCGTAGGGAACAACTTTTTTTTTTTTTATTTAGAGATTCAGGTCGCTCTTTTGCTAGCCCATGGCAGGCGAATAAGCGACACGAATCAGTAGGGAAATTAGGAACCCTCCGCGTTTTTTTTTGTTGTACTTTCTATTTTTCTATTTTTTTTTTGTTTTTGTTTTGTTCACAGACAAAACAGCACATTTTCCATGTCCTAAATCCCTTCCTTGAAATCACCGTTTCTGATAACTAAAGATTCAATTCTTTTCCTTTACAGTGGGACGAACTAAACCACGGACCTATTATAAAAATAAGAAACGAGCCCTTGAACGTGCCATCCGGGAAGCCGCCGCCGAATACCCCTCGTCCCCCAAAATAAATCTTCCAAAACCTCCACGTAAATTTCCTCAAATACAGGAATATATACCTACTGCACCTCCCCGAGATCCTACTCTAGATCCTCCTCTCCCGACTTCCCCCTTACCCTCACCAAGGGAATTATTCGCCCCCAAAAAAAAAATTTAAATTAATAAACTGTAATTGCATTTGGTTTTCTTTTAAATAAATTCTATTTTAAAATCAAGTTCAGATTTTTGTGTTTGTTTTTCCTAGTCACTTCATTTTCAGCGCAGCAGCCCCGTTCACCTTTACCCGAAGTCGACCTTTTGGTCGACTCGCCCTTTCCACGACCATCCTGGGATACACGTAAGTATCACTAGTCTGGACGTAACAATTTCATCACTTTGTTTTTTGGAATACAGGTGACAATATCATCCATATAGGGGATATAAATGACGGGAGTCAAAGATAATTTTTTTAGGCAATGTTTATGTTTTTCCAAGTCTTCCATAAGTAAGTCCGAAACAATCTGAGAAACTGGAGAACCCATCGGGGTTCCGAAAATCTGTTTGTAAAATTTTCTGTTAAAATTAAAAAAGGTATTGTCAAATAATAATTCTACTATATTTAAGTTGTAATCGAGACGCATGGCTGAAAAACGTGCTATACGAGCATACCGTTTTATAATGCTGTTTTTGACAAGTTCTAGTGGAATGTTTTTAAATAAAGAGTCTGTGTCTAACGATATCAAAACGTTATCTTTGGGAATTTCTATATTTATTATTGTGCAATGTAAATCAGTACTATTATTAATGTGTGACTTGGGTTTTGTATGGTTGTTAATAAAAATATTGTTAAAAATTTGGAACTGCTGTATCCAGGAGTAATAATCGTGGAGATAATGGGTCTGAAGGACATATTAAGTTTATGTACTTTTGGGAAACCGTAACCCCTACACTCTTAGAAATAATTGTTTTCCTGTAAAAGGATCGTCCTCTTGATCACAGTCTTCTTGAGGCAAAAATATTTCCACTTCCGTCAAAGAGATTTTTTTTGACGTAAAATAAGCAATCCCTTTGCCGCAAAAGCGAATTCCATTTGACGGGAGAAGAAATCCGCTTGGCTCAAGTGGATCTGCATGAATAGTGCACAATACAGTCTGAATGTGTATAATGAAACCATGGTAACGAAACCAATGTAACGAAACTACGGTGTCGGTACTGACGGTAGCGATATAATATGTATTGGAATCTAATATAAAACATGAACTCCATTTATGTAAACAAAATTGAATAACAGACTCTATTCATTCAATATTTGTTATTAGACTTGAGAACAGTTTTAATGTGCATATATTTATACGAATTATAAAACATATCTTGGCAAAATGTAAAGGACAGATCATTATCGAGGTATACCCTGATGTATTTATAACAGTTTTATTTATAAATGTTTGTTGTAATAAATTGTAAGCTAAACAGGTCTTGATATTTCGTGGATATTAGAACTGTCAGTTCTTATTATTTTATTATGTTATATATTATTTAATTGTATACTTTATAAACAACTATACAAAATGAGCAAGAGTTATGCCGAATTGGGAGGTTAACCTAAAATTCGTATGTTTACTTACAGCTTTCAATTATTGTTACGTCCAGCGTCGAACACAACGGAGTACAAATAATAAGAGAAAGAAGTTTTTAAAATTTATAATTCGTCCCTCTTACCTTGGGACGACCGGGATGGTGGAGAAATGGTGAAATAAAATATACAATTATTATTATCATTATTATAATTTATATTTTAGGTACATTACAAAAGATTGGAAGATACTATTTTTTGGAAAGGATACTAGGAATAATTGATTTGGGGTTCAATTAATTAACAAAAAAAAACGTGGTTAGATTGATACTTTAAAGTTGGTACCTTAACGAGGAAGCATCCAACTTCAAGTATTTGTTTCTAATAAAAAAAAAAAGGAATAAGAAAAGAAGATCCCTTTTGTTTCAATACCTCGAGGTTGGTACCTTGACGACGAAGCGTCCAACCTCAAGCCTTTGAAATAGGATTGGTTTCAAAACCGAATGAATCGAACAAGTCTTTAACAAGACAACAAAATTAAGAATCGAACAAGTCTTTAACTCAATACCTCGAGGTTGGTACCTTGACGACGAAGCGTCCAACCTCAAGCCTTTGAATTTAGATGAAAGAATTTTGTTCAAATAATTAATTCAATACTCGAAGTTGGTACCTTAACTAGAAGCATCCAATCTCAAGTTTTTAAATTAATTTGGATTGTTCTATGGAATAAGGAAAAGAGGAAAAGGAAAAAGGAATTATCCTGGAAATCAAAAAATGGTAAACAAAATTGTATAAATATAAGAAAAAGATTAAAATAAAACGAACCTTACAAATTGCTTACTAGTCAGAGATTATTTTGGTCCAACTTTAGCTTCGACTCTTCAAATTAACTTCAAACTGTCGACTCTCAGACTGTCGACTTTCGGACTAAACTTTCGGACTAAACTTTTTAACTAAACTTTTTAACTAAACTTTTTAACTGAAACTTTTGAACTGAAACTTTTGAACTGAACTTTTGGACTGTCGACTCTCGGACTGTCGACTTTCAGACTGTCGACTTTCGGACTGTCGACTTTCGGACTGTCGACTTTCGGACTGTCGACTTTTGGACTGTCGACTCTTGGACTGTGGACTCTCAGACTGACTTTTGAAAATAGGTTTCCCTAAATCGTCACCTCGGTTAGAGCTCTAGGACTTCTCCCTCTCTATGCTCATGAGATGAGAGTCCAAAATTGTCTATGTCAATATTGGACGATAGAGAAAAAGGGGCAGGGCTTATGCCCGGAAAAGTGGGGAAAAGTGGATATGATATATACTATCTTCCCTTACAATATAATATTATAAACTTATATCTAAACGCAATAATTACGTGGATTACATATTCGCAATTGATGATATATGCATCGCGCAATACTCCGATTACTTATTACTTATAATCATAACTGTTATTAAATTAATACCGTTAAAAAGGTATTAAATTCAATAAGATATACTTCTAAACTTATTGACATAAATCTAATTGTACGCTGACAATGAATTTTATTAGTAACGCTTCTATAATTAATGGTTAATTGATTATAATAGTTGCAATGGTAATTGTTGCAACTACCCACAGACGACACCACAAGTCCACATGTATGTGCTTAAAATGGACTTGATCTCCATTGGGGTTAAACGGACCCCGATGTGGCAGCTAAGGCTTAAGAGACACTATGAGTTTCAGCACTGATTTACATTGGAATAAAGAAAAACCATGCTCATGGGTATATGTTGAGTTTATACAGGTAAGTATTATTTTTCTATTTTGTCACATTAATTACTGTTCATTAGCTTCAGCTTATAATGAATATGAATAAAGAGAGCTTAATAAGAATTATAAAATAATGTCAGAATGAAAGCAAATAAGCCCAGATATCTGCATTTCTATTGGAGCAATGTTTGCACCACGAAGTATGTGCTTGTTCGAATATCCAACACCAATAAATTATTCACCTGAATGCAATTAGAATTTCATTAAATACAACTTGATTAATAATTTCTTTTATGCAATATACCCTGTTGAATATCAAGAAGCTATCGTTTTCGTCCCGATACATGAGTAAATATGAGCTCTACTATAAAACCAGTTACCTAGAATATCCTTTATACTGATGATTACTTCTTTGACAGAAAACGTTTTTGCTCATCGTCCTCCGATGATCTGAATCCGAAGTAGTTATAGCATTATAAGACGACATGTGACGACAGAAGTTTTTAGACTATTCTGATAATATTTTATACTCGAAATAATAACAAGGTGCCCTTCATACAACTATATTAAACGTTGAAATGTGAAACGGCAATTTTAATTGACAAATAATAGAAAATGATTATTCATGGCTAAAAAGTTATTTATTGATCTTTAAATTGAAATAAACTGTAATATTGAATTAACTAAAGTATTTTCTTAATGTAGATCTTTAATTTGCAAATTCATCCAAATATAACGAGGAAATAGAGGAATGTTATACCTCTTTTTTGTAAATTTATTGTGACGTTGAAACATTTTTCCTCGATAGCAAATGATAGTATAGCCTGCGAATACGCGATTGCCACGAGGGGCGGTACAAGTTGCATTCGCATGGATGTTAAACAAATTCGACTCTGCTGTGTCTCTGGGGAGTCGATAAATTTCCTGATTTCGCTAGAGAGTTATCACGTTCCGTTGCGGAAGCAATCTCGTTACTCTACTCGTATAACATTCCATTTCTACTTATCAATGAACGTTTAGCTTCTCTGAATCAGTGGTTCGCTATTCCACAAACGTGAATAATTTAAAAAATGCGTTTAAAGTGCATGGCATTACCTTCAGTTTGACAATTACGGACAAATTGGACAATTAAATATTAAAGAAAAATAATAGACATTCTCCAACGTTTTTAACGAAAATTTCAATAACATTCACAATCAGTATATACTGTAATACAAAAATGTATGTTGTGAATTTAAAAAAGTCTACGCATAAACTTTTTTACTTAGGAATATACGGATATGAAATTTATTTTCATATTATTTTTAAAAAATATACTCAAAGAATTGAACCGTGATTATTTCAAAATGTATATTTCTCATTACTTACTTTGTGATAATAATAGGATACTATCGATCGTTTACGTGAACAATTTATCGTCTATTTTTTAAACAATTTTATGCTACTATTTATTCCCTCACGAGAAGAGGGATTTCGGAAAATTTATTGTAATTAGTTCGCTAAAGTTGGAACATAATTGCCGGATAGTACGTTTTACGATTTTTTCGTAATGTGAGGGTTTACGGATATAAAATATGGTAAATAATAATTTTGATATACAATGCGTAAAATTTGATTTTACGCACTCGTGCTGACCGGGACGCACTCCTTCGCCGCACTCGTGCGCTGCGGTCATCACGCGTACGTATAGCATCGTATTTGACCCACCAAAAATGGCGCACAAATTACGCATAATATATCAAAATGTATATTTTCGATACAAGTGCGTAAAGTTCGATTTTACGCACTGGTTTTTAACACGTAATTAGATAGGACCAGTGCGTAAAACGAATTCTTACGCACATGTATCGAACATTATTTTTTGATATATTATGCGTAAAATAAAATTTTACGCATTGTATATCAAAAAATGTTTTTTGAACGAATGTGAATGCAACCCTCGCTTCCGCACGGGCCGCTGCCTGTCACATTCGTAAAAAAAAACTTTTACGCCCTTGTATCGAAAACTAATATTACATACGGCTTTTCCGCGCGTAAAGTATAATCGAGTGTGTAAAGTTTACTTTACGTACCGAAAAGACGTACATAATAGTATTTTTCGATACTAGTGCGTAAAATACGATTTTACGCACCGTTTTTAACATGCGATTAGATAGGGCGGTGCGTAAAATCGAATTCTTACGCACGCGTGCCGAACGATATTTTTCGATATACTATGCGTAAAATTTGTGCGCCGTTTTTTGTGGGTCAAATATGATGTTACGCACGTGTGATGACCGCGGCGCACGAGTGCGCTAAAATCGTATTTTACGCACTAAAAACGGTGCGTAAAATCAAATTTTACGCATAGTATATCGAAATAGTATATTATGCATCAAGTGCGTAAAGTTGGGCTTTACGCATGAGGCGCGATGGCGCATACGAGTGGCCGGCGGAGCCGGCCACTCGTATGCGCCATCGTGCGAATGCGTAAACCTTACGCACGTGTTGCATATCCTATTTTTTGCACGTCGGTGCGTAAAGTTCGGAACGCAATTAAAAATACAAATTTTTGTAATTTGTTTGCTTGAACTTAGTTGACTAAATGAACGTATTACTGCTGCGGTTCGTTTGGGCGCGGAAAGAGAGGGGGGTTCGGGGGGCGAAGCCCCCCGATTTAACAATATATTATTCATAATGATAATATGTGAATTACCATTTTGTATATATTTAAACGAAACCTGCTCATAGATTATGTTTTTAATTTTTTTCTCTATCGTCATTATTATATTTATTTACAAAGACATATTATTGCTTCTTTTGTTATTGTTTATGATAGTTTAAGTTTATTTACGAAGTAACTCTATTTATGTTCCACGAATTGAAAAAAATTATATGTAAACGTTAACTGGAATGACGGGGCTTTGAGGGGCGGAGCCTTTCGCTCACAAATGAAAATAATGTGAATAATTTGTTGTTTCATAGAATATATTTACGCTCGTCACACAGTGTAGGATTGGTGCGTTTGGGGCGGGAGAGTTCAGTGTCATCAGTTTAAGGGGATTTTGTACGATAGTGGGAGAAGCTTACACAAGCATTACAGTAGGTAGACGTTCTATCACCATCGCCCAAATCCCCCTAAATTGGCATCACTGCTTTTACTTTACGCCTTAGTTTCACTTTACGCACAGTCTTTACTTTACGCACACGTATGCGCTAATGGAGTACTTTACGCACGGAAAAAGGCACTTTACGCACGAACTTTACGCACGGGCGTGCAAAAAATGTATTTAGTTTCATGTTAACTGGTCTCATATCCATGTATTTTTGTATAACAGTTAAATATTCCCCTTCGATTATAAAACTCCGTTGAGTATAATTTTATGCATGTTTTGTGGAAACGATAATAACCTTGTTATCTTTCCGAACGTCATTTATTGTTAATTCATGAAGTTCCTCTCGTCTGCACGCACCGAATAATCCGAAAATCAAAACAGCCTATAAACGTAGTTCACCTTCGCAGATCAAAACAGACGCTATTTTAAACCCGTAAATAATCGTTAATTCTTACCTTTGTTGTCATATATTTTTCGTCCGGAGGTTCCTTTATAAATCTCTGTAGACCGTTAGGTGAAAAGACTTTTTTAGGAGTATAACCAACATTTTTCTGTTTCAAAAATGCACGTAGTTGAGGATAGTTTGCTATATCGATCGATTTGTTCACTTGAAGTGCCCTTTTTAACATTGAATATGTGGACCATAGAGAAGACGGACATCCCGTTTCACTTAAATAGTAGAAATACGGTAATACATTTTTTCAATTCACAAAAGTATCGTAAACTTTTTCATAAATTGATTTTTTTGGAAGCGTCTCAGAAATCGCTTCTTCCGCAGTGTTCATTATATCTTCAGGTATATAATCTTCACAATTCACTTCGGCGTCACTCATTGTTTATTTATCAAAATGATCCGCACGCGATGTAATGTCTGAGCTCAACATTCCAACAGCCGCACCAGACAACTGAGGAGCTCGCGGATTTTCGTCGGCGCGCTACATTCATCGCTGTCCCCCATTTTTGATTGCCTATAGAGGAGTGAGACATAGTCATTGTTCAATAGTCATGCAAATATGAAATGAAATTAAAGTGTTAGAGTGCTAGATTTAGAGAAATCAAACTTACGCATTAGTGGGAATTTTACGCACTAGTGATAATTTTACGCATTAGTGAAAAAAAGTGTCGCTTGACGCACTCACAGAAATGCGTAAAATAAAATTGTATGCACCGTATGACAAAAATAATATTTTTTAGACATTTCCAGTTAGTGTTTCGGACTCAGTGTTTAAGTTCAAAAGATGCTCAGCTACTTTAAGTTTCTCTTGCTCGGCATTTTATGAGTAATTTAAGCTTCATTTTGAAGTTTCTCTCTCTAGTAGTTCTACTTTCCGGCACCACAGTTATTACAATACCCGAGGTACATAGCTGAATTGTTTTATCTCTAAATATTTCTAAATAGGCGTTTGCGTATATTGCTCTTTCCTCACTAGTAAACTTTAATGAGAAATATATTTCTATAACCATAAATTGATCCTGATATTGACCATAAAGCAGCTTGTGTAGACCAACTATTTGTAGGACCATCCCAAAAGTCCCAAGTTGGATAGTTTTTGCGTTACAGCCGTTTGAAACTGCCAATTTTCGCAAAGAGCAGAATGGCGATCCTCGACTCTTAGGTCGAGTGCACCTCATTCTAAGTGAAGAACGGTCGAGGAAAGATATATAAATATGTACCAATAATTGTTTAATTACAGTTATACATATCGCCTGTATATAATTATATACATGGTGTCCGAAAAGTATGGAAACGGTCCTGTGACTTTTGAAAGAAATCGCTGAAACACGTGATACGGTTTTTCAAAAAATCAATTTTTTCTGCGGGGTTTCAACCCCCCTCCCCCGACCCAAGGGGGGGGGGGGCATAAGGGGGGATGAATATCTTAAATGGCAACATGGGTCGAGTGGAGCTCATTTGAAAGGTCTTTTCGAGACGAGTTCAAAACACTAGGCATAGATGGCGCTGCGATCAATTTTTAGCGGTCATAATCAACTTTTAAAACTTTTAAAACTTTTAATCTAGTAACTTTTCAACAAATGACGGTTTTGACAAATGCCGAAATCATTTTTCAAAAATATCTATTTTTACCTGTTTTTGAGGTTAGAAAAAATCTAAGGTGATGAGTGGATTCGTATTTCGGAGGTCGAAATACATCGGATAGCATAAAAAGCACTATAAACATGCACCGAATTTTTATTTTAGGCAAGTTTTAAAATGTTTTCCAACAAATTAAGAGCTGCCGGACGCCATATTGGAGCGGCCATTTTGGATTTTGCAAATACGCACTCGGCCTTCGAAAGTATAGACCTCCCAGGTGGAATTGACTACCGGCGCAGTACCGCGCCAGTACTGGCTAAACATTTACTGTACTGGCGTGGTACTGGCGATATACCGGCAAAGCACCGGCATAATACCGGTATTGTACTGGAAGGTAACACCGGCTGGGTACTGACTTCCTGTACTGCGACTGTACTGGCACAGTACCGTATATTTTACTGGCATGGTACTGGTATTTTACGCTACCCTGAAGTCCCAATATCGATGTAAAGAAATAACTGGCCCTCCTGCATTATTTCATTATTTGCTACTCGAGTTCTTATGACATAGTCGTAGTGAAGATGAAAATTCTATTATATAAAATTGCGGAAAATGCATATGTAATGCGTGAGGGAGAAAGAAAAAGATATTACTTAATACAGGATGAAAATTAAATTATATTTATGTAACTGTAATATTTTTCAATTACATTTCAATTACAATAAGACGTATGAAATGTGTACTTTTATACAAGTAAAATTTCAATCTAAAAATAAAAAGCTTCATTCTTTTCTTTTGCGTTTTCCGCCCTCTCTATCCGGTGCATTGCAGAACCAGCGAGATAAGTAACTTGTGAATTCCCGTCTTTTTAATGCAACGAATTTTTCGAGTGTTATATCTGTAATTAACAGTATTAATTAGAAGGTAGATAATCTGTTTAAAAATCACTGTTTTTAATATATATATCAAATTTTGTGCAGTTTAAAATTTTTTCAATTTCTTATTTTTTATAAATACGATTTTGTCATGGCCGAACTTTATTTGCTGACGACAATTCAAGATTCAAAATTATATAATATTTCATTCCATTTACCTTGTACATGTCGTTGTCACAAAAAAATGTTCCTTTTTCATTTTCTTTATTTCCCCGACAATGGCGGTATAGTTTAATTGTACATTCTTGTTTATGATAAGTGGTATAAATGTCATTATTATATCTTTAAAATCTTTTGCGTGTCTCGAATTCAATATTATATATGATTTCTGCAACATAAAATCGATGAAAATGAAGAATGAATTAAATAAAATTAATAGAAATAAAATACACATACAAGCGCGCATACACACATGCGCGCGCACACAATTATAAATAAACTATATATACTGAATCAGTACAGTCCCAGTACATTGCCGGTATTATGCCGATCGTCGGGAAAACTTCAAAATCGGTATAAAGGCAGTACTGGAAACCAGTACTGCCCAGGTATTCAGCCAGTACTGAACCAGTACTATGCCAGCTGCTGGCGCGGTACTGGCCACCAGTACTGGTGTTGTACATGATTTATTAACGCCGCGGTACCGTGCCGTTCGTCAGGACCGGCAAATTACAGACTTTTACCTAGGCTTAAGCTGTACAATGAGCCCTCATTCGTATTTTTTTGTTGTTTTTAATTGTGGGCAGAGCAGTGTTCGGTTGACGTGGAATGTCCCATGTGCAAAAAGTTAGGTGTTGATGTTATCTTTGCAACGGGAGTCAGAATATCTCCAGTAAATGGTTTCTCAAAGTAAGCATCGACAAAAAAAATACTTCAATTAGAAGGAGCCGTTTAACTGGGAGACTGATTGGCCACCAATTGTTCGTTTTTGTCTCTACGTACGTGCCAGAATACGTTTCGTGGGGGCTCTCCGCCAGTAGAGCCCAGTAATATAACCTATCAATTTCGTAAAACGCCCTACTCAATGTCAAACTACCTAAATAAAACTTTTGTGCAGATTTATCGTTGGATTGTTATGATGTACTTTTACTGGTACTATTGAGCGTGTAAATGAGAAAAGGATGGCATCACTTTTTTCAATCGTTGCACTTTACCTACTATTTCTTTACGCACCTATAGATTCCGTAAAGGTGCTACGTTTTTTTTTCGTATTCCAAGATAGAGCGTCGCGAAGGCAATAACAAAATTCCACGCATCCACGAGCGAGATCGAGAAAAAGCATATATAGGGAAGAGGAATGCTTCACGAGTGAAATCCGGCGTACGCGATACACTTCGGCGCTCCGGATATAAACCCGATCCTCGCCGGTGGAGCAGCCGTATGATAACTTAACGCTTCTGCAAGCAATACAATGTCGCTTGGAGATGGGGTGTATAAGTGGCTGAACGAGGGAGAAGGTAAAAAAAAACAGATACGGAAGGCTAGAATGAGAAAACATGGCAGAAGAAAGCAGACAATGTTACGTAAAGGATTTAAAAATCTATTCTTAATGCTTTTTAAGCTTCAGATAGTTATGGAAAGTATCACTGAAATCAATTACCCCATTTAAGTTGTAACGGTGTTATTTTTAATCCCCCGTTACAAGTTACCGACTGGTAATGCAAGAGTGGCAGTTGAATGGAGATTCACTAACTATAAGATTTTATCATAAATTATTTATTTATTTATTTATTTATAAACAGACATTGCTGTCCTTAATACTTAATTATATCGAAAATTATTGTAATTGGCAAATTAACCTCCTGGTGGTCTGACTTACTCGAAACAATTTATTTTAATTCATGTTTATTTATATTTTCTGTCTTTATTTCATGTACGAGTCGATAAGGTGGAATCCTGTAATGAATAATGAAAGCTGCGTTCGTAAATACCTTCCAATGTAATTTCTACATCATGTCTGGTCCGAACACAACGGCAATCGCAACATCATGTACCAGTTGATTTCTACAAGAAACCTTCCTGGTATCCAAAAATAATATCAACGTCATCGGTACAGCCAATTGTACAATTTTAACAACTTATGATAATTCAAAATACAGATTCGTAGTTGTAATGTACCAATCGCTATTCACCATGCTGCGTCATACCGGCCTGGTGAAGTTCGGCGACGTTCGTTTTCCGAAACGAGGCCACGTAATCGGTTGAGAAAATCTTCGCGAAATGCGACCATGAAAATTGCGACGAACGACGACGTAACTGTCAGCAGAACAGGTCCGTCATACCGTCATGAAACTAAGTAAATTTTTATAAAATCGGGTCAATTTAGTACCGGCTAGATTGAAAAAATGTAGACCCGATTGAAATCTAAAGTTCTTAATGATGGTGAATGTCGTGCCACAAAAATTCTTTATCGAATTCCGGGTGCGAAAACGGTCAACCACGAGGAGGGTTCCAAGCCAAACGTGTCTACTTGTGCCAATAGTCACGTCAGATATGTATCATCTTTTATTTGTAAATTTATCTCTAATTTGTTGATTCCAAATTTTAATATTTTTATACCGAAAATTGTATTTGAAATTCTATTATATGGTCGATACCGAAATGTTTATTCTTGAATTCAAAATTGTAAATCTTTTGGAAAGAAACTATTATACCGCATCTGGAAAATAAATTAAAATTGTCATATTATCCAAAAATACTAATTTCCATGTTGCCCTATTTATTAATTGAATCTTATTCCGGTTGAACATTATTCCCGAAGTTGGGCGGTTATGAACGATAAAGTTTAAATAAAAAAATAAGCGTCCCAAAGTATAGGTAAGTTTTGCTATACAGCTTAATCCCCCGATCACTTAAACGCCAATTTTCTTTTGTATATACATGGAAAACAATGGGATGAACTTCCGAAAATCCCATACCTCAATTTTTGTAACGTATCTTTTCTGACGTATTTTGGTGCGCTGATTCTGAACATCATAGTGAAAATTGGCGACAAGGTTATCTTCATGGTCAAAACCAGAAAAATCGTGTTATTTTATAGTTTCGCATTTATCTTGAAGCCCATACCTCAAATTTTATTTAACGTACGTTTTTCGACGTTTTCTGATGCGCTGGTAATGAATATAATAGTGAAAATTGGCGACAAGTTCATCTTCAAGGTAAAAACTAGAAAAATCGATTTATTCTGCAGTTTCGCATTTATCTTGAAGCCCATACCTCAAATTCAATTTAACGTACGTTTTTCCACGTATTTTGATGCGCTAATTTTGACTATAGTAGTGAAAATTGGCAACAAGTTCATCTTCAAGATCAAAACTAGGAAAATAGTGTTATTTTATAGTTTCACATTTATTTTGAAGCCCATACCTCAAATTCTATTTAACGTATGTTTTTCCACGTATTTTGATGCGCTGATTTTGACTATAGTAGTGAAAATTGGCAACAAGTTAATCTTCAAGGTCAAAACTAGAAAAATCGTGGTATTTTATAATTTCGCATTTATTTTGAAGCCCATACCTGAAATTGTATTTAACGTACGTTTTTTGACATATTTTGATGCGTTGATGAATATAATAGTGAAAAAATTGGCAATAAGTTCATCTTCAAGGTCAAACCTACAAAAATTTTGTTATTTTGTGGTTTTCTGCAGTTATCTTTAAAATGTTGAGGTATAGGTTTATCACAAAATTACACGATTTGAGGTATGAGCTTTTCGGAAGTATATCTAGGAAATGTTCAGAGAGGGTACAGTCGGAGGTATGATTACTTTAGCCAAAAATATGGCTGGATATTTCTGGCTGTACCCTCGGAACGTTTCTTTTTGTGCGCAATTTCGAGAAAATTTTATTTAAACTTTTAAAATGCATCTCAATCTTACATTCAACCTCACATTCTGTAAAATATATACCTAAATAAAATTCACCTAACTATATTATGATCTTATTATAATGACGTCTTCTTATAATGGGATTAGTGACATTTGTCGCATTCTATTATCCTACTCATACATTCTTACAAAGATTAATTTTAGTCTCATGGTATAAGTAATAAGGCATACCAAATACCGGATGCATAGTAGACCATAAGTGTCGCCCAGCACAAAATTCCAGAAATTCTAACATTTTCTGAAACGTCTCAATTCGTTATAAAGTTATAAGGCATAACCCAGATTACCATTTAATGGATTTTAAAATAAAATTTATATTTTATGAATATGTGATTTGAAAATGACTTACAACTTATGACTTGTTAGCTGTACATGATATCAAACATTTTTGTAAGGATTACATGCGAAGTCGAGAAATGGAAAAGCTAGCTTGTTAAATGTCGATGCACTATCGGGGATGGATTAAGAGAAATTCCAAGAAGAGCACAAAAGGGAACACAAAGTACTCAAAGAATTTTATATATACCTGAGTAAGATTTGAAGGGGTGATGTGTGGAGGCAATCGATATTTTCAAACCGTAGTAACAGCCTGTGTGTAACACGTTCCGTGTATAGCGATCAACGACAATGCAACATAGGAGTTGCGGGCTAAAGCAGATGTGTATACATGCGTTCAAGTGTACTGGTGATTGCGCACGCTTGTACGCATTCTTGTTTGCATTGTATCATGAGGTAAAGTTTCTCAAAGGCACTAACTCGAGTGTATGACTAAACCTAACGCGAGGTCGCCAATACAGTGCTTGAAGAGTATTTTCAAATATTTCCCTCTGTTTTATTATGAAAGGGCGCAATAATATGTGTCGATGTCTTATCAAATTAATCGGTTACATATGAATTAAGAACTCGATCTTAATACGTACACATTTGTACCTTTCTAAACCATGAAAAGTAATCAGTCACCACGAGTGGTTCGGATACCATTGAAAAGTGTAGATCCACCATACTTTCTAGATCCACGGATTTGGAAAAACACAACGCGAAATCTGTAAGCTAAGAAATTGTTAAGGTATACATTGCGAATGTAAGAATTATATTCATTGTTGTCCAATAGTGCGAAGAATGATAAGAGTTCCCTTGTGAAATATATATAATTTTTTTTAAGAAAAAACATGAAATCGGTAATATGTACAAAGATTTAAAAAAATCAGAAACTCTGAACAAAGGTGAATAAAATACTTAAATTTTACAAATAATTGTACTTTTATTCCCTACATCCTTCTAAAGTCCTCAAAATAGCCGCAGCAATGAAAATTTCTTTGAAATTTTCTGGACGCTCTAACTAAGAAACTAGGAGCTTTATTAACAAAATTCTAAGAATCAAAGTTCTTATAAGTTACCGAGAAATTGAATTTTTTTTAGATTTTTTGATGAGATTTGGAAATTTAAAAAAATGTTTTTCTTTTTTTTTTATGAAAAAATTTACTATATTCTCTGATGAATTCTAAGAATTTTTTGTTCTCTGCAATGTTTTCCAAATGTTGACAGTTATCGAGAGAAAAAAAATATAGTTTATTTTTTTAAATGGAAACTCCTATTTTTTTCACGGATTCGGAAAGAGTAAAAAATTTTACGTCCGAATATGATATAGTCGATTTTTCCGACAAGGTCACAGGGGTTTCCATTTAGGAAATAAACTTGACCTCGAAATAACCTTCAAGCTCAAATTCAATGATACCGTTAAATAGCCAGAGAAAAATCCTTCAACTTTTGTCTGAAACATTTTCCCCCAAAAATGCACTCCCGCTGAATTAAATCGCAGTTCCAAGACTTTTCAGTTTGATCTTGAAATGACCTTGCCAGAAAAATCGACCATATTATATTCGGATGTAAAATTTTGTGCTCTTTCCGAATCCGAGAGAAAAAATAGATATTTCCATTTAAAAAAACAAACTTGACCTTGAAATAACCTTCAAGGTCTTGTTAAAGATCAAATTCAATATCGTTATTAAATAGCCAGGGAAAAATCCTTCAACTTTTGTCTGAAACATTTTCCCGGAAAATGTCCTCTCGCTGAGATATTTTGGTGTTCCGGGACTTTCGGAGCACCCTGTATACTAGGCAAAAGATAAACGTTAATCCCTATTTGATTCTCTATCCCTGTTCATTCGCCATATTTCATAAGAAGAATGTACTGACGATACAACGGATTACTGGAAAACCGCTGAAGGTTCCGACAACTACCGATCAAGGTCAATACCAGTCTCCTTGTTTGATCCTTCGACACGTAAAATCGGATGTTGGTCGAAAAACCGACGGTCATAACGCCGACAGTCAAAAAGCCTGCGATCAAGCAGCCGACACAAAAAATAGACACATTGAAAAGTGTACAGTCATTTTTTGATGTGTCGGTATTTTGACCGTCGGCTTTTCGATTGTCGGTTTTTTGTCTGTAGGCTTTTTGACCTGTCGGCTTTTTGATTTGTCCGTTTTTGGACCCGCACCCGTAAGATTCTCTAAATTGTAACAGAAGAAGGACCACTGGCAATGAATAGAAAAGGTTGCTAGATCAGAATCCGAACTCGCGACTAATGGAACGTCCAGATTAGGAGCTGAACATATTAAACACTTACCAATCACATTCCCTGCAGCAGTTTGCTATTGGTAATGTTAGTCTTTATTTGTACATATGTTCAAGATATTTATGTAAAATAGATACATTGTAACAATAAGATAAGGGTACTTAAAATCACGACAAGAACTCATACAAAAAAAGAGTTATACATAATGATTGTCAATAGTTATTAAAGATGACACTCAAAACAAATATAAATAACGCTTGAAAACATGTATATAAATGTCCAGAAGTTTTTTATTAATGGCATAATAATGCTTCGAATGTACATATGCTTTTAAATCATGAAAGTGATCGAATTTGTAAATTCGTGCTGCTTGAATTAATGTACATTTGATCGATTTGGCGCGCACTTAATTCAAGCTGTTATTTCGATTACTAATCGAACGCGACAAGTGCATTAACACTTGCCACGAGAATCGACCATTTCGCGTATTTTCGTGCTCCATCGGGGCGGATAAATAACTAATCGCGCAATTAACAGTCCTTCGGTTGACGTTGGATCGCCATCAGCTCGTTGCACCGCGGTCGTATTCCAACGTACGTTTTTTCGTCTCGAAGCGCATAAATTCATTATGCGAAACTGCACCGGCCGTGCAACACGGGGAACGCCCAGTGCACACTTCGATCACACATCATTCCATCGTATTCCAACGAATTCGTTTCGTCTGAATACGCACAGCACGAACTTTTCGGTTGATCGGTCAGTTTACTTTTGTCCCTCGTTTTCGGAGTTTTCAATCTCATCGCATAGCTTTTTGAATTTTGAAAAGCTCCCAATTTGGCTCAAGGAAGAATATATTTTTTAAAAGAGAATACCCACGAGTATAGGTGATTTCTTCCTCCAAGATGGAACTTCCGAAACTAACAAATTCGGTTAAAGTAGGATGATAACTAACATCTAATGGCAAAATCAATTGTTTTATGATGTGAGAAAGTTACGAAAAAACGTTAAATCCGCGGATAACACTGGTCGCCAAATTCGGTCATAAAAAACTTCGGAGATGAAAGTAGTTAATCTTTGTCAATTTTGGGTCGCTGAATCCGAATCCGATAATAAACATTTTTTATTGGCTCTAGTTTCCAAGAGTTATGGCGTCAAATTTGCAAAAAGCGTTGTTTTTGGCAATATTTGAGCAGGTATATCTTTGGACAGAGACGAGATGAAGGGTTCAACAATGGCTTAAAATAACGCTTTTACCATGCACTTTACGATGAGAAATAGAAAATAAAAAAAAAAATAATTGCTTGCAGTGGTCATTTTTTCGAACGCGTCTAAAACCTGGCTGACCCTGACAGGTCTGTAACTACTGCGCGCTATGTGCTCTAGAGCGCAACACTGGGCGAGCAGGATAACCGATTTTTTTAATTTTAATTAAAATATGATTAAATTCGATTTAAATCAAGTATTACAAACACAAATATGTATTCTTATTTCATATAACATCTCTATAAGATGTTTTAGAGCTTGCAGATATCAAAATGTAGATTCGGCTGTCGAAAGATGTCTTAACATGTTATCGCTTGAAACCTACATTTTACTCCTACGCTTAATAAATTTTTGTTGGTAAAGTACATGTGATATTTTTATGTGTATTTGGGGTCACTCCAGGAGGTTACATGCTCTGATGTCGTTTTCATATGTGAGAAAACTCAAAATGGCGAAGTTCTTACGGAAAACACGAAACAAAATCAGCGTTTTTTATTTCGAAATTCAATATTTGCAGAAATGTTCAAAATTATTTGAACCCTTGCTTATTAAGAATTTATGGTTTTTTCAAAATTCAAGATGACATGGTAATCTGCAAGCTCTAAAATATATTATAGAGATGTTATATTAAATAAAAATACATCTTTGTGTTTGTAACACTTGATTTAAATCGGTTATCCCGGACTGTCAGGATCAGCCAGGTTTTAGACGCGTTAAAAAAAATTACTACTGCAAGCAATTTTTTTTTATTTTTCTATTTCTTATTGTATAGTGCATGGTATATACGTTATTGTAAGTCATTGTTGAACTCTTCATCTCGTCTCTGTCAAAAGATATACCTCCTCAAATACTGCTAAAAACGACATTTTTTGCGCCATAATTCTTGGAAACCAGAGCCAATCGAAAATTTTTATTATCGGATTCGGATTCAGCGACCCAAAATTGACAAAGATTAGCGACTTTCATTTTCGAAGTTTTTTATGACCCAATTTTGTCGACCAGTGTAATACAAAGAAAAATTCAGTAATTTCAGTAGTAATAGGCCCCACTGTGTGTTGTTCGCAGTAAGTGCGGACTGTTACTACTTAGAATCCAGCATTTTTTTTATGCATAATTCGCGAATTGACAACGATTTTTTAAACTTTTCGAGATGATAAAACATTCAAATTTTCCATTAAGTGTTAGTTCTCATCTTACTTTACACTTACACTCGTGGGCATCCTCCTTTATCTCTTTCTTTTTGAAATGTAAGCTTTTTTATGCTTTACGATGTATTATGCAGTATTTATATTGCACATTTGTGCTTTTATCCGATTAGCTCAAACAATGCATTCGTATTCATAAAAGGTATACCTTGACCGGCTTCAATAGCTTATATAAAAATATCATAAGTGAATACTTATATGATTAAATTCAGTCAAGAGTCGAGCTCCTCTCCTGAAAAAAATACACCATAAAAATGCTTTATTTATATGATACACTAGACATTTTTGAATATGACGAATTAATCCATTTTTATGTTACTAGTGCATTCATGTATCATGCGATATAGTGTTTGGAATACATAAACTTTGAGAATTCGTAAACTAACGACCTTATCAGATTTGTACCAAAAAATGGTAATTTTCTGATGCTTTAAAATGTACTTGAATGTATTTGGATTCTGTTTCCCTCTAGCGATAATTAAATGAACTATTGTCTATTGTAAAAATGTGTTTCGTCCTGAGATCTCATGTAGGATTCATCAGTAAGGATCCATGAAATCTCCGCTTTAGTTCAAAGAAAAATTTGAGCAAAATTTGCTCAAAATTGTGTGGATTTTTTATCAAAATCGATTAGATCAAGAAGTGACCTAACTGGGATCATAGTTTTCATATATTTTGATCATAGACTATCTAGAATAAACTGATCCGTGGTAGTCTTAATTCGTAAAGATCTTAGTAAAACTTTGGCAAGACGGCGTGTTCAAAATAAAAAATGTACAAGATTAATTCGACGTAAAGTAATGGAACATACAACCGAGGTATGTACCATTAGTGTTACCATAATAAGTAATAGTAATGTTACCATACCTAGGGTGACAATTGAACCCACGTAAAACGCAGTGTCCCTATAATCACCTCAAGGGTGAACATCCTCCTTATACCGTACGCGGTTTTCGTGCTTTGCCTTTTATATATCAAATGTCATTGAAAAAAGTCGAGATATATAGAAGAATAAATATACTTAGGTAAAAACCATCATAAGACGAAATTAAAATTACAGATTTCGATTTTAACGATTTTATTATGCAGGTTTCCTACAATTAGCGATATCTTTTTTTGCATAATATTTTTAATAGTGTGATCTGCAGTAAAGGTAAATCGTAAATCGATTCTAATTTTGGTCAGATTCTTACTAGTACAAACTCGATAATTTATATTTTGCTAGCAAAAAAATTTATACTAATCAACAAGAGCATACTTCACTAGAGAAAGTCAGCAATATTACTTGGATGGTATTTCACGTGCAGAAAATATTTTCTACAACGACACTATCCCTCTGATAAAAATCTCAATAACTTGTATTTAAATAGTGATTAATACAATGACCTTTCAATACTAAACAGAATAATGTATGTAAACCTGAAACGCAGTAAAATCATTAAATTTTGCTGGGGTTGAAACGCCGCACTCATTGCAGTTCAACCGTAGAAATAACAATGCACCGTTAATTACCATTCATTACCTTACGCTGTCGGATACCCAGGGTAACATAAGTAATAATAACGAGACTCTTGACTTTCTACTTACCGCACCGGAGGTCGTTCGAAGTTGTGATTGGCTTCGCCATGGTACAATTACATGTACGCAAAATGTCTTGGTATAGTAACAGCAAGCCGTTGGTAGGAAACTTCCTATTCCGACTCTTCTCTTCGAGCAATTCTCATTATAAAATGCTTCGTTGGATTCGAATGCAATAACATTCGCAAGAGTGAACCCTTTGCTTCCTTTCTCGTTCAGGAAGATGTCCTGGAAGAATCACAGTGTACTCGTGAACCTACGTCAACCGTGCCCAACCAATCCCTTGGACTGACTGAATACCTATGAACGAGGGCTCTAATAAACTACTTGTAAGTTCTGAGATGAGGCACAATGAGATCGTGGATAGACCGAAGACCAGGTTTACATCAACAATGACTTAAAGTAGATTGTTATTTCCATATCTGACCATGGCCATTAACACAACTACATTTTCTGCCGGTTGGCACGGTTGCCATCATCTTGTTCGTGAGTGGTTGATTAATTTATTTTTAATGTCATTCATCAATTACAAAAACAAACATATATTTGATATAATTTATATATTAACTGAATTAGGCCATTAAGTATATTATATTAGTTGCTATTTTTAATTTTTATACACGATATTGTAGATTTTATTTCTAGTTCTCATTGTCTCCTATACGCTGACGATCTGAAATTATATCGTGTTTTTGATTCTCCCGTGTCAGCTTCACTCTTGCAGCGTGACGTGTGTGGTATTTCCTCATGGTGTCATACAAATGGTTTACAATTAAATGCCTCAAAGTCAGCATTTATGCACTTTATTAAATCTAATAATCCAGTGCAATTTCAGTATCAGATTGATGGGATCGATTTAGTTCGTTCTGTGACGATTAGGGACTTAGGTGTCACTTTTGATAGTTCCTTAACTTTTTCTAATCATTTGGAATATGTTATAAAAGTAGCCAACAGAAGTTTAGGTTTTCTTTTTATATTAACGAAGCTTTTTACTGACTGTCAGGCTATAATTCACATTTTCAAAAGTATAGTTCTTCCCGATTGTATATATGCATCAAAAATTTGGCGCCCTTATTTGAAATGCAATATCGATAGATTAGAACCGATTTAGATGAAGTTTTTAAGATTTCTATCTCATAAAACTGATAATCCCATGCATCGGTTCTCACATGAATATGGACCTATTTCTAAAGTGTTTGATTTCCGCATGATACAATGAATTCATGAATTTAGAGATTCCCTTTTAATCTATAAGGTTATGTCTGACTCCTTTAACGCTCAAAAAATTGCTAATTTATTCCTTCTTAGGATAGTACGTTATGCACATCGAGTACATCGTCCACTTTCTGAGGTTCAATGTAAATCGAACAGATTTTATGTCTCTATGATAAATAGAATCACTCGTCTGTGGAATAATCTGCCTAAGGTAATAAGATCTGCTCGATCTTTATCACAATTTATACTTAGATGTAAGATTTATAATTGTGAATGTTATGAATGAATATAATATTATTATTATTTTTTTTACAAGGGCATTTATGTCCGTTAATATACTAATAAATAAATAAATAAATAAATGAAATAAATGTATAATACATATTTAATATCCAGTCCTAAATTTCATTGTACATGATGGAGAATGATTAGTATATTATCATAGAATAGTATTTTAGCACTTGAGTAGAATTTGAACGCAACTATTTTATTGGTGTCTACTTCTCTTTTATTGTTCTCGTACTACTAACCACCCCCCCCCCCTTCCTGCACAGCGCTCCCGGCTCATAGCCCTTGCTTTATACCCTTGATAGATAATATACTATTTATCACATGCGCCAAACAATATTTTTTATGCAAGTGTTCGTAAAGAGTAATTAAATAATAAATAAACCACGCTTTACGCTCTGTATATAAAATAGTGCATTATGTGCCAAGGGCGCAATTATCGATCTTCGACGATTGTGAAGTTTGTCGCCCGAGTGAAGTGAGGGTTATAATCACACTCGTCGGAGATCGATGTTTCGGCCGTGACCAATAATGTATTTTTTGATCCGATTGTCGTAGAACTCGATAATTCGCGGCCGAAGGTTTCGCCCTAGGGCGAGAAATCGAGTTTTAGTCCCGGAAGGTCAAAAACAATTGATACCATTGGTACGCAATTTAATGGCTGTATTCAAATATTTTTCTCTGTACAAACTGCTGTTCAGTTAGAAACAATAATGATGTTTAGCAGTAGACAATTTAATCAAAACTCAAACTGTGTACAATTTTCAAAATTCTTGTTGGCTTCATCTCACAGTGATAGACGAGTCTCTAAAAATGGAGTAGTCTAAGCGTGCAATCAATTATTTCAATATAATTATTCCATCTTCTACTAACTAGAGGCAGAAATACAAGTACCTGAAAAGGCAGATTATTCCAGATTTTTTCTTGATTACTATATTATGAATGTCAGTACATCAGTGTCGTCGTATATTAAACGTATTTAAGCATACGCTTCTGCTCTGGAAATGGAGTACGCACACTTGACACGTATTGTGCGAACTGCGTGGTTTCAGATCAATGCGTCACGTTTGTATTGTGCAAGTACTCATGGAATGGTGTCGTATCCTACGATCACGCTAACAGGCCTCTCAGTCTCTCTGGTCTCTTTCTAACACGCATCAGCCCGATATCCGACCTCCCTCTATAGAGAGCTCTCATGCCCGAATCGCAGGATAATGTTTGCGACATGCTGTCCACCCAACTTCGGAATATTGCTACAGACCACACGGTTTGTCGAACGTGACTTATTTACTTCGTACCCAGTCTGGCGTAGTGGCAATGTCTCTGCAACCATGTACTACCGACACCCGTCCCGATTCCAATAAAGCAGGCATGTAATGGACTTTCATTTTGCTCGAGTATGTCTGGTCAACCTCTCGTGATAATGAATGATGTTGAAAACATAAAAGCTCCAAATCTGCAATTCAATACCAGATATTTCGAATGTATTTGAGCATATAAATGAAGTAACGGCAGGAACTCGCAGTTTTATTTGAATAGTTATTGTGCAAACTAAAATTTATCAAGCGTCTGTTGTTTATGCAAACAATTTTGAAATTTTGGATTGTTCCTAGCCAGCCCGAATTATAACAAAGTTTCATTTGAGATCTCAGTATGTTAGTGTATTCGACGGATGTACTTCCGAAAAGGTGCCGCCAGAAATTTTTATGAAACGCATGTTGATGCGCTGAATTATGGTAATGCAAATTGGCACAATTGCAATTTTTCTGGTGAAAATCGACAAAAACCATGAAAAATCATGGTTTTTCATAGTTTTTCTCATTTATTTCTCAAAATTTCGAAATATGTTTCAAACAATCAATATAGAGCAGGGAATTTTTGACAAAAGAGTTCTAGGGCATTTTCTTCGAAAAATGAACGGTAACGCCGTAAAAGCCGAATGAGCATGAGAAAAATCGGCTTGGCGCATCTCCTTTCAAACTTTAACACTGTTTCATGTTTTTTAGCATGTTAATGTATGAGGGAAATTAAATAATGTGTCCAGAAATTGGTCTAATGTCAACATTGGATCAGTGAAAAAATGTCGGATGAAAAATGACCACACAAAAAATGATCAAAAGTTGCCTCTCCTCTTAAATTATGTAATGATGCCCACAGCCGAATGCTTTCTGGGACTGCGGCTAAAATAAACTTAAACTTGTTTTTATTTCTTTATCAGTCATTTTTTCGGCCAGCCACTATCATTAGCTAAGTGTACACAGATTGTGTTACGTGCAAAACTCATTGTCATTTTTCTTAATTCGTATCACACGTACAGGAAAAATGAATTAAACCTTTTTTTACACTCTACATCTTTTGTTCGAAACAGCTTTCGACATTTTGAAAATTTTCAGAAATGAACGAGAAAAACCGTGAAAAAGTACAAGTTTTCCTAGTTTTTCTCGATTTTCGCCATGAAAATTGCATTTGCGCCAATTTGTACTATGACATTCGAATTCAGTGCATCAGAATATGCAAGAAAACTAGAGCTGAGAGTTTGAATAGCATTCCATTATAGGAATGTTGATGGCGCTTACTTGTTGGAGGCTACATAGACGACAAATATGCAACAAAAATGTTCGCTTGGTTGCTGCGTTTGGAAAGGTGTCCAGCGAGACAAGTAGGTTTTTTCTCAGGACTATAAGGCGGATCGGTGGAATGGGAATTCACTGGTTCGAAGGTCGATCATGGCAACCAAGGACAGCGTTAACGGCACAAAGAGATTGCTCGACCAGATCATCGCCTAGGACAACCTGACAGCCTCACGAAGTGCATGCTAGAAAGGATCCAGGTCTTCAGGGGACACGGCAGACGACCGGTCATCATCTCCTGACTCTCTGTCTGGGTCTTCAAGCCCCAAAGGTGTTAATCTCCTCTACCGATCGAGACGCCAGCAGACGTAGCGAAGAAGAATCGGCAGCAGAAACCATCCCGGGGAACAATCCGAATCAGGGGACAGTGACCTCCCTCCCCCGGGAAATAATTTTGTTTAACAATATTGAACCCAATCCGTCATTTTCATTTAACGGAACTTCCGGACATACAAATTGATTTACAATTTTTTTTCCTTTCTTCTTTTTTCCTGAATCAGGTGCATGCTGCTGCAGCGCGTTATTGCTTTGTGTCCTTAATCCGATACTATCCTGCTAGGTGGCATTCCTCTGCGCAATTCAGTCGGACCTCGCCGCCAAGGGATGTGTCTGGTCATTTTCAATCCCTCTGGCCTCCTAGATGCCCTTTTACACCCAAAGAGGGCTGGGACTTACAATGTTTTGCATACACTTTAAACTTGGTACTCATGCGGGTAATCGAAATAAACGAAACTGTAAAAGAATTTTGTGCAAAAATAAAAACCATTATCAAATATTTTAAGAAGTTGCTGCGGCCGTTTTATTAAGACCAGGGCCATCTTTAAAATTGATCTGATGTGTGGACACAAGATGAAACTCTATCTATTCAACGATACCGGAATGGATAGGTAGTGTTATATTTAAGTGACCTACGGCCCCACCCATGTTAACAGCTACTGAATTGAACAAACGAGTTTTTAACGCTATTAAAACCATTTTATGAGGCAAGAAAGATAGTCCAAGCTAAAATCGGATGCAGGACGTAATTTTACATATAAAATGTTACATTTTCTTATTAAAAGATTAATTTTGTTATGATCTAATAACTACCTTCTTAAACTCAAGCTTATATAAATATCACTACTTAATCAAAAGTAGGGGTGCTTAAAAAAAGTAGAATTTGGCTTATAACAATAGTTAAAAATATGTATGCAATGTGCTTTATTATTAATCACCTATCTGCGGTACACTTACCATTTCTAAGACACAGCAGCTTGGGTCCCAGGTTATTGCCATTGTTTAAACTTACTATCTAGGTTTGAGAATGTCAAGCCGCGACGGCCTTGCTTTTGCGCCAATGGAGCGTTTAATTTTTGTCCGTGTAGGTACTATATATATTCAGTTGACGAAATTTTCGGAAATGGCATAAAGTAGTACGTGTCATAGTCGGAGTGCACAATAGGCCGAATCAATATTAAACATAACAATGATAATTAACAAACAACTGCGCTTCGCTTGAAAGTGCACGCCACGGGCCTTTGATGAAGCTAAGTCCATACACAACGCAATTAGTTGACAAGTGGATGGCGGTGGTTGCCGTTGCCTCCACTACCTTAACCAAGTGCATCAACGTCACCGTTAAAGCACCCCTGCTGCGCATAGGTCAGATATACGGCTCCTTGCTATTGTGTTTGGAAACGCAAGTGGTGAGCGTATTCGAAGGGTTTATGGATGGACGCAATGGCGACTAAATGAGTGCACATTGTTATGCAAGGATCGTGAAGCAAACTTGAGGGACTAGCTTTTACCAATATTGCTATGGCTTCGTCTTCGCTGCGTTACGACGGAGAACTGCAAGGAGCTATACGACAACAAAGACAATTCACAACACTCGCCATGCTTCGTGAATGTAATATCGCATTTACATCCGATGGATATAATTATTGTAAAGTTCAGTATGACTTTATCCGTGCACTATTTATATTAATAGTCATAAGCTGAATATGTTAACTACAGTTAATTATTAAATCGTTATTCTTTCGTAGAAATTGCACTATGAAAGTTACAAAATATGAATTTTAATTGGGTAGTGCTAAAAATTATCCTTGTAGTTAATCTGCTTATATCCTATTGACCCTATAATGTCATTTTTGTATACAACCTAAAAAAATCTACATGTCGTCCCCAATATATTGAAATAAAAGAAAAATTCCTGCCTGGAAGTCATATCATGTATTTTTTATATTTTTAAAGACGCTGTAACACAGTAACATTAACTCATACGATCTGATGTCTGATATATCAATCCTATTTTATTATCTTTAGGTATTTTGTCGCGCTAAATTGGGTGCAGAGTCCGTTTTCTTTCATATCCATTTTACTTTCTACAAATGATGAATCATCAAAATTCTGATGTAATACATAGAATGAAAAAATATATAACTGAGAATTAAACGGTTACGGGGTATAACATTTAAAATTATTTAAGTTTATTTTACCAATTTTTCTTTTTTTCATAATAGTGTCCACTACAGTCCAGTATTGAGCAGTATGTTCCAGTACTTTCAGTACAGTCCAGTATTGTTCGGAACTATCCACTATACATTGCAGTCGTGGTGAGGATTTTTCAGTAAACATGGTATGCCTCCCTAGCCAAAATTTTCCTTTATTTTCATATATTAAGGTGGATTTTTGATATCTTTTTGAGGTTATGTCCAAAACCTGACATGATGAAGTTAAACGGACTTCGCATTCGGATTCAGCGACATTAATATTAAATGTAACATCCTTTTCTTTGTTGTTTTATTAAAATTATGTTTTTATTTGTATTTTTGTTATGTCTTTTAAAGAACTAGTGCGGATTCTTATTCTCATTCTTTGGATTTTGGTATTTCTGGAAATCCTTGGTCTTTTAACGAATAATTGATTGATGATTGTTAGATTTTTATTTTTTTTTATCTATTGTATTCATGAATTATAAATTTTAGAAATAGATTAAGAATCTCAGCAAGAGTAGTTTACAACTTTCTCAAAAAAGTTTGAAAATGTTCAGTAATTGTTGTTTGCGGTGGTAATCTGGTGTAAACCAGTTAACGGAGAGATTTTGTTTTTGTTATGATGTCGCAGTAATTGAGGAACAAACAAAATTTTCTTTCATTCGAATCCTGAGAAAGCAGTGGATATGTAAAGGGAGTCCCAATCCATTAAATGTTAATACAACTACTACGATACTCATAAAAGTCATTATTTAATTGGGTTTAATTTTCTAAAATATTAAATTAATATTAATATTATGTTATTATTGTTTTAATTGAATTATTATTTACCTAGTTTTATACCGAAGTACGCACTCATCTTCGTACCCTTATGAAAAACTCTCACGTAATAAGATACTGCAAATAGTAACAAGACAGTTATGTCAACGCTTGACAAGATTCGTAAAACTATACCGTTACTATCTCGAATCTATTTAGTAAAACTATTTTTTTTCTCTGTCTAGTTAAAATGCTAAAAATCTATACAGAGTTTGTGTATAATTTTAGTAGTTTTAGGGAGGCTCTTTACTATCAGGTACTGCCGTTGCCCTATAAGCTATAAATAAAGATAACTTTTTATTCTGAATTAGATTAAATTATATAATTTGTCTCAATGCAGTTTTCCAGCCTCCAGGTTTAATGAATAGATCTAGACATGATAGTTGCTGTATATAGTAACGAGTCGATCACATCGTTACAATTTATCATAGTGATTGCTTTACAGATTATCTAGAACGTGCTACTGCCGCTATCTAGTATAACTATGCAGAATTATTAAAACGCCACAATAATTTTGTACACGGATATCTTCTGTACAGAAAATAGGACAATGAAACAAGATCTAATGTAATTCAATTTTTGACATCGACCAAGAATAAGTCTCATAAAGCCTGAAAACGGTTTCGATGCTGAATCTACCAAAGTCAAATTCAAATAAATTGAAATATTATTTACATATACATACTTCTATAAATGCGGAAAAGATCGAAATGAAGTTGGGTGCGTTTGAACGCTCGTGACGGCCGAATACCTTCCGTTATTGAATACCATGATAGCTGAATGGGTAAAACTCTAATATCCGGAATACTGGATGCGAAACTCTTTGTCTCTTTTCAATTTACTATAGACATCTCTTTTCAAATGTTTGTTTGCACACAGCTTTTTTTAATTAAATCAATCTTATGTATTCACTTTACCGATATTCCATGCAATTGGGTTTAAAATCTGTTTGAAGAATTGTTAAGGTCGAGATGACGTTAAGCCTAATTTGACTACAAACTAAGAGCAACTATATATGCAAGTTAGTAGAAATTTTTTTTAGTACCGAGGAGAAATAAATTACTAAATAAAACTATATCTAATACCGCCATTCACTCCAGTTGTTTTTCTACTTTTCATTTGATATCTAAATATCAATCATTTCATTCAAGATGTATTATTAATAGTTTCCGATACAACTACGAAAAAAGTTTTTCTATGAATTTGTGAGTTCCATGGCCGTGAAGTAGATTTTTACGGCCTGTGTAGAGACAGGAGTGGTGATTAAGACCTAACGCATATATGAAATGCTAAAAGTATTTTCAATCTCGAGTGGCATTTAATTTCGCATTAAACAAGTTTTGTTTTGAAGAAAGGCTTCCGCAATCCTTAAACGGAACTATCACCCACTTACTTATGAGATACGCTCCATCTCTTAAGATGTGATACTGATCTCTTTCGCATATTCCCAAGCTTTGGGTTAATGTCCGATAATTTTAAAACTCGAGCATCGTGGACTCTGGATGGAATTCCGTAAAGATGTAAATAAACGGTTTATGAGTATCAAATATTTCCTGTAAAGTAACTGATATCACATCATGTACGTGCCGTCAATGCAACCTAGGACTCAGGTAAACCAGCAATCTGAAAAATTATATATAGAAATGAAAAAGTACTCTTGTGGAGTGTATATGTGCACATTATGAATTTCCTACTCGTACCTGGCTAAACTCATTTGCACTTACATTTAATTTTTTATCTGCATTACATTTGATGACACGAGGAGCCATTTTACATCAAAAATTTGACAGACTTGACCGCACTCCCGCGCATAGTTGCCGCCCGAGAGAAGCTTCGCGTCTAAAATTTACGGCCTAGGATCAAAAAGTACTATATATTAACATTATATGATTTACTATTAAAACATATATTTATTAAATAACATGTAATTAAAATTGTCTTTTGTTTCACAATATAAAGACGGTGATTTGATTATCTATAAAACATTTAACCATTTTTATAGTTTCTGATTTCAAGTAGTTTTCTGAAACGGTAACAAGTAGATATTGTTTTTTGATAACATTTCTAACACTGCAGAAAAGAAAAAGGAAAGTGAGCGTAATGCACCTAACCTCGATAATGTAGATGCGATAAATGCATACGTCCAATTCATGGATTCATATTCTTACATCGAAAATTTGATTTAGAAGGTCGTAACTTTCCAACATATATCAACAATTATGATAATTGAACTAAGAAAATCAAAACATTTCGAAGTTATATTAGGAAACAAATATTCTTTTTGTTTCACTTACAATTCGTTAGATACGTCAGCTTTTCTTTTTACGCAGAATCGGGTTTCAGTAGAGTGTATTTGCCGTTTTTCGACTAAAAGTTACTTTCCACCTTCGTTAAGCCAGTCGCGGTACGGCGTGTCGCAGTATGCAAATGATCAGGGCCTTTTGTACAAGTTTTGCTTGCAGTTGTAAAATAGACATACATATATATTTAATTTATTTGAACTCGTCTGCAGAGTCCACAGTATAAAGCTCTGCTCTGCCTGAGCTTTCACAATAGCCTCGCGCTCTGGGTATATGGCGAACGAACACAGTGCCTGTCGTCGGCGTGGATGGCATAAAACTCTAAAGCGAAACCGGCGTCGTAATTTACTCTTTATGGCCGGACCTTGCTTCGAACCTTCCTAACACGTTACTGCAGCTTTAGCTGGTTATCTACAGATCTCAGAGATATCTGCTCATGCAAGTGCGAAGTTATTAGAATATCTGACTATTTTCGACATGCCTCAGCTGTTAAGCTGGCGACTTATGAAAACGATCTATTTTATACTGCATTAATAATATTGACTTATGCATTTAATATTGATGGCTTGCCTCTATCACGACCCTCGAACGCTTATTTTCAGCCAATTCCGATTTATAAGGGGACATTAAAAAAAGTTTTTTTTATAGGTATATTTCTGTGGCAATGATAATCCCAAGTCTGCTAATATATTGTAATGGTCATTTGTTGATGAGCTAATTCCAATTATAAATGATGGATTTATCAGTAATCAAATTATTAAATGAGTCAGTTAAAGCACTAGTATGCGATACTCTGGCAAAATCATTTATATTCTATACTAAAAGACATACGTATTTTCTATATATTTTATCAAGTGTACTTGGGTAAAAAATAAGTACACTTGATAATTGATTAAAATAGGGACATAATCCGTTATGACCATCACTTTATAATACTTTTTAATTATTCAAAACTTTCAGTTTGTTCGATGTTCCACTTAACCCCTGTGCTAAAGCATTTGAATTGCTACTACTTATTTTGTTAATTGTTAAGTGATTAGCGCGTTTTGATAGTACTAAAACGTCCCGGCCTTTTTTCGGATGCACCTCAAAACCCCGATAAATCACAAAACAGACATTTCAAAATGCAGACATTTGAACAAACAGATATTTAAAAACTAAACATTTCAAAAACAGACATTCGAAACCCCGACATTTCAAAATACAAACAACTCCGATTGGTGCATTCACTACATAAATGAGATGGGTCGCCATCCTTGAGGTCTCACAGGAAGATAATTTCAAGATCAAAAATGCTTGACCAAGGGATTAATTTTGTAGGTCACTTGAAGGTCAAATTAATTTGACCTCCCGATTATTTATTAAGCACATTTAGAACTCAATCCTTAATTACCTTTACGGAATATGTACATTTTAAAATATCTGGTTTTTGAATTTCTGTATTTTGAATTGTCTGGTTTTTAATCTCCATTTTTTTAAATGACTGGTTTTTGAATGTCGGGTTTTTGAAGTGTCTGTTTTGTCATTTGTCTGGTTTTTGAGGTGTACCCCTTTTTTCCAAGTCTTTCTGAATCAGCACAAAGGTTTGAAAAACCTGTCGTTTTGATAATATATTTAATAATTACCCCATCACATATGATGGCATTCTTTTCCTCTCATGAAGTATATACAAAGAAAGAAGAAAAAGTTTTTAAATTATACATTGTGTATTTATTTAATGTAATTTATTCAGATTGCTGAAAGCTATTTGTCTTCCAAATAAGTTTTAATAATTCTAACATTGAAAAATTGAAGGACCGCGATGAACTTCATGAAAAAAAAACTTTGCTATTATAGAAATAATCGAATTGCGGAAAGATCAAGGATGTAATTAGGAGTTTTCTGAAGTGTCTTAAATGGCTTAGAGCGTCGACTAGCTTGATATATCGGCTCTCCTGGCTCCTAGTAAATTGAAATTGAAGGCAGCGACGCGAATTATTATAATCCCATGGCGACATGACCGCCTCCAGCAATTCGTCGCGCTGAACGTAGATATTAAACACGTGTCTGTGGATATAATGTGTACCAAAGTATATGCATGTAATGATTATCTGTACACAATCGAGTATATTTCAACTGATCGAACAAAAATTTCGATTCGATTTTTCAGATCGTGCATGTTCTCCATTCCTTTGTGTTCATCTATTTCCTTTCCTTTTCCTTCCATCTCGCTTTCTCACATGATTTCACTTCGTCTTTGCTATTCCAGTAGCTCGGCTCGATGATAACGTATTCGCTTATTCAACCAACTGTACCTTGTGCGACGTTTCTTACTTGCCTTCGACGGGGAAATAAGAAAGCCGAAGCTCATACGAATCAGTCAGATTTTTACATTGAAACTCTCATGCAGCATTTCAGATTTCAAAATACATATAGATACTTATTTATTATTATTAATGTTATTATCATCCTTATTATTAAATTCTACACATTTAGAACTATTATGCGTTAACTTTTCAAAATAAAACAATGTGTGCTTATTGATGTCGAATGAAAAATGGTGCATATTGAGGGTTATTATGTTTGTGCTTAAACCTCAAGAAAGTTAGGAATAAAATTAAGTCAAATGCGATGCTACTGTCTTTTATGTGCATATGTTACATTTCATAATGACTGACGTGAATCATCATTTCCGAAACTCGCACAACTTTTTATGGTGCATGTTCACGTATATCATCTACACTACGACATATCGCGTGTTATCATACGTACGTAAAAGCATTTTTTCTACAGTAGCTCAAATACGTTCAGAAGGTGTTTGCATTGCACATTGCGCAGCTAAAATACTTAATCCACGTGTTGGGGGTCGCCGATCATGAGGACCAGGTATCCGCTCCGTAAGTTTTGATCATAAAATGCACAAGCAACGTCTAGATATCTCGCCGTGTTGAAATTTGCCCTTGAACTAGAATTTCAAATAGGAAGGTTATTTCAAGGTCAAGGTAGACTATGAAATCTAATGGTAATTTCAATGATCAAACTTATTTGACCTTGGAAGCAAATTTCAAGGTTAACCGGATTGACAAAATTTCCGTGGAACATTACTTTAATCGATTTGACCTTGAAATTAGTGCCAAACTGTACCAAAGTAAAGGCTTGAAATCGCGGAGCTAAAATCCTCTTCGGCTCGTGCCGCAACGTGTACATTCGTAGTGTATCAAGAAGTGCTATTTGCGCAAGGAGTTAGGAAAAAATAATGCGCAGACAGGTCGAAAATAGCACTGAATAGTAATTAATTAAGATTGAAAAATGTAACGATTTCGGTGATTTATTTGACCATGTGTATTTATTATAATATTTGAGAAAAATATATGTAATATGTTATTTGGAGCAAAAAAAAATATTACCGCCATAGAAATATAAAACCTCACAGAATTCAGGATGATCGGACGAGATCGCGCGGATACAAAACCGACATTTTGGAAAAAAAGCGTCACGTATTTATGGACATTTGAAAACCAATGAAAGTTTACGGCTAAAGAAAGCTGAGGCAGATATTTATCGAGTACGAAATACAAATCTAAAGTAAAATACAATTTAGCGAAACCTGTCAGAGAACAAAAAAAGTGCTAAGGAATTATCAACGTGGTAATGGGTCGAAGTTTCTGAGGGAGCGACACTGGTTTTATTGTTGAATTTTAGTAATCTATCCGCATTTAACGCAAAAAATTTCAAATTGAAAGATGGCATTCAGGTATTCTCGCGGCTTTCCCGAATCCATGAACAATACCCTAAAAGGTTTCCAACCCTCTCCTCCTTCCCTGACTGTTCAGTTTCTCTTTCTCTCCCCCTTTCTTATTCATCGCTTTCCTCGTCTGTCTCTGGCCTTTCATCCCCTCGCCCTCTTTTCCTCTTCTAGAATTTATGATTCACCAGGCATTTATATTCCTACGTTCAGTTATAAATTCTGCTTTACGTGTACGTAAGTGGCTCCACTTTTGTTCATAGATTTCTCTGGCTGTCAGATTTATGCTTTCTAAACTATGATTCGGCTGTATATACGGCGCCGCAGTAAGTATATAGCAAAATGGCAATACACTGTACGTAATAAAAACATTAAATGACATGTTACATTTATATTTGATCATTGTCATCTACACTAAAACAAATAAAATGCCGCGTAAGAACTATTTTATCTTTCCAAATTTTCATCCTTATCCAAACGATATTGATTCCTCCGTAGAAGGACTGGAATGCTTTAATAAATTAAATAGAACTCTTATATGTGGAAGGAAGTTTACAAACAGAAAAAAAAGATACACAAAATTTACATACACCTCATGTTAGATTATTGAATTATACATATTGAGTTTTAACAAATCTAAACCCTTCGTCAGTAAGGTGTTTTCGGCACCTTTTCCCTGTAAACCACGGTCGATGCGACCCTGTGGCTTGTTTTGGACTTCAAAAATGCTTATTGTAATACTTTATTGTAGTTTGGTTTGGATATCTACCTAGTTTTTCATACGTCCCTCAGAACGTACCTCTGGACGTGAGTACAGTTTATGTTTGACACAAATCGCACAAGAAACAGGCGCACTACGATTTCTCTTTTACTTTGGTCCTTTCTCCTGATTATCACAAAACTAAAATTTATATCTTAGACGTCGACTTCGTAATTGCCATCCAATACATCATAACGGTGCTCTACGCATTCTAAATGATCTACTTGTCCACAATTATAACTCTCAACTAAGATCTAGGGTTAAAGTGTGATATTGTATTATCTAGTACTGCAGCTGGTGGTCTCGGGTACTGACACACATTAGGTACGTATATCAGTTTTATCAAAGCTTGCATGGCAAATTGGTTGGTTTCATGGGAGCAGAACAACTTCTACTTGAATACATGAAGCCAAATATAGCATAAGATGACTGCTCAATCTAAACTGATTTCACTTCAGTGAATTTCGATTCTGCATCGATCATGTTTTTTGACTTCCTCTACCGGCCTCAATTAAACAACAGTTTGTAAAAATCGTTTGACTCAGCAAAATGGCGAATAAAGTTTTTCAAATAATTGATTGGTAATTTTTATTTTGTTTATTTGGTTGCCCTGAAATAACTTTGTTTAGTCGAATGCTGATTGGGAGGAATAACTTCTATAATACCGGTTGCGACAAATTCATACACGACCGACAGTTAACTCAATCTTCTCACACGGCAATCGAGACTGAACCACCGAGCGCTAGAGGTACTTACACAGAATTATTGAAGCCTATCGGCGTATGTACGCATACCTATCGGTATCAGCACACCTCAGGTACGCCCTAAACTTAATAGTGGAATTACTGACAAGGGTTAATGTTTAACCTTTAGAGGACGGGGAATTCGGAATTTTCAATTTCTCAGAATTGTCTATAAAAAACACATAATATGTGTCACTAATATTGGGAAATACTCATATTTAAAGTATCTATCCACGGTCGAGCCACTATAGTGGCTTTCCAGTCCCCAGGGTTAAGGCTAATTTTGACATTTTGAAAGAATTGTTTCATTTCACATAAATTTGATATAATAAAAAGAAACAAAATTCTACGAGCTAACCTAGATATTATTATTCATAAACTAATGATAAGATTGCTGGAATTCAAAATGGCGCATCCAAAATGGCGGATACAAGTCGGTATTACCTTCGTGCGGGAAAAACGCCTATTAATTTTGATAAAAGCGTTTAGATAGATGTAATTTGATAAAGTTTCTAGTAGTTAGACCCATGACATTAGTTTCTTCGCTCACCGATAGGAGGCGCTTTTCCATCCACAAGCAGAGCGCCACCGGGGAATTACATAGGGTAGGAATTCGATTCAGAGCTAAAAAATCCCTCGCCAAACTATGTTCACACTTCTTTCCTACATAAAGTTTATTTTCACAACTGGAAGAGTAGTTTCCTTTTATTTTAGGGGTAGTTTATGGTTTTTTTGGTAATTTTTTACTAATCACATAAAACTCGTCATCGGAATGCCCAAAAACCCCAGAATGGACCTATTTTACAAACTAACGTGAGAATTTTTTTGAGCCATTATAGTGGTTTTCCCGTCCTCTAAAGGTTAGCGCTTGATATCTCGAAAACTGTCCATTTGTTTTCCTTTTCACCCAAGACAACTTTTATCAGGATGCTTTGAACTACATTACATTTCAATTGTATCCATTTTCACAGGGAACTTCTTTTCCTAAAAAATGTGCCAGGTCCTTTTGTTCTTGTTAAGTGTACCTTATTCGTATCTTTCGAATTGCTACTTCATTTGCGAAAAAAAAACGCGTGTTGTGTAGTAATATTACTGTATCAGGCTAGTGCGACGCTGCGCTTACGTGAGCGCGTTCCGGAACTAAATATTAAATTAAGGGGTAAAAAGGGTTTCATCCCACTTTTCGACTTATATATTCTTATAGGAAAAACCTGCTCTTTACATTAAAACAAAAAAAAAATGACAAAAAAATTTGGTCTCTTTTGGAGAAAAAGGCAAAGTAATAATTAATATTCATTTTTCAAGATCAAACAATTGTTATATTAAAAAAAGCATATGACCATTCGAAAAAGCTTGAAAAAATCTACAAAAACCATTTTTATTTTAAATCAAATTAATTATTATAAAATTGAATTATTACGATAGGTATTTTTTGGGGAAATTAACAAAATTAGGTAAACCTTCGGAAGAGGCACATCCTCGAGAAAAATTTTGGGACAGATTCGAGGTTAGGCTAGTATAAAAATGGGGGTCTGGGGGCGGAACCCCACAGCACGCAGGCACCTCTTAGGAATGCATGAACCTAGGTGGTGCTTGCGTGCTGGGGGGCTCCGCCCCCAGACCCCCCTTTTTATACTAGACTAACCTTGAACCGAGCACATACAGTATAGTGCTCCCCTTAAGTCATACAGTCGGGGCAAGCAAGATGGCGGCAACTCCCCTTAAGTCATATTTCATAACATTCAATTTCAATGTTTTTGCAATGTAATTTTCTGGTACTTTTGGTACATTTGTTAGTTACATATTTGTACAAAACGTTACGCGAGCTACCGTTAAATAGAGCTCGTGATTGGGGAACGCATCAGGGTTTATAACCTATAAAATTATGACTTAGAGGGAGCAAAAGATATGACTTACGGGGAGCATATGACTTAAGGGAAGATGACTTAAGAGGAGGACTACTGTATGTGCGACAGTCAAACCCACGTGGTGTCGCTGTAACCATCGGACTATATACCACTATATAATATGTGCTAAACGTGCTCCGAACCTCGTTATGAGCATGTTTAGCACTCATTTGCGAGCTTAACGTTAATACTACAACAAAAAATGTATATAACCTTTTTTATACAGAATTTTATGCGCTACAAGTTTTATTTGAAACATTTTTTGTCAGATTATTATTTATCGAGATAATTGCAAAAAAATTAAAAAAAACACATTTTTTTGCTATTTTCTTAAGATGGCGGCTTTATTTCTCTCGACCGCCAATTTTTATTGTCATATTCGTAATTAGGAGGCAAAAATACATTAAAAAACTTTTGTTTCGATTTTTCTCGCGAGGATGTGTCTCATCCGAATGTTTACGCAAAATTAAATTGGTTTTAAACCGGGCTTATGACCTACCAGGATTTTTATAAAAATTGCATTAGATGTTAAAATGCTATAGTTTGAAGATCTTTAAACATTTCAAACACCTTGCGCGTAATCACTTGGATTCCCAAACGCTAGGCTTTGTTAAAACATCTATAATCTCAACTAGTAATAATATTAACAACTAAAAAGAAAAAGGTAAAACATAAAAAATAAAAAAATTTAAAAAAATAAAAAACGACATTCGTAATTATAAGACTAATAAAATTATATTATACTACAATTTCGATTTAACAGTTATTTGGAATAAAATGGTATATGAATATGATTGGTTAGCATGCAATTATAATAAATCTAAAGTAAGAAAAATGACATTACTACAAAAATATAATATGAAGATTAAATATACAAAAAAGTCGTAGAAAAATTGTGAAAAAATTTGTTTTTTTTTATCAATTCTAAGAACTTTTTGTTCCGTTACATTTTTTGCGAAAGTCTATCGTTTCCAAACAAAAAATCCCTGAATTTTTCAAAAAATAGGGAAACAGGAATTTTGTTATTTAAAAATGATAGAATTTCGCAAAAAATGTCGCTGAACAAAAAGTTCTTAGAATTTATCAAAGAATACGCTCAAATTTTTTCAGAATTTTTCTACGACTTTTCATATTTTTTCAAAATTTTGCGATTTTGAAAATGAAGAAAAGTGTTTTAAAAATTCTGAAAAAATTTGAGCGTATTCTTTGATCAATTCTTAAAACTTTTTGTTCAGCGATATTTTTTCCGAAAGCCTATCATTTTCGAATAAAAAATTCATGAGGTTTTCATCGTTCTTTTTGTGTTTGAGCCGCCATTTTGACAGTTTCCAACTTCATTTTCAAAATGATATCATGTACATTTTAAAGTTAAAGGATCAAGGACACGATATTTTCAGCGATCAGTGATCTCCTTAACCGTTTCCAATGTGAAAATGCCGATTAAAAAATATTTGTCAGTGAAAAAATCTGATTTTTTTTTTGTGAAAAACCAAGCATAACTTTTTCGGAATGGACTCGATTGATTTTTTTAACGGCAGATTCGGAAAGATCGATCAATTTTACGTGGAAAATGTTTTGTCTAAAATTTGTTTAATTGAATTTTAATGTCAAGAAATATTCCGAAAATCTTGGTGAAATTTGTGTCCTCTAGGGCTTTTATTCTTTTATTGAACATTCGAAATTGGCAATTTTCCAATTCCTTTATAGGAATTCACGCGTGAGACATGTGAATTCCGTTGAATTCTGATACGCAACTTTTTATTCCGCGCAATTCCATTCAATTTCCTAACCTAACCTATAATGTTTACATCAATATTCTCAGGGATTCCTTGGAATTCGTAGGAATTTCAAATTTAACTTTTCTATTCCAGTGAATTCCATACCTTCAATAAAGAGATTCAATAGAATTCAAAATTCCAATCCCTTTCCGTTTGCTGTGAAGGACAATAATTTTTCTAATTCCAATGTCCTATCTCATCTGAACTTGCCCTATATCAGAAGAAAAAACAAAATCCCAAAAAAGCCTCAAAGTTAAAAACGTTGCAAACTTGGGTTTAAGCTTTTCTTGACCTCCACAACACCTCCGACAAAAATCCCGTCTTTTAATTTTTTTCTTTTTTAAATGTACAGTAGAACCCCTTTTATTTCAACTGGTCATGGTTTTCAAGATGGCGCCGACCCTCTTATTTGAAATTTCCCCTTACCCCCTTACTCTACTTAACGCTTTAATAGTGGATGATAATATCTGATATCTTTTTATTTTTGTTAGACATCGTATATATTTTAGAGTTGAATTATGTAAAATATATATATATAATTTATGTGAAAAATGTGTAGAGAATTTTAAATTTGGATAAAAATGTAACGAGATCACAACTCGTGCCTTTATCTGATAAATAAAGACTGCAACATTTCGCATTTATTTATGGTCATTTATATCTGCATTCGAGTGTAAAAATAAACATTTTAAATTTACATTATGCACTTTATTACATATAATTATGTATCAATAATTTTTATCGAATACACTGTGATTAAGACCGAAATTAATGTAGGAGACAATATTTAACCCGAACGAAACTATGTATGTATCAGATTTCAAATATGATTAATGAAAGCTTCAAATCACTTGAAATTCAGTACTAATCTGTTGATATTGGATTTGTTTGTTATTTTGCAAATGAAAGACTTTTCAATTGTTATGGAGGTCTTGAAATACATATTATTAAAAATTGACAACATCCTAACCTTCAAATGTGCACTTTTACTGTAAAAAACGGAAATGTAAATTTACAACTTGCAGAGTTGGACACAATATTGCCCATGCTACAAGTAGGACTTTTACGCAATATTATTGTAAATTTACATAGGCACTATAAATATTACTTTTTTACCTTTGTAAATGCCAACTTGTAATTGTAAATTTACAATTGAAAATGGATTTTACAGGTTACAGTAATATTACACGGTAGAGAAGTTTAAATTCTCCAAGAGAATAGTAAATTTACAAAAAAATATAGGAAAAATTTTAGGTTATGAACTAAAGCGCAATAGCCTTATGCGGGCAGGTGATTTGAACTCTACATTATGTGGTAAAATTTATGCACGTAATCCTGAACCAATTGTAGTTGCTTGTAATAATAATTTGTTATTTCCTATATACACCTTCAGTGTAGGGAATTTATAAATCGTTCTGAAATTCCTAACCTCCCGCAGGAAATTTACAACTTTTAACGTGGGAATATCACCATATTTTTAGGCATGAAAATCACAACAAAATTGTAAATTTCATTTACATTTTTTACAGTGTAGCAGCTTCGCGAATAATTTGTATGACGTAAATCATGAGTTTGATGCAAAATTTTAAATTAATTTGAAATTTCATTACATATCAGTCTACCGACTATACATGTTTGCAAATTTAGGTTAAACGGTATTTACACTTTACAACTTTGATGGTGTAAACACTGTAAACTCTAAACGTTTTATTATACCATGCTCTAAACTGTATAGAGATGTTCGAGCGGTGGTGGGGGAAGTCCTGAGGGGAAACGATTCAAATAAGAGGGGCAATTGAAATAAGAGGGGTTCTATACTTAACTGGACCTACTGGACTACAACTCATCCTATATGAAAACTCTCCTTTATTCCTACGCCATTTTGTACGCCTTGGATGCGCATGACGCATTACGCATGTAATTTAGCTTCGAAGTTAGAAGTTTAGAACCTGGTACGACTTAAAGTAACAAGTAACGCATTTAGTGTGTAGGCAGCGATGAGTTGTGTTTAGGTCACTATATTTAAAAGGAACGTGTTTATTTTGTATACACAATAACTATGGGTGTGTAAAGCGTATCGTCGCAAACTGGGACATTTGACCCTGAAGCTATATAATTGGAAGCCCTTGAAGCGTCATCGTCATGAAAACAAGTCGTAACAATGATACCAACGAATAAGGACTATATTCACTGATGATCGAATAACAAAACACATCGCATAACATATGATAGATCGAATGCGCGAAAAATTTGACATTCGTGTTTGGATTACTTTACGTATAGTGTTGCTTTATGAACTTTCCGCATTACAGAATGCGAGGTTCAGTGACGATATGTAAACAAACCAGGAAAATCCAGCATCTCTGCAGTTGATAATGAAAAATAAATAAAAATGTACACAACAAAATAGCCTTACAATACGCACGATGGTATGCGTAATTGTTTATAATATCAGAATGCAGAAAGTTTTCTACGTAACATTTCTACTATTTTTCATTACGCATAACGTCTTTGCATCTTACTGCTATCCAGATTATTGTAAAAATAGGGTATGTTTAAACTCATTTGTTTACAAGTATCAATTTTAAATTGATTTTGTTTTATTAGACTATATTGGAACCGAGTCCAGGAGAAAAATGTCAGCTCACATCTGCACAAACCGGTCAAGGTACGAATCAAACACTTAAATGTTAATGTTTTGAAAGTTCTCGACTAATCAATGTTTAATTCAAGAATGCATGCAGCTAGGATTCGAAAATATGGGACATAAACCGGTATTTGGAACTCCACCTGTGCAAGTGTCTTTGACTGCATATGTCGCAGAGTCGAAAGATGGTTCAGGCAAAGCAACTGCTTTTAATCTGTCTGTGAGCGAAGTTAATTTCAATAGTGAGTAAAAACATTAAATTTCATATAAAAATTGTCAGAAATCATATTATTTCATTGAAGTTTATTCATTTGCGAAGTAATAATAATACTTTCATTACAATTACCTAATTTTTCTTATAATTTATACAAAATTGGATTGAATCTAAACATATGATATTTTTAATTGTCAATGATAACACGGTGTGCCTGAACAGGCCCCAACCCAAAAGTTCTTGCACTTCAAATTTTCTTTCTGGGTTCGAATCTGCAATATTTTCCGATTATATTGTGAAAATTTCAAAATCATCCGTGGAACCGTTTTCGAAAAAATCCATGTTTAGTATTTAAAATATAGAAAATTCGATATAATTCCATTGAACATTAATAATACATTTATTTTATTATCAGAATATGTAAAAAGACATTGCGAATAAATAAAGGCTTTATTTATTATGAAAATGATTTAACAATTATACTTTATTACTGTATTATTAACCCTTTTGCTGTGAAGACTGAAAATTCGAAAGTGGGCTCAAAATGTTACGATGTTTTCAGCCAAATTTGTGTAAATATGGATATGTATGTTTTCGAAGATGCTGATTACAAATTTGGAGTAAATTTTCAATCATTCAAAATGGCGGATCCAATATGGCCAACATTTTTTTTTAAATTAAGTGGCCGTATTGAATTTTCTGCTTGAAGTTTTAAAAATTTGTTCTCAAATTCTGATTCAGCGATTCAACATACCCAATAAAACGTTACTCTGGCGTATATCTGTTTCTTTATTCTCTATTTATTCATTCTTGTATAATGAAAAATGTTTAAAAATCGTCCAATTTTGTGCGGCCATATTGGATTTTAAGTTTAGAATTTTCAAAATTTGATCTTAAATTCGGATCCTGCGATTCAAAATTGTATTTGTTTATTCTTTGTTTATTCAATCTTTTATGACTACATGTATAGACGTTGTCCACATCGAAAGGGTTAAAACTACTATCATGTCCTAAGGCATTGTGATACCATTGTTAAGATGACATTTATACATATATAATACTAATTAAATTGTTAGAAACATGTAAACTATTATACAAACAGCGTGTGCGATAGTTTCTTCGCATAGTCAAAATGTGTTTTTGAAACTTACTTTGACTGTAAATCAAAATGCACCAATTCCATGGCTTGCTCCGAATAGAAGGATAATCTTTTTTGTATTTTGTCGCAATATTGTTCTACGTGAAAAAATGCAGCATCAATTTTCGGAGTCACGATACCTAAAGTAACTCACTTTGAAAGACTGTATGTAAATTTTATAATCTGATTTTGGATTATTTCTGAACCCGCTAAACATGTAACGTAAGTGAAACATTACATGTTATCCCATTTATGGCAAAAAAGTAACGTTTTGTAACAACGTCTGGACGCTGTTCCACGATATCTAAATACGTAAAGATAATGCGTAACATTACCAGAATGTCAATTTATAACAGTTTCAAAAACGTTTTATGGAATCGTTTCTGCGACGTCACAAAATTACCAAGGAAATTTAAAACGGCGCATTCAGGTTACTAACGTAACATTCGTGTAATGTTACGAATGCAACGTTTCATAGACATGATTTATTGCATATCTTCTATTGTTTCGGCCGGTTCCATCTCAGACTTCGCCTTCAAGATTCGGAAGCATTCGGATGCAGCATTTGTTTTCGTATATTAGCACGATTTACATGCAATCTTTTTCTTCTTATAATTATTCTGTTTTCTGGTGCATAATATTATTTGCTATTATTAATTTTGTTCTTTTTATTTCTTATACGTGTTTAACTTGAATACATTGATGTCCATTAAATTCAATATTTTTTTTGGTAATATTACTGCAAGAATTAATTTAAAATATAGAGTAATTTGAGACTGAGACTGCAATGAAGTGAGATTTAACTATTGTTATACTTCACATTTGAAATTAAAACGGGTTTTGTAATATTTAGAGAATATGCATTTTATATATACAGTGTATTTGTTTTAAAAAACTCGCTCCCTTTTAATATATTTATGTACAAAATTTGTAAATTTCCGTCACTTGTCCAGCAAATAACTCGCACCGTATTATTTTTAATGTAAATTGTATTAAATTTAATTCATAATTTAAAAATTGGTTCACTTATGTTAATTTTAATATCCGCGTAATTCATAACTTATTTCCAAGTAGTGCATTTGTAAAATATACGTGTGTCAATTAACTTTACATTTTTTTAAAGAGTGTTTATTAATCAATTTCGTTTAAAAAAAATATTATACGGATATCTTAAAAATATTTATTTAAATTACAATAAATTACTACAAAATAGTCAAATAATATTAAAATATTATTATTCCTGATATAGAAATGACAAAATTAATTAAAAATATCTTGTTTAAATAAATCCTCATTTATCAAGAAGCCTTCTACGATTTAGTATAAGAGCTCTCGTTCGCATGGTAATACGTATGCGAGCGCAGCGTTGTAATCGGTAGACCCGGGTTCGATCCTCGGTCGGGATGGATTTTTCTTAGATTCACAGATTTATTTGCGAGCAAAATTATAAAACTACATTCTTTCATAACATATCTAACGATACATAAATAATAATAAAATTCGAATTGAATAAAATAATTTGTCGAATTTCTTATAATTTTTATTTATGACCGTTTAATGTAACGTTTTTACAACATTGGATGTATAGTTTTCAAACGTCGCAGGTACGTTACGAATGAAACGTTATTTAAAAACTGTAAATGTGGCAGGACATTTCTGGTTCCAAGGACGTCATAAAAATGTTTTTGCAATGAAACAAGTTTGGTCGCATGGCTATAATGCGACGTTTCAAAGATGTTGCTGTAACGGAATATTATTTAGCGGGTTAATACTAAACGATTATTTATTTTGATTATGGATATGTTTTCAACTCGTGTAAATTTATCGCTGTGATTTTAATAGTGTGTGTCTATTTATACTGTTTATTATTCGTATTTTGTATTATTTTGTGTAGTTAATTTTTTTTATGTAAGGACTCATTACGTATATTTGTATTTTATGTTAACTGCATTTTGTATTATTTTTTGTATATTTTATTTTCTGTTTTGTAAAGATTTATTGTCTGTTTAATAATAAATTTGAAATATCGACTTAAAAATTGAACGTTTTTTTTCGTTGGACAAAACTTCTCCGACCGTTCGAGCCTCGAGCGAGTTATAGAATTGGGCCGTTCAATTTTGTTTCCTCTCATCCGTTTTGTAATTAGTCCCAGTTTTTGCAAAATCTAAATGAATTGCTTCCATAGCTTGCTCACTGTAGGATCCCAATCCTTTCTGTTTCCTCTTTTAAAATTCCAGAATATGAACAAGTACTGCGTGAGTTTTCAGAGTGACACTGATATTCAAATTTTTGCAGCTACTTTCAAGTAATAAATAAATAATTTTTTAAAATTTCTGCACCATTTGCTATTATTTGAAATATGTACAATATGTGCTTAATTTCGGTTTATCTTCAATTTTGTAAAGAATATGAAATTATTGAAATTCAATACTTGTTTCTACTAGAAATGGTAACTCGTTACCAACGCCTGGGAGACGAATCATCTTCAGTTTGTCGACATATTCAGTTTTACGGTAACTTCACAGACTATCCTCAACCCCACTTCTACGTGTCATGTCCATTTTCATACGATACGTTTGAGACCAGTTCCTATCGTTTGGAATACATGATTTTTTCAAATAAATTTGAATACAGCAGGAAATTTGTATTCGAAGTACCAAGACACCGACTCATCGGTACGTTGCATTTCTATTTTTAAATGTATAAATGGAATTAGAAATAATGAAACTGTATTTTTAGCTAATGATGTCACAAATGTAAAAATGTATACACCGTTTATTTATGTGGATGTCTCGGAAGATGCAATGTTGACATTGTATATTCAACCACTTCCTGAGAGATTTAACGTCACCGAATATAAAATTTGGTTACTTAATAATGACACTCGTGCAGTAACTGAAGCTACTGCAAGTATAACTGACAAAGAACAGCATGTTCGACATAATTTTACTGTACTTGACGGTGTACATTACTTTAAAGTCGCTGCGATGCACATAGACTGCAACTCGTATGGTTGTGTTAACAGTACATCTCCTCTTATAAGCATTAGTAAGTGTATACATAAATTTTGTTATTTTAAGAAAACTTGCATGATGAACAAGTACTTTTATTTGCAGAACAAGTATCTCATCGATTGCTGATTATGATAATTAGTGTTATTTGGATACCGCCTGTGATAATCTACGCGTTATATCATGCATATAAATTAATTAGGAAACGAGGTATTTTGTAAATACATGTTTCTTTTTCTTTTATACGGATGTCTGCAGCCGAACATTATATGTACATCAAATTTATTTTATTCAGAATTATTGAAGAGAGACGAAAGGAAACCAAAATGTCTCTTGGTTTATTCGCCTACACACATGTCACATGTGAATGTAATGGTCGAGTTGGCTCGATATTTACGAGCTTGTCATATTAACGCTATGATTGATACGTTGGATATTCCTGAAAGTACAAATAAAGTAAGAATGCTTGAATAGTTGTAGTAAAGTTAATCGGAGTGTTACAAAACGCAATCTGTTTAAAGGATCCTGGGCTGTGGTGTAACGAAGCATTCAATGCTGCTGACACTGTTATAATAGCTACTTCGCCACCACTAAACAGCGAGGCAGTTCCCGTTATTTATAGGAACATGGACAATCATGCTCTACGACTGATGAAAGAAAATTACTCTCATCGAAATAAGAGATATTTCGCTATTCAACTACCATACTGTAAGGCTGATGAAATTCCAGAAGAGGCAGCACATCTGAAACGTTTTTCATTACCTGATGAACTTGACAAACTTGTTAGAACAATTCATAAGGTTGAATTTCTACGCTTTTTTGGCGTATCTAATAAAAATTTCATCGAAGCTGTCAAATCGGCTAATGCTGAAGTCTGCGATGTAGAGGAAAAACCAGAGCAGAAAGTTACAGGAGACAGTGGTAATATAATACACCTTTTCTGGTTCAATAATGAGTATTAATTATTGGTTATATTTTGATGATATAATTCATTATTTTCAGGGGATTTCTTATTGCCTGTCTTAAGTAAGGAACCATTAAAAATTGAAGCCGAAAAGGAAGTAGAGTTGAAGGCTAGTACAACGTCACAAAATAGTTCCGTGCCTCAATATTACAAGACTAACATCGAAGAATTAAATTTGCTAGGGGAGAATGCTGAAACCGAAGGAGAAATTATCTTTACTCCTCCAGCCAGCGATTGCGAATTTCGCATCGATAACTTAGAATTATAAGTTACACATTTTTAAAAGTTTCAAAAACTGTTTTTGTATTATTTCACACTTTTATACTAATTATGAATGACAATTGTCAATAAACAATATTTTATTAGAATATTTACAAATATGATTCTACTTCGATTTTATTTACATACCTTAGTTAGAAAAGTGATATTGACTTGTCGCATGAGATGATAGTGATATTTTAAAATAGTAAAAGGAATTCCTTTTTTTAATTGTATGTCTTGCTAAGAATTTTTATTTAAAAAAAACACGTTTTTAAATAGTTTTTCAGAAATAACTGAAAAAGTAAGCGTTTAACCCATTAAGGCCTAAACGGACACATTTTGAGTATCCGTTTAAACGTCGATAATTTGCATATAAAAGCGTTTGGAAAAATTTTCCTCCCACTAGTTCTGACGTAAAATTGTATGCTTTTCCAGAATCTTTCCATAAAATTTCAATAAAATGAAAAGCAAAAAAGTTATACACGTTTTTTTTTTAAAAACATGGTTTTTAACAATGTATTTTTCATTCTAATATCACATTCACCTGGAAATTGCATTGAGAAACATATCTAAGGTGAAAATATCGCGTTCATGGACCCTTAGGATTAAAACGTACCGTGTTCTAATTTGAATTTCAAGCTGGCGACTTCCAAAATGGCGCCTAGAAGCTCAAAAATCTTTTTAAAACTTAACAAATATTTTTCTTGAAAACTATAGGCTTTAGAAAAAATTTGCCAAGAACAAAAATGTCTTGGAATTGGTTAAAGAACCTTCTCAAATTTTATCACAATGTATGGATACATTTTTTGGTTTATTGAAAATTCAAAAAATCAAAATTTTTAAAAATGTCATTTAAAAAATCTAAAAAAATGCTAGAAGGTTCTTTAACCAATTCTAAGACATTTTTATTCTTAGCAGATTTTCTCTAAAGTCCATATTTTTCAAGGAAATAAATTATTAAACTTATTAGTCTTAAAATCTAGAAAAGTTTAATAATTTATAAAGATTTTTGAGCTTTTAGGCGCCATTTTGGAAGTCGCCATCTTGAAATTCAAATTAGAACGCGGTACGTTTTAATCCTAAGGGTCCATGAACGCGATATTTTCACCTTAGACATGTTTCTCAATGCAATTTCCAGGTGAATGTGATATTAGAATGAAAAATAAATTGTTAAAAACCATGTTTTTTTACAATAAAACGTGTATAACTTTTTTGCTTTTCATTTTATCGAAATTTTATTGAAAGATTCTGAAAGAGCATACAGTTTTACGTTAGAACTAGTGGGAGTAAAATTTTTCCAAATTCTTTTATATTCAAATTATCGATTTTTAAACTGATGCTCAAAATGTGTCCGTTTAGGCCTTAACCCGTTTCCGCCCAAAATGCCGTAAATTTCACTACATTTTAATCGTCACTTTTCTTATAGAAACTAACGATGAATAGTTCTGAATATTTAGATTCTATAGTTTTCAACCCTACTCTTTCCGAATCCGAAGTCCGTTTTTCGCTAGGAGCAGCCATTTTTTAAATATGGCGGCGAAAAGGCAAAAAATAGAGAAAATGTCGATTTTTGGATCGGTTTTTCATGTTTTTCAATAGGTTCGCGATGACCGATCATTCCAAAGACCTGGATCTGGTGGCATAATGAGTTTGATTAAAAGTTGACATGATCAGATATGTAAAATATAAGATGGCGGATCCAAGATGGCTGATTTTTCGCCGAATTTTGTGTTTTTATAGCATTTCCGACTATATAATATAAAACCCGCGAGTAACCATTTTCATTTCGGACATGCAACGTTTTGTATTTTCCTCCGCCATTTTGTTGCTCAATTCCTTTGTGTTTTAGGGACATAAATGAAGGATACTATCATGGTCCGGACCGATTCGGCTAGTAAAATAAAAAATTACACGCGATTAAATGTGACTAAAGAAGAGTGTTAATCTGTCAATAGTAATCAGCCTATATGAAGGTAGCAACATACATTTTATTTTACTAGCCGAATCGGTCCGGACCGTGAAAGTGTCCTTTATTTATGTCCCCAAAGCGCGAAGGAATCGAGCAACAAATGTCGGCAAATTGTTGCTGCCTTCATATTCGGCGATTACTAATGACAGATTAAGTCTCTTTTTTTTGTCACTTTTAACCACCTGTAATTTTTTATTTTACTAGCCGAATCGGTCCGGACCATGATCGTATCCTTTATTTATGTCCCTAAAGCGCAAAGGAATCGAGCAACAAATGTCGGCAAATTGTTGCTGCCTTCATATTGGCTGATTACAATTGACAGATTAACGCTCTTCTTTAGTGACCTTTAAACGCGTCTAATTTTTTATTTTACTAGCCGAATCGGTCCGGACCATGATAGCATCCTTCATTTATGTCCCTAAAACATAAAGGAATTGAGCAACAAATGTCGGCTAATTGTTGCTGCCGTCATATTGGGCGATTACTATTGACAGATTAAGTCTGTTTTTTTGTCACATTTAAACGCGTGTAATTTTTTATTTTAATAGCCGATTCGGTCCGGACCATGATAGTATCCTTCATTTATGTCCCTAAAACACAAAGGAATCGAGCAACAAATGTCGGCTAATTGTTGCTGCCTTCATAATGGGTGTTTACTATTGCCAGATTAATGCTCACTTCTTTTGTCACTTTTAAACGCCTGTAATTTTTTATTTTACTAGCCAAATCGGTCCGGACCATGATGGCATCCTTCATTTATGTCCCTAAAACGCAAAGGAATCGAGCAACAAGTGTCGGCTGATTCTTGCTGCATTCGACTTGCAGTAATATAAGCCTGGTTGAAGTCGCCCATTCACGGTGCTTTCAAAAATATGTGTATTTTTTATTGTGTCAGTCATGTTGGACCATATCTGTTTTAAATTATAGCATTTTTTTTAGCAACAAATGAGCAACAATTAGGTGTATACTCGTTTTTGCGATACAATTTGTTCTTTTCACTTTTTGAGTTATGTTCGGATGGCTCTTATGCAAGCAAGCCGAACCTGCTATTTAAAAAAAAATGGAGCAACAAATACGGGAATAGAGCAACTTTTGAGCAACAATTGAGCAACAATTAATCGCACTAGTTTGGTTCGATTCGGCCCAAACGGGTCGGCCAGCTTATAGCACCTGGCTAAATTCGTATTGCAGAAGAAATGAATATAACCTTTTTTGTAGAGAATTCGATGTTCTATATTTTTTGTTTGAAACATTTTTTTGTACGATTTGTATTTTTTGTCAAAAAATGAAAAAAACGTGTTTTTTGAGCGTTTGTTTTGTTAAACCTCCCCATAATCTAGTATGCATTGTCTCCAAAAACTAATCAGATCTAAGTTTGGCCAAGAGAAACCCAAATCCGTTTGTACTTTTTAAATTCGTCCTGCCAGTCGCGAGGTATCGCGTATACAAAATTTTGCCCACGGACGGACGGACGGACGTACAACCTAACAGACACCAATTTTTTTATTGTTGCTTTGGGTTCCTTAGGGCCTGAACGTCGACATTTGATGAAAAACTATAGGGTCATTTTTTGGCGGGAACTGACCAAATTCAATACTTCGTCAGACCTATGGTCTGGGTCGAAGTAATAAATATCAGTGATTTAATAAATCAGTCACCAATAACGACACCACTTGGAATAGCTGAAGAGAAAATAAAAGATGTAACATGTTTGCTACGATACTTTGCATCCATGGGCAAAGACTTTTATCAAACTTTATTTAAAAACTAAAATTTAAAGATAAAAAAGAGAAGACAAATTTCAACAGTATGGAATTCATATTATATATATGAAAAATAAAAATGATATTAAAGAATCAGTAGCATTATTTTATTATTTTATAAACAATGCTTTTAATAGGTACAGATTTTCAATTAAATGGACCAGTTTAATCTGTCGATGTCTCCAATTCATGTGTATACACAAACAATAAAGAGACATTAAAAGGTTGGTAAAAAAGATGACGCCATTTATTAACTTAAAAATGAAATCGAGAAAAAACTTAAATATGTCGTTGAATTCATAAGCCGGGTAATCCTTTATAAAAAATTAAAACGCCTTCCGTGTTTTGCCGCGAACTTTGATAAGAATCGCCATAACTTTGCGAATTTAATTCCAATCGATTTCAAATTTTCCAAAAAACTTCCTCTACTTGTAAGAAACAAATTGCTCGCTTGAAGTTTATTGAAATCGAAAGTTCTGTACAGACTTTTCGAAGACGTAGCTGACTATTCGCGGATTACAACAGTTGCCATGAAAAAATTAATTTGTTGATAACGAAATTAACTTTTACAATGCTTTATTACTTCATAGGCATCGCTAGGATCTGCTCGGTGTACATCGCGAATTTCAAACAATTTTAACGAATTTTTTGTTCTAAATTCTACTGTTTTTAATTATTAAAACGGAAACTATTAATTAATATTATAAAATTCTTGGGGAAAACTTGTTCTGCCAATAATCAAAAACAAAAGGAGAGAGTAAAAAAAATGAAAAAAAGTATTAAAAAGTATAAAAAAAAAGCAAACAAAAAAGTATCAAATGCATTAAGAAAAAAGCAAAGAAATGTATAAAAAAATATAAAAACAAAAAAGGTATACAAAAATTTTAAAAAAAGTGGAGCTACAAGCCTACTAAACGTCCTCGTCGTTAGATCTGGGTTATGCCACGTCCATATCGGCAGTATCCAATGTACAATTTTTTATCTAATCACAGCTCCAACATCTTCTAGTTAAATATCTCTATTTAGATGAATTATTCAAAAAGTTAAAATTTCTGTGATTATGGCGCCATTTTGAAGCCCCCATTTTGAATTTTTAATCGCGACTATAATAATCTGTTAGTATAAATCGTCATGACTTCCAACCCAGACGTACGTCCTGATTGGATAACGTCTTCGTATACAAAATTGAGCATTTATTTCGACAAAGTTGATTTTTTCACGTTTTTTTTTGCGTTCAGGCGCTCATATTGAAAAAAAGGCTGAATATAATCTAAAATTTATTGAAAATTTAAATTATTATTTAATTAATATTATTAAAAAGCAAATGAGATAAAGAACATCAACATTTTACGCCGTCTTGGGCGTTATTGGTTTAATCCCCTGAAGCGACGCGACATTCCACTCGCCCGGTCCCGCCAATTTCTCGTGTCACGTCCAGTCGTATTGCGAGGTAAGAGAAAGGTAGAGTAGAAGGGGGAAACGCGCGAAAATCGTCACCGTGGTGGGAGACACAAGGTGATCCACACGCCGCTCTGCGGTTTAGTTCAACGGCCTCAGGAAAGCGACCACAAAAGAACTGGTAAGTGCCAGATACGCGCTCGAGTTGAGCGACCTCGAAAACAACTAGATGGTCTTTCAGTGGTAAAGTTTTCCCATTATATAATACATAAAATGATTGTGTAAATATCATATTTGTTTACATTAAATGATATTTATAAACGATATAACTTTTAGCTTACCCCCCATCACACTCTCTCTCTCTCTCTCTATCTCTCTATCTCTCTGTCTCCATCTCTCTCTGGCTTATGACCATAGCCGTAAAGAGTATTCTTGACGAGAAATTTTATATTTAACCTAAAAGCTAATTCTTAATAAAAATTTTAAATCGATAAAAAGATTTGAAATGAGAAAAAGGACGTTAGTAAGGCGATTAGGTTGTTAAAAGTAAGAATAAATCATTGATACATTTTCAAGTAAATTTATTCGCTGCAAATGTTTTACAATCACTGTAGTTCATGTGTCGTACGAAGACTTTTATCACGGGCACGAATTTCTCAAAAGCAATTTTCATTACTCACATTAACCTAAGAGTTCCGGCGTATTAAATATTTACATCATCATTGAAGTACCTTCCCTTTTATTTTCATCGCATGATGTCATTAAATTAGTTTGGAATTCTCTTATTCTAGATGTTGCATGGGAACATTAATATAACAATCAAGTTCCAACTTCAATGTATTTTTAGTCATTACAAAATTCAATTTCTATATATTCGTACACATTTATCGGAAGATTTTTGCGCATACAAAGTACAATTGAAATATAAACGCCACTTACATAGTAAAATATACGTAATATTTTGCCCAACATTATATTTCGTGTAAGGAAATCGGTATTTACATTTAAAGAACGGTAACAAAACTAATAATGTTCTAGGATATAATATACTTACTCTTGGATATTTTCCAATATTACAATAAATTTTAAAAAGTTACATAAGATTTACTCGTAACAAAAAGTTTAATTAACAATTTTTCAAAATCATTCTCAATGTTATAACATGAGTTTCTTTCAGAAGTACCATTTGACTAGATTTAGTTTATTTATAAATGCACTTATCGCATTTTTAAAGCCAAATAATAGAACAAGCCGTATAAAAATGTATATAATATTATTTTCATTCTTCTTTAATGGAATTTTCTTGGAAGTCACAGCACGGAAGAATTATTCTACAAATTTACTATATTTACTTGGATCGCTGATGGAAGGGACATGTAAAATATTTTCGTGTGTTGCTTACGTAATTGGTATAATGTGATGCATATTAAAAAATTTTAATTCAACGTGATGCGACATTTGAATACGTATAAACCGACATTCAAAAATCGTTAATGATAAAACTGTACAAATTAAAAAATTGTGAACATTCGACCATTTATAATGGCGGTGATGTATAAAGTAAACGTACCTAGTTTTCTAAAATGCACGAAGAAGAATATGATACTATCTAACTGTAATATGCGTAAAATGTATTAACTAATTTATTATCTATGCAATCTACTAAACAATACATTCTGGAATGCCTAGAATTTTCAATTTTGTTCAGTGTAAACAATGTTCGTTGTACAGTAGAGTCCCGGTATATTTGCTCACTCGGTTCCCCTCGTCTTCCCCTACCATCTCCTTATATTTGTCAAAAGAAAGGGTGCGCCGCTTCTCCCACTCTCCTCAGTCGCGTTACGTTCGTGTCGTCACAGCAGGCCCATCCTGAGGCCCCAGCGCGCAAGGTGGGGGAAAAGGAGAATGTCGACATACAAATATAACGAGACGGAACTGGGCCAATATGATGGGACGTAAATATAGCGATACGCAAATATACCGGGGCTCTACTGTACTTATTAAAACGGGAGATTTTAATAGAGGTAATATATTTAAGTGAAATGGGTGAACAATAGATTACATAACAACGATAAGCTGGAATCGAATACATTAATTATGTATTCAAAATGTCGGGTAATGCGTTTACCTACAGATGGCGCAGTTACGCTAAAGATAGATGTCCTTTCTCACAACCGATACGAGAGAAGTCGAAATTAATCTTTTTCAGGACAATTAGGCAGACCAGGTATTCGCCATTTTTTATGCTAACAATAAAAAAGGCTTCGTCTATGTTTAAATAAAATTTCATGGAATATTTCGGTACTTTATTCCCTTCTCAGCCGTAAAACTATAGCCTTTGCCTTAAAAAGATTCATGTTTTTAATAATAATGAATGTTTTTTTTTTGGAGATCTAAAACGAAAATTCTGGACATCCACATTTTAATGAGTTGTATGGAGACTATTATCAAAACAAATATAAAATCTTTGGCATTTGTTATACTTGTATAAACCTAGTTTCTTCTTTTGTTTCCAGAAGAGTAATGATTTTGTAAACGTATAGTTTCTTATAGGAACATGAAAGAGTTAAAATGAACTATGTACAAATCGCGATTCATTAAAATGTACACATTTTCCATATAATAAATAAAATGAGCTATGTACAATTAAAACATTCTATAATGTACAAATGAATTTGTGACTGCGACGATAAAATGTCTGTAATTAGGAGATTTGTTTATTTATAAATTATCCCTTAATTAAAGTATGCTAGTGAATAGGAAATACACATTTCACGTAAAAATTAGTGCAACCACTATACTAATTCACAAACTAATAATAAACAATTTCGAAAAATTGTCTTAGCCAAAATATGCGAATAAGTGTTCACAGTGCCGAGTTAATTAATACTTTTTAATATTTAACATCACATTCCATCATTACGCTGATAAATATAAAAGCGTAAATGTTTCAGTGAAAATAACTTATCCTCCTTGGCTTAATACGTAGATCGATAGACTTCAGAATTGTCATTTGGTAAGAATCGTGTGGTCTTGAATAAGTTTGTTACATACAAACATTTTTCTCTTTGCAAGAGATTCGATGATACCAAAATATATTGGTTGTTTGTAACATTGTACAGTTAAACAATAATCTAAATGTTACTTACAACAGGCAATGAGCCATAAGAAACTACGTGTCGAAACTGCACAATGTTAAAATTGCATGTGTTTGATACAAAAAAAATCGATCTTAATTTTTTGAAACGTTGCTTTAAAAAGTGACTACTTATTGACATATACAATATTATGTTTTGATTATTTTTTACATCAAATAAAGGTTTTATTTACTTTTTTCTTTCTTATGTATTCATTGTTTAATATTTTATGTAACAAAACAAGATTTTTGAAGCCAATGAACCTACGGAATGATTAAAATTGAGAGTTTGCGTTAAAAAAAAAAAAAAAAAAACAGTTAATACACATTATAGAAAAAAATCAAAACGTATAATCGCTGTTAAAAAATGTGTCTGTTTTTACCTTCTATTAAATTCAAACTCTCAATTGTTTTTTTAACGGATACAATAATTCGAAAGTAAAAATGTTTATAATGTTTTTATGAAAAATCAAAAGCATATCAAATATAAACACGTACATCTTCTTTTTCGCTTAGGCAACGATTCAGAAAATTGAAGATCGTTATTTTTTTCGGACTTCCTAATATGGGTGTTATATCAAATTGTTTCTTAATGCTGGTAACATTAGCATAAATAGAGTTGCAAAATATTTTCCTCCGGGTTTTTAATTCCTATATGCAAATGTAACATTTTATTTGTAAACAGTTCAAATTCGGCGATTCTGTTCACACTGAAAATTCCTGCATTCGCCGAATTTCATGTATGAATGCGCCACAAAACTGATTTTCAAACTGATTTTTAATGATGTATTTAATAAATATAAAATATTATCTATTTTAATTCAGATTGTGTGTGGAATCTTTAAGAATTAAATTTAGTATAAAACACGTTACAGATTACAATTGTTTTTCTTTAAGGTAAGGTAACAATTAGAAAGTTGAAAGAAAAAATGAGTAAAATTAAAAAAATATAGTTTCTGCAGGATCTGTGAAATATATTAAATAATCAAAATATTTTGTACATTCAACAGTTTTTTTTAGTTTTCGTTAAGATGTAAGATATATCAACGCTTTAAAAATTAAATACATCAGCTAAATTACTCGTTAAGTCCAATTTAGTAAGTGATGCGAACAGATTGACTGTATTAAATGATCACGTAATAGGTTTAACGAAAGTGTTGTACGTTTCTTTCACTATTTGATGTTTCGGTCAGATTACCAACGTGACCTAATCAAGTGTACTAAATGATTTAGTTAAATACCCGGAATGGTTTAGTCCAATTGATTTATTAATGTAATGAAGTTAAAAACGTTTGAAATAAACGAATGATATATGGTCAACTCTAAAGTTGTTAGTACACGTCGGGAAACAGATGGTAAAACCGTTTAATGCAAGTTTTCAGTCTTATATTTTTTCATTTTCAGAATTACTGATATTATGAAAAGCAGGAAAAACTTTAGGCTTATTTATAAACTTGCGGTGAGTTATGGATACTTATGAAAGTGACCGTATTTAAGAAAATTAGTAAATGATCTAATTCCATTAGTATTGGAGTTCTTTAAAAAACAATACAACACTTTTCATTCAAAATTTAAATTTAATTAATTTGCTTGAATAATATACTCCGATGATTTAATTATTAGTCGGTAACTTTTATCTTAGTGAACAAATTAAGTTTTATGTTTTCTCTACTAGTAAAATACATATGTTTGAAATGGAAAAAGTGAAAAAATTACGTTAATCGTTGAAACTACTTTTTAAATAATATTTTAAGAATCTAAAACTATATATAATTAAGAATCAATGCAATATTTAATAAATCGAAATGAATGTACACAATTCAACACAAACAAATTTATTGCAAATAAGCAGAAACTATTTTTTTTATTATACTAATTTCTTCTCTTAGTGATTCAAGCGACAATATTTACTTGAACAGTCAATTTAAGCGATGAATTATGTTTCACGAATTTCAGCATCATTTAATGAAAAAGAAAATTGCACAACTATTAAAGATATCGTTCAGGTTTTGGTCGGTTAGAAGTTAATTTTACACCGAAAACTTTTTTTGAAAACACTCTGTCCGACATGAACAAGAACGATACAAACTACAAAAACAATGTGTTTGCAGTTAGTAAGGGGATCCCACGTAGCATAGTATTATTCCCTGATATCACTTCATATTTGGAAATCATTTTCGACATTTCACGTATAATTTTCGTAAAGACTGTTGTATCTACAACTTGTTGTAATTAAATTATTTTGATTTAACGAAATATTTAACAATAATCAGAGATTACATGTAAAATTACCCTACTAAAAATGATTACACGATAAATCACATGAGATAAACAAACTTTGGAATTAAGTAATTCATTATGTGATGTATAACATTCTTCAACATCTTGTGACATTTCAAAATGATGAACTTCATGATTCATATTACTAAATTATTAACATTTTTTTTACTCACGTGATTTATCACATGATATTTTACTCGATATCATCATAGCATAATTTTCAGTATGGAAAGATTTAAAATCATTCCCTGCTGTAATAATTATTGTCTTGGCTACTTGATCTATCGCTCTTATTTGAATGTATGTTTCTTTATTTTTAGACCGATATAACAATTAGACCATTCTTTAGTAAGAACTTACCAGAATATCAGACATTAAACTTCGTCAATAATAAAATCTATGATCGATCAACATTTAAAAATCTTACGAATTGCAATGGAAACGGTTGAATTGTTTATAGGAAATTAATATTAATATTCTAAAACCCTTTTAATTTTTAAAACATACTTTAGAATTGAGTTTTCCAACATTCAAAAATGCGCTACGTGGGATATAATATGTAAGCCACATTATTTTCACGACAATCTTTCAGTATTTCACAATTTCAGAGGCTAAATTTGCATTATGCCTATATTTTAAAAATTGTAAATGTTGGCTTTTACCAACTATGCAAATAAGACATAGAAATGGTATTAAATATACCTGATTTTAATGGTATGCTGTTGCATATTGTAATTAAATCATTTGAATTTTTAAACAAAATTGTTTCGTCGTTTTTTAGGCACCATTACAACATATCCTAAATGATGGATAAATATGTCACTTTGATACTTTTGGCATTCAGAGCAGCATTAGCATCAGCTGCTTTATCCATCACGGTTAGAACATGCTAAATTACTATTGCTGCATGTCCTTTTTAAAAATATCACGTTAAAAAAAAACACGCCTAAATCTCGCATTTTACCTTCTGGCAGTGTCTAACGTTGTTTTGCTTTCAGAAGGTTTTAGTCTAGTCGACTTCACTCGTAAGGCCATTTTCGATTTTTGTGTCCATGCTATGGAAGGACAGAAGGTCTTCCGACTCACGTTTGTTTCCTTGCATGTCAATATACGAATGCGGCCTAATCTCGTTAGTTTCCGGAGCCGCTAGTTCATTTTCGCTGTTGCTAGTTACACTAACGTTCCTTAACCTTATGGGACTTTCATAGTGATTTACATTCAAAGTCGTCGGTCTTTCGTTGGCGTATTTAGGTTTCGATTCTTCGGTAAAGGATGAAATTGGTTGTTGCCACAAAGTATGAAGCTTGTCGACTTTGTCGCATTTAGTAACCAACTCCAACGATGGTTTGGATAAATAATTTACGGCGTCCGTGCGCAATGGTTGTTGTCCATTTAGAGCGTCGACATTCTGACTCGTTGTCTCAATACTCGAACCTTAACAGAAAACACATTTTTATAGTGTTGATGTTTTAAATGTTTAATTGTATTCTTATTATTAAATAACTTGAAACTTTGAAAAATCAGATGGACAAAAGAAATCAGGATTTCTATTTAAGTAGTAATATAAGGACCAAACAAGTTGTGGGTGTCTTATGTGGACAACAAGGCCGACTACTTAAGTAGTTACGGCAGATATAAAAGATTAAATTATGTCTGAACTAATTAACGTCCAGAGGTCTCACAAATTCGTTAAAGTCATCATAGCTTTGAAAATAATAAATTTTAATCGAAACTTCAAATTTCTAGCTTTAGGAAGATTTCAACAATGAACAGAAAATTAAATGAAAATAAATGAATAAGGAATAAATAATTAAACAATAAAACAAATTAATAAAATAGTACTAAGATACACCATTATATCTTTAACAATGCAACAGAAATAGAAGATAACAAATGAGAAAATAATAGGTAATATTGTACTGAAACTTGTCATATGTTATTTTCGACCAACTGTTGTGATTTGCTGTAAAATTTTCAAAATTGAAAATGGCAGATAAAATATTCTAGACAGAATATGACGAATGGAAAAAATAAAAATCAATCTGATTTTGTTGCAACTCGTTAGTTGAGGGTGTTCGAGGTTACTAATTACGAATCTGAAGTCAGATCACAAGAATTCAAAATGGAGGATCCAGTATTGCAGAGGAAAAAACGAATAAATCGGAATAACTTGTTCGTCCTCCACATTGGATCTGCCATTTTAAATTTTCAAAACCTGACTTCAGATTCTTAATAAGCGACCCCGAAAAGCTCCAAGTAATGAGTTTCAAACAAATCTGACTGATTTTCTATTTTTTCGTCCACCATATTGGATATTAGAAGTGCAATAAAAATTTAAAAGGTGGAAGTAATTCGGACTTGAACGGGTTAAAACTCGAAGAGCAGCCTGAACTATTTATTTAAAATGCCGATTTTTTATCGATTTATTTATCGATTGATGTATTGCATTTTAGTACTTAAATAATATAAGAAAATATAAGAAAAGTTAATTTATTGAAACTGGAGCAATAAGTAGAGGAGGAGAAGCATTTTGTTGTAATATTTCATTGTTGGTGATTAATACAATATTCAATATTCAAATGGTTCATAAATTACAATCTCTTAGCTAGATATATATATAATATAGTATAAATAAGTCCACTTCTAAAATCTAATTTAATTATTATTTTATAAGATGAATACGGAAATAAATTTACAAAGAAAAAAGCAAAATAAAAAAAAACTAAATAAAATAAATTGATATTTAGATACGACTCAAATATTTTAATTCAATTTCACATACTGTTTTTATTGCATGCAATGCTCTATTTACACACTCTACTCGATTACATTATTTTGCTTTCTAAAAGCTAGATTTCCATCTGATGAGTCAGAATACAGGACCAATCACTTCCATCGTCCTTTTTAATTTGTTGCCATCCAGGATTTAATTATTAAACACAAGTACAAATTCGCAATGATAGCTGGTGATGGTCATATTAGGGAATAAGGTACTTACTTGGACTGTCTAAAATGTGCAACGATGGAAAATATGCTTGGTTGTGGACCGTCCTGGGGTTGAGGTCGAGGTACTCCACGCCGTCCTCGAGCATGCGTTCCCAGTGACAAATTAGCTCCTTAAATGATGGCCTCATTCCTGGCTCATCATACCAGCACATAACCATCAGTCTATATCTGTGGACAAACGTTACATTTAGGACATAGAATTTAATCCTATATCTTATCTATAAACAATATTTTATCTATAAAAACATAAGAAATCCCCAAATATTTTCGTGCTATGTGATTCTTTTCAAGGTATGGTAGGTTTTCATAAAACAGTGAACTCAATTGGTATTATTTAAGAACAAACAGTTAGTACAAGTTTTTACTTTCGGAAGTAGTAATTTTGGTGTTTACTTGGTCATTTACAGAGGAATTACGACAGGTAATCATAGTTGTTCCTGTCCCGATGATAATAATTATTAAAGTCTCAGAAGTTACGATAGAAGCTGTCACCTTTGCAGAGACAATTTCGGAGAGAGCATTCTTGCGTTTGGTAATTTAAGTGGGGACTTTAAAAGTTTACACGTAATCACAAACAAAATAAGTAAACATTTTAAATTGAGCTAATTAGAATGAGTCAAAATAACAAAAATGCTTAGTTCCAGCAACTATGATTCTAGTTAGAAAAACCAAATATTGTTTTTAGCATGTAATAATGACATAAATGTTTATTTTATAGCAAACTAATTCTGTAATAATTATAAAATAATACTTACAATTGATGGGTACAATTTGCGGGTTTTTCCATGCGATATCCCGCTTTCAGAAGATTATAAAGATTGTGGACGTCAACACCAGGATACGGCGAAGCTCCAAGAGTTACGAGTTCCCACAAAAGCACACCAAAGCTCCATACATCCGACTTGCTGGTGTAAACGTGGTCAGCCAAAGATTCCGGAGCCATCCATTTTACCGGCACTGCGACACGTGTGTGAAAATTATATACATGTTTATGCAACCCCATAAAATATTAAAATTTAATACATAGAAAGAAGCTTTCGAAATTCAAGTTTAATCCTAGATTAGACCATATTTCGTACTGATTTGTTTTCAAGTACTACTTTGTCTGCTGCCATGATTTATATTCAATATACAAAATTCAATGAATACTTTAGCAGCTTCAGTTAATAATAATTGTGTTCTACTATGTATTTTCTGTGTATTCGAGGTGATTTTTCAAAAAGAGGACAAACTTTTCTTATGGCGTATTTGCAGAAATACTGAGAATGTCAAACAAAACTATAATGAAAATGAATGCAAATGACATGGAAGTAAGCATGTCATTTGCATTCAGAGTAAACACACCGAATGAGTCCAAATTAGCATTAAAAGAAGGTACTAGTGGGCCAAAATAGAAATCAGGCGTACTATTCCGAAAAATTCATTTTTCGAAGGAATGAGGGCGAGGAGACGGTAGAAAGTATGATTTTTTTTAAATCATCAAAACCGACCTTGACGAAAAATATGTGTTGCGATTAGTAATAAGTGTATTAAATATAAAACGTTTCAAAATGTTATATGATATATCAAAGGCAAAAAATGTGTACGCTTTAAAACAAACTCTTTTCTGTGTTTTTCGAGTGTTACGTTTAAATTTTTGCAAAAACCAAGTATCTATTTTAACATTTGTTATATTTAAAAAAAAATACTTTTTATGAAAATATACTTTGCAAGTGAGTCGTTATTATTTGTTATGTGAAACGTGCGACCTCATTTGAGGATGTAGAGGTCATCTAGCGTTCGCGCTAAATCCCGCTACATAGTGATGAAGTCAAGAAAAACTTTCAAGATTCTTCCGAAAACGTTTCAAGAAATTTTACTGAAAATGTAGGAAACTCTCGATATTACACATTCACACAACTTTGTCCTAAACCTTTCAGTAAATTTATGTAAAGAGAATTGGAAGATTAATCAATACTAATAAGTAACGTAAGTATCAACCTGAATCAAGTACATCTACAACACTAGAGTTTACATCGCGGATATTAAGCTAATAGCAGCGGCGTTATTAGCCAGAAGAATACAGCATAATCGATTTCTGACTAAGTCAAAGGAATTAGCTAAAGCTATAGTTGGGAATAATGATAGAAGTAGAATACAATCATAGTGAATGAATTCTGATAACTAGTAATGTGATAAGATGGTATTCTGCGAAATAATGTTCTGAGATTACGTAAATTTATAGTTCGAATAATAAATCTATTGGCTAAATATGGAGGAATTTGTCGATTGAGAATTTTCTACACATACGCAAAGAGAGAACAAAAGGGTTAATGAAACTATGAAGAAATAGTAAAATCGATGTTAACATATGTAAATAGTAAAATTAACAACATTAAAGGTTATAGTTGATATTTGAGGTTATTTGTGATTGATTTAAATACCTTAAAAAAGTAAATGGTATACAATGTGATTGTTCCATTTACAGTGGGGGGGGGGGTTAAAATTCCGAAAACATTTATCCGAAGGTAATATTTTCCGAATGCCAATCATCCGAAAGTGAATAAATCCCAAAGTAGATTTTCCGAAGGTTTAAAATTCCGATGTGGTCTTTTATATATCCCTAAATGAAGTTGATTCTTATGTATTTTGGGCCCCTGAATCCGATTTGTTTTGGGTAGAATGCCTAAAAGTGGTGCAGTTGATTGTTATTAACAAGTTTTGGGTCATTTTGGCAGGAAATGTCTCTTGCGAATTTCTCAAAAATGCATATTTTCTATATTTTCTAATTGCCGAACTTCAGAAAAATTCCATTTTTGCAATATTCAACATGTTATTAATAAAAAACGGTTCCATGAAATTAAATAACAAATTAACTGCACCAGTTTCAGGCATTCTACCCAAAAAAATCGGATTCAGGGCGCCTACATTGTCATTCGGAACTTTGTCATCCGGATAAATGACATTCGGATTTTAAACCTTCGAATAATTTACTTTCGGATTTATTCACTTTCGGATGATTGGCATTCGGCATTATTAAAATTCGGAAAATATTACATTCGGATAAATGTATTTTCGGAATTTGTACCCCCCTCCCCATTTACTAGTCAAATAGTTAATTTAACTACTTTTTGTGTTAAAGCGTTTTTCTATTATAAAATGATTTCATTAACTATTTTCTTTCTCTCTGTGTATATGGTTGTCCAAATGGAGTACTGAAAGTAAATTGAGCCATTCTTATCATCTTTCGAATTCTCCTTTTCTAAAGGGCTTAAATTTTACGTCATAACCTGTTAATTTTCACTCCAACATATTTGAAGAGTTTCGTCCCAGTGCATATTAAAAACGAAGTAAATGAAGCCATTATAAAATTGCTCTCGGAAGGGCCCAATTTAATTCGCTAGATAGATCATAAAAAGCGAGACAAGCATAATCAATGTGTGGATACAAGTGATTGAACAAGCTGCTTTCTCAATTCCAGTGGAAGGATTTTGTCATGTAATTTAATTGAGTAAAAATAATGGAATTTATTTTACAGATAATGGATGACACGCGTGGGATTTCCAATATAGGACCGAATATGCTTATATTTTAACATTTTTTAAAAAGAATTACACATAAAGTACTTTCTATTACTCTCGTTCATGGTTGAAAGTACAATACAATATTGTGGTGAGTCAGTAATATGCTACAATTGAGTGCCCGCCAACAGTAATGAAACGATCCCTCGAATGATTGAATGAGACAGAAGTAATATAAACGTAACTGATTTGAGAAAATACTAGCATGTGCAGAATGTAATAATTCACCATTCTAATATTAATTATTAGTAAATCAGAATTGTAATTGAGCAAAATTGATTCGGTAAGCTTTTTTCCTAACGTATTACATAACATTCGACAGACTTAAGTTAAATACTTACAACTAAAGAATTTGTGAAATTTTAATGAGTTTCTTTTTTCAACTAAAAATCAGTGACTTTTCAATAAATCTGAGTGATAAAGATCGAAATATTTCAAATTATAAATAGAAGTAACTAATATCTCATTTAAATAAATTATTATAGATTTCAGTAGGTATTAAATGATCGACGATTAAAAATCACTTAAATATATAACAAAAACAGTTATTATATTACGTATTAAACATAAATAAGAAAAAAAATTACCTCGTCCCTTGCTGCGTTTGAGATAAGCGTCGTCTTCGTAAACGTCGCGCGTAAGGCCAAAATCGGAAATTTTACATACTTTTCCAGCTGCGAGTAAAACATTACGAGCTGCCAAATCTCGATGCACCAACTGGAAATGAAAAAAATGGTAAAATAATGGTAAATATTATAACAAAATTATAATATTACAGCCTAAAAAGTAGCAATATAATTATCATTACATTATACTTGCGTATCACTGTAGTGGTAAAATAATGACAATTTTATGTTCAAGTATTATATCTAAAGCTATTTTTCGAGTACGTAATGAAAAACAAGTAATTTTGATTAATGACTCTTCTAAAAGTAAAAATGTGTCAGGAAGTATCTGTGTGTACTGGCAACGTAGAGAGATAAATGTTTTCCGTAACTCAATGTATAAAATATGAATAAAATGAAGATAAAGATGTCAATTATTTGATAATAAATGAAAATGAATTCGCAAATTGGTCGTGCAAACTGGAATTATTAATATATAAGGAATATTTATATTGAAAAAGTAAAATTGTCAGCGTTGGATGTGAATATCTTCATCTATGTTACCGAGATATTGAAATGTATTTTGAAAAATTACGTACGGTTATTTAATCGATTTTCTTCACTACACTGAGAAAAAAATTGGTAATATTTCTCAAAAATGTGGTTGCCTGTTAGCAGACAAATTTAGTAATAAAAAAAAGTAATGCCAACTACATTTTAGTTGAATTAACTAAATGTTGTTGAGTCGGTATCATGATGTAGTTGGAAGCACTAATTTGTAGTTGCATTGACTAAATATTTAGGTGCTAATCGGCAACCTCATACTAAGTCAAAATTACTATTTTTTTTTCAGTGTACAAGCAGATTATTGTGCACAGACCGACGGAGATTTTGGATTTAAAGTTGTTATTAGTTGCGGTAATTTACTTTAACAAGGTAATAAAAGAATTTCATTACACAAAATTTATAATAAATATCGTTAAAGTTATTACCAAATGTTTTGATAATAGCAATTTAAATCAAGGCCTGAAAGGGCGGTCAATTGTCTGATAATGAAAGCAGCCTGCTTTGCAAATTACTATTTTAGATCATAATATTTATCAATAAATTCTCTCAGTCTATATTAAATATCAATGTCACATGGAAACATGTATGATGTATACTTGACGATATATTTATTTGTTTCTATTGATAAAATATATTTCATTTTACTGCAGATCAACTGTAATTGAGGAAATAACATTTAACGTTTTTGTTTTTGTAACCTATTTCAGAATATAAAACCAAATTAGAATTAGATAAATCTGTAAAAAAACCCCATACGAGGTAAGGTTCATTTTGCACATGATATTTTAGTTAAAGGTAAGTTCATGCAACAGTTGCATACAAAGTTCATTTGCACACATTGTCATAACATTTGTGGCGGTTATTTGGCCTTATGATTAATATAATCATGTTCAATCTAGTTTCGATTGCATATGAACCGGATTAATATACTCGTATATCGTAAACTGATAATTATACATAAGATATTGAAAAAAGTGTACCTTAATATCTGCAAGATATGCCATCCCTTTACTAATTTGCCAGGCAAAAGAGAGTATGTCTCTCGACGTGATTGCAAAGTTCGAAATTGTGTCAGATTGCAACTCCAACTGTGGATTACTCGGGGAAGACGACAGTAATGCTGAAGAACAAGGCACCCTACCTTCTGATTCCAAATGGCGGCTCCGCCGCAGGTAATTTCTGAAAATTGAAATTTAACAAAAATTTATATTTCTAATCGAATAATTATTAAAATGGAGGTACGGCATTTGTTAAAATGTATATTTATTTAAAATATTTATATAAATTAGTAAGAATACATTCTTAAATATGAGTAATTTTCTATTAGCCCCAAAAAATTGATTCGAATAACAACAATAGCATTGCGTATTTTATCTAAAAATAAGTGTTCTATTAGAACAATTTGGTTCTTTGTTGTCTGGAGTATGCAACAAAGGAGAACGGATTAAAATTACTTGTTAATATATTCAACTTGTTTATGTCAAAATTCTGTTAATTTCGGATTCTGCCTTGCCTAGCAGGGATACAATGAATATTTTATGCATTGTTTTCAATAAAATATACTACACATTTTGCGAATTCATCTTATTAACGGTTTAATAACGGCCATTTGTTACACTGAATCGAAATGGTTATTTTTGTATCAAGGGCGCAAAATGCAGTTTTATGCATACAGATGATACTCAAAATATCGTGTATATCACGGGCGAGGATGACGGCACCGAAGAGAAGTCCGTCGCGTGGGTCTCCAATCCTCTACTTTGCGCCCTTGATACACAATATAATATTTTGCGCAAAATCGACGTCGAACTTTGAGATGATCGTGTTCATCAACTTTTAATAATTTTCAGAAAATTCTTTTTACCAAAATGCTTCTTATTGTATTGGCTCCTGAATGTGTGAATTTTGATCGATTCTGCCGCTAGTAAGTTGATTAAAAATAAATATCGAAGTTAAGATCTGATGTGACATTCATATTTTCTACCTTTATTTTTAAATATTTCCCAGCAGCAGAATTCAGAAAAAATCACTTAGTCAGCAACTGATAAAATAAAAAGTATATTCAAGAAAGCGCCATTTCGAAATTTCTATTAAAAAAAGCGTCATTTAGGAGTTATGCTCAAAAAGCGGTCTTATTGGAGAGCCGTACTTTTTCTCTACAATTTGAGTTTGGAGCACATAAACAATAAATGATATATTCAATGCAAGAAATAGCCATCTCGGAATTTCGTTTAAAAAGGGGTATTATTCGTTTACTGAGCTTGTTCTCTACAATTAACTGAAGTTTTATGAGAAACAATGAAGTACATAGTTAAAAACAAAGTGTCTCAAGATGTTTCATTTCAACTATGACTAAGCCATCAAAAGTGTCTTGAAATGAATGACCTTTTTACAGTGTAAACGCGGGCTTAAAATCATGTTTATTTTCCATATTACTCGTTTGATTTGAATAATATTTTAGTAAGTTGCTAACGGACGCGTCCATCCCGATTATTCAGTAGATCCTGACCACCTTCCGCGGACACAATTATTTAATTATTTTGCAAAATGATTAGTTCCACGAATTTCATACAGTTTTGGGTTAGTATATTAGTTACAATAATTGCTATGAGGGTCGCGTGAACTGACAACACAGTTACGCTTTTATTTATATTTCTTATTGTTTACTTATGGATAAAGACCGCAATACCAATAATATTATATAATGTAATTTAAAGCGGCCGAGAAGTTTTAAAACATCTGTAGATGAATATTTAATTTGTATAGTTTTAAAAGATATTTAAAAAAACGATTTTATAGCATTTTGTCTATACGCGAAAAAATGTTTTGAAAAAAAATACGGAGCTCAAAATTTTATACAAAAATCCCTTGTGTATGTTGTGCGTAATATGAAAAAGGCAATACCGTTAAAGAACGATGAACTGGGATTAATCGACGTTTTCAGTTTCAGCCTGGCGTACCTTTCAGTTTTTGAGACATTTACGTTGTTTCAAAACTTAACTTTTCTTTTTAAAAATGAACAATTTTAGAAATATTCATTTATTACGTTTGTTTATTTATTTAAATATTCTGCGTCTAACGTTTGAGCTGTTTTAATTGTTAGTTGAAAATGGTCAAAACAAGGTTTTAATGAAGTTTAACTTAGTTGGATTAATCTGTGAAAACAAACGGCATTCTGAAATTCGGTGGATAAGGATAAACCTCTGCTTCCGTTTCTGAATTATTAAGATATACAAAAATGTGTCATTTTTTAGAAAATAACATATTCATTTTAACCGTTATTCCCGACTCCAGGGTCGTTTGCGACCCAGAGAAAATTCCAATTGTACTTTATTAATTGCACAACTGTAAGCGTTTTCAAGCGGCAGGACATATTTGACCCAGGTAGTTAGAGGAAAAGGCTTTAAAATAGCCGTCGGAATTAAGGGTTAATAATGAAACGATGTAACGTTCGTCGGTTTCTAACAAATTAAATACGGCTTATGCCCCACAAATGATATTCATTTTAAATTTAACAAATCTATAAGATTTACTCGAATCGAAATTTCATGTATAATATGCGTAAGTACAGTAAATTATGTTTTATATCGATACTGAATATAACTTAAGGGAGGGCCTATTTGTATATTTGTTATATTGTTATTTCAATACAAATTGGGTTAAAAATTACTTTTTGACAATTGAGTTCACCCGCAAATACTGAAAATGATGAATGCCTTTTGCTGTATGGTTTAGTAAAATAATGTCGCTTTGAATTTAAAATATTCCACAAAATATCGGACCAACACTATAATTATTTGTGATTATACCTCAATAAAAATTTGGAGTAGAAATTATACACCCATTATTACAAGGGAATAATGAATCCACATACAAAATGTAAAATCATAAAAAATAACGCGTATTTTCTTAAACCTTAAATCTTTTTTCTAATAGATCAAATATTAAAAGTATAGTGACGTATGCTTTCTTACGCATTAAATGGAATTGAAATTAATTTATAATTTTAGCAGTAGACATGCATGAGTAATTCCATGATAATTTTAATATTTGATTTGTAAGAAAAAAGATTTTTGGTTTTAGCCACACAAATGCAAAATTGTTTTCATTGTAGCAATATTTGAGTGCAAACTATTAAGTTGTGTAAGAACCTAAAGTGTGCTACCAATATAAAGGAATAAATAACACAAAATAAAATAATGATTTTCATCTTTTTTTCTTTTTGTAAAACTTGTTATATGGTGATAGTGGCCCTTAGCCAATTGAAAATCGTGACATACACTTCAGAATCTAACAAACAAAAAATGGCAATCGGTTTTGAGGATTTTCAAATTGTATAAATGGTACACAACAAAATAAAATAACGATTTTCAATGCGCGGAGCGCAAGTAGTATAGTTCTTCAAAATCTTGTCATTTTTACCGCTAAAATGGCGTGGCAATTTAAAGTCTATTTTGAATCATTTTTTTGTGAAGCACTCGTTATTTCTTTGAAAACTCGAAACGCATTTTTTACAAATGATCCGATGTAAACAAATTTATTTTTTATCAAAATTTAGTTTCCTTTATGTTTGTCCTTATATTTTATTATTTCAGAAGATAGGCCACATTTCAGTTCTAAATTCGTGTTCTGAATAGACAGTTTCCTAAATATTAAAAGTATCACGGAACTACTCACATGTGTAAATCATGTAAACGTTAGAGTAATGAAAATACATTTTAAAACTTATTAAGTTGTGTGTGTATTTATTGCACATAATATAATAAATGTACCGCTTGTGCACTTATTAAGATAAGGACTTTTTCGCAAGGAACTGGATATTTCTGGGAAAATTGTCTACTTCAGCGACTTTTTTTAAATGTATAATTATATAATTTGTGGTTAAAATCATAGATTAAAATGTCTTGTAATGCAAAAAAAAAAATCAGTTCGTCTCAATCCTTTACCGATCATCGTGAAGTTCAAATTACGAATTCTAACGCATTTTAACGCCATGAAGTTTTGAATGCATTTCAGATAGCTAGGAGGTTATAGCTGGTTTAACGAAGCGACCGTATCGCGATGATTACCATCGGTTACCGAATCTCGTACAATATAATTGCGGGCAAGATCCACTGCAGTTTCGCATTGCGTGCTATACGATAAAGAAGCGCTTGCGCTTGAAGCGGTCGGATGTAGGATCAAACGTACATATACCGTGATACAGCGCATGCGCGCCGCACCGTTCCACTTTTCCCGCAGCGCGGAAAGCCTCCCCACCCCTCGCGCAACACACACGTGCTTCCGAGCGCCCGTCCGGAATGCACGTACACGTATCGTTGCGCAAGTGTTCCAGAATCTCCCCCTTGCACCTACATGAAATATAGCACTTGGTGCTAAGTGAAAAGCGGGCGGGGTCGATCGCGCCAGCGCCGTATGGCAATATCTGCCAACCGACGCGCATTGCGAACGAGCCTTGCGAGCGGGTATCGACTGCGCAGCAGTTCACCCGTACTATCCGACCGCAGCCGACGTCCCCATCGCGTTGCGAGACTGTATGGCAATCTCTACTGACCGGCATTCCCGATGGTGCGAATCCGATAACGCGACCCGGTGCATTCTGGGTATACCCTCGGCGACGCCACCCGCGGTGCAGGAAGACGCGACAGAACTAAACGGGTAGAAACCCCAGGTGGCAGAAGTTACGTAATTCTCGGCATGGACGAGTCGGTGGTCCAATTGGTCGAATTGTTGCGCGAGTGGGGGTTAGGACACGCGGCTGCAAATTTCGTAAGTAAGTATGTATCACGACACTGGGACACCCTTAACCCTGAACCCCGTCCCTAGCAGCCAATCTCGGAAAACACGCGACAGTACTATCACCAGAGAATAATTTCCATTGTAAATTAAAAGATTTCGTATTTTCGTTTACGTTGGCTAACTAAAGGATTGTATTTGATACACCCGCATGACCCTATTGTCCTATGTGTTAATAAACATTACTATTTTCTTTTTTGTTTCCCCAAGACGACAAAATAAGGATATTTTGTTTTTCTTCACGAAGTCAACAAGTGAAGGTTATTACTATCATTACGCTTTACACCTAAAGCATCGGAATACTTCACCGCGGAAAGAAGGCATTTAACAGGACTTTTAGAAGGGATGGGGTATCCACAAAACTTCCGGGGTATTTACTAAAGTTTGGTCAAATTCTGCTACCCTGCAAGTTCGGATAAAATAACGGAATTCTTCTGATGAAATACAAAAACAATTTTTATGATCCATGAATATACAAAATTTTTGAAAAATAAATTTATATAAAAAATCCATACCGTTTCCAGGAGGATATACATTAAATAAAATCTAATATGCACAGAATAAAAGGTTGTATAAAGTTAGGTTAGTTTTTTGTCTGGGAGGGAGGCTCGCCTTCGCGGAAAGTCTTCGTCACGGTTCAAGTTTCCGGAAACTGCTCTGGTATACAGACACAAGCATACGTATTACATTTGTATATCGGCAGACTTCGCACACGTGTCTAGACACTCTTTTGTTTGAATATTTCTTTCTGTAAACGCTATGCTCGCAAAAGAAAAGGAATTATACGTTTTATTGAAATATTCAAGTTTCTTAAGAAATAAGCCACAAATGAAAAATATCGTATTTAATCCGAATATAAAGACGATGGAAACGAAAGATGAAATGAGTCTGACATGAAATGTAAGGAAGATTTTATTTCGAAAAATCAGGACAAATTTTTTAGATTCACGAGTTGTCGAGTTCCGTTTGTGAACTGGACCATGAACGACATTTCTATGAATCTGTTCGCTTCAAGTTCTGATTCGAAATCTTTTATTGTAATAGAATGTGTAAAGCAGCGCATTTTCACGAGATGCGCGTAAAAATAAGGAACAGTGCGTAAAATCGAACTTTACCCATTCCAATACAAACATCATTCCATGAAATTCGTGCGTAATATTTTACGTTTTTTCGTGCGCAATGTTTATGCAAAATATATTATTCAAAATAAATAATGATGGTTTTTTTAAACGGTTAACTCCGACATTTTTTGAATAAAAAGGAAAATAAGAATTTCGGTAATCAAATCCCGACACAATTTCTACAAGACTGATTGAAATATTTGTATATTTTTCATTGTAAGAGATTTCTGAAGTCTTCAGTTGGAAATGTAAAAAAAATAAATACTTAAAAGTAACAATTGAAAATTGTAGGACAGAATTTTCAATATTTCGTCTTTGTACTATAGTCGTGTCTAATCAACAAAAAAGGTTTGAAATTCCAATGAAAATAATTAAGAATAGATTAAAAATGGATTCCATGTTTTTGAAGTACAACGCTATCTAGCGATATCAAGGAAAACTTATATTGATTTTTATAAAAATGTTAATATTAATTAATTTATTATTGTTTCATGTATACAAGCATTAAAAATATGGGGTCCAGTATGAAGGTTAACCGTTTCATTTCTATTAAATTCACTAAATATAATTGGTTGTAAGGTGGGAGGGAGAGGGTAACGGGGTCCATTTTTGGAAAATAAAGGATGATGTGCATACAAATCTGGGCACAAAATATCATTGTTTAAATTTTAAAATTGTTAAAAACTTTTTATATTTGTTTACGTATTCGGAAGATACATTTATTTTTTTAATATTACAGTCGAATTAACTACTTAATAATTATATCAAGCCCTAATTATAAGTTGTGTCATCAGTAATATAGTTGGTCCAACTATACCTTTGTTCTATTGACCATAAACAGATTATATCAAGTATTTAATTATAACTTGAGGGTTTATTCATATTATCACCTGTTAATCCTTTGAAGCATGGGGTAGCATATATGCTACATCTTTTTGTAATTCATTATTTACATATTTAAGGTAATTATTAATTAATTTTGCTGCAATTTTTTGATTCCTTACTTCAAGAACATGTTAGGAAATGTAAGTAAATCAATATTTTTAATTAACTATCATGTTATATTGTTTAAAAAAATTAAATAAAGTGTAAAAATTGTGGATTGTTTACGGAAAATATATGTGGTGAAGAAAACGTCACTCAAATATGACGAGACTGGGTACTCAGAGGTTTTCGGGGTCGCTGAGTACGAATTTGACTTCAATTTTTCAAAATTCAAAATAGCGGCTCCAATATGGCCGACCGAATTCCCCAAATTTACTTGATCAAGGTGAAATTGGGTACTCGGGGGTTTTCGGGATCGCTGATTACGAATCAGGTCACAGATTTTCAAAATTCAAAATGGCGGATTCAAAATGGCCGACCGAAATATAAAAACCAGTCACATTCATCCTCGATTTCAGTCGGCCATATTGGATCCGCTATTTTGAATTTTGAAGATCTCCTTCAACGGGTTAAGACGTTGTTGAGAATTATATATAAATAAATTCTTCTTTTCCGTAAATGTTTCTTAAGTGAAAAATTCCTGTTTGAATTTAATTTCTCGGTATGACGGAAATAATTGACTACAAATTAATTAAAAAAATCTTCGACGTTTCGACTCTTTATTTAGGTCCTCATCAGGAAGTAACTTAATTGCCATATGGAATTTTATGGCTTGAGAGATATTATATATAGTTGTTGAGAATTATTAAAAATGAAGTCACATCAATTTTTCGAATTGTATCAACTATAAATTATTATATAAGTAAATTATAAGGTTGATCTGTAATCAGATAAAGTATGATATTTGTTTAAAAGGAACATAGTTTTTATACGTCAATTTTATATTTATAAGCAAAGGTAGAAAAAAATAATTATATCATATTTGGACCTCAATTTTGTGACCTTAGTTTCTTGTATCGCATATTAAAATTTGTTTACATAACGTTAATTTTAACATATAATATATGAACATCACATTTTGTGCAGTATTATGCAACGTTATATCGGTACAAAATTCAATAACCTTGCGAAAATGCATTTTTGACAGGCAGGAAATAGAATTTATCGACCGATCGTTGCAGCCACGATTTTTGTTATACAGGGTCGGAAACGTTTGTCATTAAAAACGTCATATTTTAATTGCTATGTCCTCACATTTTTATGTCATTCGCAGTTTTATGACTTTATTGAATAATTTAAATCTTTCTTAATTTCTCGTTCTCAATAAATTTGTAATTATTATTTTCAATGATTCATAGTAGTTCTAATTGTAAGTAACCCGATAGTAGTTAAATAAAAAAATTTACATATATTTATGGCGGCGGGGTCGAAATCACGAAAATCAAAATAAAAAACAAAAACTCTAATTAGCGTAAGCTCCACGATCTTTTAAATGAGTTTCTTTCTCAAACTTTGGACAAACTTTGGATCCACACCCTACGATAGTCGTGAATTTAGAAGGTCTGTTTAGTTTTTTATTTGTTTATGTATCCATTGTATTATACGCGACCGATAACTACCAAGACATTACAAAGTTTCATGTCATATTAAAAATTGTTTTATGTACAAAATTATACCGTACAAAGAAAATGGATTTGCTATAGTTACTACACATTTCGTTTTTCAGTAATTTAAGTTGTTACTGCAACAATAGAAAATATTATAACAATTGTATGTTGTTGTTAACGTTCTTTAAATAACAATTAAATTATCTTTTTATGTTTTAGTTCTTATCCCCCCCCCCCCCCCCCTCCCCCTAAAATGGTAAGGCAATTTATGGACGGCCCTTTTTATTTAAATCATGTCTAATAAGATATGTCATACATTGGGATTCATCATATATCAGAAAATAAAAATCTTTTCTATAATAGCGGTCGAATAATTTATATTACTGTAATATGTTTTCAGTTGAGTATTTTTGCTATCTATGTTTACTTTGGTCGAAAAGTTCTATAAAATAGACATTTTACTAATTTTAAGCTAATAAGATCGAACAATAATTCTTTTTATTCCATACCGAGAATATTTTCCTTGAAAAAATTCCCATATTGTCTGAGTTCATCGAATATATATGCAGATATTTCCTGCATTGCTTTGAAAAAATTCCCTTACCAGCAAGGAACATTTTGTACAGGTATTCTAATTATTTCATTACAATGTAGAACACATCTTCATTTTTCGATTAAAAGATGAACAATTTGTCAATTAAAGTTTTGATATTACATCATTGTCTCATAACTAGTGTAACTAATGAACCTTGTCAGGTGCCATTAATTAATTAATTTTTAATTTGGAATATTTTTAAAATATGTTTCGGTAAATTCTGCTTTACAACAAAACAATGTTTTATGTGTTGGCTGAGACAACAAAAGATTACTTAATTATGCTGTCTTATTTTTGTAAACAATGTATATTGCAAAATATACTAAAAAATACTATACTTTGCCATTTTTCACTATAAATTCTTGATTAAAAACAATGATTTTTGATAATGTCGCATTATGTCCAAAATTTGATTTGGCAACGCTGTTCGTGTGTTTTTTCAGAAACGTACGACTTTAGTGATTAATTCTAAATAAAAGGCAAGTACACTGAAAAATATTATATTTATTGTGTTAAAGAAATGTTGTGAAGCACATTTTTCGTGATCACATTGAAATGTTGATGTGGCTCAGCTATTTTTTGATACGTATAGAAAAGTAAACAAGTACAATCATTAAATCTAATTTAAATGTCTAGTATACTAAGACGTATCATACAATGAACTTATTTAACTATTTAGTATAACTAGATGATGTCCTTTAAAATAAGGGCATTCGACATGAATTACATATCGAGTTAGTCTAAGATATATATAATTCATGAAAAACATATAATAATAAAGGACAAACATAATGTAATACACAAGACAAGAAATAGAATAAAGTTAAACGCCTTGAAAAAAATGTTAAGATATAATTACATTATAATATTATCGTATAAATTACGGACAAGTTAAAACTAAAAATTCATATAAAGTGTTCGCATCGAATGTATTCGGGACATGTTTGAGGCGCCTGATTGGGAATCAAAACAGTAATTACAGTTACTAGGAATCTTTAATTCATATTTTTAACAAGTTATTCAAAGGAAACTAGAAGATCGCGGAAAATAAAAAACGAAGTCTATTTTTAGTTTAAAATAATGACGCCGATGTTGCTCAAAGTAAATAAAATCAACCTACTACTGATTTCCGCTAAGAAAGATTTCAGTTCTCAAAAAATAATTTCTACTAACGCAGCGCGTAATAAACTATCATAACTGTCATTTATACTCTACATTCAATGACCAAAATAACCTGAAAATTAGTAAATATGAAAAAAAGATTAATTAAAATGGAAAGATTTCTTACACTGAGCGTTACCCAATCAACATCTTAATCAAACATGTGTCTATATGTGCCAAAATATTCGGCTGGGGACTCAGGAAGGACGTCACGAACATAACTCGACTAAGGGGAGTGGGAGAAGCTGCGCTCCCCTTCTTTTTGTAAATACAACAAGATGGTAGGGAGAGGCGAGGAACCGAGCAGGTAAATACACCGGGACTCGACTGTAATTTGCAAATGGTAATATTTTTCTTGCACTCTGAGTTCAAAATGCTACCGTATGAGAATAATAGACGTTTCTCTTTCTAGGGAGTAAACTAAGTATATAATGAAAATATGTGCAACACGACAGTAGATAGTTCTTCGCCGACTCGTGCATTTTGGAGTTCTCGATAAAACAATGTTCAAATTTAATCTAGTTTTCAATAATAACTTTTGTTTATTTTATAAATTTTTTGTTCTTTACATAAGTTTGTAAAAATGTAAAAAAAAACTGTATATTTGACTACAATAAAATGTTTTTATGTCATAAAAATGAACACGTTATTATTATACTATTGTGAATGTTCCAAAAATAATCACATAGTATTTGACGATCATGTGTGAGAAAATAATATGTTTAAGAAGGAAGAATAGGTGTTTGCTCCTATGTTGTCATTAAATTAATGCTATAAATATCACATATTATATTATAGTTTATTTAATGAGCCAATTAAGAATTGATTTAAATTCTACCATTTCAGATGGTAATTTGAGAAAAAATTTATTTCTAGGAAAAACTACTACGAATTTTGGAAATGTTGCTACTAAAAAATTGAAGTAAAGTAACAATATTAAAATCTTCTATTATCTAATAGGATAACATTTAGAAGGACATCTTGTTTGTGAATAAAAATTTCTCTAACGATCAATTTTAAGGAGGTTCGTATGGTAAGTAGGGAGTGTCAGTGCTATTTTTGCCCAATTTTGACTAGTTCAGTACCGTTCGGAAGTCGAATAATGGCATCTAACCAGTACGATAATGAACTTTTGACAACAATTTCATTGAAGTTTTCTTACCTAGCGTATCCAATCGATCTAATTCTTTCTCTCGAACATTTATTATAGATTTTTCTTTATTCGACATTAATTTTAAGTAAATCTATTTGTTAATTCTGTGCAAATCTCGCATACAGTAGTCCCCATCCTAAGTTATACCGTCGGCTCTTTCAAAATGGCGGAAATTTATCTAAAGTTGTAGCCCCTCACTATCCCCACTTCCGCAACTCTGTTTATATCCGTGTAATGAGTACTTCTGTGTGTGACTGTCGTAAACCGAGTGTGGCTCAGCGAAACAATGTGGTGAGGGAAGGAGAGGAAGAGAGTGGTAAACTTTGGACAAGTCAAATGTATAACTTAGGACAGTCGTATAACTTTGGGCGGCACAACTTAGGGCGGGGACTACAGTATTAAGACTTGAAAAAATGTCATTTTACATAAGACACCATGTTAATAGGCACAAAATGTTTTTCATAATTTCTCATCACTGAGGTATCCAAATGACTTAAAATTTTCAGGGAATTCATTTTATATTCATATTAACGTTTACTTTATTCATTTTTTCGTCAGAATCTGTTTGTTAATACGTAATCAAGAATTTAAGCAATAAAGTCGAATACGCTAATATTATCTACACATACATATATTAAACAGTTTGATTTTTAAGTATTGCGTAAAATGCTACATTTTGAACAGGTCTACTTTGAAATTTAGCAAGACGTTTTAGTAAATTGACACTGATTCGGACTTCTTTGTTCCCGTATCTACTGTTTGCATTCTTATAAGAGGAGAAAAAAAGAGTTGAGAATAGAAGGTAATAAATCGTTGCTCTAGTAGGTAGTCTTCTGTATATGCCTATATATGCTGAATAGGAACGCGGTGCGTTGACCTTCACGGTAGTGTTGGTTTGTTCCATTCCGCCGTCCTCGCATTATCCCGATCCTTACCTCAACGGATAGTAAAACGTGTAATTTTCTCGTAAAATTTGACCGATTGTTCGCTCTCACGGCATTAAACCAAAGACATTCTTCTTTTCGACCTTGTTTAGACCTGTTTCCAATTGTTTTGGTTTTGCTAGCACATCGGGTGCACCTGTTTTCGTGATATTCTTCGCCTGCAAGAAACTGGAGAGAAGAATCCGACTTCTTAGGGTGAAATCAGATCACAGTGCTTCACGTTTTATTATATATTATAAAACTTACGAAGAATTGGTATGTTTAACATTTATACTAAGTGCATTTATTTCTCCGCTCTGAAAGTACCGTTACTACAGAATTACATGCTTTCTTTTGAAAGTACTATGTATACAAAAGTATAATACATAAGTATTCACATATATACATTCTCCGGCAATTGTTCAGAAAAGTAGCACTGCATTTTACTATTTAAGGTGGTTAGACCTCGGGAAATCATATGTTGGGGGAAATTATTTAATATCGTTTCCAACAATATCATTTTCATTACGAATAATATTGTTGAAAAGAGAAATCATTATTCTTCTTGGAAAAAAATGTAAAAATGCAAAAATAATTTGGTAAATAATTTGTTTAATGACACAAATTTTTTTCTAATCTCCTGTCAAACATTTTTTTAAGCGGAATAGTTTTTAGCAATTTATAATATCTGAAATATTTGCAATGATGTTTAGTACTATAAGTAACGATAGAGCAGTTCCATTTTACTTATCAGAATTATTGTTAATCTTTTCAAAAACTTACAATTAAAAATCGTAAAACCAGGGTAAATATACTTTGTAAAACTTGCTATTTAAAAATCTGCAGAAAAAAAACATGCATAGTATATTTAACCGATTCAACGCTGTGCTTATTTCGCATGCTTACTTTCCTGAAGGTTTATATTTCCAAGGCTTGCTTAACTTGCACAATCGCTTTCTAGTTATCGACTCTTCACACCTTATCCTAATGGCATGTGCAAATTATACATAGCACAATGCCAATATGTGTTTTTCTGTAAATTTCCTTCGTATGTTCATTCATTTATTACTTGCGAGAATTTACTACCGTAGCGCATCTGGCGAGTACTTGTAGTACTTCCGCTATAGCTGATCTCTTTCTCTTTCTTCGTTTTCTCATTTTAGTTGTGCTGATACTTTTACTACCCATCAAGGGAATGTTTCAGACAAGTTTTCTTAATTAATGTATACATTTTTTGTAGAAATTCAGGTTATTAACATAGGAATGATAAAATTACTTAACCCCTTAACTGCCGCCGATGACGAAAGTTTTGACCCCAAAATATTAATTTATCTAACGAAGTCAATAATTTATACAAATTTCAAACAATATTGTTTCTAGAAAGTCTGGGGTATACTACATAAAATGTCGGTGTCCGTTTTTTAAATCATTGTTTAAAATAGAAGATTTAAAATATTTAAAACTGCAGTTTTTACGAATTTTTCAAAATCTTCGTCATCGGCAGTTAACGGGTTAATACTTATTAAAAAAAAAATTAAAATTAATAATACTAAGAACCAAGATAATGTCATTCCTCTTGCACTTTAAACGGATTCTAACACAATAATTGAAACGCTATAATTAAGCCTTTATGTAGGTTTTTACACTCGTATTGAATGTCTTACTTATTTTCATTATCGATGTTACGAGTGCCCTTTACTTTTCGCTAATATTTGTTAAATTGTCAATGAGGAATATCGTAGTTCTCCGTTTTAATAACACCCTATATATATTACTTTGTTTTTAATATTGTTATGAGCATTTATATTGCATTTCAATTACAACTTACGTGCACGGAGAAACATTTTCTAGGAAGTTTTACTATTCATACAGTAAGAAGCATCACTGGCAATTTTCTCGATTCTACAAGTTATTTTCAATATAGAAATGATTGCACGTAATGCTAATTTTTTTTTATTATTGTACTTGCCATTGTAGTTAGATATAAGTTAGATTTTGTACAACCAAACATAATTTTTAACAGTTTTTAAGTATGCCAGCTGTGATTAAATCAATCAAAAATTCAAATTATTTTTGGTTAACTATATTCCTAAAAACTTTATAAGAGTTCTTTAACGATGAATTTTACACCGATATTGCATAATTGAAAAGTATATTTAAAAAAATAACCTTATGACACGCGAAAATAAAAAGCATTTAAATATATGCAAACAGTATGCAAACAATACTATAAAAAATGTTTGCGACTACCGGTAGAAGATTACATTTAGTAATATAGTCTAATGCAGTCTGCTCGTAAACTGAAATAAATATAAAACGTTGGCGTTAAATGTTTAACATATATCTCTTTCTTTATTGAAATACTAAAAATAGATTTTGAATGTGGAAGTTGTACAGGTAGAAGTAGCGCTCGGTAACGACTTGCAATTATTCCTGGGTAATTACGCAGTACAAATGTCGAAGTAATATGCACAGTACTGAATAGTAAAAATATTATTACAAAACAAACTACGCTTCAAAAATATATTTAAGGCGTATGCAAAGGTTTGAAAATGAATATAAGTCAAGGGGCTAGTCCAGTGGTTTCTTCACGTTTAGAAAATAATTTTTATTTCGTGATGGAGACTTTTAATCCATACACATCTTTTCACACTTTGAAACTGACATATTTTAGTTGCAAAAAAAATGTTGTATATATATGTCATCCTTTCTCCGCTGTAGCTGCGTGAAGTCGGTCCCATCATAAAATGGCATTCAAGATATCTCGGGTCTGAATCATCGGAAATAAAAAAATCAACATTTTTCTTAAAATATAAGTTAGTAGCTATGTTGTGAACTAGAATAAACATTGTACGATGAAAAATAACGACATGGTTAACTTTTTAATTTTTTAGCTTGTTTTTTGCAACTTCAATTGTTTATAAAATTGCTGAATATTAATAAAAAATTAAGATTCTAGTTCAGATGATAGCCAGACATGCGTAGAACATCCCCTTAAAATTTCAGCGTGATCGGATGAATAATTTTATTTTAATCTTGAATGCCAGCTCAAAAAATACTGTTTCGAGAAAAACGCGTTTAAAGTTTTAGGTCTGAAATAGTGACTAAAAAGCGACTTACTTACCTTAATCAGCAATGCCAGGACTGTAGAATCCAATGAAGACATTGAAATGCTTACTAAAAGAAATCAAAACAAAATAGCATGCATGTCTAAACAGGACCCAGTCTGATAACAGGACAGAGCACGCGGCGAGTACGCAAGTACGGCGTTTTTAATATATCAACTTTTTATTCGGATTCTAAGTAATTTTCGACACAAAATCATTTCTAACCACTTTCAGCGTATTTCTGAATCTATATTCTATGCAAAAATCATGTTTTTGAAAAAACGATTTTTTTATGAAAAAAACCACTGGACTAGCCCCTTAATGAACTACGATTGCTAGAGCGTCTAAATGTGTAGCAACCATTAACCATATCCGTTTATCCATTTCCCCTGCCTTTTTTCATAATAATATGGCATATACTTATTTTTTCATCGAATTTCGTGCATTTATTTCTGGTACGAAAAAAAATAAAATAGAAATAAACGGGAATGATAGTACGACAAATAACAAATAAAATCTTCTTTGTTTGTTCAACCTTCAAAGTGTACGGAAACTGAAAATCAACATAGTTAAGCGCTATTAACAAGTTTATTAAGCATAGTCCGTTAAAAGTTTAACAATTCATGATTTAATAATTCATATGAATAAAAAGCGATATGAAAATTTACTTAACTTGAATTCAATCTATTAACAATGTCTGCAATGTACTAAAATGAAAGGTCAGTCAACATACCAACGTAACCTATAAACATACAGAAGAAACATTCGTTTCTGGTCTCTGTTAATAATTAATATGTGTAATATTCCTACTCATTTGATTAGGTACATATGTGGATGCCGTAAATATATTTAAAAAAAATACTTGCTACTGAAACTGCTATAAGAATTTGACTGACTACGTTCCTACGACATTGTTCGTACATAATGTCCCTCTATGAAGGAGCCGTTGTGTAATATCGGTGATTGCTGTCATAGCAACGCCATATAGCTTAAATTACCAAACTACATTCGCAATACTGATATTGCTGAGACTTCTATCGCATAGTTCTGATGATCAGAATTTTATCGTAGGCCCCATTTTTTCAGTACGCCAGCCTAAACATATCAATGAAGTTATTTGATTCATTTATGAAAGATCTAAATGGATGCTATTAACCAATAAAAACATTCTTTTATTATCGAACAGATATGCCGTTAATTTTTTTTTGAATATGTTCATATAATATTTGGTATCATAATTAAATATTCTCATTAACAAAAGTTTTATTTTTTTTAGATGCTGGGATTTCGATCTCGAATTTTCCAACATTGAGGGCCACCGATGTCAGAACTGTATTTACTGATATCAATGAATTAGTCACATTCCTTGACAAATTGGACGAATGGCGAGGAAGACTACCAAAATCAGAAGTGATTCAGGTGCGGATGATAACAAATATTTATTCACTTATCAGTGAAGTTAAATGAAAGGATTATTGTTACTATATATTTGTGGTTAGAGAAGCGATTTTAACGATTTTTCGGAAGAAAGTATATTTCAATAGACGATGAATTTTTATATAGATTTGCTTTCGATCGGATATAATCTTAATTTTTTTGGTGCGTAATTTTGGGGATAGATTGCACCACCTTTTATGTCAAGATACATAGACATTTTTAAGTAAAATACACTCAAAATCGGTTTGTAAACCCTAAAAATCGGATATTTATACTTCTGTTGGTTTGCTTATATCAGTTAATAACAGAAGAGATTATAAAATATAAATCACACGTTCACAGAGCTGACATTTTTTATATTTGAAAATTGTGTATATTTCGTAAAATTTGAATAGTAACAAAATCTAAAATATAAACAACACTAAATGTTAACGAGGGCACATGTATAGTAAAAATGTAAAGAGTTGTTAATCATTAAAAAATGTAATTACATCTGGTAATGATTACAAAAGGTGTGAGATAAAATGAAAAAAATTAAGTCCGTTAGAAACAAATAAAAACTGAACACAATACAAGAAAATTAGAGTTTTTAATCAAACTGTTGAAAAACAAGTATTCCAAGTAATAATTTTGTTTATATATGAAAACTCTAGAGGACGCCTTCTATTTTGTTACCCACAATACATATAATTGCGGTATCAGGTTTTCGCTCTAGATTTTGTTGTAATTCCATGAAACATTTTCTATGAGTGGCTAGAAAAAAATAAACACTATTCATCACAACCCGACCTTCTCATTGTTTATAAGTGCCCATTACTATATAGAAACAATTTTTTAAGTAAGTTATGTTGAAGTGCATCAAATTTCCTAATATAATTTAGCCATAACATAAGTCGCACACAAAAAAATAAATGTAATTTAAAAAAAAAAAAAATTTGACGATCGACAAGATTTTATGTGCATTTTGTTCTGTTCTAAAGTATCTCTACTGAGATTCTTAGAAATGTAGAAATTCCAGAACACAGTACATTGTGTTTGAATATTATATATATTTGTTAGAGATTTCTAACATGTACTCAAGGATATTCGTGGAAATATTTTGATCGGAGGTCAAACATTGCATTCGACGAATTCGAATACTTTTGTGTACATACTTAATTTAATACTTTTGTGTACTTTAATCAAATTAAACTCGACATGAAAACAATCTACTCTTCCATGCATTTCTTTGTGATGAAATTGAAAAGTTATTTTTTTCGAAGAGGTGTACATATTTGGATCCCAGATTTATAAAAAACTACTTTCCAGAAAAATCGCAGAGATCACTTCTTTTGTAGCGTACATATTTAACGATGGAAAACACCATTTTTTACGGAATATATTTAGTATTTAAAGTAGTCAATTTTACTTTTTTCCTTTTTTTTATATATTTAAGAATTTAAGAATATTTCTGAAAATGAAAATCTGATCACACGTTTAAAGGGAATCAAGAATTAATATACTTCAATTTTCACATTTTCGTCAACAGGGCAATAGTACGGAGGGAACGTCCGAGTACATTTCACCGCCTTCTAATGTCAATATTCCGGATGTTAAAGGAAATGTTCAAAATGTACCATACAACACGCATTTCGTCGACTGCGATTTTGAAGAAGATTCAAAACATTACGTAATGGAAGAAGCCCAACGAATGATGAGAGCTCCGAGTTTTAATTATGAACATGGTCATGACAATGAAATAAGAAATGCTAATAATGTGGCTGATACCACAAATTATCTACCGCACGCATCATCGTCAGCGTATGATAATGATCCATCGGTAAGTTCACTCTTTAATTTCTCTAATGTTTAGTGTTCAATAATAATATCTAAAAATTCAAATGTATTCGGTTAATTATAAACGCGTGGGCTATTTCTGACATTTGGAAAACTGACTATGTTATACGTTTTGTATTTTCTCGATGTGTAGTTCTTCCGCAGTTGGATAATTTAAAATCCGAAAGTGATATATTCAAGAGCTCACGAAGCATTATGTATCAATGGAGGTGCATAATATTTACTTGTGTAAGTATCATCTTTTGTTTCTGTACACTATTTGAATCAAAGCATTCTAAATAAATTATGTTTCTTTAAACAATACGTTGGAAAGAACTGTTCAATTAAATAAGAATATATTAACCATAGTTTTAATGAATAACATCTATTTTTGTTCCATTACAGGTGATAAATGTGGAAAATCAACACTGTTCTACATAAAACTGGCAAGACATGCATGTTTACACCAGTTTGCAATGCAGCTTACTGTTTAGAAGGCATTCTTTTTAAACAAGGTAAGTTCTATGAACTATTGTTGATTATACTAGTAGATATTTTAATAGGATTTACGTTTTAAAATATGTATGCTTTTTTGGAAAATACAATTTTCTGAACTAGGTTACTTGAGATTTCACTTTATTTCCCTTCATTTTGGCCCAACAGGATTTTTCTGCAAAATATGCTTAATATGTTTTTATGTAAAATTGTAAAAATAAAAATACCGTCCAGCATGACAACACAAACGAGAAAACTAATTATTCGTCTAAACAAATTTCGCTCGCCATTTTTTCTTCTCATGAAAAAGATGTTTATTGTACAGGAAATAAATTTACATCACAACGTACATAGGCAAAACCTATGAAACACAATTCATTCGATAAATTTTTTATGTTTCGTTAGATGGCTCCTTCAAAGCGGAAAAAATGGTCTAAAGAAGCAATGATAGCTGCAGTGGAAGCAGTGAACAACAAGGAAATGGGATACCTAAAAGCATCGAAGAAATTCGGCGTGCCCAAGGGAACCCTCGCCAGATACGTCAAAGACCACCGGTCTGCAGAAACCTTGACGAACGTAAAACTAGGAAGAAGACCAGTTTTAGCAGCAGAGCTGGAAGAAAAACTGGTAGAATATTGCCTTCTGATGACTGAACGTTACTTTGGTTTACGTTGCTCGGACATTAAGCACATGGCATTTCAACTAGCCTTAAAAAATGGGCTTTCTCATCCGTTCAATTGCAACAAGAGAACCGCGGGTATGAAATGGTTACGGGGATTTTTAAAAAGGCACCCGCAGCTCTTAGTAGAGAGACCAGAGGACACCACGTCAGCATCGGATGAACATAATGATAAGTTTTACGACATATACGAGTCGGAGTTAAGTAAAATTAATAATTCCCCACAACGTTTGTTCTGCGTTGATGAAACGGGAATCACAATTGTTCCAGAAAAGAACAACAAAGTGATAGCTCTGAAGGGCAAGAAGCAGATATCTTCTTTGATGCCTGAAGAACGAAGTAATTTAATTACAATAGTATCATGTGTTAATGCAGTAGGAAGTTACGTACCTCCGTTAATTGTATTTCCTCAAAAAGACATGTACGTGTCTTCGACGGAAGGATATCCACCTGGAGCGGTGTGGGTTTGCCATCGCTCAGGATATATTCAAACTGAAATATTTATACAATGGTTCCAGCACTTCATTAGGGTTACGAAGCCTACGGAGTCTGACCCAGTGCTCTTGATTCTTGATGGTCATTTTACCCATTCTAGAAATGTTGAAATTATAGATATGGCTAAGAAACATCATGTTCTTGTAGTGTGCTTACCTCCGAATGCTACTTATCGGATGCACCCATTAAATTTAGGATTTATGTCGCTGTTCAAGATGTACTACGCTAGGGAAATTGAAATGCACTTGACGAGCGACGCCCGTAATGTTATATCGAACAGTATTATAATGCGGTTGTTTTCCGCGGCTTACAAAGAGGCATCTACTGTAGAAACTTCCGTCAATGCTTTTAAACAGGCTGGACTGTTTCCTTGCACACGGCAGGACGTTGATTTAGATAATAACATACCTGTGGTTGTAGTATTACCGAAAGCTGATAAGCCTGGGCCATCTCCTACGAAGGTAGAGAAGGTGCCGGAACGAATATACGTATCTGTTATCGTTGCCAAAGCAAAAACCAATGAAGCTCAAACCGAGAACAATGTGAAAAGGAAAACACAAGACTTAAGTGAAGAAGAAAGTGCCGATGATGACGAACCATTCCTTCCAGAATTCGACGATGGCGAAGACTGTGAAGATGATGTGGAATGTGTTAATTGTACATATAAATTTTCCGAAGATACACAGGGGGAGAAATGGGCCAAATGTGCTCAATGTTTCCAGTGGTCCCACGAGCATTGTGGTGAAATAAAAGACTCTGCATTTCTGTGTAGTTTTTGTGTCGGAATACAGTGATAATGTTCATGTTTAATTTATTACACTACTTATTTATTCTCTTCAACGCACATTAAGTATTAGCATACCAAACTGTTGGATTTTGTGGTTAATAAAGCAATTCAAATTGATTACAATACTGTTGTTCATTTACTATGTACTCCACGTTGCATGTTGTTACTTTCCCACTTAGAATATAAGCGATGGATGTAAATCTATATTTACATTTTCCATTTCTTAACGTCGGGCAAGATTACTTCAAAAACTTTAAAGATTTTCAAAGCATAAAACTGTATTTTACGAGTCACTTGGAATTTACATAGTACGCTGATGATTTATTTTTAATTTGTTTGAGGAAGTACACTTTTATATCATTGTTAGATCATTGTTTTCGTGCTGTCTTTGTCTTAACTTCTTCAAGTAACGTGGCACATTTATGTACCAAATTTTTGTCCGAGTTTAATTGATATTTTCGACTTATTATATGACTTTGTATAAGTATATATAAATATATACACTTTTTATATGTTTGTGTCTTATATATTTTATTCACAATTCTTCCTACAATAGTAAAGAAAATGGAAAATTATGGAAAATCAGTTACTTTGCGTGTAAATAAATCAAACAATGACGAAACAATCACGGACGGCGATCTTCAAATCATCTACATGCGATAGTTTTTTAGAGTCTTATGATCAGATTTTTAGTACAAAAAATGCCGCTTTTCAATTTTAAAATAAAAATTCAAATTTCTAATGAATAACCGAAAAAATTCTTGCAAACGGAATTTCATAAAAAATTATCGATGTTTAAAAAACTTGTGCTCCATATTGGATCCAAAATTTTGAATTTCGAAAATATCACGTCAGAAACATGAGCGACTATGTCAGAAATCCTTATGCTACTTATAATTTAAAATATTTGGTCAGCACAATAATGTCCTATCGAAGGTTTAGAACTTTCGACAGTATTTTATTGTTGAATAAGTCCTCATCATAACTATTTAAGTGTATCGATCAATAATTTCAAAACAATAGTCAGAGTTCTTTTTAAGCTCTATTTTCTTGGAAGCCATTTTCTCATGTCCCTTAACCTGCAGTTTAAATATTAAAAAACTGATATTAGAAATAAATAAACAAAATGTTCTTCACAAAAATATCGCAAAAAGAATTGAACACTGGGTTGCTTTTATGGTGAGATAGGTGCCTCATTTGGTCTACAATTATATTTTCTAAATTATCTTTCTGATCAACGAGTCATCAATTTTTGTTTCACAAAACTAACAAAGGCATTACTTTTTATAAAGGACGGAGAAGGTAATATTGATTTAGTTTGGAATTTAAATATTGTCTAATTTAAAATCATAAAGTAAAATAGATCCAGCTTTGAGATTAGAGCAGTAAAAAAAATGAATTTTTTGGTAGCATGTACACAACGTTTTCGTAATTGAGTAATAGGGTAGTCGATACAGTGTTTGGCCCCTTAAGTGATAGTTCCCATTTGTTATTTTTGTTTAAAGATACAGAAAAAATTAAAACGCTTAATAAGTACATAATAACATCCTAAATTCATCCAAGTTTCAAACGGCTGCAATAATATTTAAAAAACAAAGCAGTATATTATTCATTTTTAATATAATTAATAACCGGTGATCAGTACGGGTTAATGGTTATATTTTCGCCTTTTCATTATACACAACATCACATTTATTAGAAATGACAAATTTATGTGAGCTATCGCAACATACCGTATACATTAACTTGATTTTCCAATATGATTTCTTAAATTTATTTTATAACTCATTAATTCATTTCATTCGGCTAAGATGATGCGAATTACGCTATATCTTTAGTATTTTGACATTTTGAGATATTCAACCAAATTATGTTATGCTTTTTTTGACTAATTGCCTTAATAAAAACAATTGATATGCTATTGCAAGACAAATCAGACGTAACTACATAAAATCATTGTTAACAATAGTTATCACTATTATAAAATAGTTAGTAAATCCGTTATGAAATATTCGGCAACGCTCGACTCGGATTAAATACGTACCGACTGCGTTTTTTTTATTCATTGAATTTGATGTGTTAATAATATAACGCCTCAACCTAAGAACGACATTTCTAATAAGCAAAGTAGCGGTATCTATTGACTTGTAACGTAACAAGGTTGTAAATCAAATTCTCTAAAGCATTTTGGAATCATCTGAATTAAAAAATATGCAGTTACGGCTATTTTGTTTCTTATTTTGCAGATACGCCCAATTTTGACATTTTTCACACGAGGTAGGCAGTTACGCTTGTTAAAATATTCATTTTATTAATAAAAATAATGGTTATTTGTTATTATATATACTATTAAAAAAATTTTTTTAATCTTTCCCATTGAAATATCTAATTATCTCAAAATCGAAAAAATGCAGATACGGAATCTATGCTTCCGACGGCAATTATTTAATTCAAGTAGACAATAATTGTAGGGTGACTGACAAATATCGACTACTCTTTTCGATTATTACACTAAAAAAAGTCAATATTTACTCTAATAAACGCATGTGAATGATTTAGTTCAGTTAATAACATATATTATCTGTAACAGTTTAGTAACCCTCGCAGAACTGAACCTTACAACCAGATTAATTAACGTTGATGCAAGCATTAACAACAACCTTATTTACCTTTCGTGTATGGTTTGGTTCTGTTAGGGAATTATTCATTTTTTAAAGAATAAAATATTAACATTAAACTTGAAATAGAAGAGTTTATTAGAACAATTTATTTAAGCATACGGTTATTGCAAAAAATATTACATATATACCATTAATCTTCCGTACATTCAAAAATGACAAAAAATGTAGAATCTTGCGAGACACACATGCGAATGCGTCGATTATATCAATTGGCCAACACGAGAAATATCCCGCATAATTAATTACGAATATTAATTACTTATTATCGACATATTAATGATAACAGAAACCAGAAGGCATTGATTCATTATCTCCATGTAGCCTATTATTGGTTTTTATACAGGGTCCCCAAGAACCGAGACCAGTTAACTATTTAGCGAAGTGAGTCAGATGCGCAAAACCGCAAAAATGTGCGTTTTTTATCATTTTAGGTCATAATTTCAGCAATATTCGTAGCTGGTCAAATGTTCTTAAGGATGAATTGTAGTGCTTAAAAACAGTTTAAAATAAGCCCTCAATCAGTGAAATAACTTAAAAGAGAGTCGAGATATTTAAAAAAAAAAAGTAACTTTTTCCTATACACTTTAATGACTAGTCACCCAAATTCTAAGACTTAGATCTAATTTTGGTAAAGAATTTTTCGGTTGGAAATGTAATGGAAAATCATCTCCTGAAATATTGTTGGTCAGTTCTTGGATACCTTCTATATGCAAAGGCACCAGAAATCTCGTAGTAAACCTGGACAAACTGATTAAACAAAACATAAGGACTAAATCCAAGAATAGTATTCGTGAAGTATTTTTAGGAGTGCAGGAAAAAAATAGATAATATATTCAAAATACGCTAAAGTTGCAAACAAATTTTCATTTTCCAATGTTTAGGTATAGAAAATATCTTCAAAATTTAATATGTTCCCATAAACCGTTAATAAGTAGTTTAGTGTTTTACTTTTTTCTATATAAGTCGAAAAGAAATATCTGATCCCTATAATTTTTGTCTGCGAGTTTATAGATTAACATTTTAGAGGAAAGAAAATATGCTGGCAGAATTCTTCATATTATGAGCGATAAACATGCCCTGTATACCGAATTTATCCATAATATCAACAATTTCTAATACACCGTTGTGATCAATGATCGTAATAATAAAACCGTGCAGGTTCGAGAAAACTTTCTTGAAAATTCTGTATTTGAAATTTCATTTATTTATAATGTTACAAAGCTGTCATTAAGAAGAAAATAGCAAACAGTTCGCAAATGTTGTGATTGTTTCATGCATTATTATTAAAATACTGCGGTATTAGTTTAGATAAGTAAAGAAACAAAATGTACAAATAAGACTCGAGTTTGGAAGCATTGCCAATAAAAATACTTATACTATAAATATTCTCAAGATTAATAAGCCCTAACCTTTTAATAATAATTATGATTAATTGGACTTTGATAATTAATACACTTAAATAACGTATGATTTTAATTTATTTCAGCTTGATCTTAAGTTATTACTGAATGAAGACAGTGAAGGCAAAACAATATTGTCGGTTTTCTCCCGCACTGGATTCCTGACACCGCGCTTAAGATCAGTATTGGTTCATAAAATTGTTACCAAATTTCTAAACGACGCTTACAAAGGACTGACACATTCTGGTCAACTACTAGAATTTAAGTAAGTTCATTTTTATCATAATTCATTTTATTGGTCTTTTGGGAGTGATCCCAAAGTTTGAAATACTACAAAGTTAACAAAGAGGAACCTATTGGCTTAACGACTCTTTTGTTCAATGTAGAGTAAGTAGAGCAGTGTTCGAACACTGGGCAGAACAAATTCACGAAGTATTTCCAACGGAGGCAGTGGCTACATATTATAATGCCTACAGAAAAGAAGGAGGTCATCGCTATTTAGCATCTGGAAAGTTGTGGGATCATTACAATTATACCAAAAAATTACTTCATGAAAATCGTCTGTTATCATCCAAGAAGTTTGAGAGACAACAAACGAACAATGCATTTGTTACAGTTTACACGATAACAGGTAAATTATTTTCTGAAATAATTTAGTAGCGTCAGTTCAGTATTTTTGGCAATTATTAACATTGCAATAAACATTTCATTCGTTAATATTAAATATGAAATACATTTAATCAATACTTATTTATTGCAAACATTCTTTCGATTAACCGAATTAAGTGTGCCAATTATCCTATAACAGATGAAGATGATCAAAGGATGAAATGGTTGCAAACGAATACTGAACCATGGCAACAAGTACTTGATTACTGGGATAAGACTTTTCCTATTCGGAAACAACAACTTCAAACTGAAAGTGTTACAGTTGATGACTATCTTAAAAACTTTCAGTGTCTTAGACAAGAAGATGGTGCTGATCTAGTAAGTGTATTCTTTTATAGAAATTAAGAGTATACTCGTGTACGAATTTCAAACATGTAAAAATATGTCGGATATGTTAATAATTACTCTACTATAATGTTTCGACTTCGTGATACATTTTCAGATCAAAAGCGATTTTGAAAAATTACATCCAGGGAAGGGTGATATGTTGTTATGCAAGTGGACAAACATTAGACAGAGGCTCCTTAAGTTATTGCAAGGACCCCGAAAACCAAACGGCATTGACGACAGATTATTGGTTAATCGACTGGGGCAACTGGATGCCGGTAAGTTAATTATGTATTTCCATAACACATTTCTCATGTATTTTAGAAATAATTAGCATTCATTTATCAATTAACGTGATGAGAAAACATTGACCTTAGCTGTTTTTCGTACCTTTGCTATAATTCTTTTTAGTCCAATCTCAAAGTCCCTTTAGTTGCTTGCAGCAATTTTTAGAAATATTACAATTAAGCATCATTGTAATTATTTCGAGTCCGAGAATTAAAAACTGGAGGTGCATTTTTGTCGGGGGTGTATGGTTCACGCAACGAACGATTGGTTACAAGATCACAATTGGTTGAGTTGTAAAAGCCGAATGATTTGGTTATTCTATTGGGACTAAATTGTTGTATTACTTCGATTGTATTCGCGCAATAACAGAGTAAAGTATAAACCGATTTCACAATATAAAATAAGAAGAAGAAATAGCAACCATATGTTAATCGTCATCTTAACTACTACTCCGAAAATCAAGCCGCTTTCGTTGGAGTTACCTAACTTAAAACATTACAATCAGTATATTTAGTTGAGTTACTGGTAACTCAATTCGTTAGTTTAAGAATAATTTTTTTAGTGCAGAGACTGTTTTACCAATCTATAAATAATCGCTTAATTTTATTGAATAATAAAATTACTTTTATCAAAAGGGTTTGTAATCAATGAACGAACACAATAAACTCTCAGTTTGAGATTGAAACGTATTTATTTTACTTAGTCCCGGAAAAGTGGCGAACCATATACACTGGGGGCTAATGAAAATCTGTCAAATTTGACTTCCCCTAATCCTCGTGTCTTTTGTCGGAAAAGAAAACATAAACTCGCATGCATATACAAACATTTACGCATCACATCCATCCCTCTCTCGTCTTTGTCAGGAATAAATTTAATTTCAAAAATTGGTGTGTAACATTGTTCTAACATTTCTTTGTTTAACATGTATGCAGAACGACAAGACGGTATTATATTGTTCTTACTGTCGACACTGATGAAACCTACACACATCAAGTATAGTCATGTTGCAAAGAAAATGAAGGCAGACGTCGATAAATTTATTCCTACGAAAGCGTCATCTAAACGGCCTTCAATACAAGAGGCGCAACAAGCTTTTCTGCTGCATATTTCTGTAAGTAATTATTATTTTCAAATTTACTTTTATTTTAGTCCGCCAATCTGAATTTAGAGATCTACATTCTGACTCGTAATCCGAGAACAGACGTAATATCAAGTTTTGTCTCATGCAACATGTATTTTAAAACTTATATTAGTAAGGCACATTTGATGCGCCATTTCCAATCGTAGTGTACGGAGTATTGTCTAATGTAATTTTAACAATACGTCAGACATATTCAATCCGCCATTTTGAATTTAAAAATTTTGCATTTGGATTTGTAATGAACGATCTCGAAAACTCCTAAATTAATTTTTTAATCGAATTTAAATGATAAAATGTTCCTCATATACTGTATCGGATATTTTGAATTTTAAAATTTTCTGATGAAATTCGTGATGAAGTCCAAAATTATTTAAGGATATTTGATACAATGTTAACATCGTGACACAAAAGGTTTGAGTGTGAATGTTTCAACAACTCATTCCACGTTTTGTTTTCTGTAAACAACTTGTTATTACAATCGAAAATTAGCATTAACCACATTCCTCCAGTAACATCGTGGAAACTGTTTATTTTTAGTACAAAATAATCTTTAAGGGTGTTTTTCTGGAGCTTTGCAATGCCACGGTATCCGTTTCTGAACTATCAAACCGGAAGTACTAGCAGAATATAAACTGCGGCTTCAATGTTTGTTTAAGCTTACTAACAAGGTTATTTTCGGATAGTAAATATTACCAAAAATGATCTCATTTTTAATTTTGTGCAGGGATTTTTCTAAGCGACCTAAAAAAATATTTAAAACAGATCCTTTTTGATGCCACCCCTGCACAAAATTTGCATGTGCCTGTTTACAAGACTTTTTGTTTCAAGGAAATTTTCTCTAAACTCTGTAGTTTTCAAGAAAATTAATTATTAGTCTTGAAATCCATAAAAGTTTAATATTTTTTTTAACTATAGACTTTGACGCAAATATCCATTGAACGAAAATGCCTTGGAATTGGTTAAAGAATACTCTCATATTTTTTCAGATTTTTTAAATGATTTTTTTTTTCAAAATTTCGATTTTTTTGAATTTTTTAAAAATAAAAAATTGTGACAATGCATTTTGAAAAAATTCTAGGGTATTCTTCGATTTATTCTGGAATATAATTGTTCTTATAACATTTTCTCTAAAGTCCATAGTTTTCAAGAAAAAAAATTGTTAAATTTTGAAAAGGAATTTGTAAATGCAGTAGCCATTTTGAATCCAACATCGAAAATTTCAAATATACACCAGTGTAACTTTTAAGTAGGACTATCGAGTGCGCCCTTGCAATATATTTTAGCTCACTCAAAGTAACATATTGTATCGAAAACTCGATATTTGTTAAGAAGACGTCCTGCAAAAATAATGTTTTTCTACTATATATGTAAAAATCATGTATAAATTTCAATTTTTTAATAATTTTCTTACTACCTTTCGAAATAGCGGCCTTGGAAATGGTAGAATGTGAATCAGCTTTTTTTGTTCATAATTTATTTTATATTGAAAATAAGGGGATGACGTATTAAGTATGTCACCTTCTAATATTGTTAAGTATAGTTAGTTTCTTGTTCGCAATTATTGTGTGAATTAATTTTTTAAATACCCCATGCAGAACGTTATCAGAAACTTAATTTTTCTGATGTTCATAATCTGGTGTGAAACTTTTCGAGTGCAAAGTCCTTGATGTAAAGAAGCTTACATTTCACTTCAAATAAAATATATTGTTTTCGGATGCGTGCAAAATCACCGTAAATGAGTAAAATAATATAATTTTTTGAAAAGATTCACTCAATTTTCACTCTAAAGAACTTTTAAAAACATCTTTGTTTAATTCTGTAAACTGCTAGACCCAATGCTTTCAGAAGTTTGAAAAGAACGTTAAGCAAGGAACATGGATTTCATGAAATTTGTATGAAAATATGTATCGTACTAATGCCATTATAGGTTGTACTTAATACAGTAAAAAACTTTTAGAAAATGGAATTCTTGGATGCGGCGATCGAAATGAAGCGCGAAGAGTGTCGTAGAAAAGGAGAGTCGTGCCATGGCCAAATGGTTTTTGTAGGACCTTTAGAGGACCTTCAAGCTTGCTACGTCGTAAATGAAGACATTCGATATTTGGTTGCTAATCCAGTGGAAGCTCTCGATTTAGCATTTAAGTCGTATTACGCTTTAGGTACGCATTATCCTCTTTCCGCATACCACATTTGGTTGTTCGTGCAAAAAGCCGCATACGACATCGTAAACCCCGGAGACAAATTCGGTACGAATATAACCTCGTTGATCGGCGAAGTTGTAGATTAATATATTTTCTCTACGAATTACATTTGAGCTATATATGATTAATATATTAAGGCTGAGCGTGTTAAAGTTTATATCAAATATTGGAAGAATGATATCCATACTGTTTCAAAAGAGGAGCAAAAATTCTGCACAATGTTTGATAGAAGATTCATGTCATTTGAATTTATAAGATTTGCATGGATGTTAATCGTAACATATTTTCTTTTAATTTTGGCGACTTTTTTCTGAAGGTGATAGTGGGGAATGAAACAAAATGATTAAATTTACGTTCATGTTTGAGATTTTATATTGTTTATTTTAATTTTCTATTAATAAAATTGCCAAAAAGAATATAGGCATTTTAAAAAAAGCTGCCACATTTTTTATATCACCTTCAGTTTAAAGATTTCGTCAAATAAATTTCGACGTATGAAAATATTTCGCACATTTTATGTCATTTTATGATTTACGAGTTCAGTAAATAAAAATGTACCAAGTATCCAATTTTTTAGAGATACGAGTGATACCAAGATTCTGGTAAAATCGAAAGTGACGTTTTCTATTCAGTATTAGTTAAAATATATTATTTTATATTACAAGAATGTTATGTTTCAAATGCGTTTGAAATCTGAGTGAAATCTGTTATTATTTACAAATATAAATAATCCTGTTAAAAAGACAGTTTTCGTTGAAGATTTCGAAAATTAGACTAAATAAAGTTTTAGTTTTTTCCATTAGAGTCTCACTTTTTATTTGTTATGTTACTGTAAAATCTATTTTTACGACTGTTTAATATTTCACAGTTTATGTAATGAAATTCACGACGAATAGTTAAATAAGATTGCGATTTTAGATTGATATTTTTATTTTCACTGAGATATTGACTACGGCCAGTCACGTTTTAAGTTATTTCCGTTAATATAAAAATATTATTTTATTTCAAACGTCATAGAGCAACATAATGATGGGTAATTATGTAATAAACATGTGATATCGCATTAATTACTAAGCATTCCTTTAAGTTATTGCAGTACTAAGATAGTTGAAAAACAAGCGTTTGGGAAGTAGTAATACTTTTAAATAATTAAAATTTACAACAGCACTACTATCATTCTTCATCTTGGAAAAAAAGTCCAAGAATAAATGTGTCTAATTACTAAGACTGAAAAACCAACGACAACATGCAATTGCTTTTTTAACGTTACTGTTAGTGAATAATACAAAGTAGCAATTTCGTTGTAGATATTATTGACGAATAAAGCAATGACAGAATGATTTTGTACAGTAGCATTTTGAATACAATTTTTTAATAATAATGCATATTTTTTTTAAACAACTTTTCTTTTCTCCAATAATATGATAAATGTGTTACTTGGAATTAAACCATATTCTCTTCCGAGACCTTGTTATTTATGTACAAACGTTTTGACATATTGTAATGTTAATCGAGATGAGCATCGTTATTTACAAACGTTGCCAGCATCATCGTAAAAAAGATATAGTGATTTATTTTAAAAAATCAGAATGTTATCGATACTGTAAAAATAAACCTGAATTATAGCAAGGGTGTACGTACTTAACCTGTAAATTCATCGTTTCAGTTAAATACAATGTTTGTCGATAATGTAAGCTTTATTTTTCCTGTCCTTTCATTGCAAAACTGTTGGAGTCAATTTTCAGCTGATGGGTGTTGTAGAAAATGAGGTAGGTTGGATTCCATCTTTGCTAACTGTCATTGTGTAATATGCGTGTGTTTTTGAGGTTCTGCCCTGGAAACGTTCTTCCTGTTGAAGACTATAGATATTTCACTAGCTTTCTTTTGAGAGTAAAATTACGTGTAGGAAGAATATAGAAAAATTGACCACTTAATATACATCGCATATTTCCACAATGGCCCATTTTTTACTTTTTCAAACATAAAATAGTAACACGTCTAAATAATACGGTATTGTACAAGACGCGTCAAAATAACGCAAAAAAAGTATCACGCGTCAAAATATCACAAAATTTTAATATTACATTATAAAAATATCGCACTGTATATGCATGTATTTACATATTAATCACGACATTGTAAACACGTAGCGTAATCTATTACTTGTTGGATAATTATTTAATTAGAAAAGATTATTAAATTATAACGGTTATATGTATAATACAATACGCTCCAAGCCGGGAAATGTAACACGGAGGTGTTTAACAGTATTTTTCGATACAAGGTCGTAAAACCAGATTTTACGGCTCGAATGCAACACCAGCGTACGAGGACCAGCATAGCCGTAGCGAGTGTCGAACATTCTTTTTCGGTACCGAAAGCCGTAAAAATTCCATTTCGAGGACTGCACATAGTCCGTATGGGTTATGTTTTTGACAGCGCAGATTCATGTTACACGTGATCCATAAAATTTTATTTTACGGGCTAAAAGTAGGCCGTAAAATCGTATTTTACGGCTGTAGTACCGAAAAATACTATTTTGGTACTGAAAGCTGTAAAAATTTAATATCGCGGACTACATTTAGTCTGTATTGGTTATGTTTTTTGAGAGCGCACATTGATGTTTCGAGTGATCGTGAAATTTCATTTTACGGACAAAAAGTAGGCCGTAAAATCGGATCTTACGGCTATAGTACCAACAAATATTTTTCAGCGAAGCGTTGTACTGCGTTAGTACACACTAATTCTAGTCGAAAAAGTGGTAAGTTTTTATTATTGTTTTGTATTTATGGAATTTGTTAACGTGTACTACATGTTTTATTAATTATTGTAGGTGTCATTTCATCAAAAACTGAGCATTTGCATGCGCCAGATTTAGCAAAAGTAGCCGATTTTCTTGTATTTAATTTTAATTATTTGTATTCAATATTTTATTCATTTTTATTTGTGATATTTTGTTAATTTCTTATTTTTACGTGTGATATTTTGACGCGTGTTATTTTTAAGTATTTTATTTAGACATGTAACTATTTAAAATCAAATGATCAACGCTATCGTAGAATCGTTTTCGCAACGCATTTACAACGCATCCAACCAGCGTTTTGAACACATTAATTCTCACTTGTAGTATTTGTTTAAACAATATTGTAAAATTTGTTTGCATGGAATATCTTCAATAATTGGAGAATTCACGGATATAATCCCAGAACAATCCAGTGTTCAACAGTAATGAAATGGGACTATAGAGCTCAAAACAGAAATTTCGACCGGGCACGTCGGCAAATATTTAATTACTTAAGCGCATACTGAAAATATTTCGACGGTTATCACCCAGAGTGCATTCCGACGACTACGGAATGCTGCAAAACTTTCTTACATTAACTTCAAAAATGGGCGCAACGTGATATTTCGGTAGGAGCAAATTTGCATGCATAGTGTACAGACAACATGCTTTCATTATCGCACGATTCGCAGTCTAGTCCAATAATAATTGAGTTGCGTTTGTCCAATTCCAAACGTGAAAACTTAATTTGTTTTAATGCAAAAAATAGTTATAATATTCGATAGTACGAAAACTTGAATGATACATTCTAATTTTTGTAATTTCGAGTCAGATAATCAACCTGTAACTAGTGATTAGTTTAATTATCAGTCTCATATAGAGATATTAAAACTTCTTTGCCGCTTATCAAATAATCCAATGTATATTTCTTGGTATTACGGCGCATTTACTAGGTGGAAATAAAGGGAACGTAAACATTAAATGTAAACAATGCGTCGTTCAAATTCGAACGCACGCGAAGATACTCGAAAATAACGGAGCATATAAGACCAGAAAAAAGTAATTTACTATTGAGAAAGTGAATAGAAGACTCCACATAATAAAAAATAAACAAAATCTATTTCATTAAAAAGCGTTTCGCACTTGGCTACCAGTTGTGCTATCAGCAGGGATCTGGTGGCCGTACCCTGGACGCGTGTATTTAATTATATTGAAATTTATAAATGTTTAGACTATAGATATTGTGATCTTTTAGAGACTATATGGGTACATTATGAAAGTTGTACAAGATAGATGAAATACGAGGTCACATGAACGAGCTCTTATTAAAAAACTTCACGTTCACTATAAATTGCATTTTTTTTTATTTAATTGGTAAAATAAATGTTTACTACTTAGACGACTTTTGTCGAGTATTTCTAGAAATTGAAATCAACGAACGATACGGATTGGCAGTTTTTGACGTGGAATTCAATGATTTCCCATTAGGGAAGTTTTGAATCACATATGATAAAATATTCCAATGCAGATCGTACAACTTTACAACTCCCGGTGGTGGTATTCTAGTCGCGGATATTTAACTTCTACATTTTCAATGCCTACGCTTCATTATAACTATGTAAGCCATTATTTTTGTTTCATAATACTCATAGTTTTAGTGGTTTGTAATTTCAAAACATCGTTATTAAAGACTTCGATGCTTCCTTGTCAACTTAATGTATTTGTCTGTTAGTTTCTTGTTATGAACGAAAAGAAATAAATGTTAATATTTAATAAAACGTGTTTAGTTAGATGGAGTTTGGAGGCAAGTAATTAAATAAAAGATAAAAGAACTAACACAGTTTGCTCGTATAAGTATTCACCCTTAATCCCGCCTCAAGTGTCGTTTTCGACCCACAGAAAATTCAAAATGTACTTTATAAATTGCATAACTGTAAGCATTTTCAAACGGCATAACATATTTGACCCAGGTAGTGGGAGGAAAAGGCTTTAAAATAGCCATCGAAACTAAGGGTTAAATGAGTTCAGTTTTTAGAAATAACAGTTGAATTATATTGTGAATAAATCATTTTGAGTCTCAGATCAAATGATGTAGGTTTATAATTCACCAACTGGACAATGATTATACGACTGCTATTTCAAGTTGTTGCCGATTGTATACTATAGAGTTAATCTAGAACATATTAGGTTCAATGTACTATTTCGCTACATAGCGCACAATAAATAGAACAGTTGTTGTAGTGAGAAATACTCCCATTTTGTTCCATATTTATTGAACTGGGTGGTACCGATAATCTGCGCGCAATTTGTTTGCCATTTTGGTTTAACTTTTTCAACCAAACTCTCTTAGTTACGTCCACCCTCAAGTTTTGTTTATATAGCTACTGATAACAGAACCATTGTGTTATAGACCACATTTTTGGTTTTAGCTACTGAATCTATTGTTGAGTACAAAAATTACTTGACGCATTAGGTTCTTCTCACGTTGACATTTTCCGCCGTCTATATATTAATCATTTCAGGGAGAGCAACAATACAAAACAATTACCCAATCAATAATAGAACATTTACCATACCAAGATCTATGCATGAAACTAATTTTTTAAAAAGGCTATATCGAAAACTTACCTCAGGGACCCAAATTCGGCGAATTCGATGATTAGATAGATCGGTCCACCAGCAGTAGTACAAGCCCCTAGTAATCTGATCACGTTGGGATGCTGGGCTTCTTTAAGAAGTTGGTACTCGGATAACAAATCCGCGAGTTCAGGCGCACTCGCATCTTCTTTCAAGGTCTTCACGGCAACTGTCGTCAGACCTGACCAACCAGCAATGTCGGTAGCTTTGGCCCGTAAAACTCGCCCGAATTCACCCTCCCCTAAGATCTGTTCTATTGTCAAACGTGATCTAGGAAATTCCCATTTTGGATCCTGCAAAAATAGATATCCTTTTCAGCAAAAGTTCAAATATTGAGATATTCGTTATATTAATTTTATGTAAAAGTTAATACGGTGCATTCATCTACACTGAAATACTTTTAGTATATTATAAATTCCAAAGTACGTTATGTTGCCCACGTGAGTTAAGATTCTACACTAAAAAAACAGTTTGGTTAATAGACTTGTAGTTATTTTTCTGTTCAACTAGAAAATATTGACCAGATTAATCAGTGCTTCTTCTCTGGTGTTATACTGTCTGGTTAAAATAATTTGCCGTATATATCTACTAGATAATCTGATTAAAATAACCAATCTCTGCGAGATAAGCGAACGCATCTCTTCACCATAAAGCATAATTCGCCGCAGAATGTTGATATATCATAAAGTTTAGTATTTTCGAACGGATATTCATACACTCTAAATGCAGCCAAAAAACCAGCACATGTACATGTTTCACAAAGACTATATATACATAATATATGAATATCTATTAACATATACATTAAATATCGTGACATTTTGGTCAGATACGGCTGTGGTGATTTTGAGCATTTGTCGTGTAAGTAATTGAATGTGAATGTTACATGAAATTAAGTATCAGTTTGCAAGGAAAATAATAATAAAAAACATTTTTGATTAATTTAACCAGACTGTATGCTAAAAATTAGTTCTGTGAACGTGAACAAACTTTCTGATAAAATAATTCTTTTAAGACTTTTTTCAAGAAACTATACTACAAGTGCAAGATATCTGGTAACCGGAATTTCTAGTTATTTTTATAGTATGATTTCTATGTTTTATTGTTCAAATATATTTCATTGCATCACAAAAAAAGTGGTTTCATATTCTTTGAAAAAAATGTAATTCAACAGCAATCGAGTTATTTTTCTGCGCATTATTAATATCAAAAATTATTCAGTCGATTATTATATTACATACACGATTCTAATAATGACATTATTTCAGGAATGAAGACATATTCACTAAGTAGTCTACGTATAGGAGAAACTGACATTGGAATAACCAGAATACTAAAACAGCCGTAAGGAAAATATAGGTTATTTAAATAACAATTGAAATAATGAACGCCATAGCAAGCAGATTCGAAATATTTATTCACTAAAAATGCAAACCATATATGTGCATTGTAAACAGACAAAAATATTATTGGCCGAATTCATAAATTAATTAATTTGATGGATAATATAATTAACTTTGAGAAATTATAAGGAAAATAAGCACTAAAAATATTTCAAATGATGTCTCTATATATGCTTAATTTATTAGCTGTTTTCTATTTTCTTTATTGTAAGCAACCCTCGACGTTTTCTACTAGGTAAGTATTTAAACCAGTTTCTGAGTCCTGCAGTAAAAGTAAATACATTTTTTCAAGAAAAGTGTTTTTTTTTTCAAAAAGACCGACACACTTTTTGTTTAAAAACTTAAAATATATAACATATTTCAAATTATACATTTCTTATTTTCTGATGAATATATAAGATATTTCATTTTGTTCTTATGTACCTATACTTCTTGCTTTACTTAAAATTCTTAAATATTAAGTATGCTAGCCATAATATTGAAATCATTTAAAATGCACTAATTTTGTCATTATTTTATGGCAACGATGCATTGTATTTTTATTGATCCGGCGATATTTAAAAAATATTGTCATGTCGCTGGTTGACACATTGCAGGTGTTTACATTCAATTGTTCAAGATTCTTTTAAATTTATTAGTATACTGATGTTGTTAAGTAATAAACATTTTCATAGTATAGTCGTATCAATAAAAAATAACCATAAAAATATTTCAAATGTTTGTTGTTGTTTTTTTTTACATTGTTGTAATCGTAGTCCCATCTACTAATTATCAATAATCATATAGCGGTTGGTTATATTTGATATTTCAATTATAGTTCTGAAAAATTAGGATATCATTATTTTGCTAAGAATTAAATTCTGCCGTTTTTTATGAGTCTCATCATCTTATTATCAGTAGTTTAATATTTTTATTTGAATTATATTATTACAGAACTATTATTACAGAATCTCATTAGTTAATTGATACGGTCAACCGTGCCAAGAAGTAAATTTAAGTATTCTAATGATATCTTTCAAAGAAAATTGTAAATCATTGCCCAAAATATATTTAAAAAAAAGACACATTAAGCGAAGACAAAACATATTTTCATTAAATGTGCATAACGTTACCAAAATAAGAAAGATAAAAATATTATTTTTTTTCTCGCGTGTTAATCAATGTTGGGTCCTAGGTCGCAAGATTTGATTAAGAAAGTCACTCGTTGAAAATAACAACTTTTGTCCTTGATGAATAATTTACTCTTTTTAATCTTCTTAATTTATTAGATTACTTTTTCATTACTCTCCAATATTCTTAAAGTGAACTTAAGCGTAAATTAGACCACTCTTATTGCAGTGAGATTTCACAATAACGCGCAATATTTTCAGTACGAGTAGAAGTAGAAATGTCACTCTATGAAAGGTTAAAATTGCACTATAAGTAGAAGAATATTTAATAGTTATTGGCCACGTATAATGAAAACTATCAGCAGGAAGTCAGACCCCTAAAATTATTTATAATTCACTCACTTAATTTATATTAAGTGAATTCTTCTCTTCCGTATGATTTTTCTTGTGAAAACATTTCGTATAAAAAAAGGCGTTATTTCTTAGATTAACGGATATATAACAAAATCAGAAATCCACTTAATTCGCTAGAGAAATTGCTTATATTTGCAATTTCTCGTGTTTAATTACTTCCGAAGATTATTGTGTATGATATTGCGAACGATGCACGACACTTGTGCGCCACCAAACGGCGAGAATTCGATACATTACAACATCCTGTTGGGGACGCCGTTACCCCACACATTTTGTTGTTTTTATTTGATCCACAAATAATTATTTGACATTCTATATTATCTAACCACATGGGCATATAGTAAAATGTTACATTTTCTACAATTCACTTTTTATTTCAATCGTTGGTAGGAAAACAAAATATGTATTTTTTACTATGAGGATTTCATTTTTTATAAAGCAAATTCAATAATAAAGTTATATTACATTTTATGAAAATTATATATAATAACTACAGTTCTGGAACCGATTGCTAATAAAAATAAAAGAAACAAATCCCGACAAAAAAAATAAAATTATCAAGACCGAGGACGTAATTAAAGGATTATGAAACAATATTGGTAACATTTTAAATGACTTGAATAGTTAAATAAAGACTTCACGAAATATTGGTAACATTTCACTTAATGATCGAAAAATTGTTTCGAGATTACGTCCCACCAAATAAAATAATAAATTCCCTAATAAATGAAAAATAATTGATAACATTAATATCCTTTCTTACGTTCTTATTTTCTAAAAATAATTTTTGAGTGGACCAAGAACAGTTTTTCTTCATTAACCGTATTAATGAGAACATTGCCTATTATTTCATGAAGTATCGTATTTAATGGAGATAAAATGCACAGTAAACACGGTACACGGTAATTGTGTACCTGAAGCTTTATCTCCGTGGACGGCAAAATATCACGTAATCGTGCCTTGCATTAAATTAGACTCCTGGCCAGCTTTTCAAAATTTTCTCATGCGTGTTTAACAAATGTGTTTAATCGAAGTGGAAAAGAGATAGTGTCAGAGAATCTCGGTTGTGTTTCAGGCATAGAAAAGAGGAAATTGGAATGGTCTCGCAATTGCCGACAAGAAAGATGTGTACAAAAAATATTTTAATTTTTATTGCCACAAATTATTTATTCGTACCATAATTTGAATTTTGTATGCAGCCACAAGTTCCGAAGCGAATTTAAAAATTTAGTGTCTTTGTAACAAAACAAAAACATGGGAAATCAGCAGCCCGTGTTTATATTGCGCGTTTTGAAATAGTATATAATCGGAAAACATTGTATTTGACTTTTATCTGGTTTATGTCATTTTCAGAAGAGCATAAAATCCTCTTTGTTCAGATATAAGTTTTGACAGGTATGTCGCAAATTTTCAGGAAAACTTGAGTATATAAAGGAAGTTTAGTACAGAATTACACATGCGACTATATATCTTCAAAACGTGAATAATGACATAATGCCCGTGATGGAAAATCTAAGAGCAGCATATGAACTGATAAAATTATTGTATATTAAGTGTATAGACATGGTACTTTTTTATAACTTTTTTGTAAACCTTTTATAAAGTTTATTCATGATCGATATCATCGGAATAAAAACATTATCGTATAATGTGCATTTATTATCTGTACGTTTGGTTTAAGAATTATTTAGGTATATAATATAAACCTTTATTGGTATCGTATTTATCAAACTGCCGTTTAGTGTAGGTTGTCATATCCATTTACAATGATTTTATAGTATACGGTACGTATTTTAAACGTAAAATAATCGGTTATGAAGCATCATAAATAGAATTAGTTTTAGATACGTTTGATAAAGGTGTAATATTGTATATAAATATACGTGCATGCGAGGCAGGCATTTAAAGTTGCTCAAAGATACGCCGGTTATAAAACTTGTGCAGAATTTAGTTTAATATTCGTTTATTACTTAAATTAATACTACGTTGAACTTGTGCTATTTAAACCAAGTCAAACACATTTTAAAAGTTTGTTACGCGCATACTAAATGAAGCAGCAATGTGGACCGTTTAATTAAGACGCCGAGGAAAAAATTGGCAGTCGGTGTGTGATTAGTAGCATATTGTAGCATTTAAGGACGAGAACTGTAGATAATATCTAAAAAATCACTATATGTAAAAAATTTGTCAAGTGGTTATTGGCAAAAGGATATATACATACTGAACCTACGGTATAGGTATGGGCTTTTATAAGACCTTAGCGCGAGGGGCGACCGCGCCGCTCTCTTGATTATATGTTAGAACTATTTTACCATGTTACAAAATCTAGGTATTAGATTTAGATTTTGCCTTTAGATGTTAACATTTTGTTATATGATGAGTAATAAATTAATGCTACTTATAGTCGGTTTCACATTAGCAGCTTTGGATGCTATTGTAACAGAGACAATATGTTTTCTCTGCATTGAGCACAGCAAATTAAATTCGATAAGAATATATATTCTAATAACTGATTCGTTCGTGTCTGAATTCCATTTGTGATAACGTTCAATCTTTCACTTTTCCAAATCATTTTCAATCTTTCCCGATGCCTTCATGTGAGAACATCTGAATACTTCAGATAGTTCAATTTATTTGTATTTTTCGAAATGTATTCAAATCTACTGTCTATTTTATGCAAGCTCATGCAAGTTATTCAAAGGAATTTAAAATCTGAATCTATTGTCTGAACTTATCACCATATTAATTCCGTGCTTATTGATTGAAATTTTTATAAAATCGATTAGGGGTATCTCATGGATTAATATAAGCAATGCAATTGTATCATAACTTACCGGACAATGCTTCGGCAGAAGTAATGAACGGTTAACGGTCGAGAGAAGTTCCAGGCCATCAGAACGATCGACGTAGTCCAATGGTAAATTTTCCAGACCGTTTGAACCGTCGCCCCTATGCTTGCAATCGCGTCGTGAACCCTTCGTTACCATTCTGAAACACACAACAATAATATAATATAAACAAACAAATTACAAAAATGTCGAAATCTTTAAAAACTGCCAAACATATCTTGTAATTTCGATAAACAGTTGTAATGTTTGAAAAAAAAGATCCTGTAATTTCCAATTTTCAAAAACATATTACAAGTACCATCGTTGAAAACCCGAAGCGAACAAAAGTTCTCGATGCACAGATTTCATAGGAAGGTGCATTGTAAAGGAAAATAAAATGTATCTCTGGACTTACAAATCCCTATTGATTTTTTTGTCGAATATATAAATATGCATTCTGCTTTAGAAATATGAATTATTCGAGAAATATTAAAAGGAAATCGAAAAATATATTTGTCATATATCTAATTTTTAACTATTTAATGATAAATAAAAAAATAATTTAAATTACTTATTTAGATAACAACTTCATCATGTAACGATAACAAGAGGGAATGCAGTTTCTATATAAACACTTTTGTTAGAACAACTAACTACAGACAACTGTACTATTCTTTTCTTTGTACATCCAACTTTTTAAATAGCTGCAGTTACTTCTCGTATATAGATAGTGACTCTACTACTCTGATAGATATCTCTGCTTTTGTGGCGCTCAGGACGAACAATAAAAGGACATTCAGAATGATTAATTTGTCTTAATTGTAACTCTTAGTTGTTTACTTTGTTGCGACAATCCTAAGGCTCCATCTGTACATTCCCAATTTTATATGTACTCCTCTACAACATATTTTCTTCTCGATGATTTAACCTTGAAACTAATACTTGCATGCATTGTTTCACAAAATATAAAAAGTTAAATCGTAAAGAAGAAACTTTACGGTGAGACCCAACAAGTTTATCAAAATCAATAAAATACGAATTAAATTCATGTGCTTTATTTTTTGTTTCATCTTCTTCTAAAGTTGATTTAATCGAATACGCTTAAGCAACATAAGACGCAATTACAAAGAGATCTTTAAATAAATATTAAAAAGATATAACAGAAATGCGTAAATACAAATAGCTTAATCCCTGTTCGGTACAGAAAGAAGTACTGGAATACAGTTCGATGAAAATGATTTTAATATGAATAATCGAAAGTTAATTGAAGATTAATTTATAGTCTTATTAAAAGTTGCCAAAATTATACATTTTCAAGATGGCATTTTTTCTCCTTATCAAGAGACATCTTGTTTTGCTTGATAGGCAAAAATATGTCCAGTTTTTTTTTCGATACTTTGTTAAACCAGTAAATTGTTCTTTGTCAGATATAAACATATTTTGAAAACAATTCCATTTTGTTTTCCAAAGGGTAGTTTGTGTTTTCCTTGTTCGATTTGAGCGATATTAGTTTTGAAAAAAAGTTATCAATATTTTCAAAAACAAAATCAAAACTCATTTTTTTTTTTTTCTTTTTTTTTTTTTTTTTATATTATTTTACGTCGACTTTTGTGAACCCAGATGGGACTAAATCGCGACGGGACCTACCGTTTATGAAGGTGGAATCCGAACCACCCGAGCTTTGGCGTTATTAGACACTTATAAACAAATATAGAGGTGTCCCGATGACAGATTGCAGAGGCCGGGATCGAACCAGGGTTTTCTGATTACGAAGCCGATACTCTACCAACTGAGCCACCGCCGCTCCAAAAGTCATTTTCAAGAAAGTTTTTGTTTTTATTATTTGATGTTCGTTATTATTGTTAGGATTACCTACAATCCCTGTATTTAAAAATTCTACACGTGTCGTGAAGTAACTAATAACTGTAAAAGATATACAGTTGTTTACATTTTTCTATTGAACTTCTGTTAACAATACAAAGGATGAAAGAAAACACGTCGATATAATTATTTGATAAACGTTTATATTTTGGGCGATTCGACAAAGGCTAACGAACGCGACCAAGAGCCAATCGATTCTGACGAGTAGCGACCCGTTATTAGCAAAAAACGATCGTCCTTAGCAACCACGTCGATCCGAAAAACAATTCCAGACTGTCACACCCACGTGACATGTCTCCGATTGGTTCGAATTTAATTTGAATATTTTAAACGGTAGATGCATGATCTCCATCAGAATTCCGATTTACAAAAATAAATACAATATCAGCTCTCCTCGGCTGTTAACATTTCCTGGCTGTCAGCACTCCCCGGCTGACAGCCCTCCCCGGGGGCCAGCTCTACCCGGCTGTCAGCCTCCCGGGGGTCAGCTCTCCCCGGCTGTAAACTTTTCCTGGCTGTCAGCACTCTCCGGCTGACAGCCCTCCCCGGCGGCCAGCTCTCCCCGGCTGTCAGCCTCCCGGGGGTCAGCTCTCTCCGGCTGTTCATTTCCCTCGCCTGGCAGCACTCCCCGGCTGTCAATATTTCTCGGCTGACAGCACTCCCCGGCTGTCAGCTCTTTCAGGGTGCCAGCACTCCCCGGCTGTTAGTACACCCTGATACCGAAAATCCCTATCTAGATCCTTCAGGAGATCACGCATCATCTATCGCGAAACCAGACATAGCTTGTATACGGTCATAATACATCAAGCCACGTGTTACACTTATTTAAATATTACCTTCATTTATTCCTTAGTTACGTTTCGTTAACCTTTGTGCGTCTGCAGCCGTCTTTTAGAAATACCCATTCATAGTGCAATGGCGTAGGGAAACTGCAGAAAACCTACGCCCGGGTATAGCATACAATAATGTACATAATTTTATTCTAAATAATACTGTAACAGTAACAACTTCTTTTTATAAAGAATACATCACATGGTGTATTAAACTAAAAATCATATCATTTTTATGTACTAGATAATGTATTTGTACCAAACCAGTTCTAAACTTGCATCGGATTGAATGAGAATTTTTCATCAAATTTCATATATTTCATACAACTGTTCAATCGTAAATTTGGGTATAAAAATAAAGGAATTTATTTTAAATGTTTGTTTCTCGATCTGAGCGAAGGCAGGAAAAGTGTGATCATTTTCTACTATGGACAGTCTGTTTTTTCTTTTTTTTTTTATTAAAGACAGTCTTTGATATTACTGATTTTTTCCGAAACTGTTGAAACGATGTTTAATAAACGTTTACTCAGGTATAAGTTTATACCAGACCCGAACGGAAACGTTTACAGTCACATTTATTATATTAAATAATTTACACCTTACATTTTTGTATTTTTTAACAATATTTAACCACTCTCCTTTTGAAAATTACTAATGAGTTATGAATTCTAATGATAAACTAGTGTTGGCGTGGTGCCTCGCTCGCTCAGAAACTTTGTCCCAGTAGAGAGTCCGCTATTCCTTAATACTCGTTTGTTTACTAACAGCTTTCAATTATATTATAAAATTATATTGATATTTGGGGGTCCAATCATATTTAGGTCCAAGTGGCTTCGATAGATATGTTACAACAATATAGTGTTTCTTTTATGTATGAAAATTGAAAATGAGCATTTTCAAAACTTCGACCCCGACAACAGGCCAGCCGAAGTATTAATAAATAAAAGTTGCAAAACACTTACTTCATGCACTTGTATTCTAATAGACTATTCGATGCATATTACATGTTTACAGTATTTTACTAATTACGGTCTGTATAATTATGATCTTATACATACAATATATACACATATAATTCGTCAAATATATTTTGAAAGTGTCGAAAGGATCTATGACAGATATATCTTTTAGATAATATAAGACATCTTTTAGATATATCGAAATAGTTATTTTCGTATCAAGGGCGTAAAAGAATGTATGCGCCCATAGGTGATCACCGCGCCCGAGGGGCTGGCGAAGACTACCCTTGGGGGTAGGGGGTCGAAACGTCGAAATTTTATGGAAAACTATAGGGTAATTTTTTTGTCGAGGTGACCAAATTCAATACTTTTTCAGACAATAGTCATAAGCATTTTAAACCAGTTTTTATGGCATTATCGATGACTTTAGGAAGAAAATGCATGGCACCTTTTTTGTAGAGAATTTCATACTCGATCTTTTTTGTTTGAAACATTTTTTAATAAAATTTGTATTTTTCAAAATAAATGCAAAAAACTGCGAAGAAATTTAATTGAGGCTAATTTGTTTTAGTAATGGACGGATGGATCTGCGCCAAAACCTATCAGATCTAAGTTATGCCAAGACGCGGATTTTAAAAAAAAAAATGTATGTCAATACGCTTATCCGTTCGCGAGTTATCGCGGGACAAAAAAACGGGACGTATACGGACGTACGTACGTACAAGATCACGGACACAAATTTTTTTTTTGTTGATTTGGGTTCCTTAGGGTCTGAAACGTCGACATTTGATGAAAAACTATAGGGTAATTTTTATGCCCGAAGTGACCAAATTCAATACTTCGTCCAGACTTAGTCTGGGTCGAAGTAAATATTTATAATATTGTCAGTATCAGTATCAGTGATTGTATTTATATAATTATATATTAAAATGTATTTGTATAACATATTATGTAGTTGACGACATTAAAAAACTAACAAATTAATTGACATCGGTCGAGAAATTATTTCTATCATTTACTTTATATTACAGTGGTCCCCGTCCTAACGCATATGCCCGTCCAATCGCATATTTCTTTCCCGTCTAAATGAATAGGTTCCCTTTCGTTCATTTCCCCATAACACGTTTCTAAGTTGCAAGCGTTGCTAGTGGGACATCTACGCGCATGCTCAGTGTGATATATGAAAACAGACTATTGCCATAGTGGGGGTTGAGGGAGGATATGCTTTTGTTCGGGGCGGCCATGTTTGATGGAATAAAACATATGCTATAAGACGGGGACCACTGTATTGCATATACAGGGTGTCCATTGTCGAGGACCGGGGTAATAACTTCAACAAACAATTCTCTTTTGAAAAACGACGACACGTATAATGATTTTCCAAAAAATCTATCTTTTTTTGTGGGGTTGCAACCCCTCACCTCTAAGGAAGTAAGTGGCGCACGGGGGGGGGGGGGGGCGAAGATCTTAAATGGCAACATAGGTCGAGTGGGGACTCATTTGAAAGGTCTTTTCGAGACGAAATCAAGGCACTAGGCACAGATAGCGCTGCGCTAACTATCCCCGGAATTATTTTACTTCTAAGTAAAAGACCCCCCTCGTACCCCACGTTCCTCCTTAGAGGCGGGGGTCGCAACCACCCCAAAAAGATAGATTTTTTTGAAAATCGTTACACGTGTTGCGACGTTTTTCAAAAAAAAAAAATGTTTGTTCAAGTTATTAGCCCGGGCCCCGGTCCGCGACTTAATGAACACCCTGTATATTATAGTATTTGTTCGGAATATAAATAATTGCTGCTCCTTCTATATTTTTTATTATTGTCGGATTTCTGAATATATCGTATTAATCGCGTTGTAAATTATGAATCCAGATTTATTACATTTTTTATCTACAGATGGAGTTCGAATACCAATAAGTTCTATCAATATAACGTTTGTGGCTGTTCAGAATATCAACATTGTTTTCCAATTTGTTTTTTATTGGTTTAATTTTTTACCTATTTTAAAGCATATTCTGCATATAATTCAGAAAATTTGTGCGGATAACAAATAGAGACTTATAAAGGTGTTTAATTCTAGGATTGGATAATTTGAAGGATCACAAATCTCGGTTTCGGTCGTGTTGCCTCAAAAATGAATATTACACGGCACACTTCTCAAACGTCATAATTTATAATTGCGTTTTGTTTAGCCATATTTTGTATTACAACTAAATGGGTGAAAAGAATTTTATAACAAAAAAATATAATAAGAATCGCTTACTAATTTTTTAATTGATATTTAATAAATAGCTGATTTTGTTATATAAAGTAGCTGCTTATAGCTAGTAAAATGAATCATCTAAAAAGTTACTATCTATACGTGATAAATGTAATTAATTAGAAGATTGCACCATATTGACTATTTGATAAACGAGATTAAAAATTTCATCGTTTGACGAAAATGATGTAGGTTTGATTCAATTTATAAGTTACAATACAATTATTAACATAATGTTTTGAAGATCATGTTCTGTGTATCTAATTTAGACCAGATTTTATTTAGAAATATCGAACATGTCATTACATACTTTGGATTTTCAGAAATGGGCTAGAGGGATAGCACCGAGTATTTTTTTTTCATAAATTCTTATCTTTAAATAAGCTTTAAATAAAATTTCTTTACACAATCTACTCTAACAAGAAATGTTAAAATATTATGGTTGAAATAAACACATAGGAACATTTTCTTGAGATCTTAGAGTACAGATACGAAGTTAGTTAATTTTTCACACATCTGCAGTTTTATACAATCCAAATTTCAATGTGTTAAACACGACGTTTATTACTAATATCGATTTTAGTCCTGTGTGTGCAGTAATAGTGGTAGTTTTAACGCAGTGGGAATTCCGCAACGACTATTTTACGACACGTACGTGGCACCATTGAAGCGAACACGATAACAGGAAAAATAAAAAATATATAGAATGCCGTTAAATAAAAAAAGATAAAGAAAAAAAATAGAAAGGGAAAGTAAAAATGCATGAATGATTCCAATCTAATGCATTAGTGTACAGTCCTAATTATTATGTTTTCAGACAATCAAAACATTTCTTTTAATTTGCTTAACATAAAGTGTATATTAATTATTTTTAAGAAGCAAGTTTAGTTAAGTTAAGTAGAAGTAAAGTTTATCTGCTTTAATTACATTCGTCAATTTCAGTTTACAAACAGAGAAACACCTGATATTGGACTATTGATTAAATCCACTATTGGGGACAGAAATCTATACCAAATGTAACGCTGTATTGCACAAGACATTTAATACTGTAAGCAGATATACTCTAAATCATAAGTTGTTTGGTTCTTAAAAGTAAAATATATTTTGTGACAATAATGAAATGAAACTAATAATTAGATTACAATTTTATGTACACAACACTCGTTTACTTTTACAGACCATTTGTCGCTTAATGTCGTTTAAAACAAATAAGTAATAAAGGATGATAAAGGAGTATTAAAGTTCAAATTAAGTTAAGGAATGTATGTTTCCTTACTTAAAATTTGAAAAAGTCCTCTCTGTTAAGTCTGTTACTTAATTATTCCATACTGAATATAGAAATTCAAAACATCTTAACCTAGTTAAAGTACTTATCCTTAACCCATTAACGCCTGCAATGACATTTTTACTTCAATTTTAAATAAGTACAAAAAATTGAAAGGTATTTATCGTACTATTTTCGAGATTCCGAGGTCAAACTTGATATTTAGCCATCAAGAATTCGAATACGGCATCAAATTAGCAAGAAATTGCAAAAAAAAAGAAATATTTATTCTTATCAATTTTTTTCGAATTATTGCAATATTGTGATCCTAATGCAACTATGTACAAATAAATATATATAGATATATATTTTTTTTTCGCTATTGCAACTTTTCAGAAGGGTTACTCAATTCTGTCTATTAATGTGATATAAACATATAAACCAAAATAAAATCTCTTTTGTTATTGAATGAGGGACATAAAGCGCGATTGGTGTTCATGTACGTTCAAGGTTGCAAGCTGTCTTTCTTATTTTATATCAAGATGCTGCTGAAATAAAAAAATACTAAAAGTTCAGTCCAACGCATATTTTAATTTTTGGTTCATCTAGATACACCGATACATTCCTGAGATAAAAAAACCTTTCGTGATCCAGTAGACATTATACCGTGAAGTCTGCAAGTTAAAACATTCTACTGGAATTAATGTTTACATTTTACTGTTGCAAGAAGATTAAAAATACAATTGTTTATAATATTATGACTTATCATTTTCGGTAGCATTATTCTGAATGTAGAAAAACGTACAATTTTTCACCAATTGAAATCTGTGTAACCATTTACATCCACGAAACATTTTTTAACTGCAGTCATACTTTTAATGACAACGAAAATCAAATTCATTAAAATCGTTAGCCACGGGATGGTATGCTTTCATTGGTAATTGTTTTTTAATATTTACAAGCGAGTTTGGAGTGACTAAAAGATGAAAAATACACATAAATCGTTATAAAATTATGCTTAGGCCACCTGTCTTTTTATTCAAAAATTAATTGTTGATGGCGATAAATAACCTCAAATGTTTTCAACATTTTTTAATTGCAGGAAGGCACTGTTGGAAGAGGTAAACTATGAAAAATACACAAATTGTGTAAACATTGAAATGGTATGAAGAGTTAAACTATGAAAAATAAACTGCCATAAAAGTTGCAATTACAGTTAGGCCACGTATTTTTTTATTCAAAACGTCACTGATTATGACGATTTTAGGTTAATGCATTTGAAAACATATATCAACTAAGATTATATTAAATATACAGGACATTTATAGCCAATTTGGCGAATCCGCGAAACGCATTGTTTTATTTTGCTGTACATTTTTTATATGGTTCTCCAGTTTTTTGGGAATTGTAAAAAAACGCCAATACCGAAAATTCTTCAATAATTGAGAAAATTTAAAAAATGCAACAAATTTACAATAAATATTTGCAATTTTGTAGAATTAATAGACATGGACCAAATACGAGAAAAATTTCGTTAAAAATGAAAAAAATTGAAAAACAGTTTGAGAAACTTAAACAATTGTGAGCAATTTAATTTCGAAATCAATTTCTGATATTTTCTATTATTGTAAAATAATATAATTTTCCATTTGTTTACCCTAATTCTCATGTAATTTGAACTATTTAAAATATTGTGAATTCTTAAAAATTTCGTGCATCTCAGAGGTTCTTTTTTTTTACAATTTCAATCCATAAAAAAAGTGAAAACGACGAAACAACCTTAAAAGATTTGAGCGTACTTTTTTCAATGGAGAAACCAAAAAAAAAAATTGTAGCAAAATCTTAAGACTAGAGGTGAGATCCATAGTTTGGATCAAACTGAAGTGGAACCCATCCCACATTCGAAATATTTTGGAGTAAAAATTCACTCGTGACAAATTGACAATTGAACTAATGTATTCTAAAGAAAGATTTTTCTAACTTCGTACTTCACATTCAAGACAAATGAAAATTTGTAAATAAATAAAAATATTACATCTGTAATATTAATGAAATATGTCAGAGTTGTCAGTGTTGAACTCACGAGTGGACCTTGAAGATTTCTAAGGGATGTGATATTTGAAATTGATTAAATTTGAAGAGACAGCTATAGATATGATATAGTTTTTGCCGATCGTAACTTTTTATCTGAAGTTTGCCAAGCAACTGTCCCAGCTGTTGCTCACGAAGTGCATTCAGGTCGTGCAAACATTTCAACCCACGACAACCGCATAATGACAAAAGCATGTATTTTCTTCCCGCCTCATCCGCAAGTGCGAATACACATTTCTATATATGACAAGTATACGGGCAAATTAACGGCATAATAAATTATATTTTAGTATGGCTGTTTATACATTGAATTAATGGCAACCGTTACGGTTTGTTTGAGTAATTGAGCACTTTTCTCATATGTATGTGCAATAATGAGACACGTGAAATATCGATTCTCTTTCAATATCGGCTAAGTTTGGAATTTTTTAAAACAAAATATATTTTAGATCTTACATATATTATTTCATACTTAAAACTTGGGTTTTTTAAAATCAGTCCTAAATAAGAAATATCCACCTACAAATAAATATTTACGTCAATAAGTGCTAGTAAACGATTCAGACGTTATAGTACATGTTTACTAAAAAACATCCGAATAACTAGTCGAATCTAAAAATTTGTTTTTCGAGTTAATAAATTGCACAAATTGCTTTGCAAAATTCGTGTGATTAGAAAGTGGACAGAAAATGAGAGAAATCTATTTTAGTGGTTGTTTGGAAAAACCACGTAACTCTAAGTTTTTAACAAATTAACAAGCTACAGAAAAAAGGATGGATTTTTTATTTATAATCAGTCCCTTAGATTGAAATTAGAATTCAATATCGTATTTTAGAGTGGTTTAAAAATACTATTTATCATATTTACGGAGCGTTGCAAGTGTGATATTTTAAATGCGTTTTTCTTCAGAATAAAAAAAAATAAGTTACCTGGTTTTTTCTTGGAGCCACATATTTCATTAAATATAAATTTTATTAGACATTAAAAAATTCATTTACTAACGTTTTACTTTTAAAAAGTGGGCATTCTCAACCATAGAATCTACAATTCTTTTTTAATGGATAGATTTCTTCAGTCCACAAACAAAATTGTTGATATTTTGAAAATTTGTTGTTGAAAAGTTTATACTTCTAACAACGTTAATATTAAAAAAGAATGCGACGCTTGTTATTAGTTATACCCTTTTGTACATATGTGGTGGAGGAAGAGGTATATCGGGTGAGTTTCATATACTTTTCTACGCTTCAAACTTTAAATTCGCTTTTCTCGAAATCTATTTTTCCTGGTCGATGACTACCATAATTCAAAAACTATTTAAGTGATCTTCTGGAAATGTCCGGTACTTATTTTAAACAAAACTATCTTGCGATAGCACGAAGGATATTTGTTTTAAAACTTTTTTAATGAACTAATAAACGATGATTTTTTAGGTAAAAATAAAAGTCGATGAGTACAAAAAAGCCACCATTTTGTTCACAATGAATAGTCCTCATAATCACTTTCTAAATTTGAATAAGTGAAATGTTAATTTATTTTGTGTGTGAACATTTTTGTCACTTATAAATAAGAGAAAATTGAATTGCTTCACTTATCAAATAAGTGGTATCGTTATCTTAATTTCTCATATAAGTGAAATCATAAACTTCACTTATTGAATATTAATGGAAAGTTTATAACTCGGGAAAAACTATTTGTGTGCTTTGTGTACATCAGATTTTCCGCATATTATTGAACAGGTCATTGTATTTACTACCTAAAAATGAGTATTTTTTTATTTAACATTTTTTTCTATCGCTCTTAGTTTTCGAAATAATAAGAAAATAAAAAACATCATATTTTTATAGAAAGTAGTCATGACTCCGGTCAGAAAAGTCGCACAAACGTAGACGAGCGATCATTTTAAAGGTAAAAGGCATAGCTTTAAAACCCCATTATTTTTTTTACTCTACTATTAATCGTTTCCAATTGGCAAATAATTAACTAAAGATAAAAAATTTCGTATATTTTTCGTTTATCTTTTCAATTTATTCCTTATATGAAAGATGTCGCAATAACCTTTGAAATGCCGTGCGAGTTTTTAAACTACGATCATTTTTCGCAAAGATATTAAACTTTGAAGTATGCCGAGGAGTGTATGTATATAATTAATTTAAAAAACTGACTAGCCGATACCTTTGTTGTCAATAACGCTTGACACCAATAATAGACGAAATTTTTTAAAGTTAGTGAAACTTATATTTATATATCAAATTTAATTTCTTGTACATATGTACATATTAATCATATGATTAATCGTTATGAAATAGATTTCACAATCAGTGAATTAATTATTATGGTATTATTTTTTTTCTTACTGAAAAAACAGATAATTTTATTATTCAATAAGTAAAATATTTATCGTTAGAGAATACCTTTCTCTAGTAAGTCATACGACTTTTTATATTCTATACCATTTCATTTACAAATGATAATTCTCTATCATAAATGTTAACATTTTAATGGAGAAATTCTCGATACAAATTTTTACCTTTAATATATTTATATTTAAATTAAATATTAAGAAAAGAGGAAACAAAATTTACCTGTAGCGCCACATGGCGAAGGAGCCAACGATAATGCACAGCACGAAAATGCTTCCAGATGCCACACCAACAAGACAAGCTGGACCACAATGACCTGTTGAGGCTGAAACATTACACCCATTATACGCATAACTAAAATTGCAATTGTAATCTGTTACATGTTATTATTTATTATCTTTTAATTATCCCGATTTATACTGCACTAACCGCTTGGTAATTAGAATTAATGTATACCTCCATAACTCAGCTATTATAGCTCATAATTACCATTCTTGTTATGTATATCTATCCTCAATTTTCTATTTATATGAATATAATCATTTATATGTGTAAGGGGACACGTGGGGGATGGGGGAGGTCGATAATCTTAAATTGAATCATAGATTGAAATAAAGGTTTCAAAAATCGCAGAAACACGTGAAACTAGTTTCCAAAAAGCGACCGCGTGTAAAATATAGCTTTTTTCAACAGTGGACACGAAGTCGTACGTCGTAAGTTCAATCCCCGTTCGGAGAACAATTTTTCGTTGTTTATTGTTTACGTTTCGAAAATACTGTTTGTCTGGCGAAAATTGCCTCATGATCTCAGCTGTACTTTAATATAGGTAGGTTTCTCCAGTTTCATATATTCACAAGAAATGTAATATAAGGTATGGTGCCATCTCAGAAAACGACGAATATACCTAAAATGTCTGTAAAACGTCGAAACCGCGCGTTTAATAACAATGAAATAAAAAATAATAAAATTTTGTGACCAATACTGAAGACTTATGCAATGCCAAATGCGTTTACGTCTTTTTTATTGGTGTTTATTATATAGACAATAAATAATAAAACATAAATTTATATAGACAATAAATTTTCAATCATTAACAATATCTCCTTGATGGTTTTGCAAGACATTGCATGATAAATGTTAATACATCGTCTTCACCCTGGTGTAGAAAGTCTTAACTTTTACACTTTTTAAGAGGTAGCAATGGGTACAGTTACTAGTTTTCTAAAAAAAGAGAAATGAACTGCATAATGTGACAAAATAATATGTTTTGGAATACCATTGTTAACTGACATACCATCAGAAATTCAACATTTTACGCCTAAAAATCGTGCATCTGAAAATCTTCCATTTCTATACAGCATCTCATAATATTATAATGAAAATCCTTGTCACTCGTGAATTCATTTATTGTTACTAAAGGTATATCGAGATTTCCTGGAGTATTTTAGTACCTCAAGTATTAAGCAAAGATTGATAAAAATATACAAGTCTAATTTTGAAATAACAAATATGTTCAACATTTTCATAGATTTTCAAAACAATGACGTCAATAGTCGATGGAGAACAGCCAACATTTAATCGCTTCTAAATAAAACCAAAGCAAAACTGACAGACAACTTTTTTTCTATATGGTTCATTTTCGTGAGCATCGCACAAAGTAACATCGATACGTTAGCCGCAAGTTAACGGTTATTTATGCAACTATCTACTTAAGTCATTAGAAGCTTCTTTATTACTACGTTTGTAGCACTTAAGAAACAAATATTGATAACATCTATTCGAATATATAATAAGAACGTCCTGGAGAAGTTGAAAATTGAAGACATTTCGTGACAAATTATTTTGGTTGATGATTTTGTTTTTTTTTAATTCAGCGAGTTTTAAACTTTCAAACAGATGAAATTCAACAGATTTCTAATATGGTGTTAAAAATTAAATAAAATGATATTCTTTCTTGAAAAATGTTAGGATATTGAATATTGGAATAAATAAAAAAATATACATCTTTATTTGTTAAGGTCATTTTACTTTTAAATAACATGTTAATTATAGCTAATTTGTTACACGTAGTGAACGAAGGCAACAAGTTTCTAACACAATTTTAACGACTTTATATTTCTATCTGTTTATCTTATTGCGATTATTTTTTTGTTTGCTGGACGATATTTCAACTGAATTAAATTGTTTATTTATACAAACCCATAACGTCGAATTGGCAATCCATTAAAATCAATCTATTAATAACTGTAAAAAGTACTCTAGATTATCTTAAAAATAATTGAAGAAACAAATTATTCGATTATGTGTTATGTAGGCAAAATGATAAATAGCATCATCCAATGTCTCAGTTTCTCTCATTTAATATCATCACAAGTGTATATATATGTGTATATATTATTTTAAAAAATTGTATACCGATCGTAATATTACTACACCAATTACTTGCACTAGAGCTTGCTTTTTTACTTTAGAATATTAACATTTAAAAAAATGCAAAAGTAGTTCAGTATACTAATTTTTCAGTTGAATAGCGATCGACGTACAAATGCACTTCCTTTGTCTGCATATATTCAAAAGATAAAATTATTCCTTACAAGGATTTCAAATGTACTACTTTTTATTGTTAGTTAATGATACAACTATTTAAAATAGTTATATAAGCCACATAATTTATATGCTATATTTACGATCAATTACATTTTTTCTCTTCTACAAATTACCGTACATCTTTTGAGTGTATGTTATGTTAGATTTCGGAAAATGTTTCACAAGCATTGTTTTGTAATGCTTTCAAAACTAAACCTACTAGTCATCTCCAACTATTCTGAACAAACTTTCCTGTGTGCATAATATAATGTAGTAATAGTTAATGTAGGTATAGAAACTTTCCTGTCAAGTTATTATGTTAAATATTGTTAAATACTAACGTACCGATGATGTCCAGAGTGAAACGAAATATTTCTTATACTTATTGCGTGCAAAGTTATAAATAATATATCAACAAGTAACAACTATTGGTGAATATACAGATAACTTTTGTCGAATTCCAAACTAAAGTTTTGATAGTAACCTGTGGACTGATATTTATTACACAGTCTAAAATAGAGTTGTATACAAAGAATAAAGAGTACTTCATTTCTGAAAAGTTACTTAGTTAACGTAACGAAAAACGACGACGTTTGTAAAATATACAGATTACAGCCTCTTATTAACCCTTAAAGCACATACATCGGTAATTTTCAACTACCTCTAATTCTTAGTTAAACAAATTTTTATTGCAATAGAAAAAATGTTTGTTAATTTTGAAGGAATAACGAAGATCCATGAATTTTTTTCGGATTTGTTGAAGCATTTTTGCAGTTCTGAAACTCTTGAATGGAAACGGGTCGTTATTATGAGCTTTAAAGGTGTTGAATAAATGTATGAGTTTTAAGGGTTATACTAAAAATGTATCGTAACGTACCACTGTTGAAATAATAGAAATACACTAACAAAGATTTTTCCAAGAAAGTATTTCCCCAAGTCGAGATAATTGTGATGGTTTTTACTGAACTGTCATAAAAATGCTCGATTTTGAGAGTTATGTTGGAAAATATTGAAATATGTATGATGCTCATGACTCTTAAAATGTGTCGTAGTTTTTATGAACAAATGTTTTTCCGTTTAATATCTAGTGCATAACTGGATTAAAATGAATAAAAAATTATTTCGTACTTTGAATCTATTAAAATATATTAAATGTCTATCCTCAGTCCGAAATGGATATTCAAAAGTCCCTAACAACTTTCAGAAAGTCAAATATGGAAAGTCGTTATAATTATACTCGAAATCATGTGGTTCTGATGAAACATTTTATATGTTGTATCCTGTCTTTTCTAATAATTGCAATTTTCAATACTTCGGCTACCGCAAGCCACTTTTTTTATTAAACTTTTTATTTGATTGGTGTAGAATTATCCTGGACAGTTCTTTGATGAGCTTTCGACATTCCTGAGAGGGTCCACAATGTCGATGTGGTTGGCCACGAATTATTTTGGAAGGTTGTGTTAATTCTGAAGGACTTATAGTTCATGCAAGTTTTAGTTTCTTCGGTTTTCAATGGCATAGAATATATTAACTGACACACGAATTAATTCATCTTTAGGATTTTGTTTATACTACATGATACTCACAAAACATTTTTTCAGATTATTCTGAAATAAACGCATCATCACCTCTGATTAAAGTTTACCCAACAATCCTTTGAGAAGGGAAATAACTTCAGCACTCCATATTTTTGTTTGTCCCCGGGGCATTTTCTTTTATTATCTTTGGTGGTAGAGGTCGAGGTTGTAGAAAGAGTGAACATGAATTTATTATTTCTTCTTACTAAGTCATTTTGACTTATAAATTTTATTTTTTATTTTTAGATCAAGGATCAAAATTTATAAATAGTCGTTTCACATTTTTAATAATAATTACAATTATATCTTATATATGCAAAAATAATGTTAAATTCTAATATATTTGTTTTCAAAAAAATTTGTTTAATTCATCACTTTGCATCATTCATTGAAAATATTGTACCATTGAACATTTTTTCATTCACATTATTTTTATTGTATATTTTATATTATATTTTAGAAGAATAAATTTCTGTAGAGGACCTAAATACAAGATCGAAACGTAAAAAATTATGGTTTTTATACTTGTTTCCTTATACATCCGTTTATCAAAAAAGAATTGATTTTTTTTACAAACTATTCCACACACAAAATTTACTACGGATAAGAAGATTTTATGATAATTTTTTTCAAACATGAATTTGTATGTAATAGTAACACTGTTCTGATCTTGTAATCGAAGTATTTAAATTCCATTGATTTTATTTAGCAATTTTCAAAAAAAAAAACAACTGGTGTGTACTCACAAAATTAAGCAATGGACTCTATTCGAAATGCTCTATTGGCACGCAGAGATCGGGAATTGATGCATGTGTGAAAAAGTAATTTTTCCATATTTATAGATACATTATTCGTGTTATTGACATAAACCTTTAAGATGCGTTCCTATACCATGAACACAATTTCCGGTAGGAAAAAGTCAGGATTAAAGAGTATGGTAATAGGGTGAGGGGACATTCTCAAATGCCATACTAACTGGGCTGTCCGGTGTCATATTACCAAAGTGTTATCTTCGCAAGATGTCATCTTACCAGGATTCTGCTGAACTCATATTGCTCTTATTATTATTTGCGTTACGTTTCTTCGATATGTATTTGTTTTTAATGCAATTTAATACATACTCCTCATGAAACAATTTTACAGTTGTTAATGTAATAAAATACTCTCCTGATAATGTATATTTTTAAATTGTGTACCGTAAGACTTCTAACCAACAGGTACGTTATGATATATTCAAAAGCTACTAATGAGTTTACATTTCTTACATTTACAATCATACACTGTACTGGAATTGGTATTTGCATTTATTCTCCTATATTTATTTTTAATACACTTTAATTTTGTTGTGTACCACCAAGATAGTTTTATTATATTATAATATAAGGGTGGTGGCTCAGTTGGTAGAGTATCGGCTTCGTAATCAGAAAACCCTGGTTCGATCCCGGCCTCTGCCATTTGTCATTGGGACACCTCTACATTTGTTTATAAGTGTCTAATAAGGCCAAAGCTCAGGTGGTTCGGATTCCACCTTCATAAACTGTAGGTCCCGTCGTGATTTAGTCCCATATGGGTTCACAAAAGTCGATGTAAAATAATATAAAAAATATATATATATAATAAAAAAATAATATTTTATAGAATCCCATAATTTTCATTTTTTTTTAAGGAAAACACATTCATAGAACCGTACTTTTAAGATGAGATATGATTCACTTTGATAATACTTTGACAATATGGATTCTGTAGAATAACCACTAAAATCGGTTCAATCTCTGCTTCCCAGATCCATTTTCTATAGCAGTATCAATAACTCTATTGTGTAATACAGGAAATGCTATACAGCATTGAATTATTTAGTGCAATTCAGCTATAAAAACTTTCGATTTTGAAAAATGTAAACGGAATTGAAAAATCTTCTTTGGGGTTGACAAAGCTGTAAAGTCTGCTTTCCGCATTTCAAAAATGTAATAAAGGGCAGAATAGACAGTACCGGGAAAATGCGATCTCATACGTGAAAATGCGTTCGTGAAATCGTAACTCTGCAATGTATTTCATTCAACCATACCTTTACGAGCGTCGGAGACCACCAGCAGCTTATCCCGATCTCTCCCCGACTTACTTCCGCCTTTACTGTCTTTGTTTCCGATGGTACTTCCAGCGCTTTTCCGTTCTGAGACTGTGCCACAAATGCACTGCATCACATCCGAACAGGAGCATGTACTGATACCACTGCGTATTCCACGTCCAGCTGGATTCATTTCGGCAAAGTGTACTTCAGCTGCAAAGAACAATTTTATTGTTTGATTTTTTTATTGGCAAGTGAGTAGTGAAGAAAAACGTCCAATCAAACTTAGATTATTGGATTTTCCAAGTATGGCGGCACTATATACGGTGTGTAATAGAAAAATTAGTTTGGATGAGATGATTCCAAACTACCTATATTCAATAAATAATCGTTGAACTAAACAAGGAGATTTTAAATAATGGCTAAAATTGGCCGAAGTGAAGCTAATGAAAAATGTTTTTAATTTCTAAGCGTCGGAACTAAAGTTACTTTCAAACGATGACTATTGTATGATACTGATGAAGATGACTTCGACAACAAAAGTAAAGTGGATGATGAGGCATGGTAGACATGATGCTTGCGGGTCGCTGATTCCAACATAAAAAAAAAGTCTTAAAATTGTTACATCTTAAATTAAGTACTGTAATATCAGTCTAAAATTGAGCTAATTTTCTTAAATGAAGTCAATATTTGCGCTTAAAGTTTACTTTCAAATAGCAAAGTTTAATTTTATTCGAGATTTATGCTTAAAGACACATTTTTTGAGCTTGTCACACTTAAGTTAAAGAATTCATATTTAGAACCTGAATATTGACTAAAAGTAAGTTTCCAAAACTAAAAAGAAGGTTTTGAGCTCAAATATTGACTTAATTTAAGAAAATTAGCATAATTTTAGGCTGAGATTAACCCTTTTGCAGTGCTTAATTTGAGATGTTACAATTTTAAGACTTTTTTTTCTGTGAAATTTATAGGTAGTTCTTCAAAATTAAAAATGGCGGATCTAATATGACGGATGAAATTCTTAAAATCGATCGAAATCTCTTCAACCTTGGTACTTACGATTAGTTTCGCTGGTTACAAATTTCAAGTTGTTTGATATTTAAAATTCAATGTGTCTACCTCAATTCGACGGTAACGTTATTTTGATAAACAGTAGTACCTGTTCCAGAGTCTTGTTTATTTTATGGTTGCAATTTTTATACTTGATAGAAAAGTTACTTATATCAACCGCTGGAAAAACTTGATCGGAATCATTTTTACTTCGACAATTCTTTTATAAATCGTGATTTGTTTACATACTTGACAAGAATTTTTCTGAAAGCAACTGAAGTTTTCACATAAAAGATGTTGGATAAAAAAGCCACAAAAGGATTATTTAGAGAGGAGCACGAAAAAATACTAACATATTTTATATCTTACTATTCGACCTGCAAGTATTTTTATTATTTTCAACATCTGGTGGTGATAATAAATTCATTGAAAGATAAACAGCAATATTCCAAAGGAAATTATTCAAATATTCCAAAAGAAACATTTTAGTGCACAATGCTGATTGCGACTGATCTAATTATCTACTAAACTGGAAAAAATATCAGTTAAGAATATTGCGATCATAAGTATTGCCAGATGTTATTTTGAGTACACTACTTATGATGGAAGCAGTAATACGGATGCACGATTATAATATTATTTACGATACGGAGACTCATATTTTTAGTGGGCGTGACATGATTCAGAACGACAACTAATGAAATCTTTTACTAAATTAAGTGATTAAACATCTATTAACATAGTAAATGCAGTCTGTTGTATGTAATTAATACAACCACTGGGTATGATTTAATCAATTTTGTAGGCACGTCCACACATGTAAGTATAATTTAATACCAATGTATATTAGTCAAATATTATGTTAGTATTTCAAATAGTATAATGTTACTAACTCGGTTTTAGAGAGCTTATTAAACGTGAAACTAAAAGTATTATTTTTATAAGGAAATCGAAAGTTAAAACAAGTGATAAATGAAAACTGTATGATATATTCTTATTTTGTACTAATGAAATAATCGAATTATGTTAGAAACAATTTCTAATATTCCTAGAAGTGGGTCTGACAAAGTTTACTTTCGCACCGTTGGTATTTTCCTGATCGTTGCAGCCACTATCAGATTCAATTACAAAAATAGTAGGTTTCGTTGAAATCGATACTCACATTCTATAGTACAATCCTGTGGACAAAGTCGAGAGTCGAGTTGTTCCAGGTTGTCACAAACGTTGTCCGGGCAGAAAAATAAGTTTGGAGAACATGTTTCGTACTTTTCAGTCATCGCGGATTTCGCATTGTTTGAACGCCAAACACACTCCCCAGTGTAAGATTCGATTCTATTCTTCTCACTTAATTATTTGAAACAAACATGATTTGAACCATTTACTCATGACAGATTCCTAACTACATTTTTTATTCTTATCATATTGACCATTTATTGGATTTTTTTTTTGTTCAACCTGTAAAATGTTGATAATTTAGTAGTGGATTCATATTCAATTGTGCAAATACCGAGTAACAAACTTCAAAAGAAATTGATGCAATTAAATATGTTTGGACGTCGCGTAGGTCGTATTTGACATTTTTTAATGAAAAAATTAAATGCTAAAAGTTTATAATCACAGAAATAATGACAGTGATCAAAATAATAATCATTATAATTTGATTCGTGCTGCAAATAATATGGAGTAAATTTTAATCTCGGAAATAAATTCAATTTCATCCAGTTATTACATTAAGCATGCTAAGTGCAGCTATCGGTTTATTTTGTTTGGCTGTTGTAATTCTCTCTTCCATTCTATCGTTTTTAAGAAAATTTTGTAATTGAACCATTATTGAAATTGAGCATCAGATATTGCAATCAAACTTAGTTGAATCAATTAATTTGATCAAATATTACATAATTTTTTTTGTAGCAGGGAATAAGGCAGATCGCACAAAATATATGACAGGAATATAAACACTCATCGTTACTTTCAGAGTAAAAAAATATAAATTATATTCTTGATATGCATTGAAATATTTCAGGAAATATAAAATATAGATTTTATGCGTTTCTGAAGTAAACATGACCTATATACTCTATACTATTGAAACTTACAGTAGTAGTAATATCACTTACTATTATTAAAACTAATATAAATATTTTAATATTGTTTAATTTGAACAGACTTTTACATTTTATTCGTGTAACAAAAAAGGGTTACAAGAAAACGGTTGTCTTGTCATAATCATTCAAATAATAATTTGGAGACATATTTCATTATATGTCAATTTACAATAATTTTGATTTAATCTAAGTAATTAAAGCGCCTTGAATGAAGTAAGAAACATTTTTCGGATTCGTATATGAAATCAAGGATTTTTTACATTTTTCAGCTCATTGTACAATATCAATTTTTTTTTTAATTTTTTTTTTTGTTATTACATTTATTTACAGTCACATCGACTTTTAAGGTCATTAGCAAAGAAGAATTTTATGTGATAATCTACACTTTTTCTGAGATATCATTTCTCGCAACGACGATAATTTTAGCAATCCATGCAAGTAATTGTGAATAGAGCTCATGATAGTGAAAACTTGTTATACTTCTGCATTCAATTTATGTAAATAAGCAAGGCCCAAAAGTCACGCTTCATCATACTCCCTATTTATAAGCCAGATGTAAGTAAATAAAAAAACGCGTTTAGCATGATATTTTAAAATTATTTACCTTAGTGTCCCGCTCCCAAAACCGCAATACGATTCACAACTGCTTCGAGTTTCGGCGTTGGCACACGAATGCCATATTGTTTGGTTTGGTTTGCAATTGTCTTTGGCATCAATTATGTTCACTGTTAATGACGTTGATGATACTCCACGTCTTGGAAGTTTCCATTCAAGGCGTAAACTGTAATATGGGAAGAAAATAAAATTAAAAACGTTACTAGAGGTAAAAATGAAAAAATAAATATCATATTAATAGGTAATAGCGAAATGATATTTATGCATTATGAAGTTATTATTTGTGAAAAAGCATTCAAAATTAAGAAATGTAGCAATTCTAAACGTTGTGAGTAAAAATAGTTAGCCCGTTAAGGAAAGGATGCACCCTTTTACAACTGCAATTGAACACTGATGCAACATGAATCCGATTCAAATATTCAAACGATATAAATCTAATTGGACACATTTTCTCATTCTGCAAGACTGATTCTCAAATTACCACCTGGAATGGTAAAATTTCCAAGAAAAATTGTCTCCGTTTTTTTATCGTCTCTATTGCTCCGAGAGATACTATCGTAAAAGCATGTAAACCTGATCTAAAATACACAAAAAATATACAAAAAATAAAAATACTACTAAAACGGTTGTTACTTCTTTGCAAAAAATTCGTTAGTTCTCATATGACATTATCGGTCCTGAGAAGACTAATTAGGAATCTGAAGTTAGATTTAAAAAATAAAATATTTCTAATCCAATGCGGAGTGGATAATGTTTTTCACATAACACACATTACATAATATTACATGCATTGTTTATTCATACAGTTCAAAATTTAATTAACTAAATGCACACGTCAGTAAAAGGTAGTTAGCGATATTCTATTTAATCTATGAAGCCGCTTTATCATTTGATTTTAAATTGGCATAGGTACACAGAGAGAATGAAAAAGGTTAATTTATAAAATATGGTTAAATTAACAATTTCCATACTAAAACAAAACAAAAGCATTGTTCCGTTTACTATTTCTCGATACATAGCAGCATAGCACATAACCTCAATTGTACCGTAGCTTTATAATTAAATAGTCGCTCGAAATATTCTTGTCTAGAGAAATAGATTTAGTAAAAGTGATTCGACGAAAATAACTGCATCATAAAAAGTAAGTATCGTATGTTATATTTTACAATATTATGAATTACAAAAATAAGATACTATCAACTACATCTTTTCATGATGTTAATTATACTATTATGAAATTTTATAATCATTTCTACCTTTTCTTCATAGTTACATTAACCTTTTTTTCTCTGTGTAATATGATAATATGCATATAAAAAATTTAATAGAAGCATCCATACACAAAAACATTGATTAATTGATTTTTCTTACGCCAGAGATTGCGGCGCTGATTTTAGTAAAGATGTATTGGATACGAAGATAATTCCACCTACGTGGGTGATATTAAAAGCCTTCGATCCATGGAGTGTAAAGGAGAGTTTCGAATTAACTTCCGCAAGAGGTTGAGCAACGCGTAAATATTGCGAGGACGCACGAACAACATTAACACTTTGCGGAAATGAAACCGGCTGCTCAAGAGGTAAAGATGTCGTTGTCGAGGTCGTGCGATGTTGAGGGCCATCAAACGAAAGCGAAATGTTCACCTGCAAAACATAATTGAGGACACGAAATTTAATGATTCGTTAATTTCTATTACCTCTATTGAAGTATATTGTCATAAGTTCACCTATATGAACATGAAGATTATTCTATTTCTGAATTTCAAGGTTCCATCGATTAAAATTTCCATCATCTGAATCAATTTGAATATTCTAATATTTAAATAATTAACAAGAATAAATAACAATCACATGTTTATTTCTTTTATGATCTGCATTCAAAATGTACTGCATCATTCTCCATTTAGAAGCATAATTTCGAAATACACAAATAACATTTTTGTGAATTTCCAAAATAATCACATGAATTACATATCAACAAGGGTTAGTTGTTGAGAACCTATGGGCCATTTCCGAACTAATTTTAAGCGTAGAACTGGAATTTAGAGATATTTGAGGTGTATGGGAAAAGTTATTTTGTGATTTTTGAGGTTAGATGCAGGCTGGAACAATTAAATCCTTTTTTGGCCTCCCTGAGTGAAAAATTGAGGCCCAAAAATATTTTATGTCACAGTGTGCGTAAAATGCTATTTTACACATTTTTCACTTTTTTGGGGCGCATTTTACACACACTTGCAACATAAAATATTGTTCGACGCATGAGCGAAAATGTTTTTTGTACCAATGTGAATGCGGTCCTCGCTTTCAGCCCGTCCCGCAACCCTCACATTCGTAGAAAAAACTTTTACGCCCTTGTATCGAAAATTACTATTACGCTTACTGCATCAAAAAATAATGTTTGAATATCAGGGGCATAGAATTTTTTCTCTCCTGATCCTCGGGCCGGCTTCATCGTCCCTCATGGGCTTTCAACGAGGCGTAGAACCACATTTTAAACCTCCTGATCGTCTTGAGAGTATACAAATTTACGTCCGTCATACGAAGATAATTTTTTGATTCAGTAGATGTGAAAAATGACTATTTTTTATTGATTTTTAACAATGATCAGAGTGTTTATATATTTTTCTTAGAATTATGGATATTTCTAATTAAGACTATATCCCAAATATGTCATAACCATTCCGCATTATCCCTTTAAAGCCTACGTAGTTCCGACTCAAAACTTTCTCTTGGAAATTTGTCAGATATTTTTGGGATATATATATATAATATATAAGTGATAAGCGCTACGATAAAGTTAGAGATAGAGTTCCTCTAGTCTAGTTAGAAATTTGACATCGTCATTTCGAAGATAACAAATTCAAAATGGCGTTTAATGGAATTACTCATTACGTGGTTAGGATAAATGTCATAATTACAAAAGCAGTAGCACAGTGAGAAAAATGTTAGGTGTTAATTCAATAAAATAGTATTAAATGATACAAAGAATAAAGAAGGCAAGCAAAAATTATTACATACTTTTCATGAAATGAAATATAGAAAAATTGTTTGAGTACATAACCACAAAGATTTCAACGGTCAAATAGTGCAGTCAATACGTTAAGATTTTGTTATAGCTATTTTTAATAACATTTTTCATTATTTTTATACATATTTCAATAATTTTAAACTGTAAAGATACATTAGAGATATATTAGAGTAATCATGTCATCATCATCAAGATATATTACAGTAATCATGTTATTAGTTAATAAAAAGAAAAAAATGAAAAGCGATGGTAATTGATTACATTTAAATAACGGATTTAAAGAATTAAAATAATTTATGCAATTAAATAAATTTGTTGTTATAATCATGAAATAGAATTACAAAATAAGTTTATAGTATCATTTTCGATCGCATGATGACTTTCAGAGATATAACTAATTTTCGAATATTTTAATTAGACCGGCTATACTTTATTTATCGTTTGATAAAGCCAAGGCGATTTTGAAATATTTTATATTTGATATTTTAGTCATATTTTGAAAAAATCAACATTTTTAAAAAGATTACCCATTAAATTCGAGAGATACACATTTTTTTGTTGATTTTCGAGCTCCGTTCTTAACAGGAAACTGCATTATTATAGACTTAAAAGTCTTTTAGTAAAACACTTTTAGTTGAAACCTGGAACAATTTCCATTACATTTTTTATGTAAGAAACATTCATAAAAAGACGAGAGTTCAAATTGTCGACATTCTTCTATTTAAAAGCCGCCATTCTTGTTTTAGAAACCATTTAAATGCTAATTTAACTACGCCAATTGAAAGAGTATACTCGAAAATCAACGGCAATTAACCAATTTTGCTCTTGACAATGCAGCCCGAAAATAAAAAAAAACTGTATCTTTGTGACTTAATGGGTTAAACTAATTTAAAAAAACATGAAAGTATATTGTTCATCATTCCAGAAGACATACACCTCGATTAAAAAAATAAATAAATTTACCATCACATTGACGCGGTTGTAATTTTTTTATACTTTAAAACATATAGGATAGTATCATCCGAATATTAAGTTTTCTTATTACTTCTCATAATCTGTTTCAACTTCGTCCGGCTATTTAAGATAAATAGCGACAAATGACAAAACAATGAACTCGAAATTCCATTCATCAATTATCCGGACAGTGACAAATATTTGGATTATTAATGTGATTTATTGTCGGGTATACGAAGAGTTTCTCGCGTTGCGGGAAAACAGAAAGAGACTGAAAGTGTCAGGGAAAACAAGACTGAAAATGATACCACTATAGGAAAACTTAGAAACCGTTAAGATACGTTAGGATCAGGTCTCCTTTAAGCTCGTTTCTCGCATTATCAGGAAACTTTATCTACCCCGTCTTGGAAAACAAAGTATACATGTTCGTCGCTTTCTTACGATGGGAAATTTATTCACTCAGGACCAAGAACCTTCACGAAGGAGATAAGTTACGACCGTACATAATTAATAAATATAACACTAATAGATCTAAAGTTTTCTGAAGAAATCCATAACGTAAGAGATGCAACTTTTCTCACTACAAAAATTCAAATTGTCAAACATACAATTTTCGGCTGTTTCAGTTTCTGAGTTCAAAAATATAGGTTACCATTTTACAATGTCAATTTCAGCTTAAAATGACATTGAAAGTAATGGTCAAGGTCAAATAAAAGATAACACTTGAATAGTTAGGGGAAAATTCTAAAATATATATTCATCCATATTTAAACAAATGTTTTAAATTAAATAATATATGAAAATAAGCTTGGCATTACGGTCCTTTATTATTTTATTAGTAAACAATAATAAATGCTGCAAATAAATGCGTAACTGCAATATCAAAAAAAACTTCCCTAGACGTAATTATTTCTTTATTACGCTGGATGATTGGTTCCTCCATTTTCACAAGTTTTGGGTTTAAACTTTAGTGGTACATCATGATTAACAATCTATTGGATAACACCTTTAAGCTATATATTTTGTTTGGTGGATACGTTTACTGTTTTTCATAATTCGCGTGAAAATCGTGAAATGGGCGTTGGTATAATTTGGACCTTTTGGTATGGTCCAATTCGGACCCCTTGTTTTCACGCACATTTCATATTTCGTTTATAATTATTTAAACGAATTCTTAAGAAAATAATTTACATATACTTTAAATTACTTTCTGCATAGTTCAAAATACTGAAAAATATATTTGGATATATTGAGACTTTCGAAATACGAAAAAATATTCAGCGTTTATATTACAACGTTTACAAACAGCCACCTTTTTCTCGTCGGTGCGTTTCGATCTGAATGTGTGATTTTTTATGTAACTTCTGGGCTGTCGTTGCGTGGAGCTTCGCGATTAATTAATTGATATTTTCTAATAATTTATTATTTATATTTACTGCTGATTCTGTTTCTTGCAAACTTCACTGCAAAAAAATGTGCATTTACTGTCCCTCCTCTTCCTCTTCCATTACCTCTTCCATTGCGAAAAACGATAAAAAGCAGGGTGATCCAAATTGGACCTCGGTTGGTCTCAATTCGAATATTGGATGCTCTATTTATTTATTTGATAGAAGTTCGGAAAAATCGACTAGAGGAAAAATGTGCTAAATAGATCAAGCTTTCAGGAAAAAAAAAGATTTTGCATATTACATCGGTTAACTTTCAACATGTTTATAGCTCAAAACCCCCTACTATGTGTGAATTTACGTCAACTGATCCCTCTAAGTGTTTTAGTTTTAATTTCTGAATTGTCATATAAAATTGAGAATGTTAATTAAACTTGCAACAGAGTTTGTTTCCATGTAATAACAAATTTTAAATCTCATTTTTAGAAACACTTTAATGTTTCATTTTTACCTCCCACAGAGTCACAAAACTTTACTATAAGTAAACACACGATTAATCTACAAATATTGCAAGGCTTTAACTGATTGAAATACAAAGTCACATTAAATTTCACGTTGAAGAGCAAATATAGGGTATATAAGATCCAAAGTTAGTTATGAATTTGCTTACATTTCGCGGGAAAGCTTGTTTTGTGGTTTAGGTTAAACTAACTCGTGGAGTGCAAACACCAAATTTAACAGACCTTTACGTGTTAATTGATTCATTTATCATAAATGGGGAATTCGTATGAGAGTGTGATGAAAGATATTTCATATCAAGGATGTTTGAACTTCATTTTGTCAAATACTACTGACATTCCTTAAAATAAAATACTCCAACGTACCATTCTCTTGGATTCACGCTATATGTAAAATGTACAGTATTATGTTATTGTTGTGTATTTATGTTAGTAACGGTTTATAACTATATATTAGATATATATACATATTCAGTAGATATTAAAACAAATGAATCTGCATATATATTGCAAGCTTTACTGTGTGTTTTCTGTGTACATTTCAAGTTATATAGTGTTTTGTTTTAACGACTAATGGCATTACATGCGATATCGTTATATAGAAGAAAAGGCAGATGTTAAAAGTGAGGTATAGTACTGTCACACTATTAAAAATAAAAATGTATTAAACTCATAACAATTATTATTTAATGAAAATATTGAAATGGTCGATGGCACAATGCACTTATAAATTAATTAGATAAGAACTCATTATACAAAAATATAATATGACTTATAAAACAATCAACAGGTAGTAATAATATTGTTACTCTATGAGTGAAAACTTTCAATTAAAAGATTCATAGTTATTTAATTATCGATTTCATTTAACTACAAAATGTCTGTTATTAATTTATAAATGGAGAATATGTATTATCGCAAATAAAGTAGTTAGTAAGGGGACGATTCTTCAGTACTTTTTTTCGAGGAAAATAATGAAATAAGAAGGAAAGAAATAAGATTTTTAAGAATATTATTTTAGGTGCACCAACATTTTTTGGAATATTCTTTTATTGTATTTTATTTTATAATATTATTTTAAGTGAATTAGTGAATGTGAATAGCCATTTCGTTGAAGTCAAATTTTTACAAAAGTTAACGCTCTACTCTAAATTTTCCATCTCTCATTCCTGTTCCAGGTTCCACATCTCAAATAAGTTATAATATAAGCTCTAAAGCAAACAAAGCTGCTTTATTATGGTTGAAATTTAAACAAATTATTGGAAAATTAAATGTACTTATATTTTGATGAAAACATAAACTTAAATGAAATAATTCTACAAAACTGTCTACTTCTTAGAAAGAGAAAATGGGTATTAATCACTGGTATTAACATTTCTATCCATAAAATATATATTCTATTTTAAAATAAATAGATTGCACATGTACATCCAAACAGGGTAAAGTTGCAGAAGAGCTACCTCACCTCAAAAATTAATTGTACGACATGTTTTTGACGTATTTTGTGGCGCTGATTACGAATCTGATAATAGAATTTGGCGGTCGGGCGTATTTCGTTCGCTATCTTCAAAAAACAACCAAAAAAGGCGTTTTTTTTTAGGTTTTTTCTATTTATATGAAAAAGTATGAATCGGACGAAAAAATATTTCCAACAAAAGTAGTAGAGCAGAAAATTCTCTACAAAAAAGGTTGTATACGTTTTTTTCTGTATCCAAACAAAAAGTCCGCAAATGAGCATCGAAGGTGCCCGTAATTGGTTTCTGCAGGGTATAGGCCAACAAATTTTGTTTCCTTTTTTTGTGTTAATTACAGGGACTCTGACCAAAAAAATTAATTATACAACACATTTTTCACGTGTTTTGTGGTGCTGATTACGAATTTAATAATAACATTGGGCGGTCGGACGTATTTCGTCCGGTATCTTGAAAAAATAACGAAAAAACACAATTTTATTAGTTTTTTTGCGTTTATTACAGGGACTCAAATGTCAGGTTGGATTGAAATATATATTTCTTGGTTGGAGATTAGGTTAGTACTAAAAAAGGGGGGCTGGGGGCGGAGCCCCCAGGACGCAGGCACCTCCTAGGTACACGCATTAACTTTAGTAATTATAATTCATTGTTTTCCGCATCTGAAGGGATTAATTAAAGTTCACTAACGAGAACCGCAACACCCGGCGGTGAAATCATGAAACTGCGCTACGCGGGCGTCGTGGCCAGTGCGCGACGGATTGGTTTGAAATACATATTTCAGGTTGGATTGAAATATATATTTCTTGGTTGGAGGTTAGGTTAGTATAAAAAAGGGGGTTCTGGGGGCGGAGCCTCCCAGGACGCAGGTACCTCCTAGGTACATGCATTAACTTGAAAAATTATAATTAATTATTTCCTTCAGATTCGGAAACCGAATGAATTATAATTACTAAAGTTTATACGTGTACCTAGGAGGTGCCTACGTCCTGGGGGGTTCCGCCCCCAGACCCCCCTTTTTTAATACTAGCCTAGCCTCCAACCAAGAAATATAGATTTCATTCCAACCAGAAATTTGAGTCCCAGTAATAAAAGCAAAAAACCTAATAAAATTGTGTTTTTTCGTTATTTTTTCAAGATAGCGGACGAAGTACGTCCGACCGCCAAATTCTATCATCCGACTCGTAATCAGGGTCTCAAAATACGTCAGAAATATGTCGTACAATCAATTTTTAGACGAGAGTCGCTTTAATAAACACAAAAAACTAAACAAATCGTCTTTTTGGGCGTATACCCTGCAGAAACCAATTACGGGCATTTTTGTCGCTCATTTGCGCACTTTTGGTTAGGATGTCGAAACAAATGTATATAACCTTTTTTGTAGAGAATTTTCCGCTCTACAACTTTTGTTGGAAACATTTTTTCGTCCGATTCATACTTTTTCATATAAATACAAAAAAAAACCCAAAAAACGCCTTTTTAGGCTGTTTTTTGAAGATAGCGAACGAAATACATCCGACCGCCAAATCTTATTACCAGATTCGTAATCAGAGCCACAAAATACGTCAGAAACATGTCGTACAATTAATTTTTGAGGTGAGGTAGCTCTTCTGCAACATTACCCCAAACAGCAAAAAGACGTCAGAAGTTTTAAAAATTGTAAGATGTCTTGTATACTTATCCGAAAGAACTCTTAAAGTAATTTTTAAGAAGACTTATGCGTCGATTTTAAGAGCTCTATAAGACCTGTGAAATATGTGGTCTTAGAAAAGAGGTTTTATTTCAGAGGTTTGACATATAAAATAAATAATATAAATGAAAAGCAAATTTCTGAAAATTGTAGATTTTATTTTTGTACCTTAATTATATTAATTTATATCCTTTTTCATGAGTTTCTTTTTACCGTTTGAATATTTATATATTGGATGGTGATTAAATTCAATAGAATGGGATCATGTAATAATAATTATTACCTACTAAAAGTTAGTTAGCATTTGAATGTAAACATTATATCACTAACATGGCAAAGATTTTTTGAATGTAATCTCCTCATAAATATTTGCAGAGTATAGAAATGTACAGTTTTCAAATGTTCCGTGCACAAACTTGCATGTGTTTAATTATTAAGTGTTCAAATATTAAGTGCAAAACCATCCCGTATATAATATTAAATCACATTTAATAATTATATGTACAAATATTACGTGTATAAACACATGGTGTCAAATATTTACGCATAGGAATGTGCTTGGGTATAGACGTTTCTGGTACAACTGCAACTCAGCCGTTTAGTTACACTTGCAAATTGCCCGTATTTCAAACTGGTCTATAAATGCTCGTTTTTACCTGAGAAAAAATGAATAGTATACAGTTGTATGCAATTGCATGTATCCACATCAATATATAAATGTATAGATTTGTATACTTAAGAAATAAATTAAATCGCAGAAACAAGTTGCGTAGGAAGGTGGATTCGAACCCGGGACGTTCGGATTACAAAGCAGAAAAAAAAGGTCGCTTTATTATAAAGCAGACTTCTCTGTTAAGTATACATAGATCAAGTTTTTTTTGTCGAACCCATCCATTTCTTTATTAACATTGTGTTTAATCAATTTAATAAAATTGATAATTAAGGTAACTTCATGGACTAACTGAGTACGTTGTTAAAATAATTAGTAAAACTGGTAAAATATTTAGTAAAGTTAACTAAATACATATACGTGTTTTATAACTATTTAGAACATTAAAATTGAATTGGTTCATTGATTGGTGTATGCAAATGTATGTGACCAAGTATATGCTAGTTGATACATACAACTATACTAGTATTTATATGTATATATATCGTATGTTGTACATAATTGTATACATTTCATTTTTTCTCGGGTAGATTTTACTGTTTGTTTATATGAAAACAGAGAAAACAAAATATTTGTTCGCTCGTTTAATGTTTTTATGACCTAATAATTTAATAAATACAAGAATGCTGAAATAAACAGAAATTCACCTTTAGTTAATTCACCATTAGTAACATAGTGTTAATACCTTTTCCATTCAAGAAAACTTGAATCTATATCTATTATAAATAGATTATTTTCACAGAAAATGATGAATTAGCTTTAAAGTAACAGAGTTAGTAATAAGTAGTAGTAAGTAGAAAATATAATTTATGGCTAACTAAAAACGGCGATCTGTAAAAAAGCATATGAGTAATTAATTTTGCAACCAGTGCTGACTAATATTTGATACATATTTTTATTCAATTGAGTAAGTAAATATTCAATGTGTTATTAATTTTACAGTATTTCTAATGAATATGCCTTTGTTTAAATGGGCAAATATCCCATTTCAAATTGAAAAAAAAAATTAAATAATAATTCACAAACAATTAATTGAAATCGTTACATATTAGTAATCAAAAGGTTAATACAGATAATTATTTGCCTATTTCAGTTTTATTCGCTATGCATAAATAATCACTTTGATTTCACAATTTGACATATAGTGTACTCTCGACTGGTAAATAATGTTATTACCCCCTACGCTAAAATAAAGGAGAAAAAAATCAACGCTTCAACACGTTACATGTTACGTTCTTTCAGGATTTATGGGTTGATAGCCACAGGATTTCAATTTAGTTCGTGTAGGGTGAAATTTATTTGCGAGGTAAGTTGAATTCAATTTATCCAGCCTTCCACGCTTGGTGAAATTTTTATAATGCAATAAATGCCCGAGTAGGTTGCTCCGCAGCGGATTTTGCATTTAATTTTATTGATTGTGGCATTGGAAGAACTATTTAAGTAATCGTTTTAAGAGCATTAACAAAAGCAATTTTCTTCTCAAAATCCATTATTTGGGTGAAGGGTATATTGTCTGAGATGTAATACACTTTCTCAATCTTCTAGGTATGTTTTGTAGTAGTTGCTATGTCTACATGGTGGGCTTCGATAAAATTTCAATGAAAGTGCCCACCCTTCGCTGATTCTTGCACATCAAAATCATCAGTCAAAGTTAATATTGACAATGTGATCACATTTCAAGGTCAATTTTTGAAATTTAATATATTATTTTAAGGTAGAATCCATGAAGGGATCTATTCCCCCGAGAGGCATTTTTTAAGTGAATTTAAGAATTTTTTTTCTTATATTTTGAAGTTTTGTTAACATGTTGTTTATACGTGTTGTTGCAAGAGCAACGAACTCGACCGTTTGGAGTTAATACACTGAGAAAAATGTTTGTTTACAATTAATGTAATTGCTTCATAGTAAAGCTAACAGAATTTAGATTTGGATCTTAAGGTAAGATACTTTTTCTCCTGAAGTTACCGTAATCTGATATTCGGTTAAATTTGTTATGTTAATAGTTAAAATTAGAATTTTTAATATTAATGTTGGGATCATTACGTGACATATTTACGCGCTTACAGTTTCACCGAAACAGAGATAAACAAACATACACATGCGCAGTCATTCGCTTTTCTCCGAATTTTCGACGCATTGTTGATATGCGCAGTTCAAACGACGGAATTTAATGTAAGATTTATTAGTTAACGAACGCTCATTGAATATTAAAATATATGAGTTAGTATACAATAAAATTGTTGGCATGCAAGAAAGAGCTGGTATTTTCATCTCAAAGTTACCTGTCGTTTTTAACTTTACAGTTATTGTTATAACTTTACCTTTAATGTAAGAATCTTGAAATTAGCTTACATTAACTAGTAGTAAATAATTGCTCTCAGTGTACGGTCCTTTGACGAAAAAATGAAAAAAAAAAACAATATTTACTTTGTGCTTTCAGTGTGAAGTACAAATAATAGAAACTAAGCGTGTAAACAGCCGGTGTTAGTTCTATAATTGGGCCGCCATTTTGATTTTCGCAGATCCCCATATATTGGATAAAAAATAAATTTTAGTAATAGAATTCCTTTTCCCTCTAGCGGTGATAGAAAGAACAAGTGCCTATTGTAAAAATGTACACTTTGTTGATTCTGGAATTAAGTTACAACTACAGATGAAGCTGTAAAATAGCTTTGTTCTCTTCGATAAAATCGTTATAGTTTTATTAAATCTGTAATTATTCTTTCTGAATGAAGTAAATTATACTTCGATACTTTCAGTCATTTATTGTAATTTCACTTAGCAGACGTCGGTATGACATAATTACATAACACTAAATTAAAGTGAATTATATCTGATTCCAGCAGATTCACAAAATTTCATTCCTATGATCCAAAATCCCCCCCAAAAAAATTTAATTAAAGAAATGGATTATATAGTGGAGAGAGTTTTAAGTCCAGTGATTCATAACACGCAATTTCATGAAAGGAATATTCAATTAGTGAAAAATGATGTATTAAAAAATGATTATCCAAAACATGAACCAAAAATTAGAATATTAAAATTGCATTTATCGCATGTCGAAATGGTAAATTAAACAAATGGAAATTCGCGGCTTATACCCTGCTAAAGCATCTGGTGGTAATTGCTTTTATTAAACATTTTCAAGGTTGAACATATTTTCAAGAGCCCTTTGTTGGAATCACTCGGATCTGCGACATTTTTGGATAATCATTTTTTACAGAAAATGTTAAAAATACTCGATGAGGATGTTAAATATATGAAAAATATAGAGAAACCGAATTTAATGAACAAAAAATGTATATCTATTTCCACGTGTGAGAAAGAGGAAAGTGAACAGTGGTGATCAAATTCTGATACGCCAGGATAGTGTTGTGGGGAGGGAAGAGGTGGCAGCCCCCCAACCATTTGAGCTTCAAAGCAATACTAATTTACCCGGTTCACCTACAAGACAAGTATTTCAGGAATTTAATTCGTATTTGGAGTTAGAAAGTGTGAATAAGAGTCAATAGTTATGCTACTATTATCTTATTTTGATAAAAATGGTACTAAACCTTTTTTGAAGATCACAAAATTTCTTTTAAAAAAAGTCGCCCAAAGTGTTAGTCTAAATTTAATGGGTTAGCCACGATGTTCGACAATTTTTCCTTCTTAAACTTAAAAAATTGAACTAATTGTAGACGGGTTTGAAATCTGGCAATATAACATTTAACACGCCAGTCTAATATTCTACCCTTTACCAATATATTTGCTATATATGCTACTGGAAAACCCTTATCGATGAGCCATTTTGCGCCGATTTCCTGGGCGCGGCTCAGGCTTCATGGCCGTGTATAACTGCAAATTAATGGATGTGTATTCTGATGGTTGCGTGGGCGAAAATGACCGTCTGTTGTCTAACTTCGATTTTTGTCGATTGTTTCCATTGCTTTAGGAACTTAGCGTTTATCAGATTTCCTTTCGCGCTTTTATGTCTTAAGAATATTGCGAAATCACGCTTTACTTCAATTAAACAGTTATTTGTTCCTCGGACTAGTTTCAGAATTGAAACTTATGATTGTGCTTTTATTTTGAAATAAGAAATCGGGAAAAATTACGTAAAAAATACCCTTAAAACTTTGTATTAATTAATATTGCCTATTTAAAAATGTCACACGCAATACCAATGAATTTAAGTATGATACTGAAAAAGTCAGGTAGAAGAACATTTGAACATTAAAAAAGCATAGTGGGTTTTCATGGACATAGTGACAATTCTGTAAAGAAAGATAACACTAATAACACTGACCGACAAAATTTTACTTTTTGTCTGCCTTTGTCAAGCGAAGTATCATTTCCGACGTATTTTTTCGTGCCAAAACAATGGCGCTAGCAGAATTTTGCATCACGTCACACTTTGGAGAAAAATGTGGTTGAATGTGTAAAAATCAGCGTTTTTCGTCATATTTCGGTTTATTTTATAACAAACGGGAATTTAATTTCGACAAGAAAAGTATCATTTCCAAAGTATTGTTTTGTACTGAAAACGATGGTGCTACCAGAAATTTTCTATCACTTTACATTTTGGAGAAAAATGAGATTAAATGAGTCAAAAATAGGCTTTTTGACTGTATTTCGGTTTACATTGCAGCAGAAGAGAAATTATTATAGCAAAATCCTGCTAGCGCCACCGTTTTCAGCATGAAAAAATACTGTAGAAATGATACCTCACTTGTCAAAGGCAAAATCAGTGTCGGACAGTGTATTGATCGAGTTAAATGAAAGTTGGAAATTTTGTCAGAAAAATTCAGACCATATAAGAAATTATACAACGATGTGGTGAAAATGGAGCCGCTTTTTCTTTCAAATTTGTGTAATTGGCAGATGATGTCAAAAATGGTATAATATTTACATTTCTATTCATAATAATGTAAGTAAACATATTTGATTATGAATAATTTAATTTGTTTTAATAGTGTATATTTACCGCTTTGTCGCCGTAGCCTGGAAGTAACGACTCGTCTTTTATTTGAAGTATGACTCGGTATGGCGATGTTGGAAGTAAGGTTGTTCTTGAAAAAATTCCTAATGAACATACAAATAGTAGTATATGTACTAAATTTTAAGATTAATATTAATTATAAATAAAAATAATATTAAATGTGTGGTTTTGAATGGATGCAAAATTTGAATTTTTTTCCAAAATGAAATGTTAATTTTCAAAAATGGACTCCTTTTGTATTACACAGTATTTTAAACAGTGTCCATATAATTTGATGTAATTCGATCATTAACGGTAAGGAAAAATGAGTGCAGTTGTTCATGCTATAGTAACTTAATTAATGTAACTGCATTTCATTTTAAGTTATAGTAAAAGTTATTTGCATACTTGTGTAAATGACGGTAGAGTGAGGCAATTCTGGTCGTTTTGGGTTTTCAACTGACATCAAAATGTAGGTAATATTTAGAGCATTGTAATTGTCTTCCAATATTTTCACGGAGTATTTATTTGCAGTCACTGTATCAGAATCCTTCACCACTAATTCGTTGTTGTCCAGTCTTTCGTTCTGTTGACATAATTAGAAAATAATTTTACTCCATTATTCATGATATTTATAAAAATAGTTATTATTTCATTTAATGGTTTATTAATATTGTGTTAATCCAGGCGTTGAAACGTTTCGGCAAAACAAGTAAATCACTCAACAAGAAAACTAAACCGTGTGAAACAACTTTGATGATATCATTCGATGGAAATTGTGATAGGTGGATGGATCCATCCAATATATTAAATAAGCACAATGTATATTAAAATATTAAATTTTGATTTAGTTTAGTGAAACGCAGAAATTTATTTAATAATAACAAAAGGTTCAAAAGTTCATTAAAATGTAATTTTTATGTAATAATTAATTACATTCATTGTAAATAATTATGGAAATAAATATTTCCATAAAAAATATGAAATTATTATATAACAATAGTAAAAATTAGAAAATCAATTTTAACGGTATGTACTTCTGTTTAATTTTTAATTTAAGAAAATCCTTTCCATCGTCACCTTTCCATAAGAAGGTTATCCACAAATATTTTACATCCATTGTACGATCAATGAATACACGTCAGTTCTTAAAAATTCAAATGGGGGATCTTATATAGAAGACAAAAAATTTTAAATTCTCGCGAAATACAGAAAAATCTTTAGTGGTCATAGAATGCGAATACATCGTCAGTTTTTGAACATTTGCAATTGTGGATCGAATATGGAGCTACACTTCACAGCCACATCAAAAAGTGCTTCCATTTGTGTTAATTTGGGTTAAATTATCGGATTTTTTCATTGCAAATTTTTTATTAAATTGTGAAAATAAAAATGGCTACTTGTGATGATGAATTGGAATTGAGCATGTATTGATTAAAGTACATTCTTTTATTGTATATTCAGATACGTGTTTGTTTGTAAAATATATAGGTTGAATAAAATACAACAAAAATTATATTTTTTGAAAGAAAATGAACCGGGAAAAAATGATTTATATATGATCATACATCATCATATATGATTCATATATCATCATATATGATTCGTATATAATCCAGGTATGTTTATGTATGCTCGTATACGGATTTTGACCTGATATAAATATAAACTAGGTGCCTTCGACCAGGGTGCCTACAATTTTGGCTAAATTCGTATTGCAGTTCCCTGACGAAAGGCTGATGCTTCCGGGAATATTCCCATTTTAACACTGCCAGGATAGAAGGCGGCAGTGGGTAGTTCTAGCATCGTTAGGTTCGAGTAGTTTCTATACATATATTGTAACAATATCTTATTCCTAAATAGGGTGAATATGCCAATGAATGGACGGTTAAGCATTTTTCACACTTTGATCGATTGTAACTTTTGAATTCTTTTATGAAAATTTAATTATGATACCACCATTAGAATCGTTAGACTCTGCTCTTTATGACCGTGTAGTGCTACCTTTGATTTTATTTAATTATTAAGCTCGTCTTCATACGTTTGTAAAAAAATCCGCTAAACCCCAATGAATAGACGGGTTAAATCAAATGGGACGTTTTCAGTACCAGTTTTGGATGGCTTTAAAACTTTGCTTTGATTTTAATTCATAAGAAATAGAAATATGTAGAAAATCGTCCATTCATTGGCATATTCTCCCTGTATTAAAATTAAAAATGAGCATTTTTAAAACTTCGACCCCGACCGCAGGTGAGCCGAAGCACTGATAAATGAGCACGTCTTGTTCACACTGATCCTTAAAAAAACGCGGTTTAGTCGAGTTTTTGACAGGTCGGGTTGCAGGAAAAAAATTTTTTTATATGTGGGATACTTCGGTTTCCGTTTATGCGATCCAGTACATTAATACGTTTTTCTTCACGCCCTGGACGCGAAAGGATTTGGCACGATTGGTTATTTATAACTGAAAAACTTCCGAAATTGACAAGCTAGTTGCGTTTCGTCTTTGTTGCCCGATTCTATAAACCGTTATTTACAACAACGTCAACAGTATATTCGTTAATAACAATATCCTGAACCACGATTAGTTGAAGTTGTTGCTACTGGCGAAGCCCCGAACCCCCCTCCCCGCTACCACCTCCCCATGGCTACCCGACACCAACATTACAATGAATATTTTTGTATGCCCCCCCCCCCTCCTGATACCCGCCTCACCCCCCTGCCTCCTCTGTCTCTGTTTTTCATGTAATGTATATAATATACATACATATGCATTGTATATGTGTATGTACAATTTATGTTAATTTCATGTTAATTTGCTTTTTACGGAATTATCGTTGATTTTACGAAGAAATGAATATAACCTTTTTTGTAGAGAATTCGATGTTCTATAGTTTTCAACTTTTTAAATTCGTCGTGCCAGTCGCGAGATATCGCGTATACAAAATTTTGCCCACGGACGGACGGACGGACGGACGTACAACTTAACGGACACCAATTTTTTTATTGTTGCTTTGGGTTCCTTAGGGCCTGAAACGTCGACATTTGATGAAAAACTATAGGGTAATTTTTTGGCGGGAACTGACCAAATTCAATACTTCGCCAGACCTATGGTGTGGGTCGAAGTAATAATCAGATTTACCTATATATGAATATATATGGGATATATATGCTCATACATACTCATATATGATTATATATTGCTATATCAGGTAAAAATCAATACATGAGCATACATAAACATATCTGGATTATATATGAATCTTATATGGCGATATATGAATCATATATGATGATGTATAATCATATATGGTGAACATATGATTCAGGTATAGATCATTTTTTCCCGGGATGTCTTAGTAACTTGATATCATATTTTATCCGGCAGTTTTAACCGCCATTTTGAATATTGAAAATTTAGCATCAGATTTGTTATTGTAGCTCCAAAACCCCCGGATATTGATCCTAAACGATATCATATTTCATGAAGATTTTGACAAAATTTAAAAAAATTTGTTTTAAACGACTTTAAAAATAATTAACTGAATCTTATTTATACATCTTGGACTATCTAACAATTGTCTTGTTTGTAATACGTATCAATTCTTGGTACGATTTGGCTAATCTCGATCATGACGAAGATTTTCCACAGTACGAAAGCATAAAATTTCGAGAAAGAAAAATATGCATTCTTTAGCCTTTCAGAAAAGGGCAATAGTGGTGGAGTATTTTTATCTTTGCTATCATTGCATTTTTAAATTTCAGGCAACTAAAAGAAACGCTGAACTTATTACAAAATTATTCGTTAAAAAAATTAGTGTAGCGAATACAGAAGTTTTAAAATATTCCTATTACCTTGATATGAGTACGCAAAGGATTGCAGTCAGAACTGCACCAGAAAGCAACGCGTTCCTGAAGAAAACCCCACAAACTCCATTTAAAACAGAAATCGTTCAGAATGAGGTCTAAATTTGATCAAATACAAGTAAACCTATGTTATATAATTTATAATACCACAAAATTATGCGTTTTCAATCAAGTACTGATCTACTTTCTACAAACGGACAATTACTTCTTCGTTTACTTGTCATTCATTATCTAATTTCAATCTGAAATTTGCCTTTTTTATTAATACTTAGAATTGAAGTCGATTAAACTTTATTCAACTTGGGAGAAACGTTGAGAGTCAATGACGTAATTTCGACTATTTCTTATGTTTGAGTTGAATTTGAAAAATCTAATTTTAAATTGATGTTATATTTAAAACTAATTTTAATCGAACTGAAAATATACTTTTGAATGTAGAAAATAAACTAAGAGACTGGCAATGTAGTATTTGTCAGATATTGTTTTATATCTAGCATTTTTCTTGCTAAACTCGATGAATACACTTCTATAATACTAAGGTAAAACCTGGATACGACAATGCAATCGTTAAATATTAAGTTAACCATTAACATTTTGAAGTTCAGAGTTAAGAAAGTTTATTAATAACAAATGTAAATTAAATATAAAAGCAGTGTTCGTTATAGAACTTTTGCTGCCACTTGAACTCTTAGGTTGGATTTGGACTAAAGTATTATTAGATGGTACGATATTTATCAGGTTTTCGTAAAGTAGAAGTAATTAAATGTGGCATTAAGGTTTACCGTTAATTAGCCACTTTAACTATTTTACTACACTTTATTTTTACTCAAAACTTTTCATGGCAATACGGCATAAACAAACTTTCCTGCTTGTTTTATATAAGTTATGCGAATATGTAATTACAGGGAAATAATAAGGGATAAACCAACTCTGAATAAAATGTAAATAAGATTGAAAAACATGGTAATGATATACGTTATCAAACAAGTGTGGTAAACTGTCTATTCGCGGATGGATGGAATTGCTAATACATAAAAACATCAGGATTTATCGACAAACTTATAAAGCATGTTTATTTTACTAATCGGCGATGATATATCAAAAAAAGTACTATAACCACGAACTAACCCCGAAATACGACCAAGTCAAAAACTGACTATCGACCCTATCGATAAATCGAAACCTACTTCGAACATATAACTTTCCCGCGTTAGTCTAAATCATGGTATCTTATTATACCATGAATAAGAACAGTATAATTTAGAGTATGCAACGTTGTATTTTACTAAATTTTACAATCATAACTCCGAATTGTGAAACAATACATGCGATCAAAATTATGTATTTTACAAATATCGTCATGTGTATATTGTATATACTTTATAGAAAGATAATTCTTTCTAATAATATTTTGTAATAGTTGGTAGGAGATAGGAAAGATAGAGTGATATAAAATCATTTTATCTATCACTCTTTAGAATTGTGTATATCAGGAAATAATAAATGCCACAATATTTTGTTTACTCGCTCTCATGGATTGTTTCCAGCTTAGTTTTAAGTTATTTAATATTTTTCTACATTAAATAATTTTCACTTGCCACACAGTTCTAATATTAAGTAAAATTCATAATTTATCTTTAACGAATATTTTTGTCATAATCCACAATATTTTCTAAATGTCTTTTCAAAACTACATAATTATTATAGCCTCATATACAAAGAACGTTCCAATTATTTCGATCGAACAGATTATTACAGTTAACTATCTCATTTTTTAAAATGTAATTGTTATGAATTTATCTGTCAACGATTGCAAGTCTAAAAAGATTGTTTGACAAATGCTTGACTTCTAAAAATGTGCAGGTATAAATTTCAATTAGACGATATGGGAACGGGTAATTAATCTCAATTGCCGACACGTGACTTGATAGTTTTTTTTGCATCCGAAAAGTCGTCGATTTCCCTCGACAGGAAATTTGTCCCCGCGGTATTTAATAATAGAAGACTAGTCAGTATAGGCGACGCAAACCGAAAATCGCGATATTTTTAAACCTGTCCGTCACTTTTCGAAGCCGCACGGCAGCCCCGGGCTTCGAAGGTGTCCGACGATGGAAGAAAAAATATGTTGAGCGCTAAAAAATGGAAAGAAAGCGAAATATGTAGGAACAGCCTAAGGTTTAATCAGGATTAGACCCTGGAGCCGCTTTTCTCTTTTCCGTACTGCATTTCGGTCTCTTTTTCCGCTGCATCTCTTTCTTTCGCAATTCTTTGCTCTTTTGCAATTCACGTGGCGTTGATGTCCGAAACAATGCCGTAATTACGGCACGAGGTACTCATGATTGTTAAGCTTCTCATTTCGAGTCATTCGACACGTGTCGGTTAAAAACCAGGACATAAGGTATTCCCACGAAGAAAATAAATCTTGAAGGAAAATCGTATTATATAATCCCGCCTGACAAATAATGCCGAAATGACAATTTTGAAAAAATGTAAATTTTTCATTATACAAAGCAAAAATAACTTAATACATAATAAAAATGTGAAATGTAACAAATTTTACCTTGTGTCACTTTAACAAAAAATATTGAAAAAGTTCCATGTAAATAGTTTACCAAAAAGCAATTTAAATTTTGTTTTTAATGTGTAATATGACGAGAAAATAAACCCTCATTTATGACTTTGAAATTTGAGTCGATCCCATTGTAGCCGCACATGTCATCTAAGTACGATTATGATTTGGTTGTTTTGAAGATTGGGAAATAATGTACTCCCGAGAGGTGACATATATTACTTAGTTAAGCAGTCGACCTTAAAAATCATCAAAAACTTTCATCTTTTTCAAGATCATGTTAATTTATTTTTCGGTTATTTACTCAACATTTCCAAAATCTTTAGAAAAGTTTCTGGCATTTCACCTCAACGAGATTTATACAGGAAGTTTCAAAGGAATGTATCAACGTCCTAATATTAACTTGAGTTTCTGCAAGAATTAGAAATTCTGAAGCGTAGAATTTTCGCCTTCGCGTTCTATCATCAAGGCGAAAAACGTCATTTTACACCCTCATTATACAAAAATATCTATTTAACCAGGTAAATTCAATATAGTTATTAAAATGCTAAAAAAAAATTTTGAAGTCGTTGCATCTGTAGATATTGGTCATCAACTGTATTATTACATTGAAAAAGAGTTATGGAAGTATAAGAATACTCGCTTATTTCAGCTTAATCAGAAGCAAATTATTCTAAATTATTAAAGACAGATATTATTATAATGGCAACACTTTTTGGTATAAAATTTGAATTGTGTAGATCAAATTTCCCTGTGGTTCAAAACTTTTCATATATGCATAACAAAATTTAATTCTCATTCCGCTGAGAATGTGAAATTTCGAACAATGTATTATTAATTAGTTGAGTGATTTACTTAAAAATTAATATATTGCAAAAAGTCATCAAAATCATCAAAATCACACAATGACAAATTTACGCACCGGTGTGAAGTCCTTCAGTTTTATTTCCACATTTCTCGTCTGTGGAATAGGTGGATTGTCATCTTGATCCAAAATATCGATTCCAAGTACTTTTTCCTCACTGAATTGATTTCCGGAAATTTCGTCCCAAAGAATACAACGAACGTTAACATTTACATGAGGACCACATCCTTTAGGAGGTTTTAACGTATCTCGATCCAGTGACTCGTTGGAAACGAGATTATTATCTGACAAATGAAAAAATTCTGTTCCTGCAATTGAAGAAAAAGATCATTTTTTTTTCTGAAAATAGTTATGTTTAAAAATGGTTATTATTTCAATTCTTCAAATGAAATGCAATTAGTTTCAATGGATTCTTTCAGCAAAATAAATGATAATATTAGGATGCTCCAGGTAGTGAACTAAGAACACCTTTCTAGGAAAAATGAAAACTCATTTTTAATTATTGATGCTTCCGTTCAAATAGTACCAATATTTATGGGAAATAGTTCTTGCTAGTGTGGCAATTTTTATATATATTAGTGTATATTTTCATACAAATGTATCAAATACCTATATGTACGGTTTTCCTTTTAGAGAGTGATAATTACGTGTTATTAAGTGTTTACTAAATGAATTAACAAATAAACTTCAGATTTATAGAAGTTTAACTCAATAAGTAAAAGACATGGATTAGCTTATAGTTATGGAAACCTGACTAACTGGAGATATTTGGACACATATGAATCCATCCCAAGTTAATAATAATTTTAGTATAGCAAGTTTAGAAGTATACACATCAAAAGATGTCCTCAAACTGTGCAATAGCTATACACAAATCAGCAAATCAGTATTTTATTACAAAACTGTCTCCAGATTTGTCTAAAAATTCTGTCTAATATCTGCTGAGCTAAATTGTTCAGAACATACAGTCGAGCCTCCGTATTATGGACTTCCCTCTTATGGACTATCTGTTTTATGGACTTTTTTCTCCCCCAATTATGGACTTTTCCCTCTGTCGCTGTTTATCGCCTTCCCCCACTTTTGTGCTTACACACTTATGCATACATACAATACATATGTACATGGGCCGCCTTTCACTCGTACTTGTAGCGAAAGGCGACGAAGTAGGGGAAGCGCTCTCTCCCCTTCATTGACCATATTCGGGATCGGAGCATTCCCGACGAGTCCATGATACGGAGGCTCGACTGTATCTAGAAATATATTGTCTAGTTATTATACACTAGAGTTGTTGCAAATATGTATACAATAAATCGATAAATATTCAGTTGATATTACTCATTTAAACAGTTTTGTCTACACATGTACAGTATTATTTGTTACTTATTAGTATCAGTGATGTTGAACAATAATAACACCATGCAATTTCTCAGAAATGAATTCGTTACAATTATATGTTAAAAACAGAGAGAAGTAAAAGAGATATATTTTGCAAATTTTTTGTTTTCGCGAATGAACCAAAAGTGGATGCAATTATGATGTCCAATCCGGTTTCATTTCATGAAAAAGACAAAAAAAACATAACTGACCTTGCACTGACGAAAAATATTGATATATCCGTTAACAACAATAATTTCAGTAAGTGATTTCATATTAAAAGAAATTATCGAAGTACTGATATTGAATTTAAAAATCATGGAAAATATATTTTGTCATAGTATTTAATGCCTAAAAAAGACATGCTAAAACTCAAAGTTATCTTAAAAAGAACATCCCTAATGTTACCTACGTTGTGGGCTAATAACTGGATGAAAAATTATTAAGATACTTGTGTTAAATATTCTGAGTAATTGTATCCAGAAACTAAGCCGATACTCTCCACGGCTTATCTAAAAAAGGGATCTACATACTATAGATAAACAAAATTGTGATGTTTCATATTATCCATAAACTGGCCAATGTTTAGTAGCGATTTCTACCAGGAATATTCCATTATTTATATTAAATTTAATTGTATTTAATTAGCTACATTAGGTATTTGGTTTTGTCATATCTTCTAATTTGAATTCGATTTATTCATTCAGTATTATAGGATCACATTGATATACAAAAAAGGATGTTCTTAGTAAACTGAATGAATATGAATGTGGACCATTTAATGTACATTTCTGTGCGCAACAATTCTTCGAGAAATTAATACAATATATTTGTGCTTTTAACAAAAGAAGACACTAGAAATTCATTTTGAATGCAGTACAAAATTGCTCGAAATATGAATCTACTATTTTCCTATATTTTGAACTGATCCATATTTGCCAAGAAAACATTCTCATCATATTGCGATATGGAATAGTGCAGAATTTAAAATCATGAAACATTGTATCTGAAGTATTGTATTAAATTAGGATTATTCGTGTGTTTTAAAATGTGAGTGTTGCTATTTTTAATATGTTAGTAATAATTTATATATAATAATTAAATATAATAAATTGTAATAAACACGTATACTTTGATAGACGTTTTTTTCTTGATTATTTTTAATTTTTTTGTTGTGAAAAAAGACTGATGTATTCCTTATCCCATAATAATGATAATACGACAAGTTTGGGGGATTTATTGAATTACTTACCGTTTAATAATTCATATCGAGTTATATAAAACGTAGGGCAGATAGTTTTATATACAGCCGGGCCAATCGTGCCGAGAATCGAACTTGGCTGGTTCTCATAAATCCTGTACTTGGAGACGTTCCAAAAACATATGTCCTTGAAAATATAATAAGATAATAGCTTTAATGTTCGTGTTTTTTATCTCTTTCTGGAATATTAGTAAATTGATTACATTGACACTTTAAAAATTGGCTGGTCCTCAATAGTTGCATCACAAATTCTATTATAATTTTCAATGTTTACATAAATTTGAATTATTGTAGTATTTAACGTGTAAAACAATTTTTTAAAACAACTTTTAACAATTAAATTTAATTCCACTAACAAAATAACAAATAAATACTTATTTTCTTGTAACCAGTAAATTTTACTTCAACTTTACATTGTACTCGGATAATAATTCGGATTTTTGTTGTCAGATAGTCGAAAATTTGGCAGTTTTTAAATTCTTCGCTACAAATAGCATCTTCTAGTTTTTGGCATGAATTCGTCATATAACCATTAAAACCCAAATAATAATTATAACACGGATAAAACGTAGTTATGGTTAATAGTTCAGTAGTAAGATAGGAATCGAAAAATTTGTGGATATTCTTGGGAAATAAATCTATCGTCTTAAGTAGTAACGGCACAGATAAATGATTGGTTCATATCTTACTACTGAAACATTAATGCCAAATATCTATTTTTTTATATTCAATATTTTTACAAGTTGAAAGCAACGATTATTTGCTATTCATTTTTCCCAGGGTTAAAAAAAGTTATTCGTGTCAAACGGAACATATCGAAATAACGATGATTGTTTGCAATGGAAATTGGACAGAAAAATGTAATAATGCCTTTGAAAATTTGTCTCCGATAAGTTTTATTAGCATACTACTTTTTGTAAAAGATGTCCAATTATATTTTAAAATGGTGTTTTTTACTTTATTTTCATCCCTAAATTAAAATAAACATTTGTTACGAGCATGGAAATATATAAAAAATTACAAAAAGAATTAATCAAATAAAAATTATTTTGATTACATAAAAACTCACAAGATTATTTAACTATACAGTATATTTGATAAAATTCTATTATATAAAATAATGACATTACTATAACTACAAGAATTTCTGAACTAATATAATCCTTCATATTTTCTGAAGAAGATAAATGCTCCAGCTCTTCAAAAATGAACTAAAAGCATTCAATTCTACCTGTAGTAAACAATATTTTATTATTCAAGAATATATCCAAAAAATGACGCATTAAATGCATCATCTTTGGGTTTGGGTAGATTTCTATGACACAAAAAAGTTGCTAATCATCTATGTTTTGAGCATATTTAAATTCCTACCAATATTTAAAATATCAGTGTTTAAAAGGTTCATATTGTATTTACCTGTTTAAAATTTGTGCAGTTTAATTCTCCATTTTTAATAATAATTGGTTTAATTTTGATTTCTAAATATGCTTCGCTCCCTCCGGGTTCTTGTGCTCGCACAAGAATTGTACCAGGTCTTTCTGCAACGAAATTGTTTGTTTTAGCATCCTATTCGAAACGACTGTACCAAATATACTTTGTAATAAATAACATCAAATCATAATTTGCTGAAGTTCATATTTAACTAAATGACTGTTACTTAAAAAAAAATAATTTAAATTTATTTACTCTACTATACAGATTTAGAACATTTGCAATATTCAGATATATCGTAAACACACCAATAGTTAAAAGTTGTATTGTAGGTAAATTGAATAATATTATTGAAACGGAGCAAGTCGTACATAAAAATAAAATACAAAAGTTTCAGCCAATTCACGACCATCTTAAGGGGGAATTATAGTAAACACATATAATTTTCAGCGATGTTTTCAAACATTTTTGTAAATTTTCATACGTTTAAAGCTTGTCTTTAATTAAAATCTCATTGCCAATTTGACTACTTTTCTGAAAGCTACATTTATAAACCGAAGTATGTAAGAAAAATTAAAAGTATTTTGTACAAACGGTCAAGATTTAAAAATGTTTTAAAAACGTTTATGTATCATATGATTACAAAATGTAATCTTACCTTCTTTTGGAAGAGCGTGCAGAGTCAAGTTTCTTGACTCCGGATCTAACGAGGAGATTTTTTCACTTTGTGATGTAATTTTATACCGAGGATCTTCGGGACTCGATGAATCGTTAGGAAGTGTTCTTATCGTCAGCAACTTTAAATCTGGATTTATTCCAAGTCCGGTTTTATTTAAGAATGGTAAATTGATCGACAGATCGGACTGTGGGAAATACAAAGCTGAAAATAAAAATTTGGTCATTAATTTTAACAGTTTGGTCATAGTTTCATAATAGTACATGAATAATTAATTATATGCCAATTAATACATAATAATGTCTACTAAATTACAGAAACGCAACATTTGATGCTTGTTTATTATATATATGTGTGTGCATGTGTATTTAATGTTTATATGATAAATAGTATATTTTGCTCCAAAGAGTAGATCTCGATTCTATCCTATCCACTATTATCGTGACCTCTAAGATACTCGTCTATGCTGAAGGTCAATAGCAAGACAATATTACGCAGACAACGGGTACTGATCAAAACCGAGACCAAGGTCAGGCGTGTGATATTAAGATCTCGATCGAGAGTAAGACTAAAAACAAGATCAATGTGAAGTTTGTATCCATGATCAATATGACCATACAAGAGAGTGCCTTGAAATGCACAAAAGAAATCAGTTTGCGAATATGTCTTGGTCATGGTATAATAGCACAGCTTTGATTGTAATCTTGTTCTTGACAAACTACTTTGTCGATATTAAGTTTGATCATTAATGGTATTTACTTAGCAGTTTATAGGTTTGATCACGTAATGAAATCAATCAATCGACGAAATTTCATTATTGACTTGTAACGTCACGTTTTATTTTCTGGAGGGAGCGTAAAGTATGTTATTAAGTATAGCTTAATACCGTTCCATCCGATCAAAAAATACTTCAGAATTATTTCCTAAAGTATTAAATAAATGGCAAACATTTGCAAAACAAAAATAAGGTATAGAAAATCAAATCGCTTTATGAGAAATATACTTCGACAAAATTTCTGTTATGTGCATTTAGATGGTAAAATAGATATGCAGGATTGGAATCAAATGTACATATTTACACAAAATTCTTTAGAAAGTTTGAAATGTGAAGAAATGAAGAGAACAAAAGTTTTCCAGAAAAATACAGTCATTGCTTATATCTAATAATATTAATAAAACACAGATTATTATTATAATGATCATATGACCTATTTTACGACAACAGCCACTAGTATTAAAAATTGACTCTATAGATAATCCAAGCATTGTGTCTTCTGGAATTTCTACTATTGTCTAATTAATAATATAGAATTATATTTTTATTAAAATTATTGATTCTATAATTATACTAATTTCATATAATTTCAACATTTCGTGGATTTCCATTATTTTCTCTAATGCGATTAATGTATTAGTGTAGCAATAGTACAAATTTATATAAGCCATCCCTGACATTGATAATTATAATTGAATTTATTGTATACCTATAGTATATCCCAAACAATATGTAAATGTGCACCGTCTCTACATCTGTTACGCTCAATTATTGGCAGCCAAATATTATTTTTTACGACAGCATATCCAAGAATTTTTTAAACCGACCACTCGTGGCAATGTTTTCGAGTATGATAAAGGGAACATCTAAAACGTCGTAATAGTTCAAATCATTGGATTAAATCGTACTGAAAAGTTTTCACTAAAAATAATCTATAGAATACGAAATTAAATTATTGGTGAGGAATTCTACACCGACGAGTAAGGTTTTAAAGTAGTGGTTTATAATAATCAAGTTGTTATCTTTCTAGATAATCTGTACAGGTAAAAGTAAGTACAGTTTGGCGAAACTTTCACAACTATACCGAACGCATGTAACATGTTAGGAACTAGATAGTGCTTAGGAATTAATAAACTTTTAATTTCATAAATAATGAATATTATTTATTCAAGAATAAAAACGGAATCGCATCATCTATACAAAATTTGACGGCTGATAAATACCGCAATACTGATTTTTATTACGTTCCAAGAGGGATTGCATGTTTGGATATTTGGTTACATACTCATCATTAAAAGCTTGCATACTATAAATATCTATCGTGCCCATTAGTTATCGAAAAAAACTAATGAAAAAGTACAAATTTATTATTAACTCAATTACTACCTCGGACTTATAACAACTATAATAATAAATTACTAAAACATGATGTTCTTTATTGTAATAAAGGCATACAAATTGTTTATTGTTAAGCACGTTTTTTATAATAAATGGAATTCTGACAAAGTTGAGTGATACGGACATTTTGAAAAACTCTGTATGAAGTTTTTTTAAATTCCTGAAATGGCATAAATTGTTGCCGTTTTTCAGCTAAACAATTTTTATAGAACGGTTGAATGAATTTTTATACAAGTCCATATCTTATAAGTTTCAAGTCTGCTCATTCTGAATCTGAAGTCCATTTTCCAATATCTTTAGTCGTGTTTCCAATATAGTGCTCAGAATGGCAAAAAGCCCGAAAAAAATTCTAGTTTCGTAAATTGAAATCCTTTTTTTATATGAAACTGTAGTCCAATCAATTCCTACTTTTAGATATGGTGAAGTAATTGGTTGTACTAAAAGATAGTGTAATGCACATGCTGGAATTCAAATTGGCGGCTTCAACATGGCGGCATTTTCAACCAATTTTTTGTTATTCATTTGTAATACTTTTGTAAACGAACATGCATTCAATACGAATTGATAAAAGATGATTTTTGATATCCTCCATCACGAATCACTTTTCAAATTTTTAGAATTCAAAATGGCAGATCCAATACGGCCGTAAAAAATTAGAAAATTTTAGAAATTTTTATACAAACGTGCATAGAGGGGTTTTTGTGGTTTCTGATCACGAATCCGTTGTCACATTTTTTAAATTCAAAACGGCGGACAAAAATTCAAAACCTTTATCAATTTTTCTAAAAATGAGTATAGGTGGTTTTTTGACATTCCTGATTCAGAATTCATTGACAGATTTTCGAAATTGAAAATGACGGATCTAATACGCCGGTTGAAACTGAAATTTTGTTAAAAATGCATTCAGAGACTTTTTTGAGATCCTGGACTACGAATCCGTCGTTAGATTTTCAGAATTCAAAATTTGAAATTTACATCGATTGATTTGAAAATTTATATATGGGGTTTCTGAGTTCTCCGGCTAACGAATTCGTTAGTATATATCTTTTATATCCATTTTGTGTTGTCAGAGGTTCGACAGGCAACATTGAGGTGAAGAAGTACTTTCTCCTCACTATTGAAGTAATATCGCATCACTATTAATGGTCCTCTTGAGATTTTGAGTTTCGAAAATATGACAACGAATTCTGAATCGGGAACCTCAAAAAACCACCTATACTCATTTTTACAAAAATTGATAAAAGTTTTGGATTTTTGACCGCCATATTGTATCGGCCATTTTGAATTGTGTAAATTAAAAAAAAAATTAAAATTAAAAAGAATCCTTGCAATATAAAAAAATAAAAAGGCTAACAGAACAAATATCTTTATCAATCTAACTTTTTTCTAAGTGCGAACAGTTGCTTATTCACAATTTGCATCGCAAAACTAACACAAAATAGAGTACTTTAAAATTTTGACAAAAGTACTCGTTACTAAGATTCTTGCAAGTAAATACTTTGCCAATTAACACAAAACGGCAGTAATAAGTAATGCTAATTAAATTATGATGCTTTTTTCAAATTGTAGTTTACTCTATCCATTCCACAATAATCTACTAGTGTGAATATTTACGAGTAGCTTTAGTTTTAATGAAAACATCAAGACGACCGTGAAAGACGCATCTGAAAATATCGACCTGTACACAATCTGATGCCTCTCCAACCTTCAACCTGCAACTGGTGGTTTTCTAAATTGTGACTAACAGCAATCGATCGAAATGTTTTCGCGTGTTTCTATTTATACGATGATTTCACATATATGCTAGACGAATATATATAAAAATAGAAACAAATAAAGTGAATGAAGTTTGTTCGCATTTAAACTAATTTGGAATTGAAAAATTATTGGCTAACTATAAAAATAGTATTAATATTTATAGGTAGGTTATCAGCCGTTTACTAATGTTTTATGACATCATACGTCGATTCCAGTTTTACCTTTGTTTTATACCCATACTTTCGACGAAATCGCCATTTTGTTTTCCTTGTCATAAAAATATCATTTACGACTTCTTCAACTCACGTAATGTTTTGAACACTCTATTCAACTTTGAAAACATTTTATACTCGTCGTAAATTTTCGTACCTCTTTTATAGTCTTAGCACTATTATAAATATAGCAAACCATTATATATGATTTTGAGATTTCCTTTAGTCTCTAAAACATAGGAAAGTGAAAATGTTGGAATTCAGATAGGATGAGTAGAATATTAAGTCCCTTGTATAATGTAACAGCTTGATGTTTCGAATTATTTTATGAGGTGCATCAGGTTCGCAGAATTACGAGAACACAATTTCTAAATAATAAATACGAGTTGAAGCATTACATCCTTATGAATTTTTATTAGAAAGTCTCAACTTCTTGAATTTAGCATTAAGATTTTCACCCTTAAAGCAAACATTCTGAGAAACTATCCTTTTCTTCTCTAAAGCAATGTGGAAATTCTTAAACCCTACTTCAAGTACATTCTTGGTTATATGTGTACTTCGACTGCAGTTTTCAAGTACAAAGAAATTGTTTCCAGATGAGAGATGTTCTTTACATAAAGTTAAACAAAAATACAACTTTTTCACAATTTCTGAGAAAACGACGTTCTCCGTTTTCTCACCATCCAAACTTTCGGTAATTTTCACTGAACAAAGTTTTTCGCGTAAAAACAATATAACGATTAGCATAGTCTTGTTAATTATTACGTCACAACGGCACTCTTGGATATTTTGGATAGGGACAATCCATTCGGATCTTAAGAGATAAAACAAGTATTAATAAGTTACGATTATAGCTTAACTTCCTGTGTTAATTATTTAAAGTAATTTTTAGATAGTGTTATAAAATATTATTATCAGCGAAGGTATATATTATTGAAGTTTATAATAGAATGTAGCTTTTAATAGAACAGTATCAGTGCTGAACAAGAATGTCAAGTAGTTCTGCCAAATTCAATAAAAAATACATAGTTCCAGTATGTTGAATGGTTTTTAGTGTACTAGATATTTAGCCTCTAAAAAATGTTTTGAAATATAGTATAAGTAACTGCCAAAATGTCGTTTCCATAACTATATTTTTTGTTGATTTAACTTCTTTATGGTTGTAACTATAACCTATAATACTTTCAGTCAAATCAACTACGAATTTGTTTCATTGTAATAAGCAAAAGATAGCTAAAATAATGACTGTAAACGAGTGCAGTCATTAAATGTTTTTACTAATATTAAAATATTGCTGGATACACTAAAATTTTACATTTTTTATCTACTGAACGTGAATGAACTTATGATCCACATGTTTTCTGAACATCGCGCACATATCGCAACATGACAAATAATTAAGACAAAATTATTTTTATTTGTTCTTTCAGTCGATGTATCGACAATTTATTGTTTACATAATCACGAGTAACAGTTGCTAGATTTTTTATCGATATGGAAAGTGTAAACTATTTTTAATAAAATTTACGTGATTGCCCATTGACATGAACTCGAAAATTCTTTAGGTGTAATATGTGCACTATAGGAAATATTAGATAAAAACTTCCAACAAATGCCATAAAATTAAAAATTTATTTTTGTGACCTCACAATATTTTGTTGTAGGTTTCACAATAGTTTTGTAATTTAACATGATTTGTTGGAAATATTTAGATTACATTTCTTATAGAGTACACAGAGAAAAAAGGGGTTAATTCACATTTCAGAAAGGTAAAAATGGTTCTAATTAAAGATTTAACATCATGAAAAGTTGTTGTTGATATTATATTAATTGTACAATTTAGAATATTGTACAATATACAATGCAATAACTATATTCGTACTACGATACTGCGTTGATTTCCCTTAATTAACTTTACTGCGTCTATTGTACTTTTCACGAACGTTGTTTTAAGTGTCTATTTAACGCTAACTCTACTTCGGTAAATTTGAGGTTATGTACTCTACAGGGCATTTAACGATTGGGAAATAGTAAACCGAAAAATGTTATTGACTTATTTACTACAGAGTTAATTTAACTATTTTTTGTGATCCCGTGTTATACTTTTCTAAAATGGTTGAGCTGTATTTCTTCTCCCTGTGTAAGGAAGTCAAATTCGAAAGCCTTCTAATCAGAATTCTAAATTGAAGTATAATATTTCGCCAAATTAATTAGCGGAACGACTAAAGTATTAGCAAATTAAACTCCATTATAAAACCAGGTAACTTCTTCAAAGTCGTTGTTGATGTCTCATCTATGAAAAATGTGCGAAAAGAACAAATTTATTGCATTTTAGACACTAAAAACATCTTGAAATAAGACGCCTGTTTTAACTGTGAACATTCCGGAATCCAGAACGCCCTCTGTCTAAAACATCATTAAAAATATTTCTCTTAAGGAAAATAAAAACTATTTCTTCAATGAACATGTCCTGAAACAGTTCACCCAAATGCTTAACTTTGTCTGAAAAGAAGAATTAATTTGATTAAATTTCGACAGTATATTTTATTTTACTTTTAAACAGAAGATTCCAAAGAAATACTTTATTCTACAAGTATAATGGGTAATGCATACGACAAATCAGTACAATTATATTAGTTCTGTATTAATTTCTTTTACTTTTTCATCGTCTTTAGGCTAACAGTAGCACGAATAGCGTCTATAGATGTAACTTCTCTAGTTCGAGCGTCGTGGGTTCGAATCCGCCTTTCCAACGAAATTTTTTCTGCGTCATGTAATTAGGTAATAACTTTAATAAGAATTACATTATTTAATTAATAAGGAAAAAAGAGAAATTGTTTAATAATTGTTTATCAATACACTAATAATCAATTGAATAACACCAAGTACAATATTAGAGTTGATAAAATTTTTATATTATTCTTTAATATCCTTTTTTTCCTCTTTAAATCCATAATTTGTCAATTTTACTTCATTATTATAAATCTGTACATTATTTTGATGTTTGTCCCTTAATTCTTTACAATGTACAGTGTTTGTTGGGTTTATATACATTAAATACATTTAATATCAAACTGCGCATTATATGTAATGTTTGTTCATGACTTTTTTTCATATACGCATTTCATTGTTCCTCCATTACATTTAGAAAGTTAATATATTCTCTTTTAACAGTGTACGATGGGTATGATTCATTATGCATTCGACTTCGTTCTATATCTTATATTCTTTTCAGAATCATATTTTATATTTTATTAGACACAATTTTTGAAGATGGAAATAACGTAAAAGGAATCGAAGACGATTATCTAGTTAATAGAAAAATAAATGAAACGTGATTGCTGTATTGTTTAGTTTTATCACGGAAGATAAAAAACATTAAAAAATAGAATTAAACCATATTTGCGAAAAAATAAAATACTTCGTTTCAAAAGAAAATTTAATCTAAAATTTCGTATTTAAAATTCATATATTTTTTATCAAAATAAAAACAACATAAATATTCATAAAGGACTCCGACTGAAATTTGTAAAATGTTATTTATGTAATCCATATGATTTGTAAAGAATTTATTGTAATTTACGTATTTTAAATATTTCTGCGAAAGAAAATTAATATATAAACATGATATTATAGAACTTCAATGCCTCTTTTCCATTTTCATCATTTTTATTAAAATTATATTACATTTCCTTCCTTCATATTATAGAGAAGTGATTTCGTAGTTTTCTGTTTTTATATAAATGAAAATTTAATCAATTTTATAAGTAAATGTTTTTATGCATGAAGTAAATGTAGGAAATATTTTTCATACAGATAAGCATTATAATGCCAAAATTAATTATTTTTAGAGATTTTAGTAGGAAACTAAACTATACTTTTTCTTCTCTCGAATGAAATAGAAAATGTTGCTTTTCATGAATATGCTTCATATTTTACATTTTCTAACATGCCAACCAATTTTTTATCCAACAGAACTAATATTCTAATGTCGCGACTTGAAGATTTGCGCTCACACAATCAGTAAATGTGATTTCATATATTGACATTGGAAGTAATAGTAAGGGGTGCGGGTTGAAAAACCTAGAAATCGAAAAGCCGACAGCTCAAAAAGCAGACACTCAAAAAACCGACAATCGAAAAGCCGGCAGTCAAAAAATTAACACTTCAAAAAATGACTGTCCGCTTGTCGATGTGTCTATTTTTTTATGTGTCAGCATTTTGATTGTCGGTTTTTCGATTGTCGGCTTTATGACTGTCGATTGATTTTTATTTTCCTCTCCGTTTTCTTTGTATAAAGCCAAATGTGAAATGTTTAAGCATTTACAGTACCGGCTAACAGGAAAAACTTACAAGGTTCTAAAAAACGTTACTCCTTTCGTCACTTATATCGTAAATTGCAAGCTGTTACTGGCGCACAATTAGCAGAATTTTAAGGTTTACAAAATCTATACCCATTGCTATTTTGTTTCCAGTAATTTTGAAAGTTTATCAATATTCCCAAGAAATTTGTTCTTGAAATGGAGAAAACAATATTTTGTATAATATTATAAATATCATTGACAAATAACATAGTTTTAAATTATTGTCATCATAATATGATGTACATTTATACTACTTAAAGCAATAAGAAGAATTTGGCACGTGGAAGATATTTCAAACAATTTTTCTGTATTTTATGTAAAAGATTAAATATCGCGGAATTACTCACATAGTTATGCTATCCCTGGTAGAAATTTGACCAGTTTTTTGTTACACTGCACTGTTTCCCTATCCCTTCAACATGTAAAATAAGTAAAATGACCAAAAATGGCAAAAAACTGGCCAGAAACTAGATTCATTTTCTACCAGAGATGCAGTTAATAAAAAATGATATTCATATTTCTATTTACCCATAATTTATCAGGTTTTATAACTTCGGAATTCGACATGTAAAAGAACTTTAAATAATAATATTTGCTTTAAATTTTACTCGATCCTTCCCCGACTTCGAAAATTAGTACTGACTTCCGTACTGCTACAGTACTGATAAGGCCATTCTGTCAGTACTAACTGAACTTTGAAAATCAACCCTATTAATCAGTACTAGGTCACTACTTTACCGGAGGTGAACTCCGGTTAATAAAATATGGTTGCAATTATAAAAAAGGCGTTTTATACTTAACTTTTTAATGTTCTTTATTCAGTATTTTTCAAATTATATTTGGAAAATAGGGAGTGCCGTCTGGCCTCGCCATTGTTGTGTGTTTTTAAATTATTCGTATCTTAATATCAGTAAAACGTATCATACGATTTAGATAAAAAAAATTAGAGCATTAAACAAAAATTAGAGCATTAAACAAAAATTAGAGTATTAAAAAATCAATCGTGTGGTACTAGCCTTGATTATAAATTCTCATTGCAATAACAGTTATAAGCGAAAACAAAATCGGCATTGTTTCTGCTTGTCTTCTACAAAATATCATTCGAATTATGCTATGAACTTTCGTCATGGACTCACAGAGATGAAACCTAATTCTACTGTGCAAATTTGTCTTAATCGAAACTGACAAATGAATGAGTGAAATGTAGACCACTAATTACTACTACTTATTTTTGCTAATAACATATAAAATGTAACTAACTCATTTTAGTAACAAGACATTAAAACCCCTATTATAAATTTGGGATTAGTAGAATTTGACTAGTTAGTAGTTTTTTTGCTAAATCAGATTTAGAGTCCATGCTACCGAAACTGAGTAAATATAAAATCAGCATCTGTACATATATAAATTATTATTTGGTAGGATTTAAGTCATAGATTTATTTCACATTGATTAAATTCTGTTTATGCTCACAACTGATCAATTAACCTTTTTACTTTTCTATTTAAGGTATAATTAAAAACGACGTCGATTTTAAACTTAACTTCATGCTTTATCGAAATGTAAAATAAAAAGAAAAACAATTTGACACATATTCTAAATGTAAAACATGTTGAGAGCATGCTATTTAAACTACATTTTCAACGGGTATAACTCACTGACATACGAGCAGCTTCCGACTGATTTTCCATACATGACATTGCATACATTTTACTGTTTTTGTTATTTATAAATCCACCTTTTATCGGCATATTTAAAAGGCAGGAAAACAAAAACGTATTGATAGCAGATATTCGCTCTGGTAAGCAGTTCAGCAAAGCCTATTTACGTAAATTGTTTCGTAATATATAAACCCTCCGCCTTTTTGTTTGTTATCGGCTAACGTCATAAATAAGTCATAAAAAAAAAGTATTTTTACAATCTCGACGTTATTTGTAAAGGAAAATTTTTGTCGTGAATTAGAACATGGTCAAGATGAATGTTATAGTAATCGTATTTGGTGTTACGTATCGTTCGGACCGGCGAGTGCGTTAAAATCACGCGTGTCAAGGTGCATAGTTAATCGATATTTACAAGGCAGTTCATTTTAATCGCAAATCGCGTGCAAGTCAAAACATTTACGTGATTTTTTATGAGACTTTCCTTGGGTTTGGACATTATTATGCTTCTTTCACGCAAAAGCAAGTTCTTGCTTCCATATGATAACCAACTTATAACAAGTATAATATGCACTCAAAATTCACAAAGATGTTAGAATAAGGGGCTTATTACACTTAGAAACGTTTATTGTTTCCACTAACAATTTCTCAATTTTCGTTAGAATAAAATAATTTTGGAAAAAAATGAAAAAACGAAATCATCAAACAAATTATTATTTAACAATTCTCCAAAATATTAATCAAAATGGTTACTCATGATTCGTGCATGTATCTATTTTGATTGTCAAAAACTGACAGATTTTATGTTGAAAACTGCTACTTTAGTAATATAAGGACAAACTTTCAAAGCAATAAAATTTAGTACAGCGACTTTTTTATTATTATTATTGGAATTATCGTAAGTAACCGTCAAAATTCACAAAACTGCAATAATTTTCATTAGAAATAAAGATGTCAAAGTCTGCAGTTAAATTAATAACTATACTTGTAAGATTGTTAGCCAAAGGTATTTCCGTGTTTAAATACCTACTGTCAATCAAATTTTTATCGGGATGACAATAATATTATCAAAAGCTATACCGAATTTGACTTTTTAATTTAACTAATTGCAATAAGATTAATAATCAGACTCTCACTTAGTTGTCTGAATTACATACATCTGCAAAATTGCTAACTACTTAGTTTCCATTGTGTAACTATCCATTTACTTAAAATAAGTCACTTTTTTTTTAATTGTAGCAGTAAATAGGTCGTAATAAGACTTAAGTAAAATTTGCGAACAAATAATTACTTAATTTTTGTGCGTTAGAATTTACTTAATTTCTTCAGTAATATCCTTGTCAAAACATATCTGTTTTGTCAAATGGTCAATAATACAGTAAAACACAAACCACATTTTAATTAAGTATTTATTTTTGACAATTAAATCATCAAATCATAAAAACACTTCAAACTCCTTTAAATTCATCTGATATACTTTCGGGTTAACGGATAATTCCAAAAAATATTAATTTTTTTAGACTGAAAATAAAATCTGCAATAAACTGTGAAACACGTAACTTAAGTATGATGCAGTTTTCGTTCCTGAAAATTCTAATGAATGTGTCGTAACTTCCAGAGACAATTTCGCAGTTTTAATCGGCAGTTTCGTAATTTTGAGAAACTTTTTTCTGAGTACATCACGAATAAAATTTGAGTTGCATGTTTGGGAAGTTGACTACAGAAATACACAGCGTAGGGAGGCTAATGACTGGAAATTTATGTTAATTGAATCATAATAGTTAAATAATTTGTTTGCAAATCGAGTAAAACTAGATGAAAACAATTTTTTAAAAGTAATATTACCCATATCTTCTAAATTCTAAAATAATAATATTATACGTAATTTATATGTTATAATGCCTAAGAAAGTGTAATCACCACTCTTGATTGACACCTTTTTTTAGAAAATGTACACTTTTATAAAAATACTATGAAATGTAAAAAGAAACATTTTGTGCATATTTTTGTTTGTAATAGCTACGACGAGCCATAGACTGATATATTTCATGCTTACGTTGTCAAGAAATATTACAAATATATACAATAAAAATTAAATTTAACAAAAGGTTTATCCGGAAAAAGGCTTGTTACTTTCAATTGAGGACCTTTATAGTACAACTCTTCAGATATTCGAACACCCGAATGAAATTAGCCCTGGGTTGTTTTCAGATCAAAATTTTCAAAAATCGGAACAAACACAGAGAAAGAACGGCCAAACGATTCGTGTTTCCAGATGAACTTTTTTAATTCCAACGATATAGGTAAACTGTTATTGTAGTCAGCAAACGGCCGAACCAATCCAGTTAAAATTTGCCAGAAAATTTCTTTTATTGTTAAAGTCTCGCTGAAAGTTTGCTCAACTCGAAACTTCATTTTTTGCCTGCGAACCGAAAAGTTTACAGTCCTTGACATATTATTAATAATGTTTTTAAAGTCTTAAACAATCACAACTTTAAACAACATTATATTAAAACCTTAACTTATAATAAAATGAAATTTTAAGTATTTATGCTTTTTATTTTTTACTCCGAACTATTCGTCGAAAAAAGTATGTGTTCTAAAAAAATCATTCGTCACGTCATTCTCTAACTCTGTATTTTTCTTTTTTAGAATTTAAAAATTTGTTATTTACGCAATAATAATAAAATAAATATTGGCATTTTACATGGGGAAAATGCAACCCTTCCATCTCATATTGTACTTCCTATTATATTTACGCTGGCTAGAAACTTTTTGTGTAAAATCTTGTACGTATTTAGTGCATAATCTTTTGTACTTCGAGTGACTGTAACTTAAACAGCAAAAAGACATCTTAAAGACCTCTTTAAGAAGTCTTAAAAAATATAAGATTAGTCTTAAATACTTATCAGAAAGAGCTCTTAAAGTAATCTTTAAGAAGACTTTTGCGCCGAATTTAAGAGCTCTATAAGACCTCTCAAATATGAGGTCTCAGAAAAGAGGTCTAAGCAAATTTCTGAAAATTGTATATTTCATTTGTGTACCTTAATTATTAATTTATATCATTTTTACCTGAGTTCCTTTTTCCCAATTGTATATTTATAATTCGGATGGTGATTACATTCAATAGAATGGGATCATATAATAATAACACAAAACTGTGATAAAACTGGCTAAATATCGTAAAAGCACTCATTTTGTCAGAGCATCTTATAATCTAGCGGTCTGCATATGAAGTAAATATCGCGCGATCTAATTTTTGGATTCGATCGCCACCTAGTGTCACTGGAAGAAACACAAACCTCACCAATGGTAATCCCTTTATTAGAAGAGGGATGGTCGAAAACGAGATAGATTTAAGACCTCAAACACAATACCTCTTCGAGATTACCATTTTAAGAAGTCCTGAGTAAGACATCTTTAAGAGCTCGTTTTATAGGTTATCACAATTGAGACTTCTTCAGGAGGACTTTATGGAGATATCTTTGGACTGGGCTCTGGACGACATCTTTAAGAGATATGTGCTGTATGGGAAATCACAGGTGGCCGGCTTCGTCATGTGAGTGCATATGTCTCTCGCTGTAAAAAAAACACGCTTCACACACAAGATACATAATATGGTATTTCCTGTATTGACATTAGTTCGTGTTTCCACAAGAAATACAAAGATTTATCAGATACTACAGAGATAACATAACGAGTGCTACTCAATAAAATCTGTGAAGTATCACAAATTCTCCTGGGAGAAGAGGCTATATATCACTTGTAATATTCTATTGCACAAAACGCTTTCGCAATATTCCACTGATGGTCGAACCGGCGAAAAGCCACAGGAATAACTTTCCTCACATTACACGTCAAAAGGAATTTCGAGTTGGTATAGAGCATCGTGGATTAAGGATATTGACTGGAGGAATAGAGATTGGACGTCAGAAAAGAGGAAGAATTATCTAAAAGCGTTTACGTTACGGCATTTTCATGCCTCTGCGTCTGGGCGCCCGACGTCAATTCCGTTTGAATTGCATATTTACAAGTTTCGTTCAGAATATGCGAGGCCACTTGTGCCCATGTCCCTTACCGTCATTCGCGATTACGCAGCTGTGCGATTCCATGAGCAAATGCGGGCTCTTTTGCATTTACTTTGACGTTATATGTCTTTCAAAATAAATATAGGAAAACTACCTAACATTTGTCACATTTTGTTAAAAAAAAAGCAAAGTATCTTGGAAATCAAGAATTTTTAAAAAGAGCAAAAATTGAAAGAACAATAAGTTTAGAAATAGTAAAAGAATTCGATAATACCCAGTGACATGAAGTGTCAAAATTAATAACGTAAAAAGCACTTCTCTGGTGTATGGACCGGAAGATTTTCCACCGTTTTTTATTCATTTCGACACTTGTTTACATTTTTTATAAATAATTTTTTATTCGTTATTTTATTAATTGGTTGGGCATGACAGTTCGTAGGGAAACTCAAAGAAGAAAGTGATAGCAAAAATGTGCCTTCAGCAATAATTGTTTATTTAACGGGGATCAATGCAGTAAAATGGAGTATCATCAGCTCATGCTGTAGATGTACAATAGCGGACTAGTAAATACTAGTCAATACACTGTTAAAATCAATATTAGTTGGTTTCTTCTGGAACACCAGAGGTAGTCAATAATAAATTGTTGAGCAACCTCATCTAATTTTTTTATAGTTTCTGAACGACCTTTATGGTAAGCAAGGTGAAGACCGTGTAATCGAATCCGCTTTGTGGCAGTGAACTTACTCGTATCTTAATCGTTCTGATTGTTTATTATTTTCCAAAATTGTTCAATGTTTGGAAATTATAGTACATTTTTTAGGTATGATCATCTTTTGCGAATTTCTTTCTTCTCCATCTAAATTTGTATGCAAATATTGTAAATTTAAATGCAAGATCGTATTCAAATATTGGTTAAGTAGTTTTGCGACTTTGGCGAGGAGGAACATGTAGCCCTCATCATATTTGTAGGAGTTATCAGTGCGGAAATACATAAAGATGACCAGGGCAATTAAATCAATTCAAATTATATTAAAAAAGTATAGGTAAACTAATTTAGTAAATTACCACTGCATTTAGTATTGCTCTAATTTAGAAATTGCAATTAAATGTAATTGTTTAATATATTCAACATTTTAATAGGTTTTCGAGGATTTGTAACTCAAGGCCTGATTGGAGTGTTAATTTACTATATTTCCTCAGGAACACTGATTGAAAAAAAACAAATGCGAGCATTCGAAATTCAAGAGCCAACTTCATTAAAATAACTTTCGCCGTTGACGATTACGATCATTACGTTTCTTAAAAATTTTAATATTTATATAGTTTTGAGAAGACTTAATTTTATCATTCGAGAAATTAAAAAAAAAATTAGAGCTAGCTATATATCTTTAAGATGATTTATCAGGAAAAATAAGATTTTGCGACCTTTTCTTTAAATGTCTTCTAACAAAAATTTATTACGTGACACATAACGCATGTTACTTCCCTCCCATATTACTAAGTAACTAAACTCTATTACTTCAAAGAAAATTTCCAACAAATCTATCATATATATCAGGGAGTATTAAATATTTAAGTATTTAAGTGGGAATTTTGAGACTATTACATTCTTGAAATATGTAGATGCAGAAACTGAAATTTTGAGAAACTTGAAATAGAATTGACTTTATAGTGAGTACCACATTAGAATCATTGGAAAGAAAAAATGCAAACATGATAAACTCAAATACTCATAATATGATGTAATAAAATGATAATATTATTCTCAAATACAGGTATCTAGTAAGTCACTACCTTATACTAACAATGTGTACATAAATTTTACACATTATTTGGAATAATAAAGGTAAATATATCAAAATCTCTAATTAGTGACTACACTCAGAAAAAAAGTAGTTGAAATGATTCTTCTTTTTTACTATGAATCATAGTGAAAAATGAGGACTAGGCATGGTAATAGTTCAAATAACTATTCTGAAATAGTAAAGTTTAACTATTGTTACATTATTCAAAATGCTACATATCATAATAGGCAAATAGAATCAACCATTTTGAAATAGTCATTTCAGAAAATTACTACCTACACTGAGAGGAATTGTATAAGAAATTGTCATAGAAAATATGGAAAGGAGTCAATATTTACTTTTCAAAAATATTTGTAAACTATATATATCAAAGCATATGAAAACTCCACTTTTCCCTTCGTTTTTTGTTTAAGATAAACTAGGAAACAAAGCGAAAAACAAGCAATCAATACTGCGCTACGTTGGCGAATGTCACACTTTAACCAGTTAAAAAATGAATTTTGCAATGCCTTTATAAATACAAGATGCTTTATGTATTATTATTATCATATCTTGACATTCCATATAGCCCTACGAAATTAAATCCGTTTTTATAATGCATTGGCAGTTGTTCATTGGCATGATATCAAATTTAATTTAAATATATTGAATTTATTACAAAGTCATTTTTAATAGTTATTAACTCTTAATAATTATTGATAATTGTTTTAAACGTTAAGCTAATTCATAATCTTGAAAGAAAAGAACCAAAAATAAATATTTTAAACTTTGGCTCCTGTTTCATTCTAAAAAACAGCACATATATATGAAAAAGATAATGTACTTTTTCATTTCAACTATATATATCTCTATCACTTCCGTCTTTATGTGTACTGCGATTTAGAAGCTTTATGAGCAACCTTTGTCATATTAAATCCGTTCGTTATAAGAAAATAATGAATAAAAATCTTCCGAATAAACATTTAACGAGCCCTTATTCAATCCTTTGTAAAATCTAGAATGCACTCGTTATATATAATTCACTTAAATAATATTTATTTTTGTGCCATGCAGCACATAGATCGTGACAGTATAAGGTAAAAATATAAAACACCTACATACATACACATATCAATTGAAATGTATGAGAGTATGTCTCAAGAACTTGTGTGAGAACGTGTTTATATGTTGGTCAAGGATGACTATAATTTGTAAAAAACCAAATAATATTTGGGTGCGGGTCGAAAAACCGACAAATCAAAAAGCCGACAGGTCAAAAAACCGACAGTCAAAATACTCACATTCAAAAAGCCGACAGGCAAAAAACCGACACTTCAAAATGCCGACAGTAAAAAAACCCGAATTGTCATAATACCGACAGTTAAAAAACCGACTGGCAAAGAGCCGACAGACAAGCAGCAATACGTAAAAAAGCCGATAGTAGAAAAATCGGGTGTAGGTCGAAAAACCGACAAATCAAAAAGTCGACAGGTCAAAAAACCGACAGACAAAATATCGATATTCAAATAGTCGACAGGCAAACAGTCGATACTTCAAATACCGATAGACAAGCAGCCGACACGTCAAAAAGCCGAAAGACAAAAAACCGACGGTAGAAAAACCGAATTGTCATAATACCAACAGTCACATAACCGACACTTTGAAGAATAGACTGCCAAAAAGCCGACACATAAAAAAATAGACACATCGACAAACGGGTAGCCAATTTTTGAAGTGTCAGTTTTTTTACTGTCGGCTTTTCGATTGTCGGCTTTTTGGGAGTCAGCTCTTTAAAATGTCAGTTACTTGAATGTCGGTATCATGACATTTCAGTTTTTCAAATGTCGATTTTTTGCTTGTCGGTTTTTTGAATATCGGTATTATGTCATTCGGTTTATCTACTATCGGCTATTTTACGTATCGCTGCTTGTCTGTCGGTTTTTGAAATGTCGGATTTTTCACTGTCGGTTTTTTGACTGTCGTTATTATGACAATTCGAGTTCTTTTACTGTCGGCATTTTGAAGTGTCGGTTTTTTGCCTGTCGGCTTTTTGAATGTCGGTATTTTGACTGTCGGTTTTTTGACCTGTCGGCGTTTTGATTTGTCGGTTTTTCGACCCGCACCCCCGATACGGAAATACATTCAATATTACTAATCAGAATTGAAAAATTGGAATTTTGAACATCAGTAACCAATAAAGTCTTTTATTGCTGATAACTATTTTACATGTTCTAGTCTGCGAGATTTGACATCAACAAGTTTGAAAATCTGAGAATTTAAATATTTTTTTAAAAAATACCAAATGTTCATTGAAACTCTGCAATAGGATTAAAAGAATAGACAGTTATTTCCAATTTTAGAAAGTTTTTAATTCAATTGTGCATTATTTTTTAATTTCATTTTTTTAATTTGATTGGAAAATTACAATAGCTGTATGATTAACTTACATAAATAGTATCGAAAATTTCCTATTCCATATAATATGAATATTTTTCCATTAGATGTGCTACGATTTTTATTATTTTTTTAAAACATTCTAAAGAAAGGCTGAAATGTAGCGATTTGTAAGAAACTGCAATTTCTTTCAGTTACATAGAGATTATTCATTATCGCGCTTATTAGGTAAAGATTTACGAGTGTGACATAATTTTCTTCACGATAAGTAAATGCAGAACTCGAGTGTTTCATAAATTAGTCCTTTTTTTCTGTGGTAAGTTCATATACGGTGATTATAAAATCGCATTATAATAAACAAACTGATAAGATTTTAACTAGTATGTTATAACGTTCAATCTGTGCAAATAATTTAATAATTTTTTTGCAATTTTTAAAGTAAATTAATTTTAGTCAAAGATTTATTCAACGTAACTACAAAAAAGTTTGGTATAATTATTATATAGGGGAGAGGCACCTGTTGTGCAGCGGGTTTTGTTTATTGCCCATAACTTTTGATCGAACCATTATATGTATAATTTAATAATAAGAATTATCAGTGTTTTTGATCTACAAAGCAACTATAAAGTTACTAGAGATAGTATTTATAAAGGATTAAATTCCAACGTTTCTGACCACCTAGTTCCTCTTCACGGGAACAAAAAAATGTTGATTTTGGTACTTGTCGGTATCAAAAAAATAAACAAAATTTATTAAAAAATAAACATAATTATTATGATATCAATACGAATATTAGATAAGATTAGAATTAGAATTTGTCTTAGGAGTAAATAGACCAGAAAAGTGACTTACTATGAAATTATTATCCTATATAAATCGATATAGTCTCCGAAAAAATCAAGGAAAACGGAAATTTATTTATTCATTATCATGTATATCGCGTACCAAATTGTGCTAATATCAAACTGCACTTATGTACTATCTAGTACTCTTCATACAAAATTGAACTCAAACTAGCACCCCTTGACTATTTCTATTTTTATATATTTTTAACAAATTTCGAACGTGTGTGGTATATTTTGAAATATAGTAAAATTTGCAATATATATATATATATTTCTTAATTTTTTATATATTTTATAACAGTGTACTTCACTTTCTTTGTGCAAAATGATCCAAAGTTATTCGAGATCCTCGGTTGTAATTTAACATGTACAAAATTAATTCCACTAAGCTAAATATTTTATTTGCACTGGGTTTTATCTTAACACGTTCATGTTACAGTAATAGACCAAAGTACATTACACATTCTAAGCTGAATTTACGTTCTTAATGTTAATTGCAAACTTTTGACGCTTGGCGAATTCAATATTAAAATCGTTAATGGCAAGAAAATCAATAATGTTGAAAAATCCGACATAATGTTTAAGTCCTTGCCTGAATATGTTATTCAGAGAGGATGTTTTCTCGTTAAATATGTTAGTTTCTCGAAACTGTCGAAAGTTTCAAAATTGTTTGTTGAAACTTCAACGTTCTGTGTCTTATATTCATTTCACGTCAAGTATCGATTTATTTTGAAATTATGTGTTTCAATTAATTAATTTACGTAAAATTATCTGTTAAACAAAAACATAACGCTACTGAATTCTTACAATTGCAGCTATTCTGTGAACTTTATACAATTGGATTAAGTCTTTGAATATTTAGGACTAGCGAATTAGTAGATTAGAGTAATTGATAACTCCTATACATTAGTTAAAATATTGAAATATAGGCTGTCCTATTGGATGCAAAATTTGGAATTCTAAAATTCAGAATCATAATCAGGAATACAAGTTAACAATGAATAATCATTGTTTTAAGTGAGAAATGTGCCAATATCGGTGAATTCGCGTTTTTAATAAAGTAAAAACTTTAATTTTATGTGTTAAAAAATGGCTTTACTGATCAAAGGCGAAGACACTCCGGAACTTCAAAAAATTAATTTGTTATAGGTTATGGATTCCCTCTTTTTTTATAGATGATGTCTGAAATTTTTTAAAATGCAAAAATTCACCCCTCGGGCAAAAAATGTCAACCGATCCTACTAGTCGAATGTAATGTCAGTAAATTACCGATCGTCAATCTCCGGATTTCAAACTTTCGGACTCGTAGACCGAAGAGCCATTCAAAGATGAATCACCGGAAGTTATGTAGATATCTGACTCCGAAATGCACATTGTTCTAGGTTGAAAACACTATTGCTCCAAATCGAAATTCTCTGGCTTCGTCTCCAAATTCTCGGTTTCAAATCGAAATTTCTTTATATTGATAATGAATTTTCCACGTTAATTTTGTGTGTTTTCAAGATAACGCATTTGTCATCGCCATGTTTATTTTATACATTGATATAGATTGATGTGGATGTTTTATATAAGCGTTTCATGAATGAGTTCCAACTGTCAGTCCTGTGATCTCGTACCAGTGCAGATCGTCAGATACTTACTATTGAAAGCCGATATAATATAAATTACTATTTTTCATTTACATGCTAAAAATATTGACAAATTGAAACTAGTAACAAGAGGATATTAAACAATACAGATGCTGAGTATATGGACATTTGATCCTATCTAATCGATTTCCAAATTATATCAATTTTGTAGTACCAGGGTACTACTAGATCTCAGATTAACAATCATAAGCAACATAACAATAATAACGACCTAAGTCAAACCAATAACATGACTTTTTGGATAAGTCAATTAGTCTTTCAGACAGTAACTTGCATTTGTGAATTTTGCATACTGTTAATTAATTAGGTGTTCGAAATGCGGAACAGGTATGAGAAAAGAAAAGCAAATGTTCGCCAAATGGGAATCCTAATAAAGCAAGCGTTACGGTGTGGGGACTACCCTTCGTAGCTTTAGTATCATGTAAGTGCGTGAGACCGAGTGAGTAATCTCTGATCCGCTACTATCTACCGGGAGATTTTTAAGAGAAAGGTGCGTCACGCGAAAGTCAAGTTAAACTAACGCAGGGGTGCTAAACTATATACAATACAAGAAGCATGCAGATACGAAGGCATGCGTTCTATACGTCAAACTCTGCACGCGATCAGCTGATGACGATCCGCAAAAAATTACCCACGTTTATTTGTAGAAAAACGCAAATTTCGTCAAATCGACAATGCAACTATTATTGCATAGTATATCTTAAAATATTTAAAAAGAAGTAGTTATAAATAAGAAGGGTTTATAATTAAGGGTAGTTATAATTAAGAAAGGTAGCGGGTTCAATTCTCGGCGCGACTCCGATATTTTTATTATTAAAAAATGGTAGAAAAATTAGGAAAAATTCCCATATTAATCATTATCGTTGACATAACTTTTATCAATAAAATTCCAATTATTCTGATTTGTGTATACGATTTTCTAATTTCATAATCAAATTTCAATATAAAATTTTAAAAAAATGTAAATATTAGCGCACAAATTCCATCATCCTTAATCACGAGGTATTCATATAGCGTATTGCTCCGGCGACGTAACTATTCAACTCATAACTTTTCAACTCACAAACATTTCATCATAAAATTTGTCAACAAAAATGATCATTTCAACGTAATATATTATTAAATAAATAAACTATTTAAAAAAAAATAGATTAAATTAGGTTAAATTAGGTTATAAGGTTAGGTTAGGTTATGTTAGGTTAGGTTTGGTGAGATTTTTGTCTTATTATGCATGTACAATATCTAATTGTTATTTTCAATTATTTTATTTAAATGCATTGTTCGTTTTGAAATGATCGCGTGATGAAATGGTTGTGTTGAAAAGTCGTATGTTGAATTTCTGTCATGAAATGTCATATGTTTAAAAGTGGTGTGTTTTATAGTCATAGTACCTATCGTTCCAAATCTATTTTTTGTTAGGCAACTTCTCTTGATTTAGTTAATTTTAATATTTTTATTAAGATTTTTGTTCACGCCTCTCCAATTAACTATACAATATTTATCTATGTATATTAGATACTACCATCAATGAAATTCAGTTTTAGAGCTATTAAATTAAGCAGAGTAGTTGAAAAGTAATTAAATTCACTATGAATATTTTCACTGCACGTTTTTCCTTAAAACTTAATTTTGTACTTTAAGAATTTTATTTTTAACATTTATGATATTTCGAGAGTGTTATGAGGGTAATCTATTCGGTTGGTAAACATGTGTGTAATAAAGTAAATGTGACGATAAACGCGTTGGTCGATATTTAAATGGACAGTTCCATCGGATACCGTTTTGTGCGTTCTGGTATAAATGTAGCGATTAAATGTTTTTCAATCGAACTTCCAGTTGATTTTAAGCGCCTCAGTAGATGTTACGAAAGATTTACTGAAAAACTTTGTTTTAAACAAATTGATTATTTAAAATGGGTAATAAAAATAGTGTACGAAGTGACTAATACTCGAATTGAACAATAGACCTGGATTAGAATATCGGTTTTGTACTTATAAGAAAGAATTATTCCACATAAAGTTCGAGCAATAACTAGACAATACACATTATATTATCTTACTAAAATTGTGGCATACGCGTTTCAATATTTGAGAATAGTAAATATATTAATATGCATTTTTGTTGATTAGAATTTTAAGGATGCATAACAATTCAATAAATTAATAGAAAACATTCCGTTAGTCGATGTTAATAAAAAAATTAAATTATTTCACGATTTTTGCCACAAAAAAGATTGATATTGAATTCTTCCTGATGATGGTCGTTAAATAACTGAAACGTTGAGGCACCGTCCAATAAAAATTCTTTTGTGGGGCAAAATCCTTCAAATAATTTTTAATATATATTCAACAATTTCATTAGCAAAAGTAGGTTCAAATTAGCTTTGGAATTTGTTTTATTATAAATCAGTACGTGTGACATTGGTATCGGAAATTATTTTTCAAAATTAATTTAGTGCGATAATTTAACGTGTTTAACAAAATACTTAAAATTTATAAATTAATAATTGTTATTTAAAGCCGTTAGACATTATCCATTCCTTAAAATGTTTAACAATGAAATAATATTCTACTTTTTTAAATTAAGCAAATATTTTAAAAACAACGCTTTTCACGACTAATTCGCTCTATTCAAGTTCAAATGAATTTAGTAGATAAATCTTTCACGAATATTTATGTAACGATTTTTAAAACTTAATAAACATTTGCGCAATTCACAAAAAATGTCAGTGACTTAATTTAGTTATTTCCATAATAATTATTTAAACATAGTATACAATTTTGCCGCTTTGACTAACTTTGAGAAAGAAAATTTCATTATGGTTGTTTTGGTATATACTACTTTATGTTAATGGGCATAGTATAGTTCGACAAAGTAGTTTGAACGATTTTCTATCTTTCACATCAAACAACGTGTATATTTAAAAATGGAGTGAGATTATGTTTAAAGACTTAAAAGTAATGACAAAAAGATCCCTCTAAACACATACATATTTTTTGGCTTCTGTAATGTTTTTGTTAAGTAAGTAAACTGTCTCTTATACTTAATAATATTAAGAGTGTTTACACATTTTTGTTCGTGTTTAATTAAATGCATTAATTAAAATGTTACCGAGTATGTCTAAAAACTATAATTATACCAAAGTAAGTCAGTAGTCCTTTTATATGTGTACACCCTCGATAAACATCTTTAATTTCAGAAATTATTTCTCCACGCTTTATTAGAACTAACTCTTTCACAGCACTGGTTTTTCTTTCAATTAATGGAGCTCACTGTTTATTATTTCATATCTTCATCATAAACTGATAAATGTAATTATCGTATGAGATTTCCCGAGAGAAGTTAATTTAAATCGCATTCATAAATAAATTAATTAATCTCGGTGTCGAGATTATTAATTTATTAGATTACCAGAGTATTTGTGTTTTCTTTATCTCTATCTTAGATTTTGAAATGTATAATGCCTGCAGAATCATGTGAAATTACCATATAGAAAATCGTAGGTTTTATTATTTTTTTTTTAATTTGGTCCTGCAAATTCCACGGTTTTGTAGCAGCCACTAAAGGCAATCAAAAATGGAGATCAGAAATTTAACAAAATCTACAGGAATACATTCTTAGTAGGAATACCTTTCGTTTTCTAGTTTCGTGACCCGTTAAATTCAAATTTTTTAAAAAGAACTTATTCAAACAGAAAAAGTAGGTGATTAACTGAATTAGTAACATAATTTAAGAGAATATTAAATTTTTGTTCTTTAATGTATGGTTTTTAGACATTGCTACACTTAAAGAAATGATTTATTTTTCATAAAGAAGCCTTTCTTGCAACTAAGAAATCAGGTTTTTGATGTTCTTTTTGAAAATTGACCATTCATGGATTAATGGTATTTTTACTCTTTTCTAGTGAAAAATCAACTAATTTTTATTAACTCAATTTTGGAATAATTCAAATACAGGTAGTAAAGTAGCAGGATTTATATTAATTTTTGTTAATTAGTTAATTTTAGTTAATTAGTTTTTGGATGTATATGAAATACATTAAAATAATTTTTAAATTAGTTTAAATGCATGTAGTGATATTTGTTTACTTTTTATTGATATAATGGTAACTGTAGAGATTATTTGTAATTTTAGTGAGTACTACTTTCAAACATTGCATAACATTCGCAGAAATTGTATGATTGTATAACACTACAAGAGCATTAGTATTATTTATATTTAACTGAACGGTATTATTATTTATATTTAAATTCCTTGATGCACATTGGACGATTTTGCAGCAGCTTCAATTTAGGTATTAACAACATGTATTATCCAAATAAAAGCTCATGTTTTATTTTTGTTTAAATATATATTGAAACCCAGAAGGAACTAATTAAGTATAGTCTTGGAATATATAGTATACAGTTGCCACTCTTATTATGTAGTATGACTACAGTTGATAAGTATTACCATACTGTCTCCTTAGTATTTATAAATACTACTGAACGTCTAATTATATTGTTAAGATCTTGGAGGTTACTAACGTGCGTATAATTTTAGTATTTTTACCGAAGACGAAATTTCGTGTATTTTCTTGTAATCTGTTCTTTCTTCTTTATTTGTACTAAAAATTTCAATAAATATTGATATATTAATATTTACTCTATAAAACACAAAACTTATAATAATGTTCACTGCAAATAAATGTATTTCGCGTAACAGGTCTTTATGCAAAAATCAATACCAAATGGAAGCCATGCGTGACCACTTTCGCCGGAGAGTAATCTACACGATTATTTAGGCCCACCCACGATGAAAATGAGCAAAGGTAAATTCCATAATACAATTAAAATCTATATTAAATACAGAACTATATCTTATAAGTGGCTCTAGACTTTTTTAGTTACCAAACGTTTTATTATTTAAAAATGTTGATATAACCATTAGAGTAATAAGTAATAAAAAAAGTGGTTGAAACGAAATTTTCACAGCATAACGAGTTTTCTTAAAATCCCCTGATGAGCGGAAGAGGAAGGAATGGGAGACGTCCGCAGCTTGTCGACGCTTGTCGCGCTAACTCCACTTTATTAGCGTCGTAAAGTGTTAATCCAGCACTAGTCACGAGCGACAGAAGCCCGTAAAATATTAAGATGCTCGTCTACATGGCCTTTAGTATAAGAGGGTGTCGTGCAATTTCTCAACGAATCAATTAACGATTTATTATCTGAACATAACATAAATAATTATAGACACAGGTCTAATAGAGTAGCCAATTTTAACTTAACTTTTTTGTTTATTTTGATTTACATCAAAATAGGAAAAGTGGATATTTGTATCTGAATTTAATTACGCTTGCATGTCAATGTAAGATGTAGGCTCAAAGTTTTTCAATGCGACAAATCATGCAATAAATGGAAAATGGCTTAATTAGTGTGCAGCAATTTACGATAGATGGGATACCAATCTTATCGAAAAGTAAATGCAATTACTGCAGAATATGATTTATCGAAATGCGGAATAGAATAATAGCAACTGTTTTGATGATTTGGTTATGATCATCAATATTCGTATGCAAAAATCGTCGTTTTAAATATCTTCGAAATTCTGACTAATTTAGAAGAATTATTACACACTGTTACATATAACTCGTAATTATTGTATAAAACATTCTGTAGTTTTATTGTACAATAAATTTCATATTTCATATACTGAGGTGACAACTTTTTAATCTAACCTAACTATTATCCTATCCTGAACTGACATACAGCATAATATAAGTTACTAATTTTTTTTAACCCCGACCCTATATCCGCGAAGCTTCTTCTAAAGTTAGTAAGGGCGACTTTTGTCAGAAGATCGTTTTTATTAGGCGACTAAGATATTGTATTAATTAAAAAATTATATGTCAAGTTAATGATTAATGTACTCCGGCAATTTTCAAAACTCCCTTCTCAACAGGACTGTATCCCTTTATGAGAGTACAATAAATACAATACATACAATAATAAGTTACTGATATTGTAAGATTTTTTTAAGTATGATTTAAGGAGACGAGCATTTATAATTTCGGGATTTGAAATCAAGGAAATTTTGTCTCATTCAAATCAAACTTAAATACATTATTATATCTCACATATCTTTCGGTTGCGTCCCATCGCAAACACATGTGTATGCCAATATCATTAGATATACCACTTTACAATACTATATATTAGATATTGTTTAGGGACCGTTGGGGTGAAATGACTCACTCAAATTTTCAGTGGACTTGCTTATTATGAATATAATGTTACATAGGTAAACCATGAACCGTCTCCTTGGTTATGCGAAATACTGAATGAAATGAAATGAAAAATGAAAAACGAAAAGTGCACAATTATTTGATCCTAAAAAAAAAGGAATTATTTGAATATCGTAGGAAAATAAGACAGATCGAAATACCTAAAAAATAGATTATCAGTTTTCACGAGGCGGTAAATGAGCGGGAAATAAAATACTATACGCTTCCAAACACCCAGAATAATATAATTCAAAAAATAATATGTAAAATTCGATACTCGAAATATTTGATTTGCGTAGCCCCGTCCATTCCTATTCCTTGCTAAAAATAAATGTACCACATTATAATAGTTCGTACTAAACTCGCGTCGCGATCATTAATGAATTTTTGGAGATTCCTAGTAACTGTAACTTGAGTAACTGCTCAAGATTCGACCACGTGCGAGAAAGGTTCTTAGCTCAATACCGAAGGTAAGTTATTGATTGCACATTGAGCATCAGCTCTTGGTAACCCTAATTTTTTATTTTATTTATCAAACATTTAGAAGCTGAGAGCAATCGACTATCTTTTATAGTAAAAATCAAAACGTTATGGTATTTTTTTAAATTTATATAACGAACGAATGACATGGTCGTTTATATATTTAGAATGTATGGATAACTTATCGAAATGTTTTATAACCTTTGTCCCTTTAGTTATAGTTCCTGATGAAAATGAAAAATAATATTTATTACACATCAGTCTTTGACAAGTACTTATTTTTTCAATTCCCGACTATTTAAGTTATTAAAAATCGGGTAGTTATAATACCAGTTAAAATAATTCTACGCTATCTAGTTATTTCACAAGCTACCTAAGATTAATGTCGGATTTGTTTCCCTCATCCCGGAATATAATTGAAATGAACGACTCGAAATTTTTGAAGGCTTTCGTGAGGCGTTTCTTATTAGTGTATATGTGTAAAATAAATTTGTATCTTCTCAAGTAGTTTAACTATGCGAACACCGAATGACGTTTGACTTACAGAATCGGAAGTCGTAATACTCTGGACATAAAATAATAGGCGACGTTTCCTGCGATCGAGCTTATAAGAAAGCTCGCCGTAATTCGGGATGATTTATGCCATCATTCGAAATTTCATTAAATTTAAAATTAAAAGTTCCCGTCATGTCGTTCAAGTTAGTGGACCGACTAACTACAGGGAGCATATTTCAAATTCAAGACGTAGAAAGAATTTAAGACGTAAAATATGCTCCTTGTGCATTTCGTGCGCAGCATTCGCATATAATATTTTACATATTTTGTATATTCTAAATTATCAAAATATGTTATATTTTTTCTATCCTTCATGGTATACTAGAATTGGTCAATAACGTTTTGTAAACTTTGGCTAAATTCGTTAGTTGACGATGAATAGGAAACTTGCTTGAATTTAATTTAGATAGAAAGTTATTTATTAGCAATGAAAACGTAAGTATTTAAATTGGATCTAATATTCATCTATTTTGACTTGCATTTAAAGGGTTTAATGAGCATTAATTGTATTTAAATCGCTCACCGAATAATGATGGCAAAAGTAAGAACTATTGCAACGGAGTGTGTGTACATAAACAGTACTATGTTACGAACAGAATCAATGTTTTATCGACTGCGATAACCAGCGTAGGTTTTCCCTACGCCTTTGCATACCCGAATGGGGGTACCTCTCCAAATGAAGGAGTCCTGTTAGGTAAATTATTTAAAGCCCCTTAGAATGATGACGGTATCGATAAAATTATTTGTAATTCGAATATTATAGTATGAGCGTATTCTTAATATTCAAAACCAATTTCCCAGATGGAAATTTGTCTAGTTTTACTATTTTGGCGTAAACTAGACAGAAACTAGACACGTACTAGACAAACTACTCAATTACTATCTAGAAACTGGTTGGCAGGGAAAATTAGCCAAAAACTAGTTTTCTACGAGATTCAATTTAGGTGATTTCAATACGAAATTCACCTGGGTTTGTTTATTTGTCTATATTTTAAGCTCTTGTGGGTCTTCTTCAGGATGAGTCCTATGAGTAGCAATTTAGTTATAAATTTAATTTACTATATTACAACTTGAGTTTTCATATAATTGACTAAATATTTTGAGCTATAAAATTAATTTCTGAATTATTAAGTCAATTAAACAGATTTGAATAGGTACGTTTTTCTCATCTAAATTTTAAACGTAAATATGGCAAGAAAGATTGATCAACTCCTGCACACCGGTCTGAACTAATGTTTAATTACAAGAGACCTTATTGCTTTGACAATTAGAAAAGCAATTAAACGAGGTACCAGGTGTAATTGTGTCCTCGCTTTCCTTTTAAAAAAACAGTTGTTTAAGTTCAAGATACTTTATTCTGAGGAATGCGTTTTTCTTACGATAGTATGGGATGCGTTTTTGTGAATTTAATAAAATTTTATCTTTTTGTAGTACCTATTTTTATTCACTGCTTATTTTACTTTCATCATAAGTACATGTATATACCACTATACTCAATCCATACTAACTACATGCAATGAAGTAAATATTAGACTATAAAAACGTTATGAAAGACTGGTGTACAGGAATGTATAATGAAATATCTGTCATAATAAATATTCATTTTGTTGATTAAGAAATATCTCATTTTTAAATATTTTAGAACAAATCAATGTATTTCATGTTATCGAAAATTTTTTAAAATTATAACAAATCCTTGTGAATAATTTTTACGAAATTTTGCTTCTTGAAGTTATTGCATTTTTTATGTATTCATGTTTTTTTCCTTAATGAATTATAAATTAATTTCCGAATTAGCACGTCTAAGTGATTTGTTGTATACTATTTATATCAAAATACCAGTTATGCATGAGAAAAAATTGTTTCTATAGGTGTTGTTTATAACAATAATAGTGATTTTCTCTTTAGACATCTTTGCATTTATATTCATCTCATTTTATGCTTTATCCGTATTGATACATTGACAAAATATTCTGTTGAAATCGAAATTTACTTGCATTGCCTCATAAACAGTAAATTATGTGGAGATGTGTTCATTAAATTATTAATTAATAATATATTTAGAAATATTCTTTCGAATATATCAGTATAAGCGAAGCATATGTGAAGAATAAATAGTAAACGAATGTCGTAACTCTAAAATTATTCAAAATATGACTGCGGAAGCTATTTCTATTTTATATTTTAATTTCTCTTTCAGTTTTCGTAGAATTTCTATTGCCATTGAACTAAATACGGGAATTATTCAAATTGCATCCACATAACAATACTTTGTACGGCTTTTCCCGTCTATTCAAGTTTGAATGCATTTAGTATATAATAGTGCATTTCGATAAGTTTGCAATTTCAGTCTGTGAATGTGAAGGTTGTGGGCCGAGGCGAGGACGAAAGCCATAATCCCATTCACAAAAAAACATTTTTGTTCAAGTGCCGAGAAAAACGTAAATAATAAAATAGCATTCAACACTTACGATAATACTTTTAATATTTATGTAAGCATTACACAAATACATTATATATATATATGTATATATATATGAGGCATTCTTTTTCAAGTGAGCCACCCCCCCTGAGCAAAATTGGTTTTACTATAAAAAATCGGTTGACCAATGAAAATTTAGGAAAAAGTGTCTAGTTTTCAAATTTGAGTGGCCCATTTCGAAAATCTAAAATGGCGGCTGGCTACAACGAAGGTTGTGGAGGAAGTCATGAAAATTATTAGATATTTAAAAAAAAAAGTATAATTTCCGCGTTTAAAGAAAATATTATTTGGTTATAAATGAAACCTTATCTTCTCTACTTCATGTTGTAAAAGTTAATATTTCAAAAATTCAAAATGTCGGTTACAATATGGCGGACTAAAAATAAAAAATTAAAATTTCGAATTTTAAAAACTATGGACTTATTCTTTATCGCATTTGTAATAGAAATGCCCTTCTGCAATTTTTCGATAAAACGCACCATTTTCGAAATAAAAATGATTGAATACTAGAGTACTTATTAAACCGGGCAAAACTGAATTTGAAACATCCGCAAGGGAGTTTAAAACACAATACGCGGAAACTGGAAATGTTGTACTGAGGTTTTGGGTCCGTAGATTATAAATCCACGGTCATATGTGTAATCTGTATCTCAATTCGGCAATTAAAAATGGCGGTTGGAACATGGCGGACCAGAAACAATAGTAGTTTTCGATACAAGTGCGTAAAAGTTTTTTTTTTATGAGAATGTGACGTTCCCGCCCGAGGCGAAGGTGAGGGTGACGACCACATTCGATTAAATAAAATTTACGTACATGTGCCGAACAATATTTTTTGTTACAAGTGTGCGTAAAGTAAAAACAGCATTTAAGAGACAGCACTGTTTATTTCATTTTAATAATAGTTCAAATTTTAACAGAAATTAATAAAATACATTAATAATAATTGTCCAATCATAACATAAATAGCCGTTATACCATAATGATTTAACTAACTAATAAATTATATATTTTATTAAAAGAAAATAAGATATATTCTATGGTAATTCATTAAAAAGGTGATTTTTTTTCAATGTAACGATACTTTTTCCCAGGCCAGATGTATTTGAGGCACGAAATAATTGATATGTGGAAAATGCTGTTTCATTTGAAATTGACAAAATGTCAATTGTTCATACTGCCACACAGTCCGGTATGATTCGGCTCCACTTGGCATAATCATAGCAAACAAAATTTTTCCTGCTATATATCGGTATATCGCAAGTGATATATCGAAAATCGACATATCTCACGATATCAAAAATGAGTGTATATCGACATATCAACGATTAATATAATTATAGTGGTCAAATTAAGTACATTTTTGTTACAGTGTGCGTATAGTGCTACATGCGCCTTGCCATACCTTTCTTATAATAATACCATGGTTTAAATAATAGAGTCTTAATTACTGCATTTTGCAGAGTTCGCAGCGGCTTTCTGATATTATTATGGGCCCACCTCATGCTAGGATTCCATATCTAATGATTGATAAAAAATGATAGAGTGGTTTCAATTATGTTATCTTAAAAAGGGTTCTTATTTTATAAAATACAAAAGGTATATGCCTATAAGTTTGCTCGTGATTTTATCGATATGGGGCTCCCATTTTATGTGACTATCAATTTTCACGCCTATAGGTATTTGACGTGGTCGACGCGACTGATTTCCATATTTGTATCATTGACTTTTATTTTGACCTGTAAGGAGGTCGGAATACTATCCTTATAGCAGCCAAAAGAGAGAAATAATGTATTTTTTTGTATTTACAGTTAACGAGTTTGAATTAAACCAATTAAAAATTAATGGCAGATTTGACTCCGCTGTTTCCATTAATTCAGGCCCGGTTAGAGTTTTCAACAAAATTGCAGTGTCGTCGGCAAAGGATAATATTGACCCTTCAAGATTAACATCGAAAATGTAATGGAAAATATAATATTGAGAATCAGTGAATTTTCACTATTTTAAATTCAGAGAGTAGGTTCCCCTTTTTAGGAGACACAAAAATGACTAACTTAAGGGCTGAACTTTTTTTTTTGTACAAATCATTGTCTGAAAAAATCAATGCCATAACCATTCGAAAAGGGCCCTCGTGTACCGAGCCTCGAGCATTCGTCAGACGGCGAGTCTCGAAACTTTTTTCTCTGGAGCATTTTCGTCGTTACAACTTCCGAACTCTACGCGAGGGCGGGATTTTCCCGTTGATCAGGAACTTTTTGCATCGGCAGCGGAAAGAAGGAATAAACCTTAAGCGTGCATCGATATAGACGAGTGTGACACCCTCGACAGTTATATAAAATGTGTTTATTTTCTTTGCCTGCTATGGGAAGTAATTGAATAGCTGCAAAAAAAGCAACCACTCTAACGTACTCTACATAAATAGAACATTGTATTTTCATGCCTAGCACCGTGTCATCAATTTAGATGGAGTGGCGTTGAATTTTTTTTATTCCACTCGGCTTATATGTATCAGAAAAAACAAACATTTAAGTCTTGAGCCTGGTTTTAGAACGAGTAGCGTGCGTTCGAAAAATCTGCCATATAAGATATATTTTGTTAGCAGTTGATAATCATCTCAAATTTCCCACCTTCTCCAATAATTATTTAATAAATTTACTTTAAAATTTCAAAAATAAATAAAAGATTTAAAAAACACTCGATAAACTTCCGAAAACGTCCCCCAACCGATTTTAATGTATACACGTTTTTTAAATCTTTTATTTATTTTTGAAATTTTAAAGTATTGGTATACTTACGTATTTCGGGGTGCTGATTACGAAAATGATACTGGAAATTGGTGCAAATTTTATTTTCATGGTGAAAACTTTGAAAAACCACCATAATTTATGGTTTTTTGCAATTATCTCATAAAATAGTAAAAATTTCGAAAAATCGTTTCAATAATGGTTGTAGATGTGAACAAAATACATATTTTATGTTGTATGCATTTTCCCGCCAAACTTGATAGTTTTTGAAAAAATCGAAAACACTACAAAACACCAAGAAACGACAAATTAAAACACGAATTATATATAACTTGTTATTCATGTTATTCGCATAATTTAATACATTGGCAAGTGTAGTAATAATAGATTGGTTTCATTGTTTTCGGGTTTCTGCGTGCTCTAAAATTAACCTAACCTAATCAGTCACAGCTCTACCTAGCACTAACAAAGCATAAAAGCATATGGGTGCCCTAAAACTAACCTAACCTAACCAGTCAAAACTCTGCCTAACCCTAATAACCCCGTGCCGCCGCGTGCAATTCATCTTATAATTGATCGTTTTCATGGTGTTTTGTAGTTTTTTCAATATTTCTCACAAACTATCGATTTTAGCGGGGAAATGCATAAAATATAAAATGTGTATTTTGATCATATCTACAAGTTCTATTGGAAGAATTTTTCGAAATTTTGTGTATTTTACGCGATTTTTATGAAAAAGCATAAAGTACGTTGGTTTTAATGCGTTCCCCATGAAAATAAAATTTGCGTCAATTTTCATTGTCATTTTCGTAATTAACACTCCAAAATACGTAAGTATACCAATCTACATCAAAATCGATCGGGGGCGCTTTGGAAAGTACACCCAAAACATTCAATCATTCACTACTGAAAATTGCTTTTAATAAATAACTTTTTGATACACGTGTTCATAAAATAAACACTTTACGGACTCCTTTTAGTCTGTAAAGTGTGATTTTACGGACTGATCTCCGCACTTTACGGACAAAAAACAGTCGCTAAAGTGCCTACTTTTGCGAACAGTGTATCAAAAAACAGTGTTCGCTCCTCGGCCGTAAAATGTTGAGACTTCGCCAGTCCTCGGACGCACAATCTCCACTCGGTCCGTAAAATAGAACTTTACGGCCTAGGACCGAAAAGTACTATTTCAACGTACGAACGAGTTGTTGACTACGGTGGGATTTGCTTGCATTTTACTATTGTTGTGATCATTACTTGTAAAGTGTAACATCTTCATAATTCTAACTTTATATAAATCACTGTATAAAAGCAGATTCCATTGAACGAAACACATATCATTTAATTTTTAGGAATCAATGAGTAGCTAATGTTACGTAACAAATGATGTACCAATTAAAATAATGTACAGTAAAAATGACGTAATAAAATTACATATCGAAAATGCTACAATATCTCTAATTCTTCGTATGGAATTCGAAGGTATTAAACGTACGTAGTATAATTTACTCATTTTTGTGAATCTTTCACCTTGATTAATTTCAAAGGATTCATTAATAAAGTAAACGTAGAGTTCGTGCCGTATTTCGGTCAATGCCCTCGATAAAGCTAGTAAGTAGAATGCGCTAATTACTAATTAGTCGTGGTATATGTACTATCCGCAAATTTTCCTATCTCGGTCAATTTCATACGTGAGGAAACGTTATCCTCCTCAAACAAAGTCGAACAGATGCGTTTAGTGGAAACGTCATCGTCCGGCTGTCAACACGCCATCACTTTATAACGTGTCCACATTCTCTAGCCCTTCGGAGTAGACTCACCCCTTTTGTTCCATCACGCGAATGAGCGAATACGCGTAATGAAGAACTGGGGAGGAAATTGTTCCATGACGTGCATTTTAAACATCGCGCCCTTTTTTCGCGATCTTTCTCATTATCGCTTTAAATCCACATTCCTACGCAAAAACATTCGTGCACGTTTCGAAAGGCCGCGTTCACTCAAAAGTCACTATTTTAATTACGAACAATTTCTACAGGAATTATGTTATTACTTCCTGAACCGCAAAGGTGGGCAACGTAAATTTCAGAAGTTTTATGACTGCATAAGTTTTTCTCATATTTTTATAAAAGTTTAATTAAATTATTATAAAAATGTAATAATCTTAATGCTAAAAATTTATATTATAAGTGATTTGAAACTAAAGTTGTGACTGGAAGATTTCAAACTAACTTATTTAAATTTATTAAACCGGCGACAATTGAGAGGCATTACGCGTTAATTTCGCTCGAAATTTTTTACAAATTAACTTTTTAAAATATAAAAAATGTATTTTTGAAAAGATATAAACTTATATTTTAAAATGAAGCTAAATTACACAAATCCAACAACCTCTACATATAGAGAGAAAGTAACAGGAAAAGTATCTAAATCTTTAAATAAATACAACATTACAGTCATATTTACACCTCTAATCCATAACATTACTGGTGTTAAACAGTTTAAGGTTAGAATCACATAAAAAAACCATGTAGTTTATGAAATACATTATGGTCATTGTTCAGAAATGCAGTAGCCCGACACTTCTCAGGCACATGATGGTTTCACGCTGATAGGCTCCATTGGTTCACCAAATTGCAGTTATGAATCTACTGGATACACTTCGTCTTAATGAAAACTGAGTAATGAATACTAAGCTACATAACTAAAGAACATTGTAATGTCTGCACTAACAAGTAAACCTACCCAAGTGTCAGTAACCGATTTGGCATACTTTTAGAACTCACCAAAATAAACGAAACGTATATTTTTTTTACTGGCAAAGAAAAAGGTTTAAGAGTAGAAACTACCCCATTAGTTAGCCAAAAATATGCAAATTTCAAAAACCCTGTGACTCTGCAAATATCGCAGTTTGGTGAGCATTTCTCAAAGCAGAGCTCGACGGGATTTTCAAATTCAGGTAGTTTTTCCTCAAAATAACTGCTCTTGTACAATGCATATTTTATCAAATTTTTAAATCGAGGGGAAGAAAACTGGTTATACTACTGAAATCCAAACGTTTCAATAACTTTAGTTCGTCATATTGAATTCGTCATTTTGTATTTTTGAAAAATGACTTCAGAATCGTAATTAGCATCCCCGAAAACCCTTTACTGCCAAATATTGAGAAATTATATTGAACTATATGAGATTTATAAAAGATAGCACATTTTTATATAAATTTGCGTATTTTTGACTAACTAATGGGGTAGTTTCGATCCTTAAACCTTCTTTGCCGACAAAAAAAATAAGTATCGTTTATTTTGGTGAGTTCAAAAAGTATGCCAAGTTACAGTCAAATCGGCCACTGACACTTGGTAGGTTTACTTGTAAGAAAATTTGGCGGCACATAACAGCAGGATTGTTCAGCAAAATATATATGACGATAATTCTCTCGAAATTTTAATATTCGCAAAAGTGACAATTACCTAATTAACTAAGGGATGTACACATGAGGATCAGAGAATCTTCTGTGTCTATTTTAACATGTCAGCTGCTATCTTCCATCATCTAAATTATGACAGAACCTGTGAATTTTATTAACTTTCCTTTTTTTTAAAGACCATTTATTATAGTTTATTTACAAAAATAATTCCATTTATGTAACAATAGAACCTTGCAAAAGCATGTGCCTTACAGGTAAAAGGTTCAAACATGGATACCATTAGACTATCCAAGCACCGATCAATTAATAAATAGTTATTTATCTTACATACGAAAATAGGGTTTAAAAAATGTGTCTCTTATGTATTACCAATTTTCGATTAATTATTATAACAAAAATTCAGAAAAAATAGTCTGTGTTGAAATTAAATGTTTGGAATAAACTCGAACTTCGTGAAATTTCGAACTTTATAGGACTCAACTATTGTTTTTTTAAGACCTAATGTAACGGAAAATCTAGTTCATAGTATGTGTCATAGTTTTTCGGGTACTGAAAACGAGTTTGGGATAAAATTTGCAAAATTCATAATGGCGGCATCGATGTGGTGAATGCTTCCCAAGAAATTTAATTGTTGGCAACTTGAGTATAATATTGACCAAGAAAGGTTTACTAAAGAAACTTTTCATCATAATAGGCGTAAATTATGTGTTTACGTGTCTTTTTGCAGGCGTAAAGTTCACTTTCACTCCTACTATAGGTACAAAGTGAATCATAGGCCGAGGAAAGTTTCAACCGGCGAGCACGCCGTTCACCAACGGGCGTAAAGTCGCTATTTACGCCCACCATATGAAAATAACTATTTATGTATAATATTTATTACCGCACGCAATATTTCTTCGATTTTTCATGCAAGGAAAACATGAATTTTACGCACTATGATTGACAAAAATGCATAATGAACATTTTTTCCACAGCATTTAAGTTCATTCTTTTCTTATTTGTAACATTATTGATGTGAATAGTTTTAATTTTTTTTTTGTTAAAGTAAGCTATTATTACGTATTTTAGCTCCGATAAAAGATTAAACTAACACCAATTTTTTTTTCATTTACCGAGTTTAACAAAAAAAAAACTTCGCTGTAAAGTAATTAGAATAACTTTTTTCGTTATTAAAACCATCTAAAGAAATGGTATATAGTTGACTGAAGTACTATAATAAAGGAATTAACTTTCTTTAAGGAATGTTAAAAAGTTCAAAAGAACTCCTCGTATGCGAGACAGAAAGAATTTTGGATACAATGATCAGAAGAAAAATACTGACTTAACAAGACTTCAACTGGAAACTGGTCACGATTTTAACTAAAATAAAGTATCAATTTTAGAAAACAAAAGAAATTCTTATACATTAGGAGCTGTAATGAAAAAATATATAAATTTTTTATTTAAGAAAAATGTTTTTTTCTTATATATGAAGCAAATTAATGTTAGTGAAAAATTATATATTTGAAAAGAAAGAAGATGGGTCGTTCGACATTTTGAAAGTACTACTAAAGTAAATATTGCGATATTTTCAAATATCGACTATTTGGAAACTTCCGGTGAATTCACGAGTGCCATTTTTGTCGCCGACGGTGATTTAATTTTTTGTTCCATTAATAGAAACTGATGTTTGGTACAATTTTTTAAACAAAAATGATAAATTAGCACTTTGAAGGTATATTTTATGAACTGTAGGAAGTACATAATAATATTAATTAATACAAAATGTTTCTTAGTAATCGTTCGAGGGGAATAGTCAGTACCAAAACTAAACTACAACATGGAATGTGCAGAAATCTTTAGGGTAATAATACTTTTTCATAATCGAGTATTCAATATTTCGTTTTATTTTTTCAATAAAAATATGCAAAATACTAACTGGAATATTTTATTGCACGGAGAATGACTATTATAAACATTACTAAAAACCGTGAGGTTTTTATTAAAACACAACGTATGGAATAATTATGCAGTAACACTTTTCAAACAATTAACTTGTGATTTCACTGTTATAAATAGAACAATATTACGACATATCGACATTCGAAACCTATTTTTTACGCATTTATTTCTGATAAATAATATAGTAACTTTTGAAAATCAATTTTCAACATTTTACAATGGTCCCGTCTCTTAAAATTCTATTCGTTGACAAGTTTAGAAGAATTTGCAATATCCATTTAGTAATAATAGATTGGTTCACTCTCTTGCTTATACTCAACATGTATATCTCACTATTTTTAATACACAATATACGTTAATATAACCTACTTTAGTCGGTAAATAAGTGCTTTAAACTCTGAGCAAATGAAAATTTATTGGATTTATAATAAATCTAATACTCTACATATCGTTTTTTTATTGATTCAGTTTTATAAAATTCTAACTGTGAATGCGGCATAAAGAATTTATAGATGAGTCAAATTCTTTAATTAATCAATTTTAATTTTTAGTTAATTGTTCTTTAAAAACAATTATCCGAACTGGAATGTTTAATCAACTTCTATTATTTTCTGGAGTTATTTTATTAGCGTTTTAAAAATGTTAACCATCAATGTCATTTGAACCATTCGAAGCTGTACTTAAATTGCGTGTTAGTGATAAAATGTTATTAGGAAATTTATATAAAAAAAGATTGACTAAATTTTGTTAGAAGTATAATTTAGTGTATTTTACAACATGTAATAATGTTTAAAGATGTAATACACAATGCTTACAAAAATTAATTAAATTTGTAAAATTTTTCAACATATAAGAAACAACTATATTACATTATAAATAATTTTATTTTAATATAATTTTAATAATTTTATGCAAGACGAAAATCATGTTTTTCAATTTGTGGCTAGATTCCTTAATAACTTAGAATCAATATAAAATGAGTGTAAGTATATGAATTAATTATATAAAATAACCCATAAATATGTCCATGAATCAGTTACTATTTTACATATCGCAAATTCTTGAAACGAATCTTTGACGCAAAATAGGTTGCATCAGATATAGAAATGTAGTTGGAAATATTTTAATTAAAATACATTGAAACATTGACGTTCTTTTCAGAAGTATTTTAGGAATTTGTGAAAAAGTATCTGAAAATTCATAAATGAGAAAATTCTATTTAACAAAATTTTATAAAAAAACTATATATACCATATATAATACACCCAGTAAGCTAAAAACGAAATATTGATAATGACTGTAAGTGTTCTATTTCCATTACATTTCTCAACATTCTCCGCCTTTTTCTACACATCTGAAAATTTTACAAATCAAGTTCATGCATGAGTTTTGTTACCATTCTTCTTAAAGTATCAATACTTATGTTAAACAATTTCCTATATTTGAAATTTATTCATATATTCTTTCTTTGAACTTCGAATATGAAATTGAGGTTAACCCAAAGTTTGTTTACCGGGCATTACGTTAGGAAACATAATAAAATTAATTTCGAAAATGTAAAAACTGCAGCATTGATATGAGAGACAAACTTTAGAAAATTATTACAGTTAGAGAATTATTACCCGAAGAAACGAAAAAATTATGTTCACATTAGACTTGAGATATCTCCGAAATTGCCTCCAATTTCCTTTAAATTGTTGAAGTGAATTGATTAGTTTATAAATTTAAAAGGCATTTTTTTAAATACCTTCATGTTTCTTTTTATTAATAATTCATCTAATGCAATACTAATTTATACTGTAATATAAATTTGTCCCATCCTGAACAGTGTCAAAATAACAACTTTCAAAGCTACAAAACTTTAAATTCAAGTACTTCTTGAACTTTCACGTTTTACCAGATATTCAAGAATCTTAATTTTACAGTTAACTCATTGAATTGTTTCAAAGTAAGGGTAGTTACTTCAAAGTAAAAGTTCGTCATTGTTTATAATTTCTTTTTACCAATAATTACTTCGACCCAGACTAAGTCTGGACGAAGTATTGAATTTGGTCACTTCGGGCATAAAAATCACCATATAGTTTTTCATCAAATGTCAACGCTATATTGTTGTAACATATCTATTGAGGCCACTTGGACCTAAATATAATTGGACCCCCAAATATCAAAATAATTTTATAATATAATTGAAAGATGTTAGTAAACAAACGAATATTAAGGAATAGCCGACTACTGGGTCGAAGTTTCTGAGCGAGCGAAGCGAGCGAGGCACCACGCCAACACTACTTTTGATTGAAAACTAAAATTTATACTTTTTAAGGTTTGGATAGCACTATATTGTAGATCAGTTTCCTATTACAAAAATTGCAATTTTTTATATTACGGTACTTATAACGGGTTAATTTAGCCAAGGTAGAAATTGCCCTTAATTTCCCCATGTGCGAAATGCCGATGCTGACCATACGGCCCAGTATTGGCCCAGGGTTGGCAGCCGACTTTCGGCTGCCGATGCTGGCCCAACGTCGGCAACTTCACCGTGCCAGAATCGGGCCAGCATTGGTAGCCGATACTGGCTATAACAAATTGCCGAACTTCGGCTGAAAACTGGCCAACGCATCGGGCCAGGCCTGGAAAATTGATCTCATAGGTATTTCTCCCGATCGTCGTCCCAGCGTCGGTCCAATATTGGGCCCGAGTATCGGACCAAGTCTGGCCAAGTGATAGTGCCAAATCTCGGCCCAGCGATGGAAACATTCAGGACCGAACATCGGCCAATTGAAGCAAATTGATTTCATACAAGGTACTGCCGATTGTTGGCCCACAGTTGGTCCAAAACCGACCTGAGCATCGGACCAACCCCGTCGAATCAATAGTGCCAAATCTCGGCCCAGCATTGACAGCCGACTTTCGGCTAGCGATGATGGCCCAACGTTGGCAACCTCGCTGTGCCAGAATCGAGCCAGCATTGGTAGCCGATACTGGCTATCACAAATTTCCAAACTTCGGCTGAAAACTGGCCAACGCATCGGGCCAAGCCAGCAAATTGATGACATAGGTATTTCTCCCGATCGTCGTCCCAGCGTCGGCCCACTATTGGGCCCTAGTATCGGACCAAGTCTGGCCAAGTGATAGTGCCAAATCTCGGCCCAGCGATGGAAACATTCAGGACCGAACATCGGCCAATTAAAGCAAATTGATTTCATACAAGGTACTGCCGATTGTTGGCCCACAGTTGGTCCAAAATGGACCTGAGCATCGGACCAACCCCGTCGAATCAATAGTGCCAAATCTCGGCCAAGCATTGACAGCCGACTTGCGGCTACCAATGCAGGCCCAACGTCGGCCACTTCACTGTGCCAGAATCGAGCCAGCATTGGTAGCCGATACTGGCCATAACAAATTGCCAAACTTCGGCTGAAAACTGGCCAATGCATCGGGCCAGGCCTGGCAAATTGATTTCATAGGCATTTCTCCCAATCGTCATCATAGCGTCGGCCCAATATTGGGCCCGACTATCGGACCATGTCTGGCAAAGTGATAGTGCCAAATCTCGGCCCAGCGATGGAAACATTCGGGACCGAACATCGGTCCAAGCCTAGCAAATTTATTTCAAACAGAATATTGCCGATCGAATATCGACCGTATCGAAAACGATGCAAGATAGAGCAAAAATTTACTAAACCTTTTTGGTAGAGGAGGAAATTTCCTTCAAAAAGTCCGGGAGAGCTCTAGTCTAAAAAGTATAATTTAGGCGGGAGCAAGCCTCGAAGAAAGCATCGTAGTTTTGCTGTATCATCCGTGAGCATTTTCACAGTCTGAGACTCTGACTTTCTTAGATTGATATCTCGCGGCACAAGGTGCAGAAGCAGCCCCGAAATCTTAGTACAGTGGCGACGGATTCCCTACAGTTACATACTTGCGCAGTTCTCTCCGTGTACGAGCCCTCCGATCTGTGGAGACTCGGCCCATAGCCAGCGGTGACGTTCGAATCCCCAGGGAAATCCAGCAGTTAAGTTCCGGCCGTAGCCGCCAGGAGCGCGTCGCCGAACCGCATATGAAGTAGCGCCCGCGTTCCTTGAAGTGTGGGGGCACCAACGCAGCAACTCCGGCCGGAGGGCGATCTCACCACTTTTACCTTTTTTGGTGTCGGGGGGACTTTCCCTACGACTAAGAACTAACTCGTCGTGATAAACGACGAATTAGAAATTAATATTTTTATTTACAGGAATACGATGGAACTAGTACGACGTTTTACGAACTGACTAATCCAACTCGTTGGAGTTCCAAATTTGGCCCCGCCCAGGGGCTACAACATCAAAAGTCTCGTCAATAAGGAGGGATATATGCATATACCCATCGATGTATATACATCTTCCAGGTTTCTTCCAATAACAATAAATTCGTTTCAACGTTTGTTTTTCTTTTTTTATCGTGCTGCTGCTGCAACGTTGCAAAGACAATAATGCCTGTAAAATTTAGCTGCAATAGGCTCTGTGCCATCGCCGACGATCAACGCCGCGCCAATATTGGCTTTGATGCCGGGCCAGTGCTGGCTGTCGATGCGGTGACAGTGCTGACAGCCACTAATGGTCCAATACCGGTTGCCGAGTCTAGGCCGTAGTGTCCTAACAGACTCTGGGCCATTGCCGACAGTCAATGCCGCGCCAATACTGGCTGCCGATGCCGGGCCAGTGCTGGCAGCCATTACTGGACCAAGACCAGTTGCCGAGTCTAGGCCGTAGTGTCGCACCAAGCCTCATGCCAGTGTTGGCCCAATGTCGCAGCCGAGCCTCGGCACCGCCGTTGCCAGGACTGGACCAGGGCTGGGCCGTTACGAATTTCGCACATGGGTCTCCACATTATATACAGCGCCTGGGCGAAAAACTCTATGTGGAAATAACCGTGTAAATTCCGACTAGAATCTGGAAATATATCAACATTTGATAGAATCATAATGAGGCAACATGGATTCTGGATCGTTTCGACATCGATTTTTCCTGATATTGGTATATATCTACAGTTCGAAATTTAATTACATTGTTTCTGAAAATGTGTTTTCCATATGCATATATTGACGGTACCCTTTAAAACTAGTTTAAATTAAATAAAATTTTAAAAATGTAACAAAAATGGATGTTGGATGTAATATTTTTCGGTTCTGAATTGAATTCTTGGGTTTCGTAGTTTCTAGTCACCTTCCTGAGGCGGCCGGTGGCGTGGTGGGGGCGCTACTAAAGCAGTCCAATCCTGGTGCGTTCTTGAATTTGTCCAGATTCGGTATAAGGATTCAGTCCTGGCAGGGTGTCCTCAAACCGAGACGGAATCTATGGAGATTTTCCAACCGGGATCCCAGAAAAAGTTTCTAAAAACTACCCAAGGCCTAGGCTGTTTCTACACAAAATGTCAGGGAAGTGAACGCTTGCATTTCAAAATTATTCCCAAAGAGATTTCTGGGAATACAAAAATTGAATGGAGATAATCAAAAGTGTTGAAAATCTGAATTTTATTCAATAAATCTTTCCTTTTTTTAAGTTAAACATCGTAACAAAAGGTTTACTTTATGTTCTGAACGTTGTAAAAAGGAGCCAATTATACAGATATTATTGATCTTTGAAGATATGTGTTGGTTTCTTTATCGGTTTATAATCGTGAAACGCGTAGGCCGGTATAGTAAAAGGGATGGTTTCGCCCTCTCGTTGCTTTTTACGTTAGCCCAGAGGGCTCTTTATTGTCAGAGTCACGCAATCGTATACTTCACTATACAGCCAAGTATGTACAGAGGATTCGCGAATTTAATATTGATTTTTGTACCATCGGGCGACCCCGGTCATGATCAAGGGAATGAGTATACTCTCTTAGAATTTCATTCTTCCCAGATTAGCCATGTTATACGCAAAACCTCAAGTTATGATAATCGGGATGGGTGATGATATTTTGCAGTCTATTGTTTTTAATATTTCAACAAATAATTAGATAGTCCATTTTGATTTACGATTAGCTTAATTTTTTCAGACAAAATTTTAGTCAGTAAAGGTAGAAACTACAGAAATAAAAAACCAGATTTCAAAAATTGAAAATTGTTTTTCTTTAGAGATGCTGTAGGGTACTAATGTATCATAAGGTCTAGAGCGGTATTAATGTCGAAATAATATTCTATTCAATCCCGCACGGAAAAAAAGATATGGTTATACCCAACGTTAGGTTACTGGCCATCTGGTTGGTAAGCCTAACTACTTATTTGTTGTATAGGAAAAATTATATCTACATTATAGTTGCAAAAATATGTTTGATAATATATGCAGTTATTGTAACCATTTACCTATATAATTAGAACCTTTTTTCTGTATACAAAAATGTTTTTTTTAACGTAAAAATGTAAAAAATGTCAACATTTTTAGAAAACATAGGAAATTTTATTAAAATTATACAGTCGGAGAAAGTTGTCCCGCGGTACCGTCCTCCTCCTCTGTTTCTCGTATATATATATGGTGCTGCCGACTGAATCAGAAGTAGTGTGACTATAACGCTGCCATAATATTGGCAATTTGGTCATAGGTTACGTCTACCCTTCTCAATTTGTTCGCAGGTTATCCTATAACGTCCTATTAATTGGGGATAACCCGTCATGTCAAAAATATCAGAGTTGTCCCTTTTTTGTAGCGTCGTTGTTTATAATGTGTTTTACGGGATAAAGTGTCGTCAGTAATGAATTCTGATGAAAATCTCATGTTTATTCTAGAAATACAACAAATATTCGAAGAAAACTTAAAAAAGAAGTCAGCTGAAAACTATAAGATTTGCAGCAATGCAATTGGGATTATCGCTTCAAATAAAAAGCTAGCACTGTAAAAAGTAAATGTCTCAAGTTTTTCTTTTCAAGCGAATTAGAGATCAGAGGTGTCTTCAAATGAGACAATTTAGTGTTAAATTAACTTGAACAAGACACATTGGGACACTTTGTTTTTACATTGACGAAACTCCGGGTTAAGACACAGCTCATTATTTTTTCATTAACACATTAATTTATGATTTTTCCAAAATTGTATATTATGCAACTAGTGCGTAAAGTGTACTTTTTTTTCACGAGAGCGACACGTGAAAACAAGGCTCCGGCGAAGCTGGCGACGAGTGGAGGACTGTCGCTCGAGTGAAAAAAAGTTACGCACTAGATGCATACGATATTTTATGCCCGGTGCGTGCGTTAAAGTGCGTGCGAAAGGTCATTTTTTGTACTCGGCGCCTGCAGCTCCTCGTGAGACACTTTACGCACTAGTAAGAAAAAAATGACTTTACGCACTAACTTTACGCACGCCCGGGCATAAAAGACATTTAAGGGTATTTGAAAATAATGTAAAAATAAATATTTCAATGATTTCAAATCCATAATTGTTTCAATACGAATAACCATTAGAATTTGAAATTTCAGTACTTTTTACAATTCGCTACAAAAGAGGTGGTCTTTAATAAATATTTTCATATTCAAAGACTTAAAATTATCTGAAGAATAATTCCTTAAATAAATCGCGCTCATTTTCAGAGATGTATTGTTTAGTAAGTAAGTTGTCCGGTAGAAACTTCTTAATTGTACTTATAACAATTAAAATTAATGTTAGGGTTTCCACAGATTTGTAAATATAAATGTGATATCAAGATCTTAGAAAGGAAAACGTAACTTCGATCTCATCATCCTGTTGGTCCCAGAGTTGTTTTCCCATTTTCGCAATTTTTATATCAAATTTTCTTTTTACCTGGTATACTCACAAAAAACTTGAAAAATGAGTTTATGGAAAATCTCGTGCTCATACCGTACGTAAACAATTTTTTCAGCCATTTTGTTCGAATAGACCAACAGGTTAATAAATCTATAATCCGGAAAATTATTTAATGGAAATTCTATTCCAACTATCTACGGCAGAAGATGTACATAAGTAGTTTCTTACCCTGCACAGTTTTTTTAAAATAAGAACTAATATGATGGATGTTTTAGATATTTGTGATGCAGACTTTTAATGTTTTTAACTAATTTTTTTTTCTAATGACAGAATCTCCTCTGTTCGGTCAGAAATAATTCAAATTCTGCTAGAAAAGTTCACCAACTTTTTTATGATATTAAAGATGGGAAGGTTCGATTGTTTTAAGATTTTCGAAAAAAATGTCGACCATTAAAATGGAAAAATTCGATTCGCCGGGTATTGAACCTGGGACCTTCAAATTGCCGGTCTACTACTTAGTGCCAGAATAAGAATCATTCTGTGTTTTTATAGGATAAAAGTGTTACATGTACATCAGGAGCAGCATAAGATATTAAGTTTAGTTACTTTACATATTTGTATTAAAACCAACCAGGTAGTATATATATATATATTTCTTAATTATATAAATTATTATATATTCTGAATGGTTTTATATGTATTTTAATAATGTACCGTTTTTTACTTGAACGTTTGATTCAACAAGGAATAATAGCGAATTTCTTTTTGATATTTCACAGTATATGTATTGCCGTATTATTGAAATGACGTGTTTGCATGTGGATTTAAATAATTTTTTATTCAAACAGCAATAAAACATTTGTTACCATTGATCTGAAAGTGTGAAAAGATATGATCCCGTCGATTTTTATTTCTTTTGAATACCATCCATTTTTCACGAGCCTTTGCAATTTATTGATATTTTCTTCCTGATACGTGAATAAACAAACATTTTTATTTTTGAATAGAAGATTGAATAACATATATTTTGTTTTATCACATTTTCCTCTAGCTTCCAATGAATGATTCACGTGTAAATAGGAAAATGCGTATGACAAAGTCAATAGTCGGGTCCTTCGAAATCCGATATACAGGCTCCATTGACTGAAATTCATATTGTTAACACAAGAAATTTGTATAGGCTGAAAGTTTAATCAACAAGTAACTTCTTTTGTAAGCAGTTATTTTTCCAAGAATTTTATAAAAATACATATAACGATCGTTGGCTAAAACTAAAGTAGAAACAATGAATAATTTTTCGGCGCGTTTCATCCCCAATGTTTCCGTGTACGTTCCGTCGTTTTATAGCAGGAAGTGAGTTTCCTCTTGAATAATTCGTTTAAAATGTCGAATTTAACTTTTCTTACCATTTCAACGTGTTTCCATCCATTCTATTTTTTGTTATCTACCGTAAAAGAAGGATATTATAAATTGTATGCAAATGTTTAAATCGACTGCAGTTTAACGCGATTGAAATAAAAAAACATATTATTCTTAGTTTTATCTTATTCCCCAATTATTAAAACCAATTTTTTAACAAATCTTGTAAATATACCAAAAGAAGAAGAAGAAATGTAGTGGAAATCAGTATTTTTTCAATTTCTTTCGCGAATTTAGTTTTGCTGTTATACCCTTTAGGATTGTTTGAAATAATCGTTTTTTTTTAAAGATGGACTACATTTTAATTGTCACTTTTCGCACATCTTCATGTCCACATCCAACCAATTAGGATGAACATAAAAAATCTCTTCCAGCTCAACGAACATCTTTAAAAGAAAAAATTCTTTTTGACTGAACGGCTAATATTTCTAAAAACGCCTAATGAAAAAAATCCTTTATAAATACTTATTTAAACAAAAAATTCTAGGCACCATGGCCAAGAATGGCAATTAACTATAACCCAGGTTGCAATTTCAGAGGTCTGCCGGAGTTAACCACCGGCGGGGTACTGACCCAGTAATGAAACACAGTACCGATTTATGGAGCGGAATCAGTACTGGCTAGACCACCGGTAAAGTACTGAACCAGTACTGACATACGGAGTTGAGTCAGTACCGACTTCCGTACCACATCAGTGCTGACTGTACTGGCAGTCAGTAGCAATGTCCGAAACTTAATTAATATATAGGGAAATGTTTATTATTAAAAATAATTAGACAGATTAGAGACAAATTAGAGATTCTTTTGTGTAATAATTTCTTTTCAAGAAATAAAAGTTTATCCGTAAGCATAACCGGGGTTTTTAAGACTTTTTTTTAATTTTTACCCCCATTACTAGTACTCTACTTTCTTTCTGGATTCTATTCGCTATTTTAATTTAAAAACTGATTCATTAACATTGACAAAACAAAGCTAGATCTCAGTCAAAACTATGATAAAAAATTATTTATACAAATTTTCTGTTCGAATTTATTATATTTGTATTATTACTGCATTGCTAATAAAGTACATCATTATATCTAAAATTTAAATTTTGACCGGACATTCAAAAGACAATATAGATGGTTGTACACTGCTTAATTTTCATTTTTACGTTAATTAAATTATCGTATTGGTTTTTCTGATTTATTAATACTTATGTAGTCTACATTTTTAGATATTATAACTTCAGATAGACGTTTTATATAAGGTTTTCTTGAATATTATTGATAAATTTTCACCCTTTTGTTCTTGGACCTTATTCATGTTTCTACAAAAATATTAAATTTAACGAGTTCCTTTATGCTCTCGAAAACACATTACCTCACAACGTCAACATTTATAAGTCTGCTCACATTCATTAGCTTGTATTAAAGAAATTACACTTCGCTAATAACGTAGAAAACAAGATTTAAAAAATATAAAATTTTACTTTTACTTTTTTTAATTTTGCCACATTTACAGCTTTTAATTTGAAACGAAATGGTTTTATCGATTCTCACTAAATTTCACAATAAAATTTTCTATTCACTTTCCTGTCGTTCTTTTCTGAAAAGTTATACACAAAACCATCGTTTCTATTTTATGAACTTTATTATTTTTTACCCTGTTTATAGGCACTTTTATTTTCACGTAAATATTTATTGGAAGTATTATAAACAACTTATATGGAATATTACTCAAATGAGTGTAAGTGTGATGAACGTAAAATCGACAAGTTCTGAATGAAATAGATATAGGCTTATCATTCACCAGAATCGGGTTTGTGTGCTTACCATATAAATCTGGTAATTCTCTGTCACGTTTTAATCATAACGTACTGCACTAAACCACGATTAAAACGAAATGCATTCAGAGTATTGTAGATCCAGTAAATTCAAAACTGATGGATACACGACCGCACTTCGTAGTAAATCATTGTTTACATAAAAATTAACTTTTAAATTAACAAGTGAAAGGAACAGTACGAGCATATAAAGTATCGTACCTGATAATAAAAGTTTTTTGATATTATGAATATTTTAATATTTTCATTTTATCCAGGAAAATTCTTTCCATATGCCAACACACTTACGTAAAAATAACCGAGTAAATGATAGCAATATTGCTCATTCAACTGATATATGAAAAGTAGTACCAAATGATTTCAAAGAAAACCTTTATTCGTCTGTAGGAGAATTGTTTGATTTATTCAAAAACAGAAATGGATAGCCTGCGTACATTCATTTATTTTATCTGTTGTTTATTTCTGTTTCATTATTTATAAGTAAAATAATAAATTAATTTATTCTAGCAAAGACTATAAGAAGACACAGTTGCTACTACAATATGCTATTATATTAGTACATTTTCCAATACTTTGTACATATTTTTCTATACCGAATAGAAACGGTGATATTAATAAAATAAAACAGTGCTATCTATACAGATATACCTCGTTAGTATCATGAAATTTGTTACACAATTCATCAGCGTGAACATCAAATATCTTTAAAAATCATCATTGGTCCACGTATTAAAACGCTATTTTTAATTTTGGAATATTGTGTACATCACAGTCCTATGTTTTACCTTCACAAACTTTTGGATATTAAGGCAATCCGACTCCTGGTTTGTGCTTATAATCAGAAATGATAGTTAGATAAAATAATGTAAGAATTCGTTTAAATTGATCTGAGTTCAGTGAATGCACGAAGAGTTAGGTTTGGTTATGATAGCATCCAATTACAGATCTTCAATAATATTTAACCAGGTTTATCTATTGCGATGTTTCACTTGCATTTATTATACATATATTCCCATGATGTGGCATACTTAATTACGTACTGTTATGGATGAATATTTAAAAGTCTTTTTATACAACTCGAATGAAATCTTGAAAAATCTCGTCGGCTCAATTTTTATTCCAATAAAACGTATATAAGGGGTGACATTTTCATCCCAGGTAACTTATTCCATTGTGTTACGTCGATAGCTATTGAGCAAAACTAGTGAGATGCAGAGGTTATTTTACCCTACTTTAGTGGTTATAACTAGAAAAGTATTCATCGTAGCCCGGAGAGTCTTCCAGGCGAATTAGCGGACTTGAAATAAGCTTTAAAATGAGATTTCATTCACGGAAATAACCTTAACCATGTAAACGAGTTATTGCAAAAAAGTATTGTTTTTTCCAGAACTTTTAGTTAGTAATAGCTGCAATATTCAATTTGTGTTTTCACATTCAAAATAAATTTAGTGACTTAAATTTCTTTATATGCATATGGTTATCAGCCATCATCATCATTAAATTTGATCCAGATCGAGATCATTCTTGACCCGTCTTGACCAGTCTTTTTTGCAGTAAGAGCAACAAAATGAAAAAGGTAATAATCCAAGTTGTCAAACCTGAAGCTTCATTTCATTTGGGGTACACTATACAATTTCACAACATATTTATATTTTTGGTCGATTTTCTTTCGATTCTTAGACATGTGACTAGAGAAACAACATTTTTAATTTTGGACACAATTTTATAAAAATTGTTTTAGAAATCCATCATGGATTTAAACTATGTATAATGACTATGCCAATAAGATTTAAAAACACTCTAACTAATTTTCAAATCTCAAATTAACAAAGTTCAATAAATATATGATTATAGTAACTTATTAAGTACTTGATGTGCAAAGGCAACAGAGGAAAGATAATAAACGTCCTAGCAAATGAGTTTACGACGTTAACCAGATTTATTTTCGTGTTTCCGTTCGACACTACATTCGAATCTGCGATAATACAGGAGCTATTGAAGCGTTTTAAATTGTTTCACGCATGTATTGCATGAAAGCTTAATCATTTAGTCATGAACTTTATTTTTGTCCAAGCCAGTGGAAAAAATGAATTTAGTGCTTTTCCTTGTTCAATCACGCAAGTATATATTCAACAATTTATGAACAAGTATTGATTTTTATTTTATAAAATTGTTCTATCAGAAACATCCATGGCTCTCTGAACCGTCGCTCGCTTAACTAACAAAATAAAATCTATATTTTACGTCATTTTTAATTAAACTAAGAGTTTCATATTCAATTAATAATGATTTATAGTATTTTGAATGTTCACTATTAAATTATTTTAATTAAACGCAAGGTAGCTTTGCCGTCGAGTAAGTATTTTAAAAAATGTTTATGTTCACTAAATTGATGATTATTTGATTCGTTTATAGTAATCCCCATTTTACAAAACCTTATTCCAAGAGAGTTTTGCATTCATTCATCAATGGATCAAATTACTTCAATTTGAAATATACGTTATGGATTTTTCTTTTAATTTTAATTCAGTTAGAAATGAATTGGAAATCATTTTATTTTATTCTTTGCATACGAAAACTGATACATGAATTCTACTTTATGAATCCTGGGATTAAGTGTTAAAATTTTTACGGTTAATGGTCGGTGGAGCGGATACTACAGATTTATAAGTCACGGCCGATGTTCATTTAATTGCTCAAAATATGATCCTGAAAAATTATTTTGAAAAATAAAACTAGGACAATTCATTGTGTTGGCAGTCTACACGTATTATTAAATATTCATATCAATGAACAGGATACGTATCGTCTGTTTGCATATTTGTTTAGGAAGAAACCTTTTTTAATATTTTTTAATAAATAACTTTTAATAAAAGTAATTTTCTGGATTAAATGGCCCTCGGAGATTATAATTAACGCAAGTAGAAACAGCACACTTGAAATACAAAACATAACACTGTGCATGACGACAATATAATTTATTATTAACCAATCTGTATTAAACTTCTAATTTTTTAGCGACTGCTAATAACAAAAAAAAAAATGTTTCCAATTAAAATTTATTGAGAAAGTTTTTATACGCTTAGAAGATATAACATACTTTGGAAATTACGTGGGTAAATATTTTGGCTCATATTCATGTAAACTATTATTTTTGTCAATATTTTTAAATTTATATTATGAACTATTTTTAATACGAAACCTGGGAGATACAAATTATTATATTTTGCCTTTGATATTAAAAAAGCCTTATATATGTGTATGTATAATTTGTAATATATTAATATCTAACAAATTGTATAATATTCGAATATATATTAGTCTTCTACTCCTAATTACATGTAACCATTTTTTGTTATTCGGTACGAGTGCGAGCTTAGGGTTGTAATTAATGTGAGAGAACTGGGTTCGATCCCAGGTGGGACGATTTTTTTTATTTGTTTCGGACAGTTGCTCGGTTATTTGCGATCAGGTTAAATGATATAAATATATCATAAGATACAATAATTTATACATTATAAAAGTATTAAATTAATCTATTAAAAAACATTATCTTCGTAATATTTTGGAGATATTATGCAGAATATTATTTCTACAAATGTAATTTTCTGAAAATATTTGGGAACACCTCAAAAACCGGAATTTAAAAAATCCGAAAAATTGAAAAATCGACATTTAAAAAGCTGACATTGTTGTTTTCATGCATATTACAGCTTTATGACTCATTGGCTTTTTGACAGTCATCGTTTTATTAAGTGTCGGCTTTTTAAATGTCGATTTTTCAATTTTTCGGATGTTTGAGGTGTTCCAGTTGCGTGGGGTGAAAAATCATTCTATTAAAATGAATTTCGATTATAATGAATTTAGAGATCGTTGTTAAGGACATAACCTTTTTCTAGTTTCACTGAAGAAACTTTTGTAGCCAATCATGTTGGTGGTTACTTTCATGAAAGAATTGAATCAGCTTTTGAAATTTGTTTACATATATGACGTTAATGAACAATTGATAGATACAGTAATCTGATACCAAAATACTATTTATTGTAATTTATAAACATTAATTTATTATTTTATACTACTAAATTCATCTTCAACAATAAAACCGTGATTAATAGAATAGTTTTCTAAACTTCTCGTTCTTTTAGAATACTCGTATTATTTGGAAGGCGAAGTTAAAACCAGCAATAACACGAACGAATTCGAAATGAAATTAACGGAAGAAAAAGGGAAAAAGACCATTATATCTCGAAACCCTATTTGCACATCGAGTTACCATTCCCGAAAAGAGAGAACGTGAAAGTGATACGAGCAGCCCTACAAGGACCCGGTACATACGATGAACATCGTATATCCATCACGACCCTAGGGTCGTCTTCAATCCCCAGAAAGTCCGATGTATCTCCGCAACTTGCATACAAAAAACTGCAGAACTGAGTGACTCCAACGCCCGACGAATTGCAGAAACTTTGGATATGTTTGGGAAGTGTATTTTCCCGACGTTAAGCCCCAACAGAAACGTTTCCTGAAAATGCGTACGGGAGCGGAACGTGAAACACGTAAGTGCAATAATGTACCATTCTGAGTTTCTATCTCTAACATTTCATTTAAGCACATCATTGTACACAAAAAGTGAGATTTTTAATGATATTTATTCATCACTTTCTCTAGAAGTTGCAATTTTATTCGACTCAAAAAGTACAGTAGTACTTAGAAACATTTAGGAGAAATAAGACGTTCAGGAATATGGTTCACCAGGTAATGACATTATCAAACAGATTTTATGTAGTTAAACCTTCATGATACCACTCTATAAATTCCTTAGACTGAAAAGTCATTCTAATGGAATGAATTTTCACTCTAAGCGACAATGAAAATCGAACGACCCTGATTGGAAAGAATATTCACTTTTGAACAGAGTGAGATTATTTCATATCAATACATCACTCTAATAGCGTGATTGTGTTTGAAACGTATATTTTACTCCTAAAAGAACAAATTAGCGTAAAAGCTTAGTTAAGATTTTTGCATAGTTTTTCTTTAGCATTGTTTTACCGCGAACAAAAATTCATCAAATTCATTAATTTTATTAATCGTTAAAAATTCCGCAAACATACATAAACTTCATATTCCATTCTAATAGAAATCTGCAAAGTGCTATAAATGTTAGGTTAGGTACAAGATGTGAGTATCGCATACATATCTGTCAGATATAATAAATAATATATACAGCCCCTTAAAGTCGTCTAATACATAAAATAGAAATACGTTTGTATAACGAGAGCAAAACAGAAGCATGAGAATCGCCTGCGCTCCTAGCGGCGCGATGGCTAACCTACTTGGGTCTCATCTACACTTATAAATTCACTTTTACCTCAACTGTGAACATCTCGTCACTTTTTTCAGTCGAATTTCACTAAATCCATTCTTCTAGAAGTGAGTTTCAAAGTCTCCCTTTACAAGAGTATAATTCATCAATTGTCACCACAAGAAATTTAGAGAGCGCAATATAATTTTCTCGTAATGTTTTCTATTTAAAATTAAGATTATCACCTTACGAAAGTTTTCTTGTCGAAGTGGATCTAAATGAATGTTAAACAAATATATTGTACCTTTACTAGTAGAAGACTTCATGTATACCCATCGACCACTCTCTATAAATTTTTTTGAGAGAAAAATTAAATATAGATCTGATATAGTAAAAGAGAATTCTCACTATTATCGAATCAAAGTTCACTCTTCACGGAGTGTGAATTCGCTCTGCATGAAATTAACAATAACTCTTAAAAAGTGACAATTCACTATGTGTTCGGATTGAATCAGTTTTTCATTTTATAAGAACAATACTAGCTTTTGTCGCTTTTCCCAAAAGAATGCTTTAATGTATTGAATATTACTCTTCCATTAACAGAAATAACACGGAGAACAATGACTCCGCTGGATTAGCTGATTCATATCAGCTAAAATTTTCGGCTGGAATTGCCGAAAATATATGGAATTTTAGCTGTTTTTATTCCGCTACACAATTCGCGCTTAGCTCTAAATTTGCGGACTTTTTCAGTAAATTTAGCTGAAATTATCGGCTATCCCTAACGGAATTCCAACAGCTGTCCCTATAGGATAAAATTGGTAGAATCTGCGGATTTTTCGACTGATTTTACTGATTATTTTTCTCCGTGAATGTTAGATTAAGCAAGGTCAAAGAAAATCCGCTAGCGAAATACTAAAATTTCAATTTCAATTTCTCCTTCAATTTCATCGCAAAAAAAGTATCTTCAAATGTAGTTAAATTTGAACCGAATAACTTTATCTAAAAATGTATATTACTCATAATGGATCCACACTTTTTTAAATCTCATATTGAATTTATTATTAGATCCCTTAAAACTCGCCCTTGTTAGAATTTATGTAAATTCATCATTCCACCATTTGGAATTTTAGAAATTTGAGGTGTTCATCATTATGAATCCCAAAATTCGCTGTTACAATTTTACGTTGGAAAATTTGAATTTTGTATGGGATATTGTAAATCTTTAAAAATTATCTAATCTCGACATAGAATTCGTTTCTATCAACTATAAATTTCGAGAATCATTATCTTGCGCCCTGGTAGAAATGGAAACCGTTTTTGTACAATTCTTGTATAACATTCTTATTTACCATGTTAAAGGTATAGGGGAAATAGCCAGTCTGAGACAAAATGGACAAATTTCTACCAGTGCGATCTAGTTTATTATAAATTTGTCGAACATCTGGAGTATATCGACGCCCCATACGAAAACTAGCACGTTTGTGTGTTATTTTAAATGAAAACATGCTAGTTTTCGTATGGGGCGTCGATATAGTGTTAAGTATTCAATAAAAAATTGAATTGCAGAAAAATGTAGAAAAATAATATCTCATGAAGTTCACAGCTAATTTACACTGGCACCCCTGGTATCTGCTTCGAAAGCTTTTGACAAATTGGTGAAAAATTGTCTTTGTACAAAAAGCCGTTAATTACTCTACACTTAATGCCGAAATAGACAATGTGCCGACAGTCCACTAATTAATATACCGAAATGACTGAAACTCAGAGGAACTCACATACTTCTAGATCATCTTGAGCAATATTTTGGGTCTTTAGGATGGAAAACTGTCTTACGAATCTGCAACCAGCAAGATGGCGAATCGGTTCGTCGTTCATTCTGGCATATTTTGCAGAAATATAAAATTAATTCTATGGTCGAAACTGAGGGATTACTTACAACTTAAAGACAGATTTTTTTAACACAAGCCATAGTCATAGCTTTCTTCCTAACAGGTCTGAAAACATTGTTGTAACTTCTTTTTAACTCGCTCAATAAATTAAACATGTTATAGTTCGTAAAATATTAGGCTATTTTACAGCATAAATAAAGCAGATATTTTTGCGTGCTTACCATATGATTTTTTTCGAAAACTATTCAACATTGCAAAAACGTATAATAATATGAAATGGTCAAAATTATAATGTACAAGTTTTAACCTTTTTTTTTGTTAATAGCCAACATTGATAAAAAACAAATTACCTCATACTCATCTCTACATTTTACATCGATTTCACGTTATTTTGGTTAAATGGTCAGCTAGAATTTCGATTAAAAGACACTAGTGATTTTTATATCAATTTCAACACATTTTGCCGATTTTCACTACATTTTTGCTTGGAATTTTCCAGCATCAAGCCCACCGCGAGTACTATTAAAAACACAGTTTAATTGATGTAATCTGATTAACTTTGGTTTTCTGTAATATATTACTAGAATAACATGTACAACTCTTATATTAAGAATATCAATAAATTGTTGTATTTTTTAAAATAATTGTATATAGACATTTACACTGAACAAAGCCACTCAACTAAACAAATTTTAAAACCACGCCGAGATCATTAAAGAAATGTTATAAAATCATTTTGATAATAACAATATAAAGTAGGTATCCTATAAATCCAACGGGTATAAAATTAATGAAATATAAAGTTACTTTATTGCAGACTTTATAATTTTTTATTGAGTGTTAGTACTGACTATATAACATTATCATATGTGCCTCGGATCGACCAGAGTTAATTAAAACAGAAGTAATTTTAAAAAGCAAATTAATCATGAGTTTGATTCGTCGATGTGCCGTAAATATGCACGAATAAAATTATTTTAAAATAATTTTAAATGCTGCCGAACGAAATTGAAATATTTGGTTGCTTTCTCATTCGTTCAAATTGCAAATGCAGTTGTATCACTTAGTCGACATAGTCGCATTCTTAACGCTTCTTTCACGTTTAATTACATTTTTATACATAATCAAATATCGTCGACCAGACTTCGCATTCTGTACAAATACCTTGCCTTATTAAAACACATGTGTTTAAAGTATGTAAGTCAACTTCGAATGAAATACTTTTATTTAATGAAAATTCGCGGAAGAAATGATATTTGAAATAACGATCTGCAAAAGAATACAATTTCTCCATAATACTAACATGGTTATATTCAGACTATCAATAATATTACTAAAAATTCTACATAATTTATAAAATATACTCGACAGAAATATATTCAGTTGAAATATGAATGAAAAATCTATTTTCAGACATTTTCATTCATTGTTCAGTGTCCAAGAATAAATAAAATATAGAATTACAATTCCGGCTTCCTTTTTGGGGATAGGTTTATAACTATGTATTTTGTCATTAACTTACTCTTTAAAATTTGAAAAGTCCGAAACCTCACTATATAAAAGTGCCAACTAGGCCTCTGTATGTTAAATTGGTCAAATCGGCACTTTTATACAGTGAGATTACGGACACAGAAAAAAATTCAGTCCAGATAACTAAACGGGTAGTTGCCCAGTGGGAATTAAATATTTAGTGATTTTTAAGCTGTATTTAGTTAAACTAACAAAATCAATATCAGATTAACTACATTTTAGCCAGTTTAACAAAATGCAGCGTAAAAATGACTAAATACCTAGTTCCCATTGGGCAACTAAGGGTAAAATTGGGTAACTACACTTTTAGTTCTCTAAACTAAATTTCTTTTCCAGTGGAGATTTGACTAGTGCAACTATAAAGCAGAAACGCCATTGATGTAATATTTTTCAGTATTTATGTCGATATAATTTTCTGTCAGGTGGCTAATTAATAGTCAAATCTTACTTGAAATGTAAGTCAGTGTCGAATGCATAAGAAATATTGTTGTTTGTAAATTTATGCATATTAAAAAATAGTTAATGACTATTAAAATGGTCCCTTTACGTTGACAATTGTTTAGTATAATATGTACTGTGTAACAGAAAATTCATGCTTAATGAATGAAAATGACTTATATGCTTCAGTTAAAAATTAAGTTGTTAAAAGACACTGATATCGACGCCCTGTAATCTTGGTCTAAATAAATTTAGTAACAATATTTCTTTTCCTGATAGTACAAATATTATATAAACCACCGATTCAACTGAATAGCATGAAAATAAATATGCGTGACGTGACTCAAAGTCATGTTAAATTATAATTAACAAAATCGATTACTTACAGTTCAAACAACAAAATTAAATTCGAATTAATTAGTACAAGTTATTGTAAATACTTAATAATAATTAAATGCAATAGTAAAAATAATGGTTGCGAAAACGTAGTTCTGAATATTGTAGTTCACACTTAAATAGTGTATTTTACAGATATTAAAAACGCTATCAGCTAATCTAACACCATTTTCGCAAATTAACTATTTTATTCTTTTAGCTCTACAAATACCGCGAGTGTTGAATAATTTATTATTTTAATGAAGGACGGAGTGAATTATGAAGTGCATTACACTGGAATAATTAATAGTGTTATGTTTTGGAGATTTATTTGAATCCAATGTAATATTAGTTATTTCTAATTATTGTTACATTTAGATATGAGTATGTCGAATGTAAATTGTAATCGAAATTAAATGGTCAATAAATGGATGCCGCAAATGATAATAATGTAATGGAATTTGAACAACATCAGCATTTAAACATATAATGTAGTAATTACATGCGATCCTGCATACATTAATGAACAGATGAATTATACCTGTATCTGTTATGAGATTTTATAAATAATAATCATAGTTACCACTTACTTTAGTTACTTCAAACTTTTTGTATTATTTTAATACGTATTTCTACACTTTTACAATATATTTTTTCAAAATACGCAGTATCAGATTTCTTGTTGGGAATTACCGAAATGATCTGAAGTTAAGAATATCAGACAATTTTGACGATTATTAAGACTGAACAAGACGAGATTGCTAAACTTTCATAACCAATTCATGTACTTTCAGTTTTCAGATGAAAGAAACTGAATAGATTTGGGTTGAACTTGTTAATCAGTTTTTTAACATTTAATTTTACGCATATTGTATATCAAAAAATATTGTTCGCAATGCATGCGTAATGTTTTCTTGATTTACTTGCACTAATTTTTTTCTACTTGTAATAAATAAAAATTCAAAAAAATTGAAATAAGCCATTTTGCACGTAAAAATGACGATGCAAAATTTTTTGTAGTTTTAATTTGGACTAGTTAAGTTTTGGTTTAAGTATATCAGTGGTTATAGCTCTCTTAAACGATCGTAATCGACACTCAACGAGCCAACAAATTACTTTTGAGCGCTCCGGGCGCGATTCACCATTTTGCGCTCTAGAGCGAAACCATTAGATATTGGCTATCGCGACGCACGCCTGTAATATTAAAAAATATCAATGTACCATGTACCGAAAAACGATTTTTGTACAATAACACTTTCTGACACTGATTTTGCATCGACATCGTTATTTCGGAAGAATTTTTCAATTGTAAAAACCATGGGCTACCATAAAAGTTCTGTTATGTCTAACTTTAGACAAAACTGCGGTTGACGTTTCACCCTATTTTTATGGGAAATGCGACAAGTTATGGAATTGTTAGGATATCGTCAATTTCAGCACCAAAATAATTCGAAAATTTGATAATTTTAACCCAGGCAAAATGTCCAGCTAAAAACTGTTGAAAAACGCAAAATCGTTTACGGTTTTAATATTAAACATTTTGTCATCTTAGGACTTTGGGAACCTCCCATAAAAATCGATGTTTAAAGTAAACATATTTATGACCACTATATCAAAATCAATAAATCTTTGTTTTGGAGTGACAATATATATTTACTTGTAAATCATTCGCTCCCAATCGATTTATGTAATGTGCACCAGTTCCCCTTTTTTTACGATTCGACTGTCAGCCTTCAATTCTCACTTCCTCCCTCGTTCGGCCATAGTCCTCAATCGTTTCTCTCACCAAAGAAATAGTATACATGCGCCTCCCCCTTCTTTTTAGCAAGCGCCTTGGGACTCATTCGTGTTCTTTTCCACCAGGGTGCCTCCAATCCGCCCCCTACACTGTCGAATACGTTTCGCTCATTCTTTACGATGCCAAACTCCGAAATAGCGACACTATAATTAGAAAGCACTCCGATAGGTGATATCGTCGAACCTCTGCTCTTGACAGGCATCAGTCGTAATTCAGCGATGACCTAAGTGCCGGAGCAGGCACGCGCTAGCGTGAATTTAAAGAGATTGAAGGGAAAATCAATAAATCAACGTCTTACGTAGCCCAACTCGTATATTTTAAAAGCCAAGGGGGACTTAGTGACTTTCCGGTAATTGCTGATTTTTTCAATTCCCGATCAATAAATCATTCCAATCAGAGAAAAAATGATCAAGCTTGCTATAAAAAAGTACCTACAGTGACCGAAGGTACATGTGGTAGTTTTTTCTTTATTAACTTATGAAACTCGCATACAGGTTTCTTACCTATGCTTTACATATTTGTAGTTTTTTAAAGTTCTATATTGAAAATAATAAATAAAATTTACAGTTTCAAAAGCGGATCTAACAATTATTTAACGAGTCACAAGTAGCTGTCTGCTAATGCGCTTCAATATCAATTTATTCATGTATAACATTTAGTGGTAACTCCCTCAAATTTTGATATAATGATCTGTACTATTTCGCCTTCAAATTTCTGAATATATTAATATATTTTGATGGTCCCCAGTCTTTTAGAATATCCTTAACAATTAGTTCCATTTTAATTGGTTATTATAATATAATAAATTCGGTTATTGACTCCAACGTTCTCAACGCCTGAAATGAAATTTTATTTATTTACCACAAATGTACTTATTTATTTTCGTTTTAAGTTACTAATAACGCATACCGTTAGTTACATTACTTAGATAGACAAAAACATTCCCAATTAAACCGTATTTTAGAATTATAATTTTTTTATGATTTAAAATATTTCATTCAACCAAAATTTGTTAGTTATATTTCCAATCTACTTGGTTGAGTTATTTATTTCTCGATTAGCTATTTTTCGGTTAGTTAAATCAATCATTCCTTTTTTCGTGCAGAAGTACACTAGCATAATTTTTCACGCATCGACATTTGGAGTATTGAATAGAATTTTATAACTCCACGATCATTACGCATTTTCCCCAATGATAAGTTTCATATTATGGACGTTTCCAAAATGAATGGTTTGAATGTCTTCATTTTCAGTACCGTATGCGAAACTGAAGGCAATATGATTATAATCATTTCATACCTACAAGAGTTCTGGCAGTCAGTACTCTGGCAGTCCTGATTTGCTCCGGCCAGTAATCATTGCATACCAACAACAGTACTGGTACCCAGAAATGTTTCAGTACTGACTTTTTCCGGCGGTCAGTAGTTATTTAATACCGAAAACAGTCCTGGCAGTCAGTACTTGTCAGATTTACTTGCCAATTTTATGTCATCTATAGCTAATCGGGCAAGGCTTGGTCATCATCCCACACATGACTATACAAACAAATAAACAATCAACAAATACTACACACAATCGACACCGTCAATAGTTAGTCGACAGCCTATGCCGTATGTCTTATTTTCATTCAAGACAATATCTACGAAGCGTCGACCACGGAAAAACCATCCACGGTGTCGATAACTACCGACTAATGTCGGTAGCAACCCCAAATTCGTACCTTCACCCAACAAGGTTTCCTGAAATATCTGCAATGGAAATAAACACAGCAGTAAAGTAAATAAACCGTTTACGAGGCGAGCATGCTAACCACTTAACCATCGCGTTCCCTTTTCTTACTGTATCAGTACTGATTTGTTCCGGTGGTCAGTAATCTATCAATACCGAAAACAGTACTGGCCGCCAGTACTGGGTCAGTACCTGGCCGGAGTTTTGCTCCGTCCATTTCTACCTGGGGCAGCTGTTCATTTACGAATACAATTCGAGCCATTGATACTGCAAGGTAATAATGATGTATGTGCTCTATTTATTTATATGATTACATCTCTTATAAAATTTAAATCATAAAACTACAAATTTGTTATTTTATAGTGATATAACATTCAACATACGATATCTTTGTGTAAAGTTACGTCCTATGCTAAATTCTCTTAAGCGCATATAATTCAACAATTACTATCAATGATGACATGATTTCTGACGTAAATAAAGACACATAATATCATTTAACATGAGTGCGATAAGCGCCAACAAACTCCCGACCCGTAGCTCGAGTCGAAAATCTCGAATAGATGGTGACCGACATTTTGGTCCCCTGAAAATTCCTCCTCGGAAATTTCCCCCTCCAGAATAACACTACTCGGAAAATTCCCTTCTAGAAAATGACCCCCTTGGATATTTACCCCCCAGAAAATAGCCCCTCCGAAAAAATGGTTAGGTTAGGTTAGGTTAGGTTAGGTTAGGTGTACCCTCTTTAATTATAGAGCCGGTTGGTAGTGGTGTGACATATAGCACGACAGGATTTACTTCGGTACTTAATGCATCGCCAGATCACTTTGGTGGTCGTTTCTTGATGTTTATTAAACATATATCCATTTAGTATTAATATCGGTTTAAGTCGATTCGATTTAATAATGTCGAGAGGCATTTTGATACTTTCTGTGCTTGAGTCAACTATTAACTAGAGCGTGAACACTGAAACTGAGCAATATATATGATTGGAAATTTCTGGGGGAATGATAAAACGTGGTTTTCTTTTTTTTCCGGAGGGGCTGTTTTCTAGGGGGTAAATTTCCGAAGGAGTTATTTTCTAGAAGAGAAATTTCCGGAGAGGTTTATTCCGGAGAGCGAAATTTCCGGGGGGAATTTTCCAGGGAGGAATTTTTTGGGGGGGATTACTCCGGGATCCGAATAGATCCATCTCCCAATATGGCGACCTGCTATCAGCTGATGCATACTTTTTCGCGAATGTTTACTTTGCCGCTCAAAACACAGAGCTAAAAAAAATTTTTCAAATTTACAATCAGGTGCTTATTTTACGGACTCGATAGATCCTTACGTATTATATCAATTTGACATATTTCTCTGTCTACATTTAATCTTATTATAATTTTAAATATACGTTAGTGGTTTAGAGGATTTCATCTAGAATTCCTGGATATATCTGCCGAGATTCTGCCAAACAGATCTACGCAGCCGCTAGAATAATGGCTAGCTACACTAGTTAAAATTTCTACCAGGATTTAGTGAATACGTTGTTGTGATTAAGTGTATCTGATGATACTTCCTACATATAAATAAAATGAGTAGATAGACACAAAAACTGCCACTTTACAAAAATGTATCTATGCAAAGAATGTCGTCTATAAACGTATCGAACGTATTTTTCACGCTTATATTTCTATCTATTCATTTTGTTTTAGATTTATGTATTACGGAACGTAATGTTTAAATGGTTAACATGCTCATCTTGTAAGGTGTGAACGATTCTCAGGTCGTGAGTTCAAATACCCATGAGGTAACTTTTTCTATTTATTTTCGTAGCAGAGAAAATTTTAGGCATTTTCCTGGGCGAAAATGCACATTCGGGATTGCTTCCGACCTCGGTTATTAGTTATCGGTACTGTGATAGGTGTATTCCGTGATCGACGCTTCGTAAACATTGCCTCTGAATGAAAATAAGACAATATTTGCGATGCTCCTGCTACGGCATAGACTGACGACTAACTGTTGACGGTATAGACGATGTGTAGTATGTATTTGTTCATATTATTTTTGTTTGCGTGCGTTCTCCTGTGAGGGATGATCATAAGGACCATGCTATTTAGCTGCATAAATGTCTACGAAATTTTAAAAAGTTTTTGTAATCTGTATAGTTGCACGTTTGATTAACACGGTCATGGCCGAATGTTTGACTAACTAACTAGAAGACAAGAAATTTCTATTTATAAACCAAAAATATTAATTATTATCTCACATAATAATGAAATGCAAACTAATGACTCCTGATATTAACGTTTGCTTAATTAACGAAGTAAAAGTTAACAAAAAATTAAATGAATATGTTGGGAATTGATAAAACATAATACAAAATCCCAGTCCAATTAAAAATTAAACATACTTGATAATATATTTATTTCAAATCCAGAGGGAAGCTAATTACCAAGAGTAACTCAAAATGTCAAACATTTCTGCATACCCATTTTCAGTATTGCTCAATATGGAAGGTATATTTGACTTCCATATTTGTAATATATTGACAATAATATGAAAATGAATTTACCAAAACTGATTATGAATACATTCAAACTAAATTTAAGTGATCGTAATTATTACATAAGTATATGCAAACTTGTAATGTTATTTTCCATAAACGTAAGTAACTATAGAAAAGTATCTATAGTTATTATAATATATTACTTATTATCCTAACATTGAATTTATGTTATTCTCGATTTTTCTTAATATTTTGTTTAGTATATTATAATTTATTCACACTCGTTATATACTCATGAAACAATGAAATTCTAATTTGCATTATGAAGTATAATGCACATATTTTCAATATTACCTTATAGTATTATACAAACAAATTTAACATTTATACAAATAAATAAATAAAAAAATACTGGTTATTTAATTTGAGCAAAACAGTGAAAATCGAATGAAAAATTCCTTTTTGTAAAAGGATAATAGTAAAGGTAATAGTATAAAATATAGTATGCGACATTAATCAACACAATTTAATGGCTATTGAGACATGTATAACAAACTTTTGATGAACACTCTTTTAGAAATTTATCAATATTGAGGATAAGGAATGTCATGATTGAATATTCGAATCATTTGACTACACTTTTGGAATTTAATGACACTAGAATTTTTATATATTTAATAAACGTTTACCATGATATTATTTCTTGGATTTTTAGGACATATTATATCGAAAACTTTCTCATACCAGTCAATGGTTATTTGATTCCACAAACAGTATGGGAATTGTCGGTGGATTTTTTAAAAATTCTTTATTTATCATTTGTTATTATTTTTTGCAGCAAACTCATCGAACTTTGGGCCTGAATCACTTAAAAACCTGGATTTTTTGTAAATCATTGTCAGGTGCAATATTAGCTGACTTTGATAAACTTTTATTTACTCGAAGAAGTAACACAGTTGCATTCGTCGAAGGTCAATATTTTTTATATAACATGGACACAATAATTTTTCACATGTTCAGTCCAAAAATACAAAATCGATGTTCGAGTCCGATATATTAAATGGATGTTTATCGTACATCGCATTTCGATCGGAAATGAAGGTACATTTTTTTACGGAACGTAGCTTCATTTTTTATGTATTTTCAATATTCTGTCGCCCACTTCAATATGACAAATATTAATGCTAACTCCAAGGATTTATAAAACGATTTTTCATGACAACGTAGGTAATTCATTTAGTCTATGTTATCTTGAAGAAATAAACTGTATGAGAGGTATATTTACTGAAGAGGTTAGGTTGTCAAGACTATCCAGGTAAGCGGAAAACAAACCGGCTACATACTGAAAAGGTAAAAGTGTATATAGGGTTCCTACTGGTGATCGACGAGGAGCAAGCACGACGTTGAGATACCTACAGAACAGATATCGTTATCGCCCATGTAAAAACATTGATTTGGAATATCATCGCAAACGATAGCAACCCCTGGGAACCGACCCTGATGGAGGTGACACGAGAACTCAAGCGCGATAATGGCCAAATACAGAATTAACTTCGAAACTTTGCTTTTCTATCAACGACAATGAAGTCCTTTTCTAGCTGAGCATAAAGACCGATACTGTCCGCAATGACCCGATACTTGATACGATCAATCGATGGATTTCGCAAGAACATCAAACATCGAGTAACACAAAAAAAAATCTTACAATTTTATGTATGCTAGAAAAAAAGTAAATAATTATACTTCGGTATGTTTTAGAAGACTATAATAAAAATTAAAAATTAATCAGCCACTTAATTATTTTAAAACAATGAAAAGTTTAAAGTAAGTTTGTTTAAAGATATTACCAAATAAAATAAAAATATTACCACATGATTATTAAAGTATTCCCTCGTTTAAATTTAAACTTTTCCTCAGGAAATAAATAAAAAATATTATCTGTTCTACATTTTCAGTCTGCCATTTTGAACTTAAAAAATGCGAAAATGTTTTAAATTTTAGGCAGCCACGTTGCTTCCGCCATTTTTAATTTATAAAAATCTACTACATATTCGTAATCGACGGCGTATTTTAGAAATAATAACATACAAAGTTTCCAGAATATTCCAAAGCTCTAGTAGCCATATTGGATCTACCATTTAGAATCATCAAAGACTTACTTAAACTTTGTTTATCGCGTAGTTTATCATCTTTTATCAGTCAAAAAGCCAACAAATCAAAAAGCCGACAGCTCAAAAAACACAGTCATAAAGCCAACAGTCGAACAACCGGCAGTCAAAAAGCCGATACAGAAAAATAGACACATCGACAAAAGAACAGATGTTTTTTGAACTGTCGGCCTTTGGATTGTCGGTTTTCTGACCGTCAGCTTTTCGATTATCGGTTTTTTGTCCGTCGGCTTTTCAATTGTCGGTTTTTTGATAGTCTGATTTTGTATTTATAGGTGTTTCGACAGCCTCCTAGCACTGTACAAAATGTTTTCAATTTAAACGAAAGAAATAGATACTCTCTAAATTCCTTGGAGTGAAAATTGCGCCACTCTTTCATGAAGAGTGACATTTTAACTCTATTAAGAGTGATAATTCACTCTTTTAGGAGTGAATATTCTTTCTTTTACACTTGTTAAGTGAAATGTCACTCTTAATAAAAGAGTGGCTCAATTTTCACTCCAAGGAATTTAGAGAGTACAAATAGTGTGGAACATATTTTATCGCGAGACATGTTGATCTACATAAAAAATGTAAAACAGAAGAAATTATTCGAATCTATCATAAATTATTCAATAATTGTTATTCGTGATCAATGTAATTGACTAATGAGCGTTAGAATATGAATTTTCACATGTAAAAAGCTGGTCGGTTTACTACAGAGATTTGCGAATTTCGGCCACCAGTGTCCGTAAATACATAAAATCAATCATCGCGTGCAACACAGTGATCGTTGATCTACAAGGGATTAATACAACCCTAAGTACCCCCACTTCGTATACAGGTGATAATACGCGGTAAATCATATAATATATATGTATAATATATAGATAGAGGTGCATTCATACTTATAATACGTGTGCTTATGTAACAACATCGCAAAATGTTTGAATTTCATACTATAATATAAATTAATTTTGTTATAAGTGATATTTAATCATAACGATAATTTGTTATTACCCTAGTGCATCGGTAATTTAACGTGTTCGTTTTTATTGGGTTTTTATAAATTTTTAGACACATTCTATCGTATTTTTTTCGCTGATTTTCTACTCTGTAAATATAAATTATTTAAAAACTACTAAATCGTGAACAAGAGTCATTCGATTAGTAATAAATTTTGCTAATAAAACACGAAAAACTAGTGTTTCAGAATCTAAATATTATTTTTTAATATCAGATTAGTACAATGAAAACTTCGAATACTATAATTTTACTAAGACATTAGTGGTGTTTATTAATTTTTAGTGAACAATTGACTAATTCATGCTAACCCACATTTAATTTTACATTAGTATTTTTTACTAATTCGGATTTAGAGAGTACTGAATAAAAAATAAATATTTGTCAGTGTTGCATACTAAAACGAAAAATTTATGTTGTATGGTGTACATGCACAAAAATATGGAGTATAATAATAAATTATGTACATGTCTAAAAAATATCAAAATTGAAATTGTAGGTATACTGCTGAGTCTACTTTGACGACTCAAATTTATGAAATTAGCCAAATATAGCAGGTGATTTCTGCTCGATGAATTCCAGGTATAAAACAAGTATAGGGTAAAACCCTTTTTCGTTGCTTGGAGACCCGTATAGCTAATCTATGGAACCAAATAGTACTATTATTGGGGTTACATTTCGCTTGATTGAACCTACAATCAAGCTGCAAAACAAAAGAAAAGAAACGAATTATTGACCAAAATTTCAGCCAAAATATTATCATAAATTTAAGCTAAATTGATTAACGGGATTAGACATTGCAAACATTAACTTCGTCAAATACTTGCTTTAGATCGGACACTTACTGGACTCTAATAAAGTAACCAAACGACTAATTCAGTAGTCCAATTCAACTTATTCATTCTACAATTAAGGACGTGTATAATAAATTAGTAGTTTTCACTCTTTATTAGTAGACTTAATTACTAACTTAATTATTCACCGACTTATCACTACTTGATTATTAGTTTCTAGTTAATTAAAATTTGGAAACAGTGATATGCAATATAATAGACCAACATTAAAATTAATAAGCATTAGTTACATTAACCTGCGGAAAGTAAATATTTAATTATTTTTATAGGTACATTTAGTACACTTAGTACATTTAATACATTTAGTACAGTACATTTAGTAGAGTTTGAGTATGATTAATTGAATTTTATTCACTTTAACTATGTGTAAACATAAAAAGTAATAAATGTTCTAATCCCACTGCGCAGCCGTCTATTTAGTTAATATTAATAACTAAAGAATTGTATTCGCAAGTACACACTTCACCGATTTATTCGTGTTTTTAGATATTAAATTTGAACGGTAACTAAATGTATATTAAAACTTCTATCATAATGCAAAAGTGTGGTATGCAATAGTAAATAAATAATTTATCGACGTCTTTGACGGGAAGATCATGATGTTCTTGTGACGCATACTTGACGACAGAATCTCGTCTGCTTTATCAGAAATAATTCAAATTTGCTAGAAAAATTCATAAAAACATGGTACTAAATTGGCATTCAATAATCTTGATGTATTCCAGTAAATATTTATGTAAATAACCTCAAAAAATGCAGGAAATATTTTGTGATTTAAATAACATTTACTATATAATATTCAAAGTTATATGAAATATAAATAAAACAGTCTTTGTTCAACGAAATCTTTTAATCGCCATTCGTTAAATAACTTCTACGATAACAAGCTTAATACATTTAACTAAATGTATAAGTTTTTATAGCATTTAATCAGCTGACTTCATATATTAATAAAATGAACTAAATATTTAATTTTCACTGGTTAGCTTGTTGTATTTAGTTAAATTTACTCTCTAAATCTGAATTAGTGAAAAGTGGCTTACTATTTGAAATTAGAAACAAAAGTTACAATTTCTACTAATTGAAGGAGTAACATAATTTGATTGAATCATTCAGTCAGTTAAAATTGACTAATAACCAGTAAATTTTGTTACTAATTTCAATTAGTAACCCACTTTTCACTAATTTAAATTTAGAGAGTACTGAATGTATTTTCTATTTTCCTTTTGTTAGGCATTGGTATATTAATTAATCAACCACCACTAGCTTACATAAAAAGAATACAAAAATATTCATGAAAATAACATTTGAACATTCAGTGGCCGAAGTCAAATATAATCAGTTTTAAACATACACTAATCGAAGGATCCCGAGTCTTAAGGTCCTTAGGGGAATCCCCTGCTTATTGTGACAAATGCAACGCGAGTGTTCTAATTACAACGTATGCTTAAAATACAATATATCAAGAGTGATGAAAAAAGCGTGTAACAGGCAGATTTTTCTGAACATTAACTTAAGTAAGTAATAACTTAATTTATTTGACGACAGAAACACTGCCGTGCATAATGAATATGAATTCAGGTGTATAATTGCTGTATTCCATGAATTGCATACGAATGCACTTTACCTATAATATAACATAAGTGAACGCTCTATTAGACATTAAAGTCCCATGGGTTTCCGATACCGCACCCGCAACCTAAATAGTGAAACATTTATAAATATGCTCGAGACGTGAGCATTAAGGCCGTTACAGGTATATTTGTCACGGTGTCAGCATCATAACGTGACTAGTACTTTATCGCTAATTAAATAAGTTTACCAACGTTATGCCAATAACAGTTTTTAGTAATCAACGACACACCTAAGAACTGTTCGCGGGAGGGTTACTTTTATTACTCAAGGTCGAAAGATAGCAAAATTGCAATTATGCTGTTCTATCTTTGTTTTTTTCCTGGTATTTTTCAATGAAACCATTTTAACCAGATTATTTGTGCAGAAATATATTTTGCAAAATTTTCGCGTGAATTCAAAGTAAATTTTGTAATTACATTTAAAAAGTGTACAAACAGATTATTTAAAATAAATATACTTACTAAAAATGGAATTAAGAAAAATAGGAATAAAACGTTAAAAAAGTACCGTATTTTATTAGTATGTGCTCGGTACTTCATAAATAATATAATCTTTAACAAATTTAAGCTTGAAACTTAAAAAACGTATTAAAAACGAACAAAAAATGAAATAATAAAATTGAAATTAAATTAACCGATTAGGAAGCCTAAATATATGTTAGGATCTATCCAAGGCAGGACTAGACTACAATAAAGATCTGATAAGGTTTTAATTTTCGACCGATTTATAAATTAATATATTCTTAAATAGTTTTGTTTTTTTTAGTCACATAAATAATAAGAAATTAAAAATGGCTGAGTTTAATAAAAATGTTAAAAATTATAGAAAGAGGGAAAAAAACAAACAAGGTTCAATAATTTGGATTTTTTGTAATATAAACAATAAATAAATATTTAGCGACGTTTCGACTCTGATATGAGTCCTCTTCGAGGCTATATGTAGACTTCCTCTAATTTAAACATCTTTTATTTAACTCAACCATTTTTAATTTCTATTATTTACGCAACCGAAAAAAACCAAAACTATTTAAGAGTATACAATAAAGATCAGTAACAGATTATCATCTAAATGTTATGTAGTTTGTTTAGTCTTTACTAGGCGGAATCGCGACTTTATTTCATTCGTGCTACAAATTTACTTGGGAGATCGTTTCGTAACGGCATAATGAGATGGGTACGAATACACATAATGACCAATTAAGACTACGTAATCTTTTGTATTTTGCACTGTTTTTACCTATCAACTAGAATGAAGTTTAAAGAGTTTCAAATACGAAGCAAAAAATTTTACTTTTTAGCAAAGAAATACAGCTTTCAAGATTTATATTTTTATTATACAGAATATGATTGTACAATATGTTAACTTCATGAAATTTCGAAGATACACGATACTTTTAACATTATAAGGTTCTAATCAAAGCCCAACCCCAATCAATTTCCATTTTTTTATATTCGATACTTAAAACTAACTTGCTTAAGATCGATTTATAGTCCGCTAATAATTCGTTAACATTTCGAATTATTTAGAGCATTTTGTACAATTCGCTAAATATTCTCCTGAATTTGAACCAATAAACAAAAACAATATCGGAATAGTAAAAAGTAAACCATTTTTAATTGGGACATTCTACTAATCTAAAAGTAGCAATGGACTATTTTAATAGCACGTTTCCAAAGAAACTGGAATTTATTCATGAATCAGGGACAATCTTTTTAATTTGTTCTTTTTAACTAATTTAACTTCAGAAAGTTATATTACTTACATTAATGAATTGTTGGTTGATTATTTACTAAATAAAAATTTAAAAACTCTTATAAAAATGATGATATTGCTTATTACTGAACTTTTATTACACTATATGAAAAATGTATTAATTAAAATACATGTGCTAACGCTAGATGGCTCGATCCCTAATTATGATATACGCTATCATCGAAGATGATATAGAATCGTCTATGTCGTGTAACGAATACTAATTATTAAAATAAAAACAGTGATGTTAACCTAAAGGATGAATCGAAATTAGTCAACAAAATACCAAAACACAAATCGTGAATCTTCGACACTATTTGAAAAGGAGAAAAATCTCGACAGAATAATTATTTTATTAACCTGATATCTGCATCCATTTTAAGATAAAATATTTCAATCCAATCATAATATCACAGGAAGCATTTTATTAAACCAGCAAACGAAGTAATATATATTATGAATTGGCTATTAAAATATTATTTCAGAGGTTAATCAGTTCAAATTAATTGTGACTTTATTCTGCCGAGTGGTATCTGCAAAATGCAGTATTAATGAATTAATGAAAATTGGCAAATTAAGTTTCAAAGTTTGAAATTCACATCATAGAATACCAAGTTCATTTAACGTAAAAAAATTGAGTTTCGTATCTGCGAAACACGTCGACAAGAGAACATCTAAATCGTTTATAACAGCTGAGGATTATCCTGTTTACGACTATATTTATATCTTTTAATCAAATACATTCATATAAAGCCGAAGTTAAAAATACATTTATTCACTGGGAATTACAAATTTAAAAGATATTTTTATATTTCTGGCATTTGACGTTATTAAAAGTAATAAAGCGGTGCTTTAGGGGATTCCATTATAGCCAGAGTTAAAAACAACTTCAAAAACTTTCAGCAAACATTTTAAATAAATACATTTAAATCAGTAGTCACATTTTCTTTTATTTGAATTTGTCAGTTTTGTGCACATCTAAAAAAAGTTTTTATATCGTAATGTTTGCCGAAATATTTTTTACCATCTAGACTATATAGTAATATTATTAACACTAACTAATGATCTCCAGAAAAAAAGCATTTCTCAATTACAAAAATTGTAGTGCCTTTAGATTTATTTATTCATTTATGTATTTAATAATAAACGGACTGGAAAGTGATATACCAAAAATCTGCAGGACATCCATTTATGTTCCAAATAAAACATAACATATTATAAAAATTATAGCAAATTATAATGGCAAGCACAAACAAATAGCGCAGTATGTTTTGAATGCAAGAAAAAGGACTAAAAATCAAACAACATAAAATTAATTACAGTAATGACGATTCAGATAAGTGAATGTTGAAAAATTATATTATTAGTTTTTGAAGGTTACAAAAGACTATTCGCTACATTTACATTCACTAAATACAAAATGTATAATTAAAACACAAGTTTTCCAATTACTTAATTAAGTTAATTAAAACCATTATAATTATTACATTTAAAAAATGCACTAAAACTGTCTAAAAAATTTTCAAATTTAATCCAAAGAAGTAAAAATCGTACTATTTAGATTGAACTTTGGTGCAAATAAATCCTTTGGAGTAAAAATCTACTTTTGGAATGATATTAATGATTTACTCATGGGATTTAAACTGTGCTACAGTAGATTAAAGTATCTTTACTACTCTTTATTAGACTGATCAAGTTACTCCAACCATTTGAAGTGTACTCTCTAAAATATTTGGAGTGAAATTTTAATCTTAAAGAATGACGATTCACTCCAAGTAAACGTGAAAGGTTAGCCACTCTGTATAGATTATTTCAATCCTATTGGAGTGAAATTTGAATAAAATTTTGAAATCCTAAATGCATAAATTATAATCTAATAATACAATTATGAATTTATAAACAAACATAACACTTTATTATTTTCAATAAAAAGTAATCAATTTCTATATTTTCATAAAATAAGTTGTTTCAATCAATTTATCGGCATATTTGAAATCAGTACAGAAGGGTGCTTGCGAAAAAAACTGACACGCGACTTCCTTTAGAATCGCGATTTATTTCTTTTATTTCTATTATTATGTTTTTATTTTACTTGTATGTACCAAATAATTACAGATAACATGAAGGATATATTATAACAAATTTTTTTTAATGTTCAACATTTTTACGCTAAATTTGTGAGATGATTTTCTTCGAATTAGCATTATAGTATATGCCATAATCAGATAATATTAATTTTAACATCTCAATTATTGGAATATATAAAAAAGTTTCATAAATTCCTGTTTCTTGACAAAAGTTTTTAAATTGAACCTTTCATCATTTCGGTAATCAAGTGGTATTTCAATGGAATGAACATATTTATAATGCTCTTTACGAGTTTCACTCAACCTATCGGTGCATTTTATTTATCTAATACATAATTAATTTCCTCATAAGCATCTTAACGTCAGGATCGTTTAAATTAATATTCTTTTTTTTAAATGAAATTTACAAGTTGATATTCCAAGTATTCAGACATGTTTGAAGTTAAGGTACTTCCACTTTTTATAACTCTGATTATAGTTGCCATTGTAAGCACAGTGTCAAAATCTCACTCTCCTTGAAGTGAATTTTAACTCCACATAAAGAGAATTTTCACTCCACTCGGAGGGAATTTTTACTCTACGCAAAAAATGAATTTTCACTCGAACACATGGACTGATCTCACTCTTTCAGAGCGGTGTTTCACTCTTTTTAGAGTGAGCACCCTGAGCACTCCAGGTTTGAAGTAAAAATGTCACTCTAAGTAATTTACAGAGTATATCTTATGGAAACATGATATTATTGATGCTGTTCGCAGTTTGGGAATACTTTAAGTAAATAAAATCTGCGTAAATTTTTATTTTACAACCTAATATGAAGCATGTGTTTTATTGCTTGACGTTGTTGGCAAACTGTTCTGGTTTGTTCGATCATTCAGCAATTAACATATACGGTTCTTGCATCACGATCATCCTGATGGAAGTTTTTATGTACTTTCCCAATATGGTAATAAGGACTGGTTGCAGCTGTTCGACTTATTAGGAATTCGTATTAAGTCTTTTAATATAAATTAAATATTAATTCATGGTATTTGTTCCAAAGACGATATTGGTAATTTGAATATCGGAAACTTTTAATTTTTCAATATTGCTTAAAAAATCGTTGTACATTTCATTTGATATATTCAATTATCCCAAATTTACGACTTAAGCTCTTTAAATATGAATCATTAAGACTAATGAAATGAGTTTTACTAAGAGATAAATCAAAGTACTATTTAATTTATTAAAGTTAAATATTGTTTAAGTAATATTCTTTTAAAAAATTAAAATACTATTCGAAGATTACTAAAAGATAGTTAATAAATTGGTAACCACTGAGCCATTATTATGTTATATCAATATTAATATTTTTTTACTATTTCATCAATGAGTAATCAATTAATTATTAGTCTTTACCAAGTTTTCATTACACACGAATCGATTTTGACTGCAGAGTTTAGAAAAAGTTGAAACTACAAATATACTAGAAAATGCCTGTACTATTAACTCACGTCAAGCAAAGGCTTCCCTATCCTTTTAGAAACATATACCGTTTAAGTCACGATTTTATGATAGATATTTGTATAATACAAAAAACGTACGCTTTTAAATATTATTCACTTTTTATTTAATCTTAACATAACTATTCATTTTAATTAAAAATCTAATTTTCGAATTTTAATGTATTGGACACATTTTAAAAATGCCAGGAATAAATAAAAAAAATTAAGAAATAAAAGGAGCAACCAAAAGACAATTTAATTTCGAATTATCGGTAGTACCATATTCGTTACTGAAATACAAATGCAACAAAAGTTTAATAGATTTAACGAACTTCTTCGCAACGGAGATTATGATCCTATTTTCTTGAAATTTCAGTGGTACTTAAAACAAATGTTTTGAAAGCTGTATCGTAAAATGCATACAAAAGCCAATCTCTTTATAAGTAGATAAAATCCCGTTATTTTTAATTTCGGGAATTATGCTCAATTTGCATCCAATAACTGCATAAATAAGGGCGATACAATTAATAAATACAGCAATTAATATTAGTTACCACTCCTCAAAGAAATAATCGAAACGCAGTAAATCTTAACTGTATGCCCTACTTACATGCAGGAGCAAAATTAGTATCAAATTAATTGTAGCATTATAATACGATTGAAATCTGAATTTTGCAATCAAATTATTAAGTATTGAATATACAATTAAGTGTGGAAAGTATCGATATTTAATATCGTTCTTTTTGTTGCTTTTTCTACTCAGTGTAAACATATGGAGATGAACTTTTCACTTTCAAGTGAGAAAAAAGACATGTTTTCTTTTAAAAGAACCGCTTAAAATTTATTTTTAAATTAAAAAAAGCGACAGGTATCTGATATCAAAATGCAGTTAGAAAAATAAAAAATCAAACTCGAATTTTTATTGTAACTATGATTGTAACGATATTTTTTTCAACGCTGATTACGAATATTATAATTGGCGAGAAGGATAATTTTCAAAGTTGCTACTAAAGAATAGATATTGGAAAATTACATTTGTTCTCATCAAAAATATAAACAGATATAAGTATATAGTGGCTTCATCATTCGTGGAATGATTATTAACTTGGTTTATAGTATTATCGATGCAAATTAGAAAAATAAACGCACTGATTGATAATAAAACAAAGATATATTTCAACAAAGTCATATTATAATTCGGTTTGGTTTCATTTAGTTACCTCGGTAAATTTCTGCGGTTTCTTAAATTTTCATATAAAAGAGACTTAATTGCCATTTCCGTTATTTGGAAAATTGCAATACTTTTGTAATTGAAAAATTACAGTGTATACTGTAACATTTATGCTTGAAGACATATATAAGAAGTAATCATAAACAATTTTCCAAATAAACCTTTATGAGGAGTCTAATAAACAGATCGATTCTCGCAATTAGAACAGCAAAAAATAAGTGTAATGAAAAAATAGATTAAAAATGTATACACTAATGTATATACTATTTCGTAAAATCAAAATTGTGCCACTTTCTGCTAAAAGTAGATGGTAACATGTCACTCTAATAACATGAAATTTCCACTTTAGAAAAAGTGAAAAAGTCACCTTTATCAGAGAATGACTCAATTTTCTATTTACATAATTTAGAATGTAGTTTCATTCTGGTATTTTCATACCTATAATTTGCAGTGAATAATGTAACATGGATTGATTTACAATTTTCACTGTAGCATTAGATTTATGTTTCTCAAGAACTATATCACACATACATAAGATTCATAATAAAATAAAAAATAGGAAATTTTCTGATACAAATTACCTGCGAAATTTTCCTAAACTCCAGAGATATCAAATAATTATCAGGGTTTTTATCGAGTTGTTAATGAAAATGACTGAATTCTTTGTTCAATATTGCTTAAGAATTAAGAATACTTCAATTTAAGGTAAGCTTTTAAGTAATTTGTCAATAATGGAATTTATTGTGAGAATTCAATAAAAAACGGTAAAGACTATGAAAGAAGATTATATTAACAAATTATTTATAATAGAAATTATTTATCTGCTCCAATGTAAAGGATGCCAGGTTTTCACTTAAAAAGACTAGGTATTTTCTAATAAATTGCCAAAATATTTAGGAAACATTTCTATGATATTTTAGACACGGAGAAAAATGACTCCGCTGGATTAGCTGATTCATATCAGCTAAAATTTTCGGCTGGAATTGCCGAAAATATACGCAATTTTAGCTGTTTTGATTCCGCTAATGTAGCCTTAACCCTACTCAATTCGCGCTTAGCTCTAAATTTCCACTACATTAGCAGATTTGTTCCGTTAAATTTGCGGACTTTTTCAGTAAATTTAGCTGAAATTATCGGCTATCCCTAACGGAATTCCAACAACTGTCCCTATAGGATCAAATTGGTAGAATCTGCGGATTTTTCGGCTGATTTTGCTGATTATTTTTCTCCGTGGACTATTAAGTAAACATTCGTCTTAATATTTGATTGTCTAAAATATTCTAATTCAATTCATTGTTCAATTATTTAAGGAGGAAATACTAACGAAATGTTCTGCTTATTCGCTGGGTTTTAACCTTTACCATTATTTTTTACTGAAATTCTTCTGATTGAAAATGAAATCGAGTTCATTAAGAGAGAAAGTTTTAATGAAAAAAAACATGTACAATTAATTTTTTATAATTTAATGCCCTGCAATTTTAAAAGTGAAATGGACAATGCTAAACTGGAGCATCATTTTTACTGCAATAAAGTGATTTCCAATCAAGTAGTCCCTGATTTCAACGCAGCGAATAATACTCGAAATTAGAAACGCAATGCGAAGCACAGTGAGGGTTGCCATTTTTAAACGAACTATTGTTCAACAGCTGTTGTCATAATACCACGGAGAATCTCAGTTGAAAAGCAGGTGACGACATATGGAACGCTTACCGCTTGGTGGCGCACACGTGCGTTATTTATAGCATTCAACTTAATCTTTCTCGCAAGTAGCAAAACATGATTAATTCTGTACATAAGTAATAAGCATTCTGAATCTATCTTACCTCAAATGAGATAATAAATAGAAGCCAATAGTTCGTATCGTGGTGATCTATTGATTGGTACTTGTATGCGAAAACTGCACAATATGAAATGTCACTGCAAGATGGTTGGTACGATTGTGAATTTTTTCGAAGTTACAGTGAACATTTTGTTGTTTGAAAAGTAATGACCTAATTAATATCGACCAAAATATTAAAAATACTGACATTGACACCTACACAAAGTTATTTACCAGTAATAAATTTCTTTTCTTGAATTAAGATTTCCGAGGATTTTAATCTGACTCGGAAATCTTTTCACCGCAATAATAGCAGTGCAAAAATGACACGGAATCGAAACTAATCACATTTAACCCAAATCTACATTAGATGGGTTTTATGAGGGTTATAACTCACTGTGCTGCCAGAAATGAGACATTGTCCGCATGTTTTGGCTTAGCGGCACTTCTGGGAATAAGTTTGTGCAAAAGACAAACGAATTCGATATTAAGATGCTTGAAATGGGCCTAATTATTAAAATCACGCGAAAAAGTAAACCATTGTTAGACGTGTGTGTATTTGTGTGTGAGAGAGAGAAAGGCACGCGACGTTTTTACACGCACGGTCGCCTAGCAGCTGGACGATCGCGTGATTACGGTCAAGTGCAAATGTCAGGGTTGAAAGTTGAAACTCTGCGTGACATTACTGCGCCTTCGACCAATAAGTTTGCTAAAATTTTTGGTGTAGCATATACGGTTTGTTGCGTTTACTCGTTAAATGCTTAACCTCAGGTCTATTAAACATTTAAGATAACGCGTAATAATCCTACTAACTACGTTAAGGCTCTAATCACTACGTTTAATAACACTGCTGTGTTATTTCAAAAATTGCTAAATAAATGTTCGGTTATTTTGATTTCGCAAACCTTTTGCTAAAAACTTGTATATTTTGATGTTAGTGTGCAGAATAAAGTGCTTATGTTATTTTGTCACTAGTGGGTAAAGTGCTACATTTACGCACGAAGAGTATATCCTTTTTCTATACTAGCATGCGTCAAATTCAAGTTTACGTATTGTTTTTATCCTTCGATGCGGAAAGTAGTGTTCGAAATATCAATTTGCGTATTTTAAAACAAACATGGATTTTTTCCTATTTGAACGCAGTGGTAAACGCTTGTGTAACATCGTATTTGATGCATTCCAAACGAGGAGTAAAATATTATTATACCAAAATTCGTTACATTCTAATAATCGCCTATTACTTTTATTACTAATTGGAGATTTATAAAAAATGACAGACCTGAGTAAACGCAACAGATCGATCAGATTTTGATCAAAGTAGATCAAATGAAATTGATGAGAATGATATAAAATTTGACCTTCTTTTAAGGTTATTTCGAATTTACTACGACCAATTTTTATAAAACTTGATGAGTTTTCAAAAGAAAATATTTTAATTTATATTTAAAGCTACTATATAAACCAGTAATTATTAAACTATAAAAAGAGTAGACACTCATTGAAGTTATTCACATTCGATTATCTGTTACGTCAAGAACTGCGTGGTTAAAACTTCAATGTACTTAGACACGGTAGCATTCGGATATGTTCGGAAACTTTCGCTTCCACTTCGAGAAGTGGCATAGTAAAAATAATGAAGCAACATATTATAAATTCTTCAAATATTGGGGATTATTTGACTTGCACTAACTCAATGTCCTGTAAATTTTACCGTGCTACACTGAACATTTCGACTAGCTCGTGCATAAAAATATCTAGCGGTTATTGCAAATATTCCAGTCCAGAAAAGCAATATTTCTTGTCTGTTGCTATAAATATTTCCGAAAAATCAAGTTGCACCCGTTTTCAGGTGACTAGCACGGTAATTTTTCATTTCAGGAAATTTTTTCTCCGTGTACAAAATATCAATTGTCAATTTGAAGAAATTCACGAGCGATTTTCAAAACGAATCAATTTTTTACGTCAATAACAAATAATAAATGAAAAAAAGTTTGAGTACTAATAAAATTCCATGTATCATTCTAACACGATAAAATATAACAATTGTGTTTTCTTTAAACGGTTATTATTATGTTAATATTTTTAATCGTGAATTACTGTTAATATACCAATAAATTAATGTAACTTAGTACATTTTAACAACAATTTTATGTTTACAGTTTAAAAGAAACTTGTACTTCCGACGACGACAACATCAAATGTTTTTAATATTAAAAACGATGTGTTAACTGATGAAAATGAATATGCCTTATGACGCAAACACCAACAGCATAATAATGATTACCAAGTGAATTTATTACTGAAGCAGTAGACGGAAAATGTTCACATTGTTTAGTTTAAAAACTGCATAAATAAAAAAAATTATTTGTCTTTTTATGAATTAATGTTTTTCTATGTATATATTGCAATAGAGTAAATAAGCACCTATAAATTTTGAATGAAACGGAAAGGTAGTGATTTAATGACAAAAATGAATGCAATCGAGTGTACCTCCCTCAGCTGCTGCATTCTTCTCTCGAACATATGGTGCTGTTAAGTAATTAAATGACCTTTTAACAGCTACTGATCTACCGAATTAATTTAAAATTTATGTTAGGAATTGTTGTTTTCTAATTAGTAAATACCAACGACGCTTACCCGTCAGTGAATATATTATGTAAGTTTACTTAATATACTACACTGTACTATATTATGTTGTTCCTGTTCATTTTTTTGGCACCTGTCCATCATTACATTATCAAATAGATAAATAGCATGCAGGATCATTTCTATAAATTATCTGACCTGAATTGTATAAATATCTGTTAAATAGTCTTAAAGATTAATTATCTTTTAATTAAATTAAATTATGTTTTAATCGTTTAATTAAAGATTCAATATGAACTTTATAAATAATAGCAATGCATGTAATTCATGTGTTGAATAAAAAATTGTTCTGTATGCTTGTATAGTAAAATCATTAAAAATCAATTTTAACAATAAAATATAAATAAATATTTTCATTTTTATTTAATTTAGACGTTTTAATTCAGCTAAAAAATTAGATTAATTTTTTAAATGGGAACAAAATTTCTTCTTCATGTAGCAGCCAGTTTAATTATTATTATAATATATAAGCAAAAAATATACGAATATAGAAAAAACATTTAACTAGATCAAGATCGGTTTTCTCCTTGATTGGTTTTAGAAAATATGTTTACAGAAAGCGACATAAAAATTATATTAACAAATTCAGACACAATTTGTATAACTCGCACGCAGTTTCAAAACTGCAACTTTTAATATTACAAAAGTTTAAACTCAAATATTTCTAAAACTTTTCACAAATTCATACTTGAGCATATATTTAACAAGAAAATTAATTTTACAGTAAACTCTTTGAATTGTTTGAAAACCAAAATTTATTTACTTAGTTACGTACCATCCAACGCATGTAAAAATATGTCGGTGTGGTCTTTAATTTTTTCTTGCCATTATAATTAAATATTTCGGTTAAGAGTTCATTGTAATTTTTTTAGGCCACCGTCATGTTACAAAAGTTGTAACTTAATTCAGTTTAATTTCCTGTAACTTTTATTTTTGTTATGTTTAGTTGTAAGCAATTTATGAAAGTTATTTAGATATGATGCCACACCTGATTACCGCTAAGAACCGTTCTTTTTTAATTTTTATAATAAACCTTAAATTACCACCGCTGTAACATGAAGAAGAATGTATATTCATGTACAAAATTAGTCTCAATTAAACTGTCAAATAATTAAACACTTATTTTTAAGATAAAAATTGACATTAAACAGCTGTAACACTGAACTGTCTAAACGGTTTGAACATCATATCAGTGTGAAAAGATAAAACAGCGTATGTTTGGACAAACTGTCATAAAGGAAATTAACTTGCTATTTTCCTGATTAGAAAAAAGCCAGCTGCCTTAGTCGAATACAGGAAATATAAAGAAAAGACCGCCTATTGTTCCTACCTACTATGATTGCTTACAAACTGAGACAAATATATAGTAAATGTACACCAAATAGTTAGTTAGTTATTCAGAGGAAACTATATATTTAATAGTTTCTTAGTTATATATAGGTTTTATATATAGGTTCGTAGACTAAATGAAAGGTATATTCGTTTAATTTTATGCAGATACATTTTTCAAGGATTGGAAGCTGCAAATATAAAAAAAAAGCAGCACCTGGTTAATGTAACCTAGAATAAGTTACTGAATGTTATGTGTCATCCTAAAACGAAGTAAGTCATACTTGTAATCTCACAAATGTAAAGGTATATAACCCAATCAGGGTTAAGACAGCTAAATAACAAATAAAGGTATGGAGTTAACTCACTATGTTTCACCTATGCTTGGTTTACGACCGAACCATTTTTAGTTAAGTTTAAAGTAATTTGTGGATTACCTGAACACATAGTGGTAAGCTACTCTGGATATTGTTTTATTTAAAAAATAAAATCTTAACTGCCTGTTTATATATTACCTGTTTTCTATGTAAATTGCATGTAATAAAGTTATTTTTTTGACGTACATAATATTGTAAAAAAACAATCTGTTAGAATAGGCTTGAAGAACAATTACAAGTTTATTCTTTTCCTTCGGAAGTTACGTCAAATTAAATTATGCATTTTAGCAGTGACACATGCACGGAGAAAAATAATCAGCAAAATCAGCCGAAAAATCCGCAGATTCTACCAATTTTATCCTATAGGGACAGCTGTTGAAATTCCGTTAGGGATAGCCGATAATTTCAGCTAAATTTACTGAAGAAGTCCGCAAATTTAACGGAACAAATCTGCTAATGTAGCGGAAATTTAAAGCTAAGCGCGAATTGAGTAGGGTTAAGGCTACATTAGCGGAATCAAAACAGCTAAAATTGCATATATTTTCGGCAATTCCAGCCGAAAATATTAGCTGATATGAATCAGCTAATCCAGCGGAATCATTTTTCTCCGTGTGGGGAACTGAAGTTTCCCACTTATGTGTCTTCTTTAAAAACAATAATCCAGTTTTCATTACATTTTCCTACTGGTACGTACCTGGAGCTTTTAGATGTTCATTGTGGTAATATAATAAAGTTTATAATGAAACTCATATGAGTAAATTTCGCTCAAGAGGATCTTTTATAATGAAAAACTGTAATGCATGTATATTGCAAAACACATTTAAAGAGAATAAAAACAAATATAAATGAAGTGCAAAAAGAAACTGTTTGAAATAAAATATCGTATAATTAGGCATTAGATATTTGCGCCTTTTCCCATTTTCATACACTAGGTGGACGTTATTTTGAGTCTCTAATCCGTTAACTTTATTAGAAAGAAAATAATAAAAATGTTGAGCCCCCTGAGGCCATTGAGCTACTCTTTATGTCAATATTAAAATAAACCCGCAGATGCATAAAATGTAAAATTGTTTTTTATTTAAAAAAGAAAAGATTATCTTAGTTGTCGCCTCCAGATTTGCAATAAGTTATTGAAAAATATGATATAATGCCGAACAAATGGTTTTTGAAAGCCACAAAAAAAGTTTAAATAGATTAAACATGTCGGAATGAAATATAGAACGATTTAAACAACTGAATTTTTGTGCACGAAAAAGACGCATCTTTTACTTTATTTAATTACAGCTCTTTCATGGTTTAACCCAGTAGTCACCACGTTACTTTATGATTTTACAAGTGAAATAAGCTTCTTTTATGTCGACCACGACCAATTAGAACTGAGTTGATGTAATTTTATGAGAAAGATTAATTTTAAACAAATTTTAAACGGAAATTAAATATTTATATTTTTAATGTAACATTTGGAAAAAAACATTAAATAATATGATGTTATACGAGATAATATTTCATACCTTTTTGCGTATAAATCGACCTAGTAATTTATAAAAAATAGAAATGTTTTTAACTAATTATAAATTTTATATGTTTCATATTTATATATTTCAAAAGAAATGTACTCGATATCAGATTTTCCAGTATTTTATTGACAATGTGGTGGCGTAAAAACAAAAAATAATATTTTTCATTAAAAAACAATGTTTTCTTTGCCTCTGTCGGATCGTGTTAAAATTGGCACAATGAGCTCAATGAAAACGGAACATTTTTTATATTTTTTTCCCAACAAAGTCATGGGGTTATAGGAGCTCAACATTTCAATTCACCCATCAGAGAAAATTCTAGTGTGTGTTACTGTAGACTTGAGTGACATACAGACACAGCAATATTTTATAATAAAATTAACAATATTTATGTTGCCGATTTCTATAGTGAATTTAACTATATTATAGTACAGGTTACCATAAACTTCAGTGAAATACAGTCGCCACTATAAATTTCTCTATGTGTAGGTTTAGGTATTAGTTTCACAAAGGTAGTTCGATCATCAAAATTGAATAAACTGATAAAAGGTTATGTGTAATAAACAAATCCCGCTGCACAACGGGTCCCTCTCCATATAATTTTCAGAATCGAAAACTAACTTATAAAAATAATATTCGCATGAGATATACCGTATTTTATAGTACAATCATGTAGTAGCGTCGCATCTGATTGACGGGACTTGATCACTTCGGTATTGAAAACGTATTATAAGAACTTGAGTGACATCATCGCGTACTCGATCAGTACACAGTAAGTTTGGTATTACATTAAAAAAAATAAATTTATACAAGCTTGATTTTATTTATTAAATTTGCAAACACAAAATAAACTCAGTATTGCTAACAAAAGCTTTTGTTTAATAATAATTCATATAAATACTACGATAAAACTACCGAGACAAATATAATATTCTTCATTCATTTACTTCGTTACATATAATATACACGAAAAGACCCTTTACAAACGTCGTATAGTCAAGATAAGGAAAGGTGTGTTCCTTAAATCATCATGCTTATCAAATTGCATTTGTGAATGCGCTTATGTATGTTGAAGAAATGTATGGTTTACGTGAGTAACTGTAAACCACTTTTTCACATCATATAACGAACATTCCAATAATAAATTATAAAATTATATACGTTATATGTTGACTTGTTTTTTAAGCTTCATTTTTAGAATTGGATAAATTTTTCGATTTATTTTTTAGGCAAAATAAAAGTTTCTTATATAAATTCGTATACAAGATCCAGATATTTTGCTAAAAACCATTAAAACCAAAATTTATGATTATGTCTAAGTATTGGTTATTTACTGTGTATATACTTTTAGTAGAACTTTCAAAATCTTCAACGAACTGACGTGTACGAAGCTGGGTTCTAGAATATTCTATATCCCATTGCACAGAATAAAAAAACATCCTGGGTACTTTGAATAACTAATGTCAAATTGTTCAAACGCCTTTATTCTTTAAAGCTAGTTTCTTCTACATGCCTTTAAATTTAAAACAAACTGTTTCGCCAGAAAAGTCAACGATTAATCTAGCGACTACCCAGTTTACATAGAAACAATTCCAGTTTAGTTACGAATATTTTTGTTTAACCTTCAAATAATTTTGACATAGGTTAGTATTAAAAATGTTAACATTCTTTTAATATATTGGAAGCGATCTGAGTACAGAGTGTAAAACATCCAATAAAAAGCTCAGCCATGTCTATTATGAATTTTTATCTTGAAAGCTTATGAAAATGTTTCAGTGATGTAATTCTGCATTATAATTAAAAATTCAAAAGACAAAGAGCTTTGTCTTTACGCCTCTCGAACGATAATTATCACCGATGCGACAAATACAGATTACGTAAAAGTGTTTTGTATCCTTTCATCTCAGAAATTTCCGGAAATGCGCATTTGTCTTACGCAATTGAAAAATGAGTTCCTCATTAATAATTAAGTAAAAACACAGAAAGTTTGAAACCGTTGAAGTCGAGGTTGAGAAGTGATTTCCGCGTTCAAATATTAAATCACAAATTCTATACAAACCTGTTGTTTTATGGAATGAAAAGTACACAAACAATTCTCTGTTATTGCAAGATTCTGAAAAGTCAAAGTTAACTAAATCATGAATGAAACTCAATGGAATAAATAACCGATTAACAATAAACACAAAGAATAATTGTCAACAATTCAATTCAATACAATTCAACAGACTAAAAAAGTACAAATTAGATAAATGGACACTTCAAAAAAAAAGCTACAAATTAGATAAATGTACACTTCAAAAAAAAGCTACAAATTTACGAATTATACATAAATTTCTTGTTCAATATACAAGATGTTGCAACTTTATATAGATTTTTTCTTGTGGTCTAATTTTAAATCTAAGTGATTTATTTAGTATCTAATCAATTTTCACGTATCTTAATACAATATATAGATTTAACCACACTGAAGTTAACTTTATTTAACTTTAACTTAACGAGTGAAAATTCACTATATTTATGGAGTGAAAACACACTCTATATAGGTGAAATGCATTCTTAAGGAGTGATCATTCACCCATTCATTATTATAGCTTTATTTCCATTCAACAAAGAGTGGATTTTCACTCTAAGAAATGTAGAGTATCTTCACGATGTTTAAAATTTTCGACGGTAATATTATTATAACCATTTTGAAAAGAAAAACTATTTTGATCAGTTTGATGCCTAGCTGCCATTAATATCGTAACTTGAAAGTAATGACGTAAAGTACTTCCCTAAATTTCGACGAGTGAAATTCTTTTATTAAGAGTGAACCACTTCACTCTAATAAGATTAGAAATCTATTTCTAAAGAGTGTAATTTTCACTCTTAATCAAAGAGTTACTGGGATCTACAGAGACATTTTTTCAGTATTTGAATTTTAATTCGAAATCTTGATCAAAACCGCTTTACTAACAATTATACGTTTATTTAACGTTTATTGGAGTTTATTATCATTTATTCGAAATTATACTTTATACTTAAACAGTTCTTTCAACATTAATGTTTTTCAAATGAATAACACGGAATTCGTTATAAAAATCAATTCCTGGCATTTACATTCAAATGTCATATTGATCAGAATCAAAAGACATTTTCAAAAGCTCTTTTTCTTGCAGTTTCTTATGTCAAGAATAAAATTATCCTCGTTTTTTTTTATTTGAAAGCTCGAAAGCTGTATTTAATTTGCAGTAGAGATTTAATTCCTTCAAGCCGGCATTTCAATTGTATTAACCCTTTATATTAGAGGCATGTAGTGGAGTTAATGAATAAAACGTTCCGATACCCGCATTCCGGATTCAAATTTCATTAAAATTTACTATTGATTCGACTATTTTTTTATCTTCATATTTTTAGATGTATTCCCAGTAAATTTAATGGTAATTTTGATTGTTTACAAACTAACATATCCATATTTTCCATGTTTTACAAACAATAATTATATACTATAATATTGAAAATTAAAAACTGAAGAGCCGATTTGCCATAATATTTTGTAATTTTTTAACACAACCTGTCGAAAGATTGAAAATATGTATTTAGGTTTTTGATTTTATTATTATTAATTATGTTTACATATCCCTCAGTAAAATCAGAATTGCATTGTATATCTAAACACAATAAACGTATTGCTCTAATGTAGATTAAGGTGAACGTGCAGACTCTGTAATCAAAATTCCTACTTGGATAATCTTTCAAGATTGTAGTACTCTATTGCTCCTGATATTACATTAATACCATGCTATTGACATTGAATTTTATTAAATAATATCCATTTTTATAACCCTAAATTTGTTTCGTAGACATTTGAAACTAGAGTTGTTTAATAGACTGCTTTAATATTAATTATGTTTTTATATAACTTTATTAATGTAATCGAATATTTTTACTATTTATTATAAATGGATGAAAACATTTTGAATTAATTACTTTGAACAATTTTAAACCATCTTTTTTCTGCAAAAAGAAATCATTTCAGAAATTATAAAAATAAAATGAGATAAGCGTTGACTTTTTATGTTTAAGCTCATATTTTGAATCCTTGGAGAAAATAAAATAAAAACTGATTTAAACGAGAGATATTTATAAAATAAACAAGAATATATCAAAATACCGCATTATTTATTTTTGTCGTTGAACATATTTTGTCATAAAATGCATGTATATGATTTGGTTAAATGTAGATATAACTTATTAATATGGCGTATATTTGAACAATTTTTTAATAAAAGTAATTTTAATTTAATTATACTTTTTCTGATTCATGCAAATTAAATTATAGTAGGATCACTTTGAAGAACAGATATTTAATATTTACAAATAAGGACATCCAATTCTGCATTGTAAATATACGTTTTATTTTCAGATTTTTATATCCATTTTGAAATAATATCTCCAAAGAGTTTTTTTTTCAGTTTGTAATCTCGAATCATTTTATACAATTGGTAACAAAACAACAGAAAAGAGGTAATAAAAATAACAAGATTAAATAATAATACTAATAATAATATTACTAACAAAACGTTAAAAGAAAAATAGTGAATTATTTTTATAATGAAATACTTCCACTATTCCATTAAAACGATTATTTCGATGGCTGGTACGAAGAACCGGACATTTCAGAATTCGCGGCGAAGAACCGAACTTTCGACAATCTTGTCGCGAAGAACCGGACACTTAAACATTTTCTATAACGATTTATTATATCTCGACAACTTTTGAAATGTACGGTTCTTCGTCGCCCATCACGAAACTTTTAAAGCGTTCGGTTTTTCGTCATAACTGCCCAAATATTCGGTTCTTCATCCCACCGACTGTCCAGTTTTTCGCCTCAAGTTTGGAATATCCGGTTCTTCGTACCAGCCATTGATTTATAGTACAAAAAAGTGTGAAATAACTGATTATATAACATAGTAAAGTGTAATTTTTATATGATTCAAATAGAGGGTAACCAAAAACTAAGTAGCAGTGTTTACGATTTTAGTTTCTGTGTGATATTTTGAGCAAAAAATTTTAATAACATTTACGAAGATTTATATTACACTTTTGTATGAAGTATGTAGTCCCAAAATTATCGTCACAATTTCTTCTGGGTATTAAAAGATCGAGTTCGGTTTTAAAATGCGATTTGTGTCATAATTTGTGTAAAAATTACAAAATGCAATTTCGCATTTGCCATTTTAAACAAAATCGCAAATAAAAATGTTACTTTTATTCTAATGAGAAAATATAGTTTAAAATGTTGTAAAGCGAATCTCGTAGATAGAAACTTTTCAGTGCCATTTAAATTAATGTCAACAAATTTTCCACTTAAAATGTTTAAATTGAAAATTACATGCAATTAAAGTTTTTGCCGTTTCGGATTAAGAATATTAGCTGATCTACCGCTGTCTTCATTATTTTAATAACTATTTGTAGGTAAATTCAAAAATACATCGCGATGAAAAAGTGTATATATGACTATACTGTAGATTCCGCTCGTATCGGAAAAGTGTGCATTTCCTTGGTACAATTTAATGGTATAAATCGAGAACTATTTCAAATATAATAGTTTAAATTCCTTGCAATCAAAAGTTTAACTATTGACGGTTAGATTCGGTGTATTTCGACATTGTCGACATTCTTGACAGCCTCGAAAATTTCGACGATTTCTAATCAATATTCGTTATAGGGAGAATCTGATCCTCGTAATTTATATCTGTATATATCCGATCGAAATCGTGTTCGACAGCATATACAATAGTCGGGGAATAATCGATAATGCCAAAACAACTTCCGTCCGGTCAGCACCAAGTCGAAGAATGGAGGTCAGATACCGGTCGGAAACTCTAGAACTTCTTTTTGGGTCTAAGCACTAAAAAAAACAACGGCCGATTTTAGAATTTTAGTCGAAACTACATTCACTTTACGAATAATGCATCGTGGCTGTACAGCATGGGTATACCAAATTTTACTATGAACATCATTTACATATTGTTACAAAAAAAACTCCTGCATTGAAGTAAATATTTATTGAATAGTTACAATATAAAGTTTACTTGAATTTTGAAAATATATTTTTGTATTTAACATCATTCAAGTAAATGATTTACTTAATTACATTCATAGTTTGGATATTTTTTATGTACATTCAATAATGATTTTTTAAACGATCTTAATAGATTCTTATTAATCAAGATCATTTGTTTGACCAGTATGCTAACTAGAAATGGATATAGGTTGAAACATCCCACACGGAAAACGAGTTAACGAGAGTGCCTACACTAGAGCATTACAGTTCGAAGAATAGATAATTAAATATCAATTAATACAACGTGGGTTAAACCCAATGAAAAGCTCGTCCGATTTAACTCCTTTTTCAATTAATCGACTTCCTATGATTTACTTTTCCAGAAAAGTAGAAATTAAAAATAATTTCAGATCTTTCTTAAAATTAAACACTTCTTATAACACAATAGACTCAAAATTGGGACAGAATTCGGAAACGTATATAAATTTGAAAATGTTAGTGGAAATCATTATAGCTAAAATTGGCTTACGGCCTGTGTGCATAAAAATATACTTAAAATTATCAACATTACAGATCAATAAGTCCTCATTATGAGAGAATATGTGAACTTTTGAAGGGAGAGGATTTTATGATAAAAACAGTCCAACAAGTTTTGTCATTTTATATTTTTATTACTATTTCAGCTAAGAGCTATTTGCGTTCTGATTTGTACTCCATTTTTACTACCAGACCAAAGCAAATCCCTTCATAATGTCTTGGAAAATTGCGGTCTATTGTTCGTAAAAATTGTAATATTGTGCAAGGTCGTTGAAAAATTAATGGAAAAATATCATTAATTAGAAAAATAATGAAAATAAATTTTAACTATTAAGACAAAAGCAGCTATTTGTGTATATAATGAATACAAATTTTAAGATTGCATCAAGTGATGACTTCAGAAAAGAATACTTTTTTCCAAGTAACAGTAAATGAGTCGATTTTAACATTTCGCGTTAAATTATTAAACAATTACACAAGTTTCGTTTTGAATTCTTAGTACGTTGCTGAGCGTAATGCAATTTAAGAATCAACATTTTCAAAACCCATTCAGTTACCTTTGATAATTGTTTGCGCAAAATGAATACGTAACAGCTGTTTCATTAGTATGCAAGAACAAAAAGTCTGCGCATGAATCGCCTCCAGTATTTTCTTGTAATTTTACCACATTGAATTTGCAAGACCTCAGTTTTTAATTGGAATAAAAATCAATTTCTATTAATTGAACGTGTAAAAAGTTTGTTAGTACTGCAATTAAGTTGTCGATGAAGATAGATTTTGATACAATGAAAATATTCAGAAATTTTTATAGTTAATTTCTATAGTTGAAACTTTTGTTTACTAATTAAAATTTAGTAAGATGTTATGAATAAAACAATAATTTTTCTTCATCAAGTATCGCATATATACTCAAAACAATTATTTATTTTGTATATCATTTTAAAAAAGCAACTAATTTAATCGTAAACTGTAAGACACCGAACAACTAGTCTGGAATGTGACTGATTTATGTGAAATCAAAATCCCTGCTGTAGAGGCAATTATGACAGTGTATGTGTGGCAATGGGATGTAACATTTTTGGCCATTATTACAAATATATTTTGATCCCAGTATTTAACAAAATAAATTTTGTTTGAACATGGAGGCTCAAATTCTTAACTATAATAGATAATTATATGTCGAGAATCAGTGAAACCAGCCCAAAATAATGTAAGAAACGAATAAACTTGTATGACAATGAAACTGGCATTATTCTTCTTCATAAGTCCCCATAAAGTGATTCAGGGATCCAAATCTGGAAAAAATCTTAATTTAACCCATTATGTCTCAGAGATATACCATTTTTTGTTGATCTTCGAGCTCATTCTCAACAGGAAAATTGATTACTATTAACTTAAAGTGATGTACTCTAATTTTCGAGTACATTATTACGATTGGCACAGTCAAAATTGCATTTAACAATGTTCCAAAACAAAAATGGGGGTTTACATACAAACAATTTTTCGTTTACGAATGTTTCTCATATTAAAAATGCAATGGAAATTAGTGCAGGTTTCAACCAAAAATCGCTCCATTCCGAAAAATTTAATTGTGGTCACGTGCAAAATACTGGAAAAAAATGAAAGGATCAAAACAAACATTTTACAAAAGATAAAAACCTCGATGCACATACTGCTGCAGAAAAAAATTTTACTTAAAAGTCGCCATTTTGGTTTTAGAAGACATCTAAATGCAATTTTGACTACACCAATCGAAAGAGCATACTCGCAAATAGTAAACTAGGTCCATTTCAAGTCAATATTAACCAAGTTTCCTGTTAAGAGACATAATGGGTTCAGGACTACAATAGTCCCAAAAGAAAAATTACATTTTTCGTGCTTATTATAAAAAAAAGCATAAAACACGAGATTTGCAGCAAAGTAACATAATTTTGTATTTATTTCACTCCTTGTTAATATATTATATACATGGAAAAGTTTTTGGACTTTTTAGTTACAATGCAAATTTCGAAACACATACAAGAATTAATGTAAATTTTGTAATATTTACTATTCGTATTTAGTATTTTGTTTAAGATTATCAGTCACAATTCAAAATTTGTAATTTTACTATAAACAGATGTACACATTTTTGTGTTACGAAACTCAATTCCAAAATTACTCTTTGAAGTAATAAACTTTTCAACAAAAAGTAATTTGTGAATAATTTATCGTTCATTGTTTTGGTTAGGACAGAAGAAGTTCAACTAGTTTGTATTAAGACTAGATTGGGATTATCTCCACTATACAAAATGCCAACCATTCCAGGATGAAACCATAAGAAAACTACAATATAAATTTTAACAAAAGTCTACTGGCTTATTAAATTTTTGTAGGTTTCATGCAACTAATCGATCACATAATAAGACCTTCGCTGTTTACGGTACCCATCTTTAAATAAAGTATTGATAAAACTTCATAAAGAATGATTGCTTGCATCCATAATTCTAATAAAAATGGACCAAGACTCGCTAGTAAATTAATTTCTTAATCGTACATTATTGAATATTTTTATTACAGGAACGCAGAGAGAAACATTTTCTTCATATTAAAAAACTTTACTCAAACAAATAACATATTGTTTTAAGATAGAAAACTTTTGTCCACTCTAAAAGGGACTAGAAAATTTTTAGCGGTTTATTATAAAACGCCATAAACATTATAAAATATATTGCATCATAATTCAGTCGTTCAATTTAGACGCGTCTGAACATTCCTATTAAAAAAATATAATTAATTTGATCTCAAAATAAGTTAAATCCTGGACATCATGCACTGAAAAAAAATTCCTAATTCGAAGTAAATATTTACTTGAATAGTCGCAACAAAATATTTACTTAAAATAAGGAAATATTTTCTTAATTTAAATAAATATTTACTTGCTGGATAAAATCTAATTAACATTTAGTTGAATTAACAGACTATTTTTCTATTATAAGTAAATATTTTGTTGCGACTATTCAAGTGAATATTTACTTGAAATTAGGAAATTTTTTTTTCAGTGTACGTACATTCTTAAACAGCTTATAGAAAACGGTAAAGTGTCTTACATTCTGTTTACAACGATTTTTTAAAGTGATAATTAAGTAGACTTATGGGTGAAATTTCAGGGATCTCGACAAGATCCCTAAAAAGATGAGTTATAAGGTAAGAACTCTTGTTTATGAGCTTTCACTCTGACTACAAAAGAAAAAATTAAAAATTACGTTCTTGTTAGTGTTAATCATTAGAATCGATTAATATTTATTAATTAATTTACATCTGCCATGTGCATTGTTATTTAGAACGGCTTAGATGGTTAATATTCTTCATAGAAGACTATAATATACACATTTGTGATATCCTTTGCTTCATTCATTCTTTATAAGTGTTCGTCGTCGACTCATGAAGTAAATGTGAGAGTTTATTTTTTATTATTTCTCTATCTAGTATTTTCAATCGAAACTGATATTTCAAAAGTGGCTCGTTTTACCGAAAACGATGATGGGCAATATAAGCAAATCTAACATGTTAAGAATAAGACCTCTATATATTAATATGTTACAAAATGAAGTCGTAAGGAAGATTACTTTAAAGTGCATTTTTCAAGGTACCACAACTAAGATTTCAACAAGGATTTTTATGCATATGTATTTATAAAAAGCTCTGAAGACGCTTTTAACATCAAAGTTATATTATTGACATAACAGATATCCTACTTACATTTAGCTGGGCTATATTTGAATCATGCTTATTTAACTAATTTTAACTGTATATATAACATGTGTGGTCAAATATATAGCAGTATAATTCTTTATTTTCTCCGATTTAATTTCTGCATAATTTTTGAAGTGACTCAAACCTAAAATGAAACAATCACTAGAGTCATTATTGAATAAATTCGGTTTTTGTATATTTTTTTCTTTTTTTGGTATATTTTGCCCTCTAATAATTGAATGGATTCATAATCGTGTTTAACTTTTATTTGAAATTGCCAAGTTGTCAATTCAACGGTTTCAAGTCTAATTCCGAAGACAGTCATTAAGATTGTATAACTGCTCTCCAAAAATGCCAAAAGCAAAAAATCATTAAGAAAATCGGTATTGCATTTGGGCATTTTTTTCAACAAAATATAAATAATGATTTCTATTCATGGAGCAATAAGTGATTTAGTTTAAAAAAAATTTGAATACGATGGAAAGGATGATTATTTGCAGCTAGCGCTGTGTTGTAACTGAGATATTTATCTGATTAGAAACTATATAATCAAAAAAGAAAATCAACAAACTTTTATGCAGCTGTAATGATTTAATATAGGCAAATCAAAAAATCAAAAAAAAAATCAAAAATATCCGTTTAATTATTAATTTATTATGCATTTCAAGATTACACCTTTTATTTATGAAGAAAATAGTTTATAAATAAATTAAGTTTTTCAGATCAAAGTAATAATAAACCTGTGTTATAACTTCCTTGCTGCAGTCAGTATTTTTTTGAAATTGGTAGTTTTAGATAAATGCAATTCAAGTAATATTATTGAGAAATTAAACATGATTAAGAATCGAACGGATTAGTATTCAACCATTTGGAGTGAATAACACACCATTAAAAGAACAAAAATACCCAGAATTTATTCGACACTCCTTGCTGCGATTTTTTTTCATTTAGGCTTAAATTTCTTAAAACGTTAGGTAGAAACTAAATCTGAATAGAATCAAGATAGATGGGTATTTTTAGATCAAAGTTAATCCAAGCCTGCCATAGTCTCTTCATTAAATTGTCGACGGAGATCGGTTATTTTATATTTTGCATATTAAACTTCCACATTTCTACTAATATCAATAACTGGAATAATTTGGGATCGTTGACAACGTGTTTGGTAGTAGATGTCAGCATTATCTAAACGATTCCTGCACTTTAAAAATCACGAACAGACTCAAAATGCAGATGCATATACTGGAAAAAATAAGATAAAAACTAAGTTTTCCATATGTTTCGTCGAATATTTTTATACAAGCATCATTGAGTTATTGAGAAAATAGTTTCACTATTGTTAAGGAAACATTTTCTTAGTTTGGAGGATAGACGGAGTAAAATACCGGCAAGGTAACCGGCATACTGAACTGATTATCGGCAATGAGTCAGTGCTGTCAATAATTTCGAAGAAGCTCTGATCTAGTACAGACATGCAGTACTGTTTGCCATCAATGTACCATCACTTTAATACCACCAATGTACTGATCCAGTGCTAGTAGCCAGTAATCTATTAGATATTAAATGAATACTGACTGCCGAAAAAATGCCATTAGTAACGCAATATGAAGCGTTGTATTATACACTAATAGAAGTGGAATATACTAGCAATATACGCAAATGTGTCATACTAATATTGAAAATGAATTTACAGTTTGGGGACAATTTGTTTCAATACAAGTATGGCAAATTTTCAATGACAGCATGGACATTTTTAATATCAGTATGACACTTTTGCGCCTATTGCAAGTATATCCCGCTGGAACTAGACAGTATTAGACTTTTAACCAGAGACACTCTATCAGTGTATTTTTTTATTAAATAGTTATTACACGTACATACGTACCTAACATACGTACATTCTGGACTAATCGTCAAATTTATATTCATATTTCATCTGAAGTTTACGAATCCTATAATATGCATTTACATTTCATATATTTCACGTTTCTTTCACTGAATTAACTTACGCACTGACTGAATAAATATGACATTTGTGGAAACACTTCGTTCGTTCAGTGACAAAGTTAGGATATTTTAAGGTTTTGATACTGAACATTTATGAGACTTCCAACATGAAGACTTTTTCAAAAACTGTTGAATAATTTATTATACACATTCGCCGAAATGACTTTCGCAAAATAAAGTTCGGCTTGATTTGGCTTAAAATGACTCTCTGCATCAGAACATCTGGTGTACGTCAAATCTAACTTGTTTAATGCGCTAAACATCCGGATTTAAAAAAAATCAAATTTGTGATGATTTATAATTATTGTGCAACAGCCGTGGTTATTCATGTCAGTACCATCACAATGATTCCTGCAATTCAATGTTCAAAGAGACAAGAATGCTGTTGTATTTGGGCATCTAACAAATGTCACAGGTATTTAGCAACCCTTTCATCTCTTTCATGTGTCTCAGATGCCATAATATTTGGTCACTATCCTTTAGCTGTCAGAGATTACAAGTGGTTTTGTAATATTCCATGGCTACAAATATCCCAAAGAAGGATTTTCAACCAATGATGGGAAGATAGCATCAGATTATGTAAAACTGTATCATTTTCCGCATAATTAACAAATCAGTAAAATTGATTTATCCGGTCCACGTTCCAGCTGGTACTCTGGTACCTGACCTTCACGTGCTCCACGTGTCCATGGACTATTGCCAAAGTAACATTCGTTCTGCTTTAATTAAAGACTATTACGATCAAATTCCTGAACTGAAGCGTAATTCGTGTAAATTATTGCTCAACTATTCTGTGGAATACATTACCTGTCGCGCATGTCGTAAAGAGGGCAGCAAATATTCCCAAGCTGGTCGTCATTGCGCATTGGCTTTTCGCGCGCTTTCTTGCAGTCGCTGTCGAGTCACTGAACTTCCGTAGTCATCGAATGCAAATAAATCGCTCCTCGGTCACTCGCGGTAATTATGCCGGCGGTGGCGAGACATCGCCGTTTTCATTCCCGACAACTTGCTAAAAAAACACAAAAGATCTTTCAAAACTTTTGCCGGCTATCCAAGATCCAGGTTCGAATTTGACGGCTCATCGTAAAAAGCACCAAAAATTCTGGAGCGCGCACCAAAATAAAAAGGATATTCGACTTGAAACGACCCCTCGTAAAATCCTCCACTGTAATTTCCAGTACTTTCTCACTCGGTCATCAAAATAAAAGTTCACACTTTCAGAGGATTTTATTACGCGCAATTAAGATTCGAAGGGAAACTTTTCTATTATAATCGTACGAATTAGAAAATTGCATAGAATTTTCAAATCCTTGTGAAAATTTTTTTCATTTAATTCATTTTTCTTTCATTTTTAAGGGTTATTTTTTTGTTTTAGTTTTTTTTTTTTAAGGAAGGTTACGACTAACGGGCTTCCGCATGGGAACTCAACGAGTTCAACCGGATCGCACGTCGCGACGCTTCGGCATTACTACCAATACTGCATGCGAAGCGTCGAGACGCCCACCGTTATCAAAAGTCTCCCCAATGACGCGCACGCGCCGGAAGGAACCTACGGGTTCCTAAGGGGTTTTCCACGTCTACCACGGTGAATGCTTTTTTCAGTCGCGTGTTTCGCCCTAATATTGTTAAAAGCCACGTGAGCCAAAAAGCTATAAACGACGATATTAAAACATAACACGAGTCACTTTTTAGCTCCGTTCCACCAAACTTCGAAATTATTAAATTTCGTTTGAATTATGCAGTTAAGTGCATAGCGTGTTCACGGGTAATGCATCCAACACCAACCAGCAGATTGCATTTTTTTGTTTAATTTAAAATAAAATTATTGCCTTTTTTGGACTTTTCCTGCCCCGAGAATCATTGACCTTCGTGGAAAGACTTGGAAAACGTCAATATGTGCATTGGATGACTATGCGATTTTGAATACGATAAGTGTTGACCACCCCTTGGGCTCTTGGTGCAGAGTGATTAACTTCCCTGATAGCCAGATGTTGACGAAGCGTCCTCGCTTCGGTCTTATTTATGTATAATGGTAGATGTCACTATATCGACTGAAGAAAACTACTCTCCTTAGTCCTTTCACTCTTCGAACTTTAGTCATGAATAGAATCACATTTTTATTTGAGAAATTAAAGCACTGCCTTGTACGTGTGAAAATGAAGAACTTTTCTACATATTAATGAATTAATTGTAAATGATCTCTAACTTGCATTTTTCCTGATTAATAATTCAGATTATAATATGTATAATAACACTTTTTGGGATGTAGAGTAACTGTGGGTATTATTGGGGGCCCAATACTTCGATATATATTACTGCTTACATATGTATATGAGTAATTCTACAGAATCTTTAACTTTTATAGTACGCGACTATGTATCTTGCAAATAAATGAACATCCAACTAAACGATCAAGATTCTTTTTCTACGATATATTAAAATGTTAGCTCTTATATGTTTTTTTAAGATTATAAACCACGTGAAAGAAGAAAATCGAACGTAAAGTATAATTTTTACTGAACTTCAAAACGTACAATCCAACAATTTTATGTTTAGTTTTATGTTATGTTTTTATCACTAAAAAAAAGTAACTATTATACAATCACTCTGAAAATTTCAGAGAATCTTTGTATAATCTTGTAATTTCAATAAACAATATGCCAAGAGTGTGCTTATCTTCTAAAAAATTGTGCAGCTTAAAATTTAAGCATCCACCGATTATTCCAAATTCGGGAGTTTATTACTTTTTTCAATATGGAGAAAATAACTTTTGATTTCTTGAATTCTTAGTTTCATAGAATAATTATACACTAAAAGCCCCAAAAAATAAGATGCACGGCATACGTGTGCCTCATAAAGTAACTTTGGAGGAGATCTCTAAAAATTATCAAATTAGTGCGTAACTCGTTCGAATACTAAATTTTTTTTATTATATTTATTTGACATTGTTAAGTTTATAATAAGAGACAAACATTCTAAGAAATAAATAAGCATTTTTCTAAGTTGAGAATAAACATAGATTATTACCTTTTCGGCTGATGTCTTTAGACTCCCGTAATAAAAATTGAAAAAATTTAATTCTAAAAGTTTTTTATTAGCGATAATTAATAATGAGTAAAAAACTGTCTTTCTCGTAACAAGTATCTTATCTTTAAATATAAAAACTATAAGATATATAATACAAGTACACCTGCATCTACCATTAGGCTATTGTTTAGATTCAACTTTGACTTTATTCGACTTTATACAACTTTGTTCAAAAACGAGTTAAGCCAACTGTTTCTTACTCTTGAAGTGCTGTAAAAACAAAAAAAAAATATGTCTCAAAAATAAAATAATTTTCGTGATTTTGAACAAGTTAAAAGTTCTGTACAATTCCTCATATAGCAGAAACAGCCACAGTTGGTTTTTTTAACCATATAACGTAAAGTTTGACGTTTATTTTATAAGGAATATAAAAATCGAAGGGCGAAAAACCTATGTATCAAACAATGTAATTTTGAAGGCACTAAATGTCTTATTATTTCTTTCATTATCCCACAGAATATTTTTTTAACGAAAATGACACTTGCAAGTTATAATTTTGTATTTCCCCGCATAAACATTCCCTGATTTGACCCCCACGATTAGCTCAGGATCGGATCCGATCGCCTAATCCGTGCCGGATCAGGATGTTACATAACCTCGGATCCGTATCGGACCCGGGATACGGATGTCCGGTAATCAGGATCTGTTCCTGATCCGGCCAAGATTTGGTTTTGCATATGTACATATAGGTTTACTCGGTAGGTCAGGTAATCCGGATCCGTCCCTGATCCGATTCGTATTTGGATTTCTAATAGATTTGTTTACCTTTGTATTCTGAAAGAAATTTCGCATAGGAATTAAAACATACATGAGACGTCTGATATTTTTTGCATTAAGGCCAATACACAAGAAACGACCTTAGATGTCAGCGTAAGAAATGCTATGGCGAAGGATATACGTCTTACGTGTAGTGGCCCTTATCGAACCAAGCGTTACGTCACGTTAGGTTATACCACCCCAATAAACGAGATCGTGTGCAAAAATTTTCATGGTTTTTCTATTTGAATTCGATTTGTTTCCACTTTCGAATGAAATTAAGCAAATTTTAATGCGGAATTATTCAATAGTTATTGAATCCGAAATTTTACACATGTATATAAGAAGATCATAAATTAAAGCACTCGACGTGAACTGAGATCCCAGTTACGTCTGTTTATTTATTTACTTTTGAACTGTTTGAATTGTTTATTTACATATTACAACAAAAAGGACCGATATATACCAAGAACTATCATTACATAATACACAAAATTAATGTGGTAAAAATGTTAGGTGTAAAAAATCTGAAACTCGTAGGTTGTAGCAAAGTTTCTTGCGGATTGAATTTGAGTAGTGTAGCTAAGATCGCATCAGAGGAGATGGTAAAATTACAGAAAAATAAGTTTGTCAAAAGTAATTTTTTGCGAATATTAAAAATCCAGAATGTGCAATATCCGAATATAAAATGTATCAAAAGAAATTTCCAAAATTTGAAAAAATGTCATTTCATGTGTATTTCCAATATAAGGAATTGATTTAGAACTGTAATTTAATTAATTAATTTAATCTTTGAAATACCGCTAAAGCACATCAGTATGTTATGTCAATATTATGTTTTAATATGTCAATCATATTACATGGGTATATTAAAATGTCATATTTGGATACTACGAATGTTGATTTGGCGATATTGACTTGACGATGTTCAAATTATGGTTAGGCAGTATTTTGTTTGTCTATTATTATATTACAATATACTGTAATATAATTACACCTTATCATGAACGAAAGATAGAAATTGCAATGTATAAATTTTTGTCCAACATTTATACTGGACGTCAGAAAAACTTATAAGAATTATTTATTATTATTATTTGTAAAGTACGATGAACGTAATTACTTTAATGTTTGTTTTATTAAGAACTCTCATTTTCTCAAAATTGGAGAACAGTTTAAATTGGAACATTTTACCTTCGGATATGTTTCGCATTCTGAATGTTTCGAGAATAGTACTTGTTCATCCTAGGTCGTAAAGTTGAATTTTGCGGACCGCGAAACCGGTCCGATTTACTACCTGTTAAATTGACCACCTTATTAAGAATATTTATGTTTTTTTCCACGTATTTGATGAAAATTGCATGTTTAAAACTGTCTTTTCCTTTAGGGATGCCAAAAAACTTCAGTACAATTGACCCTGACAATCTGAAGAAAGTAATCAAAGCAATCCAAGTAAGGGATGTCGCTTGGTCGATGTACTTTAGAGAGAGGAATCGTATCGTATATTAAACTCAGATTAACAATGATCTTCTTTCTTCATTTTTAAAAAAATAAATTTAAATCAACTTAAGTCGCTTAACCCCATTTTTCAAAGTCGTAAAAAATGGTACTTTTTTCCAAACAGTTCAAAATCCGTGATGAATTGAATGAAACCAATTACATCGATATAAAACCCAACTACACATATCTAGAATGTTATATAATGTTATTGATATCTTTTCATATTGTATTGTATTGTATTGTATTTATTTATTTGCTGTCTTGGTTATGACCTCTTGGCCATGTTACCTTGAGACAGTATATGACAGAATGAATACATTGTATAGTGTAAAAACTTAAAAACTATTACAGTGCTTACAAATATAATTAAGTAAAGAATAAGAAGTATACATTTGTCTAACAGTATAATAAACGCAAAAACCTATGTAAGAATATAATACCTATTAATTGTATTTACAAATATGATCTGAACTTAATTAGAAATAGATACGGCCTAACATGATAATTTAAATTAGTTAAGATCTCGTGCACGCAAAAATTTATATTATTCAGTCTTAAACAAATTCGTACTTGATAATGTGCGTATTTCAGCTGGTAGACCATTCCAAAATTGAGCCGTCTGTATGGCAAATGACCTCTGATAGGATGTCGTACGCGACATCGGAACAACTAGAGGTTCATTTGAAACGCGTGTCGTTCGTAGAGACGTCGTTTCGCGTAATAGGAACAGAGCAAACAGATAAGATGGCTGTCTATATAATAAAATATTGAATGTGATTGAGCCCAGGAAATATAGTCTTCGATATTTTATGGGCAACCAACCCAGCTTGCGCCGATATGATGAGACATGACAATCATATTTCAGGTTAAAAATAAATCTAATACAATTATTGAGAAGCCTCTGATACTTGTTATTTAGAGTCTTAGAGATATCACCATAGGCGACACAGCAATAATCAAGATGTGGTAAAACAAGCGATACAACTAATTTAATTCTGAGATCAGTAGTCAGAATGTTTTTATTATACTTTAACCGGTACAGAGAGAAATTGACACGACGAGAAACTTCATTTACTTGAGCCGTCCACGTGGGAGTGGATTGCATAATTATTCCAAGATTACATATCTCATTAACAAAAGGAATAATAGAACCATTTACCACAAGGGAAGGATAATCTTCGGGTTTAAATTTATGGCGTAATGCGGGCGTGGCTATGAAAATTGCCTTAGTTTTTAGAGCATTTAAAACTAATCCGTTTTTACGAGAATAATCACTTACGGCAGATATATCCGAGTTAAGAAGTTGTATAGTCTCGCCAATGTCAAAAAACTTACAACGTATTAGAAGTTGCAGATCATCTGCATACATAACATGATGAGTATGACTAAGAACGTAGGATATATCATTAATGAAAATCATAAAAAGAAGCGGCCCATTATATTGGAGTAATGTTAGTTTAAAACAAAATGTTATCACGAATAACACATTATACGGTATCCCAGACAGTAAGGTAAAAAGGAGTTCAGAATGATTTCAAAGTGTGCTCTAAAAGAAGTCAGATGTCACACTTTCTGAGGGTTTTCTGAACATAATGTCATTATGAGATCTTGATGAACCCGTGTTCCGAAAACCCTCAGAAAGTGGGATATCTAACTTCTTTTAGAACAAATTTCGAAATCATTTGAACTCATTCCTATTTTACTGTCTGGGATATTACAACTATTTAGTTATGTGAACAATATTACCTTATACTAAACATGGATTGTAAGAAGAATAAAAGTGAATATTAATGAGATAGAATTCATCCTTAAAACCTAATTAATAATTAATTGTTATTAATCAGTACCTAATTTTAAAATGGGTCATTCCACGCCTTCAATATTATACCTTATATTGAATCATTTTTAGAAATATTTTTTATTTCATGTTATTTTTTTTTAATATTTTATGTAATAGACAGCTAGCTAACGTTATCTCGTTATTACAAAACGGTATGCACAAAATTCCAGTGTATAATACGTATGTATTTGGAGCAGTGCATATTGTTGTCGGTTGCTATTAACAATATCGAATTAATTTTGGTATTTTCTCAGCAGATGATTTGATGAATTCAAAACGATCAACTGAAAAACACAAATTTTACAACAGTCTCATGAATGGAACCCACTACAGCCCAACGTTTCGGCGTGGGTCATCCTCAGGGGCATCTCCTCAAAAGTCAATTCCATTTATGAGACCATTGTAAAATAATGTGCACTGCATTAGCCAATATAACAAGGAGATACTAACTGAATAATTTTATCACGGTTCATTGTTACAACATCAAAAGTGAAGGACATCAATTTTTATAAAGAACAGAAAATTATATTAATATCGTTTTTTAACCATTTTGATGCGCCATTTTGTGTCAGCCATCTTGCCAATGACAATGTCAAGAACAAATTTTCAAGAGAAATTATTAAAGAGAAACATGTAGACTTTAAAGGGGTAATGTGACGTTTTTTTGACCAATGTCATAATTTAAAATGGCCGTAACTTTATAAGAAAAAATCGTAGGTGATCGAATAAAAGCTTATTTTGAAGAGTAAAGGTAGTAATAAAAGATAAAAGACCAGAACAATGGTTGAATCTTTAACGTAACCTCAAACAGAAAAACAACGCGTTATCCGAGTACATAACCTCAAATATTTCAAAATACTGACGTGGTGGACCAATTCTGACTTCGGATTCGGATTCCACGCACAGTATTATTAATTATTATTGAATTTCAATCTATTAGGCTGCAATTTTTTTGGAAAATTGTGTTCTACAACATCCCCGAATAGAAATCTCTAATTTCGGTTGCTGCCGTTTAAATATTAAAAATTCGAGGCTAGAAATTACTAGTTATAAAAAAGTTTTTTTTAAATATTATTTTACGTCGACTTTTGTGAACCCAAATGGGACTAACTCGCGACGGGACCTACAGTTTATGAAGGTGGAATCCGAACCAGCTGAGCTTTGGCGTTATTAGACACTTATATAAACAAATATAGAGGTGTCTCGATTACAAATTGCAGAGGCCGGGATCGAATCAGGGAAAAAAGTTTTTATTTATAATTTGTTATTTTGTATTAACAACATTTCTTTTCCAACAAGTTTTTCCTTTCCGCAAATTATTGTGAATATAAAGTAAACTTTATAAATTTACTCCGTAATACATGCTGTATTCGGCCACCACAGGTCACGTAACAATTACATTTCGTAACAAATTAATCTACATAAATTGGATTTTGTTACTAGAGTATTTTGTATTTGAACCGGAATCTGATGTCAAATTTTAAAAACATAACAAATGGTGGAGACAACTAGATGAATAGCTTGTTGAATAATTCATGTTCTATTCCCTTGCCTTGCCCAGGGCCAAAGTTGTGGACGTAGAAAGTTATCTCGCCTCTCGTTTGTTGTTTTTTTTTTTTAATTTATTTATTTTTTCTTACTTTTCATGAAGAAAAAGTTACTAATCTTGTTATACCATTGATATTTTCTCATTGGTTGAAGAGACTTGAAACGCAGAAAGTTTACTGCAATATTTCTTTCAGACGAAACTCTTTTCGAAGGTTAAAAGTGACGACAATAATTTTAGAACATCGGAAACTTTGTGTAATTAAAATTTCTTTTTGAATAACACATTTGAACTATTTAGTGTAAAATCTGTAAATATAGTTTTCCAAGTATACCGGTTTAATAAACCCGTTGAAGATTAGCAATAATTGTTCTATATGAATAGAAATAAAATTCAGGTAATTTGTTTAAAACTTCGTTCTCCAATTTAAATTTTTTTAATTTGACATAAAAATATTAAATATTTTTATTCTCTGTAAAATAATTGTAAAAAATAGTATATACTTATAAGTTTAAAACATTTCACAGACTTAATTTAGAACATATAAATTACTTTGACATTTTCACGTCAATATTCATTTCTAGTTTACAATTACCATTACCGCTTTTAATTCGGAGTTTTTTGAGCCATATTTTGATGTAGCATCAAAGTTAGCATAACGTATAGCTACTGTTATTATACTATTTTAACGTCTACAAGATCACATACTCATATTTTGCTTATGTTCACAAAATGGCACGACACTTTATGCCTAACAAATAAATTACTGAAAAAACTCTCAAACCTCCCGATCTCCACATTCTAAGATTTGGTTAACGTCTCAAAATTATTATATAATTTTAATTCTCTAAAATGTATTTACAAATGATTGACGTATTTAAAAAAATAAAACTATTTTTATTCTTCAAACCCATTACTAGGGTTTATTCTTTATCGAGTTTTGTCCATTTTGCCTCAATTTTGAATTTTTGTTCACATTGTTGGATCCGCTAATTTGGGTCTAAAAATGTGTAAACGAATTAACAATGAGCTATTTCGTAAAACCCCAAATACCGAGTTTCGTCTATTTTGAATCTGTGTCGACCATTGTGGATTTTGAAGAAAAAGTTAACGGATTCGTAACCAGCGATTCCAGAAAACATCAAATCCGAGTTAAAAATTGGTAAAATGTATGAGTAAATTATGGCACAAATTTTGAATATTGTCGGATCATGCAAAAAATTTGAGTATTCTAATCGCCATTATCTATTCCCCATTTTGAAACTTCAATAAGTTTGTACCACTTTTTGTTGTATCTAAGTACTGTTTTTGGTATAAAACATTGATAAAAAAAAGGATTTTCGTGTTCTTTTTATATTTACAAAAAAAAACACGGTCAACTACTGGATCATCTTGAAAAAAATTAAGCATGACATATTACAAGACGACACTAAAAACGTTTTTTTTTTCTTTTACTTTTTTTCGTTTAGTTGAGATTATAAATGTTTCGACAAGGCCTAGCGTTTTAAGAATCCGAACGATTACTATGCAAGGTGTTTGAAATGTTTAGAAATTTTCAAACTATAGCATTTTAACATCTAATGCAATTTGTAGGTATAAGCCGTTAACTATATTAACTGAAAACATATATTCTGTAAAACCCTTTTTGCACATTTAACGCAAATGTATATGTAGAGTAATTGTTTGCATTTGAAGGTCTACGAAAGCAGTTAAAAGTGAAATGAAAATTATAGTTTCAAAAACTTGACACAAGATATACGTTTCATAAAACAGATCGATTTTTCTGTCAAAAGCAAATAAAATACCTTATTGTTATAAATAGTATTCACTGTCGGTACATATTGGTTAGTTACTTAAAACTTGTCGGGATTGTTCACTTCGCCACTCTCGTTAAAAATGAAAATATTTTGTACGATTTCAATCATTAGCATATTGCTTTTAAAGGAATTTAGCGGACAACGAAAAGGAAAGTTAAAGTGGACGGAACAGCTAAGACATAGCCTATTCGACCAACAACCTGTGTACAACATTTTGTTTGTTCGAGATGAAACACTAGATTTTCTTTATTTGGAATATACCGAAATCTTCTCCGCTTTCGCGAAATTTCCTTTTACAACAATGACACTGTCCATGAAGGATCGTCCACAAGCACTAAATTTATCAAATTTCAATGCTATACAGGCCTCGGATATTTTCGTTTTTCTATCATCTTCCGATGACAGCCGAAAACGCACCAACGACTTCTGGTACACAATCAAGCAGTTCCTTAGTTTTACAGAAAGATATCGAAAGAGAATTCGGCCGAAAGTATTAGTAATTTTTCCTAAAACTTCTGCTATTGCAGATTACAATATATTTCTTCAAATGCAGTGGCAACAAGAATATGTTGATGTATCGGCATTACAACTCATTACACCAGAAAAAAACAATACAGTTAAAAAATCAACTGATCTGGATCGCGGTTTGTATCTTCATTTTTTCAATATATTTAAATGGCAATATTCAGTGCTGAAATATTCACCATTAGTTACTTTGTTTCCTGATAAATTTATAAATTTACACGGCAAACCCCTGGTTTTCGGTATTCACAGTCAAGTATTGTTGAGTCTGAGATATGAATTTCATTACATTTGTATACATATGAATTGTAGTTTGCAATATAGTGTCGTACGTGATCCTGTAAGCTTCAAGGTACTTTCAAAATTATTTAGAGATGGAAAAATGAACTTTTTCATATTTTACTCTAAAATGGACGATCCCCATCAGATGTGGAATGCAACGGAGTATGCATCCATTGCTTTCACAATACCCAATTGCATAATGGTACCAATTAGATACCCTGAAAATGTGCAACCACTAGCTTATCTGGTCGTTCTTCTGCTAATTTGGTTGACAGCTATTATCTGGACAGCTGCTCAATTAATGAAATTCGAACGACAACGTTGGTCGGTGTTTAATATCGCAGGTATGTTATTTGGAGCTGGTGACTCGTCTACGACCACAACATGTTCCTTAGAAAGAGCGTTCCTCGTTTCTGTTTTCGTTGTGTCATTTATTTGTACCACAGAAATCACTGAAAAGATCACAGAAATGGATATTCGTCGTGGCCCAGAAGAAGAACTGAATACCTTTGAAAGTGTGGTAAATAGTGATTTGGTACCAATGCGCTCATTGCATTCTTTAAGCGAAACTTCGTATAACACGTATACAGGAAACAAAACTATCATTGACATTTTTCGAAATAAGATCATGGAGAATGCTAATGATATACAAGTAGCGTTTACGGAATGGAACCTATTCTACAATAAAAATGTTACATTTATAGCAAATGGGCGCCTGGCTAATATTATTTTTCAATACGACCAGGACGTGAACAAAGAACCAAGCATTGCGTGCATAACTGACGAAAAGTATGTGAACAATTTTCAAGTCATTATTTTTGTTTCGAAATATTCCTTGTACTGGAATAAATTTTCCAAGATATTTTTGCAAATGGAAAGTTCAGGAATGTGGTCACTTGGAAAACGACGGTATTACGAATGGAATACGGAATTAAGATATGCCATGTTTGCTCAATTTATGGAGACCACATTACGTTCGTACACTCGCAGCATGACATCTGACGATTACACATTATTAGTACAAAACATGTTATTCACTTTTAGCATTTGTCTAACGATAAGTTCATTCATTTTTATGGCTGAAATATTAGTGGCCTGTTTTATTAATAAATTAATTGTAAAACCAACATTAAAACCGATCAAAATTACTGTTCTGGAAAAACCGATCGCAAAGTTATCGAGGGATTCCTCTGCGCAGAAAATTTGAGTGCTGTGTTGTAAATTTTATGTAAAATAATTTGTCAAGTTCATATTAGCAAAAATATTACTTAAAAATAAATATATATACTAAATAAAATGTTCATAAAAAATATAAATATTATTTTCATTAAATAATGAAATCATTTCAAAAAGCAAAAAAAAAGCTTTTGACAGAAACTCGGCCGTACTCATGATTTAAAAAAAAAACAAACGATTACTACTAATTCCAACTATTTGTTTATCTAAAGATATTATTAGAACTAAGTAAATAACTCTAAATATCTAGGTAATATAATGGATAATTATTAAATAAGCTCTTATTCGAAGCATTTCTGCACTGGCTTTTCAACTTGGCCTTTTTAAATGATTTCTTAGTACGTGTTATTTTGTAGTATATATCTTTGCATGGACTCATATATTATGTAATCCAGTAATGAATATACTTAAATAACCAGCTATATATTTATAATATGATTTGAATAATATATATTGCATTTAAATGGAGGAATGATCTTATTTAAATGAAATAAATATTTTTACATTATCTAAAATATTTATACTATCTTTTAAGAAATATTTGGGTTATGGAAATCAATATTTTGTTTATTATCAATCTGCACTTCTCGACAAATTTATAGATTTAAAATAATCGATACTAATTTGTAATGAAGATTTATATCACCAAATATACCATTTTATTTGTTAATAATTAAGATACCCTCTTAATTAAACAAATGTATTTTTAATGTGTCTGGAATGCACAGAGTTTAAAAATAGCCACAATTGTTTGTTAAAGAATTATGCATTATTTTTGGCGAATAAAAATCTGTTATATCAAAATGAACTACATTTCTGTTAAAAAATGTTTATTAGCATAGTAACAGTTATATCCAATTAAAATGTTCTTTTTTTAAGAATGCAGGTATTTTTCATATCAGATAAGTACGATATTTGATCTATCGATTTTGTTGTAAAAATATTTTCTCGGCTTATAAGTATGCTGATCGAAAAATTGATAAAAACATAAATGACATTCCAAGTTAATAGATGAAGTCGAGGTCGTATCTAATATGTACGTAACATTATATATGGAAGAAATAAGGGAAAAGGAAAGATAAAAAAAATGTAATTTCCGCAAAATCTCATATAATGAACATTAACTTTTCAAACTTCTCCATGCACCTTTTTAATTTTGAAAAATTAAAATTAAATTCAATATAACCAATCTGAAGGCCAGTACTGCGGATCAGTATACCCCCGATGGTGACTTTTCACCTAAATAATTACAATTTTGTTTGGATGACTTCAGTTTAATGAACATATTCACTAACAACAAAAGATTTAAAAATGTCATTATTAAATATGTGAAAAGAACTCGAAAATAATGATTAATATAGTATATATACAATATATATGGGAAAATCCATGGTAGTTTTAACTTTTGAATACAAACTGTTTTACGAATAAGAACTGCACCAGAAGGGACGATTATCTATCATGCACCCCTACAAAACGGGAAGCAAATAGAAACATGTGACTAAATTGTATGAAATATTATTTTTGTAATGTTAATGTATTTACGTACAAGTTCATCGAAAAAAATATATATTTGTAGTAAACGAAAAATTAATATTAGTTAATTCATTAGAGTGAGAACTCGTATACTTAACTGTTGAAAATGGTCTCTTATTAAGGGGGTTCTAAAGTGCTCGGCTGATAAGGTAGGAATTTTCTCTAAAAATCGTAAATAAAAAATGTCTGAAGCGATTTTTTCAAAATACGAGCTCTGTAAGTGCGATTCTAATTACTATAGACGGTTTCCTAAAAAATACCAAAGAAATTAATTCAGAAATGACCAAGAATTTCCGGAAATAAATAAAAATCACTTATTTCCAAAAGTTCTCGGTCAGTTCTCTATGAATTTCGTTGGGAATTGTTTAGAATACCGTCTATAATAATTACAATTGTCCTTACAGAGTCCAAATTTTGGAAAATTTATTCAGTCATCTTTAGTTTACGTTTTTTAGTAAAATTTTCTGCCTTGCCAACGGACCACTTTAGAACCCCCTTAAGCTGTCCTTCAATAATGCACTGAGGAAATACAACGACATAAAACACTACTTGTAACGATGAAATAGAAGCCAATTGTTACAACTAGTTTTGGATACCACTACACATAGTTTTAGACACCATTATAGTAGTATTAAATATTATTTGTAGTAGTATTAATAAAATAATAGTGAATTTATCATTACTTTTAATATTAAAATGCTTTCGTATTACTTTCTGTGTGAGCGGTAATTTTAAATCTCTCGCTAAGCATTATAAAGCTTATTCGATCGTAATTGCGTCATCGAGTTGAAAATCCACGTATTGTTTTAGTACAAAGTCATTTAAATTGTTGTTTTTATGAACAGTATCATATTAGATACCTGTAGTTCTAATATAGTATTACGCATCAAGGGCGCAATTACACAGGTAAACATCCGATCTACGAGACATCACCAGATCTCGGTTGAATGCCGGTAGGATTTTTGGGGTCGGTGGTTACTGTGACTGGGTCGGTTAATCTCCATCACATCAAGTTCAAGGTCATTTGAAGGTCTCCTGGAGAAAAAACCATTCGAAAACTCTAAAAAAATTATCAATATGTTTTTGAGGTCGCTGAGTCCGAATTTAATGACACTTTCGATCCACCCTAGACGTCATTCAAGGTCATTTCAACGGGTTTTTGGGATAAAAATATACTGTATACATTGCAGTATATACCTTTTAATTTTAAGTAAATTTGATTAATTTCCTTTGTTACAATAATAGAAGTAAACACGTGTGTACTGTTTTTGTTATCTCTCCGATTTATTGTGTCATCGCAGTCTCGTTTGCAATATCTTAATAGATGTTACTAATATTCCATAATAACACACGATTATTACGTTGGCTGCATTGTACTATAGATGAATCCATGATTAATTTACAGCTAGAGAGGTATTACGCTATTAAATAATACATGTACAGTATTTGTATCAACGAGCATAATATTTAACATAATAAATAATGGTTTTTCGGAGTTAAGTGATTTTTATGTATTTCTTAAAATTCTCGGTCTGTTCTCAATTACTGTCTTTGGCATTTTGTAGTACATCGTCTATAGCAATAGAGTTGCTTTTACAGAACCCGAATTTTGACAATGTTATTGCGTCATCTTTAATTTACGTTTTTTGGTGAAATTTCCTACCTTTCTAGAGGACCACTTTAGATGATTACCTCTTTTAGTTTAAACCCACAAATAATTAAAAAACTTTAAATATAATTCTTTAATATTCGTAAGATCTCGATTTTTATTATGTGTGCAGCATTTTGGCTGCTAATGGCAAAATTCTTCTTAAAGAATTCAAAATCTTTAATAAAAAAATCTCGTACATTGGGATATGGTCTTGCTTACTACAAAAATAGTTAATTTAAATATATTTTTTAATCCGGTGTTGTACTTTTGTAAAATTTCTTCATTAACTATATTTTTTCTATTTATGTAAATCATACTTACACACTTTAAAATGTTGAATATTTTATATAGCGATTTATTTCCCGATGGAAAGAATATAGTTTTCAATTCTCGTAAGTGCCTGAAACATAATTCGGCTGTATGCACGAAGTGTTCTTTTTTACATTATTTATGAGGTGCATGCATACACGGATGGTGAAATAGCACATTAGTAGTAAATAACTGAAATACATAGTAAATGTAATGTTTATTAATAGGCTTGTTACAATCGGGTTTATTAGTGCAAGTGTTGTATTTTGTATTAATTAAGTAGATTCATGACATTATTTATACATTTTTGGCAAAATGTTCATTTAAATAAATAAAAATTCATATTAGAACTTATATTAGCATTTTTACAGTTATTATTGAATAAAGAACAATAAATAGTTTCAATAACAACATGAATTCAGAGCTATACCTAGCAAGCTTTTATTTATTTCAAATTTCTTAGTTACATAATTGTATGCTATGTAACAAGGAAGGCAATTAGCAATTTTCGATTATAATACTCTCTAAATTCCTTGGAGTGAAAATCGAGCCACTCTTACAAAGAGTGAAATATACATTCTATTGAGAGTGATATTTCATTCTTCTACGAGTGGGGGTTTTTCCTTTTACTCTTGATAGAGGGAAATCACTCTTCTAAGAGTGAACTTTTTGCTCTTAACAATAGACGACAAAATTTCATTCCAATATACTCACTATACAGGGTGTCCCATTTTAAAAAAAACACCCGATTATTTCGAAAATTACGCGTTTTCGAAAAAAATGTTTCAGACAAAAGTTTCAGGATTTTTCCCAGGCAATTCAATGGCTACCTTTATGTGACCTTGATGCTCATATCAAGGTCAAATTCAATTTTTTTAATGGGAACCCCTATTTGTTATTGCTGATTTAGAAAGTGCAGTGAATTTTACGTTCAAATATGACCTTGACCCTGTCCTTGATCATGACCTTCAAGGTCATTTCAAGGTCAAAGTTGTTTTTTCAATGGGAACTTCTATTTTGTTTGCTGATTTAGAAAGAGCCGGAAGAAAATATTTCAGGCAAAACTTGCAGGGTTCGAAAGGGATCGATCAACGATGCCTCCTCTTTCAATCGGCAGTTAGTTATTTAAGTTTTCCTTACATTAATTTAATTCTGATAATAAACGCCGCCAGCATCAGCGTTACCCGATACTCACCGCGAGGAGGTTGACTGGTCGGACTTTGAGTATCATTTTTTTTTTTTTTTAATTTTTTTATTCTTTTTTTTATTTTTTTATCCTTTTTTTAGTTTAGTTTCTATTTTTGTTTTAATTTTTAAAATAGTTTGTGGAAGGTCGGAGAGGGTTTCCCATTGAAAAATCAACTTTGACCTTGAAATGACCTTAAGGGTCATGGTCAAGGTCATATTTGAACGAGAAATCCCCTGCTCTTTCTAAATCAGCAATAAAAAAGTAGGGGTTCCCATTGAAAAAACAACTTTAACCTTGAAATTACCTTGAAGGTCATGATCAAGGACACGGTCGAGGTCATATTTGAACGTAAAATACCCTGCTCTTTCTAAATCAGCAATAAAAAAGTAGGGTTTTCCATTGAAAAAACAACTCAGACCTTGAAATTACCTTGAAGGTCATGATCAAGGACACGGTCAAGGTCATATTTGAACGTAAAATTCACTGCACTTTCTAAATCAGCAATAAAAAATAGGGGTTCCCATTAAAAAAATTGAATTTGACCTTGATATGAGCATCAAGGTCATATTCAAGGTCACATAAAGGTAGCCATTGAATTGCCTGGGAAAAATCCTGAAACTTTTGTCTGAAACATTTTTTTCGAAAACGCGTAATTTTCGAAATAATCGGGTGGTTTTTTTTAAAATGGGACACCCTGTATATTGAAAGTAATTAAATTTCATTATATTTTTACAGAGTGAGACATCACTCCACAAAGAATAAATTCTCACTCTATGAATTGAAGAGAGTACAAATAATTTTTTAGGTGTAACATATATTATCTCATATGGTAATAAATAAAACCCGATATCTTTTAGTGTGAATGATTTTATAACACGTCAAATGTCAACCTTAAAAACAGTTTGTATCGATATATCTCGAAAGCGTGAAATTGTACGAAGAAAAAGTTCAAATAAGAAATATTCGTCTATTCAATTAGAACAAAAAAGGTTTATATCATATTTTTCGTATTGTTAATATTACTCGAGATATCAGCCATTTATCGATTAGCGCATCAAAAATTGCGCGGTGACGCCGCGTCGCGACATTCGGAGGTTGTACTTTTAATGAACATTCGAGAAAAAAATAACAAAGAGTATATTGCGTATGTAAAAATATGTTCTCTTTAAGATGGCGTTATTAAAATTGACGAAAAATTTTAAATAAAAAAGTTACAGAGGATTTAATGATGTAAAACCTATATTTTTGTGTGATAATTTTTACTTTTAACGCTTGTTTTCATCCCGATAAATGACCGAAATGAATCCAAACGCTAGAAATTATAATGATCTATATCTTAAACTCCTAAATAAATCTAGTTCGATATCCACATTAAAGATGGCGGCTGAAAAAATGGAGGATAAGTATTGAAAATCACAATAAAAATTGCGGATACACCATTTTGTACAACTATATGTCCATTGGAAAATGATACAGACCTTTATAAATTTTGATTTCCTAAATTCCAAATTGTCAGTTACATTTTAGTTTTAGATTAATCGATATTAACAATTTATTAATTTTAATAGTTACATATCTCGAAATGTTTAGTTATTTAAAATTAGAAAAAAAGGTATTAGTATCATTTGAACCACATTTTCTCATATTAATTGAGATATGAGCCGTTAATCCTTTCATCCATCTACACATTTTCAGGAAAATTGGAGTGAATTAAATAAACATCAATATTTATAATTTCGAAATTTTTTTTTGTTCTAATTGAATAGACAAACATTTTTTATTTAAACTTTTTTTACGCACGACTTCATGTTTTTGAGATATATCGATATTAACAATTAAATTGTTAATAACAATTAACCTACCACGTTTAACAAAATCTAACCGATAGATTCGGATTTAGAAGATCAAAAACTATACGAATCCTAAGGATTCATTAATTCATTCATTAGTTGGCCAATTGATTAATTAATTGAACTGTCGATCGACCGATTTATTTATTTACTTTATATTTGTTTAATAATTTATTTATTAAGTACATTCTTAAGTTTTTAAAAATATATAAAATATCGGCAAAAGTAGTAAATAATGTTGAAATCGGGAGCTAAATAAGGAATGACAGAATTGATTCATAAAAGTGCTAATCTTATTTAGGATATATATAAAATATTTTATAATATATTCACAATTTATAAATGCTTTTTTATCAAAAAATCTCTAAGGAACTGAAATTACAGACATCATTCAGGGTGTTCCATTTGTGCTTAAGATACTGGAGCCTATAATACGCGCAATATCACCTAAATGTGCAATCATGAATAACTCACGAATTATTGGTGGAACGCAGTTTAGACCTAATTGGAAATAATGCTAATAATTCAAAGTTAGATAATAAATTTATGATACGATATACCAGCAATTCTTCGTAATAATTGTGATATGATTTAAGAAAAGAAAATGTACACTTTTTGATAATAATATTATAGTTATGATCTTTGCGTATTAAAGGATGTCCTGATTTATAAGATAAAAGTCTATCAGATCCTTTTCATACCTTCTAAAAATTAAAATTTGTCTGCATGTTATAGGCGATCGAATAAATAAGACAGAAATAAAGATCGGAATAGATATGCTGGAGCGCATGGATTTTTAAAATCTTTAAGCTCAAATGCATTATTTTTTATATGCAATAAGCTTATAGAATATCAACATTTATTATTAAATTTCTTTGCAAAATAGATGTATTTATTTCATAAAAATATTATTGCATAATTCAGTATAAATTGAAAATTATGTTACACAACCAACAAATATATTAAAACAAACAAAACAAAAATCAATATTTATGTTAAGTTACTTCTACTCGCTGTTACGTGTTATTTCAAAACACTTCTAATCCATTTTGAACTATAACAACAGGTTTAAGCTTATAGGAGGATGAATTTTACATTCTGTATTAAAAAAACATCACTTTTATTTATATTTGTTTCCTTTTTTTATAAATCTATAACAAGTTGCATTTGCGCTTGTAATAATTTTGTTTGATATTTTTTCTGCGTTTCTAATGACCTTTACTCATATTATATAAAACTATATAAAGCAGTTTTATGTGTACTCACATGACGAAATATACAAAATAGTTAATCCACAATACGAGATTGGAAAATGTTCCTGTTTGTGATTCAATAATCCATTGAAACGTGTAATAAAACATCGTCGATAGTATGCTTGAAAACAGTATTTTAATTGCTGCACACCCATTGAAAGTAATTTACTAATAACAGCCTTTTCTTCGTTATACACATTGCAATCATTATATCTGCAAATTGTTATTTGCAATAAATTGAATGCCAAACATGTAGAAATAACTAATACTAATGCTAAAAATAGTAATGATATGAATGTCTATTTATTTACTAAAGTAAGTTGTTTTTCTACTTATTTTAGCAATTACATTACTGGCCAAAAGTTCGTGAATGCTCTGAATTTGTTCAAAAACGTAAAATAATGCGTCATGTCTCCGAATGCTCTGAAGATATTGGAAAACTCAAAAAAGCTATATTTTACAGGTGCTTACAGTTGTTTTGGAAACTTGCTTCATGTTTGTCAGCGATTTTCGAAATCTTAATTTTTTTCAAAGTTATTAAATTCAACATTTGAATAGTTGAATTGAATAATTCATGCAAAAGACCTTTCAAATGAGCCCCCATTCGACCCATGTTGCCATTTAAGATTTGGAGTTGGGGGATGGCAACCCCCAAGAAAAGATACATGTTTTTAAAAATCGTTTCACGTGTTTCAGTGTTTTTTTTCAATATTGATGGTTCTCGAAATGTTTGACCGTTCCGGGACTTTTTTCCATCACTGAATATAAATATTTGTATACAATCGTATAGAACTTTTTTCCACCTGTATGTTTATACAACTGAGAAATATGCAAGAGAGATTATTTCACATTTACTACTGGTTTACGTTGCAGACACTGGCGATAATCAAAAATAAAACTCTTGTCCAATATTGAACAATAATCTACGTATAAAACCAGGAAACATTATATTCTGTGATATTGATTCAGTATATCAGCATAAGTGGTCTACAATGATATTTTCTAATATTTCAGGAAACCAGATTGAATGAGGTTTTGAGAACATATTTCAAAAATTTACTCCAACATAATTATACAATAACATGCATGGATTATGCAGCATTATATAATGGTATTCAATATCGAAGTGCCAATTACCAAGGTTCTAAGCAAACAGTGGTAAGTTAACTTAAAGTCGTTCCCCATTTTAATCTACCGATCTAACTATAACGCAGCTCAAAGAGATTTGCTACTCAATACATTCTTCAATCATACAAATTTTATTGAGTGAAATTTTTCATATATCTTTTAATGGTGCCAGATAGTAATACCGGTTTGCTACATCGGGAGAGATGTCTTTGCTTTTACTTTTTTATTGTCCCTTTCAATCACAAATTTTTCCAGCGATGGCATTATTTGAAGTTTGGTATCGGGGTTTTTAAGGTTATCGAATACATATACAGCATTAGATTTTCAAAATTCAAAACAACAAAGCCAATGCAGCGGAAGAAAATGAAAAAAAATACAGAATTTGATTATGTGGTTTTGGAGTATTTAATGCGTTGTGAAAAATGTTAAGAAATGGTTGGCATTCTATTGAATAACAGTCGATCAATGAGAGTAAGATAAGAGAAGAAAATATGAATTATCTTAATCCAATAGTGGCATCTTTCATTGTAAAAGACTGCAACTTTGGCCGGTCATGTTGGTTTCCCTATTTTGAATGTTAATAATATGTCACCAGATTCATAATCAATTACTTTAAAAATTCGTAAGTATACTAAATGTCAGAGAAAATGATGTGTTCAAACTGTTAGATACATCATTTTGGATTTTAAAAATCTGATACCATACGAATCTGCAACCTTAAAAATTTCATAAATAGGTAAATAACTATACTTTCTTTTATACTCACTATCAGTGTAAATACCTAAAAATAGCTTATGTATCTCAGAATTAAAAAAATGATTTGGTGGTTCATGATTGTTTATTGCAAATAATTCAATCAATGTGAAATCGTTTCTAAAATAGTTTCTCATGGGATTTATTATTTTCGGATTAGTATTTGGAAAATTCAAACGTATATTTTACTCAACAACAAGTAATACGTTTCTATATTTTATAGAGAAAAATATATAGTGTTTGTTGATCGGAATATAAAATATTTATGCAGATGATTCGAAATAACATCTAAAATTTTAATAATATCCTCTATTTAGTCCTGCAGATGTATCGATCGGATTTTCTCACCTTTGACTCTTAGGTATTGCTTTTCAAGCGACGCAGCAAGGGCACCTTTCATTATAATTAAATTAAACGATTTATTGACTTTTGTCTCATAATACCGTTTTAGCCCTACCTCCTTACTGCTTTCGGTTATCTTAATTCTCATGCAATGTTTTTATGACTTCGAGTTAAGAACATTTTATTTTAGTTAAGAATTTTACAACTTCTCTTTCATGTTAAAAATGTGAATTAATAGTAATATAAAAGACTAATATTTAGGGTGTACTGGTATAGTGCAAATACAAAATTTACTTGGATGCAGAACAATCACTATAATATCAAATTAAACCATAAATTATTCGAATACACTTCTTGAATTAGGAATTACATAACTGATTTCATCCAAATATAATATAACAGAATAAATAACGTTTAGGAAGATCATTTGTTAACATACTAAACCTTGAAGTGAATTTTAGTAGTAGTTACAGGTGTATTAGTTCACCCGATTAAGTATGAGTTAGTTTACTAAATTTCAGTAAATTTAACAATATGCGTATGTAGAAACTACTAAATATTTAGGTCACAAAATTAACCTGGTTACAATAAAAATTATTTTACTAAACGAAGAACTGATAACATATATTGTTAAACATAATAAATATTTAATTCACTTAATTAAATGGAAATTCGTATTACAAGGAGAGTCGGAAACAACGTGATTATTTGTGTTGAAGTGAAGCAGATTTCATGACTGATTTATGTACATTATGGGCATGTATAAAATGTCACGTGATCCATGTTCATTAGTCGAGCAAAGTCCTATGTTAAAAATTGATCATTTTGAATAATGTCAGATGTCTAATAGTTTTTACTGGTCACGTAGAAAATTTGCCATTATATAATTTTCAAAAATTTACAAATTATTATTTAGGAGACTTTAAAATATCTTGTAGATACAAACGTTACATTTTAATTGAATAGAAAACATTGCATATTATAAGCGTCAGGTAATTTTCTTCAATGTAATACAAAAATAAATAAAGTTAAATACAAATAATTTGAGGAGCTGTGCGAAATAATGTAAACCATTTTTTTGTATATTATTGGAAAACATCAAAAAGGTTTACGTAACTAGATTTCTTGACAAAATCATGTAGTTCAAATATCTTTGTTATATACGTTAAATCAAATGTGATAATTAGTAAAACGATATAAGGGTACTTATAGTTTGGTACATCTGAACGCGATGCATTGACAGAAATTATATCCGTTATATATTGAATGTATTGAACCTGATTGAGGGCACTTTGAACTTATGCGAACATGCAGCAGCAATCCCCCAGCCATTTAAGATCATTATGACATAGAAATTATCAAAGACGAGTATTCTGAATTGCTAAGAGGTGCGTTTTCAGAACTATGTCAAAAAGATCACAACTTTAAAATTCACTCTCCCCGTTTATTTCTATTTGCTATCACGATCTATTTTTGGATTCAAATGATCAACAATGAATTAAAAATCGATTTAGGGTTGCTTCTTCGGGTTTTTGACAAGAATAAATAAAATTTACAATCATTATAATGAAGTTGCACTATAGTAAGTAGCAAATAAAACAACCTATTTACACTAAAACAGTTTGTGATATCATTATATTAATGTCAGAAATCTGTATAATCGGAAATCTGATTATTAACTGACCACTTTGTAATCGGAAATGATGAAAAATTAGATCACATTTTTATGACCCGGCATTATGAAGTAATTTTTTTTAATTGAAAACTCCAACTTTGGTCCTGGATATCATTATTATATATCACTATCCCGCGTAGCCTCTCACTTAAACGTTTCAAACAATATATTGAAAAATTTCTAATTCGTAACAATCACATTGAAAACTGTTCATGCTGTTTGTTTAAAATATAAAATAGTTTAATTTAGCAAATATTATTAACTATATATGAAAAACATGGTGTGTATATATACCCTGGGAGAAACAAAATATTAGAAATAGGAGTCATGTAATAATAATTAAATTTACTCAAAATTTTACTAACTTCTTAACTTTACTAAATACCAATAATTTTATAATAATTAATTCAGTATATTCTTTATAATTAATAATTCTCTTCCACTACGCATATCTTTGAGTATAGGTTATTTTGGATTAGTGGGAATTTTGTGCCATCAAACGTAGGCAGAAGAAATCTGCTACAAGATTTAAGCAAAATTATTAACACAACGGAAATATTAAAATAACCGGTAAACCAACTAACTTCTAGAATTGTACAATTCTTTTTACTATGACGTTTCATTTTCAATACGTATTTGAGTTTTTGATAATATTATTCATAAAGTAAATCAAAATAAAATCTCATAACAATAATTGAGGAATTCACACGTGCCAATAAAATACATCCTTCGGCCGAACAACTAACGGCTCCTCATGAATAGAACGAAAGCTCAGGTGTATTATGAGTGCAAACATTCAAATAAAAGGAATATCATTTGTTCTAATTAGGAGACATTTTAAAGAACTCAATAATCAAACGTACTAAGTCGGCTTTGTAAGGTATATGTAATCCTCTTAACTAGCACAGAAGGCGAAAGCCCCTTATGCGTTTTGACTTTCCCTTAATTGAAATTAAATAAATGGAAGTTTATTTACTAATGACTATAAAGACCCTTGAACGACATACAGCACGAATTCGAAGATTTATAATAAGTTTCATATTTGAAAAAAATGTATATTAAACCCTGAAAAACAACATATATATATATTAAATCGCATTATGATCATAACAATTACTTAATTAGTTACAATACAATGCTGAACTATTATATAAGAAATTATACATAAGTAATTTTTGTAGACTTTATTATAAATACTACCTAACTTTATGTAGAACAGTTTTAAATTAAAAATAAATTAAAAATAAATTAAAAATAAATTAAAATAAGTTTCAAAATCGCTTGAACCGTAGGATAAAAAAAAATTTCTCGACAAATTACCGAATTTTAGCAAAAATGTACTTAAGTATGGTCATTTTAAAAGTATTAACATTTTTTGAGAATTTCTGTAATATACAGAGACTAGTTCACTAATATTTTGTGACGGATTAGTGAAAAGAAAACGTCAATAATCTGATATCTTCGTTTTCAGGAAAGTTTAAAATTTAACAAATTCGATGGTATTTCTAACATAATATAAAGGACATCCAAATTTCTAGTTCTATCACAATGATTTCATTTTTCGTCGGACATGAACGTTTAGAAGCATCAACTTAGACCTTTGTTTTCGTATTTCAAAAAATTGGCAAGTATTTAAATATCACTATTTTTTCACATTTGATCTTTGGTTTCGAATTCGTTGACGTTGAATCATTTTTAAACGAACAGCTGGTCAGTACAAGTCAGTCAAGATTAATTTATATGGCCATCAATCACACAGGTAAATTAATATTTTGATTTGATTAATTTTGCTGTCTGACAATGATAGGTTTGCAAGTGCAATAAGAATAAATGATTTAATAAATCGTCCATGGAGACATCTATAACTATTATAAAGTAATCACTTTAATGATCTCAATGTAATAAGTTTCTGTGGTGCTGGGATTACGGTCACTTCAAATTGACTTCAAAATCTTACTTCTGTATCGTTAACTACAAAATAACGTTTAAAAATTAAAAATATGAACATTACGAAACTTATTATTTCATTTCTACTATTCAGTAAATTTATGCGAGTAAACTTACTGATCTAAACGTAACTCTTTTTAAAGTGTTCTTAACCCATTTTGATCTTATAATCCTAAATTTGAACGTAATTTAATCCGCTGTAGCTTTTGATCCCTATCTTCATTAAAAATTTTAAAAAGTCCCAATTGAGAACGAAGGAAAATGAGCCCAACAAAAATGTTGGTAAAAACATATAATATATCTAGATAGATAATGTTTATTATTGTCGTGGAACAAAAATTCAATAGGCAAAAATGGCAAAGTGTACAACAATTTAATGTTACAATATATTATACACTTAGAACTACATTACAAATCTATCTTGAAACGATAGCTTATACGTAAGTAAGTGTTAATTTGATTGCAATAATTAACGACACTTATTGTTCTTTAATTACAAGGCAACAAAAAATAATATAAATCACATTTGAGATTAGAAATATATTATTTTGAAATTAACCCGATTCTTCGTGTAAAATAACCGATATTTTTGTGATAAAATGAAATATTACTTCTTGGAAGCGCCATTTTGGAGACGACATCTTTATTTTTAGGAAAAATCCGCGATTATTACTTTTTGGAATCATCACGCTTCTTTTTTAGAAGGAAACTAAAGATTGTAGATATACATTAGAACAATCGTCATGGTTTTTTTAAATTACCACAGGATTTTTTTCTCCAAAAACTGATCATAATTATAAAAAAATTTCCAGTTGGTTCTAATCTTGAAGTCTGAAAAAGCAGGTCTGAAACTATCGATCCTGACTTATTTAAATTTTTTCAACCATGTTTGTGTCAAACATTACAGACTAAAAGGTTGTGTCTAATATAGAATTTTTGGGAAGAAATTGGCTAATACATCATGCCTTATAAGGATCTATTAATGTACCGAAACATATTTTCTATACAAATATTATTTATTTACAATAATGAAAATTATATGCTCGAGTTTAAAATCTAGGCTCGAGTTCAGTTGCATTCAGAAAATACTTTTTTATACATAAGAAATGTTTCTTGCGTTTGTCACGTCTTACATAAATCAAAAAATATTGCCTTAGCTCAAATAGATATTTTCGTGTACATAAGCTAATGCTTAACACGACGTTTCGACTCACTTGGAGCCATTTTCAAGTGCATTTCGTGAAACATCGTGCTAAGCATTTTTATGCTTTTAATTTTATGTAGGATATTAGCCGAATTTTATATATTTTAATTATTATATTATTAACCTGCACCATTGACAAATTATCATATTTTAACCATTTACGTCAAAGATGAACCAAGTGTCATCTTATTCGACATCGTTTTTTATGTTTTTGAATTGCAAAACGAACGATGCTAACATTTTTTTGCGTTATATCATTCGTTATTAGTGCTGTTGATATAAATTTGAATCTAGGCATGTTGGAATTTTCAAGGTGGCTGAATAGGCATCCATTATCGATTATTCGAAATTTAAAATGGTTGATCCAATGTGGTGAACACAAATTTCAATCAAAATTTACAATATTCAATATATGGGGATTTTTGAATTTATTGCTATTTCTTAAGAATTCAACATGACAGATTAAAATTAAATTACGAATATTTTACAAACTTCATTTATTATTTATTAAAATGCCAATGGACAATTATTATGAAAAACTTTATATTGTCCAAGATGGATGGACTAAAGACTCGAAACCTGCAAAGTGAGGTAGCACAGAAAAGTAAAACATAAAAGTACTACAAAATTTAAAAAAACTGGATATATTGAATCCACCGTTCTGAATTTTTAAGAACCAATTCGTAATTATAACGTAAGCAGCCACGAATAAGCCTTGTAAATACTAAGTTTCGTAAATTTTTATTGATAATCATTTTTCATAGAATAAAATAATTATCTAATGTAGAGTTTGAGATGGATATAAGTACTCATAAAATGTGGGTATTTACTACATTTTTCTGAAAAAAAACACCTTATTATGTAGGAAAAATGCTATACAGAAAAGCAACATTTTTTAAAGTACCATTGTTACATTGCGACGTAGACAATTACATAGGCCAACATGGTTTGGTTATTGAAAAGTGAAGGGGCATTTCCACAGACATTTTTTGCGTACAACCCGATTCCGGGGTAAGATTGTCCAATCCCGTCATGATTTTGAGATATTTAAGATTCTGTACCCCAAAAATGTCAAGTTTTCGTACTTTCCAGTTGATGCCAATTTGACGTTCCATTGATGCCATGAGCATTTGCATAAATATATTGAGGCAAATATTTTACTCCTGGGTCTTTTCTCTTGAAAAATTGTACTTAGAGTATTCGGGGCTACCAATTTCGAATTCGAAATCAAACTATTGATAATATAAATCGTATGTTTTCTACCTAACCTCAAAGCAGCTAAAAACGGCGTTTTTAATGCAAAACCTCATATTTCGCAAAAGCCTGACGTGATGGGACAAATGACCTTCCACATTCTAACGACTGACATGACCCTATTACTTGCAGGCCTCTGTTATTTACTTCTTACCAAATAAAACAAATGTGTCAGTGCATATATTTTTTACATTAACGACGAGCAAATTCTGTTACTTACTGGTTTTGTATATTATGAATCATGAAGTCATTCCGAAACTAATTTTGCATGTAAGATCTCGAAACTATCAATTATTAAAAAAATAATACTGATTGAAAAAAAAACTAGTTCCAAAAGTCATGAACACGCTGTTGTGACTACGATTGTGTATTTAAATAATCGCGTAACAGCATCTTAGTTCATAACAAGCAAAAAGCAGGAAGGTCTCATTTACATTGAATAGAAGTTCATTCCTTTCAAAACAGTGATCCCTTTTTGAACTCAAATCAGAATCGTTTTGCATGAGTGTATAAGTTGCGATGGGCCAGGTATAATTTCGTGACCTATACATAACATCGCGTCTCAGCTCCTGCGCTCGCGGATCTCCTGTATTTTTGTTTCATAGAATAACTATTTTATTTTCGATCAAGTATTTCTTTTAAAATATGTTTGGTTTGAAGAAATTTTTAAGTTATTCATTTATACAAAATATGTTTTGGCATTTTTTAAAATACTACGATTGAAAATAAATTTTGCATTAATGGAGCAAACCGGTCACATTTTGCAAAAACATGTACATTAAACAAAATCATGAAAAAATCGCTAATGTTTTTTTTAGAAAAACCAATCTATGCGCGGTAATATACAAAATTCCTACGTGTGAATGCTGTGTAGTATGTACTTGTAGGTTAAAAAAGTTTCTGGTGGAGATTATTGAAGACTCAAGATGTTTTAGCCTATATTTTTTAGTTGTGATTACCTCTTTTATTTTTCCTTGTGAGCTAGTTATCGCGGCATAATTTAACAATTTTGCACAACTCCTTTTAATTGTCATATTTTATATGTGTTATTAACAGTATTTCGATTTTTCAAACAGTAGAATAATATTTTATGTCGGTATATAATGATATTTCCTTTAACAAAATAGTTATATCAATTATAGATCAGAATTATCATGCGACGATGATTCTTATACGATTCAAAAAGTGTAACAAATATTGATACTAAATCAATTTTAAGTCACTATTATATTTTAATGCAGAAGGCTGAATTTCGAAATCAATCTTTGAAAACGTCACATTTCTCTGTGATTGAATTTTTAACTGAAACTACAAAAACGAAAAAATCTTGGCCAAAACGTCATGACATCAAAGACGCCCCGAAATCATATTTGTTTGTTCAGCATAAAATGTATAACGACCATCAGATCTTGCCTTTTATTTGTTTGTTTTAAGACCGTAGAGGGGATACTCAATGATAGGGATATACCGTCTCGGTCATAAATTATGAACTTATAAAACCTTTCGCAGTAAAGGGGATGTCTAAAAACATATTTTTCATCTTATATCTTCATTGACAAATCGAAATGTAATATAATGCCATTATTAAGAACACATCGTTTCCTAATTTATTGCAATTAATTGTTGTATATTAGGTGATTTTATTTTAGTACATTTTAATTAACACTGATAGATAATTGTTTTTTTAAATGAATGATCTCCAAACGTTTTTGTATTAAACATTTGAAATAAAAAATTTATATTACCAAGAATGCCATTGATTAATCGCAATAATTAATTGTGAATGAACTCACTGTCTGAAACAAACTTAATATGAGTTTAGGTATTACGACAAATAGGAAAAGTCGCGCTAACCAAATACAAAATGAAATGACAAATATTGTTTAGTATTGTACTAGACAAGACGAGTGATTAATTGATCTAACTAATCGTTCAAGCGAAAGATGTTGATGAATGGTAAAATACCACCGAGACTAACGAAGTTAATAGCCATAAAATTTTTTGAAATTACCAATTATACAGCGTTGTATTAAGCAATAGCTTTACTAAATATTTTGCTTAGTAAAAATAACTTAACAGAATTTCATAAAACTACATTATGCGGATATTCAAAAATTTGAGATTACTGAACTGATTCTTTTTTTACCGTTTTGAAAATTATTTTTTAAATCTATGGAACATTTTCTCGATTTATAATTCTAAAACATGTAGACGTACAAAATATTAGACGTATGACGTATGAAATATTATTGTAAATGTCAAAGGTAGTACAATAAAACAGAATAAAATAAATAAAAATATCGCTGACTTATTTCAAGCAAAACTTTTCTTAATTTATTGTAATATCTCCGCACTGAAAATAAAATTGTTTAGAGAAAATTGTATAATGCATGTTCAATCATATTGTTACTCATCCTTAAAAATTTAAACACTTAATTATTAGTATTATTACGTCACTGAATTCTCGAACACTCTTTATAGCCACTTACTGCACTATGTAACTATGCTCAGTTCAAACATTTTAATATGGGTATTATACGTAACAACTCATCTCTAATCTTTTTCAATGCAGCTCTCAGAGTTGCTCCCTTTGGAATCCCGATGGTTTCCCCCATGTATGAGAACAAAAGCTTCAGCACAGTTTTCGAACAAGGGTGCATTCGAGATTCCAAGTTCTATGGCTACAACAAGAGGCTCGATTATCTGTATCCAGATACCGTAAGATTTAAATTGTTGGAAATTGATTATTCATCAAGTAATCCAATCGCAAGCACCTCCGTAGCAATATAACAAGTTTATATGTATATTTTAATCCTTAATTTTTTTGCTACTGTACGATATAACATTAACATTAAAATATAAAAACGTCATAAACGTGATGACATAAATGTTAATCTACGGGATTTAAGGGGTATTATTATGAATTGTTGACATTTATTTGTGATACACATTACATGGAGAAAATGGTTAGTTACGCTTACAACTTGAAAGTAGTAAGCGCAAAAGTAGTGAATCCAACAAAGAAGATAGTAATCCCAACAAACGAATGTTTGTCACTGCTAATAATTTCAATTTGTTACATCAACTACTGAAACTGGTAAACACCGTGCCTTACTAGTTTATTTACTTAAGGTTACTATTATTCATAACATCGAAATACTTTTCAAAGTGCCTTTCGAATTAAAAAATGGAAGGAGAGTTAGTAACTCCAAGTAACAAATGTAGATGTTTTTGCTAAGAAAAGTAGTTAGCCTTACAAAGAAAAGTAGTGACAGTGGCAACTAACCTGAAATAGTAATGTCAACCAAACAAAGTAGCTGGCGCCATATTTACTACTTCTTTTAGTTGGCATGACCACTTTTCTAGTTGGCCTTATAAACTATTTTTTTTCCATGCATGAATCCAAGTCATATTTTTAATACTTAAGCCGAAGGATTCAACATGGAGGTCAAAGAAAAAGAAAAGTTCGCGATTTCACGTAACTTTATCCGTAGAAGAGTAGTTTAACCATCAGCGAATATCATACAGATTGGTAACTTTGCCCATCCACGAGTTGGAAGATAGTTTTGGGATTCATTTCATAAATAAAGGAAAAACTTTAAACTGAACCATATCCACTTATAAGGCTAAGTATACTGATGGTAATTCCACTGGGTTTATTTGAAGGGAGATATATATTTTCTGCAATAAGCATTTTTCCAATATGCTAGAGAGAAACTGAATCCCTTATCCTATTTTGATCATAAATTGAATGAAAACTCAATCGCCATATTATCTTATAAAATTATGGCTTTAACACTTTTCCCGAATTTCGTGTCTGAAATCGACATCTACAGCCTGTCGAGATTAGTAATAATACACGATTATGTTTACCACACTATCCTCCAAGATAATTAAGAATTAACATTTATAACGTTTAAATAATTTTATATGTATTTTGGCATTTAATTAAGAAGAGGAAACTCAATATTTTCTTCGTCCAACAGGAGAGTATTTTCTATCCGTATAAGTAATATATAAAAATTAATGGAGTTTAATAAAACTTCAATGAATAGTTTTAATGATTATTTGAATTTATCATAGAATTAAGGACAATTTTCATTTCTTCGATTTATGTCTCACAAAATAAGTAAATACTGCTTAAGTAGTAACATACGAAAGACCCAGGCGAACGGTTTTAGTGTTGTTCCTATTCAAATGGTAAAAAAATTAACTTTGACGTGTACTGGCATTTACAATAATTGCGCAAACTATTTGTTCATTATTTTTTTAAGTATGTCTCGTATTTATACGGAATATTTATGTAACTGTTTCATACGCGTAAAGAGGACAAATTCATGCGCAAAGCAAATTTCTACTTTAGGCACACCATTTTTTCATTTTACACACTTGTATCGCAAAGTACTATGTGTTTATAAACGTCGAAAGTTCTAACTAATTATTTACTAGAAATACTTGTAAAGAAACGTTAAATTTACTAACCAAAGTAGGATGCACAATGGGTTACTTATACTGCTCTTCAACGGAAAATCATAAGTGAGAAATATTTTGGTTACATTCAGTCAAAACTTCACCTGACTATCCCTGTCAAAATTATAGATTTTAATTACTTAGATTAAAACATTGATAATAAAAATATTGAAATTGGCGAAAAATGAAAAAATGCAACGGAGAAGAATACGTAAAGTAGTTTGCGAATACGACTCTGTAAATTATGTTCATCTGGGCTTTAGTTACAAAACGGGATCTTCACCTTACGGTAGGTAAGTTTTTAGCTTATAGTTCCAATAAGATAAGGTCAAGATGTCCATTCAAAAACATATGCAGACGCCCTCAGCTCAAGTAGGAAGATTTCGGGATGTTCGATATTTGATTCCTGAAATAGCTTATAGACTGAAAGAAATATTTCTAATAGAGTGTATGCATTGCAATTCTGTATGTATTAGTGATTTACTATTAGTTTACTTATTTCAAGTAATATATAATATTACTCCAATAGTGTCTAGTGTTTTTTTTTTAGTGTAAGACGTTGACAAATCACCATTTTACAAATGTGTACTGAGACTTGGAATTGATAATGATAATAACGATATCAGTGATGTCGACATTATATACCACCAAGAACACAAAAAAAAAGGTAAAACAATGTTCGATATAAATACCGACCATGTCCGTATTTAATTTTCAAAATCTGCCTATTCAATTAGATATTTACAAGAATAATAAGTCATTATTATATATAATGCATCGATCGAAATCAAACATAAACCAATTTAAGTTTATCTGAAATGATCTTATTATAATGGATTTGATATTGGTTATGAACACACCTCACTTAAATCTCGAATTGAGAACACCTGTTTATTTATTACTAGATTATATTTGAATTATCGAAATGTTTATTTAGAACTTCGGAATATATGATGGTCATAACATATATTTAGATATACGTCTTTTTCGCAAGTGGTTGAATGTATATTATTCTGATAAAACTATTGGAATCTCTGCATCTTCTCTTGTAGGCTTGCAATATGAAATGACCCATTAAAATAAAAATATTATATTTCTTTAGACATATTCACAAGTCAAGTAAAATTTCATCTACAATTAGATCTCTTTGATCAGTCTATTTTCGTAGAATATTAATGTCAACACATACTTTCACGTACGTCTATTTAATAGGGATTAGTACTAATCTTATTTTCAGCAGTATTTTTTTTCTACATATTTGTTAAACTTATTTGTTTTCTTAAAAACCTACAAAAGCATACATAGACTTAAGACAATTTCTCGTTTCCGCTGGAATACATAAAAACATAATAAATGGGAGCTTTCTTCAAGTTGAGATATTCAACATAGTTCTCGATTTTTACTATTTATAGGACTAGTGCTGTTTTTACATATAACTCGTAGATTCTTCCTAAACCCTCTTAGAAATAACGGAAGTGTTGATTGTTCGCCAAGTTACAAATAGCAGTAGACGAGTGACTACGAAACGGATCGCGGAAGTCGGATGTTGTTACTTTGTAAGGAGCAAGACGAAAGCAGACGAAGGGGAAATATTCGATAGTGAGTCACGAGGTTTCCCTATATATAATGAATGATAGTATATGGCATCCCCTCGTACCGTTCAAATCGCCAAATCGCTATTCTGGCAAGTACCAAATCTAAGCTGTCACTTGCACAGCCCTCCAAGATGTTGCAAATTCCCCCTCGTAGGCTTTCGGTTCAGTGGTCAAAAGTAGTCCTGCTGACATATAATAGAATATAAAACATCCATCGTTTTATTATTACTGTACATATTTGGTTATTACGGTTGCTCTTATACTCTTTCAATATGCTCCGTTTAACGATTTTGACATATCATAATATTTAAATTTTCCTACAACCCCAAGTACATTGTTGCATACACTTTCAACAAAGTTGCCGGATCTTTGTCGTGTTATTATTAATAGTACTTTACCGATTAAAAACGCTTTACAAAAGAATTAGACCACTCTGATATTGTTCACATGAATATTAAGCCTCTAAAAAATAAGTCCTCATAACGGAAACCTCGGTTCAAGCTCAGTTCAAGCGTAGAAATTAATCACAATGTTGTAAAACCTTTCGCAGTAAAGGGAATGTCTAAAAACATATTTTTCATCTTATAGCTTCATGTACTGAGAAATCGAAATGTAATATAATGCCATTATTAAGAAAACATCGTTTTCTAATGTAACAATATATAATCGGATGTGCTAATCTTTGAATAAAATGAAAATAATATAAAACTGTCAACATTATGACAGCTTTCCAGTCACACTACTATCAATTCTGAGGACAGAACTATTTATGAAAAACGCGGGGTGGTGGGCATGGTACAACCGGTAAGTATGGGGCCATTTTCCCTTATATAGTTACTTTATTTTTTCATTAGTAAAACGAAGTGTTTGAACACGATAATGATCCCGGTTTGGTAACCAGAACCAAATAATTCAAGGTTCAGAATAAAACGTGTAGTTTGTGATAACAAAACTCCTGGGGTTGAGTTCAACCAAGAATACAGCTAAAGTAGAGATCATCCAGGCGTATTTCTAAAAAGTACATTGCTTGATGTAATTCATTTGACCGTATTTATATTGTATTTCCACGGCGCATCGTTATTAACAACTAATGAGGACGTTGCGCAAAATAATGAATTTTGCATGAATAACAACAGTAGACTGATACACTTTAGCAATTGTCGAAATAACTTTGTATGTAGCACTTTTGCTGTAAATTTAATTAGTCATAACTTCTATATGCCTTTATTATTGTAGTACAACAAAACCATAGTCTGTTTAATTTTTGGTAGTGCTCTACTTTTAAACATTCAATACAACAAATCACCTTCATTCAGGCTGAAATGAACCTTTTAAAATTGCATAGACTAATAAAATTGTTTTTTAAATACAGCCCATACTTTTCCCAGTGTTCAATGCACTGAATTCGAATCTGCAGCAGAATTGCTCTATTATGATCTGGCATTGGACGATGTCTGATTTTGTATAATCAAAGCATTCGGAGAAAGGTAATTGGGCAATCGGTCAATATTTCCAAATTTGTTGACAACATTGTCAAATCCTAATCCCGTCAAAACGTTTTAATATCCTAACCTGAAAGTGCAAAAAGCGGTATTTTTGTCCATTTATGAGATTGTCTATGCATGGCATAGATACCCGAGTTGAAACTTATTAGGGCACTTATCAGGACCTGATCAAAAGCATTACATCTTGATCAGGGCATGAACAAATTTCTGCTCGGGTAAGTGCGATCGGGATCTTCCAGTACAACTCTTCCTCTCTCAAATAGTGTTTGAGCACGCTAAAATCTTTTTTTCTGCGATTTTTTTAGTTTTGCTAAAGATATATCATACGGGATGAACAGTGCATACTTTGTTCTAATTTCAAATTATTTGGAAAACTAATTATTTTTACCAGTCAATATACAAATGTATTGCGTTGTGTAACATACTTAAGTACTATCAATTATTAGTCGTTCGAATATGCACTTGTTACCAGAATGAACACAATCCTCGATCAAGCAAGCTGGCACGCTTCCGAATTAAGTAAGAACTAAATAAAAACTTATTACTGAGTCGATGTAATATTTTGTCTTCTTTTATATTAATGTATAATTTGCAGTTTATAGGCCATTTTTACTTAAATTGGGCAATCAAAATTGTTCAGATATTACAGTCAAAGTGATCGATTGACTCATCAACAACGTGGCTGATTATTTTTAGCAACCAGAATTGTGATTCAAGTAATTGAACCCCTTTTTCGATTCGAGCATACACGAGGACAGGTATTTTTGTCTAATAGTTAATTTTGCTAACATTAAGCGGCGTGTCGATGTTGTACCTTAATTATAATATTTAAAATTTGTTTCCAACAAATATAATCGAATCGCCAAAAATATAATATTTTTACTTACATTATAAAATATTTTTTCAGGAAATAGCGTACATGTCCTTCATGGCATGTTTTCAAGTTCAACTACAACTTTAATAGAAAATAAATAAGAAAGTTGTAATAAAGATTTTTTATAAATGTCTATAAAAGTTCAAGATTATAAAATATAAATTTAACGTATAGGTGCATTTAAAAATTAATATAGTTAACGGCTTATATACCTACAAATTACATTAGATGTTAAAATGCTATAGTTTGAAAATTTCTAAACATTTCAAACACCTTGCGTCGTAATCGCTCGGATTCTCAAAACGAGCCTTGTCGAAACATTTATAATCCCAATAAGTGATGAAATTAACAATGAATAAAAGGGAAAAAGGAAAAAAATTATATTCATGACTATAAAGTTAATACAATTTCGATTTGACAGTTACTTGGAACGGACTGGTATATGAATATGATTTGTTAGCATGCGATTATAATAAATCTTATATTTTTTTTATATATTATTTGCCTTTTTCTTTCCAGTTTAGATTTATTGTAATTGCATGCTAACAAATCATATTCATATTCCAGTCCATTCCAAGTAACTGTCAAATCGAAATTATATTAACTTTATAGTCATGAATATAATTTTTTCCTTTTTTTCTTTTTTCTTTTACCTTTTTTCATTGTTAATTTCATCGCTAGTTAAGATTATAAATGTTTCGACAAGGCCTAGCGTTTTGAGTATCCGAGCGATTACGACGCAAGGTGTTTGAAATGTTTAGAAATTGTCAAACTATAGCATTTTAACATCTGATGTAATTTATAGGTACAAGATGTTAACGATATTAATTTTCAAGATTATAATTCATAAATTATTTGTAATTTCTTTCGCTTTTTAATACTCCACACTGCTATCATTAAAATATATTATTTCATACTGGATTCTACTGATTTTTCTTGTAAGGCGATAATAATTACAGATATGACATTAGAATGATACAATATGATTATAACATTACGTCAATAATTCGGACATTGTTAAAACAATACCTTTTTTTATTAAAAGTCTCCGCAAGTATGGCTTTTAAAGCAAGATCTATTTTAGATCAATTTTATGTCTAAACCATATGACTACAAGATCGGTTAAATTTCGATATAAAGTTTCCTCAATTCATTGAAAATAATTTGTGAACGAATAAAGTTATACAAAGTTTTGACTGGAATTAATTCAATTATAAAATCGCAAATTAATTATAACTTCACAACTAAACTTTCTTCCGTATTCATCATTTTTTTAAAGGTGGATATTATTTTCACAGAGTTAAAAAATCCACTATTTTATTATTAATTCATTACGTAAGGTAATTTTACTTCGTTATCGTATGGAGAAAGTTTTTTTTTCAAAATGTATAGTATGTACATGATTATTTGTAAATTTCAATTTTATTGCAGGTACTTTTTGCTCTTATTTAAACAACTGATATTACATCTTTCTTAGCAACAGGTTTTAGTTTTATTATAAAAAGTGTTTCATTTATATCACGTAGCATTATGCGAATAAATTACTACATTAAACCGTATTTATTACAATTGCAGTATTAACAATGTTAACATAATGTTCAGAGGGAGAACCTTAATAAAACAAATTCATTGAAGATTGAAATTCATTTGAAAAACATAGCTTGAAATTAATCAAAATAACTTTCCTACAAATAAATTTATTTACAATCCTTTATTTGTATTATGTCATACATCAGTCAATTTTTAATTTTTGTTTAAATGACAATCAAAAGTAACATTTACTAGTGATATCAAATTATCCTTAAATAATGGACATTATTGCCGACAAAAAACGAATAAAAGATGTTATATGTTAGTGCCGCCCAATATCTTATAAACCAATCGGCTTAGGCATGATCCACTTAATCGCTTTTGAAAAAGAATCTCTAAATCCTCTTATTTTTGGAGCTCCAAAGGGACGTTCCCCTTTAACACCTGCGAGACCATCACTTACGAATACTCATAACAGCATTTTAAAATAAACTAGTCAAACTTGTTAAATTTTGCACGCTACCAAAAACGAATTATATCAAAGGAGTCATTGGCATAATAGCTTATCAATGTATTATTGCCAGGGTCTGAAATACTAATTTTTTATATAAATCTCATAAATTGAAATATGAACACAACATTTTTATTTTTAAATTCTTTTTTTTATGATGCAAAGTTTGATAGGTTAATTTACTTATAGAGCATATGATTTCACAAAAAAATTATATGGTAAAAATTTTACTAAGTTGGGACAATCCAAATTGCACATTTATAGTCAAGTTATATAAGTTAAAAACAGGCAGAAAATTGTCATCCCTTCTTTAGATCATTTAAAAAAAAAGAAAATATCTTTTTCCGCAAGGAAACATTCATTGGACGTACATCTACTTTTCACATTTATCGTAATGTTTATGACAAATATTATAGTACTTACTAAAGAATTGGGTCTCAATTAAAATCGAATTGATTAGAAACTTCGACTGCACCACTTTAATTTTAAATAATTATATCAAACGAGAGCAGCTTAAGAACAGTTTACTCATTTTTCAAGAGAAACTAGTTAGTGTAACAAAGTATTGTACATGTAAACATGAAATAGTTGAGTTTGGTAAATGGGTCTTGTGTGACAAATTTTGAATTCAAATTAAACCCGATTTTTGAAATCACGATGCAACAAATATGATTCTCATATATTACTTTAGTTCGTCAGGGGTTTTTGTATTCTTTACAATTTATCATAGAGTATAATTAAATTAACGATACCGAAACAAATGTTAATTATATGTCCCTTGTTTACCTTATAGTCTGTAGTTGTGTAAATGCTAATCGTGTTATTTTTTTAACACTTGTATTTTATAAAACCACTGTGATATTTATAGGTGTTTTGTGTTATGCTCAACGTTCAGTCAAATATATAAGAAATGAATAATTTGAATTTGCTGGATTTCAAGGAGCCTATTTAAATCGTTGCATATAGTGCGTACCTATATTTTGAGTTTTAAAAATATATAAAACAAGAATAATAGATATGACATATATATTTTATCGGATTAATTAAATATTTGCAACTCAGATAACATTTCGGCGAAAATGATTGCACATAACCGACGGAAATGAAATTTCTGGGATCGATTAATCTGCAGGAACCTGACATACCAAAAAGACTCTCAAAAGTGCACAGTGGCGCCCGCTAAAGATTAAAGGCTGAAATTCTAAAGAATGTCATAGTATGTGAATGTTGTGTGGATAAGCTTTGGTCGCTTTGGTCGACATAAATGCATGTCTAGATAAAAACGACATTAAAAAAGGAATTCAAATATCAAATTTATATTATAATCGATTGATCGCTGTCAAATAATTATGAAAATAACTGTATTTATAAGCTTCGGAGCTTTTATAGCATTAATTTTCTTTTCAAATTCTAATAGGAATTATAATTTGATATCAAATTCATTATCAAAGATATCGAATACAATGATACCAACTTTTATGTATTTCCGGATAGAATCAGAAAAAAATCTCACCAACCAAAAAAAAACAACCTAACCAACAACTATTTTCACGATGTGAAGTTTTTATTCTGTGTTGTTTATGCGTTAATTCAAATCATAATATTGTATTTTAAAGTAGAGTTTAATGAGAAAAATTATTGACACTATTTTCAGAAAACTGTATTATAAACAAATTTATAATAAATTACCTTTAATGAATAAATTATTAATAATAAGCATCATAAATTCAAACTAAATCATCCGACTTATTTTTATGACATAAGTATGTCAAGATTGCATTTAATGTTTCCTTAAAACGGCAATAAGTAATCAAAAGATTTGGGAGCTAATACCCATAAATTCCTTACCTTATCTCGATTTTTTCAATGAAATGTATTTTTTATTTTTTATAATAAATCGTACCTGATTGTGACTGAATAATATAATGTAATAGATTTAAGTATGTTACTGCAGTGTAAATGATAGCATAAACATGTTGGTAATTGTAATTAAAATTTTACAGTTTCATAATACTTTTTGTTACATCTTCTCATATCTTCATAAAGTGACTACATAAATAATTGATTAACTGTAAACATTTTGGTTTACATTAAAAATTTCATGTTTATCGTGTAAGTATTGATATCTGTTACATATTAAAAATAGTATTTTTAACACTCCGGGTGTAGAACTCGATTTTGCGCCCTGCAATGAAAACTTCGGGCGCAAATTATCGAGCCCCGCGCACGTGATCGACCAGTATGATTGTCACCCTCGCTTCGGTCGTGCCACAAACTTCGCACTCGTCGAAGATCGGTAATTGCGCCCTTGTTACATAATATACTATTTACCTATTAAGAAATGTTTGTAGAATCAAAAAATTTCTATTGTTTCTGGTAAAAATTACTACATCTTGTGTAATTTTTACCGCCTGTATAGTAAAAATACTAAGAACTTATATAGAGAGTATTATCAGAAACAATGGCGATTTTTTTCATTTTGCACATCTGTTCCAAAATTACTAACTGAAGTTGTAACATATCCAAGACAATTTTTCATTTCGTCATTTAAAGTAAATGATGGTTTTATCCATTAAAAAAATGATTGACTTCATTTTCGAATTTGTGACCACCTGGTGTACCTCGAAGAAACTGATAACTCCTAACACATTCTTCCATGTATTCTAAATTTCCGATACCAAATTGTATTATACCGTTCGTATATACTCTGTTGAGGGCAACATCCCATGCCCATATTGGAATATTTCAATTACATTTTTTGGCATATTAATAAATACCGAAACCATTCTATTCAAACTTTTTACAGTGTGCTCTATTTTCGGGTCGAAACTAACACGACCACTTATATTTTTGTAATTTCCAACAACATAACATTTTGTCTACAAATGCGGAGTTTATTTTTATCAAACTTCTGACAGTTTCTGCATACCATTATCTGATACTCTAGCCATCTAACTGTATACTGCCAGTATTCATTATAAAAGATTCAAAATCAATCGTCAACTGTAACAAGGATCACTTCAACTATAATAGTGATAATAACAAGGATTGTAAATAAAAAAAATAAACATTCCATAAAAAGCGTTACTACTTTTGATTGTTTGTAAATAACGATTAGGTATGAGAGGTACACCCAATACCGCACCCTATACTCTTTAATTAATTTCTCAAGGACAATTTTATCAGCGTCATTTCTCCTAATAGGGTGACAAATATGGCGATATAATCATAAATAAAGTATATATAAAGCTTAAGAATCTGAGACATTAAAATCCGCGAAATAAATCACATACGCCATATCTGTTAACTCCGAAACTTGGATGTCAAAATCTGGAAGTTTCGCACCGAACGGGAATGGGTGCACGCATAAAAAAATTTCTCCAGTGACTGAAGAACGATCCTTAAATCTTAGATATCAAACTAAATTCGAAGAGACTATACAAAACGTACAAATGGACCCCAAGGTAAATCCAATGATATTTATTTAATTAAAAATTCAATGGACCGAACAATTCTTACAAATGCCTAACATTTTTTAAAGGGTCGTTCGCTATACGGGAAAAAAATGAAATATAGTTTATATCAAAATTATTTTCATTCTCAAATAAGATTTTTTATTGCAAACGACTAATTATTCCTTATTAAAATAATATAACTGTTACAGATATCATGATAGTCCTCTGTTACAATAATATAACCATTGTTGTAAAAAGTTTCTAACGCGGTAAATTTTTTAGATAATTTTTAGAGCTGGCGTTGAAATGCCATTTCTAATAAATCCACTACTGTTCGACTAAAAAACACAATAAGTCTTTCTCTATTTCAGGCCAAGTCTAAAAATTTGAAGCCAACCACAACAACTACAAACAAATTGTTTATCTGGATTCAAAATATTACTGTCGAACCAATCATTGGCATATTTTTTATAGCGTCAGCATTTACGTTCATTGTCGATCAAGAATTCTATCTGCACAAGTCATGCACTGCAGATCATGGGTTTCCTGAAGAAATATGCAGACATTTGAATGAAAACAAAACAATCGCAATAGCTGTACAGGTATATACAAAAAATGCAAAAAATGTGTTTTTTTATAGCAACCATAGTAAATAATCGCAAAGATGCCCTTGAAATAGATTTTCAATGCCAATTCCCAAAAATGATTTTGAACTACTTGCCATTCTAATCTTTTACCAATTTATGTTATTTACAACTTATAGAAACAACTTAGTAATTTTAAATATACATTCTAACGTTTCTTGCCCAAACAACGATAGGTCTTTTTTAATAACTGCATCTGAAAAGTATTTTATTGATCAATTTATATGATATAAAAAAGTATGTATAATATTGATTTATTAATAAAATAACAGCAAGTCTGTATGCATGTTTTCATGTATATTCAAAATCATTTGATGATAATTACACATGGATGTAAGAAGATGATAGTGAATGCATTTCGCAAATAATATTAAAAATTATGACGAATAAAGTAAACGAGTTTAAAAAGTAGAAACTTTTAAACTGATTTACTTAATATTTCCAATTTGCAGAGAACCGTAGCTGAGTATTTTCAGTGGAGTGCAATTCCTCGTTACTTACTTCCCATATTTTTTTCGGCGTTTTTGGGAAATTGGAGTGATGTTGTTGGTCGAAAATTACCTCTTCTTATGTCGCAAATAGCTATGATTATCTGTATCATCATGATGATTGTAAATGCTCTGATGCCTGCGTGGAATTTAAACATGATCATTTATACAGCAAACCTGCCATTTGGTCTTCTAGGTGGAGACCTTGGAATTCAAGCTTGTGCTTTTGCGTATTTATCTGATATTACAACGGCTCGAGAAAGAACAATTAGGTTTGCGATCTTAGACATTGTCATATATGTCACGATTCCGTTAGGTATATTTCTTTAATCTTATCTATTATAAAATATTAGAATCAACTATTGTTGTTGAAAAACAAGAAAAAACGAAAGCATTTTGTTTTTATGTAAAAGGAGTTCGAGAAGCATTCAAACTTTATTTCAAACGTATTTAATAAGGGTGCACCTCAAAACCCCGACAAATCACAAAAACCAGACATTTCAAAAAATACTTCCAAAATATGTGTACATTTTAAATGCCTGGTTTTTGAATGTCTGGTTTTATAATATCTGTTTTTTTTTTTAAATGTCTGGTTTTTTAATGTCGGTTTCTTTAAGTGTCTGTTTTGTGATTTACCGTTTTTTTTTGTGGTGCACCATTTAATAAAAGTAGGATGTCATGTCACAATTAATAGTAAGCAGAATTGCTGACAATTTTAATAGACAGTATTTGATTAACTGATTTTCGTAAAATCAAGTATTTTCAAAGTTTACGAATATGTTATTATTTATACAACTGAAAAGCATTTCATTTGATTTAGAACTGTAAATAGGCACTTTTGGATGGAAAACAATGAAACTTTAATATATTGTACTTATAATATATTGACATTTACGAAACTTTTGTTTATTAATATGATATTTTTAGGTGGTCTTTTAGCATCCTACATATACATATATGTGGTAAACGGTTCATTCGTGTGGATGTATACGATTTGTGTTTCATTTCATATCGCCGGATTTCTATATACTATGTTAAGATTAAAACACCGAACAGCTGACCATCATGCGGAATCATTTAGCATGCAAGAGCTTCTGAAACTATTCGATGCGAGCCACATTACGGAATCTATCAAAAGTGTGACGAAAGTAAGACCCGCTCATGGAAGACTTCATTTATGGATACTGTTTACCGTCTTAATATTGAATTCGTTTCCAAATGAAGAAAAGTCAACATCATATCTTTACACCCATTTGACGTTTAACTGGAATTCTGCAGATTTTAGCTATGGTGTTACTGCACATTTTATCCTCGGTGCTATCAGTAAGTCTAAACATACAAATTACAAAACATACAATTCATCAAAATTAATGAAAATACGATTTTCATATCAACAATTTTTGTCTAAAAAATTATTGTTAATGTCAATCATTGGGCTAGTTTATTGCACGTACAGAGATTGAAACCGCAAAACCGGGCTATTCAAAATAATTACGCTTACCATCTGAGCCGAGGCTTATAATGGTCAAAACTTATTTCACAAAAATCTATTCTAATTTGAATGAGAAGTCAAATAAAGGTCATGGATGAGGAATGTAAATGGTTCAATAATATAATATAAACCTAAAATACATGACAGTATCATTTGATTTCTGCAATAAGTAAGTTCTTTCTACAACATATTGTAATCTGAAATTAGACGGATTACTCTCCTCCACTACCACTCTTGGAGCTTTCAAATAGTAGTTCATGACTTTAGGTAGTAAGAGGTTATTCAGTTCGATGCAATTAAACTCATTCCGATATATCATACAACACGGAAAAATAGGTAGTTGAGCTTACTACTTCAGTAGTAACATATGAACCAGACATTTTTCGTAATTGGTGATACCACTTAAATGGCTGACCTTACTTTCTAAATAGTAAAAACGACTACGAAATATGTCTGGTCCGTATTTTACTACTCAAATAGTAAGACCAACTATCTATTTTTTTCCGTGAACATAGGATCATATCAGAGACTGAATAAACGAACTGGAAAGTTGGAATATTGAACCGTGTTCCATGGGTCCCATGGGATTGCGTTGAAATCCATTCTGGAAGATCTATTGAGTACCAGTTCAGAATAATGATATTATTTTGAAGTCATTCGGTGAAGAGAAAGCTAAGTCTAGAGTGTATACTTTGAGATCATTATAATTCTTTTGGGATAATACTGTTGAATATTATGATAAGTCGTACAATTGTCAAGAATGGCAGAGTTATCTTTGATCGATCGCTCTGCATGCCTACCGGCAAACTTACCTCGCAGCGATAATAGTCATAATAAAGTCTCGAATTTCGAAAAAATGACGACAATAATGTACATACCAGAGAAGAGTATTTGCTATAAATTGCAAGATGCCGATGTGGAAAAATAATTTAAATGAGAAGTCCTCGAGAAGATTTGCCATTTACACTACCACGAAATGTAATCGAATTTCGAACTGTTGCAGTAGATGACGCAGATGATACCATTCATTATTTTCACATAGGAGTGTATTTGTCTAGAAAATATACTGTTTCTCAAGAGTTGAGATACAGCAAGAAAATTACTCTTACAATAGCTGTGATAATACAGTTACAATAGCTTCAAACTGGTAACTTTCGAGTGCAGAATTTCATATATTGGATGGAACATATTTAGGAGTCTTTATTGTGGAAAACTGATTTACATTTACAATTCGTCACAGGATAAAGTGCTGATTTAGACCATTGATAAATATAAGTGTGTTGACATGGATTCCAGGTCACAGCAGTACGATTGGAAATGACGACTGTATTAAGAAAATCGGACATGACAAATATTGCTCTCGGAAATAAGTTTCACTGTATAATTTTCAAAATGGTTCCTCTGATGAAATACCTCTGAACTCAATAACGACCTTAATCAAATTCATTCAGTTATTAATATTATCTAAGTGGTCTGATACTTTCCGGATGTATCATACCTACCTCCTTGTGTTCCTCGTAAATGGCGATGCGATCTGAATTCATAGTAGTGTGACTGTAATGCTGTCATAGTTTTCACAATTTTGTCACATTTCCATTTACACTTTCATATGATTAGCATAATTTGAATCAGATTACCGGAAGAACTAAACCAAAATTCGTATGAATTTTTATCACTTTGTCAGGACTGCCACCTGTTATGTTAGGCCTCCATCCAACTTCATAATGGCCATATAGCATCTTAATGCTTAAACATAAATGTTAAATAAATAAGTCCATAATGCGCACCTTACTAAAAGTAGTATTACAAAATTGTAATGTAATTTTGTTTATAGGTAATTTTATCTACTTAAATAATCTCTTAAGAGGTTTAGGACGATTTAATATAAAGCATCCATGAATCGGATTAAAATGTTGCGTGAAATACCTTAAATCTTAATGAAACAAAAATTTATTCGCTGCAAGGGTGTAAATTTGCGGCGGTTTTAATAATAATAAAAATTATTATTGCTGGTGGTTTTTAAGTCTAATTACTACATTCTTATTAAATATATCTATACTTTTTCTTTTAGTTTTAGTATTTGGAGTACCAATAGCCACAAGAACTTTGAAGTTGAAGGAGACAATGTTAATAATGATAGGGGCTTCAATTTGTGCCATTGGGAAAGCTATTCTCGCCCTAGCTAATTTACCCTGGCTATTTTATGTTGGTAAGTTAATATTAGAACATAATAATATTCAATAATGTTAATATAATGTTTAAAACACTCATTACAATCATTACATGTATAATGTATTTTAGTAACTTTTAGAAAAAGCGGTTTAACTGCACGAAATCAAAAACGTGCAAAACAAGCTTATTCGTGAAATGAAATACGAGTTATCAATTTCGTAATTTTTTTTATATTGCTCTGAAGAAAGTAAATATTTATATGAAAAGTAATATTTACAGAATATTATTTTTACTAAACCTTATTAAAGTTAGAAAGTAGTTAATATTAAATCAAATAAATTTTTATTTTGATTGAATGAAAGATCAGAAATGATAATTTTACTTTTGTTTTCCGAACACATTTTTTAAATGGAACTATGCAGTTGAGGGTAGTATCAACCACTTTCCAACAACATTTATTTACACTTTTACATAAAATAGAACACTGATTATGTTGTAAGATACGAATGCCGCAGAGGAATTGCTAAAGAATTAACAGAGACCTACAATTCTTCCAATGAAAATGTTACCACAATTGTTATAATAATAACAGTTAATTATAACAGAAAATAATACTCATTTTTCAGGCATGGGATTTTGCGGGTTTGCCTGCTTACCATACTCGATGACCAAAGCATTGTTGTCCAAAATCACGCACGTAACGGAACGAGGTAAAAACGTTGCAAAATATATACGACATAAAAGTATCTTAACTTAATATATTTGCATTAGATGAATTAATGTTCCAATCACTGTTTACTTGTACTTTGAAAAATGAATATACGTCTAAAAAAATATCAAACACGATATCTGAGTGTTTATTAAATTTCATCTGATATATTGATCATATCTACTGAAAGTAACATCTACACTGAAATAGCTTTATAAAAGAAGACAAATTCACCAAAGATGCCTTACTTTAATCAGTCCCAAGATCATCTATTTAACTACTTTCGAAACATCCATATCGAAAAGATTTATTGCCTTAAATATATTGATTGAATACTTAATTAAATATGACTATAATCAAAATCGAATAGTATCTAATACTTCATCACTCTAAACCCGGATCAGTTTAGATCATTAGAAATTTAGTACTGTTTTTTTAGTTTTTTTAGTAATGTTTAATGAAATGCGCTCGAAAGATCAACCATTTAAAAATAGCACATTTCCTATAAACATTTATTTATGTTTGAAGTTATTATTAATCAAATTTTTATTTCAGGAAAACTGTTTTTCGCGTTAACAATGTGCGATCATTCAGTTCCGGTGGTACTAGAAATGACATATTCGGGTCTCTATGCAGCAACTATCGAGGTTTTCCCAACTTCCATATATTGGTTAACATTTTCGTCACAATTTATTACAGTACCCCTTATTGCGTAAGTAAAACTGCTGTTATGCATTGGAAATATTTCGAAATTTTGTGTTAACAAATTCTTTTACATATTTTATGGTTTGTAAAATATTTTGAAATAATCTTTTTCAGAATTACACATTTTTCTCGAAGCACACAAACCCTGATAGACATTGTGCAGAACTCCGCGGATGAGCCAAGGAAATCTGTTACATCCAAATGTAACGGAGTAGAATCTTGAACTATATACGACATGTTTGTAAATAAGTATTTTTGTATTATATTAAAATATTGTTGTAACATTTGTATTCACAAACAAATCTTTAATAAAAAAAGCCACCAGAGGACGAATGTGTAAATTGGTCTAATATATTCTATGTTGAAAATAGTATCCATACGCATTCTAATTTATTATGATCTTATCACTTACAATTCATTGCAAAGAAATAAAATATTAAATGATGAAAGTGAATATAGAAAATAATTATAATATAATAAATATTAAGAATAAATTTGAACTACTTTTTTTTAAAAACCTTACCTGGTAGATGTCCACTCCAGGCATCTAAAATATCTCCAAAGCCAGTAAAATAAACAAATGGAAACTATCGCATTAAAAACCAGGTAACAAATAAACAAAATAGAAAAAAAAGGAATAGTTAACAAAATTATAATAAAACACACAGTATGTGACAAATTTATATCACTCATCACACTCTGATTCTCACTTAGATTCTGTCAAAAGATAATATGTCATTTTCTCTTTTTCAACCTCCTTGTGTTAGTTTTCATGACTTTTGTGAATGTGCTGTATCATTTATAAATGAACTCTGCACTCTATAAAATTCTTAGGGTGAAATGTTACTCTTTATGGCGTGAAAAGTGAGCCACTCTAGTGAAAGAATGAATGTTTTCAATGGTTATGTACGAGTGCTACAATTTTCACTGAATAAAGAGTAAGTTCTCTCTCTAAGAAATTTATTGTGCAACTCCTTAAAGTATTCTTTACTATTCCTAAATTACAAGCTCTGAGTTCAACTGCCCGTAAACATTTACATAACGTAATTTGTTTTGTCTTTCGAAAATCCATCGCATCTTTCAACATGTTTCGATACCATTGTCACGTATAAAATAAATTATTTTTTAGAATCCAATATATTATGTCCTCCACGTCAATGTGCCTCCAGACGTTTTTATAATACATAAAAAGCATGACTTGGAATCAGAAATTAATTATTTACTATCTTAATTTTGTTTGATTTCATTAAAGTATTTGGCTCACTAGCACATGCCGCCATCTTTCAGTGCCTTCGTTTCCAGGGCTTGGCTAACCGTTGGGTTCACTATTTTCTTACGGGACGCAGACAGTATCTTATCGATATCACTGGACAACCACGTAACCCGCTTATTATATCGTCTGTAGCTCTAGGGGGTTCTAGTCCAAGATTTTTAAAACTTGCTAATTAGTTTGCGACTATTTCTTTATAGTTTGGACTATTTTTTGTCTAGAAAATTTACGAAGAGCTAATTAAAACTTCTCGCTTTTGTTCATTTTTGTAACGCGTCATCTTTTATAAACTTACGGATCTCAGGATAATCAAAAATCATTTCTCAAAGTTTCCCATCGCTTCAATGGGAAGACGTAATTTCAAAATACAAAGAACATAGATCATCTTTGTGTCGAGCCTTCACTCATTGTTTCATAAGTCACAATTTGAGATGCAGAGAAGGGAAAATTTTGAGGGGTCAACAATTATTTAATCATGTTTTATATTTTTCGAGTCAGATTTAAAGGGTTGTCTAGTAGGCCAGACACTTGTTTTTAGGTTATGGTTTTTTCAATCGCGACTAACCCATTCACATAAAAAGCACGCAGTGATTCCGGATCCTGATTGTTGTCCCAGTCTTCTTCTGATGATTTTAAGATCACCAGCAATAAGATATTCATGCTGTTTATATTTAATCCTATCTAAAACGTACTGCAGATTAAATGATTCTTCTTTCAATATTACCGAATGCGCTACAGATATGGATACATAAACATTATGTATTATATACAACGGTACAGCTTTCACGTTTCTCATTGATGAATCAATAAGTAGCATCCACTCATTTGGTTTACGACATCCAAGTTTCAAGTGATTCGCTAATCCAACCATATCAGTGGAGTAAAATAAGGAAAAGTCTTCAACATTCCAGAAATATTTACGGAGACCCTTATCTAATTTATCTTTTTTCCTTATCTAATTTAATCTTTATTAAGCCCGGGGGATATCAAGAAAACGGCAGAGAAACCCGCTTCCTAGATCTTTTAACAACAAACTTGTCTGATGTTATAAAAAAGTGGTATAATACTGTACTAAATCGGGAGGTATAATGATTAAAAAATATATTTGCTTTAAATTTAACCTTATTATATAAATGGTTTTAAATTTGCAACTTGATATAATTTAGTAGACATCTGGTGAAAAGATACCATATAATGGTTGAGAGATTTCAGAAACACACGGATATACTGATTTAAGCCGATATCATACTGATTCCCTACATTTGACCTTTGACTGACATTGACTCAGATCTGTCACGATCAAATAGACATCGATTTCGAATTCAGCAACCCAAACATGTATAAATATACTGGTTTACTTTGAGATTAAATTGATTCCCTACATTTGACCTTCAATTGCCCTTGACTTACATAAATATATTATGGTCTGCTCTTTCGGATTTCTCACATTTTTGTAGTGTTATTTTAAAAGGGATATGAAAAATATGCTCTTGTCAAAATGTTAGTTTTTCTCATATATTTTCTCATACGGTTTCTCATGAGATTTCTCACATATGATTTTTTTCAGTATCATATGGTCATGTACATTATACTTCTCACTCTCAAATTACGAATTCAGTAATGTAAAACAATCATCTGAGTAGAATTTGATGGTCACACTAGATTCTCATACGATTCTCATCAGGATCTTAGCCACAATTTTCAGCAGCCAATTCTTTAATCTCACGCCCTTATCATAAGAGTCTCATTTAGAATTTTACGTACAATTTTTCGCATCCAATTCTAGAATCTCACAAAAATCCGATGTGCTTTTCAATAGACAATTTTTCGTAGAAGTTTCTCATAACATTCTTATAAGAGTAACACTCGATTATCATCTCGATGTCATAATAACCCTGTTCAAATTTCTCATGAGAAAATTTTTCATCATATGATTCTCATGAGAATCTTACCAAAGTTTTTCGCAGGGATTGCCAGGCCCTGAATATATCTGAATAAGAATCGGGGACCTAATATTTTAATGAACTATTTCGCGAACAATTATTGTTTATTTTGTGCCATTTTTTAGAATGTATAGATATAGTTTGAGCTTAAAATCAGAATTTACCTTATATCACACATTAAAAATCTCAATTCATTTCAATCCTATTCAGAATTTTTTAAGGTTCAAGGTTGAATTGCATTTCTAATCGATAGGAATTGAAACTGTGACAGTTGAAATCTTATTCAAAAATATAGCAATCGATTAGAAAACACTTACATAAAATTCTCCAGGTATAGGAGCCAGGTATTAGGTAATTCTGATTTTATACTAGAAAAAAAGTGAAACAATTCCCCTTTTCATTTATCTCTGAAACCGAAGATCGATTGAAAATAATATTGATTTAAAATTTTGAATACTTCAATTCCATTTTTGAAGAATTAAACAATAACTCGAGAATAATTTTTAATTTTGGGGATTCACATAAATTAAATGCAATGGATTTTAATACGCTAAGAAGAATTCGAAAAAATCCACCGTTTTAGATGCGTTAAATATGCACGTAAATTCAAGAAAGTAAGAAGAATGCCATGACATGCAGAACTGAAAATTCGTAATGGTATAACCTTTGCAAATGTACAAGCCCAAAACGCCAGAAAAGTAAAGATTCGACAAAATAATTAGTTTGCTCCAAATCAAGGAAGTTATAAAAAAGTATCTAAAAAATTTGCATTATCTGATTAGTTGTGTTTGTTTTCTTTTAAATCTCTAGAATTCTATGTTCTTTTATTCCATCCATTTTATAAAGTTACACCTATAAAAGCTTTTTCATCACGGATGTAATTCGATCATGGTACACTCAATTGTTATCAATATTTTTCATTGATTTTCATTTTCTGTGATTGACTCCGTAGACCAGGAAGCATATATAATAAATAAAAAGAAGGGCAGAAATAGAATTCTAAACTGTATGAAAGTATTTATTTTCGACTGAAACGAACATGGATCGAAGCACCTAAAACACATATATGCTTCACAGGGACTAAGGAGGCCTTCTAATGTGAACGTCCCGAAAAGGTATATTTTTGGTAATTACTTCAATCCAAAGTATTCAATTTGGTCCCCACGGCAAACAAAATTATCCTATAGTTTGTAAAAATGCAATATCGAACATTTTATTATGACTGATTAGTTTTTAAAATCTATCCACACTAGGTTGAACAAAATAAAAGATGAAACTAGATGCCTTCGACCCGGGTGCCTACAATTTTGGCTAAATTCGTATTGCAGTTCCCTGACGAAAGGCTGATGCTTCCGGGAATATTCCCATTTTAAGACTGCCAGGAAAGAAGGCGGCAGAGGGTAGTTCTAGCATCGTTAGGTTCGAGTGGTTTCTATACATATATTGTAACAATATCTTGTTCCTTAAATCGGGTGAATATGCCAATGAATGGACGGTTAAGCATTTTTCACACTTTGATCGATTGTAACTTTTGAATTATTTTATGAAAATTTAATTATGATACCACCATTAGAATCGTTAGTCTCTGCTCTTTATGACCGTGTAGTTCAACCTTTGATTTTATTTAATTATTAACCTCGTCTTCATACGTTTGTAAAAAAATCCGCTAAACCCCAATGAATAGACGGGTTAAATCAAATGGGACGTTTTCAGTACCAGTTTTGGATGGCTTTAAAACTTTGCTTTGATTTTACAAAATAATAAACACTGGAAGATCAATAGTACTGTAAATATTGTTTTGAATGCACAAAGAACATAAAAATATGTATTTTGTTGCATGTTGTGCATCATACATTCATAAGAAATAGAAATATGTAGAAAATGGTCCATTCATTGGCATATTCACCCTATATTAAAATTGAAAATGAGCATTTTCAAAACTTCGACCCCGACCGCAGGTAAGCCGAAGCACTGATAAATGAGCACGTCTTGTTCACACTGATGCTTAAAAAAACGCGGTTTAGTCGAGTTTTTGACAGGTCGGGTTGCAGGAAATAAATTTTTTTATATGTGGGATACTTCGGTTTCCGTTCATGCGATCCAGTACATTAATACGTTTTTCTTCACGCCCTGGACGCGAAAGGTTTTGGGTCGATTGGTCATTTATAACTGAAAAACTTCCGAAATTGACAAGCTAGTTGCGTTTCGTCCTTGTTGCCCGATTCTATAAACCGTTATTTACAATAACGTCAACGTTAATAACAATACCCTGAACCACGATCAGTTGAAGTTGTTGCTACCGGCGAAGCCTCGAACCCCCCTCCCCGCTACCACCTCCCCGTGGCTACCCGACACCAACATTACAGTGAATATTGTTTTATGCCCCCCCCCCCCTGATACCCGCCTCACTCCCCTACTTCTTCTGTTTCTCTGTTTTTCATGTAATGTATATAATATACATACATATGCATTGTATATGTGTATGTACAATTTATGTTAATTTCATGTTAATTTGCTTTTTACGGCATTATCGTTGATTTGACGAAGAAATTAATACAACCTTTTTTGTAGAGAATTCGATGTTCTATATTTTTTGTTTGAAACATTTTTTTGTACGATTTGTATTTTTTGTTAAAAAATGGAAAAAACGTGTTTTTTGAGCGTTTTTTTGTTAAACCTCCCCATAACCTAGTATGCATTGTCTCCAAAAACTAATCAGATCTAAGTTTGGCCAAGAGAAATCCAAATCCGTGTGTACTTTTTAAATTCCTCCTGCCAGTCGCGAGATATCGATTATACAAAATTTTGCCCACGGACGGACGGACGTACAACATAACGGACACCAATTTTTTTATTGTTGCTTTGGGTTCCTTAGGGCCTGAAACGTCGACATTTGATGAAAAACTATAGGGTAATTTTTTGGCGGGAACTGACCAAATTCAATACTTCGCCAGACCTATGGTCTGGGTCGAAGTAAAATACGTTTTATGTGTTTCTTACACAAAATACAAATTACAGGGAAAAAATGTTTCCCACAAAAAAAGATAGACCATTAAATTCGCTACACAAAAGGTTATGTGCACTTTCTTCGTAAAATCAACAGTTATGCCATAAACGACGAATAAATATGAATGAATCATGGAAATGAAAGCTCACCTCCTATAGATTACAGGAAAAATTTAGCGTAAGCGTTAGAACATATTATTCCACATAAAAAATGTCAAAAAAATCAGAATTTTAGGGAAAATATATCTTTCAATCGTAAATGTCAAGATTGAGTCAATGTAATGTAATGAAACCAAATAAAAATAATCGAATATTTCCTATAGGTTACAGGATAAACAAAGCCCAAGCACTAAAATTCTGATTTTGTTGGCTTTTTTTATATGAAATAACATTTTTTAACGCTTGCGCTATATCTTTCCTGTAATCTATAGGATACAAGCTTTCATTTCCATTTGGTTTCATTACGTTACGCGGACTCAACCCTGAGATATACGATTGAGAAAAATATTTTTCATCAGTGTTTCCCACCGTGCGCCGCCTACCTAACCCTGCTCAGTCAAGGAGTAATGAAAGAGAAAATGTACTTTTTAAGTGCTAAAGCCGTAAAATGAAATTTTACGGATCTCGCGTAACATCCCAATAAACGAAAAAGTATACGGAATCGATATTTTGCATTCTGTTTCTTTCTAGTCGCGTATTGATTATTCGAGATTCTTATTCGAATTTATACTATTTTATACGACCTGTAATACCAGAATTGAATTCATTCGATCTTATACGATACCGTATTTAACGCATTACAAAAATTGATTTTGTTGTGGTATCGACTAGCTTTAAATTCTGATCATTTAATCGAAGAATTGATTATATCGTTTTCCGTATTTCATAATTTTCGAAGAAATGTTCTGTTTTCTAGTTTTGAGTTTAAATCATTCGATAAGCCAAAGTAATCGTTTCTTTGAGGTTATGTGCGTGTGTATCGCGTATAATATCATATACACTCGCATTCGTAACTGAAAGAGTGGGAAAGAAACAGACTTATTTCGTATTAAATCGTATACAAGTTTTCTTCCTAAATGCTTCCACCCACTAATTTCATTCGATTCGATACGTTTTAATTCTTTGCATCATCTTGCATACGTTTTCATGCGATTTATCGCGAAATAACGAGGAAAGAAACGGGATGGAAACGTATGAAATCGTATTACAAATTTTTGCACACGAACTCGCTACAGAGATTATTCTTTGCCCATTATAAAAGCGATCGTAAAGGTTACAGATTTATTCGAAAGAACAATCTTGATTCCAAGAAAATAATTTTGTTATAGTTATTAATTGTAGACGGATCATAAAACATTTCAATACAGTGGAACCTCTCTTATTTCAACTGGTCATGGTTTTCAAGATGGCGCCGACCCCTCTTATTTGAAATTTCCCCTTACCCCCTTACTATACTTAACGGTTTAATAGTGGATGATAATATCTGATATCTTTTTATTTTTGTTAGACATCGCATATATTTTAGAGTTCAAATTATGTAAAATATAGTATATATATATAATTTATCTGAAAAATGTGTAGAGAATTTTAAATTTGGATAAAAATGTAACGAGATCACAACTCGTGCCTTTATGTGATAAATAAAGACTGCAACATTTCGCATTTATTTATGGTCATTTATATCTGCATTCGAGTGTAGAAATAAACATTTTAAATTTACATTATGTACTTTATTACATATATAATTATGTATCAATAATTTGTATCAAATACACTGTGATTAAGACCGAAATTAATGTAGGAGACAATATTTAACCCAAATTTGCAAATACGATTAATGAAAGCTTCAAATCACTTCAAATTTAGTACTAAGCTGCTGATATTCGATTTGTTTGTTATTTTGCAAATGAAAGACTTTCCAAATTTTTGTGGAGGTCTTGAAATACAGTAGAACCTCCGATATCGAATACGGTCGGGACAACGCGGGGCATTTAAATTTCCGTTAACGAATATTTGAAGAGAAAAAATCGACCCCCCACCTATACCTATATCTTTAGGAGTTACAGGGCATTATACATACATAGGCGATATTGTATCGATATGTGAATCGAATCAACGCGACGTATCGATACTCCATGTCGGCCATCTACAACGTGATGTCTAGAGTGGGGAGACTAACTGAGGGGAAATTATTCGTTAACCGAAATATTCGATAACGGAGTATTCGATAACGGAGTATTCGATAACGGAGGTTCTACTGTACACATCATTAAAAATTGACAACATCCCAGTAAACGAAAAGGGGTAAGGGCTTTTATCTTTTATTCTTTTATTGAACGTTCGGAATTGGCAATTTTTCAATTCCTTTATAAGAATTCACGCGTGAGACATGTGAATTCCGTTGAATTCTGATATATAATTTTTTATTCCGCGCAATTCCATTCAATTCCCTAACATAACCTATAATGTTTACATCAATATTCTCTCAGGGATTCCTTGGAATTCATGGGAATTGCAAATTTAACTTTTCTATTCCAGTGAATTCCATCCAATACCTTCAATAAAGGGGTTCAACGGAATTCAACATTCCAATCCCTTTCCATTTGCTGGGATCCTAACCTTCAAATGTGCACTTTTATTTTACGAAATTAGCAGCTTCTCGAATAATTTGTATGATGTAAATCATGAGTTTGATGCAAAATTTTAAATTAATTTTAAATTTCATTACATATCAGTCTACCGACTATACATGTTTGCAAATTTAGGATAAACGGTATTTACACTGTACAACTTTGATGGTGTAAACACTGTAAACTGTATCGAGATGTTCCAGCGGTGGTGGGGGAAGGCCTGAGGGGAAACGATTCAAATACAGTGGTCCTTCCCTTATTTTAACTCCTCTTATTTTAACTGCGTCCTTTATTTTAACTTTTTTTCGTCCCTTGTGTTAACTTCTTCCCCTCATGAGTTCCCCCACCATTCGCCATTTGAAAGTGTTCAAAACACTGATATATATATCAGTGGTTCAAAAGAGTGCGGACTGCTGTTTGCGCTTGCGCATACAGATGAAGAAGGACCACTATATTTCCTTTCTCCGTTTTTATTCTCTCATACTGCCAGTGGTGGGTATGAAGTGAAGCGGTAAAATAAGGGAAGACGCCGCCATCTTCCTTGACTCGAAAAGTTGAAATAAGGGGAGGGCCACTGTAGGAGGGGTTGGACAATTCAAATAAGAGGGGGTCTATTGTATTATATTATATTTCCATATCGCAAAAAAAAGTCAAATATAATTTTATGCAAAATGTAAACGTAAGTCATAAATAAATGTTCATAGAGGGCGCCATGTGTCGGTTCTCAATATTTGATTGCAAATTTTATATAACGCGGTCGGTAAATGATTCGCATGGTCTATGGCGTAAATACACAGCGCAATTTGTTCAAAAACGCGCGTTGTGTGTGATCGTACTTAACCTCGTCGGGTTTATGTACATTTGAATTTATTGTTTGAAAGGTAAGCCCTCTTCGTCGTCGTTGCTAATCTTCTTGTTGACTTCGATGAGAAATTGTGTTTTTTAATAAATATTTTTACTCTAGTACAAAGTCTATCGAAAAACATGGACTTTTTGGAGTATCCGGATATTACGGCCGAGGTTAAAGGAGCTATGGTAAGCCTCCAACTTTTTGTTCATTTTACTAATTTAAAAACTTTTAAATTTCAATCACATTTATCAAGATTACTTTTATGTTTTATGCTACCTTTATTTTTTGAAATTTAAGCAAATCAAATTTTAAATACATTATATTTTCTATTGAATTTAAACAAATTAATTCTCTTAATCGTATTACCATTAACAATTGTTTGATTATCTTATTATTTACGTAGACTCCTGGAAGATTAAAGTTGACAGATCAACATTTAATCTTCAAGAATCAAAAGACTGGAAAAGTTGAACAAATATCTTCAGGTGACATGGAGATGGTCAACTATCAGAAATTCGTCGGTACCTGGGGTCTTCGTATATTTTTAAAAAACGGCACATTACACCGATTTCGTGGTTTTAAAGAAGGAGTATGTTTATTTTTTATCTTCGAGTATCTACTTTAATATTTGATATAACAATAATTTTAATTGATTATAAACAGGACCAAGAAAAAATTGCCAAATTCTTCAGTATTAATTACAAAAAAGATATGTTAGAAAAAGAAATAAGTTTAAAGGGTTGGAATTATGGTACTGCAAAGTTTCATGGATCTGTATTAAGTTTTGACGTTGGCCATCATACAGCATTCGAAATTCCTTTGTATGATGTGTCACAATGTACGACAGGAAAGAACGAAGTCACCTTGGAATTTCATCAGGTACAACAAAATTTTACTCGTTAATTTTTAAAAAAGTGACAAAATATAATCTTATTGCAGAACGACGATGCACCTGTCGGTTTATTGGAAATGAGGTTCCACATACCTGTTAGCGACAGTGCGGATCAAGATCCTGTCGAAATGTTCCATCAAGAAGTAATGGAGAAAGCATCTGTCATAAGTGTTAGCGGAGATGCTATTGCAATCTTTAGAGAAATTCAGTGTCTTACTCCTCGGTTAGTATTTCAATGTTTACAGTGTTTAATTTTTTCATAATTAACATAATCTATATTTCAGTGGTCGCTACGATATAAAAATTTTCCAATCGTTTTTCCAACTTCACGGAAAAACATTTGATTACAAAATTCCAATGTCAACTGTGCTTAGATTATTTTTACTTCCCCATAAAGACAGCAGACAAATGTTCTTTGTTGTGAGTATTTTTTAATTCTTAAAGAATTAAAGAAAGTAAATTAAGCAAGAAAATATTTACAGGTGAGTTTGGATCCTCCGATAAAACAAGGACAAACCCGATACCATTATCTTGTGTTGTTATTTAATCAAGAAGAAGAAACGTCCATCGAACTTCCATTTTCTGAGTAAGTACTCTTTTTGTACTCTTTAATAATCACCATATTCATATCTTAATAACATTTAGAAAAGAACTGAAAGAAAAATATGACGACAAATTAACGAAAGAAGTTTCTGGTCCCACGTACGAAGTTTTGGGTAAAGTTATGAAGGTCATCATTAACAGGAAACTTACTGGAACTGGAACATTCCAAGGGTATGCATAAAAATGTTTTTAAATCTAGAAATTTATAGCTATAATCGAGAAACTTTTTTTTAGACATTCTGGAACCCCAGCAATCGGATGTTCTTTCAAAGCTGCAGCCGGTTATTTGTATCCCCTCGAAAGAGGATTCATCTACGTACATAAACCACCAATCCACATTCGTTTCGAAGAAATTTCATCCGTGAACTTTGCTCGAGGTGGAGGATCCAACAGATCGTTTGACTTTGAAATCGAATTAACGAGTGGAGTGGTACATATCTTTAGTAGTATCGAAAAAGAAGAATATGGCAAATTATTCGATTTCATCAATTTAAAGAAACTCAGAGTTAAAAATCGTGGAAAGAGCGTAAGTTTAATGTGTTTAATTTATAATCGTAAAATCACAAAAATTATAATCAACTTACAATTTAGGACAAACCCAATTATGCAAATGACTTCGGAGACAGCGATCAAGAAGACGAGCCTGATGCGTATTTGGAAAGAGTTAAAGCCGAAGCAAAAGAGAGAGACGACGATGATCAAGATTCTGAGGATGAATCAACTGATGAAGATTTCAAACCAAACATGGTATGTAAAAATGTAAATAAAATATCGAAACTTTGTTACAATTGTTCTTCTGTTAGGATGAATCTGATGTTGCTGAAGAATATGACAGTAATCCTGCGACATCTGATAGCGAAGGTGATTCCGATGCTTCTGGTGGCGGTGAACCGAAGAAAGAAAAGGAAAAGAAGAAGAAATCTGCCAAGACAGTGGTAAGAATTTACACAATCTTTTAGAATAATTTTTTTTTGTTAACTTTGTCCAATATAGTTTTTTCTTTTCTTTTTTTTGTACTTAATAATAATAATTTGTCTTTTTTGGCACATAAACTGTTGATTTTGTGTTTGTTTAGAAAACCATTGAATGTCAGTACCTCCAAAAAATATTTATTTCTAATATAACTCTATAATTAATTCACTTGTAGTTGTTTTATTTTAAGTACACATTACACATACTATACTGCCGTACAGAATGGAAAAAGCCCTAACTGCATTCGTTAATAACCAGTTTAATAACTTTGAGATAGTCTAGTTAAAAGTTAAAAAGTTAACCATGAAAATAACTAATAAAGTTAAAAGATAACGATACTAACAATAATAAAACATTTTTTTCTCATCGAAAGAATATTTGTCGTCAGAAAATTTCTTCATTAAACGTGGACCCAATAGTTACAGTATCAAGATAAATTTTTTAAATATTTAAAAACTAACATGGTGATCACAAAATGGCAACTCCAATGAGAAATTTCTAATTAAAACTTAACAATAGTTTTTCTTAAAAACTATAGACTTCAGAAAAAATTTTCTTAGAATAAATACGTTTTAGAATGAGTCATAGAATGATTCAAAAAATCCTCTCAAATTTTTTCAGAATGTATTGTTACAATTTTTTATTTTTCGAATATTCGAAAAATCGAAATTTTTAAAAAAGCCGAAATTTTTAACCCCTTAGTTTTTACTGTCTCAAAAGTCCCCATGCAAATCTGTTTTTCTGAAATAACTTGGAAAATAACACTTTAAACGAAAAAACAGAAAGACACGAAAATTGTAGCTGGTGAAATTCCGAACAATTTTGTTTTTTAAAAAAGCTTCTACGACCAATAGAAGCATAGGTTGATTTTTTCAAATATTGGCAGTTTTGCGTTTTTCGCTTATAAGTAAATAATAACCTTAAAAAAATGATTCAATAATTTTCTTGCTTTATATAATGCTGTTTAAAACAATAAATTAATGCACAATCAGAACTTTTTTTTTTTGTATAAAATCAGTAATTACTCGAAAACCATGTTTTCTACGAGAAAAGCGCATATGATGAAAGTTGTAGATAATGCAATTTTTAATCTATGTATACGTTTAACCCATTAATGCCCAAATGCACAGAAAATTTACACCAACTTCAACGCTTATTTCCAATATGAAATAAATTTCGAAAAAAATCAAACTTACCAGATTCTACCATTTTCGGGGTCGCTCTTTCGAATGGCGATGAGAAAATTTTAAAAAAGTCAACATTTGTCTATGATTTTGACATATATATTAAAAAAACATACTTTTTTCAGTGCGCATTTTTTACAAATATCGAGTTTTCGATACAATATCGTGCTTTGAATGCGCTAAAATATACTAGAATAGTGCACTCGATAGTTATACTTAAAAGATACACTGGTATGCATTTGAAATTTTGCGATGTCAGATCCAAAATGGCCACCGCAGTAACGAATTTCTATTCAAAATTTAACAATTTTTTTTCTTGAAAACCATACACTTTAGAGAAAATGTTCTAAGGACAATTTTGTTTTAGAATGAGCCAAAAAATACCCTTGAATTTTTTCAGAATGTACTGCTACAATTTTTTATTTTTCAAAAATGCAAAAAATCCAAAATTTTCAAAAAGTTATTTAATAAATCTGAAAAAATTTGACAGTGTTATCTAACCAATTCTAAGACATTTTTTATCTATAGAAATTTTCTCTAAAGACTATAGTTTTCCAGAAAAAAAATCATTTGTCTTGAAATCTAGAAAAGTTTAATGATTTTTTTTCTTGAAAACTATAGTCTTTAGAGAAAATTTCTATAGACAAAAAATGTCTTAGAATTGGTTAGATAACACTGTCAAATTTTTTCAGATTTATTAAATAACTTTTTGAAAATTTTGGATTTTCTGCAGTTTTGAAAAATTGAAAATTGTAACAATACATTCTCAAAAAATTCAAGGGTATTTTTTGGCTCATTCTAAAACAAAATTGTCCTTGGAACATTTTCTCTAAAGTGTATGGTTTTCAAGAAAAAAAATTGTTAAATTTTGAATAGAAATTCGTTACTGCGGTGGCCATTTTGGATCTGACATCGCAAAATTTCAAATGCATACCAGTGTATCTTTTAAGTATAACTATCGAGTGCACTCTTCTAGTATATTTTAGCTCATTCAAAGCACGATATTGTATCGAAAACTTGATATTTGTAAGAAATGCGCCCTGAAAAAAGTATGTTTTTTTAATATACAGGGTGATCCAAAAGTCCCGGAACAGCAAAATATCTCAGCGGGAGTGCATTTTCGGGGAAAATGTTTTAGACAAAAGTTTAAGGATTTTTCCCTGGCTATTTAATGGCGATATTGAATTTGACCTTGAACATGACCTTGAAGGTTATTTCAAGGTCAAGTTAATTTTTTTAAATGGGAACCCCTATTTTTTTTCACGGATTCGGAAAGAGCACAAAATTTTACGTCCGAATATGCTATGGCCGTTTTTTTCGGCAAGGTCATTTCAAGGTGAAACTTAAAACTCCCGTGACGGCGAAATATCTCAGAGGGTGTGCATTTCTTTGGAAATTGTTTCAGACAAAAGTTTAAGGATTTTTCCCGGGCTATTTAATGGTAGCACAGAATTTGACCTTGAACATAACCTTCAAGGTTATTTCAAGGTCAAGTTTGTTTTTTTTTTAATGGAAACTGCTATTTTTTTTCACGGATTCGGAAAGAGCACAAAATTTTACGTCCGAATATACTATGGCCGTTTTTTTCGGCAAGGTCATTTCAAGGCCAAACTTAAAACTCCCGGAACAGCGAATTAACTCAGCAAGAGGTCATTTTCGGGTAAAATGTTTCAGACAAAAGTTTCAGGATTTTTTCCGGGATATTTAATGCTAGCATAAAATTTGACCTTGAAAATTACCTTGAAGATTATTCTCAGGTCAAGATTATTTTTTTTTTTAATTGGAACCCCGTTTCATTTTCTTAACGAAGTTATGAGGATCTTCCGGTATTGAGAGTGGTTAAATTCATTTTGTTCAGTCGATGCTATTACTGGACGATCTGCTCTAGGGAGATCCTTTACAGTGCCGTAAACTTCGAAACAATTTATTGTTCTGCCAAAAGTCGATTTAGGAATCAGTTCCTGTCCCTCGCTTGTCCTCTAATTTTGTAAATAGAATAATAAACTGTTTAAAAAAAGTGTATACATACATCTTACGCAACACTTGTGCAAAGTGAACTTGGGCGCGCGAACAGCGACAGAGAGCACGAGTCACCAGCGAAGTAAATAAACAACATACATTCACATTGAATTTATACATACGTGTACAGTCTTATAAGGTTACATTTTGGTCTTAACTTTATCGTTTTGTGAGATACATGGATTTCCTATCTAAACGCCTTTCCTATCTAAACGTATTAAGCATCATTTCAGTAACAAAATACATACGTATATTTCGTACAAAGAGCAATGGCTGCGCTAAGTGAACGAGAAAGAATAACCATTCTCATGATGAGAGGCTGGGGTGATAACCAGCGATCTTTAGAGAATGTGCGAACCTTATTTAACGCATCTTTAGAGAGGGACGAGAACCGATTTCTAAATCTACTGTTAGCAGAACAATAAATCGTTTTGAAGTTCACGGTACTGTGAAGGATCTCCCAAGAGCAGGTCGTCCAGTAACAGCATCAACTGAAGAAAATGAGTTGAATGTCGCGCTGTCAATAACGGAAGATCCTCATACTTCCATCAGGAAAGTTAAACAGCAGCACGACTTATGTTACGGTACAGTACAACGGATCTTAACTAAAAACTTAAAATTTCACCCATACAAAGTTAGACTCGTACAACAATTGAATGAAGACGATCCAGATAGACGCCTACAGTTTGCGGAATTAATGATGAATCGAATAGATGCTGATGCCGGTTTCTTGAATCGCATCGTATTTTCTGATGAAGCTACATTCTTCTTAAATGGGGCAATCAATAGACATAACATGTCTTATTGGAGTGAAACCAATCCTAATTGGATGGTCGATAGTCGTTCTACTCAATATCCTGAAAAAGTAAACGTATGGGCAGGTATTATAAACAATGCGGTAGTTGGGCCCTTCTTCATCGAGGGTACCCTTACTGGTCAAAAATACCACGATATGTTGAGGGACGACATCATCCCTGCTATTCAGGTTATTGTAGGCGAGGATTTCGATCAGACTTGGTTTCAGCAAGATGGTGCAACACCCCATTATGCAACAGATGTTCGCAATTATTTGAGTGATGTATTCGCAGAACGGTGGATAGGTCGAAGGGGTGTAATAGAATGGCCACCAAGATCTCCGGATCTTACGCCCCTTGACTATTTTCTATGGGGTTATCTCAAAGATAGAGTGTATCGAACGAAACCGGTGAATATTGAGGAAGTAAAACAACGAATACGGGATGAGATCGAGGCTATAGAACCAGATATGATTAAAAAAGTCGTATCGACTTTTTATAATCGCTTGGGATATTGCCAAGAAGTTCATGGCAATCACTTTGAGCATAAGCTTTAGTAAGATACATAATTTCATCAAAATCTTAGTATACCCATCTTGCCTTAACTGTCTGGGGACACCCACACACACACACACACGCACACGCACACGCACACGCACAGGTGACGGCGAGGGGAACCACCTGAACAAAGCACCCCGAAGAGGTGTAAACCCGACCGTACTACCTCCACGCGGTACATCTTGGGTAATGCTAAAGCCGGCGGTAGCATTGGAAACAATGTAAAAATGTTACCCATACATACGGTATTTATAAACGTATCGGATGTAAAAAAAAAATGTATATATTTATCCGGGAACAATGATAATGCATTGCACTTTGGAAACTCTGGAAACATTACGAAAATGAAACGGGGTTCCAATTAAAAAAAAATAGTCTTGAGCTTAGAATAAGCCTCAAGGTAATTTTCAAGGTTAAATTCAATGGTGCCTCTTGCTGAGTTAATTCGCTGTTCCGGGAGTTTTAAGTTTGGCCTTGAAATGACATTGCCAAAAAAAACGGCCATAGCATATTTGGACGTAAAATTTTGTGCTCTCTCCGAATCCGTGAAAAAAAATAGCAGTTTCCATTAAAAAAAAACAAACTTGACCTTAAAATAACCTTCAAGGTCAAATTCTGTGCTACCATTAAATATCCCAGGAAAAATCCTTAAACTTTTGTCTGAAACAATTTCCAAAGAAATGCACACCCTCTGAGATATTTCGCCGTTACGGGAGTTTTAAGTTTCACCTTGAAATGACCTTGCCGGAAAAATCGATCATATCATACTCGGACGTAGAATTTCCCGCTCTTTCAGAATCCATGAAAAAAAATAGGGGTTCCCATTTAAAAAAATTAACTTGACCTTGAAATAACCTTCAAGGTCATGTTCAAGGTCAAATTCAATATCGCCATTAAATAGCCAGGGAAAAATCCTGAAACTTTTGTCTGAAACATTTTCCTCGAAAATGCACTCCCGCTGAGATATTTTGCTGTTCCGGGACTTTTGGATCACCCTGTATATGTCAAAATCATAGACAAATGTTGACTTTTTTTAAATTTTCTCTTCGCCATTCGAAAAAGCGACCCCGAAAATGGTAGAATCTGGTAAGTTTGATTTTTTTCGAAATTTATTTCATATTGGAAATAAGCGTTGAAGTTGGTGTAAATTTTCTGTGCATTTGGGCATTAATGGGTTAATACAAAAATTATTTTGATCATAAATCCCTGATGGTGCGAAAGAAAAATATGAAAAATTGTTATTTTCCTATACTTTTGTTTAAATAAGTGTTTTTTGACTTTTGGCTACATTTACACAGTAGTAGTATCTGAATGGTTTGAAGAGGATGACTTTAGGTGTAAAATGAGCACCGGTTGGATTTCCTACGATGAATTGTTAAAGAGTTATAGCAGTTTAAAATTTCATGAAAAAAAGTCAAAATTAGTAACAATTACGATTTTTTTGTAAAAACAAAAACGGTTTTCAACTTATTTTACTAATTTAAAGAAAACGCGAGACTTTAAATCATTACTAATAGGTGTTTTGTTCCAAAACAATATCCTCAAAAGTGGTCAATTTAAAAAAAAATTGAGCACATTTTTTTACATTCCTTTTTTGTCAATATCTTTGTTGGTATTGATTCTACGACAAAATTTCATATAAACAAAATGAAAGCTTACAAAAATTCCTACAAGAATGACTTTGTAGAAATTATTTGTTTAATTAATAGCAATGATAAACTGGGAATTGAAAACGTGGTCAATTTTTCATTTTTATGAATTCTGTAAAATCAAGTAACTTTAATGCCATGAACAGTGCATTAAACAAATTTTTTACACTTTAAAATCATAAGAAGTTATTCTCAGAATATTTCTAAGTAGATTAGTGTTGGTTTCATATTTTTAGGATGATTAGTACAGTCAGGGCTCTCAATCTGTCTCTTTTTAGGAAATTAGTCTCTTTTTTCGACTTTAGTCCCTTTTATTTCCTTTTTTTGTCAAAAATCCCTTTTACATCCTTTTTAAACCTTTCAAATTTAAATTGTCCTTCCGCGGCTTTTTACGTCTTGTTTTCTGCGTATGAATAAATGTTTGATTAAGAAAAGTAATTCGTTTTTCAAATCCGAAGAAATACGTTTTAACTTCGGAGAAACTAAAAAATAGTATGAAGCCATTGAAAATATTGTTTTTCATCTATAAATTATTTTATAATATACATATACAGTATGTAGTATGCAACAAAAATTATATCTTTTTTTTTTTAAATTGTAAATAAACAAAACAATTTTCCATATTTATGATTTTATAAATATAGGCTCCTTGTATACATGGACCCCTTATGAAAAAGTTGCAAAGCATCTTAGGGAAATGGAAAAACTAAGTTATTGAAACTTTAAGGAACTATAACAAACAATCTTTCGAAAAATACGAAAAAATTTTTTTTTTACAACGAATTTAATGGTAATATAATAACAATTTTATAAAAATGTTTGATAAAAAAGATTTTTTTTCGTCGAAAAAATAAAATTTTTTAAAATCCATCTATAATTAATTAGAAAATATTTTTTTTTATTCACCAAATTTGCTTTGAATGGTTAAATTAAAAACGACGAAAAAATTAAAAAAGAAAAACAGGTGGAAAAATTAAAAAAAAATTGAGAGTTCAATTTTTTTAGTAGAGAACCCGTATACAAAATTTGCAGCCAAATCTGAAAGGGCGATGTCCAACAATAGCAAAATTAAACGTTTTAGCGTGAAAAAATTTGTTTTTTTCCGAATAAAGGCTATTCAAATTTGTTAATCAATGTTAAAAATTAAAAAAAAAAAACTATTGGAAAACAGAAAAACATATTTTCTAAATAATTACGTATGGATTTTAAAAAATTCCATTATATTCGAAAAAAAAACATTTTTCTTTTTTTGGTAAAAAAATTTATTTCTGATTTTTATTTTATTACCATTGAATTCCTCCTAAAAAATCACTAAAGAAATAATTTCTGAGGAATTTTTGAAGATTTGTTTGGTATAGCTGATTTTGTGCCCGGACCTCTCCCCTTGTGATAACAAACGAAAAAAAATGTTATTATAAATTGTAATGCAATAATTGTATCAGGCTTATAATTAAAAAGTTAAAATCAAAACTATTTTTAATCCTTTTTTAGTCCATTTTTCTACCTCAAGTCCCTTTTTTAGTTCCTTTTTTTTAAGTTCAAATTACCTTTTTTCCTTTTTTTAAGGGGACAAGGCACTGGGAGTCCTGTGCTTAGTACAGTAGAACTACACAAAAGAAGGATCCGGCGGAATACGGAGAACAAATTTTTTTCGCTTGTGTTTACATAAAAATCGTAATTATTTTTACTTTTTTGCTGAAACTTATGAAACTTCAGCTATAACTCTTCAATGGATACTAGTACTGTCTAAAGGTAGCCAAAAAAATACTTATTTACAAAAAAGTACATGAAAATAAAAATTTTTCATATTTTTCTTTTGTACCATCGTGGATTTATGATGAAAATGATTTTTTTATTAAACACATAGATTTCAAATTTCATTATTTGCAACTTTCATGCACTTTTGCATATGAAGCATGGTTTTCGAGTAATTATGGATTTTATTAAAAAAAAAAAAGTTCGGATTGTGCATTAATTTGTTTTTTAAACGTTTATATCTCCGTAAATATTGAACGTACAGTATCACATAAAAAAAAGAAAATCATTCGTAATTTCATCTTCTACAACTTTTATTTGAAGCGTTTTGCGATTCGAATGTTTTCTTTTTACTTGTAAACGAAAAACGCGCAGGTTACAGTTGCTCCGAAATACTGTCAATATTTGAAAAAAATCTATCTCGCGTTCTATTGGTCGTAGAAGCTTTTTTAAAAAACGAAATTGTACGGAATTTCCCCAGCTAAATTTTTTGTGTCTTTCTTTGTTTTCGTTTAAAGTGATATTTTTTGAGTTATTTAATAAAAACCGATTTTTTGGACACATTTCCCCCACCATTTCCCCCAGGCAGATTGTACGGATGGGGACTTTTGAGAGAGTAAAAAGTACAAGATAAACCTGTTTCCAAATTTTCATCCCACTACTAATTTTTTAATCCAAATTTCCCCATTTTACTGGGCTAATTAGTTTTGAAGTAAAAATGTTGAAATTTGGTTTCATTCGTATATAAATTTAAACAAATAATTTACTTCTAACTGGAACTCTATTTCCACAACAAATAATTGAATTTGATTTACATCATATGATAAGCATTGTACGAATATTGTCACTGTAATGTTTACATTTGAACCAAATTTGTGAAAGTATAGACTACTTTCAGAATTGCAGTTATAATTTAGTGATTTATTTTAATCAATGTTATTTTAGTATTATATTATATTTATTTTATTGTTATTTAATTTTTAATCATGCCAAAGTCGGAGAAACCAAGAGCACCTCGTAAAAAGAAGAAGGAAAAGGATGCAAATAAGCCGAAGAGACCACCAACCGCTTTCATGATGTGGTTGAACAGCAACCGTGAAGATATTAAGAGTAAAAATCCAGGTATCTCTGTAACAGAAATCGCCAAGAAGGGTGGTGAAATGTGGAAAGAGCTTACCGACAAATCTAAATGGGAGGCGAAGGTTGCTGTCGCCAAAAAAGAATATCAGGAAGCTATGAAAGAGTACGAAGCTAATGGTGGAGGCAAAGAAGTCAAGACCAAGGAGAAACCAGACAAAAAGAAGACGGAAAAGAAGAAAGAGACTAAAAAGCCCGACTCACCCAGCAAAGCAATGAGCGGCAGTTCCTTCAAGAGTAAAGAATACATCAGCGATGACAGCAGTAGCAGCGACGAAGGTTCAAAGGTGAATTAAATGTTAATATAATAAAATTCAGAATTGGTTAACACGATTAATTCTTTTAGGGTAAGGAAAGTAAAAGGAAACGAACGTCGAGTGGTGAAGAAAGTGATAAAAGCAGCAAAGGAAATAAAAAACCTGTAAGTAAACATTTTCTTTTTAATTAAACCAATTTCTGTTACATTAAAATATTATCTTTATGTAATAGGCTGCCAAAAAAACTAAAAACGATAAAAATAGTGATTCTGATGGCAGTGCAGATTCGGAAGAAGAAAAGGCCAAAGCAAAGAAACCTGTAAGTTTGTTAAAAACATATTAAACCAAATTTAAAAACTTAACTAAAACTAAATGATTCAATTAGGCACCTAAAAAAGCACCAGCGAAGCCTCAAAAATCTAAGAAAGAATCTGAAGACGAGAGTGAGGCGGATTCAGAACCTGAAGAAAAGCCGAAACCAAAAAAACCTGTAGGTTTACATTTATACGAATTGATTGACATAATTTTAATTTATTATTTAATTTCTTATTAGGGACCTAAGTCATCTAAAGCAAAGAAGAAGGAGTCGGAGGATGAACTTAGCGGCGAGGAGTCCGAAGAAGAAAAAACTTCCAAAAAGTCGAAAAAACCTGTAAGTAACAACATCGAAAACCTAAAATACGATTAAAATAAAAATGTCTTAATAAATATAAATTTTATGGGCTCTGCCTATCACTTGAAAAAAAAAAATTAAATAGTATATTACTCAACGCAGTCTGAGATATTCTTTATTTTACCTCCCTCGTTGAGTAATATACTATTTTCTTCCTTCTTCATGAATTTAAAGACAATTATCACTTTTTAAAATTAAGACTTTATTTAAAATTGAAAACATACAAAAAAAAGTAAAACTTAAAACTCTTTAAAAAATATATACAATAAATTAAAATTAACTCTTTTTGTATATATTTTTTAAAGAGTTTTAAGTTTTATTTTTTTGTATGTTTTCAATTTTAAATAAAGTCTTAATTTTAAAAAGTGATAAGTGTCTTTAAATTCATGAAGAAGGAAGAAAAAAGAAATTTTTAATTTTTTTTTCAAGTGATAGGCAGAGCCCATAAAATTTATATTTATTGAAGAAATGAAGCCTATCTTAAAACCCGATTTATATAAAAATGTCTTGATATTTTGTACAGGAACCGAAAAAGGGTAAAGCAAAAAAGAAAGGATCTGGCGATGAAAGTGATGAGGAGTCAGAAGCGATCAGTAGCGCAGTGTCCAGTGATGCCGACGAGAGTGACTGAATGCTCGTTCATAAGAAATACATTACTTCAGTCATATTTTAATATTGTACAAAGTTAATCCTTACGTTCGTTTAATACCATAATTTTTAACTCGTTAGATTTACGGGTCAAATTGCGAAGAAAGAAACTGTTCAATTAAAACAAACATTACATTGCAAAGTTTCGCAATAATCGTATATTTTATAACATTAATAAATCTGTATGTGGACAAAACTAGTATTTTCTTCACATTTACGTTTACCTATGTTACAAAGAAGTTCTTAAATAAGTTATAAATACAATCGAAACGGTGATAAACTATTGTTAAAATGAATAGCAAACAAATTGTGAAAGTGAACATCTTTTTAAACAAGTCTTGTTTTAAACAAATGTTCTGTGAACAGGTGACGAGCAGCCATAATTTTCCTCGGAACTGATGAGATATCTGTGTGACACTGACGTTTCATCATGAATCGCGCATGGATGACAGGGCAACCATCGTAACCACCTGGAAAACCTTCGGTCTTTAACCAACTGTCAACTTTGTGGAATTTTTTCTTTGTCGGTTTCTAAATGGTTAGCTTCTACGTCGAGGAGCTCAATTTTTTGATCCTTTATTGCTTTCTGAAATTATATTTAAAAACTCCAATGTATTCAATTTTAAATAAGATTTTTATTTACATTATGATTAGTAATTAGCTTTCAGAATTCATTACTATACTAGGTTAGGTAATATCATCGAAGACTACGACAAAAGTAAGGTACAACTGTTAATAAAAATATCATTCATATTGGGTGATTTTCATCTAAAGTTCAAATTTCGATATCCAATAAAGATTTTAAAAAATAGTCTAATTTTTCACTTTTATCTCATGAAATATGTATATGTATTTATAAAGAATAAATATATAGCCCGCAGAATTCCAGGAATTAAACGAATTAACCAAAATTATTAGCCAGGGGAATTACATGAATAATCAAGTGTAAATATAAGAATAATATCAATAAATAATAAGCAACTAATTGTTGAAAAATATATTTTGATAGAAAACAAAAAAAAAAAAAGATATTTTAACATTAACCCATTAACGCCTGAAATGGCATTTTTTATACTTGATTATCAATCAAGAATTTCATATCAAAATCGAAGTTGAAAACAATTGAAAGGTACATATCCTATTGTTTTCGAGGTCGCTCTTCAAGATTCCGAGATCGAAATTGAGTTTCAGCCATCAGGAATTTCAATATGTCGCCGAACTTTTAAACAAATTCCAAAAAATTGGGAATTATTTATTCCTATCAATTTTTTTCGAGCTATTAGAATATTGGGATTCTATTGAAACTCTGCACTAAGGTGAACAAAATACGTCAATTTTAAGGAAATATTTTACTTTTATACCCCACATCATTCTAACGATCTCAAAATGGTGTCAACAATAAAAATTTCTTTGAAAAATTTCTGAACGTTCTAAGTCAAAAACTACATGCTGTTATAAAAAAAATGCTAAGAATGAAAAGTTCTTAGAATTAATCGAGAAATATAGTGGAATTTTTTCAGATTTTTGTGATGACATTTTGAGAAATTTTTTTTTAACATTTTTTTAAAAATCATAATTTATTTATTTATTTATTTTTTATTTATTATAAAAAATACACGGGCGCAAGCGCCCCTTAAAAGAACAATAATCAAAATGTATAGATTGTATAAATTTTATAAATTGTATAACTTGTATAACAGAGGTCGCCTAAACTTAAGATAATTAATCATAAAAAACATATAATTCGCTCTTGCAGTCATTGATGAAAGATGCCAGACTCTCTATGTCTTTGACAGTACTGTCAAGATTGTTCCATAATCTAGTTAAACGAAACACCACAGAGTGATAACAAAGACTAGATTTACATGATTTTTCAATAAGCACTCTGGGATTACGACATAGAAAATTATAATTTCTCAAGACAAACAAATTGGAAACATTCGACGATTTAATATAACCCGTTAATATTTTTTTTATAATGATTACATCATGTACCCTGTGCAGAGAGTGTATCGTAGGAATATGAAAACGTATTGCTATTTCTGAATAACTGTGTGAAAAGTAATCCATAGGATTGTTTGTTTTAAATGATAAATAGCGTAGAAATTTTCGCTGGACACTTTCTAACAATTTAATGTCACAGTCATGGTAAGGAGACCATATTGAAGAAGCGTAAGTTAGGGTTGGTATAACTAAAGAATTAAAAATATAAATAACAGCCTCACAATCATTAAAGTGTTTGGTAGATCGAATTACAAAACCAAGTGTTCTTAGTGCTTTATTAGTTACACCTAGCAAATGCTCCTTAAAAGACAAATTACAGTTAAAGATTATACCAAGGTCTTTAATAGAATTTATAACTTCAAGACTCTGCCCATTAATAAAATATGGAGAGTCTATGTAAGTTAGTGTCCTGCGAAATTTTATAGTTTTGCATTTATGAACATTTAAATATAAGAAGTTTAAATTGCAGCATTCTATCACATTCTGTAAATCTTTCTGAAGGTTGACAACATCCAATTGAGAACGAACAGTAGAATATACCTTTAAATCATCCGCGTATAATAGATATTTAGAATTTTTAATAACTGTGCATAAATCATTTATAAATACAATGAATAGTAGTGGACCCAGATGAGAACCCTGAGGAACACCAGATGTAACCTTGATAGGTACTGATCGATAACCTTTTATTTTAACAAATTGTGTTCTACCAGATAAATAGGAGTCGATCCAATTTAATATCGAGCCAGACATACCATAATAGGCTAGTTTTTGTATTAGACGTTGATGGTTTATTGAATCAAAAGCTTTAGAGAAATCAAGATAGATAGTATCCACTTGATGTCCCTGTTCTAAAGAATCGTTTACGAAAGATGAAAAAGCCATAAGGTTTGTGACTGTTGATCTGCCACCCATAAAACCATGCTGGTATGGTGATATTAATAATGAAAATACTTCATTCAATTTTTTAGCAACAATTGAATCAAAAATTTTGGCCAGGCAGCTAATAATTGAGATTGGTCGATAGTTCTCAACATCTAGCTTATTCCCATTCTTATAAATGGGTGTAACAAATGATATTTTCCATTCTTCAGGAAAAATACCGGAAGACAGAGAACTATTGAAGAGAAACAGTAATGGGTTCATGAGGGAAGAAAAACAATTTTTAAAAAATATTGGGGGAAGCCCGTCCGGACCACAGCTTAGTCCACCCTGCATCGATTTAATAGCGAGAATTATATTTGCCTCTGATATAACTAAATTATCGATAAAAACTTCATCAGTAAAAACAATTTGGTTTGATGGTAACACATTTGAGTAGACCGAACTAAAATGCGTAGCAAAAAGGTTAGCAATGTCCGAACCAGAAGAGGCCTTTACATCATCCAAAAACATAGAGCTCGGAAGATCATTAGATTTTTTAATGTTATTGATATAGGACCAGAAAGACTTAATATTAGTGCGTGAATAAGTTTGAACCTTCTTAAGATAGTTATTGTACAAAGAACGAGATAATTTAATACATTTCGCACGCAATTCTTTAAATTTATTATAATCTACTGGAACCTTAGTCACTTTCCACACAGAATGAGCAAGCTTCTTTGCTTGGATTAATTTTGATAATTCAATGGAGTGCCAACGAGGTTTAAATGTTGGTTTTACTGATCTACTAGGAATGAGTTCATTTACACGCTTAGAAACCTGCTCATAAAATGTGGCTAAATTAACATTTATGTCATCACTACAAAACACTGTGTCCCATTGGATCTTCTGGAGCTCTTGATTTAGAAGTTGGTAATTCGCACTCTTGAAATCAAGAAACGTTTCCGAATGTCTGAGATGGTAATTTTTGTTTGTATGAAATTCCAACATAAGACACAAGTGGTGACTGTCCGGCGAGATAAGAACATCCGATGATTCAGATACTGTACAATTCGGTGATGATGTAAAAATAAGATCAAGCGTATATTCTTTTGATGTTACTGTAGGAGCATGTTGATATAGATCCAAAAAGTTTACCGACTGAGATAGTATATCAACAGCTTCTCTAATATCAGGAGGCAGATAACCTTGAATTGTATGTTGAGCTGGACAACTGTTGGACCAAGACACATTCGGAAGGTTAAAATCGCCAAACAACATCCACGTATGGTCCTTATAAAGGTTATTAATAGATTCGACAATCCTTCCGTACTCGGCGTATGCATCTGGTGAAGAGTTAGGTGTAAAGTAAGAGACACCAATAATAAATCTCATATTACCCAATTTTGTACGAATAAAAAGGTGCTCCACTTTATGCCCGATAATCTTAACATTACATAGTTCGAATAAGATTAACTTTCTCACTGCAATCATTACTCCACCACCTCTGGTTAATGAAGAAGATTGAATTCGATCAAATCGTATTATATTGTATTCGCTTAAACCTAATTCAGCATCTGAAATTTCACTGTGAAGCCAGGTTTCAGTGAGGATAAGAAAGTCGGGCCGAGAAATAAATAAATTGATGTTCTGACGCAGAAGATCCAGTTTAGTGCGAAGTCCGCGGGTATTTTGATAATACACTGATACTTTTTTAGGCTCATTAGGGTATTTCCTGATTAGTTTTTTGACAAGACTGGAACATCTATAATACGAGGAATGCTATGGATGAATTTTATCGTCTTCTTTTCATCTGGATATCTTTCATTATGCAGTCGTAGCTCTTCCCTGCGCTCGTTCAAGAATTGTCGCTGTAATTTAGTCGAGTCTGACTGAACTTTGATACCTTCAGGTAAAACTGGTTTGCTTTTCAAATACAACATAACTTCACTCACGCTTCTCAATTTAGCAATTACCAAGCGATTTTTATTTGATTTTTTACCGATCCGGCGTACATATTCCAAGCCAAAATTAAAATTTTTCACTAAAGACAAATATTTCTTTATTGTGGTTAAATCATCTGTACCTGATGTGTCAGGCTCTGGAACATTGAAAAAAACCAAGTTAAAAGCTTTCACTTTTCTCTCATTAAATTCAGCTATTATCTCTTCACGTTCCAAAGAGTTCAGAGAAGCGCCGGCTTCAGATTTGATTTCAACATTGGACACTCTAATGGCTAATTTTGAAACAGTGGCACTTAACTCATCTACTTTCAAACAAGTAGATGTCAGCTTGTCGCTAAGCTGCTTTATCGAAGTTTTAAGTTCACTATTTCCATTCGAAATAAGCCTAGCTAAGTCATTCATGGTATAATTCAGATTATTTTCCGAATCTGATTGAGTGTTAAATGTCAAGGATTGATTTGGCGATACGGAGCCCATACCTACAGAATCTGTATTTACAGGTGTATTTTTCAATGCCTCATAAGCACAGCAACGAGAAATACCATCTGCTCCTTGCCTGCGATTAAAGCATCCAGCGTGAAAGTGCCAGAGACAGTCTGGACATTGAGCAGCTTTTTCTATTACGCTAATGTATGGGTTAGCTTTTTTCTTGCATGAAAAACAGACAATGCCCTTTTCAGAATCCTTAGACTTATCACCAAACTTTTTCACTTTGCTTGCCGACATGTGCTTATTTATGAAAAATTCTGAAAAAATTTTGGTGTATTCACTCATGAATTCTACGAGTTTTTTGTCCTTTGCAATTTTTTCCAAAAGTTAATAGTTTTTGGGGGGAAAAAATCCTAAACTAAAATATTTGAAATTCATTTCCTCGAAAACTATCAACTTTTCGAAAAAATTGCAAAGAACAAATAACTCTTAGAATTGATCAGAGAATACACTAAATTTTTATTCAGAATTTTTTGTAAATAAATTACAATTTTGAAAAAAATGTTGAAAAAAAAGTCTCAAAATTTCATCAAAAAACTTGAAAAAATTCCACTCTATCGCTTGATGAATTTTAAGAACTTTTCATTCTGGGCATTTTTGTTTAAAGTTGGTAGTTTTTGAGTTAGAGCGTCCGGAAATTTTTCAAAGAAATTTTCATTGTTGACGCCATTTTAAGGTCGTTAGAATGATGTAGGGTATAAAAGTAAAATTTTTCCTTAAAATTTAAGTATTTTGTTCACCTTTGTTCAGAGTTTCAATAGAATCCCAATATTTTAATAGCTCGAAAAAAATTGATAAGTATAAAACATTCCCTATTTTTGGAAAATTTGTTTCATATTCGGCGCCATATTCGAATTCCTGGTGGCTGAAACTCAATTTTGACCTCGGAATCTTGAAGAGCGATCTCGAAAACAGTAGGATACGCACGTCTCAATTGGTTTCAACTTTGATTTTGATACAAAATACTTGATTGAAAATGAAGTATAAAAATTGTCATTTCAGGTGTTAATGGGTTAATAATAAGATTTAACATTTCTGACAAGTTTATTGTTAACCCGTTTCGTCCGAAAACAACAAAATTTGTCCCCGGTTTTCATCCTCTGTAAGTTTATGGATATGTTTGAGATATTATTATGAAATGTAGGTTTCCTATAGTTTTGGGTATGCTAATTTCGAATCTGAAGTCCGTTTTTTGATATTACTTTCCATTTTTTAAATATGGCTCATTAAACAGAAAAAAACGTGGCAAAAGCAAAAACTTTTTCAGTAAACTTCAATTTTTATTGCGAAGGAGTTCCGGGATCAGGTTTCAAAATCCTGTGGAATAATGGGTTTTACTAAAAGTTGGTCAATATTACGATTTAAATTACAAAATGGCGCTATCGATACAGAGTTTTTTGTTTTTTGCGTTTCATTAAAATATTTCTGGTACCTTGTCGTGTATTTTGATGAATGTGCTCCTGTAGATTGTTTTTTAGTTCGATGAATACAACTCTGTTATTAAATTTTGGAAATTCAAAATGGAGGATCCAATATGACTTCGAAAACCTGTATGTACTAAATACCAGACGATTTTTTTAAAATTTTGGTTAGCAATATTAGATTGGACATTATCAATTTCCAAAATTTAATAACGGATTTGTATTTATGGAACTCAAAAACAATCTACAGGAGCATATTCATTAAATACACGACAAGATACCAGAAATATTTTAACCCTTTAAGCCCCAAATGTGCAGAATTTGCCAACGGATTTCAGCATTGTTCTATTTATGTAATAAAACTTGTTTAAAAATGGAAACATCTATATCCGACTAGTTTTGAGGTCGCTCTTTCGATTGGCGCTACTGAAATTTTCAAGAAATGACGTTTACCACATTTTTTTACAAAAATATTGAAAAAAAAACGCGATTTTTTAGCCACAATTTTTTTTTGTTAATGTATTTTTAACTATGATGCCCGTTTCACATCACCTTCTAATCTATCAGAAACGTGTTCCCGATTTTTTTATTTCAAAATTATACATTATTTTATTCATTGCAAAATGGCGGTTGAACGTTGAAAATTGAAGAAATTGCAATTATTTTGAATCTGCTAGGTTTTCTTTATAGTAAAATCATACAAATAAGTTAGTACGAGTTTTGCGTGACCTATTTTGATTTACGACAATGCAGTAATATCACATAGATTGTTAATTGGCAAATTTCACATTAATTTTAGTTGTAACAGAATTTGAAGTATACATTTTTCTACTGATCAAATGGCAGTCGTCATCTTGAAATTTGATTTTATGGGATATTACTGCTTCCGTAAATAAAAACAAATCTTACAAAACTCGTAATAATTTATTTGTACAAATTTAATTACTACAAAGAAAATGTAGCAGATCCGAAAAGAATACCAATTTCATCAATTTCAAAAACTTTCAACGTTCAGACGCCATTTTGCAATAAAAAATAAAATAATGTATAATTTTGAAGTAAAAAAATCCAGAACTCGTTTCTAATAGGTTAGAAGGTGATCCGAAACGAGCATCATAGTTAAAAAAATATATATATATATATAGTTTATTAAAAATAACAATTTTATTTCAATAATTGGGAAACCCAGACACAGATACTCCATTTCACTGCTCCGTTAGCAGAACTTACTTGGATTGGAGGTACAAATAAGAATGGTTTCTCTTTTATGATAACGGTAAGTAGTTAAACGGAAGAGAACATTTTAAGATTGAAAAAATACTAATTATAAGAATTAATTTGGCTGTGTAGGTCCCTTTATTTAAATATTAAATAACAGTTTAGCAGACATTTCTGCCCTCTTCAGAGGTAACCTGGTACATAAATACTAAATTGTTACTATCTAAAAACATTACATTCATAAAATTATTCACAGTTGTTAAGTATAATTATGTACTTAATTAATCACTATTTAACAAGCCGCAAGTACTGATGTTGGTGACTAACATTAATTGTGTGGCATTTTAGTCTACCAACTAATCGTGATACCTTATAAAAATAAATAAGAAAATTGTACAAAAGATAAAATAAACTAAAAAGAAAATAATATTAGAAATTGGAAGAAAATATAATAATAAATAAATAAAAATAAAAGTAAAGAAATAAAAATTGTATTAAAAACTAAAAATGTGACATTTGAATAAAACATATGTCAAATTAACGGTTGAAGTAATATAAAATAAGGTAAAATGCAAAAAAAAACATTTCTACAATTTTAATTGAGACACGAATGAGCTGACACAAAATTAAAACGACTGTTATAAATAAATAAAATGAATGAACCGAATAAAAACCAGAATGAACTGCACCATCGTAATCAGCGTCATTTACAACAAGAAATAATTTACATAAAAAAAAGAAGAGAATGCGCTCAATTTTAAAACGGATACAGACAATCTAAATGTTGTATGTACACCTTTTTTTCTAACAGTGATTATAACTACACCTGTACATAGATTATATATATTCAATCTTACAATTTTTTACAAACTATTGTTTACGTTTTTATTCTAACATATGTACAATTTTTTAGTTAGATCGATCAGTAATTATGTTAAACCATTTATTTCGTCGAGAAATTCATTTCATACGAACACACTCATAGAAAATATAAGTGTTGTAAATGTTGTTGGAGATTATGATGGTGCGATTCATTCATTTTATTTATTTTTGGATAGAAATGTCTGCCGAAACGTTGGGACATTAATATTTAAATAAAGGGACCTGCACAGACAAATTAAATCTTATAATTATTAATATTTATTATACAAAGGTCGAAAGAATATCTTTTTAATAGTATTTTGATTTGAAAAAATAGTTTTCTTCACATTTATTATTACAATTAAATCACCAATTGCACTCATCTTACTTTACAGTTTAGAAACATTTTTTATATGTATATTAAAATTATAAATTGTTTTATTATTTTCATGCGATAAATCTTACCTCAAGGCATTCTTTATAGACTTTAAACAAAGGTGCGCACATGGAATCGTTGCGATCTCCTTTCAGAAACTTCTCTGAGAACCATATATTGAAACAATCGTCGTACTTTTTTTTTAACTCGCCACACGCTTCCATGTTGCAGTTTGTGGAAAGGCCTGTGATGAAATAAAATTTTTAAAAATATGTTTACCTTGAGACACTGCTGGTATACTTTGAAAAGAGAGGCGCACATGGAATCATTTGTGTCGCCTTTCAGGAATTTGTCCGTAAACCACGCATTAAAACAGGAATCATATTCCTTCTTGAGCTCGTTGCAAGATTCACCAATACTTTTCATGTATGACTCCTGATCCATTCCTGAAAAGCACACGTGTCAGATTCCAATTGCGTTTAATTACTTATACATTTTTTTTATACAAGAAACGTATGTAAATAAAGTTTTGATTCCTAAATCATAATTCATTTTTTAAACTTTTGTACTATAACAAATTTTGTTGTTAAAACTTATATAAATTGAAAACAAAAATTGGTATTATATGAATCGTTTAAAAAATGAATGGCATAATAAGTTGCAATTTCATATTGAATTTATGCCTTTTACATTTTCTTATACGTACACTGTGAAAAATTTTGATGTAATTTTACAGTGAAAAGGTGGAAATCACAATACCAGTGAATATCGTAAATTTACAGTAACATATTAAAATTTCTATGCTATCGATGTAATTTTACACTGTAAAAAATGATAGTGTAAAATTACTTACAGAATTGTAAAATTACAGTATGATTATCCTAGAAGTAATGTAAAATCACTAGTCCACCAGAAATTTTACAACTCTGAGCGGTGTATAATTACAATTCCACTAGGAATTTTACCACTATCGTGGTAATTTTACAACAAAATTGTAAAATGACTCCTTTCAGAGTAGGTAATCTACAAGACCCTCTCTGAGCGTAGTAATTTTACTACTGCAAAAGAATAATTTCACTACTTTGAAAATGGTAATATTACTACGCAGAAGTGGTAAATTTACAAGAGCATTGTAATTTTACAATCTTCCTAAGGGTTTCCTTTCGTTCAGAGTGGGTCTTTCTGATTACCTATTGCGCTAGTAATTTTACACTAAAATTTTTTACAGTGTACACAAGCACTGTAAATCGGAAAGAATCAGTTTTTATGGTTAATAGCAGTACAGTGGTCGACAATTAGAGCCAGTTTACATTGCGCTTGTAATTTTACACGAAAAAGATTGAAAATTACAAAGGCGATGTAAAATTACATTTTTTTAAATTACACAATCGCTGTAAAATTACCACGATTACCACTGGTATTTTTATTTCCACCTTCTGCACTGTAAATTTACATTTTCAGTGTAAATTTTACACGTTTATGGTAAATTTCCTTCTGTTTTCGTTTGCTATTTACTGGAAACATTTAATTTTACGATAGTGCAGAAAATCTAAACAAAATTGTAATTTTACATCTACTTTTCATAGTGTTTATATAATTTAATTTTGTAATATTTTTTCAAGGTATTTGTCGATCTAATTTACAAAATTTAAGTTTTCAATAATTAATCTATTTACTAATTTCTAACAAATATTTTCATATACTTCTTAATGTACAAATGACAATTGTATGTGTAGCATTTTAAACAAGCTTTTGGGTTTAGAGCATTCATTTAATATTTTTCTAATCTTTGATATTAACATAATTCAGTCTGAATGAAATGTCAAATATTACCAGAATACCGAGAATAGACTTGACAGATTGAAATTTTCTACTCTGAACAATATGTATTATTATTATAATTATTTGTTAACTTATAAATACGTTTTAACACTTTTAAGTTAAGAACAATTTGAGTTTCAAGAATAATATTGCATATAAAATATTTAATTAAGTTTAAAAAATGTATAAAAACCACACACTTTAATTTGTAAACAAATGACTAAAGATAACATCAATTTCTTACTTTGAATTCGTATTAAATCACTTTATAAGCTTTTTAAGAAACTATAAACATATTTCTAATCCGAAAGTACATATCTGTATATGTATTATAATTTACTATTGGTATATATAACTTTCTTTATACTATTTTCCATTTACTTGAACTTTAAAATACAAACCTCAATGCGCTGAAATTTTGTCTGACAGAACTGTAAGCAAAAATACAACTCAGACTCTATGAACAGATTCATTACGTACAATTTCGATAGGATCTGGATATATTCGACTGACAAAAGAAAATATCAGTCATTTTCGCTTGTCAACAAAATTACAAGTGCATTAAAAAGTTTCTTGGAATTAAATGTTTGACTTTGTATACAACCTAACAATCAGAAATGTATTGAAATGTATTAAAAATTTTGAATGAGCTATTTGAACTCTCAGTTCCCACATTTAATGAAAAAAAATATTGCATCGACTGAGAATCAAATCCTGGACTCCTGTACAACCTCGAGCAGTAACCATTCGACCACACTCGCAGTTGTAAAATGATGCGAAACTAACGAATAGTTGAAACATGGAGTATTTATACATTGTGTCGCATTCTGCAAATAAAAATGTGTAATGTCTTAAATTTATTACCATTTTCTACACTTATGTAATAATTTACTTATCGACTTTTGAAAAGAACGAATGGATATAGATAGTACATGATTTTTTTGATAAAATAAATATTGTAGTTTTTATTCCAAATTATGCAATATCTCTACAACGTTATGAGATATATGAAATTTGATGAAATTATGACATAATTCCTAAAAGTTTTCATGTATCTCATACCGTTTACAAGATATTGTGTAATTTTGAAAATATATTTATTTTATCAACAAAAATATCGCATTGTACACTTATTGAAAAGTGAAAAAATTGTCAATTGGTTACAAATAAATGAACATGTTATTACACTTAAAAAAAGTTTACCCGGACATCTGTAGGAAATTTTTGTATTGATTTATTTTAAATTCTTTTGTATTAAAGCAGGTATTATTTTGCTCAGTCATGTATTGAAATGGATTCAGTAATTCCGGTAATTAACTGCTATTATTTATGGATTCGATTGTATTAAAAAATTATCATTTCAATCTTTATTTGTATTCAGATGGATTCACGACTTTTGCCTTTTTCGAGTATTTTGATTAGTTTCGGCAACAATATTATTTAAGTATTCATTTGGATTTATATTTTTGTATTAAAATAATAGTGAAGTATTTTTGGATTCGAATGTATTCGAAAATTTCAAATAGTGTATTCAAAAGCGAAAAATTAATCCAAGTCAATACATTTCAATACAATTTCGATTGCTGGGTAATTTTTCTGAATCGTGTTTTATAGTATTTTTTCGGCAGGGTTATATTCAGTTTAACAACTTCTCGTCAGGTACATTATTCGAAGAAAATTGGTTTATTTTACACTTATATTTTTTACAGTACTAAAAGTAAAATTAATTAATTTCCAAAATATGATGTTATGAAAAAAACAGTTCAATTTAACTGTTGTTTTTAAGAAACAAATATTAAAACATGAACATTTTATTATAAGACATATCAGAAAAATCACCTTGAACTTTATTAAATATGATCAATTATCTGAAGTTTTTCTATTTCGTACTTAGTATTATGAATTGAGAGAGTATTGTAAAATATATGAAGGAAATGCTTTTACAAGCTCGTTGTAATTTTTTCACACTTAATGTAGTAAATTTACCCACGTATAACGGTAATTTCATTACGAATTTGTTACAATGTACGCTTAGGTGTGAATGGCATTGTTTGCCATTAGATATAAGGTAATTACAACAAACGAGAGCATTTAAAACTGCGATGCGAAATTATATTTACAAATTTCAAGTTTCTTGTTCTTTTTTTATTCTATTATATATGTGACCAAAAAAAAAAACAAAAATCTTATAAAATGTGAATATTATGTTTATCCATCTTTAATTAATGTTTATTTTTGTTTCGTTATTATCAAGCGGAGATTGTTATTTCTTTTTTGTAAAGCCCTTCTAGGACGTATACTACAATAAATAAATGTTATTATTAGTGTTACGTACGCTTAAAATTACAATTAAATTTTTTTTTCAGCTGCAAAACATAACTTTGACATAATAATATAAATAAACAAAAATAAGTTTTTAAAATATCCAATAAAAAATAAATAACAATTGTCATAGTGCACACAAGATATTCATGCAACGATGCATTTTGCATTTGGTTACATTTTAAGACAAACGAATTAAATGAACACTTACCTACTTCTTATATATACAAACGTTTAATTTTGTTAATTCTACAATTTTTATTTTATGCACATTTCCAATGTGGGGATCAAAACTTGAATATGTACACCAAATTTCCGTTTAGAATTTTTACACAGAAAAATCAGCTGTTCAGGAAGTCACGTGACGAATAATGTTGTGATATGAAAAGACTTCGCGCACCTGAAGGCTACGTAACAATGCATAATGTAAAAGTGTAAACGAATTGAATACAAACATGTATTTACTTTAGAGGAAAATTATAATTTGTTCATAAATAAATGCGGAAATGTATACATATTAGCACATTATGTGCACTCTTTTTTTTTTTGTTGCACGTCCATGTTTTGCGCACGCCTTTAGAGTCGTTGTCTGACCTGACCACCTGACCTACGATAGAAATATAAAGTCCGATCGATAACAATGTATACGCCGGCATTATGGTTTAACAACGATTATGAACACTCCAAGGCTTCTTTTGGAACTCTTCCATAATTTATTTACCGATATCCATGGGGGATAAAAGACAGTGATAAAGGACCAAAACAAGGAGTGCACCTCTTACCTGGAGTTCGTCTCTCAAACTTTTGACAGCTGAGACGTAAACATCATGGCAAAGTACGGATCGTTGCGTAACTGAAGTTTATCTAATTATAGTACATACTAAACACGACGACAACTAGCGGCATGCTGATAATAACGCATTCAGTCTTTAACTGGTTGTCGTTAGTGTTATCGTAGTAGTACGGGGGCTTCGACAAGGCATACCTTATTCTTCCATCCAGTGACCTTTTTTTACATGTCGTTGTTTGAATCATTAATATTTAGCGAAGAAAATTATGATTGTAGACTTGTGTGAGTTAAGCTCAGTAAAACTTATCGATTGATTGCCGGCTGTTTGCCTTTATGGGTCCTTCATGAGTTACAGTTCAATTTTGGTTTGACAGATGCAATAAAGATCATTTATTTTTTATTTATGTATTTATAAACCATATATTATATTGTAATAAAATATGAATTTATTTTTTGCTTTGATCGATCAACTGACTTGAAAAATTAAGGAATATGTGTTGTCAATGTACAACTTAAAATGTTAAAAGCGAAGAAAAATATATTTGTTTATTTATTTAGTAATTTAATTGGCAAAAACCCCTTTATATACATAACAATAATTTACATGGCGTTAGTTATAAAATAACATTAAATAAAAAATTTACAAATTGAATCTAAAGAAAATTTATATGTAATTTAAAAACGATAACGAAGAAGTTTCAGTCTTGAAATTATGGATGCTGGTTGACGGTCTTGCGTTGAAAATAAATTCCCACTTTGTTGACATTGCAGTGCATTAAACATGGAACATATTCCGGGTATAGGTATTTCATTGAGTATGTTTTGGTGTACAGTAGGACCTCTTTTATTGGAACCTCTCTTATTCTAATCGTTCCCCCACAAGTCTTCTCCCACTATCACACGAAAAGTCAACGAAAAATATTGTCCATGAATCACAAGCTCGCAAGCAAAGTAAGTGGGGGTAAGGGGAAAATTAGAATAAGAGAGGTCGGCGCCATCTTGAAAAACTTTACTAATTAGAATAAGAGAGGTCCTACTGTTCTTGGGAAAAATTTCATATGAGAAGTTTACTCATGAGAAATTCAAACAGGATTCGTGTGAGAATGAAGTGAGAATCATATAAGAATCTAGTGAGATTCTAATGAGAATGTTGTAGGAATGCTGGGGTTCTCGAAATTTATTAAATTTTAAAAACAAGAAATAAAGTTAAATTATTATTTATTCATTTATTTCTATGACGGGCCTAAGCCCATATACATTCGTTTACATTTTCTATGGCTGCAAGAAAGAAAAAAATTTATAAACATTTATAAAAATAAAAATAAAATACTGCTATACGCAATTCAATAATACGTAAATACAGTTGGACCTCTCTTATTCTAATTAGTAAAGTTTTTCAAGATGGCGTCGACCTCTCTTATTCTAATTTTCCCCTTACCCCCACTTACTTTGCTTGCGAGCTTGTGATTCGTGGACAATATTTTTCGTTGACTTTTCGTGTGATAGTGGGAGAAGACTTGTGGGGGAACGATTAGAATAAGAGAGGCTGGACAATAAGAATACGAGAGGTTCGAATAAGAGAGGTCCTTCTGTAAAGATATATCCAAACAAAAATGATATAATATATAACAAAATATAATAAAATAATAAAATACGCCATAATATTAGTTAATTATTATCACAATTCTATTTAAGACTACTATCACAAGTGATCACTTCTTTATTAGCCAACTCATCAGTATTGGTAGAATGTCCTTTTCGATGCGACATTCATTATTTCTTGTCCGCTGACTGGAGAGACTCCAACAGTGATCAATCCTCTTCGATAATTTTCATTAATACTCGAGCACATACGTGGTATGGGCGAATTCATACTATAATTCCTACTTCTGTGAGGGATGTAGAAAGGATTGTTAGACTTCAGTCCATGGTTTATGTTGTTGAAAGGAATTTTTTCATAGAGCTCGTCACATTTGATAGTTTATTATAAATATTAAATGAAATACTCAACATTCAATTCTCATAAGAATCTCACTTGATTCTCATGTCGATCTTACACGAAACCTGTTTCAATTTCTCATGAGAAAATTTCTCATATGATTCTCATGAGAATCTTACTCACAATTTTTCGAGGGTAGACTAGCACATAAAAAATGTTTGATTAAAAACTTAATAATTTTTACAATAGATGTTTCAATATTACCGTCAGAGGGATACTGAATCTAGTTTTAAAGTATATTCATAATTCTTAGATATTCCGTCAGCAGAAAAGGAAATCAGTCATAATAATATCTGACAATTATTATGTTTTTAATTCCTTTTCCTTCAATTTTAACATTTTTAGTTGTACGTCAACAACACATTACATTCCTTAATTTTTCTACTTACAAGTCAGTTGATCGATCAAACTGAGGAATAAATTCATATTTTATTATATTATTACAAACGATCGAGAAGAATTTAATTTTGTATTGTATTATAGATGCGTTTATTATTATATATTATATTGTCAAATATTCGTTAATAACCACTTTTGTATCATTTTTAATTTACGATGGAAGATTAATGTTTCTTAAGATGATTTGCAGCTCTCACAAATATTACAATTGATTATATACAAAATAACTCTGTAAAAAAGGCGATTCCTCCCGTTAAATATTAAATAAATGTTAGATTGTATTTAATAAAAAATTATTAGAAAGTACCAAAGTTATGACTTCTGAAGTTTAGTTTTTAATTTGTAACATTGTTGAAAGATATTGGAATGAAAAAAATTAAATTACGTGGATAAATGAACGTCTAAGTAACGGTCACTATAATATATTTTAAAAACGTCTGAAAAGACGCATATAAAAATCATAAAAACAACAACGAATAGGCCGAGGAACAAAGTTCCGAACATCAACACACCAAAAGGCCAAAATTTTGATATAGCATGGCTCCATTGTGATTTTCTTCACTTTGTCTATGAAAATTTGGCAAAAAGAAAACAAATTAAAATACCTTGGACTCATGCAATATTGAAATTTTAGCCTTTCAGGGTTTTTTGAAATTTATTCCCTGGCCAATGAATATATTAAAAAACGTCTAAAAAGGCACAGATTACAAAAACATTTAACGTTCACAGCCCTCTTCAGAAAAGTATCATAATGGTAAAAAATGAATGAAAATTGAAAATGTTAGTATATAAAAAAACCGTTTTTAACATTCACTTGTAACGTTAAAGACTTTTAATAAAGCTTTTAAAAAAAAGTTCCTCCACATTCAGTAAACACAATACGGATCTATTATTGACTGCATTTAACAAATGGTTATTTTGTATTTTGTGATATATTCGTTATTTTTTTTTATGTGCGACTTTTCAGACGTTTTTTAAATATATTATGGTAACCGTTACTTAGACACTAATTTATTTATTCATGTAATTTATAGAAACGGTTGAGAATTGATTAATTATTTATTAAAATTGAATTATGTTTAGAATTTACAAAAATATACTTTTCGTACCCTGCTTAAAAGAGGGGATATAATCGGACACAACCGAATAGAAACGGATCAAAAACAGGATTAAAAAAAATGCATTAAAAGTCTGTATATTTTTTTCCTGATTTCGATCCGATATTTACAGTTTGATGCAGGGTACATTTCTTAAACGAAGATTGTTATGACGTACACATTACACGTAAAAACACATTTAATATTAATATATTTTCATTTTGTAATGTTCTTTAATATGTAAAATACAATAATTGAAAATATTTTTTGTAATTAAAAAAACTGTACAATATGCAACTAAAAGTATCTATTTTTTAATCCTACACTTACAACTTAAAACAAAAAGTATTCAAGAAATCAAAATTTTACTCCAGAAACCCAATTCAACTTTACTTCAAAACATCAATTAAAAGTTATTATACTTACCAATTTTTTTTTGTGTACGATGATGATTTACAAGAATACAAATAAAAATATGTTAGACAAATAATTTGTGAACCTTTCGAAGTTGTACATTAAATTACATTATATTACATCGTAATTACACTGTTTACATATTTAATATCCTGTTGTGTAATTGTGTAATGCTTTATTTACTTTAGACAGTACAAATAATTGAAAATGAAAAACATTTATTAAGCAAATAAATTATATAACCAAATCAGTATTTAATTGTGTTTTATGAAATATACCGAAAAATGACAAATTTTAATGCAAAAACTTTAATATTTCCAAATGTGGCTTACTCAAAAATATTTATTTCTAAGTATGTATTTATTAGTAAACGTTATCATATTTAAAAATGTAATAATTACAAATTACCTGTACCAACACTGTCGACAAAAAAGTGCAGAAAACTATAAAAAAAATAATGTATGGTTTTAAATGTTTTTTATTCGTGTTTTGCACATAGATAATATGTTTTTACTTATTCAATATTTATAATAAAAATGTGTTTTTACTTATTTAATACTTGTTTTTAACTATTCAATATTTATAGCCAAAATACCAATTTTCAAATTTTGAATAAGTAAAAATATATCCCTCTGAAAAATTTTAAGTAGGATTCTCAAAAGAATCTCACGAGAAATAGAAACAAGTGCCTTATAGTTGTAAATATACATTATATACATCTATTAGTCATACAAGTATCGTACGGAATATGTAAAGTTTTATTACATGAAAGAAAATAATTTAATAGGTAGTTTCATGTGCATACAATTATAAATGTTTTGAGTTGAAATTTTATGAAAATTACATAAAAATCTCATCACAATCAGGTCAATTTTTATACAAATCGCAAATATTGTCGAATAGTGTTTCCGTAACATAGTGCGAGTACTATACGACATTTATATGAAATTTACAAGGTACTTTGTTTAAAATTTTCATAAGATTCTCATGACAATCCTACCTAAAATTTTTCGCAGCGATTCTCTATATGTAAAAACCGATTCAGAAAACGCATTCAAAACCATATGATAATATCCCAGTAAACGAAAATGAATAGAAAGTTAAAAATACGAATTGAAATGAATTCAAGTTAATTAAAATTAATTAAAACGCATGAAAATGATTAATTAAATCCACTTTTTAATTCATTTTAATTCACTTGAATTCATTTCAATTTGTATTTTTAACTTTCTATTCGTTTTCGTTTACTGGGATGTTTTTTAATAGTTTTCTGTAGTTCATTTAATATTGGTATATTGTTATGAAACATTTGAAACTTAATAAGTATTAACAGGATTAATGCCATATTCAAATCTAAAAATTGGCAATATGGATCATTCGATGAACTTTAAAACGTATACATATATGAATTACCCACATTGCTAATTATGATTTTAATGTGTTAATCCATACAAATAATTATTGACTTGAGTGATACGTAAAATACATATTCAAACATATTTAATTTGCATGGTAAAATCATGGTGGAAACTTCCTTGCTTAAAAAAGTGGATATAATCGGACACAACCAGATAGAAACGAAAACAGGATAAAAATACCTCATTATGTATAATATATAAATTTCTATCTTGATTTCGATCCGATATTTACAGTTTTATGCAGGATTACTAACAATGATTATTTATAGACCTCTTTTAAAAAAGCCTCGAAATCAAATTTGATTTCAATTCGTTGATTCTTAGACTGACTAGACGATGGAACTGAATTTTTCATTATCGACACTATTAACTTCTCTTTATTTTACATTAAATGTCGCGAATTATTTTTGAAATATGTTGATTAATTGTAATTTGCTCGTCTTAATTTGTTTATTTATATGTTATATGGTGAAATTATCCTCCACATGCTATGTAATTTCTTCTAAGGGTAATTTTGCCCGTTTGTTTTATAATAAATAAATAAATTATTAAAACATATACATTTTGTATTGTGATTTACTTCTACGTACACACAGAAATTCACTATTGGATCATATACATTATGAATAGTTAAAATATAAAAAATAAAACATGTATACGCAATATGAAACTTTATTATAAAAATAAATTTCAGAGAAATGATGATAGTATTCGTTTACGACACCGGAAGGTGTTGTAAAGAAGAAGACGATCCGGCTGATGCCGTTATGTACTTTCATCCTGCCTGGGTCTCGCCAACGCAAAGGCTAGCCCTGGCAGGGCAGTTGATGGGTGTAAATCAATTCCTATCAACCTGTTTTTCCCCACCGACTATGATATCCTTACAAGGTGGGAAGTTTGTTTTAAAAAAATTTGGACGTTATATGCTGGTGAGTACAAGTCGTAAACAGCGAGATAACAAAACTGTATTAATAGCGTCGATGATTTTATTCATTAGGCAGTAGGGACTGATAGAAATATTCAAGACTGGATTCTCGAGAGGAGAGCTAATATTTTAGAATCGTTACTCAGATTCTTCCACTGTGATTTCGAAACAATTTCATCAACGTTAAATAATGATAGAACTAAATTTACTGAAAAGTTGTATCAAATGTTCGAAACGTATCTTCCAATTCTTCAGTATAATGCCAGTCTTTTTTCCAACATTCCAGCATTGAAGCTTCCTCGAGTAAGCTTTTATTAAATTTTGTCTAAAAATTCTTGTTTTATTTTCTAAATATTCGTTTCCCCTTAGGGTGCCAGCAATGTGTTTTTAGAAGCGATTCAAGTCCTTCAATTTTGTCAAGAAACAAATGGTATTATCGGAGGAGCTTTATTTTATAACAACAAGTAAAGTATAAATTTCAAATGGAAAAAAGTTTTAAACTTACTGAAATTATTCAATCTTATATTATGTTTTTCAGAGTCGTCTCTTCCCAACTTAATGCAGAGATTACAAAACACTTAATTATTACAGATCCATACAGGATTAAGGTAAAATATTTTTAAATCAAAGTTAGTGTGTTGGTTACAAGTTTTTAAGTGTTAGTTGTTTTGCAGGCTCAAGCAGACAAGATAGCGACAAGTTTTCATCTGCCAGTAGGAGTTCAACTTTTACGAGTTTATGTCGAACAAGGACAATTTTCAAAACTTGTTCAAGAAGTAAACACCCAACGCAGTTTCTCAGCTTGTATGGATTCCATAACGAAAAAGTCAATTCAAAAAAAGGTACAATGTTATACATTTATTACATAGCACTATGGACCAGAAGGCATTCAATAACGGACACTATGCAACATTTGAACGGATTTGATCGAAACTCGTTACTCAGGGGTTTTGGGGGTCGCTGAATACGAATCTGACATCCATTTTCGACAATTCAAAATGGCGGACCCAACATGACGGATGAGTTTTACAAAAAACCATTAAATAATTATAAAACCTGCTACGTAGGGGTTTGTCAGGTCGTTCATTACGACGAATATGAGGTCAGATTTACAGCATTGAAAAGGTCTGAACAAAATTCACATGGCCGAGTAATAATCATTGATTGAGCGGATTTTCAACTACTGGGCAGTTTTATTGCACACAATTTATGTAAGCGTGAGCAAAGACTAACGACGTGGACGTGGGAAGTATTTTAGCCTCTTTCTTTTTTTTCGTTTTATTGTTGTTTTTAACTTTTTTTTACTTATTTTTATTTAACCTTTTTTGTTTTTTTTTTACTTCTTTCTTTTTGTTTTTTTTTCCCAATTACGACAAATATTACTTCATGGATTGTCATCGCCATCGACTTCTTCATCTTCTGACAATATAATGTCATCCAACAATTTAAACGTTTCCGCGAGTCCAGTATTATTATTTTCTTCTTCGTAGTCTTCGATGTTTTCGTCAGATTTTTCTTCTTCGTTTCGCTCTACTACCGACGCACTTTCTTGATAATACTAATGCGAACTTTATAGATCAAGATCTCCTTTGTAAGAATTTATGTGGTGGCAAAAAAAATTGTTTACGCTTTATTTCAAGTGTAACTTCGTTAAAATACAAAACGGGCAAAAATGGGTAAATTTAACTGAAAGTTAATTTCACATAGAAGAGATTCCACTTTCATTTTTTATGATATCGTGTGGAAGTTAGGAGAACTACAAAAACAGAAGCAAGTGCATTTAGAAAAAAAAAAACGTTCACCTACATAGAACGTGCTTTATTTTTTACAATACAGACTATAACAAAGTTATAACAAAGATAAAGTAGGACCTCTCTTATTCTAATTAGTAAAGTTTTTCAAGATGGCGCCGACCTCTCTTATTCTAATTTTCCCCTTACCCCCACTTACTTTGCTTACGAGCTTGTGATTCGTGGATAATATTTTTCGTTGACTTTTCGTGTGATAGTGGGAGAAGACTTGTGGGGGAACGATTAGAATAAGAGAGGCTGGACAATTAGAATAAGAGAGGTCCTACTGTATAACGTTTAGAAGTGATAAAAATAATCGATTTGAAAAAATAATCTTACATTTAGTATACCAAGCATTTTCAATTTTTTAATACAAAATAAAATGCACGCCATATAATATTTGACCCATTAGTATAATATTTTACAAAAAGTTGTACCATATACTATACAATTAGACTATGAAATTCAAAATTCGAAATTCTGAAGTGGACTTTTGTCCGTTTATAGATGCCTTCTGGCCTATAGTTCATAGATCAGATTATTATATCGATACATTTTTGCAGAGTTTATCAAAAACCGGAGTGAAGGATCAAAATATTTCCCTGTTAAAAAGAGACGTATCGCGTATCTTTACGGTCCCTGAGGAAGGCGAAGTGGATTTAACCAAATATTCTACTGTTCAAAATACAACTCCGTATCATTCCACGTACAGTTCTCCAGCAAAACGTAAAACTGAAGATAAAGTTGATAAACCCAAACATCAACATCCTTTAACCCCGAGCGTTTGCTCAACGCCACTCAGCAATGTAAATCGAGTTTTACATGGAACAGCCGTTTCGATATGTTGCGCAGCTGATGAACTTGACTCCAACAATATGGAAAATAGAACTGTCGAACAAAATGTAAATCTTGACGACATACCAGACGTTGTAAAAGAAGCGTTGAGGTGTAAGCGTTTAAATAAATTCAAGAATGCGACTCAAAAGGAAAAAGTTGTAATTACGTGTAAAGATCCGAAGAAAAAAAGTCTGAGTGCGTGTGATTTAGAGGAGGCATTAAGCCGACCGGAATTTCATATTGATACTTTGGGTTTACCGAAATTAACTAAAGGTTTGTACCCGGAATCTGATGCTGAGTCGCCAACAATAAGGAAACATAATAAGAAACGAGTGTTTAATACTATTGCTGATCCTTTTCATCTTTTATTTCGACATGACGGTTTACTTGTTTCAAAATCACTTTATGATGAGTTTATTTCTTTCCATTATCAAGAATTGAATCGAACTACAAATATATCGAATTATACGTCTGATGGATCTAACATTCACTCATCTTTTAAAAACAAAACGTTAAGTGTCAACGATAGTTTCGATACTGTTAGCGAAGATTCTAGCGAGAAACCCAAACCGAAACCTACGTTGAATATAAGATCAGATAAAACGAAGCAGGAAACATACCGAAGATCTATGAGTCTTCCGTTAAAACCATTGAACGTTATGGATAACGAAGACAGAAGAAAATCAACGTCGGAATGCGGTGGTGTTTTCGATTTGCCGCAGAGAAGAAAGTTAGATGGTTTGCAACTCACCCCTCTTATGTCAAAGTTAAGTCTTTTGGCAGATGAAAGGACGAGTGGTTTCTGCAGCAGGGAAACGACTCCTAGCGAATTTCGTGACTTTTCAAGTTATTCAATGACTACGAGTCAATTGCTAAAAAGTAAACTCGAAGCAGTTAACAAAGATGGAAGTGAATGCGAGGACGAAATTGATGAAGACTGGTCTGTAAGTGCGAAAGATGGTGGATGTTACGAGAAAGGTGAATTATTCATTTGTGGACATCTTAATATGGTTCTTGTATTACTAATGGAAGATGGAACGGCAAATGACCCTGACTTGATTCATACGCTTGTAAGTAGCATATTAAAAATCAATAGATTCAATTTAAACTTTCATACTTGTTTCACAAATTGTTATTCTTTAATATATTTAGTATCTTTAAGTTCGTTAAGGTACATCAACTGGGATTTTCTTTTTATGGTCCATTTTTGGGATTTGTAATGTTTTTCCTGCAATTGTTACGTTTGAAAATTAAAAAAAAATTGTGTTAAATTATAATTTTTTTTATCCTTCTTTTTCGAGATAGGCCAAAAGATTTAATAGAAAAAATTTTGTTGTCACACTGTAAAAAATGAGAATGAATTTTACAGTCTCGTTGTATAATGTTCATTGTATACAAATTTAGTAATATTCCCATGTGTAATATAAAGTTTTTATCAATTGAGGTTACCCAGCAATCGAATTTGGATAGAGTTGTATAGAATTGGATTCAATTATTAAATTCTGAATCCATACTTTAGTCAACGGTGAATCCATTTTGGTACGTAAATACAATTCTATTCGTTCATACGAATAAAAAGGATACTTTCTGAATTCATATTAATCCAAAAAGTTTTCTTATTAAAAATTAAATCTTAAATACATCCGTATTCAACATTACGGATTCAAAAGTAGCCAAGTGTATTCGTTTCAATCCAAAAAGTTTCCTTTTTAAAAACGAAACTTTGAATACATCCGTATTCAACATTACGGATTCAAAATCAGCCAAGTGTATTCATTTCAATCTAAAAAAAGTTGTATTTCAAAAACAAAACTTTGAATACATCCGTATTCAACATTACGGATTCAAAACTATCCAACTGTATCCATTTCAATCCAAAAAAAGTTTCCTATTTAAAAACGAAACATTGAATGCATCTGTATTCAACATTACGGATTCAAAAGTAGTCAAGTGTATTCATTTCAATGCAAAAAAAGCTTTGTATCAAAAACGAAACTTTGAATACATCTATATTCAACATTACGGATTCAAAACTTCCTAAGCGTATTCATTTCAATGCAAGAAAAATTTTCTTTCAAAAACGAAACTTTGTATACATCCGAATTTAATATTACGGACTCAAAACTATCCAAATGTATTCATTTCAATCCAAAAAAAGTTTCCTTCTTCAAAACGAAATATTGAATGCCTCCGTATTCAACATTACGGATTGAAACTATCTAAGCGTATTCATTTCAATGCAAAAAAAAGTTTTCTTTCAAAAAATAAACTTTGAATAAATCTGTATTCAATATTACGGATTCAAAACTATCTAATATTGTGTTCGTACAATTGAATACAGATGGATTCCTTTCTTCGGAATTCAATCCATTTGAATACATATATTTACGGAATCAAAGTATGAATTAAAAATGAATTGAAATTTTCAATCCAATTCTATCCAATCTCGATTGCTGGGTAGGTATTTTACAATATTTTTGTAATTTTACTCGGCGCGACTGTGAATTTACAATTATATCGTCATTTTGTACATGTGTATCAAATGTATTTAATTTTTTAATGCATTGTAATATTTTTTTAAGCAAACGAAAATTCATTGAACCCAGAAATTCATTTTGAATTCATACTTTGATTCCGTAAATATGTATTCAAATGGATTGAATTCCGAAGAAAGGAATCCATCTGTATTCATTTTTACGAATACAATCGGAAGTGTAATTTGCCGGATTAAATTTCAGAAAAAGTAATCCATCTGTATTCAATTTGACGAACACAATATTAGATAGTTTTGAATCCGTAATATTGAATACAGATTTATTCAAAGTTTATTTTTTGAAATACAACTTTTTTTGGATTGAAATGAATACACTTGGATAGTTTTGAGTTCGTAATATTGAATACGGATGTATACAAAGTTTCGTTTTTGAAAGAAAACTTTTCTTGCATTGAAATGAATACGCTTAGGTAGTTTTGAATCCGTAATGTTGAATACGGATGTATTCAAAGTTTTGTTTTTGAAATACAACTTTTTTGGATTGAAATGAATACAGTTGGATAGTTTTGAATCCATAATGTTGAATACGGATGTATTGAAAGGTTCGTTGTTGAAATACAACTTTTTTTAAGTTGAAATGAATACACTTTGATAGTTTTGAAACCGTAATGTTGAATACAGATGCATTCAATATTTCGTTATTAAAAAGGAAATTATTTTTGGATTGAAATGAATACACTTAGATAGTTTTGAATCCGTAATATTGAATACGGATGTATTTATGATTTAATTTTTAAAAAGAATTTTTTTTTTATTAATATGAATTCAGAAAGTAACATTTTTATTCGTATGAATGAATAGAATTGTATTTACGTATTAAAATGAATTCATCGTTGACCAAAGTATGGATTCAGAATTTAATAATTGAATCCAATTCTATACAACTCTATCCAAATTCGATTGCTGTGAAATTCATTGAGTGATTTTGAATGAATCTCAATAAATTTGAATTGGTTCACTGAATCACTAAATATCAATAGAAATCTATTCATCAGAGCTGTAACCAATGATTTTTTATTGTTTTAAAATCGTTGATTTCAGTACGTGCTTATTATATTATTAAAATTCATTCAATTTCATTGACTTTCGCATTTTTTAATGATTTTGTATGAATAAAAGGTTGTACATTGTATATATTAATTTTTCTGATGATTTATTATTACATTATGTATCTTGTCACATACGAAGGAAATATTATTGCTAACACTTAAATTGTAGTAATTTTCTGGTACCATGGTGTTTTTCAAGGTGTAAATCTGGTAGAATACCTGAAAAAATTGGAATAATTGATATTTATTAATTAAAATATTTTAGAGTAAATTAGACTATCTTAAGGGGGTACCATTAAGTAGTAATCAAATCCAAAAAAATGGAAATTAAAAAGTTCTGACGCATTTTTTTTTAATTCGGGCTTCATAAATGTTATTCTAACCATTGTTTACTATCTTCTAAAAAGAATCAAAAACAATTAAAGAGAATTGGCGGAGAATTTTCTGCAATACATATGATTTTTCGATATTGGAGAAAATTCTCAACAAATTTATTTGATTTTTTTGTAAAGAGAGCATAAAAAATTGTTAGAATTGCCTTTATGAAACTCAAATTTAGATAATTCGATTCAGTAATTTTTAATTTCGGTTTTTTCATTACTATTTTGTTCTAAATTGATTTCCAAATGTCAAAAATTTGGGTGAACATAAAAACACATTTATTTTTAAGTTACGGCTGGATTTAAAGAAATTAAATTTAAGAAACAAATTTTTTACATTTTTTATTCCAACACCACTGACTTCCGCGTCAAAAGTTACTCAAGAACAAATTTCTTTGACCTATTAAAATTCGTTAAATTAATTTAAACATTCAAAAAAAGTATGGTGAACAGAAAAACATATTTCCCAAATAATTTCGCATGGATTTAAAAATTTCCATTTTTTTTTCGAGGAAAAAATTGTTTTGGGTCAACAAATTTTTTTGCAATTTTTATTACACTATCTTTGAATTCCTCGTAAAAATTACTAAAGAACCAACTTTGTGGTATTTTTTTGAACGATTGCTTCATTTAAATATTTTATTTTCATTCAAAATCGTTTACCTCCCAACCTTGCTATCGGTAATAACCGATTCGATTTCATTCATATCAGTTGCATTTTCACGTAATTTTTTTTCGATTGAAAATCATTAAATTTGTAGTCCTGTTACTGTTAATTAACTATCCATTCAAATTCATTCGCGGCAAATATTTACTACTTTTCCATTGAAATTCATTCAACGAAATCATTTCTTCATTCCACTATTTTCTCATTCAAAATCATTAAATCGAACAACTTTTTATGAGCTATTAACCATTCAAAATCATTGAAACATATATTCTAATTAAAATTCATTGAGCTAATTAAAATTCAAGAAGCTAAGGAAACGAATTCAGAAGTGATGCAATGAATGAATTTCAATGGATCTTCAATGAATTTTTGTTTGCTGGGTATGGACAAGCAAATTAACCTACATAATTATTCAATATGCTTAGCATAACTCTGAAACAGAAAAATGAATAGAAGAAACTTAATAACTAATTCATTCATTGAAAGTAAAAATGAAAAAAAAATCTGTTTCAGTGGGAAACGTGTGTGAGCATGTTAGGGAACTTAGAAACCCGTTTACAACAATGTTTGGAACCTCTTCCATCAAACGATAGCAAGGAATTGTACAGTGTACTCTGCGTTGACCGTGAATGGGACACGATTCACAGATCTGGACTTTGGGGCGTCACTGAACTTGACATTGTATCATCGATCCACGACAGGTTTAGCCAGTCCAACAATCTAACCGATATAATAGTCAGGTATATTTTTTTTCTTTTAATTTCAACTAGTATCTGAAGTAAAATAGTTAGTATGCTTAGAAACGTATATCATATATATATAATATAATTATTCCCACCAGCGTAAGTAGAAACAACAAAGTAGAAACTTCCAAAGAAACAATTCATCCAAAGATCATTTTACATAGAAAAACAATTATAAAAATATCAGCTTATAGAGAACTGAATTTCCTACAAATTCTCTACCATATTTTTTTATCTGGTACTTAATAATGAATACAAAACTATTCTTACATAATTATATGTTTTATAAGCTTTTATTTCTTTGTCAGCATCGCTAAGGTTTCAGGAACGTGTATCTATCCTTGAATAGATTTTATTTTTATAATTTTGATTTAAATATATTTTTCTTTTCTTTTCTATGAAACCAATATGCGAATGTAAATTAACAATTTGCTGTGAAAGCCTTGCTGGGTCGAAGAAAATCATCAGAAGCGGAATCGGTTTATAGCACAAATAATATTAGAAACTGTGATATTTTAATTCTTTTTAATTATTCTTTTTCGTTTGCTAAAATATTACTGCCGTTTAATGAATGCAGATGGATGAGGAACTAATATTGGAAAAAAAATTCAATAATCCCAATACTGGTCAATTTAGTACAATTTTTTATTTTCTATTTGTTATCCATTTTATAAATAAATAACATCAATCAATTCATTTTTATCAAGGGGAAAGCACTGCAAACGGATCATTTTCACGTTGTTTTAGGAATTTTCTTGAATAACACAAGCCCAAAAAAAGTAGCTTGAACTGGAGACTAGACCACATAGGCTCAATGTATTTTGACCCGCTGTACTCGAATCTGCAATAAAAAAGGGGCTCGTTGTAGAGACAACCTTAAAAAACTGTAAAAAACACGTTTTTTTGTAGCAAAAAATCTTTAAAGAAAGGGGAAAATTATATTTCTTACATTGCACCTATATTATTTCGATGTATTTTGACCTTCTGATCACGAATCTGTAATAAAAAAATACGGCTTTCTGCTCGTTTTAGAGAAAATCGAAAAAAATTGAAAAACACGTTTTTATATCGAAAAAAGATTGAAAAAGACTTATCTGACATTGAGATCATATTACTCCTGCGTATTTTAGCAAATCTGCAATAAAAAAATTGAAGCCGCCTACTAAATACTCAGAGGTAATTTCCAAAAACTATAAAAACTGAAGAGAGCTGCTTATCGAACTTGAATTGATGAAACAATTTTTAATTGAATGCAGGTATCTTCAAAGGATCGCAGAATCGCAAAATGTTTAGAGGTGAAGAGTTGTCAAAAATATCAATGATATTTAACACAAATATTGTTACAAACTAAATATTGACTCCTTTCCATATTTTTTATGACAATTTCTTATACAATTTCTCTCAGGTAGTAATTTTCTGAAATTACTATTTCAAAATAGTTGAGTCTATTTGACTATTATGATAAGTGGCATTTTGAATCATGAAACAATTCTATTTCAGAATAGTTATTTTAACTATTACCATGACTAGTCCTCATTTCACACTATGATTCATAGTAACAAAATTGTCATTTCAACTACTTTTTTTCTGAGTCTAGAGCAATCCTGGAAGACTACTCCAGTTCAACCCTCCCGTTTTTATTTTCCTCTTCCTCTATTTTGCTTCACATGAGGAATTTGCGATTTGGAGCCTTTAAATCTTATATCCAGTGTACTTTCTGTACCGGGCTAGAATTTGTTGTTTTGTTTTTCTTTCGGTTATTTTGTACACATCATTTCATACTACTGTCATTTAGTATTTACGTACTTAAAAATACTTTTTACATAAGTAACAAGTGTTATTTATCGTGTGTAAATTTGAGGTAAACAAAATTCGAGGTCTCAATGAAATAATTTTAAATATGACTTTGTTTACTAAGTTTTCTTTGGCTAGAATTGTTGCGTTTTTGTAACCGAAATCCTGTGCCGTTTCAAATCTATATATTGTGTCAAACCAGTAAATTGTTGGCTATTTGAAAAACAAATATTTTATTTAAACGTACAACGAGAGGTCTATTTGGTTGTCTAATATAAAATTTACCGCAATGTAAACGTCTCAACTGTCCTTCTCGAAGGTCAGCTTGTCTTTTCATGGTTTAATATGTGCAATATTGGTTTTAAAGAGAGTAGTCTGTTATAAACCTTCTGGTAAATTATAAAATTCTGGTAATATTTTCAGAGATAACTTTACAATACGGATAACTGATTTTTATGTAACCTTTTAACAAATTTTTTGTTCTCTCTTTCTTAATTACTTGCTCTTCACTAGCCGTTAAAACCAGTACTGAATGTCACATAAATCTCCAAAATATTAAAAAGTTAACAGTAATAAAAATTGCTCAACGCCATTCGTCGATTCCAGCAATCCCTTTTTTCTTTTTGAACTTCAACAGTTCTTTTCATCCTTTTCCAGTTTCGACCTACTCCAATTAATGACGTCCAGACTTGTTAACTGTACTAAAATCGATTTTTTACATTCAACATGCCCTCCCCCATTCCTCTTAAATTATAAATACTGTATAATTGATTAATGCAGTAAAAATGAATAACGAATGCAAATGTTTAGAGCCAAAATTTTGTGGGAAATAATGTACTAGCAGAGTAGAAAACAGTGTTATTTTTTTACCATATATGAGAAACTAAGAAGTTCAAGGGGAAACTAAGGTTCTAAACGTCTATTACAATAATTGAGAATAAAACTCTATTCGACTAGTATTATATTATACATATGCACTACTAACTTTAAATTATTATATCTCTTTTTCTTCGTCAGAACGGAAGATACGGTTGTGTATGGAAATCAGTGTGGAAAAGTTGAAGTATTTTATCAACAAGCAATAGCACCAAATGCATCTGGAGGACTCCCAACGCCAGCAGATTTAATGGGCACGGTGCCTCTAAAAGCAAAACGAAGACTTGAAAGAGACCACGGGATCATCTTGTTATAAATTCAAAACGTGAACTGAAAGCATGGCTTACTTAATCTTCGAAAGGTAGATTTTAATTAATTATTATTGACATATTTAATTTGCAATAATGGAGGAAAATAACTAATTTTACCTCGAATCGACGCAAATAAGAAGGTTGTTTACGTTAATACTTGAAAAAGTTACAAGGAGCGATTTTAGAGATATAAATTTATAGTTGTTGATGATTAATTTTTACAGAAAATGACAAAAGTCATATTTTTATTTATGTTTACTTTCTATTTGTTATCTAGTTAGTTCATATCAATTCTAGTGTGAAGTACCGATAGATCGAAAGTACATTTTTATATCGTCGTCAATATGTATTTATTAATTGTAATAGTTAAATGTATTGTTTTGTGCGCGTGTATTGAATATGTACGACAAAAACAGTTTAGGGTTCTGCTAAGAAGTACACACACTGGAAAAAGTGGAAAGAGATACGCACTCTCACATTCAGTCGAATTATTGTTGTTCTGAGACACGATAGTTTAGATACTATCGTACGATGAGGATGAGGAACGACATCTATCCGTCATTCGGGAAATGACATAAGATAGTATAGTAATAATTATTTTTTTTATGTATTTGTTTGAAAATAAAAGGACGGATTTCTTTTTCTTACTACCGATAATGCATCAATATGCTCTGAATTTAAAATAGTCGATCTTCTTGATTTTAGGCAACCGTTCTCCTAATAGGGACAAATGTTGTATTGGAATATGTATAATACCCCCGATTCCGTTTGTTTTATAGTAACAGAGATAAAATATTTAAGATTACGTGATTCGAGCAGTTAAAAATTAATATCGTAGATTTATTCATACTTCATATTTGAAACATTCCCATACAGCTGATTGTGCTGTTCTGTGAACCGTTGCTACAGTTAGAAAGCAGGCAACAATTCTGAAATGTCCATAATTTTGAGACACTGATTCTATTTATAGTGGTTCAGCATCTATAATTTTGATGATGTGCCATGTTACGGATAAGAAATTATTCAACTGACTTCGATAATAGCGTGATGATATTTAATTAATTTAGGGTCTGTCCTAGAATCTGCCCTAAATTTTGGGGATCATCTCGTTTATTTTAGACATAAATGCATAATTTAATCATTAATATTGCTCATAAATATTTTACAGTATAAAATTATTATTATTATTGAAGCTCGAACCGAATACAGACAATTTCTTGGTTCTATCTTGGATTATCATTTTTAATTCAGTTCAAAATATTGAAGCACAGCACACTCAATCCTCAGCAATATTTAAAACTTTAAAAAATGGCGACCAAAATGGACTTTGCAGTTCTTTTCCTCATGCCTCAAGTATTCAGAAGCCGCAAGAAACGAAATCGTAGCTGATTTTTTTTCGAAAGAAAACGACAAAACTGAGAGTTACTTCTCTTGTATGTCAGATATTACATTAGGGTAGAGTAGAAAATTGATATGCTTTTAAAATATACAAAATGCATTTATTTTATTATTAAATTTATATAAATGTAATACGGGGAACTAATGTTTATATATAAAAATTTCAAAAAAAAATTCCTGAAGGTGTTTTTTAGTTTCTTTTGTACTATACTAACTATTCTATAAATAACAAGTGCTGTAGCACAATCACCACTTTGATGACAATCTTCGTGTTCTTGAAAAATGCATACCAGAACATCATTTGTTACAAGGATTTGTAAATCACATATTTTGAAAAGGTTTAGTTCCTCTACTTGCCCCTCATATGGCCAACAAAATTGAATGTTATCCAGAAAAATTATCAGGGTGAAATCTTTGAAGGTAATGCTTGTAGAAAACTTTTGAAAGAAGCTGACAAACTTGTTAACAACGACATTGTAAGTGAAATTAGTTTAATTCGAATGCAAACTTTTATGTTTTTAAGGCTATGAATAAAGTTGAAGAATCTTCTTTCTCAATTAAAAAAGTGAATCCAAAATTACATAATGACATCGAGGAATTAAAAAAAGCTTTCGATGCGAGAAACGTATTCGAATCACTCATAATTTATATAATTTTAAATCATTTCGAACAATGCATACAATTCATAAATGGTAATGGATTAGGCCTATGGTCTCAGCAAACGGGGGAATTTATTGAAAAAGAATTCGAGTACATTGACATTTTTTGAAACTCGAGAGAAATGTGAATCATGCATAATAATTAATATTACCGACTGACCAATTAAAAATATTTAAAGTTATTATAGCACACTCGTATGTACACCCAACGAATTTAATTCGCACGGGGAAGCCCACAGTCGTCCTTGTTTTTACCTATATATCTTAATGAGAGAAACAGAGAAATCCGAGGTAATTCCCCGTGCGAATTAAATTCGCTGGGTGTATAATTATTACGACTTAGTAACGGTTAAACTTCTCAAATTGTAATTTGGAAAAAATAATTTGTGATTACTAATAAGATGTATAATATTTCTTAAGTGTATGTATTGAAAAAATGTTCAATACAGTATTTAACTTAATTGCATAATTCTTAACTGCTCGAATCACACCTTCCACGAATCAACTTAGATATTGTATAGTTCATTAGGGACTAATCTACCCTAGAGATTCAAAAACAGGTGAATTTGGGCTTCGTGTACTCTTTAGACGCCCAACAATATCTATATTTAAAGAACATTTACAATTATTTTGAATTTCAAATATATTTCAACATGGCAACGCCGTGCTCCATCGCACATAACTACAATTTTCCGAGCTAGTCTGTTAGTAAATCAATTTCACAATTTTTGACAGTTTTAGGGTAGACTAATCCTAAAAATTTAACACTGCAGTTCTCAGTTTCGTAAAATCGATTACATGTAATCGATGAAATGTACTATAAATACCGAAACTTATCCGAACCATTCCGTGTCGTTTGAATACATTTGCGGTGCAATAGAATGTTATGAAGATATTTTTGCAACAATAAAAAACCACCAAGATTCGACGCGTCTGTAAATTAAAATCTTACGGTGTTAGCATACAAGTGTATCTTATATTCAATTGTATCTTATTGTCTACGTTAATTCTTTGACTTCAATTGCATCTCGATAATGCATTTTGAATCGTTATGCTTTTTATCTTTGGAAAAGAAGTAAAATTAAGGAGTTCTAAAGTTCTCATTTGATAAGGTAGCAATTTATATGTAAAAATATAAATTAAAAATGACTAAAACGTTTTTTTAAAACTTGGGTCCTGTTACCGCAATTTAAACTTTAATGGATCTTCTAAAAAATACCAACAAACTTTATCGAGAATTGACAACAAATTTTCGGAAATAGGTGAATTGTGTATATTTCCTTGATTTCTCAATCAGTTCTTGACGAATTGTTCTGATATTTTATAGGACATCATGCATAACGGTTAGAAATGCAGTTACAGAGCCCGAATATTGAAAAATATCTTTAATTTACATTTTTTAATATAGATTAGCGCCTTATCGATTGATGGTTTTAGAACACTCTTTAAAGCTATGCTTAACATAAAAACCTACATTTGTAAATCATTCAATTCTTTCAGTCCTTCAGAATGACTTTTTAAATTGATCCTTTCTACATTGTGTTCTCCAGATCTATAGCATCTGATATGATGAATATGCACAGAATTTTGTTTCGCTAAATTGCTACATTCACGAAAATAAGTCATTGTTAGGATTAATGATTCAGAAGAAAGGTGGGATCAGCAAAATGTTCGTAGTAAATCACGTACTATACAAAAAGCAAGACGAATCATTTAACTTGAGGCACTAGTGAGATTTTAGCCAGGTAAAGGTGCACTGGAATAACACGAACTATTATAAATAAGAACGTTTTGAAGAGATATTCTCAAAATGAACCAAAATGTAAAAACTAAAAAATTAACAAAAAAATAATGCAAACAACATATAGGCGATTTATTTTTTAAGCTTCGCTGAAACGGAAAATTCACTGGAAATTGAAATTTGTTGTACACTAAACAGCCAAATGTTGATTTATTTTATTTAAAAAAACAATTGTAATACTATAATGTTTGATTCTTTTACGATTTCAAACAAAATTAGATCGAAAATAAAAAATTCTATCCCGGACAGATGAATAAACAAGATGTTCATAATAATTTTTTTATTTTACTTATTGTACTTTTAGTTCAGCTAAAATCCCACGATTGTCTTCCCTGAAGTAGTTAATCGGAATAGAAATCACCTTAATTGTTATGACCAAGTTTTACAGATCATTTCTTAAATAGTTCAATGTTGATATAATTGTTTATTCTTTTTGAACATTTATTCTCTTAACAAAAACTCCGAAGAGTTTCGCAATCTGCATTCTAAAACTTTTTATTTATGTATTACTGGAAAAATTAAGCTGCCATTTGATTTGAAATGGTCTAATTTATGTACCTGAAGTTCTAAACGTTCAATGAACGCATGTTTAGAACAGACTTAATGTTCTATGCTTTTAAAAAAGATTATATTTATTGTTTACAACCGCATAAGGTAGAAAATTATTATTTATCAATGTTTCAAATGTACAAGACCTCTCGGTTACTCATATCGTTAGTAAACCATCATTGGATTATTAGAAAACCGTTCCATTTTATGTTATTCAATGCATTTAGCTAATGGATAAATCTGACGGAATTGAACTTTCAATATACTGCACTTTAATGAAAAAATTAGTGTTGCTGCAAGCATTTCAAAAAGGATATTTATTCTGAAGTTCGAAGATCGTTAAAACTCGTAAAATGTAATAAGTAATTTGGAACACATAAAGTTAAGTAAAAATTGTCTAGAATTTTTTTTTTATTACGACGATATTGTACATAAAATTGGATACAATAAAATTACATATACATATTCATACAGAAAAAATTAAAAATTAATAATCATTGTGTACATGACACTCCGTGCATACATTGACTCGGTGTTCGTTGCACATGGCTCTAAGGCACGACGGGCATTGCTGCTTTGTCTTTTTGTCTTTCCCTCTCTTGCATAGTTGGCATCTCTTCTGGCTGGGTAATGACACTCTTTCATCAGTTATGTCCGGTTCCAGTCGTGTATCTTTACCTAAAATCATACCTACGTTTATGCGTAAGTACGACCTCAGCGAGGCAGATGCATATCGCTTTTCCAAGAGCGGCTTTGCAAGGTGCAGAGAGATGTTGTCGAGGCAGTGTTTGGCTGACATTTGTACATTCTTCCCTGCATTTGCACTGCGGCATTTCAATAATATTTGTGCATTTACTGAGGCCTGGTCTAGCATCCCTTGAAATACTCGCATTGGCCACCGACTACACTTTTTGCTTACCGTATGCGCACGACATAACCGGTCAAAACAATCTGTGCCCCCTTTCGTATTATTGTAGTGCAACACAATAGCTGGTTTGGCGTCCAAAATTTCCGTAGAGCAGATATCAGTTGAAATCACCAGAACTATTTCATCTTTTTTTGGAGTATATGACACTAGCGTCATACCATCCGCGTGAAAAAATACGGAGCTCGGACGAGTCTTGGATGCCACTTTCATTTCGACCGCAATCTCTGGTTCTTTCGTTCTTATAGTGCCGGTTATTGGCAGTCCATACGGTTCTTGTTTCATTCGCTGCAAAAGAGACACAGTTATGAAACTGTCATGACATGTCACGGCGCGCTTAGTTCCATGTATCGGCTCTGTCACTTTTCGGAAGTAGTATTCCAACAATGGTTCACTATTTGGTTTATCTGGCAATTGAATTTTGTTCAGATACGGAAGGGCATTTATCAGATACGATGTAGTTGGATCATTGAGGGCGAAAAATTTTATGCCATATTTGTCGGTGTTCGATGTAGTGTGCACTCGGAATTCGCATTGACCGCGAAATCCAAAAAATATTTCGTCAACGGTGCAGTCACGTCCTGCCTGATAGCAACTTGCACAATTTGAATTAAAAATTTCCCAGATCTGGCGAATTGGCGAGAATACATCGTCTCTATTTCTTGTAGCTTTATCGTCAAATCGTAAGCACGATGATAAAAACATAAATCTAGCTCTTGGCATTACACATGGATAGAAGTTTATTCCATTCTGATGGTTCCATAGATCGTGAAAATCCACATTAGACCATTTCCAAGCGCCGGTGAAATAAAAAACTGCTATGTATGCTCGAATTTCATCTTGGTCGGTATGGTGGTGGTATGACTGCAATTCCTTGTCTTGTTCTATCAAACTTAGGCAATATTTCTCAATTTCAGTGTTAGTGTGGTCCACGATAATTTCTATTATATTTGCTGAGAAAAGAGCGTCCCAAAATTCAGTGATGGTTTCCAAATTTGCAGCAGGGCCAGAGGGTCCTGGCAACAACAACGGGTCGAATCCTTGAGGATCTATTGGAGCAAAATTAAAATTCATTAATTTTTAGAGATATTTACATATTTATTTTATATTTACATTGGTTAAATTGTACATTTACATTTATTTATCAAACTTCTATTAGAAATTAATGAAAAGAAAGGCATTTACTTGCAACGTATTATGTTATTCAAATCATCAATGACTTGTACTGCCGTGGACCTTAAAGGTCGTTTTTACATTTTTATGAAAAATGAAATAAAATTATATTTATAATCGTTACAATATATTTAACGTATTCCGAATTAAAAAAATTCCAGGTATTCACTTTTAAATACACATAGAGAAAAAAAAGGTAAATTGAACCATGAAGAAAAGGTAGAAATCATTATAACATTTCATAATAGTAGTACAATTCACATCATGAAAAGTTGTAGTTGACAGTATCTTATTTTTGTAATTCATAATATTGTAAAATATAACATACAATAATTACTTTTTATGATGATAAGTAGTTATTTTCGTTTAATCACTTTTAATAAATCTATTTTTCTAATCAAGAATATTTCGAGTGACTATTTAACTGTAAAGCTGTGGTAGATCTGAGGTTATGTGCTATGCTGCATATTTAAGTATCTGGAAATAGTAAACGGAACAATGTTTTTGTTTTGTTTTCCTATGGAAACGGTTAATTTAACCATTTTTTATAATCACATATTTTACTGTTCTAAAATGGTTCCATTAACCATTTTCATTCTCTCTGTGTATTAAAAAGAAATAATTTATTTATTAAAAATTACCATTTTTTCCTTTTTTGGGATATTTTTATTGGCGTTAATATTCGTTATCTGCATTTTTAAATAATTGGCTGATTTATTTATTACGAAATAGTAGGAATACGTTCATTAGATATCAACATAAAATAATTTTTGAAAATTCAAGATTATTATTTTAACCAAAAAGCTGTTTAGCAAATAACTCAACATCTCAAAAAAAAACATTACAGCCTTTATTTTCCTGTGCAACAATGTTCATATATTGCATATTATGAAATAATAATAATAATACATTTTTAAATTAAACAAAAATTGTAGTCGTTGGACGTTAGTCTTTTTTAAAGTAAATTAAAATGTTAAACAAAATCGGAACTCTGTCGATGGGAAACATTGTTTATGTTTTGAGTTACGTAAAATACACTACAGAAATTTTCCTTTTAACCCTTTCAGTCACAGGCGGACACCAATGTCCCACCTAGATGCTATGGCTTTCCTAAGACTGCAATAAGTGTGAACATAAAATAATATTGCAAAATTATTTAAAATAATGATTGTTAACAACAAATTAGTACCAAAAAAAGGCATAATTTTCAAAATAAATTCATGCCAGGAAAAACTAATCGCTATTATTATTTGAAATTTGGTATGCCGGAGTTTTTGATATTGCTGATTACGAATCCGGTGTCAGATTTTCAAATTTCAAAATGGCGGATCCAATATGGCCGACAGAAGTGTTTGATATACGGGTGTTTTTGATGTCGCTGATTACGAATCAAAATATAAAATAAAAAACGAAAAAAATACCAAAACCCCTATATACCAAAGCTTAGCCAATTCATTATCTTTCAAATTTTTGGTGGGTCGTATTGGATCTGCCGTTTCGAATTTCGAAAATCTGATACCGGATTCGTAATTGGCGACCTGCAAAATCCCTATATTCTAAATATGAGCCAAATTCTTGATCTTTCAAATTTTTGGTCGGCCATATTTGATCCGTCATTTTGAATTTTGAAAACCTCACACCGGATTCGTAATCAGCGACTTCAAAAACTCAAGTATACTAAATTTAAAAAAAATGCGATGGCTGGAAAAATTCGTGACTACAAGGGTTAAAAATATAGGTCCACGTCCCACTTTAAGAGTATTGATGAAACGTATTCCATTTATTTATATTTGTTCCCTCTTTCTAGTAATTTTCACTCACTTTTATTTACAATACTTTTTTGATTAAATTATAAATTGCTAGATTGCACCGCAACTCTATGCTAATCTCTGTAGTTGCACGTTTATTGTTTTGAATTTCGAAACCGACTTCATTCGTTCGCTTATGTTTCAGTTTGGATGAAAAAAGGGAAAAATATATTAATTAAAATGGTTTTGTAATCAAGTTAAAATCTAAATTGATATACATACATAACTTGTCATTTTACTAATATGTAGTAAATTCTACTATTTATTTAGTCTTAACGCTTGCTGCAGTCGAGTAGTACAAATAACTATCTCGTAGTACATCTTACTACATATATGATGAAAATGACCAATTGATTAGCGACTATTTCTACGACAGTAAATATGACTAAATTTTTCTGTCAGTGTAGATACGACTTTTCTTACGGTCCACGGCAGTATATACATAGATACCCGAGTGATAATATACCTGAGTGACATTGTGGAATATTGGTGCTCCACACAAAGCCATTCTTTCCCCGTAGATTTTCCTTGGGACAACCTCCTTGAACGGGGGAAGTGAGTGTACACTCATCCACAGTCGCATTCTCAAAATCCATGGCCATTTCTTGATCATCACTTGATTCCGATTCAGTCTCATGATGTTCAGATTTCACTGACACATCAGCGTCTTCATCAGAGATATCGCCGTCAAAACATTCTTCGGCTTCATCATCCTCGAGAAGTTGATCGATGATTCTGCGTTGTCGTAGATTATGTGCCATCTGTTTACATATTCATTACATTATTTTTTGTCAGATAAAAATGGACAATAAAATACGGACTATATTCTTACACTTCTGACCACAATTTCAACGGTTTTATTTCGCTACGATCACTTGGGGTGCACCGCACCCCACAAGAAATTACATGCGTCTACACGCTGCGACGCAACGTTACTACATTGGCCGCCCGTCGAAACTCGTTAAGGTGCGATCGGTGAACAACAGATGGCGATACAAGTCCCAGTTTCATAAAGTAGTTTCAAAGAGATTCCGACGATTCAGACAAAATTGTGTCTGGGCCATGCTACAACCCCGTGTGATTTCAACGGTTTAAAAATGGCGGATATAATATGCAGGACATAAATTTTACAAATGCTTCTCTTTCTAGACAAATTTTTATTTGCCAATAATAATAGTATTAATAATAACATTAAACAATAGAACATATATTTCGTCTTTATATTTTTTTATTGTCATCGAAAAAATGAAAAAATTTGTGTTAACCCTTTTCATCCCCAAAGTCGAAATTTGGACACACTTTCAACGCTGTATCTTTTGTTCCAAACAGCGTTAAAAAAAATTGAAATTACTCAAAATCGACAGATTTGGACCTTCTCTTTCAAATGCCAAGGTAGAATCAATCGGCGACTTCAAAGAAAAATGTTATGATGATTTTTTTGAAAAAAATACTGATTTTTTCGATGTTTCTTCGCAAGAATCGCTATTTTTGGCGTTGAAAAGGACAATGCTGCAATATGGCGTCTTCAAGTTGTAATTTTGTATTTTGTGACACAAATATCGATTATTTGATGAAAAAGTAATTATTATCCATTTTTAGGTTATAAACCAATCATCGATAAGCCACAATCGTATATAGTAATTTTCAATTTTACACGTACGTAATGATATGGAAAAGTAAAAAATGGACTGTAAATGAAACAAAAAATCGATAAAAACCCATTGTATATAACTAATTTGAGGTTATGAATGAATAATAATGAGATTAGGTATTCACAAATGATAATAATTACTTTTTCATCACAATTCTCCATTATTTCAACCGTTACGTGGTCAAATAATAAATAATTGTGCGAGAAAATTACAACTTGCAGATGCCATCTTGAAGCAGTCATTTTGTTCTTTTAACAAAATTCCACGGGAGGAGAAAGGGCTGAGCAAAAAGACGTGATTAGTATCTTTCGAAATGGTCAGCATTGCCCTTTTCAATGTCAAAAAACGCGATTCCTGCGAAGAAACTTCAAACAAATCAGGATTTTTTTCAAAAAAAGAATAATAACTTTTTTCTTTGAAATTACCGGCTGATTCTGATCACGTCTTTTGAAAGAGGAGGTCCAAATGTATTGATTTTGACTTATTTCAATGTTTTCTAACGACGGTTGAAGCCAAAATTACAGCGTTGAAAGTTCTGTCCAAATTCCGGACTTTTGGGACGAAAAGGGTTAATGTAAACATGGAGGACGTATTTAACACTTTGTTTATAAAAAATATTATAAAAAAACGTTATGAAACGTTACGAGCGTTTGTTTTGAGAATTGTCATTGTAGAAAATAGATATGGATATAGATGTCCCTTGTAATGATTCTTTTCTACTGGTAAATATATACAATTTAGCGAAAGAAAATTCGATTAACCTGTGCATAGAAATAATACTACAGTCGGGTGTCTCCATTAGGCTGATTTTGACAACTATATTTATAAAAACATAATATTGTTGACCAATCATGAACCTAATTAAACGGTTTCAGCCAATCAGCAGCATTTGTTGTTATCAATTTTTATACGTCGGAATCTGCCTAATGGAGATGCTTCGACTTTAGTTATAAATGAAACTAAAAAAAAATGTAAATAATGAGAATCAAATAATTGACGTGAGACAATTATAGTATTATCTTGAAACAAAACACGAGTGTCGTTTGTCATTTACCAAACTTGCGAATATTAAATATCGGTGTGAATTTATATCTCAGACCCTTTTTAATAGAGTAACATTCCAAACGCATTATATTAAATTACATTGCAGAGAATGTGAGAAGCGAAAACGTAAATTTTTATATTGATGGAAAAAATATGTTAGCGGTGAATCGATTTTTTACCTGTTGTTAATAAATGAATGCGAAGAATGTGTTAGAATATAAAATTTAAGAATTGTGATAATTATCTGTACTTTCAAAACGTCATATCAACTTAGTTGATCTTGATTTGTATAAGAAGGATAACAATTTTTTAAAAATCGAGGGCATTACTTAAGTAGCAAAATGTAATGAATAACGGGTTTACTTAAAATGTAATGGAGGTTTGGTTTTACTGAATTATTTCAAAATTTTTCAGTAGTGATATTAATAATACGTTTCTTAATGTAAATTAAAATGGTTGCTTTTTACAAAAGCCATGAATAACAAAAATATTTTCACTGTCATCCGATGAATTTTTTTCATTACTGAAATCCCTGTGCGACGTGTGAAAGAAATCTCTATTGCGTACAATATTAAATGTATTATGTATGCGCGGAAGCGAGTATGGAAATGCGTATGTATTCGTATGTGTATATAATCATGAGTACAAGAAAGTAAGAGCGGAAAATGATTATATTATCAAAATTGTAAATGCTTTTTTCTGCTTGTCGTCAATTATTGTAAATAATGTAAATTCGCCATCGAAGTACATATATATCAAACTCTTAAGCTAAAATATTAAATCCGATGAATGTAATAATTTATTACCTATGAATTGTAAACTTGTTTTGTGCCAAATCGTTTGTCGAATAATTTTCGAAAATTTGTATAAAATATTTAATAAATTTATCATTGATGAGATTTTGCATAATTTCGATACTTTTCGATACAAGTTCCACGTGCCACACCGTAAAAATCAGGAAAATGTTGTTTTGATCAAAGTTCTATGACATCTGTAAACACGTGGATGGATTTTTCTACATTTGAAGCCGGTTCCAGTATAGCAGACTGGCGGTGAGTCGATATTTGCTTTATATAGTCGATGTTTGCTACAAGTTTTGTAATTGATAATTTCCACACTGACGTACTAAAATCATAAACATTAAAAGAATTTTCGGCGTGATCAATATTATGTTATACTAGCAACTTATCTATATTGATCTCGCACTCAATAAAATATGTCTAATAAAAGTTTTCGACTTCTGAAGTAAATGAAAATTGAGAAATTAAAGGAAAATAGTTTTTTTTTTTAAACTGTATCAAATGTTACTGTATATTTATTCTATTTATGTTCCAGGGGCAATCTCCTGTTTAGTGGTTCTAAAAAGGTTACAGTAATTTACATAAATATATTTATGGACACATTGAAATTTTATTTGTGTTTTAATAACGAATAATTGGCTGCTTTATTGCATCACATGATAATACCTGAGTCTAATTTTGATTATAAAAAGAGACAAATAATTCTCCCTGCAAAAGAACTATGGAAGAAAAGAAAATGGGTCTTATTTGATATAAAAACAGTCAATGTCATTTTCAACGAAATGTATATAAATTAGCTTACAATGTACATCAATGTTGCACCCGGTATTTCATTTGTTTAAATTAAAATATGTAGAACCTGCCGTTTCTTCTTTTTTGATATTCCGTTAAACTACACTACGGACCAAAATTTAGTGAATTTTAGTTAATGATCCCAAAGTAGTATATGCTTAACTTGAGTTAAGCAAATAACTACTTATCATCATAAAAAGTAATTATTGTACATTATATTTTACAATATTATGAATTATAAACATATTACATATTGTCAACAACTTTTCACGATGTTAATAATTATGAAATGTTATAATCATTTCTACCTTTTCTTCATGGTTTCGTTAAGGGCTTACAGGGGTCTTTTGAGTAAACAAATGCAGCATTTTTGTGATTTTTTTTTTCTGTATTTTGTTATAACATATATTTTCGGGATAAAGTACATTTTAAAAAGTGGAGTTTGAACATTAATTTCTGAAAATTTCAACCAAAAATGTTTCAAATTCAGCCGATGGCAGCCATTTTACGGAGACGTTGTCGAAAATAAGCTCCTTGCGGTTAAGTCCCTCGTCACTCGATGTAGATTTATCTGAAAGCAAACATCCAAACAGATTTTATTTCTGGAGAGGGTTTTCGAGGTCCCAACGATGTCCGAATATTTTTTTTGTATTTCGAATTTTTTTAGAACGTTTTTAAGCAAAAATCGTGTTTTTCAGCACTAAAAGTCGGCCATTTTGTAGCTGTTAAATCGAAAAAAAAAAAAAAATTTGAAAATAAGATCGTTGGGGCCCGGGTAAATATGTGTAGAAAGTGTGTGCAAAATTACAAATCGATCGTTTGCATATTCGCTGAGTTCTGGGGGACACCGACTTTGAAAACAACATTCCGAGAAAACGCGTTTAAAGTTTAAATACATTTAAACGTGTATAAGATGAGCATTTTTCATTTTTTTGTTGTTACTTACATAGAGTCCTCGATTCCAGGCCCATATTCAAGTGTTCCCGCTGAAATTGCGATGTCCAACGCATCTTTTTGCTCCTGTCTTCGTCTTATATGTTCTCCTTTACTTCTTATCGCAGCTTTAAACAAATCTTTAAAAAATCATATCTCCGTCAATTCTTCACCAAATTAATTCAAATTATAACAGAATACTACTGAGACTTTATACTATCGAATAAAAAAATACAAATTTTTGACCATTTTTGACCCCTGTAAGTCTTTAACTTTTTTTCTCCCTGTGTACAATTTAAACGCGTTTACGTTGAAAATTCTCCATTTAATTCGCAATAATATAATGAATAGTAGGAACATAAGTTGACAGTTTCTATCGTAACAAAAACTTTCTATTTGGAATTGTTTATTTTCATTTTAGTAATATTTCAGTAAAGTGAATTTCATTAACTAATTTCATTAACATTGCTAATTGGCATAAAAATGCACAGGCACAATGAGTTATAATATTTTATTTCTCATGTTAATGGCAAAATAATGACAAACATATTTATCAAAATTTAGATGTAAATCCAAGTGTTTTCTAATTTAAATATAAAAATGTATGAAAATTAATATAGTTGCGTTATTAAACATTGTCAAATATGTTGAATCGATTGATTTAAATAGTTACTTTTACTAAACAGAAAGTCCCTCGTACTAAGCTGTTTAGTAAAATCAACAAAACGAAACTAAACCACATTTCATAAATGCTACTTGTTATTTAGTTGTTATTACTACATTTTAGCTGACTAAAATTGTTAAGTAAAATTAACTTCAACTTTTCTCTCCGTATACTTATGTGTGATTTTCAAAATTTTCAAAATTCTTAATTATCTCGAAAACGGCAAGAGATACACCAAATCTGACAACATTTTCAAGAATTAGCAAAGGGCGGGATGATCTGAAGTTAATTAATGTATATATGCAAACGGATTTAGAAAATTTTAAAAAATGAACATCGAGAGTGATAAGAAATATCCGAAATATGGAAAAAGTTCAGGTTGTGCTGATGGATTAGTTACTCCATCCAGATAGTTAAATTTTCAAAAATTATTACATCCCTGGTGTGGTCCCCAGAATTAAAAATTCACTAAAGTTTTATAAACTCATAATTAAAAGTACTGAATTTATTAATGGTGCTCAAAATTGATGGGAAGAGTATCTGACAGAGCAACAATGCAAAAAGGTTTTCGACTTGTAAGAAAAAAAATATTGCATATGCTACTCATGAATAAAATTGTACGTACCGAAAAGCGTAAGTTTAGATAAAAAAAATTGGACAATCAGTCGCATTTTCTTTTCCTACGTATCTTACGATTTCTTGTTTATCATTAAGTTTAGTTGTGATTGTCTGCGTACAAAACAAGTTTAAAATAAAAATAAGAGATTTTATTAGAAGTATGGGACGAGCCCACTAGGCCGGTTGGAGAATTTCGATTCAAATAAACACACATGGAAATGTCAACTTCACTTTTTAGTAATTAATTCCCAATGGCGCTCTCAGCTGAAAACGAGGCGAGCCTCCAGTCGAACAACTTCATTATCATATTTATCACGCGCATTATGCCTATTCCCCTTATAATTTATGTACTTACATCAACGGGTTTTACCGAGATTGTATTTGGTTGATTTCCAGTCGGTTGCTATGCGCTTTCAATGGAATTTTGAAAGTGTAATGTACACAAACAACATTTTTTAGATGCCCTACTGTCGAGAAAAAAAGTACCACGTGCAATACGGAAGGACATTTAATAACGAAGTAAATATTTGTTACCGTGGAAATAGAGAAGATATTTATACACTCTGCGTTAAAATCTATTATTATATTAATGAATTTGTCTATTCTTTATTGAGCAATTGCATTCAAAGTAGAACAAAATTATTATCTAAAAAGGAAAAAGTTACTGAAATAATAATAGTCATTTACACCATTGCCTAGCCTAACAAACCATAATATAATTTTCCTCGTTGTCATTTTAAATATAAATGTAGTAAATGTTTCTCTAAAAATTACTAATTTACTCAAAATAGAATTCGTATCAATTTTAAATTATACATTGTTGCAGCCTTTTGAAATACGATTTGCGCAATGCCTCAAACGCAACTGGAAATGGGTATACAAAGGTTTTAAACTTCAGAGATTGCGTCCACCATTTTGAAGTTGCCATTTTTAATTTTGTAAATCAGGCCACAAATTCATAACCAACTGCATGGAAAAAATAGTTTGCGCTTCACGCAAACCAGGTTGTGCTCAAGGCATGGAAGTTTGTGCTCAACAAAAACCAAGCTTACGTTCATCCCAAACATGGTGTCGAAGGAAAAAAAAGTTTGAGCACAAACTAAATTTGTGTTTAGTACAAACTTCGAGGCTTGGGTTAAACACAAAATTGTATTGTGTGGTATGCTTTTCTTTTCCATTTACCCAAAATCAGACAGGCACTCAAAATCACAAAAATTGATGAATGTTTAATACTTTATGCCCGCCATATTGAATTTCAAAATTCTTCATACGGATTCTGAAAAAACATAGAAATAACTCTTTCCCCTCGTAATACAAGGTTTTTTTTTAACTATTATTTTCAATCGTTATTTTTAGTATTATATTCTTTATAACTATTTAACATCAAGTGTTGCCCGTAGTATCATAAATTCGTTAAATAAATGTTTGAGCTATAAGGAAAAGTAAAAAAAAACGGATTTTAAACCTGTTTAAATTGAGGATATTGTGATTAAGAAAAGTATAACCGTTACCGAAATTATATAAATTGAAGATGGTCGCAACTTTTTAAAAATTTAGGCCTCCGCGATAATATATAAAGAATAAAAACTCCTCGGAAAAATTTCTTTGCAATAAGGTGAATATTGTATAGAAAATTTCAGAGACAAATAAACTTCCTTTAGAAACTAATTCATTTTCTCGTAAAGCATCGCTGTTTTATTACGCAGAAGAGTAAATGTTTATTTTGTTAAACGTGCACCTTCTCTACTTTCAAGATTAGAACGATAAATTTTCTATAATGCACCTTCTCGAAGAATCATGGACATTTCGAGTGTAGAAATGTAAACAGAAATGTTTGCAATAACGAAGTAAACGGGTTTAATGATTTTCTTTTTACAGTAAAAAAATGCAATTCGATTTGCAGCAACTATAAACGTAAACACAGTGTATGCTATTCTAATGTACATAACCTAGTTACACATTAATGAGTATTTCCAGTAACTTTGTTGATATTTACAAGAATAATGGAACTTGCTACATACGTCATGGAATTAATATTAAAGAAAAATGCAAAGTAGATATAAAAAATGTACCAGTTATAATTATACAAAACAAAAGTATTTGCATTAGGTTGAAAACGACTGATTAAAAACTTCAATGAGAAAAACGTTGTTATTGTAGCATTACTCATCTGGAATCTAGTAGACAAATAAATGGTACATTCAATCTTGAAAATAAACATATGGGATGTATGTGAGACATTTCGTTTTCCATTTCCAACAGTTTGTGAACATTTTTTTTTCGAAAATATCCCCGATAATTTTTATCGAAATGTAACCCATCACCAGAGGCTGAAACTCTCAACTTACTAATGCTTATGTTTTTAATTAGTAAATTTGTAAAAAATGCGGTGTAAATAACAATGTGTCCAACAAATATTTTCAAATTAATTTTGACATTGGCGAACCAGGTTTGGGAAGTTGAAAAAACGCTGTTGCATTCTTCGTCAAATTTCCTAAAAATGGTATTATTCCTATAAAATTTCCAGAATGGTATCTGTATGGACACTATTCGAAAAAAACGAAATCTTCCCTATTCTACACTAAAGATTTAGTCGGACATGGACGATTCCAGCCCCGCTATATGTACAGGGTGTGCCACGACTCAATAACCGTTTTGCTGGTATGTATTCTACATGAAATTTCAAGAAAGAAGTCCGCTACCAAAATTGAAACCGATTCCTTCAATTTCATTGGGCGCCACTGAAGTTCAGAAAAAAATCAGCCCTTTGCACAATAAAATTAGCCTTATTTTAAAACCACTTTCAAGCTCTATAATTCATCTCTGGGGCTCTTTGACCTAAAATTAATATTTCTCTTGGTACAGACATAAAATGGGTAAAAAATGGCAATATTTGCGGTTTTTCGTATTTATCTCATTTCGATAAATAGCTAGTGAAACAACACTATGCGAAAGTCGTAGCACTTGAAAAAATTAATCCTAATTTTAACCCTAATACGGGGCAATTCGATAAAAATCGAGTTTAAAAAGAGCCTTTGAAATACCCGGAATTACCCAAAATGGTATTTTACGAATATCAAGTCGTTTCCTACCAATTTTGTGAAATTAAGAGGCTCCTTTTAATCTTGGGCTCAATTTTAATCGAATCTCATTAGATAAGGGATTAAATTGTTCGTTTTTCAAGGGCTACAACTTTCTTTTCCAGCAAACGAAGAATGATTGAGAAGCAGAGAAAAGTATTAATTTTTGAACTTTGAATCACATTTGTTGATCACCATGAATACTTCCCTATCGTCAATCATTCCAAATCCTATTACAAGAATTTACCATTTTACTTTTGAATGCTTCTCAATGCTTTAGCATATCAATTATAAAGCCAATATTCTGAATGAAGCATTGACATACAGTACCGCTCAAAAGTATGAGCTCACCCTTGCGGAATTTTGGCTAAATTAAAATGTTGATATCTCATCGCCAAGTTAACGTACGGGAAAAATAAAAAAAGGAATTAAAGAGGAGACTTTCAGCTTCTCAGTCGTGGTAGTTTCATTTCTATATATATACATTTCCTTACGAACTATGCTCGATTTACTAACGTCATTTTTTCGTATTATTTTTTTCTTTTTCAATCAGCTCCCATTTTTTTTTAAATGATTGCAACAGAAATATACTACGTGTAATCAAACGGTAATCCCTATAGCTTTAATTTGCCTCTTCGGATTTTGTCTAATATTTCTTTACAAATACTTATTTAATTTTGAACAAATTAATGTGTTTTTTTTTCAATCTGCTATATCTCGGAAAATTAACGTGATATAAAAAATGTTTAAGAAACAAAAAGTTTCATTTTTTAATTATCTATTGGCTGAAATTTTTTCAAATTTTTAGAAGGAAATTGTTTTAATCCTATTTTGTCAAATTTACGCTTTTGTGCTGCGATTATTAACAGATCTAGATTTGCATTTCAACTATGCTCAGTTTGAGATATAATAATCCATGTACATGTATTTATAAATGAACAATAAACTTTATTTTAACATACATAGAAAATATCAACAATTGTATTCATGTATATATGTACATATTTATTAAATTTTGCTTTCTTAAAAAAAACGGCCACGCGCTTGGCGTGAAACATCCTAATAGTAAAGACAAACATATCATAAACTTAATCATAGTTTAAATGCAACTTTGCTTCCGTAAATGATTGTTACATAAAAAATGTTGAAGTCGACAAAATACGGTAAAAAAAAATTTCCTTCTAAAAATTTGAAAAAATTTCAGCCAATAGATAATTAAAAAATGAAACTTTTTGTTTCTTAAACATTTTTTATATCACGTTAATTTTCCGAGATATAGCAGATTGAAAAAAAAACACATTAATTTGTTCAAAATTAAATAAGTATTTGTAAAGAAATATTAGACAAAATCCGAAGAGGCAAATTAAAGCTATAGGGATTAACTTTTGATTACACGTAGTATATTTCTGTTGCAATCATTTAAAAAAAAATGGGAGCTGATTGAAAAAGAAAAAAATAATACTAAAAAATGTCTTTAGTAAATCGAGCATAGTTCTTACAGAAATATATCTATAGAAATGAAACTACCACGACTGAGAAGCTGAAAGTCTCTTCTTTAATTCCTTCTTTTTATTTTTCCCGTACGTTAACTTGGCGATGAGATATCAACATTTTAATTTAGCCAAAATTCCGCAGGGGTAGCTCATACTTTTTTGCGGTACTGTATATGTTTTCTAACATTCTGAATACTTCCTGCGAAACGGAAGTCAGTTATTGCTTCTTAATGCTTCCAGAAGGATTCACTGAGATGTCCTCAATAATACTCAATCTACGAACTTTGGAATGCTTCCTAATGCTTCTGGAAGTATGTCGGTGAGACTTTTTCAATCATTCCCAATCTAGAAACGTGGGGATACTTCTTAATGCTACTAAAAGTATTTCTGTGAGACTTTCTCAATCTATCTCGTTCCAGAAACTTGGGAATACTTCCCTAATTCTTCCAGAAGTGTTTCTGTGAGACATTCCTAATCATTCCCAATCCAGAAACTTTTGAATGCTATTATTGTAATAATTCCGCTTAGTAGTCATTCATAAACTACGTTACTATTTGGAGGTAAGTCAGGAACTACGACCTATAGTAAAGTGTATGATTAAAATGGCGTCTAAAGTTGTGTACAGATGGGGAGGGGGGTGGTCAAAAATGGCGAAAAAAGCAGTATGACTTTAAAACTGTGCATTTCGTGTACTTAAATATTAAATTAGGATTAAAATAATGTTTGATAGTGGTAGTCCAGAGGTCAGCATTGCACCTTGTAGTAATTTCAAATTAAGCATCATACACTGTGGTCTACAACCGGATAGGTGACCGCATGAGAACAGCTTTTCTTAATATAGTTAATTTATAATAATAAAAAAAAAATAAAAAACAGTGAAATTAAATTAAATAAAAAGTTAAAAGTTGAAAACAAAAAAAAAATATTTTTTTTGTATAAACGAAGGAAGAATCCTATTACGCAGCGAAGAATTCAGAAGCATTCAAATTGTCTATATTCTTTCTAATACTTTTACAAGGATTAAGAAACAGCATTCAGAAGTATTGAAATTTTCAATAGATATCGGATCCAATTTTGGTAATAGACTTTTTTGCTTGAAATTTCAGTTTTCAAAAAATTAGTAAAGCTACCAAATAAATTATGGTTATACCGATTAAGTCTAATTGATAAATTCAACTGTTTGGATAGAACGTCTGTAAATAATAAAACGTAATTCCTTTTTTAATCAGATAAATCCTGTTGATGTAGTTAAATTTACTTAAATTTGTAGTTAAATATTATCTGTTTTCACGTTACTCAAGATGTTTTTATCATTTTTATGCGAAGTGTTTCTTTGAACTATATCTTCATTCTATCATATTTATTGCACCGACTACAAACTTAGTTATTCTACTACTTTCGAGTGAATAATGCAACTAATGAAATGCATAGTAGTTGAAAAGTAATCAGAATTATCAAAATTTGAGGCTGTTTAAAGTTAATAGATAAAAGTTTTTTATTTTGAACGACACGTGATTGGAAAAGAATGCGGTATAAAATTTCCGAAACGATCCGAGAGCCACTCAAGATCGTAAATAAAAATACTAGTAAATATATTGTACCGTTCCCGAAAATGTTTCAAACGGAAACATCATTGGTTACAGCAGCCAACAGCCACATGATTCGATGGTCGAGCCTCCACCAGGTAGGGGGCAGATAAAAATGTCTGCGTCACGCGGGTGTCACCCACCGGTATCGTGTCCTTTTCCTGTAGCACCAGCCATCCATTGCGTGACAACTAAAAAAGTTGTGAATTAATTAAATCCCGCTCTTAGTAGGACTTTGCGTAAACAAGCCTCCACGATGGACCAATCAGAGATCGGCTCTGATACGATGAACGGTTACTTAAGCAGGAACTGATCAGGTGTCGTCAACAATACAGAATTGTCCTTCGTCTGGATCTATCACTTTTTTCACGAAAATCTACACCCATTTACGGAATCGCAATGGTAAACAATCAAGTCTCAATATCTATCCAAATATAAATACTTTACATAAAAAACAATAATAACATCATATGTGGCTCTTGCATCACTGCAAACAGTATCTTATAATAAGTATAGAAATATAGAAATGGAGTTTTTGTTCACTTTTTACTTTAATCATCGAAAGGATACCATTTTTTAAAAATTGTAAACCCGCTCTCAACTTCGGACGTGTAGGTAAGATTATCTAGTCCTTGCCTCTAAGTTTTTTTTTTCGACAATAAAAAAACGACTTCCCATCCTTCCGATAATAATAATAATAATACATTTTTCCATCGTCGTCAAAATTTCTTAATGGTTCAGAAGTGTTTCGGACTTCAAAAGAGAAACCGCTGTAAAAATTTTAAAAGAAATGTTGGAAAAAATCCATTTAATGACGTTCTAAAATGGTTGGAGGAACTTAGTTAAGCCAATAATGAAATTAGTAAAGATATTTAAGTCTTTGAGTTCCCTTCGAATCCCACAGAGTAAATCATTGAATTGCTATTAATTGATGATTTCAACCGTTTGATTTTGACTTCTTTAGAATTAAACTTGACTCCAATAGTTTTAGTGTGCGGTTTACTAAAATCATTTTTAATGTTATATTTATACATAATAAGTAGGGGAAAGCGGGGTAATTCCTATCTGTCTAAGCAAAATTAATTTTTAAAGTGTGCGTAAATTAATGGTACTTCATGATTTGCATTTTCTTAGTAAATTTTGTAAAGTCAACTTTTAGCATTTTCCATACCTTTCTATGTTTATGTTTTAGACACTGCCAGTTTGTAAAAATAGCTATTTAGCATTTTTTTTAAACTTTGGGGTATTCCAAGCCTTCCTGTTATTTCCATGCACAATGAAGTCTAATGCATTGAAGCTGTTTGCAAACAAACATGTAGCCCATTTTACTGAGTTTTAAGGCTTCTACAGTTAGTATTTTATCATTTTGAACGTGTAACGAGTACACATTGATAGTACATTAGCAATTCATTTGAGATACTGAAAGTATGAACTGAGCAAAGGTCATTCTAGGATTCAGAATTGTGCTAATATTTTTCAAATAGTAAATATAGTTTTTTTTTTTAAATTCTATGATTTTATAAAACATTTCTATTTTCTTAGTTTATAATATAATTTTCCAAAAAATGTACAGATTTAACGACACACTTCTAATTCAATATACGACAAAACATAAATCTGACACATAACAATTTAAAATAGAATGAAAACCTTATTACCAATTTCGGCAAAAACTTCAGTATTTTTTAGTACTTCCAAAAACAAAAATGTTTCATCGTGTTTAAAAGTTAAAATTTTGTAATTTGATATCGATCATTGTAAAATTTTCGAAATATGTTATGGAACATTTCGTTAACATATTTATATCTACTATTAAACACGCCATGAAATGTACTCTTTTATCATGTATTAAATTTAATGAATACACTAAATGAAATCGTATAGATAAAGGTAAATAGTTACTTAAATAATCGAAAATAAATACTCAATGAAATATTTACTGAAAGTAAGTCAGATTTATTGAAATGAAGAAAGATCTATTAACAAATTATTGTGAAGGAGGTCAAACTTTGATTTTTCTTCTAACGAGTAATTTAATTTGAAAATGTATACCTATTTTAAGTGTATTGAATACAGTACAGTAGATTATTTGGGTGCACCTCAAAAACCCCCCAAATCACAAAACAGACACTTCATAAACCCGATATTTTTAAATATAGACATTCAAAAACAAGACATTTAAAAAAACAGACATTCAAAGATCACACTACATAAAAGAAATGATCTCGGGTCGCCGCCGTCCTTGAGGTCTCACTGGAAGGTAATTTGAAGGTAAAAATTAATTTTGTAGGTCACTTAAAGGTTAAATCAGTTTTACCCCCGGATAATTTATTAAACACACTTAAAATTCAATCATTTATTACATTTTCAGAATATGTATATACATTTTGAAATGTCTGTTTTTTGAAGTGTCTGTTTTGTGATTTGTCGGGTTTTTTAAACGCACCCGATTATTTTATATCCAAAATTTCGTGTCGCGACTTACGTTCTGTCCAAATCTACGCCATTAAATAATATAAATTAGTCAAATTTCTGGATAAGTTCTGACCCAATTACTTTTAGTTTACGTGTTAAAGTTATAATGAAATTGGACAAAGTAACAAAAATCTGGACTAGAGTTAAAAACTCTACCAGAGTTTACCTTGTGTAACTTAGAATACATTGTCATCAAAATGCTACTAAAGCAATAATTGTAGATGTTACGTATCATGTATCAACTTTAATATTAATATGTTGACAAATCGATATTTAGTATATTCATTTACAAATGTAAAAATCCCTCCTTTCGAAATTAAATTAGGTTTAGGTTAACATTAAATATTAACTATATTTATTTCTTTAATGCAGATTTTCTGGCAATAAAGTTTATATTTTCATAATAACAATTATAAAAGGAACTTATTTTTTTTTTACCAAACAAAGTATATCTTATTTTTAGGCAGTGTATTTTTAACCAACTGAACGGTGAATCATTTTTAATCAAGAATTGTTATGATATTATATATTGATTGTCCCTGCCCCTAAATAATTTATATAAACAAAACTCCATTTCTCAATATTTCATTTCATAATATTTCTTAATACCCAAACTGAATTATTTTCTTTCCTCGTTACAGACATCGTATACTGACAAGGGACCAAAGGTGAGTTGCAATAATATACAAATATTGTTATTAATTAATAGTGAATGTAAAACAAACGTTTCATAATTTCAGCCTATTGGAGGGAAATTCATTAGCTTTGATCACATCAGATTCTGGGTTGGAAATGCAAAACAGGTATGTCATAATATATCACTATCTCGTATATGTATGTATATGATACAATATATACACACACACACGCGCGCGAGCGTTAAACCCGATTTTGTCTACATTTTTCATTCGAAGAATTCACCCTCTGCATATATTTGTAAAGAACGTTTTATATACCTAGAAATATTTTTGTATGTAAAATCCGACGTCAGAGTCGATATATTCTCATATCAGAATTTTGAGATATTTCAGTCATGTGCAAGTTTTTTGGTCTTCTTTACAATTTTGCATTTTGTCGTTTTGAGTGTTGTCTTCCTCCTCAATTGTTTTTTGTGTTCTTTTCTGTTATCCCTTTCAAATTCATGCATGTGTTTTATCCTTATGTCTAGTGATTTCTGAGTATTTTTAGAATATATATCATTTCTACGTTCCTTTATACGCATTTTTAACTCACAATCAAGATATTGTATGCATTAAGCAGTACAATTTTTATTCATTTTTCCTATCAATTTCTAGGATGTTCTTTCTCCCAACAATTTGTAAATTTGTTTTGTTATTAAGGAACGACTTTTATTATTATTTCTCTTAAAGTGCGATTAATCAATTAAAAATAATCATTCAGTAATCTCTGCACACAAAAGATTAATTTAATTAGAATAATATAAAATTTTGCATATTGAAAACAAATATTATAATAGACTCATTTCAGAAATAATACATATCGAACTGCAAAGAGACAACCATTGAATGTAATAGAATCATCGTTCAGGTCACACACTATCTGTGATGATGTTTCGAATATTCTCAATGCATTATAATAACTTGATGCAAAAGCATCTAATAATATTTCTCGACCGTTTTAATTAAACTGTAAAATTGTTTCTTCGTTGCGTCGATCATCTGAAAATAAAAATACACAAAAAAACATTAACAGCGCATATAATTGGTTTTCGATAGAAAACAAGTCCTATTGAAACAAACTTATGTATACATATAGTCGGGATTTATATAATTATCGTGAAAGAATTCTAATTTAAACGGACTGCTTATATATATTTTATATAATAGTTGACTATTTATGTACAATTTTTTTGGTCTTCTTTACATTTTGAATTTGGTCGTTTTGAATGTTGTCTTCAAACTAAAAGGTCAATTTGTAAAGCAACTCTGCGTGGAGCTGTGGCTCGCCTTTTGATATTAATGTATTGTCATTTTTTGAATCATTTTGTGTTTATATTTTGTATTGCCAATAAAGACGATTATTATTATTATTATTAATAGCTTTTCTAATATTTACTTATAAATTACGAAGTTATCAATAGTAAGAGTCATTGCTGCTGAAGATGCTTGCTAATCGAGCGAAATGCCGAGGACCACCAATTTTAATGATAGAGTACATGACCTTTTTAAATTATTTTTAAGTAACAATAATTTTGGATAATGATTGTATAGGCCGCTAGTCATTACTGCGCCAGGATGGGGTTCGAACCCTTGGGCTACCGTGGTTTGGAGACTGGTTCAAGGCGTTCAGCATCACATGCTGTTAGACAAAATAAGGCGAGTGATGAATGTTATTTAAATATTTTTATACTTTCTTTATTCTATCAAGTTTACATTTTGAAGATTAAATAAGCGTAAAATTCAATTGAATAAGTAAATGCTCTTAGATCCAAACTTCATTTCGTAATATTTGATTTTTTAATATTCTGAGCGAATTCCATGAACTGAATTGCTTCTTTGGTTTAATTTAAATATACAAAATTATATATATTATAACCATTATTAAAACGTATATTGAGACCATTATTATCTCCAACAGATTATATTTGTATTTGAATCAGCCTACGAGCCTGACGACACGGAAATGGCGAGTCACCTTTCGCGCCACGGTGACGGAGTCCGCGACGTTGCCTTCAACGTTGAAGACATCGACACAATCGTACAAGTAAGTTACAATGCAATACCATTTATTATTTGAAAAATAATATTTATTCACTATGGTATTTATGCGACTTTTCCTAATGCTATTAAAATATAAAAAGTTTATATTTGTTTGACTTTGAGCTGGGTTTTTAAGAGAACTAAATCAATTATTAGTTTTAAAACTCCTATTACAACCTTAAACGAATGTTATTTATTGAATAAAAATAAATAATTTCGTCCCATAACCCTAGTAGCACACTTTATTCCATCCATATTCCCGGAATATTTCAGGAACATTGAAATATTCTGCATCATAAATATTATTAAGCATTACAGATTGAACATTATATTCGCACATTTTAAAAACTCTATCAATTAGTATAGAGGGATTATAAACAATTAACATATATTTGTATTTTTAACAATTACCTACTAGATTTTTAGGAAATCATTAAATAATTGTGACAGCTCAATGAAACATTCTGAAATCAGCTTAAAAATTGATATTCATTCATTTCACATTATTATTTCGTCTATATTATTTGATAGTTTTTGGAATATTCTAGCAAATTTTATATTGTTTATAATATTTCTAATGCAGCAAATTTCAATGTTCCTGGAATATGGATGGAATAAAGTGTACTATTAGGGTATGCCATTTTTCGCATCGGACATCGGAATTTTTAATTGAAAATGACAGAATAATTTAATATCATTTATATATTTTTTGTCTACATACCCTAAGGGAGAAGACTAAGCAATCAAAATATAGTACATATATATATTTTTTTCAGTGTCTGAATGAATATGAAAACAAAAAATTTCATTAAATTTCAGATCGCGAAGCAGCGAGGAGCAAAAATCGTGCGGGATGTGTGGGAAGAAAAGGATGAGTTCGGAGTCATCAAACAGGCTACTGTACAGACTGTACGTATAGATCACAAAAATAATAAAAATGCGTAATTTTTTATGAGAGGAGCTTACGAAATGAAAACAATCATAGAGTATAAGTTCTTAAATAGATCTCAAATAGCAGGTACCAGATAATAAAAAAATGTCTAAATCTTCAAAATTTGTTAATTTTTTTATATACAAAAAATCTACAGGAGCGTAGGGCTCTCACGCGAGGGATGACTAATCCAAAAATGAAAAATCCAACTACCTAACGAAAAATAACTACTCGGAAAAAAGTTATTAATTTTAGCTAGGACCCGCGCTGATCATTTTGTATGAAAGTATAAATGTTCATTTCAATTTTGTTCTATTTTGCCGCGTTTTCAATATGAAAGCAATAATTTGTAAAAAAAAGAACTCAAGTTTGTACATTTTCGCGAACTTATAACTGTTTAACGATAATTTCAAAAGTATATAATTATTCAAAATGATTGAAAAGTATTCATTTTTGAACTTTGAATTCTATTTGTTGACCTTCGTGAATACTTCCCTATTGTCGATCAGTCTAAATCCTCTTCCAAGAATTGAATAGCTTGTTATTGAATGGTTCTCAATAATTTCGCTCAAAACTTACAGAGCCAATATTTTACTATTCCGAATGAAGCATTGGCATACATATTTTGAAACATGAAAGCTTCCTATACTTACCAATACTTATTTAAAGACGTTCCCCAGCGAGAAAGAGATAGAATTAATAAGCGTATGGGTTTCTCACTTGCTCTCTTATATGCGCAAAAGTGCGAAATCGAATGTACTGCACTGGTTTTTAACAACTTTTGTTTTCGAATGTAATATCATCGATTTAGACCGTTTTAGGAAAAAACATTTTCGAGAAAGACCCTATTAAAATACCGTTTAGTCGCAAATTTTACACAATGATAATTCTAAAATTAATTCGTTAAGCCCTCTCGAGACTTCAACACAGCATTCCTAATACTATTCCGAAACACATGTTAGTTTTTTAAAGGATTCTGTAGATTATTTGTTTCACAATTCTAAAAAATTACCTTGCGAAACCGCGTTTCCCTATACCGCCCGTATAAAACCTTGCAACTTTAACACCAAATTTCTCAAAATTTAACGCGGATTGCTATACTGAATTTTTAATCAGTGATAAAACATCTCGAAATAAACGTTTTAGCACAGTTTCAAGAAAATCTGTAGTTTTTCATTTTTTCCGGGATCGTCCTTAAACAGTGAGAAAAAGGATCCGGAAATATTCCAATTTCAATGTTTCTCAATCGTTCTTCGTTTACTGGGACTTTAAAAAATAGAAAACATTACTATTCTCCTAGATGGATTGGAGGAGAGACTTGCAGAATAATAATGTTTCATAATTTAATTATAATTTTTACTATTCCAAAATTTAAATTTTTCTTATTATACGAAAATATTGATATATTGGGTGTCCCAGAACTCCCGCATAATATTGCAGGGGGTGAATCTTGGCATCATTCTGATCAAACAAGTTTAATACCAAAATGGGATCTGGATCTCAGAATTTGAGTGGCGTCCCATTGAAGTTTAAAAAAAAATAGTTTTTTTTGCATTAACTCTGCTCGTTTTAAAGTTACTTTAACGAATGATGACTGATTTTGAAAGTTTTTTTATAGAACTCCAACTTACCTCAGAGAGCATATGACCCGCAATGAATATTTCGCCAGTTATCGACGTAAAAGGGGTAAAAATGGCCTTTTTTGCAGTTATTCGGGTCTAACTTATTTCCGTAAAATGCTAGCGATATATCATACACAACAGTATTCTAGATCTTGAAATTCTATTAATTAAATAACTTTTTCGCTTATTTTCTGATTTTTAACGTCTCCACACGGGCTCAATTTTTGTCAAAACGAAACATATTAGATGGCAAATTCTTCGTCTTTTCAAGATCTAGAATACTGTTTTTATTATTTTGCTAGCATTTTACGGAAATGAGTTAGATGCGAAAAACTGAAAAAAGACCATTTTTACCCTTCTTAGGTCGATAACTGACGAAATATTCATTGCAGGTCATATGCTCTCGGAGGTAAGTTGTAGCTCTATAAAAAAATTTCAAAATCAGCCATCATTCGTTAAAGTAACTTTAAAACGAGCCGAGTTATTGCAAAAAAAACTATTTTTTTTTTGAAACTTCAATGGCTCGCCACTCAAATTCTGAGCTCCAAATCCCATTTTGGTATTAAACTTGTTTGCTCAGAATGATGTCAAGATTCACTCCCTGCAATATTATGTGGAAGTTCTGAGACACCCTGTATAGAATAATTAATGAATTATTTTTATCATAATGAAGTGGTATGGTTTTAATTGTAATTGTTATTTATACATGTTTATTTTTTTAATTTGTTTTGCAGTTTATAGCATTTTGTTTGTCTTATTTTTGTTCTTCAATTAAGTTATTTTGTATAGAACAAACAAAAATCAAAAGGTTCGATTCTGCATTAATTTGTTTACACTCCAGCCGGTAAAAAATAGTATGCTATGCCATTACAGGAACAAGTGTCATTGATATAATATTATATAATGTCTATTGTCCACAAATGCCATTCTATATGCATTCTTTAAGCTTGTCATTTGTTCTGGTTTTGAGGGAATGAAAACATTCCTATAACGGGAACCAATATGGGGCACAACAAACCTACGAGCATCACGAACGTACCTGACGGAGACAAACGCAACTAAATTGTAGGACTCCTTTGGAGCAGACGCCAAAATGAAATGTACAATGCTCTTGTAGAACATTTTACTAGTCAGAATAGTAAAAACGTTCGGAATAACGAGTACATGTCAAAAAAACAAATTTCAAAACATTGAAAAATCGACATTTAAAAAGTTGACATTGCTGTTTTCATGAATATTTCGGCATTATGACTCATTGGCTATTTGACAGTCATCGTTTTTTGAGTGTCGGCTTTTTAAATGTTTCGGATTTTTGAAATTCGATTTTTTGACATGTGCCCGGAATAACTATACATATACGTATGTGTTTATCACATGATTCACTTATCACTGGTCATCATAAAAGTTTTTATTAGTTATTTTCACTAGTAACATTCTCTACAAAATCATTGTAAATTTTATAAGCTTATATATTTTACTATTAATATCAAAATGTATTTGGGCACATGTAAAAAAACCGAATTTCAAAAATCCGAAACATTCAAAAATCGACATTTAAAAAGCTGACACTCAAATAATATTCATGAAAACAACAATGTCAGCTTTTTAAATGTCAATTTTTCAATATTTCGGATTTTTGAAATTTGGTTATTTAACATATGCCCACTAAAAGGATTTATTCCGATTATTTCACGTCTATCCCAAATGCTTAGCAAGAATAGTAATTTTTCCTATTATTTTTATACATGCACCTAAACTTTTAATAAAAATAATTACAGCAATAATGTCATTACTTTATAATGTCAGATTACTTAAATATGTTTAAAATATTGAATATTATCATTTTTACTGTGAATTATTCAAAACATCATGTATCATATTTTTTATTTTTATAGTATGGCGACACGTTACATACATTCATCGACCGGACCAAATACAATGGTTTCTTCTTGCCAGGATTCCGGAAGCAGAAAGCAGACCCCATATCCAAACTTCTGTACGTTTTGCAAATTAATTTGTCATTTTAGATGACAAAAATTTATTTAAAAATTGTCAATACACGTTACAAAATTATTATTATTTTTAATATTTAACAAATTAGAACAAAATTAGTATAAAGTGAATATATTTGTTTGCATTAAAAAAAACAGAATTTATTATAATATTCAAATTATAATTAACCTCAATTTTCTTTTACTAAATTTTTGTCACTTCAATTTTTCATAATGTACTTAATTTTTTTCAGGCCCTCCATTAACTTGAACTTCATCGATCATATTGTCGGAAATCAACCTGAGAATGAAATGGAAAATGTTGCTAAATGGTAAGTTCCAAATTATACATTGTTTTTAATTTAATTAATAATATATATTTTCTATTGTATTTGGAATTATAAAAATTGTATAATTTCCAGGTATGAAAAGTCGCTACAATTTCATAGATTCTGGTCAGTTGACGATACACAATTACATACACAATATTCAGCTTTGCGTTCAATTGTCATGACCAATTGGGAAGAAACCGTTAAAATGCCTATTAATGAACCAGCACCAGGAAAAAAACGTTCGCAAATTCAAGAATATGTCGAATATTATGGAGGTGCCGGTGTACAACATATTGCGCTGAACACAAATGACATTATTTCAGCTGTAATCTTCTACTCTATTCTTGTATTATGAATATTAATTAATTTTAATAACTAATTATCTTTACTTTTCCAGATTACAAATTTAACCAAACGAGGTGTTGAATTTCTTGATGTTCCGGACAGTTATTATGATATGTTACGACAGCGTTTAAGGAGTAGTAATGTGAAGCTCGCTGAAGATCTAAATACTCTTCAAAAATTGAAGATTTTAGTTGATTACGATGAAAAAGGTTACTTACTTCAAATCTTCACAAAGAATATGCAAGATAGACCGACACTTTTTATTGAAGTTCTTCAGCGGCACAATCATCAAGTGTGTAGATGCATTACCTTTACCAAATATTTTGTTTGTACAAATATAGAGATTCAATGATGTTTTCATTTATGTTCTTTTATGTACTAATACAATATTAAGATAATTACATTCAGTTTTAAACGCTGGGTAATCAGTATTAACATAATTTGTATGGTTTATTTTCAGGGATTTGGAGCTGGGAATTTCCAAGCCTTGTTTGAAGCTATTGAACTAGAACAAGAGAAACGTGGAAACCTCTAGTTCCCACTCTATATTCACAACTTACTGTTTTTTATATACACAATGTACTAATTTAGTTACCGATTTATAAAACTTATTAACATGTAAATAAATAGTTTTATAGAAAGGATACAAACTAGCAGATATTTTGTTATTAAAGTTATTTATTCTTAAAAACCTCTCATCCTCAAGGCATAAGCAAGTTTTGTATAAAAACAGTGATATCTAAAAAGGAGCAAACATTGTGATGATGACGAAAGAATAGTTCTCTGCGATGAAAGCTCACTTAATTTCATTCAGTCCATACCAGGCACGATTTTTCTCAACCCACAGATGTTATTCTTGTATCGATCCAGTATCATTTGTTTGCTCACTGAGAATCGTGAATTCCTAAGCGGAAGATATCGTGCTGGCAGAAGAACGAATTCCCTACCGGTTTCAGCACAAATGTTTGTGCGAAGGCGTGTGGTGGGTCTTCATCTGTCTGTAATTGCAAGATTTTACTAAAATAAAACTAAATCAATGGTTAACGGTCAATGATATTTACTAGTGACATTGGATTGGGTTGTCATTGGGTCAATTTAATGATCTAAGTTATAAATACAAAGAATAGGAGTACATACATTTGTTGGTGACTGTAATGATAGGGCACTGTGTTAAAGAATAGAATTAAATTTCGAAATAATGTAATAAAATAAAACATGTAACAATATGTTCATAAGTTTCATTAGAAACTTAAAAGTCTGTTTACGCACATTAGGCAAAATTTCACAACAAGAGAAAATGAATCTTCTTTCCTACCCTTAAATGATTTCAACATTCATTCAGAAAAAATTAATTTTCACAAGAAAGCTAAGAATTTCAAGGATACGCATGATGTGTAAAAACAGATCTTATATTTTTATCTTACATTTTACGACAAAAAGGGAAGGATGTTCTTGGCCTTTTATTGTAATATTAGCATCTACATTATAGGGCAATTACAATGCTTTGTGAAAATCTTGACCTCATGTAGGGAATTTACTATATGCCAAAACATATTACCAAATTTTTTGGAATGAAAATTGCAATCGATTCCTAATGTTTATTTTATTTTTTATAGTATGCGGATATAAACATAACCTTGGAAAATTTTAAGGGTACATAATTCGACGTCCCCTATGGAAAGAATGCTATCTCAGAAAAGCAAACCATAAAACTCTATCTTGTCAAAACATTTAGAATAACGCTATTTCGGGGAAGCGGTTAAGAAAACGCTATTTCAAAGAAAAAATTAAAAGAGCACTATTTCAGTGATGCATCTAATAAAACGATATAAAATAGAAAGAAACAAAATAAGTAGTACAGGTTTTGTGGAGTGTTATCCAAATCAATGCAGTTTTCTATAAGAATTAATAATTAAATTCAAATGAGTACCAATTCCATAACTTTTTCATTTCTGTCCATCCATTCAGTGTATAAACATTATACATCAAAATCAGAGAATTCAATGCGAGGGACCTATACTTTACAACTGAAATGATGCATATGTGCTCTAACACTCTTTGGTTCATCTGGATTGATCGGTCGTGGCTTATTTGTATTTTTTTTAAATTTTCTTAGAAAGAAATATGTTCCACACCATTTCTTTCCTCAATTGCCAGATATTTTTTTTTTCCTTAATATTGTCTGGACATGTGCTATTTTCAACATCCTAAACACGGTGTATCTGAACAGACCCCAACCCAAATTCTGGGTTCGAATCTGGACTATTTTTAGATTATATTGTGTAAATTTCAAAATAATTTGTGAAGCCGTTTGCAAGAAAATCCATTTTTAGTATATGATGGATTTCACGTCAAATGTCCAGACAAAAAAAAAATTTTCTCCAATCGAGCCCCAATTTTTTTTATGAGTTGTACTATAGGTTAGTAATTATTCAGGAAAATATTTTTAAATTTTCTTAAAAATTGGCTGAGTGGAAGGGGGTGAAAGTTTTGAACTTTTTTATGTCACGCGCTACTTTGTGTATTTATTCCACTTAAACAAATAAATACAAAATTTGTTTCAGATATGATTTTGATAGGATTTGTCATGAACTTTCGATTGGTGTAGTCCATTTTGAATTTATTTTTTATTTTGACCAAAATTTTTGAAAATCGAAATATAATTCAAGTTTTTTCGACTTTGGGCACGTTTGTTTTTTTTTTATATATTTATAACAGAAAGCAGATTATGTTTATATACTGAATGGATGGACAAAAACGAAAAAATTATGGAATTGGTACTCATTTGAATTTAATTATTAATTCTTATAGAAAACTGCATTGATTTTGCTGACATTCCACAAAACCTCTACTACTTATTTTGTTTCTTTCTGAGATAGTGTTATTTTAACTGTTTCGGTGAGATAGTGTTTTATTATAATGCTTATCCGAGTGAGCATCTTATTAAATGCATCACTGAAATAATGCTCTTTTAATTGTTTCTTTGAAATAGCATAAAACCGCATTCCCAAAATAAAATATAAATTCCACGTATGGAAAAAACTATAGGACACGTCGAATATATCGTTCTGAAGTATAAATAGAAATAATTTCCAAAACAAACAAACAAAATAATTTCCATTTATAAACGCATTGGAGATTGTTTGGCAACCTGTCAAATTTCACCCAATCTGCGCACTCTATTTACGAATGGTATAGTTACCAGAATTTGTAAATTTGTCAGAAACAGTTATACAATTAACACAACATTCAACATTTTTAAAATTTACATGAATTTATATTTTAGGCAAAACAAAATTAAATAGAAATATCAATCAGTGTTGTAATTAATAAGAAAAAGTTTATAACATATTTAATGGCTTTGAATGACTCGTATTTACATTTATGTACATTAATTTGTATGTTCATGTGGTCTATATATTTTCTTATATAACAATGAATAATTATAAAAAAATTTCTGGATTCTCAAAATACAGTTAGGGTATGATCACAAAAAAAATACAAAGAAATATTGCATGCTGCATATTGAATTATGAACATGATTATAAAGAAGCATATTTCGGATGAAATATTCATATCAAAGCAGCAGTAATTTGCAGGGTTGGGTAGGTTAACTTTTTTTTATAACTAAGTTAAGTTAAAGTTAACTGTAGAAAAAATAATTAAGTTAAGTTAAAAGTTACAAGTTAAAACGTTAAATATTAAAGGTTTAAAAGTAAAAAACTTGAAAAATAAAATATACACTTAACAGTTAAAAGTAAAATGAATAAAGATAAAAGTTAAAGTCGACAGTTAAAAGATACAAGTTAGAAGTGGAAAAGTTAATCATTTCGAATTTCAAAAATGAAATAAAGTTAAGAGGTTACCGAACCTAAGTCTATATTACGGTTAAACTTTTTGCTTTATCTTTTAGCAAAATTTAGCATTAAATAAAGTCAAAATACAAATTTCAAAAAATTATATTTCTTTATTATTAAATAAACTTTTCCTATTAATATGTATTTCGAAAATTTCGAATAGGACTAGAAATACATGACAGGAGTTTTTGGTTTCAGGTATTTCTCAACCTAGGGTGCGAAACCGACAAATCAAAAAGCCGACAGGTCAAAATCCGACAATCGAAAAGCCGACACTTAAAAAAATGACTGTCCGCTTGTCAATGTGTCTAATTTTGATGTCACGGCTTTTCGATTGTCGGTTGTTTGACCAGTCAGTTCTTTGATTTGTTGGTTTTTCGACCCGCACCCTCAACCTACACTCAATCAATCCTTATGAAATTTGTATTATCACTTCATATAATGCTGTGACATTTTGTAGTAATAAGTTCGAAATTTTTAAACAGGTTTAAAAATTATTTAATCTTTACTTTTCAGTTAGGGGTAAATCTGCAGAGAAGAAATTTCGAATGTTTTGTAGGCTGTAGATGCCTCTTAAATCTGAAATATCGTAACTCCATTTTTTGTCCCAAAAAAGTTATGATGTTTAAATTACTTTTTGTGTCTAGTAGAAGTGTTTCTCTACAAGTAAAATGTCATTTTGATATTCCTAAGTTTATTACCTTTGTATTAATTATGTTCATAGAACCTAATAACATGTTGTTACAGAATATTAGTCACAATTTTGATGTCCATAGAACATTTTTCCTAAATGCAGTTACGGTATTTCAGTTTTGCAGAAATGTTAACATTTAAAAAGTTAAAAAGTTAAAAGTAAACTTAATTAAGTTAAGTTAAAAGTTAACGATATAAAAATTAATCAAGTTAAGTTAAAAGTTAACAATCTAAAAAGACACTAAGTTAGGTTAAGTTAAAAGTTAACGATCCAAAAAGTAATTAAGTTAAGTTAAAAGTTAACAATCTAAAAAGTAATTAAGTTAAGTTAAAAGTTAATCATCTAAAAAGAAACTAAGTTTGGTTAGGTTAAAAGTTAACGATCTAAAAAGTAATTAAGTTAAGTTAAAAGTTAATCATCTAAAAAGAAACTAAGTTAGGTTAGGGTTAGGTTAAAAGTTAACGATCTAAAAAGTAACTAAGTTAAGTTAATTAACTTTTTAACTTTTCACTTAACTTTCAACTTTTTAATTTCCTACTACCCAACCCTGGTAATTTGTAATATTAAATTTTAATCTAGTTTCTTGTATAAAAATTAATTATGTAATTTGGACTTTTTAATTTATAAGAATTTAACACAATAAATACGATTGTAATCTATTATGATAAAATTGAATTAAACGATAAAGATTTTAAAATAAATTTGTGTAATTGGTTAAGTAGTGTGATTGAAGCAAGATAATGCAGTAGGACCTCTCTTATTCTAATTAGTAAAGTTTTGGAAGATGGCGTCGACCTCTCTTATTCTAATTTTCCCCTTACCCCCAGTTACTTTGCTTGCGAGCTTGTGATTCGTGGACAATATTTTTCATTGACTTTTCGTGTGATAGTGGGAGAAGACTTGTGGGGGAACGATTAGAATAAGAGAGGCTGGACAATTAGAATAAGAGAGGTCCTACTGTATAACACAAAGTAAAGCCAAACACAGCAGGAATAAAGAGGCTGAGCTTGCTATTTTACCACGGTATGAAGTTCGGTGGACGTTTGGTCCCATACGTCTACACAGAGTTGTGCAGCGCGAGTCTGAAGATGTCGTGCTGCACAAAAAAGCTGGTGCCAATCGGCTTCAGGACAAATGTCTGGATGTACGCGTGGGGCTGATCCTCGTCAGTCTGCCCAACCATCAACGATCACTCACTGAGTTTTCCATTATAGTTGTAGTTATAAAGAGATATAGTCACTGGACACTTGTACTAACTCTACTCGACACAAAAAAGTCTAAGCGGTAATGGTACAAATTCCGCCGCAACCAGTCGACAATTATCGGAAACTTATTAAAAAGTACCAAACTCATAGTTTCGGTAGGATACAAATGTCTCGACATCGAACTAAGCAAAAACTACCGCCCACTTTGTAAAACGTACTATAAAGATTAAAAAGACCAGTGACGAAAGAACTGCGCGATAGTCTAAATTCATTTTTGCTTCGCTCAACTCTTTTGGCAGCGCCAATAGTGTTTAATGCTAAAAAGAGTAACAAGTGTTATTTAGGTTACCTGCAACCTTCCCAAGACGTTTATCAGGACTCCACCGTCGCACATGGGTTGCGAATCTACCGCTGTGATAATTCTGTTGATTTTTTGAAATGCTAAACTCTAAAAAGGCAAGGAACTCAGTTTAGTGGACGATAAATAAAGTTTAAACTAAAATGTGTAGACTTACAGTTAATTTTTCCATTATTTTTAGAGCACCCTGAATTTGAAGTCCTTCGAACGACATAAACGACGATTCGGTCTATAAGAAAATATGAAATATTAAGTTGCGAAAGCCGAAATGTGGTGTAAATATAGACGTGAGCTCATTTTGTGAATTCATCGCGGTACTCACATTGTAGAGGTTTATAAGGTTCGGCCTCTGAGCCGGGTCGTCGAACATCGCGTAATACTGTTGCACAAAATCCTTCCCGATAGCCTCGTACGATGGGTTTAACGCCATTATTCAGTTATTATTATTTATACCTAAACGATTTAAACAGAAAATGGTAAGAAGATCAGCTTCTTGTTCTTCCTTCCGATTGGCACCGGAATTGACCGGAATGATGATGGATCCGCTCTAATGCTCCACCATGCGGCCATTAGGGGTGTTCTCTCTTTGCAAAAAACGAAACACTAGATGGCATTATAGTCAGAAACATCCAAAATCGAGAATAATTAAAATTACGTAATTCATTTTTGAATACGACATACTGAGGAATTGATTATTTAACTAATTTTGCTTTCAACATTTTGAAATAGATTACTTTCTTACTATACATTTCCATTCAAATCTACTATCACTCCGAAAAGTGCAAAATTAGTCAGACATCACTTTAACAGTGATCAAATTGGTTAAAAACGTCATTAATTGGATTGATAGAATATTTTTATTAACATTCCATACTTCGCTATGTTTATTTGCGATAATTAATTTATTAATTTCTTTAAAGTTCACATTCAAAAATTCAAATTTTATTTGGCGATGTTAGCACCATCTGTTATTGTATATGCGAACTTCATTGGAAGAAAAAAGCGCCCGCTGTTGCCAAGCAGCGCCTCTATAACATCAAAATAGGAAATGGTGGCGAGAAGTAAAACCCACGTGCTCGAAATGCAAAAAAATGGTAAGAAATTAGGTAACGAAAAGCAAAAATAAAACCTATTATTAAATTTCACAATCTTAATATTGCTGATAATTGAAAATACTTGATGTGTAAAATTAAATGGCAACATTTGTACAAAATTTGAAATAAAAGTGCATCAAATTATTTTAACTTTGCATGATTGTTAAATTTGATAGATGATTAATGAAGTAAAAGATTTCAAATTCATAATTCGGGTAACGCATTCAATATTCTACAATACTCAAAGTTCTTATAAAATAATAGATCTTGTGTTATTTTTATATTTATCTGTACATTTCCGGATTCGAATTAATGTTTTGTTCACGTGTTAGCTTTTACTAGGAAAATAATTGCGTAACGGGAATACGCGAGAGTCATTTGTTTTAATCTTAATAACTATACGTAATCAATGAACCGTCCATATAAATTAATATACGAATAGAACTGTTTTTATTTTCGTAAACTCCGTACATATATCATTTTTTCGCGGTAAATATAGAATTTGTACTCGTGGGTTGCTGCAGCAACCGTAAAAAGATTGTCAGACATTAAAAAAATAAGAATACGAAATTAAGAGCTGCTTTTATATTTTGAGTTTTTATAACGAAGTATTGGTCCCAAGCAAGTTTTTAGTAAAATTTCGATGTACAGTAGTCCTTTCCTTATTCTAATTTGTCCAGTCAGGCAAGATGGCGGCCTTCTTCCCTTATTCTAATTTTCCCCTCTCCCCCACTACTTAGATTTGTAGTCTCACTTTTGCCTCTTTTTCTTTTGTTGCGCATGCGCCGTTATCTGTATTTAGAAAATCCACACGTCAACACACGTAAGTGGGGAGAACGCGTGAAGGGAAATATTAGAATAGGAGAAGAGACAAAATTACAATAAGGGCAGGAGTACTGTACATCCATATGTTCCAGAATCGGAGTTGAGGACCCAGCAAACAGAAAGAAATTGCAAGAAATTGAGAGAAATTGAAAAGAATTACCGAACATTCGTGTCGAATCTATAGATCAGTACTCGAATCCCATTAACGACAATCTGGAATTGAAATTTTGTCAAAAGGCTAGGGTTGTATTTTCTATTCCTAAATCGAGATTGACCAGCAAACAACTTTAATTCCTTTGAATTCATTCGGATCCGCAAAGGAACCAAATAAGGTTACGGTAATATTTAAATTCCTGATCCAAAATTGGCCAAAATAGCCAATTTAATTATTTTCAATCCAACGAAATGGAAGGTTATCTATTTTCCTATGATGATTCCAGATGATACAGACCGGGATGAAACGCCAGAGAGAGGTTCTCTCCATTTTTTAATGGAAAAAAATCTTTCTCGCTCGTCTGATGACAAATAATTTTTCGAAAAAACTTTCCATCTGCTTAAGAAATATAATCTTTCTGTGAATTTGGCAACTCCTCTGATGTGGCAGACAAGTTTCTGACTTCAGGGGGGCAAAAGAACCGAACGATTTTTAAAAAATAAATTGCAAAAAATTCCATCATATTTGTTCACTATAGGCTTTGAATTATCTGATTACTGTATAGTAAAAAAGTGAGCATAAACCATTTATAGGTTATCTATTTTTCTTTAATTCCCACACAGAAATTCGCCATCCAGTAGTTTTCATTCCTTTGAATCTCTGGAAGGAAAGACGGTTTTGAATTCCTATTTCGTGAATAATTCCGTAGAATTTTTAATTCCTATACCGGAATTCACATATCGATTGTGTTAATGCGGTCAAATTTTTGCCATAAAATAAAATACAGGCTATAATCACTTTGACCAAAAACCATTAAATTAAAATACATGGCCTTTGTATTATTACTACTATCCTGGAAAAAAGAAGTGTTAATGAAGCGTTACGCGTTACGCGAGCGTAAAAATGTCCAAATTCACGCTTATGATACGCTTAACACACTCCTTAGCTTTCTGGCAAAAAATCGAAGAGTCATTAAGCGTACCTTAAGCGTTTTTTGTCCAAATTCACACTATGTTAACTCTTTTGGCACGCTTTTCACACTCCTTTGACACTCTTACAGTCGCTCTTAAGTAACGCCCAATTTTTACCAGGGTAACTTCTTAATCAATTTAATAATTACATGACTTTATTTACTTTTTTACTCAAAACGGCAGCAAGCTTTCAAAACGAATAAATTTCCATTTCATTGATAGTTATGCAGTGACATAAAATAGTACTTTTCGATGCGAGGGCGTAAAAGTTTTTTCTACACATGCAAATTTGTTTAAAAAACATTTTACATTAAAATCGTAAAATCGCATTTTACGCACAGCGTGTCAAAAAGGAATATACAGGTATATTTTTATTTCATTTACCTAATCCACAAAAAAAAAATTTGAAAGATTCGAGGGAATACAACAAAATTTTTGTATTCTTTTCAATTCCATTGGATGCAACTTTTTCAGGAATTCATAGGAATTGGGAACAAACGGAAACAAATATTTTATATTCCGCTAAATTCCACTGAATACCGTATTTAATGGAATAAACGGGAATTAACAGGAAATTAATTTTTTGGGTGCACCTCAAAAACTCGACAAATCACAAAGCAGACAATTAAAATACCCGACGTTCAAAAACCAGACATTTAAAAATACAGACATTCAAAGATCAAACATTTGAACAAACAGACATTTAAAAACCAAACATTTCAAAAAACAGACAACTCCGAATGATGTGTTGACTGCATAAAAGAAATTACCTCGATTCGTCATTTCGAGTACAAAAATGAATAACCAAGGGATTAATTTTGTAGGTAACTTGAAGGTTAAATTAGTTTCACCTTCGGATTATTTATTAGGCACATTTAGATTTTAATCCTTAATTACATATACAGAATATATACATTTTAAAATATCTGGGTTTTGAATGTCTGTATTTTGAAGTGTCTGCTTTTTGAAAATATATTTTTTGAATTTCGGGTTCTTGAAGTGTTTGATTTATGATTTGTCTGGTTTTTGAAGTGCACCCAATTTTTCAATTCCCCGCTATTCCATTCTGTTTACTGGGGAATCCATTTTAGCTTTGGAATAAGATTTGGATTTCAGTGAAATATAAAATGGAGGCGACACACATTTAACTTTATCCGGCTCATTAAAAGCATATCTTTCCCCTGGTAAAATTGGGAGTCTTGCACTACCGTTACTAATGAGTGACTGTAAGAGTTCTGAATGAGTTTGAAGCGAGCCTAAAGAGTTGAGAAAGAACGAGTTTGGACAAAAAAAAAAACGCTTAACGTTCTCTTCGATTTTTACTAGAGAGCATAAAGAGTTTGTTAAGCGTACCATATGGGTGAATTTGGACATTTTGTAGTCTCGAATGTATACGTGATAAATCAATACTTTTCAAAAGTAGTTCTAAAGTAATCTTTATGAAAAAAAGGATGGATTGCAAAACATTATCCGCCGAAGGTAAAGTATTTCGCAGTTGTGTAGAAGTAGTCCTAAAGTATTCGCGTTGATCGGTGTGCCATCTGCGACCGCAAGAGGGACTTCGAATAGGTGATAAAATCATAAAAATATATGGGACAACAGCCTAATTTTTTAAATAACTTTGCAAAACGCCGTATGATTCCAGTAGGTGCAGATCGGGATGAAACTCCAGAGGTGGAGTTCTCTCATTTTTTCAATGAGGAAATTCTGCTTCGTTCGTCTGATGATAAAAATATAACCTTTTCAATTAAAAACGGTTAATTTTTCATCGTGATTGTGATATGTTCCTCCTCGGGAATGCACGCGAGTCGGCCGAGAGGGGGAAAATATAGATTTTTCATTGGTAGGGCATAAGCCGTAAAATTTAATTTAATCTGCCCAGAATCGAATTTTTTACCATTTTGACCTTCAATATCTTAAAAACTAGATCCAATTGGATAATTTGGCGGTCATATTTGGATTCTGGAGCAATAATCCTTTCAGAATCGACCTATATAGGGCAACATGAAATTCTTAAATTTTTGTTGTGCTATGTTATTACCTTAATCTTCATTTATCACGGATGGGACAGATTTAAAGCCAAATTTGATACAATCTGCTGTGCTTTCTGTAAATTTATATATCAAACAGCATGGTAAGATTATTTCTTCGTCTGATAGAACGAGAAAAAAGAACGTCAAGAATAATATAATATTTCTTAATGAATTCAAATAGTTTTATCTCTATAACATTTATTAATGACATTATGTTTCTACAGATTTAACGATAAGCATAAATAATTCATCAAAAACGAAGCACTCAAGCCATAAATAAATTTTATATCACAGTAATTGAATATGCTTATGAAATCGAAGAAAATATTTTATTAAAATTCTTGTCATTATGCGAACTAAATATTTCATAAATATAATTCATTAAACATCAAGCGAATAAAATCGTCCGGGTACAGTATTTCTAGTTCCTATAATATATGTTTCTTCTTGTAAAAACGTGTCCATTATTTTTCAGTTATTGAGATGGTCACTCTATTCCAGTGAATGCATATATTGCAACCATGTTGTATTAGGATAAATCATAATACAATGTTGCGCAAACATTGCAGCGATGTTGCAGTATTCTTACATTATCCGATATCGTACGGAATTATTGTATTATGCTTTGCTAATACAATTTTGTTGATGTATTGCAGCAATATTGCAAGAAAATGAGCTTTGGCCAGACTTAAAGACATATTTTGAAGGTATTAAAAATTGCATTTAACACCTTAACCCCTACGCGTTTAGAATGGATGTATAGAGCTTAATCATAATGAGTACAATCTTACATTCTCGCCTATAAAACATTTTTCGCTATAGAACGGAATATATAATTCTATAAAATATGTATACTACAATGATGGCATCAGATTTACACATACATACTTAATGAAACGGGTATTGCATGGTATCTCGTCGAACACGCAATATCTGTCTACACTAGGAAGTGGTTGCGCATTCACGGTTTGTGTGAAAGGGCTGCAAAAATGAGGAAGTCTATATGTTTGGCAGCTTTAAAGCGATACATGATACATTCCAATATTCATGGTGTTCGTTACCTCGTAGAACCAAAACGTCACTGGACTGAACGGTATGTGAATCTCGCATATTTATGTATGTAATGTACCGCCATTTAATAGTATATTGCGTATCTAGGGCGGAAATGAAATCATTGCTGCAAAGGTGATGAGGGGAGTTAGAGAGGTAAAAATTGCTGATCGCCCAAGGCGAGTCTCCAATATCGCCCGAGTATCGGCAATGCGTTTCTGTCCAGGTACACTATTTTTTGTCACACCTGTCTGGAAATTCGCGGTCGTGCAAAGAAAAAGCTCGGCGCGCGACAAAAAGACTCAATCGCTCTTTGCATATGCGCAGAAGCATGTAAAAACTTGAATTCGTGTAGGTGTGACAACAATACGTTTAAGATTCATAAATCCAACGTAAATCCATTTTTATTTTATTGAACTTTTGGGTATGCGGATTAACCCATTAACGCCCAAGAGGACGCAAATTTCACCAAGATTTTCGGAATGGTATTAAAAACCAATTTATCAAATTTCAGACGAAACATTCTGGATGAAAAATTGATCGCTCTTTCAGATTCTTTTATCGAATAAACAATTATTCACAAAAAACGCGATTTTTACCTTCAGAAACATTTCTTAATCAACATTTCCGTGTCGAACAAGAAAAGCCATTGGGTCAAAACCTCGAAATATCGTGTCTTTAATATCTCAGCTATAAATATTGGTAATAATGTATACGAAAGTTGAAGATGGCGGTTTCAAGATGGCGACTAAAGCTTTCTATTTTTTTCTAAAATATTAGCTTGGTGTACCAAATCCTCAAAAGTTATCCGATCTCGATAAAACTTAGTACCGATAAGTTTTTGGGGTTTCTGAACACAAATTTTAAGTTATTTTTTAAAAATTTAATATGGCGGATACAATATGGCGGCCGAAAACAAACAATTTTATTTTATATATATGAAATTTTGTATACATGGATTTTGAGATCACCGATTATAAAAATCACGACGTTTTTTAAAATTAAGAATGACAGATCCAATCCTGCGGCCGACAATTACAAATTTCATTTTATATTTATGAAACTTAAGGATTTTGGGCCTCTGATTACGAATTACGGATGTCGGATGCATAATGACGAATAAAATTTTAAAACTTCTATTACTTTTCTTCAAAATAGACATATAGAGAAGTTTTTTGCTTTTATTGATAATTTGTTTATAAACATCTTAACTTTTTTCTTTTTACATTTACTAATAAAAATGTTTAATCTTTACTTTCTATTTTGTTTCATTTCGAAATTCTTAAAATTGACCAAGTAATCACAAGTTGAAGTGAAAAAATACCGAAAATTTATATTTTGTTATAATCAAATTATAAAAGGTAAAAAATTTTTGTAGCGGTAAAAATAAATTTACCTTTTTATCCTGTATATGGATTGCCTTCGAAATTGAAAACATTTTTGAAAATCGATTATTGGATAATGCTTTTCCAGCAGAATCCACGCATAAGCACTTTTGATCGCCGGAAGTTGAATAAAAAACTTATGCAGTCAAAGTTATATATATTGCATTGATTAACAGTATCTCAGTACAGTTACATAAAACTAAAATTAAACTTTGTAACGAGTCGTTTAACTCGACCGCGCGCGGGAGAGAAGGAGTAAAGGAGAGAAGTCGAGCTAAAATATGAAGAAAAGTGACTAGGAAAATTAATAAAACCGGCGCGGTAAAAAAGTGGACGGGTTCGCACATGCGAATAACTAAACTCAACCTCACCTGCCTTGGTGATCAACCGAGTGAATACGGAGAGACCCGAGGACTCACGACGCGGCGCTCCGAGCGCGTTCGGAGCGCTCTATGCGCAGTAAGGACGAACCAGGCAGGATTGAGGGCGCATGTGCGAATACCGAGAAATGGCGCGGGCTTAAAATGTGACGGGCGGGCTGTCAGTTTGAAATTGACGAATGACATTCAAAAACTGACAGTTCCGTCCACAATTCCGTGTTCTGACTGAGGGGGTTGGGTGAACCCGGAGAGGATCCAAGCCTATAAATAGGACTCCCGGGGATGGACTCACTTTCTCTTTTCCCGATCAACGAGGACGTGGACACCGCAACCCGGACCTGCATACTCTGGAGCCACGAGGTCAACGGGACGGGTCCGGACCTCTAGTAAATCTGCGGTGTCCTAAAGGAATATCTGACCAACCCGGTCGAAGAACCAAGGTGAGCGCACTCCACTCCCCACATTCAACAAAAATAAAAAGGAAGAGAATTAGCCGTCCGCTTCCCCTTTTTGAGACCTTAAAAAGTGCTGGAAGCAGTGACGGCTATCATCAGAAAGGGTACCCGGGGAGGCGCTCACCCATTAAATCTGCAATAGACTTCGACCGGCGGATTCTTGACGATCCTGAGAAAGAGAAACCCTGATAACGACGGAGAAGAGAATGAATAATGGACGCAGCATCATCATGGGAAGATAGTGCTCCTTCTCTCCACATAAATGCGGTAAATGCGGTATGTGTTGAATATATTATGTAATGTCAATTTTAGCCGCGTAATTTAACCGTGAATTTATATATATATATATATTAATATGTGTATGTATGTATGTCTGCGTATGAGATGAATGTGTGTCCGTGTAAATTCCGTGTTGTTTAATTTATATTGCCGCGTTAATTTATTCCGTCGTTGACGATATGACAGTTTTATGCCTCTTGACTTCACACACTTTACCAACAACTCGATAAATAATTCACTAATGACTCTTATTTATTTATATTCGCGTTTGACCGAGGATGTTGGTATGTGTGTGGTTTAATTGTTTTATGGACGAGTTCAATGGTTTATAAAGTTCAAAGTGTTTTAAATATATATTTTAATTGAACAATGACAAATAATAATGACTTTCATTTCAGCACCCAGCGATTCCAATCTATAATTGTAATTTATTTATTATTAATATTAATGACTATGATTGACTTTTAATTTTATGTTTGGACGATTTGTTAAAGTTTTAATTAACTGACTCCGAATCGTTTCAACTTTTAGTTTTGCCCGCGACATTGAATCCGTTATTTTCTAGCTATCTAAAAAACCTCCATATAGCAATTGGCATGAAAATTAAAAAAAATGTAATTTTTGACCGCCATATTGGATCCAACATTTTCAATTTTTTAAAAATAACATGCAATTAGTATTCGGAGATCACAAAAATGTATGGGCATTATGTTTTATCAAGATTGGATAATTTTTAAAGATTTAGTACACTCAGCTAATATTTTACAACAAAAAAATAGCTTCAGTCAGTGACAGGCACTTACAGATTCCTAGGCATAGTATTTTCTTCCTCAGCGTCAGGCCTTCAGCCTTGCGAGGACGCCGTTACTCGTACACGGTCCGCTGCAGCCGCGTGTCTTGCGATAATAAATTCAGCAAAAATTGACGCATGGGACGCATACTGGAAGCTGTATAGCGCCATGGTCACCTCGGTTTTATTATATGCGTCTCCGTTTTGGGCTTTACGATATTTGGATAGACTGGAGTCGGCGCAGACTGACTTTTTCAAAAGGCTTCTCCATCTGCCGAGAAATACCCCGGCTTATCTACTACGTTTGGAACTTGGTATCCCTCCGATTGCGGTAGAGATACTAAATCGGTCTATAAAATGGATAATCAAGACTCTAAGATTGCCCGACTCCAGACTACCCAAGATTCTACTTATTCGCTTAAGAGAACTGGCAGTGGCGTCTCCGGAAGAACCCCGAAATTGGCTTACGCAACTTCTTTTGCTCTTGGATGAGGCAGAGGCTGCTGTCTTGCGGGACAACTTCAATGCTGAGTACTGGGCCACAGTTGGCCCGCGTTTAATCGCTAAATACGCAGATTCTTGGAGAGCAAAAGATCTGGCCAGATATTATAACTCCGAACATGTACAGTTGCCAATTTACCGCCAGCTCACTGACTCGGCGTATACACTGTATCCGCTTCGCCTGTCTCTGCCTTGTCTAAGAGTAAAAGCCCAACTCAGACTAGCAACAGTCTATACGCGTTCGCTCTTAGTTTCCGGTATGCGTCTCAGTTATAACCCGCAATTGCCATGCTCCTTATGCAATATGGATGCTCCCGAGTCACTGCGACACATTTTCACAGAATGCCCTTGTCTTGCACCAGTCAGACGCGCTTTTACCGCAAATGTACCCGCGTGCTCTCCAAGCAACCTCTTATGCGTTCTGATTAGCAACTCGGATCTTAGCTCTGCGAAGACTCTATTTAAGTTTGTGAGAGCAACGCTCACGAGAAGAGCATTTTTATTAGGCGACTAATGTTTTAATTTTAATTCTGTATTTTTGTGTCATGCGTGTTTTCCCTATTTCATTGTAGTTTTGCGTACCTTTTGTCCTACTTCGGAACTCTCCTCTCAATAGGATGTATCCCCATATGAGAGTAATAAATACAATACAAATACAATACAAAATAGCTTCAGTCGCCATTTTGGAGCGGATATCTTTAATTTTCCTATATGTTATCACGAATATTTATACACTGAGAGAAAAAAAGCTATATTCAAGTAAATATTTCTTTGAATAATAACAAGTAAATTTTTACTTGAATTAAACAGCATATTTTATTAAATTTACTAAACATAAGACAATATTTTCTTAATTCAAGTAAACATTTACTTACCGCTATTCAAATAATTTATTTACTTGAAAATAGAACTTTTTTTTCTCAGTGTAGCTAAGACTATTAACGAAACGACATTCTAAGGCTTTGCCCACACGGAAAATAAATATGTGCAACATATATGGTAAATAAATGCACATATATTTTCGGCGAAAAATGCAATATGTAACATATGTGTTAGATATATGAATGCACATATAGTTTTAAACTTATATCTGGCATATATTCAACCTACATATGTCATATATTTTCGGCGAAAAATGCAATATATGAAATATATGCCACATATATTTTCGCATATATTTTCATCGAATATTTTGTCCATGCGGGTGACCCAATGACTTTTCTTCTTTAACATGAAAATATTGATTAAAAAATGTTTGTGAAGGAAAAAATCGCGTTTTTTGTGAATAATTGTTTATAACTTTTTTCACTTTTATTGCAGACAGAGAATGTTTTGTCTCAATTTTTTTGAACTGGCTTTTAATGTCAAGAAATATTCCGAAAATGTTTGTGAAATTTGTGTCCTCTTGGGGGTTAATATAGGTTAAAAGGGTGATGCGCAGATACACAGGTTAACGGAAATAAACATCGAGAGTTTCTCCTTGCCATGTTTTATTTTTAGGTACGTGTGGGATAGTTGGTACTTTGAGATAAACATCTTTAAAATTACATTCTAATAAAACTACACAAAGTTTTAATAATTACGTAGAAATTATGATTATCCATAATTATTATAGAAACAAAAACGCTAATTTTACATGATCGATCGGTGCTAATTTTATTTATTTCCGATGAAAGATGTAGAATCTACGATGAGGTCAATTTTCAAATTCAATTATGCGTATTTAATATTTGATGATCAGTTTCGTAATCAATAACCATTAATACTTTTGAATGTATAGTTACGTCTCGGTTAAAAAACATTTTACATTGCAATTTTATTTTACAATGTATCAATACGTATTTCCAAAATATATGTCCTACCAACAGATGCTCTCTAAGTATACGTACCTTTGTAATTAATCTAGCTTATTCTGGGCAGTCGTCCTGGCTGCTGGATGGTATGCTTGCATTTCGATGATTATCAACGTAATAGCCGAACTCATTCGAAGTCCAGTATCAATTACTGCCGATACCACGTACCTTGACTGGCAAACACCATTTCCGACTTTGGCAATTTGCACTAGATATAACGATCCAGCTGTGCAGTATATGAATAAGTATGCCCTAACTATGTATATTCATATCATGATTCATAACATTAATGACCTAGTAGCCAGGAGTCTACTGGAACGTTAACATTTTGTTCTTCGACGAACGAAAGAAAAATCTAAAAATAAATGAAAATACACCTTCATTTCTTTAGGGCTACCTTGATTAATAGTAATTTTAATTCAAAATAATTTTAATTATCTGCTCTTCAGAGTCGAAGGCAAAAACTAGTTCCAATGAAATACTTACCCGGGCATTTGCATATTATTCTGATGTTAGCACAATTTTGACTGTATATTTACTATCAATTTCCAGGACATAATGCAATTTATATATTCTCTTCATAAATGGCAAATTGACAGTATTTTTTATAAAGACTAATATTAGGTTAAGTTATGTTGAGTGGTTGTATTATTTGAAATAAATTATGTACTTTAAATCTGCTTATATTGACTTTGGGCCTGGACAACGAAAACTGAATTTTCAAGGAATGATTTTGATGTTACAGGTTAGTTCAAAAGCATCAAAAAAGTAAATCCGGACCGCGAATCGAAACTGAAAAATTGTTCTTCATAAATCGCAATGGTTACGATCGGCGCTTGGAAGAATTAAATATATCAGCTGCTGAACTTGTAAAGGCATATAGTAAGGTAAAATGAAAGTAACAGGTGACGAATATCAATATAAATGAAAGGTCATAGGAATGAAACAAAATATTTGCTACTTTCAAAAGAAAATACTAGATACTTTAAAATGTAATTAATATATGCTTCATTTAATCAGACTTAAAATCAATTTCATACTTAATACTATCATTAAAGGCAGTCCCAAATTGTCAACTCACTTTTGATGTATGCTCGTGGAACGGAAAACCTTTCGATTGTTGTAATGAAATTCCTGTACTACACACTAGCGTAGGCTTCTGCTTCATGATAAATTCGATGCATGTCAGACCTACAAAACCTGCAGTTCATTTTGGCAGTAACAGATCGTCACCCTACGCTCAGCTGGAGTTTTTGTATCAAGCAAATGTATCAAAAATACTTCGTGATTTGGAGGTTTGTAGTTTATTAATTAAATATAAATTTATATAATTCCATTATGACACTCTCATATGTACTTATAGAAATGTGATAAAGACAATTTTTTCAACCCAGATCATAGGAGAAATCAAGTATTGAATTCCGTTTCCTATAACTAAATAACACAACTGATTTCACGTTCATTAACTCATTTCGTTCAGTTTTTCTTGAGATTCGCAGTCTTTTTGTTTACCAAATGATGTGAATTCTTTACCCCCTAATGTCCGTGGGTTTTCGTATACATGGTTTTGTATCTGTATTATAGGATGATAATAATACTAAAATGAATCACCATTATTATCTAATTCAGTAAATTAAATAATATAATAATGATCAGCTGAAAATTAGGCAAAGGGTGAGGCATATCTTGAATTTCCCTATTTTACAGGATGGTCAGTAATAATATGTATTTTACATAATTCAGTGGATCATGCTGGTTGTAATACATCCGTATATAGTACAAGAATACAGCACCCCATAATAGTTATTTTTACGTCCGTGATAGGAACATCATTTTTTTATTCAGTAGGTGTGAAAAATTGCCATTTTTCAATGATTATTAACAATGATGACTCATAACAATCCCGACCTTAATACATTGGTCATTTTACGCCCGAAAACGAGGCGTAAAATGTAAAATGTAAAATGTCCATTTTAAACATACTGAATCAGAAATTAATCGAATTGTATGGAATACTGATAAAGTTATTTCTTCTCAATAGGAATCTAAATTGAAAGTAAAATGACTTTTGAAATTGGATTCTGATACTGAGAAAGCTGAGCCTTGATAATCTCATTGATAAGTGTCATTAGTATGCAGATAGGAGACCTGCGAATCCTGAGGATTTTCCTTTTTATTTACGAATCTCGCGTTTAAATCATCACTTTATTTCGAATCAGCTCTAATAAAGCAAGCATGAGTTTTTTTCAGGTCATCTGTTTCTGAATTTCTGAAAATACCGAGGTTCTTTGTTTTTCTAGCATTTACGTTTCACACAAAGATAATTTTCCAGATGCAGTGCAGAAGTATTTTATCATACTTAAATGTCCGATATCAGACGTATAAATATTTATTTGTCTCCCGCTATTGATAACGCTTTCTTTGATACTTCCTTTGTAGAAAGAAACTGTAATTTCCTGCAATTTATTTTCATTTTGGATATCGTAATAAAATTTCAGTAATGAACAGGGACGTAGTTAGATTCATAGTTAATATGTATGGTACTAAATGACAAATATGCATGTATTTTACTAAACAAACTATAATGTCATCAGTGTATGCAGTATATCACCAAACATCGGTCTACTATTGTCCCTACAAAGATATTTTCATATTGACAACTTACTCTTGATCTCGGCATAGTCTTCATAGAAATAGAAGATACTGGTTTATGAAGCTCTATAAAAAACAGATGTTACTTGACCACAAAAGAATCCAGTTTGGAAGCAACTCAGACCAGTTCGTGATAATGCAACCTTTGTGATTCTAGAACTAGTAATTTCTTATTACAAAGGAACTTGTAACACTTCGCTGTGTCAGCTCATTTATTATATAAATTTGGAGAAACATAAATGATGACTCCTCTTACTTTGTCAAAGAATGGTTCACTTCTGATTCACTTCTGATTCACTTCACAAGCAAAATTTGCTTCTAGAATAAAGATGTAAATAAAATTTAAAAAAAAAATAACGATTTGTTTATCTAAAAACCACATGGAGAAAAAAATCCATAGTTTAAATTAACTATATCACATAGTTGGAAAAATATAGTTAAAACCACTATGAAAAATAGATAATTTACCACTTTCATAGTCGATTTTACTATAATTTTTTTACACCAACTATCTCCTCATAATTTAAAAAATCAACTATGTTGCATGATTTAAATAAATATGAGAAATATAGTTAATTATAAAATATAATCTAATGTAGTCCTCATTTCACATTATGTCTCGTAGTGAATCTTTATATTTACTATTATTCATAGTTAACGTTTGTATTTATTATAAATCCATAGTAAAGACTGCCGCACTCCTTGTGTTTTGATGCCGCCAGGTGGCGACGCGGCGTTCACAGTTTTTTTTCTTCGAGCCCGTGGCTCCCGTTATTGAAGTGGATTTTCATTTGGTCATAAGAAGGACCGTCGGGCATCAAGATATGATAATACATGTCGTATACGCATACGTGAATCTGTAGACAAGTTACACGACATTGAAATTTGTGTGTGTATAATGGCATTGCAGAATACATTTTTTAATTGGCTAGAGTGTGACATTCACAAACTTAGCGCAGTATTGATATTTTGTTTTTCTGTTTGATTCCGTGTTTATCTTAACAAAGAACGACGGGAGAAAAGTGGACTTTTCATATGCGATGATATAATGTAGTTTACAAATATTTTTACAAAGTAAATATTGACTCCTTTCCATATTTTTTAGGACAATTTCTTATACAATTTCTCTCAGTGAAGGTAGTAATTTTCTGAAATGACTATTTCAAAATAGTTGAGTCTATTTGTCTATTATCATTAGTAGTATTTTGAATCATGAAACAATAGTTAAACTTTACTATTTCATAATAGTTATTTTAACTATTATCATGCCTAGTCCTCATTTCACACTATGATACATAGTTAAAAAATGGTCATTTCAACTACTTTTTTTTTAAGTGCACACTTATGTCCATACATCACTTATGCTGCTTCAGGTTTAAGCTTTAAAATTTATGTCTGTTTTAAACTGTGTACATAATCTGATGCTTACAAATAAAAATAAAATTCTGCTTATTAAAATTATTACAATTTTGCCTAGGTCTATGTTCTCAACAATTACGAAATTCCGACTCCAGCTACTAGTAACGACAAGATGCTTAAAAAGAAGAATAGATTCATCAGCATCGATGTCACACTTCAGGACATTACAAATGAACTTGGTGTCAGGAAATCATCCCCAGAGTCTCGCGGATGTCGCTTTTCTGATGAAACTGATGTCGATCCTCTATACAAATTGTTTAGCCACGATGCTTGTAATGTCGAAGTATGATATTTTATATTAGATATTAAAGTATTAGTTCTAGAAAATTTATCCTTGCTAGGAAACAAATCCATTAATTCCAGTAAACAATACTGATTTCGTATCTGATTTTGTTATTTGTATTATCTGTCATATTTGATCAAGTAATTTTAACATTTCCAACAATATTTTTAAATAGATGAGAAGTGTATCCCTTTGACTTATTTTTCTTGTTTAGGTAATTATGGATAACATGATCGACTTATGTGGATGCGTTAACTATGCATTTCCCTACAAACCTACCACACCGATGTGCAACATGACCGGAATGAATTGTTTAAAACAAAAAGGCAAACGGCTATTATTAAAAGATATAGAAAAGTGTCCTTCGGACTGCGAAGGAGCTGTTATAACTTGGAATATGAATGAAGAAAAGCAAGATGCTCATAAATTAAACGGCATACGCATGAAGATGATCTCGCCTCCATATGTACGATATCATCGATACTTAGTTCGCAGCACTTTGGATGTTATTGGTATCATTTTTAATTTCACGTAAATAAAAAATAGATATTAAAACATTTAATAAATATTAAACGAAACTCATGTGGCCTTTCAAATTCACATCATTATCGACTAACGGCATGCCTTAGAAACGTATACATGCACAAAAAGAGTCTTATTAGTTCGATATATTTAGTCGATTTTGTTATTAGTATTATTACTTTTATCATTTATATTTTAAAATAGTCAAGTACGTTAATAAATTTGGTTTGTGTTGTTTATATTGTATACAGAAAATATGTTGTTGCCTACCGTCTTTAAAATGTTTCCTGTAAATAATGTGGACCTTAAATTTGGAAATTGTTTACGGCGTAGTTACTGATTCGTTAAAGGCCATGCGATAGTTCTTAAATAATGTTATTGATTTTACTAAGTGTTTTACAATGTTTACTGTTTCAATTACACCTCTATCATTATTTGAACTGTCGGTACACTTAAAAAACTGAATCATATTTAATAAACTTGCCATATATAGAGACGTCACGTGAATTAAAATAATTGAAAGTTCTATTTTCTAGTTGCAGTAGGAAGCGCTATCAGTTTATTCACGGGCGCCAGTATTCTTAGTGTGCTAGAAATTCCATTCTGGCTCTGCTTCAGACGAACTTAAGGATCATAATCATCTATTCAACCTGCACACATAATCTTTTAAATACCACTCGATAAGGAACTTTTAGTCACTTATCTCTTGATACGCCGTCTGATAGAAGGCTAATTTTTCTATTCACCGTTTGTACTGCTGGCAGATTACGCAAGTTGACGATGAACTACATTTTCGATTTATGACGATGAAAAAGTACACACTACGGATCAATCCGGCTCGATCCGAGGGCTATAAATAATCGTGATCTTGCTAGATTACGTTTGAGTGACAATTACCAATTGCACTATAAAACAAGAGAGCATCGCCCAGTATTTCGAAAATAGACATGGCTGGCTTAGTGTCGTTCGATACACATTCGGAAACAGCTGCCATCGCCAACGGCATTGATAAAACCGCGAATAAAGCAAACAGTTACCTGCGCGACCTGTTGACTTTGCCAGATGTTAAACGGTTGGCCTGCCGTTCTATTGACCCGTTTGCAAGAATTGTAAACTACCGCTTGTGTACCTATGCCGAGGAAAAGCTAGGTTTCTTAGGGTCACATTTTCAACTGCAATTGATAGTAAGAAAAGAAGGCGAAGCAAAATTGACAACCGTTACATACTTTGTCAAAGCACTTCCCCACAACGTCCCAGCTCAGGCAAATTACATTGTGGAAAAGGGTGTATTCGAACAGGAAGCTGACTATTTTCAATGTGTCATTCCTCAACTACTTAGTCACTTTGACGGAGAACGATGGGCCCCGGAGTGCTACGTGGTGAAAAAAGATGTTTTGATTTTCGAAGATTTGAGACCCAAAGGATTTTCTATGAGAGGCACCCAATTTAATCGGGAAACTCTGACGGCGGCTTTGTCTGCAATCGCGCGTATGCATGCTGCCTCCATTCTTGCCGAAACCAGATTGGGAAAACCCTTAAATGAACTCTTTCCTCGAGCATGTCGTGAAAATGCTTTTAGTGGTAGTGGAAAATGTCACGAGTGGTTTTGTGCAGGAGTCGACACAATCGTGGCCATTGCTAAACAGCTTGGTCTGAATCATGAAATCGTACCTGCAACATGTCAACAGATTTTTGAAGCTGTGAAGCCTTCTCGAACCAAACGCAATGTATTTTCCCACGGAGACCTCTGGGGTAACAATTTGATGTTCGATGACAGTCAAGAGACTAAGTGCTTTTTAGTGGACTTTCAATTGGTACGTTACGCACCTTTGGCCCACGATATTTCACAACTTCTTTATTTAACAACCACTCGCAAATATCGTGAAACCTACGAATCTGTTATGATCGATCATTACTACACGGAATTATATAAAACGTTAAAACACAATAATCCAGAAATTAATCCTCCTCCTTTGTCAGAAATCCTTAAAGGAATAGAGGAACAAAGGTTAGGTTCGTTAATAACAGCTGCAGTATATTTTCCGACAGTTCTTCTGGATGGCAAGATTGGTGCGCGAATAATGAATAATCCTGATTCCTACGAAGTATTTGTTTTTCAAGATAGAAGAGAAAGTGTTTTAGCAATTATGGAGCAAGATTCCTACTACAAGAACCGAATTACTGAAGTTGTAGAAGAACTCGTGGAACTCGGGGAACGAATCAAAGACCTTCCTCAGCCGTGTTAATACATTTTTATTAGTCATAAAGTTTGATGTAATATTTGCCTCAAGTTTGACGAGCGCGGCGTACATCTTGATCGGGATTTATTGCCGTGTATATACAGCAATCTTACACTTTTATATTACGTATCTTCCTAATTTACAGCTTTATTGGAACAAAAAACGATTGCGCTCGATTGCAGATTTGACACGATCTCACTTGATACTTCCTAAATAGAAAACTGAATTAAAGGGATCAAGCTCGGGATTAAAATCGTCAGATAAGCATTGTGATGAGTACTGATAAAAATATATATGTTCTGTGTATAGCCACAATTTGGTGATGATTGTCTCGACATGAAACTTGTATTTCTGTATGATGTTTGTAATATACGAAACTATTTAAACGTTTAAACGTTTATGATTATTTGCTCCTACATTTAATAATACGTTACTAACTTAGTAATAGTACTTCCACTCATCACATGAAAAATTATTTTATGAAAAACGTTTCGTACTTACCGACTATACATCGTCTAAACGAAGGAGGGGTATATGAAATTCAAATAGTAACGCAATAAAACGTAACAAGTAAGTATAACAACGAAATATTATAAGTGTCGGTTGACATAAAATATTTAGAACTATTTAAAACCACCATAACAGAATATAATTTATTCTACATTAAATGCTTTCTTTTTTAAGAAGATCAGATACAACCTCGTGCAATCAATTTAAATATTATTTTGTAATAATTCAGGCATAATTATTTGTACATTCAATTTTAGCTATATTTTTTACATTTTTAATGAATAGAAAGAGTAAACGGCATTTAAAGTAATTTTCTTTCCAATTAAGTTTGTCGCATTATCGTATTATAAATAAAAATATTCTTTTCAAATAATGATGTTTCATAAGTTATTCATATCTGAATAATGAACTCTTTTAACTATCTTTGTTCTTACAAAAGTGTATTAATACGTAAACATAGTTTCAAAGTTCTACGAGTTCTTCTACAACTTTAGTAATTTTTAAAATATTCGATGACATTGTTTTTTTAGAGAATATTTCCATATTTTAATGAGAATTAATTATGTAATACAGAAGTAAATATTTAAAAAGTAGTACTATTCCATATGAGTCACTTTCAGTAATTATTTTTTACCTTTATTGCATATTTTATACATAAAATTTACTTAAACGCGATATATTATTGAACAGAGTCATTATTTTCGGACGTTTTTTTCGTTCGACATGCGTTTTAAGAATATTGTTTGCGCTTCTTGGTCTGTCGCAAATACATTTATTAATATGATACTAAATATTCATCGATTTTATTAATGGCTGCTCATCTATTTTGATTTTAAACTGAAACAACGGTTAGATATATAATTGATTTCGAAATCTTCTGTCAGTTATTGTCAGCACAATATTTGACAATTAATTTGCTTTACTAATCTCGAAAAAAGCGTCATGTTCGTTTATATAATATTTTATAGGACTATTGTCTACATTTGTTATTCTTTATTGATGTTTTTCACAAATTGTAACCTTATACTAATGTCGACTGATGGAGACTAAGTGTAGTGTTATAATTTTACTCGTATGTGATCCTCATATTAAATATTTGATACGGTATTTAAGTTTTTATACTTTTGTTTTATTTTGATATATATATATTCTAAGTTGTTTGTAAAATTTGTCATTGATTTTTAACACATGTTTCTTATTTTGTTTAATTGTTATTTATATGGCATATAATTGACTTAATTTCCCAATTATCCGAGTAGAAATCTATCCATGTTTATGTGATATTGTCCAATTTCAGTTTCTACTAAGGACCTTACTAACGTTTTTTTAATATCATTTTATTTTAATTCACCCTTAAACACATGTAAATAAATTATTTCCGTTTCTTTTAGAACATAACGAGTAAATATTTTAATAAAAATATTTTACTACTTACCAAAGAAGATGTTAATTGTTAGAAACTAATAGTTATAGAACAATTCAATATATTTACAAAAATGACAATTTCAGTTTGTTATTTCAGTAATATTGGGTGTTTTTTTTCTTTCTTTCTTATTATTATATATTATTATTATATATTACCTTTCTTAATTTTGAAATTTAAGTTTCATATAATTAAAAAATTACAAAATAAAAATGACTTCTTGGAAACCAGAGTATTGATGATAAAATGGTAGACGATAACGGCCGTATAAATAGAAAATATTAATTATTTTGAATACTTAATGAAACTCAATATTTTTAGTTGATATCCCTACAGAATAATTTCATAATACGTACGATAAATGTGTTCCGACAGTATCATTTTCAGGTTTTGTTCGAGATAATCCATATTAATACGCTGTTGTGAAGCATTATCCTCTTCATAATATCTCAACACGTATTATGGTCAAATAATATTCCTTTACTTATTATTTATGCATGTTATTAACGAGCCAACATTTTGGTTTCATTTTCTTTTCCGCGTTTTTGCATTAAATATATAAAATATATAATCCTTTAATAAAATTGTTATGTTGCTAAATACATATTTTTGTTTAATAGTATTTGAAAGGGTTGAAATTTTTGTCCTCAAAAAAGCAAAAATTTGTCTGTTAGTGTATGGGTATTTGAGAATTAATTTTTTTGTAGCATTTTTCGAATTAGTAGTTATTTTTCGTATAAATATTTCCAATTTGACTTATAAAATTGATTATAATTAAAGATAAAAATGTCTTTGATCAAGCACAATTCAAACGTCTAAAAGCAGTGCACAACATTTTAAGCCGATCGATGCAATAGTTTTTAAGGAAAAGTAACTACCGATTTAAAAAAAGTAATTTTGGAAAAACACATTTCATTTTCAGATCATAAAACAGCGGAATTTATATCACAAGAAATAGGAAAGTTTTGTTTTCGAAATCTGACAAAGAATTCGTAATTAGCGACCCCGAAAACCCTTGTATAGTAATTTTCATGAAAATTGAAAACTGTTAGAAAATTTCGATCGCCATATTGGATCCGCCATTTTGAATTTTGGAAATCCGGCTCCATATTCGGGTTCAGAGACATTAGAAACATGCATATAAGGAGTTTCAAGAAAATTCGTTTAGCCACTTGTTTTAGGCAATCATTGGAAAATTCTCCTAGCCAAATACGCGGTTAAGACCGCCATCTTTAATCACCCATCTTGAATTTTGTCTTACTAACATTCCTATCTTTTAGTATAACTATTTATGCCACCAGATACACAGATCTAGCACAATCGGAATATGGATTCCTGCTGAAAAACACAATTATTTGAAAAGGAATCCTCAAAATTCGCGACTTTTTTACGCTTGAGCATTTTAAAAAATGTATGAACCTTTAAAATCGTGACGTGCATAATTTATTAACAGACTTATCGAAGGAACTTTTTATTTTTTATTTCAACTGCTTAGGAAAATAACATACAAATATAATTAGTGACTGATAATTTATTTCTTCAATGAGTAACTGTGTTTAATAACAAATATATAATAATATACAAATATATAAAGTTTTGTAAATAACTTGGCTAATAAATGTTTATTTTTTGTTTTAAGATTTAGTGAAAAGATTTGAAAAATGGATTTATTTAATATTTTGGGAATTTTTTGCCAAGCATGATTATTTTTTAAAGATAATAAATATTTTACAATACTGTAATTCATTGTATATTATAGAAAAAGATCTTATTACAATTTTTACAAAAACATTCGTGTGCATGTTCATTTTACTTAATATTCCTCGATTACACCCAGTTTCCGTTATTTTGTAAAACTTCAATTACCTATTGCGACCACAATCAATTTACCTGATTAAAAGAAATTGATAAAATATTTGTTTTGACATTTTTTTTCAAACGCTTTTTTTTCGCGACTAAACAAAAATACTGAAATAGCAATGTGATTTTCAGTTAAAACACATCCGAAACTAATGTGAACAATGGTTACAGAGTATTAAAAAATAATTTTCTAAATGTGCTACTCGTTTATTTGTATTTTTTAGATCGTACACGTTTCATCTTGACCATTTCTCAATGACATACGTGTGCTAGTTATTGGAGCACACTTATCTATCAAATTTAGTTATTATTAGCAATAGAAAACGAACTTTTTGCTTCATAATAAAAATACCTTTCTCGAAACTTATTTTTATAAAACAGCCAAATATTAAAAAAAACACATTTTTTTATAAGTCCGTACCTGTAGTATTTGGGATAATAACTTTTTTTAACATGAGGCACACTCATCAACTTAAGATTATTTATAAGAGTACTTGTTAAGTATGCTTCCACGTAACATTGAGAAAAATAGAAACAGTCTTAATTTTTATATAGCCCTAAGATGTAAAGATTTCGATACGAGTACCCTTCAATAATAGTAAAATCTTGGGACATTATGCGTAAATAGTGATTGTTTATTACTAATATATAGAAAATTGATGAAATTTTACATCTAACTGTATTTTATCCAAACCTCTTAATGAATTCTCGAATGAATACTCGAAAGGGTGTGGATAAGTCTGAAATCTCCAGTACCCGCTATGTCAAAAAATCTGTGGAATTACTCGTATGCGTATTTTTTGTAGGCACGATTTCATTTGAAAGGTAGAAAACGTCTTTCCTTGATTAAGATTTCTGAATAAAATTTTGTTACTTGAAGGTTTTCGGGATTGTCAGGAATGCGAAAATGATGCAAAATTCCTAAAATTCAAAATATCGAATGTTGTATAATATAATATAAAAAAATGGTGGACGAAAATATTACAAATCAATCAAATTTACTTCACAGTTGATACTATTTTTTACAGGTATTTCATACTCTATACTCTACAGGTATTTCTGATCTGCAATCCTTGTTTTATATCCTTAAAATAAAAAACTGGCCAGTTATAACAAAATAATGCGTATCGAATATTTGTCGATGTTCTAACAATGCCTTGAGTTCCAGAAAATCGGTGAATGACACTAGGTTACTTGTAAGTTTTTTGTTCAATGCTGAGAACGAATTGTCAGATTCATAATATCTATATTTGAATCATCAACACAAAAATACACCGAAAAATGAAATTTTATTTACAGATTTGATTTTCTGCATGATTTATATTATTTTATTATCTTGCACGGGGAATAATTATATTATGTTTCTGCAGAGATGGTTGGAAAGAAGTTGGACCAATCATCGGTGTCAAAAAGTTCCGACAATTTTCGGAACATAATTACGCTCGACGACGTAAACGACTTAGCCCATAGAATTGGTGGCCCTACAGCTGATGTACTGAAGTATCATGTGAATTCGTATTCTGATATAGCAGTGGGTTTCGTAGGACAACACCTTCAACTGGAACTGGTCCTTAAGAATGGAGATTGCTCTGAAACCATAAGTTTATTTCTTAAAACTATTCCGCGCAATGATTCCATCCAAACTTCATATATTTTAGAATCAGGATCGTTTCAGCGAGAAGTGGATTTTTTCACCCATATGTTTCCCTGTCTCACAGACGGATTTCAAGGCAATCAGTGGGCACCTCGCTGTTACTTAATCAGGCCGAACATTTTAATATTCGAGGATATGCGGCCACGAGGCTTTTCCATGAAAAAAATACCTTTCGACGAAGAAACAATAAAATCTGCGTTATCCAGTGTTGCTCAAATGCACGCTTCGTCAATACTTGCAGAAATAAGATTGGGAAAGCCTTTAAATGTAGCTTTTCCAGAAGCTAATCAGGAAAATTGTTTCAATGGCGAAGGACTGAGCAGTAATTGGTTCGAAGCGGGTATCAACGTAGCCGTAGCTGTAGCTAAGCAACTGGGTTTAAATCATGAAATAGTTCCTGGACTCTGTCGAAAGGTCTTTGACATTTTGGTACCCTCTTCAACCATGCGAAATGTACTTTCACACGGGGATCTGTGGTGTAACAATATGATGTTTGATCAGAGTCATCCTCCTAAATGCGTACTTGTTGATTTCCAACGAGTGCATTATGCACCCTTAGCCCGCGACGTGTGGCTTATTATTTATCTACTAACTGATCAAGAATTTCGTACAAATCATGCGCAAAAATTGATCGAATATTATTATAGCGTCCTCTGCAAAATTTTGAACGACAATGACTCAGTTTTGCATATTCCCCCTTTCGAAGAGATCCTAGATAATGAACAGAGGTTTGGTGCTATAATAACGGCAGTAATATATTATCCTGTTATTCTCCTAAGTGATGATGTTGGAGCTGAGGTCATAAAAGATCCTACCAACGTCGAAAAGTTTATATTTAGAGATCGAACCGTCGAAACATTACTCCTAATGCAACAAAATTCTTTTTATGCTAAACGAATTAGGGAAATCGTTGAAGAACTTATAACATTCGCAGAACACAATGCGATCCATTAAGATCTGTAGGACAATGTAAACACATTTAATATAATTACTGCGATATGTAGAAAATTGCAATAGTAGTATCATGTATTTGATTCGTTATACCTATACTTATATACCATGTACCACAAAATTCGCTATAAGAATAAACATTTTTAAAATAAAATGTTTGTTTAAATGTGCTTTATTAACTCTTTTCCCAAGGTTATTTAGCTACAGAAAAATAAAATGTTTTTAGTCGTAACAATATGTCGTCTAGAAATGGCGATTAATTTGATATATTTTAGAAAACTAGTCATTTATCACATGTAAAAAACCTTGCATTACTTTTAGACGTTTTTATCCTCGCACTGTATTATCTCGTAATAATACTTTTCGGTCCTAGGCCGTATAGTTCAATTTTACAGCCGAGGAGCGAACACTATTTTTTGATACACTGTTCGCAAACCTAGGCACTTTACCGACTGTTTTTCGTCCGTAAAGTGCACGGATCAGTCCGTAAAATCACACTTTACGAACTAAAAGGATTCCGTAAAGTGTCTACTTTACGGACACGTGTATCAAAAATTATATTTATAGAATTCTTTTTTCAAAATGAGATATTATGACTACAAGACGGAAGTTATTTAATTTTGAAAATTACACTGGACAACAAAAGTTGACTTTGTGAAATTATAAGAGATGCGTATATGTTTTTCTATCTCTTTGCTGAATCCAAATTTCATGTGAAATTTTTCCACTATCCTCCATTTTCCACATATCTGCCATTTTTTATTTTTCTATTTCTTCCAGAAATATTTGCATTGAAACGGAACGAGATAATTAGAATATGATTTTTTTGGAGAATTTATTATTAGCTTTATGTATATATGTATACAGCAATCTCCTTTAAATTTCAAGCATTCTTTATTTCCGTCGGCCAGTTGCTCCCCTCCTGTACCATTCCTAACGTGTCGATTATTAGTGGAGAGGTTAAACATCGAAGGCTTAGGCAAAGCACTTGCAACAATATAATTAAATATAAATTACACTAATTAAATATGACTGAAATAGAAATTTCGTACCTCTTACCTGATCACTGTAATGTTTTTTGCCAAAATATCTGCGCAGAGTCTGGATCAAGTGACCGAGGATTATTGTCCAGTTATCCAGAATACCAATTAGATACTGAATGAAATTACCTTATATAGCAACGGTAAACGATAAAAGGAAAAGGAAAAGCAAGAACAATGCAAGGGAAGGGTGAAAGGGAGACCAATCGAATCAATGGAACAAAGCAAAATGGAAAAAGGGAACCGTTTAGAAAAAGGAAAACAAAAAAAAAACATTAGAAAAAAAGGAAAATCCTCCTGAAACACGTCGATGAAATATTTTCCTTATGTGGGCGGTACTACCAACCAATAGACTTCTTTCCAGCTCCAAAAATTGTCGGGTGGCAAAGAAATTGAGGCAAAGAAAACGCTCGGAGGCCTTCCGATATTGAGAATTTCAGACACGTCTTCTCTACACGATTAATACTACTGTAGATAATCTACTAAACTTCTTCAGTCTGTATAAACAACCAATCCGGAACTTCGATGATTTCATGGAGAACCATGGTGGGAAATGCAGTAGGCAGTAGGCAGGAATATAGTCAAAGAGGGAAACAGGCAGCGTGGAAGTTCAGTTCTAAAAATTCGACATCCTATGGAATTGCTAAAATGACAGAAAATAGGAAACTAAAGAAATCCGGTCTGGTTATCAAATGCATAACCGAAAAAAGACCGAAAATGATTATTTATGATGTCCCCAAAGACATCACCAAGGTTCGCAAACCGGAGATCGATGGTCGGTAATTTACAAATGCAGGGATCGTCGTTTTCGTTGGTTTCCTTTTTTTTCGTACGTATCGAATTATAGAAAGAGAGAGAAAGGGTAAGGTTGGCTAAGAAGATATCACCCGAGCTTCGGAATCGAAATTTCTAGATACATCTGGAACTCGAGAAAACAAAAGCATCAAAGTCCTTGACGACGTACATAGCAACTAATGGATATAAAAACGGGCGACTCCTCAAGTCCAGACACATTCGAATTTCTAAATTCGCTTTCGCAAGAACGTTGCGGTCAGTTGGTTTCACGATATCGCCGTCGCCATAAGTTTAATAAAGAGTTCGAGAAGTTTTAAAGTTAAAATCGAGTGTATTATTAATCGAATTTTCCGCCCGGTCATCTCCGAACAAGAAGGTTGATGTTACCCAACCGGAGGATATGAAAATTCTCTTTGCGATACGTAACAGAAACGGAGAAGAATCCAACTGAATCATAGAAGTCTCTCCAGAAATAAGAATTCAACTGAAAGCACATCAAAGACTGCTGGTGAGATGGAGTAGCTGTAAAATCAGCGACTTCGTCCTAGTCACCCAATGCTTCAAATGCCAAAGAGATGGACACATTTTGAAGTTCTGCAAAAACATAGAAGCAGTCTGTAGAAAATGTGGAAAAATCGGACACACGACTAAAGAATGCCAAGAAAAAGAAAGGTGCATTAATTGCACTAAAGCAAAGCTACCAAATGGGCACAAGTCCAGTAGCAAAACGTGCCAAGTCCGCGAAAGTCTCAAAGAAAAAGCAGAACTGAATACGAAGTCACGCAATAAAAGCATAAATGCATAAGGCAAGAAGAAGAAACAATCCGAAATTGTTGTTTTAATTTTTAACTTTAATTAAGCAACCATCAGTAATAGCAATAACAAGTGGTTCGGATTCCACTTTAAAAACTGTAGGTCCTTTAGACACAAACCTTTTGAAATCAAAATTTCCACTCATGTCGGCTTGAGAAGATATAAACAAGATTAGCAATATAACAATAGTATAGCAATAACCTCTGGTATGTCGAAAAGCATTCCTTCTGAAGGCATACATTGGAACGTTTTTTTTTCTCTCTTTGCTCTAGTCTTAGGATACTAGATTGTATTTGTTTCTTTTTTTTTTGTTTTCCGGATGAACCTACAGTTTTATGAGGATGCCAAACCTCGTTTATGTCACTGCTAGCATGCAGACTTCGCTGGGCGGTTCCACTTCTACTATCCGTTCTATAAGTGTTATTTTACATTTCTATAAGGGGGATTTTTATTTTCTTGGAAAAGACGCTGTTTTAACTATTGATGGATTTGGTGTCTATTGCTTTTAATATTTCTGCTTCTATTAGTAACCTTTTAAGTCCCAAATCTGTCTAATTTACACATAGTTTTCAGCATCGTTTTATTTGTACAATAAAAGATTTTAAAAAACGCAGACATCCCTGACTAGTTTTCAGGTCGCTATTTCGAATTGCGCTGCTGAAATTGTTGAAAATTTAAGTTTAACACATTTTTTTAATGCTTAAAAAAATGCGATTTTTAGCAACAATTTCTTTTTAAATGCATTTTCAAGTATAATACCGGGATATTTAATAAACGTCTAACCTGTCAGAAACCTGTTCCCGATTATTTTAATCCAAAAATATATATTTACATATTTTAGTCTATTTTGTTTTCCATTCCAAAATATTGTCCGAACGTTCAACATTTTTGTATTTTGAAATTACTTTATTTTGTATCTACCAAGATTTTTTTGGAGTAAAATCCTACAAATAAGTTATTATGCATTTGGAACGACTTATTTTTTTTACGGAAGCAGCAAAGTCCATGACATCTAATTTGAAGATGGCGGCTGCCATGTGCTCATTAGATATGCGTGTGTTTCGAGTTTTATTAGTAAATTCGAGGAATTCGAGAGTAAAATGAAATTTTACGATTCACATGTAACACGAATCTGCGCTATGAAGAACATAACCCATATGGACTAAATGCAGTCCGCGAAATTGAATTTTTACAGCTTTCAGAACCAAAAAATATATTGCAACTCAAGTAGAAAGTCAAATGCAACCCCCGATCATCTAGTCTCATTTTAAAAAGTTAGGATTAGCGGTTGATGCTTTGCAATCTTACCTTCAACACTTTTCTTCTTTCCATTTGAACTCAGATTATTCTATTATATCTCATATTTTCCTCTCTGCACTCTTAATGGTCTAGATAACAAACGTAGTCCACGTTCTTCCAATATCTGATTCTTTGTCTTACTTCAAGAAAGGAAGTACTTCTCGTGATTTCATATCCCTCAAAGTATTTACATGGTCATTGACTTGGTACCTTAATTATCAATATTATCGTTATCTGTTTATTATCATTATTACAGCACAAATATGCGTAAGAAATTTATCGTTATTGTAGTAAAGTTACTATACTCGGAAAGAAATTTCAAGTAAATGCCACTGCACAGGGAAGTAGCAGCTACCGACGAATTTCAAATAGCGATTAACATTCGAAATCGTTAAAAAGAACATTTTTATAAGTAGATACACTTTTATTACACCTTTTTGAATAGTTATTCATAATTTTCCGACTATGTAGTTATTAATAATTAATTTTAATGATCTATAAACGTTGTTGAAACGGAAAAACTTGGTACTTTTTTCATTCTAAAGCTTTCGTATTGAAAACAGTGCAAGATACAGTAAAAATGCACTCAACCTTTTTTATAGAGCACAAAATTTCCGAAAAAAAAGTCAGGGAGAGCCCTAGACTAAAGTTAATAGCTTAGCCACGAGCAACGATGGAATATGCCTCATTAATTACAAAAATTCTAAAATATTCATAATTAAGTTGTAAGACAAAATTCCAGCGTTATTCATGGATAATCTATTAACTTTATACTATGGCTCTCGTTGACTTCTTTTTAGGAAATTTTGAGCTCTATAAAAAACGTTGAGTGCATTTTTAGTGTATCTTGCACTGTTTTCAATACGGAAGCTTTAGAATGAAAAAAGTACCAAGTTTTTCCGTTTCAACAACGTTTATAGATCATTACAAATAATTATTAATAACTATATCGTCTAGAAATTATGAATAAATATTCTCAAAGATGCACTCAAATTGCACGGAAAAAAATAGTACGTCGCTCCAGCCATATTGCCCAGCTAAAACAGCTTCCCACTGCCCAGCAGGTCGATGTAAGTCGCGAGTGAAGACGTAAAATGACAATTAAAATTCGAAATCCTTAAAATTTTTTTTGTTATAAATAGGTATACTTTTCTTATGTCTTTAAGAATATTTCTACATAATTTCTAGACGATGTGGTTATTTATATTATTTTTATATGATTTTTTAAAGTCGTTAATACTGAAAAAATCACTACTTTTTTCATTTTAAGGCTTCCGTATTGATTACCGTGTTAGATACGACAAAAATGCACTGAACCTTTTTTGTAGAGCACAAAATTTCCTACAAAAAGGTCACTGAGAGCCATAGTCTAATGTTAATACGTACGGCATGAAAAACATCGGAAGTTATTGAATAAATCATTGAAATTTTAGAACAGAGATAGTTATCTTATTCGTGACGTACTTATTAACATTAGTCAGCTCTCACTGGCTTTTTTGTAGGAAATTTTGTGCTCTACAAAAAAGGTTCAGTGCATTTTTGTCGTATCTAACACGGTAATCAATACGGAAGCCTTAAAATGAAAAAAGTAGTGATTTTTTCAGTATTAACGACTTTAAAAAAATCATATAAAAATAATATAAATAACCACATCGTCTAGAAATTATGTAGAAATATTCTTAAAGACATAAGAAAAGTATACCTATTTATAGAAAAAAAAATTTTAAGGATTTCGAATTTTAATTGTCATTTTACGTCTTCACTCGCGACTTACATCGCGACCTGCTGGGCAGTGGGAAGCTGTTTTAGCTGGGCAATATGGCTGGAGCGACGTACTATTTTTTTCCGTGTGGATCTGTTTATAAAAATTTTCTTTTTAACGAATTCGAATTGTAACCGTCATTTCTAATTCGTCAGAATCTTTGCGGTAACAACTACTTCCCAAAATGCTGTCGCATCGAATTAAAATTTCTTTGCATGTAGGTAATATATTAGGTAATATCCAGAACTGAAATATTTAAAATGTAGATAACTATACCAAACGATCACGATCAGTTTTTATTTGTATTTTTGTATATTAATAGTGTAAAATATCTCTGTAAACTGAAATATTAAACTTAACGAGGGCCTCTAGACAATGTCAGGGTAAATATTATCAAATCAAAGGACTCCACAACTATCTTAGCGATACTCATATCCTTCAACATCTTATAATGATGACCAACTGTTTCCAAGGAGAATTCACCAAGTACGAGACTTTAGAATTATATAAAAAATCATTCTTCTATTTCTGGAATCCATAATTGTATTTTTTTATGATACATATTTAGGGCGTTGAAAATATTACAAATAACACTTATTTTTATGTATAGTTTATATAATCTTATCTACACAATTAGGTTAAGATGTACAAGATCACTTTTGTGTAATTTGATTAACTACAAACTTATAAACGTTATTATATACAAAAATAAAACTTACATTCCTACATATCTTCGATCATTTCACGATGCTAGATCTGGAGTTGAGGAATTTATAATTCTTCATTACATCAGCAATGAATTACAGCTGTATGTTTAATATTATCGCTGATTTTGGGCAAAGTTCACAATATTGTAGGTAACCCATTGTAGTCGTGCGAATGTATTAGTGTGTATAAACATCACAAATTATATATGCAGAGAGAGAGAGAGAGAGAGAGAGAGAGAAATATGAAAGAGAGTGAGAGGAGGAGAAAGGCATACAGAAAGAATTTTGTCGGTTCTATCGGTTGTGGTGTATCACGACCAATTAGACACTCATTAACTTTCGAGTAAAATAGATCATGCACGATACGAATCTAATTCAAGATCGATACATACTCAAAGATCGATAAAATGTGCTTAACCCCTTACGTGTGGATGACGAAGATCATAGTCATTACGATTTTCCCAAAAGTGCGGGAAAACCCAAATAATCTTAAATTAGACTAACAAATTCTAGAATTTATGTAAAATAAAATCAAATCCATTTCTAGACAGTCTAAGGTGTACTGAATATGATGACGTCCATTTTCATGATCGCTGCGTCAAAAAAAGATATATAAGTCCACAATGCTGGTAGTTTTCACGATTTTTTTCAATCTTCGTCATGAAATATTGCGGTCAAACAATTTATGCACAAAGTTTATAGAATCGTTTAAAATGTCTTACTCGGGGGTTTTTGAGGTAGCTGATTAAAAATGTGATGACATATTTTGAGAATTCAATAAGACGGCTACTTTATAGCGGACAAATTATCCAAAAATGGAACCATTTTGCTTGAAAAGTTTTCAAAATCTAACTTCAAATTCGTAATTAGTGGTCCCGAAAACCCTAGAGTAACAAGCATCAAGCGAAATGACTGAAATTAAGAAAATTTGTCCTCCATATTGAATCCGACATTTTGAATTTTCAAAACCTGTCTTTATATCAGCGTCCCAAAACACCCTTATACACCAAGTACAGTGAAACCTAACAAATTTTTTTTGTACGCTTTTAGCGCACTTTTTTTTTAGATTCTCGCCGCATTTAAGAGGTTAAATAACGTCGCCAAGGATTGTTCAAAGTTTTTTCTTGTCAATCGACATAATCAACAATCCATTTGATGTTCTGCGTCAATTTGCCGGCATCATCTTCTCGTTTGGTGCCGTTTCATCGACTCATGGTAACGATTAGCCGATTATCAAATAACTCTACCCTGAGACACCGTTAATATTTCGAAAAAGAAGCTTTACGGAGGAAATTTACCTGACAATGGATTTCCGATGCAGTTAAAAAGATCGACGCTCGCTAAATCCAGCACTTCAACTCAAAATCGCTCTTCTCTCCACTCAATCAATTATTAAATCGTTTTATTATTTACTGAAAACCCGAAAAATGATCGATCACGCATAATGTTAAAGTTACGGATTTTTATTTAATGTATTATTTTAGATAAATAAAAAGAAAATTTGTAAAATTCGAATCATTAAAAATGGCGTCCAACAAACATTTTTAGAATATTAACGTGATTTTGGGTTACAACGTAATTAAATCTGTTTTAATTAAAATTTTACGCCGTTTTTCGTTAAATTAAATGCAACTATAAAAAATATATATTAATCAAAATTTGAAAATTTGTAAAAATTTACAAATTAAATTTAAAACTTTAATTAGAATTTTGTAACAATTGAATAACTGATGTTTCAACATAACTAAGAATTTAGTATCTGTTTAATATGAGAATGTTTACGTTGTATACCGAAATTCTGCGATATATAATTAGTGAGACCAGGAGCATTCAGAGCTATTGTACGGAGTATTTTGTTTTAAAACATGAATACATATTAAGAAATTTAAAATGAGCAAATCTGTGTCGTTTAGAATAATATTTAAAATGACTAAATGGGATATAAAGTCTTTGTATGAGAACATATCACTCGACAAGCCGCCAAACAGTTAAGTGATACAGAAAAAACAAATGATTTCCAGTCGATGGATAATTTTGTTAGAAAATTTAAAAAAGCTAATTTAGTTACAAATTCGCAGAAAACTGACAAAAGTTTTAATTCTGATGCCGATAAACAAAATAATGTATGTATTGATCAAATGTTTCATTCGCCGATAAAAAATATGATATAATGCTTTCTGAAATGGAAATAGAATTAAGTAAATACAAGAACTCCGCGAACTAGACAAAGGTTGTGCCGAGGCAAAAGAAAAATTAAGTCAAATTTCGAAACGAGCCTCACAGTTGCAGAATTAATCAGAAAACAATTCACAAAACAGTGAATATTTTTATAAATAGTAAATATTTTTTTTAACACAAAAACAACCTGTGACGTTTGATGCCAAAAGACCTGAATTTAATGAAAATAAAAACCCTTTAGAATTCCTTAATGATATTGAACGTTACTTTAAATTTAGACGGATTGAAGAATCGAATCATATGCTTGGTTTAGAGAGTTTTTTAGAAGGTAAAGTGCGCGATTGGTTTGAAATAAAACGAACAGAAATAAACAATTTCGCCCAATTCAAAGTGCAATTTGAGCTAGAATTTTATTCAGTACCTATTCAAATGAGATTTAAGGATCAATATTGTTCGCGTCGTTTTGCGAGTAAGCAAGGGAATTTGCAAACATATTTTTATAAACAGTATCATGAGGCACGTTATTTTAAACCAACAATGCCCGAATGCTCTTCTCTCCTCTCAATCAATTATTAAATCGTTCTATTATTTATTGAAAACACGAAAAATGATCGATCACGCATAATGTTAAAGTTACGGATTTATTTTAGATAAATAAAAAGAAATGTTATCGAATTGAAAATTGTAAAATTCGATTCATTAATTCGTGGTACAACCACAAATACCACTTGTTTCAGTATCATTCGAAACTCATAGAGATCAAATGTATTGTTTGTACATTTCGTTACTTTATGATTGGAAACATTTTGCCTAACCCGTAGAAACGCCTTCGGCGCTAGGTAAAATTGCCGATAGAAAATCCCAGTTATATTGCACGATATTTATGTTATTGTTGTCTGTTGGCGAACAACTGACGAGTCGTGACTCTTTTGTTTCTTTTCGTTTTAGCGGTGTTTTGGGTTTTTCGTCCTCACTATCGTCCGACTCTTCATCCTTCTCATCATAGTCCTCGTCCCTATAGCAGAAGAAATTTGCGTGTGAAAACCATTTTAATAGCTTCGTTATTAAATCGTCAATTCATAAATTAAAATGTATAATTTAACTGACAATCGTCCGTCTCATTTTCATTTTTGCATTTCAAGAATATAAAAATTATTTTTACTACTACAGAATTACATCAATATGTGCAAGATTTTTTACTGGTGTTATGAATGGTCTTTAAATTATAAACACTGTTATGTGTAAATACAGCCTACATATTGAAAGAGAAATTAAGAAAAAGCTAACATGACTACAATATTTTTAAAAATATCTGGTGCAGCCAACGAAAAAAGTTCAGTTACATTTATTACAAAAACCCATTAACACAAAAACCTAACTTTATTAATTTCATTTTCAAGTTGTGTTATTGTTAACCAAAGTATCATTTTGTACTGAAGACACCTTTTCCTGAGGTTTTGGTCATTTCTTAAGTTCTAATCATTTTGATTCTGAGGTAAGAAATTAATTTTATGTGACTAAAATTAAACATGACCAATTTCATTGCAAAAATAGGCAGGACAAAATATTTTTGTTTAACCCTTTAAGTCCCAAATGTACACAATTTGCACATGGATTTCAGCATTGTGTCCTGTGTAAAATAAAAATTTAAAAGACATGGAAACATCTATCTCCGACTAGTTTTGAGGTCGTTTTTTCGATTGGCGCTACCTAAATTTTCGAAACATGACGTTTAATACATGTTTTTTACAAAAGTATTGAAAAACATGATTTTTTAGCTACCATTTTTTTAAGGCATTTTTAACTATGATGCCGGTTCCCAATTGTTTTACTTCGAAATTATACATTCACATATTTTTATTTATTTTTTTTTCGTTTCAAAATGCCGCCTGAACGTTAAAAATTTTTGAAATTGAAGAAAAATGCTATTATTTCGGATCTGCTCGGTTTTCTTTATAGTAAAACCGTACAAATGAGTTATTACGAGTTTTGTGTAGTATTTTGATTTACGGAAGCAGTAATATTCCATAAAATCAAATTTCAAGTAATTAATCAAAATAATTAATAATATAATAAGAATTTTAAAACTAAATTCGAGTTCACGTTTGATTCAACGACATACGTTCAAGTTCAATCCGAAAGTCAATATTTTAAAATGAGCCACAAATGCATTTAATTTTATATATTATATTTTAGTCTTCATGAAACTACGAATTTGACTTTTAAGGTCGAAAATTTCGATTGTGTAAAGCAAATATATGACGAAATGTTTGAAGATTATCCTACTAAAAATCCTGTAGCTTTGACCCATTTCAAAAATACTAGAATTTTGTTTTAATTGAAAATGAGAATTTTAAATTAATTTTTCTTTCAAGCTTAGGTTAGTGTTGGCAGAATATTTGATCTATATTTGTCTTAAATGTAACGTATGATCAGAAAACTTAATTTCTACTTATATTACTGGTATTTTTCCGTATTTAATTTTCGTTTCTATATTATCTTTTTTTTTAACCTCCTTTAATTAAACAAATGCATATTTTGTGACGTAAATTTTAAAAGCATTATGAAGAAAAACAATATTTTGAGTGCCGGCAAGGAGAAATAAATGCACTTTAAAATCAAAGTTAATATTACTCCTTTAAAATTAATTTAATTTCATATTTACCTTTCTCGGTTTTCTTCTTTTGGGCGTTCATCTGATTTGCTACTTAATAGAGATGTAATGAATGGGCCGCAAAGTAATCTCATGTGCGGTAACGTATGCGAAGGTGTTAGTAAAAGCTAAAACAGAAAGAACATTTTTACAATTAATTGTTAATATCACTATATTATTTAATTGCTGTCATAAAATTATTTTATTTGTGGTATTAAGTACATTCAATATAGATTGAATTTTAATCATTTAATGTATTATCCGGTAAATTAAATGTATAATATATATTTTTTTATTATATTTTAATTTAGGATTAAGGTATAATTTGTAAATAATTGTATAAAGATAATAGTTCACATAGATTTAAATAATAGTGCAACTAACTGACATATCTTAGGTCGTAATTATTACTATTTCATTTGCATTACACATATATATTTTAGTTACTGCTGCACTTTTGTTTTAAGATCAGTAACAATGCATAAATAGTGCTTGATAAATTCTGATATTAAAAAAAAACTACTAAAGTTGCGTTGGATAACTCAACTTGTTACTACCAAATATGTGCGGATTTATCCGGAACGTAAATTAGTACCGAAATAACTGACGTTTCTGAAATTTCCCGATATGACGTAAGATACTATTAAAATTCAGTACTTAGTGGTATATTTTTTGTTAAGCTAGTTAAGTTACCGCGCTTTTATAATTGCAAGCCTCATCTTCTTGACTCACGATATTCTAAAAATTCATTGACAAAAACGTGCTTACAAAAGTAATTAATTAAAGTAAAAACTTCCAGTTACCAAATAATAAAGTAAATATATTAAATAATTTTGAACGATTCGAATTAATTTATTAACATTTTATCAACAGTGCATTAATGATAAGAATTATTATTAATTTTTCTTTATTCATGGGAAGTTATGTTCCTATATATAAAAAAGGATTGAACTGAATAATAGAAGATATAATAACATTTAAATTACACCTGAAAAGCAAACATTATATTATAATTAGAATGAAATTAATGAACAGACTGGAAATGTGTACTCCAATTCCAAATGTAATGAAGTTTGTGCACTCTCGTAGTTCTCGTCAAGCTAAAATTAGTACTAATCGATCAAATATATCAAAGTTAGAAATGAGAAATTAAACTTTCTAACTTAAAACTTGAATTAAGTAAAAATTCCTTCGTACGAAGAAATATGGAAAGGAACGGCAATAAATCAAAATATTATTGTGATCTGCAAATGGTAAAGTCATTGCAATACTTTTTATATGTAGGGTCCTTGATTCTTAAATTACTATTAAATTATTTTTATTAAAATAATTATGTGGACAAATAAAGTTAACCTATACTGCATTCTTTCATATTCATAAATTACAAAGTACAAGATCGAAATAGTTTTTTTACTTTGTTTAGTATAACAGAAAGTTAAGTTTTGCGTGTTCCATTATTTTTTAGCCATTTGCATTGGTTTGGGAATGTAAATAAATATTGCATTTATTTACGAATACATTTTGTATATATCGATTTCCTTGCATAATAATTGAGATGACCCATAATATTTAAATAAATTTGTAAATTTTCCAAAATCACAAAAACATCTTTTGTGTACATTCTTTTGTCGGACAAATGTTCTCTAAAGACCTTTAGAATAGAGCTCAACGACCTCCCTTTCCTGCGCAAAGTTGTTAAATCAACTATAAGCTGCCCGGAACTGTTGGCATCGATACGATACGACGCTGCACCGTCGAAAACACTTTAATCGAAAATATAAATTATTGAATAACGACATATTAAGAAATATAAGAAAGATTATATTTATACTAGACAAATGAAAAATATTTTATATTGGCATCTGATACTATTAGTGACGTTCAAGAAGGGGAAATAGATATTATTTTGAGGACATTAACAAAATGAACACCTATGAATGTCAAGACTTGAGTAAACTCGGAAATAAGTTAGTAGTTCCTTTAACTATCTCAAAAATAGGTAATCAGTTGTCAGAACGAAATAGTTATCAAAAGTAAGAAAGCAACGCATTAATAAATAAATTTCATAATTTTGTCTAACGGTGAGTTTGCTGGTTAGCAGCCAAGTCATTTACTCAATGCAACTAAATGCAGTTAATTCAATTGAATTATTGATCATTCAGTATATTGATTTAGTTGCGAGAAATAAATATAGTTGGATTGGCTGCATATTTAGTAGAAATAACTACGAATAAGTTGCATTTACTAAACTAAAAATTTCGTATTGAATCAATATTACGAGATTCCGTTTTGAGCGCAGAGGTTAAGATAAATTTATTTAAGTTTTAAGCTATAACGATTTAAAGCTATAGACATAAATGTTTTTTGTACAAATGTAGTAGTCATCTCAGTAATTTTGTGTAGGCAGTAAATATTGTTGTGGTCACATTACAAGTCATAAAGAAAAAAGTTGAAAATTCAGCTGTTTTCATTTTCTTGTTGTGTGAATTAAATGCATATACATCAGGATGTCCAAAAACTGGAGCGGATTATTTCAGATTTAAATTCCTTGTGATATTTTCAACAAAAAAATCTGGTGTCAAAATCGGATCTGAGGCTTAGAATTTAGGTGGTGACCCAAATAAAAATTAGACATCTTTAAGAGGTTAAGCCTTAAAATTGTAGAATATCTTAAACATTTTGCAGAGTGCTGATTTATTGCGAGCTCTTAAAGTGATGTTTAAGATGACTTATGCGTCGATTTTAAGAATCCTACTAGACCTCTCAAATATGAGGCATCAGAAAAGAGCTCACATTTGAGAGCTTTACTAGCCAGTATAAAATAAATAATATAAATGAAAAGAAAATTTCTGAGAATTGTTCTCTCTATATTTATACCGTAATTATTATTAATTTAAGTAACTTATCTGAGTTCTATTCACAGTTATATATTGGTTTTAACATTCAACAGAATGGAGATCATACAATAATAATACAAAATTGTATTATATTAATTTACCTACGAAGTAAATATCGCGCGATTTTATTATTTTATTCAATTGCTACCTAGTATCTTCGGAAGAAACACAAGTCTCAATTTTGGAGATGGTCCAGAACGAGATAGATTTAAGACTTCAAATATAAAGTCTCTTCCAGATTACTATGTTAAGAAGTCCGGAGCAAGATTTTCTTTACAAGGAAGTTTTATAGATTATCAGAATTAAGACCTATTCAGGAGTTTTTTTAAAGAGATCATTAGAATGAGCTTCGGACGACCTCTTTAAGAAGTATGTGCAGTATGGTGAGCCATAGTATTTTTTTAGAGAAACGTCACTTTTTATGCAATAACTTGGTAGGTTTTAAAGGTATTTCAATGAGTGCGCACTCATTTTAAAGGTTCTACCATTCATTTATGTGACATTTTGATATATATAATGAATAATTCTCTAGTTAAAGCCAGATAAATGAAAAAAATGCCAATTTCTTCGTCTCTTTATGCTCTATAACGTCTATTAACGTAATGCATCGTTAACTATTTGGCAAATTGAGTTAGACCAGAATAACAGCAAAAATAGGCATTTGTCTCCATTTATGTAGTTTCTCTATTATATAGAGAATTATTCTTGAATATTGTAGGTCTTAAAAGAAATCCTTCACTCACTCGTCGAAATAATTTTAAAACTGACCGAGTTATTGCAAAGCAGATATTTTTTCTGGAAAATTCAATGGCTCGCCACTCAAATTGTGTATTTCAGGACCAATTTAGATAGTAGATTTTTTTCCTGAAAATATCACACAGAATATAAATCTAAAATATTGTTACTCAGTTTTTGGACCCCCTGTATATTATTAGTATAAAAACAAAAATTATATTTTTTGACTAACGTCACCAAAGGTAACATAACATGAAATTACTACATTTAGTTGATATAATAAGAACAAAAAATTACTTTAGCAGTTAATTTATTGTAATAAATAGTAAATATATGAGAAGCTAATGAACATTTTATTAACTGATGCCACTGTTTTAATAAGTGATTTATCATATAATTTATGGAATTTTAATTAAGCTAAATAGTTAATTGAAATACCAATATGTGATGGCAACATTCAGGAATTGTCTATTATTTTTTCATTTACTTTAATTATTTTAGATCGCCGAGACAAGCATTTTATTTATAGTAAAGAGGGCAAAATTTGTTATTAATTAAATAATTTCAATAGTAATCGTAAAGAAGTAAAGTAGTTATAATTATTTGTGCAGTACAGTTAGTAATGTGCCAGCTAGTATTAGTAATAGTTAGTAAAGTACATTAATTAATTGTTAAAAATGACTTGTTAGTTATGACACCTATTTCTATAAGTTATTCAATAAAAATCTTGAAATTGTTACAGGAACAAAAAAAGAATATTCCGGGTAATATACATATTTTTGTTGTTGTATTTACTTATTTACACTTTATTTAGTTACATACACATTTTTTTCTGTTTTCTAAACCTAATGTTAAATTTATATAGTGATCTTCCATCTCAGATTTTTTCCTAGTACCGTTTCTTAAAATTTCTCTGCAGTAAATTTTCGAAAAACTTTACATTACGTATGTCGCAAAATTGTGTTACAATTTGCTAGTTTCAAACAAGTTCTGAAGGTTATATATAATTTGATTCGGTAAAATTAAATTCCTATTGTAACTAAAAAGTATAGTACATTTTTGAAAGTTTGTTAAACTCAATTGAGAACTTGCGGAACGAAACAGGAAAACTGCTCTTAAGTTTATATCACGTTTTGAACAATATTTATTTTTTGTTTTAAACTCTTTAGTTTTAAAATTTAGGCTATAGCGATTGATGGTAGTTGGTTTTTTCGGGAGTGTAATAAAGTGTAATAACTTAATTTTAACATTTGAACGTCGTACATTAATATGAATGCGTAATAAATTACAGATAGATAGAAACCTTTAATGAAAGATTATTTTGAAACTTTAATCACAACTTACAGAAGAATAAAATCGGATTGGACATAAAACAATAACGAAAACAGCAAACTTGTTTACGACAGCATGAAAATAATTACGGTAAGTAATAAATATGTGCTTCTAGCGTAAAAGTGAATCTCCTCCCCTTGTTTGAATAAATCCAAGCTTTATTTACTTATTTAATAATTGCATCGCCAACGTTCATTCAAAGTATATTTGCAATAAAATTTAATTATGATTATCTAATTACAACATTTTTCGAAATCTTGAGAAATTGTCACACTTTTTAAAAAAAATGCAATTAAATGTTTTAGTGAACATAAAACAAGGCGCATAAAATTTTACTAACAATCTACAAAATGTAAAAACCTTGCCTTTTCTGCTTCAACGTACATTATTATCATTTTTTGCGTTTTAAACACGTTTACTCTGATTCGAAGTAATTGTCTGCTTTTAAGCCCTGAATATTTTTCCATCTTTTCAGTACATTGACTAAATAAAATCTTAATATGGAGTACATTATATATTCGTAGCAAATAAAGCGGACGCATCGATTTTTTAATTATCGCTGTGAATTTATTACGTTGTAATTAATAAGATGCAATCACGATCTATTATGATAAAACGGATTGTATTATTATCATAAGCTGTAATAGTATTGGTGTATCCAAAGGCACTTACTAAAACCTCACTATCGCTATGTAAGCGGATCACAAGTAGTAAAGTTGTGAGCATATGAAGAGGTGAAAATCGAGCATATGTGAAAATATTTACTTTGATTTTAGTCAAGTGCCGTTCTAATTTTCCAGAAGGAGTTTGACTAAGTCTGATGTTAATACTCATTTAAAACAAATAAAATGTAATTTCTCTGTCCTTTGTTTCGAATTAGTAACATCACACCTTCATACTACATATTTTTAGTCAATCTAAGAGACCTTGTTTCACTCGAGGTGACTGATAACTTAATCGTACTAATTAGAAAAAGAGATGATTCTCGTGAGTATTACAAAAACTAGAAACAAATTTGAATTGCGTTATGTTGCCAGTAGAAAACTCGTCTTATTTCTTTTAAGAAGCACATAAAAAGTTGGGACGATATTCGTATTATGGCCAAAAAGTGAAGAACCAGTAAATTGAAAATTTGTTTCAAAAAAATTAGACGTTTGTTTAAATTACTATGTTGAACTAGAAAGCCAGTGTTTAGACGTAATAAAATAAAGTAACACAGAAAAATAAACAAAAAATTAGCCCTTATAAAACATTGCATTGCAGTAGCATAGCAGTATTATATTAAAATTTGTTTTGACACCATTTCATGGGACAAAAGATAGGGGATTAAATAAGTAACAGAAAATTAATATACAGAAACTACTCCATCAAGATAATTCAGATTTTTATGCTAGTGTTGGCTTTCGCCAGAAAAAAACATGGAAATCTCAACATAAAAACCTCAAATTTTCTATATTCAGAGCGATTTTAAAGTTAGTATTAAATTAAAAATGTGTGACTATGAAAAGCTGACTAATAATAAATAGACGCAAGGTTTTCGTAATATTGCGAAAAGTGGTCTGAAAGTTTTCCGATATAAATTTACAGAAAGTACAAAACTTGTATCATTCTATATTATCTATTCCCTCTGAGCAAGTCATTGGAGGGGATAAGAAAATCGCCAGCAGCGTCCGCAGTGTCAAAAAGAAACAAAATTTCTGTTTAGTATTGTAATTAATGGCAATTCAATGTGGAATTTAGATTTACTAATTATACACACTACCATTAGGTATTGAATTTCACGCATATGATTGTAAGGTTTACAGCTTCCCATCTATAAAAAACCAAATGCAAAGGATGATATGAAAAAATGTCTTAAAAAGAATTAAATGTGTAACTTAATCTTAATCTTAAAAAGTGTAACGTTAAACGCGCGTCTTTTGCGCTCGAAAATATAAACTAGCTATACGTGAATTCGAACCGAACCTCAAAATAAATCTGACCGATATAGGTACTTAACTTATTTTGTAATCATATTTATTTTCTGAATTGTATAAACATTTCTTTCAGAGTCGATCATTTTTAAATTAGTTAATGGGTCCATGTTTACACTCGTACTTATTTGGTATTGTTACTTTAAGCATCATAAAAAATAAAAAGAAATGATTAAAATATATTCTATATTATTTAGGATTTATGAATATATCACAACAAAATTATAATATGTGGCCAAGTCTCGTTTTTGTGTATTTGCCTTAATTCTTTTAATATCAAATCTTAGAAGTTTTACCTATTTCGGACACCAGATGGCGCCAACACACTTGCACCGTGCGAATATCAGAGTTTTTTTTTGTTTACAGATCTAAAACGATATTAACAATAACAAATAATTAATTTGAGTTATTTCTTATTCATTTTAAATTAATTCTAATGTAAGTTTTGAAATGTACATTTTGTTTATTTCGAAGGTGATCGAACGCTTTAACTATAACTGTGGAGTCCAAGCAAACACATTGTTAAACAGAATGTCTTTTATACTTTTCTGGCAAAATTACACTGAAAGAAAAATAACGCCGTGTTGGCCCGTATTCCCGGCTAAAACGGCCGGGAACTATCCAGCAGGCGATGTTCAAGTGGTAAAAGCGCGATTAAATTTTGCAATCGTTAAAAAGAAATTGGTTGACTATGTGATTGTTCATATGAGTTGTAAAGGTCGTTAAAGTGAAAAAATCAGTATATTTTTAATTTTAGGGCTTCCGTATCGTAAACGATAAAAACAGAAAATGCACTCAGCGTTTTCTTTAGTCAGCGAAATTTTCTTGAAAAAAGGCAGTGGGTGTCTTGTTTACAGTTAGTAGTTTCGCTGCAAGTAAAGTTGGAAGTTATAAAAAAATGTCATTGTCGTTATAGAACGAATATGCAAGACGAAATTCCAACGTTATTCGTCAGTTTACCTGTTTACTTTACTAGGGCTTCTCCTGACTTTTTTTCCAAAAATTTCGTGGTCTACAAAAAAGGGGTTTGTGAATTTTTGTTGCATATTGCATCGTTTTTTGCACGGAAACCGTAAAATGAAAAACTAATGATTCTTCCGCTTTTATCCACATTTACAAATCACATAAACAAACCCACAGTCTCGAAATATTCTTAATTATATAACGAACGATTTTGAATTACCATCGGTCCTTTATGGCTTTTGTGTTTTTTTTTCAGTGCACACTGGGAAAAGTGTCTTTTACCGGGTATTAGAATTCTAATTTTGTCGCTAACTGTAAATGACAGTCTTTTATATATAGGGACAAAAATATTTCTTTTACCGGTTAAAAGATCTCGTAGTCGGTATAAATATATTTTTTAATAGTTAAAAACACATATTTTTACCAGTATAAACGCGGTTCTTCTTGGATATAAGAAAAATGATTACTTGCTATAATTCAGTTAATGAACCAATTTAGGAAAAATATTGTGTATATTGGCTTCGTAGCTCATGCGTTAACGCACTGGGCTACGAACAACTCATATAGGTCGTGAGTTCGATTCCCATCCGGTGACATTTTTTCGATTTCGTTTACAAGCAGCAGCTCACTGTTGGTAAGGCGAGCCACATTGTTTACGTTTCGAAAATATTGTTTGTCTGGCGGAAATCGACTCATGACCGCTACTGAAAATATATAGTTGGTTGCATGCTTTACAAATGTAAGGTATGGTGCCATCAAGGAAGGCGACCTGCAGCTCTAGCAAAACTTGAGAATAATATTGTGTAAACATTTGTGTAAAAGGGAAATTCCGCCCGTTAAAATTATAAGAGAAAAAAAAATAACCCGTTTCTAACCTATAAACACCTGATTCATAACTTCTGTCAACATCTAATAACTTTTCGTAATTGTAAAATTATTTAAAATATTTCTGTAGATACGGTGTCCACTCATTTTCAGAACTTAAATTTTGATCAAATTACCCTCAATTTTTAATTTTCACTTTATGTTTGATAAATTATGCTGGTGATGGAGAACAATTATACGTGATTTTCGATTATCCTGATGATGTGTATCAAAAGGAGACATTGTAACGGTGAATTTTTTGTATATAAAAGTTTGCTTTGATTCGCAGCTTTATTTATTACAGAATATTCGATACATTTGCAAGATTATAACCTATAAGAAACTAGTATTTTTAAAATGCTAAAATAAAATGAAAATAAAATATTCTTTTGAAACATGAGAATTTAATAGAATGTCTTTTACATGATAATAAGTAAATGCTAAAAGACGAAGATTTTTATGGAAAAAATATGGGATTTCAGTAATTAAAATATTTATTTTTTCGGGGTATAAGAAATCTTTTTAAAAGAGATAGAGCGTCCAGAAATTTTTAACGAAATTGTCATTGTCGAGGCCATTTTGAGATCGTTAGAATAACGTTGGGTATAAAAGTAAAAATTTTTCTTAAAATTCAAGTATTTTATTCATCTTTGTTCACAGTTTCAATAGATCCCCAATATTCTAAAGGCTTGAAAAAAATTGGTAAGGATAAATATTTCCCAATTTTTCGGACATTTTTTTTTTCAATTTCGGCGCCATATTGAAAATCCCGATGACTGAAACTATTGAGTTTGACCTCGGGATCTTGAAAAGCGACTTCGAAAACAATATGATATGTACTTCCTAATTTTTGTTAACTTCGATTTTGATACAAAATACTCAATTGAAATTGTAGCAAGAAAAGTTGTTAATGGGTTAAATAGAAATTAAAAACCCATAATTACCTATTTTTTAACTTCCTTCTTTTTTCATCGTACGCTACTCATAGACATTGACAAATACTGATCTTCTACGTGATGTCACCAGCGTAGCAAACGCCAGGAAAAGGAAATATATCCTTTCCATAATGAACGAATACTTTGAACATCTTATTAGAATAACATTTTCAATTAAAGTAATTACTCTACGCAATTTTTTATTTAAAAGAAATGGTTTCAAAATTTCAATAAACAATTACATGACAATTTTTATCTGACATGTGATGCTACATGTATGGTTTTTAAAAGTGACATTTTTAGAACACTGAAGATTTCATATTTTAAGAGATAATAAACTATAACTTAATCAGAAGATGTATATTAACAATACATTAGTGGCTAAGCAAATGATGCCTGATCGAAAGTGCAAAAACCTTTATATTCCTCGACTATTTGACAAATACCCGAAACTCAAAATCTATTCAAATCTATCAATATAAAATTTTGGATCTTGGAGATCGACAATGGTACAAGAAGATGATTGCGTAGGAAGTTGGTATCTGGGAACATTCTGGGAAAACACCGGTCATCTCACGGTAATACGAGGGTGGGAGGATGTTCGCGATCCTCTATATTAGATCATGGCGGTGCGACTCAAAGTCAGTCCTACGGGGAATGCTGCAGCATAAGTAACCGGAAAACACTCTTCGATACTTAAACTAAATTTACTTTGCATCGTGAAAGAGTAAAACTGTACTATTACGGTTTATAGAGGAAATCGATTTTGTTGCGAAAATTCATTTTTCGGATTGTATTTATATTAGGTTTAAGCACAACAAAAAGCGAATCGACGAATCAAACGGAAGTTTTGCTAAGTTTTATTACGGAATTATTACAAAAAATTTATTAAAAAATTTGGGAATGAAGCTGTGCCGCTTCGGATTCATAGCATATCTAATCAGTCTCTTGTTGATGACGGTTTCGGCATGGGCGTACCCAGCTGGTGACCCGGAAGCTGTAAGTAACAGGTTGCTTTCGATGATATTTCGACAGAAAGTGCAATTACTCGATGTGTTACTTTTCTAATAAGAATAATTTCCCACCTCTTTTTACACGAAAAAAAAACAATTTCTGTAAAAATAACCGAAATTAAGTTGAACATATCGAAAAATTTCGAGAATTGCGGGACATGCAAATTTAGTAGTTTGTTGTGGATGTTCAGTGATAGTTATCAATATTATCTAATGCTCTCAGCTTCCGATTATTTAAGAAATTATACAATAAAAATAAATTAAATTAATGTAATTAATAACAACATTACTAACAATATCTATTATTATTCCCGATTAATGAAATTTGGTAAGATCGAATGTCAAGACGTTTAAAAATTCATTTTCATCCACATTTTTGTTACATGCAAAACACCTTCTTGTAACAAATACTAATGAACAATATTTCAGAAAAGGGATTTACGCGAAAGGGAAAAACGAATATGCTTCAGATTGTAAGCATGAATACTCTGCTCCTATTAATCACGTACCTAATAACATTTATATCAAAAGCTTGCTAAAAATAGATCAGCGGAGCTTTTTATACACTTCATCGAAAATCAGCAATACTTTGACAACTTCACTTAATAATGTTAATATAAGAAAAAATATTTTCTTCGTATTTTGTCAACAAGTAACAATTTTTTAAATTTTCATTAATTTCAAACGATATACATCTCTGCGGAAATGCAAGGAGGGAAACGATAAAAATTTACTAAATAAGTTCAATAATGCGTAACACAGTATGTACTACATGTATTTTTAGCACACTGGCAATTTGGCGACTAATGTTATCTCTTTAATACCAAGGGGTAAAATTAACTTTCTTAAAATAGACAACAAATGTTATATTTAATTAGCCTGTCAAATTTATTTGCAATTTAATGCTTGACTAAACGTGCACAAATTTGCTATAAATCTTTAAAAAAACTAAACTTTTTGTCTGTTCATTCTAAATCATTTGTATTCTCGATTATACATATGTTGATAATTTAAGATATTACTAAACCGAACGTAGTTTTCACATAACTTTTTCGGTTTTACTACAGAATACGTCTCAGTATTTAACATAACCAGCTTAAAGTAACAATGTAAATTATTTTAGTTCAAATAATATCGATCGCAACTAAAAACTTATTAGTATACATTTTTGGTACAAAGATAACAATAAAAAAGTGCAAATATAAGAAATTTAGGACTGACACTTAGTTAATCCAACTGAACTTTCGTTAGTGAACTAACTAAACACTGCAAAACTGTATAAGCTATAAGAAATATTTAGTTTCCTCTTCGAGGTTCCTACTTTTTTGATGGGACATTTTCTAAAATAATAATTTGAAATTTATGAAATTAAAAAACTCTGTAACTAAATAAAATAATAAAACTATTTACGAAGATGCAGAATTTGATTGTTGAGTATATAATATTTCAAACATTAAGAAGTAGATTAAATTATTATTATTATTATTATCGAATACTAATGCATAAAACTACAATTTAGAAAAATTTACCCTTTCATAAACAAATATTGTAACAATTATAATTAAATATTAATTACTTGAAACGCAATGCTAATGAGAATTTAAAATAATTGTAACGTTCAACGTTTGCAAGTAAATAAATAAATTTGCATTCCTCGAAGAAAATGAATATAACTTTTGAAGAAAATATAAAAAATATGCTGTAAGTATTTATATCCATAAACTTTTATTCTTCAATTAAATTGTTCTTGGAAAATGTTATATAAATTATGAATAATTACAAACTTTTTACGAACAAAAATAAAAGTGTACCACGTTAAAAATACGATCGATAGAGAAATTTAAATTCCTTAAATTGTTAACAAATTGTAGCAACTATGAAATGATCAAAAAGAACAAAAGAAATTTTGTTTAGGTTTATGATTTCTTTGCGTTCGTGCGTGTATTAATTATCCAATAATTGATTTCTCATTATAACTGTGCCATGAATCTCTCAAAACAATTGCTTATTTATGTCATTGTTAGTTTTCTCCTGTTACAAATGTTTATTATCCGTGTATTATACCCCATGCATTTTCATCAACGCTGGGAACCAATGGAATTGGAATATTCAAGTAACAGTTTTCCAATAATTTTATGCCCGAAGATAACTTCCATCGCAGTCCACCTTAACAAAGAAAGTAAAACACCCACGGCCGGAAATATATATGAAAATGTAACCTTTACAGCACGAAACGAATTAACAAATGCAAATATTTAAGATTTTAAATATACTAAATATTTCATGATGAACAGAAATGAAAAAAATTAATTTAAGTTGAAAAATTGAAAAAAAAAACATTTTATTAACGATAAATTCACATCAAATGAAAGGTGAAATAGATTCAACCCAACATGGCCAATTTAGACTATCATGATATTTTGTAACTTTCCTTGTTCACGGATAATCAATTTTAAAATTTTTAAATATTATTGCTTTTATAATAGAACTAATTTAGTTTTATTTGCTTATTATACTTTGTACAAATTTATTCCATACAAATGTATATCGATCCATTATTTAATTTCGGTGTTCTTTTTAATTTGTCTTCCCACCCCTCGAAAATGTTACATTACAATTAAGTGAACATAATTGCGAAGAATAGATATTTACAGGCAGGACGGTACATTTGTACTCGCACATCTGTGCATTCATATACATTAAAAATTGTAATTAAAATTAAAAAACAATATAAAACGAACTAAAAAGAGTTGTACATATTACAATTTTTATGAAGAAAATAATATGTTTTCACAGAATGAATATTTGCTGCCAAAATATAATGAAGACTACTAAAATTACTAATATATAATTACCAATCGTCATCTAAATTTGAGGAATTTTTACAAAGTGGCGTAGAGTGCAAATACTATGGTATTTTTTATTGATTATAAGTTCTCAAATAAGTTCAATATAAAGTATTGATGAAATGAGGTGAATTTGAATAAAATAAAAAAGAGTAAACTTATTGTAAAAAATAATATAAATCGGAACGCTATTGGTTTGTTACTACTGATTGATGCCATTCAAAGCGAATGAAAATCGCCATTCCAGTCTATTACGGTTAATAAGGAAATTTATGAAATCAAATTTAAGACATTTCAACTTTCATCAATGAATTTTTGATCTCTTTTGTTAAGAAACTTGTAATTGAGAAATAATGAACAGTCTTGTACGTTTCGACATAGGTCAAAATCCCATTTTATATTAAAAATAAAACCATCGCCCTAATAATTGTTTGAAATTTTGTATAATTTATTTCTTGATAACTATTGAGACGGTGAAAATCGATTCAATTCAAACTTACGAAAAAAAAGTTTTATATCATATTAGGCCCATTCATTGCGGATAAACTAAAATTAAACCGCGGACGACGAAGAATAGTACTAAAAAATAAACCATGCAAAAATGATCTACAGAAAATTAAAGTAGTCGCTGTTCTCTCAGTCATAATTTGCTGATATTGCGGGTGTATTTACGATTCATTTAGAAGTTAATTTTTGTCTATTTAGCTCGACGTCTAACTAATACCTTGTAAAATTATGCGTTAAACTGATTTCAGTGCTTATGTACGCAATACATGCAATAAACTAAATTATGCTAACGTCTGGTCTTGAAGGAAGATGTTTTTTTAGCGCTATTAACACCCTTTAATAAACAAACCCAGCCGTGAAATACACCTACGATTAAATTACGGCGCATAACACTAATATCGGGTTAAAAGAAGAAGGTTCATTAGTATATTATTAACGTTATTTAATGTAGTAATATAACGCGATCAAAATAAAAATTGCATGTTATGATAAATTCAATTACTTCCTAGTTTCATCACATGGATAAATAGGTACCATACTAATCATTATGAGGTTGCTTCATCTTCAGCACATATTGACTTTATTTATGTTTCAAAAATTTCTTGTGAAAAATTAGGACATTTTTTGTATAATTAGAACATTGCAGTTTCCCTTTTAATAATACATAGATTTTTTGATGTAATATCGTTGCATAACATGCTATAAACATAGTATTACCAATAATATTGCAATCTTGCTCATAGAATATCATAGAATTAAAATATAACCACGTATACCCCTAATTAAAAAAAAACAATACTTCGATTCTAAAGGTTTAATAAATAACCAAAAATTAATCTGCCTAATCAACTTGTTTTGATAGTTGTCTATCTGACATAATACTTAAATCTAAATACAACAAATATAAGTACAAAATATATTTATAACGAATTCATAATTTTTATAACAAAATTTGCAATGCCTATAATCCAGCAGACAAGTTTTTGTCATTGGAGAAAATGAAATTTAAGATATTAAAGGACTTTGCAACTTTAACATCTGCAATATTACTCGTTGTAAGGCTTACATCCTATATTGATTTGTAATGTACTCTTTAAATTTTTTAGAGTGGGAATTCACTCTTTGTTTAGTGAAAACCGAGAAACTCTCACGAAGGAGTGAATATTCAACTCTTTAAGAGTAACATTTCAATCTAGCAAGAGTGAAAATTCACTCTTTCCCTCCTCCGAGTCGTGGAGTTGACAACTCTGGAGGAAAGAGTGAATTTCCACTCTTAAAGAATTGAATATTCATTCGTTCACGAAAGTTGCTCGGTTTTCACTAATTAAAGAGTGAATTCTCACTCCAAGAAATTTAGAAAGTACTAAAATTATGTATGTATTATACATACATACATACATACATACATACATACATACATACATAAAATTATCTTCAATATTTGAAATAATATAAATAATTACAAATAATTAGTTATTACAAATGAGAACTCGAATAACCAGTCATTGTTTTATTATTGGGATGATATTTTTAAATTAGTGATAAATATATTTAAAACTTCAATTCTAAATTATAAGAGATCGCCACTTATGTCTGATCAATTTCGACTGTTTTCACTTACTTCCTCTATTAGCGAAATATATTTATACTTTATAAAAATATTGTGTAACTCTAACCTTGGTTTAATCATTACATATTCACACGTCTCTTTCAAAGACTATTATTACTAGAAAAATATAGACGCTGTCTACTTTGAATAACTGTAATTTTCAGTTAATTTTCAGGGTATATGCTTGGCTTTTCTGAAAAAAATTCGTAATTATTTTATTGAAACGTAAATAACTTTTTAAATTTCAGTATACAACTTATTAATACAAAGCTGTGCATAACTTTATACTGTAATTGCTATATTTATACGTGCACATGCTAAATATTTAGTAGAAGTATTAAAATCTTCCTTTTCGGTAACTAACAAAACAATAATACAGTTTTCTATGAAATTACAGCGCGGAAACACATTGGTATTCTGTACCACGTATTACTATCACCACGGTTATACAACTTACCAGTAAAATTATTGATCACTTCATATTTTTCTATAGTTTCTTTCTACGCTTTAGAATAAAAATAAATGAACTTTAAAAGAAACTCAAAATATTACTTGACTGGGTGATTATTTATATATCGAATATTCGTAAATGTTTTCAATATGATGCGATTGTTTTGTAAATATTTTAGATTCTTTACATTATAGAAAGTAATGCAAATTAGACATTTTTATGAAGTTCAGGAAATAATAATATACGCAGTCATTTAATTAAATAATTTAGGCCAAAAAATGTAACTTTCTAAAGGCATGATAATATTAATCACTTGTTAAAAATGAATTTAGTAATTTTACTGAAGTGGAATCCACCTCCTTCGATAAGTAACTGCGAGAGATTAGTGATTTTTTTTTTCAATAATCGGTAATTACGACTAAATATTAAATGTTTAGTTTCCAATTAGTATGCTTTTACATTAATATACTTAATGATAAGTTCCAATGGAGTTCATAATCAAACAATGTAGAAAGACACATCAGTAGTAACAGCCACAGATACATACATTTATACACTGAAAAAAAAATTAGTAAATTTGACTAAATATGTGGTCGTCGATTAGCACCTAAATATTTAGTCAGTGCAACTACAAATTAGTACTTCCAACTACTTCATGATGCCGATTCAACGACATTTAGTTAATTCAACTAAAATGTCGTTGGCATTATTTAATATTTGTCTGCTAACAGGCAACCACATATTTGATAAATATTATTAATTTTTGTTCTCAGTGTACCCACTACGGAAAACATTCAAATATATCTTAGTTGTATTTATAGTTGTTGGGTAAATTCCTTAACGGTATTGTAGCAAACAAAGCTGTATAGTTGCGTGTATATAGTATTTTCAAATGATTGACGAGAAATATATACAGAAAAGTAATACAAAAATGGAAATGAAAAAAAATGACATTGCAAAATTGGCAATGAAAAATACGAATATTTATAAATAAAATTTCATGTCAATATGGAATTGTTCCTAAAGAATAATACATTTTTTAGATAATATAACAAAAATAATTGCATGTTTGTCATAAGTAAATTCTTTTCAAAACCGACAAGATGATACTTTTAATGATAAACAATATCTTGGCATATATATATATATATATACATATGAGCAATTATTGTATCAACTATTCTATAACTATATAACAAATAAATATACACAACTATATTTTTTCAGCTATTAAAATTTCAACAATTATTCTTAAATAAATTGGAAACGACAAGGACGTTATTAATTTGTGTAGGTATTCAAACTGTTGAGTACCTCAGCAATATCTCTATGATTGTGACAACTAGACTATTTTTACTTGTCGTATTTATATTTTTCGCGACATATATACAGATATGATTATTGCTTTCACTACTCTCAAAAAAAGGTTTGGTTTCTACAATCAAAATTTTCGTTCCTCAAACTAAATAGTTTGATTGCTATTTTCTCAACCAAATTAGCTAGCTGCGGTACATTAGGTTCCAACATTTATGTTGCTATATTCTTTATTATTAACATTGTGGTATTGCGAGAATTGGTGTACGAATGATTCGTTCAAATGACAATTTTTGTATTCAGTTTGGGATTGAGTTCATAATCGAAAGACTGAAAATATTTATGAAGGAAGACATTCGGTTAGCGATAAACAAAGCCGTGTACACATATTCATAAGTCCATAACCGAACTTTGATTTATTGCTACTGCAGTTTGGTTCTGTTAACTAAATTCGTTTAATACATCTGTGCAAGTTTGGTAGAAAATTAAATTTTTGTATTTTCCGCAATATCATGTTTACTAACAAGAAAGTAATTTTCACCTACTTTTGTTCCGTACAAAATAAGATTTAGCGAGTTGAAGTTAAATTTAGGGCCCCCGCAAGTGTCAGGATCAAAGTCCGTCAATTGCAGTAATTTCTGACAAACACCAGTGCGGCAATTGGTGCCTAAAGGCTAAAACATTCAGGGAAATACGCACACCACACGTGCTATGCATATATACAAACTGGCGGCATACGAAGTGGGTCATTCGTTTCGCAATATATCTCAACTACAATGCATCTTGTGAGCATGTTGATGTACAAAGATCAGCAGTCAATTTTGAAGCTGAGACAAAGACATCATCTTCAACATTGCACTTAAGTTGATTTTACTGCACGAACGCTTCATTGAAATTAAACTGATACTCGACTTCCATTACCCTCTAATTTCATTGCTAATAACGTATACCAAACTGCGTTAGTTAATAGAGTCGTTGATGTAGTATTTCAATTTTGATAAAAGATTACATGATTGTTGAAGAAAGTTGGTTGCGACTAAATCAACAATATATTAAAAAATGCCGTTAAAAAAATTGTTACAATGTATTTTGATTCATAAAATTAATCATTTATTTATTCAGTTATAAAATGTTAAAAGTTGTATATTGTAGGGGAGATAGTGAAGTTTCGAAAATATATCGACAGATTTGGTTGCAAAATAACTCAGAAATTTGCAGATGGATATGTATAAATCGTTCAAGAGATTTATCATTCAATTCTAAACCGATTTGCCAAAGCAAAGCTTCCGATGCAGATATAAAGAAATATATTCTTTACGTGTAATACTTGATTTAAAACGCCTCTTACATTTTACATAAAAATGGACTATATATACATTTCTTCTAATATCACGGGTAATATTCAATTATGAATATATAATATTTATCGCATATAGCAAAAAATTTACTTTTTTTCAAATTAAACAGATTAAGTGTGTGCATTACATTAAGTTAATAAATTTGTAAAAAAAATAATTCAACCACAATCGGGGAATGTTCATTGCTTTAAGACGTATCGATACAACATAAACACATTATAAAGACATCGGAATTAATTTAAAGAATGTAGACAATAAAGTGACATTTTTTAAATAATATTTATAGTTAATCACACTATTTTTTTAATTAACTTATTATGAATGTATTAAAAAAGTGAAGATGACAAATAACAACCTCTTAACGTGAACGTGTTTGAAAGAAAGATCCTTTATTCCTACGTTCTGCCGTTTCTTTGAAAGCTTCTGTAAAAATGACCTCAAAGTATTTTAAAGTCGACATTCTTCATATCTTTGTATTAAGGAGACGTAGTGCCTAATAAAATAGTTTCCATTCAAGTTGCATTGATAATAAATTCATTATACAATATGGTACTTTAATTTATAATGCAATATTTAAATGTATAGATTAGAAAAGCGTGTTCTCAAAGAAATTAACCCAGTCTAGAACGGTTAAGCTTATTTCGAATTTTTACATTGAGTTTTTCTTGAAACATACACGTATAACTTAACTATATCAGTAATAATTATTGTAAATCTCATTAATTGTTTGCCGCAGTTCAATGAAAAGTCTGATGGCCTTATGATAACTTCATCTAGGTAGGAATGATCGATAATTTTTGGGAAAATATATTTCGTATATTAAGATTAGTGCAATTGCTTAAAATTTAAAAAATGCAGAAATTAACAACAGGCCTTAACGAATTTTTTAGAATTACATACTTTATAATTATTGTTAAATAATAATTTGTCTATAAGATTATATTAAAATGAATTAAATTATAGCAGTTCTTAAAAAAATGTATACTGCGAGATATGCAATGAATTTCCTGTACAAGTAAGCCATGTTTAAGTCACTTCTATCTTTATAATATTTTTTTTTGTTACTTTGGTTACATACTTCGAGATGCCAATACTAAAAGAGTCGCAATTCATTCTCAATTTCAAAATATTCGAGGTAAGTTTTTACACCATGACAGTATAGAGAAACGCTTTTTTAAGAGTAACTCTTCAAATAAATTAATTAATTATAGATTTTTTTATTTAAAAGTGGTATGCATTTCAAATTAATATCACGAGGGATTTAGATAAATTAATATTTAAAAATACTTTATAAAATGGATCTTTTCGTATACATCGGTTATGCAAATAAGCTGTTAAGAAATAATAGATTTTATAGTGTATGTTTGAAAATGGAAGACAGAAGAACATGTTGGATTTATGAAATAGATCCTTGATTAGTTACAAGTTGAGTGTGATTTCTTTTAAGAGAATATTCTCACATTTTTACAATTCTACCCATATTTCAAGAATCTATCGAACCTTCATGTTTATGTTTCACAAAAATTTAGCTGCATAAAAAAGGTATAAATTGATGTATGAGAATCTCCAGATAGTTTTCCATGTTAATTTCCTCGAATTTTAAGATATGTTGGATTGAAAATGTGAAAATTGAGCCACTGTCCTAAGTAACCTGAGTATTCACTCCAAAAAGAGTTACTTTTCATTCGTTAAGAGGGAGTGTTCTCTCTCTGTATAGAGTTGCTTAATTTTCCCTCCATAAATGATGAATGATGACTTTGACTGAACATTTAGGGAAATGCACAAACTGTTGCATCAAGATTATTTATATCCAAAGAAAAACTAATGCATTTGGCCCGTTTTTTTTAAAATCCAATTTAAGTAGGCATTGAAGAAGTGTTTAATGTTGCATTTAAGTTAATATTTGTTTAATATAATGTTTTATAAACAAACTTACAATTAAAAATCATCATTTATATAGAAAAAATTTAGACGCTGGAAAACGTACAATTTCATCGAACTGAAACTAAGTACTCAGGGATTTTTGAGGTAGCTGATTAGGAATCTGAACTCGGATATTGGAAAATCCAAAATGAATGTTCAAAATCTGAGTTCAAATTCATAATCAGCGACTACCAAAACCTCGGACAGAAAAATGGTTCATCAGAAAAATGGGTGTCGGAAAGTGTTACGTTCTAAAGCAGATTGATGTGTACTTTTAAACGATGTTATGGCTAAAACTTAAAACAAAATGGAATTTTTATTCTATTTCTGTTACGAAGATCCACAGTTAGCAATGCGCATTTTCTCATCAGCTTAAATGTCCTACACGTAGAAACTAGACAGAAACTAGAAGTTCATACACGAGAGAATCCTAGTTTATACGAATTGAAACTTGATGACCATAAAATTCGGGTGCCGACAGTAAAAAAACCGACGCTTCACAAAATTACTGTCCGCTTGTCAATGTGTCTATTTTTTTGACTGCTGGCTATTCGACTGTCGGCTTTATTACTGTCGGTTTTTTTATTTATTGGTTTTTCGATCCGTACAGCAAAATTTGTGTGAAATTCGAGAAAATCTCGCTGCTTATACGCTCATCGTGTATTTAATATTGTTAATTATATATTAAAACATAAGTTGCATGTAAGTACTTTAAGATAAAAGCAACTTTACGATTAAACAAATTTACTACCCTACATTTCATACATATTAAAGCAATTCAAAATTCGATTATAAAAAAATATGTCAATGATTATATGACGAATAAATTGTAGCAAAACAGATACTACTCGCGTTAAAACTTTGTTTGGATATATTTCATATAATTAAAACTTTCCCGTCAGCTCGAAACACCATTAATCGAATATTAATTAGCGTTAACTCCTCAATAACTTTATGCAGTTGCAATAAAATAAACCTAATACATTAATTTATTGTCAGACAGCCTGTATTAACTTTAAAAAATGTTAAACTAATAAAATGTTAACACTTACAAATGGTGTGATTAAATAAAAAAATATATTTGTCGGGCTTTGACACGTTAGACCTTCTGACAGACGACGTGCGATCTCGCACCATACGAGATCAGAGGAAGTGGGATTACATTACAATTACACGTGATGCGTACGGTGTGTAGGCAGTGCAAAGCTGCTCAAGCCATCAAGTCGCGAAATATACATTAATTATCACATCCGGCGAGAGAAATGATACGGAAGAACTGGGCCGAGCTTCTGTTGATTTATTAAAAACAAAGACATTTTCACTAAACACAAGTGTATAAACAGTGTTCAAATAAATATCACGATACCGTGTTTGATCGTATAGAAAATGGAATACTTAACGAAAAGGCAAAACTATACAAAGCCAAAAAGGGGTAGCTACCATTAACAACTTGATTTCACAGCAATTAGTTCATTCCGCATCTAAGTAGTGGTCAATGAATATTTTTCAAAGGCTACTAAGAATTTTAGCTGAATAAAACATTAATAGCCACTCTATCTAATAATATCGTACAAATGAATGGTTTTGTAATTATAATCCCACTACTAAACAGATATCCAATCCATTTAATGTCAAAAATAATCCATATATCAAGTAATGAACGAAATTTCAATGGTGAAAAATGACTTAACTGCATACGGTCTAGTGAAAACATTGTCGCAAATGTGTAAATAATAATAATAACAACTGATAAATCATCTGTCTTAGACATACATACGCTTAGATTTAGACGATTCAATCTACATAGTAAACTTACAGGATTCTTAAAGACCTTAATTATGCAATAGTTGTCTAAATTCGGTTGATCTATATTGATTATAATAACAATAAATGTCATATCATTAAATTGACACATCGCAATAAAACTCAAATATTTACTAATCATTTGATAAAACAATATTAATGAAAACAATGAAAACAGAGAAAATAATAAGCATTGATGGTTTAATTTTAAATTGGGTATCCTGTCAAGCTGAATTATTTCAGCTCGAAATTGAACTAATTTACTTAAATTATGTCAATGCTTATGTCTTAATACTCTCATACCGAGAAGAAGGTTTTTAGACTATTGTGACTTAAAATAAAATACTTCCGGTTCGAGGTACCTAAGTTACAGAAAGGGTCAATGCAACCGGGGTATGGCCTAAAAATTAATTTTCAAAACAAAAATGTTTGTTTATCAAAAATATATACAACATTAATAAAATATACTCTGAAATAGTTAGAGTAACTTGCTCAGTGTAATAAAAAGTAGTAAAAATATTTGAATCCTTTGGAGTATCCTTTAAACCCATGGGGTAAATAATTAATACCACCCACAATTATGACCAGATTATTTACCTTAAGAACTGCAAATATAATTCTGTTGATCAAAAATTGACTTCGGGTTTGTTTTTTACTCCGTTCGAATTAAACTTAACTGCTCTGTGTAAAGGACGCAAAACGTAACTAGAAAATGCTTTACCCGACGTTTTAGTCTTATCATATTAAAGTGGATTTATAGTGCAGTGATTAGATAAATAATTAATTTAATTATTCCATAAAACATTATTCTGAATTCTAAAAGTAACATTCAGCAAACTGCAATTTTGTATGTTTTTATACCACATTTACACAACATTTTTTCGAAATTTCAGTTTAGGTAATTATAAAGTTTTTTGTATATGAAATAGATCATTTTTTCCTTGCTCAATGGTAACTTGTTTCAAAAAGCATTAAATAACTTTCTAAACAGCAAACAAAATATATTTTTGCTGATTGAAACGTAGAAAGAATATTTGAAGCTAGGTAGAAACTTCGATGGATGTTTAATAATTACAAAAACACCTCACGAGACATCGAATTACTACTCGAATACGTTGATCATTAAAATAAACTATTTCTAATTCCCCCAAGTGTTGAAGATTGCATCTGTTTAAAACTTGATTAGTAATCAAACTTTGTCTATTTGGCGAAATGTGCACGCACTAACTTTGCATTTGTCTCCGACCTAGAACTGCAGTACAGTTTTTACACTTAAATAGTTTATCTAGAAACAAATTAGTAACAGTTCTGCGGTTTAGATCATATTATCGGCGTAATTTTTGAAAATATTTTCAAAAGAATAAAAGGAAATTAAAATGGTTACATGTTAAATTCAGCATCGAGTAAAGCTTAATTACAGTTCGAAATTGCACTAGTTTAGGTTTAATTCCATGCAGTGTAGATTTAACGTGTTACTTTCATGCATAAAAAATAACTTTTATACAATTTCCTTACATGGCATCATGAAGGGAAGAAAAGTCTTATTTAAAAGCCGAATATTTCCAAAACATATATTTTCTAATATTGAAATAAGATTTCGTACATAAAATTTTTTTTAATTTAAGAAAACCAGCACAATCTCAAAATGAAATTAAGCTTCACGCATTGCTCAATTTTAAGATATTATTTTTAAGGTATTGAAAACATTTCTCGGTAATCATTCACTATCATTAAAATCTACATCGGAGTTTTATACGAAAAATATCTTTAAAATTTTCTAAAAATAAAGTAAGAAATTAAAACTTAAAAATGAAAACCAAAGTAATCTGAATATTTTTACCACAACTTGGATATGTTTCCAGCGTGAAAGCACCGTAAGTAATGCACGCGAAGTTCCGAGATTGATTGCTCAACCCACGAAAGCCTTTAATCATGACTCATCGTATTTTTGTAATATAAAGAGAAACTTTAAAAAATATTTGCTATGGAGTGTAACGAAACTTAATAAAAGAATCATTGCGATCATATTAAAACTAACTGACAAAATAGATACTTGACATTAGATGTAGCATGCGAATATTGACAGTAAATATTATATAATAATCAAAAGCATTTCAGTTAAGAAATATATGAAAATATCACAATTATAACATTAATTGGATCGATTGTGCAGCACCCGAAATTCTTGGATGAGATAGGTGGCACCTAACTTGTACCACCGAATCTGTGTTTAAATTTCTATATTTTTCTAAGTAAACTTTCTTGAAACGCATCTAGTACAGAAGTACAATTACTATTAGCAAAATTAAAACAGTTGTCGCTGATGAAACATTAATTTAATAACAATTATATCGATGCATTTGTTCAGATTCGTATGACCGTTCAATTTGGCATTAAAATATTTTTTGGTAACGTCATGTTTCGACGTATATTACTATAATCGTTATAATTAATCAAGAAAATTCTTGGTTTGTATTGACTTCTGTTAAAATTTATTTTGCCCCAAAGTTAAATCGATAACTCATTCTCAAATTTAGTCTAAGTCATGCAAAATGGTTTAAGTATATTTCAATTTCAAATTAAACTTGCACTCCGTTCCATATCAGAAATTACGCGATTTACAATGGGTCTTGTTATAATTCCTTAGTATAAACATTCTTCTACATAAGAGATAATTTCTGCATAAAGCAATGCATATGAAATTTCAGAAATCAGCTTTATTGCACATTTCAAAATTATTTGCACAGTTAGGTGAACATTTTAAAATCGAAGTATTTGTTAAATCCTTACAACTCTGTAAGAGACACTTGAATTTCTATAAACAAAGCATAATATTAATGCTAAAACTATATAATTTCTAAATAAAATGATTAATTAAAGAAATGTTTCAGCTGGTCCAAAAAATTAAAAAATAATATTTAAATTATTTTTCACAATATTATAACAGTTTTATTTATTAAATTACAATATATACAAAAAAAAAATGCATAAAAGCACATCATCATGCAATGCAAATTATGTATTGTCTCGTGTATTTTTGCAGATTCAGGAGAAAGCAAGGGAATAAGGGTATGTAAATATGAACTTATTCAAAGCAAAAAAATGTTGGTAGCTGAAAAGATTAAAAGTGTTTTCGATGCGTTCTCGGGAGGTTTTAGCCCTACTGGCTCGAATAAAAATATCACACGCTGCCGCTGAATCAACATTAACCAAAATTCAGGAATAAACTTGATTTTATTTTGATTGTGCTTCTTTGGGACTCCACAAACACTTTAAGACCAAATAAAAAAAAATCGATTTTTTTTTAAATTTTGCAAAACATTGAAATATTGCAATTTGGTAGCTAGGGGTTTTCGGGGTCGCTGATTTTCTGATCTCAGATTTACAAAATTCAAAATGGCGTGTCCAAGGCGGTCGAACATAACGTACAAAATTCATATAGTGAATCTGACAGCAAAATTAAAAATAAACCTGAATTTACTTCTGATTTTACTTTTACGACATCCCACTAACACTTTAAAATCCAAATATAAAAAAATCGTTGCAGCAATTGTAACAAAAAAATTGTGTTGGCGTGGTACCTCGCTCGCTCAGAAACTTCAACCCTGTGGAGAGTCGGCTATTCCTTAACCCATTAACCCCCAAGAGTACACAAATTTCAGCAAGATTGTCGGAATATTTCTTTACATTACAAAATTTAAAAAATTGTAGATAAAACATACAATAAAAAATAAAAAATTTCTGAACTTTTCAAAACATAGGGAAACAGGAATGTTTTTATTTGAAAATTATACTTTCGCAAAAAATGTTGCGAAACAAGAAGTTCTTAGAATCGATCAAAGAAAACGTCGAAATTTTTTCACAATTTTTCTATGGCTTTTCATAGTTTTGCAAAATTTCGCGATTTTGAAAATGAAGAAAAGTGTTTTAAAAATTCTGACATAATTTGAGCGTATTCTTTGATCAATTCTAAGAACTTTTTGTTCAGCGACATTTTTTCCGAAAGCCTATCATTTTCGAATAAAAAATTTAGGAGCTTTTCGTCGTTCTTTTCGTATTTTCAAAATGCTATCATGTACATTTCAAAGTTAAAGGTTCGAGGACACGATATTTTCACCGATCAATGATATCGCTTACGGTTCCAACGTGAAAATGCCGATTAAAAAATATTTGTCAGTGAATACGGTAAAATCAATCAATTTTACGTCGAAAATGTTTTATCTAACATTTTTTTAATTGGTTTTCAATGTCAAGAAATGTTCCGAAAATCTTGATAAAATTTCTGTCCTCTTGGGCGTTAATGGGTTAATACTCGTTCGTTTACTAACAGCTTTCAGTTATATTATAAAATTATACCGATATTTTGGGGTCCAATCATATTTAGATCCAAATGGCTTCGATAGATATGTTACAACGATATAGTGTTTCTTATATGTATAAAAATTGAAAATGATTTACAATAATGACCTATGGCCTGGGTCGACGTAAAATTAAAAATGAGCATTTTCAAAACTTCAACCTCGACGACAGGCCAGCTGAAGTATTAATAAATAATACTTGTAAAACACTTATTTTATGCACTTGTATTGTAATCGACTATTCGATGCATATCACATGTTTACTATATTTTAGTAATTACTGTCTGTATGATTATGATCTTATATATACAATATATACATATAATTTATCAAAGATATCTTCAAAGTGTCGAAAAGATCTCTAACGGATATATTTTTTTATATATTCCGGCCCTTATGGTCTATATGTAGTAAACTTTAAAAAAATCATACACAATTACCAAAAAAGCATTATTTCAAAGTTAATGAATAACGGTTTAATCTGGTTCTGGCCACAATGTGAACAAGTATTTTGTTCCGCCACAAAAACTTATTGAATTCGAGCAAAAACATTCTTTTTTGCACTTTTAGGTTAGGATATGTCAATATCTTGACGTGACAGAACAATTCTGAGGCCAAGTTTGGATTCAGCACAAAGAAAACCTTCGAAAAAGTATAGTCCGATTTCTGGGTATAAATTTTGTTGATGTTATTGCGGTAACGAACCGTCATTTGATGGTTCTAATATGTTTTTTGTGCTTTATATTTTTAACTACTTTTCAGTTAAACACCACGACTATCTATTTATTTGCAATGAAAAACGCATCGAAATTTGTCAATTTTAAAATATACAACAATTTGGCGGATTGTAAGCACACTATAAAGTAATGTCTGAAGTAAATCTCAAACAGTTAACGAATCGTTTAGCAGTTCCTTTAAGATGATTTTTAAAAGTTCAAGGCTATTTTTGCAGCAATTTTGAATGAGAAATATAACGATAAATATAAATTTGACTTTGTAATTGGCCTTCGTGATTATTTGGAGGTTAAGTTCGTGGATTGTTGGAAATTTACTTCTAGAGTCCCGCAATCGGAAGAGTTGGAAGTTGTACTTTTTAAGACTGTACTATTAAAGATCGTCGAGTACACTTTCTAAGCATTTTAGTAATACGATCGACTATGTTCAACTTCGATTTTCATTCCATGTATGAGTGGCACATCCTTAATAATTATGTATGTTACAGGCTATTGAAAATATGAGGCAGATTCCACAGTGGCACTGTCTACGCTATCGAAAATTTGACTTGGTCCGTCGCTGCCGGAACTACAGGATCGGCAAGAAGCACTGACGATACCCTATGATCGGAGTTCCCGACAACATGATCTACTTAAAATCGCGCCAACCGAACGTGTTTGGGGCCGCCACCCGCATTTACGGCATGCCATAAAATCGGAATCCAACGCCGATAATAACCGCACTCTAATGTCTCGAATGTTCGGATTCATTTATTTTTTATTGTTGTCCCGATACGCTCGTCCTCAACTTCAATATCCGATGTCTCTAACTTAGTGCCCAGTATCATTCTATGAGGCACTAAGTTCGATGCAACTGCGTTTGTTTGTTTTAACAACATAGCTTCTAGTATTGTCGTAGATTTCACCCTCCATTTCGTCAGGTCATGTATGTATCAATAAATGATTATAATTCGAAATAATTGAGATGTTCGGGCAAGTCGCGCGATTACTTTGATCTCGAAACGACATTTGCAAATAAAATACCCTTAAGATGCATAGGATTTGATCGCTTACCTGGTCTATCATTCCTTTTCCTGTAACGCCGAGGTATTCGTGGAAAATGGGCTGTATTTTGTCCGTGTCGGACACCGACTTCGCCGCTAAAAGACGACCGAATGCTGTTGCAGGTAAGGTACCACTGGACGACAAATTTTCTAAGGTAATTTCTGCTTCCGATGGCGACTCCAATGTCAGCAGTTCCTAAAAATTAACACCATTTTCATATGGGGGATGTTTTGACATCCATATACGTAAGATACATTCGTTAATGCCGTACTTAACCTAAAAATGTTAACGTTTTCGTCTGGGTTATTTTTATTGTTATAATTCATTCCATTTTTTTAAATTTCATCTGTGTTTTTTATATCATCGAAAATTTTTTAAATCCCTTATATTTTTCTTATTAAAAACACTGAACGTATTTCAGAGGGTTTTTCTGATTTAATGGTCGAAATGTGAACATTACATGTTTGCATGTAGGAAGATTTTGGGTAAACTTTTTGTTTTCAAACATTTACATTCAAGACTCAGAAGACTATAGATATGAAAAAGTGGTAGCTCGAAAATTATGTTTTGCCTTTCGTTTTAGAGCAAGAAAGTTCATTTAAAATAAAAGTGGTGGTCCAAGGTATAAACATCAATTTGAGAGCATCTGATACAATTTTTGTTGGATATAAGAGTTTCTTATGCCTTATTCGACTGAGGTAAATGTTATAATTTGAATTTGTAGATCATATTACAATTGTTACTTTTGCAAATAACCAACGAAATATATTTCCAGATTTCACTTAGATTTATATTATATAAGTAGTTTAATAGATTCAACATGAAATTAGTCAGAGTTATTTGACTTGTATGACTCGCAATATCGTTTATTGACCATTACCTACTGTCGCGTTATGCGCGAAGTTTCATGAGATGACTTTCGGTAACCGTCAATTGATTTTGTCGTTCGTCGCGATATTGCTTTTCGGCGAGGAGTCCGCGTGGACGAGAAGAAGTCCATTCGGGACAACGGTCCGCGGATTCGTTAATTTCCGTTCCTTTTCGGTCCCTACGCTCTCGCGCATCTCCTCCCCTCGCGCGCTGCGCTGCGCGGCAGCAGGCATTCTCGTCCCAACCTCGGAGAGACGAACTCGCGTGGTTAACGGCTATCTTTCTTGTATTCTATATTGCGAAACGTGTGGGAAATAAAGTGTAATCTTGTGAAAGGGGCACGGCTTTTCATTGTTTTCCTTGACCCTGAACCGTTTTTCCGCGCATCAGTTCTTAGTCATTAGCACGGCAAACATTTGGCGATCCTGCCAGGATCAAGGATTTCAGTGAATCAAGAAAACGGGAAAAGTGCAAGTTTCTGGCAGTGAAACATAGTAGTGTTGTGCGCGATCTCTTTTCGATCGCTCTTTGCAATACGCGACGACGCATTTTCCATTTTTTTTCCACGTCGGATTCTTGTTTCGTGGTAGTAATACGCATTGCGCGTCGCATTGTCGTGCGATAACGCTCGTTCGCATTGAGCAACGACGCGTTCCTAATTTCGAAGCCCGCGTACATATTGCGTCATTTGTGGCAATACGCATTGTGCGTCGCCATTACGCGTAATAACGCTCGTCTGCATTGAGCAACGACGCGTTTTCGGTTACAACGACACGCAGTCGCCATTATTCGCCGTCGTTACCACGCCGGCCGCCATATTGCAAACGCGATTCTGCTCCCTGCCTTCGCTATTGCTACTTAAACGAAAGGTCTTTGCGTTTCGCGCATCGTATAACGCGTTTCGAGTTACGGATTTCTACCTCGCCATTTCAGCGACTCGACCTCGCGGTAGTGACATATGTGCAGTGCGTCGACGAGCGACTTTCGCGCATTTCAAATTAATTTCACCGCGCATTAGGTCGGCATTTTTCGATTTTCGTGTGCACATGTGCGTTTTAGAAATTGGCGTCACACGAGGTCAATCGCCATTTTTATGCTTCGTGTCAGAAGGGACGCCATCTTTCTACAATTACCAATCACGGATCGGTGTGCAGTGGCGGCTCGCCAGGCCACGCCCACGAACCCGTCACCGACCAATCTCGACGCCCTGAGACGCCGAAATCTATGAGCTCTGAGACGACGCTACGCCGACGTTTGGCAACGCCGCTGAGAGGATGACGGACTATTGCATCACCGCTTTCCGCGCAGCCGCCAGGATCTCCGCGTCACAGCTTGCTACAAACACACCTTGATAATTGGTGAAGGTCATCGAGTCATACCACACCGTCAATTGGAATCCCATAATCGCTCAGGGACAGTTCGTACAATGGCTGCTGCATCTGTTGCCACTGATCTCATCACTCGCCTGAACAATGTATTCGAGGAGATGCTAGTTAATCATACTCGAGCTCAAGAACCTGTCAACCGTACTCCAGGTCGTCTCAAGATGCGGTTGAGCAATATTCAGCAGATGTGGTCACGATGCGTCGATTTGAATTCGAAAATTCAGAATGCAGCAGAGGAGGGTGATTTCCGGTTGCCTTATTTCACCGAACATGTCTTCAATGAATACGAGCAACGATATTTCGATATTGCTGGAGATTTAGAGGACGTTTTGAACAGCCTGACTACGGCGACGGCTCCAAATGTGCTACATTCCACGATGATGATGGATACGTCAAGTCCATCTGGGCGGAATATGGTGCTTCCGAAAATCGGGATTCCAAAGTTCGACGGGAGGTTTGAACATTGGAGTTCATTTTGCGACTATTTTACATCACTCGTAATAAATAATCCTTCGCTTGACGACTTGCAGCGTTTTCACTATCTTAAAGCGTCTCTGGAATCGGAACCAGCAGCTTTAATTAATCACGTCTCATTTTCAGATCAGGCTTTTAACGACGCTTGGCAAGTCCTCAATACGAGGTTCGCGTGTAAAATTGCGATTGTCAATTCTTATTTTGATAATTTATTCTCAATTCGTCCGTTACAGAGTGAGAGTGCCACGGGTTTATTAAAATTGCACGATAAAACCGCGGAGTCATTAGCAGCATTAAAGGCCTTAAAGTTTCCGACGGACCATTGGAGTGCTATCCTAGTGTTTATGACTGTGCAAAAGTTAGACGCTGAATCTCGAAAGGCTTGGGAAATTAGTCGAGAGGCGACTACTGAATATCCAAATTGGGAGCAACTTCGCGGGTTCATCTTAAACCGCGCTCGAGCACTCGAATCTATGCGAGCCGGTTCTCATAAAAAATCAGCCTCTAACTCCAATGCACGACATTCCAATTTAAAATCGCAAATACAAGCACACGTGGTCACAACTAAATCGCGGGTGTGTCCAGCGTGCAAGGACACTCATGCGCTACACAAGTGTGCTCGATTTAAAGAAATGTCCGTGCCACAGAGATTTGATTTAGTAAAGCGACTAAAATTATGTATAAATTGTTTTTCAAAACATTCATTATCGGCATGTACTAATAAGTATACATGTTTTAGGTGTCAAAAGCGTCATCATACGATGTTGCATCGACCAACCGAGATCGGCTCGGACCAGACTTCTACTGCGCTACCGGCACAGACTGCGCACTCGGATTTTCGACGCAACAGTATCCACGAGGAGGTACTGACGCATTACACTTCGGATGCTCCAGTAGGTCGTCGAACGATCCTTCTTGCTACTGCTACCGTCCTGATTCATTCCTCGAACGGTCGCAAGATGAAAGTTAGGGCGCTGATCGATCCAGGGTCAACTGCGACCTTGATCTCCGAAACGGCTATTAAAGCCCTCAGACCGCCCTTGACACCTATTTCTTCGAAGGTCACCGGCGTTGGTGGCACTTGTGTCGACGTTGCGCGCTTCTCTGCAACGATCTCAATTTCTCCTACTCATTCATCCTCTCCATGCCTTTCTACGCAAGCTACTGTGTTGAAGGACATTACTGCATATGTCCCACGTTTTACTGGATCTCTATCTCAGTGGACTCATATCCACAAATTGAAATTGGCTGATGAGAATCTCAAAGATTCGACTGCCATCCATTTGCTCATTGGAGCCGACCTCTACGGATCCATTATACTTGACGGTATCGTACGCGGTCCTCCTAATCAACCTATTGCTTTAAATTCAATTTTCGGGTGGGTTTTAACAGGTTGTGCTCAAAATTCTGCCTCTAGCTCTTCGGCACGTATTCAGGTGCATACTTGTACGATGGAACCTTCTCTTCCAGAGTTACTCACTAAATTCTGGGAAACTGAGGAAATACTCTCACCCACTTCGTTATCCGACGATGAGAAACAATGCGAGGCTCATTTCGTCGCCACACACTCTCGACTTCCTACAGGACAGTACGTAGTCCGACTTCCGTTTCGTAACTGTTCTCCAATAATCGGCGGTTCGGTTGAATCAGTTATAAAGGCGTTTCTCTCTCAAGAAAAGCGTCTTTCGAGAGTACCTTCCGATCTCAAATCCTATAGTGAGTTCTTAGCTGATTACGAGAAACAGGGGCACATGAGCCTTGTATCTCCACTGGGTCCAGCTTCTCGGCACTTCTATTACATGCCTCATCATGGTGTTCGAAAGGAGAGTAGTTCGACAACTCCACTTCGAGTCGTGTTTAACGCTTCCAGCAGGCTGGGGAGTTCGTCATCTCTTAACGATCACTTGCTGGTAGGCAAAAAATTACAAACCAACATTATTTCGGTTTTGACTCAGTGGCGAATTCCTACGTACGTCTTTAACGCTGATATAACGCAGATGTACAGACAGATCTGGATCGATGCATTGGATCGAGATTATCAGCGTATCATCTGGCGATCTGCTCCGGATCAGCCACTTTCTCATTATTGCCTTAACACGGTAACTTTCGGAGTTTCTAGCGCCCCCTTTTTAGCAATGCGGGTTCTGCAACAGTTACTTCTAGATGACGGAGATCAATTCCCCTTGGCTCGATCTTCTCTGCAAACAGGCATGTATGTTGATGATTGTCTCTTCGGCGCGGACGACAAACAGACTGCGATTAAACTACGAAAGGAAGTGGAAGAGTTACTTCGAGGAGGCGGCTTCATCCTCCGCAAGTGGGCCAGCAACTCCGCGGAGCTTCTATCGGACGTTAGTGCCGAAAATCACGGTCTTGCCTGGGATCCTTCCCGTGATTGTGAAAATCATCTTAAAATTTTAGGTGTAATTTGGAATCCTCTTAAGGATTCATTTCAATTTCAGGTCAATCTCACTAAGATTACCTCATATACAAAACGATCACTACTCTCGCAGATCGCACGTCTGTATGACCCCCTTGGTTGGGTGTCACCCGTCATTCTTCCAGCTAAGACTCTAATGCAGAGTCTGTGGAAATTGGAACTTGGCTGGGATGATCCTCTTCCCCAAAAACTAGTCGCATCTTGGCAAGACATTACCAAAGACTTGTACAACTTACAAGCCTTTAGTATTCCGCGTTGGATAGGCTCCGGAGTAGATGCCGTCTCGTACGAACTCCACGGTTTCTCGGACGCCTCTTCACTCGCTTTCGCGGCAGTTGCATATTCCAAAATTACACTCTCGAATGGCGAAGTGGTAATTTCCCTCCTAATGAGCAAAACTAAAGTTGCTCCAATTAAGCAGCTGTCTATACCTAGACTAGAGCTTAATGCCGCTCTTCTATTATCGCGAATTCTGAGCTTCCTCGGCTCTCAATCTCAATTCGCTTCATTCAGCCAATATTGCCGGACATACCACCAGAACATTAGCCCCAGCGAATGGCTGTAGTAGATCCGAACATATCATTAGAGGAACGTCTCCACGTTCATATCCTTACCCAGACCGAGTCACAATTCATGACGTCATTGTCGGAACGATTTTCGGATTGGGATCGCCTCATCAGAGTTACCGGTTATATTCTTTCGTGGCCCAAGCCCGCAAGAAAAACGGCTTCTCATGAATCTTTGTCAACAATAAAAAATGTGAGTGCTCGTGCTCAGTGTATGGTTTCGTTGGCTTCAATCGAGCCAGTTTCCAGATGAACTAACGGCACTGCGATCGAATGTGCCAGTTTCCTCACGAAGTCCTTTGAAGCGGTTCGATCCTTTCTTGGACTCAGACGGGATTATTCGTCTAGGTGGACGCTTGGAATATGCGTCTTTAAGCTTTAATGCGACGCATCCTGTAGTGCTTCGAAATCATTATTTGGTTCGGCGCTTAGTTGAGCGGGATCACACTCGATGTCTCCACGGTGGAGTATCGTTGACGTTGCAAACTCTCAGAAATACTGTCTGGATACTGCAAGCACGTAAACTTGTGCGTTCCGTCATTTTCCATTGCGTCACATGTACACGACTCAAGGCCGAAACTAATACCCAGTTAATGGGTCATTTGCCAGCACCCCGAGTGCTCCGTCCTGAAAGACCTTTCTTACACAGTGGGGTTGATTATGCTGGCCCGATTCAAATTCGGTATAGAAGTGGTCGCGGGGCCAAAACACATCCTGCATACATTTCTCTCTTCGTCTGCTTCGCGACGAAAGCAATCCACCTCGAGCTTGTCTCAAATTACACGACAGATGCATTTGTCGCTGCATTCAAGCGTTTCATCAGTCGCAGAGGAATTCCCAGCGATCTGTATAGCGACAGGGGAACCAATTTCCGCGGTGCTGAAACGGAGTTAAGGAAATCCCATAATGATGCGATTCACTCTTCAGAATTTCGTACTCAGCTTGCTAAGGATTGCATTTCTTGGCATTTCTTACCACCAGCCGCTCCACATTTTGGAGGCCTTTGGGAAGCTGGTGTGCGCAGAGCCAAGTATCATCTAAAGCGAGTTCTTCGAGACCACAGTCCCACCTGGGAAGAATTGAGCACCCTACTATGTGAAGTAGAGTCCTGCTTAAACTCTCGGCCTCTGCTTTCTCTGACAGATAGCCTCGATGACTTTGACGCATTGACCCCCGGACATTTTCTCATCGGAACGTCTCTGTCAGCAATCCCTACACCGTCTCATCTCGATCTTTCGACTGTACGGTTATCTCGATGGCAATTATACAGACAGCTGTTGGAAAGATTTTGGAAGGTCTGGTCGGCCGATTACGTAAGATCGCTGCAGCATCGTACGAAGTGGCAGCGGCCACAAGAAAACTTAACGGTAGGTCAATTAGTTTTAATGCATATACCAAACCTTCCACCCACGAAATGGCCTCTCGCTCGCGTGATATCCTGTACGCGAGGAGCTGACGGTTTTGTCCGTGTTGTGAGATTGCGAACGGCTACATCCGAATATGTGCGCCCCATTACTAAAATTATCATGCTTCCGGTACATTGTGACGGTACGACGTCTAATGATTAAGCCTTGTTCATTATGTTTGTGGGCCTTGCGAGCCTTACCAGGTCGCAATGGGGGGGGGGGGGGGGGGGGGGGGGGGGGGGGGGAGAATGTCGCGTTATGCGCGAAGTTTCATGAGATGACTTTCGGTAACCGTCAATTGATTTTGTCGTTCGTCGCGATATTGCTTTTCGGCGAGGAGTCCGCGTGGACGAGAAGAAGTCCATTCGGGACAACGGTCCGCGGATTCGTTAATTTCCGTTCCTTTTCGGTCCCTACGCTCTCGCGCATCTCCTCCCCTCGCGCGCTGCGCTGCGCGGCAGCAGGAATTCTCGTCCCAACCTCGGAGAGACGAACTCGCGTGGTTAACGGCTATCTTTCTTGTATTCTATATTGCGAAACGTGTGGGAAATAAAGTGTAATCTTGTGAAAGGGGCACGGCTTTTCATTGTTTTCCTTGACCCTGAACCGTTTTTCCGCGCATCAGTTCTTAGTCATTAGCACGGCAAACACCTACGTTCCAGTTTTAAATAATTGTAGGATTTAGTCAATCAAATTGTGTAAAAATTCTGTTAAAAAGTCCAGTTTAGATTATCCAGAAGGCTTTTAAAGTACGGACACTTTTATTTGTAAATTTAAAAAGTCCCGATATGGGCTGAAACAAGTACTAAGATCGTGGAATTTATATTTTTTTGATTTTTATAATTTTGTGACAAAAATGGGATTTGATATAATGACAAAAAGATTGTGCAAAATCAGGTTTGATATAATGTCCGTAGAATTGAAGTTACAAATCACTCTTATTTCGACCTATATTTTGACGGCAACACTTTTAGGAGAGCGAGTTGAACACCATATTGTCGAAGTGTCCCACAACGGAGGCGACAAACTTAATTATGTAAAATCAAAAAGTAATTTTTACCCTTCTTTCGAAATTTCGGTTCTGTAACTGCGAAACGTCCCAAATTTTGTTTAGAATCCTATCAATGCGCGTATCTTTCATTAGGTAATATTCTACACGTAAAAATATCTTGTATGTCACTTGGATTATTTAGCGCGGAAAATATTTCATTAATATAAGATTTTTTAGCTGTAATTAATGTATTTTGCCAGCTTTAAAGTACATAATGCTTACGAACCTGATCTGCGTCTAAGAAATAAAGCTGAGACTTCTTCTGCCATGATTTAACGTCGGAATGTCGTTTTTCTTGAAGATGGGGCACGAATGCTGCACCTAACACAGTCGTGTCCTTTTCGGTAACATTTTTTCGGGTGTATATGATATTGGAACTGCCAGGGACGAAGACAAACACTAGAATTTGAATAAAAATTTATTCTAGAGGTATTTCAGAAATTAAGTTATTTTCAAACTTAATAAATATAATATTTTCAAGGTATTATTAAAACAACTACAAATGAAAAACCGCTATTTACGTAATATTTACAATAAATGATAAATGTAAATTGGAATTAATTCAAAATAAAACGGAAAAAATATGCTGATTCACGACCTAAATCAACCAATTACAAATAAAATGTTGTTATAAACAGTTATAAATGTTGATTTTTTTTTGAAAATAATAATATAAAAACTTACATGTGTTGTCGGATGTGAAAACTGCCATGTATGTAGAAAGGGGATCTGCTGCGAGAGTTGCTAAATTAAGGGGAACAATCCACATTAACTTGAGGGTTAGTAGATTCCAGACAGCTAGGTTCACTGGCGATCCTATTACCACAAGATGGCACGCCTCTTGTTTCCCGAACTCGACTCGGCTATTCGTTAGAGTCATTATTAAAAATAATTATCTTTTATACAGAATGTTTGCTAAATATTCATAAACTCAAGCATATATTTCTTAATAAATTTACACTGTTTTACTATTTGTTTGAACAAATTGATAATAACAACTGCTGCCTTAAATTAAATTGTATGAAATAGATTCGAATACAGATGTTAGAAAAACTTCGAGGGTTCGACTGATTTTAGTTGTGTAATCAATATCACAAGTTACGTAGAAAACTAATATCGTGTACAGATATATGGGAAAATCCACAAAATCTTTAACTTTGAGTACTAAGATTACTTTTTATAATTCTAGCACAATCCTGTCCTTAAGCATATATGTATATGAGTAATTCCGCGATACTTTTAATATTTGGCATTTAAAAAAAATATTTTTTTTCTTGCACCCACATGAAAAGTTATTTTTCTCATTTCAGGTGATACGAAGAGCAAAAATTTGACGGTGCCAACATTTTTTTAAAAATGCACATTTTGTAGGAGCAACTTTAAAATTTTGAACAAAATAATTTTATTATCCATTTTCAAAACTTTGTTGAATCTGTAATTCTCAATCGATTTGATCAGTTCGGGGACTTTTGCCTCTTGAAAATAAAAAATAATTATTTGTACATGTAAATCTAAAAATATGAAATATGGACTCTCTCTCTCGCTCTCCCCTAAGCAAGGATCGAGGAACGTGAGTTAAAAAATGCACATTTTTCAAACGAATTACTTTTCTTATTAATAACATTATTTTATAATCTTTAGGTACAAAATAATTAATTTAACAAAATTTATTTACTAAAATAACAAACTATTTATTACTGCCAAAATAATCAAAATAATATAATGCAGTAATTACCGAAAATAAAATTATTTTTTGTTCAGTCTTTTTTTCAGACAGGTGCAAATAATATTGACTGGAGACTAGTGATACACGCTTAGAAATATACCAAACAAAAAACAGCAATAGGTTTTGGGGATTTTGAAACTGAACAGAAAGTGTGCCAGTAAGAAATAACTATTTTCGGTACCAGCGGCGCATGTAATGTCATTTTTCAAAGCCTTGTATTTTTTTCCGGTAGAGTGGCACGGTAATGTAAAAAGAGTGGTTTGAACCGTTTTTATGTAAGGAATACACTCATGCTTTACTTTTTTTGAAATCTCGAAACGCACTTTTTCCAAACGATGAAATATAAAAAAATGTTTTCTTTATGAAAATTTGGTTTCTTTTATTTTTGTTTTTATATTTCATTTCAGGAGCAGGCACCTCCGTAAAAATGACATGGGTTGAAAGTACAATATCAAATGATAGTACAGAAAAATTTGTGCGGTCTTTCATAAACAAGCACATTTTATTTTTTGGTCGAAAGAAAAGAAATATAGGACAGTTTCCTGCACAAATCTTTAAATATGACGAATTTCAATTTTTTTCACGCAAAACTAATTATTCTCCATCCACCAAAACTATTGTATGATATTTTCCGACATTTAATTCATATCAAAAAAATTTTTTTGTTTATGAATTGTATTAAATTCGTCTTGTAAATATACAGTTTCCTAAATATTAAAAGTATCGCGGAATTACTCATATATGTCCATTATAAGTGATAATGCAGATCGTGACTAATTTTTGTTAAATACCTTTTAGATAGGGAATCAATATTGTCTGCGTTTTACACTTACAGCTGTAAAATAGATATGTCTTTTTTTGTTGAAACGTGGTACGTGAAGGTTTTAGAGGTCGCCGATAATGAATCCAACGTCAAAATTCATAATTTCAAAATGGCGGATTAAATATGTCAGATGAAAATGCTTAAATTCATTTTTTTAAATTCATTATATATGGATCTAATTAATAGTTGATTTTATAATAAAAAAATATAAATATACATATACATATACATATACAGATCGACTTTGATGAAAATTTTTCCTCGACGTTTCGAACAAACTCGTGTTCATTTTCAAGAGGTTACTGCGGCGCGTCGTGTTGTGTTACCGCTTTTATAAGTTTCCTGTTTTTCTATGGTGGGGAGGGTCAATTGATTTTATATATAATCCTAAACCGTTTTTATTCTATTTAATTTCACAAATCACGGCCATTACAGTTCTTATTTCGAACCACAAAAACATTTTTGTGATATCCTCTTCGCCCAACGTTTCAACCCTGGTGTGGGTCCTCTTTAGGGGCATCGAATACACGATAGGTAGATGTTATACTCCTATATGTGTATTCGATGCCCCTGAAGAGGACTCACACCAGGGTCGAAATGTTGGACGAAGAGGACCCACAACAAAATTTTTGGGGTTCGATATAAGAACTGTAATAGCCATGATTTTTGAAACTAAATTTAATTAATAGTATTTGTTTGATTCTCAAAAAAAAAATGAAATTGATGCCCTCATTGATTTATAGAAACCAAGGTCCAATTACCAAAAGTCTTTTATTAATTAAACTACTGTACTAGATGTACAAATTTATGAACAAAAAATTGTTTATATAATAAATAAAAAAGATATATTCAAGAAAGAACCCTGAATATCATTCTCTCATTATGCCCCAACTGGTAAATTCGAAGAGAATGATTAACTTTAATCGTAAAAGTCCTTACTTATTGTTTGTTATCTTATTTTTTTTTTATTATATTTGTTATATTATTATTTACTCATATTGACTGTACCTACATGAGTTTATAGTTTAAAAAATTCGATTGGAAATATATTAAAATATAATTCAAAATTTGTCTGCAAAAAATCGATCATTCTCTGACCATCTTAAAACAGTATGATTAGATCAAAATTTAAAGGTATATTTGACAACATACACTGTAGCGGGCGGTTGAAGAACATATATTTTGTTGAAACTAATTTGACGACAACTTTTTTCAATATTATATTTTTTAAAGTCATTCCTTCATTAATGTAATCAAAAGTTAATCACTTTTTTACTTAACCCATTAACGCCGAGGTGATCAGAATTTTTACTAACTTTTCAACGTGTTTATTTATTATGTAATCGGACCAAAAAAATAATGCAATACCTTTACTCCTATGCAAAATTTGATGCTCTTTCAGAATCTGAGCTCAAAATTTCAATTAGACACTGAGAAAAAAAAATATGGCCGTTTTAAACGTGAAAAACGTGAAATTTTTCGAAAAAAATATTTTTTCGCATTTTTTTTCACAATGATACCGCAAAGGTATCGACTTTCTACTATCATCAGATGTGATCATGGCACTCGAACATTAAGAGGAATTTTTTTCAGAAAAATTCATCGACGCGTTTTTGCAAAATGGCGGCGGGAATGAAAAAATTTTATAAAAATCTTAATCTATTGTTTTTTTAAAAACTATAAAGTTTAGACAAAAATTTCTAAGAACAAAAATGTCTTAAAATTAGTCAAAGAACACTCTCAAATATTTTTAGAATTTTTTGAGATAATTTTTTATTTTCGAAAATTTGAAAAAATCAAATTTTCGAAAAAATTTGTGAGTGTTCCTTAACTAATTTTAAGATTTTTTTGTTCTCAAAAACTTTTTCGTAAAGTATAAAGAAAAACCTTTTTCTTGAATTGTACATAAAATTTTGTTTCTATCTACACGGAGAGACTCAAGGTGTAATTTTCGTACCACCCCCTACATTTGATAAAGGTACTAGAGAGTTTGTACCCGAAACGTACCAAAGTGTGCACCGAAATCGTCCGAAGTTATCTGACTATAGCACGGTGAATACGGGACGAAAAAAGTACGAAGCGCGCGTATATATCGTGCATATAGTCCGTGACAAATCGTCCGATAATTACACCTTTGGTCTCTCCGTGTTCCACTACAAAATTCACGAACAATCTCGTACATCCTTTCACTTGTATATTGCCTCATATGTTCTATACAATTTATACATGAATTAAAAGTAAAGCATATAATAAAAATATTGGTTTTCACTTTTTCAATACATTTGTTATGTCACGAAAACGTTCAAAATCTTCTGCTTCATGGCATGCAGAGTATGAATCAGATTTATGTACAATTCAAGAAAAAGGTTTTTCTTTATACTTTACGAAAAAGTTTTTGAGAACAAAAAAATCTTAAAATTAGTCAAGGAACACTCACACATTTTTTCAAACATTTTTTCGAAAATTTGATTTTTTCAAATTTTCGAAAATCAAAAATTATCTCAAATAATTCTGAAAATATTTGAGAGTGTTCTTTGACTAATTTTAAGACATTTTTGTTCTTAGAAATTTTTGTCTAAACTTTATAGTTTTTAAAAAAACAATAGATTAAGATTTTTATAAAATTTTTTTCATTCCCGCCGCCATTTTGCAAAAACGCGTAGATGAATTTTTCTGAAAAAAATTCCTCTTAATGTTCGAGTGCCATGATCACCTCTGATCATAGTAGAAAGTCGATACCTTTGCGGTATCATTGTGAAAAAAAATGCGAAAAAATTTTTTTTTCGACAAATTTCACGTTTTTCACGCTTAAAACGGCCATATTTTTTTTTCTCAGTGTCTAATTGAAATTTTAAGCTCAGATTCTGAAAGAGCATCAAATTTTGCATAGGAGTAAAGGTATTGCATTATTTTTTTGGTCCGATTACATAATAAATAAACACGTTGAAAAGTTAGTAAAAATTCTGATCACCTCGGCGTTAATGGGTTAATAACCATAGCATATTTGTATATGTTTCCGATAGTAATAAAGTACTGTACACAATTCGTAAGAAAGTAAGGTTTTATTTATAAGCTTCTGGCAAATATTTTTCATGAAACATTTTTCATTTTTTTAACTATACATATTAACAGTATCTAAATGTAAAAAAGGGCTGTATTCATAACATTTTAAACAATCAACATCTCGCAACTTTTACAATTGTGATTTTATAAATTCCATTGCGTAACGATAAACTCAATAACAAATAAATTAAAAATGCTTAATTAAATTAATATATTTTGAAAATACTTACGTAATCATCTCGGAGAATAGCATGTGACTGAGGCTGCATTTCATGAATGTCGATTCTGGATTCCAGATTGTCAAACTTGATCCAAACCCTACACCTAACAAGGATCCATCTGTCGAAAACCCTGCATCTGTCGCTGGTAGATCATGGTAATAACCAAAGCTATAACACTGCCAATGTCTTCCCTTTTCTAAAACGAAAACGTCGAGAAAGTTAACAATCTAAATTTCTTTCAAAATTCAATCTTTCAAAGTACTAACTGTGTATCGATGTTGGTTCAGCAAGATACCATAATTTGAACTTTTTATCTTTGCCCGTAGTCACTGCAAAGTGTTCGTTGCTACTAAGTGAAGTATTTGGTTGAAAGCGTACAACATTGACGCCGTCTTCATGTGGAAGTTCTAACGATGTGTTTAACACGAAGCTAATAAACAATTTAGTATTATACAAAAGAAATTAATGTAACGAAAAAAATGTATGTGGGTGATTCTCTTAAAAAGAACAAATGATTCGTTCGTGGCATTTTCTTTAAACATATTTAAAACTCCATTCTTCATTCATTAAAATCCGTATCGGTGGAGGAAATCGTGAAAAATAAAAAAAAAACTTTCCTAAAAACATGGGATTTGTTTTTAATTTGAAAATTTTTGCAGAAATAGTCGTTTTTTGGACATTTTCTCGACAGGAATCGATAGAGCACACTTCGAAATAGTCGGAAATATTTTTTTCAAAGATAAAAAAAAAATTCTTTCTACTGCAGAAACTGAGCTGATGTTGACGTAGCTGCTTCTCTCATTTTGGGCCAAAAAAAAGCCAAGAATCTTTCTCTTTTAAGCCCTGTAGGTTAAATTCTAAAATTTGCCAAGAGGATATCATTATTTACTGCAGATTTCTATTCACAGAGTCAAAATAGAAATAATGCGGTATTTTTATCCAAAACAAGCCATAAATGTACCTTTTTAGAGCTTATATTGCAATAAACTCTAATTTTACATAAATTTTTAGGTTATGTCTAGAATTTTCCCAGCGACCTCCATATTTTATTGCAGAATCGTATTTAGCAGCTCAAAATACGTTGGATTAGTGTGAACTGGTGTCCAGCACAGAAAACAAACATTTTTTGTGGACCTGGGTAACTGTAGTATGTTAAATATAAAAAATAACAAAGTTTGTCACTATGTCATACTGCAATAAAATTAACTCTTTAACGCCGAGAAGTCCTGAAATACTACTTCAACTTCTTAAGTATATAAATTGTACAAATAATTTTTTATTTTTTTTTAAACTAACGTATCTAGACGTTTCAGAGGTCGCTCTTCTCGATTATCGGGTTTAGAACATTTAAAAACAAATCTTTTCACTAGATTTTTAATGTTTTTTTTTGTAAAAATATCGTTTTTTTACGACATTTTCCCTCAATGAATCCAAATTTTTTAAAAATTCTGCGCTTCCTCCGGCTTCTAATGCACGTAATCGGTGGACCCGATAGTTGTACTAAAGAGTTGTGGAGGAAAACAATTGTTTTTAAAGCTTGGCGCATCCAAAATGGCGGCCGCAAGGACAATTTTTTTTTTAAACGTGACAAATTTTTATCTCGGAAACTATAGACTTTAGAGACATTTTTCTCAGAACAAAAATGTCTTAGAATTGGCCAAAGAATACCCTCAAATTTTGTAAGAATGTTTTGATGCAATTTTTGGTTTTTCAAAAATTCAAAAAATCGAAATTTTGAAACGTCATTTAAAAAATTTGAAAAAATTTGAGAGTATTCTTTAACTAATTCTAAGTCAAATATGTTCTAAAAAATTTTTCTCTAAAGTCTACAGTTTTGGAGGAAAAAAATTATTTATTTATTTATTAACCAAGAAACGGGCATTACTGCCCAAAAAAAATACATGTGATATAACAATAAACTCGCAAAAGAATAAGAAAAATTTAACAAATGATAAAATAAAATGGTAACAAAACATATACGCATATAATTAATATACACAGTATAATATATATAACAGTAATAACTTTATAGCCTCAAGTTAACGATAATCTTACAAGAGTTTTACTCTTGCTTGATTCTTAAAACGACCAAAAATGTCATTTAATGGAGGGCAAGATGAGCTATTCCCGAGTTTTATTAATCTGTGACAGAGCTAAGTCCATATTCAGTTCTATAATTCTGTGAAACAAAAAGTCTGGAATTGCGGAACATATAAGAGTTTTCCAATTGAATAAAACAGGAACTCAACTCTGGACAAAGTATTTTACCATTAACTATTTTATATAAAAAACAAATATCAGAAAATGTTCTATAAGACTCCAGAGTGCTCAATTTAATTCTAGACGCTACCTCGGAATAGTCATGAAATTCTGTAGGGTTCTGCATGCGCAACTTGTAGGCTATAAATACTAAAAATCTGTGCTGAACTCTCTCAATCTTTCTTTTGTGCACCTCAAAGAATGGTGACCAAACCGTTGAATTATACATCAATATAGACTTAACTAGAGCATTGTACAAAGTTATAATCGCAGATAAATTTGTAAATGCTTGACATTGCCTTTTAAGAAATCCTAAGTTGCGTAAAGCTTTGTTAGTGACATAATCAATGTGTTCGACAAATGATAGTTTACAGTCTATAAGCACACCAAGATCTCGTATAACAGATACGTTTTCAATAATTGTACCATTAATAGTTTAGTTAAATTGTAAAGGCGAACGTGATCTTGTTACACTCAAGACTTTACATTTACTTGTATTTAGCGCCATATGATTTGTAGCACACCATTTTTGCAAAGACTCGCTGTAAAAGTAGCGCATCATCATCCGATTGACTGACTACTCTAAAAAACTTACAATCGTCTGCAAACAGAAGAAATTGGGAGTGATTAAAAACAGTATCGATATCGTTGAAAAATATCAAAAACAGTAACGGACCAAGGTGAGATCCTTGTGGAACTCCCGATGGAACATGAAACCAGCGTGACTGAAAGTTCTTATATTTGACACATTGAGTTCTATCTGTTAAATAATCAAGAAGCCATTGACAGAGCGAGACTCCTATACCGGTTTTATAAAGTTTAGTAATTATTAAACTTTTCTAGATAATTATAGGTGCAACGTGAGAACGAGGAAATATTGCATCAAGTGTTCTTTATATTTTTGTGAGACTTGCATGAAGCAGCAAACAAATTAATAATCTTCCTAACGTTTATAAGTTCCGATGAGATTTGATAGAGAAAAATAACAAAAAAATTGAAAAAAAAATAAAATTGAAAAAAAATGATTCTCAATGTTCGTCTACCTCCTCGCGGTGAGAATCGGGAAACCTTGAATACTTCAACACTAATGATGTAATGCTATTACAAACAAAAATTAAAAATCTAGTTGAAAGATTTATTATTAAATTTTTTAAACTCGAAAACCAAAAAGAGCAACCCTGAAAACGTCTAGATACGTACCTATCAAGAGAATTTTCTCTACAGTCTACAGTTTTGAAGAGAAAAAATGATCAGTCTTGAAATCTAGAAAAGTTTTTTACTCTTTAGTACAACTATCGGGTCCACCGATTACGTGCATTAGAAGTCGGTGGAAGCGCAGAATTTTTTAAAAATTTGTATTCATTGAGGAAAAATGTCGTAAAAAACGATATTTTTACAAAAAAAACATTAAAAATCTAGTGAAAAGACTTATTTATAAATGTTCTAAACCCGATAATCGAGAAGAGCGACCTGTACAACGTCTAGATACGTTAGTTTAGAAAAAAAACAAAAAATTATTTGTACAATTTATATACTTAAGAAGTTGAAGTAGAATTTCAGGACTTCTCTACGTTAAATGGTTAATGAAGAATTGTCAAATCTAAAGTAAATTATAACTAGGAACTAACAAATTATGTAACGAATCTAATTCGGTTTTAAAAACTAACTCTATTTCGGTTTGCTGTTTTCAGTTTCATTTGATGAGATGTCATTTTTAATTATTCCATTAGCTATTATAGGGTCAGCAATTTTAAATTTTGTAATTTAACTCAAGATTCGTAATCAGTGACCATGAAAACTCCCGATCAAATTATTGAATTCATTTCCGTAATATAAGGCAAGCCGATTCAATCATTACATCCACAACATTAAACTAGACATTGAATTTGTCGTTTTTAAGAGAATCACCCACATATATAAATAAATACTTACATTTGTTTCTCAACATCAAAGTGCCAAAATTTAAGCCTCACTTCAGTGTTAGAAACTTTATCGTCACGTTCTTCCATAGTTGCCATCCATGTGCCATCATGATTTAGAGCTAGTTTTGTGACTTCTGTATTAACGATGATTGAATTTCGTTCTCTACTTATAATATTTTGTGCAGTTATATTTACCTAAAAATTCCACATTTATATTCGCACTTTTAATAGCTATTCTATTTTAAATATCAATTAAACTTACATTGTACAAAAGACTTTTATTATGTGCATCATAAAACTGTACGTGTCCTGTTCGACTGTTCAAGACAAGACTGTTTGTGCGTGGATCAACGGTGAGCCCAGCAGGAAATAATGTTTGACCAGAAGAACTTCCGACACCCCACGTAAAGTTTTGAATTACAGAAGTTAATTTTCGATGAGGATTAACGATTAATATTCCTGAAATAAAAATAGAAATTTTTATACGCAAATGTGTTTGAAGCAATATTTTTAAATCTTACCATTATCTAATGTGGATACAGCAACATAAATATTTTCAGGTGCGATAGTTAAATGTCTGATCGGAGCTGGCAAACGGGGAAGAAAAGATTTATGCGCAGGATTTGCTATTACCCATTTAACAAGTACACATTCACCACCCCCAGTATACATATATGCACCTGAAATCAAAGTATAATTTTATGTCATGTCATATTTTTAAAAAACATGCCAAATAAAAAAACTGTACCTGATTTGCTAAAAACTATTTCCGTTACTGGTAACGTATGCCAATGATATGTACCTCGTACAGTTCTATTATGTGTCAAAACATTTCTCCATACCAGAACACGTCCACTTGTATCGCCTGTTGCAATACCTTCTTCCGTGGGGTGACCAGCGATACAAGTTAACGTTCTCCCAGCGTTATGTCTAATAAAATATTCAGTTATTAATTGTAAATAACTTTATTTACTCTTTTCATGTAATGTGCATATTATTTCTTACCGTAAATGTGTCATATTGTACATAGGATTCAAAATAAATAAATAAGTTTCATGACAAATTGCTACAAGGTTCTCCCCAGAATTTCCAATTATGTCAATTTTGTAATTCTCATTCACGTCACTGAAATGATACAGTAATTTAATAAAACATATATATTATTCATTTACAGACAAACTGATGTTAAAATAAATTACTTGAGTCTTTTGAGATGAAATCGTTTCCCAGTCTTCAGATCAAAAGTTTCGATGCAAACACTTTTCGAACTGCCATGACTGACATTGTAAGTAATCATTGCATACCGCACTTCTACATCCATCTCCGTTTTATAATGTATAATGTGAAACGTCTTAACTTTTATGTTTTTATTTGTAGTCATTTGCAATTTCTAGAAAGTTCAATGTTTAAAAATTTATATAGCACAGTTTTATGACATATTCAATGACAATAAATATAACAAAGAAATATTCATTATCATGAACATTCTGTATTTATTGCGAATACACAAATTTATGTAACAAATGAAAACATCAAGAATCGAAATATATTAACATAGTCAGAGATTATTTTTCATTTGTGTCATTGTTACCAAATTTTGTTGTCATTCATCAATGAACTATGCGAATGTATTACCTACACAGAACGAAGAAATAGCAAGAACAACAGCAATATCCTATGTTTACGGAGTCACTGACAAATTGAAAAACATTTTTAAAAAACAAAAAATATGACTTGTGGCAAAACCTATTCACAAAAACATCAGAGGAATAAAACCTTACAAGAATAAATTGCTACTTGTAAAATCTCGCAATGTCGTTTACAGCATTCATCACCTGCACCGTACAGCGTTTACATAGGTGAAACGGGTAGAAGACTAGAAAGTCGTTTAAGAGAACACCGAAAAAACATTAAGGGACGAGTGGAAGCACTGGCTTAAGTGTTCACAGAATCGATACTGGACATCAATTCGATTTTGAAAACACCAATGTCCTAGCTTTCGAGTATAATAAAACTAAACGTAAACAAATAAAAAATTATTTTTCTGCCCTCTGGCTAGAAACAGCAACTTCCTGGTCGCTGAGCGAAATGAAGTTGCAGCTTTCTGATTACATCCAGCAGAAAAAAAGTATACGGCCCTTGGCCAATAAAAAAGAAAGCCTCAGATCACGTGTTTGTCAGACTCGGCTTCGCTTCGGCCAACAATTTCATGTAATCTGAAGCACTTTCTTTTTTACTGGCCTAGGATCGTAATATACTATTATTAAAAAAAAATGAAAACACTGTCAATATTAGGTTTGAAACCTCTACACTACCTTAAATTTATAACACATTAAAAATTAAAAGATAATTTTAAGATTTTTTAACAAAAATATGTATTTGCTACTCATAATATATAGTACCGGTTATATTTAACAGATAGACCATTTTCAAAATGAATTCTCCACTACGTAATACGATTGAAATCCCTCACATGTTTCTTGTTCAAGTTTATCTTCATAACAGTACAATACACCTTTTTACTTCGACCCAGACCATCGGTCTGGCGAAGTATTGAATTTGGTCAGTTCCCGCCTAAAAATTACCCTATAGTTTTTCATCAAATGTCGACGTTTCAGGCCCTAAGGAGCCCAAAGCAACAATAAAAAAATTGGTATCCGTTAAGTTGTACGTCCGTCCGTCCGTCCGTGGGCAAAATTTTGTATAAGCGATATCTCGCGACTGGAATGACGAATTTAAAAAGTACAAACGGATTTGGGTTTCTCTTGGCCAAATTTAGATCCGATTAGTTTTTGGAGACAATGCATACTAGATTATGGGGAGGTTTAACAAAAAAACGCTCAAAAAACACGTTTTTCCATTTTTTAACAAAAAATACAAATCGTACAAAAAAATGTTTCAAACAAAAAATATAGAACATCGAATTCTCTACAAAAAAGGTTGTATTCATTTCTTCGTAAAATCAACGATAATGCCGTAAAAACGGAAACCGAAGTATCCCAATATAAAAAAATTTATTTCCTGCAACCCGACCTGTCAAAAACTCGACTAAACCGCGTTTTTTTTAAGCATCAGTGTGAACAAGACGTGCTCATTTATTAGTGCTTCTGCTGACCTGCGGTCGGGGTTGAAGTTTTGAAAATGCTCATTTTCAATTTTAATATAGGGTGAATATGCCAATGAATGTACGATTTTCTACATATTTCTATTTCTTATGAATGTATGATGCACAACATGCAACAATATACATATTTTTATGTTCTTTGAACGTTCAAAACAATATTTACAGTACTATTGATCTTCCAGTGTTTATTATTTTGTAAAATTAAAGCAAAGTTTTAAAGCCATCCAAAACTGGAACTGAAAACGTCCCATTTGATTTAACCCATCTACTCATTGTGGTTTAGCGGATTTTTTTACAAACGTATAAAGACGAGGTTAATAATTAAGTAAAATCAAAGGTTGAACTACACGGTCATAAAGAGCAGAGTCTAACGATTGTAATGGTGGTATCATAATTAAATTTTCATAAAAGATTCAAAAGTTACAATCCATTAAAGTGTAAAAAATGCTTAACCGTCCATTCATTTGCATATTCACCCTATTTAAGGCACAAGATATTGTTACAATATATATATAGAAACTACTCGAACCTAACGATGCTCGAACTACCCTCTGCCGCTTTCTTTCCTGGCAGTGTTAAAATGGGAATATTCCCGGAAGCATCAGCCTTTCGTCAGGGAACTGCAATATGAATTTAGCCAAAATTGTAGGCACCCGGGTCGAAGGCATCTAGTTTTATTCTTGAAAAGGGTCACATGTAGTCTTTTATTTAAAAATACTTATTTAATTAATTAGCTATTTTTCATTTATTTACATTTATTTTTCTATTATTTATTTACCTAATTTCAATAAGTTCATCGACCTGCATATACGCTTTCAATTTTAATGATATAAGTATTACCTACACTGTAAAAAATCAAAATGAAATTTACACCGCACTGTTAAAATTCGGACATAATTTGTTTAATAAAACTATGTTGAGCATAGGATTTTTTTCCGAATTGTGGTTAAAGTTCAAGACTGCATTGTAAATTTAAAACGTAACGTATCGGAAATATACCAAATTGTGTACTCTTACAACATTGTTCATGTTAATTTTGTTCTCTACATTGGACTGTAATTTTACAAATCGAGTAAAAACGTTTTGAAAGTTACAAAGCTGCAATGTTCCCCATTGTAAATTTTGAAAGTGGGTAATTTTTTTGAGCTTGCTCAACATTGTAAAATTCATTTTGATTTTTTACAGTGTACTCTCAGATTTTATTTGCAGATGATGTGAAATTGTTTAAAATCATCAATTTTCCTCACGATGCATCAAAATTAATCACATAATTTTGTGACGTCTTAAACCATTGGTCAATATTTAATAAACTTCTCTTGAATACTAAGAAATGATACAGTATAACGTTCTTTCAGGGTTAAACCCCTTCGTCCTTTTTGCATAACATAAATAATAATCTACAAGTCAAACATCTTGGAGTTACTTTCGACCAATCTTTTAATTTTACCAAACATCTTATCATTTAACGGCAAAGGCTTACTCCGTACTTGGCTTTGTGCAGCAATCAACTGGCAACTTTAAAAATATCCATACCATTATTTATTTATATAAGTCTGCTTCTTTATCTACTATATTGTTCCCCCATTTGGTCACCTTACACAGCCAAGACAATAACAGTCTTTGATTCTGTTCAACACAGATTTATCCGCTATTTGTCTTCAAAAACTGACTCGTCACTTTCCTTTTTATACGATAATTTATCTTAGGGAGCTAAAACTTTCAACCTTCCAACCACTAAATCATTACGCAATTGACATTCTAGAGTTTATAAAGTAATTTACTGTTTTTTTCTCCGGAATTATGAAATTTATTTACTTATCGATCTCTTCAACACCAACTTAGATTCCATCGCCCTTTGTAATCCCAAATCGATCTAATTATGGATTCTTTGCTGTATCGACAAAACTTCGAAAGGGAAATATAAAGGACTTTCTATTGAATCTCAATTGATTCTTGCGTTTCTTTTAAGGTCTATATTTACGAGTTAACGAATGTTTTTTAAGAACTTCTTATAATTCCACTTTTTTGTGTTACCTCCATGGTCAATTATATTAACCACTTTATTGTTTATCTGCGTATACTAATTTTTCATGTATAATTTTATGTAATTGCTGTTAATTTATAAATAATTACATAAATAAATAAATTATTACCAAATTGCTAGAAACGAAAATAAATTTGGAGTTTTTTAATTTGTGATCTTGTCTGTTAATTTATAATTTAAAAATAATAAATAATGCATAATTTATTATGTCAACCAGAAGATTGGAATAATACTTACACTAATTTGTCTTAGGTATTGTGGAAAATAAAACATTATTTTTTAATAAATAATATAAAAATATATATTGCTCAAATTCAAGAAGTTCTACAAAACGTAATTTTATATCAAATTATTTTAAAAGTAGTGTAAATTTTGATACCTTACAAATAAGACAAAACTAAAGAGAATTTAATGTAAGTTAAATGAGGGTAATATTTCTTATTTATCGTCTGTGTCATATTTATTCACTTATGACGAAAAAGAAATAAGAAAACATTTATAAATTTAATTGAAGATTTCGTATTTCTGTTTTAATCAGGCAACATAAAAGACTTATCAAAAAAGTTTTCTAATTATCATATACGATTTCCCTTAAATATAAGAAAATACAAAAACTCCTTTTTTATTTTGAAATAAGAAAAGTCATATTGCAGATCTTTTCTGTGTTTAATAATATTAATTTTACAGGAATTGAAACAAAATAGTTTTGTAAATTGATACAGCAGTGTTATAATAAGAAACGTAAATAAAAAAAGATTTTATAGGAGCAGAGACAACGCAATAAGTTACTTACCACTTTTAAAATTACTATGCCATTTTGACAATTCCATGTTATAAGTTCTCCGTTGTCAGTACAACCAATGATGGAATTGCTGTTATCGGGCGATGTAGTTATATCAGAAATTTTATGATCGACTGCCTCAAATTCTCTGACGAAGTCTCCGGTTTGAGTACTATAAGCCCGAATAACTTGCTTCCACACAATATATAGTGTTCTAATGCATTAAGAACACATAAGTAATTAAATACACTAATGTAAGAAATATAACATTTATTTTAAACTTACTCTCCATCTTGAGAAAATAAAGGCCTTTGATCAATTATACTTCCTCCACCTTTTCTTCTTAAAATTAAATCATCCTTCTCGGAAAGAGAGCCTTTAAATTTGTTGCGTGTTTTTGTATTCATTTTATTTACAGGATTATTAGGAACGTGCATATTGTTTTATATACATGTACATGTATATATCGACAGATTTTGAGGTTATGATACTAAACTGTAAGTGTACAACGAATCCACGTGCGTATGCCTGCCCTGCACGTGCTGAATATAGTGCCGCGAATTTACGCTATTCAGCACTGTATATGATATCTAGTAACATACAGTATCGCAAGATAAAATTTGCATATGGGATTTTTATGTTCAGTTATTGGTTTGTTTGTACACAACAATGGAACATATTGCTTTCACATAAGTCTGTGGAACATGAAACTTTTTAATCTGAGAGATGGAGATATGGGTTACAGATGAATGTATTGTAAACATCATGTTCAGAGTGTTGTACATGTCAAATTGATATAATTTTTACGTTGGTATGTCGATTTGAGTTTGATCGTCACGCAAGGGCTGCCAATAGTGCGCGACCACAGATTACTACACAATCGGCATATAGTAATTATAAAGTCACTATATAATCCTCTAATGTCTGACGAGGTTGCCAGACGTGAATACAGCTCGCGTTCTCTTTGACGCAGTAAAAATCACTTATTTTCGAAAATTCTCGGTCAGTTCTCAATTAATGTCTTTGGTATTTTCTAGGATATATATATTCTTAAACGGTTAGGCTACTGAACCTGGCCACTGCGAATCTATGCGATCCTATTGTGGCAACCTTAGCTAAGTTAAAGTTCTTCCAGTAGTTTCAGCTTCTCTTAGGCTACGATACTACTGAATGAATAGTTCTTGATTTTTTCAGGTATTAAAAAGTCCTTTCCAAAAATCATGTATCTTTCTTGACAGGTTGCTATGCAAGATGTCAGTAAGTGTACAGGAGTTTCGTTCACAACAAGACAAAATCTGCAGGATGCGGTATTTGTTAGCCCCATCCTGAGTGAGTGTTTGTTGAGTCGACAGTGTCCTGTTAATAGTCTTGTTATCGCTTTTGCAGTATGTCTTTTGGAGTTGATAACTTCCATGGCCTTATTTTTGTTGTAGCATTCTACCAGTGATCTTGCATTCCAGCAATCGAAATTGTATTGAAATGTTTGGATTAATTTTTCGCTTTTGAATACGCTATTTGAAATTTTCGAATACATTCGAATCCAAAAATACTTCACTATTATTTGAATACAAAAATATGAATCCAAATGAATACATAAATAATATCGTTGCCGAAACTACTAAAAATACTCGAAAAAGGCAAAAGTCGTGAATCCATCTGAATACAAATGAAGATTGAAATGATAATTTTTTAATACAATCGAATCCATAAATAATAACAGTTAATTACCGGAATTAATGAATCCATTTCAATACATGACTTAGCAAAATAATGCCTGCTTTAATCCAAATGAATTTAAAATAGATCAATACAAAAATTAAAGTGTGGTGAATTCATTTGAATACAAATTCTTAATGATTCTTCATTTTAATACAAATGAATCTATAAAAAAAATAACTTCCGCTTTGAAGTGAAAAAATATTAAAATTATGTTCATTTCGTAATTATTCATATCAATTACAAAAAAGTTATTTTCGAAAATAAAAGCCACAAATGATTTTTCATTCAAAATTTGGAATGTGAAATGTTTATTTTAAACCAATTTCCAATTACATTTAGCAGTGCTCTGTCGGAAATGGTACACTTTATTTAAGCGTTCAATACACAAGAGTCCAAAAAGTGTTGTACACTTAAATGAAATGTATTCGTACACTTATTGGACACCTAACCGACACTTATTTTCAAATTTACGCAATATCTCGTAAACGGTATGAGATACGTGAAATCTAATGAAATTTTGCGATGATGTGCGATGATTCAGCTGACGTACACAATTAAAAAATTTCATAATTTTAGAAATCGAAAATTTCGAAAATTCTCGAATCATGTAGAGTGGCTTCGAATCATCGTACCAAGGTACCCATGATTTATGTCAATTACGTCAAATTTCACGTATCTCGTACCGTTTTCAAGATATTGCGTAATTTAGAAAAAAAATTACAATATTTATTTTACCAACAAAAATATCTACTATTTACATGCATTCGTTCTTTTCAAAAGTCGATAAGCAAATTATTACAAAAATGTAAAATATGGTAATAAATTTAGCAGATTATTTTTATGTACACAATTCATAAATGCTCCACGTTTCAACTATTTGTTAGTTTCGCATCATCTTTTACAGCAAGGAGGTGGTCGAGTGATTACGGCTCGAAGTTGTGCGGGAGACCAGGATTCAATTCTCGGTCGATGCAAATTTTTTTTTAGAGCACCATACAAATTAGATATATTAAGAAAAAAAGTAGCTAAATACCTGAATATCTACGTTATAGAAATGTTGAGGGCATACAATTTCATTTAAAACTTCCAACAAAACTTAAAAAAGTAAGAATTATCGCAAATCTGGAGTAAAAAGACCTTGTCCTAAATTTTACTTTGTATGATGTAAAAACTATACAATGGTGCAAAAATCATAGAAAGTTAAATTTAGGACGTCTTTGTACACGAGATCATTTTTTACAGCAAGGAGGTGGTCGAGTGATTACGGCTCGAAATTGTTGTGTGGGAGACCAGGGTTCGATTCTCGGTCGATGCAAAATCTTTTTTTCATTAAATGTATGAACTGGGATTATTTTTGGATTTAAATATATTGCCATGCATTAAAATTTTTAATACATTTCAATCCTTTTCAATACTTTTAAGATCAAATAGCGCATTCAAATGTATTGTAATGCATTCAAAATTTTCAATACATTTCAATGCATTTTCGATTGCTGGGATGTCTTGGGGTTTCCAAGGTGCCCCAAGCTTTCTTTGCTTCACTAATTGTCGACTTTTTAAGTAGTTTTTTCGCTACTTTAGTAGTTATTTCCAAAGCATGCTCAGGGCCAATGAACTTATTACTGGTACCTGCCTTGGCGAGTTTGTCGGGTTCTTCATTCCCCTGATTTCCTGCATGCCCTTTTACCCATTTTAGGATAACTTTGTTGTTGTATCGAGCCAGGTTATTCAGGGCAAATATGCAGTCTTTTACTAGTCTGGAGCTTACTTGTAATGCCTCCAGAGCCATTAGCACGGCTTGACTATCTGTTAGATTGTTGATAGTACATTTTTTGTACCCTTTGTCCTAATTAGTTTGCACACATTCTCTGACAGCCATTAATTCTGCCTCAAAGATGCTTGCATTTTGTCCGAGACTTCCGGACATTTTGACTTGTGGATGGACTCCAAATATACCATACCCGGTTCAACTCGGCATTTTTGAGCCATCAGTGTACCACACCATTGAGGTTCTTGTCATGTCAGTCTCTTCCGTCATTGGTCGTTCCCTAGATGGTGTATTTTATATGATACCGTTTATAGTAATTATAATCGCTAATACAGAGTCCGAATGGTGAAAAATCGATTTAGAAATTTCTTATTTACGGATTTTAGTGAAAATTCCTATCCTCCCTATCGGCCCCAGTCGACCGAAAATCGACGGTCGATTTGTGCAAAGAATTGACTCAAAATTGCCGGAAAATTGGTCGGGGACATTAGAGGGGCCGGATCGTGGAATCGGCCCGATGGGATTTTAGGTGGCCCCTGGATTTCTTTGGCTCTAACTCGGCGAATTTTCAAAATTTTGAACTGTCATTTTAACTCGGTACTTACAGTATTCTGAGAACAGTGGTGTAAACGGGAAAATTTTTTGCTTCTGATAAACAATGTTTTATAGATGGATAGTTCCAATTGATACTGAATCAATAGTTTGATTAATAATGTTTCTCCTAAACAATGGTTTCTTATATTTTCGGTGTCGTTGATTACGAATCTGACATCTGATTATCAAAATTCGAAATGGCGGATACACCATGGCCGACGAATTTGGTCAAATCAACTAGATTTCTCGTGAAACTTATTAGTAGGGTATTTTTTTTTGTCTATTACGAAAGAAAACTTAGTGGTAATAATTAAAACAGATATTTTTAAGCTAGTTCGTAAGGCTGTCTGGTTTTATTTTTGTTCAAAAAAGGGACGAAGTAAGAAAGCCATGTTAATAATGTATTGTATATCTTTTATAATTATAATGAAATTTATAATAGTTATTACGTTTATATTCTACATTGATTACAATACTCATACCAAATTGTAACATTGAAGCATTATTCGCGGTGTGGCGAAATCGGATTATCATCAGGTGTTTTTGTGTTTTTCAAAACTTAAAAATGTTCATCAAAGATTATTTTTTCTTCGGAAGAACGGAATTTCATCAGGATTCTGAGATCGTTCGTTTTTTATTTATTAGACCAAATGTAGGGCACTTTCTTTTAATGTCAGAGTTTGATTTTCGGCATAACATTAACTTTAGGTGGATTTTGAATTTGGAATAGTGAAAATTAGATATCAGATTCGTAATCGGCGATCCCGAAAACTCCCGAGCAATAAGTTTCAAAAGAAATCCAGTTGATTTTACAAAATTCGTCGGCCATGTTGAATACGCTATTTCGAATTTTGACAATCAGATATCAGATTCGCAATCAACGACACCGAAAATATAATAAACCATTGTCTAGGGTATACAGCAGTAATAAAAATATTGATCTAGTAGCGATCGGAACAATCCATCTGTAAACCATTGTTTATCAGAAACAAAAAGTAATGTTATATGTTTTTAAGCTATTTTCTCGTTGATATTATTGTTCTCAATACTGTACGAAGTACTGAGTTAAAATAACAGTTCAACGTTTTGGAAATTTGCTGAGTTGTAGCCAAAGAAATTCAGGGGCCAACTAAAACCCCGCAGAGCCGGTTCTACGATCCGGCCCCTCATTTTTGGTTAACTTTTGGCTGACTCTTTCGATTGTCGACCGAAGATTGACCAAGGGCTGGAGACATTTTTGGTTAATTTTCCGATTTACTTTTTCGATTGTCGACCGAAAATTGACCGAAGGCTACTTTTTATTGTCGATGCCAAACTTTCATCAGTCGATTTTCACTTGATTTTTACGAAGTTGACCGAAAATTGATCGAATTATACTTTTTTGATTGAGTCTATAATCGGTCGGTTAAGATGCATTTTTTCTGATTATAAACGGTAATCCTGTAAATGAGGGCTAACCCTGATATAATCCTCATAACTTGTCCTGTTCAACCTGTAGTGTACTACATACACCTCAACGTTCACGTTAGTTAGTCCATTGTTGCCAACACTTTGTGGTTAGAGATTAGATTAGAATAAACAAAGGGGATTATGAAGGGGGGGGGGGCGGAGCCCCCAGAAATCAAGCGCAACTTAGACGCAACCATTGCAACACGTTTCAGTAGATACAGACGTCTGTCTGGTTATGGGTCAGGTTAGTTAATCTGTTAGAACCCAAAGACGGCATAGAATGTTGAAGTTTTACATCTACGGTAGTCCCCTATTGGCTTTACAATAACTGTGCTCAGATGGACATTTTTTAAAAAAATGTATGGACGCTCTAACTCAAAAACTATGAGTTTTTTTAATAAATGTGATAGAATACACAGTTCTTATAGAATTCATTAAGAAATGCAATGGAATTTTTTCAGATCTTTTTGATGATATTATGAGATCATTAGATTGATGAAGGCTTGAAATTTATAAAATTAAAAGAAAACAGTTTTATACAAAAGTCTCTTGCAGTTAAAAATATCATAACAATTGTACAAAATTCTAATTGCTTCATCGTTATATATTTTTTATTTATATATTATAATATCACTATGTTTAGTTGATAACGATGTATCCCAAAGTAATTAATTTAAAAACGGCTTGAACACATTTTTATTTTAGGTCAAATTTAATATATATTTATCTTAAATAAATAGCTGGATTAATATTATCTATTTGGTTCGATTTGGTTTGATTTTTCAGGTTCATTTTTTTTCGAAATGTTTCTTGTCCATCATGTCCAGTTGTAATTCCGACCGAATTTAACACCGTCTGTCCTTGTGATGAGACTAATATACTTCTGCGTCGTATCATTAAAACATACCGAAAAGTAACCAAGACCTTTATTTATTCTCAAAGTTAGAGGCATAACTGGATCTGGCGCATCAAAGTCGCGGAGGCACTTTGCACGCGCTGGGAGGAGCTTCAACATAATCCTCTTAATGACTCGTTACAAATTATTCCTGTATCTACCAACATTTTTTCCGATTTGTAAATATGAAGGGAATTCATTTAATGAAATTTATGTTAAATTGAAAATGAGTATTTTTGTTTATATTAAATTGACAAATGAGTTTTTAAATAAAAAATTAAAATGAAATATTTAAATAAAAAAGAAGGAAACCGAGAATAATCACCATGTAATGTAATGTTTTTAGTTAAGTTTACGGTTTATTAATCGTTTCATTTTAATATAAGACATTAGAGTAATCAATATTCGACATAAATTAGTTCACTTTTACTTTTAGAATATGTATCTGTTTTACAGAAAGTAGATAAATGTTTAAGCTTACAAAAATGTAAAGATTTCAAAAGTTAAGAATATTACAATTTGTTTATGAAATGATATGCTATAATTTTGTAAAATATTCCGTCGCTAAGTTATCAGTTGTATTCCAGTCGTATCGATATACGGTATTCACGTTTGAAGAGAATACACTTTCACAGTAAAACTCGATGTTGTGTTCAGATGGCGCAACGCGTTCCTTATAAGCTCGATGATTTGTGAAGTTTATTTTTCAAAGCGCCAAGCAATAATATTTTATACAAAAAATGTATTTTAAAAATGGAATGATACTTAAAAGAATTCATCTGATCTGAAATCTTGTGTGAACTTCTGCTACATTGCAGAAACAGTTATTTAAATATTTTGGATATTTTACTACAGGACCCTGTCGGCCCGGGTTGATCGAAAATTGACCGAAAATCGCCCGTAAATCGGTCGACTTGTGCAAAGAATCGACCCAAAATTGACCGGCAATTGAACGAATGCCGACTACGGTCGATTCGTATGAAGTTAACCAAATGTATTTTGATTAGGTGAATATTAGATCCATTTAATTAGTAAAACTCGACTGAAAATCGACCCAAAATCGGCATTCGGTTAATTGTCGGTAAATTCTGGGTTAACTCCCTGCACATTCGATCGATTTTCCGTCGACCCGAGCCGATAGGGGACCATATGGAAGCTCAAGTTTTACAAATATAAATATTATACACTCAAACAAAATTTGTTTATGCTCAAATAAAATTTCATTAAGTCAAACCAATTATTGCGTTGACATAGGGTTAAAACAAATATTTCTTTCATTTAAATAAATTATTTAGTTATGTCCCTCTTTTTGTCATAAAGAAATATGTAGAATGATTGAAAGAAACAATTTTTTAATTAAAAAAAATGATATCTTCAATTTTTAAAGGTATTTTCTAAGGATATAAAGATGAAAAAGTGGTGTTGAATAAATTCGCCATGTTAAGTTACTCTTGTGGTGAAAATGGAAGTACTGCGATGGGTTTCACGTGCAGTACACAATAATGAAAACTTCATTTGTGTTCTATACGTGAAACCCATCCCAGTAGTTCAAATGTGGCCACCAAAGTAACTTAACCCTTTTTTGCCTGAAATCAGAAAAGTAGGTACATCAACTCCAGTACAGTTTCTGGAGTGAAAATAATTTTTTTTAATTTTTGAAATATACCTTTCCTACTATTTTCAAGTGTGCTCTATCGATTCCCTTCGAGAAAATGACGAAATAATGATTATTTATGAAAAAATTTTGCAAAATAAAATAAAAAATCCATGATTTTTATGTTATTTTTTTTTTCATTTTCTTCGATTTTCTCCCCCAAACCGGGGCACAATCAATGAAACGCATACGTAAAAAGTGATCCCGATTGTTGAAGATAAATAATATACTGGTAGAATATTTTTTAGAACCAATGGCCGATTCAAAATGGCCGCGGAACGAAACAAATTTATTCAAAATTATTAATTCCTTGAAATAGAGATCTTGGAAACTTTTTTTGAGTTTTATAATGATGATATAAATATTGACAGGTTATGCACGAACGTGTATAATATTCGTAATTATCGAACACATATTTTCAACTTTGAAACAGATTCATGCAATAACGTTGCATATGAGCGATGCGATTTACATACGGTGGCCATTACGGATCCGCCATTTTGAATTTATCAACTCAAAATTATTATAATCTTTGTACATAACCAGTCAATATTTATATCATCATTATAAAACTCAAAAAAAGTTTCCAAGATCTCTATTTCAAGGAATTAATAATTTTGAATAAATTTGTTTCGTTCCGCGGCCATTTTGAATCGGCCATTCCTTCTAACAAATATTCTACCAGTATATTATTTATCTTCAACAATCGGGATCACTTTTTACGTATGCGTTTCATTGATTGTGCCCCGTTTTGGGGGAGAAAATCGGGAAAAATGAAAAAAAATGACCTAAAAATCATGGATTTTTTATTTTATTTTGCAAAATTTTTGCATAAATAATCATTATTTCGTCATTTTCTCGACGGGAATCGATAGAGCACACTTGAAAATAGTAGGAAAGGTATTTTTGAAAATTAAAAAAATTATTTTCACTCCAGAAACGGTGCTGGAGTTGATGTACCTGCTTTTCTGATTTCAGGCAAAAAAGGATTAAAATGACGAATTGCATTTCGATTACTGACAAAAAGAATGTATGATTATATTTGATAGTTTGTTTATAGTAGATAAATCATTGCATTTAAAATTAAGATCTACATTTCACTCTTAAAACGGCCTCTTGCCGCAAGTGGAAATCCTCTGGTTATATTATCAAGAGGATTATTCAATGTGCGGTAAGTGGAATCCTCTTGCAGCAAGTGGACTGAAGTGGACTATTTTTATAAAATATAATTTTTAAGGCATTAAAACACACATGTGAATTTATTATTATTTTTTTTCTATGGGTAAACAAAATTTTATTCCATTATGGTGTAAAGTGAAAATAATAGAAATTGGATCATAAACAATTCATTCAGCATAAATGCACATAAGAAGTTCATAAAATGTTTACCCATGCTTCAATGCTACAAAGTGTTTTTTATCTATCGTCTTTTGCACACAACATGGTATATTGTTGAAAAGTTTATCACGTTATATATTCCTAGCAGTAATTAAATAATTTCTAATATCACTTAAGCCGTCCCTTACTTGATTCTTTATCCATTTTTCTATTAATTTACAGTACTATTATCTATTATGCCAATACTCAATTGTTCCAAATGAAAGCTGCTTTCAGTTGTTGCCAGATCGTATCATAAATTTCATCAAGATTATACTCCCCTTAAGAGGCTCTGTTTCAGGCCAATAACTGGCACTCAGAAGTCTGAAAAGAATTATCTCGTCAACAGTACATACATTTTTCGAAAGAGTTTTCTACGTTACACTTATCTGATTATATGTGGTCACTATGAATATTTTATGTTACTGTTTTCAACATAACTACTTGGACGTCTCTTGTATATTGTAATTTACACCTATCGTGTTCACAAGAATACAATTTCGGTGGACCCTGAAATTGATATTACAATTTATATAAAAGGCAGAATCCTAATAATTCATAGTTTTAAAAAAGTCCGGTTTCGATAGTTTTTATGCATTTTTTAAGAAAGAAAATTCAAAAATGAACTTGTTGAAAAACTTATAAGTAGCACACCCTTAAAATGAGGTTACATTATCTGGTAAACATTTTAGTATAAACGCATTGTAAAATATTTACTGAAAAAGTCAGAAATGGTATCGGTAAATTCAGTTTAAAAAAACACACGCACTTCTATAAAGTACATTTTAACCAGAATAAAACACTAATTGACTAATTCATAGTCCTGTACCGATATGCACATTGTTCTCGCATGCTCATACAACATACATTTTATATAACCCAGCAAATCATATTTTTATATTAAAAAATGTACGACATTAAGGATTTCACATACCAAAAGAAAATATTAAAAGAAGCTTTATTGTGGCATCCTGAAAATTGATGAATTTTATAATCAGTGAAATCGACATAAAGTCGTATGGTTTTGTCTTCACGAACTTGTTAATAGTTTTTTAAGCGTACTTTAACTTTCTCGTCTACGAGCCGCAAACACTGTCCTGCTTTTCGGATATATGGTTTTATATATAGGAATGTATGTAAATACGTGTGTCCGTTTCTCTATTCCCTCTGTGGCCCAGCGTTTAAATAGATTTTGTCGAGCGGGGTTTTCAAATGGCTCGTTTGGATAGCGCCTGTGATACATGTCGTGTAATAGTTTTATAAACAAAATGGTGTAAAGCTACATGATTGAAATACTATCAAGCAGATTGCATACAATGGCTTTTCATGACAAATGTATCAAATGATTCGAAACAAGGCAATTGTCAAGGATTATTTAATTCAGAAGAATGTTGATATGTTAATAGATACAATATAATAGGTAGCTATACGAATGCCAATGATTCTTTAGTTATTATTGTTGTAATGATTTGTCAGTGTACTTAACTTATGTAGTCTAGAGATCAACGACGAGGCATTAAAGACAAGTCACTGCTCAACGTCATGGAATAAGCTAAAGGATTAGAAGACAGAATCAAGAATGATATGGCTGAAGAATGAATTTCAGAGGAGAAGAAAATCACGTCATAAAAAGATTTCATATTTTCTAGATCCAACATATTGGCGGACGATGTCTGGATTTATTGAAAAAAATTATTGGTTTGAGGCACTTCTGAAAACACACGAAATAAGATGACGGAGCCCCTGAAAACTTCTCTAAAGATATACCAAAATTAGGCACAGTCAAAGGAACAAAATACTTCCCAAATATGTCTATACATCAGTTAAGTACCCTTGGTTTACTAATAAAAATACAATCAAGGAAGGCTTTAGTTACTATAAATCGTTCGCGAGTTGATCATTACAGCTCCACCTCATCTTTATTAAGAAAAAACATGGTGTTATCATCAGCTTGTGAATGTGGGCATGACTGATGTGGATCACCTTCTCTGGAAATGTAATGATTTCAATAATCACCGTCTAACTATGTTCGAGAGGTCTTAGAGTGTAACAAATTGAGATACCACTACAATATTAAAAAACTCAATCCTAGAGTGAGTAACATCATCATGAAGTTTATGATTAATTGTCAAATTAATTTGTAAATTATTTGTTGTAAATAAATTGTAATACATTGCTCAGGTTTGTATACAGCCGTATAGACTTCGCCTGAGGAGATATGGGTACGCCCTCAAAATAAATAAAAGAAAAAAAATATAGAAATATACATGACAAGAATAAATTCAAATAGACTTAATAATACCAGAATATGCTATAATAAAATTGTGTAAACATTATTTTATAGTCCTCCTTACAATTTTTATTAATTCTATTATCGCTAGATAGTGCAACTGAATACTTTATTCTAATTATTTTCCGTGCTTGATTATAAAATAAAATTAATGAGTCAAAACTGCTCAGCAAGCAATGCATTAATTACTAAATCCTCTTTCGAACATGTACAAAAATATCTGAAAGAATAGATTAGAAAATCTATTTACATATTCTGTTTTTTCACCCTTTTATAATTTTGTACCTTCCACTAAAGAGACATTAACATTTTTTTAAATCTGTGAATCATCTATTACAGTAATGTGTCGGTAAAACAATTAACTTAGACGATATCCAAAAAAAAAAGTTTCTGGTTAGATTATTCAGAACTGTGTTTTTTATAGTTAATTTAATTAGAATTCCTGTTCACGGAAGAAAAACGTTTTTGATTCATTCATTCCAGGCTTGGACTCAACACAAACCTTGAAGTTTTGAAGGGAAACTAAGTTTGTGTTGAGCGCAAACTTCGAGGTTTGGGTCGAACACAAACCAGGTTGGTGTGGAGCAGAAATTTTTTTTCCCGTGTGGCTTTAGCCAGAAAGAAAATAATAATCTTAGCAATATTTGTGCTTAAATTCGCCAGAATTCTGTTAGTTTTTAATAACAGTAGGAGTATATTTTCTTAAAATGTTTGTTTAGTGTACAATTTACAAATATAAACAGTAATATTCATTTAAATGTTTCGTTTAAATAGCTTCGAAATGTTGGTTTCTTTATGATGAAATCTTAAAGGGCACCAAATTTCACGAATGTTTGGATTTCATCATTAGTGTTAATATATGACATTCGAGAAGTTAATATTTAATGTAGAATCTTGCGATATTTTAAACTTATTTTCTAGCGAATTTAAAAATAAAAATGTGCTTTATTTCTAACATATGTTGCAGAACAAAATTAGAATTTTCCTTAAGGTTACTTTTAAATTTGCAGAAAAAGGAGTAATTACTTTTAAGAGTTTATTTTTCAAAAGTAAAACTGAAAAGCAATAACATTATGCGGAGCGCTATTCAATGTACATTCGAAAAAAAAAGCTGAAAGAAAATATCTATAGGAGAAAACAGACGGACCCTATTACGTTACATACATTTTACACATTCTTAAAAACAAAAAAAGGTGCTTGTGATTTTTTTTTTAAATATAAGAAGTAATAGATATCGAAGGATTATAATAGGAAATATATTCAACATGATGCTTGACACTGCATACCGATTTCCCATAATCTAAAAGCAAGTACTACATTGAACTTTTTAAAATTCTAATTTCAAGTTGTTTTCGATTAACACTTTTTCGCACACACACTCTAATTTTCTGTAAATAATTGTAACGCTGAATAACTTCTATTAATTAGACATACATGCATGCTTTGCGATGAATTTAATTCTATTAAATATATCGTGCTATTAAAAGTAAAATAAACGAATTGAATAATTTAGGTGTACAAACAATTCCAAACTCGTGGAGAATTATCAACACGAAGAAACATATTATGCGATTGGTACATTGTGTAACTAGGGAGTTAAATAGCTCTCTTTGCTCGGGGGTCAAATTCTAGCACATCGGCAAAGACCTACACGGAGAACGATTTTCGCAGCTTTACACGATGACTGCTTAAAATTTACCGTACAAATAACGGGACAGCATCGACATATTCTGCTGTTTTACGAAAACTTTGGATACATGGGTGTAACGGGAATTTTAATTACTAGATGGTGACTATTTAGTTACAACCATTGTTATCTTCCGTGCAATAATCGACAATATGAGATTCGATCATCGGAAAACCCCGTGACACCATTGCGTTTCATCGTTTCCAAACGATACAGAGATTTACAGGTGCAATATAACTGAAAAGGACGATGCGAGCACAAGAGCATAGTGATAATTCTCCGGATTCAATGGTACACATGTGTCACTGCATAAAGCTGGGAAAATAGTTCTTGTAATTTTCCTTGTTGCACATGCTATTTTCTCATAAGAGAGCGTGCTACTTTGTTACCACTATATGGAGTGCGAAATGATATTTTGCACTCGGAGTGTGAGAAAATAACTTATTATCTACGAAGGATGACGTTTTAATACAGATTTTGGATATACTGCTGATTGTATTTATACAATATTTATACATACTGAAGATCCTCATTTTATATATGACACTGTTATGATGACATAGCCCCACAAAAAAAAAAACTAAAGTACGGATCTGTGGAGATCAGACTATGTCTATAATATGTTTTTTAGGTCTAAAATCATATCCAAAATTCATTCTGATCCATCACGTTAAGTTCTTGACATAACCTCAAAAAGAAATCTAAAAATCTAACTTTAAATATGAAAATAAAGAAAAACTCTGACCTACAAGGCATACCATGTTTACTGCACAGTCCTGGATACTACTGGAATGTATATTGGATAGTTCTCCACAATTTTGGACCAAAAAGTATTGAAATGTACTGAACAATACTGAACATTACTGGACACTTTCATGAAATAAAGAAGATTAGTTAAATTTTAAAATAAACTTGGGCATTTTACGGCCCATGTATTACACAAGAGTTTTGCTCCAGGTCGATGAATGAAAACGTATTCCGCGCCTAATTTAGTGCGACAAAATATATAATGATACATAAAAAAAAGTCTTGTCATCAAACCATCATATGAGTTAATGTCACCAAGATCATGTAAAATTCCAGAAGTTACGGAGTTTAATGTGCTTCAAATTCGGTATCAAATGAATACAAAGAATGCATGGTATGACTTCCAGGTGAGAATTTTTCTTTTATTTCAATACTTTTTTAGGTGGATTTGTAGATTTTTTGAGGTTATATAAAAAATGCGACGTAATGGGGTTAATTGGTCTCTGAATCGGATTGACTACTACAATAATTTTTAGCACTACGCACGAGTGGTATTCTCTTTCGATTCCTAACATATGCTGTTATTCATTTAAAATTGCACGATTCGAGCAGAAATGTTTAAAAGAGCTTTCAGTAGTCTCCAGAATTGTCTGGTACATTCCAGTACTACCCAGTACATTCCAATATTGTCCAGTATTGTCCAGTACTTTCCAGTATTGTTCACTACAGTACATTCCTGTCGAGCCCAGTATTCTCCAATACTATCCAGTACAGCCACGTCCAGTACTGCTAAGTTGACAGTTCCGTTTACTTCAGACAATTCAGGGCGTAACTACACAGCACAAGCTGTCGAGACCTACTATACATGTGATGAACTTCAGATTCGGGTTCTTTTTGAGGTTATGTCAAAAGATTGACCTGGCGAAATCGAATGGACTTCGAATTCAATTTCAGCGGCCCAAAAACAGAATGGAAACATGGTATGCCTTCCAGAACAGAATTTTTCTTTATTTTCCTATTTCAGGGTAGATTTGTAGGTTTCTTTTTGAGGTTATATCAAGAACTTAAAGTGATGGGACTGAATAGGCTTTGAATATGGTTTTAATGAACCCAAAAATATAACGGAAACGTGGCATAGACTTCTAAGTACAACCTATGCTTCATTTCAACATTTTAAGGTCTAATTATAAGTTTTTTAAAGGTTTTTGAGGTTATGTCAAAAAACGTGATGGGAATAAATGGACTTTGGATTCGGATTCAGCGACCTAAAAGGCATGTTATAGACCTAGTCAGACCTCCAGATCGGGACTTTCCTGTTTTGTGGGGGCTGTGTAATGAATAAGACATCCAGAGAAGATAAATTAAATTATAAAAATTAAATTTGAGGGATGTAACATATGGAATAAAATATTTAAATATGTAAACAATAGTATTATTAAAATCCACAATATCTTTAGAAGTCTCGAAAGTTTAAAGAAACAAATTTTGAATTGCAACAGAAGCTTTCTCGAATGGAATCAAAATTGTATTAACAACCCATGTTATTCGAATTCCTTGACTTCGTAATTATACAATACAATTTGCTTTTTGCAGATTGTTATTCCTTACTTAATAAATCTCGGAGAATAGAAAAACGTTTCTCAACCATTCCATGCCTGACAGTTCATTTTCCGGAATGAAAGTAACTATAAAATCCACCGCAGATACCTGAACTTGCATCGGAGAGAAATGCAGTTACAAATGCTTCTTGAATTCGCGTTCAAAGCAAGGCAGCCTGGGGATACGTTCGGAGTATATTTTATATTCTGCATTAACATGCGCAAATGGTCGAATATCAAAATTAAATTGAATGCTACATAATATGTATATACATTTCAATAAAACATTGAATTGAGATATAGAATATATGTTTTACGATAGACTGCGCAGAGGTAAACAAATAGTTAATTTAGCCACTTTTTAATAGTATGTTATTCAAATGTATCATTGAATTAACGAATTTGGGTACAATTCGTCATCAAATTATAATGAAGCACCCTTGCCTGACAACATGAGTTAATACCAGTATTACAGTTAACATAATCCATTTTTTCTGTGTCAAGTTAACTTGACGAATTTACAAAAAGGTATATGAGTGGTTCTCAAGATATGTTGTTATTTGATGATTAATAATTAAAAAAAATGAGTGAAATGGAAAAATTTATAATTAATTTTATAGAAATAGCCACGAACGGGATAGTTTGCTATAAAATTGAAGATAACACTGGTGTAGAAAATTGAAGCAATTTTTCCTTTCCGATAAGAAATGAGCTAATAAAAAATTAATAATAATAATAATAATAAGTAGAAGAAGAAGAATATACATTATATTATTTAATAATGCTTCGGCTGATATGTGCTGGGTGTCGAACTTTTGAAAATGATCATTTTAAGTTTTTTTTTCAGTTAAATAGCTACCAAGCCCTGTCCAAACAATGAATACATGAGCCAGAGGCCGCAAGTTCGACGCCACGAGTTTGCAAATATAAAAAGGTTTTTTGCAGGCTTCTAAGAAGGTTCACTGGCAACATTGCAGACATTTTAGGGTACTAATTATACAAAAATTACTAAAAATATATATTCCGAAGTTTTTTTTATCTGGAAGTTACAATATAAAATAATAATTACGTTCGATTTAAAAAAATTGCATTCAATGCAATAAAATATGTTGTTCTATATTCAGTTTCTTTTTGAATATAGATAACTTTCTTTGTTGCTAAATCTAATGTTTTTGTACTTTTGCATGGAATATTTTATAAAATATTCTATGATCAACTGATTTCTCAATATGTTATCCGTTAAGACACTCCGATTTCAATGATCTGTTTTAATGAAATTAGTCTGCCTACCAATCTTAAAATTGAACCAGTGAGACTACTAGTACAACCCTGCTAGAAATTGAAATCACTTACTGGGTAGTTACTATGGCATCATAAATGCACTTTTTTTAAAAACTAATTGAAAACAATAAGCAACATAATATGCATGCAATTGTTGACATTCTCGACTTATAGTCTGCATATATTCAAAGATGTGCTTGCCTGATCTATTAGCCAGATTACAACAATCATCCTAACACCACAATACATTTTAAAAATAATTTTGCCGTTGCCTCACTCATATATTAGATTAAAAGACAAAACAGATTCGGCCATTCCGCTGAGAAGTAATCGATCTCATTTTATAGCCGCAGAACTTTCTCGAAAGTACATAATTTTAAGATTTTATGTATATAATGCTCAGGCAACGTTGCCCGATGGCATATACAATATATAAGAATTATACAAGAATACTAGTAGGAAATAAATGTCCAATAAATAGCCTCAAATTTCTACCAAGGTAGTAAAAACAATTTTGAATTTCTTAAAATTTTTTTTTTATGAAAAAATTAATACTGTTCGTGATTTGAGTGTATACAAAAACTTGAAAAAAAGGACTCTTTTCGTGGTTAAATACGTTAACTGTGTATGCGTAATGTTGATTCAGGATATGGTCAGCATTTTTGTAGCGGCAACTTGTAGGTATATAATTTCAATTACTGCATTTCGTCCTATTATAGGATTTCCCAATTAGTAGATTAGATTTGTCGACGAGCATTAATACCGCGGAATAATTATTTTGCAAAATGTTACTTGTGAATTCTATGCAATATAGTATGCAGAGAAATACTCATTTATTCGGATTACAGAATAATTTATGTAACCGTTATTCATCAATGGATTAATGGGGAAAAATGAATGGATTGTAATTGAGGAATTGGAAATTACTTAAATAAATTTCTTCGTATTATGATTAACTTAAATGAGATGAATTATGTAGACACTGGTATAAAGTATGTCCGGAAAGGTTAATATGACGAGAACTATATAAAAATATTTACAATGACACTTTTGTAAATTTAAAAGCGATCGTTGACTGACAACTTTGAAAAATGTCTTATACAGCACTAAAAGGCGACACCATACAGAAATTTGCGATCAGTTGACACTTGTGGGTGTATCCGATTGTCACTAGGTGATGTACATACATGAAGATAAACTGGCACAAGACCGAACGTAATGGTTGTTGGGCTTGAAGAGTTAGTTCAGTGCTCGATCGTTCTCATACATATGTTACAGACAATGAAAGTGTTGTACCATAATTCTTTGGTGTGTACAAGACTTGATTGATATCCCTTCGAAGTCGAAACTTATATTTATAATAAAAATAATACTATGATCTTTATTGAACAATAATTATAATTTTGCACTGGGCGAGATGCAGCATAAGCTTATAGATATACTCCATATATTCTCAATTTAATTCCATTATAATGAGATTAATTTCGAGCCTGCTTACTATTTTAATCTAAATTTGGTGTCTATAATGAATTGAAGTGCTATTCGAACTGGGAAAATATTTCATTTTTGAAGTTATTTAAAGCGAATGAACGTATAAGCTATATTGCAAGTCATTTTTCAAGTTTGAGGCCAGTTATTTTTGAGAAAATAAAAAATAAATGTCATTATTTAAATCAGAATTAGTGTTAGAAATAATTAATTTTAAATGTTGTATATTACAATTTTTGATTTACCTGTCTACAAACTGTTATTCATTTGAATAAAATCGATCGATTCGCGACAATGAGTAAAATTTTTACATTTTCAAGAATGAGCTTCTCTTGCAAAAGTAGAATTTCAGTCATCAACAGTGAAAAACTCACTCCCCGGAAAACTCTACGTTAGAGTGGATGTATAATCAAAGAGGCGGCAGCAGTAAAACTTGAAAAATCAGTTTCTCGGTTACAAAGTAAAAGACGACTTGAAATATCAAAATATTTTATTGTATTCTAGATGCAGCGCTTGGCAGTTAAAAAAATTATTGAAAAATATATTCTTAAATGATAATAGATATACAATGTTTATTCTATTGAATGAAATTTCACTTTAAACTATATAGTTATTTACTCCAAACTTCTAGTTATCAGTTGTTAAAACACAAATGCAAAATAGTTAGGAACTGAAAAAATACTTGAAATATTGAATTCTGCATAACTCGAAGAATTACAAAATAAAAATATAATAGTTAATGCTATGTTTCCTGTTATTGAAAATTAGCGATTTGGGCCCTTCGTGTCGACTTACTCATACGTCAGTATTTGAAAGTCGCCGTGAATAGTTAAAATTAAGAAAACAAGACGGATGTAGTTAATTTCTCTAGTAAAAAATATCTCGCAATAGTATTGCGTCAAGTCTTTCCTGTATAATCTCGAAGAAATATCGCAAAATGGCAAATCCGATAGTTACTTGATGCCATTCTTGATGTCTCATGAATCCGAATGTATTGTTAGTATCGCAAAAGTAGCACACGTGTATGTAAATTAATATAAAAAATTAAATAGATTAATGAACAACGAGTTATAGCCGAAAATCAAAGGAGGATGCCCACGGGCAGAGATGTTTTCCGCCCCGGAGATGGAACCTCCAAAACTGATAAATTCGGTTAGAGTATAATAAGAGCTAATACCTAATATCAAATCTGAGTGTTTTATCACGTGAGAAAGTTTAAAAAATCAATGTTGAAGTTGCGGATAAACGTAGAAAAATGCTGTATTTTAAGTAGTAACAGTCTGTTTATACTATGAACAAAAATCTATTACTGCTTAGACTACTGTTTTTGCTATATAAAATCCGCGAATCGAAGTTCAAGTCTCTAACAATAGTTTAAAACAGTAGTCTAAGTAGTAATAGTCCATAGTTTTTTTGTTTTGCAGTATAAACAGACTGTTACTACTTAGAATGCAGCAATTTTCTACAACTAGTTTATCCGCAATTTCAACAACGATTTTTAAAACTTTCTCTCGTGATAAACACTCGAATTTGGTATTAGGTGTTAGTTCTCATTATTCTCTAACCGAATTTATCAATTTCGGATGTTCCATCTTGGGGGCGGAAATCACGTATGCTCGTGGGCATCTTCTATTGTTTCGAGTACTACCAATATTCAACTCCATTTGATTTCGGGCAAAAAAATGATTTCAAATGTATATCATTAAATATTCAATGATTAAAAGAAATGTTCCTTTTAAAATACGCAATTTTACAATACTTTTTAAATAGTAGGAAATTCAAAAGAGTTAGTATTTATTACTCGTTTATAATATTCCCAAATAACATACACAATGAAAAAATGTCGGTCGTCAAGTTGATGCTTACTTGAATGATTGGATGGAAAGGAATTATTTCCATTGTAAAATAGTTTTTGTAATTAATAATAATATATTTCTTATGTAAATGTATAAAAGAAGAGAGACAACGCTAGCTTGCTTAATTAAAGAAAATATTTTTTTGGTTCAGTAGGCGTAAAATGGCCATTTAATGCCTCGTTTTCGGGGCGTAAAATGACCAATGCATTAAGATAGAGATTTTGCTAAGTTAAAAAGTTATTAAAAAATATCCATTTTTGACATTTACTGAATCAAAAAAATATGTTCGTATCACGGGCGTGAAAGTTATTTTATGCCCTTGAGACGAAAATAAATGTTGTAATTAAAGTAAATAAAATGTTTGTAATTATTCACATAGTTATTTATTTGAATATACAATAATTACTTGTTTTATAATAAGATAATATAATATTCTGAATAGATGTTCGAAAAAACTGCTGCTGATGCTATTCTAATCGCAGAGAAATGTTACAATGAACTTACCTGAATGTCAATTTCATTAAATGTAGTTTCATTGATATAGTTAGCGTGCTTCGAAGTGACGATAACATATAAACAATTTGTTTGTCTGGTAGTTTTCAATTTTCTAACGACGATGTCATGCTGGATTAAGCCTTATTAAGGATGAGAGGGACTCTTTTTGAATGCAAAATTCAGCGCTTTTTTTGATAATGTTACGGCCACAAAAATTTACACACAATGTTTTTTAGGTACAAAAGTCTGATCTTCTTGATTATGCCAAAAGAATTTGTTCAAAACTCGTTCCAAAAAAAACAGACAGTTTTAAAAAAAAAATCGAGAATTTTTAAGTATATTTTTCTTAAATCTATAATTTAGACCAAGAAACAGTAATGCAGAGTACGCGAGAGCACCAAATATCGCGTTCAAAATGGTACCTGCCACTTTTCAATATTTCAAAATGGAGACTTGTAAATAGCGCTGATTCTGTATATTATTTCTTTGTCAACCATGCAAACGTTCGGCAATTGCTTCATAACACTAAATTTAAATTCTTGGGGTCGTAATACATGAGGTTACGTTTTTGAAATTCGAGAATCTAATATGGCGGACGATATTTCTAAAATATTAACAGATTATTTTAAAAATGATCAATAAAGGGTTTTCGGTTCGCTGATACAAATATGAGGTCTCATTTTCGAAAATGTGATCGAAATTGAAAAGATCGAATGAAATTATTATTAATTGAACGATACACCAAAAATTAAACACTCTAGATTTTTTTTGAAAGAATGTTGATGTTATTAAACAATATGTCAGCAATTCATACAATGTCTTGGTTTTCATTGAAGTTAAAATCCTGACGTCTACATTTCCCACAATTCAACAACTCTGATAATAAATGACCTTCATTAGATAACAGAAAATAATTTTTTTGACGTGTACACAGAAATTGACTGGAGAAATCGTATATCTAATTTTATAATGGGCAGTAATGTCACTAAAGTTTAATACGATTCTAATTTTGTCTTGTTTGATAATAACAAAATTCAATTACAGGAAAATTAATTTTGAATCAGCTACTTTTATCAAACTCTTTTATTTAAAAGCTATTAAAAGAATTCTAACTGCGATCGTGATTTATGCTTTTTGGTTAATGACTGATATTTTTTAACTGGGAACAAATCTGACTTTGAAATTACACCAGCACATCTGGATTTTTGTAAATTTTAGCTTAAATTATAAAAAATGTAAATTTAAATGATTTTGATGAAATGTTTTTGCAGAACCATTTCTTCAATTTTTCACAATTACATAAGATGGTACAGTTGTTTAGCTATTTTCCTAAGATTTTAATTCAAGGCTTCGAGTCATGCAAATTCATCCATTTACTAAACTGAACATGTTTTTTAATATCGATACCCATGTGCGAAATTCGTAACGGCCCAGCGCTGGTCCAGTCCTGGCAACGGCGGTGCCGAGGCTCGGCTGCGACATTGGGCCAACACTGGCATGAGTCTTGGTGCGACACTACGGCCTAGACTCGGCAACCGGTCTTGGTCCAGTAATGGCTGCCAGCACTGTCACGGCATCGACAGCCAGCACTGGCCCGGCATCGGCAGCCAGTATTGGCGCGGCATTGACTGTCGGCAATGGCCCAGTGTCTGTTACGACACTACGGCCTAGACTCGGCAACCGATATTGGACCATTAGTGGCTGCCAGCACTGTCACAGCATCGACAGCCAGCACTGGCCCGGCATCAAAGCCAGTATTGGCGCTGCGTTGAGCGTCGGCGATGGTACAGAATCTATGCAGCTAAATTTTACAGGCATTATTGTCTTTGCAACGTCGCAGCAGCAGCACGATAAAAAAAGAAAAACAAAGGTTGAAACGAATTTATTGTTATTGGAAGAAACCTGGAAGATGTATATACATCGATGGGTATATGAATATATCCCTCCTTATTGACGAGTCTTTTGATGTTGTAAGCCCCTGGGCGGGGCCCAAATTTGGAACTCCAACGAGTTGGATTCGTCAGTTCGTAAAACGTCGTACTAGTTCCATCGTATTCCTCTAAATAAAAATATTAATTTCTAATTCGTCGTTTATCACGACGAGTTAGTTCTTAGTCGGAGGGAAAGTCCCCCCGACACCAAAAAAGGTAAAAGTGGCGAGATCGCCCTCCGGCCAGAGTTGCCGCGTCAGTGCCCACACTTCAAGGAACGCGGGCGCTACTTCATATGCGGTTCGGCGACGCGTTCCTAGCGGCTACGGCCGGAACTTAACTGCTGGGTTTCCCTGGGGATTCGAACGTCACCGCTGGCTATGGACCGAGTCTCCAGAGATCAGAGGGCTCGTACACGGAGAGAACTGTGCAAGTATGTAACTGTAGGGAATCCTTCGCCAATGTACTAAGATTTCCGGATATCAATCTAAGAAAGTCACCGTCTCAGACTGTGAAAACGCTCACAGATTTCACACAGCAAAACTACGATGCTCTCTTCGAGGCTTGCTCCCGCCTAAGTTATACTTTTTAGACTAGAGCTCTCCCGGACTTTTTGTAGGAAATTTCCTCCTCTACCAATAAGGTTTAGTAAATTTTTGCTCTATCTTGCATCGTTTTCGATACGGTCGATATTCGATCGGCAATATTCTGTTTGAAATAAATTTGCTAGGCTTGGACCGATGTTCGGTCCCGAATGTTTCCATCGCTGGGCCGAGATTTGGTACTATCACTTTGCCAGACATGGTCCGATACTCGGGCCCAATATTGGGCAGACGCTGGGACGACGATCGGAAGAAATGCCTATGAGATCAATTTGCCAGGCCTGGCCCGATGCATTGGCCTGTTTTCAGCCGAAGTTTGGCAATTTGTTATAGTCAGTATCGGCTACCAATGCTGGCCCGATTCTGGCACAGTGAAGTTGCCGACGTTGGGCCAGCATTGGTAGCCGAAAGTCGGCTGTCAATGCTGGGCCGAGATTTGGCACTATTAATTCGACGGGGTTGGTTCGATGCTCGCATCGGTTTTGGACCAACTGTGGGCCAACGATCGGCAGTACCTTGTATGAAATAAATTTGCTATAATTGGCCCGATGTTCGGTCCTGAATGCTTCCATCGCTGGGCCGATTTGGCACTATCACTTTGCCAGACTTGGTCCGATACTCGGGCCCAATATCGGGCTGACGCTGGGACGACGATCGGAAGAAATACCTATGAGATCAATTTGCCAGGCCTGGCCCGATGCGTTGGCCAGTTTTCAGCCGAAGTTTGGCAATTTGTTATAGTCAGTATCGGCTACCAATGCTGGCCCGATTCTGGCACAGTGAAGTTGCCGACGTTGGGCCAGCATAGGCAGCCGAAAGTCGGCTGCCAACGCTGGGCCAATGCTGGGCCGTATGGTCAGCATCGGCATTTCGCACATGGGTAATTAAGAATTGAACATGAGAACTTCAAATTCAAAATGGCGCATCCAATGCGGCAGATAAGAATATACATCAAATTACGTGAATTCCAATTCGCAGCTTAACCATTTGGAGTATAAATTGTTCTTAACATGGAAATCAGTTGAAATTTGTCACTTACTGATATTCGATTTCTAAAATTCAAAATGGTGGATCCAAAATAGTGTACTGAATTCATAAAAAGTTTCTTAATAAAAAAATTGTATTCGTGAGACTTTAAGAGGAGCCCTGTAAGAATATACTGTTCTAATTTAGATTTACTATTCTCAACTACTACAAAAACCAACTTCTACTAATAAATACTTCGAAATGCAATTTTAAAAAGCAATAACGAGTGAAACGGTCTTTGTAGGGATCACTGTGCTTCAAAAACGGTTAGTGAAATACTGTAAATCGCAGAATATTTTCTCGAATTTCGTAGCGAATGATGATAATAATTGCACATTTTTTGGTAATTTATAAATGAACAGGGCTGTCGGAAAAACACTTCATAACGAAAGTGTAAAAAATGCTATCTCACGATGATAAATATATTAATAAATGCGAAAGCACAAAACGTGCGAAAGAGCCAAAGGAGAATTTCGAAGAATATTCTTGAAACGCTATTTTGTATTTCCATTTTTGAGATTAGATTTTTCATTAATTAGCGACCTCAAAAACACCCAAGTAGGTACAATAATAAGAAAATCAATTTGCATAATACGGTAAAACAATAGTTTGGACGTCTATATGAAATTTAGATAAATTGTCAGCTAAAAAAATCTACAAGAATCATCATAATCTATTCTTGGAACTGATAATAGTGATATTTAACTGGTCTGCATTTATTAGTTTGCTAATTGAATTGAAATTTTAACAATGTCTTCCATCAAGAGTGGGCTTGTTCTATCATTGGTAGGACAACAGTTATTAGCAGTTAATTTTGTCGTTGATAATAATATTGAAATCTACAGGAATATCTTAAAATGTTGTAATGTTGCGCACACAAATAGTGTCGAATGACATAGTTGGAGATTTGATCTACAATTCGCTCAGATTATGAACAGTAATTATAAATGTAATATACCTGGGAAAATCGAAATGCGAATCTCATTAATGAACAACGCTGTTCATTCTACGTGATCCTGCTTTGAAATTTGATCCCTGCTGTTTGATGATATTTAATTCGTACGAAGCGGCTTACCTACTAAAGAACGGGCATTTCGAATGTATTATGGAAGAACTTTACGAATATATTTTTTATGTTTATTTCTAAATATTGTTTTAAAATGAGGAAAAATGTAATAAGGGTGAAAGAGCAGAGCAAAGTAGACATGCATTTTCATTAAATTGAAATGAAAAGGTTTTATTAAATAAGTGTTTGAACGAGATATATGAAAGTACATAAAATTATAAAAAATGTCGTATTTCTATATTTTAATTCACGATAGAGGGAACATGTAAGAGTTAGCTAAATATGCGTTTTTCCATCAAAATTATGTATATCATGGAAAATTAATACTGACTTTGAACTACATTTATTTGCTCAGGCATACGAAAATAATTATTCTTCAATACTAATGACAAAAGTGTTCAAATAATATAAATTCGAGCAAAGAGCAACCTTAAAATTGGCGGAAATTCGTCTATTTTCTGGACCTCAAATTTAGACTCGGAATGTATGGGAAATGAAAATATTTAGATTGTTCGCGTAAAAGTTTTAGATTGAGTGACTAGTATGTATGAATGTACTTTAATCTTCAGGCAGGGAACGTTAAAAGGAGTATATTACTGTAAAAGTAGTATGCTTTTTTTAATTTGGCATTTTTTACCTACGAAAATATAAATTTTACGAAATTTTCGATGAACAAAATAATTTAAATTTTCGAAATATTCCAAAAATTTGGAAATTTAATGCATTTACATATATTTTTTAAATTAAACTTATATATAAATATGTATGTGTGTGTGTATATATAAGTGTTAGATACAATTGAAAAAAATGTTTTAAAAAAATCGTTTCTTGCATTGCGAGTAAGTTAAAAGTTAATATATAAATCTGAAATATAAAATTCTATTTCGCAGCGACTGTTCACAAGTTTAAATAATTTGGTAAACCAGATAAATGAATATAACTTCAGAATAAGTAATGCAGAAAGTATTCCGAAATTTTCGCGACATTTAATGAAAAAATAGATTTATTTCCATTTAATTATTGTGTAATTTCTCGAATGAGTGCTTTGAGATTTTTTTTCATAGTTCTTGCAAACTGATATATTTACTAATAAAAACATACAATTGTTGTTCACTCGTTGTTATGTTCTAATAAAATAACTACTATTTAACTGTTGTAATTTATTATTTAAACATACCTCTACTGGATCTCATACCAATTATTGTTATTTATTTGCGTTTAATTAAAAAAATATCTTTAAGCATTGTGACAGATTGAACACATTTGAAAATAAAACCTAATATAAAAATAAAGATTGTATGTATATAAAGTGTGGAATAAAGAATAATTTTATATTTTAAAAAATGTAATATTGCGCATTTTACCTTTGAAGACATCCGACATTTTAAAAATATTTTTAAAAATATTGTTTACTGATTCAACATATCACGGCATCAGCAAACGCTATTTGAATAAATATTGCTTTTTAAGTCTGCAATAGCAGATCTACAATAGTTAATTAAATCTCGCCACTTTTTAAAGAATGCGATATTTCTTTGTTATTTATTTAGAAAATATCTTCCTATTCCGCCCATCCCATTCATTATAATGTCTATAGTAAAACAAAGCATTGAAATGAATAAGAATTCAAATATTATATGAAGTTATCTTATTATTTTTTTTTGTTTACAAGCATCCGTTTATTTTTTTATTATGAGGCATATAAACGAAACTAACTGTTATTATGTATGATTTTAAAATGGTTTTCATTGTACAATTTTTCAGAGATTATTTATTCAATAATTTTTATGTATTATCGAAATATAAATATTTAAAAATATGTAGTATACAAAATTTCCCATTTTTTAGAGTAAACTGAAATGAGCGAGACATATAAAAATGCAAGTATTTGATGAAAACAGATTTCAATTTTATGAAAAATATTTAAGGACAAAATATGAGAGTAACTGATTAACAAATAAATTCGTATATAAATTTCTTGGCGATAATAATATGAATTTGATTCAAATTATGTCCATCTGGGTATTTGAAGGAGTATAGAAAGTAAAATAGAGCATGTTACTTAAAATAAAAAAAATTAGATACAGAAATTTTCTCTGTTTTAAGCCGTCAAAATAGTTTTTGCCACAAGACATTGTTTGAGGTCTAAGTTTCCTTTCATTTCAATTCATACAAAAAGGGAGTATATTGGAAAATTCATAGAACTTTTAACTTTTATATAATACTCACCTATAGTTACTTAACTTTTGGGTTATTTTATCGATATTTTGTTGTTTAAAAAATATACTCATTTCTGATTTCAATAAAGACTCTTTTTACAAACATTTGTAGAAAATAAAGGGTACCAAAGAATTTATGTATGACAGCCAGGGACAGCCTTGCTACTTAATAATTAATAATTAATATTTAATAAAATTAAGGACTTCCAGGAAATACCCATCTTTCATGTTTATAATCGAAAAAAGTAAAAAGTTCAATTAACCAAAATCTCTGACAAAGATGCGTAAAATAAACATAATGTCATCGCTGCTGTAAAATGTTATTAATGTAATATTTCTCTTTCAAAATATCGTTGGCAAGAAAATACATTTTTAAGACAATGGCAATTACTTTATATTATTATACGGTTTTTTATTTCTTTAAAAGTTCCGACGCATACCGTCATTCCCTATTTAAATAATTTGGATTAATTATGGTACATGAGTCTGGTTCATTGAATTTATTATCTTTTATTATATTATTTTGTTGCATATGCATCAACAAATAGGGTGAAAATTGTTATTATCGTTAATCAAGTTGTAATTTGTGTGACATACATAAAATTTATATTTTATATTTGGTACATCACGCGTGTCTTTAATTGGAAACAAGTTTTGTAAAATATGAACGCTGGAATTTTTCAGGGTATCTGATTGTAGCATTTTCATAGTGTTAAAATACGTTACAAATGAAATTTGAGCTGTTTCTTTATTAAATATCGTACCAGTCATTTTGTATCCCCATTGTGTTTTGAGTCTTATCGTGTTTGAATAATATATAACAATTAGTTAGAAAGAAACAGCCAAAGTATTCTGGAAAACATGTTCATTTTGGGATAAACCGAAAGTAAAGATTTTGCGGGTTGTGGAAATTGTAATTTTGTTTTTTAAAAGTAAATTTGCTTAATAAAAATGAGTTTAAAAAGTAAACACAAGTATAATAGGCTGAAAATATACGCCTATTACTAACATAAATTCTTTTTAAGCAACTGCCAGTGACTTTATATCACAAAAATGTTGATAGACTTCTTGAAAAACACTTGCTGAACTTTGAATATAACTATGAATGCGTTAAATCTAAAAGAAATTTTCCATCCATTCCAAATTATGTGGATATTAACAGAAACTTTCGCAAATGAAGTTGCATGTCATTGTTTCATTTATTTGACTGGATCATATACGAACACCACGCAAATATACAAAGAGGAAAAATCATCACAATGAATTAGACAAAATCACGATTCCAAAGTCACTGGTATGGTAATTGAAACGTATCTTTAAACAAAAAGTTCAAGTTAAGGATAAATTCCTATCTAGAAATATATGTCTCTTATATTTTAAAGAAATTGGCGAAGTAAATCCGATCCTAGCATTAAATCTGCTAAAACATGGGATAACGTATTATAGAACAGAAAAAATAAGTTGTTAGTTCTGCACTGCAAGAAAATTAATTTTGTCCGACGCTAATAGCTGTATAAATCAACTAAATAAAATTAAGTACAATACGTCTTCATTTGAGAAAAAATCTATTGTTTGAACTACTGAGACTTTAGTGAATTATCAGGATGTATAAAAACTTAGAAGGCCTGTAATATATGTAGACACTGAAATTTAAGGTTCGTTTCACAGTAACGGGGTTTAATGCGCAATATATTTGTTAAACTTATTGGCATGATTTAACATTTTTTTAACATCTACTTGACAATCATTATTATAGCTACTTCATACAGCATCAAACGAAGGTTCCTTTATTCCTAAAGTGGTACTTAAGTTCTAAAATGGTTAAGTTTTCTGTACGATAAAAGTCTGATTTGAACGAATCCAAAAATTAATGATCTTGCGTATTTTAATTACAGGAATATTGTACTGGATAGAATACAAAGAAAAGTCGAAAAATGTTTTTCAGTGGGTTTGATGAAAATAGATAGGATATCAGATAGGATTTCATTCAAAACAACTATTGGCATTATAACTGAAACAAAATGCCGTTCTACGGACAATTTTTATAACATTTTTTGGTTCAGGCCAACCATGACACATGAAATTCAGGGATATTTTTAGGCAATGTCTGATACCATCATGCTAGATTTAGTATTAACAATATTAAGATTCGAAAGGGTTTATAACCTACTGAAATATATGGATATCTTTAAATTCCTTCGTCCTAAATATTATTCTCCTGATGAAGAACCTGAAGACCTACTTGATCTGAGGAGATTATTGCTGTAGGTATCATATTACCACCTTCATAGGAGCATGTGTTTGCAGCATTTACAGCTGCAACAATTTGTTTCTCTTTATCAATATTTTGGTAGGTTACAAATATATTCAAAATTGAATTTTTCCGTTATGAAAACTTGCACTAAATACCATTTACAGCTATTTATACATCTTTGTATCATGGATTTTTAAATTAAACATTTTTTTCTCGAATTTCAAACAGTTATTTACAAAATTATCTTTGTCCTGAATTCTTTTTTCATCCGTTATGAATTCCAGGACTTTTTAAAAAAAAATGTAAGATCATACATTCAATATTGGACAAGTTAAAAAAGTTTGTGCCTACACTGTAAAAATAAGTGTCTTATGAATGTCTTAATTGAAGGCAATAAGACATATAGAATTGTCTTGTTTTCAAAAGTATCTTGTTTTAGAGGACTTAGAAGAGAAACATTTTATAATCCAAATGTTAATGTCGATATCTTCATTTACGTTGTTTCTTCAATTCGATCTGATATCTATTGGTACATTAGTCCTGCTTTCACCTTTTCCACATAATTAAACGTTTTAGATTCGTATAAAATGTTTGTCCTAATATATAAATTAATGGTTCATTACGTATGATAAAATATCAATGCTATCGAATTTTTATTTTATCCCTAATGATAAAAAATGTGAAATATGCTCAACAAAAAAATAACGTGTATTGTAACCACTCATATTATTTTTATTGTCATAGATGACTTTCTTCGATACGTATACGTTTCAATCTTCTGCAGTACTAAAATAAAACGGTTTACGATTACATATAATGGTAAGGAATAAGCACAAAAGAGCCACCGACGATTATTAGGACGCGCTACTTTTACTAGTGAAATAAATAAAATTATGTTTTCTCCTTTGAAGTCTATATTAATTTTATAAATAGTAGTTATATCACAAAAGTTCTGCACTTTCTCCCTGCCGTCTGAGTGCATATTAAATCCCATAAAATTATCAAAATCAACTTTTATCTTGCGCAATGGAAAATAAAATTATTTGGTATTTAGAAGTGTTAGTTATTGGAAAAACATTGAACGTTTCGCAGCGCCTGCGTCCTCAATAAAATAAAAAACGTGAAAATTACAACTTTTAAAATGAAATGATCCGCGACAAAGTTTCTTTTTAACCGACAACAAAACCGCCGAAAAAGCTGCTTGCAGTCTCGAAAAAAACGTCGACGCGGTGCGTTTAACCAATTTAATTAAAAGTTCGCAGCTTAAAAAGGGCCATTTGGTGCAGGATGACAAAGGTAGCCCCGAATCCAGTACGTGAGACCGCGTGAAAAATTAAAATGTCCTAAGCCGTTCGAGTACCTAGGAAATATGTTTCGCAAATACCTGGAAAACTCTAAGGAGTATTGGCGGAAGTTCTGAGAGTCCTGAAAGCAACAAACATTTCATATCGTAAGGATCGCTTTTATTTACAAGAGTAAAATATTATGTACAAGGTGGTGTCGAAAAATGTCGTTTTAAAAGATCGAATGACACGTTGTCTTTTTTGTTGTTTCTTAAGTTTTATAAACACTGATAAACGGAAATAACCACCGAACAAAATATAGAAACGACCATTAGGTGCATCCCCATTGAATCAACTTCTGTCACATTGCATTTAACATACATGATTTTGAATCCCTACAGTGTTTCATGTACTTGCGTGTTACAGTGTGTAGCTTGTGTGACGGTGTGTGAGTTTTTTTTTCGTACAACGCTATTTCTTAAGACTAGTTCCTTATGCTCGTTTTCTTCTCGTTGGTGAAAAGACTGTTTATTTTCTTTGTCGCAATTCGCAAATTCCTCCACAAAGGCTTTTTATGCTCTCCGGATGATTTCACGAATCGCTGCATGACCGATCACAACCCGATCGAGTTCTATATATATATACACATATCTTTGATGCTCTCTACGTGTGTTCCGAATGTGTGCGTCGCGTGCTCGCAAAAGGGAGCCTCGACCGGAAGTCACGTGTTCGCCTCCCTTGGTCCTTTGTCGGAGCTTCGAGCTTGAGGAAATCGAGGACTTTCCTCGACCTTGCCATCTCTCTCTCTCTCTCTCTCTCTCTCTCTTTTTCCGTCTCTTACATCCTCTGGTACGAGGTTTTCCCGAAGTTTCACCAATTTTTCGCGTCGGAAACTGGATTCGTCTAGCGTCTAATCGGTAGGAGCGTGACGAAGGACCAAAGCCGGAGGGCTCCAAATCGATGGGTAAACAAATGGGAGAGGAGCTTTTTCGTTTGCAATTTACATGTAATTTGATTCCTCTAATGAGATCGTTCGTGTGTTTGTCGTTACTCGTCGTTCGTTCATTTTCGGTAGGGATTGGTCCGCACATTATCTCAGCTGGCCCAAGAAGAAGGCAAGAGAGACGAGAAAGGTACGTGAAGTCGGCCATCCGGCCGCCGTGTTTCCGTGCTGCATCGCTGCCGGATGTTCCCCTGCGACAAACAAAAACAAAGGAAGTGAGCGAATTGAATATTCATTGTGCATTCTTGCAAATTTGTGCGCGCTAAACTTTAGCGTGCGATCTGAGCATATTTTTTTTTGCGCACTCTGCTTTTATTTGAATTTGTAAATTTGTTGGAAATACGACAAATGTGAGAATTTCGGTTGCAAGTGTTGGAAGGGATTTCTTTGGAGGTAAGTTGAATAATTTGTGGATTCTAAAAAGAGGGTCGGAACCATTTTGGGAAAGGAGTATACATCAAACAATTATTAAACTTATTGGTAACTTATAATACTAATTCATTTTACCATATAGGGTATACGATATATTTGTAATTAAGTAGATCAATCTAGAGAATCTGTGACGATAAATTTTTATTTCTAAAGTGTTTTAATTAAATAGAAACTGTTTGATCTCTGGTGCTAAAACGTCTCCATCAATCTAATAAATTGGTGGGCTGATATAGTTGAACAATTCAATTCTCTTTTGCTCTTAACTCTCTTGTTTTTCAATATATTTCCGGAAGACTAGAAAAATCCATTTGGGATACAAAACAATCAAATATGCATTCCAGTGTATATGTTTGTTTCTTATTTTAGGCATTATCTGTTCAAATGTCCTTCACGCAGCTGATCCTTCAGCTGGAATACGTTTTAATTATGATCTTAAGTCAATATATAATAATTTAGAGATCACTTTTTTAAAACAAAGTTGTCAACAAATTATGTAGTCTAGATGAAGAGGAGGAAGGGAGGACGAGTATATAGTCTGCAGAATTCCAAGTTTTTAAAATTGTTGTCCAGTTTTTTCCGTGTATGAAGGGAGAAGTAATAATTATAAATTATTTTATAAACAAAATTTCATTTTTCACACTTATATTTGCACTTTTGATATCACATTTTAAATATTGAAACTGGTGGGTTTAACATGGCAGATAGTTGAGAAGTAGAAGAAAATTATTTGGAAAGCGTTATTTACAGATTTTTGAAGTAGCTAATTACCAACCATGTCGTAAGAATGATACTAAAAACAAGCATGACCCTAGGGAAAATTCCGTTATTTCCATAACGAAATTTTATGACAATATTCGGTTAAATTAATATTTTTATTTTGTAATAATAAATCAAGGTTTTTATTGTTTCTGTGTAATTAATTTCATACTTATAATACTTATGAAATGTACTGTTTTATAATTAATTTTAAAAAAGAAAAATGTTTTACGTCAAATTTGCAGGGATCAAAACTGATAGTACAATTTAACACTTTTCACCTAATCTAAATAGTTTAACAGATCCTTACTTTGTGCATTTACAGTCACATGACTGGTCTATCTCAAATCATGTAGGCCGATGGTATGTCAAGAATTACCTTCACGATAAAATATGTTATTCTACTTTAAAAATAAAGAAACACGTAGATTTTATACTTTTCATTAATCATTTTCTGACATTTTTATAAACAATTTCAGATTTTCGCAAAAAAATATGCAAAAAGGCTACCGGTTTCTCTTCCAAAGGAGGATGCCCATAAGTATCGATTTCCGCCCCGGAGATAGAACCTCCGAAATTGATAAATTCAGTTTCGGCGAGTATAATAAGAGCTAACACCCAATACCAAATTTCAGTGTTTTATCGTGAAAAATGGTTGTTGAAGTCGCAGATAATACGTAGATAAATGCAGCAATCTAAGTAGTAAAAGTCTGTTTGCCAACAAACACGGCGGTCTATTCCTACTTAGGTTACTGTAATTTTCTATGTAAAATCCGTAACTTCAGCAACGATTTTTAAACTTTCTCGCATTATAAAACAGTCAACTTTGGCATTAGATGTTAGCTCGTATTATACTCTAACCGAATTTACCAGTTTCGGAGGTTCCATCTCAAGGGCGGAAATCAGGTATATTCGGGGGCACCTTCATTTTCAGGATTTATAGATAATCATATGTACTACTTTACATAAAAATTTCATTTGGTGTTTTTTTTTATTTTCTTATATACTCAAAAATTTGCGAGTTTTGAGATTTCAATTTCAATTTCAGATTTCGAGAGCCAACAGTATAATTAATTCAATATTCGTAAAGGTGTAACATTTATAATATCGAAGATATATAAGTATTTTTTCATAGAAATGTATCTTTGAAAAATTAATCAATTGAACATTTTTTGTTCATTTTATTGAAATCCGCATATTAGTCGTAGGAAACAAAATGTTATATGATAGATCTACAAACTTTCAACATTTATTTAAAAACAAGAGAAATGTGTCAAAAATGAATTAAAAGTGGTAGGTAAATATTTTACTATACAGGATTCGATAAATTTTCTGTTTCCTTAATAAATTGATGGATCGTCATAGTCGTTACTAAATTAACTTTTCAACCAATCAAGTATATTTCATAATAATATTTGACAAGCTGATAATTCTTTGCAAATATTCTGAATGGTGTATTCTAAAATTTCATGACCAACATTTACAACAAACTTTTCAGATACATTTTACCTAAAATATTGTTTTAACTTTTATGAATTAAACTGGCGCATAGAAGTTTAGTAAAGGAATACGCATATCGAATAGTTTCTAAATAAAATGTTGTCGATGACAATATAAAAATGTTGCTCAAATTAAAAAAAAAAGTGTTTTTTAACTTTGTTGAATCCTTCAGTAAATAATTCGGAAATGTACTTACAATAATCTTAAATATATTTCACACCAAGTAATCATAAAAACTCATCCTCTTTATACGCTCGTATTCTCACTTAATATAGATGCACAAATTCTTTTGTTATTATGGATATTGCAGTGATAGTTTTCGAAGAACAATTTAATCTTAATATTTTTCGGTACTTTACAAAACTGTTTACTACGAACAAGTGCCGTAAAGACGGAACAGCAGTATTTCCAACTTACAATGAAAAAGCTTTTGGCAATTGGACAAAAAAGTTTTGTTGTGCGCCGGAATAACGATATTGAGAAAGTATATATACCGTTCTAAAGGAAAAAAGTAAAATCTATATAATTTACATAAGCAATAAACTGTTGAGACAATTCTAAATATAACTTTAAGCCAATATATATTGTTAAAAAGAAAAAACAAAATTCGAAATGAACGTGAATCGAATATTAAGGAACGATAAAATAAAGTATACACATTTTTCAGAAGTTGTTTTTATACATTATACGTTTATGTGATTATTTATGTAATGTAGTTAATTTTACACATTTTTTATGTTTATCGTGAGTGAGAAACTTATGAATACTCTATAGATACGCACAAAAAACATCTGTAAACAAATGCAGATTATATATTCTAGATATAGATTTTTTTACTTGGATGGATTTTCCCAATCAATAATACTGTACCGTATGTTTTTTGCAAGAACGGGAAATGTCCGCATTGTCTACCTAACGGTGCAATTGAAAAGGTAGATCGTTCCGTAGAGCTTTACAATGACTATACGCGCAAAGTTTTTATGCGCGGAAACTTGACACAGTACTTCAAGGGCTTATCAGAATCTGCAGATACTTGAATGTAAATTCTTTTCATTGTTAGCATTCCACTGTATTTCTCGTGGATTTCTTTTTTCGTATTGAACCTATTGTTCCTGTTAAGTACAATTTTGTGTACGTGTATTTATTGCCTACATAAATAAATTACTTTGGGCCATACTTTGCATTACTGTTCCAAATATTTATGAAATAGTAGGTAGTATTCTGTATTAAAAATAGTAGGTATATTATGTATTAATGTATTATGTAAAGAATGTTTTTGGATGTGTGGACCCTTGGAATTTATAACCTCCAGTATAGCTGGATTAATACGATTATTTTTTTGCAATGAAAAATTTTACTTTATTGATAAAGTGTTTTCTTAACTTGAACAAAAAACATTAAGCCATAACTCTTACAGTTGTAATTTTTTGTTGATTTTCGACCTTTATTCTCAATGAGAATACTTATAAACATTGACTTCGAAGCGACTTGCTTTACCATTTTTAGTATGTTTTCCCGAATGGTTTAGTCAGAATTTCATTTAAATGACTTAAAACAATTAAAAAAAAACACCGAAAAGGTGGCAAAATTTATGTACTTCTTTTGTTGTTGTAATTCAGTATGTATTCAAAATAATAATAGATATCAAAAGAAGGTGTTGTTATCCAGGATTATAACAAGATATTCTTCTCTACTAAAATTGCACTAACCCACAAAAAAATGTCATTATGATCGCGTGTATCATATATGCTGATAAAAACTACCGCATACTTTTTTATTGATTGAAATTTTTATATAAATGACACAGGTGCGTTTTTAATGCAATTTATCACAAATCGACATTAAAGGTTTGTTGTGCTCGTCAATATTATTCAATATAAATGTAAATGTAAGATTCGTAACGTCTTGCAATGAGGAAATGACGATGTTATTGCAGTAATATGTACTTTTAAAAGTTCAAACTAATTACATCTAATGATCGTTATTAAATTTTTTTTTCTATCAAAAAATAATCCAACGGTTTTTATTTTTACTACCATAAAAAGTTTGTGAATTTTTTCCAACAAAATTTGCAATACCGATCATAGGTTTCTGTCATTAAAGGAATTATTAATTTAATAATATTAAATTAGTTAGAAATATAAAAAATATACTGTACAGCAGTAATATCGTTATATGCTCGTTAAAGGACGTTTACATCTTACATCTTACATTTATATGCATATTCATTTATTAATCACAATTGTAGCATTTCATTTTTGAAATTCAATATGTTAGAAACAATATGACGTCTAACAATTCAAAAAGATGCGGTTGTTTTGAAAATTGATATACATTGATATAATCGTCAAGATTTATTCCGTCAGTCATTTTTTATAAAAATTTGTTATAAGTTAAATGGTGAAGTCTATTTTTAAGATTTTCAAAATTACTATTCATATTATTTCATACTTTACCCTTTCTACTTCACTGCTTTTGTCAATCTTGCATATAAATAGTTATTTAACCAAATCTATTGAAGGAAACTTATTCAAACAGTATCTTTGTGAATAAAGTTTTTACTGATCCGTTATTGTTATAGGCTGTGTTAAGTCCGCCATTTTGAATTTCAAGAAAATCATAATAACTATCAAGAACTTTTAAAGCCAACGTTTATCATTTCTCTCAAACTATATGTCCAGTTTTTCTTATCACTAGATAAGATTTTTACTTGATAAAAAAGTAAACGATGCCATTGGTTTTATCATTTTTATTAGAATATCTGTTGTACGTGGCCATAATGACACTTTTTAGAGGTTAGTCCGATTTCAGTGGAGAAAAAACATTCTCACTGTGTTGGAGTATTTTACGGACATTTTTGTTTAAATGTTTATTACAGAATGTTTCCGTATACTTTTTTAATATGAAAGCAATTAAAAAATAATGATGTATTAAATTTTCGACGTTTTTTTATTTGGTTATTTATTTTTATTTTAAATGAAACTAAAACTAAGGCGCTCGAAAAATTGTACTAAAAGATCTTAGATTAGTCCATATTGAAGTCAATATGAGTAATTTCTCTTCCGGATATTAAAGCTCAACCAAAATTGCTCCTGTAGAATATAATGGGTTAAACTATCAGCATTATTTATTGACTAGTGGACTACATAAAAATAAATATCCATTTGTAGTGTGTCATGTAGAACGTATTTCCATGATAGTTTTACTATGTCCCTGAGCCGATATAGCGAATCTCATGTGACTAAAAATTGCGGTACGTTATAATGCTTTGATCCTTTATCGATATGGATCACAATTGCACGAGTAGTATTCGCCGAATGGTAGATTAATATTGGAAAGAAAAGTCAAATTTATAAATGTATAAGATAATATGCACCAAAAATAAGTTGGTATAAATGAAGGTAAATGTTGAAGTTTTTAATTAAATGAATATATTTTAGTAATACCATATGTGTGTATATCGCATTAACGTCATTGAATATATAAAAAAACGTTCAGTAAGCATACATCTGCAAATTTTGTTAAAAAAAAAGTATTAAAATAAATGAATTTCTACTTTTAATAAGTGTATTTGAGAAATGGCCATTTTTTATAAAAACAGAAACAATTAAAACGCATTTACATACTGAGAGACCGGAAATAACAAACATTGCAAAACTGTTAAAGAATTTAGAGATAATCGATGCGCAGCCATAATAATAATAATAATTTAAAGTTTGAGTTGGTTTGGTCACACAGACCGAAAACCTGAGTGCTTGGGTAGTCCCTTTGCACTCCTCCTATGATCTCCTTCTATATGGCACGGCGCATAGCCATCCAGACCGCGGCCATGGTCGTAGCCTCCATGGAGGTGATATCCTGCCTTGTCAGTGCAGGTTTGCCCATCCCTTCCACTCTATGTCTAGTGGTGGCATGGCATTCGCAAAGAATGTGTTCGGCGGTTTCTACCGCCTCTCCACAGTACCTGCAGGCCGTCGAGACTGACAGTCCTATTTTGTGGAGATGTCCCCGGAGCTCCCCGTGCCCAGTGATCATTGCCACCAGATCTTTGGCCACCGATCTTTTGGCATTCAGGAATACCGGTTTCCATCTGCAGGGCCAGCTGTCGCCAATAAAAAGTTTGGCTTGCCTGCATCCCGGTGTGGAACCCCATATCCTTTGGTGTTTGAGCGCAACCTTCGTCCGGATTGCTTCCCGAGCGAGGATTTTGCACACCCCCACCACGGGTGCGGGGCCAATAAAATTCTTTTTTGCTGCCAGTTTGGCTAGCTTATCCGCCATCATGTTGCCTTTGAATCCACAGTGGCTTGGGATCCAGCGCAGCGTGACGCGGGTTTTCGCAGCTAGTCTATTCAGGGACTGGTAGCAGTCCCAGACTAGTCCTGACCTTGCCCTAAAGTTGTTGAGGGCCTGTAAGGCTCCCCTGCTATCAGAAAAAAAACCACTCTATATGAACACTGAATGATAGCCATTAATTCTGTTTGCAAAACAGTGGTGTAGGCTCCCAAGGGGTATGTGGATCCTTTTCCACGTCTTCCTCTGTATACCCCTGCTCCACTCTCCCGCGCCCCAACTGACCCATTTGTGAACCAGTTGTTGCCGTTGAGTAGTGTCGCATGGTTGCTTTCCCAGTCTTCTCTGGTCGGGAGACTGATTTTGTATTTTTTGTCAAAAAGATAGCGTGGTGACGTGTGATCTGCGATCTCGTCTAAGACGCTACCCCGAAAGTAGGCATCCAGTGGTCCTGTTCTTTTGACAGAGCTCCTGTACCCACTCTTTGCTTTGATCCTGCGCCAGGCCTTTGCGGCTTCGGCTTTCAAAGTTATGTGAAAGGGCTCTATATCCAGGAGAACACCTAGCGCCGCCGTGGGGGTTGACCACGTAGCGCCCGTGATACTCCTGAGTATGAGCCCTCTCACTTTCTCTAGGTCCTTGACAGCTGTAGCCATAGTGGACCTGTTCCACCAGGCCAGTGAAGCATAGGTTAACCTTGGTTTCAGTATAGCCTCGTATATCCATAGCATAGTGGCCGGCTTGAGGCACCAGCTGCTGCCTATGGTTCGTCTCATTAGCCATAGGGAAGCTGTGACTCCGGCACATCTGTCTTTCAGATGTTTCTTCCAGCTAAGCTTGCTATCTAGAGTCACCCCGAGGTATTTGGCTGTTTCCGCGTACTCTAGTCTGTGTCCAGACAGAGTGAGCGGACAGACACGGTCCCATTTGTAGTTTCTGGTGAACACCAGCACCTCTATTTTCCTAGGGTTTATAGAGAGCCCCGTTTCCTGACACCAGTGCTCCACAAATGTAAGTGCGCGCAGCATTAAACTTGTCAGCGGACTCAAGAACGGCCCCCTGGAAATTATCAGAGCGTCGTCCGCACATCCCGTGACGTGTAGTCCAAGCTCCGTGATTCCAACCAGGAGCTCATTCATCACTACATTCCATAGCAGTAGCGAAAGAACCCCCCCCCCCCCTTGTGGACATCCGGAGTCAACATAGCCCCGGATTTTCGTATCACCTTTCTCCGCTCGCAGACTACGATTCGCCAGCATGTGGTCCACCCAGTCCACGATTGGTTCCGGTGTGTTGTGCGTCTTGAGGGCTCTCCTTATCACTCCTCGCGCGGTGTGATTGAAGGCCCCCTCAATGTCCAGCAGAGCGCCCACTGCGAAGCCCCTGTTCTCCAGCTGTGTTTCAATCAGTGAGACAGCCCGATGCAGTGCCGTCTCGGTGGAGAGACCCGTTCTGTAGGCATGTTGTACTCATGTACCTATCCACGAGACTTTCTACTAACTTTAGTATAAATGACGTTAGACTGATTGGTCTGAAGTCCTTGGGCGATTCATAACCGCATCTCCCTGCTTTAGGTAGGAAAACCACCTTAACACCCTGCCATGCACTAGGCACATGGCCCAGGATGAGACTAGCTGTAGTTAGTCTCATAAGTGGTCCTATGATCATATCGCCACCTCTTGGAAGAAGAGCTGGATAGATTCCATCTGGCCCCGGTGACTTATACGGACTAAAGGAGTGTACGGCCCACCTTATCCTCACGGGGGTGACAATCTCCCGAGCGGTTCGGCGTCCAAGTTCTCTGCGGGCCTTGGACATCCCACCTCCCGAGCCGGGAACGGCTCGGTTCAGGTCTTCGTCTCTCCCCTTCCCACTCCCAGACCTATAAAAGCCCGGGAAGTGGGCTCGGATTAGGCAGTCCAGTATTTAGGCAGGCAGTTTTAGTATTCCCATGATTGCAGCCGGGTCCTTCGCCAGAACCTTTCCAAGCCTGGCTGCCGGAGGTCCCTTCTCGACCTCCGAGCAGAAGGATTCCCAGCTGTCCTTCTTGGCTTTCCTGACTGCATCTCTGAAGTCATCTCTGAAAAGCTTTTTAGTGTTAACCTTCTTAGCCTCCAGGTTGCGGATCCACCAGGTCAGCCTCCTGTCCCTGACAGGGGTTTCCCGGCAGTTTCGCTCGAAGGCATATTTAATGCCTGCGCTGAACGCCTTGGCTGCTCCCTCTAGTGCCAGAGAATTGTTGATCCTAGCCCTTGGCACATCCTCGAGGGCTACACCTAGGTCTCTTTTGAAACCCTCCCAGTCTGTACCTCTGGGGTTTCCAATAAATTTCATATTGGCGCCTACATCAGCCGCCAGGTGAAATGCTATCGCCATGTGATCCGACAGTGACGGGTCATCTTTAACCCTCCAATCTTTAATCCTGTGGAGGAGGCTACTGCTACAGAGTGTGAGGTCCAAGACTTCAGCTCTGATAGCGTTGCGAAAGGTTGGGGTGCTGCCGGTGTTGCGGATATCCAGGTCGGTGGTGACCAGATATTCCAGCAGCGCCTGTCCTCTTTCGTTAATGTCGGTACTGCCCCATATCTGATGGTGTGAATTCGCGTCACAGCCTATCAGTAGGGGGAGCCCCATCTGCCTGCAATGATCCACCAGTTTCCTTACCTCGCTTGGGGGATTATCAGGCCCATCATATGGGAAGTAAGCTGAGGCCACTGCTATTTTCCCCAACTCATTTGTGTTGATTGTTATCACCATTAGGTCTTCATTACTCAGGTCCATCAGTGGAACTGCGTTGATTCCCTTGGTGAGAATACAGGCCCTGGGTTTAACCGCCCCTGTTTTGCTAAAACAGTGGGAGGCCCCCAGCCCCCTAATGGCATTTTTGACAATCCAAGGTTCTTGGATTAGCGCTATGCCTGTGTGCACCGCAGCCATGCTCCTCTGTAAACAAGCAGAGGCGCCCTTCCTGTGGTGTAAGTTAATCTGGGTAAACTGAAGTTGCCCGGACGCCATTGTGAGACGTCGCGCCTCTTCTTTTACCATGTTCGGTCCTCACTGGCCGGTGCCTCCGGTGACCTTGAATGTCACCCGGGTACACCGGTAGTAAGACCGATTATCAAGGGCCGCGAGCGCCCTTGCTTGGGCTTCCGGAATCTGGACAACCAGCAGCATTTTTGTGCCGCCTTGCTGCCCAGATGCTGGAGCCTTGGCTGAAGGCGCCGGCTGACGGATAACCCTCCAGCACGACGTCTTCAACGAGGGGTTGTACCCACCCAGACGCCGAAGTATTTCCGCCGGATCCTCTGGTTCATCTGGGATCCAGGCTGTAGCTTTCAGCATCTTTTGGAGGAGTTCAACCCCCGGTCCTGATCTTTGGACCCTTCCAGGGACCCCCTCGGCCGTAAGTTCAGCCATGAGACGGTCCCTGGTTGCCTGGTTCGCCGGGATGAAAGTGATGGCCCCGGCCTCGCAAAAGGAGGCCTCGATCTTCGGCCATTGCTCCTCTGGCAGCTCTTCAGCACGCCTCGAGAAGACCGGCAGAAGGTGTCGAGATGCTCCTTTGTCAGCTCGGCATCGGGGTAACCCTTATTCACCACGACGAGAGTAAGGGGGTTCGCCCGCTGTGCGGCAGTGAGACCCGAACCCCCGGCCCTGTCTAAGGCCGCTTGGTTCGCCCCTCCCCCCCTACTTTTTTGGACGGTTTCTGCTCCGACGGGGGAGTCTCCTGTGGATGCCTCCCCCTCTTCGGAGTTTCTTTCGCCCCGGTGTTGGTGTTAGCACCCGGGCCACCACTGGCGGCCTCTAGGCGCTCTCTTTCTTTGCGGAGCCTCTTTTTTCCTGCTCCGCAGAGTCTTTTCCTGGTTATGGCCGTCGGCGACTCCTGGGCCGACACACCCCCTTGCGAGGGCGCAGCCGCTGGGAGAGCACCGACGGTTGGACGTTCAGCCTGGTTTCCAAGAGGCGTCCCGGCCGCCGAAGCGTCCGTTTCGACCTCCATGGTCCCCGATCGGTCTGTCTGTTTTTTATTTGGGTTTTTAGTGGTGTCATCCATTTGATTCCCACGAGTAGCTAGGGAAGAAGTCTTCCCCCCGACAGAGCCCCTCATGCCGAGGTGAGGCTTAATACGAGGGGTGGCGCCTGGTGCCCCAACACACGACTGGTTTTACGACACCTTCATATCCCCAGGTGCCAAGACATTCGGGTCATGGCCCGAATGACAAGTCGATCCTCGACAGTTTGTCGGTTTCCGGCACGGTGTCCTACACACCTTCCGACTTTGGGGCTGTCTCTTCTTAGTTGGACCCGCCCCTCTACCCTCCGATGCGGGGTTAACCCCCACCTACCGACCCAGCTGGAATGTGCTCGCCGGGCGGTCAGAGCCGCGCCGGACGGGTACACTGGGTTCGCAACCTGAGATCGGCCACTTGTGAGTGTCGTAGTCCCCAGGTTGCCTAGGTGATCCTCCAAGCGCGGACACCCTTCCGATGTCACAGCCCTTGGAGATGCTTCCACTCCTGTGACGCCTAGGATCGGACTCGTGAGACCGTGTCATAGTACCCTGGATCACCTTCGGACCTCTGAGGACGGACCCCTGCCGGGGTCATAATCCTCGGGGAACCCGATAGTGGACTGGAGGCCCCCACTTGTAGATTTATCGAGAGGCGAGCGGCGGCTCACAAGCTCCCCCACCAACGACAAGGTCCTGAGACAGCTAGGGAGAGATGCGCAGCCATAATAATTGTAAAATTTTATACTAATTTTCCAAATAATACTATTAAAAGAAGAATTTAATTATTACAAAAATTAGTATAAAATTTTAGAACTATTATGGTTGTGCATCGATTATCTCTAAATCCTTAAACAGTTTTACCGTTTTCGTTATTTACGGTCTCTCAGTGTAGGGATTTATTTCAAAATGTTAAGCAACTTATTTCCGTATGGATGTACGTAATACGAACTGTTTATTGGATGTTTAATTATTTGGAAAATAATTAAATGAACGGTAAAATAATGCGTATCATACTCATATATATTTATAGATTATAAACAAGTCATTTGTAAAATTATTGAAACATGCTTTTAATTTTCATGGCAGATATTTAATATAATTTTATCATCAGCAGTTTATTATTGGGAATTTAACATTTATTTGACAATTATTATTTGTCGTTTATTTAAATTTCTTTGAATTGATTATTTACAACTGCACTATTCAATTATTAATATATTAGTAAATGAGCTTTCATTATAAATTAATTCTGCTATTGTATGTTGGAATTGGTTTAAATAATATTTTTTTTTATTAAATAGTATTAAACATACTTTTTGTTTATGAATTTATCGTCAAATAACCCGATCCATATTGAACCTGCATGTATGTGTATGCTAGTCGGTTTCAAATTTCGGTTCAGGTGATTTATTTAAAAATGTTTTCTCTTGAAAATTGGAACTACAAAGAATAGGCGATTTAGAAAACATAATGCGAAATAATTAATTACAAAAATATTGTTATATATTGTTTAAAACTTAAATGTATAATTTTAGATACATTTATATCTAATATTTGTAGTTAGCGTATAATAAACGCTGAAAACTGATGTTGAGGAATGTTTACAAAAAAATGGAAATAAAATTTAAATCCTACAAAAATATCTAATGTACCTTTGTACCGAAAAGCACTAAGTTTTTTATTATACTGTCAAGTTAGTATTAATGTGCGGGTTTGCCTTATTTTTCATTGATCTGATGAAGTTATAGTAACACAAATAATTCAATATTTTTATAAAAAAATTAAAAACAAACCTGACACTACCTTCAATACAAATAAAAAATGCCTTATAAGGAGTAAATAACGATGATGGTGTAAACCTCATCAAATTACTGTTACTATTGATTAACTAATTTCCTCAAATTACAGAAACTTGTCTACTTGATTAGAAGTATTGAAAATGTTGTCACCAATAATTCACACATTTCTTAAGATGATAAAGATGGCAAATCTTGGATCGCTGTTAGATTTTCGACCAAATTGAGAATTATTGTGTCAAGTAAATTACTACGTCAACATTGTTATTCGTTCATTATGAGGTATATCTCCGGTTTATTTATACTCAATAATATTGTCGAGCATAAAAATTAGTAATTTTTTTACGATTTTTTTAATTCGAAAGTGGCGTCATAGGCACATTTAGCGAGAGCATTAGTACCAATGTAGAAAACTAAGAAAGCTCATTAACCATAGCAGCGGCTACTAACTATAAGATAATATATAACGGATAATAATTAAAGGAATCGAACTCACACCTTCGATTTCGTAGTTCGTAGTCCAGTATGCTACTGCCTGAACTATACGGATCCTGTGATTTCGATACCCCTGTATCATCTAGTATCGATTTTAATGAATGCAATATTAAAATAACTAGGAGTGATCAGTTGAGTGCTCGGATACAATAACAACCCAGGAGCTCAAACGGAGTCATCGTAAGTAGTAACATTCCGTTTAGCAGTTTTTTGCATTTATCTCGTTTCGCTTAATAGATAAAAGTATGCTGCCACTGATAATATTGTAGGTATTTAAAATATCTGTAATTTAAGCCGTAACCGTTTTCAATTCGATGAAAACTGTGTCTAGGGGAGCTTTCGGAAGTCGCGTTTTTCAAACGATCCACCGACTCGTCTCGGTGACCTTCAGCTGGCGACAAACACTACTTCTGAAGGTTCCTTTAGACACAATATTCATCGAATTGAAACGAGTGATGGCTCAAATTCAAAGTATTTTAATATGTACAATTTTCATTCCTGGCAGCTTACTGCTATCTATTAAGGGAAACAAGATAAACTCAATAAACAACGAAACTGACTGTTACTACTTACGATGACTCGGTTCGAGTGCCTCGGTTGTTATTGCATCTAGGCAATCAGTTATCCATTAATCATTTTCCGAAAACTGATCAAAATCAATTGGAAACTATTAATAAAAATGTATGAAAAATGTACCATATTTTGAAAAATGTACCATATTTTGAAAAAGTACCAAAACTAATCTGTACCTATCTACTCCCTCCTTAACTGCAGTCAATGTGAATATCGGTAGACCGATTTAAAGGCAGAGAACTGTATGTATGAATGGATGTTTATGGGATTGTTCGATGTAATATCCGGGTGGACCTTAAAACCCCGACAAATCACAAAACAGACACTTCGAAACCCCGATATTAAAAAAAAACGACATTTAAAGAAATATAGAGACATTTAAAGACATATAGAATGTTTTTTTAATTTCTGGTTTTTGAATGTATATTTTTTTAAATATCCTGATTTTGAATATCGAATTTGATAAACGATGAAATGTCCCAAACGATGAAATGTCCAGACCATGAAATGTCCAGACCATGAAATGTCCAGACGATGAAATTTCCAGACGCTAAAATGTCCATAAGTCGAACCGGAAGTATGGTTTTAATTTTGAGTAGGATAGTGCACGCATGACTTATCCCCTCTCCTCGTCATTGTGCAGCTATTGACTTACCCTAATATTTCGAACTTCCCTCATTATCATTGTTTTGAACACAAAGAAAATATTGTATTTTTCCATGTTTTTTACCATTTTTTAAAAAACAATTTAACGATTGAGTCCGATATTTAATCGGGTCCATATGTTGAGCAAAAACACACATTTAAAAAAAATAACGTCGATACGCCTATCCATTCGTGAGCTACCGCGTGTAAAAAAAAAGAAATACCTACGGATGGACTAACGAGCGGGCATACGTACAAGATCACAGACAGACTTTTTTTATTGATTTTGGTGATCTCTGGAGTCTCAAAAGGCGACATTTCACAAAAAACTTCAGATTGTTTTGTTTTGTCGAAGTTATTAAATTTATTACTTTGTCCCGACTGATGATATTAGATCGAAGTAATAATGGAATCTTTACTTTAGCCTTTCAGAAATTAAAAGAAAAGTATTTTAAAAAATAATAATAAAACGCTTTTAATCTTTTCTATTACCGGCTTCTAGGCCACGTTTTTTTATAAATAAATAAATTTATATCAGTAATTCTACAGAACCTTTAACTTTTATAGTATGCGACGATCTATCTTGCAAACAAATTAACATCGAACTAAACGATCATTTTCTTTATGATATATTAAAATGTTAGCCCTTATATGTTTTTTAAGATAATAAAACACTGGAAAGAAGAAAAACGGACATTCCAAATTCGGGAATTTATTACTTTTTTCAATATGGAGAAAATAACTTTTCATTTCTTGAATTCATAGTTCCATAGAATAATTCTACACTAAAAGCTCCAAAAAAATAAGATGCACGGCATACGGGTGCCTCATAAACTAATTTTGCAGAAGCTCTCTAAAAATTATCAAATTAGTGCGTAACTCGTTAGAATACACAACATTTTCGAGTGGGACACTTAAAAAGCGTTTAGGCACGCTTAAAACTACTGTTTTAACTTTCTTTTAGAATTTTATTATTGCTGGATTTCCTTGGATAAACAAAAAATGAAAACACGTGTGTGCTCGCTAGTGACTCAGTCAGACTGTCGTTTATTGCCAACAACGAGCGTTAGTTTAAGTTCAAAATAGTGCGCAAACGCGCATTCTTCTACATAATAATAATAATAATAAACAGGACCGTGAATTGTAAATAAAATTAAATTCTTACAATATTTTTGAACAACTACGTTGCATTTTCTTCTTTAAAGTACTTATACATCTCCTATCACGTGTTTAACTTGCCATTGGATATCCTACACCGTGAAATCAACATTTCAATAATAAAAAATGTTGCCATTTTTTTTTAATTTTTATTATTCGACATTGTTAAGTTTATATAGGAGACAATTCTAAGAAATTGCCGGGGAACAAAGTTCCGAAAATCAACCCACCGAAAGGCCAAACTTCCGATATAGCATGGCTCCAGCGTGATTTTCTTCAGTTTGTATTTGAAAATTTGGCAAAAGAAAACAAATTAAAATACCTTGGACTTACGCAATATCGAAATTTTAGCCTTTCGGGGTTTTGATTTTCGGAACTTTGTTCCCCGCCCTAAGAAATAAAGGAGCATTTTTCTAGATTGAAAATAGCTATCTAGGGGGTTTCTAGAGTAATCAGCCGATAAGGTAATAATATACATTAAAAAAAGTATTGAATCGAATTTATAAAATTCGGGCGCAATTCTAACCACATTTAATGATCTCATAATAATTAGATATTTTTTAGTAGCTCGTATAAAGGAGGTTGGAATTGCCTTTATGAAGCCCGAATGTTAAAAAATCGATTTAATCATTTTTAATTTACTTTTTTAAACATAGATTACTACCTTTTCGGGTGATGTCTTTAGACTCCCGTAATAAAAAAGTGGAAAAATTTAATTTTTTTATTAGCGATAATAAATAATGTATAACAAAGCTGTATTTCTCGTAACAAGTACCCTATCTTTAAATATAAAAACTATAAGATATATAACATTATAAGAAGAGACGGTATAGAAGAAATCGATAAATTGATTGATCCTAATATTTCAGCATCATACTCAAATAAAATTATCCAAATTATTTGAGATATAACAGATTCTGAACTCTTTTCCCTAAATTAGTTATCCTGTCATGCATTATATAATTTGAACAAGATAACATCTTTAATAAAGAGTAACGCGACTAAGAGACAACAAAAATAATTATTGTTAACTGTTTTGTTTTTATTATTTATCTCGAAACCCCAATAGATGGTAGTTTTGTCAATTATGTAAATTTATTTTTGTTTAATAAAATATAATCTGTTTCTATTAGGAACTATTTTTTAATGTTTTCCATAACGTTCATGACTATTTATGTACGTTGTTTTCATCATCATATATGTATGCCCGTTGTCATCTAAATTGTGAATACGCGTTAAAAGATAAAGTACGTTATAGAAGTCATTTTATCAGTCATATTACCCAGGTCAACATGCGATTTTCTTGTTGGTAAGCAGTGGATCATTTCCCACGTAATTTTGTGCATATAATCAGAATCCGAAGTCAGATGTGCCCATCACGTCAGGATTTTGAGATATTTGAGGTTATTTACTCGAAAAACGGGTTTTTGTGCTATTTTTGAGGTCATTCGTTGGATCATGTGATACTACTCTTTTTTCTTTAATATAGGATGCGCAAAATTCTATTACGACATTTCTTCACCAAGATACGCCAATCTGAAATCTCGATATACATTTAAAGAAATTTGCCTTGAAATGCTCATGGAGAACAAACTCAACGCCAGATTCAATGTCATGAAACCTATATAAATATAAACAACTATATAAAATATGGATACTAATAAGTAAAATGACGTTTCAGTATTGTGACTGTTTTTTTGATAACGTTAATGGAATATATCTCGTTATTTAAAAATGGCTGTAACTTTGTAAGAAAAAATCTTAGGTAAACGAATAAAACCTCATTTTAAAGGGTAAATGTAGTACGAAAAGATGCAAATAGTACAGAAGCCCAAAAGAAATTGTTGCGTCCTGTACGTAACCTCAAACATAGCAAAATAACGAGTTTTTCGAGTACATGTCCTCAAATATCTCAAAAACCTGACGTGGTGGACCGATTCTGATGTCGAGTTTGGATTCTACGCATACAATTACGTCGGAAATGACCCACAGCTACCCAACAACTTCCAAGAGCCTCTTTTTGTAGACCTGTCTTATTCAAAGTTTCAAAATCATTGTAGAAACTTACATTTTTCCATATTTTGTGCAATATAAAAAATAACTTTATTCAAAAACGAGTTACGTCAAAAAAATGTATCCCATTAGTGTGCCACGAAAATAATTTTTGATGATTTTGAAAAGTGAGAAGTTAAAAGTTCTGTAGAATTACTCATATGTTGCTTTAATTTAGTTGTAAAAAATCGAGGGGGAAGTAATTGATAGAAACAATAAAATGCCTAGTATTAATTTCTTTGTCTCCGTTAATGAAACGGCCGTTGAAAAATTTGTCGCTTCTTTGTTTAGGCCAGCGGTTTCGAGCCAATTACAGAGCCCTTTCCTCAGCGAAGTATCGTTGATTGGGAATACTTGCGTGTAATTCCTGTCATTCTCTCGGGTACGGAACGCCCCTTTAACGCGGACTGCTGGACGCTCGCGCGGGTGGCGACGAAGTCGATCGCCTATATATAAAGGGGATCCGGTGAGCAATAGTCGAGTTAAAATGCATCCCGTTGCGGATCAATCGGACTCGCCGGAGCGGATCGATTGATTTGACAATCCTGATTCGTGAATCACTCCAAGTGGGTCTCGGTGATTGGCAACATGCCGATCGAAATATCAAATTGGGGGACGTTCTGGAGGGTGGCTACTAGTGCTACCGTTGCTGCTGACTGCGAGCCCCGGGCTTGCTGGCAGTCTAATGACTAGAGCCGAGACTAATTGCATCTCACAGGCCAGCGAGCCTCTTCAGGGCGCTATGCAGGCTACACTGCAGACTGCAGCCAGTGCAGATTGCGGCTGAACGCGCTGCACCGAAGCCGAAACCGGAAGCGTGATCGTAACGAGCTGCTGCTCAGGCTGAACTGCTTTGTTTCACTCTGCTTCTCACTTTCCCCGACCTCGCCACCCCCATCGCCCCTTCGTCACCATTTTTTTACAATTATTTTTTTTCCAATACCGGCTGAACGGAACGTCGCCGTTCGCGTTTCTATCAGCGAATTCTTCCATAGGAATGTTGGAGCCTACCATATCTACCATTTTTAATTATTCTCGATATTGTCTGCTAATTATTAAATACGTGACTGCGAATTAATTAAGTAGATATAATTACAGCCCGAAAAAATGAATATCAACACTTATTGCTATTTAGTGACCGTTCCTAATGCCGTGCAGTATATTGTAAGTAGTAACAGTCAATCATTATCAAGCGCCTTCTTTTGGAGGAATTTTATTTAACGTGATAATATACTTGGCCGGCCAACAAAGTTCCGAAAATCAACACACCGAAAGGCCAAAATTTCGATATACAATGGCTCTAGCATGATTTTCTTCACATTGTCTTTGAAAATTTTGGCAAAAAGAAAGTAAATTAAAATACCTTGGACTCACACAATATCGAAATTTTAGACTTTCGCGGTTTTGATTTTCGGAACTTTGTTCCCCGGCCATATACTTTTGTGAGCCATGTCCCAACTGATACCAACTGAAGGCTAATTTATGACAATTTATCTGAAGAAGCGATATTTTTTAATTCTGCTTTTTATAAATATAAACATTTTTTTGAACATGTAGAAAAAAATGGCGGCAACATATCTAATGAGAAAAAGACTTCATTTTTGCAGCGTATAACGAGCGCAGTCCTACAAATTAAAATTTTGAACCAATAGGACTAAAATGAAAAGGATTTTGAAATTACGGATAATAAACTCGTTTAATACGCAAGAATTTTCAGAAATATTAAATTTTACAATAACGGCGTCAATATGAAAAAAACCTGCAGTTTTATCATAAAGGACCCCGCACAAAACATATGGAAAATAGATCCCAGTCGATTTGGTTGAAATTTGAATATGATGTAGATAAAATGGTCCTGATCATATGTTCTCCTAGGCTGAAAGACCAATAATGACTAGTTTCCGAGATATTCGAATAGAAAGAATAGAATAATGGGTAATTAATTAGGTTTGAAAATTAATATATTTTTAAATAGTTTTTTTCGTTCATATAAATAATAGAAATTAAAAATGTTTGAGTTTAATAAAAATTAAAAAATTAGAGGAAGAGGAAAAATACAAACAAGGGTCAATAATTTGGAGTTTTTTTTTTAATATAAATAATAAATAAATATTTAGCAATGTTTTTTCCTCTTCCGCTAATTTTCAAATTTTTATTAAACTCAAACATTTTTAATTTCTATTATTTATATGACCGAAAAAAAACTATTTAAGAATATATTAATTTATAAATCGGTCAAAAATTAAAACCATATCAAATGTATAAACCTAATTAATTACCCATTATTCTATTATTTCGATTCGAATATCTCGGAAACTAGCCATTATTGGTCGTTCAACATATGAGAACATTTGATCAGGACCATTTTATCTACATCATATTCAAATTTCAGCCAAATCGACTGGGGTCTATTTTCCATATGTTTTGTGCGGGGTCCTTTAGTATATTATTGGTTATAACATTGTTAAATTTCAATTTGTAAATAAACTGTAAGAAAATGTAATCGAAAATCATCCCCCAAAATCTTCAGCACCAAGTCGATCGATAAAAACTGAACCTACTAAGATCACGCCAATGCAAAAAATGCACAGTTTTGAGAGAAACGTGTCAAAAGTACTGTAAAATCAAGAAAATTGAGAAAATGGAGAATTGCCTGGACTTCAAATATACTTCTAAATAGACGTTCTTCACTTGTTCTTCTTTTCTGGAAGATCTGGCTGCTTTTTGGATCATTTTTGCTTTTTCATTAAATGGAACACTCCGATAGTCCAATGAGCTTGTAAAAATTATAGAAATGCAAACGAATAGTAATTGTCAATTGATGGCTTTGAAGCATTTGGCTTTTGTAGTCATCATTGAAGATTAGCACAGTAACATTTACGGCAATATAAAGTTTTGGAGCCATTGGTGATTTGGAGCGTTTCCAACTTATTCTTGTTTCACAATTTAAGTATACCACTATAAACTTACAATTAGTATACTTCATACAAGTGGTTATGTATTTAACATGTACTTGCCGCCTAAATGATTTTAACATTTAAGAAAGCAAGCATATACAGGATTATTAAAAAATACTAAAAATTAGCTCTAATACCTTCCTCCACCTGTTTGATCACTTACAAAATTTTCGCTTCTAAAAAAACTTCTGAATATCGTTTTTGAATTGCATCCATGGATCCAAAAAAAACTGTTCAAAAAATAATTTTTGTAAAGGTATGTTACCCCTTACGGAAAAGTGTAGATAGTTATGTCAATTATTAAGTTGTCACTTACCACCTACGCAGTTGGCCTATTTACTAAATAAAAATATTTAAGAAAGATGTTTTACCCGCATCTCACTACTTAACCCGCTTCCTTCCAAATAGCGACGAATTTTGGTTAATTTTGAAACGCATAAGCGTTATGGGAAACGATTAAATATTTACGATTTTTTATTTAGTACCAAAGGTATTTTACGAATTTGGGGTAAGTTATTTTCACATCTGGCAATAGTTCTGATTTTCAATTCATATGATTTTTATCCATTATAACGGTTTGTTATACAAATCATTTCCCTCTTTCATACAATACAATTCCAAATAAACTGCCCCTTTGGTCTACTGGACTAATCAGACATGTAGCTGACTGACATTTTTACACTCGGCTGCTTTTCTTGCACATTTCAGGATGAAGAACCAACCGGCCCATAATTATAACAATGTGATTTTATAGGAAAATGTACGAGCTTTCATTTGAGCCTGTTTAAAAAAATATTTAAAACGTCCAAGTTTGAAAAAAATCGATTTTTATTTTTGAAACTGAAAAATCATGATGAATATGTAAATAAAATAAAAAATCATTTTAATCATCGGAAAGTGTATAAAAAGACGAAAAAATCCACTGATTATTTTTTCCTTTCTCGGACACAGAACTTCAGAAACAAGCGTTTAATGCGAGACACCGAAAAGGGCTAATCTTCTCAGTTGCCCGTTTGGCATGGAATGCCTCATACATGTAACAAAAATTCACCTTGTAATGTCCATGGAGGACAAGCTGAAGGTTAAATTCAATGTCATGAAACCTATACAAATATAAACAACTATATAAAATTTTGATATTTATGACTAAAAGCATATCAATATTGTGAAACTTTTTTATACGCCATTTTGAATGAGTCTTCTTCAATTCGAAAATTTTAATATCTTGACTTGAAATTCGTATTCGGCAAAAATGAAAAGTACCAGTAAAAAGTGTTTCATGCAAATGTTCATGGCACCAATGGTATATATCGCATACTTTCAAAATGGCGTAACTTAGTAAAATAAATCGCAATTGAACGCTGCGACTCTCAAATTAACGCGAATTAGTATTACAATATGATGCAGCCAATGACAACCCCCATAAACATTTTGTCTTCTGTACGTAACCTCAAAAGTAGCAAAAAACTGGATTTTTTTGGGTGCATAGCCACAAATAGCTCAAAATCATATGGATCAAGCGATAAATTAATTCTGATCCCGGATTAGGATTCTACTCAAAAAATTAGTTCGGAAATGACACTCTAGTATGGTGAACAAGATTTTAAAAACTAATGGAATTAGTTTAATTTTGTCCTGAAAATTTTTCAATCGTATTGTATCTTTTTTTTAAATAATGCAAACTAATGCATCAAAATGGTACGAAATAATAATAACAAAAATAACGAAATTCTAAAAACATTATTTAGAAAGTAACAGATAAATGAAATTGGCAAGAATTTCTTTTAATCTAAGACCTCCATGTTTGATAAAAACCGAGTATTATAATGCAATATGATTGACAGGTGAAATTAATTTATTCTTACAGTTGCCTAATGTTAAATTTTCACAGTACAATATAATATCAATATAATAAATAGCCTATCAAAATATTGTTATTTCATAGTGTTCTACTTATCCATATTATATTTTATTAATTGTCATTTTGTTCATCTCTAATCAATAATCTCCTTCCAGAGGAATAATTACGTTAAATAAATGACGATTAAACATTATTGGTAGGTGAAAATCAATTCTCAGTTATCAATTCTTGACTTAATATCTGACAATATTCATTTTTGGAGGTACTTGCGGGGAAAAATTTATATTTTGTAATCAATGTATTTATGAAAATCGTAGTTTCTCAGGATATTGATATTATACGATGTTAAACCAGTATTCCATACAAAGTTCTGAGCATGTTAGGAGTATGGTTGGGCTAGGTCAGAAGGGAGGAAAGAAGGTGCAACCCCTAGCGAGGAATTCACGTTGGGGGCAGAGGTTAATTCGCAATCGATAATTCGGGGATTCCCCGAAGATCCGCAACGTTTTCATGGATGGTTCTGATAAAGTAAACTGCAAATATATGCAATCTAAAATAGTTATACCGACTTCGAATACATGTAAACACACGAATATGAGAAGCACTTGTTGATTAGGAAGAATCACAATGGTGCGAACTGTAGACTTTAATCATAAATTATCTCAAAGAATTGACTAAAATATTAAAGCATAAATAATTAATTTTCTCGGCAAGTATTCAATGTTATCGTATGATTATTATATTGAGTTTCGCAGCGAATTTTGATATTAGAATTCGTGTACCGATCAATAATTTTCAGAGGTTGCGATAAACGATTTCTTAGTTCGATTGAAATTATTGCTTTGAAATATAACTTTTCGTACTAACGTTAAATAATAATAAATATTATTTTAAAATAAAAATATATAAATTTACAAAATATTATTGAAGTTTAAATTGTAGATAATATAAAACAAAATATTCTCTAGGATTCATATTTTTTCAAACCAACTTTTGATATTGAAGTTTGATTAGGAATTCCAATGCTTACTGGGATAAACAAGTTTTGTTCAACTGCAATTTTAGTTGAAATGGGTAAGGAATAAACTTTTTTAAATGTATATACATATATTTCAAAATATACAGTTTTTTTTAAATTTTATTTCATGTTATTATGAACAATATGTTACTTTGTTTTCTGATTTCATAACCTGCATATACAGTCGAATTTGCAGTTAACTATATTTTCTTTATCTCAGTAACCTCTAGATAAGTTTTTGATGAGTGCCCCGACCAGCGAAATCTCGGCTTCGCCTCGAGTTTGCAAAAGTGTTTAGTGGCAAATGTTCAGATTTAATAGGAAAATTTGCATTTTGATCTGATTTGCAAATGACTTGAGACAAGAGAATTATGATTATTTTGAATGCTGTGGGAATCACGGTCCTACGAGGAATGAAGATGCCAAATAGAAGATGGATTGAAAACAAAAATTTGAACTACTACTTCAATCTCGGTCACTATGAATTGGTCATGTGTTATTTAAGTTACTTTTCATAAATATAATTCTCTTTTCTTTAATAATTATTTTGTTATTTTCTTAAGAAAGCACATATGATGTTTTGCATCCTTATGCCATATGTTTTCTTTTATTTAGTGATTTGTAATTAAATAGCATGCCATATTAAGAACGCTATTTTCTACTTATTGCAATCTATTAACTAAACGATTTAGAGGCAATATTAAAAGAAAATATTTGTAACCACCAAACTATATCCAATGTATTCATAGTAATGTAAATTGGCTGTCGTAGTAAAAGTAGCAGCTACAATACGATGTATGCAGAAAATAATCATTAGTAGATTCAACTGAAAAACTTCTACAAATGTCCAATTTTTTTTGCAACTAAGTGAGGAGAGAAACTTGCTGTGTTTACTGTTTACGAGGTCACTGATTCCAAATCCTGCGTCAGTTTTTTGAAATTCAAAATAGTGGGTCTAACATGGCTGATCAATGGACGCTTCTAAACTTTGTTTTGTTCCTGTGCTAACATAAAGTACTGCATTTTAAATTTATTGAGACGTAATTTCAGGTCAGAATTACCATTATAGACTTAGGTATAAATGGCTGTGAAAGCACACATTTTGTAGAATATTAGATGCCACTAAGTTTTCTTGATCGGGATTAAATGTGAAGTTTCAACATAGTATATCTTAAAAAATACACACTGAAGTTTAATTTAATTAAGTATAGACCTGAAAATATTATATAGTTTCTGATTTATGAAAGAAAAATCGTTGCATATTCTTTTATTTTAAACATTTTTTAGTTCGTGGTTACAATTAAATATAATTTTTTTAACGCTCCGGGAGTAGAACTCGATTTTGCGCCCTATAGTGAAATATTCGGGCACAAAGTATCGAGCTCCGTGCCCGTCGTATTAAAAAATATCGTATGGAACACGGGCGAAATATCTACGAGTGCAAAGTTTGTCGCACTAGCGAAGCGAACCGTGACAATCACACTCGTCGGAGATCCGTAATGGCACGATTTTTAAATAATATACTATTTTTTTAGTAAAAGATAAACATTTTGTCGCAACGGAGTCAAAACAGCTATTTTAAGTTTTTCACGCGGAATAACAAAAATAAACGTTAATTGGTACCCACTTACATACAAGTGACTTTCGAACTCTATTTTTTTGCTTTTTGAACTAATAATTATTAGATTTGTTAAATATGTATTATATTAGTTCTATTATCGAAAAAATATCTTTTCTTCATTTCGATTAACTAATTTTTTGTATATTATATTTTGTATGTTTAGTACGCAAGCTTATCTATTTCAACAGTTTTTATTTAGGCATAAAATAATATTCTTTATAGGTAATATCTTATAAAACATAGATTTCATTTTTTAATTCAGACTTTTTGCTAATAATTTCAATCGCCTATTTAATATTTCTTCATCATAACTTACAACGTCTCCAGAGTGAAAGCCACTTTGGACGGAGAATAACCTTGTATTAGTTACTGTAAACGAAGTTCACTATGATATTTGAATTTCTAAGGTACTAAGTATAATTTGCACTAATATAATGGAAAGCAGCCGGAAAACAACGCAGCAGACAGATACTTAAGCGAGTTAAATATAAAATAAACCCAACGAGCTTAAAAAGAATATGAACATTGTCTGAAATAAGCTGGAGGGTTTCAAAATATCTAGAAACCATGTTGATGGTGGAGAAATGTATTTTAATTTTCAGAACTAAACAAAATTTTCCCATTTAGGCAAGTTTCTGTGGAGAAATATATTAAAAATAGTATAAACATATTCAACAAACAATTATCGTTAATCAAATTTGTGTCTGAAAATTTTTAGTTTATGTCTTTCTTTACAACTTAAGGTCCACATTTTTTCTCTTTCAATAAATATACTATTTGTCATCGTACAAATGTTTAGTTTTAGTTTAGTTTTCACTATATTTTAAATATACAACAGCTGCGAAGTCGTCAAAATCTTTCATTTTCATGCACTGTTCAGTGTTTTGCAGCAGTTTCCTTTATTATTCTTTCCTCCCGCTTAATTTTTAATATTTACGATACATTGATAATGAAGAAAGTTTATTAAAAACAAAATTTACCGAAAATACGTAATTACACGTATTCTACAGTTTGAAAATCTTTCGTCATAGATATATTGAGTTTATTGAGTTATTTTTTATAAACTCTGAATGTTAAAGACGTTATTGGTCAAATCCGAGGAATAAGAAAACATACTCACTATTTTAAAGATTTGCTTTTATCTGGTTATTTTTAATTGTACAAGTTATATAATTTTATTAATAACTAAATCTTTGTAATAACTATAAATATTTAAAGTAAATTATGTTAATTTTGAGCTAATTTCAGTTTAAATATCTTGTGTTACCAAAATTATCAGATAAAAACTCATGTCAGAAAAGAAGGTTATTACAGCGCATGTAATTAATTCTAGAGATTCCTGAAGTTTTTCATGAAATTACTGCAGTGTAACGTAATTCTATTTAATTTTCTTCAGTTATTTTTGAACTATCCTTGTTGTCTTTTTGAAGGCTTATCTTCTGGAACTATCCTCCTTAACGTTGACCGAACTAATGAAGTTGACGTAGCTGTCGACTTGTGTATCGTGCATCAATACAGCTGTTTTGCAATTTATCTGTCCCTCGCTAAGAGTTTGTAATTGGAAATATTTTGTTGAGAAATTAAGCCTAATTGACCTAATTCGAAATAAAATGTAATAACTTTTTACTCAGTCGAGATCATTTATTAAAATCTCGCTATTTTTATCAATTAGCATTACTCATTACTATGCGGTTCTTCAAGATTAGTTATTATTTATTTTATCTTTGTATAATGCTCAGAAATCGAAAAATTAAGACATAAATTGAAATTAAGATAATTTGTCACAATATTTTTAAAATGTAATAAACTATTATATAGAATTCAGACCTGAATTCATTTCTCGTGTGCAAACAAGTAATCAAAGGCTACATATTACTTCAAAGGAACAAATATAATTTTATTAACATTTTGTAATGTTTGAGTTATTTAACAAAAATCAATTGTAGTTGTAAATGTTATAATGTAAAGTTTCCTTCATGTTCATATACAAATATATACATGTAGCAAAAAGATATTCCTAACCACCAAATATTTTGTTTGTAAACATGACATAATTGCTTTTAGAAATTGCTGTAAACAGAAACTCACATCAGAAAATGAGATATACATAATGCAACTTTGATACTAGTTTCGTCCTAGGATAACATTTTCAATATTAGATCATATTCCACTCCCTATATTACTTTTACACGTATATCAAATATTATTACAATGTTTTAAAATGTTATAATGGCTCTAAATGAATTTTGGCACAGGATGACACGAATGTAATATATAAGGAGTCATTTTATTAATAAAAAATACGTGAAGAAACATTGTATGATTTTTAACTGTATGCAAGAAATAACTGAATATAAGAATGTTAATAATATGGAATCTAATTTACAGATAGCTTATTAGTTTGATTAACGGTTAGTCGTAGTGTTTGATATATATGCATTCGAATGCATATGTTAAAATCCCTATTGCAGTATCTGTCAATATTTTAAAAGACTTACTGCCTAACGATTATTGTCAGGTGTTACAACGCATATACAACGTAGCGTGAGGCAAATAATTACACGTGCGATTGAGCGTGTAATTGATACGTATACATATTAAAATAACGGTAAACAGTTTTGGTGTGTTTGATTACTCTACACGCTATTTTCAATAGTGTCTTGACAATATTTTATATAACGCACATTTCCATATGTTTATCTATAAATTTATCGTTATAATTTTAAACTACCTGAAGTATTGATTTACATACTAAATTATCTCCTGAAATTATAATGCGAACTGGGAGCTTGTTTCATCACACCCCTTAATCTAGTACATAGATTTATAAAATGAAGAGAAATAATGTTGGGAAGTTAATTACTTTTGAAGTCATTTTTTGTAGAATTCGAATCCTCTTTGCTTTAAGTACTGTCAATTAGTTAATCGTGTATGAATTTTTAACATTATTTAAGTCTACTTGAAATTGTTACATTTACGACTTACATGTTAGCTTAGTAATAATTGATACAAGTGGTAAAATACCTTATATGGAAACAAATTTTAAAAATGTTTAACAAATTTGTATTTTATAGTATAACAACTCTGTAAATATACCTTGTGAATAATCTGCAAATCCGTATTTATATGTGGATAACCTCAAGTATTTAAAATTTTGCATGAGATGAGCTATAATTTCGCCACAGATTATATTGTGAAAGGAATATAAATTCTTGTATTCTTAAAAATTACCAAAAATTAAAAAGCATTTTTTTTTATATTCTTATTTTATTTGTTTAAAATAAATTCCTCAATATAGCCGTGGTGTGGTTTTGAACATTATTATTATCATCATTATTTCTTACATTGCAAATTCATGAAAGAAGTCATCCCTCATTACGTCGATTATAAACCAATTATGAATAGAATTCAAAATATATCTAAGAAGAGACTTCAAGCGTAGTGCAGATTATTTTGTTTATTTATGAAAGAGATCATAATTTTGTATATTAAGACTAACATAAATTCTGCACAGGGCTTATTATTTTGATCTTGTGTCTTGATCTCTGCAATTATTGCGAAATGTCTGCTATTAATTATGCTGAAATAAAAGCGCACGGTAAGACGTCTATTGATTTAATAATTAATAACGACAACCGCCTGCAAGTGCTTTTAATAATTAAATAGATCAGAATAATGAAGAGAGCTTCTGGTATACGGAAAGTTTTCTACCTCTAAAGATTATTTTGCAATATATAATCATGTCTTTTTGTGCTGTCATGAAAGATTGTATTAACTACGCAAATCAATGATAAATGTCTTAGTTCAGGAATATAGCATTCAAATGGACTCATATTATATTATACATAATTTTCAAAACGAAATATGATTACTTTTAATTTTATATTTTTTCAATTAGGCTCTCTTATTTAATTGATGGAAATACAGAAGAAGAAAAACTACATGAATAAAAACTGATATAATTATTTATTTAAAATAATTGAGAAAATATAAATTATATTATAAACTAAGAACAATACGAAATATTATTAATATTATAAATATATTGCAACAAAAATTCACTTGAAAAACAAACTATTTTTAACCTCTTTGTAATTGAGAAATTCTATTACAAATATATGGTAGTTACCTATGTCGCATTTACAAAAATACAATTAGAACGGGGAATGTTTACCAGAAAATGACCAATCGAATGGAAAAATTTAATTTTTAGAAGAAATTCTATTTAACATAGAAAATAGTTGAATTTCTTTGTGGAGTGCTAGATTGAGTTCCAATCCAAAATGGAAGACATAGACATGTTACCATTATTGTTTTTCTTCCTTTTGACGGTCATTTATTTCGGAAGGATCGTAACCTAAAAATCTGTTTCGGTAATTTTCAGTAAATTTCTTATAGTTCTCTACATTTTGATCTCTTGTGGATCTGATTTAGGACCAATTTTTTGAAATAAAATACCGCCAAATGACATGCAATTCAAGATGTTGACTCTTTGCGGTCGAAATAAACATTCCATTTATTATGTTACAATTAGTTACGTAAGAATTTAAAGGATGATGGTGACTGAATCCTCACTTTATCATTTATCAACAGACCAAAAAATATCATATGTCTGGCCTTGCCTGTAAAAAAGATTGATCACTTTTTTGAAACATTTTAGGATGTGAAATTTTTTGAAAATTAATGGCAATTAAATATAATAACAAATTCACTCAAATGATATATCTCTTTCCGATGCATATTTTACCCGTTTTAGATCTGTTTTTGAATTCAAGCAATAGCGATGGTACTACAGGGATTAAAATTATATCAGATGTCGATCAGAATAATCATATTCTTATTCAAATCCAAACAAATTCAACTCAGTTTGTTTCAGACGATAGCCGGTAATTCGACATGATTCGATTCAAAATGGACCATAAATGTGGAACTAATGAGGAGTATAAAATGTTCCATAATTTGGCTAATTCAGATCCGAAAAGTGACATATTTTGGTCAATTTTTAACCGTATCAGTTCCAAATATATTCCGTTATCAGACATTTTTAAATTCTTTATATTATTATAAGACCACATATTTTTTTTAATAATTATATTTCGAATTTGACGTTTTTAAGCCGGAAATATGCAAAATCAGGAAAGAGAAAAATCACAATCGACTCTTGCAAAAGTCCAAAAAGGTATTTTCCAACTGGGTTGAAATTTCAACGGAACCGACGAAGACATCGATAAATAAAAACAAATGGAAAATGGAACCTAAAAAAAATAAACCACCGAAATTCTACTTGAATGCTGATTTCCGCTGATCATTGCTGACAAGTTTTGGATCGTCATTAAAAAGATCAGCAGGTACACATCTCAAAATGACTAGGAAAATCCATAGATACCGTAAAAGAAATCACGTTTTACAATTATTTATTGAATCACTGTTTGATAATATAAAACTTTTTAATATGATGTATACCTTCAGCTTGATATTGAAACGAAACCTTACGCACTTAATTTTTTTGTTTGTATGGCACATACCACTCTGCAATTTATATTTTACTGTTATGAAATATTTGTATCACTGTTACTTGTTGCGAAATGGTTATTTTTGTATTTAATGAAAAGGTTACCAAATTTTTGCAAGAAATAGTGGAAGAAGGTCGGCAAAGATGAAGAAATTATACAGCTACAGCGATAGTCCATTTGGAGTTGCATTTGAGGATCATGTTCATTATTACATTCGAAGCTTCTGGAAACAGTTTTGTTTCTAAATAAATTTAAAAGATAAGAGGATGCCTATTTACTTCTAAAATTCTTTTCCTAACTGATAAAGAAATCGCCGTTTGCTGCAAATATCTTAAACAACAAAAGATAGACTACGAAATCGTGGATAAGGAAAAAATATTTATAACGGACGTTGAAGTAGTTTTAGATATATCTATGCGGCCAGAATTTTCGATTTTGACAAAATAGCGATGGAGACTTCCTGGTTATATTTTCAGCCTAAATTTATTATTATCATTGTGGAATGGTAATTTTTCACCATAATTAATTAATAGTTTTTTAAAGCCAGAGTGGTTTTTGTGTCATTAAATTAACCTACGATACCGAACCGAGTACAAGTACAAAGAATCTTAACTAAAATAAACATTTGCTTGAATATGGAGATTTCGAACATTAGCCTCCGGATATAGTCTCGAGAATAGAATTTAGTTTTATTGCTGTACTATTGCAGTGGCTTTATTTATTTATCAACAATTTTCAATGATTAGTGTAGTTGATCTGCTGTTTTCATATACATGTGTGAATCTTACATTAATTTTTAATTTCCAATATGGGAACGTGTGCTTATTATCAATGGTGAGTCTGTAAAACAGCTGCTGCTGTGGTTCGTCCTGTATCTTGCAGGGATTATTTCAATTATGTAACCACTCTTAAGTCAATAAAACGGATCTATGAAATTTGATTTTTAAAAAATTAAAAATGATGTTATTTATTGAAATTAATACAAGAAAGGAACCAGCACTTTTGCGTGTCTATTTTTCACTGTACTCAATGCCGTCAATAGATAATATTTTTAAAACAACAATAAAAATGTTGCAAGTTAGAACAATAAATCCTTACACTAAATTGTTTCTATCCAACTTTTCCAGATCTCTGATTGTATACCGGGTTGTTTGATTGATTTTCAAATAATAAAGCTGCACAAGATTGATTCATTATTTTCATATTTGCAACAATCTATTATTTCCACATTATTATCCATTACAAAGGCTGTCCTCAAGTGGTTATCTCACGAGCGCATAGTGCATTATCTGGGTTCCATCTGATAATATATCATTTCTAATCGGGAGCTTCTCTCTGAAAATAGCACACCTATAGGCGGTATTACGATTATTCGAGGAGAATATGTCACGCGTTTCGATGATCAAAGATCTTTTCGATTTGCATGTTTTTCGCACTGCAGTGATGTTGACGGTCGGATGTGCGTCCGTAGCAAATCAACGTTTCGCGAAGAGCGGAGATTGCTCGGTAGATTGCTCTCTGAATTTTTTACGTTCCCATATAAACATATGTTCACGGATAAACATATTGTTTATTCGCGTTTTCACGTATGCTAGAGCATGTGCGTGTGTAGGAAAGCGCTGGTCGAGTAAATGGGACATGTACGTTTCGCCAATATTTGCCGAAAGTGTGCAGCCTGTCGATGCACGGAATCGCATCCACCTGCAACTGTCTCTATATGTCTCTGTCTGCTCTTCTATGCATCTCTCTCTAAAATCCCTCTGCCTCTCTCTAACTCTCCCCCTTCTGTCTCTGTGCGTTTGTGCGTATTTGCACGCTCCACGTGTTATGCAACATTTAATTTGTCTTTGGAAACGAGAAGCTCCTCCATTTCAGGAACTAACAAATAATTACGGATAAAGGTAAAATCAGTTTTTTCCAATCCTTCCCAATTATTTTGTATTCACGAAGGAAGCATCGGTTACATTTATTACGTGTTATTATAATCACATGGACCTAGGGGTAATGGTATTATAATTTATGTCGTATACTTTGTAGTCAGTTTTAGTTTTAATTACCGAAGAACATGTTTTATTGTAATCATGGTGAATTTATTAGAAATAATAATTTTCGTAAAATTCAAATTGTTCTTGATTGTTGTTGAAGTCTTTAGCAGCATTGTGGATACGTGCTTATGTATTTTCTCCCTTTCAAATACCATAAAAAACTAAAACATGAATGATCTTCAAGTAATTATACTAGAAATAATCGGAAATTCTCTTGTAACGAAAGAAAATATGTCACTGTAACAGTGCCAAAAAACTTTGCTGATACGAAGTAAAATAATTGTTAGGTACACAACCCTGCATACGTAAAAATAGAAACAAAATAATTACATTTACAAGGATACCATTTAAAAATTTGAATTAATTGAAAAGGAATTGATTTCAATTTATTTTTAGCATTCGCCTTACAGAACGTCAATGTTGCTGTAAGGTTATAATAATCTGTGAAATGTGTACAATTAGTTGGAGATTGAGAAATCTTGACATAACGCTACATTAATACAAGAATCGTCGACCAAACACATTACATGGAGGTTACAGGATAATTTTAAATTAATGTTACGTAATATCCATAGAAGATTTATATTATATTTGTTGCATTACATTTCTATAATTTCGTATTTATAAACATTTATATATTGAATTATAAGCCTTCACAGAAAATTGGAGTAGAAGTGTTGTAACGTTACGTACAAATCATACAATAACTTATTGTTCACTCAATTGCAATGAATCTGTCGTTTTTTATATATTGTTTGTCTTTTTGTTTGCCGTACAACTGTATGTGAAAGAAAATATAAAAGATCTGTCAAAAACGACAGAGTCATTGCATATGAGTGAAACCTTATCATACGATAGAAAAAATATGCCTTGTCTACCCTTGATATTATATACTGATTCTAAACCAATTTCCATATCGGGAGTCGGACGGAGCTGCACAAGGTGCGAAAACACCTGGCGGTGTCCATAAAACTAACTAAGTCTGTCAGTTTACAGAAATGATAATCGTATAATGGTTAACACATACCGTTAATATGGTTGCTTGGTGCCATTACATTGTCGGTACTCTATACGATTATCACCATCTTACATTAATATTAAACTTTAAACTTTAGTTTGGTATTATATTCATGTTAAATGTTAAGGTTGTACTTTTTCTAACATTGTTATAAAGTTGTCTTCGGTGATGATCATAACTTTTTAAAATGTTATTATTGCATGTTTTAAGGTTTCTTTTTGTGTGTTTATCTATAAATTAATTTCAGTTATTTAATAAGAAGCTCATCATTCTAATGAAAACGTAAGTAGATTGTGGAAAGAATAACAGATAAATAATAAGCAAAGTAATTAGTGAAGTGATAGTTTCACGTTATGAAATTTTGTTTAAGAGCGATCTAATTAATTACTTATGTGTTATATTAAGAATGTACCCGATATCAAGTAAGATTAAAAATCTGAGAAGAATAATTTATGTTAATATAAATTTCTGTCCGTTGGATTTAATTAAGAAAATGTATTAATCAACAATAGTACTAACAGGTTACAAATCTATATGTTTATATGCAGCATGAGTCATGTATTACTTCAACCCAGACCTTAGGTCTGGACGAAGTATTGAATTTGGTCACTTCGGGCATAAAAATTACCCTACAGTTTTTCATCAAATATCGACGTTTGAGACCCTAAGGAACCCAAATCAACAATAAAAAAACTAGTGTTGGCGTGGTGCCTCGCTCGATTTATGAACTAAAAGTTTATTATCTTCGTTAATCCAATGTATTATTTAAAGGAATGCATAAATGGAAACGGATAAGTGCACTAAACTCGCATAAATCTTCCGACGAAAGAAAATTATTCAACCACAGATTTGTTCCCTCGACTGCTAATAATTTGATAACCAAATGAGCATATACCATTTAATTCATTGAGTGTATTATAAGACTGGGTCAAAATGTTTGGATGATATTCATTTTTGTTTTGTTGAACGTCTTTTTATTTCGTTGTGATTGACCAATTCCAATTCCTTACGTCAAGAAATTTTAAATTCGTCTTATTTTTACGTTTGTTTTATACTTTTTCTAATTTTATTTCTGAACAACGGCAAGTTAATTATCGATTGGTTGACAGGATTAAAAAAATTATATTTTCGGAATTGGATTTAGTAATTAAATTTTGTTTACTTAGCATTGGCATTAAACATTTAATATCAAATTTAACTCGGTTATAAATTATATTTATTTGTAATGAAACTTGTTTAAGATCTAGATCATTATGTACTACGATTTAAAGATATACACTCAGCAGGTTTTGGAATTATATGCCTAACTTTCAACTAACATTATATATAGCTTGTAATTTGTTTAAAAAATGAATTGTTTCATATTATTTAGTGACATGTTCTGCATTCTGAATTTCCAATAATTTTTTAGAGAATTATTAATATTTTAATTTAAAATCACGCCTCAAAGAGAATCAAATTTTATTTTATTTTTTGCATAAATAAACCATTTAAATGTATTTTTTCATTTTTTAAATATATCTTTCATTTTCGTTTTAACCTACAATTCACATTGACGTTTTCTAATAGTAATATGCGTATTGTTTCAGCAGTAATACAACATTTGGCTTGAATGGTATTGGTGTGGAAGCCAACTACTTTATTCAGCGTTGCATGCAATTTTGGTTAATGTTAATAATACTTATGTTTAATAGTTGCTCTTTACATCTGATGTACTGAAAACTCTGAAGAGAACGGCAAATACACGACCTAATATTAAATCATCCTGCTTCAATACTGACAATAAAAATACCAATAGGATCTAAGGTAGTCCATTGACAGATTCTGTATTAGATAAATATTGATAAAAATCTAGGACCCTGAAAAGTTACATTAATGCAATAATAATGAAAGTAAAACAGAATTAGTTTTAATACAAATATGACGGCAAGGATCTGTTCAAATTCGTCGTTGATCTAACCAGTTGTCGGATGACAAATTTGAATCGTGAAATACATCATACAATTGATTTATTGCATTAAATGACTACTGAGTTACATTACCAGGCGCATTGTTGTATTTTCATGTATTTTTTTCTTCGTTAAATTAATTTAGTATATTTGCTATCATTCCACAAATAGGTAAATTAAATTTGCTCGCATTATTTCAATATCAGCATCACATGCATAGATTATTGGTATCAAAGAGACAGCCATATCCAATTTCGACAAGATTTGTAAATCCCAAATTCGATTTAAAAAGCCGATTCCCTGTTCATTACTAAATTTACGTATTGTCACGGTTAGTTATGCCGTGTTATAAAATAACACCAATACAATATTTCGACGTCAAATGCATTTTCATGACAATCGAATATCTGTCCGGATGATGCGTTTATTTTTTTATTTCGTCGATCATCGTGCCGGCGAACAGTCCTCTTATTTATTAATAGCTGTCGCTTCGAAATTTTAGTGATATATTTGTAAATGAGTTAAGGAATTAAAATGCGGTCGCCGATGGGTTTATCGATCCGGTAACCGATCGGCGTCGGCACTTTGGGACGGTTCGATAACTTAATTTTAGGAAAATGTAATTAACGATGAAATTTCACCGAATGAGCTCCCGTGTGCTTGCTCACTCCTGTAAAAATTTGCCCGGAGCGATCTTCCCTTTTTCCACCGAATTAACGAGCCAAGTCGCCTTGGGAAGGACATTTTGAATTATGTCCTTAGAACGGGGAACATTAATTGCTGCCGTGTTTTGCCGCTAACAAACAAAAACAGTCCGTTGACGTTTCATTTTTTACATGAACTCGTGAGTATAATTCGCACCTCATATTCAGTTAAATTGTTATTAGTATTACAGATAATACCGACAAATATAATGTAATACATCTTTTCATAAATTGTTGATAATATACCAGAAATCATTGAGAACATAATGCATAAATCCTTCCCCTACTTTTTGTTTAAGGCGGTTAAAAATGTCCGCTAACCGCTTACTATACTTCCTTTGCATTCGTTGCATCATAAGTAGGGACCTGCGGCATTAGCAATTCAAATGTTCCACTCCAATTATGTAGTAAAACTAAACTATAAAGCTATTTAATTTCAGTTTCCGTCGTAATTTTCAATTTTATTGATAAAAATTCTGTCAAGCTGCATAATAAACGCATGAATATATCGTTTGCCGGCTATAATCAACACGATGCACTTACTTGGCTTAAACTTCATGTTTCCTAGTTAATTCACAGTATTAATTTATTTATCTTATGGTAAATAGTGTTTGTTGTTTTGTAATTGAAATGCTAATGAAACATAGTATTAGGTGTTTCGATTGAAGATAACATTCAATAAAATGGTGTGTGTAAAATGTAACAATCAGGTAGAAATCTTCAAATACGTATTTTACATTGAATAACAATTAGTAGGCTTTAACATAATTTTGTTTCATTTACAATTTCGTAAAAGTTGGTTTTGCGTCAGTTTCTATTCTGAAGTAAAATTGTTCTTTTTACGATTTCGTTAAATAATTCAGTTACTTGGGTTAAATCATTTTTAACTGAAAATATGATGAAGTATCTTACCATTTATCATGTGTACATTGACGGTCGCTCTCTCAGCGGCTGTCGGGACGCAAGTGTAATTTCCGGAATCACTCATCTTTGCACGAGTGATCGTCAATCTAAAAAATGAACGAATTAACATGTTCAAAGGTCAGCACGTTTGAAATTGCTAAAAAGCTAGTTTTTCATAATATCGTAAAATGATGCGACGGATGTGAGAAGTGTTTGAAATATTAATAGACGTTAAGTGTCTTTTTTAATTAATTTTTCTTATTCGTCTGACCACGTACACCGATAACTACTTAGTACACTGCTAACTATCGTAATAAGTAGTTAACGTCAGTCTCGGTTAGACTTTGTGATAATTGTTCAATTAACTGCGAAATGGTACGATGAAATATTAATGTGACAGTAAATATAAATAAATATCAGTATGAAATGTTTACGAACCTTGACGTAAGAGCTTCGCTCCATTCGGTTTCGACAATGATTCTTGGTTCAGAATCGATGTCATTTTCATTTATTGGTGATGTTTTTATTTGCTTATTTCCTAGGAACCAATTGACGGTACCTAAATTGTGAGGGCCTTGCGACATAACGCATGTCAAGATTAACTGACTCCCCGTTTTAACGTACATGTCGGACTGTCCCAATATTCTGGCTCGTGCTTCTGAAATCAGATTTTTTATGTGGTGAGTAAAATTTTGAAATTTGTAAATATCGAAATGAAATGAAATATGTTGCCATTAAATAAACTTATAAGTACTAATAAATATAGTTTTCGTCAGGTTTATATTATTTACCTGAAAAAATGGTTCTTCTACTAGTATTGACAAATATATACTACATTAAATGTATAATTAAAAGTAATAGTATCGTTTATGTAATACTAAAATTTTAATTATGTATAACCTATATTATCTGAGGAGATGTAATCATTTTTAAATGACAGATATTTAATTAATATTAGAATGAATAAAAAATAAATCACATTATATGCGAGACGATTTACTCTCACGCACAATTGAATCTTAGGTCGAGTTAAGATTGAGGTACCAGGCGGATTAAATATAGTTTCCATTTTTCATCGAATTTACCTGCAGTCTGTAATACAGAGCAGCAGTTTCGAGCAGGTTCAACGAATTTCATTTTTTCCATATTCACCATATTGATTTATTCCCTATACCTCGGTTAACAAAATAATGGTAAAATTATCTACTGGTTCGGAAAACTATGCAAATGCAAGAACACCTATTGCCACATTTGATGCGAGAAAAATCAATTTCCGTGCAAATGTCCTGCGGATTCTTGGTCTACGATATCCGGAGCATATTTCCTGCCTGTATAAACTCGGATAATTAATAACAATATTTACTATTAATATTGATTTTAGAACGATGGGTGGTCTTAAAATGACAAAAAGTAACGTTCATTTTGCCCGTGTGACATTCCATCCATTCCATCGTCACTCTTTATTTATGTTACGAAGCGCAAAAATCTGTCCATACTTAAATATACACCAACGTATAATATAGCTATTTTATTGGTATATACAGTACAATACGTCTAAAATCTCTTCAATTGTCTTTGATATTTAGTTTTTTTTTCAGTTAGATTTTGTTAGTTACGGCCTCTATTAAAATTGAAATAGAAAATCTTACGACATCTAATCTAAAGATGCCCTAAAATATGTCCGTTCAATCCGTAAAAAATATCTTGAAAATGTCGAAAAGATCTCTGAAAGAAACCTTTTAGATGTCTTGCGCTACAATTTCGGTTATCATTTAGATATATCTATAAGACATCTTTTACATATATAGAAAATACGTTTTCAAAGAAAATTTGGTAGGCAGGGGTTTTTAAACGGTCTCAAACAAACTCTGTATACAATTTTAATTTTTGGCCGCCATCTTGGATACGCCATTTTTAATTTCCAAAATTTGAGTTGAGATTTCTAACTAGCGAACCCACAAACCCTTGTATATCAAATCTCATTCAAGGAAAAGTTTTTTTTTTATTGTGTTACATTTTTCCACCATAATGTCGAAGTTCCAAGCATTATTTTAAGCCATTACTGAAGTCCTTATATCGTCTCCGTTAAAAGGTATGCCCTCTCAAACATAGCAGAAAACGACGTTTTTTCGAACTTTGACCCCATATGTTTTGGAAACAAGAGCTAATCAACATTTGTTATTATCCGATTCGGATGCGGCGACCGAAAATTGACAAAGTTTAGCTATTTTCATCATCCAAAGAATTTCAGTGTTGACCAGTGTAATCGATTCTATTGAAATGAATAACTTTTCTTTTAAAAGATCACATGGTCAAGATAGTTATGCGTTGGTTCGTCCTACGTTTTGCCATGACGAAATTGCACGGTTATCATAGTGACGTCGTCTACTTACACATAGCAAAACAAAGGCTCGATAACGCCAAAAGTTATTGATCCGGAAGAGGTTAAGCGCCTTCTCGAGTAGGTAATTACGATAGTAAGTAATGCTCAAGTACCTCGTCGTTTGCCATAAATTGCCATGCTCCCTACTCCTTTTACACCCGGTGGTGCCTCCACACTACTTAGGCATCTTTAACGAGCAAATGTACCGTCATTAACGAGCCATTCACCGTTCCGTTTGTCGTGCCGCCTCATAAAGTCGGAGGAGCAAGAGAAACGAGAAAAACGCCAACGCGAAAGAGAGTAAGGGCTGCTTTCCGAGATTAACAGATTCCCTATTCAAAACGCGGGCTTTTGAATAAATCAAGTTTCTTCAATTTCCTCCTGATTTCAGCTCTCAACCTACCAAAGATACGAAATTTATTATCATAAATGTATATTGCTTCAACCTTGTACTACTTAAGGTTACGACTTCTTTCCATTGCAAAATAGTCATTAAAAAATGATTTGCTGCGCTGAAAAGATTATTTCTATTTGAACCTATATTCAAACGCTGAATTTGAAAATCGCATTATCGAAATCGCTCCGTGCAAAAGACGCGAACCTATCCAGTAAACCACTAGATATGATATGGTGTAAAATGCTGCATTAAATGCAATGATAATATCACACGAGAACAAAATGTAAAGAACCAGTACTAAAGCCGCATGTCTGACTCGTATTATCTGTTACTACCCACGTCACAAATAGTTACAACAGTATTAATAATTTTATTCGAGAATCAGCTTCAAAAATTATATTTTTCCCCATTCCTAGATGCTTATAATCGAATCTAAAAGAGAATTTTAAAAAATACCTGCCTTATTTGTGTCTATTAGCATACCGTAAGTAGTAACAGTCCGCTTAGGGCAGACATTGATTTTAACCTTTTGCAATATTTTTAAAAGTTTTTAATATAAAATTTTAGATTAATTTTAAATTATTATAATAAACAAATATTTCAAGAAATGTTCTCGAGAAATTGGTAGTAACGGTTACGTAATTAGCAGGTACAGATCTGAATAAAACATTTTCAACACGTAGGGTTTGACATACGACGCGAAATGAATTCTGGAATCGCATAATTCGGAACTTGAAGACATATTCAACGTAATGGGTTTTATCATTAAATTTAATAGATGCATTTAGTTCGGAACAAATAGCTCATTTGGAAGAACATTCGAGTTAACATCGAAAGGTTGTGATTTGTCCGACGGTCGACGTTAACCCTTAACCCCTTGCTGACTGACCGAGTAATACCCTACAAGCGGCAAGGAAACAAAAGTTCCAACAGATTACTGAGTTTGCGGGATTATTGGCTTTGTCAATTTTCAAACTGGTCTGCAGAAATGGAACACGGGGAAGAGGCGATTTCATATTTTGAAAATCCGATAAATGGGAACAATTTAAGTTTCGTGTGTTTATTTAACCGTGCAGGCTACTTGTGCAAGATTATATTAAATAATTTTAAACGCGATTAATTAAGGAGAGAATAATTTCTTTGCTGATGCGTAAATCTCAATTTTCTTTACATTGGTTAGAATTTGGTGGTAAATTTTCAACGTGTTATTTTAGAGAGGGCATTAATGAATTAAATTTGTATCATATTTTATAACAGAATACAATATATTTCTGGAAGGTTCGAGACCTCAAATCTGATGTTTTTCTCTTGTTTGATAAAGAAATTTTACATATTGTATCTTTTTTTCCAGTTTTTTTCTTTTGCAAGAATTTTTGTGTTCTAATAATCGAAGTCATGACTAGTTTCTATTTGATGTAAGGTTAAACCAGAATGTTGTTCACTATTTTTGGCTAAAATATTCTTTTCGTTTTCTTTTATTCGAGAATCAAGAGGTCTGCAGGTCTGTCCTGTGTAGGATTTGTTACATTGAAAGCATGGTATTTTGTAAACGAATGAAAACTGATCATGACTTCGATTACAAGAACACAAAAATTCTTGAAAACAAAAATGGAAAAAAAGCAATATGGAAAATGTTTTTATTAAAAAATAGAAAAACAATCTAAACATCAGATTTCAGGTTTCGAACCTTCCAGAAATATACCAATCCTTGTTAAAGGAATAAATAAATCAAACGTACCGTATTAACCCGTTGATTGCCAGTACTGTACATAAACATACACATATTCCGTGTCTATGTTTTAATATAAATACGAACAAATTTCCCCGGTTTTCCATACCCTTTCTGAAGAGAACCCGAGTTAGGGTCGAAACGAAAAAATTTGTATTATTTACCCCCCCCCCCCCAATAGTTCTCTATTTTATGTACATTAATTACTCCGTCTATTTTTCTATACTAATTTTTATTTACGAAATCAAAATTCAACTTATATTAAAACCAGAAAACAACAAACACTAAAACCGAAAGTATTTGTACTTATACTGGTCGATACTAAGAATTAAAAATTTTATCTAACAAGAAGACCAGTTCAAAAGTGAAATTTAAATTATAATACCTAATTTAAACGTTGATGGAGGCTTCAATGTTAACTATAAATAAAACTTTAAATATTACGACTGTACACTATCACAGCGTTACTAGTTTTGAATACGCAATAACAAAAAATGTGAGAAGAATTACTCTAATTATTCCGATTAGTAAGTTATGCAAAATATATCTTGAAAGTGGAAACGATTATTGAGTTTAGTTATATTAATGTCGAAAACTAGGTTGTCCTAACTATGTAATTAATCACTCCTGATGATTTTCACATACAGTATATTGTATAGAGTTTTCTATTATCTATACAAAATTAGAATCATGACTAATTGCAGAGAAAATTTGAGATTAATATTACTCCATTTTATTGACTAATAATAAATGATTCAATTTTTAAGTCACACGAAGTAAATAATACGAAACAAAATCAAACACTTTAAAAGGTAATAACAGTAAATCTTTGTTAATTTGATGTGTCTGAGACAGAATACGATGTTGAAAGAGTGTTGAATCCAAGAAAGATGGGGTTGAAATCTTGTTTTTTGCAACGATTGACTACATAGATTTTTGGATAGATACGTTATAAATTCTTCAGTGACAACTTGAAATAAATCGTATACGTTCTACATTTGATAGAAAAAGTGAAAAACAACCCCGTCAAAATATTGCATTAAATGTCCATTTGTTTCCATGCTTCGAGATCCTGTCGACTGCGCTGACCGTATCTACTGCGCACTATCACAAAGTGGATTAAAGCATAGGGCGCTCTGGATACCTTTACGAAAATAGATTTAGAAAATAGACTCTCCGAAAAGTTTTCTGTTCGTATTTTAGTTTGAAGACATACCTTAGCAAATTTTTTACAATTTTTAGATTTAGTTCTAATACGAATTGCAACCATTTATCTCATTCAATTTCAAAATATTCTTAGTTTTTGTGAAAGTACACCCAGTTATTTTAATCAGTGACGAACGTACCTTTCAAGAAACACGTAATACAAGTACAAAATATTCTGTAATACTTTGTAGTATACGTTAAATAACTAGGTTTAATTATTGTTTCAGTAAATGAAAAGAGTTTTGTTCAGAGTTTATGATCTTTATCAAGCTGGCATCCTAGTTTTTCGAAATAAGAGCTAAGGAGTTAAAATGACCAATTGCATACACCGAGAGACTGTTAGTCACGAAAATTGCAAATCGTTTTTAATTTAGGGATGAGCAGGGATTGATCACCCAGCTTTTGTACTTTGCTATTGAGTTTTGTAAAATTTATAAACGAACATATCAAATTTTACAAACAAATGCAAAAGATCTAAAATTTTGACGATAAAACCTCGGTTAGAACAAAATTGAAAACGATTTTGCAATTTTCGTAAATAAAAGATTTGATTTAGTTTTGAATATGAAATTTCCACATTGTTAAAGTGTGAAAACACTTATTTTTCTAATAGATTTTTACAAATATATAAACGACATATAAAGGCATGGACTGTTTAAAATACTAAATTTAAAATCCAATTTTAAAATCCTGGCAAGAAGTTCGGCAAAATCGCACTACTCGACGACTATCTTGAAGTATGTAAATATTGGAAGAGTTGAAGAAATATGTACCTTAAACCGGTGGGTAATACGGACTACTTGCTTATTTTTCTTTTGCATAAATAGTTTAATATAAATTATAAATCTAAGAAATTAAAATTTTATTATGGATTTTCATTTTTATCGTTGGATATTTTACGCGATATTAAGTATAATAATAAATTACACCTAATGAAAAATTCGATTATTTTATAATGTGAAAAAATCGCTGTTAATGTCGCGGATTATAGATTGGAAATACAGTGGGTTAAGTAGTAACAGACCGCGTGACGTGTTGTTCGTAGTAGATGCGGACTGTTACTACTTGTTAGATTCCTTCATTTTCCTATATACAATCCGCAACTTTAACAATTTTTTAAACTTTCTAACATGATAAAACAATCGAATTTGCCATTAAATGTTAGTTCTCATTATACTCTAACCGAATTTATCAGTTTCGGAGGTTTCATCTCCAGGGCAGAAAACATCTATAGTCCTGAGCTTTCTCCTTTATTGTATAATAGTCTTATAATTTTTCGATAGTTTAATGAATTAACTTTTATATTTTACACAGTAGGAGAATTTATTGTATCTTTCAATTTTTTATTAAACATGTTAACCCTCTTATGTGTTCAGCAACCTTGAATTATAAGAAAATTATTTATTTACGATATTTAGTTTTTATTCCGAGAAATTTTTATTTTTAAACAGTAATGGACGAAAAAATGATAAAAGCTGAAATTTTAAATTGAATAGGAATTGACGTCAAGGCTATCAAATTACTTTTTCCTATAATGTGAAGGACAAGGCGGATCATCATAAATTTGCAAAATTGCATTATGAAAATAATAAGTTCAGGGCCGGTATTGTCTTAAGCGGAGTCAAGAGCGAAGGATCTTATAGCGAGGAATTTATTTGTTTTCGTGAGAGAAAAAAAGGGAAAAAGCGTGGCGGCGTTTTTAGATGGGATGTGGCCTCGACTTTTTAATACTGCCGGGAGCTTTTAAAAGCAGCTTGATCCGCGTAGCGGGTGCCCGAGACACCTGCGACTCCGCACTCGCTGCAGAGAACGCAACCAACGGGAGAGATGGATTCTGTAAAGTTAAGAAAGTTTTCAGAATCGAACGACCAACTTCTAAAACGGTATATGCTCCGCAGCACTGTGTCGTGGTTTCTGGAACAAATAAACCGCTTTTTCAATGCCCCGACTTGTTCCTACTTTCCAGGTACATTATTGCTTATTACCAATGCTAACTGCATCCCAGTCTTGTTGCTTTTCGAATCGATTAAGACTTTTTCTCTTATACTGTCGAGCGAACTACTTTGCGCTAAAACGAATCGCTTTCCAGATACCCTTCGTGATAAATAGCCATTTGATGTGGAAATTGAGTGGCGGAATAACGTGAATTAAATCTCGTTTACAATTCGATATTGATTTCGTATTCGATGGACTTCTGAAGTAGTCGAAACTGAAATAAATAAGCGAATTAGAATCACATTATTTATCCGTTATTTAAACCTTCAAATTTAACGATTAACTGTAAGTTACGACTGCTTGTGTAGTTGACTCTTCGTATGGTACACTTTATTATGCTAAATAACCTCTTAATTCGCAGGTCTTTTAAGGATTTTCGAGGTTTCTTGTCGTGGTTCGCAGGTCAAATGTTCAAACTGTAGAATGGTGGGAAAAAACATTTTTTAATACCTATATGGGCAAATCCACAGAACTTTTCATTTTTATTAACTAAAATTGAATATCGTTTATTCGTTGTCTCGGTCACCTGAAAATAAAATACAAATAAAAAGAATAACATTAGTCGCATATATTTTGTTTTCGACAGAAAACACGTACGATGGAAACAATCGCTTTTTTACAATAGGTATTAGTAAACCTGATTGTCGCTAGAGAGATACAGAATCCATTAACAGTCAACTTTAAAATAAAATATATAAACAGTTAGTCAAAATCAAAATTCTGTCGCGATAATCATACAAATCCCGGCTATATGTAAACAAGTTTGTTTCCATGGCACGTGTTTTCTATCGAAATCCATATATGCGACTAATGTTATTCTTTTTTTAGCATTTTATTATCAGAGATAACGAACAAACTATTTTCAATTTTAATTATTAATTAAAGAGGTCGAAAAATTTTACTAGATGCTTCTATATCAAGCTTTTAAACTTCTCATTTTGGTTAAAAAAAATTTTTCTTTTTACAGCACACTTGTTTCCTATGGTGCATATGTTTAGTTAGACAATTTGGAATGACAAACCATGCTTGTAACTTATTTTTAAGGGATGACATCATACACTTAGGACTAAGAAATAACAATTGTAGTTTTTTAATAAATTGCACTATTGAATCATAACCCATATTGTAAACGAACACGGATAGAATGCTCCAAATGTCGCTATCAATGTATTATTTACAAATATTACTGATGTTTGGGTCATTACAAATCGGCATGAAGGACTTTTCCAATTTAGCACAGGTAAAAAAAGGCCGCCTTATTCATGTCCGTGCACAGATAGACAAATATGTTTTGATTCGTTACATTTAAACCATAGCAAACAATATTTATGTATACAGTAATTATGTACTTCATAATAAAAATATAGTTAACAGGCAATTTCTTATGTTTAACAGCACTGATAATATTCTCGAAAACTACACTGAGAACTAACAGTTATTTTCGTTAAAGTTAATTAAAATGACTTTTACGCCCGTGATTCTAACATAATTTTTTGATTCAGTAAGTGTGAAAAATTGCCATTTTTAATAATGATGACTCAGCAAAATCCTTATGTTAAAACATTTGTAGTTTTACGATAAAATGGACATTTTCTGCCTACTGAATCATAAATTACTTAAGCCTCTGCCGCCTTATGTTTAAATGTTTCAGTAGCGACATTACGTTTATTATATGTAAACAGAGTCGACAAAACGATTACAATATGATCGTTATTACAACGATTACGATATGATATGCTGTAGAAAAAAACAGTTTTTTCTTTGCGAGTTACGCTCTGATAATCTTCAATTGAAGTGTTCTCATTTCAAGACTATGTGAAGCACACCCTTCTGTTACATCTCAAAATTTTGTATTTCTTGTAAACTATAAAAATATGTTTATAGTTTTTAATCTAAAAAGATGTCGTGCTTTTAAAACGGTTAAGTTACAACTTTTAAAAATACAAAAATGTTATTATACATTTTGGCGTTACAGTAACATCTTTCTAAAAAGTAGCAAATGAATTTCTCAATAAAGAAAAGTATAATTAAATAAAGAAGCTAATTCTATTGGATTTAATCCAATAACTAACACGGGGTCCAAGAAAAACTGTTAAGTGCAGAAATTTATAAGGAATGTACACGTCAAATTTGTCAATTTACCTTCATTTGGATTCTTAAAATCACTTCAAAATCTCAACTAGCGGGTTAATATTTCATAGGCACCAATATTTACTGATATTTTACTTATTTTATAAACTTCGATAAAAAATGTTTGTTTTCGAACAAATAACGTTAAATAATTCAATTTTTTACTAAATTCAAGTAACTTAGATTCCCAAGAGTCTAGAATGTATGGATATGATTGTGCACAATGCAAAATTATGCCAAAATTATAATGAAGAGGAAGGCAAAGAAAGTGGTAGGTTCTTATAGTTTAGAATGTTAATTACTAATTTGGAAATATGTTATTTAGTCGACATGGCAACTGATAGAGAAATTGCGAATAAAGATATATAAAGGCATAATGGCCAACTAAGATATTGTGCCCTTACGAAGTAATCGTGCAATGGTGTATTTACTTAAAATTAAACCTGATATCGTCGGATAATTTTATTCTACTTTGAAGACATAATTTTTGTATATATATAGTAATTTTCAACCTATGTTCAAGCCTTGCAAATCTATTTGACTTATAGGACAAATTATTATCAAAAAATTGTAAATTTAACTTAATTAGGGCATTCTGACTTGGTCGAAACGATGCTCTTGCTGCTACGGTATGGACCCAACATTGTTCTAAGTGGTTGGCTACTAAAGTAGCAAGAGCTTTTACGCAAGTTGTTTTGGTTTGTATCTCACTTCTTAAGTATTTGCACTAAACATTTATTTTTTCCATGTATAAACCAAAATTTCCGTAAAAAACCGAGTACTCTCCACTTTAAATAAATATGTAGAAGTTGTTATACAAAAGTGGCAGGTAATTCCCAAGAGTCTTGTTAATTCCTTCACAAAGAAACTGGCTATTACTTGAGCTTCAGGCGTTACACAGTCGCTTGAAAATGAAGTAACTAGCTAGCTAATTTTGCCTCGTATCCTCCAAAATGGTACAATTTAAAAAATTAATATTCTCCGTTCCTTTTACCCGCAACGAGCGGAATTGAGTATGTTACATTTTAAACGGCTATCTACCTATGAAGTGTGTGTGTGGGTGTGTGTGTGTGTGTGTGTGTGTGTGTGTGTGTGTGTCAGTGTGTGAGTGTGTTCTACTAAGAAAAAATATCGTTTGTACGCTTTAATTATATTTATTTAAAATTGATTATGGATAATGACTGCGTTGTATGTTTTTATTGATGGACATATTCTACAAACTTTGTCTGTAGTCTGAAAAATTTATTACGATATGATTCAGCACTGAATATACTTACTATTTGGTACTTAAAATATGAAAATAATTGTTTACTACCCAAATTGTAAAATTATATCTTGTGTTTGTATTTAATGCTGCATTTTTATATATGTGTATAATAAATAAGTAAATTATAACAATAATCGATTATTATAATGATATTCAAATTTTGTTCTTGGTTAATCGAGAATATGTCATTGTATTTCTGTTTCAGGACCATTCTTTTCGATTTTATATGATTTTGTAATAAGAGATTCAGTATTTTATTTTATGTGTTGTTGGGAAATTATGTATGGTAATCAAAGTGTCACGGATGATATTTATTGTTGATATAGTTAGTTTGATTTGTTAATATGCCATTAATTCATATCCAAGAAAATAGAAAAGTAGAAGTAATTATATGTATTATATTTCCTTTCTACACAGGAATAATTGTTTCAGATTGCATTGTATATCATTAATAAAAAACAATGTACAGAAGATTGCAAAATATATTGAATAGTCAATCGTCTGTAATATAATTTTGTAAATATAAAAAATCGTAATATAAAGAGTATTTTGTAAACAGTAAGAAGATAATTTAACATCAATATTGTAAGCTTTTGACCAAAAGTTATTTTGTTTGTTATGTTTTGAGAATACACGCATTTAATGATGGTTTATAGAAGTACTCATGGTTTACGGAGTTTGTGCCACTACCAGTTTGTATCAAGTTTTCGTATGAAACGTACAGCTGCCACTGCCAGCGAAGTGGTTAACCGAATGTTCGTAATGCAGAAGATGTACCATGTAATTGTGCTTTCGCAGAATATTTTTTAACCCGTTGAGCATAACAAGCATTTTATTTTAAATATGACGTTTTTGTTTTCAATTTCTGCCATAGAATTCTTAATTATATTAATTAATAAGTAATTATTAATTATAATTAATTGTTAAGGTGCTTTTCATAAAATTAATATTATATGTCTTTAAATAAGAGTAAATGGATCCCTGTTTAGATTTATGAACTTTCATATTGCTATTAATACACGATATTCAAAAATTATGAAGTGGCTCATTAGTATCCATTGTTTAACTTGTTAGTATCCATTTTAATTTAATTTTTCTTGTAACTTTTACAATTTCAGTTATTTTCAAAACTTGGGTTGATTGAATGATTGCAAAGTCTTTCGAAGAAATGTTAATATTAAAAATTTTCATTTAGCAAATGTTTCGGGATATTGGTTAATGTGATAAATGAATGGGTGATTCTGAAAATTACAACTGTAACAAGTTCATAGAGTACATTTAAGTTTACTTCAAGGATGCTAAATCTTAAAAAGAAATTAATAAAGAAAAAAAGACACAGATAAAAATATAATTTTCAATAAAGATTCTATGGAAAACTTCAGTCAAAATAATTAAGTAACCTTTATTGAATAAAATTTTACGTAATATTATTAGTTTTCTTCATTTCAAAACTATTACGTATTATAGTTAAATAGTTAATTGGCGCAAATTATACAATAAAACTGATTAAATTTCGTAAATTTTCATAATTTTTATGCTTAATAATGACTACGGTAAATGTTTGTTGATAATGAAATTTTATAATGTCTAAACATTTTTTTGAAATGTTTTTTCAAGTTGTTTTTTGAAAGGTATTATTTAAAATTTTAAAAGTAATTTCATGAGAAATTTTAACAAATTTTACTTAAAACGAGGTTTGGATAAACTTGACCAATAAATTCTGGTAAATTTGATTTGTGATTTTTTCCCGTACTTATATGATACTTTTTCTCATATTTTGATTTTATTTTCACTTTTTCGCATACATGATATTCGGTTTTGAAGTATCCCTTATAAAATATTAGAAAACATTGTTGTAACGAACTTTTACTATAGAGAGAAACAAAAAAGAAGCAGATTAAAAATACACGCTTAATATATTAGCTTATACTGAGATTAACCAATTTATATGAATATTTAAAGCATCATATTTTCATATTTTTATTTTATTTCTAATAACTTTCAACATTTTTGGATCGGCAAGAGCTCTGCGGATATTATGTAAACAATTTCGATATTTAAAGTTAAAAAGTTTTCAGGTATACTATAAGAATATTATTCATGTATCATTTTATTATTAACGAAAACAAAAATTAATTGGGGACCGTTCGCCAAGTACGATTTTGTTTTTTAATAGTAAAAAAGTGAGAATTTTATCATTTCTAGTTAGTTCTTAGCTACTTTCGTAACACAGGAATTAGTCACTTCTTATTGCTTATTTTGAAAATAAATTTTTGGAACTGAAGTATTCCACCCAGTTCAACATTAGTATTAAATTAAGTTTCATGAAACATGGTAATGTGTAATTACGTTGAAGCTTACGTAAAGACTCAAATGGACAAATTTCGCTTCGAATAGATAGAATTGTATTGATTTGTAATGAATTGATGTACTGGATAATTTTTCTAGGAGCAGTGATAAAGTAGGTTTCGAAAGGATATTTTTTAAAGGATATTATGAAAAGGACTTATTTGCTTAATTGATCAGTATCGCAGAAGCTATTTAATTTTGTAGATAACAATTACAATATACACCGTATGCATAAATATATAATACCACTATAGTAACATGTGTTTCCCTATGAGTGGTCTTGATGAACTCAACTTGTATACTAATTCATTAATTAATCAATAACATCTTACTTGAGATGTTATACGAATCTAATTAAACGTCACTCTGTTAGGTGAGGCTGAGGTTTTTACAGGTATAATTCTACCACCAAAATTTACTTGTTCCCATGCGGTACGGATAGAACGGAACATAATACCTAACCGCACCATCCTGTTCATCGACTTGTGTCGGCTTATGCGCTATTCAGAATGCAGCTACACGAGGTTCATACTGAAATTACATGAATCCTTATAATTGTCTTCTGAGATAGCGACGTGCTGAACACGATCGTTAGTACTTTTTTAAAGTAGTAAACTGAGAAAACGGTTGCAAGTGTTTCACGCTGTCATGTTGTGAAACATATAATTCCAAAAAGATTTGGATTTCTTTGCATGAAACATATGTGTTAAAAGATTAATTATAAATTCTCATGATGGTAAGTCTAGGTATTATCCTGTATTGAATTCATCTTGTTGATCAATCAATCATGTTTATTTTTGGGAATCTGATAACGAATTTGTAATCAGCGCCCCCAAAAACCCCAGTATAGTAATTTTCACGAAAATTGAATACTGTTAGAAAATGTTGGTCGCCATATTGGATCTGTCATTTTGAATTTGGAAATCGGATAACGAATTCGTAATCGGCCACTCCGAAAACCCCTGTATCGTAATTTTCATGAAAATAAAAATTGTTAAAAAAATTTTATCGGCATATTGGATCCGCCATTTTGAATTTTGGAAATCTGGCTGCAGATTCGAGTTCAGCGACCTCAGAAACATGTATATAAGGAGTTTCAAGAAAATTTGTTTAGCCACTTGCGCTAGGCAATCATTGCAAAATTTTCCGAGCTGAATTCGGAGTTATGACCGCCATCTTGAATTTTGTCTTACTAACGTTCTTATCTTTTAATATACTATTTATGCCATCTGATACAGAGATCTAGCACGATCGGAATACGGTTTCCTGCTGAAAAACACAATTGTTTGAAAACAAATCCTCAAAATTCGACTTTTTTGAGTTTAAGTCACCATTGTAAAAAAATGGCGGCATGTAGCGCCAATCTGAGACCGGATTTGGAAAGATAGCGAAAAAGTACAAAAAACATCATTATTCCAAAATTATTTATTGATTGTTTCCCTAAAAACGAACGCCTTGAACTAAAGGTAAAATTTAGGGCATTTCAGGAAGTAATGGGATAAATAATGATAACACAGCACAACAAAATTTTGTTACCATCTAAGTAAGAATGTTTTGGGAAAGATTTTTTGCTTCAGAATCCAAATATGACCGCCAAAATAGTAAATTGGCTTTAGTTTCTGAGATATTGAAGGTCAAAGGGGTAAAAATTCCTATTTCAGTCATTTTGGACACCTACTCACAACTCAAAAAAATGTTGTAGTCCCACCAGTAATAGTCAATTCTGATAACATTTACCCGCCGAATCAGAATATTTTTACCAAAATATTGAATTGGACCAAATATTAAAATGGTCAAATATGTAAAAAATCGTGTTTTATGACCTTTTTTTTTTGTTCTTCTAGAAAAATAGCCAATACGATAACAAGTTTGAAGTGATTCGAATTTCAAAAAGTTTGTAAGATATATTGGATCCGCCTTTGTGCATTTCTATATTCTAATATAGATGTGAAAGATGTCCAAAAACACGATTTTTTACCCATTTGACCTACAATTTGGTCAACAACTGGGTCCTCGTCAATAGTTTGGCATACACATCTGGATTCTTCGGGAAAGATCCTATCCGAATTAACTCTTACTGCTGGAACAACAGGATTTTTTGGACTATGAATAGATTCTAAAAATATCTCAAATTGGATTTTGACCCCTTTGCCCTTCAATATCTCAAAACTAGTTCTAATTGCATATTTTGGCGGTCGTATTTATATTCTGGAGCAAAAATTCGACCAGAATCAAGTCTTATTTAAGGCAACATGAAATTCTTAAATTATTGTTGGAAAGTAAAAATTATTTCGACAAGTGACAACAAAATGACGTCTAAACGACGTCGCTAATTCGTTGTTATATATTTTTAGATTTTAATTTTCTTCAATGCCTTCAAAATGACAGTCAGTTAATAAAAAAAAGAAGAGCGTTAGGTTTGAAAGAAGGTTATGTCAAGTTCCCTAACCATGTTGACACGGTGCATTATTACTTATCGATCTTATTGTCCTTGGTTCTTTTTACGAGAAGATGCATGACATACAAAACGCCTGGAACTATTACGACCACATCGGCATTTTCGTATCCATTTGTCACTAGACGCTGCTGTCCATAAATCACTCTCGCTGACACGCGCTTGCGCCCATTACGCAGTCCTACGCGTCCACACATATGCGTAGATTCACAGGTAGCCTTGGTATTATTATGGACACGTACACGTACATGTCCACATATAGTGCGTAAATGCATATCTACCTATACGTATTCCTGCTCTATGTAAACGCGAAACATACACACTATAAATCCGATTAAGCTTTCGCTTCCCGACACGTCGTCCCGCTGGGTAATGGCAATTTGCTATGCTCCAGCGAAAACAGCCCGAGTGCGTTCCTCCTACTTCGCAAATATGAGAATATACTGGCAGAAATTTTTCATTTGTCACGGATAATGAGAAGAGACGCTAACGGGAATTATCACCGATCTTAGAGTTATATTTTGAACTTTTCCAGATTTTACGAAGAACTTTGCTTTAAGAAAATTCCAGCTAACTCCGTCGGCTATGTTTTCTGCTGTGGTAACCTTCGGCAGGCACGTATCTCACTATTCATTCATGAAATTGTTAAACTTTCAAAACTATAATGTGTTTTTAATGGTATTAATGAATATTCGTGGTAACTGCGCGGGAAACCTTCCTCGGCTTTTTATCGCTGTATATTTCTTAGAGTGTATGCACATAACGTTGCTATTGTATTCTGAGGTAATATTATGCACTATTCATTTTGTAATACTAAAAATTGCATATTACAGAAGTTTGGTATCAATTATGATCGAAGAGAAGAATATCAGTTAAGTTTTGCATTTACTAAAGTAAATATTATATGTAGTGCCTATTGCTCAAAAGCGTAGTCTTCTGGAATCAAAATTCTTAATGAAATTGAAATATTTAGTGTTTTTCAAAATAAAAATTTCACTGCAAGAGAATAGACTTTCAGAACACGAGTGTCATCAAATTCTTTTCAATTTAGGAGATGCCATTACTACTTTTTAGGCCAGGAGAGTAAAATACCATGATTTATTAATTAATAAAAATAGAAATGGTCAATATTAAACAAAATATATTAGCAAGTAAGAAAAATTACAATGGTACCTACTTTTTAGGCATATTATTTGGATATAAACATTCGATGTATAGTTGTTGTTAAATGAAAAAAGGATACGTTGCTTCAGATGCTAATTTGTAGTTTTTAGAAATATTTAATAAGTTAGGAACCGATATCAGTCGAAAAATCTTTTTTGAACTTTGTAAAATTTATGACAAAATTTCAGATTAAACGTTACAGGCGACCAAAAATTGTGGACAGGGCGACCAACAATTGACAGATTTAAAAAAAATGGAATTTACATTTTTCCCGAACGACTGCTATGATATAGAATCGAGAATCGAACCGCAAATAATATAATGATCGTACATCGCGTCATATGTGGAGACATAAATATTCAATATCTCCACGTCCCGTGGGATTGGTTTGCACATGTGAATTTATTTTCTCCCCCACTCTTTCTATATATTGTTTATTTGCCCATAACGATTTGCGGCCGTTGGTAGTTTGTACGATCGACTATAAGGGAATGGCTGACGCTGCGCGAAACGAGCGAACAATTGCGCCGCTGATGAAAATCGCGCTCGTTTTTCGCGGACAATGGCCCTGGTCTCCCGTAGTCTCCGAGTCACCGGATTACGAAAGTTCTTTTCTTGTGCGAATCTGAAAAGTTACCATACAACACGCTAGGCCGCGGAGTTGACACGATTTTCCGACAAAGCTCTGCACGACAAGGATATTCTACCTTTCAACTTAAAATACCTTGCTGGTAGTAATCAGAATTTCAGGAAAATAGCATTTTATGTTTTTTGAAATTTTGTTCCAGTAATTTTTTAAAATAATAACTATGAAAAAGCAATTGGGAATTTTTCTAGTAAAATTTGCATTATTTCTGTTAGAGCAAACGAGTTTCTGTCATCAGACAAAAATTGGCTAGAATTCTTATAACCTAAGATATGGAGTGCACCTCAAAAACCCCACAAATCACAAAACCGACACCTTAAACCCTGGACATTCCAAAACCAGACAGTTAAAAAATCAGACATTTCAAAAAACAGACATTAAAAAATCAGATATTTAAAGAAACAGAGATTCAAAAACCAGACATTTCAGAAAATAGGCCTCCAAAAACCAGACATTTAAAAATGCAGACAAATTTTGAAAGTCTGTTTTCTTAAATGTTTGGTTTTTTAATGTCAGGTTTTTGAAGTGTCTGTTTTGTGATTTGTCGGATTTTTGAGGTGCACCTAGGATATGGTTGTCTTGACAGTGTGTGGGTCGAAAAACTGACAAATCAATAAACCGACAGGTCAAAAAATCGACAGTAGAAAAGCTGACAGTCAAAAATCCGACACAAAATTTAGGCACATCGACAAGCGGACAGTCATTTTTAGAAGTGTCGGATTTTTGACTGACGGTTTTTAGCCGTGTCGGCTTTTTGGTTTGTCGGTTTGTCGACCCGCACCCGTCTTGACCATATTATATTGATAATTATGTCCCTTCCGTATTTATGGTTGCTGAGACCATTTTCGATGTCTTCATATGGTGAAAACAATATAGTTACTTATGGATATGAAACATGACCTCTGTTGAATGAATTTCGGATAAGCAATGAAAACAATCATAAAGATAACTTATATTTGGAGTAGTAGTTGTTCAAATACCATCAAATATAGTCAGCAATCTTTTTGTGTATTTGAAATTTGTTTTAAAAAGTTTCAAATTGCTAAAATAGTTAAAAGAACTTGTATTTTGTTATAGAATGCGTAAGTAAGATTTTTCTTCAAATTTCACCGGCACATTAAAAAAAATATCAAGACCAGTCATTAGTTTTAAGAATGAGTCAGGTTGATTCTTCCAAATTTGTTTATGCTGAAAAAGAATTGGCCATAAAATTGCTTCAGCAATGTAGAGATTTGTTGAAATCGTAGCTGAATTGTTAATAAATGTCTATTTTAGTAATTGTGAATGTTTAGGGAGTTAGTTTCTTGCAATATTTTCGACAATTGCATCTACTACTTAGCTTTAAAATTCATTTTCTTAAATCATTCTAATTTTTGTTTGAAGAAAAACTACAGTTTTACCCCAATCTATTTACCACTGTTATTAGCCCCGTGGATCTGTCATTTTTAATTTTAAAATGTTCGATTCGCAATCCGCGGAATCACTAACGTATGTATTGGTTCAATAACACAAAAATTATAAAAAAATGTAATTATGAAAAATTGAAAGAAAATGTATGGATTTCTAAAAAAATTATCACAATCTCTGAAATGTACATTTTTTACGATTTAAGCAAACATTTCAAACAATCTTGACGTCGTGCAGTCATTTCAAGGTCATATTACAACCGAACATTTTGGGAAAAAAGTTAATTATACGAATAAATGTTCCTTTCCTTGATAATTAAATTACATTCTCTGTATTTTATCTAAGAGCATGAAATCGGAAAATACTATTTATACTTACTGCTTCCAAAGTTGAAAAAAATATCACCACATCACGGAGATGTTTTACTTCAATTTCATTATGAATTTAATTTATGTAACATTTCATCAGCGGATGAACTTTTTATAGACGTGTATATAAATCATGAATGACTATTTATGTAAAGATGACTTAATCACATAACATATATATAAGGAAATAATTTAATAATTACAGTAATAAAAATCGTTTCTACGCTACTTATGAAATTTTTAAATACAAATTGTTAGGTTTAAAAGAAAATACCAACGAGCAGCAAAGAAAATTGAGGTATACTGGACATTTAACCATTTTGCCAATTTTATGGAACCGATTTGAAGAGGAGTAATATTTGAATAGAATTTTAGAATTGTAAACGAAAATTTAAATAAAATAAACGGAAAAGACCTTTTGCAAGCAATATCAAAAGTCATAAAGCAATGAATATATTTTACGCATTTTCGCGATATATTCGCATGAATCGGAATCGTTGAAAATATCTGAATTGGTTGCAATCGTTACAAAGAATATTTCCTTGCTGCTTTGAATAGGCTCGCAAACTAAAAGAAACGGGTTTTGTATTTATGCTTTGGTGAATTCGAAAGTATTTACGAACTAGTATGAATCTTAAGCAACCCTATCCAAAGGTACGTTCAGGAATTTTAGGGTGCCATTAGCAATACAATGGGCACAAGGCTATATGCTCCCTTCTCTAGAAACTTAGGTCCTCTACTATGTGGTTTTAACGTAATAATATTGTCAAAATGCTTGTAAGTCGGCTTAGGCCGTGGAATTACGGGCACGCTTTAATAATGTATCGCGTGTTCAATACCGAAGTGGCTTCTGGGTAATGTTTTTCGAGGAAGTCCTCGATCAATGCCACCGTTGTCTAAGTTAACATAAGATCACTAATAAATTAGTTATTTTCACATGGAGACATATTTTGTGTTATGTAACAAATACCAGCAAATTCTCATAAATTCTGTAGCAATAAAGTTAAGAGCAAATTTTACAGCAAGAAAATTTTATTGCAGATACTTTATGAAATAAATATTGAAATATAATTATTAAATCCTTGAGCAAGAAAATTCTCAATACTCTTTAGGAGTATCTTTTTGGTGCAGACTAAATATGGTCAAAACTACATAAGTTTTAACTTTTATGAAATATGTATAATTCTTCAGTCATAAAACCTTTATGAATATTTAAAAAATAAACTTATTTCTTATTTCAACTAAGACTACATTGGTAGTAACTACATTGGTAGAAAATAAAAAGTATCAAAGTATTCATGTACGGCAGCTGGGAGAATTAGAATAAGTAAAAACTTGGAATTTCCGATTTAAAAAATCGAATTTTTATTTAATTTACCTTCTATTAATCACACGGACCATGGAAAAAATATTTATTTTATGTTGAACGTGGAACTAAAGTAAAACATGGATTATAAGTTACATTGATGTTCGCAAAGTTTATAATAAAATTTCAGCCCACGTTTGACATGATATAAGTTTTGTGAAATTCATGTTTGTTAATAATATATAATACTTTATATAATAATAATACTTTGCTATTTCGTATTGAAATATATAAAAAAAATTCAATTAACCTTAAAACATTTCTCATTATCAGAGATCTCTCTGATGAGTTTTTAATATCACCTCTGATTTCTGTAATTCCATGGATTGATCATTTATTAACAGAACACCGGCCATAAACATTTCTGCTGTTTTATCAATGGAAACGTAAATAATAATAAAATGATAAAAAATTCAATATAATGAAGATTGCCTATTTACTTCATTTACACTATTTTTCTACTCGTAAAATAGTTGCAGGACATTATATATTTTCCAATAGACGTCAAAGCAAAAACTCACTAAGAAACATAAAATTATTTTCTATAATTTTTATTTTTTACGTAAAATAACATATCGTGTAATGTATTCAGATGAACCTTATTGACATTCTCTCTAATGTTTCAACGGTTGTATCTTGTTAGAAAATATGTTTTAAAAATTGTCCATGCAGTCAAATTGAGGTAAAATTAACGGAACTTTTAGAGTATTTTAGTAAATTTGTCAAAGAGCGAAATGATGAAAAATTATATTTGATTATTTAAAAAAAAACGTGAATGATTCATTTTCTCACATTGAAATCGTTTCAGAATTTTTGTTTGAAGTAAAGAAATCGTGACCTCGGAACTTTATAAAGCGCATATCAACGTTAGATAATCGTATTTAAAATGGAGGCCAAACACAAAAACGTTTGCGAAAATTTCGGGGATTTTCTATTGGAAATACGGGACTGCCAGACAAAATATTGCTGAACAGGAAGTTCTTCGATTTAGTTAAACAATATTCTTCAATTTTTAGAGTTTTTATTATTTTTGCGGACTATTGTTTCAATTTTTTTAAATTTCGAAATTTTGAGTGTTTGAAACATTCTGTAAAAATGTTAGAATGCTCTGTAGTCAGTTGGAAACACCTTATAATCTGCAATGCTCTTTCCGGTGTTATTTTTTAATAAATATTCCCGAAATTTTCGTCAATTTTTTTTTATTGTGGCGCTATTTCAGATTCGTTAACATTTATTTTATAAATGCAAATAGGTAAATTTTAAAGTCCAATATTTGAGGTCACGATTTCTTTACTTCAAATAGGAATTCAGAAACGATTTCAACGTAAGAAAAAGAACATTAATAAAAAGTACATTTTTTAATGTAATAGTTCATGTTTTTCTTGGGTATCATAATTTATTTTTTCATGGTTTCATTTTTGAAAAATCTAATACAAGATCCGTCAATTGCAGTGAACTTTACAAGATATGACGGCTTGAAAATTTGGTAGAATTTTTGTACAAAAAATGTAGCCTTGAAAAACTAGTGTAAAAATGCCCATGTAGGACATAATGGGTTAAATATCGACAAACGTAAATTGCGAGCTTTTGTCGACGTCATAGAAAAATTTAATTTGCTTCTAAATCCAACAATCAGCTAGAGCAAGCAACTAGTTTATACATGATTTATTGAAAGGAGGATTGAAGGTTTTAAAGATCCAGATACAATTCAGAATCTTAGCGTTTATCCGTACATCCGCAGTTAACATACGCGACTTACGTCTGCTCACAAAACATATAATAAATATAAATTATTATAGAACGAGTTTTATGAAACACTCTTAGAATTCAAGTTTGGTCATCCTAGATGACGTATTGATCATAATTGTACGGGGTTTATTACTATATTTAAACATACGTCTTTTAAATCGCTCCTCTGTAAATTCCTTGCAGTGAAAATTGAGCCACTATTTTTTTAAGAGTGTAAACGACTGGTGGAAGGGCTTTAAATAAAACGCGCAATATGATCGGCCATACGAAAATATTAATTATTTATTCCGATCAACCGGTGACGATCCGATCGCGACGCGGACTTCCTAACCTTCTACCGTTCCGGAACGTTCTCTCGCAACCCGATCGTCACTTTTTCACATCTTCGTTCCATCTTTCAAACTCTCGAACATTTAAATAGACTACGACGTCATATTACACATCGATATCATACTATTCGAATTACAAATCATTGTATCGAGATCGTCACAATTTCGAAGGGCCTTTTACATAATAACCTAACAGGCCAGCTTCATTTTGAAAGGTACCCCCATTCGGGTGTGCAATGGCGTAGGGAAAACCACCTTTGTGGGAAAAACCTACGCCGGGTACCGCAGTCGATAAAACATCGATTCTGTCCGTAACAAAGAGTGAAAATTTCTCTCTGACGAATGACATTTCACTCCATATACTCACACATAGAACAATGAAATATCACTCTATAGAGTGAAAATTTCACTCTTCGTGAAAGAGTAGCTCAATTTTCAATCCAAGGAATATAAAGAGTATATTCGCTCCATGATGTAAACATTGAATTTCGCACCGTATATTTTTGTACTCGGCATTGATCTATTTTAATTATTTTCGTATAGATGTATATCATATTTTATGTGTAACCCACGAATCATCTTTGATTCATCATATATAAAATAATTATGTTTTCCACGTCTCCGATCTTCAAATGAAGAATAGTCAAATTTAGATATTCGGGATTCTAATTGGAATGGAAGATTTAAAAATATCCTTTGATTATCTGTTTAAATATTATATATAATATTAGTTGCACAAACGAAGTATACTTTCATCAATTATTTCTCTTATTACACCTATTTTTATGTAACATATAACTATGTATAATCCGCGACTTTGACAACGATTTTTTAAACTTTCCCAGATGATAAAACATTCGAATTTTCCATTATGTGTTTTTCCATATCGAGGACGGAAATCACCTGTAATCGTGGGCAACCTCCTTTAGCATGTTTCCTTCTATGTTGGATTTATTCAAGAGTTTCAGATAAAAAACTAAGCACGTATAAGGCAGTATTTCGATGATCGCCTTACTGACGACTCCACCTAGGTTTCTGGGATGAATCTTCTACTACGTAATTAATACGTACATTTTTTACAATAGATAAGCAGATTGTTCTTCCTATCACAGCACGAGGGACACGGAAACCTATTACTTACATTTATTTTTTTTTTATATAAAAAATATCCGCTGTTTACACATATTTTCTATTTTTCGTGACTTTAAATCGAACGCACAAAAGAAATATTATTGTTTTTATATTCATTTTTTCGTCAAAGGACCATGTATCCCAAGAATTATTCAGTTAGTTTTAATTTAAGAATAATAATGTCCTTAAATAAAGATAGAAATAAAGGTGCCGTTGCAAAGAAGTAGAGGCATACTTATGTGATTATGTGTCAAATCAATTTTTGGAGTAATCGATCGTGGGAAATAGTTGAATCTTAACCGCAAGGATGAAAATACATTCCTCTGTTCTCTCTTGGATGGTTTGAGCTTAATATGGTGAATGGAATCAGGGGTTCTGTAACTTCATATATCTCGGTTTGTTTGGTTTCCTATATAGCGATTCTCGCACTCTCTGGCCTCAGCGTCCTGAAACATGCTGCGGGTTTAGAGAAGGGAGCTCGAGAATACTCACTCACGTAATCTGTCGATATACCAAACGGTCTGTAAATTAAAGATAGGTACTCGGCAATATCGGTGTCCCAGATTTCGAGCCCTCTTTAAGTTTTCGAGTTTTGAAGTAGTATTGAATGTCCCAAAAAATCTTCAATTTTACCTCTTTAAAAGTCTTACAATATGTGATACTCTTCAGGGTGAAAAGCTCGTGCAAACGAATTGGCTTGGTGTAGAAGTAACATAAATTTAGTTGGCTATTACTTGTACTACTCAAATTTGCACTTCTTCTTTTCTTCTAGTTCCTAGAATTTCGGATTTATATTTAGTACGTAGAGCCATTGTAGAACCACTAATATCCAACGTCATATCAATAAGTGGCTGGTTAAATTGATGTACTAAATTACCGGTTGAGCTCGCAGCGAATTAATTTTCAGTTTTCTTTCAGTGACAAAAAAATGAAATCAATTGGAATAAATAATCAGTGTCATTCTTACTTTTACGTACCTTCAAACAAAATGATGTTGAACTTATAAACAGTTGGACTAACAAACGGCGTGTCAATAATGATAACAAACAATTATTAAGGGGATATTAAGATATGCCTATCTACGATATTTTGGTTCGCTGAACATAAATCAGAGGATAGTATATCAGAATTAAAAATGACTACTCGAAATGTTGGCGATGAATCTCGTAAATTCCTCGAGTTATTCTTGCCTCGCATTAATATATTTCTTGTAAGAATCTCTTTTGAAGATAATTGATTTTAAGTTTTATAACATATTTTTAAAACGTATGATGAAGGACCCAATATATGGTGGACCTAATGTGATGGATAAAATCACATAATTGGATTAATTCACGAAAAGTTTTCTTAACATTTGACCGCCATATTCGATCATGGGGTTGATAACAAATTTTTCCTTCTGGAAGAAGGGTCTGATTAACAGTTTATCGTATCACGGGAATTCATGTAATCCGGTGAGTTTTCACTTTAAGCATATCAGAAAATTCCAGTGTTAGTGGAATTCATTTTATGTTTCGAAATCATCGTTCCTTTTAATCAATCACTATGGACTAAAATAAATCTCTTTGCCGGATTTCAAAGACAAACTACAACTAACATCCAATAGATAAATCAATTATCTACAAAAATTACTTTTTGTCACTATAGAATCATTAAATAGGGTCTTTTTAATATCATGAATACATCTTGAAATGAGCTATTCAATTTATATTGAACTCTACCTGCAGTAGATTTTTGTTGTCGAATTACATGACTATATCGGATTGTAATTACTGTCGACACAATATTGAGCAGGAAATCATTACGTCGTAAAACTGAAAATTAATATAATATTCCTTGGCGCAGCGCGGAGAGCTTACAATTACAGAGAAATGGTTGCGAATTAAGGCAATTAAATAAATTGTACAACTCTATGCGGATTGTCGAAACTATGTAAAAATGACGTTCTACTGCGTACACGTTTTCACGGCGAATGCAATTACAATTTGAATGTATAGGTAGCTCATTATCTCGGATGCACCATAATTAAAGCTCAGCCCGATCGCAGCTTATACCGGAAAGCTGTAGCGCTGCAATTAAGCTCCACGATAATTCCGGGCGCTGCCGCTGGCCGCACGTCTTCTCGCGGTTGATAAAATTGTTCCTTCGATGAAAACCAGATCTAGTTACTCTTTATCTAAACAGCACTCTTTCCCAACCCTTGTTCAC